>OY992793.1:18813548-21696881 GCA_963921375.1 Tiliacea citrago | reverse complement strand
GTCGCGCCCGCGATATTGCACCAGTCTGTACGAGCCTTTACCGGCGTGGGTGTCGTGAACAGTACGAGATAATTATATAAAATGTATGTTGCACAGGATTGTACATATAAAAAGCTAAAACAAAAAAATCCGCCATAGCATAATTACCTATGTTAGGATGATCCACAGTAACCATTTTTATATTTCAAAATTTGGTAAAAATGTAATTGTAGTTCCGAAGCCATTTTAACCGGTATTTTATTAATCTTCATCCAATAAAATATTTGATTTAAATTGGGCACTTAATTTAGATTAAAGTATGCCATTACATCATACCATATAAATGAATGCTTTAACAGATATCACAGATTCAGAATTACGCTTAACAAAATAATTATGGTTGACGGCGGGCGCAGCGCTCGGCTATGAGGTTTGCGATCACTTTCGTTCCCTTATAATAAAATAAATAAATAAATTCTTTAGAAATAATCCCAGTAGTACGTTCCCGCAGGATATTTTCCGACATCCACGCGGTAGAAGCCGCGGGAAAAATCTAGTACTTAAATAAATAGTTCATTCAATACATTAAACTAACCTCCCCTTTTTCAATCTTTCGTAAAACTTCGGCTAACCTCGGGAAACACCGCGCCGGCGTAATCCCAGCTAGTATAATTATGTTCAGCATAACGATGCAATATTCGTTACCATATAAACCCAGGTGCGCCGGCTTTAAGGCCCTACGTGTCTTATTTGTGTAAGATTTAAAAGGCATGCGCTCACATTAGGGTTGATGAGGTTGGTTTTACTAGAGCAAGCTTTTACATAATTTTGAGGTGCACCCCATAAAGTCAATTTTATGCTATGAGGTTTTGAGTTATTTCTGTTTTACACGTGATAACTATGTTGGTGTAAGAAGCCGAAGACGATCCATTGAAAAACAATGTTCCTGTTCTATAGGTTAGACAACTACACTCTCTATAACGCCACATACAAACTATGCATTGAACCCGCAACACCGAAGTATTAGGTAGAAATAATACAAATAAGTACAATACAAATATTTTATTGGAACAAAAACATATTACAATTTCTTTTTTTTTTTTGGCTGGGAAATTATCAGATAACTTCTCCCGCTCTGGGCGGAGCGGGAGAGCGTGTCAGACTTTTACTGACTAAAACCCACCCGTATTCCTTCAGATGCCTGTGTGCCAGGGCCACGATATCCCTTTCGGACAGACTCGTAACCCTGGCCACCTGCCAGGGTTACGTTAATACCGAGTTAGTTTAGTAACTGTGTCGCAGTTTTTAGCGCCCACCCCAGGAGCAAATAAGGCAACTGAGTTCCGTATCAACAATGTTGGTTATACTTATAGGTAGAAACTAGACAAACATTTAATAATAATAAAACTAGAACTAGACATTATTTTATTAATAATAGTTGTAGCCGTGTAAGTGGGTGTGTGTGAGTGTGTGTGTGAGGGAGAGTGTGGGAGTGCGTGCGTCTGTGTGTGTGTAGGAAGGGTGCGTGTATGTGTATGCGGACGATGTGCTATTACTATCTACTTTAGGTACATCGCACAAGCAGAGTTATCCCAAACCCAACAACAACATCCGTCGGGCAGTAGCCCACCAGACACAGTAACTGTATGGTCGGAGCGCGGCAACCTCATCCTCTATTTTCTATGGAGGATGAGGAACTTTTAACTCTGTTCCTCATATCTCTAAAACACGGCCAAACATTTCACCAACTCTTTAATTGAAACAAAGTCTTATGAGTTGGTAATTTACCGGAAAACATTATCGTTTTAACCGAAACGCAATAATGTTGATGGTAGTAATAGATGGGGGGTAGTAGTTCGTCAGTTTCGCTCCCAGAATAAACTTCTCCAGAAGAAGTTCACAAAGTGATGCAGGATTTCTAAGGCGATGCTACACATTTGTTCGGGTAATTGAAACAAAAAGATTTTTTTTTATTAAGGTCACGCAAAGGAAATACAACAATGAAAATAGAACATTTAACTAACAGAATAAATATAATAAGCAGTACTTTTCTTCTAAAATTATAATTATGTCGTCTCTCTTTGTATTTCACTGTGTTTGCTATCTGTGAACTATTTATCTTTTGCCCGCGGCTTCCCCCGCGTGAATGTCGGAAAATATCTTACGGGAACGTACTACTGGGATTATTTCTAAATAATTTACGTATTTACTTTATAAAAATAATAAAATAAATAAATAAAATTAAAAAAAAAGAAGAACTGTGCGAGGCCAAAAAGGCTCCTACCTCAGCATGATGCTGCGATATTTGAAAAAACTAATACCGCAGTGCTGGTATTCCTGACAGGGCCCGCTGTGATGCCACGGATATACGGAAATAAGTGTACTCGTATACTGTGTAGCACGCCTGATATTTCTTCTATTTCTTTCCACCTGTACGACATTCTTGCCGAACCGTTATGAGCTAGTACCCAGGATGCGAATCTCTGACCTAGCTCGTCACTGACTCTGCTATTTACGTAGGTATTATGGCAAAAGCAATTCTCTTAAATTCTTGTGCCGACTCGAGAGAAGCACTAGACAGAAGTTATCAATTCAAAGGCAAAGTTTATTCTACGCGAGTAATTATTTTCTATATGAAAATAACTTGTTTAATTAAATGCAAGTAGCTTATTTATTCTCTAAATAATATTATTACGTAGTTAGTTTATTACTTGGGAGAGTTCGTATTTACGAGCGTTACAACAAGTTTAATTAATGTTAACTTTCAGTTTCGACGTATTTCGTCCCGTTCTAGTCTAAAGCATAATAAAATTAAATCTAGATATAGACCTAGAACACTAGGTGTTGCCTGCGACTCTGTCCGCATGACTTTAAGCCATCTAACTTACTCAGAAAGAAATCATTATTATCATCATCAGCAAAGCAGTCCGCTGCTGCATACCTCTTGAATTGCACATCATTTCTAACTCTTCTATTACTCTTATACGGGAATACTCAAATACTCCGAAATATTTTATTCCAAATTTCGATGTTCCGATTTTCAAATGTCCGAATTTCATAATACCTAAGAATTATAATATCTATTAATAATACGGAACCCTAAAAATCACGAAATTTATTTTACCGAAAGTCGTAAATGTGATTTGTTTGTTTTCCGATTTTCATACGTTCGAAGAATCAAATGCTCTCTGTCCGAAAAACGACATTACGATTTTCAATACTTCGAATAAACTGCTAAAATTAGGAGTCTGATTCTGGTTCAATTAGTATCTTTAATAATCAATTACGCATATAAATTCAAAATCTATAAGTAACGTTTAATGTAATTTAAAAACGTCTACTTTGTTATTAATATTTGTGTATTACTATTATTTTTTTGTGTTATCTTCTCGTTATATACCTGCTTCGGGTACCATCTCCTATTATTTAATCCTTTGGGTTAGGTTAGGTTAGAACAGTGGCCCTTAACGCCAGATCCCCTGTATTGTTGGTGAATCATTTGGGTTAATTATTTGTGATCTTTCGAAGTAACATTAAGTCGGACTTTTTGTTACTATTTTCAAAATATCGAGTTTCAATAGATCGACTATTGAAACTCGATATTTTGAAAATCGTAGGTAATTATAAACGTTAGGAATATAGAAATTTTGGAATTATGAAAATAGGATGAATGATAAATCGGAGTTGTTATATTAGGAATTTTTAACCATTCGGAATTATGAAAATGGGTATTTTGGAATTCGTATTTTTGACTGTCGGAATAAAGTTTTCCGTATTTATGTAGCGAACCTTACACAGCTCGCTCATCAGCCACCCTGCGATGATCGATCGTCAGTCGACATAGCCTGAGTGCTTGCGTTGATTTTCGGGTCTCCAGTCCACTCAAGAACACATCTACCCCAAATTGCGGTTCAATGCTCGTTTTATCCCTGTAGGTACGTATACGAAAAAAGAGACCTACTGTATCCCGAAGTGAAGTAGGTTAAAATTGCTGCGCGGTTTATTGCTTCATTGGTATTACTGATATTCAGTAGCCAGCCCAGAGTCTGCCGAAGTATGGTGGTGTGGCAGCACCGTGCCTCGGAAAGCAAGTACAGCTCTTGGTCCTGCGCCTGATCTCTCCCTGGTCGTGTCGAAACGCCGTCCCAATGGATTATGAAAGTAAAGAAACAGAAACTATACCTGTGTTTGAGCATACACTTGTGTACTATAATATCTCCTGTATACTTGGCTAGTCTCTGTTGACATTGGCCAACGTGACCGAAATTCGGTCGGAAGGATATTATCATTATTAGGGAAGTGGTGGCCCAGTGTTAACAGCCACGACTTACGAGTTATAAGTCTTGGGTTCGATCCCTAACAGGCGCTTAACTTTGTGTAAATTATTTCATCACCAGTGCTTTCAAAATGAGGAAGGAAAACATCGTGCAGCATGTCCCAGAACCAACAATCAAAGACATGTGACATCTACCACCCAGCACTGAGCAGACGTGGTGGATTACGGCCCACTCTCTCTCACAGAGAGGAGGCCTGTGTCCTGCAGTGGAAACATTAAAGGCTAATTATGCAGGTCAAAAATTGTATTATAACAATTTCATTATCAAAGCCCTCATAATTAAAGCTAATTAGTCCAACATTGTAAGTCTATTAAAACTTAATAGTGCACTAACATTACTCCAACCTATTTCGAGGTCATTAACCTTCAGAAAGGTATTAGATTCGCAATAAAATGATTATTGTATCAACTAAGGTTTACCAAGGGTCGAATGGAGCTAATCTAAATATATTTAAATGGGCGTAGAGTGAATTATCCCGAATTATTTAATTGGTACTTTGAGCCATATCGTATTGTAGTCCCGTGTGGTTTTAACAGTGGAATGGGTAAAATATTGTAATTGAATTATCATCATTTGAACCGGCAATAAAATTAAAACTAGTGCTAGGAGTGAGTACCGCAGATAACTCGAGAGTCAGATGACGATAAGAAGACTAATTTCCTCAATTATTTATTTTTACATAAATATATATTTTATTAATAATATTAGATATATTATATTTTTTTTATTTTTAACGGCTTGATATTTTTATAACGTTTTTACATTTTGACTTTTACTATTTGACATTTAATTTTTTGTAGATTCTGACATTTTATATTTTATTTTGGATTTTTTTTTTTTTTTATAATTGGTCACATATATTTTGGGCTATTGTCTGTTTGGATAGTTTGTAATAAATGGTATGTGATTTGGATGTGTGAGTGTAGGGCTATGGTCTATTTCGGTTAATTTATGTTTGCCAATGGGTGTTATTTACCTGAATTAAATTAATTTATTATTTATTTATTTGTATTTATATACATATATTTTTTCATTATTATTTTTATATTTAAACGACAAAATATAAGTTTTAACATACCTAATAAAATATTAGTACAGTGAACTATACAATACGAGTACGTATAAAACCCTAATATAATAAATATGAGATTTAGTTCAGAAAACTGTTATGCTAAGTTTTTCAAAGCTTTCTCTCTTACCACTTTGCTGTGCCCGACATGGTCCATAATGATCACAAATCATTTTAAGTAACCACGCAAGTACTCATTGTGGAATGCAAATAAAGTATTGAGTATTACTGATCGGGATAGCACAAAAATAAAAAAAATGTGCGCCACTTAGGTACGACGTTTTTAGGGTTCCGTAGTTAACAACTATAGTTTCGCCGTGTTACATGTCTGTCTGTCCCCGGCTTAGCTCAGATACTCTTAGTACTAGTAAGCTGTAATTTGGCATGGGTCAATGGGTATTGGCTAACGGGCATATTAATAACGTTGACAAAGTGCTAAAATTAAATATTGAAAAATAAAATAAAAAATTAGGGTACCTCCCATGCACGTAAAGTGGAGATGATATTGTTTTTCTCAACTATCCCATGGTGTGGGGTATCGTTGGATAGGCTGTTCAAATATTGTGGGACTGTGAAAACCACTTTTTGATTCAGGGATCCGTTTGAGTCAAGTTCCAGAAACACAAAACTAGTTTTATATGACAGTGACGAATCAATCTACTACAAAGCCTTACTACATTACTTGAAGTGCATTGTAGCAACGACACGTGTCCGATTATTTAATAGACCTTAGGTATGTCAGCGCACACGCTAAACATGTGCTCAAAGTAACTCCAGAAATGAGTAAACCTGAAGTGAAAGTAAACATATTCCACACGTGTTACTGCAAAACACGAGTTTCTAACTTTGCCATATACTATATTATCTCTAGCTTCTGACTGTTAGGAATGCCAGTAATATGACATACATACTATGAGTAACGATTCACGTGTTAAGGCTTGTACAGACTACTGCGATATCGCGGGCACGACGCGACACTAGTAGCACAATTTCTTTGTCGGTGCCAGTCGCGCCCGCGATAGCAATAGAAACAGTTTTTAAAAGAAGAGTGAAAGAACACTATCTTTCCACTTCATCATAGTTGCTTATTATATATATTTATTATTAAATACTATATTATAATTATTTATATTTTAGCGATATTTATTTTAGAAATTACTATGTAAATATATTCTCTTATTGTATATTTATAATTAAATTAGTGAATAGTTTTTATTTTATTTTATGTATTATGTTTTCTCTTCTACTCATAAACACGTTGTCTACATCTCTTTGTCTACTTTCCTAACGCAGGTATGCTGGAAGTGATTTCTTTAGAAATAAATTTGTGCGTATTTTTATGTTCCTTTCAGAAGCAAACACCACAGTTACAGGTACACAGTTAAATAAAATAATAACGAATGGGAAGGGCTGCTCAATCTCTAAAGGCACGCACACAATTATCAACATGATCTTGCCAAGATAATGTCTGGTCTTTAAAAGAGACCTCTGAGTTTATTTCAGTGTTTCTTCTTAGAGTAGTCGGTTAGGAAACACCGTCCTTATCTAATTGGAACGAAGTTCTTAAACGTAGCTTGCCGTAGGAGTAAACTGGCAGAAATCATCACGCGAAAAAGTGTTCATACTTTCTTCTTCTAATTTACACTTTCTCTGACTCTCGACAGCGAGAGAGAAAGTGTAAATTTGGTCAAAATGAATATGCAAGAGGCGGCAGAGAAAATTTTCAAATTTTTCGTCATAGGTGTCGTTTTCATAGTTTTCGAGGGTGTTAAAGCTGATAGTGACGTTAAAATTTATATACATGAGAAGGAACTACGTTCCTGATGGGAGTCCCCCGACCGCACAGCTTTTTTTTTGGACGTGTAAAAGATTTTTTTAAACCAATTTACAGAAGTAAAATGTCATTTCACTTTATCATAACAGCAGAAAACATTATGAATATATATATAAAAAGCTGCAATTCCAGTCTAAACACAAGTCACAAGAGGCCCTTACTGCCCGTGTACGGAGATTAATTTTATAATGACGAACATTAAACACGTAAAATTAGGCTTTTAGATGTAATTGCGTAATTTCGTTTAGGAAATGTGGTTTTTAAAGCTTTTGATAACTTTGAGGTGAGAGATTAAATAAGATTTTCTGACTGATAATGACGACTAGCAGAGCAGATAAATAATAAAACAGAATTCTCCTTTTCATGTGTAAAGCAGCAAATGCAGTAAAGAAAAATAAAGTATTTTGTGCCACCAAAATGTCCACAGTTATTTACTGCTAAGAAAATATAAAACACTCACTGCAGGTCACTCACTGTTGAGGAACACTCACTGCTGTCACTGCAGGAGGCTTTGCACGTTACACAGAAAAAAGAAGAAATATAATTGCGATTATTGGACTTAGAAAAAAAAAACCGGCCAAGTGCGTGTCGGACTATGCACAATGAAAAGCTCCGTAGTTGAGATAGATTTATCCCAAGAACAAACTAAACATTGTAGTTGAAAAACATGTTTGGAACTGAAAATGTAAGTTTTTACGCACAATATTGAGTGACTTACCATGTTATTTTAAGAATATAGATTTCTTACAGGTTTTTCTGTAATCTACAAGTATAGAACTATTCTATGTATATTTATAAAAAAATCAAAAGGCTCAGTAGTTTCGTAGATAAGCGGGAGAATGGTCAATTTCATTTATTTTGTTTAATAACTGTATTAATACGTATTATTTTAAAATAATAGAAACATTTAAATATTTAAAATCCTAAAAACAAGGTCTTTCATAAGCTATATCCCATGATACAGTTTGCAAAACATTTGTTTATTTTATTTTATAATTCGCCCCCTAAAAGTGACCATCATATTCAAAATTCATTTAGTTACATTACACGTCCGTGGTTGGGTCACAGAAATTCATAATTATGTGTACCAAAGTTGAACTTAATCGGCTGTGTCAGACAGACAAACAGACAGACAGACACACGAGTGATCCTACAAGGGTTCCATTTTTTCCTTTTGACGTACGAAACCCTTTTTTTTTTGTTTCGGGTGGGAAATTATCAAATAACTTCTCCCGCTCTATGCGGAGCGTGTCAGACTTTTACTAACTAAAACCCACCCGTGTTCCTTCAGATGCCTGTGTGCCAGGGCCACGATATCCCTTTCGGACAGACTCGTAACCCTGGCAGGCATTGGCCCTTTCAGACCCCGTCAATTGTTGCTGACATACGTACGAAACCCTAAGAACACTTTAAAACTTAACCAAAAAAAAATAGTATACCAAATAATACCGAACGGGCCTCAGCTCAGCAAATGTCCACGAGTCTGAAACGCTCGAATAATGAACACTGGAAGCACATTAATTTGTCCATTTTAATAAATTAAGAAAATAAATTAAAGATGATTTTAATATAAAACTGCTCCTACAAAAAGAGGATAAATATCGGTTGTGATGTGAAAATAAATGATAAAAGTGAGCAAGTAAGTGAATTCGTATATTTGGGGAGTCAGTTTACAAGAGCTTTCAGGGACTTGTGGCTAAGTAATAACAGCCGCACGGGTCGATCGATCAGGTTAAGCTACGCTTGCCGGGGTTGGTCCGTGGATGGGTGACCATCTTTACATACCAAGGTCCCTCCGTGCCTCGGAAACTACGTTAAGCCGTTGGTTCCAGCTTTCATTCGTAGATCTTTGACAGTCGTTACGGGTAGTCAGAAGCTCAAAAGTCTGACAAACAGTCTTACAAAGGAATATAGTGTTAGTAACTGGGGTTTGGAGGTCAGATGGGCAGTCATACATAATCAGCCTATCATGTTCCCCCTATTGGGACACAGGCCTCCTCTTTCTGTGAGAGAGAGTGGGCCGTAATCCACCACGCGGGCCCAGTGCGGGTTGGTAGATGTCACATGTCTTTGAATTTTTAGGTCTAGAACGTTGCCTCACGATGTTTTCCTTCACCGTTTTGAGAGCAGTGGTGATGAAATAATTTACTCAACGTAAAGCGCCTGTCTGGGTTCAAACCTACGACCTACAGGGTTGCTTAAGACTGGCAGCTGACCCCACCATAGTTGGGAAAAAGTTAGAGATTGATTGAACATCAATAACATTGCAGGAATAACATTATCTGCCCCTAAGTGGCCAATTACACGAGTGGCACGTTTTCGACGGCTGCATTTGCCTCTGCCGTAGAGGCGTGATGCTTTTGTGTATGAGAACTAGCTGTGTTTAGATGTTTATGTGCTAGATGTTTTTAACATGGAAAAAGTTACGTCAATTCTCAGTAACCCTACATAATCATTTCAGCCGAACGACGTCCCCTGCTAGACATAGGCCGAAGCATCACCACATCGACGAGTCCTGTGCCACATATGTCATCTTATTTAGAAGATTTTCATGAAGACACATACAAGGTGTAAAAAGCCCCATCAACAAGCCGTCATCCACGCATTCAGTACATAACTAAGTAACTTTGTGTACAAATAATTGCTTGGAAACGACTTTTATTTATTTTTGGTGTGATAATTCGCTGTAAATGGCAGTGCGCAATGTAACTTACAGGGATCGTGGGAGTATTTAAATTTAAGTTATAACTTATAACACATAATTATTTTATTTTTTTACTAATTGATTAAATTCACTTACCTTTGACGACACGGAGGCGCTGCTGGAATAAAATATAACCCTACACCTAATTCTTAATGCCTGTACCATTCTTAAGCACACGCATACACTCTGATTAATTCGTATTCACACACCTCGCATGCCTACGTGCGTGCTGCACGTTTAACTTAACTTAATTCTCTTTTTTTTAATATTGTTATTTATTATATTAACTACATTTGCATAAAACAAGTAAATTATATTTATTTAAGTTATGGAAGAGTGGAGTCTCCTAACACAGGCTTATCTGCTTAAAAGGAGGCTTCAATCACTAGTTGTTAAGGTTTATTTGTTAAAATAATAACCATTTTCATTTCATTTCAACATTAAAATCTTGGATTCGTTAAAAAAATACACTTTGCCCTTCAATGTACTTGTAACCAGCGGTGACCAGGTATGGTCTAGTATAAAAAAAAAACATAATAACGAGTAGAACGTGTTACTCTTCTTCTTCGCCGTCATTAAGTTATTTCTTTATTCCCGCAGTAAATTATTCATATACACAAAACAAAATATTTGTGAATTAATTACCAACAAAGCCAAAACCTAAGTAAACACAGAATCATTTGAAAATACCCTTTAAATTATAATGAATGCGAACGCTTTGATTGAAACATTTCCATTATCATTTTCTGATCGCAACGCTTCATTGAGCGGCTCACTGATATTACATTTCTCATGTAAACAGGATTATTTGATGTATACGATGTGCCTTATCAAACACATAATACTAAGCTTTATGAAGTTCAGTAAATGAGTTAATATTGGTATTATGTCCTTAAGCAGGTATCTTGTAGTTTTGTAAACATAACAATAACATCACGCTTGTAATTTCGGGGATTACAGGCGTTATGTTATTTTATGTTATGTTAGGAAGAGGTGTAAGTACCTATGGTACATATCAACGGTTATGTTTAAGTCCCAAAAGATCAAATTAACAGAAGATCTATGGGGAATGTCTATAAAAGTTTGTACCTCCATTATTGAGACTATAGCGCCGTACTTGGTCTTAATATTTAATTTGTGTGTTGATAAAGGAGTCTTCCCGGATCTAATGAAATTTAGTAAGGTAATACCACTTTTCCAATCCGGGGATAGCAGACACCAATAATTATAGACCCGTTTCCGTGTTGCTGGTCTTCAGCAAGGTGTTTGAAAAGGTAATGCAAAATCAAATGCTCAATCATTTGAACACCAATAAAATCTTACACGATCAACAGTATGGTTTCACCAAGGGACGTTGTACGACTGACGCCGGTGTCACCTTATTAAAACACATATAATATATATAGAAGAGGTCCAAGACGCCATAGGAATCTTTTGTGACCTCTCCAAGGCATTTGATTGCGTCGACCACGAAACATTACTCTTGAAACTTGAGCATTACGGCCTTGGAAAACTTGCGGTCAGTTTAGTAAAATCTTATTTCAATGATATACAACAGCAAGTTCAAATAAATGGAGTCAATTCACTTGGCTTAAAAGTAAAAATTGGTGTACCACAAGGCTCGATATTGGGTCCTTTCCTCTTTTTAGTATATATTAATGATCTACCCCAATTGTTAAAAACTCAACCACAAATGGTGTTATTTGCTGACGATACTTCCTTAATTTTTAAAATTAATAGACGTGCATCAAATCTTGATGAAGTAAATAATGCCCTACTGCAGGTCCAAAATTGGTTTACTGCTAATAATTTAGTATTAAATGGGAAAAAAACTAAGTGCATAAGATTGTCTTTACCAAATGTTAAAAGTAGTAATTGTGAGATAGTATTGAATCAAGAGAAACTAGAATTCGTCGATAAAACTGTTTTCCTAGGGATCACGCTCGACTCAAGGCTTCAATGGGGTCCGCATATAACATCCCTTGCAGGACGGCTAAGTTCAGCAGCATATGCTGTGAGGAAAATCCGTCAATTTACTGATGTAGATACCGCGAGGCTAGTCTATTTTAGTTACTTTCATAGTATTATGTCATACGGTATTTTACTATGGGGACGGACTGCAGACATTGAGTCTATTTTTATTCTGCAGAAAAGAGCCATCAGAGCCATATATGGCCTCCGCAGGCGCGACTCTCTAAGGGAACTGTTCAAAGATATTAACATCATGACGGTACCTTGTCAATATATCTATGAAAACATCATGTATGTTAGGAAAAATCTACATATTTTTAGTAAAAGTGGCGAAAGACACAATTATAGGACTAGAAATAGGGACCAATTAGTTCAACCAGGTTTCAGGCTGGCTAAAGTAGACTCATCCTTTATGGGGTACTGTTTAAAATGTTACAATAAAATACCTCTTCTGAATAAAACAAAATTTAAATCATGTTTAAAACGCACACTATGCAGCCAGGCATATTATAAGTTGGGGGATTACATCGCTGATAAAAATGCTTGGCTCAATGCTGGTCCTGCTCCACAAGGGCGCAAAAACTTAATTGATTAGCATTTGGAAATAGGTACTGTTGGAGCTGCTGAACATTTCAAAAACTATATTTGCATTGTATAAATTCAATCTATTAGTATTATATAATTGCATAGCACATGTGTGAGTACTATGTACTTACTATAAAGCTACCATTTACTGGGTACGTCTTTCATTGACTTGAATATGCCCTGGCGGCTGAGAGTATGTCATGCTCACTGTAATGTCTCGCTGATGGTGGCGGGTGTGTTGGATCATTTAGCTCCCATCAAAATGGTTGATCTGAATGGTGCTAATCCATGCGTCATGTTCGTGAACGGGCGCCATCAGTAGGGACTGGTCATCTCTTAGCAGCCATGGCTTATTTTAATTTTAGAATTGTTTTTTTTTTAATTCTTTTTATTACGGACGCTTTTGACGTTTTACATCGTTCTCACGTGTTTAATTTCAACACAAATGATGTAACCAATATTTTGTAACCATACGTCAATTTAAAAGAGTGTCCGTGGAGTTTCTTGCCCGTTCTTCTCCATATGTACCTACCGACTAAGCTTTGGAATGGGTAACTAGCTTCATCTTTATGACTGACCGACCCCTTGACAATTCAAAAGTGCCTGTAATTGGTTTATTTGAAATAAATGCTTTGAGTTTCAGTTTGAGTTCCCATGTAATACGGGTAAGTCTATTGCCATCAACCAAAAAAAAATCTAAATAGGTTAATATTGTTAATAATATGTCCTAATGCAGGTTTTGTAAGGATATTTATGCGAATCCATCTATTTTTTATTTATCAGTAGCGCATGGAGGTCGCCTATTCGCCGTTCAGCAACGTATGGCTATGGGCAGATATTATAAAGGGTGTCCGGGAGTTAATAAATAAACTTGAAATGGGTCATGGTCGAACTAATAGCCATAAAAAAAAAGAAAAATTTCAATATCTCAAGTGATACCAAAGATATGTGTTTTTTTAATAATAAACTATGTTTTTTGTTACCTTATTTTACATTCTTGTATACCAGACCATAAATTAAAGAATTCCATCGGTATTTTATTGTTACAGTAATTTACGCTAACTGAGCTGATAGCTACGTAATAAATAGTATGTCTGCTATTGCACGGCTTTTTAAAAAACAAAAAAATATTAATTTTGACAAGTTCATCTGTTGTGTAAAAAAAGTGTGGAAACACAAGTGACCAATTTTAACGTCTATTTTATCTTTTTAGGGTTCCGTACTAAAATGTTAAAAGGAATCCTTATGGTCAGACTAGGTCTGTCTGTCTGTCTGTCACAGCTGGATATCTGAAGAACTACTAATGCTATCAGCTTGAAATTTGGAATAGTTTTAGATGACGTTTACCCAACTATTTTTCAAACAAGAAATAAATAAAAAAATAAAAAATCTTTTTTGGAACAGAGCCTGAAAGGTGGTCTTAAACATTCGAATGGACTCTACTACCACTCTCTACTCTACTCTCTCTCTCATGTGGGGTATCATATAAAAGAGCGCTGTTTGCACATTCTCAAACATTTTTTTTTAGGCATCATAGTTTTCGACTTGATGAAAAATGTAAAAATATACCGTTCCCCCCTTATCTCCGAAGTTTGCATAGAGAAAAATCTGAAGTTATTCCATGTGATAGAAGTTTATGTAAAGATTACAGAAAAAATAAAACGATGTCTCTAAATAGCACAGTTTTTCAGAAATCATATATAAGTACGGAACCCTCGGTGCGCGAGTCCGACTCGCTCTTGACCGGTTTTTTTAAATAGAGCAAGAGCGAGCTTGAAGATAAAGTGTTATTCTGTAAAATAAATCGAACCAAATATTACCAAAATTGGTAACATCATTCTTTTCTACATATTACAACGCTTGAAAACAGGAGCGCTAACTAATAAACAAGGATTCAAATTGGTACAGGTGGTGGCCAGCATTATTAGTATTATTCTTTGTAAAAGGGTTTGGGTAATGCTGGTCACCGGCTGTACTAAAATACCTACCGCTGTAAGCTATAGACATAAACTGATTGTAGATAATCTATACTGTCTCTATTAAAGCCAGTTTATTTATGAACCTAAAGCGATCAACTTTTAACAATGACTCAAAATCTGCCTAATCTTTTCCCATCTATTAGATGTTTGGGTTGGCTTCCAGTCTAACGGGATGCAGCTGAATAGCAGTGTTATTATTATTATCTTTATTTTCCAGACTAAAATGGGGTCTATAGTGTTAATAACAAAAAAGCTTAGCCTATGTTAGTACTTAATAACTAAAACAGATCGGGTGCGGTTTGCAAGCGTCCACACTAGCGGGCTATCTGCCCGGGCGGCTAACGATTGCAGGATAGTTTTGGGACTACCACGCAGCCTAAGGAGTGGCGAGGCAGATTTCTTACGCCACAGTGCATCAAAGCCGTCAGTGCGTGCGTCTTAAAACATTGCCGAGGCACTACAGTAGCGCGGCAATCGCAACAATACCCTGAATGCGTTATTGTATTGGATACGCAGAGCATTGTAAGCTTTTGGGTATATGTGAACCACAGGGCTTCCGAGTACAGTGCTGTGCAGTATGCCTTAAAAAGGGTTATTTATATCGAGAAAATCTGCGGGACAACATATTCGCCCTAACTGACAATGCTCTGCGTTCCCTCTCTAGATCCATATCATCCTTCAGGTCATCAGTAACCAGATGGCCTAGGTATTTTATAACCTGTTTATAGTGTGACCTTTCATTAGAAGAGGAGGGATAGTAGTGGGACGCCTGGTGCCAGACCTAAAGACCATGAATTCTGTCTTACTGCTGTTATAAACTAGCCCATGAGTCGCAGCGTACGACTCGCACACATAATTATACATGAAGTGACTACCTACTTGACTTCCACAATTCAGTTACTGAGTACAACACGATACCCCTTGGCAAGACTGGTTGTCAGACTTTCGGACTTCTGACTACCCGTAACGGCTGTCAAAGATCTACGAATGACAGCCGGGACAACGGCTTAACGTGCTTTCCGAGGCACGGAGGGGTCTCGGTATATATTGAATGGTCACTCTTCTAAAAATAAAGAAACAAAGAAAGAAAGAAAAATTGCTTATTCTGCACAAACAAAACGCACATTACATTTAAATAACAGAGGTGAGTGGAAACGCCGGGAGGACATACGCCCTAGGAGGACACATAGTGACCAAATTGGTGATGTTCTTCAGAAAGGTCAGGTGCGTAGTACTCGCAATCGGCGTGCGTGTTTGACGTATGAACGTAGGCGAAGCAAAAGGAGTATGTAAGGAGCGTAGCAGGTGGCGTTCTATAGTTTCTGCCTACCCCCATGGGAAGAAGGCGTGATTTTATGTATGTATGTATGAATTTAAATAACATAAACACACAAACAAAGAAGCCAAAAGCCTCGTATTCAAACATAAAAGTTTTACAATCTTGTATATTGCTTGATGTCCAGGTCCAGGGACCAAAGACATTTTACATTGCGTAATTATTACTCTGTGTTACGACCATGTTATTAAGGCACTGGCAACAATCAAAACAAAAACAAAATGCTTATTGCCGATTGGAAAAATAACTACTTTTGTAACAAACAAACAACTATATCACGAACAATTAAACCGTGCGTCGTATCTGTGCAAGAACAGCAGAGCCTCAAGTCTGCTATTACAATAGTGTCAGAATGGTCGATCATTGATTTCATAATTGTTGATTTTGATAAGTTTGGTAATCTACTATTATAGTGGCGTCATTATGACTTTCGAATGGTCGGCCACTGACACTACATTGAAAGAAATTGCATATATTGGTAATCTCGTACATAATGACAAATGAATGGGTCATATCTACTAATGGGTTTTATAATAATGGCAATACGACAATGCCATTATAATAACACAATTATATTACGAGAACATTGATCGACCATTATGAATTTACCAGATTACAAACTTTTAGCAAAATGACAATGGCATGACAATGGGATCGTGTTGGAATGACTGAATTTATAAAAATAGCAGACTTGGGCCCCAGGTCATTGCTCAGCAAAATACTGTGACTTCGGACAAACCTATCGTCAACAGTGCTGATTTACGGACCGACCACGACAAGCGTTGCTTAAACTTGGAGACAAACTAGTTGTTATTACTTAACCACGAGCCCCTTTACCTGGTTTATATCCTATCATGCATTATAATAACAAATTTCGCTTACACTATCACCTCACTTAAAGGCAGTGTCTCAGGAGACCGCTCTCATCTTCTTATTGCAGGAAAATAGGTAGGTAAACATGTGGAAAGTATTATATTTCACGGTAGAAAGATGAGCGTCGAGTGCATGTTATTATAATTTAATTTTCCTTGCGAAGTAAACTGCACCCTAATACCGGTAGCACACCTTCGCGAAACACACTACACACCACTACTGCACTACTCGATTCAGATGCGCGTAGCAAAACATGACGCGAGCCAGTTGAATTGAGCTACTGCGGTTTCGCTGCTATGGTTTCACGGCAGAGGTGTGCTACCGGCGTAATTTTGTAACACAATCCGAAAGATTTTGAATGAAATTCTTTATCCATTGCTTCATAATAATTATGTTAGAAAAATTAACGCAATGAATATTGTTGAACTGTCAAAATCAAAGGCATTGTTAGTGTGTTACGCAATCAGGCTACTGTTCTGTGGGTATGTTCTCTGTAGTGTAATGAAACGCCTTTTCCGTTCGAATATTTCTGTATAGAATATAATTCTTGGACACATACAAACTTGATTTAAAGCAATATTTAACGAACTATTTAATTCGGTACTTAATAAAATATCAGTATAGACTTTAGACTTCTTGAAGACCACCTTTAGGTACCGAGGCTCTAAGAGAACTAACTTAGCAACTAGGTGACGCCCCAAATATCATGTTTCCATTCCATTCTGTTAAAAAACCAGGGCCTCAAGTCTGCTATTACAATAGTGTCAGAATGGTCGATCATTGATTTCATAATTGTTGATTTTGACAAGTTTGGTAATCTACTATTATAATGGCGTCATTATAACTTTCCAACGGTCGGCCACTGACACTACTTTGAAAGAAATTGCAAAGAAAATTATCGACCATTATGAATTTACCAGATTACGAACTTTTAGCAAAATGACAATGGCATGACAATGGGATCGTGTTGGAATGACTGAATTTATAAAAATAGCAGACTTGGGCCCCAGGGCCTCAAGTCTGCTATTACAATAGTGTCAGAATGGTCGACCATTGATTTCATAATTGTTGATTTTGACAAGTTTGGTAATCTACTATAATAATGGCGTCATTATGACTTTTCAATGGTCGGCAACTGACACTACATTGAAAGAAATTGCAAAGAAAATGATCGACCATTATGAATTTACCAGATTACGAACTTTTAGCAAAATGACAATGGCATGACAATGGGATCGTGTTGGAATGACTGAATTTATAAAAATAGCAGACTTGCGCCCCTGTACTTTTACGGTAACTGTCAAATTATATACTTTTAAACTTCATAACTACGCTGATACAAGAATCATTTGAGGCAAATCACATACTTTCAATTTAGTAGGTATTTAAAATCGTTACAAATCTTAGTAATATACCTGGTTACATCATTTCATCATGCATGGATGCAAGCCTCATAACCTCCGGTAGTCGGAAAAGACCGATTTTTATTAATGATGATGACTACGAAATTCTCTCTGGTTTCTCTTTGGATTAATAATTGGATTTTAGCTTCAGGCGGAGGTTTCTTGAAAATGGTCAAAAAGGTGGTTTTTTAAAGCAGTGTATCTCTAAAACCGTAAATGTTTTTTCAAAACAAAAACAGTTTGATATTTTCAAAGCTTTTGTGCATACGGTGATGGAACTCAAAACATAATTTAATACATCAAAAACTCTTCAAAGACAACTCTTAATTATTTTTAAAAGCAGTTTATCCCTTCGTTAACAGTTTTAATTATAAATAAAAGTATACCATGAAATTGTAAATGCCAAACTGCATCTGGTGATGGATTAATTTTTATTAATTAGTTAATATCTAATTTTATACGATTTTATTTGCATTTACACGCCATACGTTGTCATTGCGCATCTCTTTCTTTTGTATACAATCTGACAGTGACAGCGGTTTACCTGTTGTCAGCCTCTTCATACATCAAATCAGGCAGTACTACTTACATCACAAAAACCGATAGTTATTTATTTAGGTTCACTTCTATGAACAATTATTCAAAAAGTGCATAAGAACAAATGACATTATCTGCCAGTCCTTTTGGTTTAAAACTCTGCAAATAATTGGAAAATCTGCTTTCCATTTTCAGTTTGTTCAACTCCAGTAGGCACTGTATAGGCGTCAATGCGTCACAATCAAAGACGAGCGTAACAATATGTCCTTAACCCTGAGACTAATCAGCCTGTAATGTCCCCACTGCACTGCTGGGACAAAGGCCTCCTCTCTGTGAGAGGGAGTGGGCCGTAATCCACCACGCAGGCCCAGTGCGGGTTGGTAGATGTCACATGACATCGAATTTTTGGTTCTAGGACATGCCGGTTTCCTCACGATGTTTTCCTTCACCGTTTTGAAAGCAGTGGTGATGAAATAATTTACACAAAGTGAGCGCCTGTCTGGGTTCGAACCTAGTACGTACAACTCGTAAGTCGGAGCCGTTACCACATGGACCACCAGTGGCATACGTACTTACCTACTTTATACTATTTATATTTATTGCTATGTTTAATGTTAGTAAACCTAGAGTGAGGCAACCTTGACCTTAATAACTGAGTACACAGACCAAAAATTTACGCGTTCTTTACGGCCGGACTAACACGTCTCGGCGTTTTACGAGTTTCACCGACTTTTTCATAAATTTTCCGCTTTTTGAGGCACAACAGTATAAAAGTTTTGAAATGTCCCGACAACACTGTTTTGTGAAGTTTTATTTTTCTCATAAATTCCCTTTGGTGCTATAAATATTCTCAAGTTAGGGAAGAAATGGAATTGATTTTCTTATTTCGATTGTTAGATTGTTTATTAAAAGATGCAGCAATTATATCTCATAATATTTAAATTCATTCAGTGAATTCAAATGATCAGAATACCAGCGCTGCAGCACTTATTTTTAATTGTCGCAGCATCATGCTTAGATAGGAGCCATTTGGCCTCGTACAGGACTTTGCTTTTATTTTCATTCTACTTTGTTTTTTTTTTATTGTTTTTGTTTTTTATGTGGGTATGTGTGTTTAATTTGTGATCTCCTTTGTTAAGTCGTAATAAATATTTTATCTTTTTTTCAAATTAGCTGTTCTAACAGATGACAATTCATAGCTTCTAATATCATATTAGTAAGTTAACATTATTTCAAAATAAACAATTACAACCGAATTTTCAGCAGCTACCAAGCTTGTCAATCAAACAAAGTACTTATGAGCTTTTCAATACAGTTCAGGTATTTTTTAATTCAAATCCACCTTAGGTTATTACGTAGCTTACAAAACATAAGTGATATGTAAAAAAAATCCCCAAGTATTGCACAACCCAGTGCTTCACACCGGACGACCTTTATACTGTGGATTAAACTCCGCTTCCATCCGTATTCATCCACGTGAAAGGCTAAACAAACCCTAGCAATTTTAATAGTGATGAAAACTAAAAAACAATCTGTAAATAGCCAGCGAATGAAGCTGGTGTTTCGAACATACTAGGGCTGTTAAGATTAGATGTAAAATAAACATGGCCGCTCACGATATTTTGGCCGGAATTCTGTACGTTTTTTTTGTAAAAAAGCAAATTATTAAAAAAAAGTAACAACCTCAATGACAATTGGTGGCCCAGTGGTAACGTCCCCGACTTACGAGTTGTAGATTATAGGTTCGAACCCAGGCAGGCGCTTTACTTTGTGTAAATAATTTTATCACCACTGCTCTCAAAACGGTGAAGGAAAACATCGTGAGGAAACCGGCATGTCCTAGAACCAAAAATTCAAAGACATGTGACATTTACCAACCCGCACTGGGCCCGCGTGGTAGATTTACAGCCCACTCTCGAAGAGAGGAGGCCTGTGTCCCACCAGTGGGAACATTATAGGCTGATTATATATAACAACCCGACTGCAAAAACACATAATATGAAAAGAGAAAACACAGCCATGATAATCTATAGAATTGCAGGCGGAGACAAACCAATAACCTGAAATATGGTGTAAGTTTTGTTTGCCACCCCTCTCCCCCGCGCCTGCAATACCAAAATTCTATAAATTATAATGCTTATTGTTTCGCTTTTAAGTTATGTGCGTTATATGCGTTGGCCTAGCAGTGGAACAGTATGGTCTGATAAGTTAATGAAGAGTGAACACTAAGGGGTTTATTCATAATCGTTGCTTAAACGTAAAAAAATCTGCGGTTAACCAGACGTTAATCATTAATTTACTTTAAGCAACTTTTATGAATAAAGGGTTAATACGTTAGCTAAAAGAGATGCATGGAAGACGTACAAAACCTGGCTTCAATAAATTAATGTATGGGCAGAAGAAAGATGGCTACTTTTATACCCGCACATAATTTTTTTCAACGTTTTACGTCCAACGAAGATAATCACGTTTTAAAGAAAGAAAGAAAGATAATTCGATACACGTGTTCAGAATGTTAAGGTAATTGAATTTATATTAGTACGGCTACGGCGAAATGGCGGCTTCTATTGTATAACTATTAAATAAAATATATTGTAGCCTATTAATAGAAGGCTGTTACTTAGTTGTTGTTGTCAAAACTTTCCTGACGAAGTTTTCCTCATTCCTTAGCATCATATACCCTTTTTACCGTGTGGTGCCGGACGTAAAGAATAGCACCATCCTATTTCTTCCTGTGGGTGTCGTAAAAAGCGACTATGGGACTCACTAGAGAAGGGGCAGCAGCATTCTCTATGCATTTTAACACCAAACTGCGATCGTCAACCCGCCTGCTAAGCGTGGCGATTATGGCAACCCTTTATAGGGGAGGCCTATGTAGACGTCTTTCGTCTGAAATTATGATCATGATGAATTGATGACATACCCATACCATGACAACCGATTGCCACCTAAACAGTGTTTAATGATGTGAAGTCTTTTGTTGCTTCAATGCTTTTATGGTATGTGCAGGCATGAATCTGGCATCTTGTAAATGGGGCTTTACTTTCATGACATTTTTTCTTATTACGTATTTATTTATTTTTGTTTTATCTTTTATTTAGACTTTTTCATCTTCTTTTACTTTCAGGATTGAGCAAGACATGGGCCTTGGCAGAGCAACTGGCTTCAAAACGTTGCTAGTACTGACAAACGCATCCAAAGAGACAATGCTAGCACACAAAACTATCAGACCAGACTTCTATGCCGACTGTCTCGGCAGTATTGTGGCTTTATTAGAGACATAATTTTATTAATTATTTTGGTGTAAATTAATTGAGGAATATTAGACTAACTTAAACGCTTTCATTTTGAACGACGCCAACGTGGCTTTCGACATTCGAATCCAATCTGTGAGGGCTTTTTACTGATTTACTTGGCAACATACCATACTTGACCCATCGTACTTTAAAACGGTCCAGCGTAGACGGTCTTTAATATGAAAAGAAAAAAGAAGAATGACCTTCAAAATTGCCGCCAACCAAACAGTTTGTTTAACTAAGTACTGTAAAGCAGATTGGTTCTGAAATGGTAACGTATGGAAGCACTTTTAGGAAATAATCCTAGATAATGAAGCCCTCGTAGGCTTTGAACTGCACTCAAACTGGATTCAAAAAGTTTAACGTCACAGGATAGCCTATACCAGAAATAGTCAATATCATCAGGATTGAGCCGGAATATAGCCATTCGGCGTGGACGTGGTACGACAGCAGCTCCCCTCACATCATCTGTCATCAGAAGACATTCGCCACGCAACCATCGATGCGACGACGCTTTGTTAGAGTGACTGTCACCAGCCAATGACACTCTTATCCGAGCTTTTCGGGGATTCCTGTAACTTTGCAACAAAATTAGATGGCGCTACATGCTGAGGCGTCAAGTTTAATTCCAAAACAGTGAAAGTACAGAACAAGAGCAAATTCAATTTATAGGAACATTACTTCGTAAACAAAGTAAAACAACAAATTTATTACGATACACATAATCCAGTATGCTTAACTTTTATTTTTGTACTAATGTATGAAAAATGTGATAGAAATAATATATATTTTTATTGTCATTTTTTCAATTTAGTATGTAATAAATTAATTATATTGTGCCTTGAAAAAATGTCTGTGCTTAAGTACCTTTGTACTTCTTTGTACAAAGCTCGAATATGTGCCTGTAATATTCCGCACTATTTATTTACACATTTATAGTATTATGTCTGTATTATCCATAATTATTATTATTAATGAGCATGAATTCGTAAATTTTATAAATAAACATCTACCCACAGAATGAGATATTTTCTTTCAAAATTAAAATATTTTATATCCCATAGCGCCTACATGGGCACTTATGAAACGTCAGAAGCTAAGTGCATGGTTCCAATTGGTCGTTTCCTATGGAGAAAAGCCGGCAAGAAACACACTCACACACAAGCCGGCAAGAAACTTCACGGTTAATCTTTTTAAAATAATTGGATTTTACAATGTTTTCAAATTACAGTGTTAATAGGTATGAGAGGACAGTGTAGGCCCGTACTAGGTACTTAACAACATAGAAAATGGTCTACAAATCAATAGTATTAAACGTTCTCACATTAACAAAACATTGAAAAAACAACGATATAAAATATTATTAAAATAATAAAAAATAAAGTTTTAATGACATAGGTGAAAGATATAAGTCTGACTTCGCCAACATGTCTTGAGCAAGCCTGGTGATCAATGCTTGTGCCTTCTGTATATAAGAGGCAATGCCCTGCAGTGAGACAATAATAGGCTGGAGTCATTTTATTATATAAACAGACAGATGTTTAAAGTAAGTATGAGAAACGTATTATATATATTTCCATCATGGTTTTATTAAGTTCATAGTTGATTTTAAAAGAGACCGCGAAGCTATAGCTTTTAACTTACTACTTCAGATAAAAGATAAAGAACCTACTTATTTTTGAAAATTTTATATTAGTCGGTAATGCTATTAAGCTAAATTGACCAAATGGTTCTGCAGTCCCAACGTCATTATCATATGAAAATTGTGTACGAAATAATAAAAGTCAAACTTAATTTATTTTATTACGAATTTTAATGTATTAAACGTGTTCATAGCGTCGTCTTTACGATCTTCTTTCATAGGACAATATTTTCTTATGATTATAAATGGGTTTTTTTCTCTAATACTGATTCAAGTTACGGTTTCCTAGAAGAGCTGTCGCCGCCACATTATCATCATTTCAGCCAAAAGACGTCCACTGCTGGACATAGGCCTCCCCCTAAGGGGGGGTGTTTGCCATAATCGCCACGCTTGGCAGGCGGGTTGGCGATCGCAGCATAGAGAACGCTGCTGCCCATTCTCTAGTAAGTCCCTTAGTCGCCTTTTATGACACCCACGGGAAGAAATGGGGTGGTGCTATTCTTTACGTCCAGCACCGCATGGAGCCGCCACATAGCGTCCGCAATTTACCAGCGAATGACGTCACTGAAACGTTATTTAGGCAAGTAAGTTGGTGTCTTTTCCTAGAGAGCGTTTTTTGACACCGGAAAGTCAAACCTCACTGCCATCATTTTCATGACAGCCTTTACTGCGGCCGTTATATGGCGGCGACCGCTCTTCTAGAAACCGTAACTAAAAAGGTAATTGAAAATATAATCCAATGCCTTTCATATTTTCCGTTTTACGGTTCCGTACCTCAAAAGGAAAAAACGGAACCCTTATAGGATCACTTCGTTGGCCGTCCGTCCGTCCGTCTGTCTGTCTGTCTGTCAAGACCCTTTTTCTCGGGAACGCGTGGAGGTATCAAGATAAATGAATAAAATTCGTAAGTATACGGTACCTTATAGCTCTAAAAAAATCAAGTCATTGCAATAAAAAACCCGGCCATTTATGCGACTTATTTTGATACTCGCAAATAAATCAAAACCTATAGGGTACTTCCCCTTGACCTAGAACCATGAAAAAGTCCGAAAATCAATAAATTGTAGTTTTATCACATTAAAAAAATTGCAATTGTGTTGGATCATTCGGTTCCCTACAAAGTGGTTGAGCTGGATGGTGCTGATCCACGCGTCATGTTCGTGAACGGGCGCTGTCAGTTGAGGCTGGTCATCTCTTAACTGTACTGGCTTATTTTGTAATCTTTTAATCTTATATTTTGAATTGTTTTTTTTTTATATATTTATTTTTGTTTTTTACATTGTTCTCACATATAGAAGCAACAAGAATAATGTACCTACCCAGGATTTTTTAATATCTTGATTTAAAAGAGTGTCCTTGAAGTTTCTTGCCTGTTCTTCTCCATAGAGATCTACGTTTTGGAATGGGCAAATAGCTTCCACTTTCTGACTAACTGACCGACTCTTTGACAATTCAAAAGTGCCTGTAAATGGTTTATTTGAAATAAATGCTTTGAGTTTGAGTATAAAATTAAGTAAATAGCTTGCATGCGTTTGCATTGTGAAGATCACCAGTCAGAAGTTACTATGGCACTACAGCATGACTTGCATGCTTTTGTGAAGTTACTGGCATCCTGGCTTTTACCTTGCCCGTGGGAGACACCCATGCTTGGAAAACCTTTTTATATTGGGAGGCCTTACACATAAATCATTGGTTGTCAGTAAAAATCTATCACGCCTCTAACACAAAATTAAAGGCCAACCACAGCTAATATTATGATGAAATCTAATATTGATCGAACGTACAAATTAAAGACTGATTGATAAAACACAAAACGCTAATGACCTCCGAATTCCTTTGAAATTATCAAATTGAGAATTTCCAAAGCACATAACGAATCAAAACCAATTTCAGAACAAAAGGCTACCTCTGTCTGAACAATTATTTGCAACAAAGCATCCATATTTTGTATTGACAATAAAGAATTAAAATCAATACAATTGTATCCTATTTTCTAGTTGAAAAGTCTCCATTCTGTCTTCAAATTGTGTCCAGTGGGCCGCAAAAAGGTTGAATTGATAACGCCATCCAAAAAGCATTTATATTTATTGGTCTACTTTTGGTTTTTCAATATAAATTCTAGCGACCGAATGTAACCAATGCTTCCGGAGGTTACATGGGTGCGTGGATCTGGATTCCTCTTGCGTGTGAACGGTTCTCACTTTGCCATAAAGGTTGGGAATGGCGCCTACACGATTAATGCGAGCTTGTGATGTTTCTCGGACAATGGACAGTCGTGAGAAATATTTCGCATTATAGTTGTCAAAAGATAATAGGCCCGTTTTGACATTTAACTTCAATCGATTTATCGTGAGTATCGAGTACCGAGTCGTATGGTTACTTCACTAGTTACGTCGCGATGGTCTTTTTGACAACTTTAGTAACATTCGCAGAATTATTATAGTGCAGGGAGAAGTTTGGTTGGGGTGAATTTAAATAGTTAGCACGCGTCAGATATAATACTGCTGCCATCTTAATGATTGGCTTGAATACTTAAAATATTTCGCAGTTTTTGCTGAAACGAAGAAAGCCCAAGATGCTTCAAATAGGGGCCTATGGAGTCGTACCAGCTCAAAAAAGGCATTATAGATAAAATTGTGGATTTGGCCCATCCACAAAAACAGTAGCAGAATTTTTAATGTTCTATAGCAAGGTAGTAAAATACAATTTCAAAAAATGTACGGTTGAGTGTATTTTGGCACAATCTTACGTACATTGTTTTATTCAGCACGACGTAAGTGTAAACCGTTGGTGTGTCACAGTTTCCAACGTTTCTGGTATGTTCCTATGTTTACACATTCAAATGAGAGCGTTAGAATCCGCGTGATTCGGTGCTATTCGTTTTATTTGGTTTTTTGAAGTGTGAATTGACAGAGGAGTCTGTTTAAAGTATATTAGGACTTTGTTACTGAAATAAACTACAGCAAAAGGATTTTTTTTTGTTTAAAAGTTTTGAGTTAAATTAGACAAACCTATGTGTGACTTACATAGGTCCCAAATTGTCATAATATAACATACCATGGGAATAGAATAGAATAAAGAAATATAAATAATAATAATACACGTAGTAAACATGAAATTGTGATACCAAAACTGAAATCGCGGAAAAAACCAGCTGTTCCCTACATTTATGTTCGAATAATTTGTTAAAATGTAGGGAACAGCTGGTTTTTTTCGCGATTTCAGTTTTGGTCCCATAGTAAAAGTTGTTCATAATGATGAGTACAATGACCCCTTAAGAGGTTATAAACCACTTAAAAATAACCCTGTATACAGTATCCGCTTTTATAACAAGTTGCCAAAGTCAGTTATAGAACTTATAGCGATGGGAAGTTCAAAACCTACATCAAACGTGTCCTAATCAAAAAAGCATATTATAAGATTAAGGACTACGTTTAAGACAAGGAAGTTTGGCAATAATTACTTCTGCACATGTGGCTTCCCTGGTACCTCATTAACGGCATAAGTTTGTTAACGTATATTAACAGCTCCCAAATTACGATGTTTATTTTTATTTATTTTTTATATTATATATATTATCTCATCATTATTTAAAAAATATTTATTAGTGAATTGTGGACAGAATATTAATTCAGATTTGTTACATTTGTAATGGCAATCTTGTCATTTGGTTTAAATAGATTTTTATTTCTATTACTTTAGTAATATTTTATATAGATTCTTGTTTAATTTGGGAATATGAAAACGCTGTAGGCTTAATAGACTGTAGCTTTGTAAACCATTTTCTATTTTGTTAAGTACTTGTTGACGGGCCTACACTGTCCTCCCTTACCTATTAACACTGTAACTGGAAAACATTGAAAAAACCCATTATTTTTAAAAGAGTAACCGTGGAGTTTTTGCCGGCTCTTCTCCATAGGAAAAGACCAATTGGAACCATGCACCTAGCTTCTGACGTTTCATAAAAGTTCCCATGTAGGTTTATGTGAAATTTATTTCACATAAACCGAAAAATAAATCGAAATCAAAAAATCTAAATATTTTAATATTTAGATTTTTTGATTTCGATTAGAATAAATTTTATTTCCAAATTTACAATTTACACAAAGGCGATAGGTTAGTACTCTGACAATTCTGTTTTTTTTAAATTGCATAAATCCCTGATTATTACCTCTTGGGCACCCCAGAGCCTTGGCACCCAATAAATGACAATGCCAAATCCTGCCCCACCCTTTTGATTAATTTACAATAAATATAAATTTATCAAAATTATCGCATGAAAAAAGGATCCTTTGTTACTTAACTATTATTCTGATAAACTTGCGGATAAAAAAATTGTGTAAAAAGGAGTTTACTGTACTTTGGCAAATTATAAATTTGACCCCTTATTACATGGATCAAGTATGTGGCTAGTACCACCCCCCCCCCCCCCTAATCTCTAATTCGAGATTGATTGTCGAGCTCGTTCCGACATCTTTTACCAACCTACCACACAAAAAATACTACTTAATATTTTGTTCTCAAATTTATATATATTTTCTATATATATTATTTTATTATATATTATAATATTTTCTCTCAAGGTTTTTTTCATCTAGCACACTATCAGAAATACACGCCATTTCGCGTCCTAGTTATCTCCAGAAACAAGTAATCTTTAGGGAATCATCGAGACTCGACACGATGAGAAAAGTTTCGGTATTGATCCCCCTTAACGTTCCTCTTAAGCAGTTACTGAGACTGAATATTGATAAAGCCCATTGTTATAGCTGACACATGGTACTGAGTTTCCTTTTATGTATGGCAATATATTATTGAAAATAATATGTGGTGAGAAGTAAAAACGGTTGTATACATACGATTTTACTTAGACATCATAATTGTCAAATCAATTGTCAATCATTGTGGAATGCAAATAAATACATACATAAACTCACGCCTTCTTCCGATGGGGGTAGGCAACACTAAGGGTGCAAAACTATAGAATGCCACCTGCTACGCTCCTTACATACTCCTTTTGCTTCGCCTACAAAAAAACCTGCAAATAAATATTGAGTATTAAGACGTTTAGTTTAGATTTAGGTTGTTTTTTTTTTTCATTTTATGCTGCACCGGTTGACGTCATCACATCAGTTCCGGCTGTCACTGAAAACCCGCGCCGCGGCTCTGTCTCGCCCAGGGTCACAGCATTACGCTGAGCGAGATTTCTTTCTTTCTTTCATGTTTACCGCAAATAAACGTATTTTCTTCCTTTTAACTTCGGTATTGTTTTTCTACCACTTGCTCGTAATCCTTAAAAACAATCGCCGCTAAACTCTTTCCGATTACGTCTTCGGGTGAAGACAAACAAAGGGTAGAAAAGAACCCTTATCGATTTCGCAATATTGTGTACCTAATTAAGGTTAAGTGGGTGCTATGTATTAGAACTAATTAAATACTTGTTAGGAAGTGCCGATGGGCGGCCGTTTGGGCAATCTGATAAGATGTAGGAAGTGTCGTAAGCTAATCGTTGTTGATGCTAATTTGTTTTTCAATACGTAGGCGACTTTAGTGTGGTTTCGGTGAAATTGTAAGTATATGACGTATTACGTGCAGTCAGGCTAATTAATTGCTAAGCAAATTGACACCCTACGTCAATTAGCCGTGATATAGCCATTTCATACAACTATCAAATAATGACAGTTGTGATTTCAATAAATAATAATAATATTAAATAGAATATTAATAAAACTATAATAATAAATAGAACATACACACTATCCAAACAGACAAAAATCCAAAATAAAATACAAAACTCATTAAATAAAACTTATAATTGCCAAAATAAAATACAAAACTCATTAAATAAAACTTAAAATTGCCAAAATAAAATATAACGGACAATTTAAGTTTTTCCTTTACTTATCATGCTTATTAGATAAAAACTGTCAATTGTGAACTTGTCATTTGCTATTATATGACAGATCTGAACGGTTAAGACGAACGCAAAATCTGAGTTACTCAATTCAGCCGGCTAACCTCTACTAAAAAAAAAATCCAAATTTAATCGTTTTGATCTGATTATATAGATTGATACTTCATTGCACTACGCCAATTTCAGGCAAACTTAGATATTACCTATTGGATAGGTTTTCTGTTTGATTTTTTAAAATAATATGTATCCCGGATTGCTCCGTGTGGTGCCGGACGTAAAGAATAGCACCACCCCACTTCTTCCTGTGGGTGTCGTAAAAGGCGACTAAGGGACTTACTAGAGAATGGGCAGCAGCGTTCTCTATGCATTTTAACACCATACTATATATCTTCAACCCGCCTGCCAAGAGTGGCGATTATGGCAAACATCCCTCCTTAGGGGGTGGCCTATGTCCAGCAGTGGACGTCTTTTGGCTGAAATGATGAATGATGATGATGATCCCTGATTTCCCCTATCATATACTCCCATAGATATTAGATACGTAGATAAAATACGCAAGTATAAATATTTCTATGTATAAATAATTTTCTGCCGAATGTAAATTCTAATGCAGTTGTAGGTAAAAATGCACAGGCATTGAGTGGAGAATTTTAATGTAAGTACTTAGCTAGGTATACCCAAACGAACGAGCACTAAACGTGAATACGTTTTTCTCCTAAAAAGCTTTCACGTCTACTAAATTAAATTCTTCCTGTAATTTATAATGAACTATACAACTCATTAATTTAATTAGGTATAGAGAACCCAGAAATATTTCAGGTAATAAAAATATTTTATACGCAGTTAGGGTTGTAAGGCAACCAGTTTTAATCCGGGAATAATCTAATGCATATTAGTTTGCGTAACCTTGTTTTTTGCCAGACATAAATAAACATTCTTGAGGGTACATTAAAAGCCTCCATGCACGTATTCCAAGTGTAAAGGGGTAGTCAGCCCTGCTGCCTTGCAAATTGGATCACATATTTTGTGCCGACACTCTTGAGAAAAGCAGATTTCACTGCTGAACAAAGGCTTCCTATGGACCGTGAATTAATGAACTTTCATGGAAGATATTACCGTCATCATACCCTTAGGATCACTGATACCTAAATGCAAAGCAATTGCACATAACACCAACATCTTTTTTTACCAGACTGCCCAGAAGGAGGGTAATTTTTTTCGAGAGTACGGGTGAGTATGTATGTCTATTTCTTTGGCACGCTTTGAAGCCAAAACGACTTGATGGATATGAGACTTACTTATGAGGTGTCAAAACGACTTGATGGATATGAGACTTACTTATGAGGTGTCAAAACGACTTGATGGATATGAGACTTACTTATGAGGTGTCGTTAGATTCGTCTTAATAGTGGCAGTGACATAGGCTGTATAATATATAAAATTATATTGCATCTGTAAATACAAAAAAAAGGGAGGGGAAGGGTTTTTAAAATAAATTACATCAATATTGGAATCAAATAAAAGCTAGTAATGAGGCAATTGCAAATATATATATATATACAATGTGGAGATGACGATACAACAATAAATGAAAACACTAGTAATACTAGTTCATAGGAATATTTTGAAACTATCAAATAAATCCTAGAACCGAAATTTAAAAAAAAATCTTTTCAAACAAACTAAATAGCATAAAAATGTAAACAAAACAGAACACCATTTTTAAATATTGGTTCACTAACCTGTGAGAAGAGCGGCAACAGCGCGGGGTAATGTATAGGTGGTGCGTCGGGTCGTGGGACCCGCGCCGACGACGTGATTTTTTGCGCCATATTTATTTTTATGAATGCAAAAACAATTACACAGAATCACAAATTATTAACTGAATAGTCACAGTCACCCACGAGTAATTATTAATTACAATCACTGTTTAATCAGTTAATCACTTATCGTACATATTCAGACTTAGTATCCATTAAATTTTTAAATTTTCAATATGTCCGCCATGAACCCGAACACACAAATTACATCGTCTTAAAAGATTATTTCTTACTCTTGATAAGAGGTCGCCATTAGCGGCCATTTGTTTTAATTTATTAAAAGATTTTATAATTCGGCTCCTTAAATCATCAACGGTATCAACGTCTGTTGAATAAACTTCATTTTTGACATGACCCCACAAGAAGAAATCTAATGGCGTGAGGTCCGGTGACCTCGCTGGCCACCGTGTTGGTCCATAACGGCCAATCCACTGTTGTCCAAACATTTGAGACAAACGCTCTCTGGCAGACATCACTGAATGATCTGGTGCTCCGTCTAACTGGTACCACATCTGGCTGTGCACGTTTAGCGGAAGATCATCCGTGTAATCTGAAACGGGTCCGTTGAGAAGTTCTAAAAACTTTGCACCATTTAAATTGCCCTCAATAAAAACCGGGCCAATTATGGTATTCCTGTGTATGCCAGCCCACACATTGATAGCAAATCTGTACTGGTGCGAAGTCTCCCGTACTAGATGCGGATTCTCGCGGCTCCAGTACCGAAGATTCTGTCGGTTCCATAAGCCGTTCCTTGTAAATTTACTTTCATCAGTCCACATCACATTGTACAGGAAGTCGGGGTTATCTAAATGTTTTATTTCTATCCAACGACAGAAGGTTTCTCTTACTGGCTTGTCCCTTTGTAGCAACGCCTGTACTTTTTTGTATTTAAAAGGCTTCCGTTTATCGCGTTTTAAAACTTTGTGTATGGTTTTATGATTTACACCAAAATTTCGAGCAGCCCTACCTACGTAGACTAGACGTAGGATTGCGTTCAAAATAATTTAAAACTCGTTCGTCTCGGGTCACTGTTACTATTGGAGTAGCACTATCCAAATGCGGGATTAAGGGTACATTTTCCCGTATCCTCTGGACAGCTTGAACGATAATGCGGCCGTCCGTAGGACATACACGGGTGTTCCCATACCTCTCTCGGTATGTTCTTATTGCTAAAGCGGCGTTTTCGTGACATTCCCCATAAATTAAAATCATGTCGGTGTACTCCATGGCTGTGTAACCAAAACGAGGCATTGTTATTACAAAAAACAAACGATTAGATAACACACAATGACAAGCGTCTAATTTCGCACAATTCACTTAACAATTTAACTACCTAGGTACTACTACGTTGTATGTGTCCTGTCACTAAATAAAGCGTCTAATTTCGCACAATTCACACTAAGTCGTCTTAAGATAATCACAATTTCATAAACAAACGAGCGGCGGGCGGGCGGGCGCTTCAAAGGCAGCGAAACCGGAACACCTGCGCTTGCGTTACGAAACAATGACGCGTACGACGTCATAGGATCACGGCGACACACTGACCTACACCAATTTTTGCAGGTTTCGGCAAGAAAGCGAAGTAGAAATAAACAAACTATCTAATCTATCCCTTTCGCACATACTTAATTTACGATTGACATGAGTGCGTAACAAGTAGTAATAACTTCCGCATGCATTATTTTCATATCTAATTTTCTTCACACGCTTTATGACTCTTATGGCTCAGAGATAAGGTATTATATGCATTAATTCTCATCGGGAAGTAAAATTTAAGAACAATTTTGGCGAAGGTTATTGAAGTAGCGAGCTGGCAACATGTTTTGTTTATACCGATATTACCGTTGCAGATTATTGCCGAAGTCGTTAACCTGTCGGCGCTGGCTTATTGTTAGATACATCATGTAGAAAATCTTAAAAATGTAAAATAATGTCCTGTGACTAAACTATTGGATATATTTGATTTAATTTTTGTATGCAGACTGGGAACGGCATTAGGTATACGAAGTTTAATTTATTGTTGTATTGTCGTCTCCACCTTGTATACAATTATATATTATATAATTATTTAGATAAGTAAATAAATGTTAAAAGCTTGAAATAAACCAAATTATTGCGACTGCAAATACACATAACTTAAAAGCGAAACAATAAGCATTATAATTTATAGAATTTTGGTATTGCAGGCGCGGGGGAGAGGGGTGGCAAACAAAACTTACACCATATTTCAGGTTATTGGTTTGTCTCCGCCTGCAATTCTATAGATTATCATGGCTGTCTTTTCTCTTTTCATATTATGTGTTTTTGCAGTCGGGTTGTTATATATAATCAGCCTATAATGTTCCCACTGGTGGGACACAGGCCTCCTCTCTTCGAGAGTGGGCTGTAAATCTACCACGCGGGCCCAGTGCGGGTTGGTAAATGTCACATGTCTTTGAATTTTTGGTTCTAGGACATGCCGGTTTCCTCACGATGTTTTCCTTCACCGTTTTGAGAGCAGTGGTGATAAAATTATTTACACAAAGTAAAGCGCCTGCCTGGGTTCGAACCTATAATCTACAACTCGTAAGTCGGGGACGTTAACACTGGGCCACCAATTGTCATTGAGGTTGTTACTTTTTTTTAATAATTTGCTTTTTTACAAAAAAAACGTACAGAATTCCGGCCAAAATATCGTGAGCGGCCATGTTTATTTTACATCTAATCTTAACAGCCCTAGTATGTTCGAAACACCAGCTTCATTCGCTGGCTATTTACAGATTGTTTTTTAGTTTTCATCACTATTAAAATTGCTAGGGTTTGTTTAGCCTTTCACGTGGATGAATACGGATGGAAGCGGAGTTTAATCCACAGTATAAAGGTCGTCCGGTGTGAAGCACTGGGTTGTGCAATACTTGGGGATTTTTTTTACATATCACTTATGTTTTGTAAGCTACGTAAAAACGATAACCTAAGGTGGATTTGAATTAAAAAATACCTGAACTGTATTGAAAAGCTCATAAGTACTTTGTTTGATTGACAAGCTTGGTAGCTGCTGAAAATTCGGTTGTAATTGTTTATTTTGAAATAATGTTAACTTACTAATATGATATTAGAAGCTATGAATTGTCATCTGTTAGAACAGCTAATTTGAAAAAAAGATAAAATATTTATTACGACTTAACAAAGGAGATCACAAATTAAACACACATACCCACATAAAAAACAAAAACAATAAAAAAAAAACAAAGTAGAATGAAAATAAAAGCAAAGTCCTGTACGAGGCCAAATGGCTCCAATCTAAGCATGATGCTGCGACAATTAAAAATAAGTGCTGCAGCGCTGGTATTCTGACCATTTGAATTCACTGAATGAATTTAAACATTATGAGATATAATTGCTGCATCTTTTAATAAACAATCTAACAATCGAAATAAGAAAATCAATTCCATTTCTTCCCTAACTTGAAAATATTTATAGCACCAAAGGGAATTTATGAGAAAAATAAAACTTCACAAAACAGTGTTGTCGGGACATTTCAAAACTTTTATACTGTTGTGCCTCAAAAAGCGGAAAATTTATGAAAAAGTCGGTGAAACTCGTAAAACGCCGAGACGTGTTAGTCCGGCCGTAAAGAACGCGTAAATTTTTGCGTCGCTGCGTAAGTCTTTGGTCTGTGTACTCAGTTATTAAGGTCAAGGTTGCCTCACTCTAGGTTTACTAACAGTAAACATAGCAATAAATATAAATAGTATAAAGTAGGTAAGTACGTATGCCACTGGTGGCCCATGTGGTAACGGCTCCGACTTACGAGTTGTACGTACTAGGTTCGAACCCAGACAGGCGCTCACTTTGTGTAAATTATTTCATCACCACTGCTTTCAAAACGGTGAAGGAAAACATCGTGAGGAAACCGGCATGTCCTAGAACCAAAAATTCGATGTCATGTGACATCTACCAACCCGCACTGGGCCTGCGTGGTGGATTACGGCCCACTCCCTCTCACAGAGAGGAGGCCTTTGTCCCAGCAGTGCAGTGGGGACATTACAGGCTGATTAGTCTTAGGGTTAAGGACATATTGTTACGCTCGTCTTTGATTGTGACGCATTGACGCCTATACAGTACCTACTGGAGTTGAACAAACTGAAAATGGAAAGCAGATTTTCCAATTATTTGCAGAGTTTTAAACCAAAAGGACTGGCAGGTAATGTCATTTGTTCTTATGCACTTTTTGAATAATTGTTCATAGAAGTGAACCTAAATAAATAACTATCGGTTTTTGTGATGTAAGTAGTACTGCCTGATTTGATGTATGAAGAGGCTGACAACAGGTAAACCGCTGTCACTGTCAGATTGTATACAAAAGAAAGAGATGCGCAATGACAACGTATGGCGTGTAAATGCAAATAAAATCGTATAAAATTAGATATTAACTAATTAATAAAAATTAATCCATCACCAGATGCAGTTTGGCATTTACAATTTCATGGTATACTTTTATTTATAATTAAAACTGTTAACGAAGGGATAAACTGCTTTTAAAAATAATAAAGAGTTGTCTTTGAAGAGTTTTTGATGTATTAAATTATGTTAATTATGTTTTGAGTTCCATCACCGTATGCACAAAAGCTTTGAAAATATCAAACTGTTTTTGTTTTGAAAAAACATTTACGGTTTTAGAGATACACTGCTTTAAAAAACCACCTTTTTGACCATTTTCAAGAAACCTCCGCCTGAAGCTAAAATCCAATTATTAATCCAAAGAGAAACCAGAGAGAATTTCGTAGTCATCATCATTAATAAAAATCGGTCTTTTCCGACTACCGGAGGTTATGAGGCTTGCATCCATGCATGATGAAATGATGTAACCAGGTATATTACTAAGATTTGTAACGATTTTAAATACCTACTAAATTGAAAGTATGTGATTTGCCTCAAATGATTCTTGTATCAGCGTAGTTATGAAGTTTAAAAGTATATAATTTGACAGTTACCGTAAAAGTACAGGGGCGCAAGTCTGCTATTTTTATAAATTCAGTCATTCCAACACGATCCCATTGTCATGCCATTGTCATTTTGCTAAAAGTTCGTAATCTGGTAAATTCATAATGGTCGATCATTTTCTTTGCAATTTCTTTCAATGTAGTGTCAGTGGCCGACCATTGGAAAGTCATAATGACGCCATTATAATAGTAGATTACCAAACTTGTCAAAATCAACAATTATGAAATCAATGACCGACCATTCTGACACTATTGTAATAGCAGACTTGAGGCCCTGGTTTTTTAACAGAATGGAATGGAAACATGATATTTGGGGCGTCACCTAGTTGCTAAGTTAGTTCTCTTAGAGCCTCGGTACCTAAAGGTGGTCTTCAAGAAGTCTAAAGTCTATACTGATATTTTATTAAGTACCGAATTAAATAGTTCGTTAAATATTGCTTTAATTCAAGTTTGTATGTGTCCAAGAATTATATTCTATACAGAAATATTCGAACGGAAAAGGCATTTCATTACACTACAGAGAACATACCCACAGAACAGTAGCCTGATTGCGTAACACACTAACAATGCCTTTGATTTTGACAGTTCAACAATATTCATTGCGTTAATTTTTCTAACATAATTATTATGAAGCAATGGATAAAGAATTTCCTTCAAAATCTTTCGGATTGTGTTACGAAATTACGCCGGTAGCACACCTCTGCCGTGAAACCATAGCAGCGAAACCGCAGTAGCTCAATTCAACTGGCTCGCGTCATGTTTTGCTACTCGCATCCGAATCGAGTAGTGCAGTAGTGGTGTGTAGTGTGTTTCGCGAAGGTGTGTTACCGGCGTTAGGGTGCAGTTTACTTCGCAAGGAAAATTGAAATTATAATAACATGCACTCGACGCTCATCTTTCTACCGTGAAATATAATACTTTCCACATGTTTACCTACCTATTTTTCTGCAATAAGAAGACGAGAGCGGTCTCCTGAGACACTGCCTTTAAGTGAGGTGATAGTGTAAGCGAAATTTGTTATTATAATACATGATAGGATATTAACCAGGTAAAGTGGTTAATCCTCGTGGTTAAGTAATAACAACTAGTTTGTCTCCAAGTTTAAGCAACGCTTGTCGTGGTCGGTCCGTAAATCAGCACTGTTGACGATAGGTTTGTCCGAAGTCACAGTATTTTGCTGAGCAATGACCTGGGGCCCAAGTCTGCTATTTTTATAAATTCAGTCGATCAATGTTCTCGTAATATAATTGTGTTATTATAATGGCATTGTCGTATTGCCATTATTATAAAACCCATTAGTAGAAATGACCCATTCATTTGTCATTATGTACGAGATTACCAATATATGCAATTTCTTTCAATGTAGTGTCAGTGGCCGACCATTGGAAGGTCATAATGACGCCACTATAATAGTAGATTACCAAACTTATCAAAATCAACAATTATGAAATCAATGATCGACCATTCTGACACTATTGTAATAGCAGACTTGAGGCTCTGCTGTTCTTGCACAGATACGACGCACGGGTAGTCAGAAGCCCGAAAGTCTGACAACCAGTCTTGCCAAGGGGTATCGTGTTGTACTCAGTAACTGAATTGTGGAAGTCAAGTAGGTAGTCACTTCATGTATAATTATGTGTGCGAGTCGTACGCTGCGACTCATGGGCTAGTTTATAACAGCAGTAAGACAGAATTCATGGTCTTTAGGTCTGGCACCAGGCGTCCCACTACTATCCCTCCTCTTCTAATGAAAGGTCACACTATAAACAGGTTATAAAATACCTAGGCCATCTGGTTACTGATGACCTGAAGGATGATATGGATCTAGAGAGGGAACGCAGAGCATTGTCAGTTAGGGCGAATATGTTGTCCCGCAGATTTTCTCGATGTAAATAACCCTTTTTAAGGCATACTGCACAGCACTGTACTCGGAAGCCCTGTGGTTCACATATACCCAAAAGCTTACAATGCTCTGCGTATCCAATACAATAACGCATTCAGGGTATTGTTGCGACAGCCGCGCTACTGTAGTGCCTCGGTAATGTTTTAAGACGCACGCACTGACGGCTTTGATGCACTGTGGCGTAAGAAATCTGCCTCGCTACTCCTTAGGCTGCGTGGTAGTCCCAAAACTATCCTGCAATCGATAGCCGCCCATGCAGATAGCCCGCTAGTGTGGACGCTTGCAAACCGCACCCGATCTGTTTTAGTTATTAAGTACTAACATAGGCTAAACTTTTTTGTTATTAACACTATAGACCCCATTTTAGTCTGGAAAATAAAGATAATAATAATAACACTGCTATTCAGCTGCATCCCGTTAGACTGGAAGCCAACCCAAACATCTAATAGATGGGAAAAGATTAGGCAGATTTTGAGTCATTGTTAAAAGTTGATCGCTTTAGGTTCATAAATAAACTGGCTTTAATAGAGACAGTATAGATTATCTACAATCAGTTTATGTCTATAGCTTACAGCGGTAGGTATTTTAGTACAGCCGGTGACCAGCATTACCCAAACCCTTTTACAAAGAATAATACTAATAATGCTGGCCACCACCTGTACCAATTTGAATCCTTGTTTATTAGTTAGCGCTCCTGTTTTCAAGCGTTGTAATATGTAGAAAAGAATGATGTTACCAATTTTGGTAATATTTGGTTCGATTTATTTTACAGAATAACACTTTATCTTCAGGCTCGCTCTTGCTCTATTTAAAAAAACCGGTCAAGAGCGAGTCGGACTCGCGCACCGAGGGTTCCGTACTTATATATGATTTCTGAAAAACTGTGCTATTTAGAGACATCGTTTTATTTTTTCTGTAATCTTTACATAAACTTCTATCACATGGAATAATTTCAGATTGTTCTCTATGCAAACTTCGGAGATAAGGGGGGAACGGTATATTTTTACATTTTTCATCAAGTCGAAAACTATGATGCCTAAAAAAAAATGTTTGAGAATGTGCAAACAGCGCTCTTTTATATGATACCCCACATGAGAGAGAGAGTAGTGTAGACAGTGGTAGTAGAGTCCATTCGAATGTTTAAGACCACCTTTCAGGCTCTGTTCCAAAAAAGATTTTTTATTTTTTTATTTATTTCTTGTTTGAAAAATAGTTGGGTAAACGTCATCTAAAACTATTCCAAATTTCAAGCTGATAGCATTAGTAGTTCATCAGATATCCAGCTGTGAGAGACAGACAGACAGACCTAGTCTGACCATAAGGATTCCTTTTAACATTTTAGTGCGGAACCCTAAAAAGATAAAATAGACGTTAAAATTGGTCACTTGTGTTTCCACACTTTTTTTACACAACAGATGAACTTGTCAAAATTAATATTTTTTTGTTTTTTAAAAAGCCGTGCAATAGCAGACATACTATTTATTACGTAGCTATCAGCTCAGTTAGCGTAAATTACTGTAACAATAAAATACCGATGGAATTCTTTAATTTATGGTCTGGTATACAAGAATGTAAAATAAGGTAACAAAAAACATAGTTTATTATTAAAAAAACACATATCTTTGGTATCACTTGAGATATTGAAATTTTTGTTTTTTTTTATGGCTATTAGTTCGACCATGACCCATTTCAAGTTTATTTATTAACTCCCGGACACCCTTTATAATATCTGCCCAAAGCCATACGTTGCTGAACGGCGAATAGGCGACCTCCATGCGCTACTGATAAATAAAAAATAGATGGATTCGCATAAATATCCTTACAAAACCTGCATTAGGACATATTATTAACAATATTAACCTATTTAGATTTTTTTTTGGTTGATGGCAATAGACTTACCCGTATTACATGGGAACTCAAACTCAAACTCAAAGCATTTATTTCAAATAAACCAATTACAGGCACTTTTGAATTGTCAAGGGGTCGGTCAGTCATAAAGATGAAGCTAGTTACCCATTCCAAAGCTTAGTCGGTAGGTACATATGGAGAAGAACGGGCAAGAAACTCCACGGACACTCTTTTAAATTGACGTATGGTTACAAAATATTGGTTACATCATTTGTGTTGAAATTAAACATGTGAGAACGATGCAAAACGTCAAAAGCGTCCGTAATAAAAAGAATTAAAAAAAAAAACAATTCTAAAATTAAAATAAGCCATGGCTGCTAAGAGATGACCAGTCCCTACTGATGGCGCCCGTTCACGAACATGACGCATGGATTAGCACCATTCAGCTCAACCATTTTGAAGGGAGCTAAATGATCCAACACGCCCGCCACCATCAGCGAGACATTACAGTGAGCATGACATACTCTCAGCCGCCAGGGCATATTCAAGTCAATGAAAGACGTACCCAGTAAATGGTAGCTTTATAGTTAGTACATAGTACTCACACATGTGCTATGCAATTATATAATACTAATAGATTGAATTTATACAATGCAAATATAGTTTTTGAAATGTTCAGCAGCTCCAACAGTACCTATTTCCAAATGCTAATCAATTAAGTTTTTGCGCCCTTGTGGAGCAGGACCAGCATTGAGCCAAGCATTTTTATCAGCGATGTATTCCCCCAACTTATAATATGCCTGGCTGCATAGTGTGCGTTTTAAACATGATTTAAATTTTGTTTCATTCAGTTGAAGTATGTGCAGAGGTATTTTATTGTAACATTTTAAACAGTACCCCATAAAGGATGAGTCTACTTTAGCCAGCCTGAAACCTGGTTGAACTAATTGGTCCCTATTTCTAGTCCTATAATTGTGTCTTTCGCCTCTTTTACTAAAAATATGTAGATTTTTCCTAACATACATGATGTTTTCATAGATATATTTACAAGGTACCGTCATGATGTTAATATCTTTGAACAGTTCCCTTAGAGAGTCGCGCCTGCGGAGGCCATATATGGCTCTGATGGCTCTTTTCTGCAGAATAAAAATAGACTCAATGTCTGCAGTCCGTCCCCATAGTAAAATACCGTATGACATAATACTATGAAAGTAACTAAAATAGACTAGCCTCGCGGTATCTACATCAGTAAATTGACGGATTTTCCTCACAGCATATGCTGCTGAACTTAGCCGTCCTGCAAGGGATGTTATATGCGGACCCCATTGAAGCCTTGAGTCGAGCGTGATCCCTAGGAAAACAGTTTTATCGACGAATTCTAGTTTCTCTTGATTCAATACTATCTCACAATTACTACTTTAAACATTTGGTAAAAACAATTTTATGCACTTAGTTTTTTTCCCATTTAATACTAAATTATTAGCAGTAAACCAATTTTGGACCTGCAGTAGGGCATTATTTACTTCATCAAGATTTGATGCACGTCTATTAATTTTAAAAATTAAGGAAGTATCGTCAGCAAATAACACCATTTGTGGTTGAGTTTTTAACAATTGAGGTAGATCATTAATATATACTAAAAAGAGGAAAGGACCCAATATCGAGCCTTGTGGTACACCAATTTTTACTTTTAAGCCAAGTGAATTGACTCCATTTATTTGAACTTGCTGTTGTATATCATTGAAATAAGATTTTACTAAACTGAGCGCAAGTTTTCCAAGGCCGTAATGCTCAAGTTTCAAGGGTAATGTTTCGTGGTCGACGCAATCAAATGCCTTGGAGAGGTCACAAAAGATTCCTATGGCGTCTTGGGCCTCTTCTATATATATTATATGTGTTTTAATAAGGTGAAACCGGCGTCAGTCGTACAACGTCCCTTGGTGAAACCATACTGTTGATCGTGTAAGATTTTATTGGTGTTAAAATGATTGAGCATTTGATTTTGCATTACCTTTTCAAACACCTTGTTGAAGACCAGCAACACGGAAACGGGTCTATAATTATTGGTGTCTACTATCCCCGGATTTGAAAAGTGGTATTACCTTACTAAATTTCATTAGATCCGGGAAGACTCCTTGATCAACACACAAATTAAATATTAAGGCCAAGTACGGCGCTATAGTCTCAATAATGGAGGTACAAACTTTTATAGACATTCCCCATAGATCTTTTGTTAATTTGATCTTTTGGGACTTAAACATAACCGTTGATATGTACCATAGGTACACCTCTTCCTAACATAACATAAAATAACATAACGCCTGTAATCCCCGAAATTTCAAGCCTGATGTTATTGTTATGTTTACAAAACTACAAGATACCTGCTTAAGGACATAATACCAATATTAACTCATTTACTGAACTTCATAAAGCTTAGTATTATGTGTTTGATAAGGCACATCGTATACATCAAATAATCCTGTTTACATGAGAAATGTAATATCAGTGAGCCGCTCAATGAAGCGTTGCGATCAGAAAATGATAATGGAAATGTTTCAATCAAAGCGTTCGCATTCATTATAATTTAAAGGGTATTTTCAAATGATTCTGTGTTTACTTAGGTTTTGGCTTTGTTGGTAATTAATTCACAAATATTTTGTTTTGTGTATATGAATAATTTACTGCGGGAATAAAGAAATAACTTAATGACGGCGAAGAAGAAGAGTAACACGTTCTACTCGTTATTATGTTTTTTTTTTTATACTAGACCATACCTGGTAACCGCTGGTTACAAGTACATTGAAGGGCAAAGTGTATTTTTTTAACGAATCCAAGATTTGAATGTTGAAATGAAATGAAAATGGTTATTATTTTAACAAATAAACCTTAACAACTAGTGATTGAAGCCTCCTTTTAAGCAGATAAGCCTGTGTTAGGAGACTCCACTCTTCCATAACTTAAATAAATATAATTTACTTGTTTTATGCAAATGTAGTTAATATAATAAATAACAATATTAAAAAAAAGAGAATTAAGTTAAGTTAAACGTGCAGCACGCACGTAGGCATGCGAGGTGTGTGAATTTGAATGTGAATACGAATTAATCAAAGTGTATGCGTGTGCTTAAGAATGGTACAGGCATTAATAATTAGGTGTAGGGTTATATTTTATTCCAGTAGCGCCTCCATGTCGTCAAAGGTAAGTGAATTTAATCAATTAGTAAAAAAATAAAATAATTATGTGTTATAAGTTATAACTTAAATTTAAATACTCCCACGATCCCTGTAAGTTACATTGCGCACTGCCATTTACAGCGAATTATCACACCAAAAATAAATTTATTTATTTATTTATTTATTTAACCATTTATGTACACACATTATAAACATACAAGAAGAAAGGAACAGAAAAATACGTACAAAGTCATAGTAGTCGCATAGTAGGGTCGGGTAGTCGTATTTAAGTCGTTTCCAAGCAATTATTTGTACACAAAGTTACTTAGTTATGTACTGAATGCGTGGATGACGGCTTGTTGATGGGGCTTTTTACACCTTGTATGTGTCTTCATGAAAATCTTCTAAATAAGATGACATATGTGGCACAGGACTCGTCGATGTGGTGATGCTTCGGCCTATGTCTAGCAGGGGACGTCGTTCGGCTGAAATGATTATGTAGGGTTACTGAGAATTGACGTAACTTTTTCCATGTTAAAAACATCTAGCACATAAACATCTAAACACAGCTAGTTCTCATACACAAAAGCATCACGCCTCTACGGCAGAGGCAAATGCAGCCGTCGAAAACGTGCCACTCGTGTAATTGGCCACTTAGGGGCAGATAATGTTATTCCTGCAATGTTATTGATGTTCAATCAATCTCTAACTTTTTCCCAACTATGGTGGGGTCAGCTGCCAGTCTTAAGCGACCCTGTAGGTCGTAGGTTTGAACCCAGACAGGCGCTTTACGTTGAGTAAATTATTTCATCACCACTGCTCTCAAAACGGTGAAGGAAAACATCGTGAGGCAACGTTCTAGACCTAAAAATTCAAAGACATGTGACATCTACCAACCCGCACTGGGCCCGCGTGGTGGATTACGGCCCACTCTCTCTCGCAGAAAGAGGAGGCCTGTGTCCCAATAGGGGGAACATGATAGCCTGATTATGTATGACTGCCCATCTGACCTCCAAACCCCAGTTACTAACACTATATTCCTTTGTAAGACTGTTTGTCAGACTTTAGAGCTTCTGACTACCCGTAACGACTGTCAAAGATCTACGAATGAAAGCTGGAACCAACGGCTTAACGTAGTTTCCGAGGCACGGAGGGACCTTGGTATGTAAAGATGGTCACCCATCCACGGACCAACCCCGGCAAGCGTAGCTTAACCTGATCGATCGACCCGTGCGGCTGTTATTACTTAGCCACAAGTCCCTGAAAGCTCTTGTAAACTGACTCCCCAAATATACGAATTCACTTACTTGCTCACTTTTATCATTTATTTTCACATCACAACCGATATTTATCCTCTTTTTGTAGGAGCAGTTTTATATTAAAATCATCTTTAATTTATTTTCTTAATTTATTAAAATGGACAAATGTGCTTCCAGTGTTCATTATTCGAGCGTTTCAGACTCGTGGACATTTGCTGAGCTGAGGCCCGTTCGGTATTATTTGGTATACTATTTTTTTTTGGTTAAGTTTTAAAGTGTTCTTAGGGTTTCGTACGTATGTCAGCAACAATTGACGGGGTCTGAAAGGGCCAATGCCTGCCAGGGTTACGAGTCTGTCCGAAAGGGATATCGTGGCCCTGGCACACAGGCATCTGAAGGAACACGGGTGGGTTTTAGTTAGTAAAAGTCTGACACGCTCCGCATAGAGCGGGAGAAGTTATTTGATAATTTCCCACCCGAAACAAAAAAAAAAGGGTTTCGTACGTCAAAAGGAAAAAATGGAACCCTTGTAGGATCACTCGTGTGTCTGTCTGTCTGTTTGTCTGTCTGACACTGCCGATTAAGTTCAACTTTGGTACACATAATTATGAATTTCTGTGACCCAACCACGGACGTGTAATGTAACTAAATGAATTTTGAATATGATGGTCACTTTTAGGGGGCGAATTATAAAATAAAATAAACAAATGTTTTGCAAACTGTATCATGGGATATAACTTATGAAAGACCTTGTTTTTAGGATTTTAAATATTTAAATGTTTCTATTATTTTAAAATAATACGTATTAATACAGTTATTAAACAAAATAAATGAAATTGACCATTCTCCCGCTTATCTACGAAACTACTGAGCCTTTTGATTTTTTTATAAATATACATAGAATAGTTCTATACTTGTAGATTACAGAAAAACCTGTAAGAAATCTATATTCTTAAAATAACATGGTAAGTCACTCAATATTGTGCGTAAAAACTTACATTTTCAGTTCCAAACATGTTTTTCAACTACAATGTTTAGTTTGTTCTTGGGATAAATCTATCTCAACTACGGAGCTTTTCATTGTGCATAGTCCGACACGCACTTGGCCGGTTTTTTTTTTCTAAGTCCAATAATCGCAATTATATTTCTTCTTTTTTCTGTGTAACGTGCAAAGCCTCCTGCAGTGACAGCAGTGAGTGTTCCTCAACAGTGAGTGACCTGCAGTGAGTGTTTTATATTTTCTTAGCAGTAAATAACTGTGGACATTTTGGTGGCACAAAATACTTTATTTTTCTTTACTGCATTTGCTGCTTTACACATGAAAAGGAGAATTCTGTTTTATTATTTATCTGCTCTGCTAGTCGTTATTATCAGTCAGAAAATCTTATTTAATCTCTCACCTCAAAGTTATCAAAAGCTTTAAAAACCACATTTCCTAAACGAAATTACGCAATTACATCTAAAAGCCTAATTTTACGTGTTTAATGTTCGTCATTATAAAATTAATCTCCGTACACGGGCAGTAAGGGCCTCTTGTGCCTTGTGTTTAGACTGGAATTGCAGCTTTTTATATATATATTCATAATGTTTTCTGCTGTTATGATAAAGTGAAATGACATTTTACTTCTGTAAATTGGTTTAAAAAAATCTTTTACACGTCCAAAAAAAAAAGCTGTGCGGTCGGGGGACTCCCATCAGAAACGTAGTTCCTTCTCATGTATATAAATTTTAACGTCACTATCAGCTTTAACACCCTCGAAAACTATGAAAACGACACCTATGACGAAAAATTTGAAAATTTTCTCTGCCGCCTCTTGCATATTCATTTTGACCAAATTTACACTTTCTCTCTCGCTGTCGAGAGTCAGAGAAAGTGTAAATTAGAAGAAGAAAGTATGAACACTTTTTCGCGTGATGATTTCTGCCAGTTTACTCCTACGGCAAGCTACGTTTAAGAACTTCGTTCCAATTAGATAAGGACGGTGTTTCCTAACCGACTACTCTAAGAAGAAACACTGAAATAAACTCAGAGGTCTCTTTTAAAGACCAGACATTATCTTGGCAAGATCATGTTGATAATTGTGTGCGTGCCTTTAGAGATTGAGCAGCCCTTCCCATTCGTTATTATTTTATTTAACTGTGTACCTGTAACTGTGGTGTTTGCTTCTGAAAGGAACATAAAAATACGCACAAATTTATTTCTAAAGAAATCACTTCCAGCATACCTGCGTTAGGAAAGTAGACAAAGAGATGTAGACAACGTGTTTATGAGTAGAAGAGAAAACATAATACATAAAATAAAATAAAAACTATTCACTAATTTAATTATAAATATACAATAAGAGAATATATTTACATAGTAATTTCTAAAATAAATATCGCTAAAATATAAATAATTATAATATAGTATTTAATAATAAATATATATAATAAGCAACTATGATGAAGTGGAAAGATAGTGTTCTTTCACTCTTCTTTTAAAAACTGTTTCTATTGCTATCGCGGGCGCGACTGGCACCGACAAAGAAATTGTGCTACTAGTGTCGCGTCGTGCCCGCGATATCGCAGTAGTCTGTACAAGCCTTAACACGTGAATCGTTACTCATAGTATGTATGTCATATTACTGGCATTCCTAACAGTCAGAAGCTAGAGATAATATAGTATATGGCAAAGTTAGAAACTCGTGTTTTGCAGTAACACGTGTGGAATATGTTTACTTTCACTTCAGGTTTACTCATTTCTGGAGTTACTTTGAGCACATGTTTAGCGTGTGCGCTGACATACCTAAGGTCTATTAAATAATCGGACACGTGTCGTTGCTACAATGCACTTCAAGTAATGTAGTAAGGCTTTGTAGTAGATTGATTCGTCACTGTCATATAAAACTAGTTTTGTGTTTCTGGAACTTGACTCAAACGGATCCCTGAATCAAAAAGTGGTTTTCACAGTCCCACAATATTTGAACAGCCTATCCAACGATACCCCACACCATGGGATAGTTGAGAAAAACAATATCATCTCCACTTTACGTGCATGGGAGGTACCCTAATTTTTTATTTTATTTTTCAATATTTAATTTTAGCACTTTGTCAACGTTATTAATATGCCCATTAGCCAATACCCATTGACCCATGCCAAATTACAGCTTACTAGTACTAAGAGTATCTGAGCTAAGCCGGGGACAGACAGACATGTAACACGGCGAAACTATAGTTGTTAACTACGGAACCCTAAAAACGTCGTACCTAAGTGGCGCACATTTTTTTTATTTTTGTGCTATCCCGATCAGTAATACTCAATACTTTATTTGCATTCCACAATGAGTACTTGCGTGGTTACTTAAAATGATTTGTGATCATTATGGACCATGTCGGGCACAGCAAAGTGGTAAGAGAGAAAGCTTTGAAAAACTTAGCATAACAGTTTTCTGAACTAAATCTCATATTTATTATATTAGGGTTTTATACGTACTCGTATTGTATAGTTCACTGTACTAATATTTTATTAGGTATGTTAAAACTTATATTTTGTCGTTTAAATATAAAAATAATAATGAAAAAATATATGTATATAAATACAAATAAATAAATAATAAATTAATTTAATTCAGGTAAATAACACCCATTGGCAAACATAAATTAACCGAAATAGACCATAGCCCTACACTCACACATCCAAATCACATACCATTTATTACAAACTATCCAAACAGACAATAGCCCAAAATAAAATTGTGACCAATTATAAAAAAAAAAATTAAATTTCCAAAATAAAATATAAAATGTCAGAATCTACAAAAAATTAAATGTCAAATATAAAATAGTAAAAGTCAAAATGTAAAAACGTTATAAAAATATCAAGCCGTTAAAAATAAAAAAAATATAATATATCTAATATTATTAATAAAATATATATTTATGTAAAAATAAATAATTGAGGAAATTAGTCTTCTTATCGTCATCTGACTCTCGAGTTATCTGCGGTACTCACTCCTAGCACTAGTTTTAATTTTATTGCCGGTTCAAATGATGATAATTCAATTACAATATTTTACCCATTCCACTGTTAAAACCACACGGGACTACAATACGATATCGCTTAAAGTACCAATTAAATAATTCGGGATAATTCACTCTACGCCCATTTAAATATATTTAGATTAGCTCCATACGACCCTTGGTAAACCTTAGTTGATACAATAATCATTTTATTGCGAATCTAATACCTTTCTGAAGGTTAATGACCTCGAAATAGGTTGGACTAATGTTTGTGCACTATTAAGTTTTAATAGGCTTACAATGTTGGACTAATTAGCTTTAATTATGAGGGCTTTGATAATGAAATTGTTATAATACAATTTTTGACCTGCATAATTAGCCTTTAATGTTTCCACTGCGGGACACAGGCCTCCTCTCTGTGAGAGAGAGTGGGCCGTAATCCACCACGTGTGCTCAGTGCTGGGTGGTAGATGTCACTGGTCTTTGATTGTTGGTTCTGGGACATGCCACACGATGTTTTCCTTCCTCATTTTGAAAGCACTGGTGATGAAATAATTTACACAAAGTTAAGCGCCTGTTAGGGATCGAACCCAAGACTTATAACTCGTAAGTCGTGGCTGTTAACACTGGGCCACCACTTCCCTAATAATGATAATATCCTTCCGACCGAATTTCGGTCACGTTGGCCAATGTCAACAGAGACTAGCCAAGTATACAGAAGATATTATAGTACACAAGTGTATGCACAGGTATAGTTTCTGTTTCTTTACTTTCATAATCCATTGGGACGGCGTTTCGACACGACCAGGGAGAGATCAGGCGCAGGACCAAGAGCTGTACTTGCTTTCCGAGGCACGGTGCTGCCACACCACCATACTTCGGCAGAGTCTGGGCTGGCTACTGAATATCAGTAATACCAATGAAGCAATAAACCGCGCAGCAATTTTAACCTACTTCACTTCGGGATACAGTAGGTCTCTTTTCTCGTACGTACCTACAGGGATAAAACGAGCATTGAACCGCAATTTGGGGTAGATGTGTTCTTGAGTGGACTGGAGACCCGAAAATCAACGCAAACACTCAGGCTATGTCGACTGACGATCGATCATCGCAGGGTGGCTGATGAGCGAGCTGTGTAAGGTTCGCTACATAAATACGGAAAACTTTATTCCGACAGTCAAAAATACGAATTCCAAAATACCCATTTTCATAATTCCGAATGGTTAAAAATTCCTAATATAACAACTCCGATTTATCATTCATCCTATTTTCATAATTCCAAAATTTCTATATTCCTAACGTTTATAATTACCTACGATTTTCAAAATATCGAGTTTCAATAGTCGATCTATTGAAACTCGATATTTTGAAAATAGTAACAAAAAGTGCGACTTAATGTTACTTCGAAAGATCACAAATAATTAACCCAAATAATTCACCAACAATACAGGGTATCTGGCGTTAAGGGCCACTGTTCTAACGTAACCTAACCCAAAGGATTAAATAATAGGAGATGGTACCCGAAGCAGGTATATAACGAGAAGATAACACAAAAAATAATAGTAATACACAAATATTAATAACAAAGTAGACGTTTTTAAATTACATTAAACGTTACTTATAGATTTTGAATTTATATGCGTAATTGAATATTAAAGATACTAATTGAACCAGAATCAGACTCCTAATTTTAGCAGTTTATTCGAAGTATTGAAAATCGTAATGTCGTTTTTCGGACAGAGAGCATTTGATTCTTCGAACGTATGAAAATCGGAAAACAAACAAATCACATTTACGACTTTCGGTAAAATAAATTTCGTGATTTTTAGGGTTCCGTATTATTAATAGATATTATAATTCTTAGGTATTATGAAATTCGGACTTTTGAAAATCGGAACATCGAAATTTGGAATAAAATATATCGGAGTATTTGGGTATTCCCGTATAAGAGTAATAGAAGAGTGAGAAATGATGTGCAATTCAAGAGGTATGCAGCAGCGGACTGTTTTGCTGATGATGATAATAATGATTTCTTTCTGAGTAAGTTAGATGGCTTAAAGTCATGCGGACAGAGTCGCAGGCAACACCTAGTGTTCTAGGTCTATATCTAGACTTAATTTTATTATGCTTTAGACTAGAACGGGACGAAATACGTCGAAACTGAAAGTTAACATTAATTAAACTTGTTGTAACGCTCGTAAATACGAACTCTCCCAAGTAATAAACTAACTACGTAATAATATTATTTAGAGAATAAATAAACTACTTGCATTTAATTAAACAAGTTATTTTCATATAGAAAATAATTACTCGCGTAGAATAAACTTTGCCTTTGAATTGATAACTTCTGTCTAGTGCTTCTCTCGAGTCGGCACAAGAATTTAAGAGAATTGCTTTTGCCATAATACCTACGTAAATAGCAGAGTCAGTGACGAGCAAGGTCAGAGATTCGCATCCTGGGTACTATAGCTCATAACGGTTCGGCAAGAATGTCGTACAGGTGGCAAGAAATAGAAGAAATATCAGGCGTGCTACACAGTATACACTTGTTTCCGTATATCCGTGGCATCACAGCGGGCCCTGTCAGGAATACCAGCACTGTGGTATTAGTTTTTTCAAATATCGCAGCATCATGCTGAGATAGGAGCCTTTTTGGCCTCGCACAGTTCTTCTTTTTTTTTCAATTTTATTTATTTATTTATTTTATTATTTTTATAAAGTAAATACGTAAATTATTTAGAAATAATCCCAGTAGTACGTTCCCGTAAGATATTTTCCGACATTCACGCGGGGGAAGCCACGGGCAAACGATAAATAGTCCACAGATAGCAAACACAGTGAAAAACAAAGAGAAACGACATAATTATAATTTTAGAAGAAAAGTACTGCTTATTATATTTATTCTGTTAGTTAAATGTTCTATTTTCATTGTTGTATTTCCTTTGCGTGACCTTAATAAAAAAAAATCTTTTTGTTTCAAGTACCCGAACAAATGTGTAGCATCGCCTTAGAAGTCCTGCATCCCTTTGTGAACTTCTTCTGGAGAAGTTTATTCTGGGAGCGAAACCGACGAACTACTACCCCCCATCTACTACTACCATCAACATTATTGCGTTTGGGTTAAAACGATAATGTTTTCCGGTAAATTACCAACTCACAAGACTTTGTTTCAATTAAAGAGTTGGTGCAATGTTTGGCGGTGTTTTAGAGATATGTGGAACAGAGTTAAAAGTTCCTCATCCTCCATAGAAAACAGAGGATGAGGTTGCCGCGCTCCGACCATACAGTTACTGTGTCTGGTGGGCTACTGCCCGACGGATGTTGTTGTTGGGTTTGGGATAACTCTGCTTGTGCGATGTACCTAAAGTAGATAGTAATAGCACATCGTCCGCATACACATACACGCACTCTTCCCACACACACACAGACGTACCCTCCCTCACACTCTCCCTCACACACACACACTCACACACGCAGAGACGCACGCACCCTCACACTCTCCCTCACACACTCACTTATACTGCTACAACTATTATTAATAAAATAATGTCTAGTTCTAGTTTTATTATTATTAAATGTTTGTCTAGTTTCTACCTATAAGTATAACCAACATTGTTGATACGGAACTCAGTTGCCTTATTTGCTCCTGGGGTGGGCGCTAAAAACTGCGACACAGTTACTAAACTAACGCGGTATTAACGTACACCTGCCAGGGTTACGAGTCTGTCCGAAAGGGATATCGTGGCCCTGGCACACAGGCATCTGAAGGAATACGGGTGGGTTTTAGTCAGTAAAAGTCTGACACGCTCTCCCGCTCCGCCCAGAGCGGGAGAAATTATCTGATAATTTCCCAGCCAAAAAAAAAAAGAAATTGTAATATGTTTTTGTTCCAATAAAATATTTGTATTGTACTTATTTGTATTATTTCTACCTAATACTTGGGTGTTGCGGGTTCAATGCATAGTTTGTATGTGGCGTTATAGAGAGTGTAGTTGTTTAACCTACAGAACAGGAACATTGTTTTTCAATGGATCGTCTTCGGCTTCTTACACCAACATAGTTATCACGTGTAAAACAGAAATAACTCAAAACCTCATAGCATAAAATTGACTTTATGGGGTGCACCTCAAAATTATGTAAAAGCTTGCTCTAGTAAAACCAACCTCATCAACCCTAATGTGAGCGCATGCCTTTTAAATCTTACACAAATAAGACACGTAGGGCCTTAAAGCCGGCGCACCTGGGTTTATATGGTAATGAATATTGCATCGTTATGCTGAACATAATTATACTAGCTGGGATTACGCCGGCGCGGTGTTTCCCGAGGTTAGCCGAAGTTTTACGAAAGATTGAAAAAGGGGAGGTTAGTTTAATGTATTGGATGAACTATTTATTTAAGTACTAGATTTTTCCTGCGGCTTCTACCGCGTGGATGTCGGAAAATATCCTGCGGGAACGTACTACTGGGATTATTTCTGAAGAATTTATTTATTTATTTTATTATGGGAACGAAAGTGATCGCAAACCTCATAGCCGAGCGCTGCGCCCGCCGTCAACCATAATTATTTTGTTAAGCGTAATTCTGAATCTGTGATATCTGTTAAAGCATTCATTTATATGGTATGATGTAATGGCATACTTTAATCTAAATTAAGTGCCCAATTTAAATCAAATATTTTATTGGATGAAGATTAATAAAATACCGGTTAAAATGGCTTCGGAACTACAATTACATTTTTACCAAATTTTGAAATATAAAAATGGTTACTGTGGATCATCCTAACATAGGTAATTATGCTATGGCGGATTTTTTTTGTTTTAGCTTTTTATATGTACAATCCTGTGCAACATACATTTTATATAATTATCTCGTACTGTTCACGACAGCCACGCCGGTAAAGGCTCGTACAGACTGGTGCAATATCGCGGGCGCGACAGGCACTGACAAAGAAATTGTGCTACTAGAGTCGCGACGCGCCCGCGATATCGCACCAGTCTGGACAAGCCTTAAAGCTCCCACTCAGCATGATTTTTTCCGACATCTTCATCATTAATCGTTATATTTCAGCCAATTTACACAAAACCATAATGAATTATATACATAAACCTTCTCCATAGATCACTCCGTCCCTTGGTGAAAACCGTTTGAAAGTCCGTTCAGGAGTTTTTGAGTTTATCGCGTTCAGACAGACAGACGCGGCGGGGGGACTTTGTTTTATTATAATTATGTATAGATTATATGACTGTAATTTAGAGTTTGTTTATTATAGTCACCAAACACTAGCCCTTAGCAGCTCGCAATGTAGTACGAAAGGGACACAACGAGGGGGAACATTGGCTGGATGAAAATAAAAAATATACTACGCCAAATTTAATTCAATGGCGATACTCCACAGATACTACCCATCACGGCTGTCTATAAATTAATGATACATTATTTTATTTCTGTAAGTAGGTTTGCACAGACACTTTTACACGTCAATCATATTTAAAAATAAAACCGACCAAGTGCGAGTCGGACTCGCGCACGAAGTGTTCCGTACCATTGTCTGTGTTTTATCCCATTGTATGGGAGCCCCCCTTAAATATTTGTTTTATTTTAATTGAATTATTTATTAATATAGTGAATATATAACTAAATATTCTGTGAATATTTCAAGCGTCTACCTGTTGCCGTTAAAAAACCGACCAAGGTTCTGGTTCGGGTACCGGTTCTTCAACTGCAAATTTAAGTTGGTCGCCTATTACTCGTTAACTTGTACGGTCTACTTAGCTGTGATAGTTTTCCTTTAAATTTCGTTGGAAACTGTGACACACCAACGGTTTACACTTACGTCGTGCTGAATAAAACAATGTACGTAAGATTGTGCCAAAATACACTCAACCGTACATTTTTTGAAATTGTATTTTACTACCTTGCTATAGAACATTAAAAATTCTGCTACTGTTTTTGTGGATGGGCCAAATCCACAATTTTATCTATAATGCCTTTTTTGAGCTGGTACGACTCCATAGGCCCCTATTTGAAGCATCTTGGGCTTTCTTCGTTTCAGCAAAAACTGCGAAATATTTTAAGTATTCAAGCCAATCATTAAGATGGCAGCAGTATTATATCTGACGCGTGCTAACTATTTAAATTCACCCCAACCAAACTTCTCCCTGCACTATAATAATTCTGCGAATGTTACTAAAGTTGTCAAAAAGACCATCGCGACGTAACTAGTGAAGTAACCATACGACTCGGTACTCGATACTCACGATAAATCGATTGAAGTTAAATGTCAAAACGGGCCTATTATCTTTTGACAACTATAATGCGAAATATTTCTCACGACTGTCCATTGTCCGAGAAACATCACAAGCTCGCATTAATCGTGTAGGCGCCATTCCCAACCTTTATGGCAAAGTGAGAACCGTTCACACGCAAGAGGAATCCAGATCCACGCACCCATGTAACCTCCGGAAGCATTGGTTACATTCGGTCGCTAGAATTTATATTGAAAAACCAAAAGTAGACCAATAAATATAAATGCTTTTTGGATGGCGTTATCAATTCAACCTTTTTGCGGCCCACTGGACACAATTTGAAGACAGAATGGAGACTTTTCAACTAGAAAATAGGATACAATTGTATTGATTTTAATTCTTTATTGTCAATACAAAATATGGATGCTTTGTTGCAAATAATTGTTCAGACAGAGGTAGCCTTTTGTTCTGAAATTGGTTTTGATTCGTTATGTGCTTTGGAAATTCTCAATTTGATAATTTCAAAGGAATTCGGAGGTCATTAGCGTTTTGTGTTTTATCAATCAGTCTTTAATTTGTACGTTCGATCAATATTAGATTTCATCATAATATTAGCTGTGGTTGGCCTTTAATTTTGTGTTAGAGGCGTGATAGATTTTTACTGACAACCAATGATTTATGTGTAAGGCCTCCCAATATAAAAAGGTTTTCCAAGCATGGGTGTCTCCCACGGGCAAGGTAAAAGCCAGGATGCCAGTAACTTCACAAAAGCATGCAAGTCATGCTGTAGTGCCATAGTAACTTCTGACTGGTGATCTTCACAATGCAAACGCATGCAAGCTATTTACTTAATTTTATACTCAAACTCAAAGCATTTATTTCAAATAAACCATTTACAGGCACTTTTGAATTGTCAAAGAGTCGGTCAGTTAGTCAGAAAGTGGAAGCTATTTGCCCATTCCAAAACGTAGATCTCTATGGAGAAGAACAGGCAAGAAACTTCAAGGACACTCTTTTAAATCAAGATATTAAAAAATCCTGGGTAGGTACATTATTCTTGTTGCTTCTATATGTGAGAACAATGTAAAAAACAAAAATAAATATATAAAAAAAAAAACAATTCAAAATATAAGATTAAAAGATTACAAAATAAGCCAGTACAGTTAAGAGATGACCAGCCTCAACTGACAGCGCCCGTTCACGAACATGACGCGTGGATCAGCACCATCCAGCTCAACCACTTTGTAGGGAACCGAATGATCCAACACAATCGCAATTTTTTTAATGTGATAAAACTACAATTTATTGATTTTCGGACTTTTTCATGGTTCTAGGTCAAGGGGAAGTACCCTATAGGTTTTGATTTATTTGCGAGTATCAAAATAAGTCGCATAAATGGCCGGGTTTTTTATTGCAATGACTTGATTTTTTTAGAGCTATAAGGTACCGTATACTTACGAATTTTATTCATTTATCTTGATACCTCCACGCGTTCCCGAGAAAAAGGGTCTTGACAGACAGACAGACAGACGGACGGACGGACGGCCAACGAAGTGATCCTATAAGGGTTCCGTTTTTTCCTTTTGAGGTACGGAACCGTAAAACGGAAAATATGAAAGGCATTGGATTATATTTTCAATTACCTTTTTAGTTACGGTTTCTAGAAGAGCGGTCGCCGCCATATAACGGCCGCAGTAAAGGCTGTCATGAAAATGATGGCAGTGAGGTTTGACTTTCCGGTGTCAAAAAACGCTCTCTAGGAAAAGACACCAACTTACTTGCCTAAATAACGTTTCAGTGACGTCATTCGCTGGTAAATTGCGGACGCTATGTGGCGGCTCCATGCGGTGCTGGACGTAAAGAATAGCACCACCCCATTTCTTCCCGTGGGTGTCATAAAAGGCGACTAAGGGACTTACTAGAGAATGGGCAGCAGCGTTCTCTATGCTGCGATCGCCAACCCGCCTGCCAAGCGTGGCGATTATGGCAAACACCCCCCCTTAGGGGGAGGCCTATGTCCAGCAGTGGACGTCTTTTGGCTGAAATGATGATAATGTGGCGGCGACAGCTCTTCTAGGAAACCGTAACTTGAATCAGTATTAGAGAAAAAAACCCATTTATAATCATAAGAAAATATTGTCCTATGAAAGAAGATCGTAAAGACGACGCTATGAACACGTTTAATACATTAAAATTCGTAATAAAATAAATTAAGTTTGACTTTTATTATTTCGTACACAATTTTCATATGATAATGACGTTGGGACTGCAGAACCATTTGGTCAATTTAGCTTAATAGCATTACCGACTAATATAAAATTTTCAAAAATAAGTAGGTTCTTTATCTTTTATCTGAAGTAGTAAGTTAAAAGCTATAGCTTCGCGGTCTCTTTTAAAATCAACTATGAACTTAATAAAACCATGATGGAAATATATATAATACGCTTCTCATACTTACTTTAAACATCTGTCTGTTTATATAATAAAATGACTCCAGCCTATTATTGTCTCACTGCAGGGCATTGCCTCTTATATACAGAAGGCACAAGCATTGATCACCAGGCTTGCTCAAGACATGTTGGCGAAGTCAGACTTATATCTTTCACCTATGTCATTAAAACTTTATTTTTTATTATTTTAATAATATTTTATATCGTTGTTTTTTCAATGTTTTGTTAATGTGAGAACGTTTAATACTATTGATTTGTAGACCATTTTCTATGTTGTTAAGTACCTAGTACGGGCCTACACTGTCCTCTCATACCTATTAACACTGTAATTTGAAAACATTGTAAAATCCAATTATTTTAAAAAGATTAACCGTGAAGTTTCTTGCCGGCTTGTGTGTGAGTGTGTTTCTTGCCGGCTTTTCTCCATAGGAAACGACCAATTGGAACCATGCACTTAGCTTCTGACGTTTCATAAGTGCCCATGTAGGCGCTATGGGATATAAAATATTTTAATTTTGAAAGAAAATGTCTCATTCTGTGGGTAGATGTTTATTTATAAAATTTACGAATTCATGCTCATTAATAATAATAATTATGGATAATACAGACATAATACTATAAATGTGTAAATAAATAGTGCGGAATATTACAGGCACATATTCGAGCTTTGTACAAAGAAGTACAAAGGTACTTAAGCACAGACATTTTTTCAAGGCACAATATAATTAATTTATTACATACTAAATTGAAAAAATGACAATAAAAATATATATTATTTCTATCACATTTTTCATACATTAGTACAAAAATAAAAGTTAAGCATACTGGATTATGTGTATCGTAATAAATTTGTTGTTTTACTTTGTTTACGAAGTAATGTTCCTATAAATTGAATTTGCTCTTGTTCTATACTTTCACTGTTTTGGAATTAAACTTGACGCCTCAGCATGTAGCGCCATCTAATTTTGTTGCAAAGTTACAGGAATCCCCGAAAAGCTCGGATAAGAGTGTCATTGGCTGGTGACAGTCACTCTAACAAAGCGTCGTCGCATCGATGGTTGCGTGGCGAATGTCTTCTGATGACAGATGATGTGAGGGGAGCTGCTGTCGTACCACGTCCACGCCGAATGGCTATATTCCGGCTCAATCCTGATGATATTGACTATTTCTGGTATAGGCTATCCTGTGACGTTAAACTTTTTGAATCCAGTTTGAGTGCAGTTCAAAGCCTACGAGGGCTTCATTATCTAGGATTATTTCCTAAAAGTGCTTCCATACGTTACCATTTCAGAACCAATCTGCTTTACAGTACTTAGTTAAACAAACTGTTTGGTTGGCGGCAATTTTGAAGGTCATTCTTCTTTTTTCTTTTCATATTAAAGACCGTCTACGCTGGACCGTTTTAAAGTACGATGGGTCAAGTATGGTATGTTGCCAAGTAAATCAGTAAAAAGCCCTCACAGATTGGATTCGAATGTCGAAAGCCACGTTGGCGTCGTTCAAAATGAAAGCGTTTAAGTTAGTCTAATATTCCTCAATTAATTTACACCAAAATAATTAATAAAATTATGTCTCTAATAAAGCCACAATACTGCCGAGACAGTCGGCATAGAAGTCTGGTCTGATAGTTTTGTGTGCTAGCATTGTCTCTTTGGATGCGTTTGTCAGTACTAGCAACGTTTTGAAGCCAGTTGCTCTGCCAAGGCCCATGTCTTGCTCAATCCTGAAAGTAAAAGAAGATGAAAAAGTCTAAATAAAAGATAAAACAAAAATAAATAAATACGTAATAAGAAAAAATGTCATGAAAGTAAAGCCCCATTTACAAGATGCCAGATTCATGCCTGCACATACCATAAAAGCATTGAAGCAACAAAAGACTTCACATCATTAAACACTGTTTAGGTGGCAATCGGTTGTCATGGTATGGGTATGTCATCAATTCATCATGATCATAATTTCAGACGAAAGACGTCTACATAGGCCTCCCCTATAAAGGGTTGCCATAATCGCCACGCTTAGCAGGCGGGTTGACGATCGCAGTTTGGTGTTAAAATGCATAGAGAATGCTGCTGCCCCTTCTCTAGTGAGTCCCATAGTCGCTTTTTACGACACCCACAGGAAGAAATAGGATGGTGCTATTCTTTACGTCCGGCACCACACGGTAAAAAGGGTATATGATGCTAAGGAATGAGGAAAACTTCGTCAGGAAAGTTTTGACAACAACAACTAAGTAACAGCCTTCTATTAATAGGCTACAATATATTTTATTTAATAGTTATACAATAGAAGCCGCCATTTCGCCGTAGCCGTACTAATATAAATTCAATTACCTTAACATTCTGAACACGTGTATCGAATTATCTTTCTTTCTTTCTTTAAAACGTGATTATCTTCGTTGGACGTAAAACGTTGAAAAAAATTATGTGCGGGTATAAAAGTAGCCATCTTTCTTCTGCCCATACATTAATTTATTGAAGCCAGGTTTTGTACGTCTTCCATGCATCTCTTTTAGCTAACGTATTAACCCTTTATTCATAAAAGTTGCTTAAAGTAAATTAATGATTAACGTCTGGTTAACCGCAGATTTTTTTACGTTTAAGCAACGATTATGAATAAACCCCTTAGTGTTCACTCTTCATTAACTTATCAGACCATACTGTTCCACTGCTAGGCCAACGCGTCCTCCCACTCTATCTATTTCTCACGGACGTTTTGCTGTTGTGGTCCAATCCTTTATGAAGCAGTCTAGTTTGTGAGTTCGTCTCACCATCTTCCGCTGGATTTTCCACGGCGTTGCTTTTTGTTCTCCGGCAAACATTCATTTGTCAATAATTTTGCTCTAGGATCATTACCTAGTTTTAATCTATTTTCATCTTTCACACAATTCATCCGACCTTTTATTAGTCTGTCTCTTATCTTATAGCCATTCACATTCATTCAAAAGAATTATAATAGTGATACAATATTTTATAACTTACATGTCTCCAATAAATAGGACTCTGCTAGGGTCTGTTACTCCAGCCCTCTTCATCGCAAACTCTCCGAATTGTTTTCCTGGCTTGCCCAGAATAACAGGCGCGCGATTTGTTTCTTCAGCTACTAATTCAGTGAATACTCCAGTAGCTAAAATTGTAATGGCAATGTTATTGATCAAAGTCAAATCAAAGACTGATGTTATGTTTAAATGATGAGCTCAATGGTTTTTAGTATCTTATGATTAGTAGGCACAGTATCACAATGCCGTTAAGTGTCTAAATCAACATAAAACACTTCTTAGAAAAATAAAGTTATATTCGGAAGTCGGTGGCAAAAAATTTAAATACAGATCCAAAGACACCGACTTCAGAAATTAACGTTATTTTTCTTTTTTTAGTGTTTATTAGAAGTCAGTTTTTTTTTTCTCTGGAGATTTCTAGAATTGGTGAATAAATACCAATCACAGAGCACAGAGATGCCTCTGCAGCCGTTGCTAGAAACGATTTTGTTGACACTTTTCATACACACCAAGTGAGCGTCACCGTTAACTCATCTCATAGAAACAGACGGCCCGTGACAATTCAGAGAATGCCCGTGCCAGCCGAAACTTACTCTCAGCGCTAATTACGCGGGCATGAAGATTATTAGCGAAGGCGTCTTAAATCGTTGCTGGCGTGGCAATTCCGTGCTAAGTGGTGCAAATTTTGAAAAAAAAACTTTATCTTCAGCCAGTCACCAATGTTAGTATTGAGGCAAATTACGTACTTAATTATTATCGTCACACATGATGATTCTCATAATACACCGTAAAATTAAAAGGTAAATAAAAAAAACATATTTACCTATAGTCCTCGCACCAGGCGCATAATAAAGATATCTATCCGTACCACCACATAGGAACAGAACTTCAGGACTGCCCAAATACGTAATGGCTTTGTTAACTTTAGGCAGGTTCACTTTGAAGTCACTGTCCATGACCACGGCTCCTATTTCTGGGTCATCTGTCATGTACTTGACATAGTGTTCATAGTAGTCTGCTCCTACATCTGGCTACAAACAATCATAACATAATATTATAACATCACCCTTGTTTTCTCCGAAGGGTGAGGCAGAGGCGTACCTCATAGTACATCCATTTCGACAGTTATGTTTAAGTCCTATGGAGTAGGGGGCGAGCCATTTACCGGGCACATCTCTAGACTTCGGGCTGGTACCGATAAATTAATTTCTGATATCAAAAACCGCTGGACCTGGGAATTGAACCCAGGTTATCTGTGACTACTAGAACAACGAGGCAGATAACAAATAAACAATAAGTAAAATATATTTCAGTCCGATAAAGATAGGTCTCCCAAAAGACCGCCATTATGAACGGTTTTATCGTCGAATCGCAATCGCCAAAAGTTTGGCATGATTACAGCCCGATTCAAACCTTATGGCGGCTTGGAACATGAGGCGAGACGCTGCGCAGTAAAAAATTCACGTGTCAGCGGGAGTGAGGGGTGCGGTACTGCGCAGCGGGTAGCGTACTTCAGAGCCGCCATCAAGTTTGAATCGAGCTGTACCACGTTTGACTGCGTTATTGATTCTTTGCCTGAAGAACATGCTATTGTTTTGAGTTGGACGTAGCTGCCCATAATTTAGACAGAATCCCTTGATTGGCGTATAATTTATATAAAATCATCTTCTGTCTCTATTTAGTTTCGACACTGTTTGATGTTAATTTTGTTTGTATTGTGATTACTGCGCTGGTCAATATACAATTAGGATCATAATCAGAATGATGTTAATTTTATTTGCTTGTGTTTACTGCGCTGGTCAATAAACAATTAGGACCATAATCAGAAAGATGTTAATTTTGTTTGCTTATGTTTACTGCGCTGGTCAATATACAATTAGGATCATAATCAGAAACACACTTACCCCTTCTTTAATTTCAAAACCGTAAGATTTCAATACATTATTTGTCTCCGGACAGCTTATACTATAGATTTTCTTGTTAAAATTGACTGATTTTAAGTACTCTGCTATCGCTATGGACGGTATTGTGAGGTAATCCTGAAAAGAAAAAAATAATTAGGCTGATTTAACTGAAAATAATAAGATATTTGGTTTACGTCAATATTTTCATCGTATTAGTTCATCATATTATATTAGTTCAGCAAATCCGTTTAATGCAAATAATAGCCAATTTTAAAGTTTTACGAACGTTCATTGGTAGAAGCCACAAATATCTATAATTTATTATCAGGGACGGTGACTCCATAAACAGTAGTATACAACGTGGAGACGACAATATGACAATAAATTCAACTGCGTGTGTCTAATGCCTTTCGAATTCTGCACACGAAAATTCAATCAAATATATCCAATAGTTTAGTCGCTATAGCTGGTCAAAGATTGGCAAAACCCATAGTCGGCACACCACTGCTATTAAGTTTGTTTGAAAAGATCACTTTTTTAAATTTTGATACTAGAATTTATTTGATCGTTCCAAAATACTCTTAAGCATTAGTATTGCCAGTGTTTTCATTTATTGTCGTATTGTTGTCTCCACACTGTATATTATGCGGATCCATTAGAGCAAAATATTTTAATTATGATTCTGCGTAAACCGGACGGCAAAAACTACCATACGCAAGAAAATAGTTACTTTTCGGACATAATTATAAATCTCACGAGATAAATCTAAGAAGGTTTACAATAAAATACAATAAACAATACATTTTCAAACAAAAAGTGACAAACAGAAAATCCATTTTCCAGATAAGAATTATAAATATATAATGCTAATCACTAGCATTTCGTTTTCAAAAAGATTGCTAAGATTTAGGAATTATATCAAACTATAGTAATCCTGTATTGTACTAAGTCGAGCATGTGCGAATAGATTTTCATATGTCACGAAGATATAATATATAAGAAGCAATCGGCTTTGAAGAATGCTGAAGAAGAAGATTTTTAGCTGAGATTACATTAGTAGCTATTAGTATTAGAATTAGTATTAGTTATGCTCATAAATCTTGGTAATCGGAAAAAGGATTGTGTTTACCAATAATTTTTTGTAGTCTACGAGGCAGACACCTTAAATAAAATCGTACCTACTTACGAGAAAGGTAGGTAAAGCTTGCTCAGAGGGTACTATAAAGTTAATCTTATCTTAGTAATAACACTGCCATAAAACAATAATTATTTGGCAAAGAAGTCAACAATATGCAATGTTTTAAAATTTAATTGAAAGGTTATTGAAATCTTGTGACACACAATGACTAAATGTCAAATTATGCTGAGCGATGGCCGTTTTGCGTGAATGTGACGCATATTTTTCCTCAACTTGTCCTCTCGTGATTGTGTTTTTTATTTCTTTGCGTTATGTTTACCGCAAATAAACGTATTTTCTTTCTTTCTTCTTTTCTTTCTTTCTTTTTTCTTTTCTTTCTTCTTTTTCTTTATTTTTTCTAAATTCTTGCAATTTTGAATGTTAATATAATTATTTATTGTATTGTGAATTGAAAGTGCTTAATTTAATATATTTTTATTTTGATAAGGTGACTATTAGTAGGTACTGGTAGGGACTGCTTCGTTGGTCTAGTGGTCGGATCCACAACTGCTAAGCATAAGGTTATGGGTTCGATTCCCATGTCGGGCAGTGTTATTAGGAATTTTAGGGGGGGTTGCCATAATCGCCACGCTTGGCAGGCGGGTTGGCTATCGCAGCATGGTGTTAAAATGCATAGAGAACGCTGCTGCCCATTCTCTAGTAAGGTCCTCAGTCCCCTTTTACGACACCCACAGGGAGAAATAGGATGGTGCTAATATTTACGTCCGGCACCACACGGTACCCGGTCTAGTTTAAGCCCACTTATGGGGTGGGAAAAATAGTAAGTAGTTTCCTTTTCAGCGGGTTTTCTGAATTTGGAATGGAATGGAATGAAGTTGATTTATTTTATTTTGCAGATTTTTTGGGTCAGTTGCAGACGTTTTAGTGTAATTTTTATCTCTATATGCAATTAACAAATCTAAGGTTACTAGAGAGAATGATGAATTACATTCATTCACTGTAGATAGGTTAATGAAAATTACAGCTTTAGACACTATTGGCTGTCAGCCATGCCCTATAGCCATGCCAATCACTTATTATCAATTATATAGTTGGTTTTACGTCATATAGAAGTTTTTATTTCAGTACATTTGTCACGGTTTTATAACATACTGAATTTGAATTTTTAATGTTTAAATGGTTTTGCATATTTATGATTAAGCCTTGTTCTTATTGTTTTGTGTTCCGCTTCGATGCTTCCACTACTGGTAACTGTGAGGCATAGTGACGGATCACAAGTATCATTGGAATTACTGAAGAAAAAATCATTCATGTTTGTTTTATATAATTCCGAAACGAGATACGAAGAGAGATATTCCACTTTGTATTCCCTATATGTATTAATTTTGCATTGAGAGATCTAAATATTTGTTTAGCCTTGAGTTACAAATACCAAATCCGAGTTGTATAAGCAATGGTATTTACCCAAGAACATATTGTGTTCATGACAATATAATTCGTTACTTACAAAGCCATTCTCAATTTCGGCTGCTTTGAATCGATCTAAATAATTCCCTTTGCTTCTTAAACTGTTGTTTGAAATGAAATTAACAGTCTTTCCATGTTTCTTCATCAGGCTGAAGAATTTGCCAGCACCAGGCATAGGACCTTTGGTCCATATTACTCCTGAAATGAAAAAAAAATTAAAAAGTGTAAATGATTATGCTCCGTATTGAGACCCTGCTCCTGGGACAAGCAAGTCCGTAATTATTCAGCTAAATCCATATTTAACATTTTATATGTGAAAGTACCTAACTTTGTCTGTCTGTCTGTTACCTTTTCACGTTATAACAGCTGAACGGATTACGATGGTATTTTGGCACACAGGTATGTAGTCCATGACCTGGTTTAGAACTTTTATCGATTTTTTTATCCGGGTAGTATCCTATGGGATAATTTCCGACCTCCTTGCGGATGAAGCCGCGCGCAAAGGGTAGATAATCAATACAGTCATTTCAAAACTTTTTTGCTAATATTTCCCTTAAAACTACTGAAACTTTAAATTCCTCACCCGCGCTTTCTGCTGCCTTACTTAGAAAGAATGTAAAAGTATACCCTTTGGAATTTAGGTTCCAACGTACAAACCCCCAGGCTGTTATAAAAAACTTTTAAAGATATTAAAATTAAATCAACAGGAGATCTCTGGGGCATGTCTGTAAAAGTCTGTAGATCTATAATCGAAACCATTGCGCCCTATTTAGCTTTTATATTTGACACCAGTGTGGACCAAGGAGTCTTTCCGGGTCTCATGAAACACAGTAAAGTAGTTCCTTTGTTCAAATCTGGAGATAGTAAAGATCCCAACAATTATAGGCCTGTGTCAATTCTGCTAGTTCTCAGTAAGGTGTTTGAAAAGTTGATGCTCAATCAAATATTGCGTCACTTTAATAAAAATTCCATCTTTCATGAACAACAGTACGGTTTCACTAAAGGGCGTTGTACCACTGGGTGTTACCCTAATAAAGAACATTTTTAACGCCTGGGAGGAAGCACAAGATGCCATTGGAATGGAATCTTTTTGGACCTCTCTAAAGCGTTCGATTGCGTCAACCATGAGACACTTTTGCTGAAACTAGAGCACTATGGGATTAGGAATGCAGCTCTTGATTTACTAAGATCGTACCTAATAGATAGAAAGGTTAAAGTTCAAGTAAACGGCGTTAACTCATAAGGGTCTGAAATGGCAATGGGCGTTCCTCAAGGTTCGATATTGGGTCCATTCCTCTTTTTAGTTTACATTAATGATTTACCCCAATTACTTCAAAATCAACCGAAGATGGTGTTATTTGCTGATGACACATCATTGATCTTTAAAATAGACAATCACAAAATCTTGACGACATGAATAACTCTATTCTTCAGGTCCAAGATTTGTTTACGGTAAATAATTTGGTACTAAATGAAAAAAAAAACCAAATGTATTAGATTTAAATTACCTAATGTTAGAAGTAGCGAATGTGATATCATATTGAACGGAGAAAAACTGGAATTTATTAATCAAACGGTTTTCCTAGGAATCACTCTAGACGAGAAACTGCAATGGGGACCATATATAACCTCTCTGGCGGGGCGGCTAACCTCGGCCGCTTATGCTGTTAGAAAGATAAGACAGCTAACAGATATAGAAACCGCGCGTTTGGTTTATTTTAGCTACTTCCACAGCATTATGTCGTATGGCATTTTACTGTGGGGTCGGGCTGCTGACATTGAGTCCATCTTTATTTTGCAAAAGAGAGCTGTCAGAGCAATTTATAATCTACGTCGTCGCCGCGAATCTCTTAGGGAACTATTTAAGAGGATAAATATTATGACGGTACCTTGTCAATTCATTTATGAAAATACTATGTATGTAAGGAAAAATCTACGTATTTTTAATAAGATAAGCAATAGACATAATTTTAATAATAGAAATAAAGATAAAATAGATCAACCATTTTTCAGATTATCTAAAGTACGGTACGTACATCTTTTATTGGGTACTGTGTTAAATGTTACAACAAAATACCTTGTGATATATTGCAATTAAATGAGAGCAAATTTAAAACACATATTAAAGTACACTTTGTAAACAAGCATATTACAAGTTAGAGGATTATATTCTGCACAGGAATGCTTGGAAACATGCTGGTCCAGCTCCATAGGACAATCTAGAGTCTAGAAAAAATCAAAATGGTTGCTATTTTTATGGTAAAATCTGTTATTTTCATGATATTGATTTTACATTCTGTGATAACCTATACTCACACACTGACTTATTTTTTTATTTAGAAAAACATACTTTTACGATGTTTGTAAATATGTGAAAACCATGTATCTATCTAATAATTAAGTTATTTTTAAATGCTTAGTTTTTAATTCTTTTTACCTATTATGGTATAGTAATTTTATTCTGGGTGCATCGTCTTCACATATAATCATGTAATTATGTTTCGTGTGTTGGTCCAAGACGTCGTTTTCAATTTTTAACTTGTAGTAGCGTTATCGCGTCGCCATTATCCACGTATTTCACAGTTATTTCGGAAAAAAAAACCTGTTCTGAACGCTTTGCAACTGAACGCACCCTTTGCTTGCTTGCATCGCGTTATCTGTGTTACCTGTCATGTCATTAACGTTTTCGTGCACGCCAAAGAACCACGGAATTAATCTTCAGAGATTAAAATGGGTAAGGATAAACGAAGAGACAGGGATTATGACGATGTTTTGTATAAACAAATAAAGAAACTAAAGAAATCCCTGAAGAAAAGACGCAGAACAGCAGGTGAGTAAATTGTGAAACGTGTCTAGGTACCTACACGAACAAGAAAATTTTCTAACCGCCAACGGTTTTTATTCTGGTGTTGTAATCTGAAATCTAAAGCAAATATCTTGAGAATTTGTTCCGTGCGGTAAACTTACCCGTGAGACTTATTTCTTGATAATTTTAAAACGCTTGAGAATATACTCGTGTACAAATACTGACGTACGGGAAGTACGTTGTGGTTTATTCCAAGCTGAAACATAATATGAGAATATACTCGATGAGGTATATTTCGTATACATTGTTATTGCTCAGTAAATGACAAAAATTGTCATTTTTTCAGAACATTCGCCTGAACATTGTCAGGTACAAACAAACAACATAATCACTGTACCAGAACAAATTGCGGGACCAGTTTTAGGACAAACTGTCGAGCCTGGGGCCGAGCACATGGAAGTTGAACCAGTACTCGAGCAATCAACTGAAACTGAGCCAGACGAAATTATTGACGAAGTCTTGGGAGATGACCCTACTAAAACAAATAAATATGGGGCCAACATCCACAAAGACATAGCATCCCGCTGGGAACATATCACTAAAGAAGGTCTACAAAAAGACACCAAATCAGATCTTTTAAAGACAGCTCTCATCCCGGAAAATTGTAAATTTTTAGAAGCTCCGGTGAAAACCCGGAAATAGTAGCAGCCATATCTGACACTGTACTTAAAAGGGACAATGCGAAGCCACTGCCTGCATAGCAGTAGCCCTTAATAATATGCTAAAAGATAACAGTAATATCGAACACACAAAAACAATAAGCAATGCAGGCCGCATGCTGTGCGAACTGTTCCACATGCACAGCAGTGCCAGACGCTCCCTAATACAATTTGCACTAAACAAAGAAACAAAATGCATTGTGCAACATACTAAAATTGGAACACAGCTGTTTGGTGAGAACCTTGGTGAGGCTTTAAGAGCAGGAAAAGCCATTACAAAAACTGGCTCAGAAATAAGGTATTCAAAACCTCCACCTAACAAGCCACACCCAAGTCAAAACCAGTCTTTAAACTACCGGGGCCCGCCTCGCAAACCACAGCAACAGCGACCACCACAACCGAGTGCGGGCAGAGCAACCAACACCAAACAAGCCAACAAATATGTTCTGCGGGGCCCTCCACCGCAGAGGACACAGCGCTACAGGAGATAGAGGTACAGTGTGCTGGAAGACTTCCTTATTTTTATGATAATTGGCGTTCTATTACCAATGACAGAACTGTTTTATCCTGGATTAAGAGGTACCATATTCCAATATCTGGCTTACCCTTTCAATCCAACAAATCACTAAACATAAAGGTATCAAATTCACATGAAAAAGAGACTCAAAATGCAATATCACACCTATTAACAATTGGCGCAATTACAGAATGTCAACCACTTAACAGCCAATTCTTGTCTCGTATATTTCTAACACCAAAACCCAATGGGGATTTCCGATTTATACTCAATTAAAAACATTTAACAAATTTGTGACTACATCACACTTTAAGCTTGAAGACATTAGAACCGCTATGAAACTGATATCACCACTTCTAAGTCATACCATGACCTAATTAAAATAATTGATATCACAATCAATCTACTAGAATCATTAGGATTCATAATAAATTATGACAAAAGTGTACTGACACCTTCACATACATGCCAGTTCCTAGGTTTTGTCCTCAATTCATCAGATATGACAATAGAACTACCACAAGAGAAACGCCGAAGAATGAAAATAGATAGAGATAGTTCAATTTTCAAAATTAAAGTGCTGCAAAATAAGACAATTCGCACATTTTCTCGGCCTCCTTACATCTGCATGTCCGGCTATTAAGTATGGGTGGTTATACACTAAATTATTTGAGAGAGCAAAATATCTTAATCTAATTAACAATGACAATTATAACAAAGTGATGTTCCTACATAAATCTCTTCAACCAGACTTTATTTGGTGGTTAGAGCACATTGATAACTCAAGTAATCACATCCGATCAGACTCATACACTAAAGAAATCTTTACAGATGCCTCCTTAACTGGCTGGGGCGCGGCTTACAACTCTCATTCTCTGGGTGGAAATTGGTCCCAAACAGAATGTGAGAAACATATAAATTATTTGGAATTACTTCCAGCTTTTATGGGTCTGAAAGCTTAGGCTACACACTGTTCCTACTGTTAAATTCTTCTAAGAATTGATAACACCACCGCCATCTCATACATCAACCGCATGGGTGGTGTCCAATATCCTCATCTAAATGAAATTACTCGAAACATATGGCAATGGTGTGAAGCAAGAAATATTTATTTATTTGCATCCTACATACAATCCAAAGATAATTTTATAGCTGATAAAGAATCAAGAAGAGATCACTCTAATATAGAATTCAAACTGGCTGATTATGCTTTCAAACAGATAGTATCATTACTGGGTCAACTAGAGGTAGACCTTTTTGCAACAAACGAAAATAAAAAATGTGAAACTTACGTCTCATGGAAAAGCGATCCTAACGCTATTTCAATAGATGCTTTTACGATACCATGGACCAAATATTTTCTCTATGCCTTCCCTCCATTCTCATTATTACTCAAAACTATAAAAAAGATAGAAAATGAAAATGCTAGGGGTATTTTAGTCGCCCCCTACTGGCCGACACAGCCCTGGTACCCTATGTTTGTAAATCTTCTTGATTCTGAACAAGTTTTCTTTTCACCTAACAGATTGTTACTCACATCAATCAACGGCCAGCCACACCCACTATATCCCAATCTTACACTGGTGGCAGGGATCTTATGCGGCAAGCACTGATATCCCGGGGAGCCCCAGGAATATCAACCGATATCATGATTTCTTCAATTACAGATAACACTTTTACTCAATATAATACTTATTAAACAATGGTGGGAACATTGCTTATATAAAAATATTAATCCTCTGTCTGCAACACCATCAGATATTATAAATTTTCTGACAATACTTTACAACAAGGGTTTAAAGTATGGCAGCCTTAACTCATGCCGCTCGGCATTATCTCTTTTGCTAGGACCTCAAATTGGATCCCATGAATTGGTCAAACGATTTTTAAAAGGTGTGTCTAAACTAAAACCAAATGCTCCTAGATATAATATCACATGGGATCCCAGCATTGTAATAAACCATCTAAGCACATTCTTTCCCAATGTACAAATATCTCAAAAAATGCTAGGGAAAAAAGTGGTTACCCTACTAGCCTTAATAACAGCACACAGAGTACAAACCCTTAGTCTAGTTAAAATGGAAAACATAATTTATCAGGATAGTAAAATCATAATTAAAATTACAGATTCTGTTAAGACAACCAGAGAGGGCACACCCCAGCCTGTACTAGTGATCCCATTCTTCTTGAACAAGCCTGAGATTTGCCCGGCTCAAGCACTTTTAGATTACATAAAAGTGACAGAAAGAGTCAGGCCCTTGAAAACAGGTAACTTATTTATTAGTTTTAGAAAACCTTATTCTGCTGTTGGATCAGAGTCGATTAGTCGTTGGATTAAGGAAACCATGACTGAAAGTGGTATTGACACCAACATTTTTTCCTCACATAGCACTAGACATGCTTCCTCCTCTAAAGCAAAGTCAAGTGGGTTAAATATTGACATAATTAGAAAGACTGCAGGCTGGAGTGAGTCTTCCTCTGTGTTTGCCCATTTCTATAATAGACCAATACTGGATTCATCTGACTTATTTGCAAGAACAATTCTTGATAATAATTAAAGTAGTAATAAGTATAATTGTGATACTTATAGGATTAGTAAATACTTTTGAAAAAACAGGTTTCAATTAAAAGTTGAGTATGGTTATGTTATGTTTTTTGTTTTATAGTATTATTTAAATTTTTTGTATAACAATTTATCAACACAACAATAAAAGATTTATTGTTAAAGTCAAAATCTATGAGACTGATTAAACATACATTAATTTTGTAAGAAATATCATTGTTTTCTTTTCAAAATTCATAACCAAAATTTCACGATACTTTGAACATCCTACAAGTTAAAAATTGAAAACGACGTCTTGGACCAACACACGAAACATAATTACAAATCAAACGAACTTACCTGTGAGTGAAGTTCGATGTTAATTATGTGAGAGTGTTGGTCCAAGACGTCTTGGATCCCACCCAAATTAACCCATTATTTGTTTACAAATACCCTAAGTTTCAGACCGTGAAATTTGGTAAGTACCTATCTTCAAACTAAATGACATGACAGGTAACACAGATAACGCGATGCAAGCAAGCAAAGGGTGCGTTCAGTTGCAAAGCGTTCAGAACAGGTTTTTTTTTCCGAAATAACTGTGAAATACGTGGATAATGGCGACGCGATAACGCTACTACAAGTTAAAAATTGAAAACGACGTCTTGGACCAACACTCTCACATAATTAACATCGAACTTCACTCACAGGTAAGTTCGTTTGATTTGTAATTAATGTACGCAAACAAAATATTGTAAAACATTTTTTCAATTCTATTTTTTTGTAAATTTGGACGTTCAAAAGTGCCTCTTACGTGCCTATTTGAAATAAATGGTTTGACTTTGACTTTGAGTCTGTGGCCACATAATTTTCTCCTAAACTGTACTTCAAGATGATCAGTGGAGAGCGCCTGTACCACATAACTATGTTATTATATTGCAAGGTTACCTACCTTTTTAATAATTTTCCACAGATTTAAATCGTGAGATTTGCTCCTAACGTACACACTCGCGCGAAAAAATGCCCATACTGAGAAGAGTAAACTCACTCAATAATAATGTCGTCGTTCCATGAAAATTAAGTCAAATCTCTGCAACATTGTGTGTGTAAAAAACGACACAGAACTGTGACCATCTTTGCAGACCGTCGCGATATCGCAGGCGCGACAAGGGTCGCGTGGCCTGTCACGCCCGCAATATCGCACCAGTCTGCACGAGCCTTGATGCGGAAGGGCGAAGCCACGAATTAATTATAATATAATAAAATTATTAAGTTTAGTCGAGATCTTTTTTTTATGTCGGGTTGGGAATCCTCATGAATGTTCTCCGCTCTAGGGTGGTTTTCGAGTTACAATTTTTATTTTTATATTTCTTGAACATGATATGGGAACCACTTTAAAAAATTCTATCTTTATTTTTTCACATCCTTTTTTTGCTCTTTTCATAGTTATGAAATAATCATTCAGACATTTATTTATTTAGTACTAGCTGCGTCCCGCGGTTTCACTTGCCTTAGTCTCGATCTAGTAGAAATATCGGGATAAAAAGTAGCCTATGTCTTAATCCAGGGTGTCAGCTACCACCATACAAAATTTTATCAAAATTGGTCCAGCCGTTTGAGCGTGGAGTAGAAACAAACACACACACACACACTGACAAACTTTGGCCTTTATAATATTAGTGTAATTACCACTTACATTTGTTTTTACAGATGCGAACCTAATGTAACAATATAGTCATAATTTCCACTGTACAGACAACTGTACAGGTTTAATTTTGTTTTGTATACATAATTATTTTCGTGCCGCGCGTCAGCACTTTTATACGGTATTTAAACTGTAACTTTAGCACTATGTATCACTGCACCTTATCATTTGTATCAATAAACATATCAATTACACTCGCCGCAGAAGGTTGTGTTATTTATCAATCAATACGCGATCGTTCTGCCTATATCAACGAGAAGCAGTCATCTATCATTTATCATCTAAGTGTAGGCGTGATCCAAAACCCCTACATTTTTTGGTCCTTCGAGCCGGATGGTGGTTATCAGTGTATCATTATCAGATTTGTGTTCTGAAGATTTCTGGTACGATAGCGAATCGGTCTGCTGGCCTCCCACAAGCGGGTCTCACCAGTTAGATTGAGAAGGCGCACATATCGTGCTGGAGATTACAGAAACAAGCATCAAGCAAACCAATCAACGATTTACCATCATCAGCATCAGAGAATCTTCTCAGGTACTTATCATTTAACTTTCATCAATTATCATGGAGAGCATACAATCAATGTTCGAACGTCAGAGCTTCCTGACCAAGGAAATTGAGAGAATAAATACCAATTTCCGTAAGGACAATTCAACCAGGAAGACACCTGAATATCTTATCAGCCGATTAGCCTCACTGGATAAATATTGGAAAGAGTTTGAAGACAATCATAGCAGGCTGCTGGAATTTGAAGATGATCAGTATGAATACTTCTCCAAAGGGATTCATGGGTACATGAAGGAATATTATATCAAAACCAAGGAAATGATATCATCATATAAGGAGGCTAAAGTTCCGACCTTTTCCTTACCCACCTTTGAAGAATACTCCTATCACGGGGATGACCTACTTGGTCAGCAGGACACTAACTTTAGAGCATTAGAACGACTACTGAATAGAATCAGCGTTCAAGACTTAGAGGAAAAATGGGAACTTCAGGATGAACTAAAGAATCTTCAACATCTCTGGAAAGTTATTGACACCATTCACCTCCGTCTCGATAATCAATTGAAAGGAAGCAACGATGCATACGAAGCCAAGTTTTTGCAGATTGAAGAGCGCTACCTTGCCATCAAAAGGGAGTTGAACAGAAAACTAAACTCTACTGCTCACCTCGAGCAAGCCACACCTAAATTAGAAGTCCCTACATTTTCCGGAAGATATACTCAGTGGCCGACCTTTTTTGATTTATTCATGGAAACGATTCATAACAACAAATGTATCACGAAGGCGCAGAAAATGCAACATCTGAAAGGGAAGGTCAAGGGTGAGGCAGAAGGTTTAATCCAGCATCTCAATATATCAGCAGAAAATTACGAGACAGCATGGGATATCCTCACTCATCGCTATAACAATCCACAGATTCTGTTTTCAACGCAGATGGATATCTTCCTAAATCAACCACTGATTACTAAGCAATCATCATATCATACTTACAAGAAGTTGCATGATACCACGACACAGTGTATCAACAGCATTCGGAATCTAGGCATTGACATCACTACCTGGGACCCAATATTAGTTCATCTACTAACAAAGAAGCTGGATGAAGAAACGCGTACTGATTTCATGGAGTCACGTGTGTCGCCTCGAGATCTAACATCATATACAGAGTTCCTGCATTTCCTTGAAAACAAATTTATGGCTCGAGAGCCTGTAGGCAAGAAGGAGAAGCCTGCAACTTCAGATTCGTGCAAGCCGAACTCAAGTCATCCTAGGCCTCAAAATCATAACTCCTCAAAAAACGCATCGTTTTACAAGAAATATCAATCAAACGCCACAAATAATAAGAGGTTTTGTCCAGTATGTAAGGCGCCTCATGATTTGTTTCTATGCAAACGCTTCCTTGCGCAATCATCGGACGCGAAATTGAGGACAATTTCTCAACATAATATTTGTCGTAATTGTTTATACAAACATTATGACAAAAAATGCATTTCTACAAGAAGGTGCAAAGAATGCAACGGTGATCATAACTCAATAATGCATGACGCATTGTCAACGATGCAAGGTGACCTACTGGAACCAACTCAAACTCAGCACTCTCAAACGTCATCGGACTCAGCTTCAACCTCTCGTAGTAGTCACAATGTTAACTACGTTGCCAGTGAAAATGAAGAAGTCCTTTTGACTACTGTAGCATTGAATATCAGAGCTTCAGACGGTAGCATTGTGAGATTCAGAGCTCTGCTAGATCAAGGGTCACAAATATCCCTTATATCAGAAAATGCCGCCCAATTATTAGGGTTAAAGAGGCAACATTATCAAGCAGCGATATCAGGAATTGGTTCGACACAAAAACAAAGCAAAGGCTTAGTGTCACTTGAATGCATATCAATTTACGAGGACTATCATTTTACAACGGAGGCTTTAGTCGTATCACGAGTTATAAATAACTTGCCTAATGCTTCGTTTAGGAAACGAACTTGGGCCCATTTATCACACACCAGACTGGCAGATCCTGAATATAACATTTCAAAGCCAGTTGACTTGCTCTTGGATGCCAGTGTCTACTCAGACATTATCATGAGTGGCCTTATCAAGGGGCCAGTCCAAGCTCCTATCGCTCAGCAAACAAAACTTGGGTGGATATTATCAGGCAACGTGAAGACGTTTGCATGTCACGTTGTCGTCAACGATATAGACAGCATCTCCAAGTTCTGGGAGGTCGAAGATATACACGAGACCACATCATCTTTATCATCTGCAGATCAATATTGCGAGGAGTATTACCAATCAACCACTAAGAGATTGGAGTCTGGCCAGTATGAAGTAGCACTACCCATGAAACCCAAATTCGAACAAGAGATGGGGGCATCAAAATCAAAGGCTGTCGCTCAGTTCATTCAACAAGAAAAGAAGATGAGCAAAGATCCAGCACTAGCAGAAGGTTATCGCAAATTCATGCGAGAGTATGAAGAACTAGGTCACATGCGTAAAGTCGAGCGGCCAAATCATACTGCATGCTACTTACCGCATCACGGCGTGCTGAAATTAGACTCTACAACGACAGCTCTCCGTGTTGTATTCAATGCTTCGTCTAAGATGTCATCTGGACGCAGTTTGAACGACTTGATGTATAATGGACCGAACCTTCAACAAGACCTTCAAAATCTCATCCTGAGGTGGCGACAACATAAGTACGTAGTCACAGCGGATGTGGAAAAAATGTTTCGAGCAATCTCATTGAGACCTCAAGATCGGCATCTTCAATCTATACTGTGGAGAAGTCATCATCGTGAATTACTCCAAGAATATAATCTTACCACTGTTACATACGGCACAAGAGCGGCTCCGTTCTTGGCGATGAGAACGCTGAAGCAAATTGGAATCGATCATGCTGAACAATATCCATTAGCAGCGTCCGCCTTGGAGTCATCTTTCTACATGGATGATTATATGGGGGGAAGCAATACCATCGAGCACGCCAGAAAATTACAACACGAATTAATATCGGTGTTAAAAGCTGCTGGTATGAACCTGAGGAAATGGTCTAGCAATGAACCTCAGCTTATCGAAAATCTGCAACCAGAACAAATAAACGCTCCATTCGAGTTCAAGGACACTGAATCTCGGAAAACATTAGGCCTGCGATGGATTCCTTCCAGTGACATGTTTACCTTCGACACAAAAATTGAACCCCAAGACAGCGATAAACCATACACAAAACGGCAACTGTTGTCAGATATTTCTAAAATATTTGACCCCCTTGGCTGGTTATCACCGCTCACAATCAAGGCAAAAATATTATTCCAGAGCACATGGACTGCGCATCTAGAATGGGATGAAGAATTACCGGCCCACATATCATTAGAATGGCAAAGGTTGCGAAACGACCTAAGAAATATCAACATTTATCAAATACCTAGACATCTAGGTCAAACAGAAAAAAACGTACAAGTACATGCATTTTGTGACGCCTCGGAAAAGGCTTATGCATGTGCAATCTACATAGTAACAAACAATCATAAGGGCGAGTGCACATCGAAGCTAGTGACGGCTAAAACAAAGGTGGCACCAATTAACAAATCGGTCACATTACCTAGGCTAGAGCTACTAGGTGCATTATTATTATCACAACTGATGGAGAAATTTCTTCAGACACTATCTTCGGAGCAAATAGAAATCTTCACCTGGACTGATTCGATGGTAGTTCTTGGCTGGCTAAACGGGGACATATCAAAATGGAAGCAATTTGTGGCTAACCGTGTACAAACAATTACGGGGATCATCCCAGCATCAAATTGGCGTCACGTCAGGTCTTCTGACAATGCAGCAGACTGTGCTACGCGTGGATTGAGCAATGAAAATTTATCAGGAGATCGCTTGTGGTGGCAAGGGCCAGAATGGCTTCTTAATTTTAACTCATATCATATCACCACAACCGAATATCAAACTCCAACCGAAGAAATGAAAAAAACCATTGTACACACAGCCTTATGCCAAACGAGTTGGACTTTGGTAATTGAATTATTAAATAAATTCAATTCATTAACAAAGATTGTGCGCATAATGGCATGGGTGTCACGTTACATCGCAAGCCTGCGCAATAAAAAATCAAGTGCAGCGAGAAGTGCACTGACCGGTGTCGAAATACAAAGCGCACTATATCTTATTATCAAACATGCACAAAGTATAGACTTTAAAGAAGATATACACCATCTAAAGAAAAGGGGCTTCGTCCGCAGCAATAGCAAATTGTCCTGTTTACGACCATTCTTAGACGACCACGGGATACTAAGAGTCGGTGGACGTCTGGAGCAAGCAAATATCACATATGCGGCGAAACATCCCATCATTATATCACCTGGAAGTCGTTTAGCAGAGTTAATCATTCAGCAGGCTCATATCACTACGCTTCACGGCGGGCCGCGACTTACCTTATCATTCATCAGGGAGAAATATTGGTTGATCAGTGGCATCAGCAGCGTCAAAAAACATCTGAGATTGTGCGTAAAGTGTCGCAGATATAACCAAGAATCATATCAACAACTCATGGCTGACCTCCCAAAGCCTAGAATTACACCATCTCGGCCCTTCACTAATGTCGGAATAGATTTCACCGGACATGTGGAAATAAAATCCAATAAGGGACGAGGCATCAAGACTACCAAAGGATACATTGCAGTATCCGTGTGCCTAGCAACCAAGGCCGTGCATCTGGAATTGGTATCTGATCTCAGCACAGCATCCTTTCTAGCAGCTTTAAGAAGGATGTGTTCCAGGCGTGGAGTGCCCAAGAATATATATAGCGATAATGGTACGAATTTTGTGGGCGCTTCACGACTTTTGAATCAAGAATACAGGGAGATCATGGCTTCAATCAACCCAAGTGCTATCAATGATGTTCACAACATGGAAATACATTGGCACTTCAATGCTCCTGTCTGGCCAAACGCAGGAGGATTATGGGAAGCAGCGGTGAAGAGTTTGAAATATCATTTAAAGCGCGTGCTAGGTAATCAAAAATTAACATACGAGGAGTTCACCACGTTGCTGTGTCAAATAGAAGCCTGCCTCAATTCGAGGCCTCTATGCGCACTCTCTGAAAATCCAGACGATACCTATCTCACCCCTGGGCATTTTCTTATTGGCGGATCCTTGTTATCACGACCACAGACAGATCCTGATCATATGAGCCTGACTATGCGTTGGCAATTGATTCAGGCAATTAACAAACAGTTCTGGAAAAGGTGGTCCACGGAGTACCTTCAACAGCTTCAGTCAAGAACAAAGTGGCGTACCACTAAAGAAAACCTTAAATTAGATGATGTGGTTCTTATAAAAGAAGATAACATGCCGCCTGGCAAGTGGGCGATGGCGCGAGTTCAAGCTCTACATCCCGGTCAAGATGGCTGTGTAAGAGTTGTGACATTGAAAACTACCAATAATATTATCAAGCGTCCGGTCAACAAACTTGTTCCATTGCCAATACAAGAAAATAATATCATAAGCGAGGCCACTTCGAACAGTTCCCATCAAGGAACATCCAACAGGCGTCGCGAACGGTCGAAATTCAACATGAAAACATTATTTACACCAGCACTTCTTATGTTAATGATGATAATATCGCCTAGTATGCAGCAATCATCAATATCATACAATATCACGCTACTCGACGGTCAAAGGACTATGCTTTTCGACAAGGTATCAGAACTACAGCACATCAAGGACGAATGGAAATTAATAGTCTACTACAACATGTCTACGTATTGGTCTGGGTTCACCGACTTAGAAACATATGTTCGGTATTTAAATCAATTATGTCAGCGAACGTGCCTACCGCAATCAAGAATGCCGTACAGAGCTATCATATTACAACTGCAACACGAGTTGAGCGAACTACAACATTACAATTCTTTACTGCGGAACCCAAACAAAAGATACAAGAGAGGACTAGTAAACGGAGTTGGCAACCTGGCCAGTTACTTGTTTGGGGTGTTGGACGACAAGTTTGCAGAGCAGTATAAACAAGATATTGAGCAAATATCGCGTAATGAAAATCATTTACAGAGCCTTATCAAAAATCAAACTCTTATTATTGAATCGGAGTACAGCATTATTCGACGAAATGAGGCCATAATGAATCAACAATTCACGTCCATGAATAACCAGCTGAAAGCCTTATTGCACGAAGTAAACAACGTGCAATCGGACACAACGCAAGGCCTTTATTTAATGTCGTCAGCACTATCAGCCTACACCGTTTTATCAAACTTACGACTTGTACAACAAGGTCTCATCGATGTGGTCACTGATATCTATCATGGGCGCATAGATACTCACCTGTTACCGCCTGAAGAATTAGAGGCTCAAATAAATATCATAACACACGAGGTACAGGATGATCTCAATGTGCCTGTAGACAAATCAAGTATCAGAAGTCTTTATAGATTACTGCGAGTGTTTGCTCGAGTATATAACGACTATCTCATTATGGAAATCAAGATTCCTCTGGTTACTACGGAAAAATATGAGCTAGATAAAATCATACCCCTACAAAGGGAAGAATCAGGAAAAAGCTATCAAGTCACACCGACTTATCCATACTTAGCATTTAATTTGAGAAAGGACTTGGCTTTATTCTTCACAGAAAACGACCTACAACAGTGCCTTCATGCGAATCCAGAAAAGATATTATGTTCCATTGATAAGCCCATCTATGAAATTCGAGAAAAACAATCCATTTGTGATATTAAAATCAATGACATAATCACATCGCCCTGTATTCACAAACAGTCGAAGTGCGAAAATAAGTGGATCAAGTTACAGCGCCTGAACGACTGGCTGTATCAATGTTGTCAGCAATGCACTGTCCGCATTTTTGGCATACGGACTACGGAAGTGAAGACTTTATCCGGCAATGGCATAATCACCTTATGCCCAGGATGCACGCTCAAAGGAGACTCTTTCAAGATTTACTCTCATAGGAATTTCATCAATCACGTGGACCATTATGCAGAAGAGATGGAACTTCCACAGATGTCTGTTGTAAATGACATAGTCAACACCAGCATCCCCTCGGTTGAGACTTTTGTACCCGAGGATCATCACACTATGTGGAGCCAGTTGAGATCAGAAATCGACAACCTTAAGCAGCAGTCGACACAAACACTGAGTGTCCACGACGTGCATCAGTACAGCGTGCTATACTCGCTGGTGGCCGGAGGGATCCTGACGGGCTTTACCTTAATTATCATATGGATCCGACGAAGGCGGGGACAGGAGCCGGCATTGGACTCAAGATTGGAATTAACAGAAGTACAGACTATCCCCAAGCCGCAGCCTACCACTCGAAGGATCACCGAGAGCACATCAACCCCTAACTTGCACTCAATCAAGTTTGATATTCCTTTAAGTGAAAGTTAGATTTATAGATTTTTGTAATTAGTATTTAAGTTGAGATTTTTAAGTTGGCATTGTTTAATTTGTTATTAATTTGAAGTATTTTTCTTCCTTTGCGCCCTCGGCAGCATGTACAGACAACTGTACAGGTTTAATTTTGTTTTGTATACATAATTATTTTCGTGCCGCGCGTCAGCACTTTTATACGGTATTTAAACTGTAACTTTAGCACTATGTATCACTGCACCTTATCATTTGTATCAATAAACATATCAATTACACTCGCCGCAGAAGGTTGTGTTATTTATCAATCAATACGCGATCGTTCTGCCTATATCAACGAGAAGCAGTCATCTATCATTTATCATCTAAGTGTAGGCGTGATCCAAAACCCCTACATCCACATTCAGAGCCGTCACCCAAAAACCAATCAGACACCAACAACAAAAATGAATTATCTTTAAACTGTCCTATTTTGACTGACAGGGACATAAAATAATCATCTTCCTATCATTAATTCTAATTTCGATTGAAAATGTGGAATTTACGTTCGAGTGATACAGAGTTGTTTTTTTTTTTTTTTTGATACTGCCGTTCCGATATTATTTCAAAAACCTTGGCTCAATGTAGGCTTGGACAATATCACAAAATAGTTGGTACTTAAGCGACCACTTAGTGGGCGGAAATCCCTTTAAAAATCATTCGATTGATTTATTGTTCGAAATCATGTGATTTTGCCTATTTTTGTTAGTCGTTATGCTAATGAGACAACATTTGAGATGTTTATGTGTATAAAAGGCCTTTACAGTTTCAGGCTGTAATGCCCGAAGCGTTATGCAGAGGTGTACAGGCGGGCACATCGTTCGTAGTAAGGCTGTGTGTAATCATTAATTTGCATAACAATGTTCGATAGATCAAATTATCTAAATAAACTTATACTCTTAAAATAAGATTTTCTCATATAATTTTTAAGAAAAACAAAAAATATATAACTCCAAAACTATCAAGAACCGGGGGACATAAATGGGGTATCTTCAGATACCCCTTGGCATGAAGAATCTTTATTTTTTTATGAAATTACTATTTGGACCCTCCTGTATAATTAGGTACTCAGAATAAACAAAATCAAATTACTGAAGCCTGTTTGTGATAACGTCCAAGGTTACTTGAATCTGAAGATTTCAATGACAATAATGAAAATATGTATTATGTTCTATATTTATATTATTTATGTAAATAATCCTTTACTTATGGCACCAACTGGATCTATTGTTGTCATAATTATTGGTATATTTTCATTAATTATCAACCATGGTGTTATCAGTTTACAACAGCTGTTCATGTCATCTATTTATGTCAGCTAATTTAGTAATTCATTCATAAGAATACGTAATGTACAGTCGCCAGCACATCACACCAAACTGTCAAATTTCTCCAAGGTGATTTTAAACCTATCTATCATATTGGTGGTAAAGTTCAAAATCGAATGAAAAAAAATTGACAGTCTGTGCCGACTTGATGTGCTGGTGACTGCACCTAACTATGTATCTAGATACCTACGCTAAGCTACTATTAAAATATATGAATAGTCTAACATATGAACAGCTTTATTATAAAAGTTCAATAAATTATCTACCCTACACTAATAATTTATTATAAAGAGAAAAGATTTGATTTTTTGTTTCTTTGTTTGTAATGGATAAACTCAAAAACTGATTGACTGATTTTAAAAATTCTTTCACCTACAGAAAGCTACATTATCATCGAGTAACATAGACCGTATTTTATTTTAAAAAAAATTAGAGATCCCTACGAAAATTTTAATAACGTAACCCAAAGTATCAAAAGTTTGCCTATAAAAGTCATTATTTGGTATACACTACGAAAACTATTGATGATAAAATAATGTACAACGTATTTATAGTACTCATCATTACTCACAAAAAAATCCGGGAGGTTATGTGTCTAAGTATTATAGTAAAGTCACAATAACCGTTTTTTGTTCTAATTAGTCAATCCATACACGGGTAGAATCAAAAGGCGATGGACATTCGTATCATGATACTGATCTTTATCCAACTAAATCAATTCATAATCATGGTTGATTATGTACATGTAAATTCCTCTTTAAATTATTCGCATCGGCCCTTTCGGTTAGAAGTTACGACGGAGGTATAAAAATTCTAAAAGTAAGCGAACAGCCCTACGCTTAGTCTATTCGTTACCTACATATTTTAATTTTTGTAAGCTAGAAACAATTTAGTAATATATAATAAAGTTTGTCATAATATAAGAAATATAAAGATTGCAACCATTCGTTTTTGGAAACGACGGACTCGTGTTGAACTTTGTAAGCGATGATACGAAATCCACGCGTACAAACATGCAAAACTACGTTGAACAAGAGATCAACCAAATCTAGAATCGATACCGGTTTTATATTGACACTATATTTAGGCCACCAAGTGACTGCGTTCCAGATACCGGTCAGTTGGACACGATCTATAAAATACTTCCAAAAACAAAGGATGCAATATCACCAGATTAACAAATTCAACATACCATCACAATCCGAGAACACATGATCGAAAGAATCGAGAAATGCTTTAAAAGCCTCGGGTTTCAACTCCTGCAGGTTTACCGGTATCGAATCCATATCGAGAATCGATTGTTCTGTTATCGATACACTGTTTATATACGGTATTTATCGGTTTTTATTAGCACACGTGCGATCACAACCTCGTCGTGTAAGTCACTGCGCTTGCGTCAGGCGGCGCGGAAATATAAACGGTTGGCGTTTGTGTGTATTTCTATTTGTATAGTCTGTACTGTATTTTAATGATATGGTAATTATTGTGCAATACGGTGTTTTTCTGATTAGAATTTTTTCGAAATACCTATTTATTTGTTTTTTTACATTGCCAATTTTTATAGCTATTCTTTGGCCCGATAAAATATAAAATTTGAAAATATCATAGAAAATCTACAAAAAAAAATGTAGATTTACTGGATCCAACTAGCGTCTGATTATGTTATCAAAATGTGACGGCTGTGTGTGTTGTAATTAATTATGGTAATCGTTCTACGTTTTTATCGCACTTTTGTATACTTAACACAGACAATTATACTTAAGTACATGACATTGTTCCGTATTGTTTATCAACTTTTTTGTTTACTAATTATAATTCAAATTAAAATTTATTTATTTGTACACACATAGTTATAATGTTGCTACATTATATGTAATAAAATAAAGTATTGTGTCAGTATGTGCTGCCCGGTAAAGCGTACAAACATTTTCTTATACAGTATTTAACAGGTGTACAGGTACAAAATTATAAAATACTGCTAAGTATAAGTCTTAATTAAGGTAACAATAGTTATTAACTAAAGTAAGTAGGTATTAAATACATCTGAGAAACTATATTACGTTTTTATTTTTCTTCTAAATATTAATTTATAGTATAATATATGCTTTCTGTATTAGGAATCTTTATCTGTATTAGGAACCCATTTACTTATACTAGCGACCCGCCCCTGCTTCGTAGGGTTTTTACCGCTGCGTAGTTTTTTTTTTTTTTTTTAAAGACGTTGCCACAAACTAAGAATTTCTCCTGTATCGTGAGTGCATTTACAAACATTTAAACTCACATACACAAACAACCAGACCCGGAACAACTTCTTGTAGGTCATACAAATATTTGTTCCGTGCGGGAATCGAACCCGCGACACGCAGCGCAGCAGTCAATCGCTTAACCACTGCGCCAACCGTGTCGATCAGTTTAGAAGAACAACGTGGTCACACAGACAACAAGTGATACGCGAAAAGCGACTCTAATTTATAATAATATTATTATATATAATTTATAATAGTTACATACTTATTGTAATCTATCAGTATTATTTCCGTTAGATTGTTTAACGTTACCTTTGGACATTGACTCAGCACTCGGTTAATGATTTGTTTGCATCTTACACGCATAGGACACAAAGATTTTGTATAATAGTGTGTGTTAAGAAAAAGTAGTATATAAGCTGTATCATATCGTGAATAAATCAGATTTGAATTTTATATTCTAGTCTCATTACCCCTCACTGTGGCCAAGACACCTTTAGCCATCTCTGATCAGTCTCGTGAGTCTGCGGGACTGGCAGTGAGTGTACCCTTCCCAAACCTGGAAATCCTGTTTATTGTCTGACTGTAACCTTAGGTCGCATGGTGCAGACATCCTGAACTTATTTATATTATATATTATCACATACTTGGTACCTATATTATAGGTTAGGGCTGTAAGGCTTGTAGGGCTTATATAGTCTTAGGGAGTGTTAGGCTTGCAGGTCTTTGTAGGTTCCTTTAACTTATCATATATTTTCATGTACTGTCACACCTTTACCAGTATTGCGGCCTTACATGACGTTTGTTAAGGGTGGATGTACAAGATTATAAACTGTCGGAAATTGGGAACTGCAACAAACCATTTATAATTTAAAGCATTATTTTTCGATAGTTTATAATCTATTATCCATGGGGAACTGGTATAAACGTGCTTGCGAGGTAACGGACCTTGAGCTACTACTAAATAGCCTGCCTACCTGCGAGCAACTTGGAAGTAGCGCTTGCCGGCCGCTGCCGCGGTACCGCTCGCTTCGCTTGCTCGGCTCGATCGCGGTAAGTCACAGTTTTAACCTAACCTAACCCATTTCACCCAGTTCACAATTTTTCGACAGTTTATAATCTAACGGAAATAATACCGATTGATTAAAAAGTCCCCCTTAGCGTCTGTCTGTCTGTCTGTCTTTCTCAAAATCAAAAGTAATTTATTCAAACTAGGCTGCGAATCAGCACTTTTTGAACGGGAAAATTACATAAGACTGTCCCCCAAAAACGCCACCCTTCTTCACCACTTCCTAGTGCTTTAGCGGGGAAGAAGAAATGGCGCAACAAACTCCCCAGCAGGACTGTCTGTCAGGTCTGAACGCGATAAACTCAAAATTTTCAAACGGTTTTCACCAATGGATCGAATTATTTATGAGGAAGGTTTAGGTTGTGTATAATTCATTAAGGTTTTGTGTAAATTGGCTGAAATATGTCGATTATTATTGAAGATGTTGGAAAAAATCATGCCACCTTGGCAGCTTTACTGGCGTGGGCTGCGTAAACCGAACGAGATACATAAAAGGACATGTCAAAAAATGTTTTTTTATTATTCAATAATTCTAACCAGGATCAGTTAAATATATTTGGATAGACAACCCAAAAACTAGTGGTTCTAACTATAACAAACATTTTTAAAGGCTTCCATTTTTGAGAAAAATCGTTTTTTTATTTTAGTGTGAATTTACTCTTAAAACGAACAAAACTTTCTAACTAACTAGTATATTAAAGTGAACACACCCTAAACAAAAAGAAAACTTGTCAAAATTGACACATGGCACTGTTTTTTTTTTTTTTTTTTTTTCTTTTTCTTTTTGGCTTCGCACGGTTTGTGCATTTAGCCAGTGTCATGTAAAATTAGGTAACAAGTACAAAGTTATAATAATTATGAAATGAACTCCACTCAATGCATGATAAAGATGATTGATGATATCCCGCCCCGCTCCCCTTGAGTTTAAGTAAAGACGCGGCACTTTACTGAAACCTCGCGCGGACTTCTTGAGAGAACTTAAAAGTGATGTTGCACTGTTTTGTTTCATTTGCCTACATTAATGCAGCTTCACGAACACTTAATGGTTAATAATCCACCACTATTACACATTAATATTCGGCTAAACACAAATTTTAGAAAATAAAACAAAACTGCTAACATGACGCTTCACTTTCCCGCCAAGAAGTCCACATGGCACTGTTATTACTGCCTTTAAATATCTGATCGATGATTAAGACAATGTAAACATTATGAAATATGATGAAATGGGATATTTTCAGTCAATAATGATTAGTCTAACCTTTTAGAATTGAAAGGGATTATATTTTAGATTTTATTTGGGTTGCCATCAACAAATAAAATATATGAAAAACATTAAATATTTTATAATTTTTCTCTTAAATGGAGGGGTCTAAAAATATTATTTCAGTGGTTACAAATTCCATATTTTTGTCGCTTTTATTTAGGTGTAGTATAATAGTAGTCACTACTACTACTTACTAGTATTCATTCATAATTTGTTGCATTTGTAGGTTAAGAGCCATGCAAAACCGCAGTCAGCACAATCATTATTATTTTGGAGTTTTCGCTACGGTCAAATACGATCAATAAATAACGTAGTATCTACATACCTGTTGCAACGATTTCCATGTTGCGAGAAGAGTTTGCAGTGCAGATTGTAATGAAGATACAAAATGTCTAAGCATCTTGTCGACGCACAAGTGACAATTTATGCACCTCAACATCGTTGAACAAGTCTGAAGCAATGATCTGAATCCGAGGCAAGTAGCACAAGTCGGCGAGTTGGCGAAATCGAGTCCGTGTACAAAAGCAAAAATCGTCGTGAAAATAAAACAGTATTATGATCAATATTATAATCATGTCGTCGTTTCAGAAGCGTCAAAAACAAACAAGTCTGCAAACAGAACAGAGCGAATGAAAATTAATTAGTTTTAGGGGTGAGGCGTATTTATCGTAACAGATAGAAATAACAGGTATTTACAAATAACAATTGTTCCTACCAAAGGTCTGTTATTTTAAGTAACAGATAATTTCAAAGACTGTCACCACGGCACGAATTCATTATAACAGTTTCCATACGGACTGTTACCGTTTACCATAAACACTCACAAACGAAGCACTATAGCAAGGTTATTAAATATGGCAAGGTCGGCTTCTAGTCTAAGAGGGTGACAATATTTTATATAAATAAACGTAATTCTATAATGTCGACTTTAAACAAAAAGAAACAAAGAAGATATTCAATAGAGACTTAAATACGTATTTATCGTCCGTATAAAAATAACAGGCTGTTATTTAATAACAGATGAACAGTGATAACAGATATCGTGTTTAACCTGTTACCCATCTCTAATTACTTTTTGACATCGTCAATGACGTTTCGTTACACCTAATGACCTACTAAAGCTCAAATGTGAAAGAATGATTAGAACATAATATATATTAAGACCAAATACATATTAAAATCCGTACATAATACATCAATTGATGACATTTTAAATTAAAAATCTCGTTTTGTTCCGCGTGTATGCGTACCAAGTAACGCAGATGGTCGCGATAAAAACAGGAAATAGGACTTGGGTTTTTAATTCGGCTGAGCGTACCAGATTATTATGTGAGCAGGCGCCGGTGGCCGCGGCTGCTGGAGGCACCAACCTGCTTAGCGCGCGCGTTTCAACAGGGTAGCGGATAACAGGCTGGTACGGGGTTACCGCACGGTCTCCCGTGAGGCAGCGAGCCTCCTTGCCGGACTACCGCCATGGAATCTGGAGGCAAAAGTCCTCGCGCACATCTGGGAGTGTCGCGAGGAGACGAAACGCCGGGGCGAAACTCCGCTGCCGCGTGAAATCACGGCACAGCGGACAGAGCTCCGGCGGGATCTCATGGCGACATTGACAGTGCGATTGTCGCAACCCAGCGCTGGGCACGCCACTATTGCGGCGATAAGTCCCCTCTTTGAGGAGTGGCTAGAGAGGATCCACGGCATCCTCACCTTCCGCCTGACGCAGGTCCTCACTGGACACGGATGTTTCGGGAGGTTCCTGTTCAGGATAAAGCGGGAGGAAACGCCCGGGTGTCACCACTGTGTGGATCGCCCGGAGGACACGGTGGAGCATACGGTGGAGGTCTGCCCTGCTTGGGCGGAGCACCGCCGTGTCCTCACGGAGGCGATCGGCGGCGGCGATCTCTCGCGTCCGGCCCTGGTTCAGGCCATGGTTCGGAGCGAGAGTGCATGGGAGGCCGTCACCTCCTTCTGCAAAGCAGTAATGCTCGCGAAGGAGGAGGCGGAATGCGTGAGGGAGAGGCAGGGTTCGCGCCCTCACGCCCCTAGTCGCCGCAGGAGACGCCCTGGGCGTCGGGAGTCGCAAGCCGATATCCGGCCACCGTAGGCGCGGACCTGCGGGGCCGGTGAGCGATGGGTAGCTTGCCGTCCGATAAGGATCAGGCCTGGGTCGACGGTGCGTTGTGTTCCACGCGCGCCTCAAAGAGACGTCAGCACGAATTGACGGGGTCCATTAGGGCCAATGCCTGCCAGGGTTGCGAGTTTGTCCGAAAGGGATATCGTGGCCCTGGCACACAGGCAAATGAAGGAACACGGGTGAGTTTTAGTCAGTAAAAGTCTGACACGCCCTCCCGCTCCGCTCAGAGCGGGAGAAGTTATTATAAGTAAAAAAAAGGGTAGCGGATAAAATTGACTTGTTTTCTTGTTCACTGAACGACTATGCTCTGGCGACCTCTAGGGTGTTATGTTATAATTAAGTTGTTGAATTGGTGAATTTAGTTCATAAAATATAATAAGTAGAAAGTATGGAGATTTATATGTAGAATTAACTGTTGCATTAGGGCACCCTGTAATGATAGTTTTAAGGTGTTATAATAAATAAATAAAACAAATAACCAGTGGTCCACATTAGCCCTGGATCAAATGAGCTGGAAATCATAGGGAGAAGTTTTTTCCCAGCAGTGGAATGATGCAGGCTTACAGTAACAGGTTGGTACCTAAATACCGATGATGTTCTGATGGAAAGTGTAAAGAAATTTCCACACAGAAGACTAGCGACCCTCGCTTTCAAAGCGTTTCGTATTTCTATCTCTATCTTTATCAGTCCCATACATTTCAAGATTCGGGGCAGTGGCAGCTTTTTAGGGTTCCGTAGTCAACAACCCTTATAGTTTCGCCAATTCCATCTGTATGTCTGTCTGTCCGCGGCTTAGCTCAGGACTGTTTAATACTAGAAAGCTATAATTTGGCATGGGTATACAATCATATTAATCACGCCGATAAAGTGGTAAAATAAAATCTTTAAATTAAAAAATGGTAGTTTACCTTCCTTGTACGTAAAGTGGTGATATAATAATATTTTTTATAATGATAATATTTTTTTCGCGTCTTTCCCATGTTGTGGGCCATCGTTAGATAAGCCGTTCAAAAATATTGCGGGTCTGTTAAAACCAGTTTTCAATTCAGAGATAACCGTTAACGTAATATGAAACTTGAAAGTGCTATTTTTTGTTAGTCAGGTGCCCCCTCTGCTAGCAAAATGGTTGTATTTATTTATTTATTTAACAGTTTGTTAAATAAATAAATAAACAACCATTTTACTTTTTTTTTACTTTCGACAGGAAAGTAGACAAAGAGATGTAGACAAACGTGTGTAAACTACTGACTGGTTGTTTTTTGATATTATGTGAAAAAAATAATGGCAGTAGTTTATATAACGAAGTTAAAAGAAAAATTATGCTAACGCAGCTAAGTAGGCTCCACAAGTTAACGAGTAGCAGTCGGCTAACTAACATTTGCAGTTGGAATATATGGCAGAACATGATTTTCAAACACAATGTTCAACGTTTCAGAGAGATGTATTAATGGTTCTAATGATAATAATTCTGTAAATAGTTAATGTCTGATAACAGACAATCTAAAAATTCGATACACAGTCAGGCTATGACCTGCAAATTGCAAAAAACGTAAGAAAATTTGAATTTCGCGGGCTACAGGTCCGGATTCACCTTAAGCCCGAGCGATTTTGTCGGTAATTTTTACAGCGATTTTTTTTCAGAATTTATTACATCTGACAAAAATCGCCGAGAAAATCTCTCGCGGGCGAGAACCCTAAAGCTACCTTTCCAAATACAACCATTCCGTTTCAGTAATCGGATACCAAAAAGACAAATACTCAACACGAACCGTATTATAGATACCCATTGTTGAGTCTCACGGTAACAAAGGGATGCATCAAACTGCGATGTGACAATGGAACCTCATCTTGTAACTCACACTGGATAGCAGAAGTACTCGTAGATTTGTAGTAGGTATGTGGGTAGTATGTAGGTAGGTATGTAGTGAGTATGTATTATTTTGTATTCGAAGATATGGGAGAGTTTGGGCATGTGGTTGACTAATGGCCGTTTTCACCATCCTTCCCTCAAACCCCTCCTTACTAAGGGTCTCTTAACCTAAGAGACTCCTTAAGTCAGCCCCTTACCTAAGTTTGTTTTCACCAGATTAAAGGGGTCCTACGTAAGGGCCACTTACCTAAGTGACAGTTTTTTTATTAATCATCCCAGTCTGAAAATTGTACTTTATCGATTAAATTACCGATTTTGTATTCCTTCGATAAATCACATAGATTAATGTAAAATAGTGCGACATAATACAAAGAAAACATAAAATAAACATGATTTCATGAACAACTGATTAATCGGAGGAGCTGACTTATTCCTGCAAATATTAAAAACATAAAAATTTGGTATTGCGGCTCGTAATATTAATAATCACCACTGTATTAGGTAAGTAGCTAGGTACCTACCTGTATTTAAAACACATTTGAAAAACAAATAGAAGTAAACAAGTAAATACTTTTTAAGTACATAAGTACTTATTAATTAGGTAGTTTAAAAATCATACCTGCATATTCTAAATAGTGTTATATTTTTTCTAACAAAAATAACACACTGGTCTTTGATAACCTAAATCTTTTGAAGAAGTCCTCATTGTCATATTTCGTGAAAAAACCCGGTCTTTCGCGATAAATATGTGGGGTAAGTAATAGATGATATAACAACAAAATCTCTAATATTGACAACATAATATAACAACGGAACTTATAATTTTATTTAATATAGCGATTAGTCAATATAATGAACGATTGATATAATTTTAAAACAACTAATTTTTATAAGCATAACATACATTAAATATAACATCGTTTGACATAACATACATTAAATATAAAATCGTTTGACATACCACTCAAAAGACATAAAACTTATTTGGTCTAATATGATGAAAACGCCTACTTAAAAATACAAAGCAAAATTGCACGGGTTAGTTTATTTAGTATTATTTTTATAACATATAACTTAAAAAAAACAATAACTTTGTATTTTGTGTAATAAATATTTAAAACTATTTTTTCTTTGTTTTAGACTTTGTAAGTTCTATCGTAGTTATAGGTAATAGTAACCTAAGTAGATATTAAACATAACTAGTAACTGATTACCACCTGCGTTAAGATAGGTCGACGGAACACGGCTTCGCGGGGCTCCTATTTCTGGGTGGTTTAAAAAAAAAACCACGAAGGCTAAGGCGGAAGCTCCGCTCCACTTCGCTGCCGCCTTAGCCTTCTAACCTAACCTATCCGAGTCGGGGTACTCTGAGTCGGGGTGTTAACCATAATGACGTTTTTTATATATATTAAACGTTAGACCTAATGATTTTCGATTAAATAAACAATATACATATTAAACGTTAGACCAAATGATTTTCGATTACATAAACGTTATATCAAACAACGTTATACTAATTAAGTTTTAGAATAAATAAATGTTGTATGTAAAGAAATTATATCAACAGTTTTATATCTCACGTTGATTATATCTTATGAACGATAATAAAATGAAATTAGACCAAATGAGTTTATACGTTATGAGACGCACCCAAATATGTGGCCGTCTGAATAAACTTTGATTTGTAACTAAATCTACAGTTTCAATAGCTTCTAAAACTGTCAATAAAATCTTCCATTTCGTCTCAAACAACTCTCATTCAACAACAAATCAACTGTCACTTAGCGCTAAGATGCCAAGTATCGGGCCCCTACAATTAGGGGATCCCTTAGGACCATAGGTGTCCCTTATGTAATGGTGAAAACGAAACTAACACGTAAAATTTCTTAGGTGTCTCCCTAAATTTAAAGAACGATGGTGAAAACGGCCATAAGTCTATGACATTTTCCATTACCACAATACCTTGTGTACAAGTTCTTTAAGCTAAGATGTTTAATCGATTTTAACATTGAAAATACTGATTTCGCATATAATATTCACTTAGTTTTTGAATACTATGCGATATTAATTGAGCTTATTGCAAATAAATTAAATAAATTAAAAGTTGTATTTCCGTTTTAAAAAAGCTGGCCAAATGCCTGTCGGACCACGCATAATGAAGGGTTCCATAGTTGGGATGAATTTATCCCAAGAACAAACTTAACATTGTAGTTTTAAACATGTTCTCCCCTATAATCCAACTTCAAATGTAAGTTGGTTTACTGTCACTCGTTAACTTGTAAAGCCTACAAGTTATCTGTGATAGTTTTAACTTTGTTATAATATTTTACCACTTTGTCGGCGTGATTAATATGTATACCTATGCTAAATTGCAGGTTTATAGTACTAAGAGTATCTGTGCTAAGCTGCCGACAGACAGATTGATATGGCGAAACTATAAGGATTCCTTGTTGTCTTACAATACATACAGAGGCGCGGTTTTTAGGGTTTCGGCCCTAAAATCGGGCCTCTGTATGTATCGTGTTTGACCTTAGACTAACACTAGACACGCGTTGAACAAGTGTCTAACGTTTTGTGGTAAGAAAGACCCTTTAAGGCGGAGATTTCTTGAAAATGGTCAAAAAGGTAGTTTTTTTAAAGCAGTGTATCTCTTAAACCGTAAATATTTTTTTTCAAAACAAAAACAGTATAATATTTTCAAGTCTTTTGTGCATACGGTGATGGAACTCAAAACATAATTAAACATAATTTTCATACATCAAAAAAAACTTCAAAGACAATTCTTATTTATTTTTAAAAGCAGTTTATCCCTTCGGTAACAGTTATAATTATAATTTAAAAAAATTACCAAATTATACCATAAATTGCAAATGCCAAACTGCATCCGGTGGTGTATTATTTTTTATGAATTAGTTAATATCTAATTTTATACGATTTTATTTGCATTTTTACGCCATACGTTGTGTCATCGCGCATCTTTTTCTTTTGTATGCAACCACAACCACAGTCACAGCGGTTTACCTGTTGTCAGCCCCTTAAATAAACAGTGTCCTAAAAATCATTTTGTTACTAACACTTAATGAATAGGTAGGTTATATAATTTTTGCTAAAACTTATGTTGTAAAAGGTGGGTTTTCAAAGTATTATGAGGGAACTCTGTGACCTAAAAACACCAGAATTATTTATAAGGTCGTAGTCTCCTTCTTTGATCATTAAGCAGGCATTATGTCATCACCAGCAGCACCTTTCTAAGCTTCAGTTGAAGCGGACATACCTAGGATACATCACAATGGCAATTTCAAACTGATAAATTTTATTATTTTAGATCTTAAAAATAAAACAGCAGAAACCATGATAATTTCACAAGCACTTCATTATAAAAATATTCAGCTATTTCCGAATGAAATATCACTGTTCACCTCGTTAAAACTTTTGCAATTAACCAATTAAGATATTGTTAACAGACACTCAAAGAAAAGTGCTAAAGTGACTACCGAAAGGGTCCCGAAGTATCACTTTCTCATTTAGCTACGTCATCTTATTCTGCACTTCTGAAGTAAAATATTTAATTTCCAAGAATTGGTTCTGTAAGTTGTTGGATTTGGATTTCATCGTAAATATGTACCTTCTTAGGGACCTTATATAAACTGAATAGTTTATCTCTTAGATTTATTTGAGGGTAAACTGAGAACTGCTTACTTTAGGTCGTCTACTATGGCATTTCTTTTTACCTATTGAAAACCATATTTGAGATAGAACGAGCTTTCAATATCTGATAATATTCAATTGATTTTTTTTCATTCCTTACTTTAAGTTAAAATTACAAAAGGAAACTTTTTCATTTAACCTAAACTTAAATCGTAAACTTTAGATCCTGTATCTCCTGCAGTATCTGTAACAACCGATGTTTCATTAAGCAAAAATCTCTCTCATAAGCTAGGCCCATTAAAACCTTAAAGAAAAAAAAAACAAACGAATTTCAAAATTTATGGCAGGAATGCTTAAAACCGTGAAGTAAATCTGCGTTCTTCGGCAGAAAATACAAGCATAAAATATATAAACAACAATCTGAACGACTACCTTCTATTAGTTTAAATTAAGATTTACTCATAAATTCCCCAAAGGTCTTAATTATCACAAAAGAGTCTTAAAACTTTAAGTCAGGACTACATCAAAATAATGAAGGCTAAACAAAACAAAATCCGTTGTCAGTTAGTTGATGGATTGCGAGGATTTGCTTTCAGTCCACTAATGAAAAACATTTCAAATAAACTGCTGAGTGAAGTAAAAAAATGTTTAGTAATTACTTACGACGCTGCCTAGCAAATAACCATCTACAAAGCATCTAATACTAGGCTTATATATTTTCTCATCACAATCATCATGCCTTTCCCAACCACTCGTATGTTGGGTCCACTTCCAGTCTAACTGGATGCCGCTGAATACCAGTATTTCACATGGAGCGACGGCCTATCTGACCTCCACAACCCAGTTACTGGGTAACACGATACCCCTTAGAAATTATGCGATTGGCTTGCAATCTACCCAAATGCACTTAATTTTCAGGACCTACCAATTTTAATAATGGCAGCAATTTCCATCTGACATTATAGACAATTGGAAGTGACAGAATGCTTTTTGAAGCACAGGGCAAAGAATTTTCCCTATCATTCTTTAGCCATAGGATTGATTGATCCATAGGACCTAACGGTTAAAACTATAAAACTTCTTTACAGGATTATTTAAGTATATTGTCTCTTCGAGATACTTTTGTAATTATTTCGTGAGTTAGGGCCGACGCCCACTGGCGGCACGTCACGGCAAGGGATTTTTATGCGACGAATAGGAATATAACTTAATAGTATGATAATAAAATTAAAGTTTCAATGACACGCATAGATGCATACCGCAGCTTCGTTTTTGTACCTACGATAATTATCATTGAAATTTCCACTTTATTGTCATACTACTCGTATTAAGTTACATTCCTATTCGTCGCTCAAAAACCCCTTGAAGTGCCGTGCCGCCAGTGGGCGCAGGCCCTTACAGGGCTTACCCTTGTTTCATCACAAAGAAATTATCAAATTATCACTTCCCAAACAATTTTCGCATAATTTCATTTGCCAAATTATTACTTAGCAAAAAATCTCTTCACAAATAATTGTAACGCAAAACTAACGTTTGGCAAGTGGACGTTTAACAATAACTTGTTTGACAACTAGTACTTTTACCAATTTTAATGTAGCCAAATATTTAGTATCGTCAGTTTTCATTGTACCATTTCTATTCAGTCAATTGCAACCTGCTAAAGTATTTTTTTTCTATATATTCTAGTCGTATCTGGCTCGCCGGCCGCTGCCGCGGCACCGCTCGCTTCGCTCGCTCGGTTCGTGCGTAGAGGGCCCCGGATTTAACCTAACCTTACCTAAACATCTTTCTATTTTATAATTAACCTATGCATCTAGTTGGGTTCCGGGTAGCCTACTATAAATAATTAATACAATTATTCAACTAAATGTTTATTGTCTAAAGATTGTTTGCTGTAATAAATCATTTGATTAAAGACCAAATGCCTTAATGACATTATCCTTGGTAATATTCTGCCCAGTAAAAATTTGACCAAATGAAAATGTGCGTACTAAAATCATTCCAAATATTGCATTGGTATAAAAAAAGGTTGCTAAAATTTATTTGGGTAGTGAAAATATGGCAAAATCTTTTCGGCAAAAGACAGGTCCCGAGTTACAGAAGTGTTCGTGAAAATTATGGTAGGTATGAAATAACATACACATAAAATGACGCCTGTAATCCCCGAAGGGTAAGGCAGAGATGTACCTACAATACACCCACATTTCGCCAGTCACGTTTAAGTTCCATGTAATAGGGGGCGAGGGCGAGCCTATTGCCATCGACCAACACAACTCCAGACAATGGGCTACAACTGAGAAATTCCTGTTGGGAAAACCCAATAACACGTTGTCAGACCTGGGAATCGAACCCAAGAACTCACGCTCAGCAGTAGCGCATGCAACCACTAGCAACGAGGCAGTCGATACGGGCTGGTCAATGTGTCCCACAAAATATTCCTTCTTCAACAAGGACACCGCGCCGTGTGGTGCCAGAAGTAAAGAATAGCACCATCCTATGTGTTCCCGTGGATGTTGTAAAACGCGACTAAGGGACTTACCGGAGAATGAGCAGCAGCGTTCTCTATGCATTTTTACACCATGAAAATGGATGAAATATGAAATTATGAACAAGGACACCGGTCTCTCTTAAATTGCACCAACACCTGATAACCGCAACATTCAATCTGCAACTTATTAATAATAATCAACCTAAATTCGGTCAATTTTGACCGGAACATGATACGCACACGGTAATTAGTTCATTCTAACTAAATGATGATTCCCTTGTGGATGTATTACCGCAGTGAGCACCATTAGTAATTGAGCTGTAAATTAATGAGCAGGTTTTGAATCATGTATCATAATAATGTTCATAATATGTCAACCTGTAAAACTTAGCTGCTAAACAGCCCTAAATGACTGCTACAATGAACGGTCAAAAACATATTACTATAGACCCCAAGCTTGGTTAACAGTCATGGCAGCTGCGGGCGTCACTCGCTAGTCACCCATAACCACGCAGCTAGGATGGTATCAGCAGGTAAATTTAATGTACCTAGAATAAGGAATTATTTTGGCGACCGAACGCTTGATAAAAAAGTACCATACCGTCTCAACCGATTGCCTACTGATATAAGAAGTCAGGAAATAAAAGGTAAATTTGCCAAGTTGTTTAAGCAGTTCTTTTTCAGGAGTTTGTAAACGATGTTCTTAGGAAAATGGTTTGCAGATTGTTAGGGGAGAGCAGATGAGTGATTAGGTATATTATATAAGATATAAGACATAAGATAATAAAATTGTTACTTACTTTATATGTACAATTAGTGAAATTTAAGTGTCCGCACTAGTAAAACTAAGTTGTAGAACTGTATGTTCTGTTCCCACAGACACCGTCGTCTAACCGTCTCCGGTTAGTGAACGGAAGTCGATTGCAAACTTGATTAAAATAATATTTAATATTTTATTTCTGGAAGTTGCTGGCACGCCACCTGTTTGCAGGTTTTAGATGTACAAAGGTATAAACGCAAATGTCAGTGCATTTTAAAGTTAGTTCTGTCTATGTTCTATGTTAGAGGGTTTGGTTTCCGCACTTAGTCCTTCACGTGGACCTTTGTGCGTGGGCCATGGCAGCCGTTAGTTGGTTTATTCCAACAAGCCCACCTCCCTCCAGAAGCTGATTAGGTCTTCTGGTCTGCATAGAATATCTGTGAAGGATCTGGGTGACCCGAGGGTTTCTGTTTTGATCTGGATGACGCCTGTGCAGTCAAAGAGCACATGCGCAACGGTTTCATCAGCCTCCATGCAAGCTCTGCGCAGAGGGCTGTCCGTTATGCCTATTGTGTAAAAGTGTTTGTTTAGTGAGTAGTGTCCCGTGATGGTCCCCGTCACCAGACGCAGGCCGTTCCTGTCCAGGCGTAGTAAACGCCTGGTTAGCCTGCTATCTAAGGATGGCATGGCTTCCCTGGATTGCCTGCAGCCCGGTGTCGAGGTCCACCAGTTCTCCACTTGAGTGTGGGTGAACTCTTGTAGCCACCTGCGTAGTAGGTTAAAGGGGATTGGTACGATAGGCAAGTTAGTTCCGTGTAAAATAAAGAGCTATAACGGTCTGCTCATTTTCTTGTCCCAATCCGTTCTTGATTCTTATATTCATAACAGGACTCATAGCTTGGTTGTACTTAGCTTTGATTTGTGTATGTTAGCATCCAACCCTCTAAAAATTATAATCCCTTGGTCACAAATCAACGACGTCAAAGATAGAGCGGGCCGCTTGTTCTATTTTGGTAACGAAACTCACTCAGAACAATTTTCTTTAGACTACAAGAAGTATCTTGTAGCTTAAGGAAATTTTTGTGAGTAAGTTAAAATAAGCCTAAGTATAACCTTATGTTTCACTTATCAACTCTCTTCCTCCACAATTTTAATGCCAAGAACACACAAACAAAACAATATCATGACATACTTATAATAATCCAACTGTCATGGCGGCGTAGTTTACCCAAAAAACACAGGTAAACATAATAATATATGAAATCCCAAACGTTACATGTACCACGAATATAAAGACAATAAGGAACCCTAAAAATAGGGTTATCGCTGTGTCTGTACCTATTTGGGGGACCGGTGAAATGCTCACTCGGGTACCGCAGGAATCAAGGTGGGTTTGGGTTGTGGTTCCGGTAGCAGCGAAAAGGACTTTGAACATTAATAATACAAGACCATTTTACTATGTTGTGTTTGTAAATATGTGAGCACCATCTATCTATAGTAATTTAATTCTAGGTGCATCGTCTTCACATATAATTAATGTACCTATACAAAATATTAAACATTTTAAAAGTAACGGTGACCAAACAAAATAATTATGGTTGACGGCAACGCGGGTGTCAATGACCTTTTCCTCTGCTATTACTACGATAGAAAACATGGCTGAACGGATTTGGATGAAATTAGGTAATATAACCTGGACATAGCATAAACTAATCCCGGTAAAGCGTTTCCGTGGGATAATATCCGACCTCCACGCGGATGCAGCCGCGTAGAGGTCGGATATATGGTCGTTTACACTGGCACCTTACTTCAAGGCAGTGTCTCAGGAGAGCGCTCTCATCTTCTTATTGCAGAGAGTTTTTCCATCAAATCGGTGCCCTTTTCGTCAGAGCCTGTTTGTGAATTGTACCCGAAGAACAATAGGGCTCTCTCGCCAGGCAGGTGCTTATTATATAGAAGTGTAATATTATAAAAAAGCTAACACGTGTTAAACGAATAGGATGACCAATATTATTTTCCTTTGTAGGGTTTCAAAAGGAAAGGGAAATAATATAAAACTTTTTATGGTAAATATACACGCTGACCAACCCTTGATAAGTATGGAGACGGAGTACTCGTATTACAGAACTTATGTTATGTCTAAAACTGCGATGTTATAGAACTGAATTGCAGATGACATCGTCATACTGGCTGAATCGCTGCATGACTTGCAGCAGATGCTGGACGGCCTAGTGGATTCTTCTGTACGCATTGGTATCCGGATAAACTTGGACAAAACCAAGGTTATGTTCAACGAACACGTCACTCCGGGACCGATTGCTGTTAATGGCGGTCACCTCGGACAAACTTTGCAATTTAGTAAAAGCAACCTTGAGAGGGAGGTTAACAGAAGAATTTAGCTGGGCTGGGCAGCATTTGGAAAGCTTCGTCGAGTCTTCTCGTCAAGTATTCCACAGAGCCTAAATACGAAGCAATCAGTGCGTCCTGCCTGTTATGACTTACGGAGCCGAAACGTGGACACTCACGGTACGGCTGGTCCATAAATTCAAGGTCGCTCAGCGAGCTATGGAACGGGCTATGCTTGGAGTCTCTCTGATGGATCGAGTCCGGAACGAGTAGATCCGGCAGAGAACCAAAGTTGTCGACATAGCCCACAAAATAAGCAAGCTGAAGTGGCAATGGGCCGGCCATATTAGCCGTAGAACCGATGACCGTTGGGGTAGACATGTTCTTGTGTGGAGACCGCGAATCGGCAAACGTAAGGTAGGATGCCCTCAAGCTAGGTGGAGCGACGATCTTCGCAGGGTGGCTGGTGGCAGCTGGATGAGAGTTGCCAAGAATCGAGCTGAATGGCGTCCAATTGGAGAGGCCTATGTCCAGCAGTGGACTGCTATAGGCTGATGATGATGACAGAACTGAATGAAAGGGCAGGATGATAGTAAGTTACAGCTCTTGGGTTCTTCTATAAGTTATCGGTTAAGAAGATTTGTGACTGGATAACTCTAACATCACAATCACAATCAATTGATTACTTGTACTTCTTTAATACAAACACCAAAATATTAAAAAAAAAATTGAACACCAATCAATCTGTCTAGCCTTTTTCCAACTATGTTGGGGTCGGCTTCCACTCCAACCGGATGCAACTGAATACCTACCAGTATTTTACATGGATTGACTGCCTATATGGCCTCCACAACCCAGTAACTGGGTAATACCCGTTGGTAAGACAGGTAAAAAAATTAACACCAAAATCTCAAATAAAAAAAACTATTTATAAAAGAAAACCATACAAAGTTACATTTCGGTGTGACCCTCGTCCACTTTTATTCCACCTGAAAATTCTAAAACAAAATAGTGATAAAACTTTATTGGTGTCCTCAAGAGCGACAAGGCTTTGTTCCCGTTTGTGTGCGATATTATTCTTGTTTTTGGGGTTTATGGACGGCTCAGATCTCCACAAATAATGGCTCACCTCTTATCTTGCACCGCATGCCTTTTCACCTGCACACGTGAGGACCTAATAGCTGCGTCAGCTAACGGTATTCGTGTTGCTGAATTTTGGGCCAAACAAAGTTAAAAAAAAACTATATGTTGCATCTTTCATGTGTATGCACTTGAAATGAGACACAAGTGCCTTTTTCAGCGCTGTGCGGGGTCTAGGATTGAGTATGGTGTCCGATACGGACCATGGAGGGACAGTGATCGTTGAGAAGTGGTCGTGACACATACTGGCCTAGGAACTGCTCAGTGTTTCCTTTTAAGTTCAGAGTATTAATTAGTACAGTAGTATTACCACAAACCAACTACCAACCTCTCTAATAATAATCTGTGTATAGGTAAAGGAGCTATTTCTGTCGTTTATCGTTTATCCCAACTCTGCGCCCACGACTGTAAATTTTACACTATCTATGTCATTAAGAGTAAGTCTGATTACGATCCTATGTACAGACGCCAGCATGTCAAGGTACCCGAAACTGTCAAATTTTCCCAATCAACCTTATGCTTTAACGATAAAGTTGAAAAACTTTTAAAGAAATTTGACAGATTGTAGTAGCTTGATGTGCTGGCGTCTGTACCTGGATTTGACGCATATATCTTTTTAGGGTTCCGTACCCAAAGGGTAAAACGGGAACCCTATTACTAAGGCCCCGCCGTCTGTCTGTCTGTCCGTCTGTCACCAGGCTGTATCTCATGAACCGTGATAGTTAGACAGTTGAAAACCAGAATAACATAAATATTTAAGGGGGCTCCCATACAACAAACGTGATTTTTTTGCTCGTTTTTGCTCGATATTGATAACGGCAACAAATATTCACAAAATGTTTAGTTATATTATATTCACTTTAAAAATAAATAATTAAATTAAAATAAAACATATATTTAAGGGGGGCTCCCATACAACAAACATTATTGTTTTGCCGTTTTTTATAGATAATGGTACGGAACCCTTCGTGCTCGAGTCCGATTTGCACTTGGCCGGATTTTTCGTGTTATTTTTGTCATTGACACGCGGAGCTGACATTACCACCACCCCAACTGACGTCACATGAGGTATCTCATCAATGCCCCATTACACAGCCACACCGGTTGTCAGAATAAACAAACAGATACAATTAGAGCATCCCAATTACCAAACATTTGGAGTGAATCCAGATGGAATTGCAAATTGATTTGCGGTATCGATAATAATCTACGGAATTCCACTAACAAACTGACCTAATAATTAATCAAATGTAAATCAGTGAGATAGTAAATCAGTTGGAACTAATGAGATATGAACTATGTACAGGTTTTTCGTGTTTGTCAAATATTTGTTACAAGTGTTGGAGTATTGGCTTCTTGAGTCTGAACCTTACAATAGTTTGAACATAGGTAATAGGTAAATCAGAACTTTACGAACGAGTTTACCACCTTCAGTAGCATCCATCAATTCCTGTAAAATGCAAACAATAGGACACGCTGGACACAGTTGCCATACTATTACTAAAGTTTTCTTAAGGGGGGGCCATGCACGAAATCGGCTGATTTTGATCAATTTTGTTAATTGGTTGCGAGAAAGGAAAAATAATTTAAACTAAATTTAAACAAAAATAATTTAAAGTAAATTATTTTTGATTTGAAATGTCGAGTTCTTTGTTTTGCATGTAGCGGATAGGGATTTTTCTAACAGATTAAGTATTCATGGAAAATTACTAATATTCACAAAAAGTTTTCCGAAAAATGACGCAAGACTGACGTTAGACCATCTGTTTACAAGACACTATTGTGATTTTGAAACTAAAAAAATAAAATCAACATTATTATATGGTTTACTTGCATGTGGGGAAGCACTTTTTTCAACTTCGATACAAAATATAGCAGAAAAATAATGTTGAGTAAACCTATATTTTTTTAAAAACCCTTTCCTTAATGTATTTTTTCCTTTTATGTACCAAACCATAATATCAAGAAATTATAAATTACACACTGGGCTTCAGCTATCCTTTAGATAAAATCAAAATTTTATTTTATGATTATACAATATCTTCATTAAGTAAATCACAGGCCCAATATACTGAAGCGGCTTCTGTCCAATCTAGGGGGTCCAAACGCCTCCTGCCGGACACTCTACGCGGGGATCGTGCGGTCCATGGCCCTTTACGGGGCACCGGTGTGGGCGCGTTCTCTGAGGCTGCGACCAGCGCAGCGGTTGAACGCGTCCCAAAGGGTCATGGCCATCAGGATGGTACGGGGATACCGCACGGTCTCCCGTGAGGCGGCGAGCCTCCTTGCCGGATTGCCGCCATGGGATCTGGAGGCAAAAGTCCTCGCGCACATTTGGGTGCGGCGCGAAGAGGCGAAACTCCGGGGCATAACTCCGCTGCCGCAAGAAATCGCGGCACAGCGGACGGAGCTCCGGAGGGATCTCATGGCGACATGGAGAGTGCGATTGTCGCATCCTAGCGCTGGGCACGCCACAATTGTGGCGATAAGTCCCCTCTTTGAGGAGTGGCTGGAGAGGCGCCACGGCGTCCTCACCTTCCGCCTGACGCAGGTCCTCACCGGACATGGATGTTTCGGGAGGTTCCTGTTTAGGATTAAGCGGGAGGAAACGCCCGGGTGTCACCACTATGTGGATCGCCCGGAGGATACGGTGGAGCATACGGTGGAGGTCTGCCCAGCTTGGGCGGAGCACCGCCGTGTCCTCACGGAGGCGATCGGCGGCGGCGATCTCTCGCGTCCGGGCCTGGTTCAGGCCATGGTTCGGAGCGAGAGTGCATGGGTGGCCGTCACCTCCTTCTGCGAAGCAGTTATGCTAGCGAAGGAGGAGGCGGAACGCGTGAGGGTGAGACAAGGTTCGCGCCCTCGCGCCCCTAGTCGCCGCAGGAGACGCCCTGGGCGGCGGGAGTTGCAAGCCGATTTCCGGCCACCATAGGCGCGGGCCTGCGGACGGTGAGCGATGGGTAGCTCGCCGTCCGATAAGGACCAGGCCCGGGTCGACGGCGCGTTGTGTTCCACGCGCGCCTCAAAGAGATGTCAGCACAAACTGACGGGGTCCGTTAGGACCAATGCCTGCCAGGGTTGCAAGTTTGTCCGAAAGGGATATCGTGGCCCTGGCACACAGGCAACGGAAGGAACACGGGTGGGTTTTAGTCAGTAAAAGTCTGACACGCCCTCCCGCTCCGCCCAGAGCGGGAGAAGTTATTTGATGATTTCCCACCCAAAAAATAAAAAAAAAAGGCCCAATATACTATATTTTCATGAGCACAAAAGTGATAAAGCTATTAACAGGTGCTGTGACGACTGACATGAATGGTTTAGTACCACGAAAACTGTACTTCTATAGTTACACATACTTAATGTTTCAATTATTTGAAGCTTTCTCACAATTAGATAAGAAATTGACAAAAAAGGGTTTTTTTCGTGCACGGAGCCTTAAAGAATATTCTAAACTTCAAAATACCTTTAAAACTTTAAAAACCTGTGCTATCTTTAAAAATGTCGGACAGGCCAAATGCGTGTCGGACCACGCACAATAAAGGGTTCCGCAGTTGGGATGAATTTATCCTAAGAACAAACTTATCATTGTAGATGAAAAACATGTTCTCCCATTCATTCCAACCGCCAATGGTACTTACATTTGCGGTTGGAATGTATGGGAGAAAATATGATTTTGTACGCACAATATTGAGAGATTTACCATGTTATCTTAACACTAAAGACTTCTTATAAATTGTCCTGTAATCTATAAGTAAAGAACTATTTTTAGTATCTTTTTCAAAATTTTAGGCTCAGTAGTCTCGGAGATAAGGGGGCGACTGGTCAATTTTCATCTATTTTCTTAAATAACTTTAAATTTATCTAATTTAAAATTATATATAAAAAAAAATCGAGACCCAACCGCAAGCCCTTTCATTTGATATGTAACATGTTACGATTGCAAACCTTTTTTTTTAATTTTCTAATTTGCCCCCAAAAGTGCCCTCATATTAAAAGTTCATTTATTTACGTTACACGTCCGTGTTTGGGTCACAGAAATTCATAAGTGTACCAAATTTCAACTTAATCGGTCCCGTAGATTCGGAGCAAATCGGCTGTGACAGACGGACACACAGACAGACAAACGAGTGATCCTATAAGCCTAAGTGTTCCATTTTTTTTCCTTTTGAGGTACGGAACCCTAAAAACAAGTGTATGGATATTATTGAAACGAATCGTATGATTCTTTCATGATTGGAATCCGACATTGCTGAAATAAACAATGGATAACAAAAAACTTATTTATAACTTCAACTACAACTTATTTATGTTTTTCGATAGCCCGGGCACAGCAAGTATCTATTTAAATTAATTAAAGACGGGTCAGACACTCTACTGAATCAGGTTAGTCAGCATTTCGTTCTCTTAACAAAACTCACACTTTGTTAAGAAGAGTCACCTGTAACCCCGTATAGTTACACCTCTGCCTAACCCTTCGGAGATTACAGGCTTTATGTTATCAAATCAAATCAAATCAAATAATCGTTTATTTATAAAAAAGTCACATTCACAATAAATACCTTAAGAATTAAAATAGAGCACAGTTGCATATTTGCCTGAACTAGGTTCAACCTGTGCTTCAGGCTAGAAAGTGCATAAATAAATAATGTAATAAATTAACAATGACTATAAAGAAAAAACTAAAATTAGAACTTAGATAAATAATAAAATAAAATGTTAGCAGTTCAACAAGTAAATCTTCTGACTGTGCATAATCTATGGTTAGTAAATATTTGTGTATATTTTTTTTACAGCTAAAGTAATTTAGTTTATAGATACTAAGTTTTCTATTTAATCTATTGTACAAAAATGGGCCTAGGAATGTAAAAAATCTTTCTACAAACACATGTTTTGAGGTTGCATTAGATAAGCATACTATATCATTCCGTCTCTTGTTAGTATTGTCAGCATTGTAGGTAAGCATAGTGTGCTGTTTTAATACTAAGTGCATAATGAAAAGCTGGCAAACCGTCAGTACGTTGCAGGATTTATATAGCAGATCTGTGGGAAAGAAGAAGGGATGGAAGTTTGCTACCTTTAAAATTGCTCTCAAACATACTTACTCGTACTGTTGCGTAATTCATTTTTTTTTAATCATTCACGCCGCAGTAGATATGTTTCAAGGGTTAAAAAGGCACATAAAATACATAACATTATCGTCACGACTGTAATCCCTAGATTATTTTTATCACTGAACATCTTATTATTATTTAAAATTATTTTTCTTTTTTTCTTTCTTTCTATATTACTTACATACATATTACATCTTTCCGTACCGCCATAATGGTGTATCACGTATACGTGTGCTCAGTAATACGATACGGTATAGTTGTGTGGGGAAACTCTTCCGAAATGGCGAAGATCTTTATCGCCAAAAAAATAGGGTATTTGTGCAATATTCAAAATGCAGTGGTCTGACTCATGCAGGCCTATTTTCGAGTCGCACAATCTATTGACTGTCCCATGCATTTATATTCCTTTACGAAATTGCCAGGTTTGTGAGGTCCAATCTTGAACTATTTGTACGAAAAGATAACACAAATAAAAGGAAATTTACACATTTAGATTTTGAAATACCCGTTCCAAAGCTAGAAGATTTTCGGCGGAGTTGCGTTTGCATGGCTTTAATTTTCAATGATTTGCCTAGGTCAATTACTCAACTACCCTTCAATAAGTTTTGTGTTGCGTTGCGGAAGTGGTTGTAACAAAAATGTTTTTATTCTATAGATGAGTTCTTTCAAAAGTGTCCCTGTAAATTTTATACGTTAAATCACAGATATATTTAACTGAATGTAAAAACTTGTACTATTGCATGCTAAATATTGGCCAAATGTGTGTTACAAAATATTTTATCTAAGAACTTCATGTACCTATCATATTTGATGCAATAAATGAATTGAATTATCATGTTAAACGGGTAATATAATGTACAGTGATTAAAATAATCTATTCATCTCATAATTATGGTGTAGAAGTTAAAAAATATGACCTTTGGTCTAAACAGCTATCTGGAATGACACGCCCTAGTGAAAACATTATGAAAATCTAATATTCAAAAGCAAAACATGCCAGTACCAACTTTTAAAAATAAGGTTGATGAACTTTTGAAACGAAAGAGGAATGTTACAAAAAATTTAATGTAGAATGATAACTACATATACATTAATCCACACTAAATTCAAATACAATTCGCTTTACTATCGCTCAAACCATAAAATCGAAGACACCACACTGCACGCTGCGCAGAAATGGCACTCTAACTTTATTACAAAATAGTTCCGCTGGAACCATTTCATTTCTGTAAAATATATAAGAAACCAATTGTCTTGGAACACGCGGTCTAACCAATTGCTTATCTGGAGTTGCCAGACTGGCCTCACTCCAAATAGATTCTTTGTGGACGTAAACTAGACTATTCTATATCCTTAGTTGTGAGTACACATGGTGACTTAGTTTTGCGAGCATATTTAATAATAATAATTTAACTGTATTTCAGACATACGTCCATACTTTTTTTAAAGATAGCGTTAGTAGGGTTGCTAATAGTACACTCAAAAATAAAAAGGTGTTAGTAATTTGTTAGTGAACAAAACAAGTTACACAATAATCCTATTTCTGTGCAATTTTAAGTGTTTATAATAATAATAAATTCATTTATTTCAGGTAAATAACACCCACAAACAACAGTATAACACTAACATAAAATTGTGACCAATAAAATTTAAAATTATTATTAAAAAAAAATATAATTAATTAATGAAAAATTACCAAAATAAAATGTCAGAATCTACAAAAATTCAAATGTCAAATATAAAATAGTAAAAGTCAAACTGTAAAAACGTCATAAAAATATCAAGATTTAAAAATTAAAATTATTTGTAAAAAATAAAAATTATAAAAATCTATTGCAATTTTTTAAATTATACCTGCCCCAAGCCTGATATACGGGTGCATGTATGGCCTGCCAGTGCCTCACGAAGGGCCCGTCCAACGTGTTGGCCACAACGGTAAGAAGACTGTTGCCGCAGCCCCGCACTCTACTCGCCATCGTTTATTTAAGTGATAGCAAGGACATTGCCAGTTTTAATCGGATTTTAGTAAGTGAACAGTAGTTATCAACAAAAATATGATTAGATTAGTTAAGACTGTCATGCTGGCCAATTGGTTAAGGCCTCTTCTCTCATACAGGAGGTTGTGGGTTCAAATCCGGGTAAATAATTACCAATGTGACTTTTTCAATTCATATCTACTTTTTGTGTTTATCTTTGACATTACTGACGTAAATTAAAAAAAATTGCAATATAATAATAAATTGTATTTTGACTGTGCATATTTCGCCCTTTTTTTAGTGCATACATTGGTATTTTAATAGTGCATTTATTCCGATGTCTAGTCATAAGTTTATACCGGATCTCAACACTAATATAAAATCAATCTCCCGTAATCTTCTACAACCAATAACTATCAACCATCAAAATCACCATCATTATTACACCAAAAAGAATTAACCTAAATTAAAGACCCAACTTTATACTTCCCATTCTATTAACCCATGAATCGCTTTATGAAAATTGCATCGTAACATTTTAGTGACGTAAAAACATTCATTTCATACATCCTGATATCCCGTCAAGTAATATGACGTCATATTTTATGTTTTACGAGCTTAGCCCTCAAGTTTGGTCGCACTCTCCCGTTCAGTAGTTTCTGACAGCCGTCAAGTTTCAAAGTATTGAAGTATATCTTTGTGAAATTGGTCATGGTAGTTTGATAGTTTCAATGTGTAAGTAGTATTTTTGGAATGAAAGGTCCAAATGCAAGCAGATATTCATTTGAAGATTGCTTGCTATAATTATGCAGTTAAATTAGCTAGGGAAACTAATGCAGACATAATGGGAATCGATAGCAAAACACAAAAAAGGAGGTCCGGTCTAGTTGAAAACCAGCGTCAGGCACTAGTTGTCTTTACTGAACTGGGCCTTTTTGGCGCAGCCGTAAGGCACAGTTTTCTGCTAATTACTTTTTTATTTATTTATCTGGTGTATATTTGTGTGCCTTTTAGTCTGTGCTAAATAAATGTATTTTCTTTCTTACTTTCAAAAAATTCAAATGAAAAAGATATGATGTTTTTTTTTTGTTATTGGAAGTACTCGTATGAATTGAGAAAAACTGTTTTTTAATTTCATTTATCGTGTTTAGTTATCGATACCAATCACGTGTGTAATGCTTATACAAAAAAAAAGATTTTTTTAACTGATATCCCAAGTGCACTACCGCACAGTGGGCCCATACTGAAAATTAGTGGACTTAGGCAACAAAGTTCCTATATCGATGCGATTTTTTTTTATATGACGTGTTATATTATTCCTGACAACTTTTATTCTTATAAAATTTCTTCTAAAGTTGATAGTTTGTCTTGAAAAAAATTAATTAGATTTTTTTGTATGGAGCGAATCACGTTTAATTTTTTTTCTTCAATTGTACTAATATGTTGAGTGTGTGGCGTGAGTATATGATAGCTAGGGTCATTTTCTATCCACGAAAAAAAAATCAGCGCCGGCCATCTGCGGCAGCGCGAGTAATCATTCGGTAAAAAAAAAATGATTTGGAAGAACTTTTTTGTCATTTAAAATAAATTCAAAGCATATTTTTTGTCTCATTTGGCTGTTTTCACCTTCTTTTTAGTTAAATAAATAGTTTTAATAGCGCATACGTACTTATAACTAGTAATTCTGGTATAGATTTAGTTATTATTGCATGTTATCGGTAGTACCTGCATTGTGATTGATGACTCATTTGTTTGTGCACTCGGCTAAGCGCATAACTAATGAGTCATCAAAAAATGCTCGTCTCTGATTGGCTGAATAATTTTCACTCACTGTTATGTCCACTACTTGAGTAATTAACACTAACTATAAATATAAAGACATTCATTAAGTCCATCTAGTTTCGCTCTTGTCGCTTGTTTGTGAACACAGTGAAATACTTGTATTTTTATATTTACATTAGAACTATGTCGAGAAATATGTACTGTCGACCAGTGAAGTTCACTTTCACTTCGGAGACAGCTGACTTTATAAAGTCTGAAGAGTCTGAGATGAAAAAACAAATTGATGAACGAATATCTACACAGTGTGGAAATATTATTGTATCACATGAATTGCATATGACCATGATTGATGGAAAAGTGGCCAATATTATTGCTGGAGTACCATCATATGCAACGTGTCCCATTTGCTTGGCAAAACCGAGTGAGATGAATAATTTAGACGCTTTGACTTCTAAACCACTTCGTGAAGAAATTCACAAACAAGGAATTTCTTCACTGCATATGAAGATTCGGTGTATGGAATGTCTTCTCCATATATCTTATAATCTGGATTTTCAACGATGGACTGCTCGCGGCGAACATAAGGCTTTGAAACAAGCTAAAAAAAATACCACACAGCAAGAGTTTCGTGAGCAAACTGGAATGCTGATTGATATAGTCAAATAGGTATGTATTTAATTTTCGCTCTCTTTATGTTGTTTGTGAATTAAATCTCTATGTATTGTATATTACAGTATTGTTTTCCCATTTTAGGGTCTTGGAACTACAAACGACGGGAATACAGCGAGGCGCTTTTTCCAAGATTACAAAAGATCTTCCAGAATAACGGGAATTGACGAAAATCTGATTTTCAGATTTTCCGTTATTCTACAAGCCATATCATCAGGCAAAAACATTGACTGTGAAAAATTTAGAAGATACTGTAGAGAAACAGCTGATGTGTACGTGCAACACTATTCGTGGTACTACATGCCAGTTAGTGTACATAAACTTCTAATGCACGGTGCAGACATCTGTAACCACTTTGGTGTTTTGCCAATCGGTAAGTAAAAAATAAATATAGTTTGATGTATTATTTGACTCGATTGCGTTTTGAAATTAAAATGTATGTACTTATTCGTTTTAGGTACCTTATCTGAAGAAGCTTCGGAAGCCCGTAATAAGGACTTCAGAAACGTCAGGGAGAGGCACACTCGGAAAACGGGGAGAATAGCAACAAACGAAGACATCCTCCATGGACTTCTAATAAGCTCTGATCCCCACATATCCTACATAAGGCCTAAAATAATGAAACAGGTTCATAATGAGTTGTTGCCTGAAGCAACTCAGTTGTTACAGACTACTGAGCCTCCCTGTGACAGTGAAATTATGGAGGAAGAAGAATGCCTCATAGCAGAGTCCGAAAATTTGCCGGACCCACTAGCACTTCTGGAACAAGAAATAATGTGATCCGGCTCTAAATTATTCCCACAAAAGCCCATCAGGGTTAGGAATATGACAAACAGCCCTTTTCAGGGCTACAATTACTTCACAGTTTCATATTGATCATACGTACGATAACTTATACTATAATAATATACATACAGTTGATTATGTAGATAATTATCAACGACTTGCCCGTACAAATTTAAATTATTTCACCTATCATTAACAAAATTAGTATAACCTGAAACATTACGATATATTTATTCAACAATAGATAACGTGCAGTTAAAAAATAACACAGCCAATCAGAGACGAGCATTTTTCGATGACTCATTAGTTATGCGCGCACAAACAAATGAGTCATCAATCACAATGCAGAGCACCTGCATTGTAATTGATGACTCATTTGTACCGATAACATGCAATAATAACTAAATCTCTACCAGAATTACTAGTTCTAAGTACGTATGCGCTATTAAAACTATTTATTTAACTAAAAAGAAGGTGAAAACAGCCAAATGAGACAAAAAATATGCTTTGAATTTATTTTAAATGACAAAAAAATTCTTCCAAATTATTATTTTTTTACCGAATGATTACTCGCGCTGCCGCAGATGGCTGGCGCTGATTTTTTTTTCGTGGATAGAGAATGACCCTAGCTATCATATACTCACGCCACACACTCAACATATTAGTACAATTGAAGAAAAAAAATTAAACGTGATTCGCTCCATACAAAAAAATCTAATTAATTTTTTTCAAGACAAACTCTCAACTTTAGAAGAAATTTTATAAGAATAAAAGTTGTCAGGAATAATATAACACGTCATATAAAAAAAAAATCGCATCGATATAGGAACTTTGTTGCCTAAGTCCACTAATTTTCAGTATGGGCCCACTGTGTACCGGGTTGATACCCCAAAAACATCTTGTTCAAATATAACGATACCCATCACATCCTTGGATTTTCGCTAGCTAATTTAATTTGACCCTGTAGAGAACACATTAACCACTTGTATTCGTGCTTATCTATCCAACTAAATAGTTGGAACTTACGAAGTTTGTCATAATATGGGTTCTCTTCTCAGTCTGGCAGTTTGAGTCATTTAAGCGGCCTACCCAAATGTCCTTTCTTTGGTATTGATCGTCGCATCGTTGAGCTCCTTAAGTTCTGAGTAGAGCTGCACGATTACTGACAAATGCGTGCACTGACTGGTCAGGTCCACTCAATCTGTGTGGTTCTTTCCTCAAAAGACCATTTCAGACACCAATCTACATGGCCTTCACATGATCTGACCAAGATTATGTCTGGACTTTAAAAGAGACTGTGACCTCTGAGTTTGTTTCGGCCTTTCTTCTCAGAGTAGTCAGATAGGAAACGCCGACCTCATCTAGTTTTAAAAATATGTTATTTCTTTCTTCTTCTTTATTAAAAATGATTTTATTTTTTTATAAATATATTAATTTTGTCTGTTTTATTAATTCAGGTAGTTTGTTATATATTTTTATGAACTTTACATACGGACTTGTAGAGTGTCTTTTTAGGCGAGAAGTTGGAATGTTTAATCTTGATTGAAGTCGGAATGTTTAACGTGACTGTAAACATATTAGTATCTTAAAAATGTAGCTACCAATAATAGATTCCAGTATACTTATGCTGTAATGTGTATATGTTACGGCTAATACCCGAAGTGCGGCTACACCTAGTTTTAGCCGGTTAGAATTACAGGTCCAGACAATCCCTGTTGGATAAAACCAATTTACCAACAATAGAGGGGATCTGGCGCTCGGCGGCCGCTACCGCGGTACGCTCGCTTCGCTCGCTCGCCTTCGCTTGTTAATGGTTACTGTTCTAACCTAACCTAACCCAAATGATTTTACCCGAAAACAATCGGCTCGTACTAGGTTTAACCAAGAGTAAGTGGCTACACCTAGTTCTAACCGGCTAAAACTAGGTGTAGCCGCACTTCGGGTATTAGCCGTAACATAATTATATAAACCAATCTGCTTATCAGTGGTGTGCAACGCAAACAGTATATTCCTGGTGGTTAAAAAAAAAAACTCAATAAAAAAGCGACAAAGGCCAGACATAATGACACAGCGACCCGTTACACACAAAATTAAAATAAAAACCCCATCAGATCTTCACCCTACCATCAAATGAAACATACACCAATCCCAACTCACATAAGTCTATATGGAATACAGGGGAAATTAAATTTACGAAGAATTGCCCAATTCCGAAGCGGGTGTGGACATAGAATAAGAAAACTGCAGAAATGACGGGTTTGTCAATAATCTAGCATAGAGCGCGTACACTAGAGCCTCAAGCAACGATTCATTCCTAATCATCCGCTTGTCGACATCTTGATTATAATTTTTTTTAGTTCGATCAGCACGTCTTCTTCTGCAAACATCTCTTTTAGCCATAATTAGTAACTAGCTGCTGCCCGCGGGAACACCCGCGTGACTTTTTCAAAAATAAATTTTCCTTATAACATCAGTTGTCTGCGAGTGAAAGTCCCGTCAAAATCGGTCCAGCCGTTTCAGAGATAAGCCGAAACAAACAGACAGAGACAAAAAATTCAAAATTATTTTTTTGTTATACCGTATAACATATAAGCGTGAGGAGCTTGTGGCTAAATAATAACTGCCGCACGGGTCGATCGATCAGGTTAAGCTACGCTTGCCGCGGTTGGTCCGTGGATGGGTGACCATCTGTTCATACCAAGATTCCTCCGTGCCTCGGAAAGCACGCTAAGCCGTTGGTCCCGGCTGTCATTTGTACATCTTTGACAGTTGTTACGGGTCGACAGAAGCTCAAAAGTCTGACAACCAGTTTTACCAAGGGATATCGTGTTACCCAGTAACTGGGTTGTTCAGCTGCATCCGGTTAGACTGGAAGCCGACCCCAACGTAGTTGGGAAAAGGCTAGGCAGATGATGTGACCGTATAACATAATACTTTCATAAGCATTTAGTAGGAAAAAGTAAGAAGTTGTTACTTTGACATTACAAACATACAATTCAATTTTATTTATTTGTATAACCCTTTTTCACATCACCGTTCACACACTCCGGTCATTGATAATTTCTTTGATTTTTTTTTTCTTCACCGACGACTATTACGCCCAACACTGTAGCCGTTCGGGTGTTTTGTTTCTACACATTCTTAATCTGTGGTCCGGGTTCCGCGTAAAAGTTATACGTCATTTTTATGTGCGGTTACGTTGAATGTAACCAAATATTTGTATTGTGTGTGGAGTATCGCATATTTTAGGGATTTATTCCCCACCATTTTCTATTAAGGATAAGTGTGGTCGTATATTATGACGAAAGCTACTGCGGGAGGATGCCCCGCCAAACTTATAGCTATCTTGTCTGACTGGTATGCAAATCAGATGAACTGTGTCAAGTGGCGAGATACCTTCTTGAACCCTTACCAATTAGAATGCGGGGTAAGGCAACGAGGTCTGACCTCACCAAGGCAATGTTTATGTGAATGAACTGATCCAGAAGCTCAGTAACACTTATGTTGGATTTCGCATTGATGACACATGGGTTGATAACATCAGCTACGCAGATGACATGGTATTCCTCAGAACGTCGATTAGTGGTCTGAGCAAGCTGGTGACCACCAGCCACACATACACACACACACATAGCCACCAGCCTTCCGACACTTCCCACTACTCCCACGACACTTCACACGTAAAGGGTACGCTGAAAGACGGTCTGAGGTATAACTCTGTTAAGAGAGAACTGCTGGTTTTTGTTGGGAAAACAAGAGCCCAGACTATGGTCCCCCAGTGATGTTTTTATTTGTTTTGTGTTGTTGTGTGTTGTATACATGTATATATCTATCTATGCATTTGTATGTATGCTTGTATTTTATAGTTATTTTAGTTTTGTCTCTGCATCACCCTTTTTTTTTTTTTTTTTTGGGTTGGGAAATCATCAAATAACTTCTCCCGCTCTGGGCGGAGCGGGAGGGCGTGTCAGACTTTTACTGACTAAAACCCACCCGTGTTCCTTCCGTTGCCTGTGTGCCAGGGCCACGATATCCCTTTCGGACAAACTCGCAACCCCGGCAGGCATTGGTCCTAACGGACCCCGTCAGTTTGTGCTGACATCTCTTTGAGGCGCGCGTGGAACACAACTCGCCGTCGACCCGGGCCTGGTCCTTATCGGACGGCGAGCTACCCATCGCTCACCGTCCGCAGGCCCGCGCCTACGGTGGCCGGAAATCGGCTTGCGACTCCCGACGCCCGGGGCGTCTCCTGCGGCGACTAGGGGCGCGAGGGCGCGAACCTTGTCTCACCCTCACGCGTTCCGCCTCCTCCTTCGCTAGCATAACTGCTTCGCAGAAGGAGGTGACGGCCTCCCATGCACTCTCGCTCCGAACCATGGCCTGAACCAGGGCCGGACGCGAGAGATCGCCGCCGCCGATCGCCTCCGTGAGGACACGGCGGTGCTCCGCCCAAGCTGGGCAGACCTCCACCGTATGCTCCACCGTGTTCTCCGGGCGATCCACACAGTGGTGACACCCGGGCGTTTCCTCCCGCTTAATCCTAAACAGGAACCTCCCGAAACAACCGTGTCCGGTGAGGACCTGCGTCAGGCGGAAGGTGAGGACGCCGTGGCGCCTCTCCAGCCACTCCTCAAAGAGGGGACTTATCGCCACAATTGTGGCGTGCCTAGCGCTGGGTTGCGACAATCGCACTCTCCATGTCGCCATAAGATCCCTCCGGAGCTCCGTCCGCTGTGCCGCGATTTATTGCGGCAGCGGAGTTATGCCCCGGAGTTTCGCCTCTTCGCGCCACACCCAAATGTGCGCGAGGACTTTCGCCTCCAGATCCCATGGCGGCAGTCCGGCAAGGAGGCTCGCCGCCTCACGGGAGACCGTGCGGTATCCCCGTACCATCCTGATGGCCATGACCCTTTGGGACGCGTTCAACCGCTGCGCTGGTCGCAGCCTCAGAGAACGCGCCCACACCGGTGCCCCGTAAAGGGCCATGGACCGCACGATCCCCGCGTAGAGCCTCCGGCAGGAGGCGTTTGGACCCCCCAGATTGGGCAGAAGCCGCTTCAAGGCAGCCCCGGCCCGCTCCAGTCTGGGATCTCTGCATCACCCTACGGTTGACTGGTAGAAAATGCCTCAGGCATTAAGTCCGCCTTTGTACAGCGTAGTTTTTACTTGTGCATAAAGTTTTAATAAATAAATAAATGTTTGGCGGTTCAGAATAGAAAAGAATAGAATACTCTTTACTGAGGTTGTATAGTCACTGAAGATTTGAGAGATGTTAGAGATATTGAAAGAGAACGCAGGGCGTTCGCTGTAAGGGGTAACATGTTGGTTTGCAGGTTTTCAAAATGTTTGGTGGATGTTAAAGTCACTTTATTCAAGGCCTAATGTCAAACTTTTTACACCAGCAGCCTGTGGGTCAACTTTACTCAGTAATCCTATAATGCGTTGCGTATCCAGTATAATATGGACTGCACATTGTAATGTGTAACATTGTCTGAAATAAAGATTGATTTGTTGTTTTTGTTTATTGTATATAAAATTGGGTAATTTCGAGAGTTTAAATCTGGAGTTTTGTTTTTATTTGAAATGTAAACTCATTTTTAGATCCAATGGCACTAGAATAAGATAACATTTTCGTAGAATTCTTGATAGTCATTATGGAATATATTATGTAGATAGATACTTGTTTGAATCGAGGTCCTTTGATTTGGGAGAAAATCAAGACATTAGCCGTCATCACGTTTCCAAAAGGTTATAATAATTAATTATAATCGTATTGACAGGCCACTGAACTATCTCACCGCAATTTGTCACAAAGTAACTATATGAAGCAAAACCACAAGCTCACCACAGTGTCGTTGAAGAAGTTTTAGTTATGCATTGCAATTTTAGAGCCCTTTTAAACAGAGCAAAGCTTTATCGCCAGTAGCCACGACTTGGAACTTTAAACTTCTATCATAAATGCTATTAAATATAGGCCTGGCAGGAATGATACTGAATTCTTGGACGGAGACTTTGTATAAAGGGGTCTACAGCCCATCATCGATGGGGTCTTGGTCTTTTTTATTAGGGTTCCGTACCCAAAGGGTAAAACGGGAACCCTATTACTAAGGCTCCGCCGTCTGTCTGTCTGTCCGCCTGTCACCAGGCTGTATCACATGAACTGTGATAGTTAGACAGTTGAAATGTTCATGTCTTGTTGCCGCTATAACAACAAATACTAAAAAACAGAATAAAATAAATATTTACGGGGGCTCCCATACAACAAACGTGATTTTTTTGCTCGTTTTTGCTTGATATTGATAACGGCAATAGGTAGACGCTTGAAATATTCACAAAATATTGAGTTATATATTCACTTGAAAAATAAATAATTAAATTAAAATAAAACAAATATTTAAGGGGGGCTCCCATACAACAAACGTGATTTTTTGCCGTTTTTTATAGATAATGGTACGGAACCCTTCGTGCGCGAGTCCGACTCGCACTTGGCCGGTTTATTTTATTTTATATGTTTAAATGGCGTTAATCTGAACTGCCTCGTTGGTCTAGTGGTCGCAAGTGCTACTGCTGAGCATGAGGTTCCTGGGTTCGATTCCCGGGTAGGGCAAAGTGTTATTGGGTTTTTCCATCTGAAATTTCTCAGTAGCAGCCAGGAGTCTGGATTTGAGCCCGGTTATTGGCAATAGGCTCGCCCGCTGTTACATGGGACTTAAACATAACTGGCGAAATGTGGGTGTACTAACAAGTACACCTCTATCTAACCCTACGGGAATTACAGGCGTGATGATATGTTAAATGGCGTTAATCCACGTTAACCAGTGGCAAGCCGTAAGAACCGTGCAAATAAGAGATTTATAATAATTATGTATTAATGTTTTCAGTTCTACTTAGGCCAAAATTCAACAAAGCAATTCATAATGGCATGTATTTAACACGGCGACAAATTAATCTGAATTTGGGATTAAAAAATAATTAAAGCCGGTAGCAAAAATAATAGGTTGGCAGCAAAAATAATAGGTTGGCAGCTACAGCGAAGTATTATTTTAAGTAGAAAGTAGCAGCTCAATAATCAGTTTTTAGCTTTATTTTAATTTAAACTGGCATCGAATTTTTGTTTTGGTAACTGAATTTACCAACAATAGAGGGGATCTGGCGCTCGGCGGCCGCTACCGCGGCACGCTCGCTTCGCTCGCTCGCCTTCGCTTGTTAATGGTTACTGTTCTAACCTAACCTAATCCAAATGATTCAATAACAGTAGATGACTAATAATCGCTGCCAAGTTATTATTTTAGTAGCAAATAGTTAGTCGCCCTTTAAGTTATTAGTCGCCTGGAAAATTATTATCCATTCATAATTACTGTCTACACCAAACCCAGGCAGACCCAAATCTAGACACAGAACTGTACATACATAATATTGTGACAGGTACGAATAAGTTACGCTTGTGAGAAATGTTTTCATCTATTGTGGTGTGTAGACGAGGGTAGGTACGGATGTCGAAACGTTGGCAAATGTATTTACTGAAATTTACAGACGTACTCTACGTACTTTGGACGTGAATATACCATTTTGGTACTTTCTGTGGGTTTTCGTTGGGTTTAATGTTTGTATGGCCAGTAATTTGAGAGTTTAAAAGGATTCAGATGGCTGTTGTAGGTTTTTGGGACGGAGAAGGATTTTTGAATAAAATCTCGGCCTTTTTTTACCTAATCTAATTTTTGTTCCATACGTCCAAATGAAAATACGGAGCCCTTGTATAGGATCATTCGTGTATCTGTCTGTCCGTCACAGCTATTTTGCTTGGAATCTAATGGAGCGGTTAAGTTGAAAAATGGTACACATATGAATTTCTGTGACCCAAACACGGACGTGTCACGTAAATAAATTAATTTTGAATCCTGATAAGAACATAAAAAAATAAGTTTTGCGAATTGCATTATGCGACATAATTATCAAATGTAAGGACTTACTGTGAGGGTCTCAATTTTTTTTTAATAATTATAAAATATGTCGTTTTAAAGCTATTTAAGAAAATACACAAATACCATTCCCACTTTATCTTCGAAACTACTGACCTTAACATTTAAAAAAAAAAACTATATATACCTATACTTATAGAGAAAAAACCTATAAGAAATCTGTGGTCTTAAAATAACATGGTAAATCTCTCAATATTGTGCGTAGGTACAAACTTTCATTTGCAGTTGGAATGTATGGGAGAACATGTTTTTCAACAACAATATTAAGTTTGTTCTTGGGATAAAGAAATTCATCCCAACTACGGAACCCTTCTAGTCCAACACGCACTTGGCCGGTTTTATTAATGATCTGTGCACCATATTCAGATTTAATATTTATTATTTATAACGACCTCAATGTTAAAAGAGGTTAAACTTACCCTACAGCCTTGAAATGCATTACGCATGGGGCGCTCGTGGGGGACGAGTCGGGGTATGTGGGACTCCTGTCACTACAGTATACCCACTAAAACTCAGCGGTGTTCCCACATCGCCGTGTTGGGAGGGCCATGGGATAACGGCTCAGCCTTTTCTTCCACAACCCTCCCGGCGCATGCCCGCCTGGCGGGCCCCTCATGCCCCCCCGTTACTGGGGGGCTACGGGAATGGCCGGGAACACCTGGCCATTCCCGTCCGACACTGGTGGAGGCCTGTGCAATACAGGTAAGGGTGCCCCCGCACCCGTTGCCTGCTGGCCTCCACCTAGGAGGAGTCGGAGATCACGTTCAAACTGACGTCTTCTTCGACCCCTCCTCCGCCTTCGGAGCGGCGCCGCGGCAGGATCGTCCTCCCGCGCGCACTCTGTCGCCTCCTTCTGGGACATGACGTGTTCGTAGAAGGAGCCGACTGCCGCCCAGGACCCCTCATCCGGCGTTAACCAAGCCGGGGAGTGAGAGGTCCGATCCAATCACCGCGTTCAGACTGTGGCGCGGCTCGGACCACGACGGGCACACCTCGAGGGTGTGCTGCGCCGTGTCCTCCGCCGCGCCACAGTGGTGGCACGACGGCGTCTCCTCCCGTCCGATTCGATGCAGGTACGATCCGAAACAACCGTGTCCGGACAGCACCTGCACAAGACGGAACGAGAGGAATCCGTGCGACCGCTCGACCCAGTCTCGCAGGACTGGCCCAATCGCGTCCAGGGTTTGGCGGCCGAAGGCTGCAGTGGCGAGTTCCCCTGTCCAATGGACGACGATGGCGTCTTTCGCCTCCCGCCAGACTGCAGCCCGCTCTTCCGGGGCTGGGCGTTCTCCTCTCGCCCTCCGCCCCGCCGTCCATTCATACACTCTGGTGAGCACTGAGCACCCATGCCTCGAGTTCCCAAGGAGGGGTGCTGGCCAGAGCGCATGCTGCCGCAAAGCCCACTGTGCGATGGGCCCGCACCACACGCTGGGCTATGGCCCGTTGGGGTGCCCGCAAGGCCGCGGCGTTCTCCCTCCTGTGGAGGGAGTCCTCCCAGATGGGAGCTCCATAGAGGACCATACTCCTCAAGATGCCGGCGTAGAGTTGCCGGCATCGCGCGCTAGGCCCCCCCAAGTTGGGAAGCAGCCACGAGAGGGCGCCCGCGGCCTTCAGCAGGCGCGACCACAGCCCACTAAAATGCGGACCGAAACGCCACCTGCTGTCGAGTACAAGGCCCAGATATTTCATCTGGGATATTTCATCCTTCACCTCAATTCTGGCGCCCTCCACAAATATGTGCGCGTCAGGTGGGGGGCGCTGCCGACGGCCGTGGAAGTACACGGCCTCGGTCTTGTGCAGCGCCACCGTTAAACCTAGACGGTGGATCCTCCCTGCGACCAAGGATCCGCCCGCCGATGCCAATTTGGGAACCCCGGGCGGTGAGGAGAGTGTCGTCCGCATAGCAGACAACACTCGTACCTCGGAGGATTACCCTACAGCCTTTTTTTTTTGTTGCCGGGGTGGAAAATCCTCATGGATGTCCTCCGCCCTGGGGTGGGCGGAGGGGTCTGTCAGACTCTTACTGACTAAAAACCACCCCGGTGTTCCCTTCCCACACTTGCACCGGGGATCTTGGGAGCTAGTATTACTTCCGTGATCCCCGGCTAGTGCCGGCCCGCCTCTGCGGGCCACCTCAAGTCTGCGGGGGGGTGAGGTGTTAGACCCCCCCGCGACGTCTCAAAGGGGCGCGCGTGGAACACTACGCGCCGCCACCTCGGGTCCAGTGTGATGGGGGGCGGCGGACGTCCCCGAGTCCACCGTCCCTGGACCATTACCCTACAGCCTAACCTAGCCTCAGCCTACCGTTTATTAAAACAAATCTCAGATAAGAAAAACATCTATTTTTAAACGATGCCATTCAAATTCCAAATTATAAGTTTGAGTTCTTTTGTTTGATATTATTAAATAATATTTGACATTCTTTGAGACACTTTTTCAAACATATTTCAAACGGCTTCTCGAACGAGCTATTTTCTAATTTAATTTTTCTTTGTCTACCCTCCAAATATTAAAATTACATTAATTCACGTCAATGTCAGTGTGACAGACGAAGTTATCAATTCCCGAGAGTTTGGAACTTCCATTTAATAATTTGCATACGTTTATTGAAAAATAATTTGATAGAAAATGTAATTACTGAAAGGTAATTTTCTCTATTTTGTATGGAAGTGGAGCTGATTAAGTTGATTCCTCAGGGAGAATAATTTGTTTGCAGAACAACTGTGGTTGCTGAATAGGAACAGCAGTAGAAATAGAAACTATAGTAGTAAAATTGTATGTGGCACGTGATTGCAATTTGCAATGCAAATTCGATTTCATTAATTGCATTTTGAATCCTATGGGAATCTTATGAAAATCCCAACCTATAGATCGCAAGAGAATATTCATATAGGTAGCCTGTATCTGAAACTATACAGAAAAATAAAACCACCGCTAGGCAAATGCTTCCCGACTGTAAAAAAACTCTGAAAATTACACTAATGTTACCTACTTAGAGACAAAAAAATCACGTTAGGTCGCAAAAAATTGCGCTGTACTGAATTTTTGGGATGTTGTTAGGATATAATTATAATCAATAGTGTGAAACCAAGTTTACAGCTTCGAAAGACCGTTTTTTATTTGTTCCCGGTGTTGGAAAATCCTCATGAATGTCCTCCGCCCTGGAGTGGGCGGAGGGGTCCTTCAGACTCTTACTGACTAAAAACCACCCCGGTGTATTCCCACACTTGCACCGGGATCATGGGGGTCATGTGAGCTTTGAAAGACCTGTGCTAACTGCGTGATGCTTTGAAAAATTCGGACGTCTTTTAATTTTTGGCTTATAACTTCTACGATGTTTTAAATGACTGGCCTAACCTATCAAAATTGAAGGTTTATTATACAAGCTTAGTTTTATTCCCTTAAACCTCTTAAGGGATCATTGTAATCATTATGAACAACTCTTCCTGCGGGTTGAACAAAGAAATCGCGATAAAAAAGTACCATTTTGGGTTATCATAAATCGACAAAATTAACTAGGTACTGTTTGTTACAAAACTAATGTTGGTTTTTGCCGCCTGGAAACTGCTTTACAAACTTAATATATAGCGTTGAGCAACCAAATTAATTAAAACAGTGGTACCTAGTTAAAATTACAGTTGCCAAAATAATACTTGTTAAATACCTAGAGCAGTTTCCGCAACAGTTTCTAGGAAAACGGAAATCTGCACATTCGTCCCTTGAGGATGGAAAATGGAGTTCTTCTGTGAAACGAGGTATTTTTAATTCATTTTCCTTGCAGTGAGGATCATGGGTGAGTAACCTTTTGTGTCTTGCCGCGCAATCGTCGGGTAAAAATCTCTCTCTCTCTCTCAATCTCTCTCTGGCTCTTAGTTTGTCTTTTTCATTGACTAGTATTGTTTTAATATTTTTGGGACATTAATTTATAGCATCACTCTGATATTATATCAGGCACATTAATATCAACTTCGTCGCCACGTTTGCTTCATTTAGCTTGTATGATAAAAAAGTCAAATTATTTATTTCAAATAGGCACATAAAAGGGACTTTTGAAAAGGTAGTTTCGTATGGAAAAGAATGGGCAAAAACTCCACCTAGTGTATTTGTGACAATTAATTATACACCGTAGCATTTTAATCGTCTTACAACGGCAGCCCACTTCATGTATCCAATGACTACTAATCATTCCTGAAAAAAAATACATTTTTTTTATTAACATTTGAATAATTTAAGATAAGATAAGATAATATTTAAAAAAATATATCGACGCTTGAAAGGCAAAAATTACCAAACGACATTTTGGGCGATATTGAGTTATATATATCATTGAAATCAGAAAAAAAATCCGCGTCGATTGATCATACTCTCGTACCGCTAGGAAGAGTTTTGTTGTCGCTTGGTAATCTATAAAAACACACATTTTCACCGTTTTCGGCGACTAAACGACTAAAATTTTAACGATTTATGAATAACTTTCACTTGGTGGGTATTCGATTTTAACTTTTTACGCTTAGTAATTTTTGCTTTGACTCGAATTAACGCGTTTAAACATAAAGTATTTTTTTCCTTACGGTATCTAGGGTATGAGCATTGCTTAAGAAATTTTACCTGAGTATTATTTTATTTGTTTCTTCATTTAAGACTTTTTAACACACCTTAATTATGGACTCATTTTCATTTAGTATTTTCTTCCTAAATACAATGTACTGTAAAACGTAATATAGTAGTATTTTTCCTGCCTAAAAAGAATATATTTTGTCGTTTGGTAATATTTTACCTGCCGTTTTTTTTACTATTTTTGTTACTTAGATATCTCTTTCAGATATGAAATTTGTATAAAAATGAGCTTATCCTCGTTCCACCTATTTTGGGTCGTCGCATAGACGCGTTGTAAAGCAGAATTTGAATGGCTGATGGTAAAAAAAAATCGATTAGTCTTCACTGAATCGTCGCATAGACGACCCGCGTGCTCGCGCGCACCGCACTAAGTACGTCGCCTGCCATGCTATTCTGTAAACACCTCACCGTGAAAACTTGGGTGAAGTGAGCTGTCAATAGTGTCAATCCCTGTGGAATGACAGCTCACTCCACGCTCACTTCACCTAAGTTTTCACGGTGAGATGGTTACAGAATAGCACTGCTGCTCGAGATAGTACCTACTCGGTAAGTGTTTTTATTATAAAGAATGTATGAATGTTTATGAATAGTATGAATAGTAATATAACAATGTAAGACTGCTGAAAGAGACAATTTTTTTTTTAATAGCCTTGAATGTCCCACTGCTGGGCAAAGGTCTTTTTGAATTGTTTTATCTACCTGTACTGATTTTTTAGTTACTAGTATAGTATAACGGGTGTTCGCAACTCCACGTCAAAGCGCATATTTTGCGTACCTACGGGATTTTTTTTAATTTTTGTAATGACTAATAAATACCTTTTAAAATTAAAATGCCTTATTTATTTTAGTTTACCTTTACAAGGACAAGGGCTGTCATGATGATGATGAAAACCTTTGTCTGAAGGTTTTTGATTTTGTGTCTTAAAACCTAAATTCATTGTTACTTAGTCAATAAAATCCTACACTCACCATATTTAATTTGTACTATAATTAAAATTGGCTGACAGAAAAGTGTTTAAGTTTTCTATTTAGATAATTTTACCTATTATGTCAAACATGCGCCACCATGGATGCGTCATTTTTCTTTAAACAAAATTATAAAATAATGGAGTTTAGTTAATTTTACTTGTTTTATAATAAAATTTTGATGTCGGTAAGTAAGTTTTACCTGTTTGTGATTTTGATGAAATTATTACTAACCGACACTATTTCATAACCTATTGAGAAAGTTCATAATCTTTAAATGCCAGTTTATTAAGCCTTTAAACTGCATTTAAAATTCGTTGAAATTAAGTAGTTATGACAAATAGGCGATTTTCTAAGATTTTTTTCTAAAAAAAAAAAACTTTAAAATGCTCTACTGTAAAGTTGCCAATATGTCGCTTGGTCATTTTTGCCTTTCAAGCGTCGATATTATTAATTATGACGCATGAGTAGTTTGAAGCACCCTGTTACGAGCGCGGTGCGAGCCTTGCGTTCCAAGGGCGTTCAAAAGGCTCGCACCGTGCTCATAACAGGGTGTTTCAAACTACATCATGCGTCTTATTGAACAATAACACAACATCACGGCTGTAATCCCCGAAGGCTTAGGCAGAGGCGCACTTATTGAATAATATTAAAAAAAAAAATGTTATTAAATATTTTTTTTACTTTCATGAATGATTAGTAGTCATTGGATACAATGAAGTGGGCTGCCGTTGTAAGACGATTAAAATGACACGGTGTATAATTTAATTATATGTGAAGATAATATTTTTTTTAGCAAAAGGCATATATTGTGTGATTGGATAAAGTAAGGGTCGAATTATATCGGGGCACCCCGATGGTTCTTTCCCTTTGGGTGATGTTTGAAAGCCACCAAAGAAATTCAAATTGTCTTTCAAAAACCGAAGATTATTCTTATAAAAGGTCTATAAACTAATGCAAATCTACATACCACACATTTCTTATGAATCACGACCGCATAACTCAGGCACGAATAAATTTTGAAGTATTCCATTCGTAACATTGGATAAGTCATGCAAAGTTATAATTGGCTAACTTTAACAACTTGAATGTGCGGTGAGGTATTAAGTAACAATAAAAGCTCAGATTCGTATCTACTTATATTATTATAGAAAATGTAATGTGGCAGAAACTCGCTGGATTATATTTTTATACTGCATGAAAACTTTTGTGTGTAAAGTTTTCCGGATGGTTAAAAATAACTACGTTTTAACAAGCATTGCAGTTTAGGGTTAGAAAGATGTTTGATTTTAACATGTTTTCTGATTTCGTGTATAGTTTATACCTAAAACAAGTTAAAAAGATTTTTTTTTATTAACATTTGAAAAATAAAATATGAATCATTATGACGCATGAGTATTGAAACACCTAGTTAGAAGCGCGTTGCAAGCGTTGGGTTCCAAGGGCGTTCAAAAGGCTCGCAACACACTCATAACAGGGTGTTTCAAACTACATCATGCGTCATATTGAATAGTACTTATACAGAACTTGTCAAAAAAGTGAACAAAATACACAGGTCATGTTTCCTACACGAAATGTTTTCGACAAGCGTTGACGATAACAAATAGCGGTATTCATGTTTCCCACCAGAAATGTTTTCGACAAGCCTTGTCGAAAACAAATATCACAACTTGTATATGGATATAAGACCTCGTCCTATTCAAAAACGATCGTCGTGCGAGTGCCGGCTGTCGCTGAAAAACAGCCCTGAGGCTCTGTCTCGCATAGGGTCGCTGCATTATGCTGAGCGGTGGCCGTTTTGCGTGAATGTGACGCGTATTTTCCCCCAACTTATTATTTTTGTATTTTTGTTCCATCTTTGTGTCATGCTTACCGCAAATAAAAGTATGTTCTTTCTTTTACCTTGGTTATAGTTTTTCTACCACTTGCTCCTAATTCTTAAAAATAATCGCCGCTAATCGCTTTCCGATTCCGTCTTCGGGTGAAGACAAACAAAGGGAAGAAAAGAACCCTTAACGATTTCGCAATATTGTGTAATTAGGTAAGGTTGAGTGGCTGCTAAGTGTTACAATTAATTAAATACTTGTTAGGAAGTGCCGATGAGCGGGCGTTTGGGCAATCTTTCTTTTTCTTTATTTTTTTCTAACACGCGATCGTCGCGCTTTTTTTTCGGTGAACCTGAACTCGTTGTCACGCCGGCAGAGGGCGCTTTCTGGTTTTCCGAACAAAAAGTGACATAATATGGACGCGACGAATGCGTATTCGCCTGAGGATCGCTTTTAAATACGACGTAGAGTAAAGACTCGTACAGACTGGAGCGATATTGCGGGCGCGACATGCAGCGCCACTCTTATCGCGCCTGCGATATCAGCCTTAACGCGGGGTTTATGCATACTTTCTACTCATAAAGCGACAAACGTTACTAGTTAACAGGGCATCAAGTCTGCTATTACAATAGTGTCAGAATGGTCGATCATTGATTTCATAATTGTTGATTTTGACAAGTTTGGTAATCTACTATTATAATGGCGTCATTATGACTTTCCAATGGTCGGCCACTGACTCTACATTGAAAGAAATTGCATATATTGCTAATCTCGTACATAATGACAAATGAATGACATTTCTACAAATGGGTTTTATAATAATGGCAATACGACAATGCCATTATAATAACACAATTATACGAGTATTACGAGAACATTGACCGACCAATGATCGACCATTATGAATTTACCAGATTACGAACTTTTAGCAAAATGACAATGGCATGACAATGGGATCGTGTTGGAATGACTGAATTTATAAAAATAGCAGACTCGGGCCCCAGGGACTTAATCATTGTGCAGAGTTAACAAATTCTCGCCGGGTAAACCCGGGTTGGCCCCGTTCTAGCTGGGCCTATCCCAAATTCCAGGAAGCCTTACCAATCCCGTAAGCTTTCTTGCTAAATTCAAACAAATTTTAAGAAAAATATAAGTTCAAAACTAAATCCCGACTACTGAGAAGTCACGATTTAATAAGTATGATACGAGGAAATATTCTCATCTGAAATTATTATGTAAGTACAAAATAATAAATATTTATGGTCTATTAAATTTTTCCCATAAACAAACTCAACATTGTAGTTGAAAAACATGTTCTCCCAAACGTCGATATACGTCACGGTCAATTCTACAACTGCAAATATAAGTTGGTTCGACTAATAATAATTGTAAACTTGTAAAGCCTCGTTAGCTGTGAAAGTTGTCCCTTTAACTTTGTTATATTATTATATACTATTCAATCAACTCAGCCTATCGCAGTCCACTGCCTGCTGGACATAGGCCTCTCCCAGGCTGCGCCACAACACCCTATCTTCCGCCTTCCGCATCCAGTCTTACCCAGCCACCTTCTTAAGGTCGTCGGATATACTATTGCCATGAATTATTTCACATTTCCAAAAACAACCATTTAGCTGACGGGGGGGGGGGGGGGACAATTGACTCTAACAAAAATTTGCACTTTAAAGCTTAATATTACGCAAAAATGCTTATATTTATAAACGGCCTATCCTACGATACCCCACGCCATGGGATAGACGAGAAAAAATATATCATCCCCACTTTACGCGTAAGGGAGGTGAGCCCCACTAACATTTTATTTTATTACACATATGTTATTTTACCACTTTGTCAGCGTGATTAATATTTATACCCATGCCAAATTACAGCTTCCTAGTACAAATGGCATTTGAGCTAAGCCGCGGACAGACAGACAGACGGACATGGCGAAACTTTATGGGTCCTGTTGACTACGCAACCATAAAAATGGTTGGTTTGACATAAGCTTAAGTCTATCCTGTTTAAAGTCGTTGTAAAAATATATTACGCCTTGAAAGCGATAGCCACTTATCTAGGTGCTCTGGCAACCTACTTGTGTACCCACTATCAAGCACATTCTGAATGATTTTGAAGTATATTACAAATCCATTGCTTCATAAGTTCAAAAAAATTGTCTGCTCATCAACGTCAACAACGCATTGAATGTTGTTGAACTGTCGACATGAAAAAACCGGCCAAGTGCGAGTCGGACTCGCGCACGAAGGGTTCCGTACCATTATCTATAAAAACGGCAAAAAATCACGTTTGTTGTATGTATTTAAGGGGGGCTCCCTTAAATATTTGTTTTATTTTAATTTAATTATTTCTTTTTAAAGTGAATATAGAACTAAATATTCTGTAAATATTTCAAGCATCTACCTGTTGCCGTTATCAATATCGAGCAAAAACGAGCAATAAAATCACGTTTGTTGTATGGGAGCCCCCTTAAATATTTATTTTATTCTGTTTTTTGTATTTGTTGTTATAGCGGCAACAGAAATACATCATCATCATCTGTGAAATTTTCAACTGTGTAGCTATCACGGTTCATGAGATACAGCCTGGTGACAGACGGACAGACAGACAGACGGCGGAGCCTTAGTAATAGGGTTCCCGTTTTACCCTTTGGGTACGGAACCCTAAAAATCATTGCTACTGGGGGCCAAGTCTGTTATTTTCAATGATTGGCCCTTATGACGACCATACCAAGGCAACGCCATGACCATTGTGCCAATAGTTTGTAACCTCCTAAATTCATAATGGCGTGACAGTGGCCCATATGGAAGTCAAAATAATAGGAGCTTGTCAGTACGAGATTACCAAATACAGACAATTTTTCCAATGGAGTGGCACGTCATCGGAAAATCATAAAGACACATTTCAATTAGGACATTAGCAAAACTGTCAAACTCTACAATTACGGTGCCAATGGTCGGCCATTCGGACACAACTGCGTTAGCAGACTTGGCCCCCTGATAGCGTGTTACGCAGTTACCGCGCTTGTTCATCATAGAACATCTTCGGAAATCAATTAGGAGACATTGTCAGTCCCTATTACATGGGACTTAAACATAACTGGCGAAATGTGGGTGTACCTACTATAGGTACAAGTCTGCCTAACCCTTAGAAGATTACAGGCGTGATGTTATGTTTTTTTTTGCTTTGCTAAGTACATTCGTGAGTGTGAATATGAATCACAAGAGGAACGTAAGCTATGAGAAAGCACAAGAAGGAAGGAATTAAAACACAAAATGGCACCAAATTTTAACACAGCTAAGCATTGTTCCATACCAAGCAGTGGAGTTATTGAATAGGTTGACTTAAAATGATTAATTTATAGCTCTCACTCTTTTAAAACTAAATTAAAAGATTGGTTTGGATTTGGATTGGGTTGGTTGGATTTTTTTTTATACTCGGTAGGTATCAGAATTTTATTTAAGTGAAGTTTTACTCGCAATATTGTTGACTTTCAATTTGACATTATACCTGATACTAATTTGACATTATATTAATTGTTGACATTGACTCTTGAACACTTTCACATCAGTTATAATTAGGCCTATAAAATTGTTTCTGCATTTTATTAATATGTAACAACACAATGTTAAATTGTTAATGAATAAATAAATGAAATGAAAATTAAATGTTATGTGTCAGTCTCAATATCCTCTATACACCAAAATAAAAATTCCAAGAGAATTCCCTAACTGTGATTATTTACGTCAAACAACCACAACAGCTGACATAAGATTTCAGAGCAGGTGGTCAGTGGTGGTCTTAACCTTCTATCAAGCCTTGGTGCAGGTGTTTATAGGCGGTCCACCAACCCGCACTGGACCCACGTGGTAGATTATGGCCCACACCCTCTCACAGGGAGAGAGCCTCTCTTCTTGGGAACTTTATAAGCTGATAAAGCTATAGAGGCGGTGATAAGAGTATTCTATTCTATTCTATAACCAGTTTTCAACAGATGGGCCAGTCAGCTTAGATGCCAAGTAAAACCACAAGTGACTAACCTCAGACGTTCCCAAGTAACTACTTATTGGTTAATTCGACTAAAAAGATAGTGTCGAAAATTGTTTCTCTATACAAAACTTTTATGAGTAACTATATGATTTTTAGGGTTCCGTACCCAAAGGGTAAAACGGGAACCCTATAACTAAGGCTCCGCCGTCTGTCTGTCTATCTGTCCGTCTGTCACCAGGCTGTATGTCATGAACCGTGATAGTTAGACAGTTTAAGTTTTCACAGATGATGTATTCCTGTTGCCGCTATAACAACAAATACAAAAAAAAAAACAGAATAAAATTAATCTTTAAGGGGCTCCCATATAACAAACGTGATTTTTTTGCTCGTTTTTGCTCGATATTGATAACGGCAATAGGTAGACGCTTGAAATAAGCACAGAGTATTTAGTTATATATTCACTTTAAAAATAAATAATTAAATTAAAATAAACCAAATATTTAAGGGCGGCTGCCATACAAAAAACGTTTACCGTTTTTATAGATAATGGTACGGAACCCTTCGTGCGCGAGTCCGACTCGCACTTGGCCGGTTTTTTAAGAGGCCGTAACACCTTTTCTCACAATAACCTGCAAAACCCACAAACTACCCAACAGCTTGCAATAAAACTGAGTACCCATTTCGCTGTAAAGCAGATGTCTTACTTTGTTACCTGTTAAGCACTTTAGCACCTTTTACGACCCACACAACAATGACACAAACTTCAAAGACACCATTAAGGAATCCCCGAAACCGCGTTTTTTCTAGAAAACTATCGTATTTCTACCTGTCAAACATTATAATCCCCTTTGTTCTTTACGCCATTGTTTAAAATCAACCCTGTAGCTTAATTCTAAGGTTCAAAATCGATTAGCAGGGTGACAGGTGATTAGTTTATTAGTATATTATTATTATATATAACACCTGACATGAGTCCAGCCAGTGGTCAGTCAGTGTTGGAACGCCAAGCGAATAAGTTGTGTCTCAAGTAAATAAGTAAGATATAGTCAAGTACTCAAGTTTAAGTGTTATTGGATATATAGCCATTGTGATCATCCTGGGATCTTTTGTGACAGGTTAGTGTTTTGTTTTAACTAGTTAAATGAATGTATTAAGTTTCTATTATATTGCGAAATAGTTATAGGTATTGTTTTGAAAGTAATATTCATACGTTGTTTTAAAAACAGCAATAAGTCCTATTTATTATATAGGTACAGTCGAACAATCTTTCTGGTATACAAGTTAAAGATTTCATCTTTCCACTTCACTGCACATATTTATTTTTATTACATACGAGCTGCTGCCTGCGGAAATGCCCGTGTGGCTTTTTCTAAAATAAAAATAGGCTAGTTTTATTTTAGAAAAAGCCAGCAACTATACTATCGGCTATCTGCCCGTGAAAGTCCCGTAAAAACGGGCCAGCCGTTTTGAAGATTAGCCGGAACAAACAAAACAGACAGACAATAATAAAAAAATTAAAAGATTTTGTGTTGTAAGTACCGTATAATATGTACTTTCATGTACCGTATAATATTTCCGTTACTTTTATGCATTTAGTAAAAAGCTGTTAGAAAGAAAGAAAATACGCTTATTTGCGTTTTGTGTTTTTTTGCTATTATTTTGACATTACAAACAGACACCTAAATTTTATTTATTTGTATATACTTTAAGGCTATTAATATATTTATTAAGACTAGGCAGATGATGGGATGATTACCTATTTGAAAAAAATACTGTTTAAGGTTTGACATACTCAAGAGGTATGTAATATAAAAGCCTCCTCAGCACACTCACAACATTTATTTTAATTAGTTGCCAGTCAGCTGCCTGTACGCCAAATAGCTTGTTTGAGTGTACATGAAATAAGTTGAAAACTAAAATATAATATTACCTACTTTCAAAATTGAACCTCAAATCATTCATTCAACATGAATCAATCTTCTAAACCTAGCGAAACTTTTCCGAGATTTCCCTAGAGATGCGCTAGCGCATAAGACGTTGACGAAGCGTAACAGGTGAACTGCTAGCACTTTCTTTAATAATAACACGCGTTTATGTAACTTTATACTTTAAGCAAGGTTGAGAAACTTGAATATGGTCTGATTTCTAATGTATATGCACGGTGTGGGTTTAAAAGTGGGGAAAAGCTAATAAATAATAGGACGATTATACTCAGACCAACTATACGAGAAAAATACATACAATTGCAACTTTTACAAATATCAACTTGAAACTCAAGTAATCTAAGTTGATTTTTGAATGAAAAAACTGTCACTAAACGTCATAAAATAATTTTAGTTGCAATGGAAACTGAACCATACGCAATTAACTTCAAAGTTTTTAATCCCAAAGTATGAAATTTATCTCGTGGCTGTCTTTAGTATAGGCGGAACTTAAAATATGTATAAATTTAACAGCATTTGCATTAGGCTACTGAGTTGAGGGATATTACATAGATGATATTACATAGGGGCTTTAACATAACTGGCGAAATGTGGGTATACTTTAGATACACCTGTGCCTAACCCATTGGGAATTACAGGCGTGATGTTATGTTACACAAAAAGCATAGTAAAGACTATATTAGGCCAATTTCCTGTAAACCTATTCAAAACGCTTAAGCTTATCACAAAAGCTTTGTTTAGCTATCACAGCAGATTTGCAGTGAATTCGATAAATCAATACTTACATACCCAAGGTCAATTCCCCTTATTGGATTAAGGCGCAGATATACGATTTAAGTCACTTTTAAATCTGTCACTACGCCTTCAAATAATGCAAGTTGAAAAAAAAATGTACGATAAACTAGAACGCGTACAAGATGAATATCTAAGTGTTGTAATAAAAAACTTAATTAAATAAATTCAGGAAGTAATGTCTACCCAAAGCATAAAAAATTATATTACTTTGAAAGTACTTAAGATATTTTCATGTTTTTTTTTTTTTTTTAATGAACAGACTATTTTATTGTATATCTGTGATTTTTTTCACATATTCATATTTTCGTTACTAAAAATAAATATTCCCTTTGAAACCGAACGGCAGCACGAGATGAGCACGACAAGCATTTGTGGCGTTTACCCGACCCTTAAGACAATCGCATTGGTACTATTTTATTCTATTGTATTTCATTTCGGATTACCCTAATCCCCCTTTGACACTAAAATGGTAGGGAGATACAGTCGACCGCACGTCGCGTCGAGGGTAGGCGTGGGTTGGCCTAGCGAAGTTCGAAACTTCAGTCAAATAAAAGGCCAGCTAAATTGAAATTTCAATGATAATCATCGTAGGTACAAAAACAAAGCTGCGGTATGCTTAGGCATCCCGTGTCATTGAAATTTCAATTTTATTGTGATGCTATTCAGGTATATTATTATTCCTATTCTTCGCTTTTTGTGACACTGGAAGACTGAAGTTACTGATGTTTTAATTTCGGCATCTGTCCCACCGCAATTAGCGAAAAGGGAGTAGAGCGAGCAACGAGCAGCGAGTGTGTTTGCGATTATCTTGTCTGTCACTGTGACAAACCAAGAGAGAGTTCTCATCGGCCAGTGTGAATAGTCAGCGGCCAACTAATAATAAAATAATAAAATAAATAATATTACAAAAATAGAAAACTAATTTTTTCAAACAAAATAATTAGCGTAAAAGTTGGCACGAAATAAACCACCCTTGATAATAAGGCACTAGACACGCGCGGGGCGAAGATATCAACAATTGCCAAATCATCGCAAATTAAGTTTAATGTTGTTAAATACTACAACGAAAATAAGGTCCTGAAGGCTGGAATATTAATTCTCATTAATTATTTTAATTCGGTATGTTTAAAATACGCAATTTAGGTACTAGGTACGATCTACGATGGTTTTAATTTGATAACCACCACACTGTATGCAGTACCTCTTTTACTGAGACGGACGTACATCTAATAAACAAGCATATGTTTCTTGACACCGGTAGCACATCTCCGCCGCGAAACCATAGCAGCGAAATCGCGGTAGTTCAATTCAACTGGTTCGCGTCATGATCCGCTAGTCGCATCCGATTCGAGTAGCGAAACATGACGCGAGCCAGTTGAATTGAACTACTGCGGTTTCACTGTGATGGTTTCGCGGCGGAGGTGTGCTACTAGCGTGAGCGATAAAATGGTCGTTAGCTAAAAATAGTCATTAGCTAAAAATAGTCATTAGCTAAAAATAGTCGTTAGCTAAAAATAGTCGTTAGCTAAAAATAGTCGTTAGCTAAAAATAGTCGTTAGCTAAAAATAGTCATTAGCTAAAAATAGTCATTAGCTAAAAATAGTCATTAGCTAAAAATAGTCATTAGCTAAAAATAGTCGTTAGCTAAAAATAGTCATTAGCTAAAAATAGTCATTAGCTAAAAATAGTCATTAGCTAAAAATAGTCGTTAGCTAAAAATAGTCGTTAGCTAAAAATAGTCGTTAGCTAAAAATAGTCGTTAGCTAAAAAAAATTGTCCCTTCCTAGTCGGCGGTGGGACAGGTGCCTTAGTAGGTCAAAATCGTTAAAACATTTACGAGAAAAACAATACCAGACCTAGTTACTTAAACTGAACAAAAATGCTCGTATTTGTCTTATCTCAAAGACAATTGAAAGGATTCAAAAGCGAGTTTTCTCCATTTTATCAGTCATAAATTCCGTTAGCTTGTCGCAGATTCCGTAGTATAACAAATTGGGTTCCGATAAAGGGTGCCAAAAGGTAAAGGTAAAAATGTATGGGAAATAGTTCTATAAGGTTTTATGTTTTATTCGTGCTCTGTACTTATCCCTTGTCTTTTATGGGATTTGGGTGATCTCCAATTTGGAATGTTTGGGTTGTTTTGAGTCTTTTATGGGTTACGTTTTGAGACCATGTCAATGTTTGATAGTATCCGTGTTGATTTGAATAAAGCATTCGTTTCAACGAGATATAATTATATTTAATAATAATAATATTTTTTTATTCACAAAACATAACCTTTGACAATAAGTATACGGAAAGGTAAACAGACTTGAGTAAAATTACACAAAGATTGGATACAAAAGGTAGAAAAAAAAATAGGAGGAATAGGAAAAGAAGAGGGGGATAGGGGGAATAGGAGGTAAATGTAGTGTAATATTAATAGGTACCCTGCACCCCAAACTAGGAAAATCCTGTATCTTGGGAGGCTGTCTTCGTAAAGTCAAAGTCAAATTATATATTTCAAGAAGCACTTTTGAATGTCAAAAATGAGTGTATTACATTAAGTCCAGCGATTTTTGTTAGCATAGAAGTAAATTTTGAATTAGAGAATTGCCAAAGATATGGTTATGTTACAGCCTTTATTTTTTTTAATTGCGTAGATCCCCCAATAGGTATCGTTAAATAGAAATACCGTACCGTGTGGTGCCGAACGTAAAGAATAGTAATAGCACCATCCTATTTCTTTCCGTTAAGGTGTCGTAAAAGGCGACTAAGGAATAGGCAGTAGCGTTCTCTGTGCATTTTATCACCATACTGCGATGGCCAAGCGTGGCGATTATGGCAAACCCGAGGCCCTTAGGGGAGGCATATGTCCAGCAGTGGACGTTTTTCGGCTGGAATGATGATGATGAAATAGAAATAGTCATAGAAAATGTAACAATAGCTAGCAAGAAAGACGTTACTGCAACGAAAAGTCGCTGTGTTTTTTTTTTTTATTACATTAAACAATATCTTCTTTTGCGCAAGTTACCTATTATCAGATTTATCAGTTATTCTTCTAATAATTCCGGCGACCCCGACCTCTCGATCATTTCTTTCTATAACAATCGTCCAAAGTATGTCAAACAGATATGTACCTATTTTTGTAACAAAAAGGATATAAGTGCGAACAATAACATGTTATAACAGCAACGTAGTGTTATAAGTAGAAATATAAACTGTACTCAGGTATGTTAGCAGTGAGATCATTGTCCACCACGTGTTGATTTTTCTATGAATAGTTGATAAAACAATTGCAAAGTAACCATAACTGTCATAAGGAATGTCACATGACTGACATGTAATGAAAGTAAATTAAACCTGGCTGCATTACTACGACCATTCATTTTTGCAGTTAGCTTTTCTAAGAGGTTTGTTAATAAAAATCTCGACGAAACATTCAAAGCGATACTATCAAACAAAATACCGTAACACGCTAAATTATTCATGTCTAAGTCATTCATGTCATTAAAGTAAAACGAATCATTACTGCAAAAAATGCAATTCCAATAAGTAATAATTACCCAATACACTTAACGATGAATGCCGCTTTACTATTAAATATTTTTCTTTTATGCAATCATTACCTCACTAATAGCATGACTAGAAACTAATCGAAAAATAATTGTACACCATCAACCTTAAAATAAAAATGATATTGCGCAATTCTTGTCACAAAACATCTATTAATATTATCATTTTATCGTTACAGATCCAAAATGGAAGGAATAATGTCGGAGAATGCTACAAAAGAAAATATGATGCAGCCAGCGACACTTCAAGAGGCAATAAACATTATTAAATTTCTCAACACGACACATAAACAAGAAGTTGCGAGGCTGAAAGAAGCATACACGAAACAAGCTGATTTTATAAAGAAATTGGAATCGAACAGGAAAAAGGAATTGGAATTCTTATCGGGTGAATTGAGAAAATACGAAGTAAATTTAGCTTTAAGAACAGAATCGGTAACTGAACAACTTGCACAGAAAGATTTTATAATACAGAGACAAGCTGAGAAAATAGAAGAATTAACTAATCAGTTGAACGTTAAAGAATTAACAGCTAGTGTACCAGAAATTAATATAATGGTCGATTCCAATTCTGACTCAGGAGTAGCGTTAGAGAACGAAGACTGCAAATCCGAAGAGACTAAACCTGAAGTTAAAACTACTAGAAAATGTAATCGAAGATTTGGTGATACAATAAGTTTTCTCCGGAGAGTTGACTTTTCTCCAATAAAATATAAACCATCCAATCGAGAAGGTGCCAAAAAGAAAGATGATAATAAAAATAATAAATTACAAGTACCGACCGCAAATAACAGAGTCTTCAACCGTCAAACAAGTAATGATAAGTCTCTTAGTGAAGATGAGAGAACTATGACTGTTGAATCCATTTTCTTCGATGCTAATGTTGAGCCAGTGATGCTGCGGCCAAACAAAGTGAACGATAGTATGAACAATCATTTCTCTGATGATGGAAGTGAGGATACCAGTGAAGAAATCTTCGATAAGGTGATGACCAGAAGCAGCATAAGAAGATCTGTCAAAGCGAATCCCAAATACAAGAAAATAAATAGGACTAAATCAAAACTTTTGGAACATATCAAAGTGAATATTGTTGATTGAAATGCTCACCAAGCAAAATGTAACCATTATGTGCACTCCCTATGTCATTGTACCCATCAATCTGAAATTATTAAAGGCTGTTTATTATCAAAATTAGTTTTTTATTCTCATTTTTCCAAAACCTGTGTCAAGTAACTTTTCTTTTTTGTAAAGTCTTAAGTTTTGATGTTGCCATCATGCATGTTAAAGTAGCAATAATATTTATCACACAAAGCTTACAACTTCTGAAAGAAATCAAAACAAGAACAGGTCAAGACATTTAAAGTTCAAAATTAGCTCATCCCTCACATTTACCTTCACAGTCTAAAGTAAATCGACATAAACTGAACTTATTGGATGAATGCATACAAGCCATCCGGATATAAACCCCGGTAAAGGTCGAAGGGAAATAAAATTATACTCGATTGAGTTGCTGACGAATAAATTGAGGAAAGATCCCCACGATGTAGATGGAAAAGTTGATATTTAAACATAATGTCGAGACATTTTATTTTTATATGTGAAACTTACATAGCTAATATAAAGTAGATATAGACAAAGTTGGCCTTTTTTTTTTTTTTTTTTTTTTTTTTTTTCGGGTGGGAAATCATCAAATAACTTCTCCCGCTCTGGGCGGAGCGGGAGGGCGTGTCAGACTTTTACTGACTAAAACCCACCGGTGTTCCTTCCGTTGCCTGTGTGCCAGGGCCACGATATCCCTTTCGGACAAACTCGCAACCCCGGCAGGCATTGGTCCTAACGGACCCCGTCAGTTTGTGCTGACATCTCTTTGAGGCGCGCGTGGAACACAACGCGCTACCCATCGCTCACCGTCCGCAGGCCCGCGCCTACGGTGGCCGGAAATCGGCTTGCGACTCCCGACGCCCGGGGCGTCTCCTGCGGCGACTAGGGGCATGAGGGCGTGAACCTTGTCTCACCCTCACGCGTTCCGCCTCCTCCTTCGCTAGCATAACTGCTTCGCAGAAGGAGGTGACGGCCTCCCATGCACTCTCGCTCCGAACCATGGCCTGAACCAGGCCCGGACGCGAGAGATCGCCGCCGCCGATCGCCTCCGTGAGGACACGGCGGTGCTCCGCCCAAGCTGGGCAGACCTCCACCGTATGCTCCACCGTGTCCTCCGGGCGATCCACACAGTGGTGACACCCGGGCGTTTCCTCCCGCTTAATCCTAAACAGGAACCTCCCGAAACATCCATGTCCGGTGAGGACCTGCGTCAGGCGGAAGGTGAGGACGCCGTGGCCACAATTGTGGCGTGCCCAAGACAAAGTTGGCCTAGTTCTAATTTGATTCTAGTCAGTCTGGTTTAAGCATAAGCATGATTATCCTATAATGTTCCCACAGGCCTCTTCTCAGAGAGCGGATGTGGGCCGTAATTCATCACGCGAGCCCAGTGTGGGGGTCTACACCGAAGCGATAATCCGAAGTATCGGCCGAATATTCGGCCGTTTTATAACTTCCAAAGTTTCGTTTTTTGACTTGGAGTCCTTACCCGATTTCAAGTATCATTTTTTACTTTGGCTTATCTCATTGACTGTCTTTTTTTTTCGTAGTCAGCCATAGTTAGCCGTAACAAGAAACGGCCGAACAATCGACCGATACTTCGAATTTATGTTCGGAGTAGACCCCAGATTTACAGTTTCTTTATTATTGTACTAGCTGTGCCCCGCGATTTTACCCACATAAGTCTCGATCCCATGGGAATGTCGGGATAAAAAGTATCCTATGATTACCCAGATGCCAAATTTCATCCAAATCTGTTCAGCTGTTTTAGCGTGAAAGCGTAATAAACGTTAGATAGGATTAGGTTTCGTCACAAAATAAAATGGTCTTCTTTTTACGCTGTGCTCCTGATCCAAATGCAACTATAATACAATGTATAAGGCTGACAAGAGGCAAATGATAAAAGTAGGACAAAAAAAAAAACCAAATCTATAATGTTTGTGGTAGCGGAAAAAATATATATAAAAATATATTCTTGAACATATTTCTCAGAACTTGGTTGTTACCAAAACAAGTTCAGAAAAAAAATCTCGATACAAATTAACGTTAAACTAACCATTTACTTTGAGTTTCAATCCAAAATATCTATATTCAATATCAACGTACGGTTGGTATTTAATTAATAACAAGAACGTCTTATTTGTATGTAGAACTTGGTTGTTTTTTATTTTCGATTACTCAACTCATTTTTGAGTAAATAGATAATTGGTTCATATTTGGCAATAAATTACAAGCGTTGTGTTAACACGCTTCTATTTCTTTTGTATGCAGTCTGATAGTGACCGCGGTTTACCTGTTGTCAGCGTCTTAAGTGCAGTGAAATTGGAAGAAAATTACAATAAAATAAGCTCCCAGACCCATCAAGAGTAGCTCAACTTAACATCACTCTTACACAAAGGTTAAGTTAAAGACTGGACATAATAAAGTTATCTCAGACAATAACAATCAACATGAAACTACTGCTGTTAAACTAGTTAATCCGACAAAGTTAAATTGTTAGTAAACACGGCTACAGTTATGTTCGTGTAACTATTTTGTAAGGGGCAATTTTATCTTTATGTTTGTGTTTAAAGGAGATTCAGCTGACGTAAATTTTATAGGCATTGTATTAACTTTATTCGTAAATTATAGTTTGACTCAGCACTGGTAGGATGAATAATGTTTTTTCTTTATTGATTGTGGTTTTAGTAGTCAAATCAGAACAGAAGATAAAGTGATTAATATAAGATTATAATGTCAACATAACTTTAATTAAAGAAATGATGTAACATAAATTACCTGAATTTCTAAGGAAAAACGAATTCCCAACACAGATTTATTAATTTAAAACAGCCAAGTGCGCGTTGGACTACGCACATTGAAGGGTTCCGTAGTTGGAATGACTTTATCCCAAAAACAAACAAAACATTGTAGTTGAAAAACATGTACTCCCATATATCGATAAAATGTCACGGTCAATTTTCCAACCGCAAATGTAAGTTGGTGGTATTACTCGTTAACTTTTCAAGCCTACTTAGCTGTGATAGTTTTACTTTTAATTTCGTTATATATACTACAGCCATGATTGTTTTCACATATTCATACAACCATTTAGCTAGCAGGGGGAGGAACACACTTGACTCTAACAAAATTTTGCATTTTAAAGCTTAATATTACGCAAACGGATCCCTGAAACGAAAAATGGTTTTCAAAAACCCGCATTATTTTTGAACGGCCTATCCAACGACACCGCACACCATGGGAAAGACGAGAACAAAAATATCAAACCCAATATGCCAATAGGACGGGAGACATCTCGGACAAAGGAAACTATCGCCCGATCTCTCTCGCGACAACTGTAGCAAAGTTGTTGGATAGTGTGCTTGAGTCCTGTCTGGATAATTACATAAATATACATGACGCACAGTTCGGGTTTAGACCTGGACTGTCAACTGAAAGCGCGATTCTGGTTCTTAAGCACACTGTCCAATATTATACTGAACGGAAGACCCCGGTCTACGCCTGTTTTTTGGATCTCTCCAAAGCCTTCGATCTCGTTTCGTATGAAGTGCTTTGGAGAAAGATGGAAGACAGGGGTATACCGGCAGAACTATTGAAAATATTTCAATACTGGTACGCGAATCAGACTAATTGTGTTAGGTGGTCAAACTGCCTCTCAAAGTCATACAGGTTGGAGTGCGGAGTGAGACAGGGGAGGTTGTCCTCTCCAAAACTGTTTAACTTGTATGTAAATGACCTCATAGTCGAGCTCAGCGATATGCGTGTCGGTTGCCGGGTAGGGGGTGTTTGTGTGAACAACATCAGCTACGCGGACGATATTATGGTGTTGCTGGGCCCGACTGCGAGGTCAATCAGGGAGATGCTGAAGGTTTGCGAAAAGTACGCCGCATCACATGGTCTTATTTATAATATAAGGAAAACCGAGTTCATGGTCTTCAGGGCCGCCGGCAAGTGCCCAGACACCATCCCTTCAATTTCGCTGAACGGCGCCACTATAAAGCAGGTGAAGAAGTTTAAATATTTGGGCCATATACTTGTCGATGACCTTAAAGACGATGAAGACGTGGAGAGGGAGCGCAGGGCGTTGGCGGTCCGTGGCAACATGTTGGCGCGCAGATTTTCTCGTTGTACCGATCAGGTCAAAATAACCTTGTTTAATGCGTATTGTCAAGGCCTGTACACGGGAAGTCTGTGCGGTCTCTCTGCGGTCAGTCAACTGCTCACGGGGGACGCTAAGCGCTTTGCGCGTCCAATATAATAATGTTTTCAGGATGATGTTGAAACTCCCTCGTTTCTGTAGTGCCTCAGGGATGTTTGCCCAATCAAATACAGATGGTTTCCATGCTGTCATTAGGAAAAAGGTGGCATCGCTTGTGAGGAGAACTCGAGGGAGTAGCAACAGCATCCTGAAAGTAGTGGCTGAGGACCTGAGAGCTCCTGTGCTGAGACATCTCATGCGGAACCATTGTCCGCATGACATGCCTCGTAAGTACATGACTCACTAATTGTTAAAATTACATATGTTACTTTTTAATTTCATTATTACTAATCCTAGTTTATAAGTTTTAGTATCTAAGGTGTGTACTAACAAAAATGGTTCCTATGTTGTTCCGAATAAAATAAATTAATAATAATAATATACGTGCAAAAAAAAAAAAAAACCTCTTTGTCGGCGTAATTAATATGTACACCCATGCCAAATTACAGCTTTCTAGTATTAAGAGTATCTGAGCTGAGCTGGGAACAGACAGACGCACATGGCGAAACTATAAGGGTTCCTTGTTGACTACGGAACCCTAAAAAACAACAAAAGAACGAAGGTAACTACAAAATCTCAAAACATGGTTAAAGTAACAAATACCTATTATTATATAAGAACAAATTCTTTTTATCTTTTACAGCCTTCAAGCTTTTTCGCAGAACGGTTTTATAATAAATTCGTCAAAACTTTTGCTTTCCTGAGGCCCTATGCGAGCAATATAAGTTTCCAACAAAAAATACAATCTCAGCGTAAACAAGATTCACTTGACAATTTAAAGTAATTCCCTACGAAGTTAAAAGGTACTAAAGCAGGACTTTTTTTACGACTCTTAGGTGTCCTTAAGTCTACGACATTATTCGTACAAATATCTTGTTTAAGAAATGCGTCTCCTGTGAATTTGCTGTCGTTTGAATGGCTATTGAGCGGCAAAGTAGAAGATAGAAAAGTAATATAGAAGTAAACCTATAAAGCTTCGTCCTGAAAACATAAGAAGCTAAATAATTGGATTATGGTAAATGTCTCCTGCTGAATATAGCCTTATTCTAGATCCTGTTTCGTACGATTAAAAGTGACACACTTGTACAAATGTACACCTGCTTCACACACGTGTATTTGGTCTACTTAGCAAATGTGAAGATGCTGCTAGTTTTCTGCAAGCAGACACAGAACCCAACAACGATGGTGACAACAAAGAAGCTCGACACGATATATCACTTAATTTAAAACAACTTCATATTAATAATTAAAAAATAAAGCTGACTCACATATCTGCTACATTGCAGGATTTATGAAACCATCACAACCATGGGAGTTACCGAATGGGTGGTCTAGCCCAGTCAATTGGAAAATCGAGACCGATTTAGACCGTACAATGTCAGACATTTGACACTTATTACAATGAAGTATTCGCTTTATGAGCTGTATAAAGCGGATTCGATTACCGATTTGAAAGTTGAAACAAAACAGAGATTACGTTATTTATTGCTTTTTAGGGTTCCGTAGTCAACAAGGAACCCTCATAGTTTCGCCATGTCCGTCTGTCTGTCCGTCTGTCCCCGGCTTAGCTCAGATACTCTTAGTACAAAAAACTGTAATTTGGCATGGGTACATATTACGAGTAGTTACGCCGACAGTCTTAAAATAAAATCCTGAACAAATTTTTTTTTAGTGTAACCTCCCTTACACGTAAAGTGGGGATGATATTTTTTTTTCTCGTCTATCCCATGTTGTGGGGTATCGTTGGATAGGCCGTTTATAAATATTGTAAGTCTATGGAAAACATTTTTCGATTCTGGGATCAGTTTGCATAATATTAAGCTTTGAAGTGTAAAATTTTGTTAGAGTCAAGTGTCCTCCCCCCCCTCCCCCTGCCAGCTAAATGGTTGACTGGGGATATGTGAAAAATTCATGGCATTAGTATATATAATGAAATTTAAAGTAAAACTATCACAGCTAAGTAGACCTTACAAGTTAACGAGTAATAGTCGACCAACTTAAATTTGCAGTTGAAGAATTGACCGTGACGTATTTCGATGTATGGGAGACTACAATGTTAAGTTTTTTCAACTACAATGTTAAGTTTGTTTTTGGAATAAGTTCATCCCAACTCCGGAATCCTTCATTGTGCGTGGTCCGACACGCACTTGACCGGTTTTTAAGTTACGAGAGTGTTACAACGTATAATATTCATCAGAAAAAGTTTTAATTTCGTTCGAACAGTTTATCTGAAAACGCTATCACTCTATCTAAATGTGTATCACACAGCCACTTGATTTATCACGGTGTGGGAGAGATGTACTGGCTTGTGTAGATTGGGGCGATAGGCACCGCGACACTTTCCATGAAGTTTTCATAGAAATTATGCGACATGTGTCGCGTCACGCTTGTTTGGAGCCTTAACGCTTAGTCGTGCTGCAAAGTAAACTTATCACAACGCGATTGGTTGAAAATTGTTCATTGTTACTCATATCCCTTCGTGTTGTGACACTGTAGTCGGACTGTACCCAAAGCACTTCCTCTGGAACTTAAAACCATTACGTAAGCATAATATCTTGAAAGTTCGCAGTTGGTGGGAGTGCCAATGGTCCGTGTAATGTAGGAGGCGACAAGGCGCCAAAGTTGGACCCAACATTGCGATACCAAACTTTTCACTCGATGTATGCTGATTCTCCTATGTGGTAAGGATAGCATGTTAGACTTCATTTCTGTTTATTAATTTATTATTTTTGATTTTACACTTTCCAGGATCTCGTGGCTAAGTAATAACAGCCGCACGGGTTGATCCATCAGGTTACGTCATGAGCCACGCTTGCCAGGGTTGGTACGTTGATGAGTGACCGGGGACCTTTACATACCGAGACTCCTCCGTGCCTCGGAAAGTACGTTCAGTCGTTGCTTCCGGCTGTCATTCGTGAATCTTTAACAGTCTTTACGGGTCATCAGAAGCCTGAAAGTCGGACAACCAGTCTTATCTTGTGGGAGTCACTATCTGACTTCAGTCAGCCCATGTAAAATACTGGTATTCAGCTACATCTGGTTAGACTGGAAGCCGACCCCAACATAGTTGGGAAAAAGCTAAGCAGAGTAAATGGTCTTACAAGTTCTGTATATAGCGGGTCTGATAACTTGAATGTCTTATTCTGTTTTTTCCATTGAAGTAATCAATGCCACGCACTTTACATCATTTATTAAGCCATAAGTTAGCGACATATAAGTCGTTTTTAGGGTTCCGTATGTCGGAATGAAAAAACGGGACCCAGTACCACTCCTGTCTGCCAGGGTTACGAGCCTGTCCGAAAGGGATATAGTGGCCCTGGCACACAGGCATTTGAAGGAACACGGGTGGGTTTTAATCAGTAAAAGTCTGACACGCCCTCCCGCTCCGCCCAGAACGGGAGAAGTTAATTGATAATTTCCCACCCAAAAAAAAAGGACCACTCCTGTGTCTGTCTGTCAGTCCGTCACAGCCAATTTGCTCCGAATCTAATGGACCGATTAAGTTGAAATTTGGTACACTTATCAATTTTAGTAGCCCGGTGATGTCCTCGTGTTGTAAACAGAAGGCCAATTCTCGTCCTTAAAAACGTTCAAATTCAAGTTGCGATCTCATCTCAGCGACAATCAATGTCAAATACTTGTCAAAAATGAAGGGAAATCAGAGGATTTTTTGACAGATTGACACTGAGATTAGAATGCGAACGTACTTAAAAATACGGGAATTACCCCTCTGATGTGGTGCAGATTCGCACGCCCGTCGCGCAAACAAAGAATAATTTCCTCGGAATATATGAGATATCAGAGGGTGTAATGATATCGAGGCGAAAACTTTTTCCCGCCGTAGATCGCGCCTCAAGTGAAAAGTATTAAATCGGCGAAGCAGCTGCTCGCCATATCCCAAGACTAGTTTCACCCACTTCTAAATTACCATCGCGTTATTACACGGACGTTATACGGAAATAAATTAATTTTGAATAAGGGGCTCATTTTTAAGAGATAAATAAAAAACCGGTTCATGAGATACAGCCTGGTGACAGGCGGACAGACAGACATACAGACAGACAGACGGCGGAGCCTTAGTAAGAAGGTTCCCGTTTTACCCTTTGGGTACGGAACCCTAAAAAGGGAGGGTTTCAATTATATATTTTTTATAATTTAAAATAATTGTTTTTTAAATTATTTAAGAAAATTTACGAAAATTTAGCATTCTTCTTACCTCCAAAAAGACTGAGCCTAAAATTTTGATAAGAATACAGAAAATATTTCCATACTTATAGATTACAGGAAAACCTGAAAAAAATCTATGGAATTAAAACAACATGGTAAATCTCCCAATACTGAGCGTAAAAACTTACATTTGAAGTAGGATTGTATGGGAGAACATGATTTTCAACTACAGTGTTGTTTTTTCTTGGGATAAATTCATCCCAACTACGGAACCCTTCATTATACATAGTCCAACATGCAACTGCTCGGTATTTTTTTTAAACGATGCGAAACATTTTTTTTTTCGTGTCACTAAGACTAACTAGGTGTCTGAATTTTTTATGCCACCCATGGACATCTGACTTGGCTTCACATAGAAAAACAAAAACAAAAAACGAGAAATATTTCTCAGGCATTTCCTCACGATGTTTTCCTTCGCCGTTTTTTAACCAAGTGTTTATTAACACTATTACCCCACCGTTAACTAAGAAGCATTCCAAGTCAAAAATACATACATATTTTGTCAAAATTTTGCTCGTATCACCTGTGTAACATTTATTTCGCAAAAAAATCTCTTGTAGACATTTGGAGTCAAATTTTTCATGAGCTAGATTTGTATGGATAAAAGTGTTGTTAGCATTTCATTGACAACATGGTGGCGAGTTGTGGAAAAGTCAGATTTCCGGTAATAACAGGTAATAGGCAGAAAAAATTGGCACATTATGTGTTTTTTGTTTGCGGACAGGCATTTTTAACAGGTTTTAGTAAACCGCTGATAGATGTCCTGTTGTTAAAGCAGGACAATATTTGTTATCTGAACAGAACCATTAATGTTCAAGAACCGGGGTGTTCAACCTTTTTGAATTCAAGGGCCGCGAACAAGGGAAATTGATTATATACCATTAAAACTTATAAGTAAGTAAGTAATTAAAAAACAACAATCATTGTAGTTATTTAGTATACAATTTTACAGGAAATGATACTACTAAAATTCAATCAATGAGATGTTTGACATTGTTTACTTTTAACTAATTTATCAATTTCTGCCCCAATAGTGGTTGTTGCCATTCTTAAACTGTTTTCGCACGCTAGTGTAAGTACCTACCTGTCTATTTTGTTTTAATTTCTATACATGAATGGTAGTAAATTAATTTAGTTTTGCCAAGCTATTGCGGGGCCGCCAAGAAAGCCAACGCGATCCCCAGGCGGCCTGGCTGCGCGGGTTGAAGACCTTTGGTCTAGAGGAAGCCATAAATATTCCTTTGATCAAACCTTGAAAGTTGCCACGTCACAGGACTCATTTGATTTTCATTTCAGGAACAGCTTATGTCTTCATTATCTCATCAGCAGGCTTACCATGACGATTTCTATTTCTACTCTACTGTAGAATAGAAATCGCTTCCTTCTCGGCAAGAAACTGTCAACTGTCTACACAGGAACAACATTTTTTTTTACTCTTCCGTCGATAAAACGCTTCTCTACGGTTCTCATGCTAAGCCTGCAGCACGATATTTTGGAGATGGCTGACACCTACAGTTAGTTTAACAATAATGTGAAAAAAAATATTTACGGCCACAGTGTTGGATTACCACGCAATTGGGATTGTCACGATTTTTAAGGTTCGGTACCCAAAGAGTAAAACGGGAACCCTATTACTAAGGCTCCGCCGTCTGTCTGTCTGTCTGTCTGCCTGCCCGTCTGTCACCAGGCTGCATCTCATGAACCGTGATAGTTAGACAGTTGAAATTTTCACAGATAATGTATTTCTGTTGCCGCTATAACAACAAATACTAAAAAACTGAATAGAATATTCACAGAATAAATAGTTAAATATTCACTTTAAAAATAAATAATTAAAATAAAACAAATATTTAAGGGGGGCTCCCATACAATTGTTTTTTTTGCCATTTTTATAGATAATGGTACGGAACCCTTCGTGCGCGAGTCCGACTCGCACTTGGCCGGTTTTTACGTCCAATGTAACATGTTGTTAATTAAATAAGATGCCAATGGTTTTGCTAACGCTACTTGCACACAACTTTAACCTGCAGTACCAACGCAGTGTCGCATACCGGATATTCAGATACACGGGAATATCGTCTGAATTGTTAGTTGAGATCCGTTTGATACTAGCATAGGTACAAGTTTACCTTCCAAAGCAATGATACAGATATCTTCAAGTGTTAGGATATGAATCGTGTCTGTAACTTGCACAGTACTACAGTACCCCAAGTGTAAGTTTGCAAGAGAGTAAACGTAACTAGCGCGTTTGCGTTAAGATTTTTATTCTCACCCTTATATTCTTAGCATTATGATCTATCGATCAAATTTTAACGCAAACGAAATAGTTGCGTTTACTCTCTTGCAAACTTACACTTGGGGTACATATTACAAAGAGACATTCTTTGATGAAAATAGTGCTAGGAATGTTTATTGGAAGGGTAAAAGGATAATTATTTGAATAATTAATGAAATTACTATTTTGCTATTTTAATTATTCAAAAACAAAATATTTTATTTCACATAAACCTACATTGGGCACTTATGAAACGTCAGAAGCTAAGTGCACGGTTCCAATTGGTCGTTTCCTATGGAGAAAAGCCGGCAAGAAACTCACGGTAACTCTTTTAAAAATAATGGGCTTTTACAATGTTTTCAAATTACAGTGTTAATAGGTATGGGAGGACAGTGTAGGCCCATCAACAAGTACCAGGCACTTAAAAAAAGCAAAATAGAAAATGGCCTACAAAGCTACAGTCTATTATGCCAATCAGTTTTGTTTGTCGTAAAGTAAATTCAAACGATGAATATTGCATATAATCCAGAACCTAATGTTTAGGAGAAGACACTGGCTCATGTAACACAGGTGTTTTACCTTGCGCAGGAGGCTTCACTTTTTTTGTAAAAAAAAAATATGCCCATAAATAATTATAAATTTATTGGAAATAGAAGCCCGAAATTAATTCGATTTCCTGGAATTGGAATGGGCATTAATTTGTAAATATAGGGAAGTGTCATAGGCCTTTAAATCTTTCAGTAGAATTCTTTGCAAGATGTGGTCTTTACAGCCACTACTGTGTACAGTAGGCAGCAAGTAGACGGTAGAAAAAAAACTGGCCCAGTGCGAGTCGGACTCGCACATTAAGGGTTCCATACCGTATTAAAAATCGAGAAAAAAACGCCGATACCACGACAGGCGGACGGACGGACAGCGGAGGCTTAGTAATAACGGAACCCTAAAAACCAGTATAACCTGGTCTTTTATTCTTTTGAAACGCCGTACTACACAAGGCCAGCTCAAGGTCACAGTGTTAGCACACCGAAGGGCTCACTGTAGAACTTGGTTATATAAATATATAAATAACCACATTTTACATTAAGGGTGGCCAAAGCTAAAGCTCAGACAGAGCAGAACTCGCTGAAAGATAAAATAAAGCAAATAGACAAAAAAACATTATAAAATTATTTATCATTATTTAAATTATAAATTATTATCATTATATTTATGCGGAAGTGGTGAAACAGGCCATAATAATGAATAAAAAGTACAGCCTGGGGGCCTACTCTCTAAGTCCGTCAACGAAGATACGAGCCCGTCCGAAAGTAGTTGATCCATCAAAACAAGTGTAAAATTCAAATTTTCAGATAGGCAAAAAACACATTGGGAGTAGGGACAACTGACAAATATTGTTTTCAATCATTCTTAGTTCGGGCCCCGAACTAATCTTATGTGCCTAATTGATACGAAGTAAGAAACGCCCGTAACTTCGGCCGATACTACGGTCCTCGTGCTTAGGGAGTAGACCCCCTGTTTCGCAACAGATCCGTACCTGCTTCTCCATGTATGGTATGCATGGAGAAGTAGGCACGGATCTGTTTGATACTTCTCTAAATTAATCCATATTTTCGCCGCAACACAAAAGCGGCTCTGCGGTACTATGAATAATTATAATTACGACAGACCACAGGATTATTACTGCTGAAAACATTGGAACACTTTAATTAATAACCGTTGAATTGGTTATTTGGCAAAAGCTTTTAGCAGCAAATAACAAATCATAACCAACATACTTACCTTATTGAATTTAACATTAATTATGAATTTCAGAATGTTTATGTTTCGATCATTATTTTATTCAAAGAACTATTATACTTTTAAATACTATTTTTATATTTATTATTATTTTTCAACTTCGACTTCAAAAAGGAGGAGGTTCTCAATTCGGTAGTAAGCTTTTTTTTTGTATGTTTGTTACGCGATTGCTCCATCAATTGTGGACCGATTTTGAATTTTTTTTTTTCAAAGTGTATGCTCCCGAGGTGGTCCCATTGTCACCAAGTCAGAATCTGATGACGGTATCCCATGGAAATCCAGGGCAATCCTCAATTTTTATAGGCACACCTATATCGATTTCACGACACTTTCAAAGCACCATTTGGTGAAGTGGAACTGATAATGAAGACTACAGATGGCCACCGGAACTACTTAATACTGTTGCGGATTCGATAAGACACTTTATTATGGTTGCTAAGCAATTTATGCTCGTCACAATGCATATGGTGAAGTCACCATCAGTTCCAGTTCTCCTGGTACTTACCAGGAGAACTCCTGAACTATTAACGCCCCTGCATCGGGACAAGCAATATTTTGTAAAAGGTGATGAGCAGTTGACATTAACTTAGATAAATTACAAAACGACCCACTAAAAATTGAAAAATAAAAATAACCTTAATTTCGGAAGTCAGTGGCAAAAAACTAAAATAGATCCAAAGACACCGACTTCCGAAATTAAGATTATTTTTCACTATGTAGTGTTTTTTTGGAAGTCGGTTGTTTTTTTTTTTTTTTTGGAAAAATTTTATATGTACATACTTTAATTATCAACATTTATTTTATAGCAGGAAACTTACCTGAGAAAAGTTTACAGTACTTTGACGAAAGCAAAAATATTGCTCAACGAAAATATTTCTACTTACTAAACCACATACTTTTACTAAACTAGCTTGTCTTCTTATTTCAAAATTCTTAAAAATCTTGTAAAACATACTTTTCGGAATAAATTAACTACAAAATTATACTGCCTAACAGCAAGGGCACAGCAACGATGTGTCTGATTAGTACCCATAGTTTCTTAAGAAATTCAAACTCATCATTGTGTTCACTCATAATGTCATAATCATAACACGAAGGGTTCCGTACCATTATCTATAAAAAACGGCAAAAAAATCACATTTGTTGTATGGGAGCCCCCCGTAGGTAAATATTTGTTTTATTTTAATTTAATTATTTATTTTTAAAGTGAATATATAACTAAAATTCACAGAATATTTCAAGCGTCTACCTGTTGCCGTTATCAATATCGAGCAAAAACGAGCAAAAATATCACGTTTGTTGTATGGGAGCCCCCTTAAATATTTATTTTATACTGTTTTTAATATTTGTTGTTATAGCGGCAACAGAAATACATCATCATCATCTGTGAAAATTTCAACTGTCTAACTATCACGGTTCATGAAATACGGCCTGGTGACAGACGGACAGACAGACAGACGGCAGAGCCTTAGTAATAGGGTTCCCGTTTTACCCTTTGGGTACGGAACTCTAAATATAACAGTCTCGCTTTAATTTTCATACCTACAATTCGACAGACCTTCAAACAATGCAGACATAAATTACTACCCTACCATAAGGTCGGTACGAGTATAACGCAAAGATAGTCCAAACGAGAGTACTAAAAATCTAATCTAAGCAGTCCTTTGTACTGTTCCGTTTTATCAACAGCTCTAAGATGAAACATCAAGTTTTACAGTAATGGATATTGCGAGTCTAGGTAGAAAGTGGTTAGTTTTATTGTACACCTTGTAGTTAGGTACATTAGTTTTGTTGTATAGTGAACCGACTTCAAAAACAGGAGGAGGTTCTCAGTTCATCGGAATCTTAAAAAAAAAAATCGGTTGTCTGTAAAGTCGGTTTACTGACGATAGGTGAACCGACTTCAAAAACAGGAGGAGGTTCTCAGTTCATCGGAATCTTAAAAAAAAAAATCGGTTGTCTGTAAAGTCGGTTTACTGACGATAGTTGCCTAAGTCTTAACTGGAACGCCGCATGAGAGGTAACGCCGCATGAGTCATGTTTTTTCGTGCGTGCAGCCGGCTCCATCGAATTATAAGACGTTGTCACGTCAAAAATATCTCACGAAGCGACGCGCGCTTTATTTGTGGTAACCTAGTGTACAAAGACGCTGTGAATTTGTGCGTGAAGACTAGTAGCGTCAGCAAATAACACACACACGCACACACACACACAGTTTCGACTTCACCATTGTCTCGGACGGAACTGAGAGCTCCTGTGCTTACACAAACATTCACAGCGTGTTTGTACATTTGGTTACCACAAGCAAAGCGCGCGTCGTTTCGTGAGATAAAAATACTGTAATGGTTGAAGCTGTAGGTGCTTGAAAGTGTTGATTGTTTGCTATACATGGCAATGTTAATAATTATAAAATAAATAATTAAAGTAGGGTAGGCTGCACAACAGCGATAACGTAACCAGTATAAGCTGGTATCTTATTCTATTGAAACTCTGTACTAGGTCAGCTCAAGGTTAAATTGTTACCACACATGTCTACACTGCTCAACTTGTGGTACCCAAGAATATTATCGTGAAAAGGGACTACCAAACATAGCCCAATAGATATAATTATTGGTTAAAGAGACATGTTTTCAAGAGGTTGGGCATGTGGTGACATCTATATCGTCACATGCTAACTACACATGACACTGACGTCACGCAAAATCCTGCATCGCGCAAGCAGAGTTTACACCACACACAAGATCCTCCCTTTTCTATGAGGATGTGTGAACTTTACACTCTGTTCCTCATATCTCTCTATAAAGGGCGGATTCTCTCGTCGGCTAATAACCACACAAGTTATTTGAGGTACCTTTAAATAGTTACTTAAAATAAAATCCTAAATAAATTTCATGTACAATGCAGAAGAAAATCATAGTACAGTCGGTGACCAGCATTACCAGACCCTTCTTCCATTATTCTTCTTTGTAATAGGGGTCAGATAATGCTGGTAACCGACTGTACATAAGAAAGGTTCAAAACAAAGTTAGAATGTTTGAAGGGAAAAACAAAACTTGCATCTCTATAAATAACATAATAAATATTTGCATAGTTTGATAGTTTGCCCCTCTTTGTTCACATGTATGTCACCGATGGTGCATGCCAACATACCAATAACCAACACACCAATTTCAATTGAAAGCAATAAAACAATAAAGTCACCACAACTAGGTACCAGGTAGGTACTCTGTGTATGAGTTCTGATGATGATCACGTCTCGGGCTCGGCGTGTAAACTGCAACGTACTGGAGACAAAGGACCACAAGCAATTGCTCTCCGACCATCACCGGATGGTGCAAGGTATATAATCAGAGCAGACTCAATTTCCTCAAACGTTAACCAGACATGGAGACTCGGGGGACGAATAGTTCATCATTCAATGAACCAGCTCAAAACTATAACACTAGCAGCGTCACTCATTAATGAAGCTTGGTATTCAACTAGTGTACCCAGCGGATAATCTCATTTTCATAGATGTTAGATAAAGATTGGCTATCTTAATGTTTTTTAGGGTTCCGTACCCAAAGGGTAAAATGGGAACCCTATTACTAAGGCTCCGTCGTCTTTCTGTCTGTCTGTCTGTCCGTCTGTCACCAGGCTGTATCTCATGAACCGTGATAGTTAGACAGTTGAAATTTTCACAGATGATGTATTTCTGTTGCCGCTATAATAACAAATACTATAAAACAGTATAAAATAAATATTTAAGGGGGCTCCCATACAAGAAACGTGATTTTTTTTTATCGTTTTTGCTCGATATTGATAACGGTAACAGGTAGACGCTTGAAATGTTCACAGAATATTTAGTTTTATTTTCACTTAAAAAATAAATAATTAAATTAAAATAAAACAAATATTTAAGGGGTGATGTTTTTGCCATTTTTATATATAATGGTACGGAACCCTTCGTGCACGAGTCCGACTTGCACTTGTTTTATTTATACGTACAGATCCTTAATCAACAAAATCATTTATGATCGTAAACACTTCAACAACCAAATGTATGACTCCGCATTAAATGTAGGAAGCATAACACTTATCAATTTTGTCTTTAGGTCCGGTGTTAGCGCATCACATAAGCGCGTGATTGACAGTAAAAAGGCGCGGGGTGTTGGATTGCTGCGTACCCTCCACACTACTCCACAGACGCGCGCGACGCATCGGCAATCCGACAAGCACTGCATGAGCACCCCTGAGTTTGTTTCGCCATTTCTTCTCAGAGGTCTCTCTCCAGACTCTCTGGGTAGTCAGATAGGAAATATCGACTAGCTTATTTTTAAGTTTTTAATATGACGTGTAAAGTGATTCCGTTATCCTATTTACAGAATAAACAATTTCATTTCATGTATCAAGAGGCGTAATTCCTTTCAGATCAATTAAGCCAGGTTAAATATTTAATTATTTCACTACGTTCGAGAATGCTTCAAGAGAAAAATTATACTCACAAAACGCTGCCGCTCACACCTTGTGCCAAAATTCAATTGTACGTGAATCCAACCGCCCACGCCCTCGCCGGTCAAAGGAGACTGCTACTGGGAGCGCTTCTTAATATTTTCTCAGGAAATAAAGGTTATTCGTACTTTATGTGCGGGGTTACTCCGTATTTTCATTGAATGCTAGTGTGCTTTGTTTTACAAAGAAAGTTAATAACCTACAAGTAGATATTGTTGCAAGTTTAGCGGAGTGTAATTTGAACGTCCCTATCGAATAAATATGCAAGTATCTTCCGATTCTTTCCAGATTAGGATTTTCTGTTTATCCTGAGTACTATGGTTTATTGGTCAACTAGGTGCGACCCGCGGTTTCACCCGCGTAAGTCTCGATCCCATAGGAATATCGGGATAAAAGTAGGTTATGTCTCAATCCAGGGTGTCAGCTACCTCCATACAAAATTTTATCAAAATTTGTCCGGCCGTTTGAGCGTGAAGAAGTAACAAACACACACACACACTCACAAACTTTCGCCTTTATAATATTAGCGTGATGATTAACACAAATCTACTCGCCATAAACTGATGAATCGACACTTTTAAATAATATGATTTTTTTCTGCAGGTGCCATTCCTTATAACTTCAGCTATCTGGCAGTGAAAGTCCCGTCAAAATCGGTTTCGGAGATTAGCCGGAACAAACAGACAGACATTTTTTTTTAAAATATTTACTGTTTTTAGGGTTCCGTACCCAAAAGGTAAATCGGGAACCCTATTACTAAGGCTCTGCCGTGGTCTGTCACCAGGCTGTATCTCATGAACCGTGATAGTTAGACAGTTGAAATTTTCACAGATGATGTATTTCTATTGCCGCTATGCCGCTATAGCAACAAATACTAAAAAACTGAATAAAATAAATATTTAAAGGGGCTCCGATACAACAAACGTGATTTTTTTGCTCGTTTTTGCTCGATATTGATAACGGCAACAGGTAGACGCTTGAAATATTCACAGAATATTTAGTTATATATTGACTTTAAAAATAAATAAGTAAATTAAAATATTAATCAAATATTTAAGGGGGGCTCCCATACAACAACCGTGATTTTTTTGCCGTTTTTATAGATAATGGTACGGAACCCTTCGTGCGCGAGTCCGACTCGCACTTGGCCGGTTTTTTTATAAATAATGGTACGGACCCCTTCGTGTGCGAGTCAGACTCGCACTTGGCCGGTTTTTTTGTTAAAAGTACCGTACATTCTTTCGTATGCCTTAAGTAAAAAGCTGTTATTTTGTCATTATAAAAAGACACTTACATTTTATTTATTTGTATACATGTTAGTAGACCTAAATAAATCATCATCTGCCTGGCTTTTTCCCAACTAGCTATTGGGGTTAGCTTCCAGTCTAACCGGATGCAGCTGAATACCAGTATTTTACATGGAGCGACTGCTTACCTGACCTCCAGAACCCAGTTACTTGGTAACACAATACACCTTGGTAAAACTGGTTGTCAGAATTTCGAGCTTTTTCGATTGCTTGTTGCATACACCCAACAAAAACGGGGTCACCAATTCTTAGATCCCTCATTTCCATAAAAAAATTACAAATAATATACTCATATCAGCAGGTTGTCTACATTTTTATTATATCCCTATTTCCGTGCAAGAACAGGACAAGTCTACAGCATGAAGGACAGCTGTGTCCCCTGATGCGACCCTTGTCTTTTAGATTTTTTTATTTGTCCCTCCCTGAGTTGTTCCCCTGGCGTTATGTCATATTAAATATGTCTTCTAATATCTTCCGTGTTTGTCCCGATTCTATTTTTGATGACGTAAGAGATAGTTGATAATGCAACTGTTGCTTCAATAGGCTTTACTTATAGAACCTACATCTGTTAGTATTTTTTATACAATGATTAAAAGTATTTTTGTATAATGAACTGTATTTTAATATCCAAATGAGACTGACATAAGCGATTTTGTCTCAGACAAAGTATGCTTGAATTTGGAACATTATGTGAATGCAATTAATTAGTTTGTTGACACAAAACACCTCAAAGTCAAATAAACGGTTTAAGTAACTAAGTTAAAAGAATATCTCAACACAATTTCAAATTCTTCAAAATCAATTAATTTACTTTAATTAAATGTAGATAGTTAGGTACTTTTCAAAGTTAATACAAATAATAATACTCTGTCCTTACTTTGACTGGGTTTACGTAAAATACTGTACAAACATTTTATTATTCTATTTTAATGTAACATAAAACATTAAAAACCGTTACCAGCATTTTAACTTGAGAACTACTTATTCTTAGAAAAGTTTTCTGGCTAAAGGAGCAAAAAGGAGTATGTAATGATCGTGGCAAGCGCCGGCGTTTAGTAAAAACTACAGAACGCCTACCCCCGTAGAAAACAGGCGTGAGTTTATGAACCTATGTGTGTGGGTGTTTGCTGGCTAGATTTTAGTACAAAAACAAACGGTTTGACGGCACGGTTGGCGCAGTGGTTAAGCGATTGACTGCTGCGCTGCGTGTCGCGGATTCGAATCCCGCACGGAACAAATATTTGTATGACCTGCAAGTAGTTGTTCCGGGTCTGGCTGTTTGTGTATGTGGGTTTAAATGGTTGTAAACGCACTCACGATACAGGAGAAATTCCTAGTGTGAGGCAGTTTAAAAAAAAAAAAAAAAAACACTATTTATAGTCCAAGGGCGGGTCCAGGCGAGCTTAATCCAATCCTGCCTGTCCCTTGCTGCCCGTCCCCAGCGACGCCCTTGTGGCGGCATCAACATCGCCACATACGAACTACGCGCCACACTGACGTCACGCAAATCCTGCATCGCGCAAGCAGAGTTTACCTCGTGACTATTATACAGGTTGGAATTTTGTAATGCCACCTGGAGGGAAAGTACTCTTAATACTGCAGATAGAAAATTTTACTCAAAGGAAACATTCCTTTATTTTTGAATAGAAAGCAAACTCCATTCAAAGATTTTCGAAAATTCTCTTCTCCCACACCCGGGAATCGAACCGGCTAAAATCTGAAAAAATTATACCCTGTACTTTTATTGCATCGATCGTTAGGGTCAATTATAAGGATGGAATCTCTGTAACAAACATGATAAATTAAATGAAAGGAAAACCAGGAAATCTGAAGTTACAAATTCAATGAGTCAAGTTAAAGCTCTTTAACTAACATCCATCTTTTGTAATGCAGACTCCTTTGCGACATACTCGTAGCTGCGTGTATGAGGTAATTTAAATATGGAATGTTAGATTAAAATTTGAAAATTAGATTGTCATAGTTGTTATTCACATTTGATTGTTTTTACAACTCATTTCACATTTTGTCTAAATTAGTTTGTTGACATAAAACACCTCAAAGTCAAATAAACGGTTTAAGTAACTAACTTAAAAGAATATCTGAACACAATTTCAAATTCTGCAAAATCAATTAATTTACTTTAATTAAATGTAGATAGTTAGGTACTTTTCAAAGTTAATACAAATAATACGAGTAATACTCTGTCCTTACTTTGACTGGGTTTACGTAAAATACTGTACAAACATTTTATTATTCTATTTTAATGTAACATAAAACATTAAAAACCGTTACCAGGATTTTAACTTGAGAACTACTTATTCTTAGAAAAGTTTTCTGGCTAAAGGAGCAAAAAGGAGTTTGTAATGATCGTGGCAAGCGCCGGCGTTTAGTAAAAACTACAGAACGCCTACCCCCGTAGAAAACAGGCGTGAGTTTATGAACCTATGTGTGTGGGTGTTTGCTGGCTAGATTTTAGTACAAAAACAAACGGTTTGACGGCACGGTTGGCGCAGTGGTTAAGCGATTGACTGCTGCGCTGCGTGTCGCGGATTCGAATCCCGCACGGAACAAATATTTGTATGACCTGCAAGTAGTTGTTCCGGGTCTGGCTGTTTGTGTATGTGGGTTTAAATGGTTGTAAACGCACTCACGATACAGGAGAAATTCCTAGTGTGAGGCAGTTTAAAAAAAAAAAAAAAAAACACTATTTATAGTCCAAGGGCGGGTCCAGGCGAGCTTAATCCAATCCTGCCTGTCCCTTGCTGCCCGTCCCCAGCGACGCCCTTGTGGCGGCATCAACATCGCCACATACGAACTACGCGCCACACTGACGTCACGCAAATCCTGCATCGCGCAAGCAGAGTTTACCACGTGACTATTATACAGGGTGGAATTTTGTAATGCCACCTGGAGGGAAAGTACTCTTAATACTGCAGATAGAAAATTTTACTCAAAGGAAACATTCCTTTATTTTTGAATAGAAAGCAAACTGCATTCAAAGATTTTCGAAAATTCTCTTCTCCCACACCCGGGAATCGAACCGGCTAAAATCTGAAAAAAATATACCCTGTACTTTTATTGCATCGATCGTTAGGGTCAATTATAAGGATGAAATCTCTGTAACAAACATGATATATTAAATGAAAGGAAAACCAGGAAATCTTAAATTAATTTAATTATTTACAAAAAATGGTAAACTAACTAATTAGTTGCTCGAAATGGGCTCCATTCTCTTGGATACACAAATTTATTCTTTTAACGAATTCATTTCTAGTAACCTTTAATAAAGTGTTGTGGTGAATATTATAAATCGTATTCTGAACTTCAACTCTCAACTCGTTGTCATTCGCATAAGATTTCATGTAAATTTGATTTTTTACATATCCCCACAAAAAAAAATCTAATGGGGTGAGATCTGGCGATCTCGCAGGCCATCTGATTGTGCCGTTTGTACTAATCCAGGTATTAAAACGGTTATTAATGTAGGCAGTAGTGATTCTGCTGTTATGTGCTGGAGCACCATCTTGCTGTAGCAAGCGTATTTGGTTTCGCTCTTCCTCGGGGAAACCATTTAACTCGTTTCTTAAAAGATCCAGTATTTCAATATATTTGACAGTGTTTAATGACCTTCGTACACGTGGACTAACACTACATTATTTCTCATAATTCCGCACCAAACGTTGAAAGAAAATCTTACTTGATTGTTAGTTTCATGAACACGAACAGGATTCACTCGAGACCAATAATGGTTATTGCGGTGATTACAATCACCGCAATAACCATTATTGGTCTAGAGTATGCATGCCATTCTTGCTGAAGTTGGTTTCGTCAGACCATACAATGTTACTCAAAAAATTAGGGTTTCGGTCAATTTCTCCAAGCATGTTTTCACAAAATTGTAATCGTCTGTCACGATCCCCAATATGCAATTTTTGCACCAACCGACCTTCACGATAGCATTTATACTTATACTTTTTCAGCACTTTAAGTACGCGAGTGTGGGTTGTTCCTAATTCATCGGCAGCATCTCTACTTGAAGCCTTTGGAAATGATTCAAAGTATGTTAAAACATCTAGTTCAAAATCGAAATAGTTTTGTTGAATAGTTTGCCGTCTCTTCTTGAAACCACCCGTATTCTTTAAATTTTCTACCATTATTTTCAATACGAACTGAGTTGGTGCTTGTCGGTCTTGATATCTCTCTCCATACCACCGCAGAGATAGCCGCATAGATTCACGTTTTTGTTATTTAAAAAATAAGCTTCCATCAAATCCAACTGTTCTTGATAAGCCATTTACACCGTGAGACAAAATGTGAAATGAGTTGTAAAAACAATCAAATGTGAATAACAACTATGACAATCTAATTTTCAAATTTTAATCTAACATTCCATATTTAAATTACCTCATACACGCAGCTACGAGTATGTCGCAAAGGAGTCTGCATTACAAAAGATGGATGTTAGTTAAAGAGCTTTAACTTGACTCATTGAATTTGTAACTTCAGATTTCCTGGTTTTCCTTTCATTTAATTTATCATGTTTGTTACAGAGATTTCATCCTTATAATTGACCCTAACGATCGATGCAATAAAAGTACAGGGTATAATTTTTTCAGATTTTAGCCGGTTCGATTCCCGGGTGTGGGAGAAGAGAATTTTCGAAAATCTTTGAATGGAGTTTGCTTTCTATTCAAAAATAAAGGAATGTTTCCTTTGAGTAAAATTTTCTATCTGCAGTATTAAGAGTACTTTCCCTCCAAGTGGCATTACAAAATTCCACCCTGTATATAACGTCCTGACATCAATGGACCCGACCATTACCCAGTAACCCACCAGACATAACACCCGTCTGGTCGGAGGATTCTTACTTTTCTATAGATGATGAGTGAACTTTACACCCTGTTCCTCAAGCCTATATACCCTAAGCCGAGGTCCGTACCTCACAGGGGGTGCTTTCAGCGTGTAGTCGCTTAGTTTTTAAGTTTTATGCCCTGCCTGGAGGCCTTAATTTATTGAGGCACCACAGGTAAGCTTGGTTAAGCAGCCGACATCCTCCCTAGGATAGGTTGACCTACGAATTGCCATTAAAAAAAAGTCCACGCAAGCTGAACTGTAGGTTTAGCTCATAAGTAATAAAGTCACCAAACATCTCCTACAGCAAATGTCAGAGTGATTTGTAGCGAAATATTGAAGCAGTGCTCACAAATGTTGTACAGGCCTTCAATTACAACTGACGGCTGACGGACAGCCAATACGGGTGATGAACTGACGCCGGTGATTGACATCTAGGACAATTTTAGATAGAAATAGACTCCCGTAATCAATGGGTTCCCCAAAATACTTTTTCTGAAACATGCTGGGAAATTTGACCATTATTTTGACAACCTTCTTCGAGATAAATCGTTATTGCTGTACTGGTTGGCAAGTACCATACATGCGAGCAGCGGCCGCGAAAAGTTGTACGAAAATCCATACCTGTTGTGGTTTAGCAGCCAAATAAATTACATAGTAAACTCATATCTATCGTGTAATTTATAAATGGAACGATCTTTTACTCCAAAACATGGCAACCAAGGAGTTAACTTATCAAAGGTTTTATTTAAATTTCGAACTGGCTTGAAAATAGAAATCTGTTATTGAAAAAACATAACAAATGAACATATTGGCACGTGAAAAATGATCGTTGTTCGTCATTGAATCTGGAATTTATAAATAACTAGCTGCGCCCCGCGGTTTCACCCACGTAAGTCTCGATCCCGTGGGAATATCGGGATAAAAACGTAGCCTTTAGGTTAAATCAGGGTGTCAGGTATCTCCATACAAAATTTTATCAAAATTGGTCCAGCCGTTTGAGCGTGAAGAAGTAACAAACACACACACACACTCACAAACTTTCGCCTTTATAATATTAATGTGATTTACTAAGTTTGAATTTACACGCATTATTTGACAAAAGCACTATACAAACCTTGGCCGCAACCAGGCATTGATGGACTCACGTATTACGCGTTCGTCCATCAATGCCTCTTTTGCTGGCCTCTGCAGTAATGTACTTACTATAAGGTAGGTACTAAAGAACCATTATATTAAAATGTGAAGCGAAAACTTTGTACCCCTTTTTACGAAAAATACGCCGACGGAGGAGTATGTTGGTATAGTCAAAGTTTATAATTATGGAGGAGGAGTGCAGAAAGCTAATATTTTTATATAATATGCATTAGAAATAAATTAAATTAATAAAAAAAACAACACACACATAGTGTGAGGCCTCATGACTTAAAGATAGATAGGTGACAGAAGTGACAGCTTGAGCATGGAATAAGTAAGTACTACTCATGGAATTAGTAAGTCCTATATAGATTGTAAGTAGAGGGGATCGAATTTCGATCAGTGGGCGACCACTAGTAGAATTAGATGTGACAGGTCTGGTAATGTATCTCTAAATCTCGCTTTCAGCAGTAGGTACATAAGGTTTAATAATTTACTGAAAACGTTTTTAAGATCCACAAAGTAAAACTATAGGTACCTATATATATATATATATATACTACTAGGTACTAACTAGTTATAGTTAGCTAATTTTGTGAGTTAACAAAATAAATGCTGTTGTCGTCAATTCAATTTATTCAATAGAAATAAGCGCATTTTAATAGTTAAATTAAATTTTTCGTTAGCAATACCATATCCTTTACAAAAAAATGTGCAATATTAAAAACATCATTTCATGAAACCAAAATTTAAAATCCTTTACGAAAAGCCCAGGATATTGTAACAACAAGTCCAGGTGACGTATTTCGTACAATGGACGATCGTTAGTACTCGCCGGTACGCCAGCAATTTGCGCCAAAGCGGATTCTTTTAACAGACGCCTGTCATAGAATAATAATGCGTAGAAGCGACACTCCAGATGACCTGTGGAAGCTTTTATTCGCTTTCAAATCGTTTGGTATTTCTACAACGGCTTTCAACAGGATTGACATAAGCTTTTCGGTAGCTTTAAGGTGGAGATTTCTTGAAAATGGCCAAAAAGGTGGTTTTTTAAAGCAGTTTATCTCTTAAACCGTAAATATATTTTCCAAAACAAAAACAGTGTGATATTTTGAAGTCTTTTGTGCATACGGTGATGGAACTCAAAACATAATTAAATACATCAAAAAATCTTCAAAACAACTCTTAATTATTTTTAAAAGCAGTTTATCCCTTTGTTAACAGTTATAATTATAATTAAAAGTATACCATAAAATTGCAAATGCCAAACTGCATCCGGTGCCGGATTATTTTTTATTAATTAGTTAATATCTAATTTTATACGATTTTATTTGCATTTTTACGCCATAAGTTGTGTCATCGCGCATCGCTTTCTTTTGTATGCAACCTGACAGTGACAGCGGTTTATCCGTTGTCAGCCTCTTAAGAGTCCTGCCAGGGTTGCGAGTTTGTCCGAAAGGGATATCGTGGCCCTGGCACACAGGCAAATGAAGGAACACGGGTGGGTTTTAGTCAGTAAAAATCTGACACGCCTCCCGCTCCGCCCAGAGCGGGAGAAGTTATTTGATAATCCCACCCAAAAAAAAAAAAAAAGGCCATACTAGCGATACCGGTGCAGTGCGTCGTCGCACCGCTATGATTTCAACGCACCGCGTGCCAGATAGGCAATGTGGTGTCGCAACAAACCCCCGCTTACTACGACGTCGTAACGTCTCAGTGGTGGGTGTCAGTTTTCTGTAATATAAGCAACAATGCGCTGGGCTACGAATCTATGATTCCGCTCCGAGGCGACGCTCGGCATCGCACCGCAACATCCTTCCCAGTTTCGGACTCTGGTCTCTGGTCTCCTTGTCCGTTGACATAATCTTTATTTTTTCATGAATATCCTGAGACAACCATAAAGAGTAACTTAATAATAAACACAAGATAGCCAAAAATCGTTTAAAGTTGTTTTGACAATAACATATACTGATATAGGCAGGTCATCAACAGTTGGAGAATGTGAAATGGTGGATTGTAATAATGGTTTGGTTGTCTTTGGACTGATTGGCCCTATCCCCTTGTACTAGTATTAAACTGTATCACGAATTCACGAGCGAATAGTCTTCCTCAACCTTAGAATAACAGATTTCCACAAGGATCTTATTACAAGTCACATAGTTTAGCAGATTGATTACATACTGTATAGGTAAAAATCAGTACAGTTTACAGTTATATTAAATAAGTTACATGATTGGAATTGACGTTGAGCGAGCGTTGAGTCGACCAAACAGTGCGTTGCGATGACGTGTCATCGCAACGCACTGTTTGGTATGTCACTGTGATTTGGATGTAGAATGACGCAACGTCACAGCTCAGGAGTCTCAACACACGCGTAACGCATCGTGTGGCTTCGCTCTTACTGTCAGTATATTAGAATGTACTCTGTGGCTCTTACTGACGCGAAAGTGATCGGTTGCGCTTTCGAACTAGGTACAGACCGATTCAAACTATATGGCGGCTCGAAACATGAGGTGAGTCACTGCGCAGTAACAAATTCACGTGTCAGCGGGGGTGAGGGATGGAGTACTGCGCAGTGAGTAGCGCACTTCAGAGCCGCCATTAAGTCTGATGCGTACTATACTCATTGGTGATTTGAGTTTGTAACTGGTTGATTTTGAGTGACGTCGTGGACGATACGCCTGTGTCAACCCAGTTTTAGTTTAGTCCAGCGGCCAGATGTGGTCGTGAAAGCGCGTCGTACGTACAGGTCAAGTAACAATTTCACTAATTTAATCCTTCAACCAACGACGGTAACTCATTTGTGTTGCGACTATATACATTCCTACGTTAGGTACTAAATTTTGGGCGTAGATATACATATATGTCGGAAATTATCCCACGGGAACGTTCTACGGGAATAAAAAGTATTCTAAAATAGAATACAATACTCTTTATTATGTACACAATAAAAACCACCACCACCACTCCCACCACCAGCACCATTGTAGTCTTTGTCCTTTAATCGAATCCGTTCAGCCATTCAGACCGTCAGATTTACACTCCCGGACTTCTAAATCGAGCCATCCTGCATTTTTAGGGTTCCGTACATCCGAATGAAAAAACAGAACCCTTATAGGATCACTCGTGTATCTGTCTGTCTGTTACAGCTAATTTTCTCCGAATCTACTGGACCGATTAAACTGAAAATTGGCGCACAAATGAATTTCCCTGACCCAAACACGGACGTGTAGCGTAAAAAATGAATTTTGAATATGGCAGTCAGTTTAGAGAAGCAAATTAGAAAATTTAAATTAAAATTATCAAGGAAACCGATGATATTTGAATATTCCGCAACAAGTGCCGAAACTACAAAGCCTAAAATTTTGGTAAAAGAAATACAGAAAATAGTTTTGTACTTAAAAATTACAGAAAAACCTATAAGAAGTCTATAGTTTAAAAATTTCATAGTAAATCTCCGAATATTTTGCGTACAAACTAATATTTTCACTTGGAATGTATGAGAGAACATGATTTTTAACTACAATGTTAAGTTTGTTATTGGGATAAATTCATCCCACTACGGGGAAAACCCATCATTGTGCGTGGTCCAACACGCACTTGGCCGGTGTTTTGTACAAACGTCTGTATATTTTTTTATGGTCGCAAATTCAAATTTGGGACAGCGAGATGACACAAAAATCACGGCCGTATTTTGGCTTCAAAACTCACTCATCACTGTTTTGATGTTTTAGACCTCATACCTAACATGGAAATGAACGGTGACTCAATTTAGGAGTCCGGGAGTGTATTAAGTATGTATATGGATTAGTATGGATTGTCAGTTATTGTTTATTATTTTATTCAATTATGTGAAGCAATGTTCTAAATATTATTTATTTTTTATAATCATGTATTTGCAGTTTTAATATTTTATTTTGTAAAGTTAACCATGTGCCCAAGTGAAATTACATTTATTATTAGTTGTTAAACTGACTTTTGCCAGTTGACAGCAATGAGCTGTCAAACGGTAGCCTACGTGTACAATCTCACTTGGGATCATGGCGGTCGAGCTTGAAAATAAATCTATTATATTAAATCAAGATAAACATTCGATAATATTAGAAAATCAAAAATGGAAGGGGGTTGAACATACTTAATTAGTTTACTCTTTGGCTTGAACACTCGCAGACGTATTTTATGTATTAAGAAGCAGTGTTAACGAAGTGTAGTAGGATTGTTATTAAACTGATTACAAAGCTGTGCAGACGTTCCTTTGTTTGTAACATTATAGACGATTACAGGATGCACGGGGGTGCAATTTTAGCTTAGCAGTCTTAACATGGAGTTTCACTACTACACATTCTTCTTATTCTATGGCCCATTGAAATACGATGAGGATTTAAAATTAAATTCTGAAGGAGTTTGTCTGCAGGGAGATGTTATTTTGTTCAACTGCGTTAATAATATTGACTACGTTTACTTCTGAACTGATAATGCCGTAGTTTGTGAACTTCTATTCTCCGTGGATCGGTAAGTTCAGATAATAGTTGGTCCGCGTCAAATAACACGTTTCTTCGAGCAAGTCTTTCAACTTATAAAACAGTATAGAGATACATGTAAAATATTTTAAAACGTTAATTCTTATAAAAGTATTAAACGTAATTTCACTATTTCTATGCCTTTATAATTAACTGTCTTATCACTATCATTAGATAGCTAATTACAAACAAAGAATTAATTTCCGAACACAGTGGTATTCATCAAATAGTTTTGTTGCGTACAATGTGAATTATAAACCTTGTAGGTATTTATGCTTCTGATTCCTATCCAATCTTTGACTTCTTAATTTAACTTCAGACAGCTGTCTTGCTGGGGAGTTTGTTGCGCCAGTTCTTCTTCCCAGCTATAGTACTAGGAAGTGGTGAAGAACGGGCGTTTTGAGGACTGTCTTATATAATTTAAGCATTTTCTATAATAATGTTTTTGATGACATTTTTGCCTCTAGTCCCTGGTGTCCTGAAATACAAGTCACGGCTTAGTTTAGGCACCACTCTCCCACAAATGAACATTGTCCTACATCATAATTATTTTTTCATTTTTAAGTTAGAGTTATTTGTGGAAGAAAAATAAACATTTTTATTATTATTATTTTGATGATCGAAAAGTGCTGATTCAGGCTGAGAATCAGCACTTTTTAATAAATTACTTTTGATTTGGTTTTTTTTTACATAATTATAATAGTGTACGTAAAGAACGAACAGAAATAAGGTGTACGAGTCTTGATAGTTCCAGTAACAATACCAGAGGAATAACTTCATAAATTACAGGTGAAGGATGACTAAAACATGAAAAATATGGTTAAATTAAATTAAATATTACTTATTATGGTTATACATTACAAGAGAAACCTGAAGCACCTTAAGTTTAACTGGAATCAACAAATTAAAAATCCATTTAATACATTCCGTACCTACATCATTTTAATTCCTACCAATATTTAGCATAACATTTATTATTCAGATACCGTTCTCATAACCATATTTCTCACTCATATGTAGCAGTTTACTTCAAAAACCTTAGGTGAAATCTTCTAGTTTACGATTATAACGTAGAACTTTAAAAGCTTTGTCACATTATAGAAAAATATATGTATGTGTTAAGGGAAAATACGATTTGCTTTGTGGAGTTCCTACCTTTTGGCTTTAATTTTGTAATGTTTACAATAAATTCTTCGTCTTAGTGCCTAGTCTAAAGTTCAAATGTGCCTGAATATGACATATATGGGATCACACCTGTTTTCCCTAAAAGGGTAAGGAAGTTGGAGATATAACACACCCACATGGGACGAGTCCCATTAAACCAGGCATTAATTCAGACTACAGCACTGAAATTGTGCAATACGCTTTTAATCACGATCCAAAGAATTGAAGGAAATTTCTAATCCATTGCTTCTTATGTTTGAAAAAACCAGCCAAGTGCGAGTCGGACTCGCGCACGAAGGGTTCCGTACCATTATCTATAAAAACGGCAATAATATCACGCTTGTTGCTTGGTAGCCCCCCTTAAATATTTGTTTTATTTTAATTTAATTATTTATTTTTAAATTGATTATATAACTAAATATCCTGTGAATATTTCAAGCGTCTAACTGTTGCCGTTATCAATATCAAGCAAAAATGAGCAAAAAAATCACGTTGGTTGTATGGGAGCCCCCTTAAATATATTTTTTATTCTGTTTTTTAGTATCTGCTGTTATAGCGGCAACAGAAATACATAATCTGTGAAAATTTTAACTGTCTAACTATTACGGTTCATGAGATACAGCCTGGTGACAGACGGCGGAGCCTTAGTAATAGGGTTCCCGTTTTACCCTTCGGGTACGGAACGCTAAAAATCGTCGCCTCAATGACGTTGTAATAACGCAATATATGTTGTTAAACTTTCACATTGCCATTGTAAGTGTTCCGCAATCAGCCCGCTGGTTGTTACTGAGAATTTCCTAATGAAAGACCCAATAACACTTTTCCACTTTGAAAAGAATCTCAGCCACTCATGAAAATGGTTTACCGTTATGGTATAAATAATTTCTGAAAAGAAAATTCGGTCGGTCAGTGAGAAATGTGTCAAGGCTATCCCTCGGGATTTTTCGGGGCCACGATTCGATTCCGGAATAAAAGTACCTACGTACACAGTCCGTTCGGGCTATAATTCGGTTTCGAGGTTTATGGCAAAAATATAGTAGGTAGGTAAGTAATCACAGCGACGAATGAGTGACTTGCCTACCAATTGTATGTAACTTAATGATATTATAGGTACGATCAAGTTACGAAAACGTTGTTGATATATTCCTAGTTGACGCGTCATTTTTGGCATTGCTATTTGCATAATTATCTTTATATAATTAATAATTCTTCTGTATATCTGTACTCCTTAACTGCTGGACCGATTTTGTAAAAAAATGTACGTGTTTGAGTCCTTGGATAGTTCAGATTCAGAATTGGACCTACACTCATACCCACATCAGACGTGTCCTTATCAAAAAAACATAATTATTATAAATTAAAGACTACGTTGAAGACAAGGAAGTTTGGCAATAATTCCTTCTGCACATGTGGCTTCCCTGGTACCTCATTAACGGCAAAACTATGTAGATGTCTATTAACTGTTCCCAAATTACGATGTTTATTTTTATTTTTTACATGCTTCCTCGTTATAATAGACAGCACGGTTGGTGCAGTGGTTAAGCGATTGACTGCTGCGCTGCGTGTCGCGGGTTCAATTCCCGCATGGAACAAATATTTGTATGACCTACAAGTAGTTGTTCCGGGTCTGGCTGGCCGGGTCTTTTCATTATTTTGTTGTACTAGTTTTAAGTTTTCATAATGTAACTGTTTGCTGTTCCTTTTAACAAAAATAAAATAAATAATATTTTACATAGATTTTTTTTATATTTTGTCAATGTGAGAACGTTGTAGGCTTAATAGACTGTAGATACAAGACCATTTTCTATTTTGTTAAGTACCTGGTACTTGTTGATGGGCCTACACTGTCCTCCCATACCTATTAACACTGTTATTTGAAAACATCATTCATCATTCATAAGAAACGACCGATTGGAACCGTACACCTAGCTTCTTCTTCTTCTTCTTCATAAGTGGCCTTGTCGGTTTACGTGAAGTAAAATATTTAGTTTTTTTGTTTTTGACCCAGCAGGTACTTACTGCTTTTGGGGTAGGACAACGTCTGACAAGAGTGACAAGTCCGCTAGTAGCTACATAATATATTGACAAAGTTTTAAGAATGGTTATGTTTTTTTTTAGGTCTATTGTACTGCAGAGTGACGATGATCACTTTAAATAGTACAGTGCTAAATACAAGTTGATCATGTCTGTTAAAATAATCTCGTTTCTCGTTGACGTTCTGTTGACGATGTGCGGTGGACAAACATTATTACATTATAGAGAAACGCCGTAGAAATACGAATCTAGACAACACTCACTTCCGTCAACCATCCCGTCCCATTTCACGAATAGAGTAATATGCCTTTTTTTTTTTTTTTTTTTGGGTGGGAAATCATCAAATAACTTCTCCCGCTCTGGGCGGAGCGGGAGGGCGTGTCAGACTTTTACTGACTAAAACCCACCCGTGTTCCTTCCGTTGCCTGTGTGCCAGGGCCACGATATCCCTTTCGGACAAACTCGCAACCCCGGCAGGCATTGGTCCTAACGGACCCCGTCAGTTTGTGCTGACATCTCTTTGAGGCACGCGTGGAACACAACGCGCCGTCGACCCGGGCCTGGTCCTTATCGGACGGCGAGCTACCCATCGCTCACCGTCCGCAGGCCCGCGCCTACGGTGGCCGGAAATCGGCTTGCGACTCCCGACGCCCGGGGCGTCTCCTGCGGCGACTAGGGGCATGAGGGCGCGAACCTTGTCTCACCCTCACGCGTTCCGCCTCCTCCTTCGCTAGCATAACTGCTTCGCAGAAGGAGGTGACGGCCTCCCATGCACTCTCGCTCCGAACCATGGCCTGAACCAGGCCCGGACGCGAGAGATCGCCGCCGCCGATCGCCTCCGTGAGGACACGGCGGTGCTCCGCCCAAGCTGGGCAGACCTCCACCGTATGCTCCACCGTGTCCTCCGGGCGATCCACACAGTGGTGACACCCGGGCGTTTCCTCCCGCTTAATCCTAAACAGGAACCTCCCGAAACATCCATGTCCGGTGAGGACCTGCGTCAGGCGGAAGGTGAGTACGCCGTGGCGCCTCTCCAGCCACTCCTCAAAGCCACTTATCGCCACAATTGTGGCGTGCCCAGCGCTGGGTTGCGACAATCGCACTCTCCATGTCGCCATGAGATCCCTCCGGAGCTCAGTCCGCTGTGCCGCAATTTCTTGCGGCAGCGGAGTTATGCCCCGGAGTTTCGCCTCTTCGCGCCACACCCAAATGTGCGCGAGGACTTTCGCCTCCAGATCCCATGGCGGCAATCCGGCAAGGAGGCTCGCCGCCTCACGGGAGACCGTGCGGTATCCCCGTACCATCCTGATGGCCATGACCCTTTGGGACGCGTTCAACCGCTGCGCTGGTCGCAGCCTTAGAGAACGCGCCCACACCGGTGCCCCGTAAAGGGCCATGGACTGCACGATCCCCGCGTAGAGCCTCCGGCAGGATGCGTTTGGACCCCCTAGATTGGGCAGGAGCCGCTTCAAAGCAGCCCCGGCCCGCTCCAGTCTGGGAGCCAAACGTCGAAAATGCTCCACGAAGTTCCACCGGCTGTCGAGGACGAGTCCCAGGTACTTCATCGTCGACTCGACGCCGATGTGAACCCCTCCCGCCGTTATCTGGGAACCCGACAGTGGCGCGTTCCGAGGACCATAAAAACACATGGCCTCGGACTTGTGCAATGCCACCTCGAGTCCCAATTGCCGGATCCTATCGACGATTGTCGCAACCCCACGTGCCGCCAGTTCGGCCGCCGCCTGATGCGAACTCCCTTGTGCCAGGACTAGCGTGTCGTCAGCGTAGCAGACTACGCTGACGCCACTAGGGAGGTCGGCGCGCAGCACCCAGTCGTACCCGATGTCCCACAGATGCGGCCCCAGGACCGATCCCTGTGGGACACCGCACGACATCTCTCGCCGGTTCCACTCTCCGTGGTGACCGGGGTAGATGACGGCCCTGTCCGTCAAATAGGCCTCGACCACACGACAGAGGTAGGTCGGCATCCGGTGATACCGAAGTGCCTCCCCAATGCAACTCCAGGGCAAGGTATTGAAGGCATTGGCGATGTCAAGAGACACCGCCAAGACGACCCCACCCCGGGCAACAGCATCCCCCGTCGTGAGGGCTCGAACGCGCATGATGGCATCCACCGTAGAGCGCCCCTTACGGAAACCAAACTGGCTCTCCGCCAAATCCGGCCCCACCTGCACCAGCCGCCCGACAAGGCGGTCTGCAATTACTCTTTCAAAGAGCTTGCCCACCTCGTCGAGCAGCACGATGGGCCGGTAAGCGGACGGAGAGTCCGCCGGGCGCCCTGGTTTCTTTATGAGGACCAGTTTCCCCGTCTTCCAACGAAGTGGAAACTGGCCCCTCTCCAAGCATGCGCTTAGGAGCCCCCTTAGTCGAGGCCCAAGAGCCTCTAAAGCCAGAACCCAGGCTTTTCCAGGCAAGCCATCGGGTCCTGGGGCGGTATTCTTGGCATTCAGCCTACGTACCGCCACTCTCAGATCTACCTCGGTCACCTCTGGAGCATCGTCGTCGTCGGTGTGGTCCGCATCTGGCACCGCAGGAGGCGGAGCCATGGGCGGGGGAGTATGTTCCCCTCGCGAAGGGAACAGAGCGCTCACCACGTCCTCCACGAGCTGGGGCCGGAGACTCTGCGTCAGCGGGGGAGCCCATGGGCGGAGTTTATCTCGCACCCATTTGTAGGGGCGTCCCCACGGGTCTCTGTTGAGAGTCTCCAGCGTCTCCTCGCGGGCCAGTCCTCTGGCCCGCTGGATCTCTGCTCGGAGGGCAGTCTTCGCTGCTCTGTACCCCTCGTATAGCTCCGCCTGTATGGCTTCCGTATCCGGAGGGCGGACACGGAGCCTGCGGTGCCTGGAGTACCGGTGGCGCGCAGCAACGCACGCCTCGCGTAAAGCGGTCAGCTCACGCGACCACCAGTACACCTGGCGCCGGGCACGTCCGGGCTGGACCCGGGGCATTGCCACGTCACATATTTCGGACATGGCCTCCCGGAACCACTCCGCCTCGTCATTGATGTCGGCAGGCCTGTCCGGTGATGACACCCAGGCCTGCACGATCGTGGCTTCCAGGAGGAGCTCCCGGTCCAGCTGCTTCAGCGCCCACCGCGGACCACTCGGGGTCTGTCGGACCGGCGCGCCCGAGGTCTGGGCGGAGACGTCAAACCGGATGTACCGGTGATCGGAATAGGTCTCCACCCCCTCCATGACGCGCCAGTCGATGACACGCGGTGACAGAGCGGGGCTGGCGAACGAGATGTCCACCACTGAAGAGTAATATGCCTGAAGTCGTATTTGAATGCAACCAATTATTGTAATTACATTAATAAAATCCTGAAAATAATCTTACTAAAATTAACGGAAATGTCGCGATGACCATGCACGACATTGTAGGTTCAAATCCTGGCAAGTAGGTACCAACGTGACTTTTTCAATGCATATTATGCGCACTTTCTGAGTTTTTCTTCGACATTACCGACAATGATGAAGGAAAAAACTCGTGAGGAAACCTGGACTTACAGATAATATAAGTCTGAAATCGCCAACCCGTCTTGAGCAAGCGTGGTGACCAATGCTCGTGCATTCTCTGTATGAGAAGAGGACGTTGCCCAGCAGTGGGAAAATAATAGGCTGGTGTTATTAATAACACCAATAAAATATATATATATATATAAATAAAAATGTAAAAAATAATGTAATATGTGTATGTGTGTGTGTGTAATGTAATGTATAATATATAATATATATAATTATGTTAATTTTAATTTAACATTTAATTTTAATTTATATTTTAATTTGTAACACATTATTATGGACCATTATGTCTGAAATAAAAAGATTTTTTATTTTTATTAACGAAAATGTAGGTAAGTAAGTTTCACAGCAACGTATTGTTTATATTTCACAAAAAGTACCTAAAATATAATTTTCAGCCAGAAACAGATGTTACACATATTCATGATCATCATTTGAGCCGAAAGACGACCACTGCTGGACATAGGCCTCTCCCAAATGGGGTTGCCATAATCGCCACGCTTGGCAGGCGGGTTGACGATCGCAGTATGGTGTTAAATGCATAGAGAACGCTGCTGCCCATTCTCTAATAAAATGTGTGAATAGAACAATATGTTTTCATTTTTATCCGAAACACAGTTTAATTTGTTTTGTTTTCGCTAATTGCAAATGAATATTGTTTTTCAATTAATGAAGTTCACCTAAAATGCAAATTATAATGGTATTGTTTCAAATGATATTTAATGGATTTTCTCTAAACGACACTATCAATGATTTGTTATCTGTGGTTCTTTGTGAAACTTCAAACTTTTTACTTACTACCCACATTTGAAATATTGTAAACAGTATTTGAGTCACAATCCTACCCTTTTCATATATCAAAAAACCATGTCATGACGAAAGTAACTTTTACTTGATAAGATTTCAATGTTTTCTTTTCAAATAAGTATTCAAATCCTGCAGTGGTACCAGTAACAAACATTTAAAAAAGCACACCAGAAAGGTAAGGGTCATAATCTTTGCATTCAAACTTGAAACAATATTTGAAATGATACGAAAGATCACAACAAAAGAAACATTTTTCATCATCATTTTTTTTTAAATTCTGATCAATTTTGTTGTATATAAAATATGATTAATCAAAATAAAATACTAAATTGCTTCACATTTTCAATTTCATTATAACATTGAACATTTCAGCATTATTGTTATCCAAATCCTCTGGGACAATCAACTAATTAATGTCTATTCAATTACAGGTTTGTTTCATAATGGCACTCACAACAGATATAACTTCTTATATAAACTATGAAACGCTTTTGAATTCAACAACCACACTCCAACCAAGAAATCTGTGTTGCATGAGAGAAGCTAAAAACATAGCGAAGAAGAAGCTTATTCAGGCTCATGTCATTCTCAAGCTAAGGAAGAAAATGATGAGTCAAGGTACCACGTCACCTTGCTATAGGCTTTGCAGCAAAAAAGTGTTACCCGCTCCTATTCTGATGCCTACAGCTCCGTTGGTCACCACTTCTTATCCTTACCAACCAGAATTGAGTTGTCCTCTGCCTTTGAACGATTGGCATCCAATGAATACACCCCTATTCACTATTCAACCTTTACCAGTGATTATACCTAGTCCTAGCACAATATTCGCTACACATATTTATCCATTTTGTGGAACTGTAGTACAACCTGTTTTAAGTCCAATAATTCCACACACATTTGTACAAGATAATGGTACAAATGTTTCCAATTACTTAAATGAATTTCATTTTTCTTCGGAACAAAGACATGGCAAATACGTCACAGAGGTAGCTAATGATAAAAATACATATTATATGCAAGTAGAAACTGCTCCAGAATTGGAACAAACTAATGTTTTGAATGATGAAAATATAGAAACTATAAATATTGCTAATGTTGAAGCTCAAAGTGATCCTCTTGAAGTGTATCTAACTTTACCAAACGAATTGTTTCCAACTGCAAGAATGTTGACAGTTGATCCGAATGCGATCATAGATGAATTTTGTAAAATGCCGAATCTGCAACGTCATGCCCCTTGGATTTTAGACCTGGAGTTTGGGATCCCGAGAACTCTTATAACTCGTCCTTTGCCTATTTATAATGTCAAATTTAATAGCATACACTGTAAGAATACTCCGGATGCCATACATCCAGCTTTCGAGAGCTGCACTCCAGATTTTAAAAGGGCATTACTTTTTTATTACGATTGTGTAATATCTGCATGGTACAGAGGTTATATGATGATAACTTTTGACAGATCAGTTGAGAACTTCCAGTCCTGGTTGTTACTACCAATGCAGGTTCTAGGGATGTGCTGGCCCTAAAGCATGTTGCATGTTTTCCAATAGATTTTTTATGAAATATTTTTTATTACATCAATGTTTTTTTTTTTTGTTTTAATATTTTTTTTATAAGTTATATGATATGATTTTATTTGTATTAAACTCACACAATATATTATCAATATCATTGCTTGTAATGATTTATGATTAGTACATAATTATTATATTCTCAAAATTATAATCTTTGGAATGTCAACAATCTACGTTTTTTTACTAACCACTAGAATCAAACCAGAAGTAATAATCCCCTGAATCACCGTAAAATGTTACGGTGCAAAGATTTTAATTTAAAGCCAGAGCTATCCCATTTTACTTTCTGACTTCCACAGTTGATTGTACGATGTCCCAACCGCATTCTCTCATCAAAATCTGACCCAAATTTAAGATTCCTAATGACCCTGTGGAAACTTGTGGGCCAACCGTTCCGGGCACAAAATATACAGTTACAGAAGGTTGGCTCTATACAATGAGCGAAAACCCACGCACACATAGACAAGCTTCTCTTACAGCAAGTGCAAGCGCACTCGCAACTGGCATTTGTTTGAAATCACCGTACGTCTGCATACGTACTTGTGCGTACACCTGTTTTCATTTGTGTTATAGAGCTGACCTTCTGTACTTGGCTATCCTGTAGACCAACCACTCTAGGGATTCAATTCACGCTGCCCCTTTATTTATCAACGTTGACTTAGTTTGTGAATTCTTTTAGGTAATAGGCAGGTTAGAGAGGATTTTTGTATAACCTTTTAAAACTTATTAGATGATTGATTAAGGATGGTATGGTGATGCATTATATGACATTTATTCGTAACGTTGTAATGCTAAGACACCATTTGTGAACTATCAAGTGATTTACACTTAATTAATAATCAATTTGCAGATTATCGATTTAATCCTAATTGAACAGGGAATAGGCAAACATGTCTAAGCAAATGATGTAGTAGGTATGCAAAAGTAACCAACCTGAAATAAAGAAATGAAACGAAACATTAAAAAAATATCTCAATATTTTAATAATTATTAACAATAATATTATTGTGAAACAATCAACGTCATCATAAACTATCATTTAATAAAATCGCAATAGTTAACTAAATCAAACAAACAGCACTGAAGAACGCCGATATTTTACTAAATGCAGTAACAATGCGCGATTTGGTAATATTCACATTCATCCCCTTTGTATTTAACAAGTTAATTTATCAATTTACAAAAATATATTAATCATTACCATACGTATGAAAGTGTTAAATTCGGAAGTGTTTTATAATAAGATAGTGAAGTAAAAAGACTTACTAAAGATGAGACGTAGGTTAGTATATACAAATTTAACCTTAATTCATCTATATTGTATTCTTTTATATTAGTTTGATTAAAGAAACTCGAATTCTTAGCAATTCAAAGAGTTTCTTCATGAATGGTTCTGTATGAATATTGAGTTCAGCTTTGACTTAAAACGCCATTAGCTAGTCTCCTTACTTCTTCATCTCATTTTAAAACATTTCAATTTCCTAACAAGGAACTAAAAATAAATTCGGATAATATTTACAAAATTTTCGATTCCTTTGCTAAATGCCGGAAACAAGTAAATAATACTGTATTATTAGTACAACCTTAATTAAAAACGGCAAGATACATACGCAAAAATATTTACAATACGTTTGAGCATACAGAATTACCTTAGGATGAAATTAAACTAATAAAGATAAAAATGATCTTAAAATAGTTTGTATTTACAAAGAATTGTTTCAAGTGCATAAGGCAAAGTAGTCGTACATAGTAACTATTGGTCTTACTATCTTTCAAATTCCGGATGCAGGACAAACTACATAATTATTATTATGAATTAGACAGTGCACATATTTAAGAATCCATTATACCTCACCGCCGCCTCATCTTTATATCGCTCGCACACTACTAGCAGGAAGAAGACTCCATGGCGCCGATAGCTTAGGTAATTTCTTTTTACGGTGTAATAAATAAATGGTAATTAAAAAAAATAAGAAACAGTATCTGCTTTATATTTAGTTCAGTTATTATGTAAAATTTTATGATCATTTTGAAATATTTTTTGAATACTCGCGATTTCTTGTTCGGTTTTGGAGATGTTTTTTGTTTTTTTTTTCAGTAGAGAAAATTTTATGGAATCCTGTTTTCGGCAAACATCATTAATCCTCAACTTAACCATTTATTTATTTAAAAATTAATACTGTAGTTAGAGCTATTGCATATCATGATATGCAATAGCTCCTACCTTTGGCCTTTAAGGTAAATAAACAACCAAGCACGTTAGCTATTTCGACTGCAAGTTGGTTACATTTACAAATCCAATTTGCCTACGGCTCATCACGGTACGTCGAATTAGCTACGCAAGCTTACGTGTATTCGATTCTAGTAAACTGCTCATTGGAACTAACAGTTTTAGTTTCCAAACAAATTCACCTACAGCATCATCATCATAGATAGATAGAATACTCTTTATTGTATGTAGTATACCATTTAAATCATCTGCAAACCTTATCCCGTTAAAATGGAACCTAACACCAAAACAGCCCAACTATTTTGAAGTCAGCTTCCAGTCTAACCAGTTGCAGCTGAATACCAGTATTTTACATGGAGTGACTGCTTCTCTAACAGTTACGTACCAAGAAATTCTAAAATAGCACAAATTTCATGAATCCAAAGATAGTAAGACCATTGTCATCATGTACTCATGCTTAAGATCTACAGCCTCAAAGCAGTCATCAGGGCGTTTATTGTGAAGCTTAAAAATATCACCATATTGAAGCTCCGGTAACGGTTGTTGATGCAGAATCTCGCTTTCACGAGTTCTGCAAGCTCCTGGCGAGATATTTCTTAATAAAACGCCTCAGAAAACGTTGAATCCAATCAACATTTTTGAAGGTAACTTATGCTGCACTTGTCACCAATTCGTTTCGTGTCTTTGTTTCACTGTTCATCACTTTGTCACTTAACTCAACCACCTTCAACTATTTCTTCGGGTTTTTATGATCACTCATCAGGTGTTTCGGTTTAGGAATTGACTGTTTGCAGAATCCAAGGAACGAACTTTGATATCCTGGTACAAACGCCTGGTAGGTTCGCTTCGCCGCATCCAATGCCCCAGCTGATGATTCCAGCAAGGAAATATCTTGAGTCTTTTCCTTTGACCTGAAATCAAAGAGCGAATATTGTTATTACTGTGATATAAACAAAAAATAAAAAGCCTTTAATTTCTTGTAGATTATACAGTTTCCATAGAATATAGAATAGAATAGAATAGAATACTCTTTATTATGTACACCATAAAAGTTACAGATATAAATGTTGAAATTTTACACAGGGTGACACAATGGGCGGTCTCATCGCTAAAAGCGATCTTTTACAGACAACCTTTAATAAAAAAATTAAATTAATTAAAATCTCTACTTAATATAAATCTATAAAATTTATCTAATCTATAATAATAGCAGTAGTATCTTTACCTATCTATTTCAAGTAACTTTTTATAAAAATAGTTTATTATTTTAGTTTTCTTCGTTTTAAATTCAATATATTTAAGAAGGTACTCGTAGTGGTTTCTTTTGTTTTTGTTAGTAATTGTTTAAACATTCATTATTATAATTTTGCGTGATCTACAAGAACCCCAAGGTGGGTGAAGGCCTCCTCCAAAGATCTCCATTTATCTCTGTCCTGTGCTACTTGTCTCCAAAGTAGGCCGGCTGTTCTTTTAATTTTGTCTTGCCAGCGTGTTAAAGGTCTCCCTTTATTCATTTTCCTTTGTGAATCGCGCCACTCTGTCGTTCTCACAGTCCCTCTCTAAGTCTCGTAAAATGACTTGTCTATTTCAATTTCAGTTTTTGTGCAATTGTTGCATTGGTTATTTTACTCATTTTGGTGTGTCATATTTTTATATTATTAGAAATATGATGCTTGATTGTATTGTTGGTCTGAACACTTCACTAACTTAACTCATGCCTCTAAACTAACTAGATCACATTTCTGAAAACTATTTCAGACATAATCTTTGGAAGTTTAATTATAGGAACTCTTTGTCAGCAAACCTTTTCACCTCATTTCCCAAAGCTCTTAAAATTTTGTTCAAGAAGAAGGCGTTAATTATTTACTTGTTTCTAAGCCTGTACATGTTTAGCGAAGTTTCCAGAAGACCAAAGTAAAGTTCGCCGAAAGATTCTGTATAATGAGTTTCCGAAACTCCTATAAAACTATTTCTTGGAACCTGTAATGTTATTCATGAATGAAAGTTTTGAGCGCCCAAGATTTGTTAATACTTATGAAGCTTTAGTAACTGTAAATTGTTTGAATTTTCACAACGATAGTTTGCTCGGAGGTATACCGATTAGTAGGTGAAATTAAGGGACATGGGAAAGTTGGAAGGGTTAACCAAATTTAACTAGTACTTTGTGGGTGTAGAATTGTTTTATTACTGCTGTACTATGGGGTTTCCATGGGTTAATGTGGCTGCCGAAAACTGTTGAAGGGATGTTATGAATTGCAAGCAGATTTTATGTTTTTTTTACTGCTTATTCGACATTTCTTTGTTTAATCAATGGCAATACATTAATTCTTACTCATTTCATCAAATACGGTATTTTCGTGACTCCGCTCTGGTGAAAACTTGCTGACGAAATCTTAATATTTCGAAATCAAATGGAATTGTTTTGCTTTTCGGTGTAAAAGCCTGTATCAATCTTCGTTATTTCGATGCATGTTTAAGATATTACCTGCAAAGGTCCTCCTGAGTCTCCTTGACAAGAGTCGTGACCTCCCCTCTCGTGACCGGCGCACAAGAAGATGTCCGGAATGAACTCGTGCCTGCCAGCCCTCAGGAACATTGACTTACATCGGTCGTTCGATACTATTGGTACTTGCACCTGAAGAAGATAACAAGAAATGTTAAGTCTATTAGTGAGTAGTCAGAATTGCCATTTGAGATTTATATCTCAAACTAGCTGCACCCCGCGGTTTCACCCACATAAGTCTCGATTCCTTGAGAAAATCTAAATAAAAAGTATTCTAATCTTAATCCAGGTCAAGGTTTACATATTATGTACCAAATTCCATCAAAATCTATTCAGCCGTTTTTGCGTGAAAGCGTTACAAACTCATTTTCGCATTTATAATATTACTAGTTGCGCCCCGCGTTTTCACCCGCGTAATTCTCGATCCCGTGGAAATATCGGGATAAAAAGTAGCCTATGTCTTAATCCAAGGTGTCAGCTACCTCCATACAAAATTTTATCAAAATTGGTCTAGCCATTTGAGCGTGAAGAAGTAACAAACACACACACTCACAAACTTTCGCCTTTATAATTTTAGTGTGATAGTGTGATGATAGTGTGATAAAAGTATCAAATGCACAAGGTAAGTCACATCATTCACTTCCAATCAAAATCAGTCTGTATTTTTAAAATATACATAATATAAATGATGATTTTCAGAAATCAGTGGAGGGGCTTATGGCTAAGTTATAACAGCCGCACGGGTGTATCGATCAGGTTAAGCTACGCTTGCCGCGGTTAGTCCGTGGATGGGTCAACATATACCAAGACCCCTCCGTGCTTCGGAAAGCACGTTAAACTGTTGGTCCCGGCTGTCATTCGTGGATCTTTGACTTTTATTACGGGTCGTCAGAAGCCCGAAAGTCTGACGTCTAGTCTTACCAAGGGATATTACCCAGTAAATGCAGTTGCTCCATTTAAAATACTGGTATTCAGCTGCATCCGGTTAGACTGGAAGCCGACCCCAATGTAGTTGGGAAAAGGTTAGATAGATTGTTTGTTTCAGCAATCAGTGATCGTCATCATGACATCGGCCAAACGTCGTCCATTGCTAAACATCAGACTTTCCCCAAGCATGTATCAGTGAACAAACATCATACAATTAGTAAGATAAAATTTCAAGTTATAATTACCTCTTGCAGAACCGATGGCAATACACCCCCCTCAGACAGTCTTCCCCAACCAGTTACTGTAGCATTCTCCCCCACCAACAGATCATCAGTTGCAGGCAAACATATAGGTGAAATGTGAGGAGCGAACTGCACTGGAGCTTCCAACTTGACCAGCGCCAAATCATATTCATAAGTATAGTAGTTGTATTTTGGATGAACTGCCTTCCTGGCTACACCACTCTCCACGAATGGGAATTCTTCTGATACGGATGAGAAGTCGTATTCACCAACTCGGATCCTTATTTGTGATGTTAGTAGACTGGAATGATACAAATGATTTCATAAACTTTATTTTTTCTCACCACAGTATAGATACATGTTATTTTAAATGATATTGATAAATAAAAGATAAATGATTTATTTCTCTAAGTAGGTTTGTACAAACACTTTTACACGTAAATCATATTAAAAAAAAACTAAATGAGGTCGGCGTTTCGTATCCGACTACTCTGAGAAGAAAGGCCGAAACAAACTCAGATGTCACAGTCTCTTTTAAAGCCCAGACATAATCTTGGTCAGATCATCTGAAGACCATGTAGATTGGTGCCTGAAATGATCTTTTGATGAAAGAACCACACAGATTGACGGGACCTGTCCGTTCAGTGCACGCATTTGTCAGTAGTCGTGCAGCTCTACTAAGAACTTAAAGAGCTTAACGATTTACATTGGTCAGATTCGACAATGTTACACAATTCAGGTAAGTATATATTGTGGGAGACTGCTGCCTAAACTAGGCTCGCGGCCTGTGTTTCAGGACACCAGGATCTCACCCCTTTATTTATTTATTTAAACTTCTCACATACCATAATGTACAAAGGCGGACTTAATGCCTTAGGCATTCTCTACCAGTCAACCAAAGATGGTGAAGAGATAAGATGGCGGGTGCTCTGATTGAGAGAAAATAATAATGTTATAAAATATTAAAATATAACATAATTAAATATAAATATAATAGGTACAAAAGTACATAAATAGGTTATAAACTTAGTTATAATACACATATATTTACTATAATATATCCCTACATTATATATATATATGTATATATATATACATACAAATTCAATGAAAAGACATTAAATTGAGATGACTCTACACTATTTGTTTTGACAAATAACTCTGCAACTTTCGCTTAAATGCAAACCGACTGGTGGCCGTCCTGATATCGAGACGAAGCGCATTCCAGAGAAGAATGGACTGAATATGAAAGGAAGAATGAACGAAGTCAGAAGTTTACATTTACAACTTTACATTTTTATTTTATAAATTATGTACTAAGCGCGCTGACAGAATGTAGTAAGGAATCATACGACATTTTATAGTTTTATATAATATGATTAATATCTCAAATGTTAGTAGATGTGTAGTGTGGGTGATAGGGTGGGTGTGTGAGTGTGTGGGTGTGTGAGAGTGTAACTGTGTGAGATAGTGTGTTTAGGTCATTTTAAGGATGTTTTCAGTATCATTAAAGTTAAAAAAAATATAATGACCTAAGTATCATTATAGTTTCTGCCAGGGTTATGAGTCTGTCCGAAAGGGATATCGTGGCCCTGGCACACAGGTATCTGAAGGAACACGGGTGGGTTTTAGTCAGTAAAAGTCTGACACGCCCTCCCACTCTGCCCAGAGCGGGTGAAGTTATTTGATAATTTCCCACCAAAAAAAAAAAAAAGGCTAGAAGGTGATCTATGCAATATTTGTTTCAACCTAGTTAATAATACTGCAGTCGCAATTATAATCGTGTAACTAAGTGCTATCAACTATTTTCCGTGAAAATAATATAGAAATTATCTACATGTTTAAGATCTTAATTATTAGTGTTTAAGTAAATAATAAATTAACTAACTTGTCCCTATTCTTAAGATTTATGTTAAATATTGTTAAGAAATCAGTTGTCCTAATAGTATTTGTAAGAACTCATGCCGCCTGTGATACAGGTTTATCCTAGTACAGGCATCATACTGTGTAATACCTACATTATTTCTTAGACTTATACTGTATTTTACCCGTTTTTAATTTTGAATAATTTTTTTTATTTTTATTATATTATTATATATGTCAATTTAAAAGAGTGTCCGTCGAGTTTCTTGCCCGTTCTTCTCCATAGGTAGGTACCTACTAAGCTTCATCTTTATGACTGACCGACCCCTTGACAATTCAAAAGTGCCTGTAATTGGTTTGTTTGAAATAAATGCTTTAAGTATTTTTTTGAGTTTTCCGATGCATTATAATAATTGTAATGCATGTATGCTTTCAGAACAATCAGTGCTTACAGCAGTTTTAATTCTATTAAACAGGAGGACACTGCTGTCATTCCTCTTGACATACTTATGCCCATTTTCACAAACACTAGATAACACCTAAGTGAATGCCTAATTAATGGATCTTCAGCGCTCGGTTCAGCGCCAAGAGTTGAAAATTCAACAGTGCAATGTTATTTTTGGCGTTCAGGTGTTTCAAGGAAAACAGGCATTAGTCCCTTTTTACGAAACTTACAGATGATACATTTTAACCCGGTAACTGCACTTAACACAAAGTACTAGAAAACTTTCTAAGGGTGTTGCAGTAAGGCTCCAATCGTCCATTGTGTGTAGAAGCCATTAAAACTCGCTCAGCTCAGCAGACGGTCCGCCTTACATAATTACCGCAAAAACCAACACACGTTCACATTGAACGTCATTTTGTTTTGATGGAAAATCTGGGAAAGGTTCTGCAAATCTTTCAGCCTCTGATATAGAATGTCTAATTTCTTATAAGCATACATAAACTCACGCCTTCTTCCCATGAGGGTAAGCAGAAACTACATAACGCCACCTCCTACGGTCTAAGCTCTTGTTGTCTAAGCAAATTATTAACTATCCATCAGTTGTTGATGTTTGTTTGTAATAGATTCCCGTATGATGGTTGTTTGGTCTAGTGGTCGCAAGCACTATTGCTCAGCATGAGATCCTGGGTTCGATGCCCAGGTCAGGCAGTGTCATTGAGATTTTCCATTAGGGATTTCTCAGTAGCAGCCCGGAGTCTGGATTTGTGCCCGGTTAATGGCAATTGGCTCGCCCCCTATTACATGGAACTTAAACATAACTGGCGAAATGTGGGTGAAGGTACTTTATCTACACCTCTGCCTAACCCTTCGGGGATTACAGGTGTGATGTTATTTTACGTATATTCCCAAGAACCGGTACTGCGAGACCAATTTTTTTTCAAAAATAAAACAACAACGGTAGGTACCTACTTTTATCGCAGTCATAAAAAAACGGAATCTATGTTGCGGAACATAAAAATGCAGTCCTTAAATTTTGTAAAACGTTATCCTGTATAAGACAGCCGCCATTAAATATACTTCGTTTTTAATTCCCTTTTTACGGTTTTTAGACTGTTCCCTTTACTTTGTTTTTACAGTAATCTACTTAGAGACGACTAAGAAATGGGAAATATAAAAAATAAATGAAAAACCGCTTTTCGTCTGTCTGTATGAATGCGTTAATCTCGGGATTACTTGATGGATTCTGATAAAACATTTCTCAGGAAGACTTAAGATGTTTAAGACTTTTTTCGTGATAAAAAGGAGGGTGGAATGCGAATTGCGAAATTGTGGGCAGTTTGTTTCAAGCCGGCTAGCTTCTTTAAGTCGGCAGTTTTGTGAAGTATTAACTCTGAGGTACTTTAAAAACCCCAATGTTTAGCGGTAGACTTCTTTTGGTTGAATCAAGTAAATATAATTATAAATTACTGCGGTAGGATTGACACAGAATTAATTTATCTATTACTTAACTAGCGACCCGGCCCTGCTGCGTGCGGTTTTCACAACTTTACAAAACATCGAGATTTCCAAAGATAGACAGTCAATGTAAGATAAGTGTTCGGTGTGGTGCCGGACTTAAAGAATAGCACCATCCTATTTCTTCCAGGTGTGTCGTAACAGACGACTAAGGGACTTACTAGAGAATGGGCAGCACCGTTCTCTATGCATGTTAACACCATACTGCGATCGCCAACTCGCCTGCCAAGCGTGGCGATTATGGCAACCGCCCCTCTATTAGGGTAGGCCTATGTCCACCAGTGGACGTCTTTCGGCTGAAATCATGATGCTTATGAGACAGTCAAAGCGGTGAACTCGTCGAAAAAAATAGCGTCTATCTGTTGGCCGCAAAATGCACGCACACTAGAGTAACACAATGACAGCGCATGACGTGGCGCGAGTTTAAGACGCAGCTATCACACACACTAGCCTCTCAAAGTTGGCCTGTTTGTTTTAGTTCTTTTGCAGCGTGACACTCTATCTAGACATATTATTATACAGTGTGATACAGTTTTTAGGGATGGAGCCCTACCCTCTACCCAAAGAGTTAAACGGGAACCCTATTACTAAGGCTCCGCTGTCTGTATATCTGTCTGTCTGTATGTCTGTCTGTCTGTCCGTCTGTCACCAGGCTGTATCTCATGAACCGTGATAGTTAGACGGTTGAAATTTTCACAGATGATGTATTTATGTTGCCGTTATAACAACAAATACAAAAAAAAACAGAATAAAATAAATATTTAAGGAGGTTCCTATACAACAAACGTGATTTTTTTTGCTCGATATTGATAACGGCAACAGGTAGACGCTTGAAATATTCACAGAATATTTAGTTATATATTCACTTTAAAAATAAATAATTAAATTAAAATAAAACAAATATTTAAGGGGGGCTTCCATACAAGAAATGCGATTTTTTGCCGTTTTTATTGATAATGGTACGGAACCCTTCGTGCACGGGTCAGACTCGCACTTGGTCGGTTTTATTTTATTATATTTTAACTAGTACAGGATACAAGTGATCTTTTCTACTAAAGTTAAGTACTGTATTGTATTGTATTTCATAGTTTTTTCTTATAAATAACTGGTGGAAAAATATTCTGTAACACTGTTTCTGGAACAATAAAAAATATTATTATTAAATAAATTCATTGGAGATTTCTTTATTATTATGTAGATTTATTATTATATGTAGAATTTATTGAGGAGCTTGTGGCTAAATAATAACTGACGCACGGGTCGATCGATCAGGTTAAGCTAAGCTTGCCGCGGTTGGTCCGTGGATGGGTGACCATCTGTTCATACCAAGATTCCTTCGTGCCTCGGAAACCACGTTAAGCCGTTGGTCTCGGCTGTCATTTGTAGATCTTTGACAGTTGTTACGGGTCGTCAGAAACCCAAAAGTCTGACAACCAGTCTTTCCAAAGGATATCGTGTTACTGGGTTGTGGAGGTCAGATAGGCAGTCGCTCCATGTAAAATACTGATATTCAGCTGCATCCGATTAGACTGGAAGCCGACCCCAACATAGTTGGGAAAAGGCTAGGCAGATGATGATGATGTAGAATTTATTCGGGAATATTTGAATATTTTCGGAATAAATTCTCTAAATGATGGTGCCAACCGCATCAAAATCCATTAGAAGAATAGCGCGGTGACACAGACAGACACGTAAAGATAATGAATTTTATCATATTTATAGACACTTCAATGGTCTAATGGGGGAGGCCTCCTCCCAGCATTCGGTGGATACGGGTTGAAGAACAAGAAGGTTTTATTCAATGACATTTATATAAAACTATTGCTTCACGTTCTTATACGTATTTTAACAGAACAATATATAAGAAACCATATTCTCTAACCATATCATTATGTAAATATTATTATGTAGAAGCTGGAGTATTGCCAGTCCAATTTTCATACGGTTTTCTTATAAACATGACTGTTTTATCAAAAACACAGAATCAGTGAACAGACTATCAAAATAATGAAAGTATTTGTTCGCAGAGCACGAGCGGAAATATTCTTTAGCACTGTTTTGGGATGCGAGTTCCAGTTGAAACATGCAAAATAGTTAATAGAATCAAGTCTGAGGAAAATCATGAAATGTTGTGAATTTATTCATTCACATATTTTATGTAGGTTGAGTATAAAAATTTCATAATTATTATGTTCTGGTGGCACTTTCTTTTTCTTCCGATTAATGTTGAGAAAGTTCAATTACATGTAATAAATTATACTAATGGTACTTACAATCTTTATAGTATTTACTAATTCCATGAGTAAACTAATTCCAACCTATTATAAAGTACTAATTCCATGCTCAAGCTATCACTTCTGTCACCTGTCTATCTTCAAGTCATGAGGCCCTGGTACTATGCGTGTGTGTCAATCGCATGGTAGTGTGTGTAGTGTTTTTTGTTTTATTTATTTTATTTATTTCTAATGCATATTATATTAATATATATTTATTAGCTTTCTGCACTCCTTCATATAAACTTTAACTGTGTCAAATTTCATAATCCTCGGTTCGTGTAATTTTCGTAAAAAGGGTTCGCCTAGTACGAACGCACGACGTAAACATTTCATTCTTTTCCATTTTTAAAAATCGAAAATAGAATCCTATAAGCATTTTTACCCGACTGCTCCAGAAGGAGGGTTATGTTTTTCGAGTGTATGTATGTATGTATATATGTATGTATGTATGTCTATTTCTTTGGCACGCTCTGTGGGCTAAACGGCTTGATGGTTTTTAACATATGAGGTATCTTTAGATTCGTTTTAATTGTGGAAGTGACATAGGCTATAAAATTTTAATGTGGCATCTGTGAATCAAAAACGAGAGGGGGGATAAAAAATCATATTTTGTGATTATATTAATATGGGTATCAAATAAAAGCTAGTAAATAGCCAATTCCAAATATATATATTTTATAAAACTTTTAACCTACTATTTTGACACAAAGTACAAAAAAAGTACATTTTCTTTAATAACAAAATCGAAGCGAAGTTAAAATTGTAGATTGAATATTTATGAAAAAAATAATTGGTTTGAGGTCTGAGATCGTTCTAATGCCGAAAATATAGTTTTTAGAATTTTTGTCTGTTTTACTGAATGTATGTTCTAGCATCACTCAAATTCTATTCGGATACATTCTGTTCAAATTATGCATATATATTCCCTATAAGTCTGGTCAATCAATAGGTTATATATTATCACGCTATTTACTATGGGGGATGAGCAATATTGCATTATGTTTGTATGCCTCTAAACTTTACAGAAAATTGTAAAAAGACGAGCCAAACAGTTACAGATTTAACCTCTTAAATGATTACCATCACGCTATATCTTTATGGAGCTAAGCAGTCAATTATCATGGCAAATGCAAGGTGGATTTTCAAGATGGAAGGATATCTTAACCGTTGTAGCTACACAAATTCGGCCTTAGAAGACTGTCCTAAAAATCTGAGACACTTTGATCTGCATTCACAGATTTAAAAAAAATGTACAGCCAGCAAGAAAATGAGCAATTTTCACTTCTTTTATGCCATTAGACCCTAGCTGTTTCTTATGAGAGAGTTAGACCAACTGAGATTTGATGCATCGGATCTGGTTCACTCGCACGAATGACATTTCTGCTAAAGACACTTGCGCGAACCCACCTGCGCGAAAAGATGGTTGTCGTGGTGGTGGTCGTCATGGGTGTCGTTGTTATCGTTTTCGAGGTCTCTGGTAACAATAATGGGGTCAACAATGGGATAATGGGGGTAACAAAAATCAAAATTTTAAATGGCGTTGCCGAAAAAATGCTTTTTTTTATCATGGATGTTGTTTTCATGGTTTTCGAGGGGGCTGACGACGATAATGGAGTCAAACTCAAAACGCAAGATGGTGCCAAATAAAAAAACGGAACCCTTTAAGGATCACTTCGTTGTCTGTCCGTCCGTTCGTCTGTCTGTCAGTCAAGACCCTTTTTTTCAGGAAAGCGTAGAAGTATTAAGTTGAAATTAATATCAAATACGAAGGTCTACGGTCCCTTAGAGCTCTAAAAAAATCAAGCTTCAAGTCAACGGAATAAAAAAATACGGCCATTCATGCGACATATTTGGATGGGATAAATTCATGCTAACTACGTAACCCTTCATTGTAACCGACCAGTTTTTGTTCTAATGAACAGACTGGCCATTACAAAAGTCAGAAATAGCAAATGTTTTTCCCATCAAAATCGTTTATTTGCATAAATGTAGTGGGTACAAAAGATGTATAAAATTTTGTGCAAATATATATTCCGCCATGCACTGATGGCATGCCAATATTTAATGGAAGTTAGTCAGTTAAACCGTAACATACAATTATAGACAAACTCGTAAAATAAATAGGTATTCAATTGGAGTTTTAACTTTAAGAATTCTATGAAAGAAAAGAGCCAATTGACTTATCCTATCTTGCTAACCTTACTATGTCGTATAGCTTATTAACTTACTAATACTCAACTAAACAATTTGTTCACTAACAACACTAAAAATCTAAAAATAAAACAAACTATACAAAAAAAAAAACGCGACTGCAAAAAAATGAACTGAAAGGATGGAAACAAGATGAAAGTAAACCAGTATCCTTTTAGTACCAAAAATAAATAAATGCAGTCGGAGGCAAATTTTAAGGCGTTCGTAACATCTTAGTTGCCTCCGACTGCATTTATTTATTTTTGGTACTAAAAGGATACTGGTTTACTTTTCATCTTGTTTCCATCCTTTCAGTTCATTTTTTTGCAGTCGGGTTTTTTTGTTTTTTTTAATAATTTGTTTTATTCATTCATCGACGCGTCGGCAAGGAAAAATAATCAAAGTTTCCTCGCTGTGTGTAATCTGAGTTTGTTTCGGCTTTTCTTCTCAGAGTAGTCAGATAGGAAACGCTGACCTCATCTATTTATAAAAATATGACTGACGTGTAAAATTGCAGTTTGTACAAACCTACTTAGATAAATAAAAATCATCATTTAATTTTATAATTTCTCCCAAATTACTTACTCATCAACACAGTGTCCAGCCGTTGCAATCCAGCCCTCATTGATGATGGCTCCTCCACACCTATGCGTTGATGAGAAGCCGAAGTAAGAGGTTCTCCTGACTGACACCTGCCACGGCCACCGACCGAAAGTGGAGTCTTTGCCGCCCATTATCCTTGACTCTGGACGTGGCCACATTGCTGTGAGGCCACATTCTGAAAAAAACAATGGAAGGTCTTATTACTCGACTGCGGTGAAGCTAAAAAAGGAGGGTTATCTGTTTGACCTGTATGTATGTATGTCCGTCTCTATGTTCCCTCCTTGTAACTACAAAACGGCTGAACCGATTGTGATGAATGATATGTCGGTAGATTCGTCTTTATTGCGCGAGTGTGACTGGGTATATAAAAATTATTAAAAATCAAAATGGCGTATTTTTGGCGCCAAAAGTTAAGTTTTCGAAACAAATATATCTCCCAAGCCTATCGAATGGGTTATCAAACTGAAGGGTTTTAAAAGGTGATTACAAAAATAGATACATATTAGAACTATGTTTAAATGTAGGTAATTTAAATGTTAATGATAAGAAAATAACCCGATTTTATCACCCGATTATAAGTAAATAAATAATATAATTTACTCTGTTATAATCCTAACTAAAAAGAGTAAAATAAAAAAATTAAACCAAAAAACCTTTAATAGGTCGTTATTTTTAAGAAAATGCCTCCGACTGCATGAGATTGTACAAAGTATTAATTTGTAAATCTTGTTTCAATCTTTTTTATTAAGTTTACTTTTTACGCAGTCCGGTTTTTTTTACCGTGCGTGTTTGTTATAAGGCTTGATTTATGCTATTTAATTTATGCTTGAGGAATCGGCATCAGTTAAAACAGAAACAATAAACTCGACATCATCAATCATCACCATCATCACACATCATCACCTTTGAGTTAAGTTGGTCTCGCCGTCTCCTAAATAAAAACTAATCCATAATTCTGTAGTTTAAGACAAATTACGGTACCGCCCGCCCAGAGTTCAACGATTCGAATCTTACATCAGCTAGTTCATAAGTACTATCATTTATGTAATTATGAGGTACCGCCGAATCGATGAACTGGTCGATACTATTAAAGTTAAACTCAGAAACACATTTTTAACGAGTCTTGAGCACAAAAAAAAAACAAAAAAAAAAGGCCAAAAAGCCAATGCTCATTCCAAAAAATAAATATTACTTTCACGAGATAAACATAAATTATGATTCCCATTTAAATGCAAACCGCTGTAACTCCACACATTTGCTCTGCACTCTGAGTGCAACGACGAGGTCGAGATTACTCCAGAATACCAGATAGAATCATCCAAATGCATTACGAAATGGTACCTATCGCAAACGTAAATTACAGGGGAAACTGTGGAAAACCATAAAAAGTTTCAACTCCAGTTAATGGCTCTTTATAATAATGCATTTAATGTAAGGGTTCCTAACGGCCACGAAGATTTGTGAGCGGGAGTCTATTTGGGTCGAGTCTATGTAATTTGCATTCGGTGATTTTAATTGTGTAGGAGAGGTTAAACGGATTTTAATGCTATGATGGGAATTTATTGTGGAGATTTTACCAGGTTTAAGTTGTAATCCATTCATCACCATCATCATTACAGCCGAAAGACGTCTATTGCTGGACATGGGCCTCCACTAAAGGGGGGGGGGATGCCACAATCGCCACGCTTGGCAGGCGGGTTGGTGATCGCAGTATAGTGTTAAAATGCTTAGAGAACGCTGCTGCCCATTCTCTAGAAAGTCCCTTAGTCGCCTTTTACGACACCCATGGGAAGAAATAGGTTGGTGCTATTCTTTACGTCCGGCACCACACGGACCCAGTGTTGAATAGTGTTTTGCACGGAATTTGTAATCCATAGGTGATGCCTAATAAAATAAGGCACACCTAATTTACAGTTCAAAATGAGTAACAAATGGGATAAAAGATTATAATATTTCAACCAGGCTTATGTGAAACTGACCATAGGCTAAGAGTCATTATTTTGGTTTCTAGCATTTTGAGATACTGTCTCAGTATCCGATAAAATGCATATCATGAGATTAAATACATTTTAATAACTATAAAGTATAAAGATATATAAAGTACGGTGGTGAAACTGGCTCTTAAGTTAATGCTCGCCCTAATGTAATGTAATATCTGTTTTAATGGCTACTTCCCATTTGGTAAACTTCCCATTTCGTAAACCTCAAACTGTACCTACTAAAAAGTTGCGTTTGGTAAACATTTCGTTACTTCATACATTTAATCCCATTTGGTAAACTTTGTTAGTATTGTTATTTTTGTACGGTACAGTCAGTGTCAAATTAGTATTAAATTAGAGATGTATATATTTTTAAATGCTTCAGTCTTGAGATAGTATCTCGACCATCAAAAAGAATGGCTGATCAAGAAGAAGTAAAAAAAACGTATTAAAGTCTGTAAAAATACCACGATGCTACTAAAAATACCACGTGCTTTTCCCGCAAAAGAAGCACCGAGCGGGTTCTCAGGTAGGGATTTATTGTCCTTACCATCGTTTTAAACAAAAGGTGTGAATGAGATAGACATAAGTAAGTATACGTAAATTATATCTATTACCGGGTTTAACTTATCAGTTCACTCGTTTTATGCATAGTGCAAGGTCGTTGCAATGTCGGGTGAGGGATCTTCTAGTGGTGCAGTGAATTTAAAAATTATTAATAGTACACGAGGCGGTGAAATTTTATTACGCGCTGGGCATCAATATTATAAACAGAAAAATAATAAGGACTCAAGTTGGTGGCGCTGTGTTAATAGAAAAGATGGATGTTCAGCAAGTGTAACTTTGAATTCAAATCGAAGCCATGTATTAAGAGAAAATGCTCACTGCAGTTCTTGTATTCCGAATTTTGAAAAAAATGAAGTGAAAGTAGCCATCGAAAAATGTAAACAAACTATATGTGAAGATCTGAAGCCGATTCCAGCTACATACAGGAAATGTACTAAAAAGCTGAAAGATAATGGTTATGAAATTATTAAAGAATTACCAAATTTTGACAAAGTTAAAAGCAGTTTGTATAGACACAGAAATAGACAACTAGGAATCACAAAATCTCAGCACTCTAACTCTACAGAAATCGTGATTCCTGACCGTTTTAAAGACAATTTATTGTTTGATGAGATTGACGGTGAAAATAGAATGATTGTGTTTGGTTCAAAGAGTGCAATTGCACATTTAAATGACGTCCGTCACTACTTTGCGGACGGAACGTTCAAATGTTGTGCAAAGCCGTTTCTTCAACTATACGTTGTACACGGAGACATAGGAAGTACAGAAACTGGGACAAATATTGTACCATTTTTTTATGCAGTGTTGACAAACAAAGAAGAAACTACATATGAAAGACTGTTTTACAAACTAAAATTTCATTTACCAGAGTGGACAGCCGATATTATTACCTTGGATTTCGAAAAAGCTCCAATAAATGCAATTAAAAAGACATTTCCAAACATAATTGTTAAGGGGTGTTTTGTTCACTTTGGCAGAGCGCTATTAAGAAAGGCAAAATCTCTTGGCTTATTACAACATGAAGAATCTCACTATCACGTCAAACTATGTATGGCTCTGGCACATTTACCAAAAGAAGACATAAACGATGGATGGCTATACGTTATGAGTCAAAGGTAAATTAATTTTGCAGTATTGAAATGAACGCGTTTAGTTCTGGATATTTCTTCTACCGCCATTTTCTACAGCCATTTTTATGCGTTAGAAACTAGGTAATATATGGTTTTTCGTATCATAATCTTCAACGAATTAATTCTGTTACAGTTTTGAAGAAAAAGCTATAACTGAATTCAATGATTACTTTGTGGATCAGTGGTTGGAAAATGAAGATATGATGAATATTTGGTGCTGCTACGCACAAAGACACCGCACTACAAACCTCATGGAATCTTGGAATTGGAGTTTCAATAGTGAAATTGGAAAAAGGCCATCAATTCTTTTATTTTTCGAAACGATATCAGGCAATATTAAACATTATGAAAATCTTCTGAAAAGGTACATATTTTTGTTTCAATGACCTGTATTTTTAGGCGACACATATGATAAAAATTATACATTATTACTTTAATTAATCATAACAATTTTTTACAGCTTTTATAATAATGGAGAAAGTATATCAAAACGAAGAAAAAAATCTATCCAAAATGATATACGAATTAACAATATTCTCGGCGATTACAAAAGTGGAAAAATATCATTGGAAAATTGTTTGAACGAATTATCAAGAATTGCTTGTATCACTTTATAATTTATTTATTGATTTTTAACTTTGTAGTGTAGGTAGTAAATTTTTTATGTTAATATTCCAAATCTGTGATTATATTTTATAGTTGATTTTGTGTGTAATTTTTAATGTTAATGTACCAAATCTGTGATTATTATTTGTTTTTATATTTAAAAGTTGATTTTGCATGTATTTTTTATGTTATTGTACCAAATCTGTGATTATTATTGTTTTTATATTTTATAGTTGATTTAGTATGTATTTTTTTACGTTAACGTACCAAATCAGTGACTGTTTATTTTTATATTTTATAAGTAGTTGATTTCGTATGTATTTTTTTATGTTAATGTACATTAACATAAAAAGATAGTACCAAATCTGTGATTATTGTTTTTTTATATAAGTTGATTTCGCATCTAGATTGACTTATGTTATTAAAAAAATAAAACTTGTCATCGAAATAGTCAAATCGAACTGTGATTTTTCTTAAATTTTTTGAAAGTTATTTGTACACCCCACTTTTTATTTCTGTTTTTAAATATCAATATGTGTAAATGGCATACGTACACATAATCCGACTATTGTACCTGTGATTAAAAATATTTAACAAAATAAATGACAATGTTATCATTAGTTTCGTTTTTCTTTTTTTACTTGACTGTACCCATTTCATCTGAAAGTTTACCAAATGGGATATAACACAAAAAAATATTGAAATGTTTTCGAAATGGGACTAAATGTATGAAATGTATAATGTTTACCAAACGCAACTTTTTAGTAGGTACAGTTTGAGGTTTACGAAATGGGAAGTTTACCAAATGGGAAGTAGCCGTTTTAATTAAGAGTTCCCCCATTCCCACCCATTCCTTTACTACTTTCTTTCAATTTCTTTTGATCAATACCTATACTTACCAACAGTATTGGTTGCAGCCGTCGTCTGAATCGGCGCAGAAGTAGACTCCTCAGTCCTGTTAATCATATTCAGCGCCGGATCCTTAGGCTTGATGTAGTTCTTGTGTGGCTTGCTGGTGGTGGTCGTGAACTTCTTCGTTGGTTTGGGTTTTCCGGCAGGCTTCTCCCACGAAGGTCGAGGCTTCGTGATGAAGGATGGCTCCGTCGTAACCTGCCAGTGGATTGTGTTCAGGTTGCTCGGCCTTGAATTGAATTGGCCTGGAAATATTTGATGTTAGAATAATGAGGTTTCATAATAGGGAACACAACATATCAATAATTCAAAACATATCCATTATTTTAAATATACATTGTGTAGGAGTCAAGAAACAAATTCCAATATTTTTTACATTCTTTAAGGCATTACTTATTTTACAATTAGATGATTTTTGGCTAAAAAATAGATGTAAACAAAGCAGTTTCGTGAACAATGACGTCACATCATGACCGCGACAGAAACGGACGTTTGAACTGTAGTAGAAAATTGTTGTAGTTTCATAATTTTTTTGAGCATCAATCAGTACCTAGTTCAATTTAACTTTCAATACTTTTCTTAGGTTTATATTACTGTCTATTATTGATTTAGTGGGAAAAAAATACATGCATATTCCATAGTGTGTCAATTGTTTAAATTCAATTAAATAACTTGATAAACAATTCGACAATCAATCAATGCAGACACGCAGTAATAGATACAGTCCACTGCTGCACAATGCATTCTATCAGATGACAACACATGATGTCACGCCAGTAGTACATCTCCGCCGCGAAACCATAGCAGCGAAACCGCGGTAGTTCAATTCAACTGGTTCGCGTCATGTTCCGCTAGTCGCATCCGATTCGAGTAGCGAAACATGAGGCGAGCTACTAATGAATTATCCCGTAAATCATTCTGTAAGTAGGATAATACTTAATAAACAAGCAAGGTAGGGTAAGACTTCTGTTACTATAATACAGAGGAATTGCAATGAATAAGGTAAATAAAAACCGGTCAAGAGCGAGTCGGACTTGCGCACCGAGGGTTCCGTACGTATATATGATGTTGATGGTTTCTGAAAAACTGTGCTATTTAGAGACATCGTTTTATTTTTCCTGTAACCTTTACATATACTTCTATTACATAGAATAATTTCAGATTTTTCTCTATGCAAACTTCGGTGATAGGGGGGGGGGGGAACGGTATTTTTTTTACATGTTTCATCAAAAGTCGAAAACTATGATGCCAAAAAAAAAATGTTTGAGAATGTGCAAATAGTGCTCTTTCATATGATACCCCACATGCCCTAGTAGACTCCATTCGAATTTTTAGGACCCACTTTCAGGCCCTGTTGCAAAAAAGATTTTTTGTTTAATTTCCTTCTTGTTTGCAAAATAGTTGGATAAACGTCATCTAAAACTACTCCAAATTTCAAGATAATAGCAGTAGTAGTTCTTGAGATATCCAGCTGTGACAGACAGACAGACGGACTTAGTCTCACCATAAGGTTCCTTTTTACCATTTTGGTACGGAACCCTAAAAAGTTAAGTGAAATCAAGAAAACAATAAACAATGCAATGCGCTATTCTTTCTTATTTATTTATTATGTTTACTGCCATCTCTCTGTGCCCTTTCTACTTACAAAGTGGACCCTTGTAGGACTAAGACCTAACTAAAGCTAAGCTAAACTTTTCAGTAACGTGTACCACAGCCACCTAAATGTTCACAAAATTTCATATTCAGCGGATAGATGGCAGCATCGTCATTACAAAAACTAAAATAAATTTCAAAACAAAGACCCACCTGAGTTGATGCTGTTCTCCGAATGCTGCTCCGACACAGCCATTGGCCGTGCTCCAGATAATATGCTAAGACTAGACGAAATCTTATTGTGGGGACTAGTTTCCGCTTCACTGTTCGGCCTATTTACATTTTGGTATTTATTTACACTGTTATAAGGTATTTTATTAACTATATCACTATTTTGTTCGCTACTTGAATCTAAATTTCCTAATGAAGGTAAGTTTATTTCTGGCGGCCGGTAGCTGTATGACGTCGGGGCGCCATCTATTGGTTTGGTCATGAACGACGGCCGCTGCGTTTGCCAGTGCGGCCGCGAAATAGTTTGTGTCGATGTCTCTGGCGGTTGAGTTGTTGTGCGAGCTGTACTAGATGGCGTTGTGTACGTCTTCTCAGTGACTGTGACTGGTGGTGCGGGTTCTGAAAAATGAAGGTCAGGTGAATTTTGGTTCTTACTGTAAACACTAGATGGCGCGATACTTGGATCAAATACGACAAGCAAAATAGAAATAATTGTTTTTAATAATTTTCTAGACTGACAAAGCTTCGCCATGGATCATGGATGGCAACATCAGTGACAGGCAATAAAGGCAGATACTTATACAAGTAACTACACATTAGGTACGTCCAGCTCACCCCTTGATATCATGCTGCATGGTATGCTAATCTAACCACAGCTTGAGCTGTGTTCATGTAACAAAATATGTAGCTCATAACCATAATTTATCATAAGGTCAGCTGATAGACGTCCACTACTTTGTTTCTGAATATAATGATTTATTTATTAGATATTATTGCTACTGGACATAGGACCCCCACTTCGACCAGTCCTGTGCTTCTCGTATCCAGCGGATGTCTTCAGGTCATCGGTCCGCCTTGTGGGAGGCCTACCAACGTTGCACCTTCCAATACGTACGTGGTCAGAACCAGAAGCTTTCAGCTCTATCAACCATTCATTCTGCGAGCAATGTGCCCTGCATACTGCCACTCAAGGTTGTCAAGTCTTCGGGCTTAGCTCGGCAAAATAGCTCATGCAGACATGTGAAAAGAGACGACTACTTTTACTAAGGAGGCCGCTTACCTTCCACAACCACCGGTTTGTCGGGCAACAGACAGCAGGACCCGAACATGAAGCCGTCGACGCACACGCCAGCATGCGTGCCCCCCACCCGGTTGCACTCCTGCACCCACATGCAAGCGCCGCGCGCGCCGCCCGCCACGCACGATTTGCGCGACATCTGGTAACCTGAAGAAAAACAAAAGGAGGTCTTAGTATTTGTGAAGATAGAAATGAAGTCGAAGGTGCGCTGGACTTACAACAAAAGCTACAAGATACCATAAACCAAGAAAAAATAAATTAGCAAGTAAATTGGCTCAAATATTTTAAAGAAGACATCCGTACTGAAGACTCCTGCAAAAAGGCCTTTTTTATATCAAAAACAGAACAGACTTTTATAAAGTCATCTTCTAGATGAGTTCATCACTCATGGATAAGATGCGATTAACTGTAGTAGGCCAAGAAACAAAGTAGGTTTTAATATTCATAAGCTGCTCCTAAATCTAAATGCGTAAGCAAAATAATTAATCTTCCAATCTTTAGAAATGTATCGTAATTTTCCATCGCTACCCTGAAAAGGGTCTTCAGCGCACATAAAAAACAACAGCTGCATGAATTTCATTAAAAAAAACATGTATCGTCAATTAACTCGACAACTGAAGATTAATTGACTGGGAAAAACAATGTTAAAGCCTAAACTCAAAATAAAAAGGGCGAACGTTAAAGTGAACCGATCCAATTCGACAAAAATAGGAGCTCCTTTCAATTTAGGATAATCGAGTTTGTTTTTTGCCGAAAATATTCCAAGAAAACACACAGGACACGTATCTGAAGTAACTTCTAACTAACCGGATAAAAAAACTCAATAAAAACGAACCCTTCAAAAAAAAAAGACCACATCTTCAAGTTGTTGTTGTTGATGTATTATTGTTTGATGTCGGCATCTACAACTACACATCAAAGACCGCATCGCGCAAGTATAGTTTACCGCGCGACTGAATTATACAGGGTATAAAAAATCAACTGCCCTATATTTTGACGATCAGACCCGGATGACCCCATTACTCTCCTTCAGGAAAGCAATAGGGCCACAAGTACAGTGCACAAATACAAACCGTCATTCCGTCCTCGCCGCCGAGGTACCACGCGAAGTTCAAGAATTAATTGTTCCCCCCGTCCCTTGCACGTCGAACCGCCAGCCCCGAGGCTGAGTGAGGCGTAGCATTTAATAGTAATCCCCGTTAATAATCATGAATTTAAACTTTCGATCCAGCCCGTCCCCAACTTGCTGTTTTTCCCCAACGATGCCCTAAGCCGAGGTTCGTACCCGACAGGGGGTGCCCTTAGAGCGCTGTCGTTTAGTTTATGATACTTACATTTACGCTCCTGGCTGGAGGCTTTAAGCTAATACCTTAGGGCAGCCACAGGAAAGACCGGTTAAGCAGTCACGGCCTCTCAAGGTCAACTGCGAGAAGCCATACCAAAAAAAAAAAAAATTTTTTGACGAGTTAAGCGAACATAAATGTAGGGAACAGCTGATTTATTTTACCGACTTCAGGTTTGGTTCCATAATAAAAGTTGTTTATAATGATGAGTACAACGACCCATTAAGAGGAGGCCCACGAATTCAATTTCACCCTCTATACAACATTCCGACATCAACTGTCGGGCAGTTGCCCACTAGACACAACACCCGTCTCATCAGAGGATCCTCCTTTTTTTTATAGAGGATGAGTGGACTTTATACCCTGTTCCTCATACCTCTATAGCCTCAATGTACCATACCTATTAAAATACCATCACGTCTGCTTGGCCTTACATTAGCATTGAAATACAACCGCTATTCTAAACTCAGCTAAAAACACCAAAGAACAATACCTTTCAGAAACTAAATACTCGCTGAACATAACACTTACCTGGCTTACCGTTAAAATCGCCTAACTAAATGCATTGTCTATTTTCCATTTCGCGAAAGATTCTATTTATTGCCTGCTGAAGTACGGACAATCTAATCTGCAAGTCGCTGGCACGTTTCTGTTACACCCATTGTTATAAATCATATACAGAGGGGGGAGGGGGGTAGTGCCAATAAATTTACAAGTGGTGGTCTACAAACGGCTCGCCGAAGGCGGAATTTAATCCATCTATGTAGCTTTATTATGGAGTGTATTGACAGTATAGTAAGTTGGGTTTGTCTTTGGGATCCATGTAGTGCAGATTTATGAATACGGTAATGAATGGTGTTAATTTTATTTTTAATCATCCTAAGGACACCAGGACCAAAGAAACATCATTGCTTTCGAATAATAGGAATGCTTTGTAGTGCTACTTTTTAGGGTTCCGTACCCAACGGGTAAAACGGGAACCCTATTACTAAGACTCCGCCGTCTGTCTATCTGTCCGTCTGTCACCAGGCTGTATCTCATAAATCGTGATAGTTAGACAGTTGAAATTTTCACAGATGATGTATTACTGCTGCTATAACAACAAATACTAAAAAACAGAATAAAATAAATATTTAAGGGGGCTCCCATACAACAAACGTGATTTTTTTGCTCGTTTTTGCTAGATATTGATAACGGCAACAGGTAGACGCTTGAAATATTCACAGAATATTTGTTTATATATTCACTTTAAAAACAAATAATTAAATTAAAATAGAACAAATATTTAAGGGCCCCCCCCTAAAATATTTGTTTTATTTTAATTTAATTCCCATACAACAAACGTGATTTTTTTGCTATATTTATAGATAATGGTACGGAACCTTCGTGCGCGAGTCCGACTCGCACTTGGCCGGTTTTTTACAACATAATATGTATATACCCTTTTACAATAATACATAATATTTTTTTCATTAAATCATTAAGTAAAGTCAACTTATCAATGAAAGGTTCAAAAAGATTGGAACTCACATCATTAGCGCCTGAGAAGCGTCGTTCGGTTTCCACCGAGCTGTCAAAGTAACTTCATAAATTCAAAAAAGGAACATCATGCAAAGCATATGCGACACCAAGTTTTCCAACATTTAGAGCCAAACAAGAGTGAATAATAAATTACAGTACGTTAGCTTGCCGCCTGTTCCAGTAATAATGCCGCTTGACTTATGGGTCACAGTCACAAGGAAAATTCTCCTGGAATAACAAACATCCCGGATGATAGCTCTGTTTTCTTACTTTCATAGAACAACATGCTTCTTTGTTCCCTCCATTAAGAAACAAACATGAAAGAAAGTGGTATTTATTGTTATGATTCTCTTTTAGATGAATTATTTTAGCGTTGGCTGTTAGCGTAACAAAATGGAAATAATGAACATTAGCATTTTTCATAACGTACGTCGTATACGTTTGACAATTTTTTAATTTCTGTTTTGAATAAAGAAAAGCATGATGCCATGTCCGGGAAACTGATTATCCACGAAGGACACCTTTTAAATAAATAGATTTATGTGGATGTGTAATTAAACCAAAAGATAGTTTACATTTTTGGAACACATGAATTAATTATTGTGGACTTGATCACTGATTAAGGGGGTTGCAGGTCAGTAACAGGTTGTATGCTGATCTAAATATGATTCGGACGTAACAAATATGGCTTTACAGAATGAATATCATTCGAATTAGCAATACCTTACCTACTACCTTAGCGCATCCCTCTTAATAGAATATGCAATTGGTTTACTGTAATATTTTTACATTGGCAACCTAATATTGTTAAAGTGAGATAGTTTCAAGAAGAAATAACAGGCTAGCGTACGTGTTAATCATGATTTTGTTGTAATATCACAACTATTGAAAACTAATGCAATTTTATAGACATAAAATAGAAAACAATAACTGTATCTGTAGCTGCGGTCGCGGTAGAATTTCACACGTAATATTTTTTTTTTACTTCGCAGTAATATAACTTATAATTGACATAAAGATGGACCAATGATCATGTTAAGGCCGCGGGAATCCACTAGATGCGCGAGCAGCACAGGACCGGTCAATGTGGCGACGCTTTGGGGCGCCATATTTCTAGCAGTGAACGTCTTAAGGCTTTTAAAGACTGGTGCGATATCGCGGGCCCGACAAGGGTCGCCCTGCCTGTCGCGCCCGCGATATCGCACCAGTCTGTAGAAGCCTTTACTGCAGAAATGATGATAGCTGCATTGAAATGAGAATTTAAGTTCCCTCACATTTATAACATAAGGTTATGACCTTTTACCTGACCCTTGACCACATTAATGACCCTGGCTTGGCCTTTTACAACGCCTCTTAAGGAACCTCTCTCATGCTGAGGGATGGTTGAGGGAGAACAGAGTAAACGGAAGTGTCTGCCAGTGCTGCCTTTTTAGCGCTTTTGGCGCTAGATCTAGCGCTTTATTAATGTGCCTAGCGCGCGAATAACAATCTTAGCGCCTAGCGGATAATTTAGCGCTTTTTTGATTTCTAAGATGGCAGCACATACATAATAATTATAGTGTTTTACCGACATGTTAATGGCTACACAGTATAGTGCGTTTTACTTACTCAGGGGGAATTCCCTTTAGTACTCAGATTTTCAATGTGCACCGAATTGCGACTTTGTTTTATTCATTCCGCCAATGATTGTAAACTCAGTAAAATATAAACTGAAAAATGAAAGCGAAATTAATATTGATCAACCTGGTCCTTCGAGTTCTGTAGAAGATAATAATATAGGATTATTTTTTGTCGATTTCTTGATAGGAGAGAAGAGACTTATGTGGATTATTGTTAAACCAATGTGTAAGATACTTATTATTTCTTTATCTCTCTTTACAATTAAAGTTTAAATTTAGCGCGAAATTTAGCGCATTTTTGATGCGCTGATTATATAAAATCCAGCGCTTTTTGAATTGCTGTTAGCGCTGAATGGGTATTTTGATCTGGCAGCACTCTGTCTGCTCGTCTAATAGTTACAACTAAAATGTCTTACACGAGACATTTCAACTTTGTGGAATGTCAACTCACCCATGATGCCTCAATCACCAACTAGCGGGGTAATAATTGCGTTACACACTTACAGTAGAGATAAACTTCGATAACATGGCTCGCCCCTCCAAATTACTGCTTCAATGTGTGTAGTCACATCCTTACGAAAGAGTTTGTATGTAGTTGTAGGTACTCGTAATATCTCACTTAATACCAGATTTGTTGGTCAACTAATCATAACTAGCCGATCGCGCAAGACAACGCACGTGTCGTTTTCATAGAGTACGTCAGTGCAGCGCCATACTAAAAATAATGAGCGATTAATGACGCCACTAGTCGAGCAACAAATCCGTGATTTGTTTTTGTTTGACGGCCGTCTCATTACACACAAAATACTTTCAAACGTTTTGAATTTTGGAGGGGCGGGCCATATTATCGTAGTTATTTATAATCTCTAGCAATGGCTTTCATTTTGACAGTACAACAACATTCAATGCGTTATTAACGCTGTTGAGCAGATACATTTTTCAAACTTGAAGAGATTAGCAATTTCTTACAAAATCTTTCGGATTCTGATTGAAAATGTGTTCCACAATTAGGGTGCAGACATCTTAACGCAGTTTGTGAGTAGTTGTCATCATAAAACAACACATCATTTCTTCGAATCGATGACTCGCTAAACGAAACGGATTATCCCCTGATTATCCCCCTGTAATAGTCTTTATAATGTTCATTTGTAATGGTCTATCAGCTTGTCGCTACTCGAGCTGCGACCGGATAATTTATAGTTAGCTTAGAACTACTAAGTACAGCTCTTGTTACGTCTGGTCGTGTAATTCAGTTTAATGCAGTCGTATTCAATGTATATTGAATTTAAGGAACAGCTTTTTACTTTTTAGAAATGACATCGTTTGTACTATTCTTAACATTTCTGTATAATTTAAAAACATTACTCCATTCAATGTACCGTAAGGTGCCGGACGTAAACAATAGCACCACCCTATTTCTTCCCGTGGGTGTCGTAAAAAGCAACTAAGGGACTTTCTAGAGAATGGGCAGAAGCGTTTTCTATGCATTTTAACACCATACTGCGATCGCCAACCCGCGCCAAGGGTGGCGATTATGGAAAACCCCCTTTGGGGGAGGCCTATGTCAGCAGTGGACGTCTTTCAGCTGAATTTATGACTTCATTTAATATAACAACTAGAAAATGTATGGGGAAAAGAAGTAAATATCGCATCAATAGGCATTCCGTCCACTTTGAAAGCGAAGTGTTATAGTATAAACGTGTGATACTTTTTCGTAACTAAAATATGAATCCTCATAAGTAACCTATTGGTATCTACATTCTAATCAAATCAAATCTTCATTCACATCTAAAGGTTAAACTAAGGCTTTAAATAACAGCAATTCTATTCCTAGGGATCCCATTTAAAAACTGCCTTTGAAATATAAGGTCGAGCGCTCCGGGCCGAATGAAGAGCTCATGAAACGAACGCCTGCTCCGAATGCTATTCATTCACCCCAGCGGTCTAGTAACCTAGTAAGCGAAGCTACGCACTTACGCAGCTTGAAGTTCTGGGTTTAATCCTTGAGTGGGAAAATTCTACGGTTACTGACGGTCTACGTACTCCAACCCATTTCTGAGAAATCCCTTAATTCCATTGTTTTGATCCAGAACAATTTTTTTAATGTTTATTTACAAAGACATATTTAAAAATATAATTAATGTGTAAAGATAATGTATAACATATTTAATAATAACAAATATGTGGAGCCCTGTCACAGCCAGTAAGCGTTGCGGTAGACCACGCCAGACGAGCTGGACGAAATTAATAAACAATGGCATACATTTGCCGAACCATGATGATCTTGACAATCTCAGTTCAATACTAGTAGGGAAATTTTACTCCTATATCAATCTAAATCATGCCACTGCTGGTCTAAGATCAGCTTCCATGTATTTCAGTTATCCAGAACTAAAATATTAACATGTAATTGTAACCAGTATGTGGAGCCCCGATATAGTCAGAAGGTGTCGCGGTAGATATCACTGATTCAGTCACAGGAACAGCTGAACAAAATCAATAAATCCCACATCAGCGTTGGACCAAAATAGCTAAAAGCCATGGGGGAGGCCAGATAGATAGAAGACTCTTTATTGTTATAATTTACCATTTCATTTTATAAATATATATTATTATTATAATACTAGCTTCGGAAATGACAATGAAATTTTTATTAAAAACTGAAAGATAAAAATGGTTACTGTGGGTCATCCTTAGAAGATAAACATATGCTATCGCGGACTTTTTTGTTGAATTTTTTAAGATGTACAATCTTGTAGAATATAAATGTTATGTATCACGTAAGGTTTACGCATCGCGCATAAAGCTCTCAGTCAGCATGATTTTTTCGACATTTTCAACAATAATCGTCATATTTCAGCCAATTTACACAAAACCTTCCTCAAATGAATAAATGAATGATTTATTTATTTAAACCATCTTCATGAATCACTCCGTCCTTTGATGAAAACCGTTTGAAAATCCGTTCAGTAGTTGTTTTTGAGTTTATTGACACAGATCGTACCATCTTCTGCGTGAAAAATGTATTTAATTGAAAATTGTGATGGAAAAACTTTCAGCTATTTACCATCGGAGCGCTTGAAAGCGTTGAATCTGAGTGCAAGCAAATATACAGTCCGATGAATACTGAAGTAAATCGAAATTCGGATTGAATGCAGTGCACATTCACAGACGTTCTGAGCTGTTTGTTAGTGTTAAATTCTGTAAAATGCTATAAACTTACATCTAAACGAATAAAACGTGATACCTAAGTTTTCTGTAAAAGGGGCTTGTGTTTAAGTTATAACAGCCAGACGGGTCGATCGATCAGGTGAAGCTACGCTTGCCGTGGTTGGTCCGTGGGTGGGTGACCATCTTTACATACCAAGACCCATCCGCGCCTTGGAAAGCACGTTAAGCCGTTGGGCCCGGCTGTTGGTAGATCTTTCACAGTTGTTATGGGTCGTCAAAAGCCCAAAAAGTCTTGCAACCAGTCTTACCAAGGGTATCGTGTTACCCAGTAACTGGGTTGTGGAGGTCAGATAGGCAGTCGCCCCATGTAAAATACTGGTATTCAGCTACATCCGGTTAGACTGGAAGCCGACCCCAACGTTGTTGAGAAAAGGTTACGCAGATGATGACCTAAGTTTTCTTTTGAGGAAAAATCTTGAAAGTTGTTTTACAGACAGGAGATTAGGATAATGGTATAGTTTAGCGAGTTAGCGGTCCTCTATTCATGTGAATATGCTTGAATTTAATTTCTGAGACTTAAATGATTAGCCTAGGTAGGTCTACGTAGTTAGGTACTATTGAGCACGGTTAGAGCAACTTAGTCGAAACGTGAAACTACGAAGGAAAATCTATACGTCGAAAAAAAAAATGTAATAATGCATGTCCCTTAAGAATGTCATGTGTGTTTGTACGTAGCTGTATCATCATCAGAACCAAGAAATTAGAATCTCATCCTGTCATATCTTAACAATACAGATTCTATTTTAGCCATTCCCATTTAACGCCAGTGGCACACCTCCGCCGCGAAACCATAGCAGCGAAACCGCAGTACTTAAATTGTACTGGTTCGCGTCATGTTTCGCTACTCGCATCTGATTCGAGTAGCGGAACATGACGCGAACCAGTACAATTTAAGATGTGCTACCAGCGTAAAAGTCGTATCTTTGAAGTGCAAGGCCACTTGCTCGCTGCAAAATGAAGAGCTCATGAAAAATGAGAGCTTAGTCGGGAGAGCCCTATTCAATGTCAGATGTTTATAGATGAGACTGAAATTACTTTGTAGTTCCGTAGGAAAAAGACTGGTATAAAAATGGTTTAATTGTTCAAATCTTAAGAATAGTAGTTTTAAAAAAAATTGTATATGCCACGGTTTTAATATAAAAGCTCTTTTTATTCATTTTAAGCGAAGGGTCAATTGTGAGCTGCTATCAGGCACATGTTGCTAATAAATATGACGACGTCAGCGATGGCGGAGCGATACGGTCGTCACCATCTTGATTCGGTGGTAAAAGGTTCCATTTCGTTTCGTTGGTGTCGTTTTCGAATTATAACACAAAGTGTAAATATAACCTCACTTTTAATCAGAAAAACTAGATAGATAATAAAAAGTGATAATAATTTAACTAGAAAAACCAACAGTTTCGTTTTGGAGAAATGACTTGGGCCGCGTCTCAATGCGAAGTTCCCGTTCGACAATCCCCACCTTCCAAAACGACTCTGTCCACGTGCCGCCATTACAAAATAACGTCACGGCGTTTGTCAATTGAGCAACTAATCTAATACTACATTAATCAATTGAGCAACTTTTATTAAAACAATATCGTTATCCACGACAAATATAATAAAATATTTTTAGTATTTCAAGTAAATGTTACAATCCTTCGTCGGCCACATAGTTTTTTACAAACCCCGTAAGTTGCAAAGTGACCATTTGTATAATGAAAATCAATCATTGTAAGACTCTGCGCATACCAAAATCAAAACGGTATTTTCTAAAATCTTCAGTGTAGGGTCACAGAAGTTTTTCCCGCGAGTGTGAGCGTCACCGTTGTCCAGAACGTTGTTGAACGCTGTTGTTGTGTTATACAGAAATAGTCTAACTAAAGTCTACGCACCGCCTGTCAACTGATTTGCACTCGATCAGCCCAGCACAGAATTCTAAGCCATAGCTCAGTGACGTCACAAGTACACAACAGAAACACTACCTCACGCCTTGTATCACACGACATCTTGTCTTGTAGCTCAAATTCTACAATCGACGCGTTTGATCAATAAATCCCGGCCAATCAACTTAGGTGTATTTTATATCAGATTTTCCTCAGCATTATGTACCAATAACGATAAATATGCCAGTAGAACAGGTACTGAAGGTATACCTTCAGTCCCTGGTTTAGTACAAAGACCTCAAGTCATATTTTGTTAGACCCTGGATTTTCATCGAGAAATAATTTTCTAGTGGCGATAAATTGCAAGTAATAAATTGTGAGTTAGTGCACAGACTTAGCTACCGGTTTGTCGTAGTAGGGTTTAAGGGATGAAGATAAAACGAGTTGAGAAAATGATTTATTGTATCTTCAAAAACGTCCCGACAACATTCACATCTGTTATAATTACATTATGCTTCCGTTCGAGGTTGTTCTTCAAGTCAAGAACGCGCGTTGTAGAAAATCGCCATTCTCATAAACAATGTTTCACTGATGCCCCAATGTTTAAAATAAAACTGGCTTTGTAATGTATTACTTTTATATTGTCTTTGGTTCCTGGCCCCTGACATCAAGCAATGAACAAAATTGACAAATTTTATTGGTTGTATACGAGGCTTTTGGCTGCTATTTATGTGTGTATTGTTTGTTTTTTTTTTGTAATGTGCGCTTTGTTGTACAGAATAAACAATTTTTGTTTCTTTCTTTACCTAAAGAAGGAAGAAGGTTTGGGTGAAACCCACATTTCTATTCCGTACAACTGCATCATCTGTAGGTAAGCCATAATCCAAGGTGGTGATCAATCAGACAGTGAAAAAAAGGTGAGCCATTTGGGCTTAGAATAAAAATTCTAATAAGTTTAAATTACCCCATATTTAGTTAATACAACGCTAATCGCCAATAACTCGGTCCCTTTCAACAAGCTTGTTCTGCAGAACATCGATGCGATCGGCGCACGCGACGTCCGGCGAAAGTGTGTGCTCAGCTTACAATCATATTTACTTATGCTCACGGTGATTTTCTCTCCTGGAGTGGACAGGAGCCGAGGCTATATGAGTCAATATTTGTACGAGTATGCAACAGAAATATTGTTTGAATAATGGAATTGCTACCAGGTTTTACGGTAAACGGAAGATAGTCTGAAGATGTGGGTAGAATATGATAAGGAAGAGACAGAACCTTCAGAAAATACTGGTTCTTTTAGAAATATTGTAAAAAAACAAAATTTACACGAAATTTATACATTTATATCTGTAAATTTTATGGTGTACATAATAAAGAGTATTCTATTCTATTCTAAAAACGTGATCAACCAAGCGACTTATTATCTATTATTCTTTTCAGGTTTAAGCAGTGCTATAATACTACCTACTATGAAGTTAACATAAGCAATCCAAAAGGGGATAATTGTACAAAAAACATAAATTATGTATTCCTACTCAGTTGCGTAATATATGTATGTTGTTTCTTCAAGAACCACCTTAAGAAAATCCACACAAGCAATCAAGCAGACATACACAACTACAAACAAACATGGCCGCGACAAACACAGGTGTTGCTTATCTCATAACTAATTAAGGCAAGGGAAACTGTGCCGACAGCCAAGTCCAATTTATTTACGTTGATATCTGCTTATTTACGAGTCGTTTACACGTATACTAATCAAGAAAGGTTTGATCCGAAATAAGATTTGATGCTAACTTCAATTGCGATCAGAAAGTGTTCAATCAATACCTGCGAGTACTATTAGGTTTACATACTCAACGTATCTCTGACTGAACTATTTTTTTTTTAAGAGACGGGTCATCAAAATAAGATGTACATGTTCCTATTTTTATTTCTTCGGAATTCGGTGTAGTTGCAATAATACTGAACATTGATGTTGAACTGACTGACCCATGAATTAGTTTCATTCGCATCGAGCAATACTGAACGGAAATTCATAAATTGAAAAATAAAATAATAATTATTATTGTGAAGTAAGTAACATGTAACTCAATTTTTGAATGGAGTTTTCCTTACTAACAGTAAACAGACACATTATTTCCCGTGATTGCCAACAATAACAACAGCATCTACGTTCACCCCGTCTTCCTCCATTAAAAGTACAATTGTCGCGATTCCCATGTTATTCCGCCGTGCAATTGCTCCGATTCCGTTCCTTACAATCATTTTCCTGTAGGATGTCAGTTCCCTGCAGTATACCATGTAGTATGTTCCCCTGCGGAAGCCCATTCGACGCTGAGATTGCGGATTGCGTCGGGGACAGTGTTACTCAAAGTTAGGGCTGGTAGCGACCATTTTGTTCTGTTTAGAGCAGCATTGGTGCGACTACTCAAATGCCAGTAATTTAAAACCGGTGAAGTATTTGTCGTACCACGCACAGTGAAGGGTTACGTAGTTGGGATGGATATTTAAGCATACACAGTATAAATATTGACTTAGAAACATCATAATCTTTTAAATTATGGAATATAACAATACCTCACACGCTTATGGACAGATAGGTACGCTGATGGGTAAACGAATATGACGAAATTGTAAGGGATTTGCCATTTGAAAAATGAGTGTCTTGAGTTAGGTTTAAATATATTTATTCTGAAATAAGGGACAAAGTCACTTACACAGCAGCAATGTTTCTAAGCTAAATTACAAATATGAAGTTTAACACATTCGCCACTTCACCAAACATAATACGCACCCATCACGGGCGACGGCTTCATACAACCCCATTCCTACCGGCTTCCCTTCGGAACTAAGACTATCTGAGTTTACTATTACTAAATAATAGATAAAAAAACGTGTACCTAGGTACGTACGCGTTTTTAGGTTTAAAGAATTTATTCTCATAAGAACAATACATAGGTTCACTTACAATGAGACACAAAGTTTTTAGGATAGACTATAGGTATCCTAATCGCGAACGCAGTTTACATTTTCTGTTTTAAATAAGAATTCCGACAAATTGACATGGCGTTAAATTAAGAAAAGTAAAAGAATGACAAACATTTTTGAGGTAATTTTGGTGTTATCTTGAATTTATGTGAACTGAACAACTTTTTCTTTGGCTTCCCTCTAATGGAAGTTGAAACTTCGCTACTGGCACCCATCCAATGCATTTAGGTTTTAGAAATGTAGTTATTTGTAATTAAATATACAGGTAATTAATAGTCTTGAATGCATTGAATTACAATAAATTAAACTACTGGCGTAATACTTGACAGTATTCTGGCATTCACGTTTAAAGTAGATAGGTATTATTTATTGTTAGGGTAGTTATAATCTAAACACAAAGATAAATAAATCTAGAAAATTAAATCCAACGACAGGACAGAATTACAAAACAAGTGTAAATATTTAAGAAATTTTTCTACTGAAATTATTAAGTATTGATACATTATTCTTTACATTAATTTGCATGGCACAATAATTTGAGACAGCTTGATGAATTTATTTATTTTCAGAACTCTTAAGTATTCTCTGCATACTCGATCTAAATAATTATATGCAAAATCTCCTCTGCTACAAAATCGATGCAAATCTGTGCCGCGCAAGTGTGTTATCTTTAGTAGCGAATCATTTACTTCGGCAACGAAATAATGTATCCAGTTTTCAAAGACATTTTGACCTATTGTGGTCTACGTAAGCAGGTTTACTTACAAGTCGGTCCAATAAAAAGTTTGAGCATTGCTGACACAGAGGATGCGTTCATTTTCTTTGCAACGACAATTGAACCTTGCTTTGATTTTTCTGTCTGATACGATACTTTCAAAACATCATGTTTTGTGGAACCGAATGTGTTTTATTTATTTCATACATGTTGAAAGTACTTCTATGTATATTATTTCATTCAAAAGTCTATCTAAATGGTAATGGTACCTATTAGTCCACAGAGAAATAACCCTTTCATAAGATAAGACAACAAAGCGAAATTCAACATTTTCCTGGAAAAAGAAGATATCAACCACAAAGCCTACTAGTAAGTAACATCTTCTAAAAAGATACTCGTAAATCGAAAAACGTTGGGTCCGAAGAGCTTTTATCATAAACTTCATCGTAAGGAAAACACCAGGAAAATGGCCTTATAACTTTTACAAAGGCTTCAGAGGGAATGGCAAAATATGTTTATATCTCAGAGCGGCCAAAAATACGATGAAATATTAAATATCTCATCTCACTGACAGCTTCAATAACCGTCTACCTTTCTGAAACCGTTGGACGTTATAGTAAACTTTTAAAATCCTGCAAAATTTAATTACGAAAATAGACTTTGTTGCTCGAGTTTAAAGTTCAAAATACATCTGAAATGTAGGCTGTCAATTAAGGCAAGTCTCGTCCCCTGTCGCGCTTGATTTATGAATGAATAACCGTTGATTCCCTTTGGAGTCAAACTTTCCCTTTCAAACGGTTACGTGACTTGTATCGCCTCGAACTTGCTCGTCCATTGACGCGAGTAAATCAATGTCGAGTTACATCATAGAAGGTTGACGGCAATGAATTCCGAATGATTCGGAAAAGTCGATTGTCTTGGGACGTTGGCTGTTAAATAGTCATGAGGCAACATGAATGGACCTGAATAATTTAGGGTGAAGGTTGAGTCTGTGCTCAAGGGACTAGGTTTTTTGGTTGTACTTGAATAGTAATGTGGGAAAGCGGGTTTACTTTTCCTTTTAATTTGAAGTAACAACAGTGGGCTAATGATTGTACCTACTAGGGAAAAAAGTCTGCTTTAAAACAAGTTTTGCCTTATTTTGGGTCTGATTTAATTTGCAACGAGACAGTTTCGAAATAAAATTACTATTCCACATGAAAGAAAACGTATCTCTAATTCGAAAACAAGATAATTATCATCTTCAAACGCGTTACAAGATTGAGCCGCATCCCGATTAACCAACTGATAAAAAAGGAAAAGCATTTTCTTTAGAAAACTTCCAGATTACAATCCGAAAGTCTTTGACAAGTTTCTATTACCAATTTTCTAATTATACCTTTTAAGAATACATGGCGAACATTTTACTGAATTAATGGTGAACCAAATAGGTAATACATGCACAGACATCTTAAGATCCCTTAATCTAGGCGATCTGCGCTGGAGTGGAGGGCAGCAATTACACCATTATAACTAAGTAGTACCAGTTCTTAATTAAACGTGTATGTTAGTTAAATTACTAGCCTATTTTCGCATTTAATTAGAAGAAAACTAGTGTACTTTATATAGTGTATTTAGTGTTTAACGTTTCTCTGAATGGAGATTTCTCATACTAATTATTTCGTTCGTGAACATAATTATTTTAGTCTCAATGCTCGCTACATATTTTTTTAAACGATGAAATACTATAACAGGCTCATTCGGACCTTTCTTAGTCCCAAAAAATAAGATGGATGCTCGTTTTAACATTGAAAGAGCTTAGGTAGCAGACAATGTGCCAGCAGAAAAACTACGGTGAGCTTCGACTATCTATTTACCTAATATAATAAATCTGCTCTTTCAACATCCAAGGATAACCCACAAAGCAAAATAAAGTGCTTCGTTAACATAACAAAAGACTACACTACAAGAAATCAAATTAGAATCGTACGAAATCATAGTAATTTTCTTTTTATTGTGTGCCTCCATTTAATTTTACATCAGACGAACAATGTCAACTCATCATAATCAAAAGACATTACAATTCATACACATATTTTTCCGAAACCAGCTGTTACCGAATCCTACTGTTTCGTAATATAACATCCGAATCCTAAAATTTCGTAATATGTATAACAAATTCCGAAATTTCTTGAAAAACTAGACCGTGAAACGTTTACGGTGACCTCAATAGCATGAATTTTATTTTCATAGCCCTCTTTTTGTTCTTACCAACAATGGGGTGTGATGTAAACCTTTTGAAACTTTTCTGTGTTCATTTATTTATGTATCATTATGAAGGTACAATGGAGAGAGGTATTTGTTAGCTTCACAGGGTATTTTGTCATGTAATATGTCGGAAAATTCGTCGGTATCCGTCTGCCCTATATTTTTTGTTAATGGCTGCTGTGGTATTATAAAATTGTGTTTTGTTTTGTTTATCTTTAGTATTTTCTTCGTGTGGAGCTTTAATCTCTTTTCATTTTTCTTTTGTGTTTTGAGGACCTTATTTTCCAGTATTTCCGAGGTTTATAAAGAGAAAAGCAGACATCATAGTATTCATTTCAAATGCTCGCTTGTGTATCTTCAAACTCTCAATACCTACCAGTCACCAATGAAGTCATGAATTTCTCAACTAAAGACTTTCTCCGTGACTTTACCAAGGACCCATTCTTTATCTACGATATAGATAGACTTCACATCACACGGAGGTACCTAGTACCCCTTTTCTCTTCGCAATTTACAAAGAGCTACCAGTCTTTCACAGCCTGATGGCGTTAACGCAGTTAAACAGTTCTGCATAATAGGAACTACCCTTGACAAGATATTGGATATCTGATTCACAGAATTCTGCCTGATTAGTAGCCTGGTGTTGGTGGCGGTGTTATCCGGGTCTAATAATTGTAAAAATATCACTGGTAGCAAGGTGCATGGATTTGTGCCCGATAATGGCAATACGTTACTATTTATTGCACTTGGCAAAATACGGGTGTCATCAGTGCCAAAAATATCAGACGAAAATGGATCAGAACCGTACCTGTGGTGATGCCAATTTGTAGCGCCACTTACAAATTGAGAGCTTTAATTTGATCATAACATCACGCCTGTATTCCCCGAAGGGATAGGCGGCGGTTCACCCATAGAACACACACATTTCGCCATTTGATAATATCAATAGGTACTGAAGTACAGGCACTCTAAATCAAATTTCCACGCAAGCTCCGCCCCTTACTCCCCGCCACTCCGTTATGTGTTAAACGCTAACACATCAGCAATAAAGTTGAATATCGCATGCGCTCTTTGATCGTGTTCGAGCACTAAACTAAATAGCGTAAGTCTCAATTCTTATTTCGTTTATAACTAAAGTATATATCTAGAGAAAAAATATCTGGTGGCTGGATAATAAACCATATTTTCTTGTTGTGAATTAAAGACATAAAAGCCAAAAATCTTGTTTGTATTTTATAATTATCCTTAAAAATGACATGATTTTCGAATAAAAAATTTATCGAGAGAAAATATTACAGTTACATAAATGTCTTCAACGTGGAAAGAAAAAGATGCAATAAATCATTTATACAAAAGTTTCATTTTGCTTGTGTGTGACTGCAAATTAACATAAAAATAGGGCCTCTACTTTTAAACGCGACATTCTAATTTTAAATCACAGATGTTTTCATTTGACAGTTGGACGATTTTTCAATTACAATTTAATAATGTTATCAAAACTATGATTGTTGCGAATTCCTTTTAGTTAGTCTTTGCGTAAGAATTTAACCTGAACAGGGTTTGTTTATAGGTTCTTGGGTTAACTTTGGAACAGACCATACTACTCAACCACATACGCTTTCAGAGAATACAGGCATGACGTTATGTCACAAGAACTAAAGACTTGACACAAAACATGACGACCATTGTCCGTAGAAATTACGTCACACACAAGACAACTCAATCCTCGTAACAGAATCAGCAGCTGACCAATCCTAGCTCACATAGGTACATACTTACATTACTATCGGAACAAAGTGAATAGCTTCCCCACATTGTTGTTGACAAGGAACTGTATGATATCTCCCTATTGTTTGAACAAATGAGTTAACTTCTTGTAACTTATGTAACTGAGTGAATGGAGCTTGTTACGAAAGTTTTAAGGAGGATAATCAGCCTGTGAAGGAGTTGAAGTTTCCAAAGTGATACAAAACAATACGGATAATATTCGGATCTACATTTGTATTGGAAAGCACATCAGGATGGATGAGGTAAAACCAACCTTTTTATTCATATGAAATGGGAATAACTTGGTGTCTCTTTTTAGCAGCTACCTACCTATTTCACATATTTGTAGATGCTTTTTTCTAGTCCAGTCGAGCTTGCTCTAACCTTGCTCCTGACTACAGGATCTTCTGAAAAAGATTCTGACTTCACCAGGCATATTTATGTACAGCTTAGAGAACTCAGAATCTAAAACCTTTACTTTATGTACCTTTGCGCACTGGCAAGCCAGTTCTAACCGGGAAAATAGTTACTTATGTATTATGTTACCAGGGCTCACATACTTACCATACCACAAAACTTTTCAAATTTCGAAATTTTACATTTGTGTGGCACAAGTCTACAATTTATACATAGCCCCATGAGGGCTCTGTATATATTGTAGACTTTGTGTTACGCTTTTAAAAATGCGAAACAATTGTAGATTGTAAATTTGTAACTCATACAATTATTTGTAATTTCTGTGTTACTCAGTGTTTTTCTACAATTCAACAATTTTGTAGAATTGTAGACTTGTAAAGTTTTGTGGTATAGGGCCCAGAACGTTGCCAGATAGAAATGTAAGACCTACCACGCCTGGTTTGATCTCTTTCAGGGTTTCATTCAATTTAGTATTTGTGTGACGCCAGACGCTGTATACAGTGCGATTGTCGCAACCCAGCGCTGGGCACGCCACTATTGCGGCGATAAGGCTCTTCTTTGAGGTGTGACTAGAGAGGCGCCACGGCGTCCTCACCTTCCGCCTGACGCAGGTCCTAACCGGACACGGATGTTTCGGGAGGTTCCTGTTCAGGATAAAGCGGGAGAAAACGCCTGGGTGTCACCACTGTGTGGATCGCCCGGAGGACCCGGTGGAGCATACGGTGGAGGTCTGCCCTGCTTGGGCGGAGTACCGCCGTGTCCTCACGGAGGCGATCGGCGGCGGCGATCTCTCGCGTCCGGCCCTGGTTCGGAGCGAGAGTGCATGGGAGGCCGTCACCTCCTTCTGCGAAGCAGTAATGCTCGCGAAGGAGGAGGCGGAACGCGTGAGGGAGAGGCAGGGTTCGCGCCCTCACGCCCCTAGTCTCCGCAGGAGACGCCCTGGGCGTCGGGAGTCGCAAGCCGATTTCCGGCCACCGTAAGCGCGGGCCTGCGGACGGTGAGCGATGGGTAGCTCGCCATCCGATAAGGACCAGGCCCGGGTCGACGGCGCGTTGTGTTCCACGCGCACCTCAAAGAGACGTCAGCACGAATTGACGGGGTCCATTAGGGCCAAGGCCTGCCAGGGTTGCGAGTTTGTCCGAAAGGGATAGCGTGGCCCTGGCACACAGGCAAATGAAGGGACACGGGTGGGTTTTAGTCAGTAAAAGTCTGACACGCCCTCCCGCTCCGCCCAGAGCGGAAGAAGATATTTGATAATTTCCCACCCAAAAAAAAAAAGACGCTGTATATAGTAGTGGGTGGTCTTTGAAAATCGAAACGGCCTCCTATTTACGATCAAATATATCACGATTCCATCCAATACATTAACGGCTAAGTTACTACTTCTTTAAGAGCAATAATTAATTAGGTACTGAAGGAAATAAAACCAAAGAAAATGGCCAAGTGTAATGGATCGTAATATTACGAGCCAAAAACTTTTTCGCCGAAGAATTATAATAACGACTTGAGTTACTGTTATTATTTTACTGGCATATCGCCATGTATATATCCCTAAGGATATTACTACGTATGCAGCCAGAAACGTTATGATTATTTACGAAAATACTCATAGATACTTGTCGAAATGAATCAGAAAAGAATTCATTAAAAAAAACTACTCAATTTGCTGTTTAGCCTCTTATCAAAGTATGAAACTTATCGTGATTTCAGAAATATGGACTTCATGCTTGAAATAAGAAAGAACAAAAATACACATTTTTGGGAGTGCATTACGAAAATGCCTATGCAGTTCAAAATAATAACGAAAAAAAATATTGAGTTACGAGATAGCCAAGATTATTAATTTACTATTATTACCACCCTACACCCTTCCAATGAGAACATAACACACATTCTGCACCGCCACAATACACACCATCTCCATTACACACACTCACTAACGCACCCCCACACACACATACACACAAACACGAATAATCCAAATGATAAGAAATAAATTGTAATTTGTAATTCTGCATTTATGGTAAAAACTCTTGTTCTGTCTGCAATTCTTTTGTGAAACTGAATTATGTATGGGCTTGTACCACTGCCCTTAATACGAGTTATTTTATAACTTAGTGAGGGTGCTGGTTGTAACACCTACCCGTTTTGTTAACTAGCGTATGTGAAGTGTACCTACAGATGGTACTATTTAATGATAACATTGTTATTTGATTGATTAAATAAATTATTTTGATTAATATTCTGTTCCACCATAATCATACTCGTACCTTCCTATTGCCTCATTAAAATTAGAACCATATTCAACCACTTTGTAAATCAATACGCCTAATTACGGAAGTAACTGAAGCTGGTTAATTATCAAAATACGTGTACCGCAAATAAAATAGCTAATTGTTATAATAACACTTAAAATAACTGTTTACGACGACGCCTTGCAAGCGCGCAGGATTAGGGTTGATAAGTGCTCTTAAAATCTTGTATGTCTACATAGACATGCAAGATTTAAAGAGTAAACAGATGAATATAATGCTAATGTTAAGAAAAAAGTTAAAACAGTCATAAAAGTTATTAAAGCTAAATAAAACGATGTAGAAGACGCTGATGTCAACCAAGTAGTTTATGAAAGATGGAATGATATACGAAATGTAGAAGAATTGAATATGGCATTAAATCTTTGTGAAGCTTTACGTGCGTTTTGTTTGTAGATAGCTGATGAAGTGGGGTTGTTAATAGAACAAACATTAATGGTATGAGATTGCGTCAGAGACTTTTCCTGCAGATACAATAGTAATTTGGTGAAGTTAATGATGGTGTAATGCTTACAGAGTTGTTTGGCAATAAGAGAGTAGAAGGGGGAAAAAGTAAAAGTAATAATCAAGAACTCAACTAATATGAAACAAATAGAAAAAAGGAGGTTTTCTGAAACTAATAGATGTCTGTTAAGTTGCTAAAATAGCACCACCCTATTTCTTCCCGTGGGTGTCGTAAAGGGCGACTAAGGGACTTACTAGAGAATGGGCAGCAGCGTTCTCTATGCATTTTAACACCATACTGCGATCGCCAACCCGCCTGCCAAGCGTGGTGATTATGGCAAACCCCCCCTTTGAGGGAGGCCTATGTCCAGCAGTGGACGTCTTACTGCTGAAATGATGATGATGAATGATGAAGTTGCTAATTCATCGCCTAAAAACGTAAAAGTTGTCTTTTTCTTCTTCGTTCTATCGAAAGTTAGTGATTTTAATAGGCGACTAGTTAATCACAGTAATTAATTAGTTAATTTCGCTCACTTTGTCAGGATAGAAAATTAACCAATAAATTACTTAGCCTGAATTTCTGTACAAAAACAAATTTGACCTTTTAAATGTCGAAAAGAAAATCTATTGTGACCGTTATATCCATTTGATCTTAGCAATTGTCCGCATAAGAGTGTACAAATCCACAAAATAAATTGTGATGAAAATTCCATATAACTGACGTGTATGTGAGATTTAAACATAACTGGCGAGATGTTGGTGTACTATCGGTACACGTCCTTTTGGGAAAAACCAAGCGTGATGTTATGTTGTATAATTCCGTGTCTCCTAGCAAGAGACGTAATAATATCTGACTGAAAAGACAAACTGAGTAAAAAATTCATTAAAACTTTAACAGACCTTGGTTGTAATCGCAAGTACTAACCCTGAAGGTAACATGACCAGTGAACTGCTTCAGCTATTTCTTAGCTGGCCGTGCTCATAATTTTAATGCGTCAAAACCAGTAGCTATTAAGATCCTGGATACCGTTGAATACCAAGGACGCGCAGCATACTCTTACAGGTTCATACTAAGAGATGTCGATTTAGAACTCGAACGATTTATATTCGAGATCATAATATAGCTATATACCTACTATATATATCCTACTATACATATCCTACTATATATATATACATATATACCTACTATGACGGAATAATATGCAAATAACGATACAAAATAAAAAATGGATATTGGTGTTCGAACCCAAGAACCTATTGCGCCTAATATGGCGTGAGTGGTAAATTTTTCGTGCCCAAGAGTAAAAAGATTTCATAATTCCAGACGCCATTTCTACTATAGACTTTTTACGTGTCAAACTCAATTCAGGCGGTATTTCAAATGATGTCAACTTAGTCTTCAATTTATTTACGGACATGGGATACATTATTGCCGCGGTTGGTCCGTTATGTGTGACCATCTTTAATACCAAGACCCCTTCGTGCCTCGTATAGCACGTTAAGCCGTGCGTCCCGGATTTTCAGAATCCCGAAAATCTGACAACCAGTCTTACCAAGGGGTATATCGTATTACCTAATTACTGGGTTGTGGAGGTGAGATAGGCAATCGCTCCATTCAAAATACTGGGTATTCAGCTCCATCCGGTTAGACTGGAAGCCGATCCCATGTTGGGAAAAGGCAAGGCAGGATGATGACTTGGGATACATTATTTTCGATACGGCTGGCACAGATATTGTCTTCAATATCTCATAAGGCATTTGAGGGGCAATCCCCGTATTTTTGAGAGTTCGCATTCTCTCTCTCAAAAACACCTCTTATTTCCCTACATTTTTGGCAAGTTTTCGACATTGATTGTCACTGAGATCAGATTACGATTGTATTTAGAACGTTCTCAACTCAGCCTATCGCAGTCCACTGCTGGACATAGACCTCTACCAGGGGCGTCTTACGCTACGCTTGCCAACTTGCCAATACGCGGTCTCCACTCCAGGACTTATTTGCTCCATCGGCCAATGCTCCTTCGACAAACATGGCCAGCCCACTGCCACTTCAGTTTGCTCACTCTGCTAGCTATGTCGGTAACTCCGGTTCTTTTCCGGATAATTTAATTCCTGATACGTGGAACGTAGGACGTTTTGAATACCAGTAATTTACCTTCTAATAAAAAAATGTGTTCCTGGCTGGATATCAAAACTTCTCACAGCCACATCACCTTAGTAGGGCCAACAGTTTGCGGAAACTAAAGCTTAATAAACGGCTTGTAGGACAGTGCAGCATCTGTATTCTTAATCAATGTGATTCGCCGGGGCTAGGCATTAAATAGCCCTAGGGGTAACAATTATTCAGATCCAAGGGAGGCGTGGGGTAGACAGCATAAATAACCTCTAAAGACTACGAGCTGGGTTTATTTATTGCGTTGCCATGGTGATCGGCGAAAAATAGATTGTATCTGCTCTTGGTATGTTGTAACTTGGAAATGTTTCTGAGAAAAATGTGGCATTCATTAAGGTTTTGATGGTGTTACAAATATACATAAACTCACGCCTTCTTCCCATGGGGGTAGGCAGAGAAACTATAGTACGCCAACTGGTACGCTCCGTACATAATCCTTATGCTTCGTTTACGTACATACATCTGGTCATACACGCACGCCGGTTGTGAGTACTAATACTAGTACTTTGATGGTGTTAATTTACTTATAATATCCTGGGTTTAAGGGAAAATTAAAATAATATTTTATACTTTAGGTAACATAACACTATGTATAATATTACAATAATAGATTACGTCTCTTTGTACCGACCTGTATAAGCTTTTGAGGTTATAAATACCTACATAGTACGCCACACTAAAAAACCACAAAAAAAAACTGCTTCTGAAAATGTGGTCTATAGAACCTATGGCTCAACCACTTAACAATGATCCTAAGTACACTTTTATGAACAAAAGATCTCCCTAAACGAAAAACAGCAAATAAGAAACCAAACCCGAATGGATTCTGCAACCGTTCTCCGACAGTCGTTTCTCATTTGGACTGTTCACCGACAGAACGTTTCGTTTTTGAGATATTCGTCTATAGAACGTTTCACCTATGGATGTTTCGCCGACAGAATGGTTCGCATTTGTTAGTTTCGACGACAGGACTTTTCAACTATGTCATACTACAACTAACTATATCATACTTTTCGCCGTCAGATCGTTTTATCTACGATTGTTTCGTTTCTGGCACTCGCCGGCCGCTGCCGCGGCACCGCTCGCTTCGCTCGCTCGGCTCGTGCGTAGAAGGTCACAGTTTTAACCTAACCTAACCTACCCATTTTTTTTAAAGAAGAAATTAACCCAATCGAAATAGTTGAGTTCCGGGTAACCTATGAAAAGTCCTGTCGTCGAAACTAACAAATGCGAACCATTCTGTCGGCGAATCATCCATAGGTGAAACGTTCTATCGACGAATCTCTCAAAAACGAAACGTCCTGTCGGTGAACAGTCCAAAGGAGAAACGACTGTCGGAGAACGGTTGCGGACTGACCCGAATGACACCCAAAACACAAGATTAAAGAATCAAACAGGACCCATCCACATTTAATTTCCCGACATTTGCATTAAAATCAAAAACTCAATCAAGGCGTTATTTTCTTCCAAATAAAAGCCTTGGCCTACATTAAAGGCGAATATCCTTTACTAATGAGTCCTCCCTTTGTTTGATTACTGTAATTGCAGATGGAGGGACTTCTTTCATTCGAAGATCCAATTTCGAGATCGAGGTTGTGGCTTTTACCGGTTGATTTAATTTATCTTTTTCTTGGATTCGCACACATTATTGTGAGAAAAGATTTTCGTATTGGGTGTCACGTGTAACGTGATGAAAGAGTTCAGTGTTTTGTTTCTCGGTAATCTGACGTGAAATAAGATTTGTCTATACCCATGTCATCAGTTTTAACCGACTTCCAAAAAGGAGGAGGTTCTCAATTCGGCGGTATGTTTTTTTTTTTTTGTATGTTTGTTACGTGATTACTCCGTTAATTATGGACCGATTTTGAAAATTCTTTTTTTGTTTGAAATGGTATACTCCCGAGGTGGTCCCATTGCCACCAAATCAGAATCAGATGAAGGGATCCCATGGAAATCGAGGGAAACCCTCAAATTTTATAGGCAAACCTATAGCGATTTGGGTAATTTTTATAGTAACTCGTGCATTTGCTCTCGGAAAGCACCATTTGGTGAAGTGGAACTGATGATTGAGACCACATATGGCCACTGGAACAATATAATAATGAGTACCCCTATTTAACGGGTTGCGATTAAGCAATTTATGCTCGTCACTATGCATATGGTGAGTGGCAGTTCTCCTGGTTCTTACCAGGAGAACTCCTCAACAATCAACGTCCCAGCATCGTGAAAAGTAATATTTTCTAAAAGGTGATGAGCAGTTAATATGCTATTGCTTTTCGCCGTCAGATCGTTTTATCTACGATTGTTTCGTTTCTGGCACTCGCCGGCCGCTGCCGCGGCACCGCTCGCTTTGCTCGCTCGGCTCGTGCGTAGGAGGTCACAGTTTTAACCTAACCTAACCTACCCATTTTTTTTAAAGAAGAAATTAACCCAATCGAAATAGTTGAGTTCCGGGTAACCTATGAAAAGTCCTGTCGTCGAAACTAACAAATGCGAACCATTCTGTCGGCGAATCATCCATAGGTGAAACGTTCTATCGACGAATCTCTCAAAAACGAAACGTCCTGTCGGTGAACAGTCCAAAGGAGAAACGACTGTCGAAGAACGGTTGCGGACTGACCCGAATGACACCCAAAACACAAGATTAAAGAATCAAACAGGACCCATCCACATTTAATTTCCCGACATTTGCATTAAAATCAAAAACTCAATCAAGGCGTTATTTTCTTCCAAATAAAAGCCTTGGCCTACATTAAAGGCGAATATCCTTTACTAATGAGTCCTCCCTTTGTTTGATTACTGTAATTGCAGATGGAGGGACTTCTTTCATTCGAAGATCCAATTTCGAGATCGAGGTTGTGGCTTTTACCGGTTGATTTAATTTATCTTTTTCTTGGATTCGCACACATTATTGTGAGAAAAGATTTTCGTATTGGGTGTCACGTGTAACGTGATGAAAGAGTTCAGTGTTTTGTTTCTCGGTAATCTGACGTGAAATAAGATTTGTCTATACCCATGTCATCAGTTTTAACCGACTTCCAAAAAGGAGGAGGTTCTCAATTCGGCGGTATGTTTTTTTTTTTTTTTGTATGTTTGTTACGTGATTACTCCGTTAATTATGGACCGATTTTGAAAATTCTTTTTTTGTTTGAAATGGTATACTCCCGAGGTGGTCCCATTGCCACCAAATCAGAATCAGATGAAGGGATCCCATGGAAATCGAGGGAAACCCTCAAATTTTATAGGCAAACCTATAGCGATTTGGGTAATTTTTATAGTAACTCGTGCATTTGCTCTCGGAAAGCACCATTTGGTGAAGTGGAACTGATGATTGAGACCACATATGGCCACTGGAACAATATAATAATGAGTACCCCTATTTAACGGGTTGCGATTAAGCAATTTATGCTCGTCACTATGCATATGGTGAGTGGCAGTTCTCCTGGTTCTTACCAGGAGAACTCCTCAACAATCAACGTCCCAGCATCGTGAAAAGTAATATTTTCTAAAAGGTGATGAGCAGTTAATATGCTATTGCAACTTAGATAAATTCAAAACTGACCCACTAAAAAGTGGGCCACTAAAAAGTTTTTAAAAATAAAAAACTTTTTACAAAAAAGAACCGACTACCAAAAATAACACTACAAAGTGAAAAACCGACTACCAAAAATAACACTACAAAGTGAAAAATAACTTTATTTTCGGAAGTCAGTGGCAAAAAACTCAAATACAGATCCACAGACACCGACTTCCGAAATTAAAGTAATTTTTCACTTTGTAGTGTTATTTTTGGTAGTCGGTTCTTATTTTTTTGTAAAAAGTTTTTTAATTTTTATTAATCTGTGAAGCGAAAACTTTGTACTCCTCTTTACGAAAATTACGCGGACGTAGGAGTATAAAATTTGGCACATTTAAAGTTTTTATGGGGGAGAAGTGCAGAAAGCTATTATTTTTATATAATATGCATTAGAAATTATTAAAAAAAATATTACAAACACTACCATGCGTTTGACAAACATAGTACCAGGGCCTCATGACTTGAAGATAGATAGGTGACAGAAGTGACAGCTTAAGCATGGAAAAGTATATACTTTATAATAGCATGGAATTAGTAAATACTATATAGATTGTAAGTAGAGGGGGTCTAATTTCAAACAGTGGTCGACCACTAGTTATTATAAAGAGGTATTTGTGAGTTTGTATGTAGGGGTAATCTTCAGAAATACTGATCCGATTCCGAAAATTCTTTCACTCATCGGAAGCTACAGTATTGTCGAGTGTCATAGGATATATTTTATGTTCAAACAATAAATTTCACGCGGGCAGAAGCTAGTTTGTGATTAAAGGGTTAAGGGGTATTTAAGATTAAGAACTCAAGGCTCCTAAGCTTACTTTGAAAATAACAGTAAAACGTAGGTGGAGTCGCATCGCGAATATTTTAGTAGGTATCTGGAACAAGCTATAAAACAGCCAACAAAATCTCTTAATAACTACCTCAGGAAGCTATTTATGACACCTCAACGAGGATGTCTTAGAGACGAAAAATGGTTCCTAATCTTTACAAAATGCTTTTTACACCTTTAATTAATTCGTTAACGGTTATCAAAATGATAAATGATTACAGTCTAATCTTCAATTTAATTAACATTTCAAATCTGCAAAAAAAACAAACTATCAAATAATAGAAAAAAAAAAACAATTGTATCGATACCGTAAATCGGAACATAATGGCTAACGGAACGTATCGGATCTTATATTTGAGCATCGATTAATTTTCTTCAGAAAAAAAAGTACGACTTATACGACAAAAAACATGGCATATCAATTAAATGCAACACCCTCGCTGTGTTACACGTTCAATGGCTGAAAACTCACACAGAATTTTCACCTGTACCTTTTCAGCAATAAGGCATATTTTCGCGTGAAGCTTTCACCGTAATTGTATTAACATTAGTTCGCGGCGGTACCGTGAAGAATAGCGCTTTGAATTGAGTCGGAAATAAATGATCTGTACATTTCTATTGTTAGTTTTGGCAAACAATGGGATGCGATACGGTTACCGTTTTTTAGATTTTGTAAGTAATGATAAGTTTTACATCTTACATCCTTCCTACAGCTTGTCTTTGCCCGGGAGAGACAATACACGAGGTTAAATAATAACAGCCGCATGGCTCGTTCTAAGGTTAAGCAACGCTTGTCGAGGTCAGTCCGTGGATGGGTGACCATCCATAATATATCGAGACCCCTCCGTGCCTCGGAAGGCACGTTAAGCCATTGGTCTCGGCTGTCATTCTTAGATCATTGACAGTCGTTACGGGTAGTCAGAAGCCCAAAAAGTCTTATAGATATATTTATTTGTAAACATGTGTAACATTATACATATACATGCAAATGTGGATGTAAAAATGAAAATCTGTGATTTCAACATGTTTTGCCACCATTGGCGTGCAAAATTAGTTATAGCCACTTGAAATATAACACAATTAAGAAATAAAGAAAAAAAAATATAACACAAATAGCTTAGAAACTATCATTTAAAAAATCTTTAACATAATAGTAACATTTTTCAGCAAGTAACTTCTTAAGTTCTCTTTTGAATAAGTTTGGCTGGTTTATATTTTTAATAACCTCTGGAATCTTATTATTAATGGTTCCATACTCGCTTTTATGAAGGAGTGCTGTTTTCGCAGAGTGAGGCTGTAAGAAGTTCTTATATTTAATACGTCTAATTCTAGTGACATTGTCTGACAAAAGAGGAAACCAGTGAGGATTGCTTCTAACAAATAAAGCTATTTCCAAGATGAAAAATGGTCAAAAATGGTATTGTATAAACAGTGGTTGACAGCTGTCGGTATTTTTTATCTTAAACATAGCCCGAATACATCGCTTTTGCATTTTAAACACCATGTCGGAGTTTGTCGAATTACCCCAAAATATTAGACCGTATCTAAGCACCGATTCAACAAGTCCATAATACGCTATGAATAATGCGTTTCCACTCACTGTTGGTGCCAGTTTGTACAGACGGCTACACATCAAGCTATAGATTTCCAGTATAAGCTGATCTTGCATTGTATAGGATTTTCGTACAGTGCGAGATCAGCGTGAACTGGAAATGTATAGCTTGATGTGTAGCCGTGTGTACATCGCAAAAGATAAACTACTTATTTTTGTAGAAAGGTCTTCTGTGTGACATTTCCAATTGATTCTACTGTCAATTTTTAAACCGAGGAATTTGGCTGTTTCTACTTGATTTATTATATTATATTATTATCATCATATTAATTGAATTTTGAGGTCTTTGACTGTAGTGCATTACATTTGTTTTGTTTATATTTATTTTGTATATTTATTCTTGCAACCAGACTTACCAAGGGCGGCTGTTTTTTTTATACGTTGCCCCCCAGACTAGGAATTTCTCCTGTATCGTGGGTGCATTTACAAACATTTAAACTCACATACACAAACAGCCAGACCCGGAACAACTACTTGTAGGTCATACAAATATTTGTTCCGTGCGGGAATCGGACACGCGACACGCAGCGCAGCAGTCAATCGCTTATCCACTGCGCCAACTGTGTCGACAAATATATTTAACCAATATATATATTTAGCCAGGGCTCCTCTCTCTCCATTAAATTCTTTTTCAATGGTATACTATAGATATACAAATAAATAGTATCCAGTCGTTACTGATTGACTTAATGTTGATAACCCCGTTTCTTCCAATATATCACAGTGTAATAATCAACTTATTTAATGCGAATGCGAAAATGCGAAGTTAATTACCTAATTAACTTCGCATATTCCATGCAAATATACTAATTAAAGTCAAATATCAGACACAAAATGAAGCCCACTTAAAAATATAACATAGCATTTTTATGATAATTACACCGCGTGGTACAGCGGCATCGGTCAAACTGTGGTGCCAATTTGGAAACGAAAATAATTTAGAAAATGAATTTGTCAGGGTATTAAGATCCGTTGTGTTTAAGATAAGATGATTATAATATTTATATACACATTGATACTGATACTAAATCACGTTTTCTTAAAACTAGTTGCAATGTTACGACAGAGGAAAAATAAAGCAAAATGAAATATTGTTTATTCTGCACAAATAAGACGCACATTATAAACAAAATTGACACAAAATACAAACAACAAAATATTTCCAATTACGTCGTTTGAGAAATTTTAAAAACAGACAGGCAGGCAGATATTAAAACTGAGGTTGGAAATTCAGAAGTATTCATAGTAGGTAAATGAAGAAATCTACAATTTCCATTTTGAATTCCCTCATTCAACAATCATAATTACTTCAATTTATACAAAGATATCAATTAAATTAATTAAGATGACTTGCGAATTGTTAAATTCAATAATATTCCTATAATACTGCCAAATTTGAAACATCTTTTCTGAACTCACATTTAATGAGAATGTGAGCATCTTTCTTCACCAGGATAATCTCAACAAAAGTATAACAAGGTACACTGTACCTGCTATTTAAAATTACAGTAACGTTGACCAAATCGTTAGAATTGAAATAGCTGATGACATCATGGTATGATGACGGATAAAAAATATGATTACATCCTAATACAGTTAGAATCGGTGGTGATATATCTCAGCAGAGTTGATTTCAGTAAGTATGGTTTCTTTTAAGTTAGAAAAACACTTCAAAGTTTCTTTAGTGAAGCTTCTGGGACTAATTCAGCAATGAGCGACTTTTTGGGAAACTGACACTTTAAGCTTAGCTTAACCTAGAATGTAGTCATATACTAAAAACTAAATTATAACGTAGAGTGTTGTCCTGATTTCAACGGATCGCTCTTATCGAGAATCGAAGAAGCAGAATTTTCTAGGGAATACAATGCGGATGGGCAAAATTCTATATCAAACAACACCGTTGCAGTCTATTAGGTTCCTGTTTTAAATAGTGTACACTATACCTAGGCTGATTTGAACTGACATCAATGTTTAATCTCAGCTGTATTTTTTTAGAAATGGAAGTTTAAATGATTAATTTTCTTATAAATTCATGACTACAAAATTTACGTAGTATATGATTACATTCTAGGTTAAGCTAAGCTTAAAGTGTCAGTTTCAAAAAAGTCGCACATTCCTAAATTAGTCCCAGAAAGTGAAAGATTAAATAGCTAGGAAAGAAGTTAACACTGAGATGATGGCTGATAGAGATGCTTGGAAGACAAAGAACAACTCTGAATAAATTGGGATTTACATTAAAAATTATGAAAAGTAATGTAGACACATGAACACGATATTTACAGAAAAGACAAGAACATAAGTCTCTAAAGCCGAACCTATGCTAACCTTTACCCAGAACACCGAGAAAGAAGAATTTAATAGCTGACAATAAAACTGAATGGAACGGAATCACACACTAAAATAAACACGTATTGAGCTGGTAAACGCTTTACTCGTTCAAGTCGAACCGAATAAGGCCTTAAACATTTCAACAAGTTTAATTTAAGTGTCGTAAAAAGCAGGGAATATGACCAATGCAGAGATAAAATAAAATTTTATCGACGTTTATAGTGCGATAAAGGGGATACAGACTGGCTGAACGCGCAAATTTTACTTTTATTTTTGTAATGTGATTTGTAGAAGGTGGATTAAAATGGTTATAACGGCAAATAAAGGTCCGTCTCGGTAAGAATTGGATAACTACTTAATTCAAAATGACATAAGACGAAGATGAATGAACTAACGTGATAATAATTATACAGATATAAGTTAGAAACTAGAGGTTTGGGATAAGCAAATGCAAAACACCAAACCAAACTTCAAGATCCTAAGGGCATTGTAGCAAAACAACTGACAATTGACACTAATCAAAATGTTACATGAGATATAGTCAACGATATCAAAAGCAATGAATATGCATGAGCATTGGCATAATAGTTCCAAAGTGCCAGACTTGTCTGAAATTCCCGAACATTAAGACGTGTGGGTAGATTATGCAAAACGTGACACGTTGGTACTGCTATCAATAATCTCAGCACTCCACACCAATGAAATTTATGGAGAGGTTATTGGCGTATTTGTTAATATCTTGTATCAGTGAAGAATATTAAATGTGCACTATAAATTCCGAAGTACTCGTACGAACAATAGGTACATTTTGACTGTATTGTCAGTGTCCGTGTCCAGGTTTATAGTCGGAATTTTGCTTGTCCGACCTAAATTCTCTATTTCGATAAATCCCAGTACAATATTTCATCCAATCCAACTATTCGAAATTCAATTTTGAAAGCGTTCAAATAAAATCATCGATTCTCCTACAGGACTTTAAACCATATATATTTTGTGAGCAGTTCGGATTATCAGATTTTCTTGGTCTATCTCACGGGCATTCACTCACGACCTTGTCACTAATAAATTGGAAAGTATATACCAAGCTTACGACCGTTGCAACTATTTTTAATTTGAACATTAGTTCCGAATAATAAAATTACTATTTTGACATCGGCCATTCCGCGAATAAGATAATTTCGACATAAATACTATCAAATACTTCAGTTAATTCTAATTTAAGTCTTAAAAAGCGTAATGTTTTAAAGTTATGATCGGCTTATCCATAAAATGATGACTTAAGCGATTTCCAATAAGCATTTTAACAAGGGCTCAATAGAATTCCATCGTTTAATTAGTTTTAAAGAAATGATTGTAGGTAATGGAATTCAAATAACGTCTAGTTGAAAACATCTGCAAATTAAAAGTCCGTTTTTAGGAATAGCCAAAATCATCAACCTGTTTCTCTAAAGGCCACAAAATAATATCCAACACATGAGATAACCTATTACTGAAAACCAATACTTACATATTTGTTTTTAATCATAAAATCAAATCTACCAGCATCAAAGCATAAAACAAACATTGAGATAGCCTAACAAACTCCGAATCTAAATTAACCTTACGCAGGTAGAGCTCTAAATTGTACATATAAATTACTACCGATACAACAGCAAAATAAATTCTGCTACTCAATTGGGCAACAAAAACCAATCGGCCAATGTACACAGTCCTTTCCACAATTCGCTTTCGTGAACGGTACATGAAATCACGTTTTGGAATTTAATTCGAACATAATACTTGTTAAGGGTCGAAAGTTGAGGCAGTCGTTTTTTTAAAGACAATTATGCAGTCATCCAGGTAAACGGTGATACCTTCAATGTCAACCATTTAATCGTAACCGTAAGACTATAACAGTTTTATGAAGACTTTGTTAGTGAAATTCTTGTTTGGAGAAAAGGATTCGAAGAATTAATTTGGTTAGTTTTCTGTTGAATGATAAAAACATGATCATGTTGATAAGTACTTTCAGATTTAAATAATATTTTTTGCCATAACAATTTTTTGTTAACTCCTTTCAGTGCCAAGATAGGTACAGTCTACAATTATTATAATAATCTACATACCTAACATATTTTTTCAATGTATTCCTACGAGGGATGGAAATAGCCTTTAGAGTACCACAAGGCTTAGCCGAACACTGAACTTCAATCTCAATACGTAATTGTTGAACGTGACTTTCAGCACTACTGATGGATCTAGAGTTAATAGCAAATAGTTTAACTTATGCGAGTGTTTGGCCCTCTATGTTCACGTGACTCACATTGTCGTGATAGAACAGAATTGTTACGTCTTATTATGCTTCAAGTGTTCGATTATGATTCTCAGAGGTTAGTCATGGTCGAAGATTTCGAATAGGCTCAAGCCGTGTACAAAAAATGTGTTTTATATCTTCATTAGCTTTAAACTTATTAATTAATCTACGTCTATGCTCGCAAAAACAATGATTAGGTCTAGATAAGTAACAATACTATAAATTTATTTAATTTTTCAATTAGTATCATCCAAATCCGAAACATCTTCACGTAGAACGAAGACAATTTAAGAAACCAATCCAAATATAATTTACCCGTTTTACATTCATTGTTACCCCGAGATCTTTTTATGGTCCATTTGATTTATCCGGAATCCATTTTAGCTTCGCCTGCTATTAAATTAATCTATTGAGACTTCGATCCTTCCAGACGTTTGATTTAGAAGCCGGAATTATGAGCTTCAGTCTTGGGACAGCTTAATGGGCAGTGCTGAAAGGACACTTTAAAATGGGCATTTGATTTCGAGTGGAAACGTTTGACTACCGCCTGAAGTGATATTTGAATTTGCTTGTACAATATTTTGTCTTTTCACGGTCCCATTGCCTATTAATGGAAATATAAACATATTCTCAAATCTAGTTTAGTAGAAATTTATTATTTTTCAAATATTTTTCCATTACATCTTATCAACGAAGAAGAAAAGGAAACGACGCACGTCATAAAGAAAATCAAACTGGGAGTTAGCCAACAGTTCATCGGGGCTAATTCGATGGCACCTGCCTACCTCATAAACAAAATCAAGCTCACTGATAGCCAAACATTCATCAGTCCAGCAAGAAGTAATAAATTACTCCACAAGCAAGCCATATTGGATGATGCCGCCAGCCATACCAAAAGTGGCGGGCGCTGGCTACAACGCGTTGGTTCCCAAGAATCATTCATACAGAATCAGGTCGTTCGTCACGGCCTTAATGCGAAACGAACAGCTGTACAGATTCCAGGTTAGAACACATACAGGGTGAACGTATTTAGAAGGTGATTGAGTATGTGAAAACTGTGAGAGAAATAGATAATTTAAGTTGGAATATGAAAAAAAAAACTTATAGCATCGCGAGACGTTACACCTTTGAAAGCGGTTGTTAAAATTATGAAGTACTTTAGTAGTTCATTTGGCTATTGATTTGCAACAAGAAACTGGGGGCCGATCGCGCTAATTTTGAACGTTAATAACAAAACTAAACCACAACCAAAAACGTTACGTTAGACACATTTCGTATCGCGCTAATCATTTCAACGGAAACGATTTAGCTTTACTTTGGAAGTTACGTTGGAGGAACGATCGATCGAACAATACTCTCACAAAAAATAGCACGATACCGTTTCTTACTTAAACCAAAACTTTACCAAAACCAAAAACGTTCCGTTCGAACGGTAATTAGGTACGTTGAGAAATAGCGCAATCGGCCCCCTGAACACTTATTCAACACGCCTCTAGCACACATAGACATTGATTATTTAAAATAAATTGAGGACAAAAGCTTCAAATATTGCGCTCTATGCACAACAACAATAGATCAGCGACGTAAATTTCTATCCCCGATTTTGAAGTTACAATTAACCCCAAAATCTAATCACAGATAGAGAACCAAGAATAAATCAACATCAGACAAGCAAAGATAATGCACCGTAAATGAAAGAAAACGATGATAAAACAAAACACAATAGAACATTACTCCACTACAGTTTACTCGACAATCTTAGCATTAGCGTATCGGCAAAGTGCAGGTGTAATGAGCGAGCTATTATAGCGCTAACTAGCATAAATACACTAGTAACTAGAGTCAAGCTAGTTTACGTATCTGAGGAGATCTCAGTGAATAGCATCGTTTAATTTTACGCTACTCGAGGGAACGGGCGTGTCCATTGTTGAAAAAATATTGGGTTTTTACTGTGGGGTAAATAAGATGGTTGGTGATGATGACGGTAAAGATCTGACTGGTATAGCACTTTCAATTCAATAAGTGGAAGAGAGAGAGTAATTAATCGAGGTAAGTAATTGTCCGCTACGCATTATAGAAGATCCAAGCAGATCTATAGACTGTAGAGGGTACTGACGGCATTATTTTTATTTTATTTTTTATTCTATTTATTAGGGAAAACAAACAGTTACACATTACATTTTATAGGAAGAAATAGAAAAACATACGGCCAAATGTGTAACCAACAACATTTTCCACGAAATACACATTAAAAAAATATCTTTACAAACTATGCTATAACTAAAACCTACAAACTACAACAATTCAAGTTAAGAAATATTTATTTTGCTAAATAGTTAAACATAAGTAAATTTAGCAAACAAAGAAAAACTCATCATGGCATGCAAAACTTAATTAAAATTACCTACTGTTGACTAATTGTTTCAAGTACAACATTTTTGAATCTACCAGCAGAAAGAGCGAACATATCGATATGGTTGAATTGCTTGTTGTAATTATTAGTTAGCCGACGCAGAGGTGCCGCTTACCTGCATTACTGCGACAAGAGGTAACAGCAAACAGCGGCCGTACGCGCACTCCGCGACGTGATGTCGTTCTAGGAACTATATAACTTATTTTATTACGGATATCAATACAATCATATACATTGCTACACAAATCAAACAAAAATACAGTCTCTAGGAGAGTGCGTCTTGATTTTAGACCAAGTAATTTATACTTCTTAAGCAAATCATCATAACATAAAACTGTGTGGAAGCAACGGTAATGCATGGCTTTTAGGAACTTTTTTTGAACCTTTTCAATACGTTTTGAATACTTATTGTAGAAGGGATTCCACACCGGCACTGCGTACTCGAGTTGTGATCTGATCAGAGAATTAAAATTATAATGATGAAAGTGCGTGCACCAGGTGCGACAAAGTTGTCTAAAATTGATCACACATCAATTGCTCATGTTTAAGCATCTTTAACTATATCAAATAATACATACACAAACTCACGCCTTCTTCCCATGGGGGAAAAACTCAGATCGCCACCTGCTACGATCCTTACATGTATACTCCTTTTTCTCTGCTGCTTTGCTGTATATCAAATAATGTCCTGCTAAAACCGCTTATCAAGTAAAATTTTCATTTTGCTTGCCGTCCAAACTTATAGTTTAAAAAACCGTACCGCACAACAACGAAAACAGTTACCCAGTTGAATTATACCGCATCTGAGTGAGCCGCAAAGTGGAGTAAGCGAACGACCGATGTTTTCACTATCGTTCGGCCAGTACAGTTAGCTCGAAGCCGGCTGAGCCAACGACATCAGGTGAGGCGGGCTGCACACACCACGATTATGTGTTAGCGATCTCTGATAAGTGAGAAGTAATTTAAATTGTGTTACCTACGATTTTTTTGTTGTTAAAGTTTCGATTTCATTAACTGATATAAAAGTTAAGTCAGTTTTGTACTTTTGCGTCTTATTTATTATTTATGTAGACACTCCAAACAGTAAAATGTAAAATATTTAAAATATATTTTTCATAATTATATTTATTTTTAATATCAAAGAACTCATACATAGGTACTACTATTAATTAAAAATAAAAACCTAAAACACAGTCCCACGTCATGGTCCAGCTACCGTATTAAATAAATTCCTTCTTATCTTGTTCAGTAGCAGAATACGGCTGGACTTACGTGTAGACGGCTCGCGTTTTCACTATCGTTCGTAGAAATACAGTTAGTTGGATCCTCAGCCGAGCCAACGACGTCTAAGGCGGCTTACACACTGCACTACTTTGTTGATTAAATAGTAATTGCTGATGTCTAATGGGTAGTATGTGCAATGAGATGACACAATCATCTTCAATTCATCTTTTGGCTGTTATTACCATTTTGGATGATATTACCAACTTTTTTTTTAAGAGTGGCGATTATGGATATACATCATACATGTAAGTCTAGTGCACCATAGGTCCCTCTTATCACATTGCTGATTTTATTTTTACCACGTCATACAACTTATTAAGTAATTTTAAATATTTTAACGTTATACAATATTTTTACAAATAATTATCTTAATACGTAGATAATATTCTATGAAACAATAGTGAAACTGTTTCAAGTAGCGGTCTCAGTTTAGGTAGAATACAGGATAGAACGTTTTAGCCGTTTATCACTCAACTTGAACATTTAGACATTGATAAATTGGAGGCTCCTGAAACACTAAACATTCTGGAAATAGTATACTAAGTACAAACAATTTCAACCACGACTTTATTCTAGCCCTAAATAACAATTTTGGGATAAAACATACTTCCCTTTTCAGCTATTTGTCGAAACCATTTTGTCACTCACTCTGTATTTCGCTGTGCCAGTTGAGATTTTACAGACGTTCTTTTCAAAAAAACACTTTAATTTTATTTTTTTCAAATCGAAGTCGCTAATATCTTAGCTGGAGAAAATGGCAAGCAACTCCAGTCAAAATATTTTTTTATAAAATGTGGAGGTACCTATACCATACCTATATCTGCCTATAATGTTCCCACTGCTGGGACACAAACCCCAGGAGGAGGGGGGAGCGGGGGGGTGGAGGTACCTATACTCATGAAAAATTCTAATCACTTTGGATTCGCAATGTCACGTAAACTTGAAATAAATTATGGGACAAATCTCTTAAGCGGGGAGATATACTTTGGAATGCAAATTCAGCTTAATATATATGCGAAGTGTATCTAAAGCTTAGGTCTCATTAGCGGGCGCGCAACCATGACCAAGTCGCGGGTATGCGGTTAAGTTGCTAGTTGGCAACCATGTTTTTCTTTTACTTTTTTTTTATGAACGGCCCGCCTAGCGTCTTGTCCGGCCCGAGACCTAATTTTTAAATCTCAAAATGCAGAATTACAACTTGCTATCTAGTTCACTGATAAAAAGTATTTTAAGCTTACTTCGAATGTTATTACGTAAATGTCATCCAAGCGAAATAAAATTCTTAACTCAATCAGCATTTTTTGCTACCAAAATGTCATCTCAATTTAGTCGACTGATTCAAAATTTTTATTCAGATTCATAACTAATTCTTTGTCTAACTTTCCGCCACGTATAATGAAATTCGTCAGCGGGAAATGGTCAGTAATCGGCTTGCTAAGGTGGATCCACACCTGCCAAGGTTGCGGGTTGGATTGTCTGAAAGGGATACCGTCGCCCTGGCACACAGGCAACTGAAGGAACACGGGTGGGTTTTAGACAGTAAAAGTCTGACATCCCGCTCCGCCCGGAGCGGGAAAAAATATTTGATATTTTTCCACCAAAAAAAAAGAAAAAGACAATTACTTGCCAGCTAATTAAAAAATGAAGAGGTTCTTAAGGAAACAGGTTGCCGCGTTGCTCAGTGCGGCAAGCTAACAACCTATCTCCATTTACACCTACTGCATTATTTAATCTCAATGAATTATTTCCGCACCTTGCCTACAGCTGGAGGTACCAACGCCTCGTTAGCACAAGTTTAAATTCCATTCAGTTCTTTAATTATCTCGCTGTTTTATGAAACACAATTATAATAAATATGTGCCTATTAGGTAGTCAACTGGACGAGTTATGTTTATTCTACATACGTATGTATTGAACTAAGCTTATATTCTGGTATAGAACTGGAGGCCTTTTTCCAACAGCTTTAATTAAGACTCACAAAAGTGAAACCTTTCTTAAATGACCTGGGTCAGTTAGAACTTAGTAAATGGCTGTTAAGTCTTTGTTAAAAATCCGGGGAAATTAGATTATTATTGAGAAAAAAAATTGGGGACAAGACTTTTATTACATAAAGCTTTTTATTCCTCTTAGAAGTTTAAAATACTTTTTGATTATCAACTTTTTCTTTCAAAGAACTTACTTTTAATACTCCAGTGGGTAACAAGCCTTATTCCCATAAGAATTGTGCTAAGGACTTATAAACAATTTCGCGTTGCTTATCGCTCGTATTATTGCGCCGTGAAAAAGTGGAGCAAAGCAGATATCGTTTTATAGGTTTAGGTATACTAGCTAGTGTTTTGCCAGCGACTTTGCTTGGAAATCAGATAATATTATCTTTGCGTGCTAACATGAGAATTTTCAACTGAAAACCAACCTTAAAGTTGGGTCGTATTTGCTTTTTTGCAAATTTATCGAGTCAAGGAGGTAAGCAGGCCCAGGAGGAGATGGCGGGAGGGACTCGTATTTATCATAAGGATTGGCCACAAACAGAAAAAGATAGGAATTTGTGGAAAGAGGGAATAGCCCTATGCAGTGGGCAACAAACGACTAATAATAATATTAATATCGAAGACAAGACCGCAGTCATCTATTCGTTTCATTTGGACCAGCTGCGCGTGCGTAAGTAAGATAGGGTCAGCTTCAGATCTCACAAGATGCAACTGCGTATTTTTTTTGTAATGTGCTGCTCAAGTATTTTAATAACTTATGGTATGATTGTTGATAGTTGTAGGATAATGGTGGGTGGGATATAGTATGATAATTTAAGACCGATTGGCACACTTTTGGGCTAATTGATACACGTAATACTGAAAGAGGTAAAGTATCCCATGAAGCACGGACTAACCACGACGAAGTCAGTTTTAATTTTGACAAATTCATAGTTTCCCAAGTTATTACAATGCCAAACTGAAATATAGGCATACGAACAATTTTATACGGAATAAAAGTTTTTTAACTCTAAATTACTTTCACTGTATCGCTATAAACAAACTCGTTTCATCCCACATAAATTCTCTCGTTTTTATTGAATTTGAAGTACTCATACAGGCAAAATCAATTTTGAGCCCCGAAAGCCGAATACTAGGAATTCAATTTAGGCCTCAGCTGGCCCTAGATCGAAACCTTCGTCTCTTATTGAATGATAAAAAATTGGGTGAAATAAAATAAAGAGAAGGTAAGTATTCGGATGGTGATTGATTTTCTACTGACCTAGTTTTTGACAGGTGTCATGTTCGCTCTATATTTTTTTGTCAATCATATTGTAAATGCGATTGTGTAGAAAACCTCTGAATTCGATCACCTGATTAATTATTGTGTGACTCAGTTATTATTAGTTACGAGAATAGCTTTGTGAGTGTCATGCACTTTCATAGATGTATTCGGTTAACGTGCAAATTGGCAATTTTGTGAGCCGAATGTGTGCCAGTGGGTATAAAACTCAGATCCACTTGCACCATTGATAAATAAATACATTTAGCGCTAAATAAATTTTAAATATCATTCGGTCTCTGTCAAATTTTAAACGATTGACAACAATATAACAATGTTTTACATTCCTTTAACACTTCAGTTTTGTGATACAAATTGGCTTCAAAGTTTTTAGCTATATTTTTCGCGCAATTGACAAAAATATAACAATGTTTTAAATTCGTTTAACACTTCAGTTTTGTGATACAAATTGGCTTCAAAGTTTTTAGCCATAGTTTTCGCGTTTTAGCATGGCAATAGCGGTCAATGACCTACCTAAATTTTCTAGCATTATTTACTTTAAAGACTGAAATAAAGTTCGTTAACGTTCTGAATCAATATCGATCACGATCTTCAATTTATCCCATTAACGAAAAACTATACATAGTTTATTGTTTAGGTTCCTACGGAGAGATATTAAGGAAAGGGCAATGACCACTAGAGCCATGCTAAAACGCGACTACTATAGTCGAGTATACCTGAAAAGTGTATGTACTGTCTACTAACTTAAACTTTTTTACAAAGAGCTAACTCCCGGCACTTTGAAACATGCGTATTAAAGACGCATTCGCAAATCTGGCAAAAATTTGCATATTTCGGTACATATGGCGGCAAAATTAAACTAAACCAAATGTAACTAATAATTGCTACAGATAGATTACTCCTTCATCTCCAATAAGTAGCAATTTTTTATTCGAAAATGTTGGTTTATAATATTGTAAATAATTTCCGTTGCCTCTTCACACAAAATTTACGATATGGAGATGAGTTTAGGAACATTTTTCTTCAATTTAATATCATAAACTTAGTTTTTTTAAATATTTTATGTAAGCAAACCATGTTCAACTCAAAAAGGTAGCAAAAGAACTATCAAAACGTTACAAATAGTCTCAGAAAATAATGTTAAAAAAACCTATATTTTTTTTAAAAACACTCGGTAATGTTTTTTTTTCCTATTACTTAACAAATCTTAACAAAAACACACACGATGGGCTTCAACTATCCGTGTATTAAAATCAAAATTTTATTTTATGGTTATACGATATCTTCATTAAGTAAATCAATGGCGAAATAAGCTATATTTTCGAGAGCGCAAAAGTGATGAAACTATTAACAGGTGCTGAGACTGACACGAATTTATCACCACGAAAACTGTACTTTTATAGTTACAAAAAACATTTTTTTTTTTGTGATAGCACCCTTAATTATTCATGCAAATATGCGATTGTTAGTGCGTAATAAAAACCGATGCTTGTGCCAATTGTCGCGAAAGTGCCGATGGTATCAAGATACCATAGCATACAAGTTACCTTATAAGGGATTTATAGTTGAAAATCTTCACTTAGGATAGCTTTCGTAAGGCTAGCTGCTGGATCTTTGTAGGTTTTTGTGGCACTTTCCCGACAAAAAAATTGTTTTAATTCCTATAAAGAAACAAAGCTTTTTCTTTTATATTTACATTTAAACAGTTCGTGAATCACTGACTGACGGACAGTTACAAAAAAAAAATAACACCCTGCCTTTCTAACAGGGGATTTATGTTTGATGGAAAATGAAACAGCGAGCAAAATTAACATTTCATGTAGGTACCTATCGATCGAAATACAAACATTAAACAACGACTGCCTCGTTGGTCTGGGGTTCATAAGCGCTACAGCTGAGCATGAGGTCCTGGGTTCAATTCCCGTGTCGGGCAAAAGTGTTTTTGGATTTTTCCATCTGGAATTTCTCAGTAGCAGCCCGTAGTCTAGATTTGTGCCCGGTTGATGGCAATAGGCTCGCCCCCTATTACATGGGACTTAAACATAACTGCTGAAACGTGGGTGTACTACAGGTACACATCTGCCTAACCCTTCGGGGATTACATGCGTGATGTTATGTTATGTTTTGTAATTTACGCGATATCGTGATTTTTTGTGACGTCTGCTATTGACCGTTCATGATTTCATGCTGAGGAACATTTGCAATTGAAAATTGAACTCTGAATAATCACAAAACATAGGCTCCATGTAGGTAGTCAGGGAAACTATACAACTGTCAAAAAATTACAGTGGTTATTTAAATTTACGAACAATTTAAGTCGTGTGAAGGTTACTACGCTTGCGGCGGTTGGTTCGTGGATGGGTGACCATCCATTACGATTAAGAAGAGACATTGAGAAGATATCCAGCTCATTTTAAATTTATTGTCTATGAAAAAGTTACATTGGGTACATGTTAAATTCCAGCTACCACGTAGATTATTTCTACACATTCCCTAGCCAAAAGGAGTATACACATGTTGGGACACAGGCCTCCTCTCTGTGAGAGGGAGTGGGCCGTAATCCACACGCGGGCCCAGTGCGGGATGGTAGATGCCACATGTCTTCGATTTTTTTTGCTCTAAGAGATGCCGGTTTCCTCACGATGTTTTCTTTCCCCGTTTTGAGAGCAGTGGTGATGAAATAATTTACACAAAGTAATACGCCTGTCAGGGTTCGAACTTTACCGTTACCACACGGGCGCTACTGCTCAGACCTCTGGGCCACCACTGCTGAAACCACCGTATAATATAATGTCCCCACTAAATAATAAATGTCCGTAACTTTATTATGTACCCAATATGTATACCTACTAGGCCCAAAAGCCACGTCATTCTGATAAACTGTGTGATTGATCACAGTTGGCACCTAAAATGATTGATGGCAGCCCCTCCAATGAGATAAGTTATGTAAATCGGCTTCTGTCAGTAAATTTATATGCTTAAGGCGCAGATATATGATTTTAGTGACTTTTAAATATGTTATTACGCCTTCATATAATGCAAGCATGTTATGCAAAAAAAATATGTGAAACTACAACGCATACGCATCAATTCTATATGTGAATATTTAAGTATTGTAGTAAAATACTTTATGAAATAAATTCAGGAAGTAATGTCTACCCAAAGCATAAAAAACGATATTACTTTCAAACTACTTAAGATATTTTCATGCTTTTTTTGCATGAATTGACTGTTTTATTATCTTTAATTCTATCTGTGATTTTATTCAAATATTCATATTTTCGTTACTAAAAATAAATATTTCCTCTGAAAAATAATGGTGGCGCGGCGTGAGCGCGACGCGCATTTGTATGGCCCAGGTCAACGGCGACTATCGGACCCTTAAGTGGCACTTTGATGTATTCTATTTGAGCTTGAAGTTATGTTGCGCGTAATTTTCCTGAAAGGTTGAGCAGAGATGTATCAAAAAACCCGTCGTAAACCCACATTTCGTGAATTATGTTAAAGCCCCATTTAATAGGGGGCGAGCCCATTGCCATCATTATGGCACAAATCAAGAATCTAGGCCTGCTACTGAGCTCAAAGAGATGTCAGCACAAACTGATGGGGTCCGATAGAGCCGATGCCTGCCAGGGTTGCGGGTTTGTGCGAAAGGGATATCGTGGCCCTGGCACACAGGCAACTGAAGAAACACGGGTGGGTTTTAGTCAGTAAAAGTCGGACACGCATGCTCCGCCCAGAGCGGGAGAAGTAATTTGATAATTTCCCACCCAAAATAAATAATTAAAAGGCTGCTACTGAGAAATTGGTGGAAAACCTAATAACACTTTGCCCCACTTGGAAATTGAAACCAGGACCTGCTCAGCAGTAGTGCTTGGGACCACTAGACCTGCGAGGCAGTTTTTCGAGGTTTTTGGGCCGTCTGCGTATTGGCTGGATTAACTGTAAAAACCCTCCTTTCTTCCTAATTATTTTGACTAGAATCATGACCACGGTAAGTAACCCGTTTGTGTTTATGTGTTGGGAATTACCAGGATTTCACTTTAACTTTGAAAGTTTTACTGAAATATTTGCTATTCTTTACGTCCGGCACCACACAGAATAAACGGTAAACGGGTAAACGGTATATTCAGGAAAACAAATTAGCTAAACGTCAAAATATTTACAGGGTTATTTTAAAATACCATATGTTAACACCTAAAGATTCTAATCCGATATCCTTATCTTTTTATTAATTTCTTAATTGAGTCGTATCTTTTTAATTAATATACCTAAATCGGTGACTTACTTTAACTAAACTCTTTGACATTTAATCATTTAATGTTTATTCATTATTAACTTGTTTTATGCCATCAAAAACGAGTTTTATACGGTATATCAACATTACTACAAAGGTTAGAGAGCTATCTGTTTGGCCATAATTAATTATTATAATTTAATTAATTTGCATAATGTTTAATAATTGAATTCGTGTTAAACTGTATTAATAATAATAAAATAAAATAAAATAATAAATAACATAATAAAACAACAACAACAACAACAACAACAACAACACACAACACAAACACACAACACAACACAATAACATAATATTGGTCCACTATCGCGTATGGAACATTGGTGGTTGTTTCGGGTTGGTGGAAATTATGAAATGAACTACATGATGACTTCAATTGCATTTGTCAATTGTTACGTGATTGACATACACTGAAAAAAAAAGTGTTTCCTTTAGCAAAAATCTTGTTTAATGTGATCACGCATCTTGACTCGATACGAGCCTAAGAAGATCTTGACTTCTGAAGCTAGGAGAACTTTGTTTAACTATCATAGTTCCGGCTACTAAGTAATGAATTAGTTTAATTACGGGTAGTTATTTAATTTAGCTCAAATGTTGGCCAGTTTAAGAATGATATAATGCTAACAAGTTGCTTGTTACCATCAACTTAAATTGTTATTTGATATAAAAAAGTGAAGAAGTAAAATCAAACAAAGCATGTATGATGTAACAAAGACCGGTGATTATTCTGTACAATCATGTTACATTGTCGATATAAATAAAATTAATTTGTTCTGGCAAATAGATAAATAATGACTCCAAACATTTTAATGCCAACTAAGAGAAAATGTATCTTAGTTACTCTGCATTTTTTTCAGTGCACATTGATGGGCAAATTGATCGTCAACCGAATGCAATTGAAGCGGTTGACAATATTACTACAATACAAATTGATAGCAAATGATCGTTTAGGGTGCCCCGGGGCGAATTATACCGATGAAACTGAACGTGGTCAGCACTTCTTAACCGCGTTTAAGAGCTAAAGCGAGAGCTATCAATGTCATCATTGTTGTGGAATATTGACAATGACATCACGTTCAGTTTAAATTACGAAATTCGCTCTTAGAGAGTAGAAATGTTTTAAGAGACGGTTTTTTATGGCCATACTCAGAAAGTAATTAATAAACAACTACAAAATATAGTAAGAAAACTGATTATTAAAATTGTTATTCAAACGAGTAATAAAGTCAACAATTTATATAATCTTGAATACTTTAAACCAGGTCTACAACATGAAATCTGCAATTCTGAATACCTACAATCAGCAAAAGCCGCGTCTGAATACTAGTTCATCATAAATAAATATGACAAGCATCAGAGATTTAATCAAAAACATAAAATCACCGCTGTGAAACTCGAACAAATCATTAATCTTATCTAATACGACACATGCTAAACTGTATGTCTGTTTACATAAAGCTCCGGAAATAAGTATAACCGAGTAATTCTTTACGCATAATATATTCAGACTAGATTTTTTTTTAGAAGCAACAAATGGACCTGTCTAGTATTGTAGGTGCAATTGAAATATAACCGCGCAGGATAGCCTTTATCAGAAGTGATCATCGCATTGGTGGTTCAGGTGGCCGATCGCGCTATTTCTCAACGTAATTACCGTTGGAACGGAACGGTTTTGGTTTAGCTGATGTAAGAAACGGTATCGCGCTATTTTATCTGAGCAACAAAATCGTTGACGTTACCCAATACTGAAAGTTCGATCGATCGTTCTTCCAACGTAACTACCAAAGTAAAGCTAAATCGTTTCCGTTGAAATGATTAGCGCGATACGAAATGTGTCTAACGTAACGTTATTGGTCGTGGTTTAGTTTTGGTATTAACGTTCAAAATTAGCGCGATCGGCCCTCAGCAGCTGACTTCATCTTCTGTCATCAGAAGACACCCGCCACGCAATCATTGATGTGACGCTCTGCTAGAGTGACTGTCAGCTGCAGCCAGCGTCACTCTTGTCCGAGCTTTTCGGTGATTCCAGTAACTTTGTAACAAAACTAGATGGCGCCACTTGCTGCGCTATCAAATATATTACACGTTTTGAAACTTATAAATGCTCTTATTTAGATTCCTTCATAACCCAGCTGAATGATAATGATTAACGATATTAGTTACTTAGTTTTACTCATGATTTCTTAGTTTTACTATGCGGAAATTATTTTTAAACTTGCAGCAATTCGACTTTCTGTAAATGTATTACACGATTCAAGTCCGGTAGGTCATCAACATCTGCCAAGTCTTTTCCCAACTATGTTATGTCGGCTTCCAGTCTAACCGGATGCAGCTGAATACCAGTATTTTACATGGAGCGACTGCCTATCTGACCTCCACAACCAAGTTAGAGAGTAACACGATATCCCTTGGTAAGACTGGTTGTCAGACTTTCGGGCTTCTGACGACCCGTAACGACTGCCAAAGATCCACGAATGAAAGCCGGGACCAACGGCTTTATAAGCCGCCGAGGCTCGGAGAGGTCTTGGTATGTAAAGATGGTCACCCATCCACTTACCAACCGCAGCAAGCGTAGCTTAACTTGTTCGATTGGCCCGTGCAGCTGTTAGATTTACTTAGCCACAAGCCCCTCAAGTAAGCAAGTCAATGCAAGTCTGGTAGGTTAATGCTCTTAAAACGGTAAAGAACAAGATCGTAAAGAAACGAAGCAGACGACATGTGACATCCACTAACCCGCACAGGGGGAGGCCTGTGTCCCAACAGTGGGAACGTTATAGAACAGTTATTATGTTAAGTTACGTAAGTCGGGTACCAACTGGAGATCGCGCACTAAACTTGAAGTAATAATTAATCTACACAAGCAAACCCGCGTCCAAAACCTGATCATAACCAACGAGTTAATTATCTAGCATTCAGGCACTGACAAGAGGCAAATGATAAAAGTAGGCTTGTGTTAAACAAAAAAAATGCCAAATCAATATACGAGTAGTTTGTGGTAGCGGAAAAAATATATGTTATTCTTGAACATATTTCTCAGAACTTGGTTGTTACGAAAACACGTTTAGAAAAAAAAACTCGATACAAATTAACGGTAAACTAACCCTTTACTTTGAGTTTTAAACCAAAATATCTGTATTAAATATCAACGTACGGTGGGTATTTAATTAATAACAAGAACGTCTTATTTGTATGCAGAACTTGGTTGTTTTTTATTTTCGATTACTCAGCAAATTTTTGAGTGAATAGCTTCATATTTTGCAATAAATTACAAGCGTTGTGTCATCGCGCTTCTTTTTCTTTTGTATGCAGTCTGACAGTGACCGCGGTTTAGCTGTTGTCAGCGTCTTAAGTTAAAAATCCAACGTTTAAGGTCGTCTATCTAGTTTTCGTTTCACATAATAATAATGTCTGTTAGTAATAGAAAACTATCGACTTGAGACTCAATTGCCACAGAATGAGGCTTGTTAAGACTTAACTTCTTGACAACTTCTAAACATATTATCGCAATTAGTTGCCAAGAAAGAATAAAAATTCCTTTTTCACAACTGGTTGTGAAACTCAGTTGCCATGGCGGCCGAAAGCCTCTTAACTATACAAATAGATAAAATTGACGTCTCTTTTTAACCGACTTCACAAAAAGGTGGAGCTTCTCATTTTAATGTCAAAGTAACAGCTTTTTACTATAAGCTTAATAAGGTATATAAAGTACTTATAACAAAAAACCCATTTTTAATTTTTTTGTCTGGCTGTCTGTTTGTTCCGGCTAATCTTCGCAATGGCTGAACCGATTTTCACAGGACTTTCACTGGCAGATAGCTTATGTTATGAGGAGTAACTAAAGCTACTTTTATGTTAGTGAAAGCCATGAACAGCAGCTAGTTATAAATATAAGTCACTTTTCGTGTCTGTATGTTTGTCCGCGTTGTTTTTCTCAACTATGCAACGGATTTTGATACAGTTTTCACCATTATTTAGAGAATTTATTCCAAAAGGTTTATGTGTATAAAACATAATATTAAACTTACCTATAATAAAGGAATCTGTATGTTTGGACAAGTAGTAAAACACCATGCGAAGCAAGCAAACAGAAGCAGGCAAAAGCAACAAGCAAGCAGGAGGCGGGTCACTAATCCTAACTAATATTATAAAATAATGCGAAGTGAGTTTGTTTGTTTGTTTGTTACGCTTTCACGCTAAAACAGCTGAACGGATTTCAATTAAATTTGGCACATGGCTAGACGACCACGGTCTAGGTTAGGATGTCATCATCATCATCAATTCAGCCGAAAGACGTCCACTGCTGAACATAGGCCTCCCAGAGGGGGGTTAGGACGTAGGGTTTTTTTTTTTTATCCTGGTAGTATGTTCTTGTGGGATAATTTCCGACCTACATGCGGACTAAGCCGCGGGCAAAAGCTTATAGTTGTACATAAATGTCAGAAATACGTGTTTCTATTGGCTAGTAATAAGACTTCGTCATGATTCGTTTCCGTCAGTGAATGTCCACTATTGAATGTGGGATTTGCAATAAGCTGTATACAATGGTTATTATTGTTGAAATAAGTATCGTGGATGGCAGATGGTCTTTTCTTTCATTGGCAGACAAAAGTAAGCTACAGTTAATCCGCTTGGTATTTTCTCGTCGTATGAGAAAACCACGAGATGAATAGCCTGTTTTCTGCAAGATATTAAATGAGATATTGGACTGGTTTAATTTATCATTTGTTTTAAGTGGTGGCCCAGTTGTATGGTTGTCTTACTTAACTTATAATAATAATAAGTAATACTTGGGTGTATGGCAAATTATCAAAAAAGTCCTAAACATAATTATTATTTAAAAAATGCTATCTATTGGTAAATTGAAAACCTCTTATGTTAGTTTGCGAGTTTTTCAAACTCGTTATAGATGGCGTTACTGGTTATACATTGCGAGGTTTTCTTTCCAAGTCATCATCTGCCTAGGCTTGTCCCAACTATGTCAGGGTCGGCTACCAGTCTAACCGAATGTAGCTGAATACCAGTATTTTTTATTCCAAGTATATAATAAAATAAAAATTACCAAAATTGCATAGCTTCAAAGAGACGATAAGGAGATGAAATACGAGTATAAGATGGAAAATGGTATATAAAATCAATAAGCAGACTTAGCAAAACTTGACGTTCTTTTGCGATGATACAATAAAAAGAGGTAGATAGGTAATACACGCTCCGCAAGTGGCACGTCAATAATATGACTAATTAGCCACATTTTCTTCGTCTTGTCTCTTTTTCGCTCCCGATAATTACGACATGCCGTCCTACTTCCACGTTCCATCTAATAGTGCAACATTGTGCCGTTATTGAAGATCAAATGTTGAGTATGTAACCAATTTACGATTTTTTACTTATAATATCATTGTTCTTTAGAGTAACTTCTACCCTTATGAAGCGTGGTGTTAAAAGATAGAATATGAATGAATGAATGAAGTACGCCGATCCCAGCGTGGTTGTACCAGACTCGATAGCTCGAATGAACCCAAAGATTCACCCTAGCTCCTGAAGCCTCATGTTTCATGGGACTACAGAGACCATTGTATATCAGAGAGTAGACCGGGGGGCGCGATAATGGTAGGGAAGATGTGCCCTTGGGATATGGAAGAATTATTAGAGCCTACCGGATATGCATCCTTGAGCAAGCTTTGGAATAGTAGAGAGGCGGGTGATATTTATCTATGGGAGGGACATCTTTTAATAGTGGTGTTAAAAGCTAGAATAATAGATAAATTGATTTACTCAACATAAATGAAAGCTCTCGCAGCTAATTATTATCATTTACCCAGCTCGCTTGTTTATTAATTCATTCAATCAACACAGAATTGTGTCCCTTATCAGATCTTTAAAGTATTGTGATTATTAACTATTGTGAATAAACAGTGCCCACAATGGGTAGGTAGGCAACGCCTGGAGTTTATCTAATCTCATTTGGTACAATGGAACTATTTCAATTGTACGTCTGTTTGAGGGGGACTCACTGGCTGGAATTTTGACGAGCGAAAACTGGAGCAAGTTGGGTTCAAAAGTTGGATGGCATATTACCCTGTGATATTCACTGTTTATTAAAACGCCGTCACTTTTCACTGATTTGTAACGTTTTAGTAAAGAAAAGAAAGAAAGAAAGAAAATACATTTATTTAGCACAGACATTCAAATCGACTAAATACCAACGTATTTAGTCGATTTGAATGTGGAAAAATAAATCGAATCTTACTTTCTGATAATGGCAACACTGTCACTTAATGTTTAATATAAAACCGACAACTGCCCTCAATTAGTTCCAAAGACCGGTTAAGCAGTCACGGCCTCTCAAGGTCAACTGCGAGATGCCATACAAAAAAAAAAAAATCAGTTAGTTCCTTTTTATATTTGCTGCGATAGGCGACAGCCATAATTTCTTCAGTGTGAAACGTCAAATAGGTATAATGAACATTTAAATTCAAATTACTGCTTTTTAATTCACGCCCATTACCTAATTTCCTACAGAGACTAAACGGCACACAAAAAAAAGAATGAAACAAGTAAAAAGTGTAAAGTGCGATGAAAGAAATACGCAGGCAGGCAGTAGGCAGCTTGGTAATTGGAGATCGCAGTACGCATATTGTTGCGTATTGCTATTGCCATAGAATAGAAATCAAAAGTCTTTTATTCCAATTGGGCTATAAGTCAGCACCTTCTGAACGTCAAAATTACATAAGACGATCCCCCAAAACTTATGGTTAGCGTTCACAGCATACAATTTAATTAAAAGAAAATACGTTTATTTGCGGTAAAACATGACGCAAAGAAAGAACACAAATACAAAAATAACAAGTTGGGGAAAAATATGCGTCACATCCACGCAAAACTGCCACCGCTAAGCATAATGCTGCGACCGCTGACGCGATGACGTCAACCGGTGCAGCATACAGTGCGATTATAAATAATAAATAAAATAAATATAAACTACTTAGATAATTAAACATGTTTATAATAATGATATATAATATTTACAATAGCAACATTCCGTTCCGTCGGCAACGACGTACGCGCGTACGCGTTTGATCTATGCGCGCAGCTGTCAGAAAACTATTTATTTATTCATAAAAATAAATAAATAAATCCAATCAATCAATCAATTTTCAATATTTTACGAGGTAGATACCTTGCATGCCGACGGTATACACAACTTTTCTAGGCGTTTTGGCGACATAGTATCTGGTATTATTATTCGGGCCAAGGTGTCCCTGATCCAAACGCCCACCCTTTTCCACTTCCTAGTGCTTTAGCTGGGTAGAAGAATTGGCGCAACAAACTCTCCAGCAGCACAGCTGTCTGTTCAGTTAGGTTATAAGGTCTCACTTACTATGACAAGAGCATGTCTTATTGTCTGAGGTGTCGTTGACACTTTTGGTAAAAATTGTGATTATCTATTGATTATAAGAAATAATGTGGACAGCGAACCAAAGTATCGTTACATCATGCAAAGCTATTACACCAATTTAATATTAATCAAAAAGTTATAGGCATATATTGTACCGACAAAAGACTTGTAAATATTGATAAACGTATGCACTCACTTTCTAATAAAGTCTTTATGATTAGGTGTTAATTGGAGAACTCACACATTCTCACTCTTCAGCTGGCAAAGCTTTCGAAAAATTTACATAATTGTCAAATTAAAAAATAAACAATCTTCACTAAAATAAACATAGAGAAGAGTCATTTTGCATAATAACCGTGACATTACTAAACACTTGATATTCTCAAGTACGTCTCAATAGTAAAGCTTAGAGTACTCCTAAATCGACTTTCCACACCATTTCACAAATCGAGAAGAGAAACCTGAGATAAATTCGTAAACAAACCAGTCAAGATTAGCAACTACCCGGTTATTATCAACACTATCAATTTCTCCTTCTAAATGCTCATGTTTTACTTGAAATTGTGAGCTTTTATCTATTCTAGCGATCAATTTGTTCGCTTCAAGTACCATGTGTTTGTAAGTAGACAATCGTGTCGGCTTTTTGCATAATTTTATTATTAGCTAATCTAGCGGGCAATGTGTAGAGTCGCGCGTCCATTTCAACGCCGCCATTTTCTCCTTTTCACCTTAATGAAGTGAACCATTGTGTCTAGAAAGAAACTAATGAGTTGGCAAAATATGAATTACTGTGCCTATTACATTCTGTCTAAGCCTAGTATCGATGTATTCAAGTATTCGAGTATCCTATTTATGTTTTCTGTAGCGCAACATTGTTTTCTTCCAACGATTTGTTTTATGATTATTATTACATAAGCTATAATTTGGAATACGAGGATCACTTTTGGGGGCAAATTAGAAAATGTAGAAAAAATGTTTTGCAAACTGTACCGTGTGACATACCAAATGAAGGGGGGCTTGTTGTGAGGGCCTCAAATATTTTTTTTTTATTATTTTAAAATAAATATTTAAAGTTATTTAAGAAATTTGACCATTCCCCATGTCTCCGAAACTGCTGAGCCTAAAATTTTGAAAAGAATACACAAAGTAGTTTAGTTTTAGTACTTTACTTATATATAATATTACAGGAAAACCTATAATAAGTCTACGGTCTTAAAATAACATGGGAAAGCACTCAATATTGTGCGTACAAACTTACATTTGCAGCTGGAATTTATGTTGGGAGTTTTAGTCATCCCAACTACGAAACCATCCATTGTGCGTGGTGCGACACGCAGTTGGCCGGTTTTATCAATACATCTTCACAGAAACATAAAAATCTCAATAAATATCGACAAGAACGCACCCAGAACTAAAGTGTGTCAACACCTGCACACACGACTGACCCAGGCACATATAAGTACAGTCAACAAAACAGTATCGTACGTATCAACATCTCAACACATACAACACTAGTTCAAAGTACAAGGCTGCTGGAATCTTTGTATGAATAAAGAAACATAATAACTAATTCACAAGGTCATCGGTCCACTTTGGCCGCAGGAATCCACTGGAACCACAGAACCGGTTAACTGACAACCGACAGTTTTAGTTATTTCAATTACAGTTTGTAGTTACTTACTAGTAATTTTGTTTATTCAACGTTCGTTTCATATAAAACTAGCTTGCTAATTAGCCAGGTTGTAGCAGTTTTTCAACAGTCAGTGACGGTGGAAATTAAATTATCAAGTGCTGTCCCGTAAGATTCTACTCGTAACATTGCAAATAGGGTGATATTATTAATACTTACATAGGGAGTGTCAAAGATTTTAAAAAAGTTTGCAAAGATTTGACTACACACAAACACAATACAATTTTCAAACTTGAACTAAGTCGTAATTATCTACCTGTTTTGATGACTGTACTTAGAATTTATGAACTGAGCGAACGAAAGCGACATCTGGCACGATTTGTGTGTGAGTGAGGTAACTTAATATTGTAACTTGGTTTTAGTTCGGCGAAACGTCGGTTAGTGTTTTTGATGGGATGATAATCATAAATGTCAATTTAGGAAATTCATTTTAGAAGTTCTTAATTTTTTACTCGTAAATCTTGACGTGTTAAAAAATATCTCGCCATTTTATTATTCACTGTAATCTGGATCATAAATGCTTAAGAGGGGCCTTCCTGGTCTGTCTATCATCGACGCGAGCATGGTCGACAAGTTTGTTGTTTCATCCAGGACAAGTGAAAATTATTAACAAACGAGTGAGAACACGATAACATTGAACGAAAAATAATGTGCGGAAATTTCATAAAACTTGTTCCAGGAAATACGTGTTTTTGAGTAAGCCTTACCAGTTTCTGAAATAAATGTTGGTCATTTAGAATCTCCATTACATTTTCAAGGTTTCTATCGTAATGTTTTCTTAACATTTACAATTTATGAGTATATTATGAATGGCCATAATTCAGGTAAAATTTGTGCAAAAAAGCAGATTTTTGCAGGCTTATACTGAATTTGTTTTTCAAAAATTTTACGTTCTGCTTGCATAAAAACCTAGCACAAGATACCTATTAGTTCAAATATTTCAAATAAATATGTATTACAACGCCATAATCTCGTACGAGCGTTTGTATGTCGGGTTGGCCGCCCTTAAGTTAATAAGGTGACAACTCTGTTCATGATAATAATGTCTATTATGATAAATCTACTACACATAGCCACAAGGGCTTAGGTCTTACATTGAGTCTTAATTCAATTAATTAATAACAGACCATAGACCTAAATTATCTTCTGACCTAAGAATAGAAACTAGCGCAGACTTTTACTAATCCAATGAACCAATCAATCTTATGGAAATAATTGGATTTAACACCCACATTGAATATGTAAATGTATACAGTAGGTACAAATGATGGCATTAAATCTTATTGTAAGCCAGATACGTCTCATTTGTTTATTTAGATCAGTCCCACCTTATAGTTTCAAACTGATAAGGTTTTAAGACGAAAAAACACTTCCTCTCTCCTTAAACATCATCATTACAGAATACAGTTCCTTGCTCTTGTTTCATGTTTATTATTGAATATATTTATATAGATAAGTGTATGCTTTATGTATTTATTGTATATGTAAATGGTACACCACTGACTACTTGCAGTATTGTCTCTCCTTCTCCCTTTAATCCATCCAAAGATTGTCTGTAAAAGATCGCTTTTAGCGATAAGACCGCCCATTGTGTATCATTTATATCAGTAACTTTTATGGTGTACATAATAAAGAGTATTCTATTCTATTATATTCTATGTAATAAATCTATTATATGTAAACATTGTAAAAGCCAATTATTTTTAAAAGAGTATCCGTATAGGTTCTTGCCGGCTCTTCTCCATAGGAAACGATCAATTGGAACGGTGAACCTAGCTTCCGACAAAAAATAGTTGGCTTTTACAATGTTAATTTCCAATGTCTAGATATGGGAGTACAGTGTAGGCCTGTCAACAAGTATCAGGTGCTTAACAAAATAGAAAATGTTCTTCTGCCAATCTACACGTTCTCACATTCACAAAATCTAAAAGTATCTGTTGCAAAAAGATAAATATTATAATGAAAATAAAGACCTATTTAAACTAAATGACATATTTGCCATTACAACTGTAACAAATCTGAATTAATATGCTGTCCACAAAAGGCACCCCAAATAGTTGATTGTGTTGAATGAATCGACAAATTATTTATTTATTTTCTTCTTACCGCATTTACCGCATTGGGTTACTCTGTAATGGTAGATACCATTACAGAGTAACCCAATGCGGTAAATGCGCTTATCCTAACTTAATTATTCTAAATAGGTACTCACATTCATGGTACCTACCTATAACAAATTACATACAATGCATTCCTTGTGAATTCACTCAGAGAACAACAGAATAAGTCCGTCTCAATCGCTATGAGGTTGAGCGTGCGGGGTGCACATAAATATATTATAGTTCCAGCAGTACGTGATTACTGCGGCGCATACAATAATGTACTCGTAGTATGACATCTTTTTGACATTTAACTGTCAATATAAACTGAAATTCATAGAACTACGTGAAAACGTCACAAGTCATCATACAGTACAGCCATTGTACTTTACATCGCAATAATCAATCAATCAACTCAGCCTATCGCAGTCCACTGCTGGACATAGGCCTCTCCCAGGCTGCGCCACAACACCTTGTCTTCCGCATCCAGTCTGACCCAGCCACCTTCTTAAGGTATTGTAGTCGGTGCATCGCAATAATATTATCTTAATATTTGTGACTCTTTATAGAGGAGCTTGTGGCTAAATAATAACTGCCGCACGGGTCGATCGATCAGGTTAAGCCACGCTTGCCGTGATTGGTCCGTGGATGGGTGACCATCTTTTCATACCAAGATTCCTCCGTGCCTCGGAAAGCACGTTAAGCCGTTGGTCCCGGCTGTCATTTGTAGATCTTTGACAGTTGTTACGGGTCGTCAGAAGCCCAAAAGTCTGACAACCAGTCATACCAAGCGATATCGTGTTACCCAGTAACTGGGTCGTGGAGGTCAGATAGGCAGTCGCTCCATGTAAAATACTGGTATTCAGCTGCTTCCGGTGAGACTGGAAGCCGACCACAACATAGTTGGGAAAAGGCTAGGCAGGTGATGATTTGTGACTCTTTATACAGTGCGCCCATAGTACTACCGCTTGACACGGCATCGCAATAATATTATCTTAATATTTGTGACTTAATACATAATCCACCCTTTTTCATCGAGGATAGGGAACTATAGACCCTGTTCTCCATCCCTCTATAGATCTATCGTCAACTTCACCAACAAGCTCATATTGTATAAGTAACACTTTGACGTCCAATAACTGAGTATGGTATTGTATAAATCCGGTCACACGTCCTATTTCTATATCAACAGTCTGTAGGTATGGCCCCACAAATCATCATCATCTGCCTAGCCATTTCCATCTATGTTCTAGTTTAGCCGGATGCAGCTGAATACCTGTATTTTACATAGAGCGACTGCCTATCTGACCTCCACAACCCAGTTACTGGGTAACACGATACCCCTTGGTAAAACTGGTTGTTAGACTTTCGGGTTTGTGACGACCCGTAACAACTGTCAAAGATCTACAAATAACAGTTGGGACTGTGTCTTGACACGGAGGGGTTTTGGTATGTAAAGATAGTCACCCATCCACCAACTGCGGCAAGCGTAGCTTATCCTGATCGATCCACCCATTTTTTTTTTTGGGTGGGAAATTATCAAATAACTTCTCCTGCTCTGGGCGGAGCGGGAGGGCGTGTCAGACTTTTACTGACTAAAACCCATCCGTGTTCCTTCAGTCGCCTGTGTGCCAGGGCCACGATATCCCTTTCGGACAAACTCGCAACCCCGGCAGGGATTGGCCCTAACGGACCCCGTCAGTTCGTGCTGACATCTTTTTGAGGCGCGCGTGGAACACAACGGCGCGGGTGGCTGTTATTACTTATCCACAAGCCCTTGAAATTACAGTACAAATATACACAAATCTTGAACATAAGTTCCAAGAAAAACTTAGAAATTTTCTAACAGCTTTTCTTTGAAACTCGTATGTACCTGACATTTGTGAGTCTAGCAAGACAACTCCATTATTTAGTCGCCAGCACTTAATACTGCATCGCCACAAAAGAGTGAAGAAAACGTTTGAAATATCGCGTACTAACACTTTGTATGGGAAAAACTTAACGCTAACTTCACTAAGTAAACTTACTTGGTAATAAGGGCGCGAATTTTCGTATGGGTTTTTCACGGTCGCTTTCCCGAACGGTAAATGGGAGAGATTTAATAAGTGCAGTTCTATTAGAATTACTGTGCTCGAGTTCCTTTTTGAACTTTGAAGGTAGGGAATTTCACTAAAATATATCCGTATCTAGTTATACGATAAGAATTTCAGGTTAGCAACAAGGTTCGAACTGAGCAGTTTTCATTTGCCTGTGTCTGTAACACATTTTATACTAGCACAGACACAGACGTGCACTCTGTCTCAAAAATGCATAGCGTTGTACTTCATTTAATTGCGTTTTTATAAAAAAAATTTATTATGTTCGATTGAGATGGACGAATTGTATTTGGCTTTTTGAAATACAGAATTTATTTTATTTTATTATTTATTTGTTATTCTTTTGAAACAGAACATATATATTGAAGCCTTTACCAACTTTGGAACGACATTGAATGAAAAAGCCATTACATATTACCATACCCACCTTGTTCTTCAAATTAGTATTGATCTCGTCATAACCTCTTAAGCCGTCAAATACATTCTTATCTACTGCAACAAAACTAAGACACACGACCGGAATCAAACTAGTCCGAGTGTCCGACGGAACATTTCTTGTCGTTTGCCTCATGGACTATTAGCTCCATTGTAGGGCGTAATTATAGGATTTCCGCGCGATGTGCAAATAGTTTCTCCGACACGTCGAAAGTAGTCGGCGTGGACGAAATGACCGACTAACACGAAAGAGCCCTACTGTTTGTTTTGAGGGCTACTCGTATATTTATGTTTTGTTTTTGTTTCAACAGTTTGGTGTGGCTTAAAATACTTCCATAATTTACTTCCAACTATGTTGGTGGGTTAGTGTTAAATATTTGATACTAGAAGACAAGTTTACTTAGGTATATAGCTGTTGTCAAATGCTGATGCAAATACCGAAATAAAAACTAATATTATTTTGACCTTTCAAAATATGTACCAATACATAAATTATGTTAGGGATGACTCACGTCGTGTTGACAGAAATAAGTAAGAACCTACCAATTTTGAAAAAATATTAAAAGCGAACGCCCAAAATGGGTCCAAAGCGTGCAAACACTTTGGGGAACTTCTCATCCTCGACATATTAATTTTACGTAGAGCGGCTGTTCGTCTAGCTAGAGCAGTGCCTACTTATACCGCAACAAGGTTTTTTTGGCGCGTGGCCCGAATCGGAACTAACACGAACTAACAACATTTTTGTTCAATATTGTTTTGTGAAATGTATTGAAAAAACATGATCCGGATCTTGTTTTATCAACGTCATTTGAGCGCCAAATGTTCCTTGTAGCCTTGTGTACTCGTAGCTTAAGCATATGTTAGATTAATCTTTAAGCTCACTCACACTATCGTGAACGAAGAAATCTTTGATCATGTTGGACGTAATAACCGTCTCCATACCCACACTTTTTCTACAATCCGAAAGGCCCATAAACTTTGGTCCACCACTCAGTTTCCGCTACTTTCCACACGCGGTGAAATGTTTGCGCATCTCACAGAAATCCTACAATTACGTCCACTATCTCAGACTTATCACTGATGGCTGGTAGATAAGGCAAAGTTTCTCTTCGTAATCATAACATGACATAAAGGTAAGGCACGGATAAGTGATTGTTAGGCTTCGGAGCTTCACACACCGATGACGGTACGGTAAAGTGAGGGGCTGACCATGTGCTTTTGTTTTGATTATTATGCCTTCGATGTGATACGGAAGGCAGGGAGGAGTTTATGCCTAGCAGACGATTGATAGGTTGAATTTTTATTGTTATTAGTAATTAACTGTTTATTTATTTTACATCGTAAGTGCTAGTTGTAGTGGACTGGACAGTGTATCAACGTAAACAGCGAGAAAATCTTACACCTTCGTTTTGCCGATGGCAGAGACGCTGGAACAGTTAGACCAGATGCTGCACAGCCTAAATGGAGCCTCTCGGCGGGTTGGCCTCGGCATGAATTTGGACAAGACGAAAGTCATGTACAATTCGCACGTCTTGCCAAGTCCAATCCACATCGAAGGGTCGCTTCTCGAAGTCGTGAAGGAGTATGTCTACCTAGGGCAAGTTTTCCAGCTTGATAGGCACAACTTTGAGAAGGAAGCCGCCTTTCGGTTGGATTGGCCAGCGTTCGGAAAACTTCGTCAAGTCTTCTTGTTTTCAATCCTGCAGTGTTTGAGGACTAGGGTCTTCAACCAATGCGTCCTGCCCGTTATGACATACGGTGCCGAAACGTGGACACTAACAGTCGGGCTGGTCCACAAATTCAAGGTCACTCAGCATGCTACGGAGCGGGATATGCTTGGAGTTTCTATGAAGGATAAGATCAGGAATGAAGTTATCCGGAAGAGAACCGGAGTTACCGACATAGCCTGCAGAGTAAGCAAGCTAAAGTGGCAGTGGGCTGGCTATGTTTGTCGAAGGACCGATGGCCGGTGGAGCAGACGAGTCCTGGAGTGGAGACCGCGTTCCGGCACGCGTAGTGTGGGGCGCCCGCCAGCTAGATGGACCGACGACCTTAAAAAGGTGGCTGGGACAGACTGGATGCGGAGGTCTATGTCCAGCAGTGGACTGCTATAGGCTGAGTTGATTGAAGTGCTAGTTTATCATTTGTGACTTCGAGTTACAGCTATAGCTTTATGTAAGCGGGCACGCCCTTGTGTCTGGAGGCATTTATTTCGGTATTAAGTTCTGTTTACGTTTTTATTTTCTATTTCTGCTTGATAATAGTTTTCGATGTTTTATTTATGTTGGTATAGTGCCGTGTGCTAGCTAACTTATTGGCAAATAATTTAATTGATTGTTTTGTGTTGCGTAATGTAAATTATGTTGCATACTATTGTATAGAGTTAAGTTTTTCTAACTGAACAGGCAGCTGTACTGCTGGGGAGTTTGTTGCGACACTTCTTCCCAACTAAAGCAATAGGAAGTGGTGAATAGCGGGCGTTTTTATGGGACTATCCTATGTAATTTTGACGTTCGAAAAGTGCTTGATTTTCAGCTTAGTTTGAATAAATGACTTTTGATTTTGATTTTGAATTGATAACTTCGATTTTTGCGTTTATTGTGTTGAAACACAACACTGCAAAGAAAACTAAAGTTCAGACTGAACCGCGTCTCACAGCAACAATTTTAAGGAGATCACGAGACTGTTACATTATTTCCAATAAGTATTACTAAGTTATTCTAGCATTCACTAATATAGTACCAGTATATTTATAGTCCAAATTTGGTTTAGTCCATTACTACAAACATCCTCTACTCGTAAGCACTACCTACATGAAATGGGTATGTACCTACGTACGTAAATATTCGATCGCCTGAGAATATTCTGAAAGACAAACTAAAGGACTTCAGAATCAGTAGCCGCATTAACCAAAGACTACATTCCATCTTAAACATAATCTTGGATCTTGAACACGACGTCGTTGAAGCAACATTGGTGAAAATTCTATTGTCTCTGAGATACAGAATTTCGTTGAAATGCAAATAACTATTTGTGACAGCGAAATACTCTGACGCTATGTAGTTCAAGCAGTTTAATAGTTATTTTATTGTTCGTAAGCATTTATGTGAACAATAACGTACCTATTTCTAAGCCTCGGGGAATTTCAGTTAGAATAGTAACACTGTACTATCTCATGGTTTTTTGTTACTTCATCCCAAAAAAAAACAAAAAAATACTTAACATTGTAGTTGAAAAACATACTTTCCCAATTCTCCAACCGCAAATGTAAATTGGTTGACTAATACCGTTTATTTGTAAAGCCGACTTAGCTGTGATAGTTTTTCTTTTAACTTCGTTATTTAAACTACTGCCATGTTTTTTTTTTCACGTATCCAAAAACAACGATTTAGCTGGAAAGGAAAAAAAAATCAAAAAATTGCGTAATAAGTGCTATTTTTTGTAAGAGTCAAGTCCCCCCCACTTGACTCTTACAAAAAATAGCACTTATTACGCAATTTTTTGATTTTTTGTTTTTTTTTTAACAGTGCACCGCTACCTACACCTACTTTGAAACATAATATTATCTTCTAAATTCTAAGTTTGTATCTATAATGGTAAACATTGGGACAACATCCTGTACTGTATTTGAATTACAGAGTACAATTATGCAAGTATAAAAACCGGAAAGCACGTTAAGGCGTCGGTCCCGGCTGTTATTTGTAGATCTTTTACAGTTGTTACGGGTTGTCAGCAGCCCGAAAGTCTGACAACCAGTCTTACCAAGGGGTATCGTGTTACGCAGTAACTGGGTTGTGGAGTTCAGATAGGCAGTCGTTCCATGAAAAATACTAGTATTCAGCTGCACCCGGTTAGACTGGAAGCTAAAGCTAAAGACAAACTATTTTGTATATTCGACTTTTACAATAGTTTACTCCAATCACATCGGTTATTGATCACTGCTTAAAACTCACCGGGTATAATAGCTAGTAAATTGCTCTAAAAACGCATTTGATACTTTTATAATTTTTATTTTTATTTTATTTTTTTGATTTTTTTTATTTTTCCTGTGTTCCTTTATCGATACTGAACCTACCGCTAAGCTATGGCACGAAATTTCTTTAACACCCTGTATATATAGTAAATGTAATTTATGTTTAATGTTTGCATTATGTTTGTGTTTACTGTAAGTGTAGCAAGCAATGACACTAATATTATAAAGGCGAAAGTGTGTGTGTGTATGTTTGTTACTTCTTCACGCTCAAACAGCTGGACCAATTTTGATAAAATTTTATATGGAGGTAGGTGACACCCTGGATTAACATATAGGCTTTTTATCCCGATATTCCCATGGGATTGAGACATATAAATAAATAAATAACAGACACATCTACGTTTGCCAATTCCCTTGACTTCAAGACACCTGTCCAGCCGAGTTTCACTCGCAATCCAGTCCAACGATCTTATATACTTGTTCCTCTTCTTATATCGTTCACGGTTGCACTGTCATTGAAATGCACTCATATAGAGTACGCAGTTACCTATATGTATTATATCCAGTGCTTAATTGTGTCTTACTTTGATTAAAATACCTGTGTTTGTCAAAAAAAAATTGTAACTGAGGAGGTTTGTAAATGGCTTGTCTTTATTTACTTTTCCACTACTTTTGTATTCTTTGATGTAAGCGACCCAAATATGATAAAATCAAATACTGTAGGTATACTTGGTTATACAACATGCCCCAGAATTCGCGCACAACCTCGTAAGGGGTCATTTGTACTCATCATTATGAACAACTTTTATTATGGGACCAAACCTGAAATCGCGAAAAAAAAATCAGCTGTTCCCTACATGTTCGAATAGCTTGTCAAAATGTAGGGAACAGCTGATTTTTTTTCACGATGCCGGTTTCCTTGCGATGATGTTTTCTTCACCATTTGGAGAGGAGTGATGATGAAATAATTTACACAAAGTAAAGCGCCTATCTGAGTTCGAACCTACGACCTGCAACTGGTCGACCACTGGGCCACCACTGCTCTACTGAACTGTAGGGTAACGTGGGCCAAAATGTATTTCTCTATCAAAATAACTAAGCTTAGTAAATTCATTGAGACTCATTTATTTTGACAAAACACGATCTGTGATTTTAGTGTTCTAAAAATAGATATATCTGTCCCATCCTTTATAAATCCTGAAAATGTTGATACTAGCCCAAGACGTTCAGTACCATCAAGTCGTCAAGTACTTGTACAAGATCGGTACAGCCGGGTAGTAAAGTGGAAGGCAGCGATCGAAAGTGAAGAGTGTACTCACTAAACAACTTGAAAGCTTTTACTATAGCAGTAGGGGGAGCACTTATCGTAGAAATGCGAGACTTTTCTTTACGAGGTTTTTTTGATGTTCCTGAGTAGGTATGAGTTTGTACGTGTTATGTAATTTGTTCGATTTTGGAGGAACGTGGGAGAAAGTTGGATAGGAGACGTTGTCTTACTTAACGTACCAAATGATGTATGTTGATGACTTTCTGTGCTTCTGAATGATAATAATTTATTATTATTATTTTTTGTCTTTGACATTTCTTGGGACCCAAGAGTCACGGACCTTTGGAAGGCGTACAAAGGGCCAAAGCCAACTCGCAGAGGCCCATTAGACGTTGTTAACGACTATCCCTGTTCGCACTATGCAAGTGCACCCAATGACAGTCCCAAGTCGGTGTAGGACTATTGCAGGATATGAAAACAAAACATATTGGGCTATGGGTGTGGGTGGCTATAGAGGTTTGGTTACCTAGAACTATAGTAATACATCAGTAGGTATTACTTCAAATTACATAACAAAAACATAACATCACGCCTCCCTCCCACACTGTACTAATAGGTACAGATGTACCTATTAGTACACCCACATTGTGCCAGTTTTGTTTAAGTCCTATGTAATAGGGGGCGAGCCTATTGCCAACAACCGGGCTACTACTGAGAAATTCCTGATAGAAAACCCAATAACATTTTGCCCGACCTGGGAATCGCAAACCCAGGACCTCATAGCTCCTGCCAGGGTTACGAGTCTGTCCGACAGGGATATCGTGGCCCTGGCACACAGGCATCTGAAGGAACACGGGTGGGTTTTAGCCAGTAAAAGTCTGACACGCCCTCCAGCTCCGCCCAGAGCGGGAGAAGTTATTTGATTATTTCCCACCCAAAAAAAAAGACCTCATATCTCATTTGCGACCACTAGAAGCATAAAATTACATTTCATTAAAATTAAAACAATTATACACACACTTACAACCTATACATTAATTAGATTTTCTAACTTTTGTTAGTCTGACATTTATAAATTCGAAAGACTTGATTCTAAGTTACTAAAGCTACAGAATAATATAAAACAGCTGAAAGTCAAAACACGCCGCAATTTAATTATCAAAAAAACTTGTTACAAAAAAAGAAAGCACCTTCCCGACTTCCAAAAAAAACACTAAAAAGTGAAAAATAACTTTAATTTCGGGAGTCGGTGTCTTTGGATTTATATTTTAATTTCATGCGACCGATTTCCGAAATTAAAGTTATTTTTCACTTTGGAGTGTTTTTGTTGGGATTGTTTTTTATTTCTAACTTTTTAGTGGGTCGCTTGTTACTTATCTACGTTACAATAGCCTAATGGCTAAGCTAAATTTTCATAATCGGTCCACAATGACGAATAAATCGGTAAACATACATAAAAAAACATACAGACGAACATATAGCCTTCTCCTTTTTGGAAGTCGCTACATTGTTCAGCAAACACTTCTTATCATTCAATCTTACAATTTACATGCCCTTTTCACATTACCCACCATATCCCGACCTCGCAGACAGCATGGCGTCCCCACATAAGGGCCACGGTAGACAAATAAAGGTGTGTATGAGATCCCATCACGCCATAATTTGTATGAAAGTGAAACCATTTCGCTTTCTTTAGACGACCTAGAGTTTGGGACACGGAAATAAACTACGTAAACTTTTTCGGAAAAGTAGAAAGAATTTCACACGTTTTATTGACTTAAATTGAAAAGAAAATCTGTGTGTAAATTGAAAATTATCATGAATTTTCACATCTCACAGTGTTCTCGTAGCTATAAAAAAAGTTGGTGAAGATTAGGGTAGGGCCAGAATTTCAATTTTTATAGGCATACTATCAGGTACTAGCAGGTATCAGGTTCTACTGCGGAGTTTGTTGCGCCACTTCTATTTCCCAGCTAAAGTACTGGGAATTGGTGAAGAACGGGCGTATTGGGGGACTGTCTTATGTAATTTTGACGTTCAAAAAGTGCTGATTCTCAACAAACTACTTATGACTTTTGATTTTGTATTACTTATGTATATGTATGGTGGTCTTTTTTGTTTTATATGGTGTACTAATAAGTGCTTACCAGTCTTTTTATCAAAATAAAAATATTTTAATGTAGTAATGCGACATATGTATGTATAAGCACCTTTTTTTTTTGGGTGGGAATTATCAAATAACTTCTACCGCTCTGGGCGGAGCAGGAGGGCGTGTTAGACTTTTACTGACTAAAACCCACCCGTGTTCCTTCAGATGCCTGTGTGCCAGGGCCACGATATCCCTTTCGAGCAAACTAGCAACCCTGGCAGGCATTGGCCCTATCGTCAGTTGGTGCTGACATCTCTTTGAGGCGTGCGTGTTACACAACGCGCCGTCAACCTGGGCCTGGTCCTTATCGGACGGCGAGCTACCCATCGCTCACCGTCCGCAAGCCCGCGCCTACGGTGGCTGAGAATCAGCTTGCGATTCCCGACTCCCGGGGCGTCTCCCGTGTCGACTAGAGGGCGCGAGTTTTGCCTCTCCCTCACGCGTTCCGCCTCCTCCTTCGCGAGCATTACTGCTTCGCAGAAGGAGGATGTCCTACTTACGTATTATTTTTATCTATATATTATAGTGTAACATTGCAGTACAGTGTATTTTAAGTGGATGTGAGCACTATGTGTGTCTTTTTTTTCTTCCTCAGTTAGTTTTAATGATGGTCTGGCATTTTGTGTACCTACTTTATGCGGTCTACCCAAATGTCCTTTCTTTGGTATTGTTCATCGAGTCGTTGAGCTCCTTAAGTCCTGAGTTTAGCTACGATTACCGACAAATACGTGCACTGACTGGACAAGTCCATAGTTCTATTCTTAAAAGACCATTTTAGATACGGATCTACATGGTCCTCACATGACCTGACCAAGATTATGTCTGGACTTTAAAAGAGACTTTGACCACTGAGTTTGTTCCGCCATTTCTTCTCAGGGGTAGTCAGATAGGTGAACAGAAATATCGACTCCATCTAGCTTATTTTTTAATATGACGTGTAAAAGTGATTTCGATATCTTATTTACAGAATAAAAAATTTCATTTCATTTCATGCAATACAAATATTTCAGCTTTAGTGCTTTTTAAACATGAACGAGCTTCCAATATGCAATTAGTCAATCAACTCAGCCTATAGCAGTCCACTGCTGGACATAGGCTTCTCCCAGGCTGCGCCACAACACCCTGTCCCCCGCCTTTCGCATCCAGTCTGTCCCAGCCACCTTTTTAAGGTCGTCGGTCCATCTAGCTGGGGGGTGCCCCACACTACGCTTGCCGATACGCGGTCCTTCGACAAACATGGCCAGCCCACTGCCACTTCAGCTTGCTTACTCTGCAGGCTATGTCGGTAACTCCGGTTCTCTTCCGGATAACTTAATTCCTGATCTTATCCTTCAAAGAAACTCCGAGCATAGCCCGCTCCATAGCACGCTGAGTGACTTTGAATTTGTGGACCAGCCCGACTGTTAGTGTGCACGTTTCGGCACTGTATGTCATAACGGGCAGGACGCATTGGTTGAAGACCCTAATCTTCAAACACTGCGGGATTGACGACTATAAGACTTTACAAAGTTTAAATAAATAAAGAATTAAGAATATGCAACTAGTACCTTGCGCTATCTAATTAATTAATAGAAGGAGATAACACAATTTATATTTCATTAGTAGTAATGGCCGTGTAATTATCACAATTAAAGCTCACAATGATAATATATTTTTCTAAAAGAATGGGCCAAGAATATATTTTCTCACGGCTGCTTACGCGATGAAGCGTAAAACACATGCGGTCATATTTTATGTATTATACCAGTAGGATTAAATGGTCCGTGAGAAAGCATTTATTTTGCGATAAGCAGGTTTATATACCTACATAAAGGTTATACGGTAAGGTTAGGTTGAATACCGCCAGGAAAGTTTTGAGTTGCAAACTGGTGGATAGAAAGATAACAAAAAAAAGAAAACTATTTTATTTGGGACACGCACAAGAAATACAAAAATACGAGCAGCGGGCTATACGAGTAGGGGAAGATCAAAGAAATGATGGATGGACTGTGTGAAAGATGATTTGTCTAGAAAGGGAGTGACTTCCGCGATGACGACTAATAGAGAAGTATGGAAGAAAGGGACATGTTGCGCCGACCCCAAATAAATTGGGATAAGGGCAGGAGAATGATGATGATGGGGTGAGGTTAGGTTGACTGCCTCATTGGTAGTGGTCGCAAGCGATACTGCTGAGCGCGAGGTCCTGGGTCCGATTCCCAGGTCGGGCAAAGTGTTATTGGGTATTTCCATCTGGAATTTCTCAGTAGCAGCACGTAGTCTCGATTTCTACTATAGGTGCATCTCTGTCTAACACTATAGAGAAAAAAGGCGTGATGTTATGTTATTATACCACGTGCCGCTACAACGGCGACATGTTAAACATACGGGTAGGGCTAGTGACCAGTAATCATAAAAAATATAATAAGAAAAAATAATTCGTACATTGAAAAGTTAAAATTTTCAAACATAGGTACATGTACTAAATACTAAAGCTCTCTCTTTCCTTCAAGTCGCCTACTCTTTGCACGTTATTCGTTTTAATTTAATTGATGCGATCCCCGGCAAATGACCTCTGCGCTTCAGTTCTTTAAGTACAGGTTGTTCCAAAATGCTATTTTGTAAAATTGATAATAAATCAATAAATAATAACGTTTAATAAAATTTCAATATTTTCATAAAAGGAAAACGCAAAACCGTATAGGTGTATTAAATTAATGTCGCAACTAAAGCGGCACGCTGTATAAAGGCTAGACAATAAGAACAATATAGGTAGGAGTACCATGACACGTTGCGTGTCTTGAAAAGAATAGATAAAAATGAGAATATGATGAGATTTGAGATCGATCAGCTGTTCCGTTGTTAACCTGTCTGAGAATAATGTTCCATGATTTGAGTCAACTACATAATTATTAGGTAAATAGTATCTCGCGGTCCAGTGATCGGAAGCACTACTGTTGGGGATCACGTCCTGGGTTGGATTCCCGGGTCGGACAAAGTGTTATTGGGTTTTTTCGATCTGACATTTCTCAGTTGTTACCCGAAGTCTGGATTTGTGCCCAGTTTACATGGGACTTAAACATAACTGGTGAAAATTTGCGTGTACTACAGGTTCACCTCTGCCTATCCCTTCGGGGAATACAGGCGTGATGATATGTATGTTATTGTATAGTTTATTTCATACACGTGTATACAACTTGTTTTTTTTTTTGTAAAACCCTGCTAACTAAAAGGTGATAACGCTTTTAAAGCCTAACCAATATCACTCATTTAATGTTAAAAAATGTAATCAAAATACCGATTTATCACTAAATTAATGACTATCAGAGCTGGCACCCTATTTACCTAAACTTATGTCAGAGCTTAACAGCATTTGGGGATTGCATTTATCTGCACATAAAGAAAAAACTTTGAGAAATTGGTATGCGGTTACAAATCCCATCTGAAAACAACGATATCTCTTCATTATTTTCATATTTTGGCCAAAATATCCGTAAATCAAATAACCGCTCCACCGCTGCTCCGTAATTTACAGTTATTGCGCAAAAAACTATGGAATATATCACCAATCCTATTCTTTTACTTACGAACACATTCTTTATGTGCTAAGATATGTGTTAAAATATTAATGACAATAACGTGGAATTTCCAACAATAATATTTAAAGTAACTTACCGCAATATCTTAAGTCCGTTATCTGTTTATAATATTTTTTAAGCTAGCAAAACTTTTATTTTTTCGTGTTTAGTTATAGATACCCATCATATCTGCAGAGTTTCGCTAGCTTATTTAATTTGAACTACTACCCATCGCTCACCGTCTGCAAGGCCGCGACTACGGTGGCCGGAAATCGGCCTGCGACTCCCGACGCCCGGGGCGTCTACCGCGGCAACTAGGGGCGTGAGGGCGCGAATTTCGCCTCTCCCTCACGCATTCCGCCTCCTCCTTCGCTTGTACTTAAGACGCTGACAAGAGGTACAAGATAAAAGTAGGCCTGTCTTAAAAAAAAAATTGACAAATCTATATACGAATAGTTTGTGGTAGCGGAAAAATATATGTTATTCTTGAACATAGAACTTGGTTGTTACCAAAACACGTTTAGAAAAAAATCTCGATATAAATTAACGGTACACTATAACCCTTTACTTTGAGTTTCAATCCAAAATATCTGTATTAAATATCAACGTAAGGTTGGTATTTAATTAATAACAAGAACGTCTTATTTGTATGCAGAACTTGGCTGTTGTTTATTTTCGATTACTCAACTCATTTTTGAGTAAATAGATAATTGCTTCATATTTTGCAATAAATTACAAAAGCGTTGTTTCATCGCGCTTCTCTTTCTTTTGTATGCAGTCTGACAGTGACCGCGGTTTAGCTGTTGTCAGCGTCTTAACTACTTCAACTTTTATTTTTTCGTGTTTACATATCGATTTCGATATCCATCACATCTACGGAGTTTCGATAGCTTATTTTTAGGGTTCCGTACCTCAAAAGGAAAAAACGGAACCCTTATAGGATCACTTTGTTGTCCGTCTGTCTGTCTGTCCGTCTGTCTTTCTGTCTGTCTGTCTGTCTGTCAGTCTGTCAAGACCTTTTTTCTCAGGAACACGTGAAGGTATCACGTTGAAATTAATATCAAATACGTAGGTCTATGGTCCCTCAAAGCTCTAAAAAAATCAAGCTTCCAAGTCAACGCAATAAGAAAATACGGCGATATATGCGACATTATTGCGTCATATTTCGATACTCGCAAATAAATCAAAACCTATAGGGTACTTCCCGTTGACCTAGAATCATGAAATTTGGCAAGAAGCAAGGTCTCACAGCACAAGTAAAGCAAAAAGTCCTAAAATTGCAAATTTGTAGTTTTAACACATTAAAAAAAAATTGCGAATATCTCGCACATAAATCAAAACCTATAGGGTACTTCCCGTTGACCTAGAATCATGAAATTTGGCAAAAAGCAAGGTCTCACAGCACAAGTAAAGAAATAAGTCTAAAAAGTGTTAATTTGTAGTTTTATCACATAAAAAATACTTTTTTGCGATTACAAACTTACATTTTCAGTTGGAAAATTGACCGTAGCATATATCGATGTATGGGGAACATATTTTTCAACTACAATGTTAAGTTTGTTTTAGGGATAAATTCATCCCAACTACGGAACCCTTCATTGTGCGTGGTCCGACACGCACTTGGCCGGTTTTTTATAGATAGATTTCAGCATAAACAGTAAGCCTCACGTCACGCTCGACTAGAGATCGGAGGGTGGGAGAGCTCGTGGCTGAGTAATAACGATCAGGTTAAGCTACGCTTGCCGCGCTTGATCCGTGGATGGGTGACCATCTTTACATACCAAGAACCTTCCGTGCCTCGGGAAGCACATTAAGCCGTTGGTCCCAGCTGTCATTCGTGGATCATTGACAGTCGTTACAGGTCGTCAGAAGCCCGATAGTCTGACAACCAGTCTTACCAAGGGGTATCGTATTACTGAGTTACTGGGTTGTGGAGGTGAGATGGGCAGTCGCTCCATGTAAAATACTGATATTCAGCTGTATCCGGTTAGACTGGAAGCCGACCAAAACATACTCGTAGTTGGGAAAAGGCTAGGCTGATCAGGCTAGGTCATTAAGGGTTGGCCTTACGACCCGCTAACGCAAAAAAAATACTACATTAATTTATTATTGTAATCTATACCCTATATCTCTCCATTTCATGTTACTATTATCACAAGTAGTCATTAGTAATTGAGCTCGTTAAGAGCAGGCAGTCTAAATCAAATTTCGAACGCAAGCTCTGCCCCTCGCTCCCCGCCACTCCGTTATGTGCTAAACGCTAATACATCAGTAATAAAGTTGAATATCGCTTGCGCTCTTTGATCGTGTTCGAGCACGAAACTAAATAGGGTAGTCTCAATTCTTATTTCGTTACAACTAAAGTAATAATTGATCTAGAGAAAAAATATCTTGTGTCGGGATAATAAACTATATTTTCTTGCTGTGAATATTTATTTTAGACATAAAAGCTAAACAATCTTGTTTGTTTTTAAATTATCTTTAAAAAAGACATAAATTTCGAATAAAAAATTTATTGAGAGAACATATTATTACAATTTCATAAATGTCTTCAACATGGAAAGAAAAAGATCCAATAAATCATATACTAAAGTTTCATTATGCTTGTATGTGTGACTGTTTCAGAATAATCATGCAAATTAACATAAAAATAGGGATCCTCCTCTTAATAGTAAATATCTAAGAAAAAAATGCTGAGAAAACATTGCCATACCTTCATTATTTTCTAAGCACCCGCTTCACTTCATTTTCCATATCCTTAACATAGGTACATTCATTTATTCCAATTGGTCTATAAACCATATACCTTGAATCAACCTTATTATTTCCATATAAATGCTATCACAACATTGTAGCCACATTATTTGCTAGCATTAACGCTTAGGTCTGTGTACCGACATATTTATGTTCCTCGACCCTATTCAAATATTCACACAAATCGTAGTCACTGCGCATTATTTTAAAAGTTATTAGTTTGTATTATTGTATACAGGATTTTAATGTCTAAAACTTCTTGATAATGGTTAAGGTGTCATTTTACGTAGGACCTAGAGGCGCCCTGTGGCTCTGTCGAAGATAAAAGATTTTTCGGATAGGTAGGACTGAACTACTCTTGGTCACTGTGGCCGATAGGGCGGAAGGTCTAATACTTTGGCATTGAACCAGGGGGCCGATCGCGCTAATTTACCAAAACTAAACCACAACCAAAAACACATTTTTAGACACATTTCGTATCGCGGTAATCATTTCAACGGAAACGATTTAGCTTTACTTTGGAAGTTCCATTGGAGGAACGATCGGTCAAACAATACTCTCACAAAAAATAGCGCGATACCGTTTCTTACATCAGCTAAACCAAAACCAAAAACGTTCCGTTCGAACGGTAATTACGTTGCGAAATAGCGCGATCGGCCCCCAGGACACAAGTATTGCCTTCAAATCATGCCTTAATATAATGTTGTTTCTTGTACCTATTGCATATTTGAGTCATTATTCATCATATCAGCCGAAGGATGTCCACTGCTAGACATAGGCCTCCCCCAAAGGGGGGGTTTTGCCATAGTCGCCACGTTTGGCAGGCGATCGCAGTATGGTGTTATAATGCATAGAGAACGCTGCTGCCCATTCTTTAGTAAGTCCCTTAAGTCGCCTGTTACGACACCCACGGGAAGAAATAGGATGGTGCTATTCTTTACGTCCGGCACCACACGTATCCGTCCGGCACCATACATATTTGAGTATTGATGTTGTATTGTATTTGATTATTATATTATTAACGATTTTGACATTATTATTTATTATTTTGACATTATTAGTAATTATTACCAAAATTTTCCAAATGTGTACTAACACAATGCGTAATTAAATACACGTCAAGGTATTGATAAGCGCCCCGTCACGGAGTAACCATTGCTATAACGTTATCATTCGCCCTCGTATCACGAATGATACTGATTTGTTCAACCTCAAGTGTCCGTGAGGTTCAGGTGAAAGACTATTGCCACTCAAGTGCTTTATTTAATGTTTATTGTACTTATCAATCATATAAAATAATTGTATAGAGCTGAAGCCGTGGATTGAAATCATGCACACCTAATCTTGCTGTGAATGTCATAAACAGTAATTTAGGGATTAGGAATATTTGAAGGCGTTAATGCGTATGTAATTACTAACTAATTGGATTTTATGATCTGTAAAATAGTTAAATGATTTTATTTGATTTGATTTGAAACGGCACTGTCAAGTTTCATGAAAATCGATTCTATTACAGAAAGAAAGAAAAAATGTCAGACTGCGAAGTCAGTTTTCTTGTCTGTTTGTGAGAAAAATCAATTCATTAGTTTAGCTATATTGAAGCATACTTCAAAATAGCTAAAATAATGAATTGATTGTCATGAATCTTAGCAGAGTCGCATGTAAATTCTTACTGAGTCTGATGTCGTGCTCGTACAGTAGGCCGCATCTTAGTGGTAGGTAATTTAGGCCGGCCGCACTTTCTAGGTATGCGTTTTTGTACGAATTTCACTCGTTCAAAAACGTACGAATACGTACGAACCATTCCAACCCCGCTTGTACTCAATTAATCTGCCTAGCCTTTTTTCTTAGATATTCACTATTAAGAGCAGGCTTCCTATTTTTATATTCATTTGCATGAATATTCTGAAACAGTCATACAAGCAAAATTAAACTTTAGTATAATAATCTATTGGATCTTTTCTTTCCATGTTGAAGACAGTTACGTAAGTGTAATATTTTCTCTAGATACATTTTTTATTCGAGAATCATGTCTTTGTTAAGGATAATTATAAAACACAAACAAGATTGTTTGGCTTTTATGTCTAAAATAAATATTCACAGCAAGAAATTATAGTTTATAATCCAATCTCCAGATATTTTTTCTCTAGATCAATTATTACTTTAGTTATAAACGAAATAAGAATTGAGACTTACGCTATTTAGTTTCGTGCTCGAACACGATCAAACAGCGCACGCGATATTCAACTTTATTACTGTTGTGTTAGCGTTTAGCACTTAACGGAGTGGCGGGGAGCGAGGGGCAGAGCTTGCGTTCGAAATTTGATTTAGACTGCCTGCTCTTAACGAGCTCAATTACTAATAACTACTTGGGATAATAGACAAATAAAATGGTGCAGATTACAAAAATGAATTTGTATTCTTTTTTGTGGGACAATCTAAATGACGACAAACGCATCAATTTCATCATGATTATCTTCCTAGCTTTTTCCCAACTATGTTGGAATCGGCTTCCAGTATAACCGGATGCAGCTGAATACCAGTACTTTACATCGAGCTACTGCCTATCTGGCCTCCACAACCAAGTTACTGGGTAACACGATACCCTTGGTAAGACTTTTGGGCTTCCGACGATCCGTAACAACTGTCAAAGATCTATAAATAAAAGCCAGGTTCAAGGGCTTGACGTGCTTTCCGAGGCACGGTTTTCTTGGTATATAAACATGGTCACCCATCCACGGACCAACCGCGGCAAGCGTAGCTTAACCTGATCGATCGACCCGTGCGGCTGTTATGACTTAGCCACTAGCCACTCCATGCTTACGTTGAGTAGGTTATGCAAAACAAAAACCTTTAAATTTAGGGAACCGGATAAAAATCCCATCAAACTCTGAAACCGTAACTCTACATGGGCCATAAAACCAGCGGAGATAATCTGCGGTTTACGGCACATAGCGATAGGCGCGGGAGACTGTGAACGAAGTTTATAAACCACAGTCTTTGTTTGTGACCTAATGTTTGAGACAGGCTACAAAAAGATGACAGAAACTAAGATGACGTAGCCCGAAAGTCTGACAGCCAGTCTTACCAAGGAATATCGTATTACTCAGTAACTGGATTGTGGAGGTCAGATAGGTAGTCGCTCCATGTAAAATACTGGTATTTAGCTGCATCCGGTTAGACTGGAAGCTGACCCCAACATATGTAGTTGGGAAAAGTATATTAGGCAGATGATGCACCTAGTACAATATACACCTACTGCCACGTTGGTCTAGTGGTCGCACCTGGTACTGCTTAGCATGAGATCCTGGGTTCGATTTCCAAGTCGGGCAAAATGTTATTAGGTTTTTCCATCTGGAATTTCTCAGGAGCAGCCCGTAGTCTGGATTTGTGCTCGGTTGATGGCAATTGGCTCGCCCCCTATTAAATGGAACTTAAACATAACTGGCAAAATTTGGGTGTACACTGTACTATACGTGCATCTCTGCCGAACCCTTCGAGGATTACAGGCGTGATGTTATGTATGTTCTGTATTCAATTTTTGGTACAATACATAAAATCTGAAAATAATATTCACGGTTTACGGCATAGAGCGTATTATAAACCACAGTCTTTGTTGGTGACCCAAAATATAAAACAATGTTTCAAGCTACAAAAGGAGCTGAATTGAGACTGTTATGTAGCCAAAATATAGGTTCGGTCAGATATTGTGATGCTGAACAATGAATTTCATTTTTTAAACGACGCTAAAGTTGCTGAACTATTGGGTCAAGTGGTCTTATTATTTTTGTTGAATGCAGAACTTAACTCAGGAATAAGGCAGTGACAACAGTTTGAAGTTTACTTGATATAATACTGAAAATATCAAATAATTTATCAAACTAATGTTAAAGGAGTAGAGTACCACACAAAAAAATTCGGTCGCCATATTTTCTCCTCGAAGATAACAATACTCTTTGAGCCAAACGATCTTTTTTCTAGCAATAAAGATAAACAAGTAAATAAATGTTACATTTCTACAAAAAAGAAACCGTATTTCGCTTCCAATATCTTCTGTTAAATAAAGTAAAATATACATATACTAGACACTAAAGAGAAAAAAAGAAAAACTATTTTCTTTGTAAAAAGCGAATCTCTTCATCCCATCTTTCATTACTTTACAAAACTAGATATATTTTATCCTAGAACAAATAAAAAAGTTCTAAGCAAAGACAATCTTAAATTAAAGATAAAAGTCCTATTATCTGCGAGTAATCTAAGTGTTTTAAGTCCCTTTTGTAAGTTGAAAAGAAAAGAAAAAAAAATTGCCAAGCGTTGAAATATCGACGCTGTAATTTGAACTCCTGACATTTCTTTAATTCTCTTGAAAGGCGAATAATCGAAGTTTTTCAAGGAAATTTTAATAAAAAACTGTGCGATGTAATTGATTTTTCGTATTTTCGCAAATGCTGGAATTGGGTTTATTCGCAAGGCGGTACTTGGCACAAAGATTGAGGAGCCATAATCCGGACGGAAGGATAAAATCAAAGTAACTATTGGCATCTTGTTCGGTAAGGTGATAAATATTGTGGACTTAAAACCGTCTAAAAATTTCGTTTCATTGAGTAAACTACGAAGAAAAGTTTAATCAATTTGGAGCTTAAACTCTTAAAGATAACTTTAAGCTGAAGTAAATCACATTTTTGTATTTTATAAGAAGACCAAAATCATCAGATAAAAAAAGATAGTACAAAATAATAATAACCCTTCGATCAATAATAGTACACTATTCCAGTCCTTTTTTTCCTATTTTAATACATTTGACAGGACTTTTCAAGTAAAAATGCATAAACCAAGTAAAGTTACAAATTCAGCTATACATCAAGCACAATATACCAAAGATGGAAGGTATAAGTTAGTGCTTACTGACGTTACTTTCCTGATAAGTAGTGAACAGTCGCCTGATTGCGCACACGCACCGTACAAACACTGTGATTACTACATCATCGCGTTTGTGCGTCTACGCCTTAACTGGAGCAACCGATAGCGTCGTTGTTCTTCAGTTTTTTTTTCAGAGGTAAAACTACAAACCGATATTTAATAAAAAAAATAGTTTCGATTATTTTAAAGACAGAATCTACATTGTACTAAGATAGTTTTTTGCAAAATAAATCAACTGAACTTAATGAGAAAAACTGTTTTAAACTACATAGGTTAAAATAGTCTAGGCAGAAGTTATTTCAGTAACACTGTCTTTGATGTTTTGAAAGCAGTGATGTCGAACGATGATGCCTGAAGAGTTCGATTAGATCACGTTCTTAAGGTATTAAAAACACCGATGACATTAACTTGAACTTCGACACTTCGGTTGCCAGCAAGAGCGCAATCACGCGGGAAGTAGTGCACAAAGAGATGCTTACTGTAAAATTGCTCACCGTTGCCCGCCCGAGGTGCGGGGCGGGCGGGCGCCGACAGCGCTAGCAGCGCCAGCGCCCACCACCATGTCATCACAACCACACCTGGAAAAAAGAGAAAAAGAGCATAAGTAAATATTGAATTGATATCAGTTTCATTATATTCTTATCTGGTATCAAATGAACCCCATAATAATATGAATAACTCATGTCGTGGTAGCTAGTTTGTAGGTCGTAAGTCCGAACCCTGACAGGCGTTTTATTGTGTAAATTATTTCATGATCACTGCTCTCAAAACGGTGAAGGAAAAGATCGTGAGGAATGGCATGTCCTAGAACCAAAAATTCCAGAAGACATGTGACATCTATCAATCCGCACTGGGCCCGCATGGTGGATTACGGCCCACTCCCTCTCACAGAGAGGAGGCCTGCGTCCCAGCAGTGGGAACATTATAGGCTAATTATTTGGTAGCTGAGAAACCGGGGCCAGAGGGCCTAAGCAAGTGGCTTCGCTTTCGCATTTTATATTCCTACAACGACTATCCACAGGTTGGCGTAAGCTTTGCGATAGCCATACTATGGCAGCTTGAAACATAAAGTAATTTCGGTTTTTATTGAGCAGAGCGCCATCTCTGTCACAGATAGCCAAAAGAAAAATACAGTGTGGCAATATCAAAATATATAATGATGATGCTGGGAAAAGGAGCATGACACTACCTACTAATCAACATTATGACATCTTCACATTCAGTTGGATCAAACTATGAAAAAGATGACGATATTAAATTTGTCTCCAATCACTAAAATCTTTTTTAAATCCTGTAGGCAACAACTTAACAACTGAATATGAAGGTGAAATAGACTGTGCTCTTAAGTGTTTAGACCTTTTAAATACAAATGCGTTATTAATACTTATTAACGAGTAAAACTCCAGTGGATATGGAAAAAGCGCAGCAATTGGTTATTGCAGTAGCTGGATAGCGCAATTTGCAAAAGAAAATGTTCATAAATATATGTAAAAGTTTTGGTTGGCTGACAACTAGATGGCGCCTTGTCTGTCAACAGAAAAAGAAGAGAGCTTCCTGTCTATATTTAGTTGTAGTCTGTGGCGGTAGCTCATGTCAATCCAATGACTTTTCCATCATCGTTATCGCTGATAAAATGTCACTTTATCTGGGTCCTCAGGTCGATATATTAAACTCTCAACCGTGTGACCTTACATAGGGAAGGTCAGGTCGGTTGACTTTCGTTGAGAATTAATGACTCATGAATACTTCAAATAATATTCAACACAATACTTTTCGTAGTCTAAAATACTTAAATACTGCTAAATTCAATCATAACTTTGCAACCTAATATAATTATGCATGTATAATAACTAAGCTTTTCTACAATGAAAATTAAATTCAACTTGAACATCTGCTCTTCACGAAATAAATTGAAAAGACATTTAATTCAGACAACCGAATCTGAAAATGGATTATTATTTAACAGCATTACGTAAACAATGGCTATGAATTACTGTTGAATAAAATGAGTAAAAAAGTGGTATTAATAATGTCTATCGCAGCAAATGAATACTTTAGATAACAAAAGTCGTATTTTTTGTTACATATACGATTCACAACTCTAGTAATAACCACAGATTACTTTGGCAGTTTTTTCTGCCACCTTACTGCAGTGCATCAGGAATGTTTTACGAAGTACATACTGATGGTTTCAGTACCATCCCGCCAAAAAGGATTGCGTCCACGATGCGCAGAGTGCGTGGGAGCGTCAACAATATTCTGAAGGTCATCAGTGATAAGCCGTAATGCACCGTTATGGTGCATTGGGTGCATGTATCCTGTGCGTCTGGTGAGTGCAACAGGTATACGAATAAGAAAATTGAGTTACATTTGTTACTAACATAGCTTATAAGTATTGTGTATTACTAACATTATTATGAGGCATTCCACTAAGAGCACTGATCTCAACAGCACTGGACCGAACCGCACCTGAGCACTTCCACTAACGGCACTGAAAAAAAATTTTGATGAGTGCGGTTCGGTGGAACAGTTTATTAATATTATTTTCAGTCCCCAAACGGCACCTACGAGTATGTAAAATATTTTTTCAGTGATGGGGTGTATTTTTTTGTTAAAGACATAAGCAAACAAAACATATCGATACAAATCAGCAGAAGTTAAGTCTTCCGGATAATGCCACCTTGTTCACCTGGAGCAAAGAGTAATGTTTTATTTGAGTCACTGTCAGTAAACAAAAAATGAGAGACCTTGTCACTTTTCTTAGCGATTTCGTTTGTTCAAAATTGTTCTGAGGTTCAAATCATTCAGTATTTCAACTAGGAACAAAATGGTCGAATGAACACCGCTACATGAAATCTAAGTATGTTTCAGTATGCAGTGAGTCGGGGCTGTATGGCTCGAGGTCCGAATTAAAGTATTTTTATTTTATTTTTTATTATTATAAATCCTTGGACAGAATTTCAGGTACTAAAAAATAGACTAAGACATTCTATTCCGTGGTTATTTTGCACTCAACTAAGGTTTAGAATTTCTACAGAGTTTCATGGAACAACACGGCCAGTCAAACTAAACACTTTTCATTGCTCCTCGTAAATAAACTGTCCATAAAAAAGATAATCACATAATCCCACATTTTGTTCTCACAACATTATAATAAGGGTACAAAGTATTCAAGCCTTTATGCTCAGTAGTACATATTTTTGTTGGCCCAGTTTTGATATGGCCGACTATTAAAGTCAGTGCGATAACTTGGGAAAGCAGACGTCGTTAATATTTATGATGAACTGTAACAATAATATGTTTATATTATTAGTGAATTATAAGCTTTGGTTAGTGCGAAGTTTATAAGGTGTTGGTTTTTTGGCTTTGAAGGGAAAGGTTATAATGTAATCTGTACACAGGCAAACAGATTAGTATAACAGTACCGTCCTTGTGGGATTCGCCGCAATCGGTTTAAAAGGGTAAAGGTTAATTTTAATAATTTCTCCTTGTATTGCAAAGAGAGACCAAAACCAGTAGCTAGTATAGAATATTCATAGTTGTAGGTCAAACTTAATAAATATAATATGTACCTTATATCCAAACAATGAACTCATCGTTTTTAGGCATAAGCCGCACGTAAATCATTTCAATATAATGTTTACGCCACTCTAAAGGACACAGCACACATATCAACTCGGAAAGGGAACGCTACCGTATCAACTCGAGCCATTCAGTATTCTTTATATGAAACTCCCTATTGTAACGCACACTAATCGGAATCGTAACGGAATCGCCTCGCCTCGGAAGAAGCTCACGAACCGCGGTACGGTGCGTGGTCAACTTGCAGTTCCCCCCCGCTTACGGCCCGTCGTCCGCGCGCTTACGTCTCTACGTACCCGAGCTTACGTCTCTTCGTCCACCCTTGCCCCTCTCACCTCTCCTGCGGCCGATTCAAACTAGGTCAAACCAGGTCAACCAGTGGTCGGCGCGGCGAGCCGTAAGCGCAGCGTCGCCTAGCCGTAGCCGAGTCGACGTATCGGAGCTGCTGATCCGCTTTGGTTACGTGCTTACGTTAGGTGGACGCCTGTCACCGAGCCGTAAGCGCGGCGTCGCCTAGCCGTAGCCGAGTCGACGTATCGGAGCTGCTGATCCGCTTTGGTTACGTGCTTACGTTAGGTTGACGCCTGTATAAGCGCGAGGCGAAAGGCGATACGGTGACGATCCCTTTCCGAGTTGATATGTGTGCTGTGTCTTTAAATAAGTTTCATATCCAGGCCCAAAATCAAATCAAAGAATATTTTCAACACACAAAAAATCGAAAACACAATTCCGTTACTTCATAATATGAAAGAGCACAGAAAATCACGAACAAATTCCAACAATAAATAGTTTGGTACACGACACGGGGACAAGTGACAAACTTCAAAAATTGCTTCTAAACCTCATAACCTCCTATTCTATCCCTCGTCACAAGGCGAGCTCAAAAACTCAGTTACACGAACTATTTTGAGGAGGGTGGTCGAAAATTTACATTAAAACTTTTGTTATTACACAAACAACTTGCTTTGTGTGGCGGTCGAACGGTAGTTTTGAGAAGTGTTGATATGGGTACGTATAAGCTTAATAAACACGTCGTTTTGATTTATTTGCATAATTGTTTTTAATGGTTTTAGACGAATAGATTACCTTTACAGATTAACACTTGATTGAGATTCCCCAAAGGCACTTTTGAACATCCAATTTTACAAGAAAATAGAATTGATTCTAGGCGTCCCTTTCAGTTAGTAAGTCTTCCCCAAATTCTGTCTACAGATATTGTGTTGGTGATCAATGAAATTAATGTTCCGTGTGGTGCCGGATACATAAAGAATACCACCATGCTATTTCTTCCCGTGGGTGTCGTAAAAGGCGACTAAGGGGCTTACTAGAGACTACTACACCATACTGCGATCGCCAACCCGCCTGCCACGCGTGGCAATTATGGCAACCCCCCCCCCTCCTTTTGGGGGAGGCCTATGTCCAGCAGTGGACTTTGGCTGCAATGATGATGATGGAATTAGTAAGTACTATATAGACTGTAAGTAGAGGGGTCGAATTTCGACCAGTGGGCGACTACTAGTAATTAATTAATAATTAATAAAATAAATATTACATATATATGTAATGACATATACATATTACATGTATAGCTTTTAAATAATTTTGAGCTTAAATTCTGTCGCTGCTCAGTTACTTATTACCAAGGTGAGATATCAGATGACACAGCTTATGCGACTACTGAAAGGCTCGCTCGTTTTCTTTTTATAATTTTCAATCACAACCGTATCGCTCTTGGTTTTCAAATGTTTAATCGAGATGGGTACTATCGAAACCACTGTTATAAATTTACCACTCAAATTAAATATTCATCTCCTCAAAGATACTTAAGCTAGATGCTTTAGATAAAACAGATCAATCCATAGATCATTACAAACTGCTCATTTCCACGTTCAAAATCTAGACATGATCATCAAAATACAATTTAAGAAAGAAAGAAAGAAAAGAAAAAGATTTTTTTTTTTACTAGGGACACGCACAATGATAATATCATTTATGATAAATACTCCCCTTATGAAATAAGGAATCTTCTCTTCTTCTTCTTCTTGATTTAGTACTTCTTTTTTTGACATTGGAATTTAATTATTTTGTTTAAATTGATTAAATTAGAATCATTATTATTGTCACAAAATTTGCATGCTAAATTTAGTAGGCGGAATATGAAGAACTATTATGTATGTGTTATAAAATCTGTAAAATACCATATTTCAGGCAAATAAATGAATCTATCTATCTATCTTACTCTTTAAATGCACTAAAAATCCAGGATAAAGGTGAAAGTGAAGAAAGAATCACATTTGACGATCGCCGAAGGTATTAAGACAAAACGTTTACTTCTGACGTAACTATGGAACCCGGCACTTAAGTTTCGGGCCATAAAAACAGAGGGGACTATTAAAAAATGGAAAGTAAAAGCGGTGATGTAAATCTTTCCATTGGTGGCTTTTGTTCCGAATTGGAACGGAGAAATAAATTAATTATTGAAATTGAAAGCTTTTGCTTAGAAATAATTACCGGTGAGCTTGAGCTCTTTGAGGCTTTTTCTAATGAAAATACTTTTGTTTGTAATCGAATCACAATTTGAGAAGTAAATTACTGTGTAACTTCATCTGACTAAAAAATTAGAAATGGTGTTTTTGGTTACTTAAAGCTCAAATTAGTAACCTACTTTATACTCTTCTCAAATCCATTGTAGGTAAATCACATGGACTTTACTGCAGTCAAAAATCACCACTATCACCACACTTTGAAATTCTTCGGTGATTTTCTTTAATTAACACTCTTATGATCAGACAGCTGTGCTGCTGGGGAGTTTGTTGTGTCACTTCTTCTTCCCAGCTAAATCACTAGGAAGTGGTGAAGGGTGGGCGTTTTTGGGGGACTGTCTTATGTAAATTTTGACGTTCTAAAAGTGCTGATTGAAAGTAAAGACTAGTTTGAATAAATGACTTTTGATTTTAATTTTGATTATGTACACCTGAATGTGTTTTTGTTTGTTTTATCGTACGATGATGCTCAATCTTTGGACGTTATCAATCTTAGAGATTTAATTTTTCCTTTCACACGTAACTATCTAGTATGTTTCCCTTAAACGTTGGGTGGAGCGATGATTTTCGTAATGTTGCAGGTAAAATCTAGACGACAGTCGAAACAATTGGCGAGCTATTGGTCAGCGCATGTCCATCAGTAGACTACTTTAGGCTAAAGATGATTCCTGCTCGTCCCAAACCATGATAGAACTCTGTCCTCAAGGCCCAACGTTCCAACATATCGTGTATACTGATCTATCTGTCAATAAGACTTTTATTAGAAGAGAGAGTTGAACGCTTGAAGAGGAACGCCCTCCTCCAACTTGCGTCAAAGACATAAATATTCTCAGTACATGGCCGGAATTTTTATTAAAAAAGCGACCTTTGTAAAACAATCTTGTTGAGTTATTGTTGAGGAAGGTTCTTATCAGTCTTTTGCCTTTAAATTATGTGGGTGTTTGTAACGAGAACTTGAGTTTGTGAAATAAAATTACAGTTTTTTTACATAATTCTTTTGTCTGTACAGTTTCAAAGAAAGTCTTATAAATTATATTATGTTAATGTAAGAATACACTAATGACTAAAAATGAGTAGTCATGAAATCCCAATAGTGAGCTTGATTTTTAACAAAATCGGTCTTCAAAGGTAAGATGTTCCCGATAATCAATTCAAAATACGCACTCCCGAAAAAAATACGCAAGGCACAGCAAACAAAATTATATGGTCAAGCTTAGTAGTCCCTACACAATTTTCTTCGACTTTTCTAAAAAAAAATATCGTCAGAGAAAACTGGGTTGTGTCAACCAGTCTTGCACAGTCATTATCTTGGACCACCTGAGTTAATATACCTTGAAGCTCTTAAATAGAAGCGCTCCGGTAAAAAGCTGATAGTCTAGTTTACAAAGATATAAAGATTTGGTACTAAAAGAGCCTGCATAGGAATGAAAGAACTTTAATTTAAATTTATTTTTAATTAAAATTATTATTCAATGTTTTTATTCAAAAGCAGAAGCGGAGTGTCCGCTAGAATATAGACAACCTCATAATAATTTTGGGGATATGTATAAGATCAAACAAAACTTATTTGACAGCAACTATTTTTCTACTTAAGTGCTTTTAACATCCCATCATCGGATTTGTTCATCCTAGCTGACCCAATAGACTGTCCTGTCCAATTTTCAATAATTCATACAAAACTCCCATAGAAGAAAGGCCATTCAGTTTTTCGAACAATTACGAACAATTTAAAACAAAAAATTTACTAATCGGTCCAGACGTTCTCAAGTGATGCGGTTACCAACGAAGAGCATTTCATTATCAGTCTCCTGCTATCCCTTATCCCAATTTATTTGGGATCGGCGCAACATGTCCCTTTCCTTATCATCTAGCCATTGTTCATTCTTCTTCTTTACTTTCTTTCCATTTCTAGCCATATCATCTTTCACACAGTCAAACCATCGTTTCTTTTGTCTTTGCCTACTCTTATAGCCATCGAAATTCATACTTAAAACTTTCCTCACATTTTCAACGAACAGCATTTCATTTTTTATTAATATAGATATGAATAAAAACTATGTTTATTTTGTTGCTTTCCTAATCTACAATAAAAGCATGATGGCCCGTTAACATTAACAACTGAACCTTTGCATTATATATTATATATAAGTTGAAACTTGTAATTGGCCCTCTTCTACATAATTATTACTTCTAACTACTCGAATGTATTAATTAGCTGTAAGTTTTCTTAAAGATAGTAAAATAAAATAATGTAAAGTATCTCTTCTCTTCTAGTAAATCTAATTCCTCGACAGTTTCATCAACTAGACGCATGTAGACAAGCGTGCGAACTAATCACGGAGCTACGGAACACTGTGAAGACTTTACTTACTGATGCTGACATTTTTTTTATGCTCACAGTTGTTTGTAGCTTAGTATTGATGTTGTTGCTGTCGGAGTTTGACACTTTGTGTCTTGTGTAGCTGCCTTTTTATACAGTGTAGGACTGTAGAATATGATAAAACTGGAATGATTTATGTTGGCTATCGTCTGTCTATCAGTTCATGTTTATGAGGCATACTTCAGCGATACACGTGCAAAAAGAACTGACTTTCATGTAGTTTAGATTGAAAGTAGTAGTTGTATTAATTGTGTTATTCGTGTTTTGGAGCTATTAAGACGAAGTAATGATGATTAAGTTTTTTTTTTGAGAATAAATATCTTTAAACCTAAGTGAAAAGCTAAATTAAAAGGCAAATAATATGAATTTTGCACTAAACCTAAAGTTAGTAATCACTGTTATCCGTCGAGAATTTGCGCCAAACAGTCGTAAGTAGGTAGGTGTCTGTGTGGACGTAAAGAACAGCACCTCCCTAACCCAAGGAAGCGAACATACGTCCCCTCTGGTGTACAGCACAAAACCTCGTTTGCGAAACGCCAATACTACGTGTTAGGTATTCACGTATATAAAATTATACAAAAGAAATTAAATATAATAAACTTAAATAAATTTAATATCAAATGTAAAATTACAGACTGGCTCTTACAACAGGACTACAATAACACCGAATCTCTTCTGGCATACATCGTTTAACTAATCACTATTAAATAGGAACACAAAACACTACACACAAACAAACACCTCATAACACAAAACACACACACCAATATACAACACAACTAACATTACACTCACGAACACGAACACTCACACACACCACTTTCCCTTTCACACCCCCACTTTTTTTTTTCTTTTTTCTCCACACCTGCTTTTTCCTTTCATGCTTTCATGCTCAAATAAATCTAAAATTAATTACTTACTCAGCTAACTCACATTTTTGTTTCATGGTAGAATTAGCATCGACACTCGAAACCTAGATCCATCATTTGCACTTCAGCTTGGTCGAATCACTGTCTCCTAAGATACAGGCCATCCCTAGTTTAGGAGACAGGATTTAAATTTTTGTTTTTATAGACAATTTTTTTTTTTCCACTTGTGTCCATTGTTAGTTTAAGTCTTAGAATATACTCTTAAAATATACATAGACACGGGTTGTATACTAGTTACATACTAGTATACAACCCGTGTCTATGTATATTTTGAATCAATAAACTTATTATTTATTTATTTCTTTCTTTCCGTGGGTGTCGTAAAAGGCGACTAAGGGACTTACTAGAGAATGGCAGCAGCGTTCTCTATGCATTTTAACACCAAACTGCGATCGCCAACCCGCCTGCCAAGCGTGGCGATTATGGCAAACCCCCCTTTAGGGGAGGCCTATGTCCAGCAGTGGACGTCTTTCGGCTGAAATGATGATGATGATGAGTCGTAGGTAACATTTGAACATTTAACTTAACACAAACCGACAAACCAAACCGTGCCATATCATCATATCATTACAGGTAAGTGAAATTGTACTTTCATTGGAAACCAAAATGGAAAATGGGAAGCGTATCACACAATTAGATGTCATGCATGGACCGTTTCATCGCTAAATTGTCCATACTTAACCATCATTACGGGTTTCCTACACTATCGGCTTAGCGAAGTCGAAAATACTAAACGATTTTGATTTGGCTTGTGGCGAATAAGCCGCACGGGTCGATGCATCAGGTTAAGCTACGCCTGCCGCGGTTGATCCGTGGATGGGTGACCATCTTTACATACCAAGTACGTTAAGCCATTAGTCCTGGCTGTCATTGGTGGATCTTTGAGAGTTGTTAAGGGTCGTCAGAATCCCAAAAGTCTGACAACCAGTCTTACCAAGGGGTATCGTATAGTAACTGGGTTGTGGTCAGATAGGCAGTCGCTCCATTTAAAATACTGGTAATCAGCTGCCTCCGGTTAGACTGGAAGCCGACCCCAACATAGTTGGGAAAAGTCTAGGCAGATGGTGATACCCTGTTTAATATAAATCGAAGTTTGGTAAAATCTCCATGAGAATAATTTTACCTCCGTGAGTCCGTGGTTGAGTATCGACAAATTACGTTAGTAGAACTGGGGGCCGATCGCGCTTTTTGAACGTTTTTACCAAAACTAAACCACAACCAAAAACGTTACGTTAGACACATTTCGTATCGCGCTAATCATTTCAACGGAAACGATTTAGCTTTACTTTGGAAGTTACGTTGGAGGAACGATCGATCGAACTTTCAGTATTGGGTAACGTCAACGATTTTGTCGCTCCGAAAAAATAGCGCGATACCGTTTCTCACATCAGCTAAACCAAAACCAAAAACGTTCCGTTCGAACGATAATTACGTTGAGATATAGCGCGATCGGCCCCCTGTAGACTAAGGTAGGCTAAAAGGTGTTTCTCTATCAAAATAACCAAGCTTAATAAATTAATTGAGAGTATTTATTTTTACAGGACACGATCTGTGACTTTAGTGTTCTAAAAATAGATCCTATATCTGTTCCACCGTTGTTACTAGCCACTGTTGGGCTAGTACCAACTACCATGTTGGTACTAGCCCAACAGTAGAAACATTATATGCTAATTATGCTAAGTAAGCACGTGATCTGCTGGATAGTGGACGCGACGGCGATTGTTGCAGTCCACTGTTGGGCATAATTATCCACCTGCCTTTCAAACATAGTCTACCGCTACCAAAATGTTCAAATAGTCGCTCTATCAAGCGCTACATAATGGTCGCTAATCAAAGGCTCCTTGATCGAAAATATGGTCGGACCGATCCCATCGACAAACATGTCCAGTTCTCCAATGGTCGCCGACTACAAGTTAAATCGATTACCGACGACAGACGTTAGGAAGCCAATAAGTTTTTCTGCATTTCCTTATATCATGGAAATGTAATACTGCAAGGGACCCGATTTGCAATTTCTACGGAACATTGTGGTTCAATTAAATTGAATTATCTTAACTCGTTTATGTAGTTTCGCTACGCAGCCGCGCGCTCACAACTTTCTAGGTTTTAATTCGTTGTATGACAGCATAGTTTATTGTGAATAATAAATAGGTCAACAGTACAGTGAGAAATGAATGGAAATGTCTTTATGAATTTTTAATTTAAATGTGAGACTAATTTGCATTAGATTTGGATTCTACTTTGGCCGAAGAAGTGTGAACAAGTGCGAGTCGGACTCGCGCACGAAGGGTTCCGTACCATTATCTATAAAAACGGCAAATAAATTACGTTTGTTGTATGGGAGCCCCCCTTAAATATTTATTTTATTTTAATTTAATTATTTATTTTTAAATTGAATATAGGTATAACTAAATATTCTGTGAATATTTCAAGCGTCTACCTGTTGCCGTTATCAATATCGAGCAAAACGAGCAAAAAAATCACATTTGTTGTATGGAAGCCCCCTTAAATATTTATTTTATTCCGTTTTTTAGTATTTGTTGCGATTGCGGCAACAGAAATCATCTGTGAAAATTTCAACTGTCTAACTATCACGGTTCATGAGATACAGCCTGGCGACAGACGGACAGACAGACAGACAGACGGCGGCGGCGGAGCCTTAGTAATGGGGTTCCCGTTTTACCCTTTGGGTACAGAATCCTAAAAAATGCAATTGCGACGGGACTTTAGCTGAAAATTTAGCAAATAAATTATTGTTTTAGGTATAGGTGTAACTGCCTCTGTAGTCTGTTCACCTGTCTGAGATCCGGAGGTCCTGCCGGATTCGATTCCCAGCGGGGGCAACATTTTCTGCTCGGTTTGGTTGGTGGTAGGGCTTGTTGTTGTTGTAGTCTGCCTGACTAGCTACCAACATCTTATCTAAGTCTGTCGCCATAACAACAATGATCACAGCATTGTTGTGTTCCGGCAGTTAGAGGTAAGATAGACAGTTCCTCTGTAGTTGAGGATTCTGGGTGAAACTAGCTTCCACCTTCTGCCTGATCATCACTTACCTTATTGTGATGAAGGCCGAGAGCTTCCTCGTTGCGGAAAAAAAAATATTGGCCAGCTCAAGGTCAGTGTTACCAGTGGCGTGCTGTCGACTGTACGATCTTTTTTTTCTAATTGGATTAATTTCCCCGGTGATATATTTTCCATATACATGAGTTACGACTAGCTTCTCTAAGCTTTTGGAAGAATAATTTCAAGTTGCTTGGGATCAAAAGAACCCTTGTGTTCAAAGTCAAATTATTTATTTCAAATAGGCACATAAAAGCCACTTTTGTAAGTCAAAATTGATTCTAGTCGCCCCTTCCAAAAGGTAGTTTCGTATGGAGAAGAATGGGCAAGAAACACCACCGTTACTCTTTTATATATTTTTACAGTATTTTGTATATTATAAGTACATTAATCATATAATTATCCCTCTACACACTTAGTTCTAATGATTTTAAACGAAAGTAAACTTATAACAGTACCAGCACGCTTAAGTTAAAGTTATTATTCGGGCAACTTGTTCTAAGCACTAAGTTGAAAGGATTAGCAGTACTAATGAGCATATTACTTAAGTAATAGAGGTCCTATTAGTGCTTCAGAGAGTAAAGTTTCAGGAGTTTTATGGAAGTCTGTCTTTCAGTTTCGTCTAGCTTTGTTTCTAAAGTAATTTAGAGTTAGTTTAGAAAAAGTAACGTGAAAGCTTTGAACGAATATACGAAAGTTTTCAAGAAAATGTTGAAAGAAAATATTTATTTGGTCACGAATCTAAGAACTGCTTTTGTTTTATGCAAAGAAATAGTTAATTGAATATTCAGAAAAAGGAATTGCTACGAGCCACGATTTTACGTCACAGTTTTATGCAATTTCAACCTTTTGGTTGCCCGTTCCCTTTAACAGAGAGGAGGCCTGTGGGAACCTTCAAAGCAGCTTATTGCTGGACTATATGAACAATAAATGCCTAACTACTAATTCATAGCAAATAAAATATACCTAGTTTACAGTTGTATTAATAATCAATTAATATCAGTTTACCAAAAAAAAAAAAAACATCGTGAGGAAACCGGAATGCCTGAGAGATATTTTTCGACGGCATATGAAGTCAAGTCAGAGCCCCATGGGCGGTATTAAAACTCTGAGACCAGGTTAGTCTCTAACCACACAAAAATGAAAAAAAATCATAAGTAGAACATGAAACAAGCCCAACACTCCTCAAAATTAACTTTTACGACATCACTGCCCACCCTCGTACCCGCTACAAGTGTCATACAACACCTTTCCTCTACTTTACATGCCCAGACATCCATTACCTTAATATCTTTCGCACCCCACACTCACGTGTATAGCACTTTAGTGGGTCAGACATATTTTACGACACGTTCTCTGACGACGGAGGCAATATTCAAAGTTTTGTTTTTTTTTAAAAGGAATGAGCCGTCTTTTGTCCTTGGAAGCTAGTCTGTAGTCAGAAGTAGCAGAAGTGTAGTCTGTAGTGGATGCAAGCATTACTGTTGAGCATGTGGTCTTGGGTTCAATTCCCAAGCCGGGCAAAGTATTATTGGGGTTTTCCCTCAGGAATTTCTCAGTCGCAGCCAGGAGTCTGGATTTGTCCCCCGTTTACGGCAATAGGCTGACCCCCTATGACATGGGATTTAAACCTAACTGGTGAAATACGAGTTTACTTTACAAATACAATTGCAAAACTATGTTTAATTTTAAAATGCAAATAAATGAATAAAGATGAACAGTGATTTCATTTCTTAACATAAATTAATTTGATATGATCCTACACTTAAGTAATTCGCAAATTAATGCACCTTTATATCTTAATTAAAAGGATAAACATCTTGATTAGTTTTCTCAAATAATTGCTTCATTAACATAACGTGGTTTGCAAGTGGACTACTCAGAAAAACGATGAGTCCTCATCTCTACCTACTATTTTTCTTTTGCTGTGCCCGACAGGGTCCACGATTGTTCTAAAGCAATTGTTTACCACTTAAACATTAAAAAATAAAGCAATAAAGTATTGAGTATTAAAAAAACCGGCTAAGTAAGAGTCGGACTCGCGCATGAAGGGTTCCGTACCATTATCTATAAAAACGGCAAAATAATCACGTTTGTTGTATGGGAGCCCCTCTAAATTTTTTATTTTATATTAATTTAATTTTAAAGTGAATATATAACTAAATATTCTGTGAATATTTCAAGCGTCTACCTGTTGCCGTTCTTAATATCGAGCAAAAACGAGTAAAAAAACACGTTTGTTGTGTGGGCTCCCACACAACAAACGTGTTGTTTTTTGCTTGAATATTTATTTTATTCTGTTTTATAGTATTTGTTGTTATAGCGGCAACAGAAATAAATCATCTGTGAAAATTTCAACTGTCTAACTATCACGGTTCATGAGATACAGCCTGGTGACAGACGGACAGACAGACAGACAGACAGACGGCGGAGCCTTAGTAATAGGGTTCCCGTTTTACCCTTTGGGTACGGAACCCTAAAAATGAACTAATAATAAACAGACTAAAACCAACGCTACTTAGTCGTCTTTAAACTTCAAGCGAAAAATTAATCTATTTGATAAACTAAACCATTTTATTAGGGCAATATAAGTAAATCCAATAAACTCGTATCCAGTGATAGCGAGATAGCGGTAAAGAAAAATCTTTGATCCAAATTGCATACTTTCCTACTTGTATTAACATTAACGTAGAAACTTATCCGAAGATTTCGAAATCGTCACGATAATCGTGAGATGTATTGAATGGCGTATATCAAGCTTCGAAAAGACACAACAATCAATTTGAATTCTATGTGTTCTGATTCTGTTCTGCACCAAATTAATAAACGTATTGATCTTTCTTTTACCAGCAGAGTCAAAAAACACGGAGACAGTTTTAGAGCTGTGAATTATTTGACATACAAAAAGCTCATACTTAATGAAACTGGCGTAAGAGGTTTCTCATAAAAAAACAAGAGCTAAAGCAAGTGTCTCCTATAAATTGTCTCCTTGAAGTGTCAAATTCAACTTAAAACTCACATCAAGGTGGTTCGGGTGGTGTACAAATTGACATTTCACATGCTTCCATTTGGTTTTTAATTTTTCTGCGTGAAAAACATAGCAACAAAAATTCCTATAATTTATATGCAAAACAGAATCGGAGCAATACCTTTAAAAGAAAGTCTAGCACAGATGAAAATGTCGGCGTCATTTTAAGACGTTCCATGCAGACGCTGAATTTAAAATTCGAATGCTTACATTTGAATATGTAAATATTCATGTCTATACGGAGGCTCTTTTGGTGGGAATCTCTTGAGCATCTATTTAAGTGACTGAAGGAGACTTCATTTACTACTACCAATAATAATAACAAAAAATTGAATGCTTGGAAATGGATCTTTATTTATGTATTAATGAAAAATTATCTCGCAAAATTTGCAAAAGTAGAAATACATTTCCAGATTCTTACTTGTACCGGCTCAAGTGTATCTTAAATACGCCTGCAACGATAAATACAACACAAATAAAAAAATCGAAAACGACTATTGAAAAATAAGCAAGAACAAAACTGTACCATTAATATCCTCGAAAATAATACGTTATAAAAACAGTCACCCATCCATGGACTAGATAACCACGGAAAGCACAGTTTAGATCTATCGATCTATGCGGTTGTTACTTAGCCACAAGCCCCTGATCCATTAATTAACTCTTCTGCTTCCACAAACATTAAAATGAACTAATATGTTGTCATTAACCATCACCAACTTCAAACCATGTAAGCACAATTTTGTCATCAACTCATCAAGTTTGCTATTTCGCGCGTCCCTAGCTAATCGAAAACACTTAAACAAAGCTACTGCAATCTAAACAATAGTGAACATTATCTCTCACCCACACATCAAGCCATTCAACAAAAATTGCCAAGTCACGAGTGACCCAAGGGCACGCAACACCGAACTAACTTTCTTCAAATTCGTTATAATGTTTTGACAAGTAAATTTGCCGGCGTACTTAACCAAGCTTTCTCGAATGATTGACAGCAAATGTATCAATGGCTCACGACTGTCACTTTCGCTTGATGGACTGATGTACGGACTGACAGCTTATCTCGCTTCAGTATTAAATTAATTTTATTTGCGATGATTGATTCCTTTCGTTGTGTTATTGAAGTTTATTTGATGTGTATCTTCATGTCTTTGTTAGTGGTTAATTGAATTTGAAAGGGAAATTATTTTTAAATGCAAACGCAGTTTTAAAACAGCCTGTCAATGAATGGATAAGTGTGTCAGTTAAAAAACTGTGTCAGTTCGTTATAAGTGCAATTTTTGTTTTTTTTTTAGCCATACGGTAGCTTGCATGATTAGCTCAAAGTCGTAAATTTAACTTAATTGGTAGCTAAGGAGCCTTGTATTAAAATTGGCCCGAATGAGCATATTAAAAAAGCGACTAAATAAAAGAGTCAATGGCTAGCTTTTATACCTTACTGCAAAGAAGGGTTAGGGCTGTTTTTGTTAGTTAATTAAGGACAGATTTTTCCAACGCCAGATATATTATTTTATACGTGGAATACAATTGACGTTCAAAATTCAAAATTTGTCCCCGAATACAAATCTGTGGCATTGAAAAATCTGTCCTAAGTAAAACAGCCACTGCCACAGACTAAAAAATGTTAGCATAGCAAGGGCTGACCAATCTGGCCATTTTATATTTTATTTTATTAATTTTTATTCCATTCTATAAGTGCTATAGTTAGTTGACCTACTGTTCAACACTCTACGCACGATTCTGACTCCACTAAGGGGAACAAGATTATTTAATGACGCTCCCAGATAGAGCTTTTAACCTGTTATTACCGACTATTATTCAATTTGCATGTAACATTGAAATTCACTCTCTAAACATTAAGTAGCAAAGAGCAAACCCTTTACTTGCTGTATATTAGTATAATTATGTTGCAGCTATTAAAATAAGTTCGTTTAAAATAATAATAATGCTTTGTACTTAGAAAGCTCTTTTCTACTCAGAATAATGATCAGTGAAAAGGGGTTTTTTATAGCCAGATACAGCGCTAATTCCAGAAGAATAATAAAATAATATATCTCAACAACGGTTGTTTGATGCCTAGTAGTATTATGGAACTTTAAGTCTTATATTACTATCCGCATAAAGTCATAATTGCTTGTAATCTATCATCTCCCAAAACAAAATTAAATACCAAACTGACGGAGGTAAGACACGCAGATGACGTAAACATACTTAGCTCCCGAACCTACCCACATAAAATGCCGTAACTTTCCCACACGCAAATAAAACCGGGCTCTCTCCAAATAATTAAATAAAGACAAAACAACAAGGAAAATGGCTGAAAAAAGGGGAAAGCTGAGGGCTTAAGGAAATTGATGACAACGGAGCGTGGAACCAGTAGACCCCAGTTGCACATTCCAGACATGTGAACCTACATTTTATTCGCAAAGGTAAACACAACTCTATAATTTCCAGTATAAGCTGAGCTCGCATTTTATAGGATTTCCGTACAATGAGAGGTTAGTATATACTGGAAATGTATGGCTTGATATGGATCCTTATGTACTACACACATAGTCGAGGAGACTTTTATCGGCAGTAGTGCGTATAAAAATCGTAAAGTGTCGAGAACAAAGGCTTTTAGATGGGTTCAGAGTCCCAAAATACGAATATTGGTGACTTTGCTTTGAATTTAAACCGATAAGAAAACGCCAATTCTTTTTTCAAAGTCTATTTTTTCGGCAGAAAACGTAAGATGCAGGAAATAGGTTTCCTTATATTTTTCTTCAGTATTTCCCGTAATATTTCCGCTGCATATGTTTTGCAAATTATTATGACATCAATTTTTGCCGCATGTTTAGACTGAAACACTGAAAGGCGACCTAGATGCATAAGGAATGGTTGGGATGGCAATGATATCCATAACAGCAACTCATACATTTTTCCTTTCATACCGACGAACACCCAACTCGTAACTAAGAACCACAACGTGCTAAAAAAACCGGCCAAGTGCGATTCGGACTCGCGCACGAACGGTTCCGTACCATTATCTATAAAAACGGCAAAATAATCACGTGTGTTGTATGGGAGCCCCCCTTAAAAATTTGTTTTATTTTAATTTAATTATTTATTTTTTAAGCAAATATATAATTAAATATTCTGCGAATATTTGAGGCGTCTACCTGTTGCCGTTATCAATATCGTGCAAAAACGAGTAAAAAAATCACGTTTGTTGTATGGGAGCCCCCTTAAATATTTATTTTATTCTGTTATTTAGTATTTTTTGTTATAGCGACAACAGAAATATATCATCTGTGAAAATTTCAACTGTCTAACTATCACGGTTCATGAGATACAGCCTGGTGACAGACGGACAGACAGACAGACGGTGGAGCCTTAGTAATAGGGTTCCCGTTTTACCCTTCGTGTACGGAACCCTAAAAACGACACTATAACTTTGTCCGAATAATCCAACCACACGACCCGACCGAAAATATGGCCCCAATGTACCTAAAACAAATAAAAACCGAATAAACGACTATCCCTTTAACCATTGGCTCGTTTTAAGAGAATATGTAAGGAGAGAATCAAATAGTTACGGGTGACCTACATCGGCTGAACCATTTACACTTTTCTCTTTCGGGGCAGATAAGCTATCAGAAGTTTGGCCCATTTGTCATTCCGTATCGAAGCCGTCAAAATTGAATGAGGGATCGAGTATGTTGTGTCTCTGTATTGTAATTCTAGTTACGGCTTATCTTTTACAAGTAGAGCAGGTTGGCTCGCTCTCGTTAATGTGGAAATAGAGCTGTCCGTCAGGGGGCAAAGTCTGCTAACGCAGTTGTGTCCGAATGGCCGATCATTGGCACCGTAATTGTAGAGTTTGACAGTTTTGCTAATCTCCTAATTGAAAGGCGTCTTTATGATTTTCCAATGACGTGCCACTGATACTCCATTGGAAAAATTGTGTGTATTTGGTAATCTCATACTGACAAGCTCCTATTATTTTGACTTCCCTATGGACCACTGTCACGCCATTATGAATTTGGGACGTTACAAACTATTGGCACAATGGTCATGGCGTTGCCTTGGTATGGTTGTCAGAACGACCAATCATTGAAAATAGCAGACTTCGCCCCCTGATCTGTGTGGCCTTTAGGGAAATGTAGGATTTGAGTTATCAGTGGATCGGAGATAGGTGTTGACCATTCAACTGAGACAAACCCTTGGAAATGGCGCATGACCCATGAACAGACACGTAGCGACTAATTGACCGGAATCTACACAATATTGTTTCATAGTAGAATAGAATAGAATAGAATACTCTTTATTACAGATTAGTAGATACATACAAACATATATAAGAGGAGCTTGTGGCTAAATAATAACTGCCGCACAGGTCGATCGATCAGGTTGAGCGGTTGGTACGTGGATGAGTGACCATCTGTTCATACCAAGATTCCTCCGTGCCTCGGAAAGCACGTTAAGCCGTTGGTCCCGGCTGTCATTTGTAGATCTTTGACAGTTGTTACGGGTCGTCAGAAGCCCAAAAGTCGGACAACAAGTCTTACAAAGGGATATCGTGTTACCAAGTAACTGGGTTGTGGAGGTCAGATAGGCAGTCGCTCCATGTAAAATAATGGTATTCAGCTGCCTCCGGTTAGACTGGAAGCCGACCCCAACATAGTTGGGAAAAGGCTAAGCAGATGATGACATACATACATACATAAACTCACGCCTTCTTCCCATGGGGGTAGGCAAAAACTATAGAACGCCACCTGCTACGCTCTTTACATACTCCTTTTGCTTCGCCTACGTTCATACATCTTTATGTTCATCAAACTGTAAGCCCCAGAAAGATGTAGGAATAATAAAAATACATCATTAAAAAACTAAAACCTCACTAAAATAGCCATAATTGCAATCCAATACCACAACCTAACGATGTAATTACTGCCACCTATATCTCTCCACTTCCTTATACAAACTGGACTTACCATATGATACCTGTGGTATATGGTAAGTCCAGTCCACTTCAAAATAATTACAACTCGTAGTATTCCATCTCAATCCAACAATTTGTAAAGAAATCCCAGAAAGAAATCCTGTTGCCATAATTTCCATTTATTATGTTCCATAACGATAAAGAAACGAATATTTGCCAATTCAGGTTTTACCTAGAGAGATAATATCGAATCAAAATAATCGTCATGGAATAAAAGTATCGATAACTGGGCATCGAGTATCTTTTACCGCATTTAACGACGAATTTATTTCTTTCGTAATGGCCTCACTTTCAAACAACAGTCATCTTAAAGGCATTTAGTACCCACGTGACAAGGACACTAATAATAAATCAATTTATTTTCAGACAATACAGGCCCATAGATAAATACCTTAACCTAAACCTACATATTATGTTTATTGTAAATAAAACAAAACTTGTGTTAATAAAATGACTTAAAACTATGTTAGTAGAACTTCACTTTACACTAGCTTGACTATGTGCTGCCCTGTGGTACTTGTCCACGGAAGCGACGGAACACCACATCCTGCGGCCAAAAGTCTTCTTCCATGACGAGGGGCAGATAACAATTAGGCACACGCACCACATACGCCTTAAAGTTGACGTTGCGGCGCGAGTCCAGTAACTGCACCCTCGGCGTGTCCTCGTCTTCTGGCGCACGTACTCCACGATGTCCTCCGCCTTAGTGGTGTAGTGCTGGCGGGAGATGTATACCGGTGTGTTCGGCTTTGCGGCACGCAGGCTCACTTCGAGCCCCGTAGGAGCTTTGCTGCAGCGGTTCCTGTTAGTATGCGATCGGCGCTTCCTTCTATGCTCTAATACCTACCTAATATCGATAACCGATATAGAATTGATGCTTACTCGATTCGACTCCCTAGATAAGAATCAAGTAAAAATAATAAAAAGAGACCAGACGGAATGACTACGAGTATTGCCTTGGAAGGTAGGTAGGCCTTTGGTGTGGGATGCAACGTGTGTCGACACCCTTGCGCCATCCCATCTTCCTAGCATGGTGAGCTGTGCTGGGGCGGCTGCTTCAGGTGCGGAAAACCTCAAACGGCGTAAATACTTTAATCTTACTGGGACTTATATGTTCGAGCCGTTTGGGGTTGAAACACTAGGGCCATGGGGTCCGAGTGCCCACTTAGTTTTTCGAGACATCGCCAAGCGGTTGGTCGACTCCTCACGTGACCAGAGGGCTGGCCTATTTTTCGGCCAAAGAATCAGCATTGCCATACAACGTGGCAATGCTGCCAGCCTTTTGGGCACTTTTCCCACTGAAAGCGATGCGAAAGAATTTTTTGATGCCCTATGATTTTTTCCCCCCCTTTGTTATATACTTATTTGTACATATTATTATTTTTCTGTTAAGTCTGTTTAGTTTTTAAATTATGTAAATACTTTCAAAATGGTTAATCTCAGTATAAATTGAAAAAGTACATCAATAATCAAAACAAACGTCGACACTTCTATTAAAGATTTATCTTCTATTAAGAATTATATCGATATACCATTAAGTTATCGATTCTTTGTCTGATCCCTAGTTTTCCTTATAAAGCCTTTCCATATAGGTCAGTGTGTAAGATCCATTGGTAGCGAATTTCCAACATAAGTATGTTAGTTACCAGTCGCCTTGTTAAGTGAAAACGTTGCGGGTATGTGCTCAGCGCTCGTTGGAAATCGTGTAAAGAATTATTGTCTAATGTGTGTTGGTTGCTTTTCTAAGATTCGTCGGTATGCGGTTTAGATTTGTGGTTGAATTTTTGTGTTAAATTTTAGAGCAATATGATATCACGCAAATATTCTGTTTCTATTGAGAGATCAAGATTTAAAGGGTTGAAATGGATATTATCAATTTACATTTACCAAAATGTGATGTTGAGTGTACCTACTTAGTTCAGTTTAATCAAGTTCTGATAATAAAAATATACTTGTTCATCCATCCTATGTATATAATCTATAAGCCCTTGCTATAAATATGTACCTTATTATTTGTCGAATCAATAAAGCCGTTAATATGATACATAATTATTATTTAACGTATTTATTTTACCAATGCCTCTAAATCTAGCGCAGCAGTATTCAATTTACGAGACTAATTTAAAAGTTTTCGACTAATCTCAAAGAAACGAAAAAGAATATAACAAAAAAAAACTTTTAAAAAGAGCCACATTATAGATTCGCACCACAGAGTGATAACAACAAAGTTCTCTGAAACAAAAATTAAGTTACAGACTTCTTTTTCTGTATACTTTTGAAAAATCCGTTATAAAAGGAAGCTGTTATAACATTTCTAGTTTTAGTTAAGAGGACGCTCTCGCACCTTAAAATTATATTTATCAAATCTCAATCATTTATCCCGCTCCTGGGTAAGGATTTTTGCCCCCTTTCTCTCAATTTGTTGATGTTCCTCTTGATCTTTTAATAATTACTTTGATTATCTCGCGACATAATTATTTACCACAATACCCATATTCAAAACTTATTCAGGTCTGTTGTTATTAATTACAACATACCTGAATAGGTTTATGAGTTTTGCCAAACCCTTCAGGGAACAAGGGGTGATATCAGGTTATAAATAGTCCTTGAATGTAAACTGGAGGAGGTTTCTCTATTCTGCAATACTATATCCGTCCAGTAGGTAGGTTGTACCAGCATTGATTGCATAAATATTACACTCGAAGACTAAAAACGCTAATTTAGCGAAAAAACAACTCACAACGCGTTGTGGTCACAGTAAAACATTTACATCGCGAAATTCGTGTTGTCGCTCTTATGAAAACGCTCACGACGCGTTGTGGTAATCACAGAAAGACCACATAGCGAAGTTCGTGTTGTGGCTGTCATATTATACGACCACAACGCATTGTGGTAATGAAGAAAAGCCATGACGCGTTTGGAGCACTTGTTGGTGTACCCATATCACGACGAACAGGTTGTAACTTGTCGGCTCGAGTGCCGAGGGACGATGCATCAATGCGTTGTGAGCAGTTTTTTCGCTCAAAGAGCGTTTTCGGTATTTGAACGTAACACATAATTACATTGCACATTTATTAAAACCTAAATTAGTAATGTGCGGAATTAAGATTCCAAACAAAGTTAATGAAAACGTACACAATATAAAAGATACACATCTCCTTAACCAGAATTTAATACCATAACCCTCCTTTTCGCTTCGTCGTAGTCGGGTAAAGAAGCTCGCCATTCGTCTTGTTAAACTTTTTAACAACCTGCGTAACTTTCTTGCCGTTCGTAACAGTTACTCGTAGCTCTGAACTCAGACTGTTTCTTATCCTTTAGTTTAAATTCACCTAATAAAACATTTAGCTAGAATCTATTGGAACTTATATTTATTTAGTTAAAAATCTGTGTTTACTTGGAAGATAAAGTTTAGGGTTGAACTGCAGATAGTGGTTGCTTTCAAAAAACTTCTGTTGTTCTTTCCACATTGGTTTTATCATATTACTTGAAACAGCAACATTTTACGGGTATCAAACTTACAGGAAAAATTGCTTATTAGACCTTCGAGTTGTTTACCTATTTGAAATCTATTATTTACTAAATAAATTTGATTTTTTGTTGTTTACCAATCACAAGTTTGAATATGTTATGTGTAAAAGCCATGGAACTAGTATGGACTATATTTATTTTGCTATTTTACAATGCCAAAACTCTTCGACATAGTATTGAGAATCGATAAACATAAGTGGAGATGGGCAGGACAGAATATGATGCGCCGTAAAATGGGGAAGTGGAGCAAGAGATTCACTGAATGGTACCCATGGGACGACAAAGAAGACAACACGTAAGATGGTAAGACGAAATAAAATTGACAGCAGGACCAAACTGGAGAAGGGTTGCTTAAGACAGGCAACAGTGGAAATCGCTGGAGGTGGTCTTTGTCAATAGGCACCCCGAATTAAGAGACATTTTAAAGTTTTTATTTTTTATAGTTTTAAAAATATTAGTAGGTATTTTGGAATAAAGTTATCATCCAAACTATAGTTGTACAAGGATCTTATGCCACGCGGCTTATGACAGAACTAACGTCGCCATCTTCAATATGTAAAAAAGCTAAATACTGAAATATTTATTCGAATAATTATTCAGTACTAGTGGCCGCCCACTGGTCGAAATTAGATCCCCTTGACTTACAATCTATATAGTACTTACTAATTCCATGAATACACTAATTCCATGCTATTATAACATACTTACTAATTGTTCCATGCTATAAAAAAGGACTTATTCCATGCTCAAGCTTATTTTATTTATTTAAATCACAATTATAACACCTTCACAGACTTATCCAAGGCGATCAAGCCGTCACTTCCTGTTACACACTTCCGTCCCTTTTCACGAAATCACTCCCACAGAAAGCCAGAGGAAAGTTGTTACACATCAAAAATTTACTAACAGCGCTCCTCTTTTTTTGGGTGGGAAATTATCAAATAACTTCTCCCGCTCTGGGCGGAGCGGGTGTCAGACTTTTACTGCCTAAAACTCACCCGTGTTCCTTCAGTTGCCTGTGTACCAGGGCCACGGTTTCCCTTTCGGACAAACCCGCAACCCTGGCAGGAACAGCGCCCCCTGTCGACGTCATTAGTGCGCCAAAAGATTATTGTAGCGGTATACATTTACAACTACACTGAAGGAAATGTAACCTCCAACAAGTATAATTACTCTCATAAAAGATAACATTTCCTCTACACTATAACCAATGAATCATACAACATTCATTTAACTTATGAACGTTATAAATTGCGAGTATCTGTTCCGATATTTTATCTCTGACCACGCCCAGGCTCGGTACGGTAGGATGGTCGGTAACCAATCAAAATACTAAACTAGATGCTAAAGCGACCGCTAAATGTATGTATGTAGAGCTAAATTAGTGGTTCATACGGAATCTCATTTGATCAACGTAATTGGTACATGAATTTTCTAGTCTGGTCGACGACTTAACGTGAACGGTTATGATTCTTATAAATCAAGGCGGGCTAGGCTTTATGTTTAGGTATTAACTACCTAGTGTTGGTCGGTGTAATTATTGCTAGTTACTTTTGCGTGTGTGTTTGAGGAGCTGGTGGCTAAGTGATAACTGCCGCACGGGTCGATCGATCTGGTTAAGCTACGCTTGCCGCGGTTGGTCCGTGGATGGGTGACCATCTTTTTATACCAAGATTCCTCCGTGCCTCGGAAAGCACGTTAAGCCGGGTCCCGGCTGTCATTTGTAGATCTTTGACAGTTGTTACGGGTAGTCAGAAGCCCAAAAGTCTGACAACCAGTCTTACCAAGGGATTTCGTGTTACCCAGTAGGTAACTGGGTTGTGGAGGTCAGATAGGCAGTCGCTCCATGTAAAATACTGGTATTCAGCTGCATCCGGTTAGACTGGAAGCCGACCTAAACATACTTGGGAAATGGCTAGGCAGATGATGATGACTGTTGCGTGTGTTTGTGTAAAACTCCATAGTGCGTAGTTGTTTAAAAAGATAGTGCGTAGCTATTTGTGAAGATAGTGCGTAGCTATTTGAAATTGGCATTGTTGAAAATCAACCATGCGAAAAACGTTTAATGCAATGTGATCTATCTCAATTTACTTTATGTATACTAACTAGCTGACCCGATAGACAATGTCCTCTCCTTTATTCTAGAGTTCATACAAACATCCCATAAAAAAATACCGTTCAGTTTTCCCCGAATTTGAAAACATTCCGGAAAACTTTAAAACAAAATATTTCCATACCAAAACTTAATTCGAAACATTTTAAAACATAAATAGCCAAATAAGTCCAGCCCTGCTCAAGTGACCAACGAACATCGTTTAAATTTTATTTATACCCATATAATTATGTTAAAATAACAAACAAAATGACGGTTTATTACTCGTAGTCATAATAAATCAAAGTGATGAAATGCACTATAAACAATGAAAGTAAAAAAACACAAAGCCATAAAATTATAACAATAAAAACACTGCGTTATTAAGATAAAAATATAGTGTCAGACAGTATGATAATAATTAGAATTATTATGCGATAAACAGTGAAAATGGAAAGTTAAAACAAAATCATTAAAAGATCGTTAAAAATTGGTTCGCGATCGTAATGAATAAGCAAGTCATAAGCGACGAGCGAGTGGAGCGTCTGCGTTATGAGAAATAAAAATATAATACATCTAGCCCTCTTGTCGCTACAACACCATTGTGCTAGCGGCCATTTTCGGGGGCCTATTATTGAGTGTGCAAGTCACCCCCTACCATTTTATCTGTGTATTTTATATAAAACATTGGTCAGGCAGGGGCCATAGTCGCCGCAGGAGACGCCCCGGGCGTCGGGAGTCGCAAGCCTATTTCCGGCCACCGTAGGCGCGGGCTTGCCGACGTTAAGCGAAGCCCGGGTCGACGGCGCGTTGTGTTCCACGCGGGCCTCAAAGAGATGTCAGCACCAACTGACGGGGTCCGATAGGGCCAATGCCTGCCAGGGTTGCGAGTTTGTCCGAAAGGGATATCGTGGCCCTGGCACACAGGCATCGGAAGGAACACGGGTGGGTTTTAGTCAGTAAAAGTCTGACACGCCCTCCCGCTCCGCCCAGAGCGGGAGAAGTTATTAAAAAAAAGGGGCCATAGTCTTTCCACAGTCCTAGATAACCAGTTCACTTTAGCCACCCAAACTCATAGCCCAATATCTGCGTTTCCATATCCTGCAATAGTCCTACACCAACCGGGGGTTGTCTTTGGCTGCACTTGCAAAGTGCGAACGGGGATAATCGTCGGTTGGTGCCTCATTTAATTAAAAACGTCCAACGGGCCTCTGCGAGTTGGCTTTGGACCCTCGTAGCCCTTGCAAAGGTCGAAGATATATCTAGTCATTATATTATGTCTTAAATTTTGTGGAGAATCGATATTTGGCTACGAGTATCTCTAGGTAATTTAATTTTTTTTATATACTTGGTAGCAAATCAGCCCACGTGAGGGTAATCACCGCCATCTAAATCTGCAATAATGAAGTGTTCCCATCCCGAAGAAGTGTCAATAGACTGAAATGTCATTTCTGAAAACTGACACATTGTGACATGTGTCAGTTTACAGCTAATTGAATATATAAACATGAACCCCACTAAAACTGACAAAAGCAAAGTGTAAACTGGTTTAATTGTTATGAGGTGTAAACAGTAATGTGTCAGTGTGGGTGACGTAGTAAGGTCACATTCACAGTAAGTTCTGCGTTTTATTGCTCCCAGAACGTCTCTTCACATCAATCGCAGGGGACCAGTTTCAGCCTCAATCGTTGTTCCGTGACATGTCGTGTGTTCCGTAGATTTTTACGCGAGTAAGACTCAACGAAGCTTCCCAAAACTGACATTGTTAAACTGTAATATCAACACCTATTAGTTCGTAGACGTGATGTATTAGGTACGTGTATATGTTGATGACCCCCGTGTTTTTGTTTTAAAGAAACATTAAAGATCGAGCGGTCTCTAGAACAGGAGCAGCTGTCGAATGCGGACTCCTGGTGGAAACCCGTGTCAAGAAAACTATTAGTTTTGTGTTTCTGTCCTGATTAGAAATTTATCGTCAGTGCGTTTTCGGAATTTATAGTCATGGTAGATGGAAATTTTCTCTTCCCATAAAACCTACTACTTTTTCTAACGATACAATCTGACTCTGTTTCGAGTCTTATTTTGTTTTGACCTTTCTTCTCAGAGTAGTCGAATAGGAAACGCCCACCTCATCTAGTTTTTAAAATATGATTGACATTTAAAAGTGTTGGTACAAACTTATTTACAGTAATAAGTTTGTTTTTCTCGGGAACTGAAATCAGCCCTCGAGAAGACATGTCCCGTGTCACAGAACGCATCAACTTCCTGAATCTGAAAGTTTGTGCATGGGCGAGCGGTATTCGGTGGTATAAGCGGCGGGTTGATTTATACACACAGAATCGCATGTTCCAGAGCGATAAGAGGTGGGTATACAATAGAGCTTGGGAGCGACCTGAACAAAATGTGGCAGATGTGTGCCGTCCTATGATGCCATCACGAGTGCATTCTGGCTCAACATCTGGTCGGCGGCGCCCGTTTGTCACGCTGAGACTGGCTGGATGCAACTACGACCACTATTTCAGTACAAAACTGTCCGGAAATCTGGAAAAATGAACGTTAGTAAAATCATGAACGTGCTAGAACCATAACATGTAAAGCTTATATTCAAGTGCAAATACGAACTAGAAACCTTATAATACATAGGATTTTAATAACAATAAATTTACCTATCACCACGTTTTCTAATAAGACGCAGAATGACCAGAAAATCGGTATATTTCGCGTCATAAACTTGTTTATGTCCAGAACCGCATAAATTGGCGTTTAAGTCCAAGATTGCGCACTAGATTAAAATCTTTCATCGGCCTGCGCCCCAGTTAGGAAGCCCTACTGGGCTTGTGAGGGCGCGTTTACATTTGGTCGAGTGGAGATGCGTTTGGGCGACAGTGAAGTTTACACATGAAATCATAAATGGTTTTATTTCTGTAAGTAGGTTTGTACAAACATTTTCACACGTCAATCCTATTTGAAAAAAAAAAACTAGATGAGGTCGGCGTTTCCTATCTGACTACTCTGACAAGACAGCCCAAAACAAACTCAGAGGTCACAGTCTCTTTTAAAGTCCGGACATAATCTTGGTCAGATTATGTGAAGACACACGCTCCTTTTACAACCTCATCCAGGTTTTAGCCCCGATGACAACAAAGTCGTCCACCCAGTGATAGCCCAGAAATGTTAATTGTGTGACTTTGGCTGGCAATGACCACCACAATGAATAGTTCATTGTGGTGGTCATTGCCAGCCAAAGTCACAGCGGAAATTGCCATAATAACGATGGATGGATATAGAATTTTGGTATTGCCGGCGGAGACAAACAAAACTTACAACCCCCCCCCCCCCCCTTTTCAGTTATGTGTTTTTTTCGGATTGTCGGATTGTCTTCCTACATAATTTGATATTTGCTACAATATATGATATTTGGAATTAACTCATTACTAGCTTTTATTTGATACAAATATTGTATTTTTTTTGGTATTTGCAGATGCAACATATAAACATTATATACCCTTTGTCACTCCCACAATTAAAACGAATCTAACGACACCTCATATGTTAAAATCCATCAAGCCATTTAGGCTACAGAGCGTGCACAAAGAAATAGACATACATACATACACGTACTATCTAAAAACATTACCCTCCTTCGGGGACAATTTCAGGACAATTCCTTCCCACGTCTAGTATGAGGCTGTATACTTGAACAATGTGAACGAGGCTTGATGTTGCTTATTATAGCGAAGACGCAGTGTGACCATCACTGGCTTTCCCATTCAAACGGTTTAGTGAAGATAGTGGTAAATATTGTTTATGTGGATAGTTGGTCTTGATGGTAAATGTGATAGTCACACACTGACTATAATACGAGTATTGTTATAAACATTGGGTACTTCTCAATTTACAAATCGATCTCTGAGCTATTGAAGGATTTCGACGGGAAAATGCTAGTGCCTTCTACAGTCATGTAGAATTCTTTCGATTAAGGTGGATCTGCAGTGGTAGCCTGCGAACATTTCACACATGGTACATCTCTCTTTAGAGAGGTATTAATTATTTTAATGATTCATCATCTGCCTAGCCTTTTCTCAACTATGTTGGGGTCGGCTTCCAGTCTAACCGGATGCAGCTGAATACCAGTATTTTACATGGAGCGACTGTCACCACAGCCCAGTTACTGGGTAACACGATATCCCTTGGTAAGACTGCTTGTCAGACTTTTGGGCTTCTGACGACCCGTAACAACTGTCAAAGATCTACAAATGACAGCCGGGGACCAACGGCTTACCGTGCTTTCCGAGGCTCGGAGGAATCTTGGTAATGATTTTAATGATTATAATTCTGTAAATACATATTGGTTATGGTCGCGAATCTTAATATGTTGATCAAGATACAACCTGACACTGACCTGCAAATTGCAAAAAAACGTAAGAAAATTTGTATTCTGCGGTCTAACACTGCAGATCCACCTTGAAAAGGTATGGATATCGTTGAGGTTAAAAGCATGAAGGCCTTTCAGTTCATGTTTTCGGCGAACCCTTTGGTGTACCACTGTGTTTGTAGCCCGGTGTTTAGACCTACCATGACCATCAAGCTGGTCTTCATATTCTACCTGGTTGCCAAATCCTTTTGTTGTTAAAGACAAAAGCAAAATAATATAAAAGTATGTTTTCAGTATCTCTATTATTGTGCTACCCTAAGGATACTCTGTTCTTTCTACCCACAGTCAAATATTTTACAACAATGAATACTTGGTTTAACATAATTACTTAAAAAGCTATTATCCTTATGGCTATTACCGTATATACCCATTTGCTAAATACACCATAATAAAATAATTCTAGATCATTGCCCGATAAGGCTTAGTTGTTTAATCTGGTCTAGTGGACTCATGAAGTTTAATGGCAACACTGATGTTAAAGCGTAGACGTTACAATGTTGTCAAGAAATGTACCTTATCTTTTATCTTCACGCTCTTTTGGGTTTTATGGGGTGCAGGGTTTAAGACATAAGTGGGTTGCACTTGCATCCTATAAATCCATCAGTCAGACATACATGATTTCACAAAGATAATATCATTGTGGAATAAAAACTTATCACTTTATTACAGAAGAAGTTACCAATTTACTCCATGAAATATTATTGTTTTATAATGTATCAGTGTTTCTTTTTATCTTCATGCCTTCTTAAACAAAATCGTTTATATTTTAAGGCTCGTGCAGATTGGCGCGACAGGCAGCGCGATGCGTGTCACACCCGCGATATCGCACCAGTCTGCACGAGCCTTTACCCTTATTATGACAACATTATTTTAGATTCTTTTGACAATGACAAACAAATACCTATCAAAACCTTGAGCTAAGATCAAATTTTCGTTGTATACTAAAAACAAACTGTGCAATTCAAAATCTAACATTTCAAATTCCAAACAAATCTAACAATTCAATCCCCTGTAACTAAAGCAAGATTTAAACACCCGTCAAACGAATAAATGGAGACTAAACACGAAATATATTACCTAATATTGAACCCTAGAGCACTGCGGGCTAACTTTAGCAATAGTAGCTATTTGTTGAGTGTTGTGACCCGATATGAGAACGTCTTGGGTGCAGCTTTCAATTTTGTGTTGAGGGTTTTATGTTTTGGTACTCTAGAATATGTATTATGACGATTTGGGTACTCTAAAATATGATTCGTCTGCATGGATGTCGGAAATTAAGGAACCACATGAATAAAAACGTATCCTATGGCAAGTGTTGCTCTACCCGTGTGCCACATTTAATCAAAATTCTACCAGCCGTTAATATATGTAAAGGTAACACAGACAGACAGACAGACAGTTACTTTCGTATTTATAATATTAGTATGGAAGTATGAATATGGATTATAAGGATTTTATTGATAAGAAAGCACGCTAAGCCGTTGGTCCCCGCTGTCATGTGTAGATCTTTGACAATTGTTACTGGTCGTCAGAAGCCTGAAAGTCTGACAACCAGTCTTACCAAGAGGTATCGTGTTACCCAGTAACTGGGCTGTGGTGACAGTCGCTCCATGTAAAGTACTTGTATTCAGCTGCATGCGGTTAGACTGGAAGCTGACCCCAACATAGTAGGGAAAAGGGAGGCAGATGATGATGATGATCTGAATAAGGATTTTATGGAGACTGAAATGTCGACAGTGATGTTTAGCTTTGATTTTGATTTAAATGGGTATTATATCCATCCGTGTGGCGCCGGACGTAAAGAATAGCACCATCCTATTTCTTCAATTTCTTCTTCAGAATGAGCAGCAGCGTTCTCGATGCATTTTAACACCATACTGCGATCGCCAACCCGCATGCCAAGCGTGGCGATTATGGCTATTGGAGGAGACTTATCTTCAGCATTGGACGTCTTTCGGCTGAAATGATGAATGATGGGCAGTATACTCGTATCATCATGATGCTGTGCTGGTTCAAGCTGTATTTACTTAAGGCATTTCTAAAACGAAAGCACATGCTGGCCTCGAAAATATCCACTGTTTTATATCGTTCACCCAAACATCTACCACGGAAAATGACAAAAGAGATATTGACACATAGAATCATCATGGTTGTCGTTAATAGCAGTCAAGGTGATGCATCTGGTGGCAAATCCTCTTCATCGAAAAGTTTAGGGTACTCTTTACCAGAATTCACATAGAAGCACATACAGGTAAACCAGAAAAAGTGTGCGCTTCTGTAATCTTCCGTGTTTCCGAACGAGCACGAATGGCGAAAAATTTAATACTGCCGTGCGTTGTCGTATTGCACGGTCTATCAATGCGCGTTTGTATGATTTTTTCTCTTTCTCGGTTGATGGTCATTTATCACCCAAAATTTTTTTGAAATTGGATTGAGTTATTAATCTATGATTTTGTAATCATAGTAATTGCGAATTGGACGTTGTGAGAATTGGACATTTTGAGCCCTCTGGACATTTTGCGAATTGGACATAATGCACCCAAATGAACTAAAATAGGTAAGTACTTCCATGTTTTTCCGATTATAGACGATGATACCCCAGGTATATTCTTTTCTTGGGAAATTCGTAACTAGATCAACATACCTACCAAAATTGTATACCCATCTCACGCAAAGCGAAACGATTTTCCGAATCCACATAAAATCGAAATCAAACATTCATGACTTCCGATCGTTACAGCAATTTGAAACGATTACCCATTACGCCTATCTAAATATACAAAAAGGGTACTTATACGGTTCTAATATAATTCAAAACACGGAAAACCTTAAATAAATTAACATATAAATCGAATGAGGGCCATGAATGTGTGGCATTAGCATGGGGAGCTTTGGCCTCAGGGATAGCGGGAGCGGTAGGCTGTCGCCAATTTTGGTCCTTAAGTGAAAGCAATAGGGGATTAAAATAAAAAACTTTTTACAAAAAAAAAACGATTAAGTGAAAAATAACTTTAATTTCGGAAGTAGGTGTCAATGGATCTGTATTTTAGTTTTATGCCACCGACTTCCGAAATTAAAGTTATTTTTCACTTTGTAGTGTTTTTATGGAAGTCGGTTTTTTTTTTGTAAAAAGATTTTTATTTTTCACTTTTTAGTGCCGAAAAATAATTTTTCAAATCGGTTCGTAAATGACGGAGTTATGCGCGAACAAAAAACGCAATGCTGAGTAAACGAAAAGATCGTTAATGTAGATAAATTTTTAGATGTTTGTTGATTTTTCAAAAACCGCTTGTTCGATTTCGATAAAATTTTCATGGGACCATTTGGCAAGTATACCCTTACCAACAAAAAATTAATTTTTCAAATCGGTTGGCAAGCGACGGAGTTATGCGCGAACAAACATAAAAAAAAAATACAAACATTCGAATTGAGAACCTCCTCGTTTTTTAGAAGTCGGTTAATAAGAGGGCACGGTGTAGTAAAGTATTACTGAATAACACATAGGTTATTCAACAACGAACTGTAAACAGTAATCACTGTCTCGTGTAACAGTTAAAACAAAACGCATTCACTTATAATCGGTCTGGGAAACTGGTACCTACAGTCAAACAGTTTGGTTCTTCTATCAGACGAAGTTAAAGACGAGCCATTCGATATTTTAAGTCGTATGACGTTGTCAGTCTTGTTTACCTAGTTCTGGAACAATCACTGTGTACCAAACATTTAATTATGTCTAGATAGACAGTCAAAGCTGTGAACTCGTCGAAAAAAATTGCGTCCAGCTGTTGGCCGCAAAATTCATGCACGCTAGAATAACACAATGGCAGCACAATTATGTGGCGCAAGTTTAAGACATAGCTGTCACGTACACAAGCCTATCAAAGTTGGCCTGTTTGTTTTAGTTCTTATGTAGCGCGACACTATCTAGACATACCTACAAATAATCAAAGCTGTGTAAATTGTTTTTGTCACTGGCTGTTTTGATGTTATGGGAAAAAAAGTTTACTTTGTTTTGGTAAAATAAATTGTATACTATATTTTTTACCTGTACGGTGGACACAATGGCTGTAGACAATAAAATGGTTCCATGCCCGTGTATACATATTTTTGGGGCTGACTTTACTGTAGATAAACCTCTGCCTATCCTTCGAGGAATACAGTCGTGATGTTATGCTATGCAATCTGGAAATGTTGACTTAAAACATTTGATTGTCGACTAGATCATTGCATATTTAATGCTTAGTGATTGTAACAAAATGAGAAATAGTGGACCCAACGTAAAAATTGGGAAAACAATTATTAGTATAATAAAAATCAACCAAGTGCCTGTCGGACCAAGCACAATGAAGAGTTCCGCAGTTGGGATGAATTTATCCCAAGAAGAAACTTAACACTAGTTGAAAAACATGTTCCCCATACATTCCAACTGCAAATGTAACTTTGTACGCACAATATTGCGAGATTTACCATGTTATTTTAAGACCATAGACTTCTCATAGGTTTTTCTGTAAGCTAATAAGTATAGAACTATTTTCTATTTTTTTTTTTAATTTTAGGCTCAGTAGTTTTGGAGATAAGGGGTGAATGGTCAAGTTTCAAATATTTTCATAAATATTTCAAAATTATAAATAAAATATACTTAAGACCCTCACAATAAGTCCTTTATTTTTTTATGTCACACGGGATAGAGTACAAAACTGGTTTTATTTTCTTATTTGTCTCACAAAAGTCCCCCTTAGAAAATAAATTAATTTATTCACTTTAACACGTCCATGTTTGGGTCACAGAAATTAATAATTATGTGTAACTTTCAACTTAAACGGTCCATTAGATTCGGATCAAATTGGCTGTGACAGACGGACAAACAGAAACAGGAGTGGTCCTATAAGGGTTCTGTTTTTTCATTCGGACCTACGGATTGTACGGAACCCTAAAAATATAATATAATCTAGATAGATCTTAATGTTCTTTCACGCCGTCTTCCAGACCACGGCCTCAAGCCATAATACCATTATATAATACAATAATAATAAAATAAAATAAAACGTTTAACATTAAATGCTATCATCGCAGTTGTTACTGCTTTTATTGCTAACATTTCATATTATTTGTTATTTACATACAGAGTGAGACCTTAGAGAAAATCGCTTTTGAATGTGAACGTATTGGAATTATTTATTTTACAGAGGCTTACTTAAAACAGTATATATCTGCCTAGCCTTTTCCCAAGAAGGGGTCGGCTTCCAGTCTAACTGGATGCAGCTGAATACGAGTATTTTACATGGAGCGACTGCCTATTTAACCTCCACAACCCAGTAACTGGGTAATACGATACCCCTTGGAAGACTGGTTGTCAGACTTTAGGGCTTCTGACGACCCGTAACGACTGTCAAAGATCCACGAATAACAGCCGGGACCAACGGCTTGACGTGCTTTCCGAGGCACGGAGGAATCTCGGTATGTAAAGAAATGAAATGAAATCGTTTATTCTGTAAATAGGATATCGGAATCACTTTTACACGTCATATTAAAAAGTAAAAATAAGCTAGATGTAGTCGACATTTTCTATCTGACTACCCCTGAGAAGAAATGGCGAAACAAACTCAGGGGGGTCAAAGTCTCTTTTAAAGTCCAGAAATTGATCTTGGTCAGATCATGTGAGGACCATGTAGATCTGTGTCTGAAATGGTCTTTTGAGGAAAGAACCACACAAATTTAAGTGGACCTGTGCAATCAGTGCAAGCATTTGTCAGTAAAGATGGTCGGTCACCCATCCACGGACTAACCAAGGCAAGCGTAGCTTAACCTGATGGCTCGATCCATGCGGCTGTTATTACTTAGCCACGAGCTCCTTACGTTTAAGTAAGCATGAGCTTACTTAAAAGAGTGATAAATATTAATGTCGATGGGTAGAGAGAAGGCCAAAGAAAAGATGGATGGATTGTTTGAGGAATGATATGAAAGAGAAAGGAGTGAATGATGAGTGAGTGGGGGGATGAATGAGTGTCTGTGATGGGGTTGCCTCTCCTAAATACAGATTACTCAGTAACCTAGCTAGGAGAGCAGCGATATACACAACGATTCGATGTACCTACGCCATCTCATAACAATGCATACTTTTTAAGTTCCTCATGTACTACAAAATCACAAATGGCTTCCACGCCATCGTCAGAATGAAATCTGCCTCTTTGCTATGCAGAGTGCGGGAAGGCTCCAACTCGATCCTGAAGACCATAGCAGGGAGGTACGACTCTCCTTTGTTAGGTGATGTTGTTCAAAGATGCTTTTTGAACAACAACCTTGTGTCTAAATAGAAAATAAGTTTACTAACATAGGTATAAGTTATCTTTTTGTTTACTGACCCTTATGGATGTTGCTTACCTGAAATAAACTTTTTTTTTTTTTAATCTTTATGTACCTCAATAAATTTTTTTAAATTTTTTATTTGTAATGATAGCGTGACGGCTGACAGGGGAGAACGGAAGAAGAAAACGTGTTGCGCTAACCCCACGTAACTGGGATCAGGGCTGGGATCTCATTACGACTGAATTCGGTCGCAAAGACCTAATGGAGTCCCTAGACGGTAAAAATGCTTGACAAGATTGTGATTTTTTCGTGCTTATTTTTGACCGTCTAGGGACCCCGTTAGGACTTTGCGATCCAATTCGGTCGAAAAGCGATCGCTATCTATGTCGAGAGACTGCAGATCGGTTCAGTGGTAGGTATAAGGGTGAAAAGATAACAAACAGACAGTCAGACAGAGTTTCTTTCACATTTATAATATTAGTAGATAAGGACTATTTGTTACTATGGATGTCTAACGATATCATGAATAACTTCTTCTTCAACTGTTGAAAAATTTTAAGTATCTCAAAATCAAAAGTCTCATTACGTCATATTTGTGAATAAAAGGCCACTAACAAAGGGAATTTAAAAAGCAGATGTGAGTGGAAACGGGAGGGGACGCCCAAGGAGGACATATAGTGACCTAATTGGTGATGTTCTTCAGAAAGGTCAGGTGCGTAGTACTCACAACCGGCGTGCGTGTATGACCATCTTGTATGAACGTCATCATTCATCATCATTATTTCAGCCAAAAGACGTCCACTGCTGGACATAGGCCTCCCCCTAAGGGAGAGTGTTTGGCATAATCGCCACGCTTGGCAGGCGGGTTGGCGATCGCAGTATGGTGTTAAAATGCATAGAGAACGCTGCTGCCCATTCTCTAGTAAGTCCCTTAGTCGCCTTTTACGACAACCACGGGAAGAAATGGGGAACGTAAACGAAGCAAAAGGAGTATATCAAGAGCGTAGCAGATGGCGTCCTAGATAGTTTCTGCCCTTGGGAAGAAGACTTAAGTTTATGTATGTATGTATGTTTACCAAATATGACAAGTAAACATAAATACACTTTACCTATGGTGCGGTGCGTCACAGACTTTTACGTTACAACAGCGCAGTCCTACTTTCTGTTCTCCCCTTTACGCTTACCAGGAAGTAAATTAGACTCATAAAACGATCATATCTATCTACTGCATGTCATCTCGGTAAATCCATAAAAGCTGACTTAGGAAGGGATTTATGATCCGAACGGGTTCAATAGAGCTACAATTCTAGCTATAATCTAACAAGAAAGTACTTAAAACCATGTTGCGTTTCACTGTGAATACTAGTAGAAATGTACAGTAGAATAAACTATTAATTAGTAATCATTATTCTCCAGCCTTTATCCCAATTTATTTAGGGTCGGCGCAAAATGTATTTTTCTTCCATACTTCTCTATTAGTCGTCATCTCGGTAGTCACACCCTTTCTAGCCATATCATCTTTCACACAGTCCATCCATCGTTTCTTTGTTCTTCCTCTTCTCGTATAGCTATCACATGCAGACTCAAAACTTTCCTGGCGACATTACCCTCATTCCTCCGCATCACATGCCTTTTTCCACACAACTTTTCAGTTATCGGTGTCACTTTCAGGCTTCCTCTTAATTGAAAAAATATTCATCTCTTCACTATACTGCCAATATCCATATTTAATGCGTACGTAATAACTTTTTAAGGCGGAGATTTCTTGAAAATGGTCAAATAGGGGGTTTTTAAAGCAGTGTATCTCTTAAACCGTAAATATTTTATCCAAAACAAAAACAGAATGATATTTTCAAGTCTTTTGTGCATACGGTGATGGGGCTCAAAACATAATTAAACATAATTTAATACATCAAAAAATGATTATGTGTATATTTTTTATCCGCGATCAGAATTATGGATTGTAATTTTTTTTAAATAAATATTTCTCATCCTAAATTGACCAATAATTCGAGTATGAGATAGCAATATAATATGTGTGGCTTCATATATGGAAGAATATTAAAAGACTGCATCGTTTCAGTATTATTAAACGTGGTCGTAAAACAATAGCGTTCCGCGTTAAGCGGATATAAAGTCATAAAATATATATGATATTCTATATTAAGCATCCGTCTAGTTCCCCCAAAGGAAATCAAAACCAAGTAAACGGTGACGAACATAAAACTGTTACATGTTTCAATAAAGTCTGTATTTATTGTCACTGAAAGCAGTTATATACCGTAGTCTACGCTATAAGAAAGTATACGGTTTTTAAGGAAATATCCTGTTTAGCTTACAATGTTAGAAGGTTAGAAACTATTGAACTGCAAGAAACCTGGTAACTTCCATTTAGGTAGCCTGTTTAAGGCACCCAATTCATGTTTGTATCAAATAGGAGTATGAGTATGAGAACGGTAGATTGTACCTGAAATGATTTCATCAAAGATATAATATCGACTCGAACACATTACACATACATAACTAGGTACTCTACAAGACATCAGTCAGAAAATGATAATTTATTTATTTAGTTTGTAAGAATGACATAATGTATAATAATAATTAATAATTTTTAAATTAATCTACATCAACAAATTGTTTTAATAATGAATAATGATAGCATGTTAAATTAATTAAAACCTGTCGCCTATACATTGCTGTGCCCTAGCAGGGTTCATTGTTTGGAACTATCATAATGTAACAACCTGTAAACAACATGAAATGCAATAAATGAATATGAATATGAATAATATGTCTAGATAGACAGTCAAAGCTGTGAAGTCGTCGAAAAACAATTTAATTATTCAAATGTCACTAACATTTTGTTTTACTTTAATGAATGATTAGTAGTCATTGGATACATGAAGTGGGCTGCCGTTGTAAGACGATTAATTTAATTTTTAAATTTTAATTTATTATATTTTTATTTAATTTTAATATTAAAATAACAGCCACATTTTTATAAAACACCCTCGGCCCGAACCCACCGCATTCCGTAGCTCCGCCCACCCACGCTGTTAGGACCTCGTTTTTGCTTAACGTTCTTCCACGGCTCCTTACGGTCGTAGCGTTATGGTAGCTAACCTATAACCTTCCTCAAGAATTGGGTTATCAAATGCAAAAAGATTTTTTCAAATCCGACTAGTTGTTCCAGAGATTAGCGTGTTCAATCAAACAAACGAACTCTTTAGCTTTATTATGTTGAACAAGCTATGAACAAGCTTCAACTTTACCCAAAAGGCTCCAAAAAACAGTCTAGACACATTTTAATCAAAATTCCGACACATGATATTTCTCGGCTTCCTTTATGAGAATGTCATATCCAATCCTCCGCCGAGCTCGGCCATTTTCGGGACATCAGTGTCCAAACTTTTATGTTACGAGCGTTCGATCGTAAGCCGTAACCCGGAGCTGGTACCGCAAAGCAAACTTTATTACCGAATTTCTGAAAACCGCAACTTTCTGTGGTAAATCGAGATCTCTTTACAAGATACTATGTCTTACCACGAGAGGCTACAAATTGATATTCACAGCAGTACTTAGCGGTAATCTGTAAAATTCGACTGTACAAAAATCCAACCGTGCCGAAGTGCGAATCCGCGATGATCACCAATTAAACTGCCGGTCTATTCTGTAACAATCTCACCGTGAAATCGTAAGTGAAGTGAGCTAGAAATGAGCTATCATTCCACTTGATGCTAGGGATTGACAGCTCACTTCACCTTAGTTTTCACGGTGAAATTTTTAGAGAATAGATCGGCTGAACACGATCAGCTCACCTAAACCAAGAGCTGTCACTGTTATCACTTCTGTGGTATATAGTGGCATGTTACATTTGTCAATATTATCATGATCCTAAAATCACGATATTTCAAGATTTCTTAAAATCTTCTGCCTATTACACCATCAGTATTACCACAATATCGTGATATTATTGACAATGTAACATGCCCCATTGACACTGACCGCTTTAGAACGCCTTACGTACCCTTGATAGCACTACGGTGCTATAAACTTAGTTACGTCTCGATTACGACTCGGTACTCGATAATCACAATAAATCAATTCAAGTTAAATGTCAAAACGGGCCTATTATTTTTTGACAAGTATAGTATATTGAACAGATATTAGCTAAATATCTAAAGTTGTCGGTAATATTGATAACCGACAGTCAATAAATCTGATTAATTTATTACCAGCCGATCAATTCAATCAATTCCTTAAAGATATCACCGAGAATACTAAGGCGAAGTAAGCAGTCAATAGTGTCAATTACTAGGTAGAATGACAGGTCATTTCACCCAAGTTTGAGGTGAGATGCTTACAGAATAGACCTGCAGAATACTGTCAATTTTGTAACCTGTGTCGACACCCTTGCGCCATCTCATGTTCCAAGCACGGCTGGCTGTGCTGCGGCTGCTGAGACCTTCAAGCGGCGGCGGCGCAAATACTGTAACCATCATGGTACAGTTTTGAACCGTTTGTGGTCGAAGCGCTCGGGTCTTGGGACTGATCGACACTTCACGTGATTAGACGGCTTTTTCCTTTTTTTTTTTGTGGTGGGAAATTATCAAGTAACTTCTCCCGCTGTGGGCGGAGCGGGAAACGGCATGTCGGACTTTTACTGACTAAAACCCACCCGTGTTCCTTCCGTTGCCTGTGGTGCCAGGGCCACGATTTGGTGCTCCACCTAAGCTGGGCAGACCTCCACCGTATGCTCCACCGTGTTCCTGGCAATCCACATAGTGGTGACACCTGGGCGTTTCCTCCCGCTTTATCCTGAACAGGAACTCACGACAGCGGAGTTTCACCCCGGCGTTTCGCCTCCTCGCGCCACTCCCAAATGTGCCCGAGGACTTTTGCCTCCAGATGCCATGACGGCAGTCCGGCACGTGATTAGACGGCTGGCTCGTTCTTTGGCCAAATAATTAGCATTGCCATTCAACTTGGCAATGCTACCAGTCTTCTGGGCACGTTTTCGGATGACAGTGATGCGGACGAGTCCTTCGATGTCTAAGTGTCCTTTTGTTTTTTGTATTTATTTGTATTATTACCTAATGTAGATATGTAGTTAGTTACGTCATATAATGTATAATATAATCATTTTAATGTAAATAAATAAAGACATTTTGATTGATTATTGATTGATTGAGTCGCCCTACGCTTTAGTTAGACACTTATCTATACATCCTAGGAAGATGTACACCTAGTACCAACAAGTTAGATTTATAGCAGTTAATCTAATGAAAGATTTTATAGTGCCGGTGCCGTGAACGCAGTAAACGTTTTCTACTCGGAGCCCTGATAGATGACATCATAAACCTGGATTAATGGGTCTAGTTTTGATCATCAGGTACTCAATGATGTAATTAAAAAGTGTCTTAGTGGTTAGTTCTTCAAAGATAAACTTCCGTATGCCACTATTATTATCTTACTGTAGCTTTTAAAATTACTCATATTCTTAGTATATAATCTTCAAGCCATTTTCGAGAATAATGTAATTACAAAGTAATATAACAAAAAATATTTAATTCTTATCTTAAAACCAGAGAAGGATTTCGTTGTAAACTACTAAAATACTGTTCACAGAAACGAAGTCGCACCGAAAGCTAAATAATTTCCTGTTTAGAGTTACCTACTGATGTAAAACATAATTGTTCATATCTAAGTCTTCAGACGGCCCGCCGTTATGGTTTTCTTAGTCTTCCAATAACCCAGAGCAATAATTCCTACTTTCATTTTACTTTCCATATACTTAATCAATCAAATCAATCAACTCAGCCTATAGCAGTCCACTGCTGGACATAGGCCTCTCCCAAGCTGCGACACAACACCCTGTCCTCCGCTTTCCGCATCCAGTCTGTCCCAGCCACCCTTTTAAGGTCGTCGGTCCATCTAGCTGCTGCTGTAGTTGCTGTCTGTCTGGCTATCTGTCGGCTGAATCCTACTTGTCAATATTCTAATCTTCGTAAACTTCAACACATTTTATCACACAGGAACTTACTACCAAGATAAAAAGGTTAAAAAGGTTATAAACTATCTGTGTACCAAATGTCATCTAAATCCGTTCAGCCGTTTTTGCGCCAATCCGGAACATACATCCAGACAAACAGACAAAGGGACAAAAATCTTTCTATACTATTTATTACCAACACTTATCCACATTTAAATCCTTTTTTCCAATTCATATATTTAAATCTATTGAAAATAGTATCTAATTATATTTTAAATTGATGGACAGACTGAACTTTGAACGCATTAAGTTTTAAAGAAATTTTTCCAAAAACTCATGTTTGCATTAAAATGTTTGGAAACTAAGTTGCAAATGCAGATTACATTCATTTCCACATACTATAATGTAATTCTATCGTTCTACGTAGATCTGGCGAAGCGAACTTGATCACTTTGCGTGATTTCATGGTAGTGGTTTCGCTTCCTAAGCGATATTTATGTCCCAGCTCGCTTACATACGGACCATAAAGTTTCGAAGACGCTTACAAATCAGTTTTCTTTTACAATCTACCGCTTTTTCATGCTTAATTACTGAGATTGCGGTAATTTGCTGTTACGCGAGTGTGTTTACGGATAAAATGGTTGAGAGAACAGGGTTCTGTTTGTAAAGGTTTTGTTGTGTGTTCTCGGCGAATTGGATTTTATGAAACGTTTAACAATGTTTTCACGCATCGACTTTGCGTGTTGTGCTTGTGTGTCATCGACATTTGTTTTGACGAATCGTCGTTCGTGTTTTGGTGCATGTCAAAACATACTTCGTTTCGACTTAGTAACGTGATTTAAAAAAAAATACTTTCACTCAATTCAATATGTTATAAGGTCAAGTTTATCTCCCAGTTGTATCAATGCTCGGAGCTATAACACTCAATGATACTTCATACCTCGATGGCTAATTGAAGATGCTGTCCTCAACTGAAGATTCTTTCTCACCAAAACCGTATAGGAACTAGGAACGTACCTGTCAACAATAGAAAAACAATAAATTAGTCAAAACAAATATTTAATTTATACGAGAGCTAATTTACTTCCTTATTACCTGACTGCAGAGGCAGGTTTACGTTTTTAATGAAGTAAGTGATTTAAGATTATTAAGATGCGTACATCTTCTGATATAAAAGTTATCTAATAAAAGATGGCCACATAAATATTGATACTCCACGGAAGCAGCCAAGATTAAGATTAGATGTGATAAAAAAGACGTAAATACCAGGATATAGAGTACATAAATAAATTACCAGCCTCGTAATATGAGAATATACGATTCTTCGTAACAGAAACTAAATAAAAACCGGCCAAGTGCGTGTCGGACCACGCACAATGAAGGGTTCCGTAGTTGAAATGAATTCATCCCAAACACAAGCTTAACATTGTAGTAGAAAAAACATGTTCTCATACATCGATATAGTACGTCATGGTCAATTCTCCAACTGCAAATGTAAGTTGGTCGACTATTACTCGTTAACTTGTAAAGCCTACTTAGCTGTGATAGTTTTCCTTTTAACTACGATATATATGCTACTGCCATGTTTTGACATATCCAAAAACAACCTAGCAGACCACTTGACTCTAATCAAAATTAGCACTTTAAAGCTTATTATTACCCAAACGGATTCCTGAATTGAAAAATGGGTTTCACAGACCCGCAATATTTTTGAACGGCCTATCCAACGATATCCCACACACCATGGGATAGACGAGAAAAAAATATATCATCGCTACTTTACGTGTAAGGAAGGTACCCTAAAAACATTTTTTTCAATATTTTATTTTACCACTTTGTCGCCGTAGTTAATATGTATACCCATGCCAAATTATAGCTTTCTAGTGCTAAGGTGCTAAGCCGCAGACAGACAGACGGACACGGCGAAACTATAAGGGTTCCTGTTGGCTACTGAACCCTATAAAAATATATAAAGAAGGAAATCCGACTAATTAAGATAAGTTGTGTGAAGTCAATGATGTTTCCTTTGGGATTTATTGGTCCTATCTTCGGGGAATTGGGCTTTATGGTTAAAGACGAAGGAATTTTGTAAGATCTGTTAATTCTCTCAGGAAACATATTTTTTAAAGGTCTATTATTGACGTCAATGAGGATGAAGGTCCCTTGAAGTCGGTCGTAGACAACTGCGGTGTTTTGTCATGTTGTTTTTTTTTTGTTATTAGGCGGAGTCATGAGGATTTCTACAGAACAAAACGTTATATGATTAGTTATTGGCAGACAATCGACCTCGTTAGTGCTTTACCACTTTTTGACAACAATTTCCAGTCAACTGAAACTTTAGTAAGGTTTGAAACTATTTGTCACATAGACAAATTGATCTAGGGCCAATTTCTCTAATGAAACTGAACGCAATCAGTACATCTAAACCGCGTTCAAGAGCTGTCACTCTCATAATGCTTAGAGAATATTGACACTGACAGCTGTTGAACGCGGTAGGTATAGATGTACTGATCGCGTTCAGTTAATGTGGTGAAATTGGTCCTTAGTCGTTTTATGGCTTGCAGGTAACATTTAACCATAGCGTGATAAAGCAATTCCTTACATTGCATTGGAATCAGGGACCGTACAACCCCGGTTAAGGGTTAAGCCTTTCGAAGGGGTAACCCATTCAATGGATTACCTTTATCATGATGTAACCCATTGAATGGGTTTTATACTAGATACCCAATGAAAGGGTAACATGATAACCTATTCAATGGGTTTTATACTTGAAACCCAGTGGAAGGGTTACATGATATCCCATTCTATGGGTTCTATACCTACTTCAAACCCAGTGACATGAAAAAATCATAATATTATGTTATTTCAATATCCGCCCAGCACGCGTAGCATGACCAATTCTATCTCTATTCTACCCAGGGACCATTTTAGAAAAACCCTATCGAAAACCCTTTCAATGGAACGGGTTTTCGATAGGGTTTTTCTAAGCAGTTGATCAGAAACCCATACGGTGTGGGTAATTATGAATGGCTTAAGGTAAGCCGTTCAAAAGGGTTACCCATACCGTATAGGTTTTTATCGAAAACCCTTCCATTGGGTAACCAAAATTTAATTTAAGCCGTTCAAAAGAGTTACCCATATCGTATGGGTTTTTATTTAACCGCTTAGAAAAACCCTATCAAAAACCCTTTCAATGGGTAACCAAAATGGTCTCTGATTGGAATATACTACAAACGACGACGAAAGACGAATCTGCACTAAACAAACATCAGAAAAACAATTGTAGTGTACCTAATACTCCTGCTAACATCATTAATTTCCGAATTAAAATCGAGTATTATTTCCAAAGTCGAACCAGTGCAAGTCGGGCATAATCTCGTGATAAAGTAGACGCCATAATGACTCCAGTGTCGACGTGATTTGAATCTTGAGTCTTGCATGTTATCAATCTCTTTGGATCAGTCACTTACTATAATACAGATGTAAAGAAGCTTTTACACTGTTTGAACTGAGTTTTCTTATTTTCTTCTCACATAAACTGACAAACGTTTACGATTTTACACAGTGGTAAATCAGGATCAGCGAGGTAGTTATATAAAAAACACCGGCGTCAAGTCAAAGTCAAATCATTTATTTAAAATAGGCACTTAAATGGCACTTTTGAACGTCCACATTTACAGAAAAATTTAAGTGATTCTAGTAGTCTAGTAATTTGGTTGTCTGTTGTTATTTTGGTTAAACAACCAACTATGTGCCGTGTGGTGCCAGACGTAAAGAATAGCACCATCCTATTTCTTCCCGTGGGTGTCGTAAAAGACGACTAAGGGACTTACTAGAGGATGGGCAGCAGCGTTCTCTATGCATTTGAACACCATACTGCGATCGCCATCCCGTCTGCCAAGCGTGGCGATTATGGCAAACCCCTTTGGAGGAGGCCTATTTCCAGCAATGGACGTCTTTCGGATGAAATGAACCAACTATGTATTTTGACAGCTGAATGACATTGACAGGGGGTTGTTGGTAAACATTTGTGAAATTAGTACAGAGTTTATAATAAACTGACAAAATAAGATGGCGTCGTCAGTTCCGATTTATTATTTTTAACCAAAATAAGCGTTTAGCATGAATTCCACAATAATGGGGATAATAATATGGAGGAGCTCGTGGCTAAGTAGGTACTAACAGCCGCACGTGTCGATCCATCAGGTTAAGTCCGTAGATGTGTGACCATCTTTACAGACCGAGACTCGTCCGTGCCTCGAAAAGCACGTTTGTCCCGACTGTCATTCGTGGATCTTTGACAGTTGTTACGGGTCTTCAGAAGCCCGAAATTCTGACCACCAGTCTTACCAAGGGGTATCGTATTACCCAGTTGCTGGATTTTGGATATCAGACAGGCAGTCACTCCATGTAAAATACTGGTATTCATCTGAATCCGGTTAGACTGGAAGCCGACCCCAACATAGTTGGGAAAAGACTAGGCAGATTGATGGGGGATAATATTAAGGCTAGAAATAGGGAGAATATTAAGATGGCGGCTGATAGAGATGCATGACAGTATAATAAATAAATAAACCATTTATTTTCAGGTTACAAAGACCCATAGATAAATACCTTAACCTAAGTATACAAGCCGCCGGTAGGTAGGTATAGAAGCCGTGCTGCGCTGACCCCAAATGAATGAGGATAGGGGCACTAGAATGATAATATAAAATAAATCATACAAAATCACACGAAAGTGTTAAACTGTACCTTCATTTGCTTCTCAGTAATAAACATAATAATAACCTCGTAACATTAATGGAGGTTTTACCGCTGGCTTTGATTAGCTATTAATTATCCATAAAACTTGATTGACTTGTGATACGAGCTTAAATACTTTAACTATGTAGTTTCATTATAAGATTACTCTTCATTACTAAGGATTATATAGTAAAGTTAACGAGAACGTAGTTAATGTAGGTACGTGTTTTTAGGTTAATTTGTGCCCTAAAGCTAAAGCCTCCCACAGCCAGGCGCGACGCGACACTAGCAGCACAATTTCTATAAAAAAATCATGAAAAGTGTCGCACTGCCTGTCGCGCCCGCGATATTGCGCTAGTCTGTACGAGCCTTAATTCCAGAATCGTATTATACCTGCTTTACTGGTTACCGAAATATAGGCTTTGGTAACCGAAACTACAACCAGAGGCCCTAACACGAACGCATGACGTAATCATAATGTAAATTCGAACGATCTTTGAATCGAAAATGCAACTATCCTATAGCATTTTGGTTTAATTTTTGCGACAAACAATATTAGTGCTTATCACCCATAGATATACATCTAAAAACGAAGTAAATATTAGGAGCAAGTATTTTCAATTTTAGCCTTAAAGCTATTGTATTACCCGTTTCTGGCTTACGAAACTACGACTATGGTATCCGAAACTATGACCGATATTACAAGATAAACAAGGTTGTTTGTTGATCTGAAAATTGCCTTCCAGCTGAGCTAGTAATAGCTTGTACTAATTAATACAAGCATAGGTTTACACGACCGCTAGCGTTTACCACAGGACATTCCGGAGCCGGTCTGTGGTTTTCGACATTTCGTCTTCGACTAGGGACAAGTAATCTGAGTGTCTTAATTGCGCGCGCATTTCGGCGCCTTTTTCTGTTTTGATTTTTGTCCTTAGCTTGTTTTTGTCGTCAGAACTTCTGCTCTCTCTTACATTTATATCGGTTTCAAAAATTATAAGTACAAAATCCAGTCTTAACAAACAAACAAATAATTATTTATACTTTTTTTCCAAACAAGTGTGCAAGCCACTTTCAAAATGGCATAGCGTCTCCGGTCTCCCACATTTGACATTTAATACTTATCGTCAAAATGGTCCACTTCCATACAGTTATAATGAACTATGAATGAGGCTAATCCAATTATTATGTCGATAAGCCTGGTCGCCGTATGATATTATTATAATGGGATTCGTGTGGGAAACATTTAGCTTGCGAAGCTCGAAGTAAAAAGACGTAGTAACAATGAAACAAAAATCTAGATTTAAGGGATAGTTGAAATATTCTCTTCCGGGTAACAGATAATCCGCATTTAGCTTGGAATTATACATGAAATATATATTAAAACTATACTAGTCATGACACGTTCAATTATTACGCTAGTAACATAAAATCCAAATAAATAATCGAAAACATATTAAAATGAAAATACAATTTAAATAAATAATTTTAATTAAATTAAAATTGAAAATTAATTAAAATAAATAATTGAAAATTAATTAAAATTAAATAAACATAAAAAAATACACGTCTTCATCAGGCCACATGCAGCCTAGTGAGCCTTCCCGCTGCTGCCGATACTGGTCTACCTGCAATCACTTTTAGGATTCCGTTACCACTCCCTCGAATTCGGTGAATTTGTGAGACTGACTTTTTGCGCATTATAGCGTAAAAGTCATCCACCCTCGCGTCGGCAAACATGCCCAAGGCACTGCAAAATCGAGTTAGTCGCACCAGAATCCTTAAGGCGTGTTTTATTGGTTCTAGGTTCTGGAATTTGTAATCCTAGGATAATTTGTATTTAATGCGAACTAGAATTAAATACGAATTGTGAAACGATCTCTTCAAAAAACCTATCGACTATTTTTTATTGAGTGAATAGATAGAGCAGCAGCAACAAAATCATTAAAAATCAGCAGTAAATTCGAAATTTTAAATTTTACCACAACTGCTTTTGAAACAAATGTCATAAAACTTGGTATGACAAGTAAATAGAATACCCATCGTGTTATTAAATCGGAAAACTTGGCAGAAGACGGAAGTGGCGATGCATTCTGCAATAAACATGTTCTTGGTGAGACGCCAAAAGAGAATAAAATACAAGTATTGAAAACCGCGAACGATGCAGTAAAAAAATTCTAAGATTTATATGAATTTATTTTCGTGTTTGCATTCTGAAAAGGATGTTCGTTACAGTTTGAGAAAGGAAGGTACTAGTTAGATATTCAATATTAACACTGCAAATAATTCTGAGATTTTTTTTGAGAAATAGGGCTAATTTATTTTAGCACTAAAGGTGTTCTTTGCATATCATTTACTTCAGAACTTGTAGATTAGCACCGCTGACCAAAAACTAATACGTGTTGCATGTTTTAACTTCGATGTGCTCCCAGTATTTACATCCAGGTGTCTCAAATATTGTTAATTCCTCATTAACCTCCGTTTTCATTCATCCTCCTGCTATCAGGAAGCGAAATGCAATGATAAAAGGAATTTGAGGGAAAATTCCTTTTACGCGTTTCGCTTCGTTATTTTCTTACTTCACTTTTAGATATTAAGTGCTTCTAAGTAAGATCCTATAAAACATTTATGTAAAAGGGAGTTAATTAATTGATTAGTTTTATGAAAGGTAAGAATCTCACCAATACAACATTTCAGTTTTAAACCTGATTAGTTCTTGAAATTGCTCCACAGAAACATTAAAACATTAACTACAAATTAAGGCTTTATTTTAATCACTACATTTATCTCTGCCGTAAACTTTGTAGTCAAGACTACTAACTTTGTAACAACAAAATAAGAGAAAGAAAGGCTAGTAATAATTCCAGTAGCTAGTTTATATCGTGCGGTTGTTATCTGTTGCAGTGTGCGCTTGCGCTGTAAGTAAGCAAATGTGCCGACACGGCGCACCTTGCTGCCGACATGTATTTGACACACGGGCGAAGAGGATAGACGACGCTCTTAATAATTTATTACCGTGGATATTATCAAAAAGAGATAACGATTTTGATCAGCTAGTAGTTAAAAGCGTTGTAATCTGCCTAGAAATTGACCGTAGAATATAAAGATATGGTATATGCAAAAATTATGATAATATAGTAGGTAAGAATGACAATGAATGACACATGAGACATGAATAAAAGCATACTTGTAGCAATATAATTTCGAAAAAGTCAGTAAATAAATGGACAATCCAAGTTGACACTACGAGTATCATGACGGCAGCAGACGTGATTTAGCTATTCGTACCCTAGAGGGGTTCGTATTCAACATTATGGGTCCGGAAAATTCAACTTTTTACGAATTCAACATTTTAGGATTCAACATTTTGAGAATTCAACATTTTGCGAATTCAACATTTTGCAAATTCAACATTGTAGTCCAGAAGGCGTAGGAATAGCTAAATCACGTCTGCTTATTTACATCATAGCTATTGAATATTTTGCCAGTAGCAATACTCGCAATAAATTTACAAAAATACGAGTGCAACTAGACTGCGGTCGATCGACGTTGAAGGTTGCCTCAAAATATGTCACCATTATATCATAAATATGTCTGAAAATATACGCCACGATGTCATCGATCAACCTAGGTCTGTGTTGCACCCTGGAATTTTTATTCTATCAATTTTCCTCATTCCACCAACACCCAACAAGGAAGCCCAAGCTGCAGCTTGCTGTCCAACCTTCGCACCAATACCAGCCGCACTCATCCGGAACAGCTGACGAACGCAAATCAGATAGCACCATCTTCTAAGCCGTCATAGATCACAATCGCGACACTTCATGACATCCACATGCAAAATGAATAATGGCAGCTATCTTCATCAGTAGACATACCGTCTAGCAAGATTCTGTGTTTAGAAAGTAGATGGTTCTATTTGATCTAGGATTTCTTGTTTATGTCATTGTGTACAACTATTGTACTTTTGGGATGCGTTAAAACAGGTTGGATCTGCATGTTTGCGTTACTTTCTCTGTAATTTGAGGATGGAAGAGTTGTTTTTGTAAGTGCTTTTATTTCGTTCATTTGTTTATTATCCTTTTAAAAATTATTAGTTGAAACTCAAAACCTTTTGAAATTATTGGTTGAAACTCGAAATCTTTTGACTTTTCGTTGCAACGAATATCCTAGACTAGACCTACTACAAAAATACATGTTTTATCAAATTTTCCTAATACTTTTAAATCTGATTCCAATGTGGTTTTCACTCAATACAAGAAGATTTTTGGGTTTCTGCAATGAATCTAGAACTTTATGCATGGCTTACTTGCAAATTAGCTGAACTTCAACATTTTACAGTTCCATGCATAGAAAGTAAGAATTAGTGCTAAAGTGTTTATGATCTCCAAATAACTATATAAAATACCAGCACATTAAGTGTGAACTAAACAAACGCGCCATGTCAACATCAAATAGTCGTCTCCGCGAAGATTCACGTCAGATGACGAGTCTGTTCATCTTACTTAATACGAACATCAAGACTTACAAAGTATTTAATGGCTTGCATAGCAATGACAATCCTTTCCTTCGCCATTGAACATCGTTTATCTGATCTCCGTACACATAAAAACTATTACGATGTTTATAACACACCGCCATTGCGATCTATTGACCTTAATCACACGCATTAGAAATGTGACTAGCAAACAGAGAAATCAGACATTACACCGCGCTCCCGATATGTGACGGCCACACAAAGAAATATTATTGAAATCAAGTGAAAATATTGTTTCCGCCACCATTGGCGATCTCCCGTCTTTTTTCTAGCACCTATCTCGTTCAGATTCATTAACGCCGAAACTTCTGTCTCCTTCACGCAGACCGTGACGGCTGACTGATCTTATTTGTTTATTTATCCATTGTTTAGTAAAAGTTGTTTCACGGCTGTGCTGATTATAATCATTGTCCACCATTCGGGTCATTTTCTCGTCTGTTTTAATTGTCAATACTTTGACACTTTCAAATTATACAGAGAAAGTATTACAATGGTATGTCACGAATCGATTTTAATCACAAAATATTTCTATATTGCTAAAACATGGCGGTCAGTCGTGCGTCTTAATAAATGGATGGTTACATTCATTCGTGTTATGATAGCATCTAGTATTCAGGGCATTTCTCGATTTCAATAAATTCTGGTCCGTGGTCTAGATATTTTTGTACATGAAAAATATTTCATATATCTTTAATGTGTCTATTCATTATTCAGATCGGATATATTGCCTGCGGCGTGTGATTACTCGGTGGATGTACTTAACTGAGCACATCTGTACTTTTTGTGACGTTAATATCACATTGTGTTCAATCTCCGTTGTCATCTTAACGACTGTATGAATCTTTTTCTTTATTTCTTTCTTTTGTTTTATTAGCATCTGTATTCAAGTGTTTAATGGAACGTGCAGTTTTATTTCAAAGTTTATTAACATTATTGATGTTAATGATCGCAAGTGCGATTAAAAGATTCTTGATTTTATTCATTCTAACAGGCTTTTTAAATTTACAGTAACTCAGGGCATTTAATGGATGTAAGCGCATTAGCTTTTCAGATCCAATGATATTTAAATTAACGTTATGTTTATCGTTCATCATAGAATAAGAAAACTTGAGCCCCGGTCTACCTTAATACATTTTCAAAGTAGGTTATATGGATTTAACATTACTTATCTACGGTTTTAGAAATGAGGCCATCCTAACAACTCCTACCTACAAACCTACCATTTGACATTAGATTGTTATTAATAATTCAATAAATAGCTGTAGTCAAAGCAATTACTTGGTATCTATATATTGGATTCTGTACAAGTATTTATTTGTTTAATTAAAAGGTCGTGATCTCAGATACATCGAACAGAAACCCATGTTGTAATGACACCACAATATGAAGTTTCCGTTTGTAACTAGAGGTTGTTTCTCACAAGTGTCCTATTAGAATATATGTATACATTTATCGCTGTTCTCAACAGTGAAATTTACACATTTGTAATAGAAATTCTATATTTTATGGGTAGAGGACGCAAGCAAGCTTACTAACACTAAAGTTGTTCACTACAACATTAGTGTTGTTCACTACAATATTAGTGTTAGTAAGCTTGCTTACGAAGAGCTTACTAGATTCATGAGTAAGAGCATTGTCTAATGTCTATGTCCAAACCTAGTACCTAGGCATGTACAAAATGTTTACGTAAACAGTTATTTGAATTTATTTACTTTAAGTCACTCTCGAATGTTACATAACGTCATCATCAACATCTGCCTAGCCTTTTCCAAACTATGCTAGAATGCAGCTAAATACTAGTATTTTACATGGAGCGATTACCTATCTGACCTCCATAACTCAGTTACTGGGTACCACGATACCCCTTGGTAAGACTTTAGGGTTATCAGATTTTAGGGCTTCTGACGACCTGTAAAAACTGTCGAAGATCTACAAATGCCAGCCGGGACCAACAGATTTACGTGCTTTCCGAGACACGAAGGGGTCTTGATATGATGGTCCAACCACGGCAAGCGTAACCTAACCTGATCGATCGACCCGTGCGGCTGTTATTACTTAGCCACATAAGCCCCTAATGTTACATATGTAAGTATATCAAAAGTAGGTATATGATTTTGTAAACCAGAGTTAGGTTTTTCAAGTTTTATCTTGATATAGTTAAAGCGTCCTGGTGTATAGACACCTGCACTTCCGAGGGCATAAAACACGCCACTGATGCTGCAATGGGCGTGGCCACCTATTGGGTCCAACTCATCTAACATAACAATAGTTATTTATGCAACACGAGAGCAAAGTTGTTATTTGCTGCGAGTGTTGATTTTGAATCCCGAGTAGGTTAGAATCCTAAGCGCGGCGAGGGATTCAGAGACACAAGATGCAAATAACTTTGGTCTCGTGTAACTCATGCAACTTTTCACCTTCGCAGCGAGAACATATTACCTAAAGGTAAAAAAATCCTACATGATAAAAATTAAACCTCATGTATATTTGAAAAACAAACATTATCAAAAAATTCAAAGTTAAAATTTAATAATTACATTTAAAACCTCAACAAATGACTTGCAATTTTACGGTTATATATGTATTCGTTTATTGTTTGTTCCTTTTTTGGGCCTACTATAGGTATGGAATTTGAAAATCGAACTTCGAATCGACTTGTTTCTTTCTCTCGCTTGTTTTGTATAAAAGTGAAAGTGACAGAATAAAGTGAATTTTAAATCTTTCGAATTTTGTGAGTAGACCCAGCACAGCTAGTGGCATTAAAAAAAAGTTACTTCGTCTCACGCTCGCACCAAAATCGAATTTTGCTCACTGTCTATTACAGCGAAACAAGTTTATGATACGTGATGAAGAATCAGATCCTCAATAAAAAGACGCACTGTCGGTGAAAATGTAAAACCACATCAAAATATAGCTGATGTAAAACAACAATAAACCTGCTTACAATATTATCTGCTTATTACCTCTTAACCTATAACAACCCCGAGCTTCTAAGTCACTCTGTTTACCCCATAAAGGTTTACAAGCTTGATGTTAGTACATAATAAAGGCTAAACTCATACACTGCTAAAGTAAGGTAAGATGGGCATGTTTATAGAATGCATTATCACCAGGCTTGGTAACAATACCCTACTAGGTATATGTGTTTGTATTATAAAGAGATGCTCCTGAAAGCTTTTTAATAGGTTATACAGCTACCTATTTATACTTGAAAACTGGTGTAAGATACCAGAAAAATAAGGCGTAACATTTGTAAGACATCATTACAAATAACAAAACAACCGAATCGTAACAAGTTTTTATTTTTCACTTTTTAGTGGGCCACCTGTGTGCCAGGGCCACGATATCCCTTTCGGACAGGCTCGTAACCCTAGGTTACAATAGCCTAATGTGAAATGCTCATCACCTTTTACAAAATATTTATTTTCTCGATGCAGGGAGTGTAAGGACGTTAATTTATTACCAGGAGAACTGGAGCTGGTGAAGTCACCATCAGCGCCGCTTCACCATATGCATTATGACGAGCATAAATTGCTTAGCAACCATATTAAAGTACCTCATGGAATCGGAACTCGTGAAATACTTATTATTAAGTAGCGCCGGTGGCCATCTGTAGTCTACATCATCAGTTACACTTCACGAATTGGTGCTTTCTGAAAGCAAATGCAAAAGTTACTATAAAAATACCACAAATCGCTATAGGTGAGCCTATAAAATTTGATGATTTCCCTCGATTTCCATGGGATCCCCCCTCATTCGATTCTGACTTGGTGACAATGGGACCACCTCGAGAGCATACCCTACCAAACAAAAAATTGTTTTCAAAATCGGTCCACAATTGACGAAAAATCGGTGAACATACATAAAAAAAAGAAAAATAAAAGAAAAAACATACACACCAACCTCCTCCTTTTTGGAAGACGGTTAAAAAAGTGGAACGTGGCATAACATAGAAGTCGGACATTTTACATGTTTTAAGCTGAAAATCCTGTCAAAGCTTAGGACTTTATATTTATTTTAAGTTTTTGTTTTTAATTAACAAATCGCCAGGGCGGGTATACAATTAAAAGCCTCTAGGTATCAATACTTTCAACAGCGTGCTCACAATTATCTAACCAACCTTTTTTAATAAACGTACACGTACAAATACATACTTAAGCTCACGCTTTCTTCCCATTGAGGTAGGCAGACACTACAAAACGATTTACTATTACGATCCTTACATCCTTTTGCTTCGTTTACATTCCTATGTATCTGTTCAATATAAGTACAATAAAAACCGTCAATTTTCACGATTCCATCCATAATGAAAAGGAGACGCTTTGAGTAGGTATTTCAGAAACATGCTTCGGCATTGTTACGACATAAAATTGCACCGTGTAGTCGTTAAAATCATAATATGGTAACAACACACCTGAAGCAATCTAAATACCGTATTAAAATAAACATACCTACAGACACCACACAAAAAATATCGACACATCATCATTATCCCAAGCTTTTTCTTTCACAACACTGAGGTAAATAAATACCGATATTATCTTCCTTCGGATAAACAATCTCGCGTTCATACCCATTAAGAAAATCGTTCATACTTACAGAAGATAAGGTTCCATTTCACTTTCATAATACACCTCCCAATCTTAGTAATGAATACCTATTTATAATAATAATGCGAATGTAATTATCTGCGCAGCAATAAAGTCGACCGTCCACTGCTACGCAGAATCTGCACGGAGAGGTACTTTAGGGCAAATTTTTGAGGTCTAAACTGCGTACAAGAGCTGTCAGTGTCAGTATTCCTCAACATCGATGACACTGATAGCTCTTGATCGTGGTTTAAATTCGGTGATCGCGTTCAGTTTCAACGGTGATATTGGCGCGTTAGCTGCGCCGTTCATTGATTTGTTTGCGAGCCATGCATCCATCAGGGCACGGAATCGCCACACCGTCTAGAGAAGACTGGTACTAATCAAATTCATGGCGCCGAAAGTACGTTAAGCGCTTACTTATGTCACGGACCACGTTCAAAGCCGTCAGTTTTTATAAGTAATTAGTGTCGTGGAGTAAACGATGAGACCACATTTGGTTTGTGCGAAATGTTTTGCGTTTGTGCATGCATCCATACGTAGCATAACCATATGTCGCAGACGATCCCGCCTACATTTTCATATAAAGCGAAGATCACTACAGGTGCGTAGCTTAACCGTGCAGTTTGCTGCTGTGGAGCATCGCCTTAATCGTTCAGAGTTCAGTCGAAAATAGCCCTAATAAAAAGTGAAAATGCGTCTCGTCACGTGTTTGGAGCACGCCCCGGTGTTTAGGCCTGATACACGTGGGCGACTTGTCGGCGCGATTATTCACGGCACGATTTTGTCTTAGCTGTTTACGGTTTGTGTATGTTACGTTTTGTTCTTTAATGGTACCAAAATTTAATTGTTTTAAAGGTTCTAATGAGTTTGTTGTGAGTGAAAATATTAAGTGCCGTATATTTCAATTCATATTAAGAAACTCTCTAGTTAATTTTATATTATATGCAATTTCTATTAAAATTACTTGATTGTGACAGTTATTTAATCCGATCCAACCTGTCCCTAGCTGTCGTCCCCCAGCGACACCCTAAGCCGAGGTCCGTACCCCACGGGGGCTGCCCTTAGCGTGTAGTCGCTTAGTTTATAAGTTTATGCCCTGGCTGAAGGCCTTAATTTATTGAAGCACCCACAAGAAAGTCCGGTTAAGCAGACGACAGCTTTCTAGGTTGACCTGCGAGATGCCAATAAAAAAATATAAAAAATTGTGACTTTTCGTCTTGGAAAACACTTTGCAAAGAACATGACTGTGTACAAAAATATACCGGTGTGTTAAAAGTATTCAAGAATTTTATTTGGCCAAAGTCCTGCTTCGTTACATAAAATAGTCAAGTAAGTAGTACCTACGCCATCATCATCCTCCTGTTTTTCAACTCAGCCTATCCCAGTTCACTGCTGGTTATAGGCTTCTCCCAGGCTGCGCCACAACACCCTGTCCTCCGCCGTCCGCATCCAGTCTGACCCAGCCACCTTCTTAAGGTCGTCGGTCCATCTAGCTGGGGGGCGCCCCACACTATACGCTTGTCGATACGGGGTCTCCACTCCAGGACTTGACTCCGGTTCTTATCCCAATTTATTTATTTGGGGCCGACGCAGATTTTGTCTTTAGTCTCTTTCTTCCATACATGTCTGTCAGCACTCATCTCAGTGTTCACTTTTTCCTATTCATATCGTCTTGTATGTACACAATAAGCATCATTCATCTTTTGCATGCAATCTTAATTAAGCTAGAAACATGCTTCAATTATACCCTCGTATCATCATCATAATTATAATCATCATCATCATCACACACCAATCAGTGACTCGATAGATATTTGTTTTCAGCTCTAGTTCCAAAATCCCTCTTCTTACATGATGATTGCAAAAACTCTGATTTAATTCTAATAGATACCTATGGTACATCGTCTTCACATACATTTTTTATTAATTATTATTATAATATACTTTATTTTGATCCATATAGTATTAGTAACAATGACTTAAAAAATATGTTAGTAACCTTTTACAAACTAAAACAACTAATAGCGACGTGGCCCAACACGCGTTGGCACGTGCCTCCGTACCCAGTGCCTTATGAAGGGACTGTCAATTTTGTCTAATAATGTTTTTAGGATATTGTTGGTGCTCCTGACGCTCCATGTAAAATACTGGTATTCAACTGCATCCGGTAAGACTGAAAGCCGACCCCAACATAGTTGGGAAAAGGCTAGGCAGATTAATAGGTAGGTATATCTCCAAACGGCTGATTGATACTTACCGTGACCCAAGGCCTGGCTTTTACATTGGCTAGAGGCTAAGCATTGCCATACAACGTGGTAATACCGCCAGTATCTTGGTGACATTACCAGTCCACAGCGATGCGGAGGAATTTTTTGACGCCATATTTTAGTTTGTTAATAGTTTTAGTTAGGTTAGGTTATCAATTTTTTATTTTAATAATCTGTTAACATTAATAAATTATGCTACCCATTTAAATGTCCAAATAATTGTAAAACATTTTAAAAGAGTAACTTTGGAGTTTCATGCCCATTCTTCTCGATACAAAACTACTTTTTGGAATCATCTAGATTCAATTCTATTTTCTTGTAAATTGTGACGTTCTAAAGTGTTTTTTAATGGCCTTCTAGAAATAAATTACTTGACTTTGACTTTGATAGTCACAGTCAACAACCTCCGTTTTAAACCAAAGTGATTGAAAAACCGTTCCTACTTACGTTCCGTCTATGTAAATATACTGCGTAATATCTAATTGTACTAATAGTAAGTACTATGAGACACTCCATATATCTTCTTCGCACCGATCGGTCTTTCACAACGTGATAGATAAGTTTCCCTATTATCCTAAAGGCCGCTATGTACTTTAATGTTATCGCCAGCGATTCTGTTAGATGGATTGTACGTTCATCGGTGTCTTCGAGAAGAATAATAAAGAATTTGGCACAGAATTTTCTCTAAGAAAGCAAAAAATTACTACTATCATGGTATGAACATAATATTGTTTTATTTTTAGATTTCGAAAAACGTAAAATCATATTCGATTTTAAGAAATTACGTCTTATCCATAGGATCATCGCGATTTAGCTCGGGTTCCAAGACAGTTGAATAATTTTCCTGAAACCAGCCTAGATTTTTTATTATGTCCAGGATTTTCTGGTTGTACGATGATAGGATAAAGTGGCATTACCTAAAAATAATCATCTTTTTGAACCTTAAACTATGTTCAGGATAGCTTTTAGTTAATTTGAAAGTTGCAAAGTATCGTGTGACATTACCTCAAAAGGTTAAATCGATCGATCGACAAAGCAGAACAAAATAAATTAATTAACAATGACAGTCAAACAAAACAAGAACAAATCGTATACCATTGTTAGCACTTACAATAATCACAGGCAATTTAAGACATCGAGACACTGATAATTCAATGCTCAAATCGAATTGATAAGTCGCAACACTGAATCCATCTTAGACCGTTGCCACGAGCAACACGCTCAAGCGTCTTGCGACAGCGGAGAAAACAGATTAGAGAAGTTGTTTAGACTTTAAAGCCACAAGGCACCGCGACTTGCAGAGCGACGTGGACGGAAACAGGGGGTCTACTCCGAAGCGCTAAACCGAAGTATCGGCCGAATGTTCGGCCATTTTATAACTTCCAAAGTTTCCTTTTTTGACGTTGAGTCCTTACCCGAAATCAAGTCACAGTTTTGACTTTCGCTTATCACTTCGCCGTCGGCTTATAGTTAGCCGAAGTAAAGAAACGACCGAACATTCGGCTACGCATACGGATTTACGTTCGGAGTAGACCCCCTTTGTGACGCGCGTTCGTGTCGCTTGGCGCAAGTCGCGTCGCCAGACGCATTGCTCAAGGCCGTGAACCGCCTTAGGCGTGCTCCACGTGGGCGACTATTCGATTTGTTTATAGATCGATCGCGTTTTGAGAACGCCACTACGCGTTATCAGATTGTCGGACTGTCGCAATACAAGTTTGTGTATTTGATAAAGCAGTTGTAATGTAAATGAGGGCGACAACCTGCTTAACAAGTGGAGTTGCTCGACTAGATTTGGACCTGATTAGATTCGTGTCTAATTATCTAATGGTGTATTTATTTCTGTACCTGCAATTCAATCTAATCTTAACTAAAGAGGTCAAATTTGTTGCTTCATATGTTTGTAAAAGGTAATCTCTGGAAGTAATGATCCGATACCAAACATTATTTCACTGATAAAAAGCCACATTATTACAGAGTGTCATAGAATTATTTCATGTTGAAACAAGCACGAGGGTGTCGAGATGACCTAGATGCATACCGCAAGGGTTGGATTGAGGTGGCTCTAGAAAAGAATGCCTTAAAGGATTTGGGGAGGCCTTACAAATTCAAATTCGAAACCTTTAATTCGAGCGAAGACTTAGTTTTAAGGACAATGTTATTAGCCCTATATGAGGGTTAATAACATTGTCCTTAAAACGAAGTATTAGTAAACAACACGATACGACCGCGACGGCACATGGAACTGACAACAGCGAATAACATACGGGCAGTCCACTCTGACAGCTATCATTTTCAGAACCCTGTTAGGGCTGGCCATGACTCGAGCCACCATCGATGCTGCGCGCTTGCCCATTATTGTGTAAAAGCAATCTACGCGCGCCGCTGCAAACATCCCTGACGCACTGCAACGCCATGGCAACCCCATCAGTTTTCTGAACGCGTTATTAAATTGGACACGAAGGGCTCCATACGACGCCCGCGAATACTTCCCCCACAAGCTGCATGTGTAGAAGGTGGTACCTACAGAATGCTCTAAATAGCGCCACCTTTACGTCTGCAGTACAACCTGCGGGCTATCTTTTTCGCACGCACAGAAAGAGCTCTCCGTTCCTTTCTTTGCGCTCAGCAATGGGACAGTGCAGGATAACTTAAAAAAAAACAAAAACACGTACGAAGTCAAGTCGCAGCCAACAGCTAATCATGAATAAATTAATGTCGTGTACAGCTTTAAACGTTGTGCTTAAATTTCCGGTAAATAAAATTGATCATCTGCCAATAAAGGATAGTTACGGGGTTTTAACAAAATTGTTCAACGAATAAAATTCACTATTGATTTCACTCGGTATCTGTCTTTTTGGGCAGACTAAAAAAACTTCATCAAAATGCATAAAACTATCTCCACAAAAATAGCGTAGAACAAAAAAAAAAACTAAAAGCGATCTGAAGCCAGCTTCGATCATCGAACCCACTGATGGGTATCCACCCACAGTAATTACGGAGAGCAATTATCTAAAAACGAGTGAAAGTGATAAACGTCGGTGGTTTTTAGAAATAGCATTTCAAAAACTAATAGCCTGTAACGATAATGTCGTATTTTTGACGTCCATTGACAGTGAAAAAGGCGAAAGAGTTTTTCACTAATGAAGCAATGGAAGACAAAGCAAAAAAGCTTATCGAATAATTTCCATTATTTGATGTCCATTGACATCTCACTACATATTCTAACCGATGGCTTAGAAACAGCAAAAGCAATGGTTGTCAAACTTTCAGACAGACTCGTTCTTTGTATATTACATAAACGCGCCGCTTGCAGAATCTCTAATGCTTCTCGCCCGTGACTTAAATGTTAATGGACCTGACTTTTGAATCTACGTGACTCGTCGCTTAGTGAAATTAAAAGTGTTAATTCTATTTTGTTATTATTTTTGGAGACGAAAGAGAGTTAAGTGTTTACGTAATTGAGACTTTCAGGGACTTTTTGCTGGTGAAGTTATCTGAACTGTTTATCTGTTGTTCAGGTAATTTTGCGATATCAGTTTTTGCTGAATAATTGTCATCGCATTTCTAAGAGGTCGAGGAGGATGTATTTGGCTCATTATTTGCCTAAATATAAAATGTTAATGTTCGCGTTAGTAACAAATCATTATTTCGCTTATATCCTCGTTGTAATTTCTTTTAATTAAGTACCCGTTGATATTTATTCTCTTAATTATGTAGACGATGATTAATAATATAATGATTATGGTGCAAGGTAAAACTCCAATGAGTTTATAATTGCATCAACTTAAATGTATCAATAAAATAATAATAAAAAAACTACATTTAAATTGGTGCAAATTTCTGACCTGTAAAATCCACTGTGTATCGCAAATCCAACGCAAGACCGTACACGTTTGCTTTTACAAGCTTTCTACCCTGTTTCTACATATCTATTGCATTTACCCAACTATGACATCTCCACTAGTTTTCCAAAACACCAGTACTTTGTAACGATAAAATGACAACAGACGGCCTAGTGTTTGAGCTAGAAAGACGAGTCGCAAAAAAAATACAAAAATGTATAACGTGCAGGATATTCTTTACCAGGCCCTGCAGTCTCGACATAGATAGCGATCGCTTTACGACCGAATTCAATCGCAAAGTCCTAATGGAATCTCTAGACGGTAAATATTGCTTGAGAAGCACGAAAAAATCACAAACTTGTCAAGCATTTTTGACCGTTTAGGGACTCCATTAGGACTTTGCGACCGATTTCGGTCGTAAAGCGATCCCCATGTATGTCGAGGCTGCAGGCCCCCAAGTAATCATCGTATTAGTGATTCAACTACAATATCATCTTGGGCTTGGACGTGGTGGTCCCTGACATCATCAGTCATCAGAAGAGCCGCTACGCAACCATCGATGTGACGCTCTGCTAGAGTGACTGTCACCAGCCAGTGTCTCTTATCCGACCTTTTCGGTGGTTCCTAGTAACTTCGTAAGAAAACTAGATGGCACCACTTTTGATGCGCAATCATAATTATAAAAGTTTATGGTGATTCCGCACCTGTAGCCCGCGAAATTCACACATAGTGGTCCCATACAAGGAAATGCCAGCACTCAAGTATAATGATTATTAACAATCATCGTATAACTTCCAAAAGTTACGATTGTTACTACCGGTTACAGCGGAGATGATCGCAATAAAAATTCGATTCGATTCAATTTGAATCGGTTAGGGTACGTCCTCATATCGATTGTTTTCTCACAATTCGATTGCGATCGCCTTTTTATTATTACGAGTTTATCGTGATACTTTCCGTTACTAAAAATAAGAAGTTACGGTAACTTATTTTGGGAGATGTAAGTGTGTGAGTGACACTGTCTTGTTTGTTAATTCCGTATATCATTTTAGCTGCAAATTCCCTGCTCCATCTTGAAAAGATAATATTACATACATACATACACAAAGTCACGCCTTCTACCCATGAGGCAGAAAATACAGAACGATCTGCTACAATCCTAACAAACTACTTCATCACCATATCAGCCGAAAGACGTCCAATGGTGGACATAGGCCTCCCCCAAAGGGGGGAGGGGGGTTGCCATAATCGCCACGCTTGGCAGGCGGGTTGGCGATCGCATCAAGGTGTTAAAATGCATAGAGAACGCTGCTGCCCATTCTCTAGTACGTCCCTTGGTCGCCTTTTACGACACCCACGGGAAGAAATAGGGAGGTGCTATTCTTTACGTCCGGCAACACACGGTCAGCACACACGGTCACATACTAATCAGTAAGTAATAATATAAGTTGGGTCACCATGATACAGGGTGTGCCTAGTTTGGGACCCGCTGTTAAATAATATCTAATTTTTCTGTTGGTAATAATTTCATGCTTATTTGTATGTTTGTGAACTATGTGTAAGTTTAATAAAAGAATTTGAATTTGAAGTAAAAAAAATATTTATTAACATTTATCATTCATAGTCACGCCAGACATGCTTCGCAAGGAACGCTTTTCCACTGCATTTATTCTACTTTCATGCTTCTTTTGCCACACCCAACATTCACTTCCAACATAAGCGTAGGCACCAGCACACCATTGTGAACAGCCAGTCGAGCCTTTTTGGGCATCCACTGATTGGTCACAATTGCATGTATACCACCATTCACTTTATTTCCCGCATTTACTCTCCTTTCCACATCTTCATCAATCTTTCCATCCCTTGTAAACTGACACCCCAAATATTTAAACTCACTCACTCGCTCCACACTCTTATCATTTATTTTCACATCATACACCGATACATCCTTTTCTCTTTCTAACACCATGACTTTCGTCTTATTCACATTTATATTCATTTGCTTCCAAAAATTACAAAACAAGTAGGTACATTATTTTTGTTTTTGTAGTAGGTACCTACTAAGTCTATTTTCAAGGAAATATAGGCCAAAGATTATACGAGTATATGGCCTAGTATTATAATGGTTCTAATAGGGAACGATAATTACTCACTTGCTGATAAACGATACACTAAACAATACCGTTAGCGGATACGTGATCTACTTTGATGTAATTAATAATCATTTTAATCAACATACGTCAAGTTTATATGCAACTTTTTTGCAACAGACGTCTCATTTTCGAACAAAAATACTGATTTACGAGACTTTTTTGCCATAGAACACGTTAATAAGTGTCCAAATTGAATACGAAAGTGATTTTGTTGACAGTATTTAATAAATTAAGTTCTTTGTAGAACAAATTAATCAAATCGACTTTGATTTACAAACGTAGCGAATTGATTACAAACTTAGTGTTAGATTTATTATTATTATTTATTTGCTGTCAGTTCAGATTTATGTGTTTTTAGACACAACTCTTAAAGTTTTAATCAAAAACCTGTCATTTTTTTGTCGATGTAAATGGTCTGTTCTGTGGTACCAACCAACCGTACTAAACAGTAACGCATACTGTGGTCAGCGCAACACTTAGCCACAACTCACGTAAACGTTCATAAAAGAAATATAAAAAGAAACACGCAAGAAACAAGAAAATCTTTGCCGCAACCAGAGACACTAAGTACCCAGACGTGTTCGCAATCAGCAAGGGATATCAGTAACGGCGTAATCTGTATAATATTTCAACCTGTCCAACAAAACGTAATAGTACGAAAATTCAATCTAAATCTGGTGTTTTTCATCTAGACAAAAAAAATCGTCGCGTCTGCTTTCGCACTTTGTCACAGCAGTGGCATAGTGCGAAAGTAAACAGTAGAACAACTACGAACAAATGCCCAAATCGGTGCAGTCACACAGGCACGTGCATATGACTGGTAAGCGAGCACAGCAATGCGGTTTGCTGTTGAATGTTGCATGGAGGCAGTGGGTAACCTTTTGCCGATGCCAATACCTAGAAAATGCGTTTTTTTGTTGCAAATCATCGTTAATAACAATCTAGAAACTCCGATGGCGTGGTAGCAATTAGCACAAAATTGTCTTGTTGACTATTTTGAGGAGCTTGTGGCTAAATAATAACTGCCGCACGGGTCGATCGATCAGGTTAAGCTACGCTTGCCGCGGTTGGTCCGTGGATGGGTGACCATCTGTTCATACCAAGATTCCTCCGTGCCTCGGAAAGCACGTTAAGCCGTTGGTCCCGGCTGTCATTTGTAGATCTTTGACAGTTGTTACGGGTCGTCAGAAGCTCAAAAGTCTGACAACCAGTCTTACCAAGGGATATCGTGTTACCCAGTAACTGGGTTGTGGAGGTCAGCTAGGCAGTCGCTCCATATAAAATACTGGTATTCAGCTACATCCGGTTAGACTGGAAGCCGATCCCAAAATATTTGGGAAAAGGCTAGGCAGATGACGATGAGTCTTGTTGAGATACTGTTGTATATTCCTACTGTGTCGGCGATCCGGACAACTCAAGCAAACACGCTACGCCGAAATTCATCGCAACCGATTCAAACCATTCTCTTCTGCGGCTTACCCATTATCAGCCAATTTTCCCGAAACGAAATGAAGAAAGAAAGAATAATATGAAAAAAGTGTGCACTGTCAGTCCACTTTCTATAGTCTTATTGTGTCGGGATGGTGTTTGTTTTTTGTCAACTAAAACCAGACGGTACCTACGTCTGTTTGTACACGTTTTAAGGTCATTTTCACTTTCGTTTGTATTGTGGGCGAGTGTCGTCGGGCACACAAGTTGTTTGAGTGAGAGCTTCTTCAAAGCTCGATAGATGGCGTTGTGCCATTTTGATGATTTTCTAAATCACGCTGTTAAGTATTTCCGCAAATGTGATTCAGGGAATCGTTTTTTCAGTACACTCTGTACTCGCTGAAAGCTTTATTTTATTTGGTTTAATGGGCAGCTGTCGGGTGCGTTAACAAAACTCAAATATTTACATTTTAAATGTGCTGGATACCGCGAGCGCGAGGATTATGTTTCAGTTTTTTTGGGGATTGTGTATATTTTATTAATGCTGGCACTCTGCCTCAGAAGGATTTTGTATGTTCGTGTTTTTGTATCGTATGCAAATGTTTAGAGTTAAAACAAATAAATACGGCTGTTTGCTTTTTGGCGGTTGTTTATGTAAAAGTTGAAACGAAAATGTGTGTCAGTGATTGATGTGAACATTTTCAGTGAACAATAGCTACATTAACCTTATATGTAAGTATTCCTTATAAACGTTTAACAAGGATTTATAAAGATTATCTGCTTGCCCTCAACACATTATTAAAAACCGCTCACAGGCTGTCAGTGAGAGATCGCAATTAAGGATAATACAACCCGACCGTTTATAATAGCATGCGTAAAATTACGAACAATCTAAACTTCCCTATCTAATTCATGTATATTAAAGTTATTGTATTCTGCTGTTATTATCTCACTGTTTAGTAATAGTAGGAGTAAATTAAAAGCTGAATTGAATCTGTCATCGATTGTACCGTGGCCCACAAAGCGGCCGTAGTAAATTGAGTATTATTTTCTAATATTTGATTTGCCCTTAAATGTACCGATGATAATAGCCTTTTTATTTCTTAATAGTAAGTAAATAAGTAGCTTCACGGTACTTTTCGCCGCATGGTCGTTTGGGTTAGGTTAGAACACCGTTTTTCTTAAGATACATGCCGTAAGAGGTGACAAAACGTTAACTCAAAACCAACCAACTCAAAACTTAAATCAGCCTATAATTTTCCCCGTGCTGGGACACTGGGGGCTAATAATCCACCACGCGAGCCCACTGCGGGTGGGCAGATATCACGATATTTTCCATCACCGTTTTAAGAGTCGTGGTGATGGAATTATTTACACAAAGTAAAGCGACTGGCTGGGTTGGAAACTGCGAACGACCTACAACGCTTAAGTCGGGACCGACCACTGCTCTCTGAGGGTTTCTTGAGTGTAATAGTATTTATTATATGGGGACTATAAGCCACTAGCTGCCCTAATATCCAATAACAAAATAAAACACCTATCTGGTGGCCAAACGCGGTGATTTTATTTATTAGTGTTTCAGGACAAAAACGAGTGCTGCTGCCTATCATTCTGATATGACTTGAAGACGGGTCACGAACTCGCGATCCTCAGCATTGAGGGAACGATGATTCATCATCTGCCTAGCCTTTTCCCAACTATGTTGGGGTCGGCTTCCAGTCTAACCGGATTCAGCTGAATACCAGTATTTTACATGGAGCGACTGCCTATCCGACCTCCACAACCCAGTTACTGGGTAACACGATATCCCTTGGTAAGACTGGTTGTCAGACTTTTGGGCTTCTGACGACCCGTAACAACTGTCAAAGATCTACAAATGACAACCGGGACCAACATACTTTCCGAGGCACGGAGGACTCTTGGTATGATCGCCCATCCACGGACCAACCGCGGCAAGCGTAGCTTAACCTGATAGTTCGACCCGTGCGGCAGTTATTATTTAGCCACAAGCTCCTTGAGGGAATGACGATTAGGGAGAAGAATAATCCTTCAGATCCCAAAGAACCTAGTCATAAATGTGGGAAATGAATTCACTTCTCTATCAATCAATCAAAAATTTAAATATTTTATTTCACATAAACCTAAATGGGCACTTATGAAACGTCAGAAGATAGGTGCACGGTTCCAATTGGTCGTTTCCTATGGAGAAGAGCCGGAAAGAAACTCCACGGTTACTCTTTTAAAAATAATGGGTTTTTACAATGTTTTAAGTTACAGTGTTAACAGGTATGGTAGGACTGTGTAGGCCCGTGAACAAGTACTTAACAAAATAGAAAATGGTAATCAAATAAGCCTACCTCAGTCCACTGCTGCACATAGTCATCACTACACCTTCCTTACTGAAGGAACAATTCTCTGTGGTATGAGCGATTCTTTGGCGAAAACCAGACAAACCATAAAACTTCTAAACTGTAGAACTTAGTTAATAGTTTTTACACGCAATCATTACAAAAGAATAAGAGTGACAATAGAATTTCATTATCGATGGAAGCTTTGTCTGATATATTAACGAAATGTTATCGATATATCGTTTCTCAGTATCGGTACTGTTAGAGATGGTTTTTAGAATCGATTGTGATCATGGGAAAAGACATTTATTGGGAGCATTAATAAGACATTGTGGGATTTTAAAAAGTCACGTGCTTTTTTGGAAATTTCTGACTAATTGGCTACCTGATTATTAGTTAAGCTATAAACATAAATGTAGGTACCATAATGAGTCTATAATGTTTTTACTGCGAGAGGTGCTGTGAGAGGGAGCGGCCCGTAATCCACCACGCGGGCCCAGTGCGGGTTGGTGTATGTCGCACCTCTTCGAATTTTTAGTTCTAGGACATGTCAGTTTCCTCACGATGTTTTCCTTCACCGTTTTGAGGGTAGTGGTGATGAAATAATTTAAACAAAGTAAAGTGGTGGGTTCGGAAGGTTAGGAAAAAATACATTACTGGCTAAGTTTTTTTTCGAAAAATTTGTTTTTTCAACATTATTTCTCTGCTATATTTTGTATGTAAGTTGAAAAAAGCGCTCCAGCCACGTGCAAGTAGACCATATAATGATTTTGATGGTATTTTTGAATGTTCAAAATCAAAAGTATTCTTGTAAAAAGATGATCAAACGTCAGTCTCTCGTAATTTTTTGAAAAACTTGTTGCGAATGTAGGTCACTACCTACATAAAACCACTGTTTTGCACGACGTTGCGAATGCAAATCAAAGAACTCGATTATCAAATCACAAATAATTTTGTTTAAATTATTTTTCCCTGTCTCACAAACAATGGACAAAATTGATAAAAATTTGTCGATTACGTGTGCGGCCCCTTAATTCATTAGATAAAAGAACATTTTGGTAGTCACCCCATTCATAAGATTTCTAACAACCAGTTTCTTCACACATCTGAGCCCAAGTATCTCTTTTATTCATACACCAACTCAAAAAGAATAGGTTAAGTATCTGTAATGGTCAAATAATTCCCCTTTGACACTGTTAGTCATTATTTTATTCAATTTGGTAGAAGTTGTCACTGACTCAATAATATTTTATTATTCATATAACTTTCCGGAATAATAATTTATTGAAATTATTACTGCAATTCGATACACTCTTTATTTTTATGTTGTCGTGATGTTTATGTCTTTTTAGGAAGCTCGCATACAATTTCGTACAACAAATTAATAAAAGTATAAGAATACTTAAGAAGTTTCTTCCACATTCTTATTCTTACATAATCATTACTTATAATGTTGGACACAGGCCTCGTCTCTGTGAGAGGGAGTGTAAATAGATGTCACATGTCTTCGAATTTTTGGTTCTAGGCCATGCCGGTTTCGATACGATGTTTTTCTTCACCGTTTTGAGAGCAAATGATGAAATAATTTACACAAAATAAAGTGTCTAGGTTCGAACCTACGTCGATTCTTATACTTAATTATCCGGAATTTTGAAAACTTAATCGTATGAGGAAAGTTGGGAACCTTAACTTAGGCTGCCTTCAATGGATAGGCAACCTTATATATTAATAGTTTGAAATTACCAATTACAATTAGCAAATCCAAGCGTGGTGATCAATTACCACTCCATCTCTGTATCAAAAAAGGCTTTTACACTTCACTGAAGCTTAACATAAGCTTCTAGTCAACGATGTTTTATTGGTTTCACCCGATACGATACATATTGTAACACACAACCCACAAAATAAATTATTGTTACAAAATAATAACACGAAACCTTTTGTCTCGAACACAAAAGCCAGCCCTTCCCTTCAGAACAAAAGATAAACAATGAACGATACACGTTATTAATCAGGCACGTTATTAATCGGGCACATTATTAATAGGGCATATTATTAATAGGGCATATTATTAATATGCCTATAACGCATTGTGTCGAGTTAATTAAGCGACAGCGGAACGTTACCGCGGTTTTGTGCGCGTTCAAAAATGTATAGAATGTGGGTCAGGGCTGTGTTAAGGGTAGGAGGCTTGTAGAGTTACCATTTGTGTTTGTATAAGGGGTTATGTTGTTTTGAACTGGTAGAAAATGTTATTATACCATTGATTAAGTGATTATTGTTTTATCATTATAATTAAATGTAATCGAATGTATTTAACCTAATAACTATAATAGTTGTACTTTAACTTAAGCAATTTAATTATTTTTAATGCAATGGTTGTAATGTGTAATGTTTTAATGTAATGTTTTTTTGTGCTTGATATGGGAATAATTTCCTGAAATAAAAGATTATTTAATTTAAGAGGAAACTTGTATATGTAAAAGCACCAAAATACTTCCACTCAACTTACTGAATGACTTAAAAAGTTTTAATTAGTCTACTATGATAAGCGCTGGCAAGTAAATTCAAATTATTACCATAAATCATTGTTTGAGTGCACGTGCATTATTATTTTCCACAATAAATCTGTAAAATTAAATTATATTATTTTCTATCGTGCTTGTTAATGATCCTAAGATTTCTACAACTTTTTCTGTTTTTTACCCGTGAGAACCTGTAATTGGTTCTGCGTTTCATATAAATTATTATCCATCTGTTACAGCTGTTGGTTCCCTATATATAAATAAATAAAACACTCTGCCATTTCTTGCTGTTACTGAGAATCGTGTGACAGACGAACTAGTAGACATACCTTTTTATATCATGAGCTTTGGGTATGGAACCTTAAGAACCAATTGCTCAATATTTGAATATATATTATATTTAAAAAAAAATATGGTGATGTTCCTCAGAAAGGTCAGGTGCGTAGTACTCGCAACCGGCGTGCGTGTATGACTAGATGAATGACCCTATTAGGCGAAGCAAAAGGAGTATGTAAGGAGCGTAGCAGGTGGCGTTCTATACTTTCTGCCTACCTCCATGGGAAGAAGGCGTGAGTTTATGTATGTATTAACTTTAGTACTTATGCAGTAAAGAAATTTTGATGTTCACGGGCTTTCACCTTGAGTGCTAAAGTAGACACTCAAGGTGAAAGCCCGTGAAAATCAAAATTTCTTTACAAGGAACGTAAGAAAATTAGGATTTCGCGGGCTACATGAAGTAATAATAAAAAATAATAAAAAGAAAGAGAGAAAATACCTTTATTTGCGGTAAACATAACTCAAAGAAATAAAAACACAAACACGAAAGAAAGAAAGAAGAAAGAAAATAAATAAAATACGTTTATTTAACAAGAACAAGTTGAGGGAAAATATGCGTCACATTCACGCAAAACGGTGATCGCTCAGCATAATGCTGCGACCCTATGCGAGACAGAGCCCCAGCGATGGTTTTCAGCGACAGCCGGCGTTGACGTGATGACGTCAAACGGTGCAGCATTAAATGAGATTTTGACAAGTACTAAACTTTAAATTCTCAATTCATATACGGGGTAAAAAACTTAAATCTTTCATTCATAGAAGGGTAGTCAACCATAAGAATCGCTGCGAACGTGAGCAGCGTTGTAAACTGAATAGGACACTTTATAGAGCATAGTTTACATGTACGCGTGTACATAATTTACGTTTCATGATGTTACTAACGGTACACTGAGATGACACGCGATGCTGCGTGTGTTTTTTGACTACTGTTATTCCGGTATGTAATATATATTAGCGTATGTCTTTTTTATGGAATGATTATTTTATACTAGCTGCTGGCCGCGGCTTCGCCCGCGTAGTTTTTTCTAAGATAAAGATAGCCTAGGTTACTTCTTATAACATCAACTATCTGCCAGTGAAATTCCCGTCAAAATCGGTCCAGCCGTTTCGGAGATTAGTCGGAACAAGCAGACAATTTTTTTTTTGTAAGTTTTTTTTTGTAAGTATATAGATACTTTCATATATGCATTTAGTGAAAAGCTGTTATTTTGACAGTACAAACAGATACTTTAATTTTATTTATTTGTATAGGGAAAAGATAAATAGGTCAGGGGTCAGGGTAAGTCAGGGTGTGGACAGAACAAAATCACCACCATCATCTGTCTAGCCTTTTCCAACTATGTTGGAGTCAGCTTCCAGTCTAACCGGATGAAATAAAGAAGAAGAAAGAAAGAAGAAAAGAGAGAAAATAAATTTATTTGACCCAGGTTAAGGCACACAATATTCACACCAAAAACAGAAAAAAAAAATGCTTAAAATAGTATTGAGTGCCTCACGGCTGCGCCAAATAGGCCCAGTTCAGCAATTAATGCCAGACAACTAGTGCCTGACGCTGGTTTTCAACTGGACCTTATGTTACGAGGACATCTTACGGATGTAAATCAGTTTTATAGTGTGTAAATATGTAAATAAAATTAGATAGATATGTGTAACAAATAATAATATAAACCATTAGATATATTTTGTTTAAAAAAGAAATACAATAAAAATAATTATAGTTGTTCATAGAGTGGTGTTTAAGAAATAAATAAATAAAATAGTATGGTTGCACAAAAAAATAATAATGGACTGTTGTCGATAAGTAAAAGATAACCTTAACATAATTTATATTAATGAAACATTCAAATTGATCATGTCTAGCTTCCGTTGCGCATCCATGAGGTACAGCGGTAGGCGTTTTCTAAATGTGTCGATCGTGTTAATTGCTTGAATAGGTGGTGGCAGGTTATTCCACACTATGGAAGCCGCATTTAACTACCCCTAAACGCAGCTGTCCCATGTGACTGACTCGAGAGCTGCTGCGAGCATTGCCTTCTCTCACATTCCCGTTTATCCAACTCAACTTGTCGTACAGGTAGTCCGGTTTCTGGTATTTAACTACACCAAACAGAAGGCACGCCAAGTGTAGTTTACGTCTCGATTTCATTCTGAATGTGTAATGTTTGGTTAATGGATGCAGCTGGGTACCAGTATCTTATATGGAACGACTGCCTATCTAACCTTCACAACCCAGGTACTCGGTAATACGATACCCCTTGGTAAGACTGGTTATCAAACTTTAGGGCTTCTGACAACCAGAGAACAACAAAATTCGAACCGTCCAAAGAATACTGCAGACGATATTGTAAATAGAAAGAAAGTGAAAAAAGTCATAGCTGTAAAATTAGGCTGAAAAAAAACTTCAGACTTAAACGAGACTTATTATAATTTTCAATATTCGGATTATAAATGAATCAATGTATGATTTAATCGATAATTCCTCATTCCATTTAGAATTGTCTAAGCGGCCTCTGCGAGTTGGCTTCCGCCCCTGGTACGCCTTCCAAAGGGCCGGGACCCCATGGTCCCGAGATATTTATGTAAACACATAAAAATAAATAATAATAATAATAAGCTTTATTTCATAAACACAGCACATAGATAACATTACAGTTAAGTGCTATGCTATAACATAAGTACACAAAAGTGTTAGCATCTGGAACCGATCTAGGAGGAACTTGTATTTCGGCTAGCAGCACCAATCCCCTCGAGTTACATTAGATTAGAGTTCTTAAATGTTAGCATGCACACACACACAACATCATGCATATGCATGCATCATGCTAGCATATACATTCATAATGCCCAATAATTATGCACATTATTATAAAATATGATTTGACGTTCCTTAATTAACAAACTATTTCCATTAAAACCCATTCATTTGTTTAAAATAAACTCGTAACATATTTAAAGACGTTTCTCGTTTAACTAAACCGCCCTGTTTCCATTACGTACAGTAATTACACAAACTCATAGATATAATCACAATTCTCGTTAGAATAGGGCTTATTACAGTTAAATGTTAAACTGAGCCGCCATATTATTGTTAATGTTAAATTCCATTTAATGATAAGCTGAGTTTAGTGAAATGAGATATTGGTTTCAGATGACAGGAATTGTTCGTACTTTTAAGGTTGTTTTTTGGTGGATGCCAAGCTTAACAGCTTGGCCCATCGCCGCAATGTTGCCTGCTTGTCGGTCTTCTACAGACTGTACTTCGGTGAGTGTGCGCAAGAACTCCACGACCTCATTCCACCGGCCCCCTTCTATTATCGGACATCTAGACGCACTGCAGGTTACCATCCTTTCCTGGTTGCTATTCCACCAGTTCGCACTAAGCGCTTCCAAATGTCTTTCATAATGCGCACAGCAAAAGAGTGGAAATCTATGCCTGCGTCTGTGTTTCCGAGCGCATACAACCCTAATGTCTTCAAAGTGAGAGTGAACAGGCTTCTTCTGGATAAGCTCACTCCACCGTCAACTTTGTCTCTGTCACCTCTGACCTAGACTAAGGTCAAGAGCAAACCCATCGCCAAAAAAAACTTATTATTTTGACTGATTCCAAGGTTTTGTGTTTTAACAACTTTTTACTCACTTTAAAATGTCTGGTTACCACCCCAGGGGTCTACTCCGAAGCGTTAAACCAAAGTATCGGCCGAATGTTCGGTTTTACTTAACTACGGCTAACTATGGCTGACTACGGCGAAAGAAAAAAAAAACGACAGTCAAAGAGATAAGCCAAAGTCATTTAAAGTCAAAAATAGAAACTATGGAAGTTATAAAAAGGCCGAACATTCGGCCGATACTTCGGTTTAACGCTTCGGAGTAGACCCCCTGTACCTAATTTCCAAAAAAAACATGAAGATTGTACAGCTACACGGTTTAATGTTTACCACTCCTGTACCTAATTTACAAAAAAAAACATGAAGGATTGTGGCTAAATAAAAACAGCCACACGGGTTAAGCTATGCTTGCTGCGATCGGTTAGTGGATGGGTGACCATCCATTACATATTGAGGCCCCTCCGTGCCTCGGAAAGCACGTTAATCCGTTGTCCCGGCTGTCATTACGGGTTGTCATCTTTCACAGTCGTTACGGGTAGTCAGAAGCCCAAAAGTTTGACAACCAGTCTTACCAAGGGGTATCGTGTTACCCAGTCACTAGGTTGTGGAGGTCGGAAAGGCAGTCGCTCCATGTAAAATACTGGTATTCAGCTGTATCCGGTTAGACTTGAAGCTGACCCCATCATGGTTGGGTAAAGGCTAGTCAGACTGATTGACATAGATGACCATGAAAAATTCCACGCAATGTTAACGCTGCCGTCTTTCGCATAATTTATTTTATTGTTCTTGTATTTTCGTAACACCCCGTATGATAGTTTAGTGCATTAAAGAGCGTTCAAGGTAAAGTTCAATAAGCTAATCTTCTTTAAAAGCCGATCACCATCATAAAATTGAAAAAGATCTATGAACTACTTTGGATTAAGCAAAAACCAGTCACATTGAAACAAGTTCTACTGCCACTGATACGACGAATTATTATACCTAAGTACACAGGCTTACTGACCCAAATGTACCAGCATAACATCTTACGGATCTTACGGAATTCCCGGTGTTAATTCACGGATGTCCAAGATGGCGCATGTGACCCACAGCGGCATGTCTTATGTAAATTTTATAATTCGCTGACTCATTTGACGGTATGATTCAGTCGTAAAGGTCTGTTTCAAGTATGTTGTGGTGGTTTTGGCTTTTTATTTGCAGAAATGGAAGCAAGATTTTGTTTGTTTGAGACGTAAATGAAATAAGAGCTTTCAGGGGGCTCTAAGGTTATTGGAAAGATTAAGCTCAACATTTGATGAACACAACATCTGGCGAGGTGCAGCGCGGCGCGTACTCCAAATAAATATCTCTCCAAATAATCACTGCCAAATAAATATCGACCTTGCACTAGTTGAAGACAGTTTTTTCTTCTTTAATCGGTCCCTCATTACTGATGATCGTAGTCACTGGGACCCTTTAAGCGGACAATCTGCCTTCGTCGACTCCGGTCCAAAGTTCATCACCACCTGCTGAAATTTGCTTGAAGACGTTGCTTCTTTTACTTGGTTGGACCATCGTGTTGGCCTCGTGCTTCGGCCTCGAACTCTTTTTCTTTCGGTATTGCTAGCAATGACCAGCTTTTCAAGGCTGCTATCTCCATCTCCCTATCGCAGACAGTTTAAATTAAATTAAATGTAAGTCGTAACATTTCAATTGGTAAAATTAGATTAAATCAAGTTTTCTTGGAATTATCCAAGATCTTTGGGTAAAGTCGGAGTAATAAAATGAGCACTACCCGTCACAAACACCCCATTACCCTTAAATGGATATAAACTTCTCTCCATCTACTCAAAAAGTAATTGAAAAGACGTTGTTGCAAGGAAAACCTGGGAAGACTAAAAAATTCGAAGAAAAGAAGATTACTTAGCTAAATCGCGTTGACTAAAACCTCTGAGTGGGCAGTAATAGTCGGACGATTATTCCGCGAAAAGGAATTCTGTGAAGATTGTTAATCTCATGCAAATTGGTCGGACGGCACTTTTAAGAAATAATACGGTGAATGGTGTTAACATTATTTCAAAGAAAACGCTCTCTAGTTAATGGTTAATGAAAATTGATGAAATCTAACGTTTCACTATCAGGAAATGGGAAACTTTTCAATTTTAAATTGCTTCACTGTTTCTACGGCACTCAAACATTTTGTAGCACGTAATGATTCATTGTACTTGGAAACTGCATTTAGTCGTAATGTGATTAAATAAGATGATAGTGGCTCGAGCTTAGGGCTTTCCAGGTCTATATTACAATTACAACAAATCATTGGTTTTGGGCTATATTATGATAGCAGTAATTAGTAGTATTTACCTACGAGTTGCAGTTCGTTTTTAGGGTTCCGTACCCAAAAGGTAACACGGGAACCCTATTACTAAGGCTCCGCCGTCTGTCTGTCAGTCTGTCTGTCTGTCTGTCCGTCTGTCACCAGGCTGTATCTCATGAACCGTGATAGTTAGACAGTTCAATTTTCACAGATGATGTATTTCTGTTGCCGCTTTAACAAAAAATACTAAACAACAGAATAAAATAAATATTCAAGGAGGCTCCCATACAACAAACGTAATTTTTTTTGCTCGTTTTTGCTCGATATTGATAACGGCAACAGGTAGACGCTTGAAATATTCACAGAATATTTAGTTATATATTCACTTTAAAAATAAATAATTTAATTAAAATAAAACAAATATTAAAGGGGGTGCTCCCATACGACAAACGTGATTTTTTTGCCGTTTTTTTAGATAATGGTACGGTACCCTTCGTGCGCAATTCCGACTCGCACTTGGCCGGTTTTGAGTTTATTTTAGTGTATGGACGTTGAGTGATGTCCTTTTTGGTGAAAACTTAGCCACTCACTGACACTGGCTGACTGACTTAGGCCATATTCGTGTTAGTACCAAATGAACTATTGTATACGTAAGTATCTGTAAGTTTTCGAAAAGTAATAAAAAAAATTGAGCCGTCACGGGACACCTGGCAGATGTGAAACTTCGAAATTATTTACACACTACTACATAAAGACTGTATAGTAGCGACGAATCGCCACGCGGCATGCGTCGCGGTGCCAGCAATCGAGTTTACGTGCACCTATAGATGTTTCACATCAAAATTAATCAATAAAACTTTTTCTGGAAATGCAATCAAATGAAAATCTTTGCATTTTTACACAGAAACACCACAAAAACCTCAATAGGTTTTTCCGGATGTTAAAAAAACAGTTTTAAGCAATCTTAATACTAACGAAATATTATCTAAGGTTAAAACAGTTTATAAAACATTGTGAGATAATTCGTAAATAATAACTAAAAAAAAAATTGAAAAAAAAAATTTTTTTCAAAGTGAAACAAATGCAACTACGCATGGAAGCATGGAACCCCGATTATTATTAGAGAACCAATTCTTAAGAAACTTAGATAAATAAATAAATTAAATATTTTTTTTTTTTTATTTCAGTTAACTTTACAAACTTGTACAATATTTAATCTTACATAGAGGCCTCCTTTTAAGTACAAAAAATACCTGTGCTAGGAGACCCCGCTCTTCTAAAACTAGAAACAATGTACATAAAAGAAATTCAACTTATATCTAGGAAGGTGTGTTTGTGCGTGTGTGAGGGTGTGTGTGTGTGTGAGTGACTGTCGCTTATTTTCAAATTGTCGCATGATGATTTGTAAAAGAGTTTCAATGTCAACATAGCTCTTGCATTTTAGCCAGTCTATTACTGTTTTTTTAGATTCTCGATAAGTCATGGGATACATATTTAAAAGTTTATTTAATTTTTTGTAGATGGAAGCGGATTGTCTCCTAGAGATGTCCTAAATAGTTTCACATAACGGTATGCAGGCAATAATGTGTCCTAAAATATGTAATCTTCTAATATCAGTATTCAAAGTATTCGATGTAAGATACGACGCCTGTTTAAAACCCAGCTATAATACTAAGCCCTCAGAAATTCAAATAATTTGAGACAATGAACGGCAGATATTCTGAATTATACGCATTCTATACACGGTATTCTCCATAGAATATTATTATCTTCGTGTAATAATAAGATTTATTTTCAGATTGGAAAATTTATGACGTAAGTTAGGTGGGTAGATGTCGCAAATTCCCATGTCTTCAGCTATTCGTTATAACAAATTTCAATTAAGTACCTATCCGTATTTTTGGCTAGTTTTGTATACATTCGAATATTAAATTATCTACTTTCAAAAAATACGAATTTATTAATTACTAAAAGTTTGTGACGCTAAACGTGTAAACGACCGAACCTCCATACTGCCTACTTACAAATACTACCCACTAACTAGTTTTTTAACACGTTTAAATAATCCTTAATATTATAACTGTCACTTAACATTTCTACATGATTAGAGAAAGATATAAACAGTCTACTTAACGTAATTTGTGTAGGTATACTTAAGAACATAAAACTGGATCATTTATCGACAGCACAAAAAAAAAACAAGTCAGTCTCGAGAATATATTATTATTAATGCGATTTCCTTTCAAGATCAAGTGTCTCAACTTTCAAACTCGATGACAGATTCAAATGTAGTGAATGAAGACGCTAAAATTTCTCCGACCATGAAGCATTACATCCAGCCGTCCTTTCTAGTTCAAAAGTGGAAGCACTGTGACAAGATCTTGTTAGGTTAGTTAGGTTGATACACAATAATATGCAGTATCAGTACCGCGTTACTGCTGAGCAAGAGATCCTGGGTTCAATTCCAGGGTCGGGCAAAGTGTTATTGGGTTTTTCCATCTGGAAATTCTCAGTAATAGCCCGGAGTCTGGATCTGTTGATTAACAGCCCGGTTGATAGCAATAGGCTCGCCCCTTATTACATGGGAATCACACTAATATTATAAAGGCGAAAGGTTGTGAGTGTGTGTGTGTGTATGTTTGTTACTTCTTCACGCTCTAACGGCTGGACTAATTTTGATAACATTTTGTATGGAGGTAGCTGACACCCTGGATTAAGATATAGGCTACTTTTTATCTCGATATTCCCACGGGATCGAGACTTACGCGGGTGAAACCGTGGGCGCAGCTAGTTAAACATAAAAGGCGAAACGTGGGTGTATTATAGGTATACCTCTGCCTAACCCTTCAGGGAATACAGGGGTGATGTTATGTTAGCATAAGCAATCAGCTTTTAATGCCGTAATCCACCACGGGCCTAGTGCGGGTTGGTAGATGTCACATGTTTTCAAATTTTCGGTTCATGTTAAGCAATGCTTTGCGATAAAATTAAATGAGTTTAATCAGCAGTAAATCATCTGACAAATGTAGAAGACAGAATTGTATGGAAGATGGAGCGGGAGGCCTTTGTCCAGCAGTGGGACTCTATAGCCTAGTTAGATTATAATAGAATAGAGGTATGAGGAGCAGGGTGTAAAGTTCACTCATCCTCTATAGAAAAGGGAGGATCCTGCGACCAGACGGGTGTTGTCGGAACACGTTGTATATATTTTGCTAGTCGCGCGGTAAACTCTGCTTGCGCGATGCAGGATTTCGCGTGATGATTCTCAAGATCAGGAATAATTTATTTGTGAAACATAGGTAATTACATTACAAACATAGATCTTGAAAATTTGGTAGTGCGCAATGTTTTGCCAATATTGACATACAAATGATTAATATTATTAAAAATTATTAAAATATAAGTATTTGAGTACCTAATTGAATTAACGCATGCATGCAAATTAAATTTTATTACAATTCAGAGTCAATTTCATTTCATGTCAAAATTTAAAGTCGAATCAATTCAAAAGATTAGTATTCATTTAAAGTATTAAAATGTTATGTCAGCATTATATAATTATAGAGATTGGTCATTAAGAAACTCATCTATTGTATAATAACATATTTTAATCAGTTACCTGTTAAGTGTTTTTTTTTTTTACTTTTACAATGGCATATATTTTATTTAATCGGGTAATTTATTACTTATATACTTGTGGAGCAACACCAAAGAAGCTTTTCATCATGAGAGAAGTAAGTTTTACATTTCACAAGGCAATTTTCATTAAAACATTGAAATAATATAACAAATAAGTTAGTAGGTCTGTACTAGAAGTAATATAAATAAATTGAGAAAAGCGATATTGCTTAAAATTTTGTAACTCGACCCGTGTAAATAACTACTCAAATCGAACTAACCATGTAATTAATGAACAAGATTCGTTAGACAACTACCACTTTATGAACAAGAATACACAGAAAATTATTAAAATTATTATTACAACTCGAATAAAAAATCAAACTTATTAACAATTAAAGTATGAGTATGTACAATATTTGTTACAATATTTATCACACCTATCAACAATATTACAAAAATATGTACAACAACGTATATACAAATTTATACCGTAGATACTAATACATATAAATCTAATCATACCTTGTTAAACTGCAAATTGAAAAGGACTTACCTATTTTTATTACGAAGCTAAATAACTGCTGGACCATATTTTAATAGCATTTTAATCTCACAATCCTTAAATTTAAAATGGTAGAAATAAATCATGTTAAGGGCCTGTTGATTGCCTGCAAGATTCTTTAACAGAAAGTCATTTTCATAGGGTTTTCTCGTTTCCGTAATAAATTAAAGCTTTATTTTTAGCGACTGATTTTTATAGAGTCGTCGAATAATGGTAGCTTATTAGTGCTAAAATAAGCCAAATTCAAATTTTATTAAGTTTTTTGCAATTTGCAGGTCAGTATCAGATTGTATATTGATCTAAATAATTATGATACGCGATCGTAACAAATATTTATTAATAGAATTACTACTTGCTTTGTTTACTACTTTTATTTTATTCTAATGTAACATTGACTTTAATTTTGATTTGGATTTTGATTATAATTTTGATTTTGTTTTTTATTGTAATTTAAATTTGGTTTTGGAATTTGATTTTAACTAAAAATTTGATATTGATTTTAATTTTTGTATCTCTTATGTTATTTTTATGTTTTATTTTTTTACTAACATATTTTTATAAGTTTTAATAGTAACACAATATGAATGTTTTCCGAATTAAATATTTAAATTGAATTAATAAAAATCATCAATATTGTTACTTCATACTACCCTAATGAATAACTGTTTCATGAAATCATGATAATTGAGGTCAATTATGCTGATTTTAGAATCAGCAATCCTTAACTTTTGGAATTGTTCTGTAAAGCCATATTTGTTACGGTCGTGAATCGTATTTTAATCAACACATAACCTAATACTAACCTGCAAAATACTTAAGATAATTTGAATTTCGCGGGCTACCTTAGTTCATCCCCTTAATATTGCAAGAACCATAGATTTTTAGATGAAGATGAAGAGATGAAGATTTTTGGCCATGTTACTATGTTACAGACATACTTTTTTCACAATTATAGTGATCGACAGTTAGAATATCAAGTCCCTAGCATGGTTTCAGCTCCGGATCTAAAAAGATGGGAAATTATAATAATACTAGCTGAACGAACAGACGTTGTTCTGTTTCCTAGAACTCGATCGCAGCGCCACCTACCGGCTCCAGTTGTGAATCTAATCCATCCAGGGATCCACTATAACATACACAAAAAAATTCATCAAAATCGGTCCAGCCATTTAGGTTCTAGTACAAAAGAATGATATATATAAAGATAATATTATCAGCCCGTACCAGAGCCACTACATGACAAAAGTCGGATGATTTATGATGGATTACCAAGCTTACTTGACATAGAGTGGCGATTATGTTATCACATTATATAGTACAGCGGTTATTACAAGTGGTTAGGTATCAGTCTGTTAAAATAATAAAATAAACAATTTTACTGAAAATATAAAACGGAACTTTTCAAACAAAATAAATAGCGTAAAAATTGGCACAAAATAAACCACCCTTGATACGAGTAATAAGGCACTAGAACGCGCGGGGCGATGGTATCAACAATAATTCAACACAAGCTTTATGGTTTTGTTACCAAATAATCACAAATTAAGTTGAATGTTGTTAAATACCAATGCGACAACAAAGGTCTCACGTCTAGAATGGTAATTGTTATTAATTATTTTAAATACTATGTATGTTTAAAATACGTAATGTAGAATACCTGATTTCAATTAATGTGACAACCTAATCGCCACACCGTTTATTGGTAGGTATAAACAAAAACAGCAAAAAGCGTCAACCACTAAACATTCTTCACACTAAAGTCCAACATTCTATTATCCCAAACCATCAATAAAAGACAAATCGTACATGTACATCCAGCCTTACAAACGTAATATCACAGATGTCATATTCAAATTTATTACAGCCCACTTAGCGAGTACTTTGGTCACTTTCACTTTAAAATGTATGGAGGCGGCTCAAAAACTGTAGTAATGTATTCGTGGATATTTTAGTATGCGGGACGTGTTTTGTATGAACTTTTAGATATTCGATACGACATTGTGTGTGTGGACGGTTATATAAAATTGAATTGGAGCACTTTATACGTATTTTCTTTATGTATGTGGATGGACGCCCAAAGCGAAGGTATTTAATAATTTCCCCGCCAAAAAAATAAAAAATGCATATCTACTTCTATAAGATTTTATTTGCAATCTGAATACACTAGTGTGATAAGTTATATATTCTTTAACTATTTCCATTTAATACTACAAACATAACCTACAAAATTGATCACCTGTATTGTATCATCATCTGCCTAGCCTTTTCCCAACTTTGTTGGAGTCGGCTTCCAGTCTAACCGGATGCAGCTGAATACCAGCATTTATTATTATTTATTATTTATTTATTTATTAATTAAGGAACAAAACAGAATGTAAACAGAAACATCACAAAAACCTCAATAGGTTTGTCCGGATGTGGAAACACTTTCAAGCAATCTTAATACTAACGGAATATTATAAATCTAAGGTTAAAACATAGTTTATAAAACATTGTGAGGTAGTTAGTACGAGTAAATATTAACTAAAAAGTACAAAAACGACGACGGCGCGGGTCAAACAGTCCGTCGATGATACTACTAATTGAATTAAATTTTACATGGCGCGACTGCCGAACCCAGTTACTGGGTAATACCCCTTGGTAAGAATTGGTTGTCAGAATTTCGGGCTTCCGACGACCTGTAATCATCAGAAATCCTGACATCCTGTACGGTATAACATTAAAATACGCCATTAACATCTATTTTCCATTTTTAACATATAAGCTTGACAGCGCAGCTGGCGCCGTCTATTTTTGTTACGAAGTTACTGGAATCACCGAAAAGGTCGGATAAGAGTGACACTGGCTGCTGACAGTCACTCTAGCAGAGCGTGACATCGATAGTTGCGTGGCGGCTGTCTTCTGATGACAGAAGATGATATCAGGGGGCCAGCTGCGGTACCACGTCCACGAACTGCTATATTCCGGCTCAATCTCGTAAAGGCTATCCTGCACCGTTAAGCCATAATAAAATCTAGATTTAGAGCATACATCTAGTCATTGAGTATTCCATTTACATTTAACTGAAAGTTTAGTTAACTATGGTCAATAATTAAATGAAATGGAAGTATGAATAAGTGATGGATTTCCAACTGAATACTGAAAGATTTAACGTCGGTTGAAGGATTTTGAACAGTTCTATGAATAGCTGATGTTAATATATTTGATTTAGAGATAGAATGGAATAGGCTATAAATATTCATAAACTACTGCGTTTTAAGTTTACTGCCGTATCGGCTGCTGGCTATTCCGATATTTCATTGATGGTAGCAGTAATATTACCTAGTTGAATTATTGATATTGAGCGGTTCTTTGAAGGGAAGAACTTATTTACCCGTGCATTGAACGATTTTTAGTAGGGGCGAAAGTTATGGGTAAGCGTCACCAACATGCTAACGGTGACATGCTTAAGTGACGTGTTGCACTAGACTGAAGACGCACAGCGGCCTGTGTAGATGACGTATACGCATAACATATTTAAAGCAAAGGAGCAAAGGAGGAAGCGCCGATAGCAAATAAACAGGAACCGCTGCGGCAAAGCTCATACGGGGCTCAAAGTGAGCCTGCGTGCAGCAAAGCCGAACACACCGGTGTATATCTCCCGCCTACACTCTACACCACTAAGGCGGAAGACATCGTGTAGTGTTCCGTCGCTTCCACGGATAAGTACCACAGGGCAGCACATAGTCAAGCTAGTGCAAAGTGAAGTTCTACTAACAGTCTTAAGTCATTTTATTAGCACAATTTATTTTGTTTACAATAAAAATATATATGCTTAGGTTAAGGTATTTATCTATGGGCCTGTATTGCCAGAAAATAAATGGATTTATTTTTATTATTATAACATTTATATACCTATGTTATTTCAAAGTTTAAAGTTTTCACTTCCGTCAGCAGCTTCTGATGACTACTTTTTTTTTTAAAACCACATAAGAAGGAATAAACTCCTTTTCATTTGTTACAGAAACAGAACTCACACTACTAGAAAAATGTAATAGATAAATAGAAAATAAAAACAAATACGGAAAGGATTGGGTAAAGAGTTTGAAAAGAAAGTGTAATTAACTTATGTAGTGTGTTTTCACCTTAACAATTACAAGAAATAAAATTGAAGTATCTTTTTGTAATGTCAAAATAACAGCTTTTAGTAAATGTATATGAAACTATATACGGTACTTATAACAATCTTTACAATTTTTTGCTGTCTGTTTGTTCCGGATAATCTCCGAAACAGCTGGACCTATTTTGACGGGACTTTCACTGGCAGTTAGCTGATGTTATAACGAGTTACTTAGACTACTTTTATTTTAGAAAAAGCTACTAGCTAGTTATTAGTATTATTAACACTGGAGCATTGACCGGGAACTTGTATGTCTCCTGTCATCCGGGCTCGATGAGACCCCCATGTCAATTGCCTGACATTGCGAATACTTGTACACGAGGTGCGAAGCTTGTTTCATTTTTTTTTTTTTGGCTTCGCACGGGTTGTGCATTTAGCCAGTGTCATGTAAAATTAGGTAACAAGTAAAAATTATGAAAGGAACTCCATTCAATGCGTGATAAGGACGATAGATGATATCCCGCCCCGCTCCCCTTGAGTTTAAGTAAAGACGTGGCACTTTACTGAAACCTCGCGCGGACTTCTTGAGAGAACTTGAAGTGATGTTGCACTGATTTGTTTCATTTGCCTACACTAATGCAGGTTCACGAACAATTAATGGTTAATAATCCACCACTATTACACATTAATATTCGGCTAAACACAAATTTCAGAAAATAAAACAAAACTGCTAACATGACGCATCACTTTCCCGCCAAGAAGTCCTTGTTTCATTTACTGACCACACAACATGATTCCAAACATACTTCAGCAAGGAGGTTCAAATATACCAGCAGGATTAACTAAAAACAGTGGTACCACAAAAAATTAAACCGTAGGTGTAACAGTACAGGCAAGAGATAAACTGAAAGCAAAAGATGAAAAATAAAAACAAAACACTAGAAACTTCGATTATTTATATGTCTAGATAGAATGTCGCGCTTAAAACTAAAACAAACAGGCCAACTTTGTTAGGCTGGTGTGAGTGACAGCTACGTCTTACACTCGCGTCACGTCATTGTGCTGTCATTGTGGTATTCTAGTACGCGTGCATTTTGCGGCCAACAGTTGGACGCTTATTTTTCGACGAGTTCTGAGCTTTATCTGTCCATCCAGACATATTTATATCTTTGACTAGAAATATAAATTACACAAGAAAAAAATATAGGTAGATATCGGAGAAGACTAGAAATGTATATCTTACTAATGTATCGCAAACCACAATATATCTAAAGGTCTATAGATTTAAACCGGTCAGATCACTCAATACGAGCGGATTCTTCGCTGATAGACGATATTGTTTTTTTTTTATTGTTTGTTCTTCTTGCTTAAAAGGTGATCTCCAACTCATTGTGTGTTATAATTGTATGTAATTGCAATAAACATTTCTTTTTTTTTATTTATTTATTTATTTATTTGTTTATCGACGTGAACTTGTGTTAATATGGGTAATTTGTTAAGTGCGGCTGTAATTACTTCTATTATTAATAAGATGGATGTTAATAAGATTTTTGGCCTGTCATAAGTAGAGATCGGATATTCGGATATTTACCTAAAGTACGTTTTTTTCCCGTCAATGGATACAAAGTATGGAAACGGCTTCTTAAAATATATTTTTATTCCGGGATCGCGGGGTTTCATTAATAACAGTGTGTAGGTATACAATTTTGTATTCCTAAGTATAACAAATATTTCTTATCTATTTAGAACTAGGCAGGAATTTTGTGGAAAATATAACACGTTTAAAAAACACTATTAATACTTCTTCATAACCTTTTATTCTAAAATGAAATATATTTATTCGGGGATACACAGTACATAAGAGTAGTTCTTAAAAACTTGTCAGTCCTGGAAACCGACACTTTTTCCCGTACCGAAGCGCACTCCATACTAGTCAACTGTCAAACTTTAGGTGAATATGCATCCGAATATCCGATCTCTAGTCATAAGTCACTGAGAAGATTTTTTGGAAGAGCTTAGAATTGTTCCAAGTGAAAAGATTCATTCGTTAAAGTAATTTATGTAAAAGTGGGTGTTGTTAATTTATGGGAACACATATTATAAAAAAATAAGAAGATTGTATTTTGACTCGTAAGGCAATATTGACAAAGCTATTAGCGGTGCTAATCTGTGTGCTAGGCATACCACTATTTGAGGTCATTATCGAAAACGAAGGTGTTACGGTACCAAATCAAATAGTATTTGTAGAACTACTTAGTCATGGCCTAAAGAGCAAGGACATAATATTTATGATGTAGATCAGTATCCACATCATAAATATTCTTTCTTTGCTCTTACAACGCATTAGTATGCATTGTATATATTCAAAAATAAAAGTCGAAAGTAAATTACAAACTTACTTGTGTCATTAAGTTTGAAACTTAGTTAAACTTGAGAATTTTTCTCGTTACATTTTCGCCCGTAAAGTTTTATGAAAATTCTGTGTCCGTTATTTATTAAATTCGGAAAGTTCTCGGAACAATGGTGCGCATGGTGGTCTTGAAGATAGTTAAAATACATTTTATTGTAGGTATACTGAAACATTTTGAAAAAAAATATGAGTATGTCATTAGTTCGACAAACAAATGTGCGACATGTCATTAGGTCGACAGGGATCGATGGCTCGTTAATATAAGTTTGACAGGTCGTTGGATCGACAGTTCATAAGTTCGAAAAGTTGTTATTGGTTATATACATAATATCTTTGTGTGATGTCAAGAGTCATTTATAGGTGCCAGAAGAACATAGCATATTGAATATGATTAATTTATAGGTTGATTGGGTAAACTATATGGCAGAGAAAATTTTGATTACGATCTGAGTTTGACGTAAAGGGATATACGGTGAAAAATAAATCACGGAAGCCGAGACAACCAGAGAACCTGAATTAGTGTTTTCTTCAAGCAAGCCTTTCTGTGTGAGATTAGTCTAATTAGTAAAGTTCCAAAGGGTTCAAAGACAGAATTTCCACTCGGAGATTTTGCTTCATTACCCCTTGTTTGAAGTGGTCCGGTAAACTTGTTCCGCGCCATTATCTATCATTAGGATCAATTGTGCGAGTAAACGATTGGATCGCCCATTATTTCCTTCAAGAACTATAAGTAATTATAAAATAATTGTTGTATTTGTTGTTGTACGGTTTTAAAAAGGTTCTTTGCGGTGGTAAAATTTGACTTATGCCATATTTTTTTTTTAAGTAATAGAATGGGATGTGCGTGAGAATACAACATGTCCCGGAATTAGCACACACCACCAAACACCCCAATGAGAATATTATGTTATAATCATAATACATACACTACATTTTTATTATTATGTATAAAACATTGTTTATTTATTAAATTAGATATACTGATTGTGGGAGAAAATTGTGGTTAAATTACAAATCTACGCACGCACGCACACCGTCTTCGTTAATTTTGGTTTGTTTTGACTGTACAGTGGGAGTGTGGCTGTAATTTACGTAGTTTTAATTATTTCTGGAATAAAAAATATACATAATATATATATATTAAAAAACCGGACAAGTGCGAGTCGGACTCGCGCACGAAGGGTTCCGTACCATTATCTATAAAAATGGCAAAAACATCACGTTTGTTGTATGTGAGCCCCCCTTAAATATTTATTTTATTCTGTTTTTTAGTATTTTTTGTTATAGCGGCAACAAAAATACATCATCTGTGAAAATTTCAACTGTCTAACTATCACAATTCATGAGATACAGCCTGTGACAGACGGACAGACAGACGGCGGAGCCTTAGTAATGGAGTTCCCGTTTTACCCTTTGGGTACGGAACCCTAAAAACCGCAGAATATGGTATAAGGGATGAATATTAATAAGAATATGGTACCTATGGTATATGGCAGAAGATCTGTTACAGAAACTTGAAATGTAATATTAGCTAATATTACTTCTTTTACCAGCAGAGGAGAGAAGCTCGAGGCTAAGTAATAACAGCCGCATGGGTCGATCCATCAGGTTAAGCTACGCTTGCCGGTTTTGGTCCATGGATGGGTGACCATCTTTACATACCGAGACTCCTCCGTGCCTCGGAAAGCATGTTAAGCCGTTGGTCCCGGCCGTCATTTGTGAATCTGTGACAGTCCTTACAGTCAGAAGCCCGAAAGTCTGGCAACCAGTCTTACAAAGACATATCGTATCGCAGTAAATGGGCTGTGGAGGTCAGATAGGCAATCGCTCCATGTAAAATACCGGTATTCAGCTGCATCCGGTTAGACTGAAAACTGACCTTAACATAGTTGGGAAAAGGCTGGGCAGATTGATTGATTGTTTACTTACTTCTTGTACCAGCAAGAGGATGAAAGGCTATGGTATGTTAAGTTATGAAGACTCCGATATTGGCGATAAACCGATGCGTTGACTGTGTAAAAGCTGAATTACATTTGTAGTATCCAGGGAAATATATGAAAAGAGAGAATTTATATAACAAGTGACCAGTACTTATCAACAATAAGTAAAACAATCAAGCCGGTTCGACGCGCGCTTTCCACGCGCCGCTGTGTCCGCAGTCCATGCATATTTCATGAGCGCACTGAGTGCCGCCACGTGGGAAACTTCAATGTGGATTATTTAGTGAGATACACGCTTTTTTTGTTAAAAGTGTGGGATGGTCGAATGGATAAAAATGAAGTTGGATCATGTTATGATGGTGGAATTACCTAGTTATGTTCACTCTTTTGTGGGTAACGCTACGATTTAAATAATACTCCAAAGTCATTACCGACTCAATTCACTAGTAGTATTTAAGTTTATTTTTCTCTTAACATTGTCTTCACTGAAGGTCATCAGTTTTGTAAAATATTTTGTGTCTTCAGAGGCGATTAAGTTTCCTCTTCACGAATGCAAACTGACATATCTTCTTCTGTCTGCTTCTAAACAGTTCTTTCGCCAGGCGACGTCTGTGCCCTATTCTACACTTTGTAAATTACTATTTTTACTCACGACACGACAGCCAAATTAAACGGATTCGTGATATAATTTTTATCCTCATAGCCAAAAACCTTATTTATTTATTTTATTATTTATGCACACACAGTACACAGAAATACGACATACTTATTACGTTGAGTACAAAAGTACTGCTTATTTGTTAAGAAAGGCCAACGGCAGATTTCGTACCGCATATTTTTGTTGTTGTTTTGTTATAGAATTTATACCACTTACTAAGGCAACTAATGCATTTATTTTTATGTAAGTGTACTATTTTTAGAAGTTCGGATTAATGAATAATATCAATAAAAAGATTTTAATAATTAAACGTAATAAAATCGTAAACTAAACGCAGTTATGTTTTTTAAAGTTGCCATATGTAAAATAACACTAATAACGAAATGATAGATTCATTATTTAGAAATAGAAATAACATTAAATATAATTAAACTCTAATATATTATACCTAAGAATACGTGATTGTTACCTAAAATCATAATACTTAACAATTTAATGATAGGAATGATTTTCGTCATCAATATTATTTTTGTTCATATGGCAATTATTTATTGACAGGTAAAGAAAATCTGTATTACTGTTACTGTCTTTCAGTTCAGTTCGGTGGTTCAGTTCTTTGCTGTTGTTTTGGGTGGTGGTTTGTGACTGCATCTGAGCAATTTAGTGAATTAACTTTATCATTATCAAACTGTTGCAGTATGCAGCTGGACATAGATATCTCCTAATACACCCCTCACTGAGTAGGTACGATTCTCATCTCAATCTACCTACTTAATAATAAGTAGAACACTACAAAGATAGCGACAAGCAATCTAGAACATTTACTTTATCACCAAAACAATGTTTATGTACCTTTAAGTAACAATCTTCATTGATATACTAGTACATAACCTTAAAAAATAAAACTAGTTATAACTTTTACGTCCCAACTTCTAAAAATCTAAGAATTTAAAAAGGGCTTGTCTATCTTATTAACTACCAATTAAAACAAAAAATATCCCAAAACACGAAATTTTATTAGCGGTACGAAGTTCCCATACAAGCCTGCCGTTCACCTTTCTTCCAGCAGACCTGCGAAAGGAGAAATGAAAAAAAAAATCTAGACAATCAAACCGTGAAAAAGAAAACATACAAAATCAAAAATCAATCAAAATATTGTCAACCGTGAAAACGGTTTTGCGGGGCAACGTCCTAAAGTCGAGATTTTTAGTAACGTTGTTTTTAATAAATAAATAATAATAATAGTGTGTGAGAACAAGAAGAGAAAAATATGAATATGCCAAGTCTTAAACTAAAATATTAAATATAGGTACCTACACGTATGAGAAAAAAATTACATAAATATTTATACTTAAATAAATATATAAAGCATATAAAAAGAGGAGCTTGTAGCTAAATAATAACTGCCGCACGGATCGATCGTTCAGGTTAAGCTACGCTTGCCGCGACTGGTCCGTGGATGGGTGACCATCTTTTTATACCAAGATTCCTCCGTGCCTCGGAAAGCACGTTAAGCCGTTGATCTCGGCTGTCATTTGTAGATCTTTGACAGTTGTTACGGGTCGTCAGAAGCCCAAAAGTCTGACAACCAGTCTTACCAAGGGATAACGTGTTACCCAGTAACTGGGTTGTGGAGGTCAGATAGGCAGCCGCTCCATGTAAAATACTGGTATTCAGCTGCATCCGGTTAGACTGGAAGCCGACCCCAACATAGTTGGGAAAAGGCTAGGCAGATGATGATAATATATAGATATATATAAATACTCTCAGCTGAGAGGAAACTTTCAAATTGTATATTTAGGTCAGCGTGTCTATAAAAAAAAGTTATCTACAGAAGTAGATATTATCTGTTCCTATCTATTTCTATAGCTTTTTAGCCTCTGTCTTGTCTAGCCAGACAAAATTCGTGACTAAACCTAAATACCTAAAAACCTATAGTTTAGCACTAAGCACAAAAATTTTGCGACACGAACAAGGTCACACGAATTCGCCTGTTATACTAATAGCCGTCCGAATTTTATGCAGCATTTCACTAATGAGCACATAAAAATGAAAGCAGTAAAATACTACCTAATTACTTTTGAACTGGTTTATTTAGTTATTATTATAATAAAATGGGGGATGTCGTGAGTTAGATTATTATTTTATTTTGGCTTTGGTGTGACTTATTATGTTTTTGACTGTGAAACGTTGATAATGTTGAAAAGGTGCTGTTTGATTATTAATGGTATTTTGACATGAGAGTTTATTTCATTTTGTGGTTTTATCGCCAACCTATTTCGAACCATTTCCGTCACGTTCCGCTCGTCCAATAAGGGTGCAGCTCCTAGAATATCCTAGGATATTCAGCGTCTAGAATATTCTAGAAGCCATGTGACATTGTAAAAGACGCGCGCCCTTGTTTTGAAAAAGCGATTACCTTGCTAAACCATTTATGTAGCTTCTGCCCTGAACCCTAATGTTTTATATTATATATATGCGTTAATGGTAAAATACCCCTTATAGCGCATGCGTTATAATATATGATTCTTTATTTTACTTTAGTTAAGGCTCCATTTTCATGGGCGAGAAAATCGTGGCGATAGTGTCGCCGAGCCATCAAATTCAATAGATACTCTATGAACCAATATACACACAGCGATAACATCGCAGCGATAATTTGAAGGCACAAAATCAAAATCAAAATCAAAAGTCATTTATTCAAACTAGGCTGAGAATCAGCACTTTTCGAACGTCAAAAATTACATAAGACAGTCCCCCAAAAACGCCCACCCTTCACCACTTCCTAGTGCTTTAGCTGGGAAGAAGAAGTGGCGCAACAAACTCCCCAGCAGCACAGCTGTCTGTTCAGATATAAAACTTGAATCTATACAATAAAATGTAAAAGAATTTGCATTACGCAACACAACATTAGATTATTTGCCTTATGTTAGCTAGCACACGCCACTATACCAAAAAAAAACATAAAAATCGTCGAAAACTATACTCAAGCAGAAATAACGTAAACAGAACGTACCTAAATAAAAGCCTCCAGGCATAATGGCCGTTCCCGCCCACACAAAGCTATAGCTGCAACTCGAAGTCAAAAATGATAAACTAGCACCATCGTAGTAAAATAAAAAACAGTTAATCATTAATAACAATAATAAAACCATGGTCAGCAAGACGACCAGTCACCACAAGCAGCACCCGTTCACGAGCATAACGCAAAGATCAGCCATCACCCCCCTTGCCATATTTGAGGGAAGGAGGCAACCCGACCCCCGACGCTACCGCAAGCAGTGACATCTAAGGGAGCATGACGAACTTGCTGCCGGTTGCTCAGGCAAGAATAATATAATCAATTGTCTAGGTCGCTAGCTAACCACTTATTGCAATACAACTCATAAAAAAAACATTTTCATGAGTATATTATGTCACTAATAAATAAAAATAAATTGACTTAGACAGTCAAATAAAAATAAACAATTATATGAACTCATATAACCTGTCAGTAGGTACGCTAATTCTGGAGAAAGAACATGAACATTGTCTTGAGTTAATCACAGCGACCAACTATTCTTATCGTTTAAGTAGTCATTGATAGAATAGTATGCCTTTGAACAAAGATTGGATTTAACTTTAACTTTAAACGCATTAAAAGGCAAATCTAACAAAGAAGAGGGTAGCTTGTTATAAAAAGTTATACCAAGTCCAACAAATGAGTTATGAACCTTATGAAGCCGGTGAAAAGGAGCATGTGCACAGCGTGACTATCGCCACGCGTCTGTGGAGATGGCCGCCTTAGGTAATGTTGGCCTTTGGACAGGCACGTAGTAGAACGAACAAGGATATTTGATCACAAATCTTTGATTCTATTTAGGCCCATCGTCCATTAAGCTACTCAAAACTAACTAGCTACAAAATCAAATCATCAATGAGTAGCCAGAATGTCAAAGCACTAGTATTTCAATGGTGGTGCGTACACGACGCGGTTTACTAACGCGTCATGTTATTCTTTAATAACATGACGCGTTAGTAAGCCGAAATAAAATATTTTTCTTTCTTTAAAGAAAGAAAAATATTTTATTTGGGCCACGCACAAAAAATACAAAAATAGCATTAGAACTAACAATATCCAAAAAAAACAATCAAGACTTGTGCGATGCCAAAAAGGCAATCTCAGCATAATGCTGCGATATTTAAAAAATAAATACCGCAGCGCTGGTATTCTGATAGGGCCCGCTCTGATGCCGTGGTTGATTACGGCCCGTACCCTATTATCGAGAGGAGGTCTGACTCCCAGCAGTGGGAACATTATAAGCTGGTTATGCTGGTTACATTTGAGTAGGTAGCGTACCTATATAGTGGACGACGGGGCTTAGAACAACCGCAGTTAATCACCATCATCCTACTAAAATGAGTCTAAAATAATCTTTTCTATCTATTGTGACATCTCATCAGGAGCTCGTGGCTAAGTAATAAATCCAACGTAGTAAACGTCATTATCGTATTTTTGTATTGCCGAAATCCACATTAAATACCACATTTATTAGCCCCCTAACACGTATGGCAAAGCAATATAATGAAAGGCCCAACTTGACAGATTACCCTATTGATTTTTTCTCCATGAGTTTCGCTTCATACAGGCGTTCCTTATTTAAACAGTGCGAAGAGTGCACGTCTGTGTAACTCAAATTGGTTTGTTTTGTAGTGTTCTAGATTTTAAGTCTCTAGACACACTTTATTTTTCTCTTTTGTCTCTTGTTCATAAGCTAATGTCATGCATACCTGTTATTTGCATGGTTACTGAAGTGCCAATTTTTTATGTTATTTAATTTGAATTGTAAGTGACTGCGCTGATGGTGTGCTTATTATAAATAAATAACAGCCGCACGGGTCGATCTATCAGGTTAAGCTACGCTAGCCACGGTTTTCATGGATGGGTGACCATCTTTACATACCAAGTCTCCTCCTTGCCTCGGAAAGCACGTTAAGTCGTTGGTCCCGGCTGTCATTCGTGGATCTTTAACAGTCGTTACTGGTCGTCAGAAGCCCGAAAGTCTGACAACCAGTCTTACCAAGGAGTATCGTATTACCCAGTTACTGAGTTGTGCAGGTCAGATAGGCAGTCGCTCCATGTAAAATACTGGTATTCAGCTGCAACCGGTTAGACTGGAAGCCGACCCCAACATAGTTGGCTAAAGGCTAGGCAGATTGATCTAGCCTGTGACATCTCATTGTTAGGCGAAGGACAAAATGAGGGATGGTTTTTGATTAACAAAGACTAAAGTCAAATACAACCTACTTGCAAATTATTCCTTTTCCCGAGAGAAATCAGAAAAAGCGCAGACGCTGGAAGATAATATTTGCACACCTTCCATTACAGAAAATTGCGCAGCGAGCAGTGGTGGCCCATGTGGTAACGGCCCCAACTTACGAGTTGTAGGTTATGGGTTCGAACCCAGGCTAGCGCTTTACTTTGTGTAAATAATTTCATCACCACTGCTCTCAAAACGGTGAAGGAAAATATCGTGAGGAAACCGGCATGTCCTAGAACCAAAAATTCGAAGACATGTGACATCTACCAACCCGCACTGGGCCCGCGTGGTGGATTACGGCCCACTTCTTCTCACAGAAAGAGGAGGCTGATTATGTACTAGGTAACATATAACAATTATTTTACTCCAAGTTTTAAGGCCTATTCTGATAATTATAAGCGATATCGCTGTCACGATCCGCCTTCTGGTTAGTCTCTTTGGATCTGAGGGCCTTGACAAAGTAACATCCGATTAGCGATGACGCTAGTAGAAAAGCCAAAAAATGTATGGGGTTGACATAAGCTGTCGAAATTTCACGTGATCATAGGTCAACGAATAGAAATTAGCTAGACAATGTTATCATCATTCGATTCCATGAAACGAATCGACAGCGTCTAATGATAACTTACATAGAGATCCGTAGCCAAGTGGCACTTTTGACAAGCGTTATCGCTAGTTATCGATTCGTATAAAGGAATTCGAATCGAAAACTAGCGATAACGCTTGTCAAAAAGTGAAATTAACGATAACGATTGTAGAAATAGAATCGCTCCGAAGTGAACGCCATTTGTCTAGGCGGGCTCTGGTTCGCCTTCTGGTTAGACTCTTTGGACCAGTATTGCTACCGAGAGCGACAGCAATATCGCTTTTAATTAAGTGAATAGGCCTTTAATGAGCAAATTCATGAGTAGGTACCCGACTAATCAATTATGTCCTCCACATGAACAAACTACCGGCGTTCGCTGACACACCACAACAATTAATCATTCGAGTTGTTAATTAAACGGTCAGTTTCATTACTGTGCGCCGCCATTTTGTGTTTCCATTAATTATATTATTACACTGCCTCTTTTACGCTGTGACTTTCTGCGAAAGCATTTGAGTTTCGATGGCTTGATTTATGGTGTTGTGTGGCTGTGGTCTTAGGCATTAAAGGCCACCCTTAAGCAGCACATACACATCAAATCTGATTGATGTAAAACCATTAGTAAGTCATTGTAATGTACCTCTTATCTCATTGTTATAAAGTATACATTAGAATGTATTGAAATCACTTACTAATGGCTTTACCTCGATTCTGAATATACTACCTTAGGCTGTCTTACTACATACACGAAAAGGCCATCTTCAAAGCAAATCTTACATCAGTTCCGCTACAAAACTTAGCTTTGATGGAAAAATACACGTGGCTTCGTAGCTTAACTTCACTGCTTAGCTACCTCACACATCTGTCATGTAAAGGCAGCCTTAAGTTATTTTGAAAAGCCTATAATATGTAGTAGGCGTTTTGTTGAGACAACTATGAATTATCAAGTTATTGAACCTTTTAAAACAAATCATAGTCTGAAGCTTAGATCAGCTTTAGGACACCAATGCCTTTTTCGTATTGCTTCTCCAAAATGATGTAAGAAACATTTTCGTAATGATTATCGAAAATGGATAACATTATCAAAGTAAAATGTATGAAAACTCAATCCCTTATTGAATAAAACCAGTCCTGGGATAGTCAGGGGTCTACTGCGAAGCGTTAATCCGACGTATCGGCCGAATATTCGGCCGTTTCTTGACTTCCAAAGTTTCCTTTTTTGATTTTGAATCCTAACCCGACTTCAAGTCACATGTTTGTCTTTGACTTATCTCTTTGACTGTCGTTTTTTTTTTCGCCTTAGTCAGCCATAGTCAGCCGTAGTCAGGGGGTCTACTCCGAAGCGATAATCCGAAGTATCGGCCGAACATTCGGCCGTTTCTTGACTTTCAAAGTTTCCTTTTTTGACTTTGAATCCTAACCCGACTTCAAGTCACATGTTTGTCTTTGACCGTCGTTTTTTTTCCGCTGTAGTCAGCCGTAGTCAGAAAACGGCGGAACATTCGGCCGATACTTCGGATTTATCTTGGAGTAGTTCCCCAGTTCCGGAAACACTGCTGTTAGAAAAGAGAGATCGTGGCTTGGAATAGCATGTTCGATTTCATCAAACCTTGGCATTTAATTCAGTTAAGGCGGAATTTCAACACTAAGACCATTCTACCTCCTCCTGTATCTATACTAACCCTCCCCAACGATTTAAATCATCATCCATATCCATTCCAATATTCAACCCATGAATCCAAATATATACAACGACACATCGTAAACACATCATCTTCAGTTACAGGTGGCTACGGCGTGGGATCGCATTAATCTCTATTGGGCAAAATTATTAATTACCAATAAGTAGCAATATAGTTTACTGCTAGCCTAGTGACCTGTCGAATGACTAATGTGTGCGTGGGAAGATAGAACTAATGTGTATGTACGAATATTAGAAATAGGTTCTGAGCTGTGAATTTAAATCAGAATTTATGTGAAGAAAATTATAGAGGTATGAGGAACAGGATGGAAAGTTCATCATCTTCCATTGAAAAAGGAGGTTCATCCGAACAGTCGGATGTTGCGTCGAGAGAGCTACTGCCCGCAGGTTGTTTTCGATTTTCTGTATACCTACCATAGTTCGCTTGTGGCGTGCGCTGTACAAAATTATGTACAGTGTTTTTATCTCACAAAGCGACGCGCGCTTTAGTTGTGGTAATCAAGAATACAAACATGCTGTGAATGTATGCGTGAAGACGAGTAGCGTCAGCTCATAACATACACACGCACACGCACACACACACACACACTTCCGATTTCGCCATTGTCTTGGACGCTGTAAATGTGAGTGTAAGCACAGGTGAAGATCTCCTGTGCGTACACTCACATTTACAGCGTATTTGTACACTTGGTAACCACAAGTAAAGCGCGCGTCACTAATAAATATACTACAGGCGATTAAAAAGTCACTGCAGTTCCATCAAACTGAAACAAATTAAGGAAAATCTTGACAGGGTTCAGTCTCTTTGCCCCTTATTACAAAACAAGGACTATCTTCAGACCCAGGTTTAAAACATGGAGCCATTATGGAATTTCGAACTTTATTCCGACTATGGTAAAGTTCCTAAACACAAAACTGACAACTTAGTACCGAACTAAGTTTTCAGTTTTGTATAAAGAACGGTATTTCAATCACTGTTACGTTCTTATTACAAAAACTGGCTGCATGGTTATGCCATGTCAAAATATAAATCTTGTTTTGTAATAAGGCGGTTAATGTTTTCATCCTCAGTCTAACCATAAAAGCTCGAATTATTGCGATTTACTGTGAACAAAAGAACAACAGTCACAAAGTCATTTTCGCAATAGTCATTGCTGACGTTTTGTTAATTGTTACTTAGAAATAAATATATTGGTATCCAATTCCACGGCAACACTCTTTAGCTTTTTACGGAACTTTGAATAAAAAAAGAACTTTCTAATGAATATTTTTTTTTTTTAATAATTAATTAATTAAAAATTAATTATTCATTATTTATATAATTAATACAAAACAAGTTTTCTAAAATGTCCTTTAAAAAAAACAACAAATCAAAACACCACTTTAAAACCAGTGAATACCATTACGGTAACTAAATATTGACATCTTAGCAAATAAAATAATTAACAAAAAACAAGTACACAAGAGAATTCCCTGACCGTCACATTGTTGCCTATTTCAATAACAAAGCCAAGGCGGGCATTAAAATATTTGTATAATAACTCCAACATTAATATTAATACAGAGAAAGTGTTTTTGTTCAAGCAATTAGGGTAATAACAGCAATCTAACTTTTTAGTGTCAAGTTCGTATCGCGTATCGCGTAAAGGGGTTCCGCAAAAAAAATATTTTATTTTCAAACATGATAATATTGACAAAATATATAAGCTAACAGTCATAAAATGGTAAAGTCATATGTAAGTATATATTTAATGGCTTATTCAGAAAATTTATTTGAGTTTTATCAACTGCGAATTATTTCATGAGCACCTTTGCGTTATCATGCGACGTAGTTATGTGATGACCCCAGAACCACTTTATTAAAATGTTTCTAAAACTTATGTGTTGTTTGAATCTTAATTTCTCTTGAGGTTTCGTTAAGTAAAATAAATAAAATTTATTGATAATTTATTAATAATCATTTTAGTTACAGTTGGCAAGACTTTTGCTCTTTGTATAATAAAACTAGCCTCGTGTACAAAGCCTGCTAAAGCCTGTATTTTTCTAATACTTTATTCGTCATTCGAAGTTTTGAGTAATCATAGGGAATGCAAGTTCTTGGCTCCTACGGATCCCTAAAAACTTACTTTTTTAATACAACTTTTATGACTGTACTGTATTATTCTCTGAGAACACCACTAATGGGTGCCCAGAATTATTTCGTTCCCATGTTTCATATTTTTAATTCATCACTTCCTTGAGAACATAACGTTTATGTACTTTTGTCAGTCAATAATTGAGTTTTAGCAAACTGCTTGATGTTTCCGTTTCCAGGTTATTAGGGGATTAAATAAAAGTGGAGTATGTCAGCTGTTTGATGTGTAGCTTTCATTTTTTTATCATTTTCTTCTAAGTAAAAGTTTGTTACTAATCTACTTATTGTATGTAATGTGAGGACCTAAAACGTTTTTTAACACGTCGTCAAGTCATGCCGCGTCGCCGTAAGCGAATCAAATCAAAATCGTTTATTTGCATAAAATGTGGGGGTACAAAAAATGTTACATATAAAATTCAGTGCAAAAACACATTCTGCCATGCACAGCATGCAAATATTCACGGCCTATTCACGGCATGTTTAAGAACCTTTTTATTCAGTGGTTGTATTACAGATCTTGAGTTTATCTAGGAAGCAGCCTTGATTGGACAGGAATAAATGTGACGTAGTTACTCGCGCGATCAATCAAGTCGCGTTTGTACGTTTTATTTCATGTAAACGATCGCGTAATCGTGTATTCGCGCGTCATTCACTTTCAGTTAGGACCAGAGTTAACCATATTACAACAAAAAATACAATTTTCGCATAAAAAAGAAAAAACTACAATGCTACAATCCTCCTCCTTTTACTTCCACTTAAAGGGAGTCGGATAAAGCAACTAAACTCCATTGATACAACAAAGAGTTATTAGTTAACTTAGTTCTTAGGTTAAATTAAAACGTATAGTAAAAATTATCATGCTTGAACTAAAACTTCATAAATTAAAAAGTTTCCCCATTTCTTGCAGAATGAGCTTTATTTCAATGAGGGTTTTCATAAAAATGCACCCCACAAGTTGACGCCACTTTGGCAAGAGTTCTTCATTTTGACAATGAATATAAAATATAATTATGAAGACGTTCATCATTCAGTCACGACTAAAGAAAATATAGGCGCGTTAATCCTGAAATCTCAGTGCTGCCACTTATAGTTGTCAAAAAATAATAGGCCCGTTTTGACATTTAACTTGAATCGATTTATCGTGAGTTCGCGATTGAGCATCGTGACGTAACTAGTGAAGTAACCATACGACTCGGTACTCGATACTCGCGATGGTCAATCGCGACGTAACTAGTGAAGTAACCATACGACTCGGTACTCGATACTCGCGATGGTCAATCGCGACGTAACTAGTGAAGTAACCATACGACTCGGTACTCGATACTCGCGATGGTCAATCGCGACGTAACTAGTGAAGTAACCATACGACTCGGTACTCGATACTCGCGATGGTCAATCGCGACGTAACTAGTGAAGTAACCATACGACTCGGTACTCGATACTCGCGATGGTCAATCGCGACGTAACTAGTGAAGTAACCATACGACTCGGTACTCGATACTCGCGATGGTCAATCGCGACGTAACTAGTGAAGTAACCATACGACTCGGTACTCGATACTCGCGATGGTCAATCGCGACGTAACTAGTGAAGTAACCATACGACTCGGTACTAGATACTCGCGATGGTCAATCGCGACGTAACTAGTGAAGTAACCATACGACTCGGTACTCGATACTCGCGATGGTCAATCGCGACGTAACTAGTGAAGTAACCATACGACTCGGTACTCGATACTCGCGATGGTCAATCGCGACGTAACTAGTGAAGTAACCATACGACTCGGTACTCGATACTCGCGATGGTCAATCGCGACGTAACTAGTGAAGTAACCATACGACTCGGTACTCGATACTCGCGATGGTCAATCGCGACGTAACTAGTGAAGTAACCATACGACTCGGTACTCGATACTCGCGATGGTCAATCGCGACGTAACTAGTGAAGTAACCATACGACTCGGTACTAGATACTCGCGATGGTCAATCGCGACGTAACTAGTGAAGTAACCATACGACTCGGTACTCGATACTCGCGATGGTCAATCGCGACGTAACTAGTGAAGTAACCATACGACTCGGTACTCGATACTCGCGATGGTCAATCGCGACGTAACTAGTGAAGTAACCATACGACTCGGTACTCGATACTCGCGATGGTCAATCGCGACGTAACTAGTGAAGTAACCATACGACTCGGTACTAGATACTCGCGATGGTCGATCGCGACGTAACTAGTGAAGTAACCATACGACTCGGTACTCGATACTCGCGATGGTCAATCGCGACGTAACTAGTGAAGTAACCATACGACTCAAGTCACCCATCGATTCAAGTTAAATGTCAAAACGGGCCTATTATTTTTTGACAACGACAATAATATAAGCTTGTTTCATAACCATCACCGAAAGACGTGCACTGCTGGACATAAGCCCCCAAGCAACGCCACTTCGACAATAATTTCTGTGCTTCCTGCATCCAGCGGCTTATAGGTTGCTTGGGGTTGAAACATCAATTTAGCCTCGTGTAGAGGCTAAATTGATGTTTCCCAAATATAACGAAAATAACACAAAACCACAGTTGCCACATTCACGTTATCATAATCGCTCTATAATGTTCCCACGGCTGGGAAACAGGCCTTCTCTCTTCGAGAAGGAGTGGGCCGAAATCCACCACGCGGGCCCAGAGCGGGTTTTTGGATTTCACATGTCTTCGAATTTTTGGTTCTGGGACATGCCGGTTTCCCCACGATGTCCTTCCTTCACCGTTTCGAGACCAGTGGTGAAGAAATTGTTTACACAAGGTAAAGCGCTTGCCTGGGTTCGAACCCATGACCTACAAACTCGTAACTACTGCTCTCTGTCTTGTCTGAACTTTTTCAAAAACACCTTATAGATTTAAAAACCCATCGTCAATAACATTACTATTTAATTTTAATCTGGACCCCACATTAAGTAATTTGCCAAAGAACAGTACATAGGATTTTTTAATCATATCATAACATTACGCCTGTATTCCCCGAGGGATTAGGCAGAGGTGCACCTATAGTACACACACAGCCGCGTTGGTGTAGCGGTCGCAAGCGTTACTGCTGAGCATGAGGGTCTGGGTTCGATTCCCAGATCGGGCAGTGTTATTTGGCTTTCCTATCAAGAATTTCTCAGTAGTAGCCCGGAGTCTGAATTTGTGCCCGGCTGATGAGAATAGGCTCGCTCCCTATGGGACATGGGACTTAAACATAACTGGTGAAATATGGGTGTACTACAGGTACACCTCTGCCTAACCCTTCGGCGATTACAGGCGTGACATTATGTTATATTGAAACACTAGCACTTATTATTATAGACGACTTTGACCAGCAGTGTGTATACATAGATACATTACGCCTATTCAAATGACGTCTTCAATTAAAATGTGGGGAAGCACTCAAATTCTCCCACAATTTCCCAGTATTGGCGTAACATGTTTATCTATTTTGCCAAACGCAACGTTACGCCTTATTTTCCATGAAAATAGAACCGATTCGAGGAAGAGCTAGCACAGTGTGCAAATAATAGATAAGTACAGAAGGTCTGCGCCTTATAACAAGCGAGAACGCACGCACACATAAACACGCGTCAAGTACAGCTAGTGTAAGCGCACTGTCGGGACAGTTCAACTCAAAGCTGCAATGGCTCTTTCTCCAAAAAACCCTTTCAAACATGGCCCTGCTTTGTTAGACATTCATAAAATCTTAATAATATACAATGTCTGGACTTTAAAAGAGACCATGACCTCTGAGTTTGTTTCGGCATTTCTTCTCAGGGATCAGCCAGCTAGAAAATGCCGGCGTCATCTAGTTTTAAAGTATTGACCAAAAATTGACGTGTGAAGTTCTACATACAGAAAAAAAATGAATTCATCGCCATTTCATTTAATTTCACTCGCGACTGGAATTTGTTTGATATTGTCGAACGCGCCTATGTGTGCGTGCACCTGTTTTCACTAATTGCAAGTACGGAACCGAACTTCTGTATTATTCTTTTCACAGTGTGCCGAAAACGATATCTTTCCGACGCGACTCGCCAATTAATGGCTGTATTGGATTCCAATCGAGCGCTGTGTGCATCCAATGACTCGTTTTTCCTTTGTCCATTCATTTCATCGTGTTGTGGCAATGCTATAAGCTTTCCACGGATTGTTCTTTTAAAAATACTTTCACGTTTAGTTTGTATTTAATTTTACTTTATTATAACCTTATGCTCATAAAAGTGTAAAATGTTAAGATCTGTGGTATGTTGATAATATTGGAAAAGCGTTTTGGTAATAAAGGTCAACAAAGGGCACAATCATAAATGGGCGATGAGTTTGATTTACTAAAATTACACAGAATATTATGTTACTATCTTACAAGATACTCGTACTATTTTAAAAGATAAGATTTAGCAAAGACAACTTCCCTTGTTACATTAGCTATCATTTCACATCACATCTTCATTTCTAATATGTACAAAATAACGTAAACTCATACACCTCAAGTTACATAAATTAAACTACATGGGGTCAGGGCTTCAAACCGGTTAATTTTTATTTCTGAAGATACAACTTATTTTTGATACAATTGTTATTAGCTTCAAAGCTTGCTTCATCACATAAAGTTCAGCTTTGATTTTGTATCAAAATATTAAATTGTTAAAGAAACATGTTCCAAAACCTTTATAATAACGGTTAAGGTTACATAGAAAATTATCCGGTTTCCGAGCCCTGCATGGGGTCTACTCCGAAGCGCTACACCGAAGTATCGGCCGAATGTTCGGTCGTTTCTTTACTACGGCTAACTATCGCTGACTACGGCGAAAAAAAAAAAGAAAAGACAGTCGAAGAGATAAGCCAAAGTCAAAACTGTGACTTGAAGTCCAATATGGACTCAAAGTCAAAAAAGAAAACTGTGGCCGATACTTCGGTTTAGCGCTTCGGAGTAGACCCCCATGTTAGTAAAGTTTGACAGTTGTAATACCATTTACACTGAGTTCAAGTACAAGTCGTACAAAATGTCAATAAATTCGTGAAATGTAGAGCTAGCTACAGCGTGTTCAGTGTTGAATGTGTTGATATTGGATTTCAATTCTACTCCCTCCATCGCGGCACTATAGTTTTCTTTTAGGTTTTCATTTATTAATGGTAGCACCATGTATTTTGACTTGTTGTGGATTTTAGTATTAGAAGTATAAGTTAAACGTTACTTTTCTTATTTTGAATTATCTATTAAATGTATGTCATAATATAACTGTTACATATTTGGCCAAATTAACTATGAAGGCAAAAAATAAACTTTTGTTGTTTAACCTTTTTTTTCCGTGGAAAAATCCTCATGGATAGCCTCAGTCTGGAAAGAACGTTATGTAGGTAGGATACGGTACGGTAGGTTATGTTAGACTCCTACTGACTAAAACCCCACTGTTCCTTCTAGTACCATGAGTCGGGGGCCCAAGAGATACTTGTACATTTGCCGCACCCCCGACTGGTATCAGCCCGCCATGCCGAGCGGGCCCCACCGAGTGGCGGCCGATCGCACGACCGCATGTTCTCTTATTAAGGGGCTTACAGGAGCTAAACTCAAGTTTTATAATGCCTAAAAGTTTATGATACAAAATCATAAAAATATATGATGTTCTTCAGGATCTAAGCTATTTTGATACTATGTTGCTAAAATAATATAACTAATTTCATGCGATAGAAAAAATCACGAAGATAGCTCTAGAAATTTATTTTAACGCTTAAAAACCATATTAATATACATGCAATAATTCTGATTTTTTGTCAGATTATTCTACAAGCAAAATACTAATTTATTTATGTTTTAATTTTTTAGTCCAATCAATAGATTTTATGTAAATTGCATATTCTTAACTATTGGTGGCACGCATATAATAATGCGTGCCACCTCCTTGATCCTGACTGCTTGAGTGATGACACAGCCCCAATTGAAAATCTGAGCTGCGTGTGAGCATTTAATTCCTGCGTTCAGTGCAATCCACAACAACAACTTACAATACAAACTGAAGATTAGTCAGAGTAAATAAAGTCACTCGGAGTTTCTTTGAAGGATAAGATCAGGAATGAAGTTATCCGCAAGAGAACCGGAGTTACCGACATAGCCTACAGAGTAAGCAAGCTGAAGTGGCAGTGGGCTGGTCATGTTTGTCGAAGGACCGATGGCCGGTGGAGCAGACGAGTACCTACTGGAGTTTTGACCGCGCATCGGCAAGCGTAGTGTGGGGCGCCACACAGCTAGATGGACCGACGACCTTAAAAAGGTGGCTGGGACAGACTGAATGCGGAAGGCAGAGGACTGTTGTGGCGCAGCCTGGGAGAGGCCTATGTCCAGCAGTGGACTGCTATAGGCTGAGTTGATTGAAATAAAGTCAACCTACATAATATATTACTCGAGACATTGCAAACTTTTTCCAGACATTGTATAACGTGACTGGGCTCGTTGCAAAATGCCGGATTCTGTTTACGTTATTCACCCTTTAGTCACGCGTGTGGTTTGTCGAGTGACTCCGAGTGAATCAGACTGTGTTTACATTTTAGGTCCTGCTTTGTTACGTAACGGACTTTCACAATTTTGTTTATTGACGTGTTACAAGGTTGTGAATGATGTGAATGACCAACAACAAGCACAACAATAAGTTAAAAACTGAGAAGAGAAAAAGGTACTAAGAATATTTTAATGGAGTAAATGACTCACTTATAAAAACGCATACCGAAAACTATCAACGAAATGCCATTCTTTTTTTTTTTTTTTCACAATCTGTATTAACAATAACATACATAAGGTCTGCCAAACTGCATTACAGTATGTCGGCAGTAGTTCTCGTAGTACTGGATTACAAATTTTCAAAATTAATGAGCTTAAACATAATCTATCATTATCATCATTTCAGCCGAAAGCCGTCCACTGCTGGACATAGGCCTCCCCAAAGGGAGGGTTTGCCATAATCGCCACTCTTGGCAGGCGGTTTGGCGATCGCAGTATGGTGTTTTAAAATATCAATTATACAGCCTAATAGGTGTATCTGCGCACCATACCGTCGCCATCGTCTTCTTCAATGTCCCACTCACCGCACTGACTTCATTCACTCTTCCTTTTTCGTTCAGTCTATCTCTTTGTGGAATGCGCTCCCCCAGGAAATCAGGATGGCCACCAACCGATTAACCTTTAAAGTTAAAGTTCGCGAGCACATTCGTAAGAAGCTGGCAGTATCATCACAACGGTAAAGTTTTCCCATTGTTTGTTTGGTTTATAGGTATATTCGTGTATATATGTATTTATTTGGTCTTATATTTATGTATAATTAGGTATATATATATATTATATTTAAAGTTTTTATTTATATATGTATGTATATCCTTATATTTAAATAAATATTGATTTCACAATTTTTGTTATTGCACCTACCACTGGTTGTCTCTGCATCACCCAAAGGTTGACTGGTAGAAAATGCCTACGGCATTAAGTCCGACTCTGTATGTTTTTTTTGCTTAAAGTATTAAATAAATAATACCACGGAAAGCACGTTAACCGTAAGTCATTCGTGGATCTTTGACAGTCGTTACGGGTCGTCAAAAGCCCGAAAGTCTGACAACCAGTCTTACGAAGATGTATCGCATTACCCAGTAACTGGGTTGTGGAGGTAAGATAGGCAGTCGCTCCGTGTAAACTACTAGTATTCAGCTGCATCCGATTAAACTGGAAGCTGACCACAACATAGATGAGAAAAAGCTAGGCAGATGATGAACCGTATCTGACAGAGGCAGACGATGAAGCGCATGGTATCAGTAGTATACCGTAATTTTTGACCCCAAAAACCAAAACAAAATCAAAATGTAAATCGCATTAACCCTGCAAGTCCCTGTAAACACGAACTTACAGTCACCCCACGCTGTGTATCTAACCCAGATCCCTTCCAATTGGAGCTCGAAAGTAAATTCAAACAACTGTTACAGTAATAATTAAAACACATCGTAATTATGATACTCGTAACAAAGTGACTACCATTGTGTTCAGATTATGTAACGAGTGATTTTATTAATTAGGGTATAATTTGTTATCTTGAGATAGCATTTAATAACCGATCGACAGGTTTGAATGGAAGAAAAGATTAACTGTATTTCTATCTTGTCTTTTGCGGAAAAATCAGATTTTTCATCGCCAAACATTATAGGCAAAACTATGAGTTTTAAACCGAAATTAACTCAATTTTGCATTTAATAATTACTTAAAAAGAAAACACACTCCCCGTTCTTTAAAGTTAATATATAATCCAATTGTAAAGGTATCAGTGCTCACCGGGTGCGCGGGCGGCATGCATGTGTCGATCGCCGGCGCTCGCGGCGCATCACCGCACCTGCAGCTGCTGCACTCACACACACACTGCAAAATAAATAATGTTACTGTTAATACATTATTGACACACTTTACAGATGCAGACAGAACACGATGAGAAGTAAACTGTCATTCCACTTGATGCCAGGTACTGCTAGGGATTGACAATTTTACAGAACGGATAAGCAGTTAATAGAACTCTAAGGGCTGTATCAAACAGATCATCTAACAATAAATGCTGTTGGCACTGAGTAAATCACAAACGCTCACATAAATAAGCTTAACTACAAATTGGGGAACGGCCTATTCCCCATCTGACCAAGACAATATCTGGACTTTAAAAGAGACTGACTATGATGCGGTGTTTTTTCTCAGAGTAGTCTGTAAGGTAACGCCAACCTCATCTAGTTTAAAAAATACTGAATTAAATAAAATTTGTACTATCAACGCCCTATACAGACTATGGAACGCAAATGAGCTGCAGGCGAACCGTAGAGAAGCGTTTTGTCGACGGAAGAGTAGACAAAAATTACGTTTCCGTGTAGAAAGTTGACAGTTTTCTACCGAGAAGGGTACACAAGCGATTTCTATTCTTCAGTAGAGTAGAAATAGAAAGAGTCATGTTTAGCGTGCTGGTAATAAATAGTCTCGTCAAAGTTAAAGACAGAGAAAAAGGGGACAGAGTGACGTTCTGTAGGTTCTGTCAAGATCAAAACTATCCACAACATACCATCTAAGTAACGTAACTGCTAAATATATCTTGGGTATATATATTTGTTGGGTATTTTGTAATACAAAATACCCAACAAATAAAGACTAGGTACCACCGACTAGCACCGTAATTGCGTGATTTTGGAGGATATTGCTAATCCATTGCTTCATATGTTCGAAATAAAAATCTGCTCAATATAAAATAATAATAATAAGTTTATTGATTCAAAAATATACATAGACACGGGTTGTATACTAGTTACATGCTAAGACTTAATCAACTAACAATGGACACAAGTGGAAAGAAATAATTGTCTATAATAACAAAAAAATAAATCCTGTCTCCTAAACTAGGGATGGCCTGTATCTTAGGAGACAGTGATACGACCGAGGTGAAGTGTAAATGAAACAAAAATATGAGTTAGCTGAGTAAGTAATTAATTTCAGATTAAATTGAGCAGGGATGGATGGATGCAGGTTCAACCATGTAAATAACGCAATGAACGTTGTTGGACTGTCAAAATGGAGCCTCCTTACTGACAGTGTGTTGCGCTGTTACCGCGCAACTGAACGCTCAGTGTGCAGCTTTAATTAAAACGAACCCCAGCTTCTGTAAGTCGAGTTAGAAGTTCCACAAATTCTAATGCGACATCCTACAAACGGTGGCAATTAGACGAGTTTCAAATCAAAACGAGAAATGATCTCTCTGTCTTTGACGATGCAAACTATAGCGTTTAAATTGTATATATTCGCAATTTAATATACCTAGAAATAATAGTTTTGTATTCAGAGTTCGTATTTTGTAACTATTTCGTCAAACCCCATGAACAGAACCGTAAAAGAATATACATTAATAAGGCTGATTGTAGTTTCAGCTGCTTTTAGGTCACATTAAAATGAGCATTAAACACATAATTTATGCTTTATTATTATAAATAGTAAGTAAGTCTATCCATCTGTCTGTTAACTTTTCACGATTTAACGGCTGAACACACTTAAGTTGCCTGCTTGGAGTTTCCCTACGTGATCGAATCAGAAATAAAACCGACATAGCCCGAAGAATTGCCAATATTTATATGATATACAGGGTGAAGGGACAGCCCTCCGCAGACTGATGGAGTGAATTCAGTAGATGAATTATTTCAGGAACGTTATGGGAATCCAATGAACCTGATTTGTTTTATTACCTTACACGCAATGTATCGCTACCATGGCAAAACGCACGTAGCGAACGGTAGCGCAGCGAGCTTTCGGACGCCTTCCCCGCCACCCCGGATGTCCGCGCTAGCGCAACGTAACTTATTGCAAGAGAATTTCAACATACATTACAGTTTATTTTATTTACATTGATGGAGTACTGCGTACAGAGAATATAATTTTACATTGAAATAAAAGAATAATAACTGAAAAAAACCGGCCAAGTGCGTGTCGGACCACGCACAATGAAGGGTTCCGTAGTTAGGATGAATTTATCCCTAAAACAAACTTAACATTGTAGTTGAAAAACATGTTCTCCCATACATCGATATACGCCACGGTCAATTTTCCAACTGAAAATTTAAGTTTGCAATCGCAAAAAATGATTTTTTTATGTGATAAAACTACAAGTTAGCAATTTTTGGACTTTTTCCTTTACTTGTGCTGTGAGACCTTGCTTCTTGCCAAATTTCATGATTCTAGGTCAACGGGAAGTACCCTATAAGTTTTGATTTATTTGTGAGTATCGAAATATGTCGCAATAATGTCGCTTATATCGCCGTATTTTTTTATTGCGTTGACTTGGAAGCTTGATTTTTTTAGCGCTTCAAGAGACCATAGGCTTACGTATTTGATATTAATTTCAACTTGATACCTCTACGCGTTCCTGAGAAAAATGGTCTTGACAGACTGACAGACAGACAGACGGACAACGAAGTGATCCTATAAGGGTTCCGTTTTTTTCCTTTTGAGGTACGGAACCCTAAAAACGATTAAAAAATGAAAATTTTCCTAAGAAATTTTTCAGTGGAATATGATTCAAAATAAGTAGCTGAATGCACCATGTTAATTTGCGGAGGGCTATCCCTTAACCCTGTATAATAATTAAAACCTAAGCGAGCTCAATCTATCAGGGATTTAACTCAATTGTAGTAATAGCTAGCTGTTACTAATACCGTGACATGACATGATTGACGCTGATCCCGGCAAATTGATTAGTAATTGAAGACAGTATAATGTTACTAGGTGTATAGGGTCAAATTAAAATAGCTAGCGAAACTCCGTAAAAGTGATGGGTACCTAAAAAAGAAAAAATAAAAACGATTTGATTTTATTTGGGATCAAAGACCACTGATAGTTTTGTTATTGGAAGTATGAGTTGAAAAAATCTGTTTTTATTTTACTTTATCGCGTTTAGTTATCGAAGCCCATCACATCTGGTGAGTTTCGCTAGCTAATTTAATTTGATCCTCTATACCTAGAAAACATTATACTGTCTTCAATTACTAATCCATTTGCCGGAATTCATCACGTCTGTGAAATTTACACAAAAAAAAACTTAGTTGTTAAACTGATATTACTAGCCGCAGTTGATGACCCCCAAAAAATAACTCACCAAATTATAATACATTACTGCAAAAGTCAGCAAAAGGGGCATTGATGTACGAACGAGAACATTTGGGCCGAGGCGAAGCCGAGACACTCATACGTGAGTCCATCAATGCCTGGTTGCGGCCAAGGTTTGTATAGTGCTTTTCTTAAATAATGCACGGAAATTCAAACTAAGTAAATTATTTATAAATTCTTGATTATTTTTTACGCGCCAATATGTTAATTTTTTTTTTCAATAAACAGCTTTCTATACGCAAGCCAGTTCGAAATTTAAATAGAACTTTTCATAAGTTACCTCCTTTGACTTCTTGGGGGGAAAGTGAAACGTCATGTTAGCAGTTTTGTTTTATTTTCAAAAATTTGTGTTTAGCCGAATATTAATGTGTAATAGTGGTGGATTATTAACCATTAAGTGTTCGTGAACGTGCATTTGTGTAGGCAAATGAAACAAAACAGTGCAACATCACCTTATGTTCTTTCCAGAAGTCCGCGCGAGGTTTCGGTAAACTGCCACGTCTTTACTGAAACTCAAGGGGAGCGGGGCGGGATATCATCTATCATCTTTATCATGCATTCATTGGAGTTCATTTCATAATTATTTATACAACTTTGTATGTACTTGTTACCTAATTTCACATGACACTGGCTAAATGCACAAACCGTGCGAAGCCAAAAAGAAAAAAAAGTTACCTCCTTGGTTGCCATGTTTGGGAGTAAAAGATCGTTCCATTTTTAAATTACACGATAGATATGAGTTTATTATGTAATTTATTTGGGCACTAAACCACGACAGATATGGATTTTCATACAACTTTTGGTGGCCGCTGCTTGCATGTATTTGGCCAGTACAGCAATTTCGATTTATCTCGAAGTAGGTTGTCAAAATAATGCTCAAATTTCCAACCATGTTTGAGAAAAAATATATTATTTATTTATTTTATTATTTATGTACACACATGGACGTATAAAAAACTCGGACGGGTTCTCGCTAACAGAAAACTGTGTCACTCAGAGTCAGCCAGCTCGCTGTACGTACTTACAGCCCGGCACGCACACATTCACAGCATACTCACCCATTACGCGTGCAAACGTCAACACAGTCGACACGTTTACGCGGCAAAAAAAGTATTGAAATACAGCATGTCTTGTGTGATGAAATATTGCAAAAACCGTAGCGATCGGAAGAAAAAAAATACAGGAATCACGTTTCATAGGTAAATGAATAATTCAACAACTTAGTTCCCGATTTTACAGATTACAATCAATATTTATTCACCAGATCAAAATAATTCATCACAAGGCCAGTGTTGCCAATATTCACGTGTGCAAATTACCCTAAATATATGGGAAATTAATATATTTTTTAATCAATTCAATTTATTTAGGTTAATTACTACTAGTTGTTTTATATTCTTTCTACTAGATTTCCTAAAGTAAATGAAGTTTGGCGAAATGATTGGATTGAAAAAATTCGAAATTGTAACTGTCAGTATGACTGGATTCCAAACAAATACAGTGTCATTTGCAGTTTACATTTTGAAACGAATGACTTTTATACAACTAAAGGAGGACTCCGGCGCGGCGGCGTGTTGTTACATATGCAGTACCTCAAATGGTAAATTAACAATCTAAGCTAAAATGTTAGTAACATGGTATTTATTTTGAAATTACGAAAACGACACGATATTTTTCTTAAAATAAAACAATAATAAGTAGGTAATTTTGGCTATCATGACAACCCTAAATTCACTCACACCTAAGACTGTCGCCGCCATTACGGGACACAGTTTTGTCTTAGCGGGAGTTCCGTCCGACTTTTTTTTTAGGTTCATGTGTACACACAGTAAAATACAGAGAGATACGACATAATTATAATATTAGTACAAAGAGTAGATAAAGATTTAGTATATATTTTGTTTTATCATGTTTAAATATCGATACCCATCACGTCTGCGAAGTTCCGCTAGCTAATTTAATTTACACTGCATTATTAGAGCATACCACTACACCTGTCTTTCAGGTACTTTAAATATGTTTATTTATTTATGTGATTACATAAATAAATAAATATATTTAAAGTTGTGAGTGATTACTTACAACTATAATTACAGGTACAACCCAATGCAATAGTGAAGCATACTTAATAATAACAATTTATTTTCTAATTCAAATTCAAAAGTTTATTGCTCAACACAGTACATAATCATATTACATTTCAAGATGTCAAGTGAATACGTCCACTGTGTTGTACCAATTCAGGCATACAAAATTCATCATTAAAATGACACAATTTTAAGCAGCGTAAGTATGATAACCTTGTTGGCAATTATATTTTCGAGCCGTTTGGGGTTGAAACCCTCGGGCCGTGGGGTCCGAGTGCTCATGGTCTGTTTAATGAAATCTCAAAACGGCTAGTTGACACTTCCCGTGACCCAAGGGCTGGCTTTTACTTTGGCCAGAGGCTAAGCATTGCCACGTTGTCGACAGTGATGTGGATGAAGTTTTCGACGCCATATTTTAATTTTTGAATAGTTTTAGATAGGATATAATTTTATTATTTGTATTAATGAATTAGGTTATTTATGTACATATTATTTTAATACCCTTATATAAATTAATATTTCACAATTTCATAAATTAGAAAACAAAGTCAACACATAATTAAGAATACAAATAAAATTTGTTTTAATAAAAATATTTTTTTCCAAAATTTATTATATCGATACACAAGCCGCCATCCATTTTAAAAACATAAAAATTTCAAAGAAACTCCACTAATGAACACGATTCGCTAAGTGGCTAATTATTTATAGCGTATAAACAGAGGCTTTCCTTAACATTTTCTTTGATAACATAAAGAAAATAACCTGCTTTATGCGCAAGCCTGAAATAAGTACATATTAAGCTGAACTGAACCGTAAAAGAAAATTATCTTATATGAACGTTAATGAAAGCACAAAGCTGGGCTAAGTATTCGTTATTAAAGTTTTTATGTTCAGAAGTTGCTTGGAAGTAGTGCTTAATACAGTAAGGCAAATTTCAGTGGTAACAAAACCATTATAAGCTGGCCTCTTATTCCATAAAACCTCATACAACGCTAGGCCAGCTCAAGTTCAAAGTGTTACGTAACTCCGACGTGCAGTAACGGCTTATTGGTCGATTCGCACGAATTCGCCCGAAACTGGCGATACTTTTAAATAATATGATTTTGTCTGTAGGCGATTCGCACGAAGTTAATTTATTCGTAGGCGAATCGACAACTCCAGAAATAAGTAGTAAGCAAATGGCAGATTATGAATTTTGTGCAATAAAGTTATGAAAAAAGTACACTAGAAACTACATTTACCAAGAATTTTTGTACAAGTTTATATTTTATTCAGCAAATATTTATGAGTAAATATGTTTTGTACCAATTGCCTAATACATATTTCGGGAGTTGTCGAGTCGTTGTTGTCGAAATTAACTTCGTGCAAAAAACCTACAGAAAAAAGTTATATTATTATTTAAAGTGTCGATTCGCCCGGGCGAGTAAATTAGTGCGAATCGACAAATAGCTGCAGTAAACTGTAGTTCACCGAGTTTTAATGGTCTTTTTACGGTTCAAACAATTTCGAGCAAGTAATTCATAATTATGGAGCAGTAAGTCTTGGTTTTTCTCGTTTCATGTAGCTTAGTTAAGGAAAGAGGTGCTTCAGTTTTAATATGGTATTTTCTGTTTAATATTTTCGTTTTGCAGAGCGTAAGTCATGAATCAGGGTACCCATTTGAGGAACCTCGGAAGCAATAATATCTCAGGACTTACTTTTGTGGAAATCATCATTACTATAAATAGGTACTTGCTGCTTTACCATTTTTGTAAACAATTCTCAATAAATTGAAACTTCACTAAAGTTGAAAATATCTAAATGTCACAGAGACAAATATAAGGTGTTACAAAATTAACCCAACAAACTTTAAGAGGCGGTTTAGAACATCGAACTGAAAACAGTTTGGAACAGTAGGTATAAACTTTAGTATGGAAAAACTGTTTTTTTTTTCGCGATTTCAAAGTTGGTCCCATAGTAAAAGTTATTCAATTCGATGGTCTAAAGCACTCCTTAAAGTTTGTCAGATGAATTTTTAAACACCCTATATAATAAGCAAGAATGAAACGTATGTGACTAACAGTGATGCATATAAATGCTGATGGATGGAGAGAGAGAGAGAGAGAGAAAAGATGGATGGATTGTGCGTGAGATGATAAGAATGTGAGAGAGAAGAGAGTGAATGATAGTGTGGTGGTTGACAGGGAGAACGGAAGAAGAAATGGAGATTACATCGCTAATACAAATGCTTGGCTCAAAGCTGGTCCTGCTCCATAACCACAACTAATTGATTAACATTTGAAAGTACTTTTGGAGCTGCTGAAGATTGTAATACTATCTTTTCATTGTATAAACTCAATCTCCTTTGTATTATATAATTGCATAGCACAGATGTGAGTACTAGTTGTACAATAGAGCTACCATTTACCGGGTAATATGTCTTTCATTGACTTGAATGTGCCCTGGCGGCTGAGAGTATGTCATGCTCACTCAGATGTCTCGCTGATGGTGGCGCGTGTGTTGGATCATTTAGCTCCCTCCAAATGGTTGAGCTGAATGGTGCTTATCCATGCGTCATGTTCGTGAACCGGCGCTGTCAGTTGGGACTGTTCATCTCTTAGCTGCCACGGCTTATTTTAATTAATTTAGTTTTGATTTTTTTTTTTATCTTTTTATCACGGACGCTTCTGATGTTTTGCAGCGTTCTCACATGTATAATTTCAACATGAATGATGTAACCAAAACTTTGTATCAATATTTTAATCTAAAAGAGTGTCCGTGGAGTTTCTTGCCCGTTCTTCTCCATAGGAACCTACTACTCTTTGGAATGGGCAACTACCTTCATATTTTTAACTGACCGACTCCTTGACAATTCAAAAGTGCCTGTAAATGTTTAAATAATTTAAGAATTTTAATTTAAATTTTTTATTATATTAAACTCAATTCACTTCTAATTCTATTTTAAACTATTCTCTGTTATTCCTAATTTTTTTTTATTTGTTTTATTTTTTAATTCAGACATAATAATGAAAATCAAATTAATGCTTGGTTACTGTATTGTATTATTGTAAATTAAAACTTTTTTTTTTTATTAGCATGTAAATTTTTTATAATAGCATGAATATTGTTTTTTTTTTATGTATTCTTAATTTTAATTATGTATTCAGAGCATGTGTACTCGATACTGTGTGAGCTGTGGTTACCTGTAATTGAGTGTGCATTACAGGATAATGTATATTAGACAAGTTTTTATTATTGTAAAAGATAATTGTAATGTATCTCGTTGGTAATCCTTAAATAAATAAATAAATAAATAAAATGGTTTAATTGAAATAAATGCTTTGAGTTTAAAACATGTTGTACCGTCCCCAAGTAACATGGAACAAGAACAGGAAGATGATGACGTAGACAAATATAACTTTTTGTTTTATGACGTACAAGTGATAATCAACCTTATGCTGGTGAGTGAAGGCAATTAATGTAACGATTTTCAAAGCTTACTATCAGTCCTTCTACACGTGCAGCTTGTGGAACAACTTCACTCAGCGGGCATACAGCGACCTAGAGTCTGACCAACGAAAGCTGTCCAAGAAAAAAAGCGGCAATTTATAAAATCACGCTACTGCTCAATATGCACTGATAGTACTGCTGTGGCTGCCGTGGTATTGTAGAGCGTCAGGGGGCCGATCGCGCTATTTCTCAACGTAATTACCATTCGAACGGAACGTTTTTGGTTTTGGTTTAGTTTCGGTTTAGCTGATGTAAGTCTATTTTTTCTGAGCGACAAAATCATTGACGTTACCCAATACTGAAAGTTCGATCGATCGTTCCTCCAACGTAACTTCCAAAGTAAAGCTAAATCGTTTCCGTTGAAATGATTAGCGCGATACGAAATGTGTCTAACGTAACGTTTTTGGTTGTGGTTTAGTTTTGGTATTAACGTTCAAAATTAGCGCGATCGGCCCCCAGGGATGTTTGCAGATAACAAAATTGATGGTTTGGTCGCCATTATCAGAAAAAGATATGCATCCCTGATGTCGCGTGCTCGTGGCAGCACCAACGGAATTCTCGGTGTGTTCGGTGGGATTCTCCGGCATTACGGAGGTGGATGCATCTCCACGCTGAGTTTTAATTTTAATTGTATTGTAATCTGTGTCTGTACTAACACTAGATATTATGTAAAATTGGTAACCCTACGAAATTCATCTGAAAATAAAAGTATTCTATTATATTCTACAGCAACACGATGGTCGGCTATACATTCAACGTGGTTACAAAAAATCTGTTTCAATAAAATGGACTGGCCCAGGGTTGTCCATGATAAGTATGACAACCCAGATTCAGAACTACAGCTCTTATTCATTCGTGTTAAACATTGTAATGGTTGTTACAACTATTCCAATTGTTGTTTTTATGCAATAAGCGTGTGGTTTGTAACTAATGTCGCAGAAACTTCGATGGCGGTACGTGATAACGATTTAGAATTGCAGATAAAAGGTTGAAATTGAACTAATATGAACCTGATGAAGTACTCAACAAGAGCTCATTACAAAAGCAATACATAATTATGGGGTTTATTTACAAACGTTGCGTTGATTAAAGTTAGGAGACAATAGTCGATTATCATTGTTGATAATCGACTGTTGTGTCTTAACTTTAATCAACCTTTAGATGCGTTACCTGCGCTCAATATTGGCAAAGTAAATGCCAGGCAATTGCCTGACATTTACAATAATAATTATTATTATTACGTACGCGCCAATGAACATGCAGAAGCTAGTGACGTAACTAAATATGTATGTTCATCTCTTTCTAACAACAGATATCGGTATAGGTATTTCCTTTTCTTCACGCACTATATGTAGTAATTACACTATGCAAGTATGTAGCTACATTCATGGTTTACGCTATTTTTGAATGCACTAATGTTCGTGTATATTGTATCATTGCTTAATTTTAAGCAACTTCTATAAATAATTATAATAAAATAATAACAAAGTCAAAACTGTACATTGAATTTTTTTTTAAGTTACTGCTACGTGGTGTGTGAACAAGTCTGATGCCAAAAATATAGTTCAGTGGCACACAGATAGTTTATAACCTGGATTAACACATACTTTTAATCCCAGTATTCGTTCCTGTGGGATATAAGTCCAAAAAACCTATCGAAGGCATCTGCCCTAAACAGAAATCTCCCAACCTTGTGTTCATCATCATAATTACACACAAGAAAACATAGTCTAAGTCCACATCACCAAGCGCTCTGCTTACCTCCTCCCAAGCCATTTTTTGCTCAAACAGTGGCGCGTGCGCATAACTGTACGTGCCCCTCATTAGGCCAGCGGTCACACGCAGCGATTATACCGCGATATAATCGGACGATAATAACATAAACATTTGAAAATATTTGCTTCGGATAAAAAACGGAATGAATCAGCTGTTTGTAGGTTGATCATCTTTTGGTTACGGTAGTAAGCGTGTACAATTGGATAGTATAGAGGATTTTCTAGTATTCATTTTTGATGCCATTTTATGAATGTAGAACTTTTTAAGATTGAGATATGGAAACGTTATACTTCGTCTTATTTCAACATTTATATCTGTAACTTTTATGGTGTACATAATAAAGAGTATTCTATTCTATTCTATTCTATTCTATTCGAGCTGTGGAGAGATAAACAATCACTCCATGTAAAATAATGGTATTTAGCTGCATCCGGTAAGACTGGAAGTCGACCCCAACACTGTCACCCCAGGGTAGTCATCCCTGCTAGTTTTAATGACTGACACCTTTAAGAATTACAATGGAGTCTCATCTCTTCAACTGCGAACGTTTCGGTAGATATATCATCTACAGAGGTAGGTAGGTATCTACAAAAAAAAATATGACACATTACATTCAAACAGATAGAAACATTAAGTAATCATATTCCGTTAGTTCAGCGAAGGCGGTTTATTACTGAACGTAAAAACTTGTTTTGTTTGTATTTACAAAGTACATCCTGTGTCATTTTAAATGTGGATACTGCTGACACATTACTATAGGTAGGACATCTTAGGGCTTTCTACTCTTTTCATTCAATCTTTTTTGTGATGTACCCTGCACCGTCAAAATGAAAAAGAGATCAGGCACAGTTTGCTTAAGTCAGACGATTTAAGGCTCCAGACAGGCGCGATGAGACTAGTCTAGTAGATCAATTTCTATGAAAACTTCATTCTTCTGAAATTTGAGCCTTTATGCAAGGAGGTAATTTGCTTGGATAATCAACGTCCAAGACCTGTCCAATAAAAATCCAAGTTTTGGTTCTTGTTCTTGGCGAGAACATTTAATTCCATCGTAACTGACCTACGGTAGTCAGTTACTATGGAATTATTTGTTTTCGCCAATTTGCCATTATTGACGTTTAACACGCAAACCGACAAACCGTTTCTAAACCGTCTGTCATTCTCAAATCAGCATTAAATTAAACTTTTTGTTATCATTGTTAGCAAGAAAACAAGGTGTATGGTGATTCTCACGGATTTTGTCAGGATAAAAATAGCCCAGTAAAATTGGCAATGAACCCATTTTGTTTTGTGTTGTATTAGAAAGGAGGAAACGCGAATTTGTAAACTCATTACTATATTGGTCTCAAATACACTTAATCCATAAGCAAATTTGAGACTTATGGCTTATGCCCGACTGTACCTTGATTATAAGTAAATTATGTGGTCTAATATAATTGGAAGCGCTCACTTGTATTTGTCCCTGGTCTATGTATTCTTGCATGTAATTTTGTAGCCGCTCTTGGAGATCCAATAAATAAATAAGAAAACTAAAACTTATTTTTCGGGCGACATACGAATGCATTTTTTTGGCAAACGCAAAACATCAAATCAAATAATTTATCTGCATAATACATGTTAAAAAAAAGAATTTTCAAAATCCGTCCACAATTGACGGAGTAATCGGTGAACATACATAAAAAAAAAACAAACAGCCGAACTTAAAATGGTGTTACAGGTATAAAAGGTACATTGTATTATAACCTAATGAGGTGTGCAAATTAATATATTAGGTACCAATCGCAACATTGAATCTAAAGAATACATTTTAAATTGAGTTACTTAAAAAAATAGAATATCAAAATAAAATAAAAACTACACAAGTCAAATCAAAATTTAAATAATCATTACATAACATAAATCTAATGCATTTTTTAACAGCAAACCGTATGTTTTGGAACCTCAACTTTATTCAACACGCTCTAGCCTTATGTTTTTAAATGTGACGTCCAGTCATGGATGCTGATATTCTGCCGCATCTGCTCAGACTGGAAGCCGCGTTTAAGGCAGTAGAGAAAAGGCACTTAAGATATGCTCAATCGCATATACTGTACGAATGACCTAAAACTGGCGAGTGCGTCACGTAAGTTAAATTCCGCAAATATTTTGCGCGGCTACATATCAAGCTATACATTTCCAATATAGGCTGACCTCACATTGTACGGAAATCCTTTACAATGCCAGATCAGCTTATACTGGAAATGTATAGCTTGATATATAGCTGTGTGTACTACGGTGAGTACTACACTTATAATTACATATAAGTTGGTGCAAACTTAAACTCATTAGAGTTTTACCGTGCACCAAAATACATCGATCACATAGTTTAGAGTATTAAATCAAACATTATCGTATCGTAGATATATAATTCAGTCACCTGTCATGAATCGCGCCCTCCCGAACCCGAACCAGTTTACACAAAGACCCTTGATGGTCTTCTTTTGTTTTTATGGCCTCAAGGGTCCCTGTGTAAACTGATTCGGGTTCGGGTGGGCACAGCTTCATGACAGGTGACTCCCACTGAAAGCCATTGGGGCTTGACAGGATAAGGTGTATCCGCAGCTGTAGCCCGCGAAAATCAAAATTTTCTCACGTTTTTTGCTATTTGCAGGTCAGTTTGTATCTAACTAAGCAAGATGTATCAACGATTCTAATGATTATAATTCTATAAATACATATCTGATAAAGTCGTGAATCATATTTTCATCAAGATACAACATGACAATGACCTGCAAATTGCAAAAAACGTAAGAAAATTTGAATATAACTTCATAATTTAAGCCGGAAGACGTCCACTGCTGGACATAGGCCTCCCCCAAGCACCGCCACTTTGACTGGGTATGTGCTTCCCGCATCCAGCGGATACCTGCGGCCTTCACAAGGTCATCGGTCCACCTTGTAGGAGGCCTTTCAACGCTACGTCTTCCGGTACGCGGTCCCCACTCCAGAACCTTTTGGTCCATCGGCCATCAGTTCTGCGAGCAATGCGCCCTGCCCACTGCGACTTAAGTTTAATTCAATTCTAATATAGCTTCAGTTCCAAGGTAATTCAATATCTAATATTAAATTACTTTGGAACTGAAGCTAAATAAGTAGACCAATTAGATCGGAGTTACTAACTCATTAGAAACTTCAGTCAAAAACTTTTGTGAACATAATTGCCACAGCAGCCATATATAGAACCAAACAATCTTCACACATTAGAAAGTAACAAACGCGCAAAAAAAAAACAACTGAAAGACGTATAATCGATGACAATACGGTAAGAGTCAATTTGCGAAAGTAACGGTCAAATTGTTGGCGGGAAAAAGTTCGGCCATGACAGTTTGGCAAGACAATACGTGGAACCACTTAGCTGTAATGAGCCTGCGATGTGCAAATTACACTCAATTTAGACCCACGACGTACAGACAGACTGTTGTATCCATGTAGATTTATGAACATACAAGATTCTGCCCGCGACTTCATTCACGTTGTGGAAGTTGTAAGGTACACAATAAACTAAAATAACAGCCACATTTTTATAAAATCCTTTGGTCCTCGACCCACCGCATCGCATCGCATCTCCCGACCGCGCTATTACCCCGTTTTCTGAGCTCCTACAGATCTTAGCGTGATGTTAAATAGCCTTCCTCAAGAATTGAGCTATCAAATCCAAAAATGATTTTTCGAATGTTAATTCCAGAAATTAGCGCTTTCAAAGAAACAACATAACATAATAATGTAATCCCCGAAGGATTAGGCAGAGGTGTACCTGTAGTACATTTCGCCAGTTATGATTAAGTCCCAAGTAATGGGGGCAAGCCTACTACCATCAACCGGGCACAAATCCCGAGTCCTGGCTGCTACTGAGAAATTCCAGATGGAAAATCCCAATAACACACACCAACAAACAAACAAATTAAACTCTTCGGCTTTTTCCATCCTATCCATCCATCCTACTAATGTAGAATTAAACGAAAAAGTCGTGTGTGTTTTGTTTTTGGTCAAGTCATCGCCAACTATGTAAGAGGGTTATTCACTTCAACGCTAATGCGGCGTGGGTGTTGTATGTACAGTCAAGGAATGATCAGGTCATTTTGTGATTTACATTTTACTTGCTACTTATCATTTTTCCAAGAAGGCCGTGTTGGCAATATTTTGAATGAAAATGACAGCTCGAAGAGATATATGAATAATGATGAGCAATGTGATGAGCTAAATGGCTTTTCTTCGTTGAATTCAGCACCAGGTCAATGTACGAGGAAAAATCTTTTCAAGATTTACGTTAAGACCAGCAGTTGTCCCTGATTTAAAAGCTATAGTCAAATTCAAATCACTCAATCATCATTTCAAATAGGCACTTTTCAATGTCAAAATTTACAGAAAAATGGAATTTATTCTAGTTGCCCCTTCTTAGTTTCGTATGAAGAAGAATGGGCAAGAAACTCCATCGTTACTCTTTTAAAATGTTTTACAATATTTTGTATACTTTAATTATATAATTTTGTAATTAAATTAACAACCAGTTTGATATTGTCTAGACTCTTGATTGTCCTATAGAGCTGGACCAGCATGTTTCCAGGCATTCTTATCTTGAATATAATCCTCTAATTTGTAATAGGTATGCTTGTTTACAAAGTGTACTTTTAAAATGAGTTTTAAATTTTCTTACATTTAATTGCAATATATCACAAGGTATTTTGTTGTAGCAATTTAACACATGACAGTGTACCTACCCCATACGCTGTGTATATGCTTTAGATAATCTGAAAAAAGGTTCATCTATTTTACCTTTATTTCTAGTATTAAATTATGTCTACTACTCATTTTTAACCGATTTCCAAAATGTTCGTCTATATATATGTTTTTTGATTTAAAAAGTAGTAGATTTTATTTCGTCCGCATACAAACTTCAATTTCCTATTAAACCTGCCTGAGTAAGGGTGAGTTTTTAATACTTACAAATTATTTTACTACAAATATTTTTACCATTCTTCCAATCATTTCTCTTTTATATCTTCACTAGATGAACTATTTATATACAAACAGATTTCAACAATAAAATTAGGTTAGTACAAAAGTTCACTTAAAAAAATCTTGTTTCATTTAGTTGAGCCTATCGTGTGTTCCAAATACAACATGCTGTTGCTAAGTATAATTTAGCAGTGCATCACACGAGCATACTTTATTACTGACACACAAACATTTTTGTTCTTATTGCAAAGAGTTTTTATTGAATATGAAAATACAACACTTTCGAAAATATCTTGTTACGGCAATATTAATATTTTAAAGGTTTCCAACTTACATCGAAGAGGGTAGTTTGTCTTTAACACTTCGTTTTGATTTTCGTCGTCAAACTTGACAACCTAACTTCTGAACGGACGGCCTCAATAACATTTTGAAATTACCTCAAATATAATTTGAACATCGTTCAAAATCAAAATCAAGTCACTTATTCTAACTAGGCTAAGAATGAGCACTTTTCAAACGGCGAAATTACATAAGACAGTCCCCCAAAAACGCCCACCCTTCACCACTCCCTAGTGCTTTAGAAGCTGGGAAGAAGTGGCGCAACAAATTCCTCAGCAGCACAGGTGTCTGTTCAGTTAGAAAAACTTGATTCAATACGTTGTACCTAATTACTGGAACTACTCTAAATGTCAGTCAATGTTGGTAAGTATGCACTTAGCTTGACATTCGAAAATTATTCATTCACTAAGTATTCTTTACCTATTTCCTTTTTCAGAATTTTTCATATCATTAAATCGGTCCAATTCAAAAATTAAGCGCCATTGTATGAGTACAATGGCGCTTAATTTTTGAATTGGACCGAGCAGACTGTATTCCTCAGAATACAGTCTGCTCGGTCCAATTCAAAAATTGCTTGCATCGGTCTCAGCAATATTGAATGCTTAGATAATAGCAAAAAGTACTTATAACTATCGAAATAAAATCAGCAATTCATTGAGTAGCGGTAAAAGGTAAAACCAACAAAAATTCGCCATTACAATCGATCATAACGCGGTATCTGCAAAATGCAGTGATGAATATGCGCAGTGAAATAATATGCCGGTTACGAATAGCTTTTGATACGCTTAGGGCTGCCAGCTGCTAATTACAGACGAATATTATGCTAATTTTAATAATACTCACAAATATTTTTTGATTATAAATATTATATTTATAAAACTACGTCGTACTAAACCGTTTTCCCTGTTTGTCTGTGGGAACGGACCATACAAAAATAAAGTTAAGTTTATAACATAGTGCGAATACTTAAATTATTAATAGAGTCAGACCGAAAGTGATTTTTTTCCGGGCGAAAAAAAAACGGATCGATTTGAATTTGCATTTTTTTTTTTAAGGTTTCACATAAACTCGTTTCATCATAAATCTGGTACCAACATATTAATATTAACCTATTAATTAAGCAACACTAGGTAAGTTTCTAGAGTTGCTTAATTAATAGGTACAATATTTTTGTGTATTATGTGTATGTTTGGTTATGTCATCTAGCCGTTTAAAGCACTAGATTTCTTTTAGATAGTATCCGGACTATCAGAACTCATAATTAATGTGTAGGCGAAAAAATATTATGTAAATTATCTTTTAGGAAATTTTTATTCTTAACCCTCGCTAAAAGCAAACGAAACCCAAAAGGTTAATTTAAAACTTCGTTAGAACAATTTTTAATGATGTTACTTTAAATTTTAATAATAATTAGGAACATATTTCATATTGTTTCGTTTTCATTTAAACCGAGTCTTTAATAAATTAACGTTAGGTGCCTACCACCCCCCTCTCTCTCTTTCTCACCCCTGTGGGTAGAGTGGGATTAAACGCCCACATGTTATGTAATTATATGTAAACGTAATTAGAATGTGGCTTTTTGAAGTTTTCTTTTTATTTTGTCCTGGGATATTAATGTAATAGCGAAATAATGTAAGGTATTGTAGTTTTTTTTTGAGTTAGTTGTGAGTTTAGCTAACCCAGTGTTCTATATCTAAAGAGACAAAAATACCCTTTCCCTTCATCACACGAGAGCTTGATTTTATTTCAGAGAACTCGCATTTTTATCCTATTCAGAAGAAAATCTTAAAATCTCACCGTGAATACTTAGATGAAGTGACAGCTGATGCTAGGGATTGCCTCAACTGAAAATACATAGAAAGAAAGAAAGACAGAAAGATCACTTCAAGCTTACTTCACCTAAGTTTTAACGGTGAGATTTTTACTGAATAGATCGGCTGTACAATTTACATAAAACATTAATCGTCGATAATGCGAAAGCCCTGAATACGGCATGTGCGGCGTGATGCGCTCTGCCGGTACCGTTGCGAGTCGCGTCGTGTATCAATAACGCATCAGTGCAACCATTAGCTGGATTCTTGCTCCCGCTCTCAGCCAGATACACTATTCTGATTTATAACGAACACCAGTTAGAAGGTATTTTTACGAAAATTTTGTAATTATTAGTAAAGTATTATAAATTGCACTAAAATACAAGTAAATGATAAATTATTTTATTTCTGTTAGTAACTGTAGGTCTGGAAAACACAATCTTATTTTATTAAAAACTAACCGATTTTTATGTCATCCACCAACTATGATTTAAATCTACATAAAATGAAATTACTTATTAATACCTTCTTTTAATCGTAATTTATATACAGCAAGTCAACACTCAGAATTATCTAAACCTAAAGAATCACAAACAAGTCTAAATACACAGGCATCATAAATGCAATTGAAATTTGATAACAAAGGTTTAAGAGATCATCTACACAAACACACAGAGACGTGAAACTCATAATCATTTGGTTCGTAGTCGAGTAATAAAATGAATGTAACAGTTATTTCGCTGATTTCAGATTTGGAATTTGAATTTCAAATGTTATGTTAATTTTCAGTCGTTACTTAAATGATTATGTGAAAATTTATTTTTTCTTTTCCACGGTTCATTTAGAACGTCGACAAATTTACTGGAATTATGTCTAGGTGGAATAATTTACTGCTGTGGTTTCTAAAGATAGCGTTTAGCATTGATTTTAGGTGAAATTTTCTTTTTAACCTAACTTCTCGCCTTGTTTCCCCGAAGGGGTGGGCAGAGGTGTACCTATAGAGTACACCCACATTTCATGTAATAATAGGGAGCGAGCCTATTTCCATCAACCGGGCACGAATTCAGACTCTGGGCTGCTACTGAAAAATTCCAGATGGAAAAATCCAATAACATTTTTTCCCGAACCGGGAATTCAACCTAGGACCCCATGCTCAGCAGTAGTGCTTGTGGCCACTAAACCAACGAGGTCTTTTTATTGTTAAGAAAAAGGAATTTATTTAGTAATTTACTTCAATGCGTACCATTGGTGAAATTAGACTAAAGAGCCCTTGGGATTGAGGCAGAGGGATTGGCCTTTGTGGCTTTTGCTTTCAATTAGATAATTATTTCAGGTTTCACGTAAAATAAATCAAATTTTATTAAGTTGAAAAACACGGTACATCATTAAAAAACTAGCCATAAGTGCTAGATTTTTACAAATTCCTTGAACCCCAGGGAATTTGTAAAAAGGTATACCTGCTCAATTTTAGTACAAGCTAGGGACTCGAATAAACAGCCAAATAAATTAACAAAAGTATCAATAAATTCTTACCTACACCCGAAATATCACGTTCTTCCCCACCATCTTTAGATTCCCCGAAAGTTTCAGTTCTTCCTCTAAAAATATCAGTACCAGATATTCTAGTGCTCGTATGTTCAGAATAGCTCCCCCCATTACAAAACGTATGTTTGCGCTAATATTTCCGAAGAGCGGATCACCGTGTGAGGCGAGCAGATAATGTTTCCACATTTGAAGCTAAAACCTCGTGAATTTTCCCTGGGAATCTCGATCAATATACACGTATGGTCAACAGCTCACGCGATTTTTATGAAAGGCATTCTGGTAGATACGTGTTAATTACGCTCCAAGAGTGACGTCTTTAATTAAGTTTAGGTCACATGACACTATGACAGGACCGTTACTATCCTTGCTCATCGGTAAACCTTATCACATAAAAAAAAACCTATTCGCAGACAATAATGTAATTAATCCTAAAAGGCTGTGTGATCTACAATGCACATGCGAACTACGCATCAAAGACCTGACGTCACACAAATCCTGCATCGCGCAAGCAGAGTTTACCGCGTGAGTAGCATATACAAGATGCAACATAAATAACGCACAACCTCTTAAGGAGTCATTGTACTCATCATTATGGACAACTTGTACTATGGGACCTAACATGAAATCGCGAAAACCAAATCTGCTGTTTGCGCATTTATGTTCGCATTACTTGGCAAAATATAGGGAACAGCTGATTTTTTTTTCGCAATTGCAGGTTTTGTCACATAGTAAAGTTGACCCCTTAAGAGATGGTGGGTTATTTATGTTACACAGTAGCCCACCAGACACAACACCCGGTCGGAGAATTCTCCGTTTTCTACGGAGGATGAGTGAACTTAACACCCTGTTCCTCATACCTCCATAAGGGAAGAAAAATTAAATTCCCTGTTAGTCTGTTGGTTGGTCCGTTTCTGTGGGTGTGATAAAAAGCAAACAACGTTTGTCTACGAATAACAACAATCTACAATCACGAATCCGTCTTCTAAGCAAGCGTTTTACAATGTTACTACATAAAAACATCCCTCTGACCGTCCATTGCAGCTTGTCTTTGGCTTGGCTGACATCGATCCTCCTTATCTTGAAGCCATCCCTTAATGTGATCCATATGTCCCAGTAGACAATTCCAGCTGATAATTATGATTGATTGATTGAATTACGATTCACAAGTCATCCCGGGGGACAAAGGCATGCCAGAAATTGCAAGATAAGGCACAGATAACATGTAACCTAAGGCGGCTCCACGGCCTCGGGCGAGGCGATGCGATGACGCATGGCATGCTCTAAACCAGTGGTTCCCAAAGTTGACCGGACCGCGACTCACTTTCAAATTATTTATTTATAATTTTACAAATTTCTCACTCAAAATCTTTCAAATTCGGGACTCACCTCTTGGTTTTCATGAAGGAGTATATGAATGAAGTACTGTTCAAACAAGAAAAGAATAATATTCAGTTCCGATCCAAAGTGTTAATATTTAAATACAAGGATTGTGCAATTTTTTTTATGCTATTATGTGCTTATGTTTCCTATTTTTTGTCATTAAAGCCTTAGCATCAACTTCAGTTTTAGTTACATTTAATAGCAATGGGGCATGTTACATTTGTCAATATTATCATGATCCTAATATCGCGATATTTCGAGATTTCCTGATAATCTGTGATATTATCACGATACCGCCTATTAAACCAATGATGGTATCGTGATATTATTGACAATGTAACATGCCCTAATGAGTTTGGTACGTCCAATTTATTTCGGTGCGTTCAGAAGTCCCCCTGCACCCGCGCATACGACGAAAATCACAGACCGGGCGGTGAACGGTGAAGGACAATCGCGGCCCCGGCCCCTGTCCTTCACCGCCAGCGCTCAGTGGTCGCCCGCCCGTTTGCCCGGTTGGTTGGTCGATTTGTCGACCTATCTTACAGGGCCTACCCAATATTCGCTCGTTCATACTTTGGGAACTATTGCTCTAAACAACTTCTTTCATTTGTTTCCTCCGCTGTCGCAAGACGCGTGTCGCTTGAGCATGTAGCTCGTGGTAACAGGGTTCTATCGTCATTAGAAATAACCTATCACAAAATGTTATAGCAATCGTGAAATAAATTGGCATCCGAATACTGTGAAATGATATCGCAATTCAAGCGGCAGAGTTAGCTATCAATCTCACGGTTCGAAGCATAAAAATCTGGTTCCAGACGAATATCTGAGATAGAAACGAAGCTTTGAACTTTTCACATCGATTTTATACCGACGTTTATTTCTGAATGTTTTAATCTAATTCAGGCTCTGCAGTCTCGACATAGATAGCGAACGCTTTACGACCGAATTCGTTCGCAAAGTCCAAGATTGTGATTTTTTCGTGTTTGCCAAGCAATTTTGACTGTCTAGGATTCTGTTGATTTGTATCGATATGTTTTGTTTGACATCGAAAAAAAAACGTCTTGAAAAAAAAAATACACCCCATCACTAAAAAAATATTTTACATAGGTGTCGTTCGGGGACTGAAAATAATATTAATAAACTGTTCCACCGAACCGCACTTATCAAAATTTTGTTTCAGTGCGGTTAGTGGAAGTGCTCAGGTGCGGTTCGGACAAGTGCTGTTGAAATCAGTGCTCTAAGTGGAATACCTCAGACTTTGCGACCGAATTCGAACGTAAAGCGATCGCTATCTATGTCGAGAATTCTGGACCTGGTTAATAGGAAAAGACTAAACGCTAAAGGGGATTGGTATCCATATTTATGTAATAAAATAAAATAATCGAACTCATGAATCTAAATCCTCCCAACATCCGCTGAGTGGTTGATAGTATCCTAACTAAACATCCTATTTTAATATTATAAATGCGGAAGTGAGTTTGTTTATTACGCGTCCACGCTAAAACGGCTGAACGGATTTGGATGAAATTTGGCACATGGGTAGACCATGACCTGGAAAAGGACATAAGATACTTTTAATCTTGGATCGCAGATGAAGTCGCGGGCAACAGCTAGTCAAATCATATTCTAAGTTGCCTTTCAATGTGACAATGGATTAATTTGAATACGATTTCAGAAATAAGGAGCAGTTATTCTTAGATCTTCCATAGCCTAAAACTCTGTTCATCCTCTTATCAGAAACCGTGAAGCTAGCTTCAAACCCACGAACTATAAAGCCATTAATCACCGTCCATATTTAGTACCAGTTTATTTTACGTTTAAGAATTTCTTTATTATTGTTCTGTTACTAAGACATAGAGCATTTTACGGTCAGTTAGACCAATATAGCGCCCGTAAACCATTGTTTAGGCATTAGGTATAGCATATTAATTATAATCTTTAATAACTAAAACTATGAACGTAATAATTTCAATAATTGTATTTAAGAGGCCTCCGATGGATGCATAGTTCATGCAAACGTAATACCAAAATAATTTGTAAATCAAACATATTCTTAAGGTGTCTTTATTCCGATTGGAATACAGAATACCTAGGTTCCCAAATATATATTTTGAATGGACACTGATTTAAACAAGAGTTATGAGAAAAATAATTTTCTATAGTTTTTTTTTTTATATAAAAAAAAGAAAAAAAACCTCATATCTCGTCTTCATATCATAGTCCTTTCAAAATATATATTTGGGAACATAGATATTCTGTAATCCAATCGAAATAAATACACACTACCTTACAAATATGTTTGATTTACAAATTAGTTTGGTATTACGTTTATATTAACTACGCATGCTACCCCTTAATCTATTTATTTCGGAATAACTTACTAAAAAAAATTAAAATACCTACTTATTTTTTTTTTTATTAAATTTAATGAATAATTAATAGTACTAGAATGCCTAATGATAATGCTTGTGTATGACATGTAGTCACTATGGGTGAAATGTATGTATTGTATGAACAATGCCTGAAATAAAATGATTTTAATTTTTATTTTTTTATTACCGCAATATTATTATGTGGCTGACACTTCGTTTAATGAAATAACCATTTTCAGTTGCCTCTAAATTAACGGTCATAAAATGTTTGGTTTAAGTTTGCACTTGTAGGAATTGGACGGGTTAAGTTATTATTGGTGAGGGCTAGAGCAGTGGTGGCGCAGTGGTAACGGGCCCGACTTACGAGTTGTAGGTCGTGGTTTCAAACCCATGCAGGCGCTTTACTTTTTGTAAATAATTTCATCACCATTGCTCTCAAAACGGTGAAGGAAAACCTCGTGAGGAAACCGCCATATCTTTGAACCAAAAATTCTAAGACATGTGACATCTACCAATCAGAACTGTGATGTCGTGGTAGAATACAGCCCATTATCTCAGGCCCATCAGTGGGCTGATTATGCTACGTTCTCATTTTGTTGAAGAACCTGACCAAAAAGAGACAAAAAAAAAAAAATTTTTTTTCTATTTTGCATAAATAAGACGCACATCTTATTATAAAATAAACTAATAATACATTTATACACCGTGGCATTTTAATCGTGTTACAACGGCAGCCCACTTAAAGTATCCAATGACTACTCGTACTAATCATTCTCAAAAGTAAAAAAATATTTATTAACATTTGAATATATATTTTTTTAAATATTATTCATTATGACGCATCATGTAGTTTGAGCCCCTGTTATGAGCGCAGTACGAGCCTTGCGCTCCATTCCGCACCGCTCTTGGAACGCAAGGCTCGCACCGCGCTCGTAACAAGGTGTTTCAAACTACGCGTCATTTTTTATTTTTTTAATCAAATGTTAATAAAAACAATACTTTTATGAATGATTAGTAGTCACTGGATACATGAAGTGTGCTGCCGTTGCAAGACGATTAAAATGCCACGGTGTATATGTGTAAAGAACTATTTAAACGCTAGGAACGTAAGTACCGGTGATAATGTTACATACATACATACATAAACTTACGCCTTCGTCCCTTGGCGGTAGTCAGAAACTACAGAACGCCACCTGATACAATCCTTACATACTCCTTTTGCTTCGTGACAATTTTCTCCAAAACTATATCTCGGTAACACATGCATTGGTCAACGGCAGGATGGACGGTCACCACTCATGAAACACTTCGAACTAGTTCTTAAAAATTACTACCTATGTATTTAAAAAAAAAAAACTTAACCCGTTAACTACCTGATCAACGCATTTGGGCAATATTTTTGTATCACTTCCATCAAATGCACACATTTATTTAATATGTCTATGCGTAGTGCGCACCCACAAGCATACATTTTTACCTAGTAGGTAATAGGTGGTCCCTCAATACTTCTCATACTTAAAGCTAAGCTTTCAATAAAAAAATAATCCCCTCAACACGCAAGACATCCTAACAACGCCATTACCTCCGATAAATATAAAACATTCAATATAAGCTCAACCACTTCATTTAAACGCCAATCAAATACTTGATACAGAAAACGCAAATACGCGTCCAACTCTCCAACGAGACATTAAGATATAAATCATTCGAACACGCAACGTCTGCGCAGCTTAATAAGCCTCTTATTAAGACTGCTTAACGGGTGCGGATGGCGTGGGAATAAAGGATCTACTTCGCCAAGGGTTAGAGATGTACAGTCGTGGAATGAAATGGTTAAGTACCTTTAGGTAGATTTTTCTTCTTAGCGTGTCGATGACAATCTATATTGATTGGTCCAGCCCTTAAATACGAGTAGGTAGATTGATTGATCCTATTTCTTTCCGTGGGTGTCGTAAAACGCGACTAAGGGACTTACTAGAGAATGGGCAGCAGCGTTCTCCAGCAGTGGACGTCTTTCGGCTAGAATGATGATTGATAGAATGTTTGTAGGTACACCATTTAACCGTCACAGAAATTAAGTCACTCATTAGGATGACATTTGCTAAGTCTTTAATACTCACAGTCGCGGAAACCACAGGTGTAGCGCAGTTGGGTATGTGAAGTAAATATTCATTTCCAACAATAAAGTATGATAAATGATTTTATTTCTGTAAGTAGATGTGTACAAATACTTTTACACATCAATCATATTTTAAAAACTAGATAAGGTTTACTACCTAGAAGAAAGGCCGAAATAAACTCACAGGTCAGTCTCTTTTAAAGTCCAGGGGGTCTACTCCGAACATAAAACTGAAGTATCGGCCGAACGTTCGGCCGTTTCTTGACTAGGGCTAACTATGGCAAACTACGGTGAAAGAAAAAAAAACCACAGTCAAAGAGATAAGCCAAAGTCAAAAATGTGACTTGAAGTCGGGTAAGGACTCAAAGTCAAAAAAGGAAATTTTGGAAGTTATAAAACGGCCAAACATTCGGCCGATACTTCGTATTATCGCTTTGGAGTAGGCCCCCAGATCTAATCTTGGTCAGATCATGTGAAAACCATGTAGATTGGTGTCCGAAATAGTCTTTTGATGAAAGAACCACACAGATTGAGTGGACCTGTCTAGTCAGTGCACTCATTTGTCAGTAATCGTGCAACTCAACTCAGAACTTAAGGAGCTCAACGATTCGACGAACAATACCAAAGAAAGGACGTACGACGAACATGAAACTTTTCATATTTCCCTCAACATATTTAAGCCTGCCAACATATGTACAAAGAATGAAAACGACGGAAAAGGTGACCCGCGTACGAAAACCATACGGGCAAGGAATTTACTTGAAAGCTGCTTATCCATTTCGTTCCTCGAATGAACAGCTGCTAAGTTTATGCAAAAAAGATGACTAAGTTTTGCGGCTTTATCTGTGCCTAGAAATCTTTTCTGAGTATTTCTCACAGCGCTCGGGAGCTGGCCTGAATAAATATTATTTTAATCAATTTCTAGCTATTCGGTTTAGACTAATAAATAAAGAGAAGAGTTTATAATTATATTTGATTAAATTAACGGTAGGCAACGTGTGGCACTATATTTTGTAGTTTTGATAAATGACTTACCTAGTTAGGTGCTTTTAAGAATGCGAATTAAAAAGGAAAAAGAAATGGAAGAACGTTGTGTTATTTACTACAAGCTGACACGTTGTCCTGTAGAAATTTCAATTATTATACAAAATAATTGATATTTCTATCCCATAGAAACGAGCACTTTCAGTTTTTCCCCAATTTTACGATCAACTTTTCCAATTTTTCTTTCTCTAATATTTTATTTCACATACATAGGCACTTATGAAACGTCAGAAGCTAGGTGCACGGTTCCAATGTGGTCGTTTCCCTAACAACGTTATTTGGACTATAATGAGGAACATTAAAAAAAACAAAGCCCAGCCGTTCTCAAGTAATGCGCTTACCAATGAACAGCATTTAATTTGTACTTATTTATATAATGCAACACATTATAGGTAGGTACAACAAATTTTTATTTAAGGGTTTGGGGGCTATTAAGGGTTTTCTTTCATTTTTAGTCGACTCAAAAAAGTTTTACTTTTGGTACGTATATTTCACCTCATCTCGAGTAACTCAGTCAACGACGTCGGTCGACGTTAGTCGTCAGTCTACGTTTATTAAAGTTCTTATCAAAGGGATGTTCTTAGCTAAAGTTATCCATCAATCATACAAAGTTGTTTTGAAACGTGTAACTTCATACCTAAATAAAATAATGATAGTCTACTAGACCGAATTTCGGCCATGGCGACCAATCTCAGCGGAGACCAGCCTTCGGCGCGGGAGATAATTTGGTGCACTCTCTCTTCCCTAACCATCATAGTCCGATGGGACGATAATCCAACACGACCAGAGAGAGATCAGGCGCAGGACCAACGGCTTAACGTTCTTTCATCACGGGGGTTATCACACCACCAACTTCCAAACTCCGGGCTTTTACGAATGGAAAAACCCAATAACACTTTGCCCGACCCGAAGAAACGAACCTACGCTCAGCAGTTGCGACCACGAGACCACGTGGCAGTCCAAATAAAATATTTATTAGTTGATAGGATTTATTAGAAAAATAATAGTTAAATCCCTGGATTTGAGCCCAATGATGGCTATAGGCTCATCCCCTATTACATGGGAGTTAAACATAAATTGCAAAATATGAGTGTGCACTGTACACCTCTGCCTAACCCTTCGGGGAATATTGGCGTGATGTTACGTTAGAATAGTTAAACACTCTGCCATACAATTCATGCTCTCATCTTTAATTTAGCTTTAAGGTAATAATTTGTCAAAAGCCGAGAACTAAAATAACAAAATTAATGATTTACTTATAATTATAATTAAAGCCTCAACAAAACGAAACAATTCTATTAAAACCACAGACGGACTTTTTATCCGATCCTTAATTATGTAGTCATTTAAAATTCATATGAATGGAATATCCAATTGATACTTGAAAATGATTTTTGGGTTAAAATAATATCGGAAAAAGTCATGATTTATTTATGAAGACTGTTTTTCTTCTTTGGTGGTTAGGTAATACGAATTTAGTTGTATGTTAATATGGTAAAATAAATGGATCTCGTTAGTATAATACAGGCGTATTTAATGAGATTCTCTTGACTAAATAAGAAATTCAACTCGGGTATTATTAAAACTCCATCCGGCGGGGACCTATGGCCGGTGGACGAGTCCTGGAGTGGAGACCGCGTATCGGCAAGCGTAGTGCGGAACGTCCCCCAGCTAGATAGACCGACGACCTTAAAAAGATAGCTGGGACAGACTGGGTGCGGAAGGCGGAGGACAGGGTGTTGTGGCGCAGCCTGGAAGAGCCCAATGTCCAGCAGTGGGCTGCGATAGGCTGAGTTGATTGATTGATTGATTATTAAGACGCAGACAACAGCTAAACTAGGTCACTGTCAGACCGCATACAAAAGAAAGATAAGCGTGATGACACAACGCTTGTAATTTATTGCAAAATATGAAGCAATTTTATAATTACTCAAAAATGAGTTGAGTAATCAAAAATAAAAAACAACCAAGTTCTGCATACAAATAAGACGTTCTTGTTATTAATTAAATACCAACCTTACGTTGATATTTAATACAGATATTTTGGATTGAAACTCAAAGTAAAGAATTAGTTTACCGTTAATTTGTATCGAGATTTTTTATTCTAAACGTGTGTTGTAACAACAAAGTTCTGAGAAATATTTTCAAGAATAACATATTTTTTCCGCTACCACAAACTACTCATATATAGATTTGGCAACTTTTTTGTTTAAGACAAGCCTACTTTTAGCAATTGCCTCTTGTCAGCGCCTTAAAGCCAAGTCTTCCTGTAACCCATACACTGTCGTTCGTAACAGAAAATAAACACAACACATAACATAACATCACGCCTGAAATCCCCAAAGGGTTAGGCAGAGGTGTACCTAGTACACCCACATTTCGCCAGTTATATTTAAATTCCATGTAATAGGGCCTATTGTCATCAACCAGGCACAAATCCAGACTTAAGGCTCCTACTGAGAAATCTCTGATGGAAAAACCCAATAACGCTTTCCCCGACCTGGGAATCGAACCCAGGACCATTAAGGGAAATAAAGACAAAATCGTTGTAATCATCACATCAAACCTAATATTATAAAGGCGAAAGTTTGTGTGTATGTGTACGTTTGTTACTTCTTCACACTCAAACGGCTGCACCAATTTTGATAACATTTTGTATGGAGGTAGCTGACACCCTGGAATAAGACAGGCTACTTTTTATCCCGAAATTCCCACGGGATCGAGACTTACGCGGGTGAAACCGCGGGGCGACGCTAGTATTATCATAAGCCAAGCCTAACATTAATTCCCATTTCATAAATTAAAAGTCACAATTAAACTAAAACAATCAAACAAAATTTTAAAACAATCACCCAAAATTAGATCAACGAACGCCGAAAAACAAAATTGATAACGTTACTGTTATTTACTCTCATCTCAACAACAAAAGCAGTCGAAAGTCGAAACGACTACCGACCGTACATATGAACACGTCATAAATTATAATGAATCTGCAAAACATTAAAAAAGAACACAATACAGATACAGCTAACCTTTTTGCTTCATCATTAAGTTAGCAAAAAAAATAATGACAGAAAAAAGACCGAATGAATGAATGACCCTTGAACTTCATTCAGTCGGGTCGATGAACTCTTTAATTGAAATATTATGCATTCTATGAGATAATCAGATATTGGACAACTATTGTGTGTTCAAATTGTTTAAAAAAGTTCTCTGGATTGTTTTTATGCTAATCTAAGTTATTTAAAATAGAATGTTACACGTTTCTTCCTGTGAAACTTTGTGTTGAAAACGGGTTTCCCAGTATTTAATTAAAGCTTTTTACAAAGAGGTAACTTATTAGGTACATAATTGCTGGGTTAACGTAGTTTAGCGTTACATATTGCCTTGGTTCCTAAGAAACCAGATAAGCTCGTGTTATCTTTTAAGACGAATAATAATTCGAATGACGAAAAATAAAATACATCAATTCATTAATTACATTATCACGAAAGAAAGCAGGAATCGTCTGCAGAATTCGTTTTTATCTGCAAGCTTTTAGCAATAACTGCTTTTTAAAACGAAACTTGTTCATTTAAATTAAAACATTTTAATTTGTAATTTCTCAATGAACGTGCTCGGTGGTCCACAGTGAAAGTATTTCAACTCTCAATTATACTAACTCCATGACTTACCCATGTTAACGTGTTTATTCCATCGACCAGTTTTAACGACGGATTGGTTTATATGTGCACTAATTATTATTCAGTAAGTGGTCATTGATACTTTTATGTTAATCTATAATCATGTATCTTATTCTTAGGAACACGAAAATTTAATAGAATTACTATTAATACTGCTAAGTACTTTTTAATTAGCAGTCACATAGATTTTTTCAAAGAATGTTAGACAGAAATACCTATTCTACAAAGTTACCAACATACAAAGCAGGCATTATAAAATAAGTAAAGTTCGGTTTTTTAATCCCAGATAGTAATTTGACAGGTGTCAATGTCAAACTCCAAATTGAAAAAACAAAACAACAACAATTTCAAATTACTTATAAATTGCTGTCTACTGCTAAAAAAATAACTCTTAAATGAATACTAACTGTCACTTTTCGCGAATTTCACGCATTTTAATGGCCGTCGCAAAATTTAATTAGCCCGTATTTTAACAACAGTTCTTACTTTTCACAGAATTTTCTAAATGAATTTTAATGGAAATTAACCGAGCATCCTAATAAAATTAACAATTAATAATTGTGAAAGGCTTAAACTGTTTTAAAAGAAATAAAAGACTTTCGGTGGAACCACTTATCTGTAACATTTTTCTCTTGTTTTAGCTGACAATTTGGAAATAAATTATCGAATCGTTCGGCTGGAGTTACTTTGTTCTTTCTTTTAAGTTTACTACACTTTAATAATGAAGAAAAGCTAATAAGTTATACATAAGTGATGTGTGCTTATTTAAGATTTTTTTTAAATAAATAATGTATCTTTTTATGGTTCCGTACCTCAAAAGGAAAAAATGGAACTCATATAGGATCAAAACCCTTTTCTCAGGAACGCGTGTAGGTTTCAAGTTTAATTTAATATCAAATGGACCGCAAGTCTACGGTCCCTTGGAGCACTAAAAAATCAACCTTCTAAAACAACGCAATAAAAAAATATGGCCATTTATGTGACATATTTTGCTACTCTTTTTTTTTTAGATAAGATATAGTAAATTAAGTGAGTGAGTTTATGTATGTATGTACTAACTTACATTTGCAATTGGAGAATTGACGGTGACGTATGGGATGAGAGAATAATGTTTTTCAATTACAATGTTAAGTTTTTTTTGGGCTAAATTCATCCCAACTACGGAACCCTTCATTATACACACGGCTACATATCAAGCTATAGATTTCCAGTATAAGCTGATCTCGCATTGTATAGGACTTCCGTACAATGAGAGGCCACCTTATACTGGAAATTTGTAGCTTGATTTGTAGCTGTGTGTACGTGGTCTGACACGCACTTGGTCGGTTTTTTTAATCTGTTGGAGTCGGTTTCCAGTCTAACAAGGTACGGCCAAATTCAAGGTACATGTAAATAGGTAGGTTTTATTGGGTTAGAAGCGTTATGACTACCTGTCGATAAGACTAAATAGCAGATATGACTAGTTCGCTATAGGACTTAAGATCTTTTTAGGACTATATCGTGTTTGGACTAGATCGCAATAAGGCCAGATAGCGTAACGACTATATTTTCGTTTGTTTTTTGGAGTACAGTTATCGAGTTATAGCATTAAGTTTTTTTCCTTGGTACCTATACTAAAATACTTAAAATGAAAGCATTTCATTGTAACATAATTATTTATTTATTTAAACTTACGCTTTAAATCGCTAACGTTTTTTAAAAAAGATAGGAGCGTAATCTCCTTCGTCTCAAGTTTATTTAGTTCTCTTTAATAATTATTTCATTTTAATTATCCTGCATTTTAAATAACAATAAAATATGCCATGCAAGATAAAAATTCGAAGTGACAATGACAACTATTGTTTCAATTTATTTTTAATAGTGGAATCATAGATAAAGTGGAACTTCATAGTGTATTCACACTTAAGTAAAGCTAAGTAGGTACTCCATGAAGTTCCTATACTAATACCACTTTTAGATACGATTGTACGTCATATCGATAATGAGTCATTTTGATAACAGGACTTATGCATATGTAGTCAAACAGCTAATTAGTTTTACAGCGATCTAGTTGTATCGAGATTAAGTCCTATAGCGAACTAGTCATATCTGCTATTTAGTCTTATCGAGAGGTAGTCATAACGCTTCTAACCCGTTTTATTTTCTTTGATATACTAAAATTATAGAAATGCCTTTATCATGTTACCTCCCGTAGAGATGTCAATAGTTATAAATCGATAAAGATAGAGATAAAGATTCATTTATTTGCAAAAACATGTGTACATAACATACATGGTATGATGCTTATTATAGGTGTAACAAGGTAGTTTTTGGCTCAACATGTTTTGACCATGGCTGGTGTACAAATTAGGTCGAAAGACAAAAGGATTTAAAATAAAGATACAAACATCGAATAATTATAAATCAGCAATTAACATTAATATTAAATTAATAAAAAATTGTTCAATAGTCAAAAATTCATTAGCATTATATTAGACTTTTTCTGTCAGTATTTTTTAAATGTCTTTTTTTTTCAAATCAAATCAAAAGTCATTTATTCAAACTAGGCTGAGAATCAGCACTTTTCGAACGTCAAAAATTACATAAGACCGTCCCCCAAAAACGCCCACCCTTCACCACTTCCTAGTGCTTTAGCTGGGAAGAAGAAGTGGCGCAACACTCCCCAGCAGCACAGCTGTCTGTTCAGATATAAAACTTGAATCTATACAATAAAATGTAAAAGAATTTGCATTACGCAACACAACATTAAATTAAATTATTTGCCTTATGTTAGCTAGCACACGCCACTATACCAAAAAAAAAAAACATAAAAATCGTCGAAAACTATACTCAAGCAGAAATAACGTAAACAGAACGTACCTAAATAAAAGCCTCCAGGCATAATGGGCGTGCCCGCCCACACAAAGCTATAGCTGTAACTCGAAGCCAAAAATTATAAACTAGCACCATCGTAGTAAAATTTCTTTTTTCTTCAACTGGTCTGTATTTAATTTCTTAACATAGTTAGGGATATTATTATAAATTATTAGCGCTCTGCATACAACGCTTTTATACAGTAGCGCTGTCTTAGCTGGCTGACCACGATTTTTTTATTATCCCGGCGATTACGTATTATAATGTCCGATATTCGAGGAAACCAATGGGGGGGTTATTTCTCACAAAATGATGTTCGATTTTCTATAAAATATAATCAAAATGACCAACATATATAATTTTACCATTTTACTCCTTTATCAAAGAATGTTTGCAAACGTTAACAATTTGCATATTACCACCGTGCAAATTAATAAAATTGATTATTTTGCATATTAATTAATGGTCTTCCAATATTTAGTAAAATCTGTGAACATTTAGATAAAGAAAGATTTAATTATTTACATAAAAATAGATTTATAAAAATTATGAGAGGTGATATATGTACGATTTCAAAGAATATTAATGTATTGAATAATACTGTCATCTTATAATTTTATCAAATACAATTAGGAAGATCTAAATCTCTTTCATGTTTTACGTGTATTTGATTAACGGGATCTAGAATAACTAATCAAATAAGTGAGAATTTTTGAGTAATGTCACACACGGTGTAATTGAAAGAACTGAAAAGGGGTATAAAAACTTTTAAACCAACAATGAAATCACGATAAAAACAGCTGCTCCCTAGAAAAAAAAAGAAAGAAAGAAAGAAAATTGCGATAAACATGACGCAAAGGAAGAACATAAATACAAAAAAAAACGTGAACATATTCGTCAGAAGTTGGCCGAAACATCCCAACGGTGATTTGCTGGAGTCGTTTCTCCTCTGCCGGTCGTTACTCCTGACAAAGCTTATTTTGGTTATATGTATGTACCTATCTATCTAGTATTTATGCTTGTATTTTATAGCTATTTCCGAGTTATCTATCCCGTATGTTGCACCTGCCATATAGTGTCTCTGCATCACCTTAAGGTAGACTGGTAGAAAATGACTCAGGCATTAAGTCCGCCTTTGTACAGTATTTATTTTACTTGTGCATAAAGTTTTAATAAATAAATAAATACGAAAGAACAAGTTGGGGGAAAATATGCATCACATCCACGAAAAACAGACTTCGCTCAGCATAATGCTGCGACCTTATGCAAGACGGAGCCCCAGCGCTGGTTTTCAGCGACAGCCGACTTTGACGTGATGACTTCGACCCCACATTTTGTCGAGTTATGCAAACATAAATGTATGGACCCGCAATTTTTGTTTTTATTGATTCAGTTATTTCAATAATTCCTTGTATAATTTTACCAATACTTTTTCGGCTTTGATTAGACAGATGAAGATTGGTACCTACCAAGCACTGAAATGAACGGAATACAATGTGCAATTTGTGCATGTGTAATTTTTTAACATTCTTTCATGACAGAATTTTTTATGCAAGTATGTTTGCGTGGTTGCATTTACTGATAACTTTATTGCACAAACTCCCATACCCGGAAAAAGTATCTGTAGGCCATAATGGTGTGAAAAACTCAGACACAAACCCGGAGTCGCGACTCAAGCGCAAACTGCGCAAAATCATTGCACAAGTTGAGACAAAGTGTGTCATAGTCAATAGTGTCATCACAATACGTCTTTTCTTCTTTTTTTGTTGTTTATTGGTACCTTGTAGGTATTTCCTAATATTGATATAATTAGTTATTATTTCATCGTGCTTTTGTATGTTGTTACCAAATAAACGATCTTTCTATTCCAACAATTTTAATATATACACAAAATATGGTCAGAGATATTAATTATTTAGCAAATTGGCACTACGACAATGAGGGTTTTCATGAAAATCCACTCAACCAGTTGGCACCACTTACACAAAAGGTCTTGCGTTTCGACAACGAATTTAAAATATATGATAACGTTTATCATTCGTTTCATTCATTCGTTCATCATTCCGTCACGGTTAAAGAAAATATTGGCACTTGGACACTTTTGACAGGTGCCCGTACCTAACGTCCTAACGTTTCAATGAAAACTATTATTTGCCGTGTTAAAGCCATTTAATACAACTGTCAAAGAATGACAATGACAAGATGTGATCTGATTATACGGACAACGTATGTTGGCAGTAAATTTACTTAACAATTAACTTCCATTTAGCATGATGATTTTTTTCATGTATTAGCATTTATTCTTGTATTTCATCGTTATTTCCGAGCTATCTATCCCGTATGTTGCACCTGCCATGTTTTATCTCTGCATCACCCTAAGGTTGACTGGTAGAAAATGCGTCAGGTATTAAGTCCGCCTTTGTACAGTATTTTTTTACGTGTGCATAAAATTTTAATAAAATAAATGATTAGATAAATAAATGAATCGATGAAATTTAATTAAATAAATGTTTTAGGTAGGCACCTACTTTATTTATGCATGGTGATGCCAGCGCATTAATTTTTGTGTTTTTTAATCATATTTATTCTTATATATTTGGTTGTATAGGCATTCTATTCTAAGTACTGTTTCTTTTATTTTATTTTGTTAGCTATTATGTACAACTCATTAAACCTGACTTGGGTTCCGTACGTATTTTTCGGGTGACAACTGAAAATCAGCGCTGTGCTGTGGGTCCCGCATAGCACAGCATCATGCTGAGGCAAGCCTTCTTGTCACAGTCATGACGTGCAGCTGCCGACTATTTGTTTTACCAGTTTATGTTTTCATATATCTTGCACGTGTTTCTGTGACAAATAAAATTATTTTTCTTTCTTTCTTTCTTCTTTCTAATAAATAAATTAATTTCCCAGAATTTTCGTGTTAAAATAACGATTCATGAAAGTGCAAAATTCACCACCCACACAGAATTATCTCAAAGAGCATTGCGTCAAACCAGAGCATCTTACAGTTCTCTTAATAAAAAAAGCATTTTATTTCCCCCAGCAGCACACGGCACCGCACACTGGGTCGTCGCTACACATTCTAACTCTCACTGAGCGGGCTACTAACACAGTCGCATACAGGGTTACCAATTCATCATTCCTCTGGATTTTTCCGGACATGGCCGGATTTTGGGCCTTCGTCCGGATTATGTCCCGTCTTGTTATTAGTGTTTTTTTATGTTTATTAAAAAAATGTTGATGTGTTGAGTGGTTATTAGGTATATGGGTTGACCAAGACTATGTCTAGACTTTAAAATAAACTGTGACCTCTGAGCTTGTTTCGGTCTTTCTTCTCAGAATAGTCGGATGGAAAACACTGAACTAGTTTTAAAACATTTTTTTTTTGAGGTCTAAAAGTAATTTTTTGACCCAATTGTAAAAAAAAATTATTTACTGTCCTTATTTTTTATTTACAAAACTTTAGGTGCGTAAAGCGATGAAAAAAAAATACGGACATTTTGTTTTTCAAAAGTCTGTTTTTTTTTAGAGTCAAGGCTTTTCAAATTCCGAACTGATAACCCTAGTCGCATGCGCCGCCTGCCTAGATATGACCAGAGATTTGCATGAGCGCATTACTATGCGTGAAAATCTAGTAATTAATGTATAGAGGTAAATACCTAAGCGCAACACTTTCCTGAGTTACGATCTTCAATAGTTTTAGTGTTGGAGAATTTTGTAGGCTTTGTCAACTGTATTTTACTTTATATCTCTTTATCGTAGTGGTCTCTCAAATTTATTATTTACACACACAACAATTTTATTGATCCTTAATTAATTACACAAGCTACATAACTCTAAAATATGTATAGTATGTACAAGAACATTTTTGTTTTTACAAAAAAATTAAAAAGGGTGATGTTTCATGGGCATCAAAAAGTTCATCCGCATCATTGTAAATGGGAAAAGTTCCCAAAAGGCTGGCAGCATTGCTACGTTGTATGGCAATTTTAATTGAATTTTAAGTTAGGTAAGTGACCAAATTTTTTTTTAAAGTTTACTTCTATCTTCACCATTTATTTCAAGTGGGCCATTAAAAGGCACTTTTGAACGTTAACATTTCCGAGAAAATAGAATTGATTTTAAAGTGGCCAAATAACGTTTTAGGATACAGAACCTTGGTATCCGCAAAAAAAATATATAGGTAAACAAATTAAAGCTATCGATCTGAAAATACTACCGAAAACAATTTAATATTTTGATGGCAGAATGAAAGAACACAAAACATAGTTCAATATAATATTACACCATGTATGAATTTGTCACACAAACTGTCTACACGTAAATCGAAATTATCAAACTGATTATACCATGCAGAGATTTATTAGATAATAAACTGAGTAACTTTCACATTTATGTAGACATAATTATTATATCAAGTAAAAACAACCGCTAATAATTATGATCGTGCAAATAAACACGATGTTTTACGTACGATTTAATGGTCACTCATTAAGGATGGAAGATACTAAGAAAATACGAGTGAAAATGTTTAGCGTCTACAATTCAGACATAATTAATGTTTGATTGATTGTTCACGTTTCGACACTTTTATAATTATTCTTTTTTTCTCATATCGGAAAAAACTATACCTATCATAAATTATAGTCGCTTTTCGTGTAATAATGGTGTAAAAGGTACATACGTTTATATAGTTTGATTCTATTCTATACGTATAGATAGTTTGTTCCGATTTTGTACGATGATTGTATTGAATTGTTGAGCCCTCCTTCTTATCTTATGTCTCACTTCCAATATCTATGTTCTTCACACGCTAAGAACCTGCGTTCTTCCAACAATCTTCTTCTACTCTGTCCTTCTCATACTTCTGACTTTGTTCATTCTTCCTTTCATATTCAGTCCATTCTTCTCTGGAATGCGCTTCCTCTCGATATCAGGACGGCCACCAGTCGGTTTGCATTTAAGCGAAAATTGCAGAGTTATTTGTCAAAACAAATAGTGTAGAGTCATCTCAATTTAATGTCTTTTCATTGAACTTGTATGTATATTTATGTATATATATATAATGTAGGGATATATTATAGTAAATATATGTGTATTATAACTAAGTTTATAACCTATTTATGTACTTGTGTACCTATTATATTTATATTTAATTATGTTATATTTTAATATTTTATAATATTATTATTTTCTCTCAATCAGAGCACCCGCCATCTTATCTCTTCACCACCCTTGGTTGACTGGTAGAGAATGCCTAAGGCATTAAGTCCGCCTTTGTACATTATTGTGTGTGAGAAGTTTAAATAAATAAATAAATAAATTGTTCCGATGATTGTACGGAAATTAATTGGCTATCAAATTGACAAACTAAGTCAATTTTGAATTTTTTGTAATTTAATTTCCAAAATTGTAATTTTAATATACGCGTAATTAAAGTTGGTAGTCAATTCGGTAAATAAATCAATTAAATACTTAAGTACATTTACAAGTATCACCACTCTTTAATCCACCACTAACTAAATTATGTAATGACCAATCAATTCATTAAAGTCATTCATTATACCTACATAATAATGAATGACTTTAATGAATGATGGTGACAGCAGCATCGAAATTAAAATAAATTAATATTGACAATAATTTCGTATCCATATAAAATTATAAGTAATTTTAATGGACATATTTCGTCAAACGTGACTAAAATACTCCGTTACAAAACAAAAAATATATACCCTTGTATTCACGCCAAAAACACGCGAAACATGAGTAACGGTTCATAAATTATCACATCTTTGTGGTCGATGTACAATGTACACAATTATGAAACGTCGTAACTGTAAATTCAGATCGACGGACCCATTCATAAATAAGATTTATAAATTATTGACAGCGTTTTTTTTTTTCAAATATCCCTTTCCGGTCAATTAAGTAGGTTTTTTTTTTATTTTTTATTTTGAAGTAAGTAATCGGTACCACATTTTCATTTAAGGTCTCAGCGGATATCAAAATTTTTAGAGAACAGTGCGTAAACGCAAAATTACACGCGGAAACGTATTATGTGCTACCTACGTCGTTTTTATTCATGCATACTATAAAAACTATCAAAGTTATTCGGAAATAAATATTTAAAATCATCACAATATGATATCTTAAAAGTGATATTTAAAAACTAATCCAAACAAATAATTAAATATTTTTGGTAATGGGTCATTAGCCAAAAGCTTTATTAATTATTTCTTTGGGTTAGTTTGATCTTTAAATGCGCAATAAACTATCGTTTATGGGGCAATTAATAATATTTTTGTAATAATAGTTTAATAATCTAAAAGATCAAGTGATGTTAACATAATTTGATGCAGGATATCCTGCATCAATATCACTAGTTTTTATGACAACCGTGTGAATTTTCACACAATATCCTTCCACAGTTAAAATTACTGCTACATTACCGCTTTGTAGTAAAACCAGAATATTTACATATTTTTGAGATGGACTACCAATATTCCGTAAAAATCTCACCGTTAAGGCGCAGATACACGATTTTAGTGACTTTTAAATCTGTTAATACGCCTTCATATAATTCAAGTAAGTTATGTAAAATATGTATGTTAAACTAGAACGCATAAACATCAATTCTATTTGTGAATATTTAAGTATTGTAGTAAAATACTTTATGAAATAAATTCAGTTATTCAGTTTTATACTGCAGCATTTATTTTTAAATAAATAAATGGTTTAGTTTAGTTGGATTAATGTTAAGTACTATGTTTGACGAAAACACGATTCCATAAAGTATTCTATAAAGAAAAAAAAATCAAAGTTACGTCCAAACCGAACAATAAACCACTCGCATTCAAAAAATACTTCAAATTAGATAATGAAACGTTGCATATTAACTGAACTAACTATAAAGCAGGTGTTATGTTTTTTTTTTAATTACCATTATTTTCACCGTGAAAAGAAATAAACTAAAATATCGTTCCCTTGGAGTCTTCTCCCTGCCACCCTGTCTCGCTTGCTCGCGTGACCGCCAGCAGTAGGTGCGAGCTATGACTGAAATACAAGACTGAACGAAGTAAGACTGAGCAGTAATGAATCAGGAAGCATCTGGAAGATAATTATGCACTTTGAATGAAATTAAGCATGAAGATTTATATAAGGAAACAATATACTGTAGGATGAATGCGATTTCCTCACAATTTCCTGAACGAACTATTATCTTTTTATTTCATGTAATTTCCATATTGAGTTTTGTCATAGTAAGTGTCGCGGATAAAACCGTTTCTGTATCTGTAACTGTATCTTAAATAAAAACCTCAAATAGAAAATACTTCTGTCGTCGACGAGACGATAGATGAGAAGATCTTTGAGTTTTTTTCTTCATTAAGACATAAAATACGACGAGTTAAAATTACAGAACATTCAAGTTAATAAGTGGAGGAGACTTAACTTAGGATTTACACTCAGCAAGTCTACTCCGAAGCGATAATCCGAAGTATCGGCCGAATGTGCGGCCGTTTCTTAACTTCCAAAGTTTCCTTTTTTGACTTTGAGGCCTTAACCGACTTGAAGTCACATTTTTTGTCTTTGACTTATCTCTTTGACTGTCGTTATTTTTTTTTTCGCCATAGTCAGCTGTGATCAGGAAACGGCCGAACATTCGGCCGATGCTTCGGATTTATGATCGGAGTATACCCCAGGGATACCGATAGAACCGATTGCGAAAACCAAATGAATCACCTGACATCTTACATAAGAGTGAACGGACACGAAACCATGCGTCAATCGTGATACCCAAAAACAGTAAAATCCCACTCTAATGAGGATAATAATAACGAGAAAGTTAAGTAATAAACTCCATATTGTCATTTGGGTTTTCCATAATAGTATTTATGTAAAATTCGTTTTTAGGGTTCCGTACCCAAGGGTAAAACGGGAACCCTAATACTAAGGTTCCGCCGTCTGTCTGTCCGTCTGTCACCAGGCTGTATCTCATGAGCCGTGATAGCAGGCAGTTGAAATTTTCAAAGATGTTGTATTTCTGTTGCCGCTATAACATCAAATACTAAAAAAACAGAATAAAATAAATATTTAAGGGACATACAACAAACGTGATTTTTTTGCTCGATATTGATAACGGCAACAGGTAGACGCTTGAAATATTCAGTTATATATTCACTTAAAAAATAAATAATTAAATCCTGGAATCCGCACTTGGGCGGTTTTTTAAATCCCAGATAGTAATTTGACAGGTGTCAATGCCAAAATCCAAATTGAAAAAAAACAATCAACAAAGATTTGAAATGTCATATTACTATCGATGAGAGGGGTCCTGTGTCCCAGCAATGGGAACATTATAGGCGGTTATATGATATTACTATCGGGAATAAAAACTACCTAACTTTACTTCTACTCAATAAAAATCTTTAATTTATTAATTCACTGATAAACAACGCGCAGCCGAAACCGCTGGGTCTCGAAGCATGAAATTTTGCAAAAGAGTTCCTCAATGGCATTAAGGATTTTTTTTTTATCCCCTAAAGAGATTAATAGGGATGAAAGTTTGTATGGAATTTTGTCTTTTTTGCCGATGGGGAAATCCCAGATACGGCATGTCTCTCCATATCTATACAAATAAATTAAAGTGTCTGTTTGTAGTGTCAAAATAACATGTTTTGTACTAAATGCATATGCAAGCATATCCAGTACTTATTACATTTTGTTCCGGTAAACTCCGAAACGGCTGGACCGATTTTGACGCGACTTTCACTGGCAGGTATCTGGTGTTATAAGAAGTAACTTAGGCTACTTTTATTTTAGAAATAGCTACGCGGGCGATGCCGCAGGCAGCAGCTAGTATCTTATAATTTTACGATAGCATGCATATGAATTAGGAAAACCCCATCTACGAATCGAAATCACTAATGTTATGTTAACTCAAAACGCCATATATCCTGTTCTTCTAAAAAGCTTTCGTCAAAAACACCTAAGTGCACTTAGAAATAATTCTCTGTCCTAACTGTTTCCATGAATAAGACCGGGTTCAACGAATCCTATGTTCTCACGACCAAATAATACGATCATTTAGTAAAATCTATTTAAGCTGTATCTAGGAATACTCGTAGTGATTATGGGCCAACGACCTTCTCTTTGTATAAAAGCTGCCGAGATGAGAGACGTAAGTGCTAATTGAGTTATTGGAAAAGGTAATGCTTCATTAGCCAGCCAAAATGGATTATGTTTAGCAAATTGCAAAAATATAGTCAAAAGTAATACTGTTTTAATTTATATACATTTCTATGCAACCAAAAATATATGATTAGTTCACATAAACAATTTAGGATATAGAATATGTATTACTTATGGTCAATAAACTTATGTTAATGCATGATACGAAATTATAATAAAGTAGCTGACCGGACAGACGTTCTTTGCAAATTTAAATAATTCTTACAAAATTCCCATAGAAAATGCAGTTTCAGTTTTAGCAAATTTTCTTATTTTCCCGGAAACTTTTCAAATTTTTAATTTCGTAAGAACCTGATTCGGATTATTACGAACAATTTAAAACAAATAATTGCCAAATCGGTCCCTTAGAATAAAAACCACCACAGTCACAGGTACTTCATACCGATCATGACCAACCGGCGGTCGACCTTCATATGGATCATTTGTGTCTGATATAAATAACTTCAATCATTATTTTGCGCCGAAATCTTTGTACAATAGAACTATGAAGTATTTATTGTGCATTCGAGCTGCACCATAAAGTACGTTACATCAAATGGGTCAAACTGAATTGCCTCGTTACCAGCGATATAGCTACCGTATCTGCTATCTCCGATATTGCGAACTGGTAACTTAGCAAGTTACCAAGTTATAACTTGATCGAAATTTGACACATTATTTGTCGTTAGTGGCAATCAAGTTATTTAAGTTTGTCTCTCGGCTAGACGTTTACCCAGACTGTTAATTACTTTGCTCTTTAAATATACACTGATATTTGATAAGGCTTTGTGTTACTAGAACAATGGTGGCACTTGTTTCTCAAATAGGAGTAAAAGGTCGTAACTGCATATTCCGACTTTACGTCAAAAACACGAAGCGACTTTTCACTTGTTTATGTTTAAAATTATTAGGAGTTTTACAAAAATCTTGCAAGATTATTCGTTATAGCAAACCATCGGCGCTGCGTTATTCGGCGTAGCATATTTCGAAGACACGTAGCGGACTCCATCGTAATAATCAGAAACGGAGTATTTAAAAATATGTTCAAAATGCGTGTGTTACACAGACCCATATATCGCAGACATAATTAAAAAAAAAAAACAATTTGACAGCTGAATGAATAAAATCACGCGCGATTTAAAATCACGTATGTATTAGAATCTTTCGCTTATTCCGTGAAACACGAATATGAATTCATCGTACTGTCCGATAGAATTGCATTTTCAATAAAGAAATAATTTAGAAATATAGATCAGTGTATCGGAAATTTAGTCACACATCGACTCTTGGAAATACAATCTAATCCAGTTGGACGAAGTATGTGAGAGTTGCAGCCACTTGAAGCTCGTTTTCAATCGCTCATGTAAAAGGCATGACTCACGTTTTCACCAGAAACATGTATTCCGTGTGCAGTGATTCTTCCACAGACAAATTGGCATTCCTCATTTTTGCCATTGTTAATTCCATGTGTAATTTTCATATATTTAATTAATTCAATAAAACGGTGAAAGAAAATATCGTGAGGAAAATCTAGATCCACAAATTCGAAGACATGTGACATCTACCAACCCGCACTGGGCCCGCGTGGTAGATTACAGCCCACTCCCTCTCGAAGAGAGGAGGCCTGTGTTCCAGCAGTTACAGTGGGAACATTATAGGCTGAATAAGCAATAAAATTGAACCAATAAGTTATTATGAAAGAAAGCATTACTTTATTCTACATGAACCTACTTCAGACATCACAAATTCGCCAGAGATCAATAGAGAAAATGAACGCTCAAATTGTTATCTGATAAGAAACGAAAAGAAAATGGGCCGCTTTTATACCGACTTGAGCTTTATCAATATTTTTATTTCTGTTTTTGCTAAAATATTTAACAGATATTAGGTACTTGTAAAATTAAATACCTAGTTAATGAAGGATACCTAAGCACTTTTTGCAGTTTAGGAAAGCGGGTACTAGGAGGTGCGTTCCTATACGCATCCGTTTATGGACAAAACTATTGGAAAAACGAGATATCATAAAATTGGCTGCACTTTTCCGATTAATGCGGCAGTAATCAGATCCGATTCCGATGTCTCTTTTAAAAAGATTTCAGCGTAAGTTCAAAAATATTTGACAGCTGATTAAAATCGGCGCATAAATTCGCGCCCAATAAGTACAGCGATGTAACTGCACCTGTCGCATCTTAACATTTTACGCAGAATTTACTTTTCAATGGATTTAAAACTGAGAAATACCCGCAGTATCTTAAAATACGGATCAGAGCAGTGTGTCGGCTCGGCCACATATCGTGTTCGTCGCCGGCGCCGGCGCGGGCGCGCCGCTCTGTCGATTTCGTGCATTTTTTTGCAAGTGACGACTTGGATTTCTAAATAATTTAAATACGTGCACGAAGTCAGAAGCTACTAACGCAGATCGCGTATTAATTGCTATTCAATGAATTGGGTTTGTGTGTACCGAGTCGCGTGCTAATTTGTTGCTTAGTTTTATTTATGACGTGTGCTGCACGAACTCGATTGAATCGATCAACATCTTATAATATTAAGTAAAAGTTGAATGGGAAACTTACGGTTCTAATGATACCGTCACAGAATCCAATTAAAGCACAAAACCATGTCACTGTCACAGATGTATTTAGTTTACGGTAGCACTTGATGCGCGACGAGTGTTCGCGATGTGTTGCGTGGGAGCGTGGCGACGCGGGCGTGCGGTGCGGCTGCGCGGGCGCGACTGAGCGGTCGGCAGTCGTGCCGTCGTGTGACGCTGCCGGTGAAATGATCAGACGCGACTCGAAATCGCATAAGTAAAATTGTTGCAGTTTTATTAAGGACAGGTTGTTGTAAACGTAAAAGTGGTACTAATCGTGTGTAAATAATTACACCGCATGGATTATGCGGAGCGACGTAATAAATCGCACGGTATTCTAGTTAGTCTTGTTAAGTCAGCGGCTTAAGTAATAAATAAGGATTTTTCAAAGAGTAATTGGTATGAGATACGGTTAGCCTCAATACATATCGTAAAATCTCAAAACACACTGTGTTTTCTGAATGGATTGCTGTTATTAGTGCTAGCGAATAATTTATGAAAAAATAAATAGAATAGATATTAATCTATTAAATCTCCGAGCTGCGATAAGTAAGATAAATAAAATTAATAGCTTACACCGAAGCTAGTATTATAATGAGTAAACCATTAATCACGTGTTCCCAATAAATTAACATTTTGCAAAAACACACTTACAACGCTATACCTGAATGGGTGAATGTTTAAGTAATTATTGACAGCTAAAGCTTACACAGAAATGGTTCATAATTAGCATTTATAATTTTTTTACGATGCAGAAAGTTGTATGTTTATATCTTTAACTCAATCTTGCGCAGGAACAGTTATCCTTTTATGGTTATGACTTTCATAAGTGGCAATTATGACCTATTCAAAAATGTTACAACATAATAAAATGAGCTAAGAAATTAAAATGAAGTATTAAAAAAAAAAAATATGTCGTATGTTTGTTGCGCGCATTAAAGACATCAACGCGCGCACCGGCGCGGCGGTGGCGGCGCGTGCGCAAAGCTAGATCAATTTTATTATTTGTGTAATTTTGGTTGATTTTAGGTTACAGACTGACAATGATTATTTTGTTTTGTTATTTTATATGACAATATTTTTTTATATCGTTGTTGAGGACTTTATTATTAAGTTTCGTTTATCGAAATAATAATGTTAAAATATACACTATTTCATTGGATATAAGTGAATTATATATTAAATATCCAAATAAGCCGAAGAAACATTAAATCCAATGCCAGATTTATCAAAAATCTATTCTGTTACCATTCAATCACGCTAGGTTTCACATCGAGTGACCCACAAACAAAGTCCACACAACGAGTTTACTTATCTCACTCGCATTGAAAGTCTAATCTATCCCAGCATCTTTTTTTAGTTTCTAAATCTATATTTAGAAAACTTAAGAACCGGTAGATCTTGAAGTGGTGAAGAGTAAAGGAAATCGTGTTCAAAGCGTTTAACAATAACAGGAGGGAAACAGTAAATAACATGTTATTCAAAACTGATCTGGTAGAAATTTTGCTGTAAAAGGAAAAATGCTGAACTAAAAATGACGTAGTTATTTTTTCAAAAGCAAATCAATTTTGAAAAGCGTTAAAAAATTTACCTTCGTTAAATGTGTTAATAAATATCGAAGCTTATGGTAATAATAAAGTCATACTATCAATAATTAGCTACTCTGTAGATATATTCTTTTTATTTTATAAAGTATCACGGGTGATATTCACATTACAATCTAGTCTATTCCCTAATAAGTAATTTAAATATAACTTATACTGCTATGTAAATATAAAATTAATAAATCGTCCAATAACATCTTTCTTATTCACTTTATGTCAAGGGGAAGACACTTAATTCACATGTTCTTTAGTCAGCACTTGTACTGCAGTTTAAGTTCACTCACACTGCACTAAACTAACTCAAAAGGTTTAACCCTTTTTAATATTCGCACTAATTCATGGATGTCAAGGAGTTGGATCGCCTCGACATTGACGTGATGATGAAGTCTGTGTTCGTGAGCTTCTGCATATTTTTTTTTATTACTATGTTTACTACATCCATCTTGAAGTCCCGGTGGAGGTCGCCGTATCTCATGTACCAGGGCCTTTTGAATTTAACCCTGAGTTTTTGAATCGTTGTATAATTGGACGGTTGCTTTGGCTGGTGCAGCCAGCCAGCTGAATACCATGGGTCCATACAGGCTTTAAAACTTGTTTGTATAACAACAATTTGTTAGATATTGCGAATGGCGATTGTCTAACTAGTATCGAATACATTTTGTTGTATCTAATATCTAGTTCGGCTCTTTTCTTTTTGACATGCTCTTTCCAGCGCAGTTTCGCATCCAGGTTCAGGCCGAGATACTTAGTAGTATTCGCGTATGGTTTTGGTTGATTATTCATAAACGCAGGAAGTATTGTGGCTATTTATTGGTGAAGTCAATGTGAATAGGCTTACATTGAGTTTGATACGCCATGTTGCAGTCCACTCATAGACATGATTTTTGGACTCTTGAACCTATTCCACGGCTTCCTCGTGACTATTTCCAACAGCCATGATAGCTGTGTCGTCAGGAAAGATTGCAATTATTTTCTAGCTCAGGAAAATGGCAGATGTATAATAGATACAAGACAGGACCAAGTGCACTCCCTTGTGGTACTCCAGCTTTTATCTGCTTAACGTATTCTTAACCGTTTCTTTGTCTTATCTTAAACAATCCGTTTGATAAATAAGATGTCTGAAAATTGTTGAGGCAGCATTGTTATTAGTTTATAAATGAGGCCGTCATGCCATACTTTATCGAAAGCCTGTGAAAAATCAAGGAAAACCGTGGAGCACTCCTTAAACTCCATTAGTGTTCTTTCAATAATATTAGTAATTTAGACAAATAGTAGAACGAATAGTTTAGTGTATAATAATATATTTCGGTAACTATTGTCCCACACAATCATACAAATGGACTGTTTTCAATACTCTCGATTGGATTACGACTCGTTAAAAAGTTCCAATATTATTCGCCGGTAGATTAACAATCCGTTCAGCACTTAGGCATTACGTTCCATTCACAATTCACTATTGTGAAATGTGATATATGTAATTTTGTTGTTATATGGTTTTTTTTTTTCCCCCTACCAAAATTTGCTCAACGCACCTAAAGAAGTTGTGCACTTCAAAAACTACAAATGTAGATGTGATATCTCTTCCGACTTAAAAACTAAGTTAGGAAAATAATCATTCAGTGATCATTCAAGTCAACAAAGCCAGTAAATTATCGTGAACCAGTTTAAGATTTCGAATGAGGTGTAGTTATAAAACAATAAATCAATCCCGTAACTTTCTTAGATCGTAAGTCACAAATCACGAGCGACGAGGACTTGCCTGTTAGATGTGCAGGGTTGCCACGCATAATTTTTTTTTATTGGTTTTTATCAAACAAAAAAACATTTTTTTTTACTACCTTGGCTACCATAGTGATACATGTTATAGGAATGAATTGATACTGAGCATTTTCTTATTTTATCTTGTTCTGATTATTTCTGGCTTAACGGTAGATGGTTTTGTAAAATTGATAGAATTAGAGTAGCATTCATCATTTCAACTGAAAGACGTCCACTGCTGGACATAGGCCTCCCCCAACATTTGCCATAATCGCCACGCTTGGCAGGTGGGTTCGATCGCAGTATGATGTTAAAATGCAAGGTCCCTTAGTCGCCTTTTACGACACCCACGGGATGAAATAGGATGGTGCTGAGAAAAATAAACCAGTATAAAAAATCAACAAAATTTAATATAACATAACAGCACACCTGTTTCCCCCGAATTCCCCCGGGTTAGTCAGTTATTATGTTTAAGTCCCAAATTAAAAATAGTTTGATCAAATTATAATTCGAGAATAAACTGTAAAGGAAAAGCACTATGTAGTACATACCAAATTACTTAAGCGCTCCTATCTTGGAGTTCCACCGGGTATCATTAAACTAACCTACCTCAACATCTTTCCTATTAACCCACACATAATTCATTGACAAACTAATTAAACCTTAACTAGACTTCCCCATAAGATATACTAAACAGACAAGGAGACCTAATCAGCTTCTGGAGGCAGGTGGGCTGGTTGGAATAACCAACGACGGCCGCCATGGCCCACGCACAATGGTCCACATGAAGGACTAAGTGCGGAAACCAAAACCGCTAACATAGAACAGACTTCCACATTACCGTTACCTTGGCAACCCTAGAGATCAGTGAAAGTGATAGCATCGCTATAACGATTAGCCGCATCTCTGCTGCGCCCGCGCCGCTTCGGCACGAATAGATAGGCACCAGAAGGTCGGCTCCACACAACGAGCGAAAACGAACGCACACATAGACATGCAGTACAGGCGCACTTGTGACTGGCTTGTGTTTGAGTCAGTTTAACATCGCCGTACGTATAGTCTATTTCAAAAGTATCTGATGAAATTGTACCCTGTGCAGGTTAAATTCTTACTCAATCACTAAATAATTAGTAACACATTCATCTGCATTTAGAAGGTTTTCAACTTTATATCTCACCACTTTTTCCAACAGAGAAAGGGGCTCCCCCCTTTCTCTGTTGGAAAAAGTTGTTTCCTTTCTTGTTTGGGGGTGGTGAGATGTGGAGATTACCCTCAATAATTGACAAATGAAGAACCTTAAACACAAAAAACTTTTTAAAAATTAGGAACCGACTACCAAAAATAACAGCATGTGATTCTGATTTAGTGGCAATGGGACCACCTCGGGAGTATACCCGTTCAAACAAAAAAACGGCGGTCCATAATTAACGAAGTAATCGCGTAACAAACAAACAAAAAAAAAAAATATATCTGTACCGCCGAATTGAGACCCTCCTCCTTTTTAGAAGTCGGTTAATTACACAATGTGATTTAAAATAAGAATGTTTGGCTTATGTATTCAAATAATCAAATCAAACCACTAAATTTGTAAGTTGCCCTACAAATTTGCATCCACATCAGATATTTTTGGAACTGCCTATAACCTAGGGGTCTACGAGTATGTGTTCGTGACCATTTTTGCTCGTTGTATGGAGATGGCCTTCTGTGTCAATCTATTTTGTGACATCGGGAAAGCAGGCGACTGTCAAATTTACTTGTCAAGAGTTGTTACACAGAAGTGTTGCAAAAGTAATGTATGGGGACGTGAATGAAGTGTTACGGTGTATCTTTAGTTGTGGGAGAAAACTTTTTGAAATTATGTGTATTGCCTTTTACAGTGCAACGTTTTATTGCCTTGCTCGGTGAGGCTTGGATACAGGGTCGACTTTTTTTTACATTTTTTTTTAATTATTCTCTGTTTTTTTATCTAAAACATAGAAGTGAGTATGTTGCACATCCACTATTGACTAACATTTTCATATAATTGTACATATTATAATTATTTTAAAATAATTATAATATGTACAATTACAATACACAACAATGTACATATTATAATTATTTTAAAATAATTATAATATGTACAATTATATGAAAATACGACTACGAGACTTAGTTTTTTAGATTATGTAAATATTCTATGATCTTTAAAACAAAACATAAAAAGTATTCACAATAGCATCAAAAAAACTTCACAAACATCAAAAAACATTGCAACAACGTCCTTTCTTAAATATTACAAGTGTAAAACCAATTTAACCGTATAATAAAATTAGAGATTCAATTCCGTCATTTGTTTAATTAGATTAGTACGAAAGCCTATTTGATCCTAATCTAAGCAGTTCCTATTATAAGCATGTCCTGCAAATAGTTTTTGTAATGGCAGCCACAACGTTGCATCACAGGGAATCCTAATGTGCTGTAGTATGTGTCACCCGGCGCTAGCGCATGTAAATTAAGTTGTAGGCAATTCATTATTAAAGTCTGTGAAATATTATTTATTTACTCAGTTATAAACCTTAATTAAAAAACACAAGTATGTACATAGTATGTACAAGAGTATATAATAAAAATAAAAGAGGGAAGAGCTCATTGGGCATCAAAAAATTCGTCCGCATCTCTGTCAGTGCGCAAAGTGCCCAAAAGGCTGACAGCATTGCCACGTTGGTAAAAAATAGGCTAGCTACGGCAAGCGGTTGGTCGACTCTTCGACCAATCGCTTGGCGATGTCCTGAAATACTAAATGAGCACTCGGGACCCAAGGCCCTAGTGTTTCAACCCCAAACGGCTCAAACGTATTGCTCCTAATAAGGTTGTTATATTTGCGCCGTTTGAGGTGTTCTGCTCCTGCAGCAGCCGCCCCAGCACAGTCCGCCGTGCTAGGAAGATGGGATGGCGCGAGGGTGTCGACACAGAACATCCCACACCAAAGGCCTACACCTTCCATGGCGTTATGGCCATTCCGTTTGGCCTTTCGACGTTCAAAAGTGCCTATTTAAAATAAATAAATTGACTTTTTTTTTTTTTTTTGGGTGGGAAATCATCAAATAACTTCTCCCGCTCTGGGCGGAGCGGGAGGGAGTGTCAGACTTTTACTGACTAAAACCCACCCGTGTTCCTTCCGTTGCCTGTGTGCCAGGGCCACGATATCCCTTTCGGACAAACTCGCAACCCTGGCAGGCATTGGTCCTAACGGACCCCGTCAGTTTGTGCTGACATCTCTTTGAGGCGCGCGTGGAACACAACGCGCCGTCGACCCGGGCCTGGTCCTTATCGGACGGCGAGCTACCCATCGCTCACCGTCCGCAGGCCCGTGCCTACGGTGGCCGGAAATCGGCTTGCGACTCCCGACGCCCGGGGCGTCTCCTGCGGCGACTAAGGGCGCGAGGGCGCGAACCTTGTCTCACCCTCACGCGTTCCGCCTCCTCCTTCGCTAGCATAACTGCTTCGCAGAAGGAGGTGACGGCCTCCCATGCACTCTCGCTCCGAACCATGGCCTGAACCAGGGCCGGACGCGAGAGATCGCCTCCGTGAGGACACGGCGGTGCTCCGCCCAAGCTGGGCAGACCCCCACCGTATGCTCCACCGTGTCCTCCGGGCGATCCACACAGTGGTGACACCCGGGCGTTTCCTCCCGCTTTATCCTGAACAGGAACCTCCCGAAACAACCGTGTCCGGTGAGGACCTGCGTCAGGCGGAAGGTGAGGACGCCGTGGCGCCTCTCTAGCCACTCCTGAAAGAGGGGACTTATCGCCACAATTGTGGCAAGCCCAGCGCTGGGTTGCGACAATCGCACTCTCCATGTCGCCATGAGATCCCGCCGGAGCTCTGTCCGCCGTGCCGTGATTTCTCGCGGCAGCGGAGTTTCACCCCGGCGTTTCGCCTCCTCGCGCCACTCCCAGATGTGCGCGAGGACTTTTGCCTCCAGATCCCATGGCGGCAGTCCGGCAAGGAGGCTCGCCGCCTCACGGGAGACCGTGCGGTAACCCCGTACCAGCCTGATGGCCATAAATAAATTGACTTGACTTTGCCTCTTCCCATCGCCGCGTGCCCAAGCCATTAAGTTCTAAAACAGCTGGCCGGCAGTGACAGTATTATTAACGTCGTAAAGTAACCTAAGTTTGAAACTTGCATTCTTTTTATTAATTGGTTAATTTGGAGAATATTTGTTAGTCGACCTTAATGTATTTGAGGAAGTTCAAACGGTGGAAAATGGATCATCATTATCTCGCCTTATCTCATTTATTTGGTTTCAGCGCAGCATGTCTTCAATTCTTCTATATTAGCCGTCGTCTCAGTAGGCTGCCCGTTTCTAAACATATCATTTCTCATGTCTCCTTTCTATCGGATATCAGTATCAAAAACATTTTATTAAAAAAAAAAATTGGCAGTCATGGGGACTGGCCGACAGAAATGAAAACTTATCCCTCAACGAGCCTAAATAATTTTTCACTTCAATAAAATAATGATTGTGTAGACTCTGTACTCTTACAGGGAATCTATAGTAATCGTTTAGATATGAAAATTAACTGTTATTCAAGTTAATGGCTTTTAAAAAGGAGGTTTTAGAAATAATAGATACTTCATCATATTCTTACTTATTATATCTCTCCAACACACAAAATCAAATATACTTCACAAATACCACTTGGTATCTTTAAAAATACAACTCAAGTACTCGTATCGCGAAGTCTTATCCACGACTGAGCTCGCAGGACTGGCACGACAACCAAAGTGGCGTTTTCCCGCCATTCTAATCCCCACCTTTTACCGGCAATGCGCTGTGATTGCTTAGTCGTGCAACAACGAAATCAGTCGGTACTAAAATAGTCAAAACAACACTTTTAATATTAAAACAAATTTAGTTTAACATAGCTAATTGAATAAAATGCAAGTATAATTTACTATTGCTAACAATTATCCCTCCAAAACGATTTCATGTAAAATGTTGCCAAGACGACCACATAAGGTTTGCCCTGTGAAAAAGATATCAGATCTCATGTAGAGCCAAGCTTCTGAATCTACACGGCCTAACTCTACCGACCCTAACTTCACAAATTCTACATAGCAGTAGAAATGTATGGCTTGGCTGTTTCGTTACTTACTTCAGAAACTAAATATTCGCATCACCTCCACGACGGTAGCGAAACGGCGAAGCCATACATATTTACTGCTATGTAGAATTTGTGAAGTTAGGGTCGGTAGAGTTTGGAGGTCTGCCCAGCTTGGGCGGAGCACCGCCGTGTCCTCACGGAGGCGATCGGCGGCGGCGATCTCTCGCGTCCGGGCCTGGTTCAGGCCATGGTTCGGAGCGAGAGTGCATGGGAGGCCGTCACCTCCTTCTGCGAAGCAGTTATGCTAGCGAAGGAGGAGGCGGAACGCGTGAGGGTGAGACAAGGTTCGCGCCCTCGCGCCCTTAGTCGCCGCAGGAGACGCCCCGGGCGTCGGGAGTCGCAAGCCGATTTCCGGCCACCGTAGGCGCGGGCCTGCGGACGGTGAGCGATGGGTAGCTCGCCGTCCGATAAGGACCAGGCCCGAGTCGACGGCGCGTTGTGTTCCACGCGCGCCTCAAAGAGATGTCAGCACCAATTGACGGGGTCCGATAGGACCAATGCCTGCCGGGGTTGCGAGTTTGTCCGAAAGGGATATCGTGGCCCTGGCACACAGGCAACGGAAGGAACACGGGTGGGTTTTAGTCAGTAAAAGTCTGACACGCCCTCCCGCTCCGCCCAGAGCGGGAGAAGTTATTTGATAATTTCCCACCCAAAAAAAAAAAAAAAAAAAAAAATGGTCGGTAGAGTTAGGCCGTGTAGATTCAGAAGCTTGGCTCTACATGAGATCTGATATCTTTTTCACAGGGCAAACCTTATGTGGTCGTCTTGGCAACATTTTACATGAAATGGTTTTGGAGGGATTTCAGTTCTTTTTGTAAGTTGCTAGGCAATCTTTTTAGTGTTATTTCGGCTTTCTAGCAGGAAGTACCCCAACATTTTGAAGTCTCATACAAACTTCCACCCCCTCATTTTAGGGGATGGGGGGCGAAAGTTATAAGTTTATGAATTTTTTTGTTGGTTGTATACTAAACTTAGATTACATACCAAATTTCAGCTTTCTAGCACTTCAGGAAGTAGCCAAACATTTTGATGATCATCAGTGTGTCAGTGTATCAGTGAGTGTGTCAGTGACGAAATCGGTGTATTTTAGATATCAATAAAATCTAAATTATTAGAGCTATTCAATTGAGACTGTATGATGTTTAATTAGTCTATTATTGAAATCATATCCTGAGAATATGAACTATCTGGTACATCGGAAACAAACTCTATGAGGGTTCAAAAAAAACGACGAAACACTTCGAGAAAAGGTAGGTAGTGCCCTTGCGCTTCGCTTGGCTCGTCTTGGCGGGGGCACTACCGTGCCCCCAGATCTAAAAAACAATTTAAAAAATGCACAGTATACACAAATTAAACTTTTCACGTGGTCAATTTAACTTTACTTACTGCTACTACAGGATGTCGGCGTGGGCATATGGGTGACGTGAACCCATAAGTTTTTCCCCTACAAAAAATCGCTCAAAGCGCTTATAGAAGCTTTCACATTAAAAAATTTGATTTCCTTGTCATTTCTATATTAAAAAAAAATTAACATAAAATCCGATAAGAAAGGAAAAATTTGTAGTTTCCAATTAAAAAAAACACCCCCTAAATGACAGTCAATCGAAAATGCTCCTGTAAATATTACGCTTCGGTGTGACAGTCAGCCATTTTACCGTACACAATAAAAACCGTAATTGGCGACACCGTCTATCGTAAATCCGTCTACTTTTATGTCCACAACCTCTGCCTACCCTTTATAGCGTGTTGATGTGTTAACAAAGTGCTGACGAGACCAGGTGTCGAGTGAAATTATTGCACGTGTAATATGTGGGCGCTTTTTTGCTGGGGTTTACCTAGTTTCAGAGTGGGAAACCTGTTGTTTACCTACAGTCCGGCCGACAAGGGAATGCGTTCCTGATAACTGTCAGTTGCACAATTTCTAGTAACTATAAGGATCAAATTAGCAAAACACATATTCTTGAGTATGAAACTGGAAGGTGTCAAGAACGCATTTTCTCAACGGGCGGACTGTAGTTTTGTAATAAATAATTATATTTCTGAACTTTGCTGTGTTGACTGCAAAATTTAATCCAAAACAGGTTTGGTAGTGTCGTTAATCGTAAACGACACTACTGGGCCTCAAGTCTGCTATTACAATAGTGTCAGAATGGTCGATCATTGATTTCATAATTGTTGGTTTTGACAAGTTTGCTAATCTACTACTCGTATTATAATGGCGTCATTATGACTTTCCGATGGTCGGCCACTGACACTACATTGAAAGAAATTGCATATATTGGTAATCTCGTACATAATGACAAATGAATGAAATTTCTACTAATGGGTTTTATAATAATGGCAATACGACAATGCCATTATAATAACCGAATTATATTACGAGAACATTGACTGACCAATGATCGACCATTATGAATTTACCAGATTACGAACTTTTAGCAAAATGACAATGGGATCGTGTTGGAATGACTGAATTTATAAAAATAGCAGACTTGGGCCCTTGGTAGTGCGGCTGGTAGTGTCCTTGCCAAAAAACGGTGTAAATGTAATCTGTGTTGGGTAGACCAAGAATAGGGTTGGGTACAACTCAAAAGTGGGTAGAGATCCCTGTCTTGTCATCGTACAAGTTAAATTAGAAGGTGGATTGTCCGATAATAAGACTTCCCCTTGACCCGACTGCGGCCGAGCCCAAAAGGACGGTAATATTTTTCAATACGTGGGTACTAAAAAACCTAAAGAACGGAGAAATGGAAGAAAGGACAAGCGTCAAGAATATGGCCTGCGAAACCCCATCTGTTAATCAAACGTGGTAATTAAATAAAAAAATAACTTAATTTAGTTATTGATTGTAATTTAGTCTCATTTAAGTCAACCATGTGAGACTGAGCAATTAATTAAATCAGTTACAAAGTTTTTGATCTCATAATTCAATTTGCTAAAACCGAACCAATATTAAGTACGTCCTTAAACATTTCAAAACACAACACCTTGTTTAAACATCCAAATATAGCTGCAAACAATATTAGCTTCATGCCAATAAATCTAAAACTAACAAACCAAGTTAATGTATCTGTTACTGTTGTTTGTTAATCACAAACCGCTATCTAACAAACTACTGTGGACATATGACAGAACAGCCCCGTATCGGTAAGCAATCATAGTGTTATTAACATTGATAGGCTGCTAATTGCACAGTAATTTTGATTAGTTAATTAAGCATAGCAAATCGTACTGATTTAATTTTACCTTGTCATGTGTTGATGTACCTAATTGGTACTATCAGCCTTTTTGAAACTTCATAACATGGAGTTTTCTTTCATGGTAATTGAGGCATCGGTAACAGCAGTTTCTGCATTTTCTCAGCATTTAACAACCGATGTGGTATTATGTTACTATGCATGGTAAGACCATTTTCGGGCCGTATGTTCACTGAAGTAAAAAACGTGGCCTCAGTGAGTGTTCTGATGGAAAACGCAGTTTAAGATTTGTTCAGGCTAGCTGGAGCAATGACGACGGTTGGTAATGGATGGATCAGAGTGGCCGTGGATAACAGATAAGATAAAACAAGATAAATTATATTTATTTTGCAAATATGGGTACATGTCGTTAAATAGGTTCAGTCATATTTTACCAGTAGGCATGCAAAAGTTACAAAATTATAAACTAATCCACTAAACTAAACTACTAAACTTTAAAAAACAAAACGAAACCGGCTAAGTGTAAGAGTCTGACTCGCGCACGAAGGGTTCCGTACCATTATCTATAAAAACGGCAAGAAAATCACGTTTTTTGTATGGGAGCCCCGTTACATATTTATTTTATTATGTTTTTTAGTATTTGTTGTTATAGCGGCAACAGAAATACATCATCTGTGAAAATTTCAAATGTCTAACTATCACCGTTCATGAGATACAGCCTGATGACAGACGGACAGACAGACAGACAGACGGCGGAGCCTTAGTAATAGGGTTTCCGTTTTACCCTTTGGGTACGGAACCCTAAAAAGACAAAACAAATTAATATTTTATTAAATCTGACTATGAAAACGCAATTATTTGCAAGATCTAAACGCAGAACCTGGGACGGTAGGGATGGAGTTACCATACTCACCAGAATATACTACATTATAATGCATGTTGTACTCTTCGGTTACCTGCTCTTTAAACTAGGTTTTTCTGGCATAACACCATAATAAAAAAAATCCTAATTTAACCGAGATCTATATTTTGAGAGTATTTGTACGAATATACGCGAAGTCTAATTGCGACACCCAGATGACATGGAATCCTGCCATTCTTCTGTAGGTTGCCCTCGACACGCTAAAAAGAAGAAGCTATTATCTTTTTCTTTCTGACATAATCCGGGGTGCAATCCAAACTAGTGTGAAAATGTCACTTCATGTAGGTACATCTTACATAATGCATACCTACATACACGTTGCCTGAATGTCCAATGTTCTTACCACGGCCGGGCACGCAACCTAATTATGCAGTGGTTTAATTAGAGCTAGCCACAAAACCGCTGAGTTTTCCCGTTGCGTTGAGCCGGATGACGCATTCCTGTCGTATTGACCACAACGATGTGCAGTGTACATGTTGTTTATTTACTAAGGTAGGTAGGAAAATGCTGTTTGATCATTTGTGAGGTTTTCCAGGCTCTTTAGTTTATATGGAGCGAAGCTGCATGCAGGTATTTCAGGTTGAAATATTCTGGGATAAGTACTTAAAATCATTAGGGATTCAAAGTCAAAGAGTCAAAGTCAAATTATTTATTCCAAATAGGCACATAAGAGGCACTTTTGAACGTCAAAATTTACAAAAAATAGAATTGATCCTAGTCGCCCCTTCCAAAAGGTAGTTTCGTATGGAGAAGAATGGGCAAGAAACTCCACCGTTACTCTTTTAAAAATGTTTTACAATATTGATTTTGTCTAGACTCTAGATTGTCCTATGGAGCTGGACCAGCATGTTTCCAAGCATTCCTATCCTGGATATAATCCTCTAACTTGTAATATGCTCGTTTACAAAGTGTACTTTTAATATGTGTTTTAAATTTTCTCTCATTTAATTGCAATATATCACAAGGTATTTTGTTGTAACATTTAACACAGTACCCCATTAAAGATGTATGTACTTTAGATAAAAGCACCTCGTGCTTCAAGCTTTACGCAAGTATCTGATGATATCTGAATTTCAGTTGACTGAAGATAAACTGTAACCATGGGCAACGCGTGCATATTGCACCTTATTTTCCAAGTGCAGCCTGTGGGTAAATTACACTCAAAAGTCGTACAGCAGCTTTCGCAATCGATATAATAGTGCGTTCCGCGTATTGATGGGGCTGTTCCGCTTCTGGACTGCTGGACACTGGACTGCTTGAATGTGAATTGCTGCTGCAAGCTTTCCACATCGGTGTTGAGCTTTTAGCAGGGATTCTAATATGGGCAGGGTCAAAGTTAGATTAAGTGTTTAGGTTAATTTTGCTAACATATTTGTTAAGAATTATTATACATTTGAGTCCATTGTTACTTGATAAACACTTCACACTAATATTATAAAGGCGAAAGTTTGTGAGTGTGTGTGTGTGTGTTTGTTACTTCTTCACGCTCAAACGTGGACCAATTTTGATAAAATTTTGTATGGAGGTAGCTGACACCCTGGATTAACATATAGGCTACTTTTTATCCCGTTTTTCCCACGGGATCTAGACTTACGCGGGTGAAACCGCGGGGCGCAGCTAGTTAAAAAGAAAGAAATAAATTTAATCATGCAAAACCTAATTTACAAACACAACATTAATTAATTCACCAGACAACCAGACTTTAAAACAACTCAACACAAAATTCTTCTGAAAACCACTTCACAACGTAACTACCTAGAATAAATAATTTCACATGTATACGTTTTAGCGAAGTAATTAAGGTAATTCAGCCGTAATTGAAGTATGGTGCCAGTTGGCACAGAAGACAGCGCTAAAGTATTACCGACCTACATGTGGCGCGATCCCTGAATACTTTAAAAGGTGTAAGGCTAAGGTAATACTGCGAGCGATTTTCTTTTCAAGTGCATGAAAACAGGCAAAGAGCCATCGGAAAACTTTTTATGACAAATCTTTTACAGTTCAAGCAGTACGGTTATGGAATGCCTTGCCCGTGTCGATAAGGCGTGCTCAATCTTTGTCCACTTTTAAAATTTAGGTAAAAAAACACTTCCTCACTCCTTAAACATCATCATTACCTACATAATACAGTTCCTTGCTCTTGTTTCATGTTTATTATTGTATGTATATATTTATATAGATAAGTGTATTGCTTTATGTATGTATGTATTTATTGTATATGTAAATGGTACACCACTGACTACCTGCAGTATTGTCTCTCCTTCTCCCTTTAATCCATCCAAAGGCTGTCTGTAAAAGATTGCTTTTAGCGATAAGACCGCCCATTGTGTCACCCTATGTAAAATTTCAAAATTTATATTTGTAATTTTTATGGTGTATATAATAAAGAGTATTCTATTCTATTCTACTGACAAGAATCGTCATCTCAGACATCCCATCACAGCTTCAGACCAATTATTGTGACTATCTATGCAATTTCAATATTTAGTTTTAATTCCGCCAAAAACTAAATCCAGGCTTGGAAAATCTTATAGTCATGAGTTTTGCAAACTAACGCTTGATTCCGTAACTTATCTTAAAAATACCAGATTTTCCCGCTATCGCTTCCTCCTATCAACACCCGCGTACAGTCACACCTGGCATATCAACACGTTAATACCACGATTCGACTTAGGATTGGAAAGCGGGAATTACAAGTAAATTATTAATGGAGTCAGGAATCATTGTGAACCCTGGGGTTTTGTTACTTTGATAAAGGTGAATATTATGGAGGTCTGAAGGGTGTTTGAATAACATACGAGAAATATGAAGGGTGACGGTAATTATTGTCTAAGGACGACGTGAGACCATTTGGAGTTTTGAAATTTGAATTTGATGGACTACTATCACTTCGCTAAGTCCTATTTCAGGATAGCTTGATGGATTTAATAGAATTTAAATAAGTTAATAAGCGTATATTCCGTGTGGTGCCGGACGTAAAGAATAGCACCAGCACACTAATGTTATAAAGGCGAAAGTTTGTGAGTGTGTGTGTGTATGTTTGTTACTTCTTCACGCTCAAACGGCGGGACCAATTTTGATAAAATTTTGTATGGAGGCAGCTGCTACTTTTTATCCCGATATTCCCACGGGGTTGAGAGTTACGCGGGTGAAACCGCGGGGCGCAGCTAGTCATAGAATAATTTCTTCCCGTGGGTGTCGTATTAGGCGATTAAGGGTCTTACTAGAGAATGGGCAGCAGCGTTATCTATGCATTTTAACACCATACTGCGATCGCCAACCCGGTGCCAAGCGTGGCGATTATGGCAACCCACCCCTCCTTTTCGGGGAGGCCTATGTCTAGCAGTGGACGTCTTTCGGCTGAAATGATGATGAATAAGCGTATAATGAAAATTATTGCCGTGAGTTTGATACAAGTCTCGGCAATCATTCGAATTTATACCTTACCTTACCGAGATAAGAGTGACATTCATTCATCGTCAATGTCCGAGCTTAAATCACTGTCTTGTTTCAATCAACGCATGCTTTGACATCAGTCTTGGGGATTCGTTATTATAAATTGGAAGAATATTACATTTCGTGTACAAGTAATTGTCCTCGAACCCTAATTAACATCAAAAACAAGACATAAATACCTACATCTATACAATATCTTAAACAAATTACGATTCGAGGCCATCGTTGTAAAGGCAAGTCCGCTCTAATTACTAATTAAGGCACCAAGTCTCCATAATGTCCTTCCATTTACTTAGTAACCGAAGCCAGGATATTTTTATAGCGCATAAAGATAGTAAATGAGTACTTACATAAACGCCGTTGTGCTTGGCCATACAAATGCGCGTCACACTCACCGCTGTCGTTCGGTTTCAAAGGGAATATTTATGTTTAGCGACGAAAATATGAATATTTAAAGAAAATCACAGATACAATTATTATAGATAATAAAATATCTCTGTTTATACAAAAAAACAGACAGACATACTTAGTCTCACCATAAGGGTTCCTTTTTACCATTTTGGTACGGAACCCTAATATCATGAAAGTGTGTTATGCAATTGGGGGTACAGAATTCCTTCGTAATCGCCTCTAACGATACTTTAAATTAACGAACGCAATCACCTTTCCTCGGCTTACAAGACCCGGTTCCAACAAGATCTTAAACAAGGCATTAAATTCAGTAGCGGTACTAGCGTGTAAACTTGACGATAGTATTGGCTTCGAGTACTTAGCATGACTAGTCGATTCGTCAAATTAGTAATTGATCGAGTAAGGCCCTTTGTACACGACACGGTTTCTTTACGCTACAGCGTATATACCGCGCCGTAGACAAAACGTGTCTGTCAACAAGCTTCTATAGTGACACTGACGACAGTGCGTACACACGGCGAATAAACCGTAGAATTCACGGCAAGACAAGACAAACGTGTATAAAAGGCCTTAGGGATATTGGATATTTGTGTGCTTATGGACATTGTAGCAATGGTTAACTTTGAGAGCAACAGGTTACGATGTCTGTTTCTGAGTTAGGAGAACAAAAAAAAAACTGTAAGAAATGGACTGCAGAAAATTATCAAATTTCGAAGGTGACAATTATAGGTAAGTTCACGGCATAATAACCTACTATGTAATGTATTAATGCATTATGATACATTTCCATATTGTTATTATCTATCACAATTTTATTTATTTATTGTTAATTTACATAGAAAACAAAGCTACACAATGCAGACAATTATGACATAAAAAAATATTCGCTACTTAGTAACATGAAACAGTGGACATTCGGGTACCGTTTCTCACAGAACATCACACATACGCGCTTAATTTTACTCCATTCGTCGGCAAACACATCACATTCAGGGTTGGCCATCAGGAGGGCATTGAACATCCTTAAAGTACGACACACTGGTACATGTATCCACGAGACTGAGAATGCTAAGAGAGATGTGTGGTGTCACACACGAATTGATAGAATATGAAAAGAGTACATAAGAGGAAGCCTGAAAGTGGGTTCGGGGACCGAAAAGTTGTGCGGAAATCGGTTGTCATGGTATGGGTATGTGATGCGGAGGAATGAGGAAAATGTCGTGAGAAAAGTTTTGAGTATGCATGTCGATGGCTATAAAAGAAGGGGATGGTCAAAGAAACGATGGATGGACTGTGTGAAAGATGACATGGCTAAAAGCACCCCCCTTCTAGCCATGTCATCTTTCACACAGTCCATCCATCGTTTCTTTGACCATCCCCTTCTTACCGAGATGACGACTAATATAGAAGTATGGAAGACAGAGACATGTTGCGCCGACCCCAAATAAATTGGGATAAAGGCAGGAGAATGATGATGAAGTAGCCACGAAACTCAACCTGCCTAACCATTTCCCAACTATGTTGAGGTCGGCTTCCAGTCTAACCGGATGCAGCTGAATATCAGTAGTTATTTTATATGGATCGACTACCTGTCTAACCTCCACAACTCAGTTACTAGGTAACGTGATACCCCTTGGTAAGACTGGTTGTCAGACTTTTTTGCTTCTGACTACTCGTAACGACTGTCAAAAATCTACGAATGATAGCCGTAACTAACAGCTTAACGTGCTTTCCGACACACAGAGAAGTCTCGATATGTAATGAATGGTCACCCATCGACAAACCGACCGCGTTAAGCGTAGCATAACCTAATGGAATCAGAATGACCACTAGTTCACACTGTAGCTATATTAAGCTCTACAGTACATACCTTTGCCTGCTAAATAGATTGCCAACACATAACATAAAGATACAATTTTAATTAACCTTAAGGGGGATGCGCTTGTGGCCCGCGAAATTCAACTTTTCTTACGTTTTTTGCAATTTGCAGGTCTGTGTCAGGTTTTATGTTGATCTAAATATGATTCGCGGACGTAACAAATATGGCTTTACAGAATTATTATCATTAGAATCAGCAATACAACTAACTCTCTTCGTAGAATCCTATTGAATGACTATTTCATGAAATAGTAGGATAGGAAGGGTAGGGTGGGTAGGGTTGGTAGGATTCTACGAACTTAGAGACTGATTATAAAGATAATAATTCTGTAAAGCCAGATTTGTTACGTCCGCGAATCATATTTAGATCAACATACAACCGGCACAAACCTGCAAACTGCAAAAAAAGTAAGAAAATTTGAATTTCGCGGGCTACCTTAGCGCATCGCCCTTAATATCTCAGCAGGAAGTAAATAATCTTAAGTAATAACATTCTAATGAAAACGAACTTGTTTTGAACGAACTACAAAGTAAAACCTAAGGGATAGTAATCACTGGCTCATTTGCTAACGGACAGTGTAATAGGGCTTAATAGATCACTTGATCCGTGGTGAAGGGTATAAGCTGAAGCGGGAGCGATTTACTGTCATTGATGCTACGAATTTTTTTAATGAGGGCAACAAACAGCTTGTAAAATTGAACAGAGATTGTCTCTACTGTAATTTCTCTACGAACAATCGGACATAGGATTGCTATCATCACCGTATTTGATGGAACATTTGGAAGTTCATTTGGGCGTTTAATACGAGTATTCAGCAGAGAGCTTATGATTTTTACCTTGTATAACACTACAATACATGAAGATATACAGGTTTGAGGGGCTTCTTCAATGCCGACAGGAAAGTTTCTGGGTTAAATATGCAGTTTAAATTAAAGTTTATATTTGCGTCACCATAAATTCAAATTATTTTGACGTTCATGCATAATTTAACACACAAAGACAAACAAGTCCTCATACACTTGGCCACATATAATTGATAAAGTTGCCCACACATATCTCAGGGTCTACTGTAATGAGACCAATAAATACTGCATAGGTACAGACTCCGGCGCATCCCTTACGATGTACATTAATCGCCTTATCTGTAACGAGTCGGTACTCGCAATCTGTCTCTACGATTATATCTGCAATCTTACTACTGGTTCTCGGAAAAAGAAAAAAATTATGTCTAACTATTCGTATATTGACCCTGGAGGACCTTGTGGCTAAATAATAACTGCCGCACGGGTCGATCGATCAGGTTCAGCTACGCTTGCCACGGTTGGTCCGTGGATGGGTGACCATCTGTTCATACCAAGATTCCTCCGTGCCTCGGAAAGCACGTTAAGCCGTTGGTCCGGCTGTCATTTGTAGATCTTTGACAGTTGTTACGGGTCGTCAGAAGCCCAAAAGTCTAACAACCAGTCTTACCAAGGGATATCTGTTACCCAGTAACTGGGTTGTGGAGGTCAGATAGGCAGTCGCTCCATGTAAAATACTGGTATTCAGCTGCATCCGGTTAGACTGGAAGCCGACCCCAACATAGTTGGGAAAAGGCTAGGCCGATGATGAACTATCCTTAATTAAAAGAATGTACCTTTTATTATTAAGATCAAAACGAATTTTTGCCGATTCAAAACATCGCGTAGGTCATGGATTGGTAAGTTCATTATATTATTACCTGACCTCGTGACAGCAAATACAGGTGTTTGTTTTTTATGCTTATTTTTTTTTGGAAAATTAATTGTTAATCCATCTACATTCTCCTAGTTCTGGACCAACATTAGCAGGCAGTAGAAAACAGTCGTGCAACATATTTACAGGACTGAAAACTCGTGCACTTTTTCTGTGCTACACTTTTATTTAATAACCAAACGGACCCTGAAAAAACGGTATTAATAAACCAGATAAAGATGTGGTATTTATAATCCTATATTCACTTAAAACAGTTACAAAAATAACTAGTAGGGGAAAAACACAAGCCATGCGTTTTCAAGCTCATCACGAGGGCACAAAGCACGCCGAAGCTCAGCTTTAATTGCTCTAATCTAGAACACTATCTAGATTCTTTCCTCGCTTGTTAGTGTAAGAAACACGAGATAAAATACAGATTTATTTAATTACGTAGCTGTAGTGCTACACAAAGGATTGACACCAAGTTCGCGGAAACTTCAATTATCTAAGGTTCAAATATTTCGTGCTCGGAAAGCACGTCAAACCGTTAGATTTTTTTTTTAGGTCTATTATAAAAATGGATGTTGGTATAAATTACCTGCGACACGACCTCGAAAAGCTAGTTAGGTATTGAAAATATACAGAATCCTTCCACGTATCGCCTTCTGGCATACCGGTTGTCATTTGTAGACCTTTGACAATCGTTACGGGTAGTGAGAAACCCGAAAGTCTGACAACCAGTCTTACCAAGTATTACCCAGTAACTGGATTGTGGAGGTCAGATAAGCACTCATCAAGCCTCATGTAAAATACTGGTATTCAACTGCATCCGATTAAACTGGGAGTGGGGGGGAGTTCAAATTAATGATTTCGTAAAGTTCTCTCCGAGTTAGTTCTTGACCGGAACGGATTAGAATCTGGAGCAGAACGTTTAAGTGGCAGATAAATTGAGGATTGTTTTAGAAGATTATAATTTTTATTGTATGTTATTAATAATTATAGTGGTGTGCGCTATAATTACGACTCAGTACTGCACCCTAATTGCATAACACAGTTTGAATCGGAATCGGAATGATTTTGAAGTATATTGCTAATCCATTGCTTCATAAGTTAGAAAAATTTGTCTGCTCAACAACGTTAATAACGCAATGAATCTTGTCGAACTGTCAAATTGAAACCAATTCCTACTGATAGTGTGTTACGCAATTAGCCCACAGGTTTTTGTAGGAGAGCAGTGGTGCCAGACTTACGAGTTGTTGGTTGTGGGTTAGAACCCAAGCAGACACATTTCTTTGTGTCAATAATTTCATCACCACAGCCCTCAAAACGGTGAAGGAAAACATCGTGAAGAAACCAGCATGTCCTAGAACCAAAAATTCTAAAATATGTGCCATCTACCAACCCGGACTGGGCCCGCGTGGTAGATTACTTAATCGGTTGAACGGACTGTAAAAAAGGTTTATTTAAAGTTAAATCTTATTTCAAATGGAGTATAGGTAACTTCAAGTGGACTGTCAAGGTGTTTGTCATCGAATCCGTGAAAAGGTTCTTACTCTTCTACTAGTATAACTCATTACCTGTATAAGTTACTGGAGGGTCTTCTATAGATGTGTGCTTTCATTTTCATTAAACAATAGATTTGTTTAATTTCCTTTTCTTCGCTACTTATATCTTAATGTCTCAAGCTATTCCCAGCTTAGCTCAAAGGAAATGTTCGTATGCTTAAAGGATTCCGTTCAGTGAACCGACAGAATCCGTTTGGGCCGATTGACCCAAGCCACTCAGGTGAAGTAAGTAGAAACTTAAGGCTCCGTGCACGAAAAAAAACCTTTTTTCGTCAATTTCTTATCTAATTGTGAGAAAGCTTAAAATAATTGGTATAATTTATTTTTTATTGGTTTCTTTTTTTTTGTAGTTTGTGTAACTATAAAAGTACAGGTTTTGTGGCGCTAAACCGTTCATGTCAGTCACAGCACCTGTTAATAGTTTCATCACTTTTGCGCTCCCAAAAAGTTTATTTCGCCTTTGATTTACTTAATGACGATATTGTTTAATCATAAAATGACATTTATAATTTTGTGTGATTTTTAAATTAATTTCTTGATATGGTTTGCTAAATAATAGGAAAAATTACATTACAGACTGGGTTTTTAAAAAAATATAGGTCTTATCCAACATTATTTTTCAGCTATATTTTGTATCGAAGTTTAAAAAAATGCTTCAGCCACATGCATGTAGACCATAATATAATGATGTTGATGATATTTTTTAATGTTCAAAATCAAAAGTAGTTTCTTGTAAAAAGATGAACGTTAGTCTCCCGTCATTTTTCGGAAAACTTTTTGCGAATATGAGTCATTTTCCATGAGTACTTGTTTTATTTGAAAAATCCCTTACAGCCACATGCAAAAAAAGAACTCGACTTTTCAAATTACAAATAATTTTGTTTAAATTCTGTTTCCCTTTCTCACAATCAATGAACAAAATTGATCAAAATCAGCAGATTTCGTGCACGGCCCCTTAAGACGCTGACAACAGCTAAAGCGCGGTCACTGTCAGACTGCATACAAAAGAAAGAGAAGCGCGATGACACAACGTTTTTAATTTATTGCAAAATATGAAGCAAGTATATATATACCGGTATTTACTCAAAAATTATTGAGTAATCCAAGTTCTGCATTCAAATAAGACTTTCTTGTTATTAATCAAATACCAACGTACGTTGATATTTACGTGTTTACCGTTAATTTGTATCGAGATTTTTTTTTCTAAACGTTCTTTGGTAACAACCAAGTTCTAAGAAATATGTTCAAGAATAACATAATTATATTTTTTTCGCTACCAGAAACAATACAACATTATTTTTAGTATATGCGAAACCTGAATAAAGTTTGTTCAGAATAAGGAAGTGAATCGATGTCAATAATTTTTTCACCATGTTATATTTTTGTCCCAAAAATATTTAAGTGTGATGGATAATGTTATCATCATTTAATTACTTACAATACAATCGCTGTACGGTTAGGTACCCACTGACAAATTATTATCAATGAGTGCCAGACGACGGAAAACCCGGTAACAAAACAACCTTATAACTTTGGGATTTATCATAATACAGTTTTGAAATTTTGTACATAGATTCTTTACCTAAAAATACTAGACACGTGTTTCGGGTTTCGCATATACTAAAACTAATATTGTATAGATTTAGCATTTTTTTTTTCAAGTCGGCTAAGCCTACTTAGATCATTTGTCTCTTGCCAGTGCCTTAAATCAACTTCCTTGGAACCTTGACATATAAAGGGATATGTCTGTGCAATGTAGTGAAGGTATGTTGGTTCGAAGATTTTTTCATTTTCTTTAAGTTAAATTCATCCACGTAAAATATCGTGCGGCTAGTTGCAGTGGCTATAGGTACACCTCTGCCTAACCCTTCGGGGATTACAGGCGTGATGTTATGTTATCCTGAGAAAAACGTCTGGTCTGATAAGCACGCAAGTAATCGGTAATATTGTTCCTATAGTGTGCATGTTAAGAAGCCTTTGTTCTGCAGATTTGTTATCAAATAGATTGAGATAGAACTTAGTGACGTCATTGGTCCATCTCACCAACGACAGACGGTCTCTTATCACTACAAAACTTAGAACATAAAAACCGGCATAAAAGTGCGAGTTGGACTCGCACACGGAAGGTTCCGTACTACCGTACAATATTTAACAATACGTTTGAAATATTGTTGTTATAGGGGAAAAAGAAATACACAATCTGTGAAAATTTCAATTGCTAACCTATTACGGTTCATGAGATACAGCCCGCCTGACAGACGGACGGCGGACGAACAGCGGAGGCTTAGTAATAAGGCTCCGTTTGGCACCCTTCGGGTACGGAACCCTAAAAATGGCAACGAAGATAACGCAGTGTTGCTAACCAAACCGTCACCCTTAGTTAAACCCAACAGCTATCCGTAACACAAACAAAGTTAAACTTTACAGACAGCATAAAATTAATTAGGTAACAATTTTAATTAGCAAGTTATCTTGGATGACTTAAACTAATATTTTTTTTTAGGGTTCCGCAGATAACAAGAAACCCTAATAGTTTCACCATGTCCGTCTGTCTGTCTCCCTTAGCTCAGAAACTCTTAGTACTAGAAAGCTGTAATTTGGCATGGAGATAATATCACGCCGACAAAGTGGAAAAGCAAAATCTTGACAAAAATAATCCATGGTGTAGGGTAGGCCGTACAAAAATATTACGGGTCTGTGAAGACCATTTTTCGATCCAGGGATCCGTTTGCGTAATATTAAGCTTTAAAGTGCTATTTTTTGGTAGAATCAAGTGCCCCGATTGTCAGCTAAATGCTTGTTTTTGCATAATTATGTGAAAAAATTAATGGCATTAGTATAAACAATAACGAAATTGAAAGGGAAACTATCACAGCTAAGTAGGCTTTACAAGTTAACGAGTAATAGGCCACCAACTTAAATTTGCAGTTGGAGAATTGACCGTGACGTATATCGATGTATGGGAGAACATGTTTTTTTTTTCAACTATAATGTTAAGTTTGTTTTTGAGATAAGTTCATCCCAACTACGGAACCCTTCATTCTGCGTGGTCCGACTCGCATTGGACGGTTTTTTTATATGTATCTTTGTTACACATTGTTAATTTATGATCACGCTTTCTGGTCACGGTGTCGTAGTGAAAGTAACCACCTTGATTTGACGCCATTTTTTTTAATTTTTAGCGTTCCGTAAATTAGTTTGTAGGCTAATGGACAATAGTGGATCTAATTGTTAAAGAATTTATGTTTCGGTCGGTGGGAATAAAGATTACGATTAGCAACGAAAATAATCGAACGTTACGTTAGTTTGGAACTGTGGTTGATAGGGGAACTGAAACTTTGAAGCCTCTGGGTACGATAACTCGATAACTAATGAAATATTCATAAACAAAGACTAAGTAGACTAGTAAAAAAGACTAATAGCGAAACATATTGCGCCGACCCCAAATAAATTGGGAGGCAAGAGAACGATAAAGCAAAGAGTGCTTGTCCATTTTACATATTTATATTATTAAAAAAATTGCGATCACTCTCGATAGAATATGCTGTACTCACCCAGTTTCCTCAACCACCACTAAATCAAAAATATAATATACAAAGAGGTCTGTTTTATGCCAAATTCAGCACACATTCACTAAAATTCCCGGTGAATATTTGCTAAAGCAATAAATTTCTTCATTGTGGTCTCTAAGAAAAGGGTCCTCTAGATAACGATCCCTACATGCCCCGCATGCTATTGTGAGGCATTCTTTCATAAAACCACCATGGAGTAGTTAAAATGGAGTGCTCACTCATAGTTTATGAATAGAGAGAACGTCAAGTAAATTACACTATGTCCTAATGGTGGTAACTGCAACAGGCTCGGCAATATTCGACTTAAGAGTCCAAAATACCTCAAAGTGTTTAGCATGATCCTCCGTTATATCGAAAACACTGCAGCATTCATTTTTAAATAAATATATTGTAAAGTTGAGGATTAATGTTAAGTACTATGTTTGACAAAAACACGATTCCATTAAAATTTTCTCGACGGAAAAAATTACAAAGTCCTCCAAACCGAACAATAAACCGCTAGTATTCAAAAAAATACTTCAATTTAGATTATGAAACTTTGCATAATAACTGTCAGACTCTTGCTGACTAAAAAACGCCCCAGTTTTCCCTTCCCACACTTGCAACGGGGGGATCAAGGATTAATAACTGAACAAGCAAATACTATGTTTATTTTTTTATTGCCATTATCAAACTATCTTCACCGTAAAAATAAATTACGTAAACTACCGGCGCCTTGGAGCCTTCTACCTGCCACCCTGTCTCAATTGCTCGCGTGATCGTGAGATAAAGTGAGGTAGCGCTGAGGTATTAAGGATTCTTAAACGGTGATGATTTGATGAATAAAGTAGCAGACCCAACTTTGAATTAAGCCCACGTTGGGTTTGAATTACCTATGCCCAAAACCATAGTTCACAGTGGTTATTTTTTTTAGTTGCATCATACATACCTACTATTTCCACTGCTATTGTTGAAAGCGGTCTACAGGTTAGCGCTCCATTTATTAATACTCAGTGTCCATGACCCATATTTTACGGAATTAGAATCCCATTTATTTAAAGAACTCTCCATTAGTGCGGCTTACCGGAACCGTAATAATTTATACCTATAATATTAGCATGAGATAGATGTACCTATTATATTAAATGTTACTTTGCTCTAAATTCAGTGGTAGGTAATTAGGCTTTCCGGTCTTTTGTGTTAAATGGTAGAATGGATACCTTTTAGGCATTTAGGTAACTACCTACCTATGGATCGAATGAATAAACGATCTAAAATATGTTTGAAGTTTGTAAAATACACACACCGGCAAATTTAGCGGATAATAAAAAAAAACGAAAAACTAGTTTGTGTAACATTGCTGGCTGGTTGTTAATTCGTTTTACTTCAGAAATAATTAATTCAAATTCAGAAAACAATTGAACGTCACCTTTTATGTCATTGTTTTAATTGTATACGTACTTACATCATTTCGAAAAAATTTCCCCTATTTATAATTTTATGTATATGTATATATTTTTTTTTTACTTTTCAATCTTTTTAAAAGTCAAGGACTTCATCATGCCCGACTTGAGGGCAACTGAGATTGCCAGGGCACTTGAGATGAGGAGAAATGATCAAAACTACAGAGTGATCTCAAGCATTCTTCGCCGATCTGTTTCAACAATTTATCGCAGTATCCAACGATTCAGGGAGACTAATGCGAGAGAGATTATGAGAAGACCTGGACAAGGCAGAAAAAGAAGTACTTCGAGCAGGGATACTCGTTTCATTCAGCTTTGCGTACGTAGGTAGGAACCCACGTCTAACGGCCGCCCAAGCAGAAATGAGATTGAGGAAGTTCGAGGTGTCACAGTAAGCGTACGGTACGAAGAAGATTCAAAGCAGCTGGTTTTGGTTCGTACGTGCCCGCCAAGGCTCCAAAACTTGAGATACCTACATCAGCGTAGAAACTGACTAACTTTTGCTCGGGAACATCGACTTTGGACCACAGACCAATGGGGTAAAATATTGTTTAGTGATTAGTGCAGCATTCTTTTAAATCAAGTTTACGGAAGGCAAAGAATATAATTATTATGTATAGACGCAAAGGAGAACGATATAATCAGACAAATTTTAAAACTACAGTGGCTATGGTGGAGGATCAATAATGGTTTGGGGGGGATATGTTTGGGAGCTCATACGGACCTGGTCAATGATCATAAAATATTTTTTTTAGAAGAAAATGTGGTGCCGTTTGACCCCTTTATCGGTGACGACTTTGTTTTGATGAAGGATAATGCTCGGCCGCATACAGCTCGCTCTAATCAAGAATATCTTAATAATGTGATAACACAGTTATGTGATATCACCGGATATGAATCCGATAGAATACGTCAGGGACCTGCTGAAAGAAGAGTAAAATCCAGAATCCTAACTCCTATCAATGTGGGTGAACTGCGAATCGCCGTAGTTGAGGAATGGTAGAGAATGTCATAGGAAACATTCATTCTCAGCATGTCTAGGCGGGTGGAAACTTTAATAAAAGCACGTGGAGGAAACACGCGATATTAATTTGTATTATTATTATTTAAAAAATGTTTTTAATAAGCTTTTTGAACTTTTCTTGGTTACCTTAAAAATCAAGAAAGTATATTTTTCACAAAAATAGTAGATTGTTATACAAGGGTCGAAAGGAATCAATTCCCATACGAGGTATTCAGACGCCCCAGCGTAGCGAAGGCGGCTATAGTCAGAGTGGGAATTGGTGACTTTCACCCGTGTTAAACACACTACTTTTCATTTTGAATAATTATACGGCAAGTAAAAATTTTTTGTTTTTCTAAAATATTTATGTTTTTTGTTCACTCGCCACTTAACAAAATCATTATATGTATTTAAATATCTTTCCTTTGAAATTTCTGGTAAAAGATTTTCGATTACTGTATTTGCGTCGTCTTTAGCCGAATCTGGGGTCAACATTTCAGAATCGCTTGAACTCATTTTTAATCAAATATTAGCCTTAAAACCCAGATTTTGAATATTAGGTACAGCTTTTTTTTTTTCTTTTTGGCTTCGCACGGTTTGTGCATTTAGCTAGTGTCATGTAAAATTAAGTAACAAGTACAAATTATGAAATGAACTCCATTCAATGCGTGATAAAGATGATAGATGATATCCCGCCCCGCTCCCCTTGAGTTTAAGTAAAGACGTGGCACTTTACTGAAACCTCGCGCGGACTTCTTGAGAGAACTTAAAGTGATGTTGCACGGTTTTGTTTCATTTGCCTACACTAATGCAGGTTCACGAACACTTAATGGTTAATAATCCACCACTATTACACATTAATATTCGGCTAAACACAAATTTTAGAAAATAAAACAAAACTGCTAACATGACGCTTCACTTTCCCGCCACGAAGTCCTAGGTACAGCTTACAGAACATTCCGCCAAATTTCTAGTCTTTTTAAAATTTTAAATATGGAACACACCGCGTCACCGCCGCGGGCCATCCCGCCTAATAGGTTTTTTTTTAATTCACACTGGCGGTTTATACGCTCACAACACAGCAGCATTTTTTTATTAATCGATTATTTCTTAATTATGTAAAAATTTTCGTAGCTTAACCAAATTTAGTCCCTAGAGAGGGAAGCAATTACTATGAGTCTTTCCTGCCCAAGGGTGGGGAGCAGCTTCTTCCACTCGCTACTCGGATCAAACAAGCAGTACTTTCCGAGTATGAGTAATGAACAATATTTTTCTCGCAAAATTATTATCAAATGTGACCTCATTATAATTTTAAAAGGTGTAATTTTAAATAAGAAAAGAAGACTAAATACTAGATTTTACAATAAAACGCCGTGTTCCGCCATGTGTGTATTTTGAAATATCCTTTTCCCCAAATCATTGTGCTTCAGTCAATTTGATTTTCAAATTATTAAGTGACTTTTAAAGTTTCATTGATAGAAAACACAGTCGTAATGACAATTCGATAAAATTACCAAGGTTTGTGTGTATGCTATTGTTAAACTCGTTACATTGTTTTTATTGCACATTATTTTCTTAATTAGGGTGTACGGTACACTTTACTAAATTACTGTTCGTGCACACAAAACTATTTATTAGAACATTATTGTTCCAACCATTAATAATACATCTACTGTGTAATAATAATTATAGTAATTACACACAATATACGTACGACCTCTTCAGTTCAGACAATAGACTAAAGAGCGAAGAGGTTGCGTAAGTATTGTCTATGGTCTTATGAGATTTTAAATGTGGAACATTAGACGAAAGTTGTACAATTTCCTTTTTTTTCTATTCAGCCATTACAGTTCTTATGCAAATAGTTTGCAATACAGTTTTTACTAAAGCTTGAAAGTATTTTTTTGCAAGTTTGGTGAGAGAAATCAAGAAATCTGTGTAATTTGTGTTGGTTTTTCCAATAGAACTGTTGTAAAAACATAGTTTCTCTATTGATTGTCTTACGTCATTTATTTTCTTTGACGGAGTTTGTTGAAGCTATTATTCATAAGGAACATAGATTTAGGTAACAAACATTAGGAACCATACAGATTGTTTTTAGGGTTCCGTACCTCAAAAGGAAAAAACGGAACCCTTATAGGATCACTTCGTTGTCCGTCTGTCTGTCTGTCTGTCAGTCTATCAAGACCATTTTTCTCAGGAACGCGTAGAGGTATCAAGTTGAAATTAATATCAAATACGTAAGTCTACGGTCCCTTGAAGCTCTAAAAAAATCAAGCTTCCAAGTCAAGGCAATAAAAAAATACGGCGATATAAGCGACATTATTTCGACATATTTCGATACTCGCAAATAAATCAAAACCTGTAAGGTACTTCCCGTTGACCTAGAATCATGAAATTTGGCAACAAGCAAGGTCTTACAGCACAAGTAAAGGAAAAAATCCGAAAATTGTAAATTTGTAGTTTTATCACATAAAAAAAAATGCGAATATCGCGCACATAAATCCAAACCTATAGGGTACTTCCCGTTGACCTAGAATCATGAAATTTGGGCAGAAGCAAGGTCTCATAGCATAAGTAAAGGAAAAAGTCCGAAAATTGTTAATTTGTAGTTTTATCACATAAAAAAAAACATTTTTTGCGATCACAAACTTAAATTTTCAGTTGGAAAATTGACCGTGGCGTATATCGATGTATGGGAGAACATGTTTTTCAACTACAATGTTAAGTTTGTTTTAGGGATAAACTCATCCTAACTACGGAACCCTTCATTGTGCGTGGTCCGACACGCACTTGTTTTGATAGACACATGCTAAATATTTCTCACAGAAGAGCAAAGACTGGCATACCTCATCATCACGACTACTGTGTTACCAATCCAGTGCCCCAAAAAGCTGAGTTATACCATACTCGTATCCATTCGTTATTCTCACAGCCCTACGCCCAAATTAAGTTTGTACCTGGTCTAAGTAAATTAATTATACATAAAGGCTAGACCACACGCAATCATAAATTAGAATCAGCAATAAAATAAGGTTACTGGACAGTTCCGTAAAACTTTCATTAAGTGACTACACCATGACCCATGGTGGCCATGGTATCCCATTGAAATTGCGGCGCAATTATTCGTAGGTACAGTACAAATTACATATTTAATTACAATCTAACATCTAACGAAACAATGAAAGTTCAGGAGAATTGCTAATTGGCCGTGATTATGTACGAAGAGTTAGGACGACTGGATGTGGCATTGTAAAAAATATTCCATAATGTGTTCCTGTATGAATCAGGTAATGTTTTAATATATAAACGAAGCTATTTCTTTTCTTGTGTTGGCTCGAGCAAATGATTTCCATTCAGCTAGACTTCTAACTGGACCGACTGTTAAAGGCGCACTAGACGCAGCTGTTAAAGATCGTCATTAGCGGACGCTTTTTTGTTACATAAAATTGAATTACACGTAATAATAACAGTTGAATCCCGCCAAGCACTTCATTTATAATATATATATACATTTATTTCAGATAACATCCATATTTCATGACACATATTTTTAAAACAACCAATATACGACAAACGACAACACAAAAAAAATACAAGCAGTCAAGGACACAGTTACACACATTAGGACCGGGAGGAACTGTCCAATGCTCACAGTGCAGTATGCAAACGTATCCAGAAGCGCAGCAGTGGAGAGTCCCACCTGTCCACGAACACGCTTATTAGACTGTTGCTATATATATATATAATGCCACGGATTTGGTCAAATCATTTATTAATTCACCCAGTTGTATTGTGCGCACTTGTATACCTAATAATTAAGTGACAAATGACTAAGTCTGACTTTATTAAAATTCAAATTCAAAATCTTTAATTCGAGCGAAGACTCATATAGGGTTAATAACATTGTCCTTAAAACGAAGTGTTAGTAGTTAATAGGGCAACCCAAACAATGACACTCATTAGATCTATTTTACTACGTCTTGTTCGTAATAAGAACTCCTGTCTTTTACTTCTTCTAGAGCTCGGAACCAATTTATTTTGCTCGTTAAACGAACTCCCTTTTATATTTCAGTCTGTTTATTGCGTTTACAAATTATAATTGGAATATCGCACCGGTGGGGTTTCTTTGAAACCCGTCCAATTACAATTAATGTAGGTACCTACAGCAGAAAATATTGAAGAAATTTCTTATTTTACGTTGCAAATGTCACTACGTTTTAATTCTACTATACTGCAATTGAAGAATTTCAAACCAGGGACCATTTTGGTTACCCATTGAAAAGAGTTTTCGGTAGGGTTTTTTTAAGCAGTTAATCTAAAACGCATAAGATGTCGGCCCCCTTTTAACGGCTTAAATTATAAGCCATTCAAATTTTGGTTACCCGTTGAAAGGGTTTTCGATAGAAACCCATACTCAAACTCAAACTCAAAGCATTTATTTCAATGAAACCATTTACAGGCACTTTTGAATTGTCAAAGAGTCGGTCAGTTAGCCAGAAAGTGGAAGCTATTTTCCCATTCGAAAACGTAGATCTCTATGGAGAAGAACAGGCAAGAAACTCCAAGGACACTCTTTTAAATCAAGATATTACAAAATCCTGGGTATATTATTCTTGTCGGTTCTATATGTGAGAACAATACGGTGTGCGTGACCCTTTTGAACGGCTTAATTTAACTTTCAACTCTTAAAAAAGATAACAGCGTAACATTCCGATAACCATTTTACTGGGTTTCAAGCATAAAACCGATGCAAGGAGTTACATCATGATAAACGTAACCTCATAAACGGTAAGACCCCTTCGAAAGGCTTAACTCTTTACCGGGGTTGTACGGTCTCTGTTTCAAACTGATGAGTTTTATTTTCAGCTCCTTTTCGTCTTTTTAAAACTGGTATACGAGTCATCGTTGTCTGTGTGGTGCCGGACTTAAAGAATAGCACCACCCTATGTCTTCCCGTGGGTGTCGTAAAAGGCGACTATAGGACTTACTAGGGAATGGGCAGCAGCGTTCTCTACGCATTTTAACACCATTCTGCGATCGCCAACCCGCCTGCCAAGCGTGGCAATTATGGCAAAGCCCCCCTTTGGGGGACGTCTTTCGGCTGAAATGATGATACGCGTCATCCATTTTATTTTTCATATTAGTTAAGCAGCCATTTTGTATTTCACACATATTCATTATGCCACTCCGCCTGGGTAAATCTTTACACAACTATCAAACAAAAGTAGCATAAGTTTGCAGTAGCCAAACAGTGTTTGCCCGTAGCTCCCTTGTTACCCAATTTCAGCTGCATGCAGTGTATATTTGTTCTCCAGAGTGGGTGTAACTTGTTATACACTGGAAGCACACAAACTGTTCAAAGTTACAGAATCACTTAGAGCCTGCAATCAACACTTGTATCGTTGCCAAGTTATTCTGCACTGAAGTGTAGCAAAATCTTGGGAACAGCTACTGAAAGATGTTTTAATGTTATAATTTTAGTGGCTGTTCGTGAAAGGCTGGATATTGCCATAACAAAATGATAATAGTTTGGACCAAAGATATAAATATGTCTAAATAGACAGACAAAGTTGTGTACTCGTCGAAAAAAAATGCGTCCAACTGTTGGCCGCAAAATGCAAGCACACTAGAATAACACAATGACAGCACAATGACGTGGCGCGAGTGTAAGACGTAGCGTCACGCACACCAGCATATCAAAGTTGGCCTGTTTCTATTAGTTATTTTGCACCGCGACAGTTAATCAATACATAACATATAAATAATCAAAGGTTTGGCCTGTTATATTTGCTATAATGTGGAAAGCTGAAGAGAAAATTCAAGTGTTTGCGGAGCACAAAAAGCATTTTACGTCACATTTTAGGGTACCCGTACCTCAAAAAAAAAAAACGAAACCCTTATAGGATCACTTCGTTGTCCGTCTGTCTGTCTGTCAATACCTTTTTTCTCAGGAACGCGTGGAGGTATCAAGTTGAAATTAATATCAAATACGTAGGTCTATGGTCCCTTGAAGCTCTAAAAAAATCAAGCTTCCAAGTCAACGCAATAAAAGTATACGGCGATATAAGTGACATTATTTTGACATATTTAGATACTCGCAAATAAATCAAAACCGGTCTTGATTTATTTATTAGGGTACTTTCCGTTGACCTAGAATCATGAAATTTGGCAAGAAGCAAGGTCTTACAGCACAAGTAAAGGAAAAGTCCAAAAAATAATAATTTGTAGTTTTATCACATAATAAAATACTTTTTTGCGATTACAAACTTACATTTTCGGTTGGAAAATTGACCGTGGCATCGATGTATGGAAGAACATATTTTTCAACTACAATGTTAGTTTTGTTCAACTACGGAACCCTTCATAGTGCGTTGTCCGATTTTAAATATCTTCGTCGGTTGCTAGTAGGCACATTTGTCTTATCGATTTTGTTTCTAATAATAATTAATGGCCAGGCACAATGGCAGTGCCTTTGGCATTTCACGTCCGGTCGGTTACTCTTAGCACTTTTCCTCAACTGAAATGTCATTAAGCTTGTGAAATTGTAACAAATACGACTATAATATTATGACAAAGAAAAATGTAACAAATATTCAAATTAATAATCAATCTGCGGTTTCTGCAAGTCCATTAACTTTAGTACGAGTATGATCTCTTGTTACTATTTGTGTAAATGAATTACAATTACATACATCAATCAGATTTGAATTCAGAAATCAAGCTATTAGTAACTTACCACTTCCAGTTCCTCTACATCTGCTCCCCGTTATCGTGTTCAACGTCTGCTAGTAAGCGGCGCGTGCTCGCTATCGGCACATCGGCGCCGGCGCAGCGCAGAAAGCGGAGCTCGCTCGTAACTTGATACATTGAGGCTCATATGTTGCCAGTGTTGGGGAGATGAGAGCATGTTGGCTGGATTTATAAGAAAGATGCTTGGCGGGATGAGGTAGACTACTTTATGAAAGATTGGTCCTTGGCAGCTCTGGACAGAAATAGATGGAAGGAGAGTAGGGAAGCATTCGCGAAGGGGTGGAGCATTACAGGCTATAAAAAAAAAACTAAAAAAAATATAGGCTTTCATGGGGACTGCTGAAAGAAGTGAAAACTTATCGCTCAACGCGCCGAAGTTTTCACTGCAATAAAATAATGATTATATAAAACACAATTTAAACACAGTATAGACAAATTAAACTTTTCACGTGGTTAATTTAACTTCACTTACTGCTACTATAGTATGTCGGCACGGGCATGTCGGTAACGCGAACCCGTAAGTTTTTTTCTACCAAAAAACGCTCAACGCGTTTAAAGAAGTTTTCACTTGAAAAAAAAGATGCTTGTGGAAGAAAAAAGTTAAAATAGAAAGGAAATCTGTGACGAGATAAGCATAATACAATTATTAGATATGCAAGACATGAATTGACTTTAACTATTTTTACTTTTTACAACTTATAAAATAAAGGTCGGGAAATAAAGAACAAAAGAAAAAACAAATTCTTTGAGAAATTAAATGTCTTTAAAACAGAACCTAGAATTGGCCTCAAATGTCATGATTTCATGAAATAGTCATTCAATAGGATTATATTATCAACTTAGAGAGGTTTATTGATGATCTTTATCATCCTAATTCTATAAATAAATATTTGATACGGCCGCGAATCATATTTAGATCAACATACAACCTGATGACCTGCAAAATGCAGAAAACTTAAGAAAATTTGATTTTCGCGGACAACCCTGGTGCTTTCGCCTTATACCTGCCTAGCCCTAGCCTGCGAAATTCAAATTTAATTTTAATTTATTAATGATTTTAAAGATTATAATTCCGCAAATACAATATTTGTTTTAATAATACAATAAAATTTGAATTTCGCGGGCTACCACTACGAACCCAGGAACCCATCCATTTTTATGGATTTTTTTTTTTTTATTGATTTCAAAGTTATACCTTTTACCGATTATGAATATATCGCGGCGAAATCATATTACAGTATTAAGGAGTTCCTAACTGAGAAAGAGTTTTTAAGCTAGTGCATAATCATGATGTATAATTAATTTAATTTTAATAATGTTATTTAATTTAATTTTAATTTAACTGTATTTTTTTAATTTTAATTTATTTATTCATTGTAATGTATTTTTTTATTTTTTTTTATTTTTAATATTATTTAAGTGTGCATTGTAATTTTGTAATTTTGCTATGGGTTAATACCTGAAAATAAACGATAATAATAATAATTATAATTAATATTTTCAAATTGTATTTTGTGTGTAATATTTTAAAATTGTATTTATTTAGTTATAACTGTTATAAAGTTGATGTTAAATCTTTTGCATGCCTACGTGGTAAAATATGGCTGTACTATTAAATGTTCTTCTGTCATCGTTTTATCTTACCCATATTTACAAAATAAAATTATCTTTATCTTTATCTTTATCATCATCTGCAATTAATCTAAAACAAAACTAATAAATTAATTCCTATAAAGCAAATTGCCAAAATAAGACGATGAAATTAGTCCCGTTAAAGGAAAAAGACGATTTAATTAAAGAACTAGTTACTGTACCTTATAAGTATTTTGTTCTTCTATTCCCAAATGAACGTGATTAATACATATTATATTCAAAATGGCGTTCGACCGTCTTCGGGAGCGAGTCGTCCCACAAACTAGTCATTACCATCATCGAATTACAATCGAGTCAATGTCTAGAGCATCGATGCATTGTAGGGTTGCTGCAGGCTGATTTTGTTATTGGCAATGTGCGATTTAAAAAAAAAGATTTTTCACCTATTTTATTTACATAAGTCAATTTGCCTAGACTTTTCTCAACTATATTGGGGGTCGGCTTCCAGTCTATCCGGATGCAGCTGAATACCAGTATTTTACATGGAGTAACTGCCTATCTGACCTTTTATAATATTAGCTAGGACTAATCCTAGCTAATATTATAAAAGGTCAGATAGGTTATAGCTATAGTTAGGATATAATTTTTAGAGAATCGTCAATTTGAAACGTTAATAAATACTGTGCAACTAAATGGCAACCCTGCGCATGAGTGCGCGTGCTCACGCCATTTCCATCAACTAATTAAAGCATCCGCAACACAATTCATAAACGCAATGCTTTCTCTAAGACAATCGCCATCCATTCAAATATCAACCTTAATACTACATAGTTAGGGTGGAAAATAAATTATTGGTGATGTTATAAAGATTCAATTAGGATTTAAGGAAGTTAAGATTTAGATGTCAAGAAAGTCTATTTGTTTCTCTTAGTCAGAACGAGTATTTATGCGATCGGGGTAAAAGATAGACTTCAAATCTTCTTTTGAAACTGTTTACACGATAGTCGGCAGATGCTGGCATGTCAGGACTGTGACAAGAAAGCTTCCACTCAGCATGATGCTGTGCTATGGGGGACCCACAGCACAGCGCTGATTTTCAGTGGTCACCCGCTTGCAGGGCGCAGTGGTTTTAGTATAAGTTAATCATCCATAATGTTATTACTATTAGGTACCTACCTTCTATCAAATTAATGATAGTTAATTTTAACCAAGATCTATAAAAGTTTGCAGACAGTTCTTCTGATACTAGAATCTCCCATTAAAATGAAATATGAAGCTTTTAGGAAACAAAAAAATTATAAACTTATTGTTATTTTTTTACCGAATTCACAAAAAGGAGGAGGTGCTTAATTCGGTTGTATTTATTATTATTATTTTATATTTGTTACCTCAGAACTCCGTCGAATCGTTTTAAAATAAAAGATTTTTTTTTGTGAAAAATATTTTTTTTTACAAAAAAACGTATTCCAAAAAAAAACACTGAAGAGTGAAAAAATGGTGGCAAAATAATAAAATACAGAACCAAAGACACCTATTTCCGAAATTAAAGTTATTTTGCGCCTTTTTCGTATTTTTTTTATGGAAGTCGATTGTGTTTTTTTTTAATAGGTTTTTACTTTAAAATGATGAAATAGTGACTTGCCCATATTCAGAATACAATCATTTTGTATGTTCATTTAAATACACACAAAAAACCTCACGTTTTTGTTTTAATACCAAAAGCAGCCCAGTTTACCAGGTTATTACGGTTTCCGTCAGTCCCCGACTCCCTTGTAGGACTGACAGGCAGTCGGCCTAATGTCTGTTAATGACATGTGTCGGCTGATACGCTGGTAAGGGAAATATCAACCTTTTTTGACGTTGGTAACAGACTGTATTGTATATTTTTTTAGGGGTAATGAGGCCGTAAACTTTTTTTTTGCTACAAAAATATACGTTAATTATTTTAGGATTATTGAGGTAGGGTAAATTTAGTTTTTAGATAATGTGGAATTCAACTTATGAGTTCAGTTTGCTTTATAATAAAAAAAAACCGGCCTAGTGCGTGACGGACTACGCACAATGAAGGGTTCCGTAGTGGTGATTAATTATCTTTCGAACAAACCTAACATTGCAGTTGAAAAACGTGTTCCCTCATACATTCCAACTGCAAATGTAAGTTTGTACGCGCAATATTGAAAGATTTACAATGTTATTTATTTATCATATATATATGATCATATATTAGGTTTTCCTGGAATCTATAAGTAAAGAACTATTTTCTGTAATTTTTCAAAATTTAAGGCTCAGTAGTTTCGGAGCTTACGCTCCCCCGCCCCCATTATCTCCGAAAGTACTGAGCCCAAAATTTTGAAAATGGTAAATTTTCATCTATTATATTTACGTTAATAATTTTAAAAGTATTTATTTTAAAATTATACAAAAAAAATACATCAAAATATTTGTATGTCTGGAAAAAGACTCCAACTTATAATTTAACGTAGCCGCAACAGATTAAGTTCCTAAATACATGATTTAATTTAAGTACACAACCTAGCAAAACAGACATATTTAATGCCGAAAGCGCGAACAACCGCTCCGTACATTAACTAACATAACATTTAATGTAATAATAAAGGCAGGACAGGAATATTAATATGGCGGTCGTTAGATGCCATATCCTCGTTCTGCGACTAATGTCACAGATTTGGAAGTAAATGAAGTGCTATTAACACACTTATCGCGACCCAGAATCTAGATTCTCAGCAAATTGAGGAGATGTGAAGGGACGATGACTGTAGCTATAGACTCGTCAGTGCTATATTATATGGTTTTAGTTTGGAAATTGTGAACGAATTACTAATATTAAGATTAATAAAAGTTATGTGCATCACACGCCATGGGATGGTTTACATTAAGACCGTGCACCATAATAATTATGACGTTTTTCTGATTGGAGGCTATCGGTATGGACTTAATGTAACCCATAGGTTACAATGAGTAAATTAACCCTTAGATTACAATGAGTCAGGTCAGAGGATGCCAGAAGATGGCCATCCTCCTATATTTCATTACCCTAATCAGATATCGGCCATTTCAAGTAAAGGAAACTCACACCAGGAGTTGACCAAAGTTGGGTTGAAAAGAATATAGGGATCCAGTTTACTTCATGTCCTACGAAGAAGTCTGCATATTATTATTTATACTTTTGTTCACGCCTACATTGTATCTTACTACTCCATCTGCTACTTATTCTGTGGCTAACGAACAAGATGTGTTCTACCTTAACATTTGTCACAGAACATGTGTATAATTTAGGGATGATATTCTAATGGAATGCGGTATTCACAAGGAATGCGTCTCGGTACGGGGTCTGAAGCTAGTTATGTGAATACTATGTAGTATGTTAGTAACGTTAGTGAGCTGTTTTAATTTAATATTACGCCATTAAAGTGCGGTTAGCGGCTTAGTCATTTGAAGCGTGGGATGGGTCCTTTTGAGGATGTTAATCAAACAGTTAAGGTTGTTATGCAAATACCTGTGGCAGTCGTTAAGGACAGTTGCCTTATGCTGGAAAGTGTGACGACCGGTCTAGAGTTAAATTATTATTATGGTACTATAGAATTTCACTACGTTTGAAATACTGATAATTAAATGCATCTAACTCAAATGACAGCCGATGTCAGTACGGAAAACTTTAAACACAATTCAGTTATCTAAATCAATGACAAGTATCTTAATCAAAATCATGAAATGGTCACCTTTATCGCTTACTAGCTGCACCCCGCAGTTTCACCCGCATAAGTCTCGATCCCGCGTCAATATCGGGATAAAAAATATTCGTTGTCCTAATACAGGTCATGGTCTACGCATGTGGCAAATTTCATCCAAATCCGTTCAGCCATTTTAGCGTGAAAGTGTAACAAACAAACAAACTCACTTTCGCATTTTAAAATTAGTTACGAAGTTAGGATTCCGTCTTTGAACAACTGCTAGTAAAAACTACAGGTGACATTGTTTCGAATATTATACAGAGTGGCAATTAGGTTATCACATTAAATAGAACAGCGATTATTAAAACTCGTTATCAGTCTGTTAAAATAATAAAATAAACATTTTAGTAAAAATAGGAAACGGATTTTTTCTAATACAATAAATAGCGTAAAAATTGGCACGAAAAAAACCACCCCTCATAATAAGGCACAAGACACGCGCGGGGCGATGGTATCAATAATTCAACACAAAACTTTATGGTATTGTTACCAAATAATCACAAATTAAGTTTAATGTTGTTAAAAATACTAAAACAAAAAAAATGTCCCACGGCTAGAATGTTAATTGCTATTTTTTTTTCTCTAGGCTATGCTGTCCCACTGCTGGGCAAAGGCCTCCCTCCACTCCTTCCATCTTTCGCAAGCCCGCGCGTCCTCCTTCCAGTTTTGACGGAACCTATCCAGTTCGTCCCGCCATCTCCTACGTGGTCTGCCGCGACCCCGGCGCACTGTCTCAGGGCACCAATTCTGTGCCATTTGGGCCCACAGTTGGTCCGGCAGACAATGCGGCAGACATGTCCTGCCCAGTCCCATTTAAGTCGGGCAGCCTTTTGAGCCACATCAGCCATCTTTGTTTTGGAGCGCAGTATTGTGTAATTGTCATTGCTATTAATTATTTTAATTATGAATGTATAAAATACGTAATGTAGAACACGTGGTTTCAATTAATGTGATAACCTAAACCCCACGCTGTATAATTTTTAATACTCTCTAAGGCGATACAAATAACTCCACCAGCGAGGGTTGCATATTTTAAAGCCATCGCTCACCAGTGTCCAATGAACCAGCAGAATCCATCCGCATTTAAGTGGAAAGTTCGTCAGAAAAATAGAAAATGTCCGTCGTCCACCCAAGTTAAGGCTCGTGCAGACAGACGCGACGCGACATTAGTAGCACAATTTCTATAAAAAACTTGTGTCACGCTGCCTATTGCGTCCACGATATCGCGTAAGTCTGCACGAGCCTTAACGTGGGCATGTACGAAATCTGGGTGTTCTATAAGTACTCCTCTGACCTACCCTTCTGGAAAACAAGGCGTGATGTTATGTATACATAATCAGCCTATAATGTTCCCACTGCTGGGACACAGGCCTCCTCTTTCTGTGAGAGGGAGTGGGCCGTAATCCACCACGCGGGCCCAGTGCGGGTTGGTAGATGTCACATGTCTTCGAATTTATTAGTTCTAGGACATGCCGGTTTCCTCACGATGTTTTCCTTCACCGTTTTGAGAGCAGTGGTGATGAAATAATTTACACAAAGTAAAGCGCCTTTCTGGGTTCAAACCTACGACCTACAACTTGTAAGCCGCGGCCGTTACCACTCGGCCACCACTGCTCTGATGTTATGTATGCATTTACCTTATTGACCCAATTCCCATTTAATCACTTAATGAGACAATGTGTCAACTCGCAACGTACTATGATCAATGCCTGTCAGCTCTGGCAATAACCGACCAAGCCCATAATGGAGACTCCAATTATACCCCCATATAAGATACTGTAACCGGTTGGAAACCAATATGGCTTACCATTACCATCTGGGTGAAACGGGCTTTTAAAATACGACAGGAAAATTGATTTTTTTGCTGTAATTAGTCGTTATTGGTGATTTATAGGTACTTGTGTGTGAGAGATTGGGTCAAATTGATAATTATTTAATAATTTGGTCGAAAATTAATTTCGGAAAGGCAAGTGTTCAAAAGGATTGATGACAATGATTGTGAATGGCATATAATTAAATGAAGCAGTCCTTCTGTTTTTCTTTATAAATGAAAGGCGCCGTTAAATCGCGGTTTTGACTAATCGCCATCGTGCAGACTATTATTAAAATAATTTATGGCATTAATTTCAGTAATCGATTAAAGTTCTGAGAGTGAAAAAGTTGAATGTGTTATTTATTATCCGAATTAATAAAAAAAGGCCAATACCATTAAGAACTTCTAAAAACGGAACAAAAACTTTTGTAAATCCAATAACATATTTTCAGTACTATGTACACTTTGAAACGTCTATCATAAACTTTATTTCATAAGCTCTCAAAAGCTCTTTCAGCCTCAAAATGGTCAATAAGCCGGGCTTTACGAAAATAGTAACTTTGCTGTTTCAATAGTACGATATTTACAACCAAATTGACCTTGACAGTCTCCTTTACAAATAAAACCCAGGATTTGTGGTTTACTCCGACTATAAAAGGAGGGATCGTTCCTTTAGGCACTTCACATTGCCTGGAATTAGGCGTAGGCGTCTTGAACTGAGGTCTTCGCAATCGTAAATATATTTCTAGGTAACTTTGAAAAGAGGTGGGATCTATTGTAGTCTGAAAACTTATTTATACTTACTTTTGTAGGCTCTGAAGTCCGCTCCACAAAAAGGAAGACAAGACGTATATAAAAAATTACCGACCAATAGCCAAAATTCCTGTTTTTTCCAAACTATTTGAAAAAGTAATTTACAACTCGCTATACCAATATTTTCACAACCATAATATGTCATCAGAGGGAACATTTTAAAATTACTAGAATCATATCTAAGTAATAGATTGCAATGTACTGAGATTACAAGAGTGTGCACAAAAACAAAAACAGAACGAACGTATGTGTTGAATTTCAGGAGTATAAAATATGGAGTGCCTCAAGGCAGTGCAGCGTGCTTGGGTCACCTTTATTTCTTATTTACATAAATGATTTGCCAAAAGTTACACAACAACAAATGATTTTGTATGCAGACGATAGCACGGCCATAGTAAAATGTAAGGACTTAAATACTTATCAATTTGACATTAATAATACTCTTACTGACATAATTAATTGGCTTATTATGAATAATTTAATAATTAACCTTAAGAAAACCAAACTAATGCATTTCCACCAAAGAATTGAAGCTCCAAAAATTTTTGTCAATTACAATGGCAACGAAATAGAAGAATTAAAAGTAAGTGTGTTTTTAGGTATCCATATAGACAACAACCTTAATTGGAACGCTCATATTGAACAGCTATGTAAAAAAAAAAAAATCTGCCTATGCACTTTTTCAATTGGCTAGAAAAGTAAATATAGACTCGTTACTTATTGCCTATCATGGTCTAGTAGCCTCACTTCTACGATACGGAATTATTTTTTGGGGTAATTCCCCGGATAAGGGATTACTATTCAAGGCACAAAAAAGGTGCATTAGAGCCATGTGAGGTCTGAAAACAGATGATACGAGTAGCTGTGCACCGTACTTTAAATCACTAAAAGTACTTACGCTACCGGCGATATACATATTAGAAATTAGTATCTTCGTTAAAACAAATCCCAACCTTTTTGAAAAAATGACAATGGTACGAAATGTTCCAATTCGTAGTCAGTACAAAAATTCTTTTAGTAATTATAAATGTAAAACTGCATTAGTAAAAAAAAGCGTCCTGGGTATGGCTCCACGCATTTATAACAAAATTCCAGACACCATAAAACCCGCAAAGAATTAAATATTACACAATTTAAGAAAAAATGAAATTGTTCTTAATTGATAAATTTTATTATACTATTGACGAATACTTTAATGATGAATTAATTTAGAATTACAATTATTAATACTGACATTAAATAATTTAGACATTTTAATTTTTGACATAGATTTTTGACAATTTAATAATTCCTCATTAAGGTCTGACATCATTAGAGTATTGAATAATATTTTGTAATTGTTCAATTTATTTTCTAATATGATACCATAATTATGCATGATTTTCAAGTATTTTTAGTAACTTGTAATCCTCAGCTAGATTTGCACACCATATTTGTACGCCTCCTATCATAACATAGCGCTCTATTCATCAAACATAAGATCTGTATTTCTTTACCTATGTTAACAAATAAAAAAATAAAAAAACCGTTTGGCTGTAAAACCTGTGTGACAAACGAAGGACGGACACGTGAGTGACAGCCAATAGGGCTCTGTTCGGCCCCTTCGCGTATAGAACCCTTAAAACGATCAGATGTAAAAGTAAGGAGTGAATGAGATGTGAATGTAAAATTGTCACACTGTAAATTGTAATGTGTAACTGTTTTATGTCCCAATAAAGTAAAATAAAATAAAATGTATCAATCCGTAATCGCCCGGATAACAATAAATTATGTGTACTAAGATCAACCACGCCACTGATGCGTAAAAGCACCAGGGGGCCTAAAATGGTCCACAAATTATGAGTTTAAAATCCCTAAACCCATTAGACAAAATGTCCACAACTGTCAACTCGATTTAAACTACATCTAAAAAAATACTTAATAGCCAAATGTTATTACAGCTTAACATAATTTTTAAATGATTGTTCTCATTATGACATTTCTTCGATCTCAAAACTGTACTTAACACTTTATAGTTTTAAAATTTTATAAGATAAGATAAGATGAGATTTTAGAGGTTATAGACTATGTTTTGAACTGACTGCGCGACAGTAGGTTATATTTTTGTTTTGTTTTATACATATATAAATTCAAATGATTAACTTGACCAAAAAAAACAAAAATTAAAGTACGCCATAAATGGCAACCCAAATGTCATGTAGATCCTGTTCCCGAATATTATTTTAAGACTATGCAAATCTATTGTAGTATGTACTCATGCTTTACAAAAAGATAAGATTGACTGATAGAAAATGCCTCAGGCATTAAGTCCGCCTTTGTAAAGTGTAGTTTTTACTTGTGCATAAAGTTTTAATAAATAAATATCTTATCTTATCTTAAAAGATCTTTCACTCAACAGAGTTTCCAATGACACGACGATATTCAAACATTACAAGTTAATCAAACGCAACTTTGTATCAAACTACTCAAGTTTATAACTTTCCCTTATTGGCGATAATAGTGATTGCTATAATAAGCTTACCTATACTAAAATAATAAATACGAAAGGTAGGTTGTTAATTAAAGTATGAGTGGCTAAACTTTGATGGAGAAAGCTGAATCACATGGAAAAGTATAAAATGCAAGCTATTAACTTGATTGCTCTTGGGAGGTAAAGTGTTGAGCTTAAAGTAAATAATGGCAGTTTTGTGTCGACTCATCAGGTAAAAGTAGATTCTAATATTCCATCGCTAGCTCGTGGCTAATTAAGAACAGCTGCATGGGTCGATTCATCAGGTTAAGCTACGCTTGCCTGAGTTTATCCGTGGATGGGTGACCATCTTTACAAGACTCCTCCGTGCCTCGGAAAGCACGTTAAACCGTTGGTCCCGGCTGTCATTCGTGGATTTTTTACAGTCGTTACGGGTCATCAGAAGCCCGAAAGTCTGACAACCAGTCTTACGAAAGGGTTGTGGAAGTCAGATAGGCAGTCACTCCATGTAAAAGACTGGTATTTAGCTGCATCCGGCCAGACTGGAAGCCGAACCGTACATAGTTGGGAAAAGGCTAGGCAGATTGATTTTTGTAGAATTAACCTAACGGAATGGTTGCCGAGAGAGAAAGGAGCGTTGGCAGACCGATGACCTACAGACTGGTGGGTGGACGACCTTATGAGTATTTCCCACCCTTGGGCGGGAAAGACTTATAATAATTGCTGCTGTCTCTAGGGCGACAATGAATTTTAAAAATAGAACTAAATTTGGTTACGGTCGGCTACGAAAATTTTTACATAATAAAAAAAAACGATTAAAATAATAAAAAAATGCTGCGGCGTTGTAAGTCTACAAACAGCCACTGTGAATTTATAAAAATACTTGTTAAGCGGGACGGCCCGCAGCGGTGTTCCATGTTTAAAATTAAAAAAAAGACTATAATTTGGCGGGATATTAACTCTGTAAGCTGCACCGAAATTCAAAATCTCGGTTTTATAGACTAATATTTTGATTAATTAATAAAAAACAGTTCAAGCGATTCTGAAATGCTGACCCCAGATTCGGTTAAAGACAAGGCAAATACAGTAATCCAAAATATTTGGCCAGAAATTTCAAAAGAAAGATATTTAAATTATTCTATTATATATAATACAATATTTTAGAAAAACTACTATTTTTACTTTTCTTATATTCAAAATGAAAACTAGAGTGTTTACCAACGGGTGAAAGTCACCAATTCCTTTCTACCCTTGTATATAATATGATTGACTGAGTGTCCTTTTTTTTTTTTTTTGGGTGGGAAACATCAAATAACTCAATAAGTCAGACTTTTACTGACTAAAACCCACCCGTGTTCCTTCCGTTGCCTGTGTGTCAGGGCCACGATATCCCTTTCAGACAAACTCGCAACCCTGGCAGGCATTGGTCCTTGGCGCGAAGGCGCGAACCTTGTCTCACCCTCACGCGTTCCGCCTCCTCCTTCGCTAGCATAACTGCTTCGCAGAAGGAGATGACGGCCTCCCATGCACTCTCGCTCTGAACCATGGCCTGAACCAGGGCCGGACGCGAGAGATCGCCGCCGCCGATCGCCTCCGTGAGGACACGGCAGTGCTCCGCCCAAGCTGGGCAGACCTCCACCGTATGCTCCACCGTGTCCTCCGGACGATCCACACAGTAGTGACACCCGGGCGTTTCCTCCCGCTTAATCCTAAACAGGAACCTCCCGAAACATCCATGTCCGGTGAGGACCTGCGTCAGGCGGAAGGTGAGGACGCCGTGGCGCCTCTCCAGCCACTCTTCAAAGAGGGGACTTATCGCCACAATTGTGGCGTGCCCAGCGCTGGGTTGCGACAATCGCACTCTCCATGTCGCCATGAGATCCCTCCGGAGCTCCGTCCGCTGTGCCGCGATTTCTTGCGGCAGCGGAGTTATGCCCCGGAGTTTCGCCTCTTCGCGCCACACCAAAATGTGCGCGAGGACTTTCGCCTCCAGATCCCATGGCCCATAAAAGCACATGGCCTCGGACTTGTGCAATGCCATCTCGAGTCCCAATTGCCGGACCCTATCGACGATTGTCGCAACCCCACGTGCCGCCAGTTCGGCCGCCGCCTGATGCGAACTCCCTTGTGCCAGGACTAGCGTGTCGTCAGCGTAGCAGACTACGCTGACGCCACTAGGGAGGTCGGCGCGCAGCACCTAGTCGTACCCGATGTCCCACAGATGCGGCCCCAGGACCGATCCCTGTGGGACACCGCACGACATCTCTCGCCAGTTCCACTCTCCGTGGTGACCGGGGTAGATGACGGCCCTGTCCGTCAAATAGGCCTCGACCACACGACAGAGGTAGGTCGGCATCCGGTGATACCGAAGTGCCTCCCTAATGCAACTCCAGGGCAAGGTATTGAAGGCATTGGCGATGTCAAGAGACACCGCCAAGACGACCCCACCCCGGGCAACAGCATCCCCCGTCGGGAGGGCTCGAACGCGCATGATGGCATCCACCGTAGAGCGCCCCTTACGGAAACCAAACTGGCTCTCCGCCAAATCCGGCCCCACCCGCACCAGCCGCCCGAAAAGGCGGTCTGCAATTACTCTTTCAAAGAGCTTGCCCACCTCGTCGAGCAGCACGATGGGCCGGTAAGCGGACAGAGAGTCCGCCGGGCGCCCTGGCTTCTTTATGAGGACCAGTTTTCCCGTCTTCCAACGAAGTGGAAACTGGCCCTTCTCCGCGCTTAGGAGCCCCCTTAGTCGAGGCCTGAGAGCCTCCAAGGCCAGAACCCAGGCTTTTCCAGGCAAGCCGTTGGGTCCTGGGGCGGTATTTTTGGCATTCAGCCTATGTACCGCCACTCTCAGATCTACCTCGGTCACCTCTGGAGCATCGTCGTCGTCGGTGTGGTCCGCATCTGGCACCGCAGGAGGCGGAGCCATGGGCGGGGGAGTATGTTCCCCTCGCGAAGGGAACAGAGCGCTCACCACGTCCTCCACGAGCTGGGGCCGGAGACTCTGCGTCAGCGGGGGAGCCCATGGGCGGAGTTTATCTCTCACCCATTTGTAGGGGCGTCCCCACGGGTCTCTGTTGAGAGTCTCCAGCGTCTCCTCGCGGGCCAGTCCTCTGGCCCGCTGGATCTCTGCTCGGAGGGCAGTCTTCGCCAGTATGGCTTCCGTATTCGGAGGGCGGACACGGAGCCAGCGGTGCCTGGAGTACCGGTGGCGCGCAGCAACGCACGCCTCGCGTAAAGCGGTCAGCTCACGCGACCACCAGTACACCTGGCGCCGGGCACGTCCGGGCTGGACCCGGGGCATTGCCACGTCACATATTTCGGACATGGCCTCCCGGAACCACTCCGCCTCATCATTGATGTCGGCAGGCCTGTCCGGTGATGACACCCAGATCTGCACGATCGTAGCTTCCAGGAGGAGCTCCCGGTCCAGCTGCTTCAGCGCCCACCGCGGACCACTCGGGGTCTGTCGGACCGGCGCGCCCGAGGTCTGGGCGGAGACGTCAAACTGGATGTACCGGTGATCGGAATAGGTCTCCACCCCCTCCATGACGCGCCAGTCGATGACACGCGGTGACAGAGCGGGGCTGGCGAACGAGATGTCCACCACTGATTCACCCCGCATCCGCACACACGTGGGGACAGAACCCCGGTTTAGGAAGACCAGGCCTGTCTCCAGAGCCCAGTCCTCCACCATCCTGCCCCGTGTGTCCGTATACCGAGAAACCCAAGCCACGTTCTTGGCATTGAAGTCCCCGAGGACGATCACCGGGAGGGGATGGTACCCGACAACGATGATTCTCAACTCCCCAAGGGAGCTGTAACACTCGGCGAGAGTTCGGTTCGGGGAGAAGTATACTCCCACCACGACAATATCCCCGAACCGTGCTGCCACGCAACCGCCTCACCTCTTGACGGCCTCAAGGGACGGGTTACCGGCGGCGGCCGACGAAATAATGGTCACTGAGCCGCTCAGGTCCTCCACCCAGTCGTCCCTGCGCGGGACAAAGTACGGCTCAGCGACCACGGCGATGTTAATCGACCACTGCGCCATGCTCTGGAGCAAGAGATCCTGAGCGGCGGCGCAGTGGTTGATGTTCACCTGGAAGAGGCGTAATGGGGCCATTTATTGGCACTCCATTTCAGCCCCCTCCTGGGCCCCCTGTGAAGGCCCTGCCGCGGTGTTAGCGGCGGCAGCGACGACGGTGGTGGCGGCAACGGCGGCGGCAATAGTGGCGGCTGCGGCGGTGACGGCGGTGGCGGAGGGCTTGCCTCTGCCCCTGGGTTTGGGGGGGGGGGGGAGCGCAGGCCTTGCCCCCAGCCCGGTGATCGGCCGGCTTGCCAGCCGCCGCACATGCAAAACAGTGCGGCGTGGCATTGCAAGAGCCAGCCTTGTGACCGGGCTGACCACAGCGGAAACAGTGATCGCTGCGGTCAACCTCCGAGGTGCAACATGCTCCCACGTGGTTACCCACCCGGCAGCGGAAGCACCTCAGAGGTCTGGGTTCCAGCAGTTTCACCTGCGCGGATACCCAGCCCACCCGGAGCCTTCGGCCCTCCCCGGCTGACTGAGTGTCCTAAAATTGTAAATGGCAGTGGTCTGCTTCTTGATGTAGATCGAATTTCTTTTCAGTTTTTATTTTTTTTCTTGTAATATCACGTACTTTATGTGGTATGTAATAAGAAAAAAGAGCATAATAAGCTTACAATCAGCCATGTTTATTATAAAAATCGACCAAGTGCGTGTCCGATCACACACAATGAAGGGTTCCGTAGTTGGGCTGAGTTTATCCCAAGAACAAATTTAACATTGTAGTTGAAAGACATGTTCCGTCACACATTTCATTTGTAAATGTAAGTTTGTACGCACAATATTGAGTGATTTACCATGTTATTTTGCTTCAAATTGATCTGAAAAATAATTGATTACTGTGTAGTGTTTCCTATTCACTACTCTATGGCATCGCGGTTATATTTAGAGTAAAAAGAAAAACAAAACGTTTTTTAGTCTGTGGCAATTCCAAACGTCACTTTCCTTTTCGCGCGTCTACGGCATCGTTGGCTCGAAAAACTTTTAGCGCTATTTGTATTTAATTAATCCTTTCATCATGCCAAGTGAAGAAAAAAAAACTAAAAAGGTTAGCTAAGCTATTAAAATATGAAAAGAAGCGTCGAAATCGGAAGCGTAGGAGCAGGACACGCTCACGCAGTCCCCGGCGGCGGCGGCCTTCCTCGTCTGACTCGGAAAACTACAGAACTCGGACTCCGAGCCCCACACCAAGTCCAGAGCTGCAGAACACCTCTGCAAAATCATCTCTTATGGACCTTACGGAACAAGATGGTGAGTGATTAGTTCACATTCCTTTTTTTTTTTTAGGAAAAAAATTTGCAATACCTACTTTAGGTATTTCGTCATGCATGAAGATAGAAAATGTCGTTATTTAACTACCGTGCGGGTATGAGATACCTTTAGCACGGTGATCAAACTTGGTACGCGATACCACCCACAGCTTTGGTTTGGTACGAGCATGGACGTATAAAAAACTCGGACGGATTCTCGCTAACAGAAAACTGTGTCACTCAGAGTCAGCCAGCTCGCTGTACGTACAGGCCCCCACGCACACATTCACAGCATACTCACCCATTACGCGTGCAAACGTCAACACAGTCGACACGTTTACGCGGCAAAAGTATTGAAATAAAGCATGTCTTGTGTGGTGAAATGTTGCAAAAACCGGTAGCGATCGGAAGAAAAAAAATACAGGAATCACGTTTCATAGGTAAATGAATAATTCAACAACTTAGTTCCCGATTTTATAGATTACAATCAATATTTATTTACCAGAACAAAATAATTCATCACAAGGCCAGTGTTGCCAATATTCACGTGTGCAAATTTCCCTAAATATATGGGAAATTAATATATTTTTAAATCTATTCAATTTATTTAGGTTAATTTTATTATCACTAGTTGTTTTATATTCTTTCTACTAGATTTCCTAAAGTAAATGAAGTTTGGCGAAATGATTGGATTGAAAACAAATACAGTGTCATTTGCAGTTTACATTTTGAAACGAATGACTTTTATACAACTAAAGGAGGACTCCGGCGTGTTGTTACATATGCAGTACCTCAAATTTGTCTGCCGACCTGTATTTTTCTTAAAATAAAACAATATTAAGTGGGTAATTTTGGCTATCATGACAACCCTAAATTCACTCACACTTAAGACTGTCGTCGCCATTACGGGACACAGTTTTGTCTTAGCGGGAGTTCCGTCTGACTTTTTTTATAAGTCTATGGGTACGAGATACCCAAAAATGTCGTCACTTAACTACCGTGCTGGTACGAGATACCTTTAAGCATGAAGATCAAACTTGGTACGCGATACCACAGCTTTGATTTGGTACGAGATACCCATGTCAAAACGTAAGAGATACCTAAAAACCTATTTACACGAATAATTGTTACCTACAGAACACAACATTCTCTTACACACAAACTCTTCAAACCTGGGGCCTTACTCCCGACAGCATCGAGTACTTAATCAATCGAATTAGATTCGAAATAAATGACGATCTATACTCTTGAAACCGACACTAGCGCACGATCGTGCGGTGGTTCAAAACGACACTAATTTCGATCGAAAGATTCGTTAGAATCGAAAAGTTCGTACTCCACACGCCATCTGACAGTTATGTATCGAGTAGTTGAATCAAAACTAAACGTCAAATTACTCGATAGCAAAGAAGCTACTTTATGAAGATCGAGTGAGATTTTTTTGTGTTCTTTACTGCTTTATTTCTTCAAAATCTTTATTATTATGGCTCGCCTTACTTTGTTTTTCAATGTTCTTGAGAAAACATCGTATGGATCTTCGTGCGAAAAGAAATATGAATCGATATAATACCCGGGGCTATAGAAATGGATTCGGAAGAATTTCGAAGAAGTTATAGTTTCTCGAAGGAGTTGTTTAATGTGTTGGTAGAGGATTTAACACCATACATGAAGAAATTAACCAGACGAAGTGACATTTCCATTAAATGCAAGGAGAGAAGCCCGACAGTCTGACAACCAGTGTTACCAAGGGGTATCGTATTACCCAGTCACTGGGTTGAGGAGGTCAGATAGGCAGTCAACATAATCAGCCTATAATGTTCTCACTGCTGGGGCACAGGCCTCCTCTGTGTGAGAGGGAGTAGGACGTAATCCACCACGCGGGCCCAGTGCGGGTTGGTAGTTTTGACATGTCTTCGAATTTTTGGTTCTAGGACATGCCACCGGTGTCCTCACGATGTTTTCCTTCGCCGTTTTGAGAGCAGTGGTGATGAAATAATTTATACAAAGTAAAGAACCTGTCAGGGTTCGAACCTACGACCTACAACTCGTAAGTCGCTGTCGTTACCACTGGGCCACCACTGCTCTCAAGTAGGCAGTCGCTCCTTGTAAAATACTGGTATTCAGCTGCATCCGGTTAGACTAGAAGCCGAGCACAACATAGTTGGAAAAAGAATAGGCAGATTGGTTGATGTTTTTTCATAGGGTTTTATTTGTTAAGTTAAAATAAAGCACTAGGGTATCGTTTTTTACGTGAGAAAGTGATAGAGAAGTAAATAAATTCAACCACATAAAAGATTCTAACCACAGACATAAGACACTTGACAATGACGTAATCCATGAATGATAGGATATAGACAATGACAGGCATAACGACGCTGATAATACTCGAACCTATGTCGATCTTGGTTTACGATTCGATTTGGTTCGGGAGTAAGGTTTTAAATCGAGTTCAGATCAGAAACGAGTTCGAATCGAAAACAAAATCAAACTCGAATCGTTTTCGGGAGTAAGGCCCCTGCTCATGCCCATGCATAATTCCAGATGTAGAAAATGCGCAAGAGACAGAAGCAGATTATCTTGCCCCATTCAGAGAAGCATTGGGTCACGAATATGAAGATTCTATCAAGTTTGAAGGAAAAATTCAAGAAGATATCAGCAAGCGCTGGGATCACATTTTGATAAATGGCCTAACCAGGGAGGAAAGGGATGACATAGTAAAAAAATATACGCTTCCTGAAAATTGCAAACTATTAGATGCCCCCATTCTAAATGAAGAAATAAAAACTATATTAATAGAGAGCTCTAAAATTAGGGACAAATCCTTGGAAAACACTCAGCATCAACTAGGGTTGGCCACGGCCATCTTAGGCCGTGTCATGACGGACCTAATCAAAGCACCAGATGTGGACAAAGTGATGATCATCAAAAAATTGAGTGACTTCTAAATGATCTACATCATTATAAAACCAAGACTAGAAAACTACTAATATCCCCACTTCTAGACAAAAATTTCATTAACTTAGTTGAAAAAGTCAAAAGAGATGAACATCTGTATGGAATGGATCTGGCTACAGAAATAAAAACTAGCCAAGAAATTAAAAAATCATCCTCCACAATTAAGAAGAACATGCCAAGGGTTGCCTCAAACAAAAATGTCTTCAAGCAGAGGACAACGGGAAACCGGCAAGGTCCACCTCAAAACCAACCTCGTCGTGGACTGAAGAATCGTATAACACAGCCGTCGTTTCACCGATCAGGACTGAATCAGTCCCGCCCCGGGAGGGCTGCACCACGCCAGGCACACAGCCGGCGGTAGATAATCAGGTACATGCAGGCAACATATCTAATTACCTTTCATGTTGGAAACTTATCACCCCTGATCCTATTTTGTTACAATGGGTAAACGGTTACCATATACCCCTATTAAAAATACCCATACAAAACAACAAACCAAAAAACAAGGTACCCATAACCGAACTCAACAACATGCGTCTGGCCATCTCTAACTTAATTGATCTAGGGATTGTCCAAACTTGTACTCATAGTAAGAATCAATTCATCTCCAAGATATTCTTAAGACCAAAACCCAATGGAAAATTTAGGTTTATTCTGAACTTAAAATCCCTAAATAAATACATCAAACTTGACCACTTTAAAATGGAAGACATTAGAACAGCCATTAAACTATAGACCACAAATACTATATGTGCTGCATAGACTTAAAGGAATCTTACTTTCTGATTTCAGTAACACCTGAACACAGAAAATTCTTTCGATTTGAACTTGAAGAAACCCTGTACCAATTTACTGCACTTCCTTATGGCCTATGCACAGCCCCCAGTGTCTTTACAAAGTTATTGAAACCAGTTATCAGCTCTCTCCGGAAACAAGGGTTTCAATCATTTACCTTGATGATTACTTATGTATTGGTCGCACATATCAGGAATGTGTAAATAACAGAGATGCTACTCTCAAATTATTTGAATGTTTAGGTCTCATAGTAAATTATGAGAAGAGCACCCTAATTCCAAGTACTTCTTGTAAATTCCTGGGGTTTATCATAAACACACAAAGTATGACCCTAGAATTACCACAAGATAAACGTGAGGCAATTACTGCTCTCTTGTCAAAATTTAAAAAATTAAAGAGTTGCAAGATAAGAGAATTCTCAAAACTACTTGGAACCTTGGTGTCAACTTGTCCAGCAGTCCCTTATGGACAGGCACACTTAAAATTAACGGAACGGGCTAAATACTTAGCCTTATTACAAAACACTGATAACTATGATGCCATAATGGACCTAAAAACTGACATACAGCCTGACATAAAATGGTGGTTCAATAACATAAATCACATTTGTAAAAATATTTGTTATAGGCAATTTAAACTAGAAATATTCTCAGATGCTTCACTAACAGGATGGGGAGTACATTGCAATGGTGAAAGTGTTGGTGGTCTATGGTCAGAAACAGAACAAAAACTCACATTAATCAGTTAGAATTATTAGCAGCTTTTTTCGGTTCAAAATGTTTTAAAAAATCATATAGCTACTGTGACATACTGCTACGTATCGACAACACCACTGCCATTGCTTGTATAAATAAAATGGGTAGCATTCAGTTTCCACATTTAAATGATGTTGCCAGAAATATTTGGACCTTGTGTGAAAAGCAAAATATAAATATTTATGCTTCATATATTAAATCTAAAGATAATTCATTGGCTGATGACGAATCCCGTAATACAAATAATATAGACACGGAGTGGGAATTATGCAATAATGCTTTCTCATTAATCAAAGATCAGTTTGGTACCCCACAAATAGATTTATATGCAACTAGAATTAATAAAAAATGTGACACCTATGTTTCTTGGAAAAGAGATCCATATGCATTTAACATTGATTCATTTACACTAAATTGGAGTGAATATTATTTTTATGCTTTCCCACCATTTGCCCTTTTAACTAAATGTGTACGAAAAATTATAAGTGACAAAGCTAAAGGCACTTTGGTTTACCCTCTTTGGGATCCACAGCCATTGTACCCTCTCGCCATGAGTATAATGATAACAAAACCCATTGTGTTTGAACCTAGCCCTAATCTTTTGTTACACCTTGTGAAACACCCATTGAGCAGTCACCTTTCCCTGGCAGCGAGCATCTTCTGCGGGAGGCATTCAGACGCCGTAGTCTGCCAGAAAGCTCACTAAACATCATGCTAGCATCTGTGTCTTCAGGTACAATGAAACAATACAGTACAGTCTATAGAAACTGGTGGCTATTTTGCAAAACACATGATCTGGAACCCACTCTGACTTCTGTCCCATTCATTATTAAGTTTTTAACAGAAAAATTTGAAAATGGAGCTAGTTATAATACTTTAAACTCTTATAAATCCGCACTATCCCTCCTCATGGGAGAGAAAGTGGGCACGGATGACAGAATCAAGCGATTTCTAAGAGGTGTGTTTAGACTGAAACCAGCCTTGGCTCGTTACACAGAAACTTGGAACCCATCCACTGGTTTGAATCACTTAATTAAACTACCTCAAAACACAGAGCTTAGTCTAGACATACTTACCAAAAAACTAGTAACTTTACTAGCTTTGGCGACTGCTCAACGAGTGCAAACCCTGTCTTACATAAAACTGGAGGACATATAAAAAAATAAAATAAAATATATAAATATATCCATAACTAGTGCTAGAATCATGATTTCTGTCAGTGACATTGTGAAGACATCTGTCTGTACAAAAAAGCAAGCTCTTATTGATCTGCCCTTTTACTACCAAGAACCTAAGCTATGCCCAGCCAGCGCCCTAAAAGATTATATCCAGAGGACAGCCAAGATTAGACATCAGGAGAAGTACTTGATAATTACTTACAAAAAACCCTATCATCGAGCATCTAAGCAGACTATCAGTAGGTGGATTAAAACCATCCTAGCTGACAGCGGAGTGGACACAAGTAAGTACACATCACACAGTACACGCCATTCCAGTACTTCATCCGCTAGAGCTGCAGGTGTCTCTCTGGATGTAATCAGAAAAACAGCTGGCTGGTCAAAAAGCTCTTCAACTTTTGCAAAATTTTACAACTTACCTGTAATAGAATCTAACAATAACAGCACTTTTATCGAATCGATTTTAAATTGGAATATAATTTTCGAGATTAATTTTTAATATAACTTAAAGGGCGACTAATTATTTGCTGCAAAAAAAAATAACATGGCAGTGATTAAATATTATTTCTTAATCGCTGCAAAGTCATCTACTGTTATTGAATCATTTGGGTTAGGTTAGGTTAGAACAGTAACCATTAACAAGCGAAGGCGAGCGAGCGAAGCGAGCGTGCCGCGGCAGCGGCCGCCGAGCGCCAGATCCCCTCTATTGTTGGTAAATTCAGTTACCAAAACAAAAATTCGATGCCAGTTTAAATTAAAATAAAGCTAAAAACTGATATATTAATATGCTACCTATTACTTATTACGATACTCCTTATTAGCTGCCAACCCATTATATATGGTACCCACTCTATTTTTTTTTTAAACCTATATTCATTTTACTTAGTTGCCGCATTAAATACATGCCTTTTAAATTTACACTAGGAGGCTAGAAATAACAAATACTGTTTTACTGTAACCATCCCAATCAAGACTGATTTTTTCTTTATTTTTAATTAATTATTACGATGTAAGTAACACCTATACTTATGAGTATCGGTAGTGGAGATATTTGTATAATTGATATGAGTATAATACTCAGACTCTCTATAATTAATAAAAATCTTTCTTCCCACAGCAGTTTGTACTTGTGGTCAAACTGTTGATCACACTAAGAATAATTATCTAATGTGTATCATAATAATAAGATAATTGAATCATTCTTTGACATTGATTGTTAAATTATGAAAACTAAAAAATAAAACTCTTCTTCACTTTAAAAATTCCTTTTTTGATTCCCAAAAATGCTTAAGTACGTTAATACATAGATACCTACGAGGTACCTGATTATCCTTGGACATACCCATTATGCTTCATCTCTGAACATCTACACAGTAATCAATTATTTTTCAGATCAATGTGAAGCAAAATTGAAAATTGGATGAACTTACCTAAGTGAAATCCAATTGTAATTTTGCGAACATTGATCTGAAAAATAATTACCCACCCAGCACAACAGCATCTTGCATGCAGCTGAAACCCTAGCATAATGGGGAACAAGCAGTATCCGGGCTCTAAATCAGTGACGTTTGGAATTGCCACAGACTAAAAAACGTTTTGTTTTTCTTTTTACTCTAAATATTACCGCGATGCCATAGAGTAGTGAATAGGAAACACTACACAGTAATCAATTATTTTTCAGATCAATGTTCGCAAAATTACAATTGGATTTCACTTAGGTAAGTTCATCCAATTTTCAATTTTAAGATCATAGACTTTTTATAGGTTTACTGTAATCTATAAGTAAAGAATTACTTTCCTTTTTTTTCAAAATTTTAGGCTCTGTAGTTTCAGAGAGAATGAATGGTCAATTGTCATATATTTTCAATAACTTACCTAAGTGAAAAGTAAATAATTTTAAAAAAATATCTGAAATCCTTACAATAAGCCTTTTCATTTGATATGTTTCACGGTACCGTTTGCAAAACTTTATTTTTAATTTTCTAATTTGCCCCCAAAGGTGACCCCCATATTCAAAACTCATTTATTTACGTTATACAACCGTGTTTGGATCACAGAAATTCATATGTGTACCAAGTTTCAACTTAATCGGTCCAGTACATTCAGAGAAAATCGGCTGTGACAGACGGACAGACGAACAGACACATGAGTGATCCTATAAGGGTTCCGTTTTTTCCTTTTGCGGTACGGAACCCTAAAAAGAAACCTTTTCACTCCATATTGACAGCAGGTAATTCTAACCATGATTCCTTTCTGTTGGACCAAGAAAATATTACCTACCGTAAAATGTATGGTAGGTAATTAAGGAACATTAGCTATCAATTTACGTCGCCCGGGTGTCACCACTGTGTGGATCGCCCGGAGGACACGGTGGAGCATACGGTGGAGGTCTGCCCGGCTTGGGCGGAGCACCGCCGTGTCCTCACGGAGGCGATCGGCGGCGGCGATCTCTCGCGTCCGGCACTGGTTTAAGCCATGGTTCGGAGCGAGAGTGCATGGGAGGCCGTCACCTCCTTCTGCGAAGCAGTAATGCTCGCAAAGGAGGAGGCGGAACGCGTGAGGGAGAGGCAAGGTTCGCGCCCTCACGCCCCTAGTCGCCGCAGGAGACGCCCTGGGTGTCGGGAGTCGCAAGCCGATTTCCGGCCACCGTAGGCGCGGTCCTACGGACGGTGAGCGATGGGTAGCTCGCTGTCCGATAAGGACCAGGCCTGGGTCGACGGCGCGTTGTGTTCCACGCGCGCCTCAAAGAGACGTGAGCATGAATTGACGGGGTCTATTAGGGCCAATGCCTGCCAGGGTTGCGATTTTGTCCGAAAGGGATATCGTGGCCCTGGCACACAGGCAAATAAAGGAACACGGGTAGGTTTTAGTCGGTATAAGACTGACACGCCCTCCCGCTCCGCCCAGAGCGGGAGAAGTTATTTGATAATTTCCCACCCAAAAAAAATATCAATTTACGCGCACAAAAGTACCCGCGTCTACCTGCCTTCTAGTACATCAAGCATGACAGTCCACGGTCAGTATTTAATCACAAGTCTGGATAGTCAACTCATGTAATATTCATCAGCACCGTCTCACTTTCTTTGTTGCCTTTACTAACATTTTCGCCGGGGTATAGCGCTCGCTCGTGAATTCTCCCGCAAATAGAATTGCACGCTTATAATTCTAAGATATTTTTACTGCTTAGCCACGACTGTGTTTTCCCGTAACTAGTAAATAAAAGAAAAAATGGTTTCTCGTGAGTGTGAAGCGGTAACTATGTGAAATTGTCGTGAGTGAATCTGAGTTCTGTTTCTGAAAGAAAATGGGTTTTATTACAATTTTTACGTTTCGAATCACCTCAAATCAAAATCAACTTCGTTATATCACGAATTGAACATATTTGTTACGTATACATCAAATTATCCAAATAAGGTACAAGAAACAACTCAATATATGCAACAAATTGAGTGAGAAATTGCTTTTCGTGTATTAAGCTTATTTTCCTGTTACAGACAGCCTCCTGACAGTCGTAATGGCAATCTAAATAAAAATCCAATGATCATCGAGATGTATCTCTTCGGTAAATATGTAGGGAGAAAATCCTGAGCCAAATAAATGCGAAAAACATCGAGTATTGGAATGACAAGTCCAATTTATCATATCATTATTTTTACCTTATTTCAGTATTTTCTTCAGTCTACTTTTCTTATAGGTAATCAGTACCTATTCCTATTTTTTCCCATGGGTGTCGTAAAAGGCGACTAAGGGATTTACTAGAGAATGGGCAGCAGGATCCTCTATGCATTTTGACATCATACTGCGATCGCCAACGCCAACTCGCCTGCCAAGCGTGGCGACTACTTACACCTTCAGATAAGAAGGGATTATGGCACCCTTTTGGGGGAGGTCTATATCCAGCAGTGGACGTCTTTCGGCTGAAATGTTGAATCAGTACCTATATATAGTTTATTTGGCATGTCATTTCGATAATATGTAAGGTCTTTAACACATAACGACTTCCAAAAAAGTTTTGTTAGTACCTACCTTCGTACCTTAGGTATCGTACCACGTGTTCATTGTTGATTAAACCACACAGGCTCTTTCAAAGGACATTATCGTCCAAATACTGTCCAGACCAGACGAACTAGGAATGAACCGTGACCATTCAATACATATCGAGACTCCACTGTATTTTCAGAAAGCACGTTTTAAACCATTAGACCCGTTGGAAAAACTTTCAGTCGTGGAGGCAAAAGCCCGAAAGTTTGACAACCAGTCTTACCAAGAGGTATCGTATTGCCCAGGGTTGTGGAGGTCAGATAGGCAATTGCTCCATATAAAATACTGGTATTCAGCTGTATCTGGTTAGACTGGAAGCCGACCCCAACATTTGATGGGAAAAGGCTAGGGAGATGATGACATTGATACATAAGGTCTTCTAACTGACAAAAGTCATTTTAACTCACATACACAAACCGCCAGACTCGGAACAACCACTTGTAGGTCATACAAATATTTGTTCCGTGCGGGAATCGAACCTGCGACAGTAATTAAATTAAAATAAAACAAATATTGAAGGGAAACCTCCCTTAAATATTTGTTTTATTTTAATTTAATTATTGGTTTTTTAAAACAATAAATATAATAAAATTATTGGTCTTGAAATATTCACAGAATATTTAGTTATATATTCACTTAAAAAACGCACGGAACAAATATTTGTATGACCTACAAGTGGCTGTTCCGGGTCTGGCGGTTTGTGTATGTGAGTTTAAATGTTTGTAAACGCACCCACAATACAGGAGTAATTCCTAGAGTGGGGCAACGTTTAAAAAAAAAACAGCCAAGTGCGAGTCTGACTCGCGCACGAAGGGTTCCGTACCATTATCTATAAAAACGGCAAAAAAATCACGTTTGTTGTATGGGAGCCCCCTTAAATATTTATGTTATTCTGGTTTTTAGTATTTTTTGCTATAGCGGCAACAGAAATACATCATCTGCGAAAATTTCAACTGTCTAACTATCACGGTTCATGAGATACAGCCTGGTGACAGACGGACAGACAGACAGACGGCGGAGCCTTAGTAATAGGGTTCCCGTTTTACAAGTAAAAAAAAAATGTATCTTCTTATCTATGAATGATAGGCTGAAAAATGAGGTGATAAGGCAACGGTGCAGTTTAAAAGAAGATGTTGTAGTAACAAAAATTGAAAAGAGTATGCTTAGTTGGTTTGGTCATGTTGAGAGGATGAGTGGAACGCGACTAACAAAAGGTATCAGAAAGGTCAGGTGCGAAGTACTCGCAATCGGCGTGCGTGTATGACCAGATGTATGAACGTAGGCGAAGTAAAAGGAGTATGTAAGGAGCGTAGCAGGTGGCGTTCTACAGTTTCTGCCTACCCCCATGGGAAGAAGGCGTGAGTTTATGTATGTGTATTTATATATATCTTATGTGATCATCCAAGGTCCAGCACTACAGTTTTGTGCCTATTTTGTGCTAGGAAGTCTCTTTTTCGAAAAGTTACTGTGTACATAATTAGGAGATCTTCAATTTGCAACGACGTTAAGTAGGTACTTAATCCATATTAACTTATATACATAGTATGTAGGTAATGAAACTAAACCCATAATTTTCGTTCTACATAAACAATAGAAAGGCTGACCTTTCTAATTACTGTGTTTGAACCACTAACCTGACATTATAAATAGAACAATAAGCAATAAACTAACAATGTAAAGTATTATAATTATATCCTTTCTAGTTTTGATCTAAATTATTTTATGATTTGTCTCTCTTCACTTCGATAATGTCCATTTGTCGATTATACAGAGAAAGTGGCCGATTAATTTTTTCGGTACTCATTGCGATTTATAGAAGAAAGAAAGTGCACTTAGTGATTGACGAGTAAAATAATGGCTGGTAAATGACATTATTATTTTACACTCGCTTAATTTACACTTAGCATTAATGATTCGCTTCCTTAGTTTGAGATGGAGACAGCAAAGTTAGTTTTGTAAGTCCCTCTACGGACTTACAAAATTAATTTTGCTGACTTGCATAAGTGTTGATAATCAAAATTAGATTTTAAAATTGAAAGAGTGCATACTTGCATAACCCAGACATACGTAGTGTTATTTTTTTTACCTAGATTACCTTACAGCGCGAATGCGCAAAGTAGCGCTTCCGTTTAGTATTCCAAAATGAATTTTATTATTTTATACAAGAGCAGGCACAATGTAGGCTTGTTGAAAAAATATCGAAGTGTTGATATTTTGCACTCAATATATCGATATTTTTTGGCTTTCCTCACTACTAATATTATAAATGCGAAAGTGACTTGGTTTCTTTGTTACGCTTTCACGCTAAAACGGCTGAACGAATTTGGATGAAATTTGGCACATGGGTGCATGACTATGACTGGAGAAGGATATATGCTACTTTTCATTCTGGATAGCAGACGAAGTCGCGGGCAAAAGCTATTATTTAATATTTCGATTCATCGATATTAAATATCAATTATCGAAAACGTATTAAAAACTATACGTTAGCGTAATTTTCATAATCTAGCGGGCCATAATCTAATTTAACAACTTATTCCCAGAAGATGTATATCTAAAATGAATAAAATTTCTATGAAGATATATATGTAGTTGTACATTTTTTAAGTAGTTGAACCACACTTCCTAGAAACAAAATTTATTTTACAAAGGATCACACCAAACAATAGCAAAAAGGGTCGGAACTACCTGTTACCTGCTCGTTCGCGATCGGGTTTACCGAGGGACCGCGCCATTCGTCTGAGTTCACTCGATGAATACGCTCGTGTTTCAGTTGCTAGTAGTTGTTGTGTGTTGTTATTGTATTTTTGTGGGTTTTGAGGTAAGTTACAAGTGATTTTTACTTTTAATTGTTATTTAATTTAACTACAAGCACCAATTGAATATAACATGTTTACTTTTTACTATAATAATATTCTCAATCACTTTGTACTTGAGTTTTAGTATATTATATCGCATTATACAGTTCTTTGATTGTATTTTTCTGAAAGTATAACTCGTTAGCTCTATTACATATGTCAGTTTGTTTGCGAATGATTGCGACACTCATAGAAGTTTTTCTTACTTTTAGGATGACTTCGCAAATTTCACGTCGAAAATGTTTTGATGTTTGGTTTGCTAACGCAAAACAAAACAGAACTGATGCTTTGCTACATCTTATATTGCAAGAGCTGGGTGATCCTTACTTTTCGGAAGACATTTTGAAGAGTTTGAAAGTCACAATTCGAAGTGTTTGCCAAAAAATAGAACAAAAATGGTCCAAAACGGGAAGACATCGGGAACGATTTTTGAAGACAAATTCCTCGTGGTTGGAAGAAAGTATATCACTGCCCGATATAGGGACAAACACTGTCGTCGACTTTTCACTTCCTACAACAAGTAATCGGGCTGGAAGACCAAAAAAAGATTTCGCTAGCAGCAGCAATAGAACAAAAAGGCGGCGCATCCAACAAATGCTCGATACATCAAGTCGGGAAGAAATATCGATGGCATCTGAAACCCAACTACGAAAGGAAGGAAAAAGGGATTCAGCAGCTATTGTTAAAGAGCTATGTCTCTTTTCACCTAGAAGAGGTACTTCTATAAAAAAAGCACGAAAATCCATTGAAAGCCGCAACAAGGGTGGACTGTCAGTAGATCAAGCTCTTGCATTAATGGTTGATGCGAATCTAACGACTCATCAATATAGTGTGATACGCCAGCAAGCGAAGAACGTTAATAGTAATCTGTACCCACCGTATTATAAAGTGAAAGAGGCGAAACAGCTATGCTACCCTGACGACATAAATGTAACCGAAACGCACGCTGAAATTAAACTGCAGTCTGTAATAGATCATACAGTAAAAAGATTGTGCAAAGCTCAAGAAGAGGTCCTAAGTACAGTAACTGATTTAAAAACTTTGAGTTTAATTGTGAAATGGGGTTGTGATGGAGCAGAGCAAACTCGGTATAAACAGAAATTTTCAGAAGAACAATGTAGTGATGAAAGCTTATTTAGCATATCAATGGTGCCTATTCAAATGTACTCGGAAAATGACCAAAGCATTAAACAAATCGTTTGGCAAAATGTTTCCCCATCTTCTACAAAATATTGTCGGCCCATCAAATTTGTATTTGCCAAGGAAACAGTAGATCTTATCAAAAGTGAAGTTGATAAAATAAAAGAGCAAGCAAGATTACTGGCACCCACTAAAATCATAGTAAATGACACAGAAGTCTTAGTGAAGCCAACAATGATTTTGTGCATGATCGATGGCAAAATGTGTAAAGCCTTAACTGCATGTACATCCACGCAGAGTTGTTATTTGTGTGGCGCTAAGCCCAGTGAAATGAACGATGAAAGGCTTATCGTGGAAAAAGCGGTAAATAGCAACTTTATTTCTTTGGGCCTTTCACCTCTGCACGCTTGGATAAGATTTTTTGAATGCATATTACATATATCTTATCGTTTAGATATAAAATCTTGGCAGGCTCGAGGGGTTCAGAATAAAGCCAAAGTAGCAGAAAAGAAGAAGCTTGTACAGGAGAAGTTCAGAAGTGAACTAGGTTTATTGGTGGATATGCCTAAACAGCAAACAGGAAATACCAATGACGGAAATACGGCCCGCAAGTTTTTCCGGAACTCTGAAAAGTCCGCCGAAATTACGGGAGTTTCTGTTGAGCTGATTAAACGCTTCCACATAATTTTAGAGTGTATCAACAGTGGATTTCCAGTCAACATGGAAAACTTTGAAGAATATACAAAAGTAACGAGAAAATTATATTTTAAAGAATATCCATGGTACTCGATGCCTGCAAGTGTACACAAAATACTTTTTCATGGAAAAGACATTATAGCTTCTTGTATCCTTCCAATTGGTCAGCTTTCCGAAGAAGCACAGGAAGCTAGAAATAAGGACAACAGAAAATTCAGAGAATTATTCACAAGAAAGACGTCTAGAGTGGACACAAACACAGATTTAATTCATCGACTGTTGATAACGTCAGACCCGTATATAGCAAGCTTACGTGCTCCTCCAAAAACTAAGCGTGGCAAAATAACTCCTGAAGTGAGCCAGCTTTTACAAATAAGACCACCAGAAATTGAAATTAATAATATCCAGTCTGAAGAAAGTGATGTCGATCATTATGATAGCGATTCTGATTGAGGCTTTGTATATTATGTCTATGTTATATATTTTTTTGCATAATAAAGACTATGTATTTTTCTTTTAGTTTGTGTTTTCTGCTTATTTGTTTTTATACCTGTATAATTGAAATATAATTGTAAGATTTTGAATGTGAATATTGTTATATGTACCTACTTTATGTTGAAATATATGTCTTAAACCTTGATAGTGTCTTTAATTTACTATTATCGTATTTTAGTGTATATTTTATTCATATTGCTAGGCCTAAATAAAATTGGCCAGCTAGATTGTGAAAATTACGCACTGTGATTATTTAATATTTCGATTCATTGATATTAAATATCAATTATCGAAAACGTATTAAAAACTATACGTTTATAAGTTTATCTATAAAAAATCGCCCTACGGTGGGATTCAGACCCTTATTTTTTAAATGTATAGCGGTATTGGTACATTATAAAAATATCGAGAAATATCGAATGTCGACATGCTAATACAATACATGTATTGTTGTTCTTGACATAAGTTTTTGTATATTGACATTAGTATTGTCTAATAAAAATATAGTCAAATAAAATCCCTCTTCCCCTCTCCTAATTATGCTGTGCCCGACACGGTCCACAATGATCATAATTCTCTAAAACCTACCACCTAAGTTCACATGTGGAAGCAATAAATATATTATTGAGTATAACCCATGTGCCTAATAGCCTATAATGTTCCCACTGCTGGGACACAAGCCTTCTCTTACTTTGAGAGGGAGCGGGCCTTAATCTACCACGCGGGCCCAGTGCGGGTTGGTGGATGTCACATGTCTTCGAATTTTTAGTTCTAGGACATGCCGGTTTCCTGACGATATTTTTCTTCACCGTTTTAAGAGCGAGAGTGGTGATGAAATAATTTACACAAAGTAAAGCGCCTGTCTGGGTTCGCACCTACGACCTATAACTCGTAAGCCGCGGCCGTTACCACTCGGCCACCACTGCTGTTCATACAACTAATATTCGTCTTAAAAGCCAATTTATACATTCTTTGATATTATTTAGATGGTTGCATATTAGAAAATCAAAACTTTCTCGAGCAAATTTCAAAAGAACAATAAACGAAATAACAAAATTTAAATTACCAAATGTTTTATTTAGAAAATTTTTAAAATCCCAATGTATGTGACATCAAATGAACGACTGATTAAAAGTTGCTAGATGTAATTTTAAAATATCAAATCATTACTAATCAAATGACATAATCACAAATGACGACTGAATAAATTTGCTAGATGTAAATATACATAAGTAAAGTCATTAAGTTGTGCTACAAAAGTTAGTGACAGAAAAGAATCGCTTCAAAACCGACTTCACGTAGTCTTGTCTGCCCTACCCCTAGAGTGTAATTTAAGCCCGCGTAGGCGCGGAGTGGCGAAGTGGCCCGCGAGCTGAGGAGCAGGTGGTGAGCCGCGGCTACGGCCGGCGAGTCAGAAACGACTAGATAATATAGAAAAAAATCGGTTGTCTACAACGCCAATAATCCATTTTATCCAGTAATCCATTCAATCATCAATTTATCCAGTACCCCATTTTGACCTTTAAACGATTTGGTCAATAGTGTAATAAATAATTTAAACATTGATATTCCAGACTTTATCAGCTGAACTTTTGATCAAATGACCATCGTTATTTTAAACTTTGTTGATTTGTACGTTGTTCTTTTGGAATTTGCTCAGGAAAGTTTTGATTTTCTAATGTGCAACCATTTAGATTGCCACAGAGCCAACATTCGTTATGTGTAGAAACTCTAGAAACGAACCATTAGGGCACATAAAATGGGTTTACCGGCTGAGTTTGGTACTGTGATACGTGCTTGTTTCCGGCGGGTTCAAAGGCAAATGTTAATAGTAGGTAGATAACTAGGTAAGTGTGTTGGTAAAGTTAGTTTCAGTTCTTGAATACATACATAAGGACCGTGATATTTACATAAGTAGGTACACCATCCATTTAAAGGACACGGAAAATTAAATACTTACATTTAATGTAAACATCATCCTCATTATCGACAGCCTTGTGGCCCCTACTGCTGAGTAGGCATCTTCATTTGTGTGCAAGGCTTCCCTGGTCTTTCCGAGTCTCATCCAGGTCTTACCCACGGTTTTTTGTTGGTCTTAGGACCAACAAAAGATGTTCTAGTTGTTGGTTTGCATAGACTTCTACTACCGTCTCCCGGCAACTATTCAGATATGGCTCTGCTCCACCCGTCTTCACCACATCATCGTTAGTGTCCTGCCCACCTCCATTTCAAAGTCCCTAAACATTTACACATACAAGAACGTAATACCCTTTACCAAACTCGCTTAATTGTTCGTAACAAGTAAAAACAAAGTTGATCAACGCCTGCCGTAATACGGCACGTATACCAGAATTTAAAACTTGTTGCCATATCATTTCAACCAGGCGCCCCAACAAGAACACACGAAGTTTTGTTTCACCTTGTTATTTTACTTCATTAATGGTATTAAACACTGTTGTGAATACATTAAGTTTCGTTATTTTGTTTTAATATTTGATCTGTTTGAGCATTGGATGTGTGTTATTCCAACTTGAAAACATTGCAATATTCTGAAATGTGGATTCCTAAACATAACTGCATGAATTTGTACGTTTGCTCTTTGATTTCATAAGGCACTGGTTGTTTTCTGCTTTAATATCTTTGATTCTACCTAATACACAAACCACAAATAACTATAAAACATTCATACTGAGATAACCAGTAAAAAAACCAATAGGTATCGACAATCTTTCATTAACTTTTGTTAATATCACTTTCAAAACCGATATCATTCCATAACAGACATAAGATTGATACAGGCGGCCATTCATTATCTATTACCTGCCACAAATCATACCTCCATGATAGGTATACCAAAAAAGAAATCGTTCAATTTCTTAGGGAGGGCAATAAGCATCCCTCATTCCAACCTCCTTCGATTTGTAAGTAGCAATCATGTAGATTATAGAGATTGGTCTAATGTAAGTGTTGGTAGTCGCCAGCACACCAAACTGTCAAATTTCTCCAAATGATTTTAAACCTTAAAATTTTGATGGTTAAGTTCAAAATCGAATGAGGAAACTTTACAGTTTGTGGTATTTTAATGTGCTGGCGACTGTACATATTTATTTGTAGAAGCTACGAGCTACATCATACATAAAATATAAACTGAAATCTAGACCGGTAAAGAAAACCTATTTATTAGTTTTAATGGACAAATATCATTAGAATTAAAAATTTGCCGTTTCTATAGATAATGGTACGGAACCCTTCGTGCACGAGTCTGACTCGCACTTGGCCGGTTTTTTATTATTATTTAGTAGCTAAGTAGACGCTGCTGCGCTGCGCTGATCTTCTGGACGTAGTCTTTCAAATCCCCTTTAGAAACTTTCGAGTTGGCCAAATATTTAGGTATATACAATATCCATTGTAGTCTACAGCGCAGTTTAGCTTCTATAGTGTGAAAGAATTTATGGATAAAACAAATTGACGTAAGGTTGTTTAAAAAACCCTGAAATTTTGCATGCTAAGTTTTATCCTAGCTAGACATGTTTGTGCCATTGTAATTTATTTTAACACCATTCTTATTATGTATACCATGTCATAAGCAAATAAATGATTTATTATTATTATTATGAAATTAATTTTATTTTCCTGGCTAGCCGGAAATACCTGTTAACACGGGCCTCAGCCAAGTGATTATCAGGTGGATTAAGTGCGGTCATGTGCAGGAGATTGCACAGAAGATGGTTGTGTATTTGTGTTTTGATGTAGGTTTTCTGATTCACATTGCAGAAATTTTCTCACGAGTCTGCATGTGTTTAGTATCGCTGCTTTCTGCAGCATTACAACTATCACCAAACCATCCAGAACTCCCAACACACGTCATTTCAACTCCTGAAAAATACAGAAAATATTTCTTATAACTTTTCATCAAAAAAGTAAGGCAAAAATAAACCATTTTGCAAAGAATAAAAAATATTATCTTGTTCCTTTATCGCAGGATAAAGGAACAAGATAATATTTTTCCATCTAGATACCAAGGAGGTTGAATAATAGAGAAAAATGTGTCAGCATACTTACCTAAGAATGAATCCGAGACTGAAATATTATATGTAGGGGAAGAAATCTGGCTGTTACTTTTTTGGTGAATATTGATATCGTTATTATTCTCACAATGGGCCAAGTTAGGTCATCCTTTGACGGGTCAAGTCACACTGTTTGATGCGCAAGCGTTTAGCTGTAAAGGTTTGATGGCATTGGTGGATACAGGGGGAGGGCCATGGCACCTCCCAAAAGACCCAGGAATTCCATACTTACGACTCAACTTTTCGATTAAATTCAGGTGCACTTCGAACTTGGTCAGAATGGCACCCACCTAAATGAAATCCTGGATCCACCCCTGTTTGATGGTCTGACAAGCAAATATTTGTATAGTCAAAAGACATCCTGGTTTTAATGTCCGTGTAGACTCTAGGGTAAGTTAAGCAGGATCACCTCCGAAAAATAAACAATCCCGTAACTTCTAAACCTTCTTACCTACACCGTGAAGTTAATTATGTATCAGTTTGTTTGTGTGATAGTCTAAATATTCCATACATGTTAAAAAAGTCATAAGTATACCTAAGGAAAAGGATTTTCATGCCCATCGCGTCATAAGCAACATTTTATGTAGGTTGGTGTAAATAATGTATTTATTATATCCACTCCATATTTTGTTTTTGTATAATTTGCAGATCGACTCGGTTTTGATTTACATTCCTACATAATTCAGCGATATTTTGCTGATTTCAATTTACATATTCATCAATTCTGCCTGTAGATATCTGTCCCTGGAATACAAAATGGCGACTGGCACAACTTTTGTTATTGTAATTTATCAAGATAATAAATAATTGGTGTAATGGAATTATTTAATAGGATGTCCTAGAACCATAAATTCAGTCATGTGACATCTACCAACCCGCACTGGGCCCGCGTGGTGGATTACGGGCCGCTCCCTCTCACATAGAGGAGGCCTGTGTCCCAGCAGTGGGAACATTATATGCTGATTATAATGACGATGATTTAAGGGGTAAGTGTTCTTGTTAACTTGGCATAGACTTAACTCATTTACCCATGCTTCGGATGCTGTAACCAAAATCAATCTGCCTAGACTTTTTCCAACTACTTATGTTGTTAACTAACTGGTTGCAGCTGAATTAATTAATCTCGAGCAAGCTGAGCGGTTAATTGCGTAACACACATATAAAATTGCGTAACACACAAAAAAATTGCGTAACACACATTCAATTGCGTAACACACATAAAATGACAATTGATCGCAATGTCTTTCATTTTGACAGTTCAAGCAATGATTTAGGAATATCTCGCAAAACCCTTGTGATTGAAAGCGTGTTAAGGTTCCTACAGACTGGCGCGATATCACGGCCGCGACAAGCAGCGCGACCCTTGTCATGCCCGCGATATCGTACCAATCTGTGCGACCCTTTGCGCAATTAGGGCATTTTACATGGAGCGACTGCCTATCTGAGAGCAGTGGTGGCCCAGTGACTCTCAGATAGGCCGCCGCTTCTTGTAAAATACTGGTATTCAGCTCCATCCGGTTAAACTGGAAGCCGACCCCAACATAGTTGGGAAAAGGCTGGGCAGATGATGCAGATGATGAATTATTAATTTGTTACTTATCACACTAACATTATAAAGGCGAAAGTTTGTGAGTGTGTGTATGTTTGTTACTTTTTCACGCTCAAATGGCTGGACTAATTTTGATAAAATTTTGTGTGGAGGTAGCTGACAACCTGGATTAAGACATAGGCTACTCTTTATCCCGATATTCCCACGGGATCGAGACTTACGCGGGTGAAACCGCGGGGCGTAGCTAGTGAAAATATAATTAGGAATAGGATAGTTTATATGTATGGACACAGAAACTGACCATACGCTTACTACTGGCAATACACTGGACCTACTACTACTATAGTTAAACCATTTCACGAAGTCCTGTTAGTTATTGCAATTTGAACCTTATGTTTACCGCCATTAGAGCGACAAGAGAGGACTTCGTGAAATAGTTTAACTATACTAGGAGTATCCGCAGTTACAGCCCGCGAAATTCAAATTTTCTACCGTTTTTTCTATAATTTGCAAGTCAGTGTCAGGTTTGTGTCTTGATCAAAATATGATTCGCGAAGTTAGATTTGTTCCATTGAATGACTTTTTCATGAAATCATGACATTGGGGAACAAATCTAAATTAAAGAGATGTAATAATGATTCGAATGATTATAATTCCGTGAATACATATATGTTATACTTAGTCGCGAATCATATTTTGATCAAGACACAACCTGATACTGACCTACAAATAACAAAAAACCTAAGAAAATATGAATTTCGCGGCCTACAGCTGAATGGTGAAGCTGAACGACTAGGTTTGTCGATGTATATCAAAGTATGTTGTATGTTTTGACATAATTGGAAAGTAAGATACTCTCTGATAGTATGTAATTTACGTGATGTAGGAATCAGGGGCGAAAGCACCGTATAATTCGATTCCTACCGGCTTCCCTCCGGAAATTCGGAACACAACCACTCTATTGTCATTGAAAGATGGCACAGTCAGTAGTGTTTAATAATGCTAAATAATATAATCACACTGTAGGTATTTAATAGACCATAAAGGCTTTTACATACTGGCGCAACGAGTCGCGCTAGTATGTAGTAGCCTCAAAATTAAAACATTACAAAATGCCTACATTATATTTTTTGTCTTTATATCGTTACTTCGTGACGAGTTTATTTTGTATAGAAACGAAATTTTTTGCTCCGGCTTACCTCTCTCATAAAATCAGCCTTCGCCACTGGTAGGAATGAACGTTGATTAGGACTTCCTCATAGATTAAAACTTAACATTAACAGGAAAACTCATAAATAATACGAGTAGGTATGTATGTACATAAATATCTATTTCATAACAAATACTATGTGACGATTACCTATCTATTGGCTGCTGTTTATGGTCCGATTTACAGTAATGAGGCATGAAATAAGTATTCTTAATATAACAACTGATAGCAGGAAAGAACCTACATAATAAACCAACCTCGGAATGTTTTTCTTTTATTTTGAATTTAAAACACTAGAGTCGGAGACACTTTAATTAATAATAATGTAAGTAATCATTGAACTCACCTTTGATCTCTTAGATAAAATTCAGGGTGAGTTCAATGATTACTTAGTCATGATATCATGTAAACAGATGTTTTGCAACAAAATAATGAAAGAAATTGGTCTTCATATTGTGGTAAGAGCATTTGGACTGTATTTTTTTTGCAGAACTTTTACATGATTTATTCAAGTAGGTAATGAGATCTGAAAGGCAGTCGCTCCATGTAAAACTACTGATAGTCAACTGCATCCGGTTAGACTGGAAGCCGAACCCAACATAGTTGGGAAAAGGCTAGGCAGATGATGATGGTTCAAGTAGGTAAAGTTTCTTTGACTACGTAACTGTTCACGGTAAGTCACTGAATATTTCAAATTGTAATATTTGAAGACACTGAATTATAGCAGGTGACATTTTCCTGCTAAGCCTCATTAAAATATCGTTTGATATTATATTATTCAAACGACATCACAGGGATATAATATTAGTTATAAAAAATACATCCCTCATAGGGATAATGAGCAAAGATTCAATGTTGTTTGAAAACTGGAAGCCCAGCGCGCAAACTGTGGTTATTCATAACATATTAGATGGTGTAGACAAAGTTATACAAAGCAACAGAAAACTAACAGTACATTGATGAATTACTTCCGACACCTTGCAGGTTTTACCGTGAATTATTTAGGCCAACTTTGGCGACTCAATAGTCACCCAATATAATACTCAGCTAACCTTTGTTTGAGCCCTCGACATATATTTTGAGCATAAGAAAACAATGACGTGAAATCGTCCGATCTGAACCAAGGCCATTAGCTTAATAATTCAGAGAGGAAATTAATCACCTGTTTATTGAATGTTGCCATTTTTTGCTTTTAATTAACCTTTTCACTTTATGCTTCGAACAGATTAATCAGCTGACGAGACTTTGCAACTGACAGATTAAAAATGATCGCGGGATTATCGACTGAAATTCATTTGCAGTGTTATGGAGTCACGAATTTATGCTCAAAGATTACCTGAAATGAGATAACACGGGAGAATTTACAAGAAATTGTCTAGAAAACGCGTTGCCCATAGCGGTCCGGTGGTTGCGCAAACGAACGCCCCACTGACGCCACCAATGAACTGGAAAGCAAGGTCTTTGACCACACCACATTGTTTTATTTTAGCCGTGTCGTTCTAATTAGGACTAGTCGAAACAATACCACAGGAAGGAAACGACCGGACACGGGCCCCCAGACGCCCTGTGAAAACTATCACACGGCTAATACAAAAACTATTCCGTTCCACCGAATTTAACCTTAGTATAAATAACAGTGCAATACTGAAATGACATCAGTCTCGAAACGTCGGTAACGATCACATCGACAATGATGTTGACACAAGTTTTCACCCTCGCTCTGGTGGCGTTGTCTGCAGCTCAGTTCAACAAAGTTGAGCTGGCTGATGAGAAGACTCCTTACGATTATGTGAAAGAACGGTTGGACGCTATCGGTACTGACGCGAAACTTGGATTGCCTCTGTCTAATAGTTATGAAGTGGAAGAAAGTGAGGATTACCCCGAACAAATAGAAGGAGCCGCGTCTACTGTTCTGAATACTGTTTCTGGTGTTGGTGGAGTGGGTGGTATTGGTGTTGGTGGATTTGGCCTGGGACAGGGATTAGGCCAAGGTCTGGGCTATGGAGGCATCGGATTAGGAGGCATTGGCCAAGGACTGGGGCTTGGTCTCGGAGGGGTTGGTGGTGCTGGCCAGCTGGGCGTCGGTGGTGCCGGTGTTGGTGTTGGTGGCGTTGGAGGTATTGGCGTGGGTGGCGTTGGAGGTGTCGGCTTCGGTAACGGAGTTGGTCTTATCCACCCTGGAATCGGTGGATTAGGAGTTGGTGGAATCGGCCTTGGAAATGGCTTGCTTTACCACCCACTCATCGGACAACAAATTGGTGGAGGATATGTCGACAAGAATGCTTATGATGCCGCTCAGAAAAAGGGTGCAGGAGAAAATTTAGAGAAAATCGAGAAGAAAGCAGAAGAAGAAGCTAAACATGGTCAGGAAGGTTATCAGCAGGGTGCTGCTGCCGCCAGAGCTGAAAAGGGCGAGACAAGTTTCTACAAAGACGAAGAAGCCAAGAAAAAAGCAGCCGGTGACGAGAAATTCTATGAAGGCAATCAAAAATTGGACAAACACGGTAAGTACACCAATTCTAAACAATTCCCCAAATAAACCAATGCCTTACGCATAGAGCACTTTTTTTCCAAATAACTCATTATTTCGTTACAATTTCACGCTCACTTGTCAATCAACAAGTTTTTATTGACCAATTCGGCAAAACACAGCAAAAAACGGAATAATAAATTAATATTTAGCCAACGTACAATAAATAGAAACCTATTAATATTTACCTAGATGAGATTTTTATAGCTATTTCTAAATTTTTCAATACAATTTAGGTGCTAACGAAGAACAATTGAAAAAGGCGAAAAGTCACAAGAAAGGTCATGTGAGCAAGGGATTCAAGAGTTCTAGTAGTAAGAACGAGGAGGAAAAATCGGAGAGTTTCTACGACGAAGCTCATGATGAAGCTGACCACAAGATTAATGGTCATAATGCTGTTGCCACCGGAGAGAACGCACAGCAAGGATTCAAGGGTGCTCATGAGGAGAAGATTCTGGATGCTAACGCTCAGGGCAAAGAAGGACATCACTTGTCAGAACAAAAGATTGATGACTCGAAGGCAAATAAGGTAATTTTTATACTCTTTGTTCAAGTTGTGAAAGCTTATTCCATTTCATACGCATTCAAATATTGTGACAGGTTATAAGGATTAGTTGTTGTGATTTGAGCCAACTAACAGTCACTAACATGGTATTATTTTGATGTAGTTACAGGCGTTTCAGAAACTGGGGTCTAACCTGGGTTGGGATTACATTCTTGACCTTTAGATTGGTATCTAGTAGTAGTATTAGTATATACAAGGTTATTTTTAAGTCGTCAATAACCTCTTAAGGGGGCATTGTACTCATCATTATGAACAACTTTTACTATGGGACCAAAACTGAAATCGCGAAAAAAAAACCAGCTGTTCCCTACATTTATGTTCGAATAATTTGTTAAAATGTAGGGAACAGCTGATGTTTGTCCCATAGTAAAATTTGTTCATAATGATTAGTATAATGACCCCTTAAGAGGTTATTGACGACTTAAAAATAACCCTGTATATAACACTTTATTAGTAACTAGCTTCTGCCCGTAACTTCGTTCGCGTGAAATTTCTAGTTCTCCCGACCCACTGCGTCACATTGTATCGCTCGCCCGTGCTTTAGCGTTCTTTCTGATTTTTTTTTTGCTCGGCTCTTGAGTGTCGTAGTGTGATGTGAAAAAAAAGAAAATAGCCTATAACCTTCCTCAAGAACTGGGCTATCAAATGCAAAATTTTTTTTCAAATCCGACTGTCCAAAGATTACCCCTACATACAAACTTACAAACAAACATATACCTCTTTACACCGTGGCATTTTATTCGTCTTATAACGGCAGCCCACTTCATGTATCCAAACACTACTAATCATTCATGAAAGAATTGTTTTTTTATTAAAAAAGATTATTAATTATGACGCATGACGTAGTTTGAAACACCCTGTTACGAGCGCGGTGCAAGCCTTGCGTTCCAAGGGCGTTCAAAAGGCTCCAACTGCGCTCACAACAGGGTTTTTCAAACTTCATCATGCGTCGTAATGAAGAATATAAAAAAAAAATGTAAATAATGTATTTTTTTACTTTTATGAATGATTAGTAGTCATTGGATATATGAAGTGTGCTGCTGTTGTAAGACGATTAAAATGTATATGGCGTATACCTAATATTAGTATACATTGATTAGTATTTCATATCAGTTGTATGGGGACTTTACTACCTTGAATAGTAACTAGCACCAAATTCCCAGTATCTAGAGCTACATAAATAGAAGCATCCATTAAAGTACGGTCTGCCGATAAGCCTTTTAGTAATAAAGTTTAAGCTTTTTACCTGTATTTAGGTCTTATCAGTTCTATCATTAACTAGTTGACCCTACAGACGATGTCCTGTTAAAATCATAAACAAGACATTAGCCTTAACCATCGATTGAATCGTGAGTTATGGTCTTGAGTTTATACAAAAATCACATGACAATGACAAACAATGAAGGGTTCCGTAGTTGGGATGAATTTATCCCAAGAAAAAACTGAATATTGTACTTAAAAACTTGTTCTCCCATACCAATGTATGGGAGAACAAGTTTTTAAGTACAATATTCAGTTTTTTTTTTGTTTTGTTGTTGAGTAATAGTCGATCAAATTACATTTGCAGTTGCAATCAACTGCAAATGTAATTTGATCGACTATTACTCGTTAACTTGTAAAGCCTACATAGCTGTGATAGTTTTCCTTTTAACTTCGTTATATATACTAATTATATTATTGCCGGGAATTTTTTCACATAGCCAAAAACGACTATTTAGCTGACAGGAGCGGTGGACACTTGACTCTAACCAAAATTTGGACTTTAAAGGTTAATATTTCACAAACGGATCCCTGAATCAAAAAATAGTTTCCACACACCCGCAATTTTTTTAACGACCTAGCCAACGACACCCTGAATCAAGGGATAGACGAGATTTTTATTTCAAGATTTTATTTTCTCATAGTGTCGGCGATTAATATACATACCCGTGAGAATTACAGCTTTCTAGTACCTACTAAGAGTGTCTGAGCTAAGTCGCGGACAGACAGACGGACGGACATGGCAAAGTATTAGGGTCTCTTGTTGACTGCGAACCCAAAAAAGGACATTCAGTTTATCCCGAATTTGAAGGTTTTTTTCTGATTATTCTTTCTATAGAAACCTAATTCGGACTATTTAAAACAAAAAAATCGCCAAACCTTGTCAACATATAAAAGGACTATATACCAGAGCTACATGTGCTTTGTCGCCAAAACTACTTAACAAATTCCAAGCTCCAGAAACCTTAAGTATCACTCAAACAATATACATAAAAGCAGAACATAAAATTAAATACAACTTATTTATTATAGAACAAATGCCAACTTTAACGGCACATAAAATGTTACTTTAGTATATACATTGTTTAAATTGAAAACAGTTGCCTTTAAGCTCGTTAAACAGAAATGTCTGTGGGTAGGTCCGCTATAAAAGCCATTGAATAAAACCACCAGATGTTTGAGCTACTTTTTAGGGCTCTGGTGTAAAATGGTGAAAATAAAATTGTACTAAATTATTTCGTAAACCTCACTCCGGATTAGCAAAAAAGTTCCTTCTGAAAAGGTCAAATGGTACAGACTTTTGTTTTTGATAATCGCTTTGATACGATTTCGTTTTATTGTCCTTTATTGCTGTGAAAATAATGTTTAATCACACAACTGATGGAACCATTCACCTCAGTGCTAATTAGCACGTTTAGAGATTTAGGTACCTACAGAAAGAACTTTACAAACATAACATCAAGCCTGTGCTCCCTAACTAAAGGGTTAGGCAGAGGTGTACCTATAGTAGACCCATATTTCGGTTCCAGTTAGGTTTAAGTCCCATGTAATAAGGGGCTAGCCTATTGCCATCAACTGGGCACAAATCCAAACTTCAGGCTGCTACTGAGAAATAAGAGTTGCAAGTCTTCATGATGTCGTGACTTCATAATCTACTTATATCATTTCATGACACGACGTCCCAACGCAGTACTACTCTACTCCCTTCTGTTCATCCTCAAACTATACCATACTAACTATTCTTCTCTGTTCCCAGGGCGAGTATCTCCAGAAAGGCTACAAGGGTGGTGCCGAAGTCCTGGAGAAGTTCAACAACCTCGGAGCTCACTCGGTGCATGGACACCAGGAGGCCAGCGGTGGCTATGAGCAGAACAAGGGCATCCTGCCCATCCACCGTTAAAAACTGTTCCTTTTGATAAACGGCGATAATAAAGAGAATTTTTCAAGCTTGGTAGTTGGTGTTTTACTTCAAACTCCTTTGGTGATGGTAATGTTAAAACCTCACTTAGAAAAATGATGTGCTATAGTAGGTCGACAATTCTTAAACATGTCATCGTTTAATATAACAAAATTAGTGTACCTATCTATAATTATTTTCCTTCTCGGTTCATGGAAAATTAATGAGGCTGTTTATGAATGGGGTTTATGAATGGGGTTAATGAAAGGGGTAGCATGTTATTCAAACTGTGGAAGGATAACATTTGGATATCTGTAAACTTGAGAAGTTTTGATCCTAACACAAGTATTCAAGTAGATCTCATTTAGTTATTTGATATTTCGATTTGATAAAGATTTTCTAACCATAGCTGAGTTTTAGACTAGATATCAGACGTCTCGATTCGATAAAGATTTCTCTATTTTTTTTATCGTAAACTTTTCTTGTGGAGTCCCCAAATACAGCCACTTAATTATTTTTCTTCTATTCTTAGACCGCTTGTTTAAGGTTCAAATATATTTCCGTATAAAGGCTCTTTGATTATCTCAAAAAGTCCTCAGGCACGTAGGTACTCGAGGGTGTAAAGATAAGGAAAGAAAGGAGTATTTTACCTTTATCTTTGCGTTTCTTTCTTTTTACAAGCTTTTATTAACTTTACAAGGGGCTCAAACACAAGCAGACTCTAGGTGTGCTGTGCAGGATGCAATAACATCCAATAGCCTTTTGTATGACTGTCTAGTTCAAGAATGTTCCTACTTGGTACCAATAGACTGTTTCTATATGATCCGACTTCATTGGACCATTTTCAATTTGCTGGAAAAACTAACATTTACGAACTAGAAGATACACTACCTACCTACCTATTATTTTTCAAAACCTTAGAATAGCGGATTGCTTACCTATAGGTACTTTGGACCCTGGGCTATTATTTAACTACAAGTAGAACTGAATGAAACCATATTATTTGGTAATTAACTCGCTTAAGATAAAACTGTTTAATTACGTAGTTTCGTTCGTTTTAATATCAGTAAACTGTCAATATCCAGTTGGTTTGTCCATATGAATAATTTATACATTATTAACAGTTTATTACAAGTAAAATCTGAAATCTCAGTACCTAACTGACTTCAGAGCAGTTTAAGATCTTAAAAATACAATGAAAATCCAAATTAACCACAAAAATATTTTATTCGTTAAAGTAATAAAACAGTTACATGCAAATTGTATTTAAATTTTCAAATTAACATGCATAAATATAAAATTAGAATGCTAAAAGCGAGAATGCAGAACCCATTCCGTTGTAATACACTAAATACTCATTTCCATTTTGTAAAAATACTTTTGCTCTGTTTAATGCCTACATAGTCATCCTATTTAGCATAAAATTTCAAATTCAGAATACAGAAATTGGAAATTAGACAGTTTGGTGTTAAAATGACAAAAAAAGAGAAGATAAAATATTACAACAGCAATGGTGTTGGTATTCATTACTATCTAACGAATGTTCCATTTTTGAAGACTTTTCGAATATAAGAGGCTAAATCAAAAAAGATACATTGATATTCTTATGGCATGCAGTCTATGGTTTTGAAGACACGGAAGACCATGGAATTAGTATGTACTCTAAACGAACACCTATTAAAATACAATAAAGTCTAATCGAACCTCATAATCTTCGTTCTTTTATTGAATAGATATTTTCCGTAGTCATTGCAACACCGGGCGATCGCAATGGACAGTTTGACATATAATCCGATTCACTACTGCTACTGAAAAACCTAGAAAACAAATCACCCGATATTTTTTTTTTTTTACGAAATAATAATGAAAACAGTCAAATTGATTTGTTATGATCATTTGGCACAGACAATTGTGTTTTAGAAAAAGTTAATTTGGTTTATTGCCCGTGAAGGTTTGATTTTAATCGTAGTCATAATATCAATTAAACATTTATTTTCCTAAGTAAAATAAAATCATTCACTCATTGACCATGCAGCTAAAATAATAACCAAACACTGATTAAAAAAAAACGAAAAGTAATTATTTCACTGGAATATAAATTAAACGCTGTATAATTTCAGATTTCGAACGCGCAATTTCACTAAATCAGCACGACCGACGCGGCGACGGCGACGATCGTAATTCAATGGTAAATAAATGTAATGTAATTAAGGGTTCGAGAACATCATTTTATATTTTAATAAAAAATACATTAAAAGCACCTCCGACTTTTCAACTTCTTCAACTACTTTGCAGTGGAAACTACGCAGTGAGGGCAGCGACGTCTCATACATATCATAATATAAACTTCTAAATAAATCTACTTTCTGAACAAGGGTTTACACAATATTGAATAACTAAACAAAAACCCGAAACAGGCTTAGATGAAGGAGGGAGCAAAATAATGTACAATATGACACAGAACATTAACATAAGCCACATGTCTTTTCCCAAACCATTCCATCCTCATATCAGCCCCCCCCCCCCTCCCAGTCCCAGCTCCTCCTCAGTCTTGACGTAAAATAACATAATATTCGTGTCATATACAACGTGCTGTCTCACAACTTAACAAGCCTAAAGAAAATAGGCTGAATAATTCGATTTTCCAATGCCGCCAGTTGTAATAAAATATAAATGTGTATCTTTTTTTATGGAAATTCGCACTGGCACACACGAGCGAATTTTTGGATGCGTTCAGAATACCATTAGAGACTCTTTAGAAAGTTGGAGTACCCAGCTGACTCGGGAGTAGGTGGAGTGAAGACAGTCGATGAAATCTTGTTGGACGTATTCGAACGCTGAAAAAGAAAATATAAGTTTTTAGGAAAACGTAATTCGTTTGGAATTCAGTTCGCAGTTGGTGTTAATAGCAAGAAATATCGTCTTAGCAACAACATTAAAATGGAAAAGGCGCTTTGTAGGCTTTGTAGTTTAGTGCAGATTCACGTAAAGCGCTTTTGATCACTGACTCGGCTGAATTCAAAAGCTGCAAACATCTACCTACTACAAGTCCCAAGGGTTCGTACATACAAAACATAACAACAATTCAGAGGGTTTGCCCGAATGATGGCTGTAAACCTAGATAGCGTTTAACTGGGTAGCAAAAAATGCAAATAGTATTGGAAACGTTAATTATTAGTGACAGGTATTGCACAGCTACTGTTTCTAATTATTTTTTTTATTTTTTTCGTTCAGAGTTGTTTTTTATTTCTCTGTTTAGCTTATAGGTATGTAGTACCTACTGTTCGAGAATAGGTACACATAGCAGACTTAGGAGAAATATCACTTTTTGCCCTACAGTCTGTCAAGAGTACCTAATCAATTCTGGCCATTTTTGGCATTTCATATTTGACCGTTCATTGTACCAGGACGTGTTTAGCCTAACATGAAGAAAAAAACATGACAATCACCTGACTATGAGCACTCATGTTCGCAGACCTCTGCTTGCTTATCCGCTTCGGAGTGACGAGGTTTGACTGATACTGCTGTACCTAAGGTCAAAATGTTATCATTATTGTAATTTTTGTAGGTATACGGCACCACGGGAGTACCCTGGCAAGTTTGAGATTAAACTGTCTATCTTAGGACAAGGGTAATCCCTGGATCTAAGTAACTAAACCTACTTTATAAGAGATAATTATACTGTGACGAAAATAGACAATATTATAATAATATTCATTATTTCTACGTACTATACATATGTTATATAAGCTACGCTTGCCGCGGTCTCGATATGTTTATCGAAATCCCTCCGTGCCTCGGAAAGCACGTTAAGCCGTTAGACCCACCTGTCATTTCAAGATTTTTAACAGTTCAGTTTTTACGGTGCGGCAGAAGCCTGAAAGCTAACAACCAGTCTTATCAAGGGGTATCGTGTTACCCAGTAAGTGGTTTTTGGAAGTCAGATAGCTAGTTGCATCCGGTTAGTCTGGAAGCCGACCCAAACATAATTATGTAGTTGGAAAAGAGCGAGCCAGATTAATTTTCATAATTATGTGTTCATTAAGTAGTGGGGGGTACGACGAACATATAATTTGATAAGAGATTTGACAATAGTGAAAATGCTTTCAGAATTCGACGTTAAGTCAGGACTTCATCGTAATTATAATTAAGTATACACAGCAACACAAATCTAAAAGTAATATTTTGGTTTCATGATAACCTCGCAGAGAGTTGTCCAGGCAATGATAACATAAAGGTTCTGCAAGGTTGAGAGCATCATCTCCAACTTTAACGGAACGATAATGATTTTAGGCGACCTTAACTTATAAAATCTGTCAATTTCAATAAATATTACTGTTATTTCTTATGCATTTGTAGTTTCTTAAGTGGTAAATATGCGAGGGAGTAAGTTAGACGTAGTGTTGGCTCGGGAGGGTACTGAAGTAAACTGCGAGCATGTCAATGGTACGGAGCTGGTTACGATCGACTTGTATCAGCCTCCATTAGATATTGCGATTACCATCTCAACGCATAAGGATAGAGAAAAATTTAACCCGAGTAACATTGATCATATTACGGATTGGAACTTTGTCAAAGGGAACTTCGCACTTTTAAGCGATCTAACTCGTTCTACTCCATGGCAGGACGTTTTTCGCTGCAATGACATACCCTCCGCTGCTAGTAAGTTTTACAAAATAATGTATAACTTGATTCTTTTGATTATATTTGATTCTTCAATTCCAAAGAAGAAGCGATCATTTTGCTGGAAATAGGGGATATCCAGTCTTGTTGTTTACTAAATATATATAAAACTAAACTGCATAATAAATGGAAACTTTTGCGGTGTGATATTACATAATATACAGAATTTAGTGCTCTGCCGTCGGATCTAAAAGCAAGCACCCAGGGGCCCAAATCTGCTATTTTTATAAATTCAGTCATTCCAACACGATCCCATTGTCATTTTGCTAAAAGTTCGTAATCTGGTAAATTCATAATGGTCGATCATTTTCTTTGCAATTTCTTTCAATGTAGTGTCAGTGGCCGACCATTGGAAAGTCATAATGACGCCATTATAATAGTAGATTACCAAACTTGTCAAAATCAACAATTATGAAATCAATGATCGACCATTCTGACACTATTGTAATAGCAGACTTGAGGCCCAGTACGCCCACATATTGTATAGTAATATCTTAGGTTCTAAGGTATTACAGTACAATCTTTGAGGAAAACTGCAATCTTTTAGGATTTTTGCCTATGTTAGCTTCTAACTAAGGCTTAGAAGATAACATAGGCAAAAATCCGGGAGAGTTCTGGCAGCATGTTTCTAGCCTGCGATAAAAGGATGGTTTCGAGCCAAACGTCCTATATACTCAGTCGAGGCGTGTGGTCAGTATTTTGAAAGCGTGTTTCTGCCCGATACACCTAAATTGGACCCAAGAAACTTAAGTGAGTAGTGAGAACATTCCTCTACCCGTTTTAACCCCACCGGATGGCCCTGACAATATCCCAGCCTTTATCCTTAAAATGTGTCACGATATCTTGGCTGCTCCTCTATGTCATGTCTTTAACCTAGCAATCCTGTTGCGTATACACCCAACCACTGACAAAACATAATAAAAGGTAGACACAAGCCCATCGGTATCCTGCCAACCATTGCCAAGGTTTTCGAGCATAAACGCTCCACACCGTCATTTAGAAACGCGTAAAGCTGTCTCAAGAACGCAAAAAACTTTCCTAAGATGCCTCTTCCAAAGGTTATACAATTTATTTCCCTTTACGTACCCTACCAACTATATTTTAGGGATTTTAGGCTTTAACTTGTAAGAAGAGGCCTTGATCAGTTCACGGTAGCCTGTAAAACCTTACGGGGACGTATAGACTGCCCAGAGCTCCATGGCCTTTACATCGGTTTGCACAACCGTCATCAAAAACTGTCGCCAGAGCGGAATCCCCATTAGGTCATACTTTGAAGATGCTCAATGCCCTTCTGACTGCCAGCTCTGAATGCGATGTGTTTGCGGATGAATGGAGTAAAATTATGCGTATATGGCTAGTGTAAAATAAAGTATGTAAGGGTCAATATTTATGTTTATATGTTAATTAATGTAATTGGTGTTTTACATAACATCACGCCTGTAATCCCCGAAGGGTTAGGCAGAGGTGTACAATAGTCCACCCACATTTCGCCAGTTATGTTTCAGTCCCATGTAATAGGGGGCGAGCCTATTGCCATCAACCGGGCACAAATCCAGACTCCGGGCTGCCACTGAGAAATTCCTGATGGAAAATCTCAATAACACTTTGCCCGACCTGGGAATCGAACCCAGGACCTCATGCTCAATAGTCGCGCTTGCGACCACTAGACCAACGAGGCAGTCACCGTTAAATTAACTGTAAATATATAAACGTCAATATATATATATAAATGTCAATGTGTCATGGATAGCAATGCTAATAAATGATATACAGGGTAATTTTTAAGTACCGTTTATAACCTCTTAAAAAAAACCAGCTGTTCCCTACATTTTAACAAATTATTCGAACATAAATGTAGGGAACAGCTGGTTTTTTTTTTCGCCATTTCAGTTTTGGTCCCATAGTAAAAGTTGTTCATAATGATGAGTACAATGACCCCTTAAGAGGTTATAAACGACTTAAAAATAACCCTGTATAGCTAGGTATTTGTACATCTTTAACAGTCAGAAGCCCTAAAGTCTGACAACCAACCAGTCTTACCAAGGGGGATCGTGTTACCCAGTAATTGGGTTGTGGAGGTCAGATAGGCAGTTGCTCCATGTAAAATACTGGTATTCAGTTGCATCCGGTTAAACTGGAAGCCAACCCAAACATAGTTGGGGAAAAACTAGGCAAATTGATGGATGAAATAAACACAAAAAATACCTAGATGTGTGATCTGAAAAAGCTTCTTTGTACCTATTGATTAATTAATGAGTACCTACCAGAATTTTCCAATGACCTCGCAGTTCCTTTCAGCTAAATTCCTTTTGTTTCTTGCTTCATTCAAGAGCGAGGAATTTTAATTAAGAATCGAAAACGAAACGCATTTACAATACAAGAACATTATCTTAGTAATACATTTTCCTTATTATATCTTCTAATTGAATGTGTGTGATAAGACCTGGGAAATACCTACGTGTTCTATGACCTATTAAACTAAACAAAACAAATGATAACTATCTGAAAATAATGGCACGTGTGACATGCTTTAGTAAATACATTATTAGAGCAAATCTTAAACCTGCACTACACTACTCGCGAAGTTGATCGAAGTTAAATGAATACGAGAGAACTGGGGCCCAAGTCTGCTATTTTTATAAATTCAGTCATTCCAACACGATCCCATTGTCATGCCATTGTCATTTTGCTAAAAGTTCGTAATCTGGTAAATTCATAATGGTCGATCATTGGTCGGTCAATGTTCTCGTAACATAATTGTGTTATTTTAATGGCATTGTCGTATTGCCATTATTATAAAACCCATTAGTAGAAATTTAATTCATTTGTCATTATGTACGAGATTACCAATATATGCAATTTCTTTCAATGTAGTGTCAGTGGCCGACCATTGGAAAGTCATGATGACGCCATTATAATAGTAGATTACCAAACTTGTCAAAATCAACAATTATGAAATCAATGATCGGCCATTCTGACACTATTGTAATAGCAGACTTGAGGCCCTGAGTAGAAGGACACTTCGGTTCGCGGCGTGCAACCTCGGCTCGCCTTGGGCGACTTCCGATCGTTGTCGGTATTTACGCCCGAGTCAAAGGACTCGAAGCGTCCTGGGGGTTTACTCCGAAGCGCTAATCCGAAGTATCGGCAGAATGTTCGGCCGGTTTATTGATTTCCAAAGTTTCCTTATTTGACTTTGAATCCTTACCCGACTTCAAGTCATGTTTTTGATCTTGACTTAAATCTTTTTGACCGTCGTTTTTTTCTTTCGCCACAGTCAGCAATAGTCCCTGTTTGTTCTTTGCGCTCGTATGTATAGTCACGTACTTCGGACGTCGGTCAATTTCGACCAGTACTTCGTCGAAGCAAGTTCGCGAATACCTAGTGCTTTTATTTTTTATGTAATATATTTTGTAACAATTAGAGCCCCCCCCGGGGCCCTTCGCACGGTTTGTACGTCTTGACACAACATCGAGATACACACAAACACACACACACACACACATTTTACAAATAAACCTTCCGGAATAGATTCCGTTTTATGATAGTCAAAACCACATCAAAATCCGTTGCGTAGTTTAGAAGAAGTACGCGGTCAGACAGAAAGACACGAAAAGTGACTTTATTTTATAATATGTATAGAAAGTCTGGTGAATGGCCATTGGTTCCTCGCCTAACACGTGGTCAGTACAACCCATGGTCTAAAGTCGGAGTACCCAAGGCACGCACCTCTGACATTTTGGGATTCATGTTCGTACTCGTATTGTGTAATTATCACTTGGTTAATAAACGGCGAAGGAAAACATCGTGAGGAAACCTGAGAGATATTTCTCGGCAAGTGAAGCCAAGTCAGAGGCAAAAAATCTCTCACCCCAGAGGGTCAATTGCGTAACACACTATTAGTAGCAATGGGGTCCATTTTGACAATTCAATAACATTCATTGCGTTATTTACGTTGTTGAGCAGATAATTTTTTCGAACATAAATGAAGCAATGGATTAGCAATATACTTCAAAATCATTCAGTTTGTGATTAAGGGGTCGTGCACGAAATCAACTGATTTTGATCAATTTTGTTCATTGTTGGCGAGAAAGGGCAAAAGAATTAAACAAAATTATTTGCGATTTTTAAAGTCAAGTTCTTTGTTTTGCATGTGGATTTTTCAAATAAATTAAGAATACCTGGAAAATTACAAACATTCGCAATGGATTTTTTTTCATGCAGGGAGCCGTAACAGTGTGTTACGCAATTAGGGCGCAGGTTAGTCACCAAACACAGGAAAATGAAAGAAGACTCGACTAGTCCAGAGTCCAGACCATAAATCTTAGCTTAAATGATTATTTCCTTTCCCTAAGCCAATTCCATCCCAGGTCTTTCCCGCCATCCAATTTAGATTGCAAGATTATACCTACGTTTTAAATGTCATGCAATTCATATCACACATTCGTATTGTTACAACTAACATATTAACAGAAATACATGGATGGATTGTAAACCTAACATTTTCATCGATTAATGAAAACCTCAGTTTTCTTACCATTATTATTGAAAAAATGAAACATGTTTCTAATCTAGTTGCTTATTGTAAGTAATTTCCTACATTTATAAATGTAGTTCTTGTTAGGGTTCCATACCCAAAGGGTAAAACGGGAACCCTATTACTAAGGCTCCGCCGTCTGTCTCTCTGTCTGTCTAACTGTCTGTCTGTCCGTCTGTCACCAGGCTGTATCTCATGAACCGTGATAGTTAGACAGTTGAAATTTTCACAGATGATGTATTTCTGTTGCCGCTATAACTACAAATACTAAAAAACAGAATAAAATAAATATTTAAGGGGGCTCCAATACAACAAAGGTGATTTTTTTGCTCGTTTTTGCTCGATATTGATAACGGCAACAGGTAGACGCTTGAATTATCCACAGAATACTTAGATATATATTCACTTTAAAAATAAATAATTCAATTAAAATAAAACAAATATTTAAGGGGGACTCCCATACAACAAACGTGATTTTTTTGCCATTTTTATAGATAATGGTACGGAACCCTTCGTGCGCGAGTCTGACTCGCACTTCGCCGGTTTTTTGTTTTATCCACAACAGGGAAGCTCTTGGCCTTCATCTCACCTGATAGTAAGTGATGAGCAGGCCGAAGGTGGAAGCGAGCTTCACCCGGAATCCTCAACCACAGAGGAACTGGTCATCTTACCTCTAACTGCCGAACCACATCAATGCTGCTAACATTGTTGTTATAGCGACAGACTTAGATAAAATGGTGGTAGCTAGCCAGGCGGACTTAGAACAAGCCCTACCACTAACCAAACCGAGCAAAAAATATTGCCCCCGCTGGGAATAGAACCCGGCACCTCTCGGTCTGACACAGGTGGTTACCACTAGACCAAAGAGGTGGTTAAAAATATAAAGAGAGTATTCTATTGTATTGACATCTTGTTATTTCCAGGAAAGAAACATTTACATTTTCACATAAGTAGTCCTAAAAATAATAGACAGTGACTTACCGAAAACGGCGTACTTTTAGCATTACGCTTATAAGTAGGGGTGGTCTGCACGAAGCTCGGTGATATGTTGCTCCCAGGCGATATGGGGATGTTGAACGGCGATACTTGCTCTAAAAATGTATACCCTTGCGTACATAAATGAGAACACCCTATAACCCTATAAAAGGGGATCAAAATACGTTCCGGAGTTTTTTTTATTTTTCGTTTACTTTCGTACGACAAAAATTATCTATGGGATGTTTTGTTGGTTGCGTTCTCATTGATATATTCACATTTTTTATCTATTATTCGGTAACTTAACACAGGGCAGTTTAAATGAAAATGCTAAAGTTTTTAAATTTAACGTTGCGTAATTAGTAAAAAAAATCTTACGAGTTTTATTTATTTAGATTTATTTACCTATTTTTTAACGTCATCGTCACCACTTCAGGTGATTAATCTGAGCTTTCTAAAATGCCGAAGCCTAATCTTCAACTCTTATCAGTTGTGAGATAAATCTGTGACCAATATTAAGCGTTGCAACATCTTACTGCAATGACAAACCCATATTATACCAAACTTGGTCATAACCATTACAGATATAGATAACATCTACGACGATAGAGGATACAACTATTCCCGAATCCTAAGATATCAAGAGTGTCTGTTTCGTTTCTTACTTCTTGGTATCTTAACTACTTAACGGATTTCAACGGACATAGGATACTTTTTTTATAAAAGTTAGCTATTCGCCTATGATGCAAGTGAAACCGCTGGCAAAATCGAGTCTACAATAAAGCTAAATAAGTTATCTGTTACTGGATTGGTTCGCCAGCTGAGCTTCTAAACTCCGAATAGTTCTGTGATATTCCTTCAGTTGGTTGTGCTGTTTCTGACATAACTCGGTCATGCGCTTTAACTCAGTCCGTGCCGTATAGAATTTCTTCGTCTGGAACAAGTAAATAGAATGTGATAGTATTTCTGAAAATATTATAAATAGGAGAGCATACAATACACTTTACGAGTACTTTTCCTGAAATAATTTAAAGTCACTCTCATAGGAAGAAAATTAGAGAATGTTTCAACAGGGCCACAGAATTTACATAAACCACTATGTCAAAGACTTACTAATTCCATGGTCATAAACTTTCACAGCTAATCAAAAAACCGTTTACGAAGCGTGGTGATTAATGCTTAATGCTTTTTAAGGAGTTCTTATGTCTACCGGTGGATGTTAACGGGCCTATAATAGTATGCATAACGGGCTTATAATGATGACAAAAAATATTACATAAACAGCCACTGCAACAAAAACTTTATTTGTTCCAGTAATATCTCAAAATTCAAAATAACAGCTTTTGCTCAATGCACAAGAAAGTTTTCACGGTACTTATAATATAAAACAATGTATAACATTACTGTCTGTCTGTTTGTTCCGGCTGATCTCCGAAAAGGCTGGACCGATTTTGACGGAACTTTTACTGACAGATAGCTGATGTTATAAAGAGTAACTACCTTTTTTTTTAGAAAAAAGCCACGCGGGGAAGCCGCGGGCTACAAAAAATGTGTAGGATAGGAAAGCAAAAAAATAGCTTAGGTTCAACATAAAAATGTATAAAAGTTGTTTCTAACTTTGAAAGGCAAGTCTTAAAGAGCAAGAAAATTACTTACCGATTGTAATAAATAAGATAACAACCGACGTCTGTGTTGCCTCTGAAACTGTAACACCTCGCAGGACTTTTTAATTAATTCCTCTGGATCGGTAAAGTAATCTTGAATTTCTTGTTTCATCTTAAAATTAAATTGTAAATGAAAAAATTACATTCCAAGGTATAAGGTAAGAAGTTGTTAGGTAATATGTTGCGAAATTACATACGTCTGGAACAAGTTTCATGGTGGAACACGGAGCTCGGCATATTAAACATGTACTGTCTTTACCGCCTACAAGAAATTTACATAATTTTCAATATTGAATCCATGTACCGATATCAATCCTCTTAATCAGCACTCCATTGTTAAAGATCAACGGAAGTCCAAAGAAGAAACGATTCCTTATTACGAACTTGAACTTGACTGACAAATGTGTTCTTTACAACAACGAAGATAATAGAACATAAAATGATTGAAAGAAGATAGCGAAAAATCTTACCTTTCTCTAAGCAATTGTTACAAAACATGTGACCACATGATGTTAAATGCAGAGTAGTTCCAGGTTCTAACTGTGTATAACAATTGTTGCAATGAATCCAGTCCATACTTAAATAATCGATAATTATCTTTAAATTAAAACAAAATGATTGACCCACAATCATAATTTCAATGTTTTGACATTGCAAAAACTTTTTTTTTAATTCCTCCAACTATTGTGCAATGTTATGTCTCATAAGGACAAAATATATTCTAAAATAAATTGAAATATATCTTTCATTATGAAATAAAAGGTTAATAGGGCTTTCCGTTAAATATAAACATTCTTAATAAAAACAAATCAACATCATCAACTTCGTCAATAATATTGATGAACAAATATTTTTCGTGTGTATTTAAAAAAGGTCACATTACATTTTTTATCCTTCAAAAATGTTCACTTAGATTACACTGTCACTTTATAGGAAAGCAGATGGGCATTAAAAAAAAATATTCGGCCGCTATGAAAATCACAAAAACGACTGTTCACAACTTATTAATAATTATCATTTTGATAACAGATCCTGGCCGGCTTGACCGAAAAAAAAAATTCAATACATTTTTCTTTTCATACAATTTTATTGGTTCAAAAAAAGAACGCAGATGTGACAATGTTTTTTTTTAAATAATACTCAATGTAGGAGACTTGTATTACTTTTTATTTTATAGAAGTGGATACTGGATTGCATAAAGAAAAATGAAAACCTATCGGTATACCGCATTTATGTGCATTTCCACCACAGATCAGAAAAATATATCTACCATGCTAATAAGGAAGAAAATAAATCTTAAAATAGCTGCGTTCGGCTTTGTATTGTATTATTTAATCAAGCCATGGTCCCAAGCGAGCGATGACTCTTGCAAACTGAGTAGGAATTGAAGAATGAAGATCGGTACGAATACTAGAAAGACGCAGACCCGCTCAGGTAAACAAAATTTAGATATTAAATATTTAACATGATAGAAACCCTTTATGTATAGCTAAGACCAATTAGTATGTAGATACTACATACATATTAGACTGGTAACCAAAACCATAGCTAGGTAGCTATGGTATTGGTTATGCTAATAAGTTTGTATGAAATGCCTAGCCTGTTATTAATCTTGCAATTGGTGCTAAGCTATTTTGTTTAAGAAATTAACAGTATAATTAAGCTACGTAAGTTTATGTGTAGCTGAACTGTATTTTTCCGGGTTTAGTTCGTTAACTAAACCCGGAAAAATACAGTACAGAGGCTTTGTAACACAGGAATTCAGTCAGTACCTTTGTACTGACTGAATTCCTGTGTTACAAAGCCTCCGCTTAGGAAAATGTAGCAGTTTAACTTTGATCCTAAAAGCTCACGTTCAATGCTTCGGATGTAAGTAATAATAATTAGATATGTATTATTTAGAATTCTTTTGACATACTGTCTTGATGATTATCACTTGAGCTTATCTAAATCATCTTAAGTCTGTATCGCGCACCGTTTTCCAATTAGCAACACACGTGACACAGTGCCGCGCAAACCTCACAAGTCAATCGTCCGCAAAATCCGGTGTCCACCTCTGTGTTCGTTAATACATGGTGAAACAATCACAATAAAGATAACGTGAGAATATAAAAGAAGTTGCTTGGACGGTCCGCGGTAGTAAGGCGATAGCACGCGAGCTTGCCTTGACCATGGCATTAAAATATATTTATCTGATAGCCCTGACATGTGTTTGTGTGCACAGCAAATCGTCATGTAGGTTATATTTTTAAAGTGTTCTATTTTTTTCAAGTGCTTTGCTATTTATTTATTTATGAATTGTTATTTTAAATCTCAAATTTTAATAACATTGTGTTTTGTTTATGGAATTCGATTTTTAAATCCGAATTCTGAATAAATAATGAATAATTATTCTTGTTTTGCGGAAAATTTAGTGTTGTGACCAAAGTTTTCCGGTATTTCGTGTTTGTAATAATTATGGTGATAATTATTCTTAAGAATATAACAATGAAAAAGATGGTATTGTCTCAAGCAATAATAAAAGTACCCAGGTAGTCACAAAATAGTTACGACTGTATCCAAAGTAATAATGTAAACGAATTTAGTCATCTCGATTGGCTATCAGTTTTTAATAATGTAGCCGAAGTAGGTAAAGATGTGACAACGTTGACATTTAACCCCGACAAAAATTTGAGCAAATATTTGCTCGTTCCGTAACTTTTTGCTGAGAAACATCGAATATGATAGATCATACTAAGCATGTTCTTAGAGTTTATGTAATGTTTTATAGCATATTGACAAAACAATCTACACAAGTTTCATTTATGTTATTTTCCTATTTCTAAAACAGGATGATCCATAAATTGTATTGAAACCATTCTCTTGATGTGTTTATTCGATTCGAATCCCGAATTTCATGAATCGATTATTGTTCGATTTATGTGTGTAAGTTATTATCTCGATAAATTGTCTAGGATCGAATTGTTTGGTAAGACTTCTTGAAATCTTTCTTGAAATGGTTATGTAAAAATACTGGTTTATGAATGTTACTTTTATAATCTCATTTTTGGATGTAGCATACTAGTAATGTTTTCATATCGCGAAGGTCAAATAGCATATTAATTATTATTTCATAATAAACACGTAATATCAGAATAATAACATCAGTTCGTTGACATTGAAAAAACTTGAAACAATAATAGAATATAGTAGGTACATACCTAACTATTGAAGGAATAAAACAGATATAGGGATACTGATAATATAATTACTATAACGGAATGCTTGTATCATTTTTTTTTTAAGTTCAGTAGAAATTATCCCGGAATGACGTTTATTGACGTGTAAAAAAGTGTTTGTACAAACCTATTTATAAACTGAAATAAAATCATTTATCAATGTTACAATTTTCTTTTCAAATCAAAGAAAAATAATTAGTACCTATGTACTTAGGTTCGGATTACGATTTTATTAATAGTCGCAAAACGGCGTTTCATTTATTTGAAATCTTTGGTTGCAAATAAAAATAAATAAGTATTTTACTCTTCCAAGACTTAAACGAGTCAAAAATGTATTTTAACTATGAATTTATTATTATGTTTTAGTTAAACTATGCGTCCCGTCGCAGTACCTGAAAGCATGTCAGGACATGGCGGATGCACCGACGAAGAGCAAGACTCAAATTGAATGTGTACCAGCAAGAGATAGGTAAGATAATATTACAAGTTTTCGTCTGAGGGGCTTGTGGCTAAGTAATAACAGCCGCACAGGTTGATCGATCAGGTTAAGCTACGCTAGCCGCGGTTGGCCCGTGGATGGGTGACCATCTTTACATACCAAGAACCCTCCGTGCATTTAATCCGTTGGTCCCGGCTGTCATTTGTAAATCTTTGACAGTTGTTACGGCATCAAAAGTGTGACAACCAGTCTTACCAAAGGCTTTACCCAGTGAGTGTTACCCAGTAACTGGGTTGCGGAGGTCAGATAGGCAGTCAGTCCATGTAAAAACAGTTATTCAGCTGCATCCAGTTAGACTGGAAGCCGACCCCAAAGTAGTGGGGAAAAGCCTACGCAGATGATTATAATTAAACTGCCACTACTGAGTGGGTACCATTAAGAGGAGGCTCTCCCTATTTATGTTCATTTGCATGAATATTCTGAAACAGTCACACATAATCATAATCATTTTTTATTTGTTTAACATAGGTAGTAAATACAGTTCTTAAATTAAAGTTCTTAGGTCGCTATGTTATTCCAAGAGGTGTACAAATATGGGCATGTGAAATAAAATATTGATCATGCGAGAGATAAACAAATTATTTGATAATTATGTCAAAATTAATAGAATGATGGTACATGAATAAGGAATAATTTCTACATTTAATGTATAAATAAATTATCATAAATTAAAATTAGTCACAATATTCAATTAAAAACTGTTTCTCCTGTCAAGTACTTAAATAAGTATATATTAATACAAGCACTCTAGTATATGATTTATCTTTTTCTTTCCATGTTGAAGACAGTTACGTAATAATGGTAATATTTTCTCTCGATACATTTTATGTTCGAAAATCATTGTCTTTTTTAAGGATAATTATAAAAAACGAACAAGATTGTTTGGCTTTCTCCATAGGAAACGACCAATTGGAACCGTACACCTAACTTCTGACGTTTCATAAGTGCCCATGTGATTTTTGATGTGAAACTCAATTTTTATTTCTTTATGGTATATTTATTTGACATTTTGACAGTTCAAAAACATACATTGCGTTATTTACGTTGTTGAGCAGACAAATTTTCGAATATCGCACACCTAGATCTAAACTGAGACAACTCAAAAATCGTTAATTTTGAGTTATGTTTGTATTCGAATGCTCGGTTATCATACGCAACTATCCAACATGACAGGTTCAATAAATGCTTATAAAATTAATCGCTAGATGGCGTTAACTTTATTTTATTGAATCAACGTCGGTCACCCTCTCCCACCTAAACAAGTCTATTGTCAGTTGACCTTCACTAGTCATAAGGAGTGCACGTATTAACAAGAACGAAAACGCGGATATTTCGAATTGTTACAGTTTTGACGATACGTATACGTGAGGTTAATTAGAGTTGTTACAGTGTTGGTGAATTGTTCTGCCATATTACATAAGGATATTTTGACTTGTTCCAGTTTTGTTTGATAAGGTACGTAAATATTTAATAACTATTTTGATTTGACTTAGTTTTGATGGATCAACATGTAAAATTCTAGTTATCATCCTATTGTTGAAACAAATTTATTTTAATGTTTTTTCAAGACATAGTGTGATATTTTACATGCGTCGCATAAAAATGGTTCACGGTATTATAAATTGACTGTTTCCAATACACTGTTTTTAATAACACTATTTACTGCTTTGTATTTAAAGATTTTTTTGAGTTAACTCACTATTGCTGGATAATTATAATTTACAATAACTGATTTTTCTATTTCAGAGAAAAATGAAGCGAGGCCGTTTTCTTGTCAATATTATCAATGAGAGATATAAAGAGAACCTATTAACAGCTAATAAAGAAGACTTAGCTACAACTGTAAATGTAGAAGTACAAAAAAAAAAAAATTATTCCAATAAACACTAGTGTGATGACTAAACCATGCCATAGCAGACAAATTGAAAGTGATTTTATTGTATCGCCAAGTGAAGAAAGTTACGTGGATGACTGATAATGATCCAAATTATGCCCGTCAAAAGAAGAAGACTTTTTCCCGTAAAGTAATTCCTTCTTCATCTTCTTCAAGTGACAATACGTCATCAAACTCTTCGAATTCTAGCGATAGTTCTAGTAGCAGTAGTTCTGATTCTGAAACTGAAACCAGGGCAATTACTCACACTGTAGCACAGCCTCGAAGCCAAGAAGTTTTTGAAATTGAAACCACGGCTGTTACTGATACTGCTAGACAGCCTCAAACCCAAAACGTTGTTGATAGTGAATACAGGGATGTTACTGATACTATTACACAGCCTCAGAGTTATGTTGTCAATGAAGTTAGTAATGATCAGCCAAATGAAGAAGTAAAAAGAGGAAAGAAGAGGTTAAGAAGAGAATCGGCATGGAAAGCTAATATTTGTAAAGTCCTGAGGAATTCTGGTAAGGCCTACCAATCTTTATCAAAAAACAAGAAAGTCGTTTCTGGAAGAAAAGTTCGCCCGGCTTGCAGCGAAAGATGCAGACGACGTTGTAGTTTGAATGAGACATGAGACAGAAGGTAAAAGGGGTGCTGTTGAAATAGGTTCCTGTGTTCTGCAGTATATTGACACTTTGTTACAAAAACATCCAGATAAAGATATTGAGGTTATTTTCTATTCTGATAATTGCTGTGGACAACAAAAAAATAAATATTTACTATCTGCTTATGCTTATGCTGTTGTCACTAAAAAAGTTAAATCAATAACGCATAAATTCCTAATACGCAGTCATTCTCAAAACGAGGGTGACAATGTTCACAGCGTTATAGAGAAACAAATCAAAAGGCACGTAAAATCTGGCCCAATATTTACCCCGCAACAGTATTGTACTTTGATTCGAACGGCAAAAAAAACCGGCAGTCCTTATCGAGTAGAAGAAATGACACATGAAAATTTTTATGACACTAAAATGTTGCAAGAAGAGTGGGGAACAAATTTCAATTTAGATGAAGATCGTAGCCAAGTTAAATGGCACGATATAAAAGTCCTAAGAGTGGAAAAGGAGAATCCAGGAGCATTATTTTACAAAACCTCATTTTCAGATGAAAATTATAAAAAGGTGTCTGTGCGCAAACGCCGAACGAAAGATGATCAGATTGTTTTTACGGGGCTTAAAAAAGCTTACAATCAAAAAATACCTCTCTCTGAAGCAAAGATAAAAGACATTAAGGAGCTTGTAACAAAACACGCTATCCCACAGCATTATGTAGATTCTTATTTTAAAAACATAATTGGTGATAATATCTGATTGCTTTTCAAAATTAAGTGCTTATTATAAAATAAAAAAACTAATGTGCCTTTTACGTAAGTACAGCCTTCCTGTATCTAAGAATTTATAACTTTTTTTATTTTTGTCTGTTATTTAGTTAGGTAATATGAGACAGATATTTTTTCATGAATAGGAAAATTGATAATCTACTGTTTTAATTGTTGATCTCTAAGGTGCCATACCAAACGATGCCTATTAGTATTGTAAGAAGTTTGTACAAGAATTTAATTCTTATTACCATTTAATAATTTGTAAGATGTTTCTATTTTTAATTAATATTAGGCTAAATTCTTAAAATTTACATTTTAAGATTTTGAGACTGATTTTTGTCATTTATAATAGCGTCGCATTACATGAAAGTTTTATTTTTTATTTATCTGTTTAAGATTAAAACCTTTTTTGATTAAGAGAGAAAAATATCTCAATTTTTTGTTCCCTTTTAACTTTGGAGATTTCTTTTTTCATTGGTAGTAACTGTACATTAATGTATAACTTTTAGTGTATGGTTTTTATTAATGTTTCATTATTACTTTATGTTGTACCACTCGTCTAGTACACTTTTGTTTGAATAATTATTTACATATTTTTTTGTACTAATATAAGTACAACTCAAAATGATTCATTAAAACTGTTTCAAGTCTAAATGGTGTTTATTTTTTATACATAGTCACCACCCTAAAGTGTAACAACTCGAAAAACAGTAATTATCGATAGAAAGGATTGAATTTTAGCGCCAGTTTATATACAGTGACATTTTACAAGCTATTTATTATCTAGAATCAAATTAAATTGTATAACTTCCCTAACAAAAAACGCAGATATACGTTTTTATCGTCTCTTAATAATAAATAATAATAAATAAAAATAACTTTATTAACACAAAAACCTTAATAAACAGAGCTCATACAATACACATAGGAACATTAAACTTTGGGAAACAAAGGTTGCTTAAATAGTGAAAACCCTGCCTCCTAAACTAGGGGGGACCCTGTGCCTTAGGAGTCAGTATTCTACTGTAACTTCGTGTACAAAAATCCTTAATCTATGTGTGATAGCATTATGATCCTATAATGAACTACGGCTATTAATGTGTAGGTATGTGTGTTAACGGAGGGAGATGTGGTTGTGAGGTGTGGTGTGGTATGTCATGTTGTGGTGTGGTGTGTTGTGTTGTGGTATATTCTGTTGTGTTGTGGTGTGATGTGGTGTGGTGTATGAAAGGGAGTTTTGGGGTTGTGTTTTGTGGGGGTATGTTCTGATCTTGTGGTGTTGCATGGGTTTCTGTATTCGGCTTTGTAGAGTAGTGATTATTATTACGTGCCTACTTTATGTTATGAACAAGATCTTCTGTACGAGAATAGTCCTGATCATACAGCCAGTTCTGTAGTTTGGTTTTAAGTTCGTGCTTGTTTAAATTGTTTATTTGGATATGCTTATTCACCCTTCTGTAAATGAGCGAGCTTATTACATAAAGCTGGCGGCCAGCGAAGGCTGTTCTGTGAGGGACAGAAAAATGACCTTTTTTGAGTTGTCTCAGTTTAGATCTAGGTGTGCGATATATACAGCAATGGATTAATAATATACTTCAAAATCATTCCGATTGTGATTTAATTGCGTAATTAGGGTGCTGTATAGAAAAGGGGGAGGGAGGCCTTTGGCCTAGCAGTAGGACAATACAGGCTAGTTTGATTAGATTAGAATTAAATTAGTTATTGCCCGCCATTTCACTGACTGTTGAATAACACTCCTTTTACATTTTTTAAGGCAGTAAGAATGAATAAATGGATTAATCATGATTTATGACGTTTCTAAAAACCATAAACTTCTGTGGAATGTTAATACGTTGCTGTTGTATGAATACCAACCCATTTTATAATACTTTCGTACTGCAGTCCGACCGTTGAGAGAATGCATTCTTGACACCTGTCATTTTCATACTAACGAATATGTTGTTCACGAATTTGATTCTTATTACAACCAGAAATTGTCCAACTGACTGGTTCCAGAAACTCATTCTCTCGACGGCCGGACCGGGTTAGTCTTATTTATTGCTCGCAAAATTAAGCTAGAGTTTTTATTATACCTTCCTGACATAAAAACAGGCTGAGAAAAAAAAGTCTGACTTCTAACGTAGCCAAGTGTCTCTAGATTGCCTCTCAAAACAAAACAAGGGTTGTCACGTGCCAAGTCTGCCAATTTAGCTAATTATGGAAACATTTTTAGAGCTACATACAAATAGGTACATAAACTAACGCCTTCTTCCCATGGGAGCAGGCAGAAACTATAGAACGCCACCTGCTATGCTCCTTACATACTCCTTTTGCCTCGTGTACGTCCATACATCTGTACCCCAAGTTTAAGTTTGCAATAGAGTAAACGTAACTATTTCGTTTGCATTAAAATTTGACCGATAGATCATACTGCTAAGACTATAAGGGTGAGAATAAAAATCTTAACGCAAACGCGCTAGTAACGTTTACTCTCATGCAAACTTACACTTGGGGTACTGTTCATACACGCACGCCGGTTGCGAGTACTACGCACCTGACCTTTCTGAAGAACATCACTAATTAGGTCACTATAATGTCCTAATAGGTCGTCCCCCGGCGTTTCCACTCACATCGGCCTTGTAAATACCTTTATTACCTTTATTTTTAGAACTAACCTACCTCAATTACCTCCATTGTGTGCGGTTAGGTAAACTCTGCTACTTAATGTAGTTACTCAAGAGAATGATAGGTTTGAATGGAAATGTATGGTGCTGTTTATGTTAGACAACCTGTCCCTGCTTTACCTGCGGTTTTTCCGACTTGCCAACAAATACGAGATTTCTTTATTTTAAGTTAGTTTAATAGTAATAAACTATAAACATAAAACTTCCGAAATAAATTGTCTAACTGATGGTGAAAACCAAATCAAAATCCGTAGGTCAAAGTCAAAGTCTAATTATTTATTTCAAATAGGCACATACGAGGCACTTTTGAACGTCAAATTTTACAAAGAAATAGAACTGATTCTAGTTGCCCCTTCCAAAAGGTAGTTTCGTATGGAGAAGAATGGGCAAGAAACTCCACCGTACTAGGTACTGTAGTTTAGAACAACTAAGCGGTCATACAGACAGACGCGACAAACTGACTTTTTTTTTTGTGTAAATCTGCCTAGTCTTTTCCAACTATGTTGGGGTCGACTTCCAGTCTAACCTGATGCAGCTGAATACCAGTATTTTACATGCAGTGACTGCCTATCTAACCTCCACATTCCAGTAACTGGGTAATACGATAACCCTTGGAAAGACTGGTTGGAAGACTTTCGGGCTTCTGACGACCCCTAACGACTGTCAAAGATCCACGAATGACAGCCGGGACCAACGGCGTAACGTGCTTTCCGAGACATGGAGGAGTCTCGGTATGTAAAGATGGTCACCCATCCAGCGACCAACCCCGGCAAGCGTAGCTTAACCTGATGGATCGACCCGTGCGGCTTTTATTACTTAGCTACGAGCTCCACATATTATGTATATGGGTATATAAATAAGCAACAATTTTGTATTACCTACATATTCATGTATGTACCTTCGGTACACATCACATTATTTTCCTAAATTAGCAATAATTCAGTAGTTATCTAATAAACCATGAAATGTTGTCTCAAAGAATTACCAACCATACTTACAGTAAACATAGAATGTGTTTTAGTATAACAACTGGCCCAGTTTTGTTCTTAAAACTTCAATGCATAAATGAGTGCGAAATAGTTCACACTACCTACCGATATTTTCCACCGCATATAACACGAACGTCCAAACAATACCGACTTTACAACATTGAAACAAAAAACTAACGGAAAAACAAAACAATGCAGTTGACATTTTATACTTCAGTATTCACGTAACGCCTCTGTTTCATTGTTTTAAGTTTGTACACAAAAACATTGTAGTTTGTACTGTTTTACTTGTTTGCTACGTGATCTTGAATGTACTAGGTACACACAAGTCTGGCCATCTATGTATTATTAATCGTCTGTCAAACATTAATCAGCCTATAATCCCACTGTTGGGAAACAGGCCTCCTCTCTTCGAGAGGGAGTGGATTGTAATTTACCACGCGGGCCCACTGCGGGTCGCAGATGTCACATTTCTTCTTTTGGTTCGAGAACATGGTTTCCTAGTTACAATACAATGTTTTCCTTCACCGTTTTGAGACCAGTGGTGATGAAACAATTTACACAAAGTACAGCGCGTTCGAACCCGCGACCTTTAACTCGTAAGTCGAGGCCGATGCCACTGCTCTTCACTCCATAGCTCTTTAAAATCTGCTCTCAACACGGTGTAGGTTTGTCAAGATCAATGATTAATATTAAATTCGATCGGGATAAGGTGACTGTATAGGTACTTACTTCAGTTTCTGAAGGGTGAAAACTGAATGGACAAACATTATTTGAGTTGGTAGTGAAACCGTGGAACATCACACTACTCAAAGAATTCTTCTCTTGTGTACAAAGCCGAACCGCCAAAGACACCTACATTATTATCGTTTATAACAACGCCTCTTTTATAACACCTCAATTATCACACTTTTCACTATATGGAAGACCACCAGGTGGCCACACAAGTATAGGAAAATCGTATTAAAATCTTAACCAATTCTCTCCAGAGTGGACTGCTTAAACCTGGTACAGCAGCGACAAGCAGACATCGTACCTGTCGACCCCGAAGATATGTACTGCGCCACCAAAATACCAAACCAAGACTTCGTGGTGGTACAGGAGTACAGGACTGAAGAGGAACCAGATGGTAAGTCCATGTTATGAAGGTTTTATTCGCGCCATCATCATTACATCGACAGTTAAACTTTCACTGCTTAATAAGGTTTCACATAATCCAGTTAACCTACCTATATTCGTAAAGCTGCTGTAATCACCACACTTGGCAAATCGATTTTCTGATAGTTATTACAATCAGATCAACATCTTATTGGTGATTATCTGATTGTTAATACAATCAGACAATCTATTGCCAAGTTTTTGATTTGATTACCGCGCAGGATCTTTTTAAGCTTTTGTGGGTCTTATGGAAGCAAGCTTCCTTGAGAAGTAATGCTATCTGCCTTCTTCCTCTCTTAGACTACCAGCTAAATCAGAAAATTGCCTAGCTATTTGCCAAGTTTTTTATTTGATCAGCGCTCAGGATGTATGTAAGCTTTTGTAGGTCCTATTAAAGCAAGCTTCCTTGGTATGTAACGTTATCCACCTTTTTCTTCTCTTAAACTACCAGAATTCATACCGACGACTTCTTCAAAGCTTTAATTAAGTTTCACTTATTTATGGGTCTACTTCATTCAGAATTTAGAGTTCCTTCATATTTTATTTTCATAATTATAATCTTTTTCATAAAATACTGACTCTTAAACGACTTCCCAAGTTAGAACTCCTCATTACAGCCCTCTTCAAAAGATCGCTACAGTGAACTTTAATGAAAACCACTAAATTCTGCTCGGTTGAGCACCAAAGTACCAACTGTTTGAGTTCACTCCAAACTTATTTGTTTTTGAAACGTCAAATCCCAAAGTAGTCTCAGCTTTGTGAACTATGAAGAGCCAACTTTTGACAGACGGCGAAACGGAGAACTATATTCAAATGTTCGCAGTTTAACGGTTTTGTTGACACTTGTCTTTGCAACTAGCGCCACAGTAAACAGCCAAAATATATTGGTCGCTCATTTAAAAACTTTTGACGCTTCACAACCGTATTTTAATTTAAGTTCTATAAGTAGATTTCCTTCTGAAGGACCAATTCTCTAATTAAGCTGATTTAGGCTAAATCTTTCGTATTCTCATTGCCCGCTTATTTCAGCTTTTGTCGAGTATCACAAAGACTTCTTAGTGAAGATCTTTATAATTTGTTAACTTTGAAACTGTTTCTTGTCCTTGTCCCGGAGAAGTTCAGAAACTGAATTTAAATTAAAGTTCGTGAACTAAAGATGTGGATTTACTTTACTGTCTTGGAAAATGTCGAGAAAGGTTAATGCAAGGGTACCTAATCTTCTATTAAAGTTAATAGTCTTCTAAGACGTTACTCCTATCTTATCTTTGAACATGTCTCAGTTTCAAGGTAGTGAGCTCGCGGCCTTTTCGGGAAATATTTTATTAAAATACCTGTAGGTCGGATACTGACCCATAAATATAAAAAAGTTCTAACCTAACACCATAAAACTAACGAAAGGTTGAGTTTTCGCTCGTCTGAAATCTATGCTATCACACAGTGCTGAAATATACTTAGAGGATTGTTTTCCTATCTTTATGTTAGCACTTACGAACCATCAGCCTTATGTAATGATATATGTATGAACCTTATACCCAGTCTCAGTATATCGGCTAACAAACATAGCTTTATGGCGTAGGAACCTATATGAAAATATATAGAAGAACTGAGAAGAAAATGGTATGAATCCAAGATCAGATAAAAATAGCTGCACTATTTTCTAGTAAGCAGGTCTGAACCACGCGTTTATGTACGTTATATGGTCAATAGATTTAATTAAAGTCAGATATCTATTGATTGTCCACGTGTCAAACTTATTTTGCTGACTTGCTAGACAGAGGTGAATAAAACTGTGTTTTATAGACCACATATGTCTAGCCGGTCGTCCATAAAATAATTTCATACCCCAGCTGTGTATTTCAAATATTAGAACTAAACTATCAAAACGTACATTTTGCAAATATTGTGTAGACTAAAACGAAGTAATAACAGGCAAAGATAATTATATTTATATTCATACCGTAAAAAATGTGAAATTTCAGAGTCGTCTCTCTAATAGCCCAATACATTACTGTTACGAAATAAGTAATCTCTATACATAAGATAACCTTTTAAAATGAGGTACAATTTATTCAAACAGATAAAATGTTATCAAACGCTTTCAATGGAATCGGTACTTACTCAAATAATGTTTCTGGTTGCGTAACTTTTGATCAAGAGAAAGTTTCAAATGATATGTCCCTAGGCTAACGAAACTGTTTTACTGCCGCCACTGTAATAACTTTAGAGATAGTAGAAACATTTTAATAGATAACTTAATTTATAGACGACTTTGCTGACAACAAAATATATTTTTTTACTCGAGTATTAGCTACTCAAGATGATATGGCTATAAAGGGAGTGACTACCGAGGTGGCGACTAATAGAAAAGAATGGAAAAACCGGCCAAGTGCGAGTCGAAAACGGCAAAAAAAATCACGTTTGTTGTATGGGAGCCTCCCTTAAATATTTGTTTTATTTTAATTTAATTATTGATTTTTAAAGTGAATATATAACTAAATACTCTGTGAATATTTCAAGTGTCTACCTGTTACCGTTATCAATATCGAGCAAAAACGAGCAAAATAATCACGTTTGTTGTATGGGAGCCCACTTAAATATTTATGTTATTCTGGTTTTTAGTATTTGTTGCTATAGCGGCAACAGAAATACATCATCTGTGAAAATTTCAACTGTCTAGCTATCACGGATCATGAGATACAGCCTGGTGACAGACAGACGGCGGAGCCTTAGTAATAGCGTTCCCCTTTTACCCTTTGAGTACGGAACCCTAAAAAGGGACAGGTTGCGCCGACCCCAAATAAATTAGAATAAGGGCAGGAGAATTATGATAAAGACTCAAGTATTACTCAATACTTGAGTTAAAAGAAAAAACCGGCCAAGTGCGAGTCGGACTCACGCACGAAGCGTTCCGTACCATTATCTATAAAAACGGCAATCTATAAAATCATTATCTATAAAAATCACGTTTGTTGTATGGGAGCCCCCCTTAAATAGTTTTATATTAATGTAATTATTTATTTTTAAAGTGAATATATAACTAAATATTCTGTGAATATTTCAAGCGTTTATCTGTTGCCGTTATCAATATCGAGCAAAAACGAGCAACAAAATCACGTTTGTTGTATGGAAGCCCCCTTAAATATTTATTTTATGCTGTTTTTTAGTATTTGTTGTTATAGCGGCAACAGAAATACATCATCTGTGAAAATTTCAACTGTAACTATCACGGTTCATGAGATACAGCCTGGTGACAGACGTACAGACAAACAGACAGATAGACAGACGGCGGAGCCTTAGTAATAGGGTTCCCGTTTTACCCTTTGGGTACGGAACCCTAAAAACGTAACGTAGCGTAGTACTCGCAACCGGCCGGCAATTCTGGTCATATAGGCCATGCCTATATGACCAGAATTTTAAACGTAAACGAAGCAAAAGGAGTATGTAAGGATATTAGCAGGTGACGTTCTGTAGTTTCTGCCTACACCCACGGGAAGACTGCGTGAGTATATGTTATGTATGTATGTATGTTTTTAGTAATATCTACCTAATGACAAAAATAATAGTCTTGATGAGAACACACATGAAACACGCATGGTACATTCAAATTTCTGAGGCAAAGTAAACACTAAATAAATTACAAACTAAATCAAAACAAAAGTTACCTACTTAATGTTTGGAAGTCGTTACACAAAAGATGAAAGATAAAGATGGTCACGGTTACCTTGTCCGTAAATTGTGTAACTTTGGGAAAGGTCGGGGAAGGTTCGGAAATGTGATAACGAGACAACAAACAGCCCGAAGTTATTAATTAATTGCCTTCACACGCATAATATTAACACCTGAATACACTAAACTTAGTTATCGTTTAGAACCATGAAGTTATTGGAACATGGAAAATCTCAGGTGATGTTGTCCTTATCAACATCAGCGCAGCCAAAAGACGTCCATGGCTAAACCTATGCCTGTCTAAAGAATCGTTATCGAAGCTGTTGGGTTTTCTGAAATGAAGTTCACTAGGGGGCAGCACTGAAACGTCAAGTCCGAGGACCTGTCAAAAGTGTCACAGCACCTATATTTTTTTTCTTAACTGAATGATGAAAGAGTGAACGAAACGAATGATGAACGTCATCATATATTTTATATTCTTTGTCGAAATGGAAGACCTCTTGTCATAGTGGCGCCAACTGGGGCCCAAGTCTGCTATTTTTATAAATTCAGTCATTCCAACATGATCCCATTGTCATGTCATTGTCATTTTGCTAAAAGTTCGTAATATGGTAAATTCATAATGGTCGATCATTGGTCGGTCAATGTGCTCGTAATATAGTTGTGTTATTATAATGGCATTGTCGTATTGCCATTATTATAAAACCCATTAGTAGAAATGTCATTCATTTGTCATTATGTACGAGATTACCAATATGTGCAATTTCTTTCAATGTAGTGTCAGTGGCCGACCATTGGAAAGTCATAATGATGCCATTATAATAGTAGATTACCAAACTTGTCAAAATCAACAATTATGAAATCAATGATCGACCATTCTGACACTAATGTAATAGCAGACTTGAGGCCCTGGTGGCATGTATTTTCATGAAAACCCTCATTGAATTATAGGTTTAAAACTCTTGCCCATGTGTTGTGTACCTATCTTAATTTATCTACTCCTAAACTGATCAAGCTACGTTGTTGGTAAAAATTGAGTAGAAATAACCGAGGTTTCAGCTAACGAAGTTAATTTCTCCACCAGTTAAATTCAAATTCGTCCCAAAAACTTCTTAGATTTTAACCAATACTATTCCTTCTTATTTATAGCGCCATTTAGGTATGAAGCCGTCATAGTAGTCCACAATGATCTGCCAATCAACAATCTGGATCAACTGAAGGGGCTCAAGTCTTGCCACACAGGAGTCAACAGAAACGTTGGATATAAGGTAAGAAAGTGACTTTGATTTGGGTAGGTAATAAATACTTGCAAGTATTCAATTAGGATGGATGAAGATTGACAGCTAAGGCTTCCCCACATAGTCTCTCTGCTGAATTAAGTTTGATGATCTTTATAAATAGTCTACAAAATACTAGTCTTTCAGTCTCCCGCACCCTAACTAGGTAACACACTTTAATCTGAATGATTTTGAAGGTTATTGCTAAACCTTTGCTTCATATGTTCTAAAAATTTGGATGCTCGTAAATAACGCAACGAATGTTGTTGAACTGTCAAAATGAAAATATAAGTTTTTTTTTTTTTTTTTTCTTTTAGGCTTCGCACGGTTTGTGCATTTAGCCAGTGTCATGTAAAATTAGGTAACTAGTACAAAGCTGTAACTAATATTAATAATGTATAATTATGAAATTAACTCCATTCAATGATAAAGATGATAGATGATATCCCGCCCCGCTCCCCTTGAGTTTCAGTAAAGACGTGGCACTTTACTGAAACCTCGCGCGGACTTCTAGAGAGAACTTAAAGTGATGTTGCACTGTTTTGTTTCATTTGTCTACACTAGTGCAGGTTCACGAACACTTAATGATTAATAATCTACCACTATTACACATTAATATTCGGCTAAACACAAATTTTAGAAAATAAAACAAAGCTGCTAACATGACTCTTCACTTACCCGCCAAGAAGTCCTAAGTATATTTTATATTTTGAAGTTATTACCTAAATTATAAGTCTGAACTATCCGCTAGATATGTACTGTATCTATATTGGATCCTACGACCCTGAAAAGGACCAGGAAAATCCGATAAACACAATAAACCTATTTATCTCTGCCTTAACGTCTTTGTTCGTCCTATTATGTGCTTATTATGCACATATCAATTGTGCATGTCTACTTTTTTATGCGAGGAGGTAGGAGTTCACTTGCAGAATGCAGATAATGCCATTATGGGTTCAAGGCGAAAACGAGTCGCATCTTTAAGGTGTAACTATGTAGTATTGCTACTTGTCATTAACCAGTTTCGCTCTTTGTGCTTGAGAGCCTAAATTATTCAAGGCGTAGCTTTTATGTAGGAACATAAATACTTGAGTGAATGGTTTCTGAATCTGAAGGTGATACAACAAACGGGAAATTTCCATCAGGTTCCTTATTTGGCACGACTTAAATATAGTACCTACGTACCTATATCGGTCAAGATTAAATGTTTATGTGGACTACGGTTTCGTCGTCAGCCCATAACAATCCACTGCTGGAAATAGGCCTCTCCAATTGCACGCCATTCGCCTCGATCCTCGGCAACTGTTATCCAGCTGCCACCAGCCACCCTGCGAAGATCGTCGCTCCACCTAGCCTGAGGGCGTCCTACCTTACGTTTGCCGATTAGCGGTCTCCACTCAAGAACACGTCTACCCCAACGGTCATCGGTTCTACGGCTAATATGGCCCGGCTCATTGCCACTTCAGCTTGCTTATTCTGTGAGCAACTTGACAACTTTTGCTTCTGGATTCGATCCCTCAGAGACTCCAAGCATAGCCCATTCCATAGCATGCTGAGCAACCTTGAATTTATGGACCATCCACGTCGTGTCCACGTTTCGGCTCCATAAGTCGGAACAGGCAGGACGTACTGATTGAAGACCTTCGTCTTTATAGGCTCTGGCTCTGAAATACGCGACGAGAAGACTCGATGAAGCTTCCTAAAAGCTGCGCAGCCCAGCTGAATTCTTCTGTTAACCTCGGGATCTCAAAGTTGTTTTTACCAAATTGCAGAGTTTGGCCGAGGTAAACGTATTCTCGAACAACCTCGAGAGCACCGCCATTGACAGCAATCGGTCCCGGAGTGACGTGTTCGTTGAACATAACCTGGGTTACGGGGACTGCGTTTTAAAAGTATTTAAATAGGTACCTACTACTAATGTAATATTATTATAAAAATAAAGCGCCCTTTGAAACACGTATTTAGGGAAAACCGGACGTGGAAATGGGTCGAGGTACCTCAAGATAACTCAAACATCTTTCCAAGTGTTTTCTGAAAACACGTAGAACCGTGTTTTCACAAAATAAATCCTACCATCGCTACGTAGGTATAAGCAGCTCTGAGCTCTTATTAAATCATAGATCTTGAATCTGATTCTTAGCTACTTATGAGAGTAAATCCTCCCTTTTATTAGAGTCATAAACGAAGAAAACGTTGATTAAATAAGACCAAACGAAAATCTTCTCAGCAAAGACAGGGATAGTCAAGCAGAATATAATATTAAGGATAAGTAATAGATAATAAAAGTATACGATTTTATATTCTAGCGCAGATTTAAATAAAGTTGATCCAAGGTCACTGAATAAATCTAAATCGACGAACATAATCAACAGATTATACAAAACGTTGTTGAAATCTAAAACCCAAATTCCCCAGTTACTTCTTGCGTAAACCTAACAGATAGAATAATTAATTTGAGCCCTTAGGTCCTATATCGCAGAGCTTGTTTCCCAAACCATCCTAAGCTAAAATGAGAGCATGTAACGAATACATTAGTGACTTCACCGGGGGTAAGTAATTACCCAGCAGGTATGAATTAATTTGCCTTATAAACCCTCTCTGTTGTATGTGTGAGGAACTAAGAACCTCGGCAGACATCCTACTTTTAGTAGTAACGATCAGCGATTTTGTAGCTTTTCGGAAGCTCGGTACATCAACCACAGAAGTTACAAGCTCAAATTCAACTATTTATTACAATTAAACCATTTACAGACACTATTGAATTGTCAAGGAGTCGGTCAGTTAGAACTAAGAAGCTAGTTGCCCATTCCAAAGCGTAGTAGGTCCATATGGAGAAGAACTCCATGGACTCTCTTTTAAATTATAAACTGTCAACCTATACAGCATCGAAAGAAAACACACACACATTTTTTTATAGAATAGAATAGATATTTGTTTTGCAAATATGGGATAATAGGTGTTATGATACATTAAAGCTCAGCCATATTTCACCATTCGACATGCAAAAATTGATATTATGATTCACCAAAAGTCAGAGCAATTCAGCAAAAAAAATCTCTGATATAAACTCAGTCACACTGTAGTACGTTTTCTCCATAAAATAAAAATAACAAAGTCTTCTCTTAAACATCACTGTTGTCAAGTCTTTTCAACGACTTGGTAATTTATTGTAAATAATTGGGGCCATAAAATAAACACTTCTGCGCGTTAATTGACGCGTTTCACACATTAATTGACACAATTTACTATTGTCACGCCTATTTCTTGAGAATACATCAGCTAGACGTTCAAAACGACTTGGATTTTGCTTTACAAACATAGCTACTTCAAAAATACAAAAACAATGAAGTGTCAAGTTATTTTACTGCTAAAAATAAATTGATTTGGCTACGTTATACCACTCTCAAACGTAACGAATCGTCATGGAGTATCATGTTACCCAGTAAGTGAGTTGTGGAGGTCAGATAGGCGACTGTGCAAAATGTGCATCCGCTTAGACTAGAAGCTGACCCCGACATATGGAAAAGGCTAGGCAGCCATTGATGAGGACGATGATCAAACGAAGCGAGTCGCCAAAACGCGATGCAGCATTTATGTAATTGCAAAAACACTGGTCACTGCACCGATGCTAAAAGTAGCATGTCTGCTAGGGCCCTAAGTACGTCACAAGTAATTACTTGAAGAGATCCTGTAAAAACGGTAGGTACTTGGCGCCTGAGACACGTAAAGTTACTTCATTTGAAGTTTGAACACGGCTCAAAAACACACAATTAGACAGCGAACTGTTACACAATTATAAGTAGGTTTCGGGAACTTTTACTACAGGTTGAGTAATTTATCTAATGGCAGAACATACCCAAGTTTATCCAACTCAAAATTAATAGGTATCCAGATAATATATAGACAGAAAATCTACGACTCCACCAATGCCACAATAATTAATCAAGATTACCGAGAAGCTATTATACCTACATATTCTGTTGTATGTATTCATTTCATTTCGTTTAACTTATCCGTGCTTCTCAAGAGCTACTTGTAATTCAATCAGCAACACAATACGAAATAAACTTGACTCAGTACCGGAGATATTAAAAAAACGTACGTCGAACAATAGACTACAAAGGAATATAAAGGGTTCGCCTTTCAATCGAGACGTGAACACCTACATTGTACAGATACCTACCAATATTGGAAGAAAAATATAATACCAGCCAATATGGTAATTTGGCCCTTTCTCGCCAGACATAAAAGGCAGAGGAATTAATAACCACCACCTTATTTTTATAAGACTAGAATATATAAACTTAGAAACTATGTGAAAAAGTTACTTTAGTATGTTTTTACATGGTTACAGATTTTTATTCATACTATTAACATTAAAATAAAATATCCTAACCTAACTAAAACTTGGAATCTTGTGGCGTCACAAAATTCCTCCGCATGGCTGTCGACTGGTAATGTACCCAAGAGACTGGCGGCATTACCACGTTGTTTGGCAATGCTTAGCCTCTGGCCAAGGTAAAAGCCAGCCCTTGGGTCACGGGAAGTATCAATCAGCCAGTTTGGAGATTTCGTTGAACAAACCATAAGCAGGTAGTAATAGGTACTTGGCAAGTTTCAAACCTGCATCCTACGCTTGGAAAACGGGCTCCGAATCTCCGGGTCAGACATGGAAAAAATGTATTCGGTCAAAAAGTGGTGTTTATTTTAAATTAAATAAAATGTTGGACCTACTAAATAAATTTAATTCTCAACTCAACTCAACTGAAAGCATTTATTTCAATTAAACCATTTACAGGCACTTTTGAATTGTCAACAAGTCGGTCAGTTACAAATATGAAGCTAGTTGCCCATTCCAAATAGTAGGTTCCTATGGAGAAGAACGGGCAAGAAACTCCACGGACACTCTTTTAAAATAAAATATTTGATTCAAAGTATTGGTTACATCATTCTTATTGAAAATATATATGTGAGAACGATGCAAAACGTCAGAAGCGGCCGTGATAAAAAAAAAACAATTCAAAACTAAAATAATTAAAAATAAGCCGTGGCAGCTAAGAGATGACCAGTCCCAACTGACAGCACCCGTTCACGAACATGACGCATGGATCAGCACCATTCAGCTCAACCATTTTGAAGGGAGCTAAATGATCCAACACACACGCCACCATCAGCGAGACATCTGAGTGAGCATGACATACTCTCAGCTGCCAGGACATATTCAAGTCAACGAAAGACATATTACCCGGTAAATGGTAGCTCTATTGTACATAGTACTCACACCTGTGTTATGCAATTATATAATATAAAGGAGATTGAGTTTATACAATGAAAAGATAGTCTTACAATCTTCAGCAGCTCCAACAGTATTTTCAAATGTTAATCAATTAGTTGAGGAGCAGGACCAGCATTGAGCCAAGCATTTCTATCAGCGATGTAATCCCCCAATTATGCCTATAATATGCCTGCTTGCATAGTGTGCGTTTTATACAAGATTTGAATTTCATCTCATTCAGTTGAAGTGTGTGGGGAGGAATTTTGTTATAACATTTTAAACAGTACCCCATGAAAGATGAGTCTACTTTAGCCAGTCTGAAACCTGGTTGAGCTAATAGATCCCTACTTCTAGTACTATAATTATGTCTTTCGCCTCTTTTACTAAAAAGATTTTTAGAATTTTTAATGTCAACACAGTCATATTTTCATACACAAAAATAAACTTCGTTAAACAAATAATTATTTAGTTTTTACGACGAACTGGCATACAAATTGCAAGTTAAATATTTATACAAAACGAAAAAATATGCTAATGGAACCTTTCAGACATGTATTTCCATGAATTATGTCGAGTCGGCGAATGTCTGACAGAACACATTAGTATTACAAAAGACGGGATATGTTAGATTAAAATATTAAGTAAAAAAAGTTTGATAAGGATGGTAATTAAACATTCACCAAGTCAACAGGGGCAAACCCTGAATTTCTTGTTAGAAAAAATTGGTTATCGATTACAATCTTTATTAAAAATTGAGTTTTGGCTTTTCACTTATAGTAACCACGTTACATTAATCCTGCAAAAGCCAAAGAACTACATTTCCAAAACAAAAGAATTCGCAGAATAACAACTACTTGTAATTCAGCTCAAATAGCAAGTGTCAGCTGTGAGAAACATGTTTTATGGAGCTCGCTATTGGGACCCTTCAACGTTATTCCCCACTAGTATACGTGGCTGTTCTACTAATTCCGAGCAAAAAAAAACACTTTAGAATATTCTCATAGGTAATAATGAAAAAGATATTAATGGCAACAAGGTTTTGTGTCCGGAATTCTCTGGGCCTTAGTTCTGCACACGGTAGGCTCTGTCTGTATCCACAAAAGAATCACGTTCTTAATTTGTTCAGAAATTACTTTTTCTCAAACATGCTTGGAAATCTGAGCATTATTTTGACAACCTTCCTTGAGATTTAAAATCGAAATTGCTGTACTGGCCAAATACATGCGAGCAGCGGCCACCAAAAGTTGTATGAAAATTCATATCTGTCGTGGTTTAGCAATCAAATAAATTACATAATAATATGAAGGATCTTTTACTCCGAAAAATGGCAACCAAGGAAGTAGTTTATCAAAGGGTTTATTTAAAGAGAAAAAACAAATGAACATATTGGCGCCTGAAAAATTATCGTTGTTCGTCATTGAATCTGAAATTTATAAATAATTTACTTAGTTTGAATTTCCGCGCATTATTTGAGAAAAGCACTATACAAGCCTTGGCCGCAACCGCAACAAACCGTGTAAATGTGTGCCTCGGCTTCGCCTCGGCCCACATTTACACGTTCGTCCATCAATGCCTCTTTTGCTGGCCGCTGCAGTAATGTCCCTACTGTTTGTGTGTTTCTTGGATGATATAAATACCCTATCATAATTACTAGCGGGTCAATCGCGTAACACACTATCAGTAGCAATGGGTTTCATTTTAACAGTTCAACAATATTCATTGCATTATTTACGTTTTTCAGCAGACAGATTTTTCGAACACAAGAAGCAATGGATTAGCAATATACCTCAAAATCATTCAGATTGTGATTAATAGTATATTACGCAATTAAGGTGGTGGTGTTGGTATTTTCTTTTGAAATCTTTAAATTTTCGTACTGTTTTCATATTCCTACCAGGTACACACGGCTACATATCAAACTATAAATTTCCAGTTTAAGCTGATCTCGCATTGTTTAGGATTTCCGTACAATACTGGATATGTATAGCTTGAAATGTAGATGTGTGTACCATTACGATTTTAATTTTTAAATGCAATTTTAATTAATGTTCAAAAACACCAAAGTCAATAGTTACATAATAGAAAATGAGTAATAATGTTATTTTTTTCAACAGATACCTCTAACAATGCTACAGAAGCGATCAGTGTTCCCGAAGATGAACGACCACAGCATATCACCGAAGGAGAATGAGCTGAAAGCTCTCTCAACATTCTTCACCAAGTCATGCATCGTAGGGAAATGGTCGCCGGATCCTAAGACCAATTCTTTCTGGAGTACGTAGACTTACTAATAGTTCTCTGTAAAATCCCTTTCTTGCATTGTGGGCCAATAATAATAATAGGTTTACTAAGTACTTGATTGGTCCTTCATGGCTTGCTAAAGAACTTGTTTTCAATAAGACAAAGTTTGATCATGACGCATGCGGTAATGTGTATTGAGATTGCGTAATACAAAATAATGAAATTACCATATTGACGAAGAAAAGAATACTAATGTTTTGAAAGTTATTGTTTCGGAAAATAAATGACTACAAATGAAATATAAATTAAACAAGACGTTGTTGGCGTTTTTACGGCAGGAAAATGTTGAGTCGACATTCAGTAAATATAAAGCATTTTATCCTCATCGTGTTCTTTGAAGGTTCTTACTGTACGTATATTCAAGGCCCTTTATTTTGAAAAGCACGGAATTCGACGATTAAACACGTACATTTATGTAACAAAACAATTCGTGCAAATCTTAGCGGATTTGCTAAATCGTATTATAACTTTACGTTGCTTCCATGCCAAGAGCTAAGCTGTTGTGTTTGTTAAAACAATAAATCTCACATTAGGCTTACATAATCATATACAAGCCTAAAACCTTTGTTAGTTTTCAACGAACCATTTTTCTTGGGGCCTAAAATGGACGCTTTGGCAGAATCATAATATGATCTGCGTACAATTCATGTTCCGCAATTCATCTGTTTGACAGTTTTGTATGGAGTTTCGTAAAATGTTCCAGAAATTATAATTGCTTTAATGAAGTCTAATGTCAAATAGCAGCTGTCAAACAGATGAATTGCGGGATGTATGAATTGTACGCAGATCATATTATGATTCTGCCAAAGCTTCCATTTTAGGCCCCCTTGTCGAAATCATTTTCGTCCCCGGGAAGTCCTTTCTACTAACCCTTGCTTCGTCCGTAACGGAAAATGTCCTAAAAGGTTGTTTTAATAAGGAATATGTAATATTTTCAGAGACCCAGTACAGTCAGTTATGTTCTATGTGCGAGCATCCCGACAAATGTGACTATCCGGACAACTACAGCGGGTACGAGGGGGCGTTGAGGTGCTTGGCAAGTAACGGTGGCCAAGTTGCCTTTACCAAGGTCATTTACGTCCGGAAATTCTTTGGGGTAAGTAAAATAAAATAGCTTTTATTTTACAGCAGGCCCAACGTTTTAAAATGGTCTTGATTGTGATCAAAGCCGTAAATGTTTGCAAAAGAATTCGAGGATTTTCTGTAATCCACAGTGTGGTCCTAAGGGATTATGACTTGAAGTCATTTCATGAGTAGGTCTCAGTCTCTTGTATATTTTTATTTCTGTACATTTTGCGAGAATAATAATTTTAGTTCTTCCCTTGCGCGAACCGTTTTAAATTCATTAGCTACTCCAATGTGTTCCAATTTTGCTTTCAAATTGAATAACCTACAAACGGTTGCTAGTTCAATTTCAGTACGTAAAAGCTTAACTTGTTTTCACAGCGTATCCCAAATATCCTCCTGTACTAATCCGGGAATCGGATTCTCTGAAATCACTTTGCCCCGTTCAATGTACACTGACTTTCAAATTTCGGAGCGACTCAGTCACCTGTAAACCTTTTAGATTGGATTATATAAATCCGAAAATGCAAATAGCTTTCAGGCTAGAGCAGATTCTTGCTCGGTTGTGAAGTGGAGATAGGAAATAGGTTTTTGAATATACTATAAAGACATTTACTGCCTGCTGATGGTGATAATAAAAATCGTACGATATGGTGCGCTAATATCGTCATTTCGCGAAGCATTTTTGATTTGTGCCTCAGTTTATTTCATCATCTGGTCTTGGACGTCCTTTTAAATAAGAAAATGTTTAAATCTATTCGTTTGTCTTCCTAGCCATATTCAAGAATTAAGCCTTAATAAATTCAAATGTTTCATAAAGCGGAAACTGTGCCAGAAAGCATTTTATACTGTTAAAGACTATATTGAGGACAAAGAGGCTTGGGCTTGAGCTGCTCCAATTTACAGTGAATCTTGATTTGATTTTTTTGCCAACTATCTATATTTTTCTTTTTTTTTATATCTTTTTACATAAACAATGACATGAATATTTATTTTGTAAAATATTATATTATTTTAATTATTATTAATTACTATGTGCATTGTTTCTTTTTTTTATTCTCTTAGTTTTAATGCTGGTCTGGCAGTTTGAGTACTATATGCGGCCTAAACAAATGTCCTTTCTTTGGTATTGTTCGTCGAATCGCTGAGCTCCTTATGTTTTGAGTTGAACTGCACGATAACTGACAAATGCGTGCACTGACTGGACAGGTCCACTCAAATCTGTGTGGTTCTTTCGTCAAAAGACCATGTCAAACACCAATATCCTCAAATGATCTAACCAAGATTATATCCGTATTTTATATACACATTGACATTGATGAATTTTATATATACAATGACATGAATATTTACTTTGTTAAGTAATATTATAGATTGTTTTAACTAAGTATTGTAAATGTGAAGAATTTTTCTTTTGACCAAGATTATGTCTGGACTTTAAAAGAGACTGTGACCTCTGAGTTTGTTTCGGCCTTTCTTCTCAGAGTAGTCGGATACGAAACGCCGACCTCATCTAGTTTTTTTTTTTTTTTTTTTAATATGATTGACGTGTAAAAGTGTAAGCTACTTACAGAAATAAATCATTTATCATTAACGTTTGATATTATTGATTATATTATTTATTTCTTCACTAACAAATTATGGATGTTCTTCTGAAATAAAATGATTATTATTTTTAATACTTTCATAACACGAAATTATTCATAACCAAAACCGTTTATAATGCAGCAATTTAGGATAATTAAACAATAATCGGGAAATATAATCAAGCTTAATAAAAAAACTAAAAAGCCGCAAAATTGATACTGCGTACTTGCCATCAAACAAAAGTCTTCATACATTCCAGCTTTTTTCTTCAGAAAATTGCGATTGCCATTCAATGAAGAAAAATGTAATATCCAGAGATTATTAATATTCTTTGCTTTATTGAGCTTCGTCTATGCACTTACTAAGTACAGTAGGCTGCACGAAGTCGTAACACTTTGACCTTCATCTGACCTAGCGTAGTACGGCGTTTCAATAGAACGCGAGGCCAGCTTAATTGGGTAAAACAATATCCATAATCACAATCTGAATGATTTTGAAGTATATTGCTAATCTATTACTTCATTATGTTTGAGAAATTTGTCTGCTCAACAAGGTAAATAACGCAATGAATGTTGTTAACCTGTCTAAATTAAACCCATTGCTACTGATACGCAGTTACCCCGCTGGTTTTTGTTACCACTGACGTGCGGCCTAGCGTACCTACCCATTACTCGAGGGAAATCACGGCTGCGTCGAAACTAGAAATGGAAAATGAAACAAAAGTGAGCTTTAACAGAACATTTCTGCACGTAGTCAAAATTAATGTCGGCATTCTATATGAGTGAGGTTGTTTGATATTTTGTGTTGACTGGAGTAGTTTTATATTTTTTTTGATTCTTTCATTACCTACGTAAACTACGGGGTAATTTGCGTAACACACATAGAATGACAACATGGGTTTCATTTTGACAGATCACCCACGTTCATTGCGTTATTTACGTCGTTGAGCAGACGAATTTCTCAAACCTATGAAACAATGGATTAGCAATATCGTTAAATACTCTCAGATTGTTATTGAAATTGTGTTACGCAATTAGGGAGCTGTTTACCTTTAAATATGTTTGAATAGTGTATTATTTTTGTGGAAATAAAGCTCATAAACTTTCTATGACGTACCCTCTTATATGCTGCGCAAAACATTTCGAAGAACGCCAATATACTTTACCAAAAATGATTGATAGGTACATACTCGGAAAAATATGTGAGCTTATCCTGATTTGATGGATTGGAGTTTAGATTCTACTTATTTAAAAGTACGTTACGTTCTATGATGTAGCCTTGCTTCCTAACATTTTCTCTGTATGATAATATATAGTGTAATAATATAATAGTGACGGCTCGGTTGGCGCAGTGGTTAAGCGATTGACTGCTGCGCTGCGTGTCGCGGGTTCGATTCCCACACGGAACACATATTTGTATGACCTATAAGTAGTTGTTCCGGGTCTGGCTGTTTGTGTATGTGAATTAAATGTTTGTAAACGTACCCACAATACAGGAGAAATTCCTAGTGTGGGGCAACGATAAAAAAAAAAAAAAAAAACTATTATAATAAATCGTTGATTACAATAAGATTGTCCTATCCATTATAAGTATTGTATTCGGTCTCTCTGGCCATCAAGAATAGGGAACACGCACGTTTGTGGATAGTAACATTTGAACTACGGAAATTCCCTACAGAAATAAAAGCACTGTGAATATCAAATTGTTGCAATTGACGTGCGGTTATCTGTAGGTACTCAAGAACAATTTTCCATGCAACTTATTTAATAGAGGATGTACCCTTAATAACTTTATGCTCTTTTCTCTAGCTCCCAGTAGGCACAACTCCGGCTGGAACAGCAGAACAAAACCCTGATGGATACAGCTACCTCTGTGTGGATGGATCCAAGGTTTCTGTGAAGGAAAAGGCCTGTTCTTGGGCAGCCAGACCCTGGCAAGGACTGATAGGCCACAATGATGTACTAGCACAGCTGTCTCCTTTGAGAGAGAAGATTCGGCAGTTGTCTGTGATTGGTAAGTTTTGTATTTTACTTAAGGCATCCCTTCGAAAACAAAAATAGCGTAACACACTAGTCTATCAGTAGCAATGGGTTTAATTTTGACAGTTCAACAACATTCTATGCATTATTAACGTTGTTGAGCAGAAAAAAATCCAAACATATGAAGTATTGGATTTGTAATATACTTCAAAATCATTCAGATTGAGATTGTAGTGTGGTAAGGGTGCAGGCTCCTAGGACAACAGGTGTTTATCATTTAAAAAAGATTTTTCAGTAAAACTGTTGGCACTTGTTCCTGTTCATAATGAAAAACACAGCTTTTCACTTAAACTTATTTCCCTAGAACGCAAAATTGCGGAGTTGTTAAACAGAAAAAAAAGGGACAACTACGTCATGAAATTAAAAATTAAGAGCAAAAAATTATAAGTACCTAATCAGATTAACAGGCAGAAAGTTTTATCTTGATTTCTGTCGCTTCACAATTATTAAGGTACAGCTATTTAAATTTCTTGATGGAATTTACGAAGACAGCTATCAATATAACACCTCGTTACCCTTAACCGATTAAAATCCAAAATTAAATTGTACTTCAGCTCTCCTGTCGTAGGTCTCCTCGGTCCTATACCATAAAACTTTACAATTACAATTTACACATTTGTAAATCTTACTAGCGCGTGTACCCGCGGACCGTATATTTTCCAGAATTGTAAACTTTTAAAGTGTTGTGGTAAGGGAAAGGCCCTGGAAGATATTTCTGATGAAATAAGCATTATAGTACCCATCCAGACGTTAATATGGCATATTATTTTAGCAAAAGTTCAGCATTGTAGACTATCCTGCCAGGGTTGCGACTTTGCGAGTTTGTCCGAAAGGGACAACGATAAATTTATTTGTCATAAAAACACAGATGGGAACCTAGGTGATTCATTATAAAATAGTGTACATTGTATACATCTGTTTCTATGGTAAAATCTGTACTCAATTATATAACCCTTTTTTTTATTTTTTTTTTGGGTGGGAAATTATCAAATAACTTCTCCCGCTCCAATGCCTGCCAGGGTTGTGAGTTTGTCCGAAAGGGATATCGTGGCCCTGGCACACAGGCATCTGAAGGAACACGGGTGGGTTTTAGTCAGTAAAAGTCTGACACGCCCTCCCGCTAGCGGGAGAAGTTATTTGATAATTTACCACCACAAAAAAAAAGAAGCATTGTAGACCATCGTCTCTGGTCTCTATTGACTGTGTGACAGTCTCTTTCTTGACTCGATGTGCTATCTCGTATTAACGCCTAGATAAATGCTTCCATGCATAATCAGCCTATAATATTCCCACTGCTGGGACACAGGCCTCCTCTCTGTGAGAGGGAGTGGGCCGTAATCCACCACGCGGGCCCAGTGCGGGTTGGTAGATGTCACATGTCTTCGATTTTTTTGGTTCTAGGACATGCCGGTTTCCTCACGATGATTTCCTTCACCATTTTAAGAGCCAAGAATAAATACTGATCGTTTTGTTCAGCTCGTTGGTCTAGTGGTCGCAAGCACGACTGCTGAGCATGAGGTCCCGGGTTCGATTCCCAGGTCGGGCAAAGTGATATTGGGATTTTCCATTAGGAATTTCTCAGAAGCAGCCCGGAGTCTGGATCTGTGCCCGGTTGATGACAATAGGCTCGCCCCCTATTTCATGGGACTTATACATAACTGGCGAAATGTGGGTGTACTATTAGGTACACCTCTGTCTAACCCTTTGGGGATTACAGGCGTGATATTATGTTGTTATGTTGTTGTAGTTTTAATAATTCTCTTTTTACACCCGGCTACTCATCAAGCTATACATTTCCAGTATACGCTGACCTCTCATTCTACAGAGATCAACTTATACTGGAACTGTATAAATTGATGTGTAGCCGTGTGTACCCAAATGTTACTATAAACTGCTTTGTGTTTAGGCTCCCGCAAAGAGGCGTGACGCGATTCTGCTAACAGAATTTCCATGAAATTTGATAGAAAATGTTCTACTAGATTCGCGTCGTGCCTGTTTCCTCAGCATTTAACAATAATCAAATCCTTAGACAAGTATTCCTGTTAATTTAGGTGCGAAAGACAAACCGTCATGGTTCACACAGGTGCTAGGACTATCTGATAAGATCTACCACGTCGCCGACAACATTCCCATAACACCATCAGTTTACTTGAACAAGGCGAACTACACCGAGGTCATCGAGAGGGGCCACGGACCGCCAGAACTGATCGTCAGGTAAATATAATTGAACTGGTGTTTGCGTCATTGTATAATGTTGAATGGCTTTGCATTTGCTCGTTTTACTTACGCTCATCAGTGGTTACAAAAAGAGTAGAAAGTATGTTGGGTTAATTTGGTGCTGGGCTAAGACCGTTCGAATCAAATTTCCAAGTAATTTGGCTATTTTTTTGACGTGACAACATTGTGTTCTGCATCATTTTATTTGGCTCGACAATCGGAGCAATTATTAAAAAAAATATATAGTACCAGCATTCGATTCGTACGGTCTTATCTCGGCGCCAAAATAACCACATATTTTACTTTGATGAGTTTCACGTCTGTGGAGTTTCGCTAGCTAATTTAATTTGACCCTGTATAAGCTGGCCTCTTGTTTTATTGAAACTTCGTACTACGCTAGGCCAGCTCAAAGTCAGTGTTACCACTGACGTGCGGTTGGCTGTACAATTGTACACGCGGCTACACATCAATGTGTCTATGTGTACATCCATAGTATTTATGTTGGACGGCTTTGCACGTTGTAAGGCGGATTATCTTGTCAGGTCAGTAAAACCAGGTTTTATGGTGTTTGTGCATAATTTTATTGTGAATAGGATTGGGAATTGTAAATTGTTAAATATTTATTTGATACATAAATGCCTAAGTATACGTACGGTTAGCAACAAATATCGATTAACACTAACTTTTAGGGTCCCCGCACACGGGCCACCGGCCACCAACCACAAAACGACGCCACCGGCATATTTCCTGTAGTTTTCATACATTTTATATGGACTCGCCGCACACGGTTGACGCCGCCGCGCCGGTGGCCGCCACGCGCTACGTATACTATACGTAAACTAGCTTCTCGTGGCGGCGTTTGTGGCTGTGGCGTGAAGCCCGTGTGCGGCGACACTTACATAGGTACCATCTAAATTGATACGAAATGCTTCGATAGGTACGCACTTACATTGCTTTTCTGCATTTTATGTTATACACAGCTAAGAGTTAATACCTACTCTTAAATTTTTATTTTATATTAGTATCGATAGTTATTTTATGAATATTTCGCACAATAATTAAGATTTACGCCGGCTGTCGCTGAAGTGCCAACTTTGCTGTTGAGGGTGAAAGAGTTTGTGACATTGATTCAAGGCTCGTGCAGACGCGATATCGCGCCAATCTGCACGAGCCTTCATTCTAATGTTTAGTACCTATAAGATACCTTATAACTTCTTAATCCTACATATCACACTAATAACTGTTAACTGCTAAAATTGAGAGACAGGCATAATTATCTACACAGGCAACAATACCTAACACGATTCTCTCGTTCCCATTCCACATAGGTAGGTACGTAAATAAATAGGTACAAATAACCTCAAAATACAGCAACATTGAAACAAGAAAACCCGCCTACAGCACAATGCACCGCACCCCTCCTTTTAATCTCCCCTCATGAGCTGAAAGCGCGGCCTACATCTGTGAAAGACATTTGACACACTGACCTACAGGTAATGCGTGACCTCTGGCTCCCGAGAGTCGCGCAAACGACGTGATTATGATAAGAAGAGATATTTATATATATCATTACATAACTACTATATTTTCTAGTTTTCCTATGTTTAATTCACCCAAGTTATATGTATTTTAAGTACGCAATAAAACAGACGGTACATTCTATAAAAATCTCACTTAAAAAAAAAAACACCGGATTGACACTACTGCAGGCATAGCATGACGCTTTCTATTTCTACTCTACTATAGAATAGAAATCGCTTGTCTACCGAAAATGTTCTACTGTCTACGGAAACGTCATTTTTGTCTACTCTTCCGTCGACAAAACACTTATCTACGGTTCTCTTGCTAAGCCTGCTGATACCTTACTTCAAAGTTTTCACGGTGAGATTTATACAGAACAGATCGGCTGTTACCACCCTACCTGTTACCATATGCAATCCCTCTACATCTGCTCCCCAGTTATCGTGTTCAGCGTGTACTGGTAAGCGGCGCGTGCGCGTATCGGCACATTGGCTGTATTAATGCTCACAGAGCTCAAACTTGTCAAGTCTGGGCTTTGCAGGAAAACCCATAGGTGTCTCCCAATAATATTTGACACATCCTACGGGTTTTACGAGCCCTAAAACGACCACTGAAAGTTCTCGCCATGACCATTTTCACATTCATATATTTCGATTTTCCCATCTCTCTCTGGCTCTTAAGATAGAAAGATGAAAACAAAAAGAAATATCTATTACCAGTATTCCAAACAAAGTAATATTCCATAACTTGATTTTATAAAGAAAGAAAGAAAAATATTTATTTGGGACACGCACAAGAAATACAAAATGGCATTTAAAACTAACAATATACACAAACAAAAACAAGACTTGTGCAATGCCAAAAAGGCTCCTATCTCAGCATAATGCTGCGATATAACTCGATCGGCCTTTCAAAAGTTGGTCATAGAATCTCAAAGCGGGGTTGCGTTGACTTTGTGGGATAAAGCGAAACCCCGTCATGCCATTTTTTATATCGCTCACCTATGCTGATAGCTATCACATTGTAGGTCGAATTATTGTGTTGTTACCTACGACCGTCTATTGATAGGTGATAGTGATAGGTGGGGAACTACAGAGCCTCAAGTCTGCTATTACAATAGTGTCAGAATGGTCGATCATTGATTTCATAATTGTTGATTTTGACAAGTTTGGTAATCTACTATTATAATGGCGTCATTATGACTTTCCAATGGTCGGCCACTGACACTAAATTGAAAGAAATTGCATATATTAGTAATCTGGTACATAATGACAAATGAATGACATTTCTACTAATGGGTTTTATAATAATGGCAATACGACAGTGCCATTATAATAACACAATTATATTACGAGAATATTGACCGACCAATGATCGACCATTATGAATTTACCAGATTACGAACTTTTAGCAAAATGACAATGGCATGACAATGGGATTGTGTTGGAATGACTGAATTTATAAAAATAGCAGACTTGGGCCCCAGGTGTTCTTACCAACCCGCCTATATTTACCCTGCTTTTGGTTACCTGTCCACTGAATGAATGTGGCAATAACAAGTAAGAGGGGTTACTGCTTATGCATAGAGATATAAAAAATATTATTTAAGCTCTTATGGATATCGATCCACACAGCTGATATTTAACCACGAGGAAAAATACTGACTTGTTGGTCAAGATGTCACGATCCCAAAGTGATTTATGGTTTTCCATTACAAATATACTCAGTTACATACAGCAGCCCAGGGTAATATTTCTGCTTCGATAAAGGTTATATAGGCTCACTTCCTCTCCCATGGGACTTAAAACATGACAAGCGAAAAGGTAGATCGATTTAAGTAGGTACCTGTTTTAACCCCTTCAGAAAAACCAGCGTGAAAATCATATTTTGTCTTATGTACTGAGCACACAGTGTATGAATTTATACAGGTGAGACTAACATTCTGACCACCCCACAGGTTATGCGTGACATCAAACGTAGCTCTCGCGAAGTGCCACCAGATGGCCGTGTTCGCGTTCAGTCGCGACATTCGACCGCGCCTCGACTGCGTTCAAGAAGCCTCTGAAGCTGACTGCCTGAAGAGCGTACGTATTTTTAGCTTATGTAAGGACTAAGGGTTATCATTACTGAGCTTTGGTGAATACCTAATCACCTACTTCAGTTAAGTTTTGACGATCATATCATCTATCCTCGTTGAAGCCTACAAATGTGCTGGCAGTTTGAGTATCATGCATACTGTAGCGTCGTAATAGTCAGTAAGACCGTGCCTTCTTAGTGCAGTGATAGCCTAGTGATGTGACCATCGGACTACCAAGTCATAGGTCTCGAGTTTGAACCCAAGGCACACACCTCTGACTTTTCGGATTCATGTGCGTAGATATTGTATAATTAACACTTGCTTAAATAACTGTGAAGGAAAACATCGTGAGGAAACGGCATGCCTGAGAGATATTTCTCAACGGCATATGAAGCCAAGGGCGGCATAAAAACTCTGACATCAGGTTGGTCACTAACCACATGAAAAAGAAATAAAGAAGGAAGATCTTGCCAATTTCAAACAGTACAAGTCTAGAACAACTCCAATAGGCATTTTGTACCCAACAGCAGATAATTTCCTTCCTGTAAGAACCTATAGGTACTTACATGTTCCATCTTCGTTATTTTGTTGCTGAAAAATAGCATCTATTGGCAGCAATAGCAGCTAGCTGATAGTTTAATTGCTTGGAATTGGCATAGGTACAGGCAATAGTGCTTCGGTTATCCGGTCCAGTGTGTGCCAGAGAGCTTGTCTTATGCATACTCAATTACTCATAGCTATTCTTAATTGGCTCATTTCCCGAAATCTTGAGCAGTAACGATTGTTGTGTTTGAAAATATTTGGGCTTCTTTGATTTTAATTTCCGCTTGCTTGGAAACTTCGTTTGGTTATGTTCCAATTTTCCATGGAATGACTGAAATTCTCCGCATAGGATCTTTGAAGTGTATCATTCATTTTAAACTTTGTATTTATGTTAAGAAATTGCGGGAGCGTTTTACAACTTGTTTCGTGAGGGTTAATTGGTTGATCAACTTTTGCGGAAGCATACAAAAATATTGGAAAAGATGGGAAAGATTGATTCGTTTTGACTCAAATTTTGCATTAATACTTTATACGTATACATATACATCCCTTATAAACTTATTATGCAGGTATAACATAAATTTGTTCGGCAGCAGCAAGTTTTATGATTTTACAAACACAGAAATCAGAATCTCCAAAAAAAATATTATAACCGAAAATATTGACTCTATAGAGGTATGAGGAACAGCTTGTAAAGATCACTCATCCTCCATAGAAAAGGGAGGGTCTTCCGACCAGACGGGTGTGGTGGTGTCTGGTGGACGTTTTTTTTTTTTTTTTGTGAATGGCATCTCGCATTTGGCCTTGAGAGGCCGTGACTGCTTAACCGGTCTTTCCTGTGGCTGCCCTAAGGTATTAGCTTAAAGCCTCCAGCCAGTAGCGTAAATATAAGTATTAAAAACTAAACGACAGCGCTCTAAGGGCACCCCCTGTGCGGTACGAACCTCGGCTTAGGGCGTCGTTGGGGAAAAACAGCAAATTGGGGACGGGCTGGATCGAAAGTTTAAATTCATGATTATTAACGGGGATTACTATTAAATGCTACGGCTCACTCAGCCTCGGGGCTGGCGGTTCGACGTGCAAGGGACGGGGGGAACAATTCATTCTTGAAATTCGCGTGGTACCTCGGCGGCGAGGACGGAATGACGGTTTGTATTTGTGCACTGTACTTGTGGTCCTATTGCTTTCCTGAAGGAGAGTAATGGGGTCATCCGGGTCTGAGAGAGTATGCCTAGGTCGCCGAGTCTGACTAATTTGAGAAGGCCTATAGCTAGCTGCCTGCACAACCAAGGGGTTGCGATGTCTATCTGCGGACTCGAAGAACCGCTTTGTCGCGCGTTTCATGAACTGCTTGATAGTGGGGATTCTAAGATCTACATGAAGGGTTTCGTTCCGAACGAACCATGGAGCGTCCGTAATTTTACGGAGAAATCGGTTTTGAAGTGCCTGCATTCTATGAATGAGATGGGGACGGGCGTGTGCGAAAGCGGCACACGCGTACGTCATAATCGGCCGGATGCACGCTGTGTAAATACGCAATTTGCCCTTAAGGGACAACTTGCTGCGTGAGTTCAGAACGCAATGAAGCCTACCGAGAGCGAAAGCGGCGCGTGAACGCACTTGCTTTATGTGCTCAGCGAACGAAATGTGATGATCTAAGATCACACCAAGATATTTGGCTCGCTTCTCCCAATGGATAGGCTTGCCGAACATTTTGATCTGTCGTGGTAGGTCCGGTCTACGCCGGGGCCTAGAAAAGAGGACCGCTTGGCTCTTATCAGGATTGACCTCGATCCTCCACTTCCTGAACCAGTCACCGAGTCTGTTGACTTCGGTCTGTAGGATGCGGGAGATCTGGTCTTGACTGCGGCCGGTGTAGTAGATGGCCGTGTCGTCTGCGAACAGAGCTAACTGCGCCTTTCTACTTTTCGGGATGTCACTGGTGAACAGCGTAAAAATGAGCGGAGCCAGCACAGACCCCTGAGGGACGCCTGCGCGGATCGGATGAGGGGAAGAGAGCGCACCCTCGATGCGATAGCGGAAGGTGCGGTCCAACAAAAAGTCCCGTAAGATGAGCACGAGACGATCTGGCACACCGAATTTGTATAGCTTATACAATAAGCCGTTGTGCCAGACTTTGTCGAACGCTTTCGCGATATCGAAGAACACAGCACCCGTCACGAACCCGCGCTGGAAACCGGCGCTTATGTGTTCTATGATACGGTGGACCTGTTGTACGCAAGAATGTTGGGTTCTAAAACTGAACTGTTCGTTGGGGATGAGCCCCTTCGTCTCGGCGTAGTCTCTGAGACGCTTATAAATAAGCCTCTCATAGACCTTGCCGAAAACGTCGAGAGAACTTTGACGTCATCGAGGCGATGACGTCAAAGTTTAGGACGGGGCAGAGGTCAAACAAGTGTCTGCCTCGGAGCGTGGTACTGGTACTATTCCAGGCCGGATGTTTGGCGTTGAGTTCACCCGCTATGATAACGGATTCGCTCAGGCCAAAAAGAATTGAAAGATCGTCAGAGAGCAGTTTGAGACCGTCTACTGACGAGGTCGCGGTGGGCGGCAATCGGTCTATGACCTGACATGCCTAGTCTACATGCAGACACTTCAAGACACGAGAGAGTTGGAGGATCAAGAGGGATACAGTATAGAGGGGTTCTATAATAGATCAAGGTGCCGCCCCTGTGGCATCGAGACCTGTCATTGCGAACTATGCGATAACTGACGGGTTCCGATGACTCGGCTTGAGGAAGGTTTCCTGTACTAGGAGAATATCTAACGTGTTGACGCGGAGGAACTCGGCGACTTCGTCGCGTTGTCCCCCCCTAATCCCGTCGGCATTGAAGAAGCCTAACTTGAGGGATCTGAGTTTAGTTCTTGCGGGGGCCGTATTATACATATTAGGGCCGTTTCGCGACGGTGTTGAGGACTTGCGTAATTTCCGGGTACGCATTGAATATGCTCTGGATCTGATAAAGATTGCCAGAGGATTGAGCCTTGACTAATTCCCCGCCATTTGAATGGCGCGAGGAGACATGAACACGTTGAATGTGCTCGTGATCACATTAAATGCGTCTAGTGCGTTAGCGACGGCGCCAACTGAAGTAGTCGCGGGTTTAGGGGGCGCGCGAGTGGTCGCGACGGGAGCGGCTTTAGGAGCTGGCTCAGGTGCACGGGGCGCGAGAGGCGCGCGGGGCGCGGGAGGCGCGCGGGGCGCGGGAGGCACGCAGGGCGCGGGAGGCACGCGGGGCGCGGGAGGCACGCGGGGCGCGGGAGGCGCGCGAGCCGCGGGAAGCGCGGTATTAGCGGCGGGTGCCTGTTGAGCGCGTTGAGCGCGAATATTGGGGTCCATCATCAGAGGTTGAGGAATGAGAGGAGGGGCCATATATTGGCCAAAGGCAGGGAAGGCCTGCTGGTGATTAAAGTAGTTCCACGGACTGGACCTTTGAGGGCTCAGACGCTGCGGAGGTTGGGACAGGGTAGCGGGGTACCCGAGGTGCTCTCGCTGCTGCCTCGCGTCGAAACGCTTGGTCAGCTTCGAGGAAGATGATTTCGGGGCTTTAGGACAGCCACGGTAGTTGGCTGGGTGACCCTGTTGGCCGCATAGGACGCAGCTGGGAGGCTCGGTGCAGAGGGCACGGTCCTTTGGACGGGTGCACTCAGAAGTGCCGTGCTCGCCCAGGCACTTGACGCACCTGGGTTTCGCAAAGCAGTTTTTTTGCGCGTGTCCGTATAACTGGCATCTGTGGCATTGGCCTATGATGCTCGACTTGTGGGGCTTCTGGACGTCGAAGCCCTTAAGGCAGCATATTGAGCTGACCTTGAAAATTGGGTGATGCCCTTCGGTTTGGGAACACACGACAAGAACCATGTCGTATGGGGAACCACCTCTGGATCGGTGCATCCTGTGGACTACGAGGACAGGGATCCCCTGTCTCTCTAGGTCGGCCTTGATATCGTCCGTGGCGATCTCACTGGGGATCCTACGGATCACCACGCGAATCTAACGGTCCTCGGGGAGGGTGTAAGAGTGGAAAGAGATTCCTCTCGCCCGAAGAAGTTTGGTTAGTTCCCTATAATCGTTCGATGTTGGAACGGAAACCTTGATGCCAGGCTGTGTGCTGACGGCACTGGTGAAATTGATCCTAAGATCACTGCACCTTTGTGAAACTTCCGTCCACCTGCCCTTATCTTGAATGATAATGGGTGGGGGACGGGATGCCTTCTTGGAGGCAGAAGGAGTCTTGGCGGACGCGGTCGCGGTACCGGAAATGGTAGCTTGCGACGGCGCGGACGGAGCCGGGGTAGGAGCCCTAGTGACGACTATCGCGGGGGTAGAGGGAGCGGAGGTCGAGGGAGCCTCGATCGCAACCATTTTGCCAGGTTGCGAAGACCTGCTCTTGTTCTTATTCCTCTTGCCAGGACCTGAGGTGATGCCCCCTTCATCTGGTCCAGAGGAGGAAGAACAAGAACCTGTCTCCGCATCCGAAGAGTCGGAGTTTGAATTCGCCGCCGCCGCGTTATTGTGCGCGGGGGCGGTGGTGTCCATTGACACTATCGGACTATCAGACCGACTCTGTGAGTCAGAGTCGTCTGAGTTATTAGCGAGCGCATCGCTGAACTGGGCGAGCCTCGCTGATGGCGTAGCCCTCAACCCACTAATCTGGGAGGCGTACTTCCTGAGGAAGTCCTGGTCCTTGAGGAGGACCTGTCTGACGAATGTCAGTAAGAGGTTGTCCTCCATACTTCCGAGAGGGGGGATCCTAACGGATGAATTTTGGAGCCGGACTCCACTACTAGAAAACAAAGCCTATCGTGGCCCTACGCCTAACTCCCCGGGTGGACTGGCCGGGGATGAGTTTCGCTCTCTGTCGGGTGTAGACAGGGAGGATGGGTACCTATGGTGAGCCCTGAGCTTGTGATCCCGTTGCCAATCTTATTGTGCAAGGGGTTATTTGGTCTAGCGCGAAGGGTGTAGACACACCCTAAAGACACTAGGTGAGTCGCTGTGGGAGGAAAACTGTCACCAGAGCCGACTAGGAGATCCCCCAAGGCCGGTTAATTCTGGGATCCGTCTAAATTATTGCCTCTCCCTGAGGGGGTTCGGCGGGTGCGTTTGGGTCAGCACCCCACTCGGCTTCGTTGGCACCGTAAGGTATCCACCGAGGACCACGAAACTGTGGTTTTACCCAGAAGGGGCCTAGTGAATTTAAATAACGTTTTCCTGTCAGAGAAACACCTGTCTTGAAAAAGACAATTTTTGTGATCCAGGTCTTTCGATTGAATTGATTAATAAATTAATCTACCCAATCAATCGACGATCGGATGTAGTCGGGGCGACTACGAGAGCGTTACGCAAGCGTAACAATACCGGGCACGAGAGAGCGACGGGAGGGCGGGAGCACACCGATAGCAGCACACAACACGGCCGTCCGCAGCGAGATCCGAACGCAGTATCGTTGGCTGCCCGACGGTTGACGTCGGAATGTTGTATATATGCCAGCCGCACGGTAAACTCTGCTTGCGCGATGCAGGATTTGTGTGACGTCAGGTGTTTGATGCGTAGTACGCATGCGGCGTTATAGATGCCGCCACAACTCATTCGAGTTTGTAAATGTTTACTCTGTAGTGTTGAAAATGTTCTTATTCCTAAAGAAAAGTTCTTTCCAGTTTCCCGTAATACTATATACTTGTAAAACACTCAGGTACAAGACAATGGCTCAGACTTGGCAAGTGTCGACGATATGCGAGTGGCGTCCGCTGCCAACAAATACAATTTGCATCCAGTATTCCATGAGGTATACGGAGCTGCCAAAACACCTAACTACGCTGTTGCTGTCGTGAAGAAGGATAGCAGTTACAAGAATATGGAAGACTTGAGGGGTAAAAGGTAAGGACGTGGTTGAGTAATATGAAGGGCAATCTTTTCTGTAGATAAACAGGGTGAATTTTTGAGGAGTTCAAGGCCAAAACTGAGTTACACTATCGCTCAGTGTACACAGCGGCTCGGCTTCGGTTTTCCTGTAAAATTGGGCGCTGTTTCAAAAAACTAAACCTATAATAAAATTAATTACAGGATTAGTTCCCAATCGATCCCATTCCCAGATTCGATAGCAAGAAGAAATAAGTAGGTAGGCCACTTGAAGTAATTATAAAAAGTAAGAAAGAGACCAAAAAACTACCACGTAGTCGAAACTAACTTAATTTACCCAAATCCCTAACAATATCGCCTAACGAACTACCCTCCTGAACGAAAAGTACTTCAAGGAGAAATATCAGCCTGTATTACCTACATCCGGTCCACTAGACACCGACCTAGAGTAGCTGCTTATTGTACTATTGCTTTAACAAAATATGGCGCCGACAGGTCATCTGGACAAATCACTAAGTTAGATTTGTTCTATAAGTAGGTTTCTATAAGAGATGTAAGTATTAAATTATTCTAATGATTAGATATAGTTTTGTAAATACATATTTGTTATGGTCGCGAATCATATTTTGGTCAAGATACACCTGACGCTGACCTGCAAATTGCATAAAACGTAAGGCAAATTAAACTTCGCGGGCTACCACTGCGGATCTACCTTATTATACAGTTTATATCTAATTTCCCGCGTCCCTATTATTACAGTACCAACGAATTTGATCTAAGTTCTCTTGGGATTTTACCAAGCAAATTTTAATGAACGTTCCCTTTGATCTAACTTTTTACTAGGGTTTCTTCGAGCATAGCTCCGAAATCTTCTAAAAAGTAATTTCTTGGCAAGGCAAAAAATATCTACTTTGGGAGTGCTTCAAGATTTTGTCCAGGTTGAACTAAGAATGATTAAAACCATCATCTCTTCATCTACACAAAAAAAAAAAAAAAGTGTCTGTTTGTTCTATAGACAATAGTTACATAACAAAAAAAAACATTTTTTTTTGTCACTTCTGTTTGTTCCGGCTAATCTCCGAAACGGCTGGACCGATTTTGACGGGACTTTCACTGGCAGATAGCTGATGTTATAAGAAAGAACTTAGGTTCCTGTTATTTTAGAAACAGGCCACGCGGGCGAATTCGCGGGCTGTAGTTAGTTTACAATAGGTAACTGAATAGATGATGATCATAGGGGATGCTTTCCATCCTTTCCTAATAGTTTACAACCGTTGCGTAAATTTTTAAAAGCAGGCTCACTTTTAAGGGGGATGCGCTAAGGTAGCCCGCGAAATTCAAATTTTCTTATTTTTTTTTGCAATTTGCAGGTCAGTAACAGGTTGTATGTTGATCTAAATATGATTCGCGGCCATAACAAATATGGCTTTACAGAATTATAATCATTAGAATCAGCATTACAACTCTCTAAGTTCATAAAACCCTACTGAATGATTATTTCAGAAATAAATAAACAAATCAAGAAAAATGCGTTTATTGGCACTACAGCAAAAAATACACCTTTTTGCTGTAATGCCAATACATGCATTTTTCTTTCTTTCTTTCTACTTATAAAAACAGAAAACAATATTATTATAATGTCAAAAAGGCCTCAGCTCAGCATAATGTCAGATGACAACACAAGGTGTACCACCTGACGCTGATTTTCAGCTGCAACCCACGCTTGCATAATACGCACTGCCATACGCTAGAATAATAAACACAGAGAGAAGTGTGTGTCCGTGTTTAATTAATTATGAGAATTAAAGGTGATAATATAAAAAACCGGCCAAGTGCGAGTCGGACTGGCGCACGAAGGGTTCCGTACCATTATCTATAAAAATGGCAAAAAAATCACGTTTGTTGTATGGGAGCCCCCCTTAAATATTTGTTTTATTTTAATTTAATTATTTATTTTTAAAGTGAATATATAACTAAATATTATGTGAATATTTAAAGCGTCTACCTGTTGCCGTTATCTATATCGAGCAAAAAAGCACGTTAGTTGTATGGGAGCTATTTTTGGGGGATTTATGTTATTCTGGTTTTTAGTGTTTGTTGCTATAGCGGCAACAGAAATACCTCATCTGTAAAAAATTCAACTGTCTAACTATCACGGTTCATGAGATACAGCCTGGTGACAGACGGACAGACAGACAGACAGACGGCGCGGCGGAGCCTTAGTAATAGGGTTCCCGTTTTACCCTTTGGGTACGGAACCCTAAAAAGCTCATACACAATAAAATAAAATGTTGTGACATACATGTATGTGTGTGTTGTGTTATGATTAATGGAAAACTAAAATAAATACCCAATAATATCTGTGTAGATACTACAAAAATTATAAATAGAAAGTACCTTCAATGCAAAATCGTGTGATTAGAAATAGTCATTCAATAGGATTTTTCGAAGAGAGTTAGTTGTATTGCCGATTCTTATGATTATAATTCTGTAAAGCCATATTTGTTATGGCCGCGAATCATATTTAGATCAACATATCTACAACCTGTTAATGACCTGCAAATTGCAAAAAACGTAATAAAATTTGAATTTCGCGGGCTAACTTACCGCATCCCCCTTAAACCAAAGCTAATAAAGTGTTTTTTATTTTTAGGTCTTGCCACAATCAGTATGGCAGCTTCAGCGGCTTAGATGCTCCTCTGTACTATCTCATCAACAAGAAGATTATTACGGATGGCCAGGTGAGTAATTTAATATTTTTTTATTAGGTTATTTAAGTTTACCTACCTACATATTATAATTATGTTTAAATGTAATTAAAATTAGGTAGTTAATACTTTAAACAATCTCATGCAGGCATCGGAGACATCTTCTTAACAATAACGACCTAAGGCACTTTTACGCAGTCAGGTTTTTGTTTTTAATTTAATTTTTACTAAATGCATTATGAAAGTCTATACAGTACCTCTAACGAAAAAAACATGTAAGTAAATCTGTCTGTTCCGGCTAATCTCCGAAACGGCTGGACAGATGTTGACGGGACTTCCAATGGCAGATAGCTGATGTTTTACGGAGTAACTTAGGTAGTTTTATATTAGAAAAAGCCACGCGGTCGATGCCGCGGGATGCAGCTAGTGAAAGATATAAATAACGAATCGCGCTCTTGCATCAAAGCTTGGCTTTTATACCAAACTGTGTTATTTTAAATTTTCTGTTTCCAGTAATTCCGTACGTTCCGCTTGAAATAAGTATATTTTTGTAATCACCTTTTAAAACCCTTCATTTTGTATACCCCACCCGATAGGCTTGGCAGGATAGGTACTAGTAAATGTAAGGTGTTATTAGATGACCTACCTATTTTTCTAAGCTTATTTTCTAACAAGTTATCTATATTAATTGTGGAATATATTCCTAGGTAGCATTACATCAACTACCTACTTCTTTCAGTGCATCAAACACTTTGGGGATTTCTTCGCGGGAGGTTCGTGTTTACCCGGAGTCGATAGACCGGAGAACAATCCCAGAGGTACGGTATCACAACTATTCACAATACGTAAGGTGTACAGGGGTCTACTCCAAACATAAATCCGAAGTATCGGCCGAATGTTCGGTCGTTTCTTTACTACAGCTAACTAGCGATGACTACGGCGAAAAAAATCAATAAAAGGCAGTCGAAGAGATAAGCCAAAGTCAAAACTATGACTTGAAGTCGGGTAAGAACTCAAAGTCAAAAAAGGAAATTAAGGAAGTTATAAAACGGCCGAACATTCGGCCGATACTTCGGTTTAGCGCTTCGGAGTAGACCCCCTGGGTAGTTTAGAAACTATCGCGCTTTATTTACTGTAGCGTTTTTCCGGCTTATCGCTAAAGTCAGCTGTGATAAAAGAAACGGTGTCCTAAAGGGATATCGTGGCACACAGGCAACGGAAGGAACACGGGTGGGTTTTAGTCAGTAAAAGTCTGACACGACCTCCCCGCTCCGCCCAGAGCGGGAGAAGTTATTTGACAATTACCCACCAAAAAAAAAAGGGTAATTGCGTAACTCACTCACACACAATCCTATTTTGAAATTTCAACAATATTGATTTCGTTATCTATTATACGTAGGTAGATACGTTGTCGAGCTGACGAATTTTTCAAACATGAAACATAATGTCATTTTTCGAGATCTTCTGTTACAGGTGTATGAAGTATAAATGCCATCATGATTCCAGGGCCTCAAGTCTGCTATTACAATAGTGTCAGAATGGTCGATCATTGATTTCATAATTGTTGATTTTGACAAGTTTGGTAATCTACTATTATAATGGCGTCATATGACTTTAGAATGGTCAGCCACTGACACTACCTACATTGAAAGAAATTGCATATATTGGTAATCTCGTACATAATGACAAATGAATGACATTTCTATTAATGGGTTTTATAATAATGGCAATACGACAAAGCCACTATAATAACACAATTATATTACGAAAACATTGACCGACCAATGATCGACCATTATGAATTTACCAGATTACGAACTTTTAGCAAAATAACAATGGCATGACAATAGGATCGTGTTGGAATGACTGAATTTATAAAAATAGCAGACTTGGGCCCCAGTGCAAGAGAGAGATGGATCTATACATGACCGCTAGCACCGTCCCTTTTTCGGTCTGGAATCATAATGGCATTAATACTTAATAATACGGCCCCAGGTATCTCTATACTTAAAAGAAGGCATCTACGACTTACTTAGTGGTTAAAATTAATACCTGTTGGATATGAAATAAAAACTTATATGTATATGTACCTACCTAACTTATGAAGATCACGAGACGAGATTGAGATTGAAATGTTGAGTGTTTTACTTACGCAATTATAGGTGCCGCGGCGTCTTTGTGATTATCCCGTCGTCCCCTTTTACATTATAAATCCTTTCGCATTCCACTGATTGATTTATTCCTAGCTACATGCGGGTAAATCGTTACAAATTCACTCGGCGATATTTACGCCGCTCTATACTACGTTGGTTTAGGTAGTTAGATAGAGGTAAACAAAAAATACCACGTGATAAACCAATGGAGACTATGTGAGTCGACGAAATAAAGGTATCAGGTTTTCGGTCAATGTTGACGCTCGAAGAATCCGTTAAGAGGAGGCTCCCTATTTTTGTTTTTATTTGGATGAATATTCTGAAACATACACACATACAAGCAAACTGAAACTTTAGTATATGATCTATTGGATTTTTTTCTTTCCATGTTCAAGACAGTTACGTAATTGTAATATTTTCTCTCAATAATTTTTTTATTCGGAAATCATGTCTTTTTTAAGGATAAGTCTAAAAAACAAACAAGATTGTTTAGCTTTTATGTCTGAAATAAATATTCACAGCAAGAAAATATAGTTTATTATCCCGACACAAGATATTTTTTCTCTAGATTAATTTTATTATTACTTTAGGTCTTTTTAGTTTCGTGCTCGAACCTCCAAGACGATCAAAGAGCGCACGCGATAATCAACTTTATTACTGATGTATTAGCGTTTAGCACATAACGGAGTGGCGGGGAGCGCGGAGCGGAGCTTGCGTTTGAAATTTGATATAGACTGCCTGCTCTTAACCAGGCTCTATGTCCTAAGCAAAGAGTTAGTTACTTATATAATAAGTATTGTTTCAGGCGATGACGTGTCAAAACTTCACCAGCAGTGTTCGGGTGTCAGCACCCCCTTGAAATGCCTTCAGGAAAACAGGGGTGACGTGGCTTTTGTTTCAAGTAAGTTAATAAACAAATGTTAGATATCAAAGCAAAAAGATTACGTAGGTACCTACCTACTAAATTGTTTGACGGATCACTAAAGTGAGTGTGAGTGGTAGGTAGGTAGTAGGTAGGTTCATAGATTAATGGTAGGTTTTTGTATTTCCCTATGACATCACTGGTCAATTCGTCGTCGGGTGTCGTGTCATGAGACACGCTTTCTAGATAGAACTGACCAAACATGGTTAATTTTGGTATTTCGGTAGGTAGAGGTACATAAGTAGTACCTACCTAGTATCTACCTACATAATAATTATATTATCTACCATGCCTTTATGGAATAATTTGATTGCTGGCCATAAATTAGTGGTATGAAGGCTTGTACGGACTAGTGCGATATAGCGGGGGCGACGCGACACTAGTAGCACAATTTAATTGTCGGTGCCAGTCGCGCCCGCGATATCGCGCGAGTCTGTAAGAGCCATTACTTACCTATACAACCTAACACATGGGTAAAGTTTCGCTAGCTAATTAAATTTGACCCTGTATAACTACATACCTATATTAGACGTACTTACTACCTACGTATTGCGCTTTATTATTATTTATTTAAGTAGGTATTCAAAATCTGTACAATAACATACTTATAGGCTGCCAAGCTGCATAACAGTTTGTTGGCAGTTGTTCTCGTTATAGTCATCATGAACCCACATCTAAACTATCCTTACCCACCAGGTGCTGATCTACCAAACTTCGACGCATCGCAGTACGAGCTACTCTGCCTGAACCGCGAGGCGGGTGGACGCGACACCCTCGCAAGCTACACGACGTGCAACATCGCTATGGCTCCCTCTCGCACATGGCTGGCTGCTAAAGACTTCCTATCTGACGTCTCTATCGCACACACACCACTCAGTCTGGCCGACCTACTTGACGCCAGAAAAGACCTTTTCAACATCTATGGAGAATTCCTGAAGAACAATAACGTCATTTTCAGCGTGAGTTCTCATTTCAAAACAGTTAAAAGATAAACATCCAATAAGGTTTTGCATTGAACCATAAACATAAAATTGTTATTTTCAGAATGCTGCTACTGGATTGGCGACTACTGAGAAATTGGACTTTGAGAAATTCAAGCAAATTCACGATGTTATTTCTACATGTGGTGTAGCCTAATAGATTATTTTATGATGCTTATTATTCCCTTTATTGAGGGTTTTTATACATTTAAGTTTACTAAATGAAGAAAAACTACTGTAAGAAAGCCATTTTACTTCTTTTGGGTAGGTAATTTCATTAGCCCAATAGCTGTAAATCAATAAAATAATACTAACAAAAAGTAAAAGGAGGTCTCAAAAACAAGTCTGATTGATAAACTTTTATTTCATCACTTACATTGACAATAAATAAATAATACCCAACAATATTTTATTTTTATTCCGGTCCTAATGAGAAATTTAATTTATAATGCTGCTAATATCAATGTAATAACAACGGAGAGGCCTAGCATAGCATAGCCTGAAGAGTAAACTTCCTTGATTGTGAGTCCCTTGGCCATATCCCAGAAGAGATGCCTGATTCCGTTTGCGAAATGGTAGCCGAATGGAGCAGCCAGCACACACTTTGCCAAAAATATAGTTGCCGCAGATAAATTGAGGTTTTCAATTATGGCAATGTAGTGGGAGATGTCATGTGGCAATACCAGAGCTCCAATGCCCAGGACTCCAAAGTAACCAGTTAGGATCATTCCTAGAACAATAATTGTATGTAAGGCACCAAACTAAATGCCACGGAAATTACGTACCTAGAGAATAACAATTTTTTTGATAATTTCACTAAACCAAGACTAATATAATAGTCATGTCCTAATACATTCTCTTTTTTAAATAGTTCTATCTAGATAATAATATCATTTTCAACTTTTAGGCAAACACATCAATAGCCCATTAAGGGCATAAAGTAACATGTAACAAAATTAAATACCTGCTGCTCTATGGGTGATAGACAGCATGCTGGTCAGCTGCGGCTGGTAAATGGTAAGATGTGGCGACATAGGCCGTTTGAGACGAGCGTTCCTATCATCGTGGGCCTCCAATTTAGGCTCCTCAAACTTCTTATACACGATTTTTGGGACTCCCGCTGCAGCTTGAGCGTAACTTACGGAGCCTAGCACACTTGGGATCTTATTTAAACTTGCTAGCACCGACCGACTGCCCAACCTGTAACATATATATATATATATTACAATAATACATGCAACTTACAAAACACTGCCAACTTGTTTAAACCTAACCCATGTTACATAATTTGTCAACATACCTGCCACAGCTGAAGAGTGCCATATTTTATTCGTAACAAATTATTTGAAACAGTCGTAGGCTTCTGCAAAATATGTTAATATTAAAGATTATTACAAAAACATAAAATTCACGATTTAAAACTAAAAAACAAACAAATTACGCTCACCACTGAGTCTGACGATTTGAGCGATTTGACAATTGACATTGACAGTTCTAAATCTTGTCTTTTTCTATATTTTCTCTCGTCAAAGTAGTTAATTAATTATTTTACCACTATACAAGATACTGTTGAAGTGAAAATACTGGACACTATATAGTACTAGTAACAAAATTATTAGACTCTATAATAATTTATAGTTTATGTAACTCTTAATTTCCATAATCAATTAATAAAACTTTATTAGAAAAAATATTTATGAGCATTTTGAAGTGGCATCATTAACAACTATAACATGAATAGAACACGAGTTCACCAACACCATGCGCTTTCAAATTACGTTCCAATTTACGTCATCAAACAGTTGAGTAATAAAAATAATATTTTCAAAGACAAAATACGGCTCCTGATTGATTAATGTAATTGTAAAATCAATTCATGTTTGAATTAATAAAATAACACCTAGTAACTAAAATAATATTTTCATTACGTCAAAAGAAGCGTAAATGTCAGTCTCCGAAAGAAAAGTGTAGGTTTTCCTAGCATTTTCAAATTTTTCAAAATGTTCATCATTGTAAACGTTGAATTCGTTAGATAATACGTCTGAGTGTTTTATTTCATTATTAAATAGATGTTACGTTTATTAGTCTTATCAGCGGTGTCTGCTGCTTTTAGGAGCAGCTTCACAACTGTATCTGCTGCAATGCATACTAAATCAGTCGACTTCGAAGTATTTGGCCGGGTCCAAGGAGTATTCTTCCGAAAGGTTTGTGATAATACCAAATTACATTAATTTACAATAATTTTTAAAATCAGGCCTTTGAATTAGGTAAAATTATCTAACAGCTTGTTTTTAATAGCTAAAAATAATTAAAATTACATTTCACAACCAAACGGATGTAGTTTCCGCGTTATAAATTAATAGGTATGCTTTAATGACATCTGGATCTAAGGATTACAAACATTTATCTCACAATTTGCAATTACCTACAGTTAATTTAATTTATGAAAATAATGTTTTATTTCAGTAAAATCTAAGACCAAAAGTTATGCCAACAGTAAATTAAGGGTCTTGCTCTTGAGTCCCAAAATTTCTTAGTGATTTCTTTATAACATATAAAGAAATCACTAAGAAATTTTAATAAGAAATCTTTAATAATCCTAGCTGCCTAGCCTCATAATAAAACTTGAACCATACTCCTGGTTGTTGCAATTATGACTTTAAAGGCGTATTTCATTTCATACAAATTCTGTTCCATTTATGAATTTATGCGATGATTTGAGTGACTCAGAAATTGTGATACAAAGTGACTAAGAAGACCAACAAAGAGATTTACATTGCCTGCTATTCAATAAGATTGCCTAATAAATTGCATGAGTCTCAGAAATGAGAACTATGTGGGCTAAATAATTATAAGTAAGCAAGTAACTTAAGTAAGCTACCGCTGAGGTTTTTCAGCTGTTTTTTCAATCTCAGTTACAAATGTTTGAACTTTTCAATTTAGGTATTAATTTAATCTTTTTCTGTGCATTACCAAACTTTTTTAAACTGACCTACAATAATCTACATACTATAAATATCATAATGACATTTTCATTGAAGTGGCTGTCATTTGCTTAAAAATTAAATAAATAAATTCAGGAAAATAACGGGTTATATTAAAAGTTGTGCGACAATGACTACTGCAAGAAGTACTCTAGCTCTACAATCTATGGATTTTGAAGTCTTTGGAACTGTTCAGGGTGTCTATTTTCGAATGGTATGAACTACTAAGGGCCTATTTCAGAGAGTTTATCATCTTTGGCATCCTTGTCCCACCCACTGCTATAGGCCACCTTTTCTGCCATGCTTCTCTGGTCTGTGCGAGTGTTAAAAAAATAAAACAGGTATGATGAACCTAGCTATTTTCAACATCTGCCTAGCCTTTTCCCAACTATGTTGGGGTCGGTTTCCACTCTAACTGGATGCAGCTGAATACCAGTATTTGTGCACATGGAGCAACTGCCTATCTGACCTCCAAATGAACAATCCTATGAACCTAGCTATTGCTGATATATATATATATTACTAGCTGCGCCCCGCGGCTTCACCCGCGTAATTCTCGATCCCGTCGGAATATCGGGATAAAAAGTAGCCTATGTCTTAATCCAGGGTGTCAGCTACCTCCATACAAAATTTTATCAAAATTGGTCCGGCCGTTTGAGCGTGAAGAAGTAACAAACATACACACACACACACTCATAAACTTTTGCCTTTATAATATTAGTGTGATTTTAATTTCATTAAATGTTATTATTTATTGATTTATTTACAATTTACTAAAATAGCATCTTGGAGCAACCTGTACTTAAAAAACCGTAGCGCAGAGGTAATTAGCCGGGGTCATGGACTCATGGATCATAACATCGAATCAATGTTTAAACAAATAACGTGCAAGGAGTAGGCAAACTGAAGGAAAGAGAGAGCTTTATTATTTAGTTTGTTTCATTTTCTTTTTATTTTTCAGTTTATCTTAATCATCATCATCATCATTTCAGCCGAAAGACATAGCCTGCCCCAAAAGGGGGGGGGAGGGGGGTTTGCCATAATCGCCACGCTTGGCAGTATGGTGTTAAAAAAAATGTATAGAGGACGCTGCTGCCCATTCTCTAGTATGTCCCTTAGTCGCCTTTTACGACACCCACGGGAAGGATTTATCTTAATATAATAGGTATATATTTAAAAAAAAAATGTTTACTGGCCACTAGCCCTACCAGTGTGTCAAATTAATGTAGTGACTGTAGCGGCTGTATAGGTACCTATATCCAGGCGCGGTCGCAGGGGTGGCGGGGGTCACGGGGGTCATGACCCCTCCCTCCCAAATCATTCGAGCTGTGGAGAGCCTGAAAGATTTACGTGTCTTACTAACTAAAAACTGTACTTGAGCCACAGTTACCTTGATGGGCTGCTGGGATATACAAAAACATTAAAAAAAACCCTGTTCGCAGCTGCTGTAAAAAGAGTTTAAGCTTTTCATCCTTTCTCAACAAAGTAAGTTTTCTGTCTGTATAATGGTCAAAAGAAAACAGAAACTTTTCAAAGCGGGTGCAATTTTTTTTCTCGTTGTTCTTTTGGAATGATACCTAACCTATTCGAGTGTGTGCAAAATTTTCGAGCTCGCTCCGCTCGCTCTTGCATTCTAATAGTTGCTTGGTCTTTTCTTATGTAAATCAAAACCGAAAGTATCCAAGATGGGGTGTTAACATTTTCAAGCTAGTTTCGCTCACTCTTCTCACCCTACATACTTTAATACCTACTATATATCAAAAAGCTGGCGACCAATTTGCCCGCATTATAAAGTCCCACCCATAAATGTAAAAACTATAGCTGCGTCCCTGAATAGCGCAAGTAATATCGAGCTGAAGATCCTCCCTAAAAATATGATATAATATAATAGAACCTGAAATAATTCCAATTTTCCTTTCATAAAAATATTATTGAAAATTTTAGTGAACCTCAAATGTCTAATTCCTATTTTGGGGTCCTAAAAATATTTAATACTATTTGGTAGTTTTTTATGTAACCAATTGTTAATTTAAAATACATAAAAATGCATGTATGTATTACTTTACTAATCTATAGAGAGAAATAATTGCCACTTGCAGTTTTAATGGGGTTACAAAAAAATCATCAAGAAACTGTTACCTACATGATTATATTTTAATTATTTATTCATTTCCTTACATAAGTAACTATGTAGTTACTTTATATTTTATTTTCTAAATAATTACCTACCTGTCACAATAACACACAAAAAATTAAAAGCATGTCTCTTAAAACCTTCGCTTTCTGTATTACTGTGAAAAGGAGCATCTTCTGTTAGTTAATGCTCTTAGCTATTGGAATATTCTAACTAGAGCCGTAAGGGCGGCCAACCCGACATACTTTTCATACAAACGCTCGTACGTGATTATGGCGTTGTAACACATCTTTCTTTGAAATTTTTGAACCAATAGGTATCTTGTGCACTATATCTAGTATTCTATGCAAGCAAAAAATATTTTTTTTAAAAAACAAAGTCAGTATAAGCCTGCAAAAATCTGCTTTTTTGCACAAATTTTACCTGAACTTTGGCCATTCATAATGTACTTATAAATTGTAATGGAGATTCTAAATGACCAACATTTATTTCACAAACTGGTAAGGTATTTCCTGGAACAAGTTTTATGAAAATTCCGCACATTATTTTTCGTTCAATGTTATCGTGTTCTCACTCGTTTGTTAATAGTTTTCACTTGCGCCGGATGAAACAACAAAGTTTTCGAGCATGCTCGTGTTGACAATAGACGGAACGGGAAGGGCCCTCTTAAGGCAGCAACACATTACATACTGATTATACTTACTATCTACACTATGGCCGTTGACAAAACCCACATAATACGGAATCGCCGCGCTGCTTTTACCAATAGTAGTCGTGCCCGAATTTGGCGCAACTAAGCGTACTTGGTTGTCTCACACAGGCATTATTAAAATTGTCACGGGCCGTCAGTTTCTATGAGTAAACGCTGACGATCACTAACGCGCTTGGTTTGCGCGGAATGTGACCGTTTCAAGCAGCGTACTGACGGGGTCCGTTAGGACCAATGCCTGCAAGGGTTGCGAGTTTGTCCGAAAGGGATATCGTGGCCCTGGCACACAGGCAACGGAAGGAACACGGGTGGGTTTTAGTCAGTAAAAGTCTGACACGCCCTCCCGCTAGCGGGAGAAGTTATTTGATAATTTCCCAACCAAAAAAAAAAAAGCCCTGAGCAACGAATACAATAATACTGTGTTAAGCATACCTGAATTCGATATATTCAGCGACAAGCTACTGGGATTCAGAAAGAAAGTCACGCTATCCTTACAAAGTTGTTTTTAATTTTAAAAAAATATTCTCAACTTTACGTTAGTCTGTTTTAGTTTAGTTTAGTATAAAGGCAGCAAGATATTGTAACCAATGATATGTACGCCGTAATTGTCATGGACATTAATCCTTTAGTTATTAAGATAAGTTCAAGCGGGTGTGTAACGGTTGATATAATAACGAAAAATCTAACGTTCACTTGACCTAATTTCAGCTCTTGTTTAATATAACGATCAGTTGAGATAATGAATTGTTGATATAATTTCATTTTACCTAATTTCTTATGATATAATGAACATTTCCTATAATGCACAGTTGACATAATATTCATTTAGTATATTATTCATTTACTATAATATTCATAATCTCTAAGTAACTTTTAATATAATTTTGAAAATCGTCCTCAACTATTGTTACCAGGAGGAACTGGATGCAATCTGGACTTTAGGACACCCCGACTCGGACAGGTTAGGTAAGAAGGGGATGGCGGAGTCGTGTGAGCGATCGAAGCGAGCCCATAGACCCCGCCATCCCCTTCGTGGTTATTTTTTTATAAAGCGTTTAAGAAATATATAAGTAAAATAATCAAAGTGTTTTAATTAACATATCTGCGTCAGATACCATCTACTGTTAATGAATCTTTTGGGTTAGGTTAGGTTATAACAGTGACCATTAACGCGTGAAGGCAAGTGAGCTTGCCGCGGCAGCCTAACGCCAGATCCCCTCTATTGTTTAGGCGTTTGGTGAAATGAAAATATGGTAATTAAAACTGTGGTTTATTGAATGTTCATATCTGCGTCAGATACCATCTACTGTTATTGAATAATTTGGGTTAGGTTAGGCTAGAACAGTGACCATTAAACATATAAAAAATAAACGTTATATAAAAATAATATTATACATATTGAAAATTATATAAAATGAACGTTATACTAAATGTTATTTTATATTAAAGGAAAATTATGTGATTAAAACATTAGGTCATATGAATTTGGGTTATTTGATATTATAGAATATGAAAATTATATTATATGAACGTTATTTCAAGTGAAATTAGAGCATTTGTTATTATACCAAACATTACACCCCCATTTCAAGCATACGTTTAATGTATGTGATGTAGCTGTGCTTTTTTTAAAATAAATAAATAAATACCTACGAGCCTACAACCAATAGTATATAGGCAAGGTGTCTTTGTTCGCCCCCAAGAAATGCTCTTACATTTTAAATCTCCGGTGTAGAATAGAATACTCTTTATTGTGCATACCATAAAAAATACAGATACATGTTGAAATATACAACGTGGCGATTAGGTTATCACATTAAATAGTACAGCGGTTATTACAAGTTGTTATCAGTCTGTTAAAATAATAAAAATAAAAATAGACCTAAAAATAGAAAACTGAATTTTTCTAACAAACTAAATAGCGTAAAAATTGGCAATAAATAATCCACCCTTGATACTATTAGTTTACTGACCTGTAAAAGCGGCAACGCCGCGGCGCGCGGCGCGGGCGTCTAGGCGGCGGGCGGCGCACACGCCAAACGACAGTGAGACTAGCGGAGGGTAGGTACTTGCGCTCACGCGCGGGGCGTTATAATACATGATGTTGTTAAATACTAAAAGGGAAAAAAAGGTCTCACGGGTAGAATGTTAACTTTTATTAATTATTTTATTTATGTATGCTTAAAATACGTAATGTAGAATACGTGGTTTGAATTAATGTGATAACCTAATCGCCACGTTGTATAGGGTGACACAATGGGCGGTCTTATCGCTAGAAGCTTTTACAGAACACCTTTGGATGGATTAAAGGGAGAAGGAGAGACAAAACTGCAGCAGGATTAATAAAAAAATAAAAAATAAAAACATACATGGGCACTTATGAAACGTCAGAAGCTAGGTGCACGGTTCCAATTGGTCGTTTCCTATGGAGAAGAGCCGGCAAGAAATAATAAAAAAATAATTGGCTTTACAATGTTTTCAAATTACAGTGTGAATAGCTTAAGTATGGGAGGACAGTGTAGGCCCGTCAACAAGTACCAGTTTCTTAACAAAATAGAAAATGGTCTACAAATCTACCGTCTATTAAGCCTATGACGTTCTCACATTCACAAAATGTAAAAAAAAACTATTATAAATATTATTAAAACAATAAAAGTAAAAACCTTGTTGAAACTAGCATGACGCGTTCTATTTCTACCCTACTGTAGAATAGTAATCGCTTAGTCTACCGAAAATGTTCTACTGTCTACACGGAAACGTAATTTTTGTCTACTCTTCCGTCAACAAAACACTTCTCTACGGTTCTCGTGCTAAGCCTGCAGGTCAGTGGTGTACCATTTACATATACGATAAATACATACAAATAATACATACATAAATCATATACTTATTTATACAAATAAGTATACATATACAAACATAAACAAGAGCAAGGAACTGTATTATGTAATGATGATGTTTAAGGAGAGGAAGTGTTTTTTTTAAGTGTGTTATGTGTGTTTGTATCCCGTAGATAGAGAATTATTTTTATATCAATGAATTTATGGTAACAGTTTGCGGGTCGGTGGCACTTAGGTTAAAAGGAGGTGAGCTTAAAAGTAGCTAGTCTTTAAAAGCCATTTAATTGTAACGGGCTTTCAACGGGAGTCAGACAAAAAATTTGCATACGCGATGGAGAAGGAGAAAATATATTCCCGTAGACTGCACGCCCCATGGTGTAGAACTATCGAGGGTCTTAGCTTTTCTATTCTTTGCCGGAAACCACACGACACGATTGATGCAGTAGCTGAGATTTTTTTTGCTGCACTACATTTGTTCGTGGGTTCGATTATTGCGCAGAACAAAATATAGATATTTGTGTAACCAACAGATATGTCCAGCAGGCTTAGCACGAGAACCGTAGAGAAGCTTTTTGTCGACGAAAGTGTAGACAATAATGAGGTTTCCGTGTAGTTTACAGTTTTCTACCGAGAAGAGTAGACAAGCGATTTCTATTCTACAGTAGAGTAGAATAGAAAGCGTCAAGCTAAGCCTGTTGGTGTCCTCGGCTCTTCCTACCCCTTTGAAGAATAGGTACAGTTATGATAATCTAATAAAAAAAAATAAAGAAAGATCGTTTCTTGCAGCATACTAAGGATCAAGCGGAAAAGCTGGGTCTTCGAGGCTGGTGCAAGAACACGGAACAGGGAACCGTGCTTGGCCACATGCAAGGACCGACTGATAAGGTGGAGTCCATGTGAGTTCTAAAACAACTATTATAAGTGCTGCGCTATAGAGGTTCGCAGAGGTCTCCTTTTTTTATTACCGGCAGTTGACTTTTAAATTACGGTTACGGGTAGTCAAAAGCCCAAAAGTCTAACAACCAGCCTTACCAAAGAGTATCGTATTACCCAGTAACTGGGTTGTGGACGTCAGTTAGAAGTCGCTCCATGTTAAATACTGGTATTCAGCTGCATCCTATTAGACTGGAAGCCGCCCCAACATAGTTGGGAAAAGACTAAATATAATTTTCCACACTAGTTTTTCTAATCTTGTTCGAGAAGAAAAAACTAACTTTTATTTTACGAGGAAACCGCGATGCTCCAAGTATCTATATCTTTGAAATAAAAAGATCGGGATTTTTATAGCAATATCTGTCAGCTGGTAAGGAATTGAAGATCCACAATTTATTTGATATGCAGCCAACCAATACATTCAAAATAGAAATAGCGCTGGTATAAACCTTTCAGAAATCAATAAATCTATCTAGGTATCTTTATATTTAAATAATAAATTTATTCTTCAATTCTCGCTATTGCACCTACCACTGTTTGTCTCTGCATCGCCCAAAGGTTGACTGGTAGAAAATGCCTATGGCATTAAGTCCGCCTCTGTACATGTTTGTGCTTAAAGTATTAAATAAATAAAAATCATTTCTCTATTTTGACGCCATACAATGGTTTTAAAAAGCTTTCCACAACACTTATCAAAGTGTGTATAAAAGCCCTTCAAAAAATGAATGTTTTATCATATTTCGTTCAGGTTTCCCAAATGTCAGGCATTGTTAATTTTGCAGAGAAAAAATGCAATCAAGAATTTCCCGCGCCCTGTGGCGAATCTCATTTAACGGCAGCCTCTGAATTTCACAACTCGATCACTCGAAATTTTATCCTGTTTTGTTTTATCTTGCTGCGATGTAATATCCGACATGTCAGAGGGAAACCTCGCAACTCGTAATGAATACGAACCACGATTCATTCGATGTCACACAGTGACACCAGCGTGCAAATTAAAGTCTCCCCGACTTTGTAATTAGTTTTCTCGTAATTTCTAGAAATTTCCACTGTCTTTGCAGGATGCAATGGCTGAAGACCACAGGGAGTCCAAGTAGCAAAATAGAAAAATGCGAGTTTAGGAATCAGGAGAACATCGAGGACTATACTTTTGTGGATTTCCACATCCGCAAAGATTAACGTAAATTAAATTGCCTTGTAATCTCCTATTAATGATGTAATTCCATGCAATATGATATTTGGTACTTACAACCATGACTGTAATGTGGTATTAGTAATTTAATTGGTTTATTTTAAATACACTCGGGACACCTCAATATGTTTAAATTTAAACCCTTACATTCACATATAAATATTAAATGTAGAGTTTATTAATTATGCCGTGTACCTACAACATGGCAGATGGAACAAAAACCCGACGGGAATTTTTAATTACATTTAGCTCCCGCGTCAACCTCCATCTCGCAAATGTGCAGAAAACAAAAGCTTATCTCCCGAGACCGTAATAAAAGGCCTCGTCTCACTCATTACTCCGGTAATCAGTAAAAACTCTCAGCTCGCTGTAAATTCCATTTGACCAAATTCTGATGCCACGCCGAGAAAATCTAGTCTGATATTATGCGGAGGGACGAAGGTCAAATGTCAACATTTTGTCGCCAAAGTAAACAAAATTTGGTAAAGTTGAAACACGTGGAAAGTGATATATTCGCAAAGTAAACAATGCGTCAAGGCTCGTATCTTATTCTGCTGAATACGCAATTTGTTAGTCAGTAACTTAGTATCGACTCACGAAAATAACTCGGGAAACAAGAGAGCCCCACAGGTGGTTTCATAGTTTCCAAGTATTATTTCTTGATTGGGTTATTTTTATGCCAAGCTACAGGTAACATTGTAATAACTCGGGAAGGTAAGCTTATAATTTTGTGTCATGCGAGAAATGTTGGAAAAAGTATTAAATATAATGTGCTAGGGTCGCTGGTTGAATGAAAAAGTTTCTCTCGAAATATGTGCCTTGGGAGGCATCCCATTAACGCCTGAAAGACTTTCAAGGTTTATGCTCTGTTGGATTTTATATGAACTGCTTCCATTTAGATATGAGTGATGGCTGCCAATATGTTTTAACGACATGTAGAATCTTCGCACAGATGACGAATACGCGGGCAGTAATGCGAAGTAGTAATCCGCATCAAATCGTATATCAATAATCCAATTAATTAAGTCCATAAAAGAAGCAAAGCAAATATAACATTCCGTCGAATCAAAGAATTATATACCATCTGTTAGCTAACAATAGACGTCGACCTTGAAGGCTTTTACGGAGGAGTTTTCCCTCTAAAGGGTAGGAAATAATTACGTTCGAGTCAGTAACCCGGGCGTGCGTTATTGATGGGCTCGCGCGGCGGCGCCGAGACGCGCGGTAAGTGGGTCAGGGAGGAGCGAGGGACGCGCAGTCGCTCCGACACTGCGCCCTCAACCCTCAGCCATGGCGGACGCGCCGCCCGAAGTCCTGGAGCTCAACGTGGGCGGCGTGCACTACGCCACGACTCGCGACACGCTGCTCCGCGAGCCCGACTCGCTGCCCGCCGCCGCGCTGCAAGATCCCGAACACCCGCGTGACGCCCGCGGACGCATTTTCTTCGATCGCGACGGAGTCCTCTTCCGTTATGTTTTGGATTATCTCCGAGACGGCGGGCTCGTTCTTCCGGAGTGCTTCAGAGAACACAAGCGACTTGCTCGTGAAGCCAAACACTACAGACTCGCCGGACTAGAGAACGCGGTCCGCGATGCTGACCCGCGTCCACCTAACCGCGAGAAGGGCTGCATCACCGTCGGCTACCGAGGAAGCTTTGCATTCGGCCGCGACGGACTCGCCGATGTCAAGTTCCGCAAGTTATCACGTATCCTCGTCTGTGGAAAGGTGAATCTTTGCCGTGACGTGTTTGGAGAAACCCTGAACGAGTCTCGAGATCCGGACCACGGACTTGCTGACAGGTACACCTCCCGTTTCTTTTTAAAGCACTCGTTCATTGAACAAGCTTTTGACATGTTGCAAGAGAACGGTTTCAAGCTGACTGCGAGCTGTGGCAGCGGCACCGCTGGCGGGGCTGCCGAGCTCAAACCGGGAGTGGATTCAGAAGAAAACCGTTGGAACCACTACAACGAATTTGTATTCTCGCGCGAGTAAATTGTGCGTTGTCTCAGAATGTGATAATCATCTGCTGTTGATCGGAGTGAGGCTTACTAATATTTCAGTCGTTAGAAGAATGTTTAAGATCATTATTTTCATAATGCATCCCTCTTGTATCCGGAGTTAGAAGTAATATAACTTTGAAGTTCTCGTAAGTCGTTCGCAATATTTGCGTAACCGGATAAAGCTTAAAATAAACTTTTCTAGTCATTTTAAAATGACTTTCAGGAGCGTCCGATCATCTTACATGATCGGTAAGTAACGAGGATAATAGATATCGGCAATATGCCGTTGAGTAACATGCAAAAAGTTCAAGTAAATAAATGTTTAATTATTATGTAGATAATGAAACTTAAATTGTAATCATGTAACAAATAGGTAGTGTTAAATGTAAAAATTTAAAATAGTAGTTATTAAACCTCCTTTAGGGCTAATTTCGTGTACCAATTTCTATCAATTTTTTAAATTATTTTAGAATCGATTTATAAATCAATGTTTAATAATGTATTTTGAGAATACGTGGGCCATCGATTTTGATAAAAAAAAACATAATATGCCAAATTACGATATGACCGCTGTATAGCGAATTTGATACAGTAGCTCTGAGTTACTACATAATTTGTTGAATATTTTATTATTTACAAGGTATCTTTATACCGAGTGAGTTGTGAATTGTGATGAATACGTTTTCCCTTCCTCGTCGTGTAGTTTTAAGAAACTTGGATTTCAAAAGTGTAGTAGATAATATTGCAAAATGAGCGCGTGTGACATGTACCTTTAAAAAAATAGTATGTTATAGTTGAAAAAAAAATTACATCTCAAGAGAATTAAGTTAGCGAGAGTATAAGAACGTGAAACTTTTATGTAAGAAGTTAAAGACGCAATTATGACTTGAGTATCAGAGTTGAACTTGGGGAAAATATTGTCATGCACCGGCGAACTTTGATCGTTAGCATACGAATTTATTTAACTACCCTATTCTCGTTTCAATTTTATGAATCTCTTGCAGTCCTCGGTTTTCTAACGTTGCTATGTCGAATTTAAGCGATCGCAGCCATATCATTAGATTACCTAGATATTTTAAGCTGACCTTCCATAATTATCTTCCTGCTTAAATATGTAGGTAGCCATATTCCGTAGCCAAGTACCTCAGTGTGGAGTTATGGTTGGATACTAATAAAGAAGGTATGTTTGCGATTCCCGTGTACTGAATTCTGATGTATAGAGTCAAATATTTGTAATAGTTAAAAGTGTCAACATAAAGCATGTAAGTCGTTGATTATGCGCTTAATAATTATAGATAAGTAGATGCCATTATTATAATCAGCTGATTGTGGGTAACGGATTTATTTTAGCCTCGTTGAGAGCTTTTTACGTCACCTTTATTAAAATATTATTTATGTAAAGAAATTATAATGCTACTCCTTCAGGAAGCATTTGTGTGGCACAATATTAAAACTGCCTTTATTGTTAGTGTATTAATTACGTATAAATATATTTTAAAATTTCGACTACAAGTTGTACTAACATTCATTAATAATATTATAAGTAAACTTATATTTTTATTAAAAATCATAAATGTAACCGAAATCAATATAAGTAGAGTAATGTACCAAATTATGTTAGAGACGAATATTTATTGTGTTTAGAACAGTTAATGTTAGAAAATATAATAAATATTATTTATTTAATTATCTAATGGGTACTTTGAGGATCCGTTGTGATTGTTATTATAATTATTATTATTTTATGTCTGGAGAAAAAACAGTGTTGGACCTGGACTCGATAACTATTGTAGGATTTCTAAAAGAATAGTTTTGAAAATAAATTTAGTTAAAAAATATTTTTTTCTATTTTTTTTCACCGTGTCCTTTAGTTAAGTATTGTAAAATATCTTAAAAATGCTACGCAAGTCTAATAACCACTATAATTCAGTGTTGCATAGAAAAAGTATTTAATTTTAGTCTCATATCGTACCTATTTATACCTGACAGTTTCGCTGCAAATCAACCAGGGGGCCTAAAATGGACGCTTTGGCAGAATCATAATATCATCTGCGTACAATTCATATCCCGCAATTCATCTGTTTGACAGTTTTGTATGGATTTTCGTAAAATGGTCCACAAATTATGAATGGCTATAATGAAGTCTAATGTCAAATGACAGCTGTCAAACAGATGAATTGCGGGATTTATGAATTGTACGCAGATCATAATTATTATGAAGGGGACTTCTTGGCGGGAAAGTGAAGCGTCATGTTAGCAGTTTTGTTTTATTTTCTAAAATTTGTGTTTAGCCGAATATTAATGTGTAATAGTGGTGGGTTATTAACCATTAAGTGTTCGTGAACCTGCATTAATGTAGGCAAATGAAACAAAACAGTGCAACATCACTTTAAGTTCTCTCAAGAAGTCCGCGCGAGGTTTCAGTAAAGTGCCGCGTCTTTACTTAAACTCAAGGGGAGCGGGGCGGGATATCATTAATCATCTTTATCATGCATTGAGTGGAGTTCATTTCATAATTATTTAAATAACTTTGTACTTGTTACCTAATTTTACATGACACTGGCAAAATGCACAAACCGTGCGAAGCCAAAAAGAAAAAAAAAAAAAAAAAAAATTATTATGATTCTGCCAAAGCGTCCATTTTAGACCCCCTATTTCTTGTCTAGTTTCAGACAATAATCAGTCTGAAAATTTTCCATATTTCTCTAAGCTAATTTCCAACCCATAGATAAAAAATACGTAGGTAAACAGACACTTTATTATAATGAAGTGGAACAGGAACGAAATTAGTAGGTACCCATCATCTTGGATAAAATAGTACTTACCTATGTCCTTCAGAAAAAAAAAGTTAAGTTCTGGTGGTAATAACATGATCTGTTTGATAAAGAAATAGTACCTAGTACTGCTCAACATTTAATATTACATACATGTTCACGTCCCAAAATAATAGATACTTACTAACTCTTGCAAAGTGTTAACGTTGTTAAACAATCTTCTAAACAGAGTTAGGTACGGTATTAAAAAATTATGTTCAGAGAAATTTTTTACCCTTAGGTACCTACTCGTTGCGAGAACTTATTTATTAGACAATTATAAGCCTGTTGCTTATCCAGATGAGACTGAAAAACTTTGTTTAGGAAGAGCTTAAACCGGTTCATATTTCATGAGGTGTAAATAAATTACAGAATGTTTTCCTGAGTAGGATTTACACAGTGGTCTACAAGTTTTCCCTGCTACTTAATAGGGAAAACTATTTTATTGTTATTTGTCCCTGTGACTTTGGGAAAAGAATAAAGTATGTTTGGAAAGATTAGATAAGACAGTCAAAGCTATGAAATCGTCGAAAAAAATTGCGTCCAACTGTTGGCTGCAAAATGTCCGCACACTAAAATAACACAATGACGTGACGCGAGTGTAATACGTAGCTGTCACGCACACCAGCACAACAAAGTTGACCTGTACGTTTTAAGGCTCCCGCAGACAGGACGGCGACACTAGTAGCACAATTTTTATGAAAACTTCATGGAAACTGGCGCGTGCGCGATTTCGCGCCAGTCTGCACGATCTTTTAGTTCTTTTGCAGCGCGACACTAGCTAGATAGACATATAAATAATCAAAGAGCAGAACATAGTCGATTAGTGCTTTTATAATTACATTGGAACATTTAATTAAAGTTGGCTACCAAACGAAGTTATTCAGTCTGGTAATCTACCACAAAATCTGAAAAAATTAAATAAGAATAACAATCATTTACTTGCAGAAAATATAGGTATTACCAGTTGTAAGAGTTGGTGGTTTACGTACAGTCCATATTTTGCCTGTTTAGGGCATGCAAATTAATTTTACATTAATACCTAATAGGTACTTGTTTTACTAAGATATTACACGGAATATACGAGAAAATATATATTAGGATTTTTAAATAATGATACATTTTAAGTTACAATAAAATATACACACGTAACAAAACTTAAATTCTTAAAATAATATTTTTCTATGTGTAACAAAATACAATATGTTAAATTATTTTTAATCATTGTTAGGATGAAAGCAAAGCTATTATCGTCCCCCTTAATGATCTCGGACTATCGTTATATTGAGCTTATGAGTACCCGGTACGCCTGTCGTAACTTTATACCGTCTTTTATTATTAAGGCCTATTAGCTTCGCTTAATCAATCAACTCTGCAGCCTATCGCAGTCCACTGCTGGACATAGGCCTCTCCCAGGCTGCGCCACAACACCCTGTCCTCCGCCTTCCGCATCTAGTCTGACCCAGCCACCTTCTTAAGGTCGTCGGTCCATCTAGCTGGGGGGCGTCCCACACTACGCTTGCCGATACGCGGTCTCCACTCCAGGACTCGTCTGCTCCATCGGCCATTGGTCCTTCGATAATCATGACCAGCCCACTGCCACTTCAGTTTGCTTACTCTGCAAGCTATGTCGGTAACTCCGGTTCTTTTCCGGATAATTTCATTCCTGATCTTATCCTTCAAAGAGACTCCAAGCATAGCCGGCTCCATAGCACGCTGGGCGACCTTGAATTTGTGGACCAGCTTGACTGTCAGTGCCCACGTTTCGGCACCGTATGTCATGACGGGCAGGACGCTTCGCTTAATAATATCATACACTGTTTTGATTAGGCTTTTATAGCCCTAAGTTATTTCATGGCAATTCATGTTACTGCATATATTTTGCATTTCATAATAAAACGTTCTGCAATAACAGTTCATATCTAGCATTGTATGGGATATAAAGCGTTTCCTGCATAGAAGCTAAACAAAGACGGAACGAGCAGGCTGTATCTACATAAAATGCAAAACAAACTGATTGCTGGCCCATATTTATTGTAACTAACACAATGGCTTACATTTTCATCGACCGTTGGTAGTTGTTTCGGGATGCATACCTAGCTATCTAGAGGCAGATCGCTACACTAGCATTTTCAGTTTTATTTTTATATTTTACTAGCGGCGCCCCGCGGTTTCACCAGCGAAAGTCTCGATCCCGTAGGAATATCGGGATAAAAAGTTAATCCGGGATGTCAGCTCCAACAAAATTTTATCAAAATTGGTACAGCCGTTTGAGCGTGAAGAAGTAACACACACACTAACAATCTTTCGCCTTTATAATATTAGTGTGATTAGCCTACAGTCCTATTGCTGAGCAAATGCCCCAAACCCTTCCATCAGGTATCCTTTTCTAGAGCCACCTCGATCCAGCCCTTACGGTACGCGTCTAAGTCGTCTTTTTAGATATATATATTTCAGTAATTAAGTACTTTATTTTGGAGACAGCAACCATTTATAAAGATGGAAAATGGAAAAAAAAAATACCCTATTTCACAGAAAAATTTGAAAGCACTTGCCCACATACAGAACAGAAATACGTTTTTGGGTCTTAAGAGGGGCCTTCCCGGTCCATCTATCGTCGTTGCGAGCATGGTCGAAAAGTTTGTTGTTTCATCCAGCGCAAGTGAAAACTATTAACAAACGAGTGAGAACGCTATAATATTGAACGAAAAATAATGTGCGGAAATTCCATAAAACTTGTTCCAAGAAATACCTGTTTTTGAGTAAGCCTTACCAGTTAGTGAAATAAATGTTGGTCATTTAGAATCTCCATTACATTTGCAAGGTTTTCTTAACATTTAGAATTAATGAGTACATTATAAATGGCCAAAGTTCAGGTAAAATGTATGCAAAAAAGCAGATTTTTGCAGGCTTATATTGAATTTCTTTTAAAAAAAAAATATTTTCGGCTTGCATAGAAACCTAGATATAGAGCACAAGATACCTATTAGTTCAAAGATGTGTTACAACGCCATAGTCACGTACGAGCGTTTGTATGAAAAGTATGTCGGGTTGGCCGCCCTTAATAATCAAAATTAAAAGTCATTTATTCAAACTAGGCTGAGAATCAGCACTTTTCGAACGTCAAAATTTACATGAGACTGTCCCCACAAACGCCCACATTTTACCGCTTCCTAGAATATAATAATTCCTATAATAAACCTTTAGGTATTTCAAACCACAGATACTCCATACAGTAGGTAGTGTTAGCTGTGTGTGTCTCCCGTAGAAATAGTCTTAACAGTCTTCATAATTTTAGACGTTAGCTAATTAATTTTATGAATATATTCAACATATTCAGATCTTGCCCTGGTCGGAGAGATTCGGAGAAATAAGGGGAAGCATCTAGATACACACGTCCAAAAAGTAGGTACTCTTCTTATCTTGAAAATTAGATTCTCGTTAGACAGTAGTCCGCGGTAGATTATAGGTAGGTACCAAACCTCTATTAAATCCAACCATAATCTGAGAAATGCCAAAAAGATAGTCGGAGTATGATTGTACACATAAGAACTCTGCTGATTTACAACACCCGCGGGCTGTTTGGAAGCCTATTCCTTTGCGGAACCACAGGATCATTCAAGGAGCTTAATACATTGTAAATATACGCGTCCTTAAGTCGATCATCGCGACAATTAAGTGAGGAAAGGACAAAGGACCGGTAACCCTTGTCATCCCTCTTTAGAGCACATAGCTGATTTATTCGTGTTGTCCAATAATACCAGCCTATAAAACGTGCGCTATAAAATAAAATGCGGTTATTTCGTGGAGCGAATAGGAAGGTGAATGCACCGGGTATAACTTTCCCAGAAAAGTATTTCGGGAAAAAGTAGCGGTACGTGTCTGTTGTAAACATTTGATTGTTTTCTTTTGGTAGATTTGTATGTAACTGTTGTGTAATCTGTGGCTTTGTAGTAGGTATTCTTGTTAATGCTATTATTGCTATAAAATATATGTATAGTATATAATGGAGGAGCTCGTGGCTAAGAAATGATTTCTTCGAGACTTCATAACAGCCACACGCGATCGAGCATGTTAAGGTACGCTTGCCGGAGTTGATCCGTGGATGGGTGACCGTGACTCCTCCGTCCCTCGGAAAGCACGTTAAGCCGTCAGAAGCCGGAAAGTCTGACAACCAGTCTTACCAAGGGGTATCGTATTACCCAATTACTGGGTTGTGCAGGTCAGATGGTAGTCGGTCCAAGTAAAATACTGGTATTTAGCTGCATCCGGTTAGACTGGAACAGGTTCTCCGACTAACTCAGCTGCGTACAATGACAGCAGCTATAACTGGCCATGGGTCATTTAATAAACACCTCTTTGTCATAGGAGTCACAGACAGTCCGCTGTGCAGGGCCTGCATGGAGGACGACGAAACAGCAGCTCATGTGCTACTATACTGCCCGGTGGTCGCCACCAGGGCAAAGTACGGTAACCCAGGTACCCTGTGTGAGATTGTCAGCGAGGCGTTGCTGGCCTTCTTTAAGGAGCTGGGGTGGCCGAATGATCGATTTCCCCACCCGTACGCAAAATACGCACTTAATGACGTGGAGTTGCGGACACCAGCCCGTATTACCTATTAGACTGGAAGCCACCCCAACATAGTTGGCAAAATGCTAGGCAGATTGATTCTTCGTTAGGGTCCTATTGTCATAAAGACAATTTTTATGCGTTTTTATATTAACCTTCCTTCGTGCAAAATGTCAAGAAGATGGTCAAAAAAAAATTAAGCTGTGATGCAGCGTTTCCCAAGAAAAGCTGCCATGGAGTACTGCTGAGAAAATGAAGGTTTTCAGGAGACAGGCAGAGAAAGACTAGATAGTCTTTGAAGTTTACCTATCACTAATTTCTAACTAGATAGTTAGAAATTAGTGTTAGGTAAACTTCAGGTTGTAACCCTGATTGACATTAAGGCTTTTGGAGATTTAATGTTTGAAAGGCGCTACCACCATAGTAAGCCTAAATTCAGTAGGTACTTAATTTAGGTCCTTGTTTTCTTACAACTTTCCTGAGGAGGTTGGGCTTACGGTTGGTCTTAGTTTTTAAGCCCTCCGATTGGCAGATTTGATTGATTGACAGGTGAATATGGTTTCTACCACGGATATCGAGTTTCTACAGTGAAAAATTATCAATGTAAGGTCGAGTTCACGCCAAACGTATAGTCAGCCGCCGATTGTGACCAGTCTATTAGCTCGAAATAGCGTATTGTCGGTTTGATGTGAACGAAAAGTTTAAGTAAACTGCGTAACGCACGCTCACAGTCGGTGGCTGACAAAAAGTTTGGTGTGAACGCGGCCTAGGGGCTCATGCTGTTAAACCAAATTGAGAGACCTTTCATGGCGGTGTGAAAAAAAAGCAATTTGTCTGAAAATGTCAACACAATATATTGTTATTATAGAAACATAAAGATCGATATGAGTGGCCTGCGGTCTACGCAACTCAGTAACATTGTTTGACCTTTCTGTCTAAATATTTTAGTGAGCTAAAAGTGTTCTCTGAGTTTACAGACGATACAAAAATGGACTGCTATTAATATAAATTATAGATTTACGTAGGTGGGAAACGACCTCAATCTATAACTTTTTAGTAAAGCCGATTATGACGTGAATTTATAAAGCTACTAGCTGCGCCCCGCGGTTTCACCCGCGTAAGTCTTGATCCCGTGGGAATATCGGGATAAAAAGTAGCCTATGTCTTAATCCAGGATGTTAGCTACCTCCATACAAAATTTTATCAAAATTGGTCCAGCCGTTTGAGCGTGAAGAAGTAACAAACATACACACACACACACACTCACAAACTTTCGCCTTTATAATAATAGTGTGATGTGATATAACTTCTATTTTAGAATAATTTAGGCAGGTACTGGTTGCAGTCTAATCTATTTTTAATAGGTAATTTTAAGTAGTTGCTTCAACATACAAGTCACACCTGTATTCCACCAAAGAGTTGGGCAGTAGGCAGAGAGTGAAGTCCTGAAACCTGCCTACGTAAAGCCAGATGGCTGATTTACACGATGTGAATTTAATTGCCTGTGGCGTAAGCAAAAATAAAAGTTGCTCTAAGTAGTGTTAAGATGCAAGTCTTGTGCTGCTTCAATTTTATTGTATGTCATAGATAAGAAACTTATTGCACCGTGTAAGGGGGCTTTAATATTAACTAGTGGTTCGCCTACTGGTCGAAATTCGAGCCACTCTTTATAGGTACTTACTAATTCCATTACTTACCATTTCTATAGTTTCTGCTTACCCCTTATGTACTAATTTCCTATTAAAATTACTTACTTATTCCATCCATGCTCAAGCTGTCACTTCTGTATCTTCAAGTCATGAGGCCCTGGGACATGTATTTGTGTGTGTCAAACGCATGGTAGTGTGTGTAATGTTTTTTTTTTATTAATTTATTTTATTTCGAATGCATATTATATAAAAATATTAACTTTCTCCGTATATACTTTAACTGTGCCAAATTTCATACTCCTCCGTCCGTGTAAATTTCGTAAAAAGGAGTACCTACTTACAAAGTTTTCGCTTCACGTATTAATAAATATGATGATGATGAACTTATATCCTAAATTTCTAATATAAGCCAATCTAATAATATCCGAGGTTTATATATAAAACCCACTAGCCTGCAAGGTTCATTGGACTAATACCCCTTTGATCGCCTACCTACTCTAGCTGGGGGAATGTTTTCCCAAAATTATCGAGTTTACCTCTCGGTAAGCAATTTCTAGCATACTTATGACCTTCATAGGTTATATAGGGGCTTTATAAAAAAAATATTCAGTACCACCTCGTGTGTAGGTAATACTCAATATTTGCTTGCCGCGGTTGGTCCGTGGATGGGTAATCGTCTTTACGTACCAAGACGGCAAGACCCCTAAGTGCCTCGGAAAGCACGTCGCGAAGGACGCACGTCGGAAAGCAGGTCGTCAGAAGTTTGACAACCAGTCTTACCAAGGGGTGTAGTGTTACCTTGTGAAGGCCACAGGTATCCGCTAGATGCGGGAAGCAAAGAAACTGTCGATAGCGGTGCTTGGGTGAGACCTATGTCCAGCAGTGGACGTCTTTCGGCTGAAATTATGACCTTCACGCGTTCTTGAGAAAAGGGGTCTAGACAGACGGACAACGAAAGGAAAACAACAAGGGTTCGTTTTATTACTTTTAAGGTGCGGAACCCTGAAAATATCACAGGTTACCTTGAAAAGACAATTGAGAGGTCAATAACAACGAAGTGGGTAGGACCTACTTACCCACTGATTGTAACTGACCGTACCTAATATAATTCCGCAGAAGAAATAAAAGCCTTCATTTGGAACCTACGCAGTAAAAATAGCCGACCTGAATACCGACCTGAATAGGTCCTACTTAGATTAGTCATGTCATGGCCTTAATTTATATAGCTACCTATACTTACTAGATTTAGGAAATAATAACATTCATAACAATGAAAGAAATTCCCTTCTCTCACGGAACTATGAAGAACCTAATGTGCCATTTTCCTTATGAAGGCTCGTGCAGACCGGCGCGACAAGGGCCGTGCCCGCGATATCGCGCCAGTCTACCCACATTTCTTCGGACTGGAATTCTAGATATATCCGGCGCCTAGGTATTTACCGATAGTGAAATATTAAGCTGGGTATCCATGGCACTGTTCGCGCACCAACTGTATGCTCCGCTCTTGCGCACTGCTTACCTGAAGCAAATTCTCTTACCTATTAAAAGAGCTTTTGAACTCAAGTGTCATCTCAGCGATAATCATTTCATTATGCAAAATTGGTTAATCTAGGTTTTTAGGGTTCCGTACCCAAAGGGTAAAACGGGAACCCTTTTACTAAGGCTCCGCCGTCTGTCTGTCTGTCCGTCTGTCTGTCTGTCTGTCCGTCTGTCATCAGGCTGTATCTCATGAACCGTGATAGTTAGACAGTTGAAATTTTCACAGATGATGTATAATGTAATGTAATTAAAATAAAACAAATATTTAGGGGGGGCTCCCATACAACAAACGTGATTTTTTTGCCATTTTTATAGATAATGGTACGGAACCATTCGTGCGCGAGTCGGACTCCCACTTGGCCGGTTATTTTTTTTGGTAAATTTAAGACTTAGGATGTGAACTCGCAACTATCATCTACGATCTTAACTTTATCGCCCCTCAGCAGGCATAGCACAGAGAGCAGCGGTGGCCTAGTGGTGTCGGCCCGACCTACGGGTTGAAGGTCGTGGGTACGAACCCAGGCAGGCCCTTCACTTTGTGTAAATTATTTCATCACCACTGCGCTCAAAACGGTGAACGAAAACATCGTGAGGAAACCGGCATGTCCTAGAACAAACAAAAACATGCGGGGCAGTCTTTGGGGACTGCCGATATAAGTAAAAACTAGCGTTCGGTGACGTTGTCGCGAGTTCCATGATTTCTGTTCACCCAAAAAGTACACATATATACACATTAGGTATACATATAGCTCATGGAAAGCGTTCGGTGACGATGACGCGATTCCCATGATTTTTGTTCACCCAAAAAGTGCTCAACGCGCCTAAAGAAGTTTTAACTTCAAAACATGCGAGGCAGCCTTTGGGGACTGCTGATAGAAGTGAAAACTAGCGTTCGGCGACGATGACGCAACTTCCATGATTTCTGTTCACCCGAAAACTACACGTTTATATACACAGTAGATATACATATAGCTCATGGAAAGCGTTCAGTGACGATGACGCGAGTTCCATGATTTTTGTTCACCCAAAAAGTGCTCAACGCGCCTAAAGAAGTTTTCACTTCAAAAATTCGAAGGCATGTGACGTCTACCAACCCGCACTGGGCCCGCGTTGTAGATTACAGCCCACTCCACCTCACAGAGAAGAGCCCTGTGTTCCAACTTCCAACAGTGAAAACATTATAGGCTGATTATGGTAGGCTTATCACGAGAACCGTAGTTTTAACCGCGATTTGTCGACGGAAGCGTAGACAAAATGACGTTTCCATGTAGACAGTTTTCTACCGAGAAATGTAGACAGGCGATTTCTATGTCACAGTAGAGTAGTAATAGAAAGCGTCATGCTAACCCGGTTGCTTGGTATTTGCATGAAAACATCCAGCACGACAAATCGAATGCACGAAGCACAGTTGGTGCCTAACATAGTGGAGACCCAGCTTTACGTTCCAAGTCTTTAATCAACATAGAACTGTTTTACTCTCAAAGCAAAAGTCGGTCGGGTACAGTTTTTACGACTTCATTTTATTGCGAAACGGCAGAGCTCGGATAGTCTTCGCAAATAGTCGTATCGATATTGAATCTTTGCTCTTTGAGACAGAGTTCATAAGCTGCTTTATTAGTTCTGAAAGACTTGCAGCATAAAACTGAAACTAATAGGGGCGGAATTTGAAAATTGGAGTGGGATATTTTCTTTGAATTTATATAAAATATAACTTATCACTACATCACGCCTTGTTTTCCCCGAAGAGTTGGGCAGAGGTGTACCTGTAGTACACCCACATTTCGCCAGTTATGTTGAAAACAGTGTTGTTACGAGTATTATGTTGTTGTTGTTATGGATTTGTAAAATGATTTTATTGTTTTTTTTTTTTGTGTTTATGTGTTTTTGTCTATTTGTGCTATGAGGTACGATCACACAGGCAACTGAAGAAACACGGGTAGGTTTTAGTCAGTAAAAGTCTGACACGCCCTCCCGCTCCGCCCAGACCGGGAGAAGTGATTTGATAATTTCCCACCCAAAAAAAAAAGTACGATCAGCAACAAAAGGCAATTCACTGTTAGTTTTAACTACATTATTTTATTGTATCATGTAATACCCAAAACTTGTGATGATGCTTGTGATCTATGTATACTATAATAAAGCTGAAGTGTTTGTTGTATTGTTTGAACGCTAATCTCTGGAACAACCAGTCAGATTTGAAAAAATAAATTTGCATTTGATAGCCTAATTCTTGAGGTAGGTTATAAGCTATTTAACATCACGGTATGACCCTGAAGAGCCGAACGAGGTGGGTGAAACCGCGGGGCACAGCTAGTTTGCTAACTAATATTATAAATGCGAAAGTGAGTTTGTTTGTTTGTTATGTTTTCACGCTAAAACGGTTGAACGGATTTGGATGAAATTTGGCACATGGGTAGACCATGACCATAGGATACTTTTTATCCCGATATTCCCACGGGATGAGACTTATGCGGGTGAAACCGCGTGGCGAAGCTAATTTTAATATAATCATATATATATATATTTTTTTTTTTGAGTGCGAAATTATCAAATAACTTCTCCCGCTCTGGGTGGAGCGGGAGGGAGTGTCAGACTTTTACTGACTAAAACCCGCCCGTGTTCCTTCAGATGCCTGTGTGCCAGGGCCACGATATCCCTTTCGGACAGGCTCGTAACCCTGGCAGGCATTGGCCCTTTTGGACCCCATCATATATCTATTCAGGTGTTTTTTTAATATTTTGCCAAATTTTTGTGATTTCAGAACTGTTTATAGACTTTTGTTGCTGACCGTACCTGCCTTCGTTGGTTCGATGCGAAAAGTTAAACATAAGTTCGCAACTCTGATGGTCGATGGCGGAAAGTTTCCAAGTTGTTTGACAAGGAGGCTTTTGTCATGAACTGTTAATTTGTAGGTGAGTAGACATAAACTTTGTGGTTAGCCTCTGTCGGAGGACACAAATAGAACACGAAACTTTTTAAGGTAAGATGAAAAGAAGATAAACCTCTAAACTGTATTCAGTGACTGCCTCCTTAGTCTAGCGTTCGCAAGCGTTACTGCTGAGCTTGAGGTACTGGGTTCGATTCACAGGTCGGGCAAAGTGTTATTGGGCTTTTCAGTAGCAGCCCTGAGTTTGGATTTGTGCCCGGTTGATGGCAAAACGCTCGCCCTATTACATGTGACTTAAACATAACTGGTGAAATGGGGGTCTACTATAGGTACACCTCTCTCTTACCCTTCGAGGTCAACAGGGGTGGTTGATTTTATGGATTGCAGTATTTATGATAAGCACTTGGCTTTAAAAAGTGAAATAAAAACGAGCGAGCCTTAGTCACAGTAGTCGCATATGGTGTGTAACATCTGACATCTCACCTTGGTAAAAAGAAACTGAGCGGCTACAGATATAAACCTCAAAATTTAAAAAGCTAAATACTGAAATATTTTATTTAAATAATTATTCATTGGTCGCCCACTACTCGAAATTCGCGTTAGTGCGGAGTTTCAATAAAATAAGAGGTCAGCTTATACTGGTTTTGATGAGGTACCTACGTTTCTACGTATGAATGAATGTGCAAGTATCAGAATTGCCTGACACAGACTGGTTCTGAAACAAGTCACAATGTTAAAATCCGGCTAAGTCCAGCCGGATTCTAACATTGTGACTTGGGAAAATATTGCAACAACGCAAGTGCATAGTCGTGTCCTCGTCGGTAACTCTGTAAGAACCAGTAAGTAGAAGCTAAAGTCTGAATTTTATTATAAAACTTTTATTTTATTTGGAAGGGATTCTGAAGGGAGCAACTGAAAATTGCAGAAAACCATCAGTTATTCTTTAGAAACATCGTTTATTCCCTAGCCAAATGGGGTATCACCATGTGCCATCCCAAACACTGTTTGAGTGTGGAGGATACCAGATACAGAAGGATCACAGGTATGCCGCATCTTCTCTCCTGTCCGTTGTGCCCAACTGAATGCCAGCACCCTCCAGGATTTAAAATAATGAGGCAAACGACAGAGCTGAGCAGGGTGTCAGTTCCCTAAGTACTAAACCGGTAGTTTCCAGCGAAGTTACGGGCGTTTGGTCTACTCCGTAGGTACTACCTACGGACTTAAATGATTAGTTCGGAGCCCGATCTGAGAATGAATGACAACACGATTTGACAGTTGTCCCTACTCGCAATGTGTTTTTGTTTTACCCGTTCGAAAAATTTAATTTGTCATTTGTTTTGACGGATCAACTACTTTCGAACGGGCCCGGACTTTAGTAGACCCAGGTCGCTGCGTAGGTACATTCTTGGAGGAAAAAATATAGGTACCACGAGAAGGAAGAAGAACGTGCAATGACTGAGTAGGTATCCTAACTGAATCCTAACTAATATTAATTATTATAAGTACGAAACTAAGTTTGTTTGTTTGTTTGTTACCTTTTCACGCCTAAACCACTGAACCGATCATCCTGAAATTTTGCATATACTTTCGTTGTCAGGTGTACAGGAACGGACATAGAGTACCTTTCATCCCGAAAAAAAGTACCTACTGTTCCCGAGGAAAACAACAATAACGTTCTTATGATAATAGATGGCGTCACGTGTCTTTCGAATCATGATTGAATTATGTTATGGGATGTATTTAATAGCACAGTTTCAAAAAGCAGAGTACAAGTCGAAATGATTGTCAAATTCTAAATTAACGCGAGCGAAGCCGCGGGCAAAAGCTAGTAATATTATAAATGCGAAAGTGAGTTTGTTTGTTTGTTACGCTTTCACGCTACGACAGCTGAACAGATTTGGATGAAATTTGGCACATGGGGTAGACCATGACCTGGGTTAGGACATAAGATACTTTTTATCTCGATATTCCCACGGGATCGAGCCTATATGCGGGTGAGACCGCGGGGCGCAGCTAGTAATTTATAATTTTAAGAAAAATACTTACCTGAAGTAAGTAACAAAACCAAATTATATTATATTAATATAATATAATATTTTATTGACACAAAAATATGTTACATTTATATGGAAGCCCTGACTCCTGCGCTAGGTTGTAACCTGTGTTGCAGGAAACAGTGTCTTCTCCCAGTAGTTTTACACAGAAGGGGGGTGCGCTAAGGTAGCCCCCGAAATTCAAATTTTCTTTAGGTTTTTGCTATTTGTAGGTCAGTAACAGGTTGTATGTTGATCTAAATATGATTCGCGGTCATAACAAATATGGCTGGCTTTACAGAATTAAATAATCATTAGAATCAGCATTACAACTCTCTAAGTTCAAAAAATCCTACTGAATGAATATTTCTGAAATTATCTTTCAATTGGATTTTTTTAACTTAGAGAGTTGTAATGTTAAATTTCTTGTTCTCCCGACCCCCGACCCACTGCGTCGCATAACATCGCCCGCGCTATTAGATAGTTTTCACTTAGCATTCTTTCTGACTTTTTTCTTTTTGTTCAGCTCTAAGGGGTCGTAGAACGTAGCGTGATTTTAAATTGCCTATAACAGAGATGTTGAACCTTTTTACATCCACGTGCCAATAATCAATCTTGACATTGACTAAGTACTGGAAAACACTAGTGTACTTAAATAGTTTCAGAATAATTCTCTTTATTCGCAAAAGTAATTAGACGTTTGCTATTAGGTATTCAGTCATCCTAACATTTACCGTTTTATATTTATTTTTATGAAAGAAGATTGAAACAAATTTGGTCGACTTCTGCTGCAAGCTAGATGCCAAATAATTTACAATATCTATCAGTTTCACATTTTCCCTTGCATTTCCGCGGCAACGATAGTCGAAATTGCCTGTCGTAGTTCGTGGCCGGGCGTGCTCCAGATTTCTATGTGTGTTACTGTGACTTAGATGCCTAAATTCTTCAATTGATGCCGTGCCCAAATTATTTTGTCGCGTGCCATCGATGGCTCGCGTGCCATTGGTCCGCCATCCCTGGCCTATATATAACCTTCCTCAAGGATGGACTATCAAATGCAAAAAGATTACCACTTACATACAAACTTACAAACAAACAAATTTTACTATACTACGTATATAGAGGTCTGCTTAAAGACTCTTGCACACAGGCGCGACGCTACAACAGCGCGACGCGACACTAGTAGCACAATTTCTATGCAAAGTGCAAACTTCATGGAAAATGTCACGTTTTAAATATAGCTTCTATTTTTATATTATGTACAGCAGTTTTTCTAAATAAAACAGCATTTTATTAGTCACAGTCGTCTTATTATTTATTAATTACCACATAATGAGATCAGCAAAAAAAAAAAAAATTTGATACAAAATTGTAGTCACAGTCGTCTTATTATTTATTAATTACCACATAATGAGATCAGCAAAAAAAATATAAAATTAGATACAAAATTGTAATTTATTTTTTTATTTAGTTAAATTGTATATTGATGAAGAGTTTTTGTTTTGGTAACTGAATTTACCAACAATAGAGGGGACCTGGCGCTCGGCGGCCGCTGCCGCGGCACGCTCGCTTCGCTCGCTCGCCTTCGCGCGTTAATGGTCACTGTTCTAACCTAACCTAACCCAAATGATTCAATCTGGCAAAGAATGTATATACGCTCTGGTTAATTTGCTGTGCAGTCTATAAATGATGGACCGAGCGAACCTTTTTTCAGTTAATTTGTTCTGCTTTTAGAAATAATGCAATGTAAAAGGATTTTTTTGTTATAATAATCATTAAATTTGCCGAGCATGGCTTCTTGAAAATTAAGACAAATATGATGAACAGGTTTTGTTGTACTTACTGGTTAATATGCGACTGGGATAGTTATTTTGCTATGAAATATGGAAAATTTGCTGTGCAGCCAGTACTTATGCTATGTATGTAGTACTTTTTGTACAAAAATAATTTTAACTGTATTGCATTATGAGGAAAAAAGTAATGTTATATTGATGTATAATTTCGGATTATCTGCAGTTTGAGTTTTGTTAAACATTTAGTTTATTTGTAGTGAAGTAAGTTATTTGATGTAAAAAAGAATATAAATGATGAGTATGTATTGATAGGCGTGGCCCTGACGCACAGGCACCAGAAGGAACACGGGTGGGTTTTAGACAGTAAAAGTCTGACACGACCTCCCGCTCCGCCCAGAGCGGGAGAAGTTATTTAATAATTTCCCACCCCAAAAAAAAAAGGTTGGAGACAATTACTGCAAACTTATAACCACACGTTTAATGAAACTTGATAGGTAGCTATAGGTAGACATAAACAGATGGGTTCGCCGAGGAGGAGCACCTTGCATCTTTAACTTAGGATGAGAGGAGGAGCTCGTGGCTAAGTAATAACAGCTCGTGTCGATCCATCAGATTACGCTACGCTTGCCGGAGTTGGTCCCGGGATGGGTGACCATCTTTACATACCGAGACTCCTCGATGCCTCGGAAACCATGTTAAGACCCGGCTGTCGTTCGTGGATAGATCCACGAACGATAGCCGGGACCAACGGCTGACAGCCGTTAGGGGTCGTAAGAAGCCCGTCTGACAACCAGTCTTACCAAGGGGTATCGTGCTACCCAGTTACTGGGTTCTGTAGGTCAGGTGCGACCTTACAGTCCGGCCGTCGAAAGAATGCGTTCGTGACACCTGTCAGTTTCATAAATTCATACTAACGGATGTGTTTTGCTAACAAATTAGCAAAACACGTTCTTAAGTATGAATTTACACACACATTACCTATCACACATAGACACATTTTATTGTCCATTTATACAGTTAGACAATTTCTATATTGTAGTATGGATTTTGATCCAACTAGAAATTCGTAATATATTCTACTAGGTACTGCCATGATTTTTTTCACATGTCCAAAAACAACCATTTAGTAGGCAGGGGCAGGGTTTTTGTTAGAGTCAAGTGTTCCCCACACTTGACTCTAACAAAAACCCTGAATCGAAAAATAGTCTTAACAGACCGTCAATATTAGAACGGCCTATCCAACGATACCCCACATCGTGGGATAGACGAGAAAAAATGATATCATCCCCACTTTGCTTGTAAGGGAGGTACCCCTTTTTTTTTCCTGGCTTAATTTTATCACTTTGTCGGCGTGATTTAATATGTATACCCATGCCAGTCTCTGAGCTAAGCCGGGCGCAGACAGACAGACGGACATGGCGAAACTATAACGGTTCCTTATAGACTACAGAACCCTAAAAACGGGCATAGCGGCACGGGAAAAGACGGATACATCGCCGAAACCCTACTTACAGCTAATTTTCAATCTCGCATGCAAATGAAACAGCAGGCCGACAGCTAATTATCTCGTAGTAGCTTAACTACTCGTATCCGTCGAAAAGGCAAATCCATTTGACTGTGGCTGGCCTGCATTTGCATCCAGAATTCCAGACTGAGCTGTATGTATGCTGTATGCAAATGAGATGGCCATTACGTTAGTACCAAATTGAATTGACGGTGACTAGACGTGAATTGATACGTTTAAGCAGAAATGGAAATAAAATGAAGATGAATGAATGGGAATTGAATGATGAATTGATGATGTTCACTTCTTTGACGCTTTTTTTTCATGTCACGTAAATAGGCACAAATCTTAGGCGTAATAAGTAACACTAGTTTACTAACATAGGTAAGTACCTACCTATAAGAATTTTCTGTCTTTACTAACCCACTCCATAAATATGGATGTTGAATAACCGAATTAAAGATTTTTTTTGGTAAAAAAAGGTGATCTTAGCTGATGCCAGGGTAACGAGCCTGTCCGAAAGGGATATCGTGGCCCTGGCACACAGGCATCTGAAGGAACACGGGTGGGTTTTAGTCAGTAAAAGTCTGACACTCCCTCCCGCTCCACCCAGAGCGGGAGAAGTTTGATAATTTCCCACCCAAAAAAAAAAAAAGGCCTTGTACCAGTGGCTCTGCTGTTACGCAGAATACGGGGGAAAGTGGAAATGGGCCCAAAGGAGAAAACCCTAAATTAATATTGATGTGGCCAATTTTTAACCGACATCCGAAAAGGAGAAGGATAAAAGGTTCGTCTGTATGTTTATTTTTTATATCTGTTCGCCGATTTCTCCGTTGTTAGCCGATTATGAAAATATTTTTTTTGTTTGAAAGAGTACGCTTCCGAGGTGGTCCTATTGTCACCAAGTCAGAATCGGATGAGGGAATCTCATGGAAATCGAGGCTAATCCTCAAATTTTATAGGCACACCTATACCGATATCGGTATTTTTACCCGACTACGGCGAAGCAAAAAGGAGGGTTATGATTTTGACCGGTATGTATGTATGTATGTATGTTCATCTGTTCCCTCATTACTTCTAAACTGCTTGTCATAATTTGAGAAATGAGGTATTGTTGGAAGCGTCTTGATCGTCCGCTGGTTATAGGCTATGTGAGGTCACATTAAATTCAATATTGCGCCCTGTAGCGGACATAAAGTCAAGCCTAAAAAAAAAATGTTTATTCATGCCGTGTTGGGTACCAAATGAAAGGCCTTAATTAGCACATTTCAAAAATATATATATATTGTCAGCTGTTGCTCATGGCTTTGCTTGCATGCACCCAATAATTAGGTATAAATTCTATAAAATCATAAGCAACAACAAACATATTTTCTCTCCAAACCTACACAACTGAAAGGTTAAGAAGTCTTTCAAATTTCGAAACATAAACCTGTGGTATATGTTTGGTATATTACACAGGTAGGTACATATAAAACATTAAACCTAGTGAATGAGGTGCACTCGAATGAACCTAACCAAAAAATATTTAAAGCGCCTCTGCAAATACTTTATCACGAAATTATAACCCCAAAATAATTTAAATAAAAATTAAGTTCAAAAACTAAAACCCGACTACTGAAAAATCACGCTCTAAAAAGTATGAAACAAGAAATATTCTCATCTGAAATTATTATGTACAAACTATTAAAATATATTACGTGTAAGTTGTTTATTTAATAGACGATAAATATTGAATAGTTTGTACATAATAATTTCAGATGAGAATATTTTCTTGTTTCATACTTTTTAGAGAGTGATTTTTCAGTAGTCGGGTTTAAGTTTTTGAACTTATTTTTTAGGGTTCCGTACCCACAGGGTAAAACGGGAACCCTATTACTAAGGCACCGCCGCGCCGCCGCCGTCTGTCTGTCTGTCTGTCCGTCTGTCACCAGGCTGTATCTCATGAACCGTGATAGCTAGACAGTAGAAATTTTCACAGATGATGTATTTCTGTTGCCGCTATAACAACAAATACTAAAAAACAGAATAAAATAAATATTTAAGGGGGCTCCCATACAGCAAAAGTGATTTTTTTCTCGATATTGATAACGACAACAGGTAGACGCTTGAAATACCTATTCACAGAATATTTAGTTATAAATATTCACTTTAAAAATAAATAATTACCGCAAATAAACGTATTTTCTTTCTTTTTCTTTCATTCTAAATTAAAATAAAACAAATATGTAAGGGGGGCTCCCATACAACAAACGTGATTTTTTTTGCCGTTTTTATAGATAATGGTACGGAACCCTTCGTGCGCGAGTCCGACTCGCACTTGCCTTGTTTTTTTTTTTTATTAACTCGTGCATTTGCTCTCGGAAAGCATCATTTGGTGAAGTGGAACTGATGATGAAGACCACAGATGGCCACCGGAACTACTTAATAATAAGTATTTAACGGATTGCAATTCAATTAGGTACCTATCTACTATAATATGGTTGCTAAGCAATTTATGCTCATCACAATGCATAATTATGGTGAAGTGGAGCTGATGGTTCTTATCAGGACAAATCCTCAAAAATGGACGTCCCTTGCATCTGGAAAAGCAATATTTTGTAAAAGGTGACTTGACATTAGGCTAGTATTGTAACTTAGATAAATTACAAACTGACCCACTAAAAATTGAAAAATAAAAGCCTACAAACTGAAAAATAACTAAATCCAAAGACACCGACTTCCGAAATTAAGTGTTATTTTTGGAAGTCGATTGTTTTTTTTTTGTTAAAGATTTTTTTATGTACCTATGTACCTAAAGGAAACATGCGTTTTTTTTTTCAAAAATAAGGAAAACTGCATTCAATCGTTTTTGAAAGTATCTTACCTAAACCGGAAATCGAACCAACACAAATGCGAAAACACCTCCACACATCCGTATCTACCTATCTTTATAAATAGTTTTTTTTTTTCAAAATAGACTAATTTTAGTTACATACATAACATCACGCCTGTAATCCCCGAAGGGTTAGGCAGAGGAGTACCTATAGTACACCCACATTTCGCCAGTTATGTTTAAGTCCCATGTAATAGGGGGCGAGCCTATTGCCATCAACCGGGCACAAATCCAGACTCCGGGCTGCCACTGAGAAATTAAAAATTACCCGCCGGTTTTTTTTTAATTTTAGTTATTTACAAACAAGGTAAGTACCTACATAACATCTCGCATAATCACTTGTAGGAATTGGGGTGCAGGAAAGGAGCGTCGCCGAGCGGCGTCGCACTGCGATTCCAAACGCCCGGCGCGCCCTGGACAGCTCGCACTCGGTATCGCAGTCTAACTGACTAATCCCTACACCACGATGTAAATCCAAATAGCTCTCAGAGCCACAACCAACGACCCCTAGGGTCAAATAGCAAAAATCAATATTGAAGGGATAATAAGTCCCAGTTGCTGTCTCAACTCTGCCAGAAAACTAACTGTGATATTATTCTGTAGGTATCCAAGAAACACGTCGATGCACTGAACACCTCCCTGAAATGTCGCTTGTACTGGAGACACTTCGCGCACAATATGGCAGTGCCATAAATATAAGATTTTTTTTTTTTCTATGGGCAGTGTCATTCATGTTAATCCCGGTGTAACTGTTTTGTCTGCTACCTGGAGTGCCTAATGAAAACCTCAAAGAAATCCTCACATTGGATGTAGGTACTTGCTCGATCACATCAGTCTACAAGCCCCCCCTAACCAGCTTTTGGAGTTCCACAAAACACCCAACTTTAGCTAACTTTAATAGTCACAGCACGTCCTAGGGGATACTAAGAAAACATCACTAATGAAAACTTAGTCGAGGAATGGGTTGAAGCCTCCGAACTCTCCCTCGTACATACTCCCAAACAACCAGCATCATTCAATAGTCGGCGTTGGAAACGTGGTTACAACTCAGATTTAATCTTTTTCAGTAGTACTATTAATTAATCCTGTGTTCAAAACTCGTTTGCCAACCCATCCCCAAACACACAACACAGACCCACTACGTGTGAGAGCGGCAATTAAACCCACGACACGTTCCTTTTAAACTGCGTTTTAACTTCTCGGAGGTAAACTGGGAGAAGCTCACTAGATTTGGATGCTAACCAATTACGAACAGTTCGTCGATACAATTTGTCTGTACGCGTGTGTATACCAAGAGGCTGCAGATTTGCAGAGTCCTCAAACCTTCTTAAAACCTACGAAGACCTGTAAGAAAATGACCGAAAGGGTAATTTTCTTATAGGTCTGAGGATACACTTTCTGCTGGGGATTAGTTGGTGTTCACGATTGGCGAAAACCGCAAACAAGCATGGATCTCCACAGTTACCAACACCAACATGACCCACAGCAGTAAGAAATCCTGGTCTACAATACATAAACTACCTGGAGACACACCGGAAACTGTCCACCAAGGTTATGTCACTGCTAATCAAATAGCTCAACAATTGTTACAACAGAAAGCCTTCACACAAACTACCAAGAGCCAAGAGACTTGCTGATACTCCTGCAGATTCCAACGAAATTAACAAGCCTTTCAAATTCCCGAATTTCAGATTCCACCATTTATTCTGTACCATTAGAGGTGTACTGGACTGGACAGGGTATCAACATAAACGGCGAGTACATCTCACACCTTCGTTTTGCCGATGACATCGTCATAATGGCAGAGACGCTGGAACAGTTAGACCAGATGCTGCACAGCCTAAATGGAGCCTCTCGGCGGGTTGGCCTCGGCATGAATTTGGACAAGACGAAAGTCATGTACAATTCGCACGTCTTGCCGAGTCCAATCCACATCGAAGGGTCGCTTCTCGAAGTTGTGAAGGAGTATGTCTACCTAGGGCAAGTTTTCCAGCTTGGTAGGCACAACTTTGAGAAGGAAGCCAACAGAAGGATCCAGTTGGGTTGGGCAGCGTTTGGAAAACTTCGTCAAGTCTTCTCGTCGTCAATCCCGCAGTGTTTGAAGACTAGGGTCTTCAACCAATGCGTCCTGCCCGTTATGACATACGGTGCCGAAACGTAGACACTAACAGTCGGGCTGGTCCACAAATTTAAGGTCACTCAGCGTGCTATGCTCGGAGTTTCTTTGAAGGACAAGATCAGGAATGAAGTTATCCGGAAGAGAACCGGAGTTACCGACAAAGCAAGCTGAAGTGGCAGTGGGCTGGCCATGTTTGTCGAAGGACCGATGGCCGGTGGAGCAGACGAGTTCTGGAGTGGAGACCGCGTATCGGCAAGCGTAGTGTGGGGCGCCCCCCAGCTAGATGGACCGACGACCTTAAAAAGGTGGCCGAGACAGACTGGATGCGGAAAGCGGAGGACAGGGTGTTGTGGCGCAGCCTGGGAGAGGCCTATGTCCAGCAGTGGACTGCTATAGGCTGAGTTGATTGATTGATTAGAGGTGTTCCAGAAATAAATATTTTTGTCAATAATAATTTTATTGAAGCCTTTTACAATAAATATATTTTTTTAAATTGCATATTTATTTGCATTTTGGTGTGATGGTGTGTGTGTAATATGCAGGTAGGATACGGAAAGATATACCGTAAGTGTGCAAGGAAAATAAAGACAATTTTTACTTTTCTTTTTATTTTCAGCTAGGTACTCATTATTACCTACATTGTACTTAATTGTGGACTTCTGTGCTAAACAGTCATCAGTTTGGAGTTGAACATAACATTAGCATGCATGACATAATTCAATAAATTATTTCAATTTAAAATACCCGTAAAATATTTAGTTATTTCGTGCTTCAAACTTCAGTTTGCAGTTTTATTGATGACTTAAATATATGCTGTTTGAAATACTTCAATTCCTCTATGCTTTCAAGAATATCGTCCACAGATCGGTGTCTAAACTTCTTCTGTGGCATAAAGGAAAACTCTTTTTGATACCATCTCTTTGCCAGCTCCTTTATTGTACTGACATCTATTACTCTATAGTGTAAATAATTGTCTAGTATTGGCATATATTTTCTTATAAATAAACGGTCCATGTAAACACTGTTACCACCCAATGGGCATTTTTTCTCAGGCGCGTGGGATTTGACAAAATCCAGAACTTGTTTTTCAGCCTCTTTCAGTGAAACATTTGATTTGCGACTAGCCTCGGTTAGTCCGCTCTGTAACGATAATAAAAAACATTGTAAATCACACAACATTATATCTCTGAGCAGTCGTAAAAATATTGTAATACGGCTTAATTAAAAATGTTAGGTAACTTAATAATAAAATTGAGTTAATCAAACTTTTTGTTAATACTTTTTTTTCTGGTTCAATCTATAAATGAACATTATTGAAATACCTCTCTCAAGCCAAAAAGCATGATGCTTCTATTGAAAAGAGACTTAATCTGTTGTGTACCTGTGCCGATTTTGATTTTAATAAAAACTATTAAGAAGAGGTAAAGACAATGTATGAAATTTAGAGAATTATAAATAAATAAACTAGAATATATATCAACAATATCCCAATCCCACCATGTTATATACAAACCATGGATAATAAGGAAATAATAAGGAAAAGACTATAATCTATGAATCAATGTGATGTGTGTTCAAATAATTTGCAAGAGTCAAATGCTTAGTGTGCAACTTATAAAATGCCAATGTTTTTGTTATATTATTGGGTGGCAAACAAGCATAGGGCATTGTGAAGCCAGGCTGCAGTAGCCTGCCTAATGATGAGAATTCACCATAGCCTATGAATGTCGGCAATCCCAGCGGTGTTGCAGGCCATCCTAGATAAAATGCTGAAATGTCTCAATATGAGGCGTAATGACACCAGCTTATTAACCAGTAAACTGTGATATAGTCAAAACTGTGTATGTGAAACATTTTAAATTAAGTAAATAATTCATATCAAGTAGAAGAAATCAATACCTCACCATGCTGAGCAACACACCAGTCATTCATTTCGTTCAGGACACTATCTGGCTGATTGATAACTATGTTCGGCCCTTTAGCAACAACATTCAAGTCCGCATCAGTCACCACACAAGCAATTTCCAAGATATGGTCCTTTTCAATGTCCAAGCCAGTCATCTCAAGGTCCACCCAGACTATTCTTTTTGCTGCATTCTTGACTGCTGATAAAGCCATGGCGGTGGACAATTTGGTTCCTGAAAAAGTTCGTTACCATATATGTTAATAATCAATCGTTTTGTTACATACATGCCATGGTCTGAAAAAGGTCCAACATGGGACGTACTTACCGGTCGAAAGAAACCTAATAGGAGGTTTTGTTAAATTAACAAAACTAGATCTTAAGTAGCAGCGTACAATATTCATTTATTCTTGCTGTGATGATGTGTATTTTATAGAGAAACTATAATATTTTTTCAATGGATTTAAACATTTAGGTTATGCTCGCGTACAACAATTTGACAATCAATAAACTACAGCACGACCAGTATATCTACTCTATGCAGATTGGTTACACAGAGTTTATGGTAAAATGGGTTACACTCCAGTTAATTTGCTACAAAGATTAAACTTAGATAACTTGGTATAGGATATTAGTCAAGTCCAATATTAAGCCTAAAAAGTGGAACGAAAGTAGTGGGCGGAGCTTCATGGGACTTTTTTGTTGAGTTCTTAGAACTACAGAGAACAAATAATTGGCAGTCATGCATGGGGACTGCCGACAGAAGTGAAGAACTTTGGAATAACATATATTTATGCATATACATAGTACAAGGGCCGCTGCGCGTCATGCACGCACAACATGTGGTTAGCATGTCGGTGACGCGAGCCCGTAAGTTTATATACTTACCGAAAATCGCTCTACGCGTGTAAATAAGTTTTCACTTCAAAAATCGACGTTTAAGTCACCATTCACTACTTAATTGGTCTCTGTTTATCCATCGTTTTCGAATGATTGCGATTTTAGTTTTTTACGGTTCTTTAATAATAATAAATAATAAATCAATTTATTTCAGGCAACACACGCCCATAGATAAAGCTGGATTCACACTACTGTGTTGTGGCATGTCGTGACGCCTTTTGACGCAGTGTTAGCCAATAAAAATTCATTGTGATTTGTTGTAGTCCTGAATAGATTCGTTTGATTGGTACATCCCGCGTTACGACACAACACGACACTGTAATGTGTCGATGGCTTAAATACCATAATTTTATTGTAAACAAAACAAAACTTGGTAGTCCATCTCTCTTGCTAGGTACATACTGGCTGTTTGGTATGGTTGCTTATATCATTATTCATCTTGCCTACAAAGACGGAAAACAAAATCTTGAAAAAAAAGCCTATTATGCCTTGGCTAAGCCAAAGCTTGTCAAGTCCAATAGAAATTCAAGAAAAATATACCTTACGACTGACGATCAACATTGAACAATAATAATTACACTACTTAGAAACCAGAAAACTATGCCGAAATATACCTACTTACACGGTATTCTACTGACTTACAGAGATAGAATAGAATAGAATAGAATACTCTTTATTATGTACACCATAAAAGTTACAGATATAAATGTTGAAATTTTACATAGGGTGACACAATGGGCGGTCTTATCGCTAAAAGCGATCTTTTACAGACAACCTTTGGATGCATTAAAAAGAGAAGGAGAGACAGTAATAATAGGTGGATGGGTGTAGGGATACTATAAAACCTTTTTGAAAAATATGAAAATATTATGTAAGCTATGAGAAGCAGAATATTAGTATGAGGGCGAGGAAGAAGAAAATCGATATCAAGTAAGGAAAAACGCGCCTTTTACTTTAATAATAAAGTTGGTGAAAAAGGTATTGCACGTGCACCCAATGTTATTAGAAGTATTACTTCTAATTAATCTTATAATATTGTACAGACGCCAGCAGATCAAGCTACCCGAAACTGTCAAATTTTCCCAATCAACCTTGAACCTTATGCTGTAGGATTAAAGTTGAAAATCTATTGAAGAAATTTGACAGATTGTAGTAGCTTAATGTGCTGGCGTCTGTACCATATTTTGATCAAGATAATACAACCTGACACTGACCTGCAAATTGCAAAAAACGTAATAAAATTTGAATTTCGCGGGCTACAGATGCGGATTTACCATCGAAAGACCCAATGAAAATTCTCTACTAGGATTTTATTTTTTTCACAGAAAATATTTTATTTTCCTGGGCTAATTAGTAGAATTTTTTAGTGATAATGCGTTCTCAGAACAATGAAAAGCATGCGTTAGATACCATAAACAATTAAGAAAACATGTAAACCTAACTAACTACTATAAATTTCTTATCTGTGCTTTGTGGACTGTGATTCTTTACGATTGTCATGTTGTAAGGGTTGATTTTGTTTTTGTTAAATTTTCAATATTTCCTGTAGATAAAGCCCTGCGAATAGCGACCAATATGATCAGACTAATTATTAACCAATGTCGTTGCGTCAAGAAATCGAGTAAGTAAATAATGTTTTGTAGAAATTGTCATCACTAAACCTTAACCTAAAGCGGAATCTGATTGATTGTACTTAAACTATGTATGACTTCATCGTGGAAACTGTTACTTTTAAAGATAGCATGTTTTATTTATTGGGGAAACAGGTCCTAAAAGTGTCGACGAAAATAATTACTTAACGTCAACAACTACAAACATTATCTAATTATTATTTTTGTTTCATCATGACCGTCACGGCGTGCCTAGTGAGATACTATTCTAATGAAGAACAAAATAAATCAAAGGAAATTTCTTTAAAGTAGATTAGTTACTTTGTTTGCTAACCTGAGCCAACTTTATTTTATCATTAAATAATCATATCTATTGTCCTTGTTATTGTATAATTATTGCCCTTGTTATACCTATTGTATGTATTTTTAAATGTTTGTATTGTTTTTCTAGCAATACAATGGGAAAACAAACAGTATCAAAACCTGCCATATATGACACTTTCAAGGTCAATGTCGTATTATACAATCCAGCCTATTGGTCTGCATTATGATATTACAAAAAAACCGCTTAATACAGGAGTTTACTGCCACCCACAGTCCATCAGGCCTTTCTCAACCAGCAGATATTACTTTGACAAATTACCTCTAAAACCTTCCTCGAAGGTTGAAGCTGCTGTTGAATCCATAAAGAACACCATAGAAGAAAAATTAAAGGGCCCACCGATAGGGACACCTCCAAAGAAGCCTTTCAAAGAACGCTTTTTGAATGAGCTCAAACATTACTATCATGGCTTCAGATTACTTTTCATTGAAATAAGGATCTCATTATTCTTATTCTTTAAAATTTTAAAAGGTGATACATTGACAAGAAGGGAACATAGACTGCTGGTCACAACCATAGGTGATCTGTTTAGAATGGTTCCATTTATTGTATTTATAATTGTTCCATTTTTGGAATTTTTTTTGCCTTTTTATATTAAATTGTTTCCAAATGCATTGCCCTCTACATTTGAAAGTAGCAGTCAGAAAGAAGCTAAGTTAAAGAAACATTTAAAAGTGAAGTTGGAAATAGCAAAATTCTTCCAAGAAACTTTAGATGAGATGGCACCGCAGGCCAGTAATAGGCATTCAGAGCTGGCCAGAGAGTTCTCCAGTTTCTTCAGTAGAATCAGAACGTCAGGAGACGTTGCAACAAGTGAGGAGATCATGAAGTTTTCTAAGTTATTTGAGGATGAGATCACATTGGATTCATTACAGAGACCACATTTAGTTGCTTTGTGTAAAGTGGTGAATGCAACAACTATTGGTACCAGTGCCATGTTGCGGTTTAATCTTAAGATGAAGCTGAGGTCATTGGCAGCTGATGATAAGGTGATTGCTAAAGAAGGGGTGGAGTCTTTAAACTTCAGTGAGTTACAGCAGGCTTGCAGAGTCAGAGGCATGAGGGCTTACGGTGTGTCTGAAGAACGTTTAAAAAAGGAATTGAGGAATTGGCTTGACTTGTCTTTAAATGAGAAGGTGCCACCGTCTTTGCTGCTGTTGTCAAGAGCCTTGATGGTGCCAGAACATGTCCCTACCACATACAAACTGAAGGCGACCATATCTGCTTTGCCAGAACAAGTTGCTACCCAGACAAAGGCTGCTATTGGAGAAAAGGAAGGCAAGCTGGACTTCAAGGTAACACTTCTTATTTAGTTATAAAGTTTGTTTATTTTATTTTTTATTTATTTAATATAGGGTAGCTTCACAGCTGACAGTAAGTATAAGATTATTATTATTTGAAACATTATGCCAATTACGAAGTAGACAAAAAATAAGAAATTCAGAGTGACATAATTATTAATATTTAAAGTGTGGGTGGGGTATATAAGTATGACTAAACTGGCACTACTGAATTAGCTGAGTTTCCGGGGTTTGATGGAGGATTTGGACTCCTTTTTTAAATCTGTTCCGTGTGTTATTGAAGGGGTCTAATGTTAAAATTTATCATTATTGTATAATGCAGGTAGACGCAAGAATAGTGACATATTTACGTAATTAGTGGATGCCGATGGTATCTGTTGGCATTAAATTTCCACTAAAGAACACCTTATGAACGCCATTTATGTTCCAATTAACGTGGCCACCACCTATTCGGCTCAAACAATATGAAAACAAAGTAGGTACCATTGACACGAAAAGAAGAAGATTCCACTTGTGCATTCATCCTTAGCTATTGACAAAGGGATATTATAATTGTATAGCTACATTCTTTCATGGCGAAACTGACTTGAATGTATATTCAGGGTCAAATTAAATTAGCTAGCAAAACTCCATGACGTGATGGGTATCGATATATATATATATAAAAGATAAAATAAAAAGAATACAAATCACTTTTTTTAAGTTAACATTACAAAAAAAAAACTGATTTTTTAAGCTAAATCAAAATCAATAGTCGTTTATTCAAACTAAGCTGAGAATCAGCACTTTTCGAACGTCAAATTACATAAGACAGTCCCCCAAAAACGCCCACCCTTCCCCACTTCCAAGTGCTGGAGCTGGAAAGAATTGGCGCCACAAACTCCCCAGCAGTCTGTTCAGTTAGGAAAACTTGATTCTATACAATAGTATGCAAAATAATTTACATTACGCAACACAAAACATTAAGTTAAATTATTTGCCATAATATGTTAGCTAGCACCGCCACTATATCAACAAAAAACATCGAAAACTACTCGAGCAGAAAAAAAAAATTAAAACGTAAACAGAAGTTACTATCTAAATAAATGCCTCCAGGCTTACCTTGGTTAGCTCCAAGCTAACCAACTATTCTTATCGTTCACGTAGTCATTGATAGAATATTATGCCTGTGAACAAAGTTGGATATAACTTTAACCGCATTAAAAGGAAAATCTAGCAAAGAAGAGGGTAGTAGGTTTTAAAATAAATAAATAAATAGTAAAATAAAATAAAATAAAATAAATAATAAAAAAAAGGTTTTAAAAAGTTATACCAAGCTGATATTTTGCAAGTAACTACACTAACTGCGGTCGATAACCCCACAAAAAAAATCATCAAATTAATTATTTTTTGTTTTATCATGTTTAGTTATCTATACCCATCACTTATACGGAGTTTCGCTAGCTAATTTAATTTGACCCTGGATAGCAACCACAATTATAGGTACAATTCTGAACACGACGGTAGACCGCACACGTCAGCGGCGTTGCGGATGACACTAAACGCAGGCCACAGTTTCGCTGCAGTTTCGATTTCGCACACGACCGCAGCGGCACTTCTCTTTTTCAGTTTCGCGAAACTCATAAACAAGAAAATACGTCTTGTGGCTCTGTTAGTCCTAGTTAGTTCACATCGTGGAATGCAATAAATGTATTGACTATTAGTGACAGCCACTGTCAGCAATACTAGTATGCCGTCTACAGTCGCCGCTCGAGTCTTGACGTCTAAGGAAGTGTTTTCATAGAAATACGTAGAAACCAGTAATGTCGCTACGGTCTGTCATTGCAGTTGAGCGGCACTGCCGCTGCCTTGGAAATTGTACCTTGAGTTGGAATTAAATATCCTAAAGTTATTGAACTTTTTCATTCCAGACTAAAGCTGAAGCTATCAAATTAGAAGTGCAAAAGATCAAGGAAGAACAGAAAGAGAACCAGGAAGCAGAGCGAGCGAAACTGATTCTTGAAGCAAAGAAGAAGGAGAGTGAAGAGCTCAAGGACAAAGCTCCAATTATTGACCTTGAGGGTCCTGCCCCTATGGTGGACCCTGCTCCAGTAATCATTGTTGACACCCCTAAAGCGAAATCTGAAGAAGGTCTCTCTGGCAAAGACATTGAAGTTATTGAGGACGCTTTAGAACAATTAGGTAAGTTATGATGATTATGATATTGGCAATTTTCCATTTTTTTTTTTCAATGAACGGTAGTTCAAGTTCGTGTGGTTTCCTTTACAATTACGTAATCTTCACGTTTTGTCATTCTTATAAATAGATTATGTACCTATATCTGACATGTGCTCAAAACGAATTGAACTTTTATTTATGTCTTTAAAAGCCAATGAACATAAATGGAGCAATTTAATTTTTTTTCGCGACCACCAATGAACATTATTAATATATGCAGAATAATATGACCAACAAAACTTAATATGCGGTAACATAACTTAACATTAGTCTGAACCGAGTTACTTATATTACATATAAATTTTTTTTTGGTCTTTTTTTAACTTAAGTATTTATTATCTAAAAGTAGGTTTGTACAGCTTTGAGCTTTTTTTTTTTACATAAAAATTCAAGTTCATATAAATCATCACTGATTGCATTTGTAGCAAAATCGTTTATCAATAAATTCTTGTGATAGTTTTTCCAATACCGACTATGGTTTCAACAGTGGCCGCGGTATAAAACCAAATGAACGACTTCCCATAGTGATTTGGTCACTGTCCTTTACAAGCGGCTTTGTCGTGATGTTGATCTATTTTCTTTCACTGCGCTGTCCTTATCTCCTCAGTGATCCGCGTCTTGTAATTACGCCCTTTGTACACACGTTTTTCTTGCCATGAAAAACTACGGTTTATCCGCCGTGTATAGGCACGGTCGTCAGTGTTGGATAGATCACTATGGAAGCTTGTTCACAGACACGTTTTTTTCTACGGTGTGGTTTATACGCCGTACCGTAAAGAAACCGTGCCGTGGCCTTAGGCTGCAGCGCGTTTCCGGTTATGACTAGTTATCTAAATACATTATCAATTATCATGCACATTGCACAACTTCGTTCATATTTTAACATGAGTCAACGTCAACATGATAGGAAGCTAATTTTAAAATGTTTGTGCTATCTTAAAATAAATTTGTGAAGATAGATGTTAACTGATAAAAAAGCGGGCGTCTTATATTTTGAAGGTAAATAATCAGATACGGTATTGGTCTCATTATCTCTTCATTGTTATTTGACATTGGCTCTGTAAAATAACATCTCACTTATTTTTATTTAACTTTCCTATAAAAGCAAAAATGTACATACGTAAGTTGTAGTTAGTCCATTAAGGGGACGGTAAGTGCTGGTGACCTTGTGCCACTGGGCGGCGCGTTTCCCTAACCCCGCGCGGCTACAGATAATTAATAAATAAAATAATAATTATTTTGGATAAGCAACATCCATATGGGTTAGTAAACAAAAAGATAACTTATACCAATGTAGGTAAACTTATTATCTATTTAGACACAAGTTTGTTGTTCGAAATGCATCTTCGAACAACATCACATAGCAAAGGAGAATCGTAGTGAAACCTGTGCAATTAGGAAGGCAACAAAAAGACAAAATGTAGTACTAAAACTGAAAACATTAAAATGGAGTTCGGTCGGCCACACTGTCAGGGGAGAAGATAAATGGAACAAAAAAGTGACTGTATGGTACCCTAGGGAGGGGAAGAGAAGGAAAGGATTTGAAAAGATGGCAAAATGACTTGATGTCGATGGCTGGAATTAATTGAAGCTAAAATAATTAATGTCAAATATGTAGAAAGTTCTTTTAAATTCAAAGTTCACCTGCATCCGGTTGGACTGGAAGCCGACCCCAACATAGTTGGGAAAAGCTGTCAACTAGCTGATTTTCTCACAAAGGCGTTGACGCCAATTGCGTCAAGCAAGCCATTTTTTCTAAGAAAAAAGTTTTTAAACAATGATATGTGTAAACATTAAGTGTGTACTTAAGTAGTTACACTTTATAAACTTAAGTGGGAGTGTTGGATAATAGTAAGTGCCGCGGTTTATGCTCACTGGCAGTTATATTTTAGTCTGTGGTTATGTCTTTTTTGTACTGCCTGGTGACATCTCTTGTTATTTTTGCACCAAACTATGTAGAAGAAGTTTATTAAAAACGTTTGGTTCAATACATCTTATTCGTTTATTGATTTAAAAAACCTGTCCTAATAAAGACAGGCAAGGAACACGGAGAATTAGAAGGGAGGGGAAGGGGTTGGAGGAGGCCTTTGCCAAAGGGCACACAGAGACTCAGAACTGATATTAAACGTTTTGTACTACAACTAAGAAAAAAGTCTATAAAAAAATGGTAAGTCTTGTGTAGGCAATATTAGTTTGGCAACAAGCAACATTCTTTCGGGGAATAAACAAGATATTTCAGTACGCAGGAAAACTCAGTGCATTGCATATGCAGACCAATGAATCATACTGAGTATGTTTGTAAATAAAGACTTCTCGAATGTTACATAGAAATGTAACTATTATTATACTTAGGTAATTAGCTCCATCTATAGGGCAATTAAAAACATATTACTTGGATGAGGACAATAGGAATATAGGTATTTATAAGGGCCAGCGCACACTTAGCGAAGTGCAGCGTAGCGTCGTTTTTCCTCCCAAGAAATGTACGTGTGTCTGCTTTGATTCTCTCTCGGAATAATGTAAGTTTATTGATTTTCATCTTTATTCCATCTCGTGAAAGGTTGGTATTTGTTTGCAAGTGAAAACCGTGCTGCGCTGCACTTCATTAGATCTGCGCCAGCCCCCATAGGAAATAGATACCGTCGACCACCACACTACCGCAAGTTTAGTACCTGCGTAGGTACCTAAATGCCCGCATACATTAGGAAAATAGGAAGCCTAGGAGTAAGAACAAATATCAGACATCATTTGCTATTTATGCAATAACACAAATTTGAAAAACATGATGGCTTAAAAATAATATTATCAGAATGACCACTGACTCAAACTAAAGCATGGATTTCAATTAAACCATTTACAGGCACTTTTGAATTGTCAAGGGGTCAGTCAGTCAGAGTGTTGAAGCTAGTTTAGCTACTTTTCATTTGACACCAAGCATTTTCCCTAATAAGTATTATTCTATTTATTGTCTTGGACGAATGCCAAGGTCTGTTTTGCTGTTAGGATCGTCCATTCACCTTTGGTTTGGCGGAGATTTTGGCTTTACAAAGTTTTTATCGTACGATCTCAGTATTACTGAGAAATTTCGTGTTCTGTGCCAGCTTTTCACGGTACGTTTTTATGAATGCATACTTGCTAGACCAATGGTACTCGTAAATTGACTTATTTAGATTTCTGTGTAATATTGCGAAGTACCTAAATATAATGATGATGAAATATAGAGCTACATTAGCGATCGGTATCCAAACATTTTCGATAAATTGGCTGCAAACTTTTTAACTTTTACTACTGAGGTAAAAAATGTCCTATGTTACGACATGGACGAATATTTTTATCTCAGAAGTAAGTTGACCTAGGTTAGGACCTAGGTCATGGTCTATCTGTGGGCCAAATATCATCCAAATCCATTCAGCCGTCTTAGCGTGGAAGCGTAACAAACAAACAAACAAAATAACTTTCACATTTTTTATATTAGTTAGGATTAGTACGGATGGACAGTGGACCACAACCAACATAACTGAATTATTTTCAATAACTCATTTCATCCTATGTCATCCACAGCTGAACAAAAGAAATCTTTGCTTCTTGAGAAAGAGAGCATTCAGGAACTGAAGGCAGAACTCGTAGACTACAATGAAGATGTCAAAGAGATGGATGAAATTGTCAAAACTAAGCAAGCGGACCTCAAGCTTTCGAAGGGTGCTCGCAGGTATTGTGAAACTTCTATTTAAATAGAGAGAAATAAATAAATTAAATAAACAAAAATCGCCAGCCCGTCATGAGCAAGCGTGGTGATCAGTGCTCATGCGGTCATGCTTTCTCTGTATGAGAAAAGATTTTTGTCCTGCAGCTTTTTATAGTCCTATCGGCAGGTATTATAATATTACTAGCTGCGCCCCGCGGTTTCACGCGCGTAAGTCTCGATCCCGTGGGAATATCGGGATAAAAAGTAGCCTATATATGTTAATCCAGGCTGTCAGCTACCTAATACCAGCTACCCATATAAAATTTTATCAAAATTGGTCCAGCCGTTTGAGCGCGAAGAAGTAACAAACACACACATACAAACTTTCGCCATTATAATATTAGTGTGATTAAGCATAAATTCTTCGCGGCCTTATTCGCTAGAGTGAGAAGTCCGCTCGAAATCATCCGCATTTATATACGTGTGAATGGTCTTGTAACCGACCGAAAGGGATAAAGATGCTGTCCCGTGCGTCTAAGTGTGTTCTCACCCTAATACATGACTTGTAGATTACAACCAGACACTACAACAAACTGCATTGATAACAGGCCCACTTCTATAATCATCTTGACTAATGATGATTAAACACTACACATTCATAACTGTTAATCACCAGCATCATTTTGATGATGATGTATTTAAATTGGTTTATAAACACTTTAAATAAGTTATGTTTTAAAACTAGACGTGGTCGGGGTTGCCTCAGGTGTCTGAGATTGTCTTTTGAGGAAAGAACCACACAGATTTTAATCTTAACATAATTTATTCTCGATTCCATTAGGTTTCATGTCTTTCACTGTTCCAATTAATGGTAATGGTCAAAAGGATATCCCAATATGACCACTAACAGCAAAAGTGGATGATTTAAGTAATTTAATATGATCCGTTTGCCAACACAAACGGAAATACCATGTTTTATAGTACTGTTTTGAAATTAATCATTGTAGGTCCGAAATCACTTCCTCTTTAATTATTTATTATGTTCAAATATAATATTAAAGCAATGCCTAAAAAGATAACTATTTTGAACAATCAGTATTACATGCTTAATCGAGATTGATATCATATTTATAATCCGTTACAACATTGATTGGTTGATGGATTAGTTATTCTAAAAATATACTGAGTACCAAAGTTTATTAGGCCAATATACAAATACTACTAAATACTCCGTTCAATTTGTTTATCGCCATTTCTAATAAAATAATCACGTACAAATTTAAGTTAGATTAAAATTGTTTATTAGTCATATAGGCTAGATTGTAATTAATTATAAAGAACCTGATGCTTTTTAATAAAGAATAAAAACAAATAATGCAATAATTACATGCATCAATTGCATGCTGTCCACTAATTAGATCAATTGCATGCTGTCCACTAATTAGACCAATTTGAACGTTAATACCAACACTAAACCACAACCAAAAACGTTACGTTTAGACACATTTCGTATCGTGCTAATCATTTCAACGGAAACGATTTAGCTTTACTTTGGAAGTTACGTTGGAGGAACGATCGATCGAACTTTCAGTATTGGGTAACGTCAACGATTTTGTCGCTCAGAAAAAACTGGGGGCGGATCGCGCTATTTCTCAACGTAATTACCGTTCGAACGGAACGTTTTTGGTTTTGGCTTAGTTTTGGTTTAGCTGATGTAAGAAACGGTATCGCGCTATTTTTTCTGAGCGACAAAATCGTTGACGTTACCCAATACTGAAAGTTCGATCGATCGTTCTTCCAACGTAAATTCCAAAGTTAAATCGTTTCCGTTGAAATGATTAGCGCGATACGAAATGTGTCTAACGTAACGTTTTTGGTTGTGGTTTAGTTTTGGTATTAACGTTCAAAATTAGCGCGATCGGCCCACTGTACATTTTAATAGAGAACTTCTCTTCAAAACACCTAACCTCTGCCTAAACTGGTACTATCGCGAATGATGAAATCATATCCTGCATCACGGCTTTAAAGAAGACGCCATCTTTGTTTGGGTTTTGCCCATAGTTTAGCCTTGACTAATCACAAAAACGCTCACATTGTTCACGCATGCACTCTTTTCAGATTATATAAGGCCGTCAACAACATGATTAGCAAACTCGATGGCGCATTAGTTATGCTAGATAGCAAGGAAAAAGCCCTGAAGACCACATTGGAGCAAACCAAGTCCGAACCGCAGAAGGCAAAGGAACAATTGATCCAAATTGATGAACTGATGCATTCCATTAAGAGCCTACAAAAGGTGCCAGATGAGGCAAAACTGAAGCTCATTCAAGACGTGCTTGGAAGGCTGGATGATGACTTCGACGGGCAGTTGAAGATTGATGATGTGTTGAAGGTCAGTTGCTGTATTTTTGTTGGATATACATGTTTGCATTTCTTCCAGGCTACTTATAGCAGTAAAAGCCTTTTAAAACTCGAGTAGTGCTATCACTGTTTAGCGGAAAACGCAATGGTTGATCACCATGATGGCTGTAGTACATCGAAGTTCAAAGTACGTCCTCCGATGGTAGCATCGTACTTCGAACTTTGACGTTCGTAAGATAGTAGTATATTGTAATTAAGGACCACGCTACCGCATTAAGAATTTGTTTTAATGATAGCAGTGTTTGTGATAAATAAATAAATAAATCTTGATCGAAACAAAGTTCACACACAATTTACTCGGAGCAAAAAGTACATGCATTAAGAACGTACTGAAATTATTATCGAATTGTTGCTTGTTGTAAGATTTTAATTTGTGAAACATGGATTAATTTTGGTCAAAGTTCAACATTCCTTATAAAGGAATGTTGAACTTTGACCAAAATTAATCATAGAAATTTTTCCAAAATTTAGGCTGTGCCTGTCGATTAGTCAGTGTTGTTGTTATGTTTAAATATACATAATTATTATAATTTCCAATCACCACGTGTAAAGAAACGACCTATGTAACAGTGTCGTCAAGGTCTCAAGGTCAATGTCAACTTTCTACCACAACGTCAAACACGTGACCAGCCGTATCAAATACCCGCGGGTGATTATAAACGCGATAACACAGTATGACCTCTTTCTGTACAGAACGCTAGACTTCCGTGTTATCACTACTTTAATAATAATCTTCACGGTCAAAGTAAAAAATATACATTACATTAGCTCCTTCTTGATAAAAACTTGACATTTAAGCCTCAATGTGTTTCTTACCTTTGTCTAAAAAATATTAGTAGTTATGTAATGATTTAGAATTAAAAGGGGGAATATTAATGTTACGTATTTGTGTATGTTTATTTATGAGATACCGGGGTTCTCGATACTTCTGAACGGACTTTTAAAAGTCGACTCTTTTGGTTCAGTTTAAAATTAGAATATCAAAAGGGAGAAACCCTTTCATCTCGTTTCCTAGAATTAGGGTAGATTATACAAAGCAGATATACCCTAATCCTGACATTGCTTGTTTACATAAACACATGTTTAAGTGTTTATATGTAAACAAGCAATGTTATTGACTTCTAGAAAGTGTGGTAAGGTCAGAACGTCTGCAACGGTCATTCACCTCAATGACTTTAAGTAGCAGCTAATATTGCTAGTTTCGATATTTTAAGTATGAATATCTTGTCTCAATAATGGTGTAATTATAATATTAATGTCTTTAGAGAGTGTAAGAAGAATAGAAACGCTTATCACCTGTTTATCATTCAGTGCCTAGTAGCAGCATTATTTTTTTTAAATACAATCTAGCATCCTTATATTAGCTAATAAATAAATAAATTAAGATTTTAAGTCTTTGTTTTGGTTATTCACATGACTGATGTAGCTTATGAATTCTGAGATATTATGCTGAAACGAAGTAAATCATAATGTAGAAAAAAGAAATAGGTATGACGTATGTAAATTGTAGCGAAATTTCCCTAATTTTTTTTTAATTTTCCCTAAATTTTTAATTTTCCCTAAATTATGCAACTATTACCCTGATCCTGTTCACACCATGTCACAAAATACGCCCTGTTTCTCTATGTATGTGTATGGCCGAATGAAAAACGGAACCCTTATAGGATCACTTGTGTGTCTGTCCTTCTGTCACAGCCAATTTGCACCGAATCTAATGGACCGATTGAGTTGAAAGGTATATATTCAATCATATATCAATCATAATCATCATATATCAATTTTTGTGACACAAACATGTTACGTAATTAAATGAATTTTGAATATTACTTTTGGGAGACAAATAAGAAAATTAAAAACACGGCTGGTTTTTTTTCATGTTCATGCAAAAAATGACATTGAAGATGATCAATTCCTCAACATATATCGCAAACTCACGCTAAAATAACCTCCACTTTCCCACATTTCAGATGCTCGAAATAATAGGCAACGAAAACGTAAACCTGTCGGAGAAGCAGATGTCCGAGCTGATCGAGTTACTGGATAAGGAAGAGATTCTAGAAGTTGAGAGCAAGATACAGAAAGCGCTTGATAAGGCGGCCAGCGCGGCTAAAGAGCAGGTCAAGCCGAGCGTCTCCGAGGGGAAGGTAAATGATAAATCATGATCATAAAATTATATTTATTTCTGTAAATTAGTTTAAAAAATGAAGGCCTCGTAGCTAAATAATAGCAGCTTCACGGGACGATTCCAGATCCATTACATATGGAGACTCCTCCGTACCTCGAACGACCCGAAGCACGTTGGGCCGTTACGGGACGGCGCTACGCGACTGGTGGAACAATTTCTATGAAAACTTTATAGAAATTGTTCTACTGGAGTCGCGTCGCGCCTATCTGCGGGGAGCCTTGACCTTGTGAAGGCCGTAGGAATCGGCTGGATGCGAGAAGCTCAGGACCGATCGATGTGGGGACGGGAAGCCCATGTCAAGCAGTGGACGTCTTTATAAATAAAGGCGCTGTCCATATCAATTGTTACCATGGAAGTGCATTTCTTGTCCATTCTTCTCCATACGAAACTACCTTTTGGAAGGAGCAACTAGAATCAATTCTATTTTTTTTTTAATTTTGACGTTCAAAAGTGCCTCTTATGTGCCTATTTGAAATAAATAATTTGACTTTGACATCGAACGGCACTGTATCTATATTCTGGTCGACAAACCAGCTAGGGAGAAAAAAAGGACGCAAATGGTCGATCTCGAATTTTGATGTTTTTATCTCAATCGTCACATCATACAAGCAAGCCGATGCGCAGTTCGGATGTCATCAAACTTTATCTGAGTCGTCTATTCTGAATGTATAAGTAAAGGCATAAATAATAAGGAAAGGCATTACTCTGATAAAGATGTTTTGTTTTATGTCACACAAGGTCGTATAAAATTGGAAAAATAACAATAATATCTTTAATACACTTACTTTAACTTATGTATATTGTTATTACAGAGTTTATTCGACATAATACGAGAAGCTCAGAAGAGGCGGGAAATTAAGAGAGCCGCGGCACAAGCAGCAATTGCTAAGAGTGAAGGTATCGTTACCAAACCCGAAGAAAGCAGTAAACGGCCAGAGAGCCAGTGAGTAACGTAGCTTTACTTAGTCAAGGTGTAAATAACTATACTAGTGGACTGTTTTTACTCATGTTTACGCCTTCATGCTGGTTTAGGTGACGATAAATTAGCAAAGATGGCCCCCGGCGTTTGTATTTAAATAAAATGCGTTCGGTACGTGCAACACTTTGCAATTTCTACGTGATTCATAATTGGTCGTGGTTCACGAGTCACGTGTTGATTACAGAGCAGAGTTGCACCCTCTGTTTGCGTCTTATATACCCGCATATAGCATAGCTGTTGTATTAAAGTAACGACATACATATTTGTGTAGAAGAAATAAAATATTATTTATGTAATGAATGTGTTACCCTAATGACAATAAGCATTTTGTAACATGTAATCAAATCACACATGCATATGTAAATAACGTTTTACTTTATAATTACATATTATTAATTATTTATACCTAAACTTTCCATGCAGTACAAAGTTGTTTGTTTGTTTTCATGTTTTTATTTATTCCTGGTTCTTTTTGTTTCATATGTATTACTTTGATGCATTTCTGTGATCATTATTCAGTTTAAGTTTTATTTTAGTTCATTATAGTGGCTCTAACAAAAATATGTTGTGCACAAATTGTGGAGTGGTACACTTACTTCTTTTTAATTGTGAATTTGAATGAACGGATCTTATATTACTAATACTGCTAAATATTTTCCTAGATACCTGATTACTATAAAATTGGATGTGTATATTATGAATATTTACTGTTAATGCAGAGTTCTGTTTGCTACAGTTCACATTCAGAAGTATGTTTGGTTTAGCTAACAGCAGTATTTCATTTACTTATGTTTAATAACAAGTGTTGAATCTAATTACGTTCTGAACAATGAAAGCACATAATAAGTTAATGTATCAACTGTTTTGTACAAATCAATTTGCAGCTGTGTATAGCAAATGATGTAGCACCAGTTTAAATACCTATTCCTTCCCAAGATAATCTTTTTCTAGGCATTGTTTATCCTTTTTAACCGCCTTACCAACAGTATTGGTAACATTTTTTTCCAACGAGTCCGTTACTGTTATTCGGTGTACTGAGAAATAAAGTTTTAAAGAGTAAGAGAATAAAGAGATCGATAAAAAATATTTTGTTTTATTTACTGCATGTTGCATTCACGCGACCTTGGGAGATATTAGTTAGCAACGTTAGCTACTACGCCTGTATTGACTTAATCGATCCCTGATGCGATGCGTTCCAATGAACGGAAAATTAATTCTCATTCTTCAGGTGTAATATTACCGTTTAATATATGAACCTTTGGACTTTTGGCCTTGGGTTAAACTACCTCTATATAAAAAAAGTAGGTACCTACTCTGTGAACTACACTTACGAGAGGTAGGTATTTATAACCATTTTTAAATTTGCCGCCTCTAGGTGGCGTGAAAGTCGAACATCCGGTTTTGAATACTGGTTGCTCATTGGACAGAATTCGAAATCTACGTACTAGATTAGCCAATAGTCATATTTCAACGAATCACAAGGTGTATGAAGTGTACTCACGGGCTGCCAGGCCGCCATTGATTTTGAAAAGCGAAGCCATGCGATTGGTCAATAACAAGACGTCATTCCAATCTTTTGACGGAGTTGCGCAAAATAAAATAATTTTGTGTGACTCTCACTCACTCATTGCGGCTGCCATGTTTTTTTTCATGTGGGGTGTGTGTGTATTGATATAACATGATAGTTTAACCCCGTTTATACTGTTACAGGTGAGTAATTTCTGTTAATTCTGATTGTTTTCATGTTTCAATGCGGAAGTAGGTTCATGGCGCGTCCTCAGTGAAAGTGCATCATGTAACACTGTCGCCTTTTTGTGAAATTGCATCGTATCTTCGATGAAATGAGTAGAATGACTATGACTCAGATCAAAACGACGATAAAAGATTGCCGTACCGTGCGTGAAACTACTCTTTGTTGATTTGTAACAAAAAGTGTTGTGCGGGTGACGTTGCGAATGCGAGGAGGCTTCGCCTGCGCTCACCCTCGCTCGGGTGACGTTTTGGCGCCATCGACCCATTTAGCACGGCGGGGCGGGCATGGTACTCACAAATTCTTTGTGCTTGCTTAAAACTCAATACCTTTGTATCAAAACATTGAATCATGGTAAAATTTATTGTTTTATTTTGCAGAAATAAGGGGTGCACATAGTGCGTCATTTGTTATTAGCTAGTGACAATGCGATTGCAAAAAAATTGAAGCAAGCGCTGCATTAGGAAAAAACTGACCCACTAGCAAAGAATAGGCCAAAGAAATTAAGGATGTATTAGTAACGGAGGAATTAAAGGATCGATTTATATCACACGGCCCACGGCGATTGTAAAATGGACTCACGATTATTATACAAGATGATGGTGTTTGATAACGGCAGACACTATCAAGGACAGGATGCGTAAGCATAAGAGAGAGAGCCAGGCGTTTGCCTGCTGGCCTGCCACGTCGAGAGAACTTCATCAAACTCCACACTCCATCATCTGATACCCACACACTTGGTACAGGTAAGTCACTCCAACAGGTTCTACTTAGCCTCATGTCATTTCAATTCTATGTAAATATATTTTGTAAAGTCACACTCATGTTTTGTTCAGTCAAAGGCAACACAAATCTATTCACCAATATGACAATAACCATCACTTAATAGTTCCGTGATAATCACAAACAAATAAATAAGTACAAAAGTGTTAAGAATTTTCGAATCAGTTAGCTTGAACATCATTAAGTATCTTGGCATGATCTGTTTAGTAAATAAAGTGTAGGCTATTATACACCATTACAAGTACCTAATTGAAGTAATGATGAAATAGTGATTTGCCAACTTGCTAATGATCAAATAATAATCAGTAAGAACTAATTATTGTTTTTTCGAATGTCAAGAGGAAATGCAGTGCTCAGTAACACTGGAAAGTGACCATAACAGTGGGAATGTAAAAATGAAGATGATTAACAATTATAAGAATCCTTATAAAAAGGTCGGTTTTGCATCTATTCCAATGTTATATGTTATTTTTATAGGCAACATGATAATATTTATGTTTTTGTCTGGTTATTTGTGTAACCCAAATGTATTTTTTATTATTTTCCTTGTGGGAGTGATTAGACTGTATTTTTGTTATTTACATGTTGCCAGAGCCTACAGGAAGTTTCCTCATTAATGATTGTTGCCTATGAAAGCACCGCACCACTGTATTTTGATGTCCCCTTGGTTTGCACTCTAGTTTAGGAGCATTGCTGCATTCTTCCTTTGTTCCATTGTTAAAAGCTACTTGTAATAATTATTTGCATTTTCATTGTATGCACATATTTTATTTACGTGACATCTACTTTTTGAGTGCATTTGCAGGACATAGAACATTTTATTGAATTTTTTATCATGCTACTAACATTATCTGTTTGTGATCTTTTGTTCATTACACATGTTTTTTTTTTAATGTAAATTTTTCATTTGTGGTAAAGCTAGTGTTCCTTTCATTCCGTTGCATCTTCCCAAAACTTGTGTTACTGTAGCTGCTATACATGCAATATATCCATTTATTGTAATGAGGCATATAATAATGCGTTCAGCCTACTAGTTTTCTACCTTTAGAGTTAGACCCTAAAAACAAAAACACTTCACCAACTACCAAATTTGCAAAAAAAATTGTGCTTATGGTCAAAAGAACTATCCAAAGCACCATGATGTCTAGATATGTACATAAACTGTCTTATCTATGGCAATTTATTTTTAGGCAGTAGACTGCCAGTTAAGAGACCATCACCAATACTTAAATGCATGTAAAGCAGCTACACTGCCATTGTACATTAGATATCATTATTTGGTAGTATTATGTTGGAAGTAGTAAAAAGTAGTACATTATCTAGATGTTTTTGTGACAATGTTGTATTGATTATTTTCAGGAACCAAATCTTGACAACATTGTTGATCAGCTGTGCACACGACTCCAGGACATCAAAGATCAAGAAGGTGCGTCACGAGTAGGCATGCCCACGTGTTCTATAGAAGAAACTGAGGCTGTTCGTCGATATTACGCTGCGTTTCCGGCTTTAAAGAAAGGTCGAGAGTCGCCGCTACCGTATTATCTCCCACCGCCGCCGGCGTGGTGTCGTAAATCAGCGCCAGATTCCAAGATCAAAATGCAAAGCGAATTTTCAGTGTCTAAAGATTGGAATACTAAAAACAAGAAACTAACTTCAGGGAAAGAGCGACGTAATTCATACCACGGTCAGAAGAAGAACAACAAAAAACGTTGCAACAGCTACAGTAGATCCTTTGACAGTAAGGAGATTCTGCCTGAGTGGGTAACACACGAGGGTGTCTGGGATATGGAAACACAAGACCCAGTGAAGGAGTTCATCAGAGCCATAGCATTAGACGAGGGTTACGGCACGTGCGAGAACACCGTCACAGATGAGATCAAAGAAATAACAGAGGGGAATATTGGAATGAACGAAAACATGGTGCCTGACTGGGACGATAGCCTCGACCTCGACGCCGGGTGGGTCATCACCGAGGACCTCAACCCGCGCGTACGCACGCCCATGGAAGAGGAACTGTATGCTAAGTTCGAGGCAAAGTTCGATCGCAGCATCGAAGCTCTGTGGTCTAAAGACCAGAACACGCCCGATGATGAGTACCAGGACCTTCCGATAGATTTCCAAGATCTGTTGTCATCTCCCTCCGACCGTCTGTTTGCCGATCCGTCTGCCGAGAAGTGCAGTCTTATATCTCTCACTGAGAGCATATGGTCCACCGAAGCTGCAGACTTCCCGCCTCCGCTCGACCGCGGAGACTCGCCCTCGCGCATTGCTGATGCTCTGCATGACCGCTTCCGGCCGCTCAACCTGGCCGACGTGGTCGAGACAGAGCCGCGCGAGCTCGAGTCGTTCGCTCTGTACGAAGGCGACGAGATCTACGACGCTCTGACCACAGTCGCCAACACGATGCGCTCCTTCACGGCGATCAATCACAGCCGCGACCGCAGCGGCTTCGCTGAAGTGCCGCCACGCCGTGGTCGCGCCCACGCCGCCCGGCCCGCGCCCGCCTGCGACCCGCCCCCGCGCCCGCCCTCGTCCCGCCCGCGCGAGGATCTCCTCACCTCCGCGCGCACGCACTTCCGCCCCATCCGCCGCGACACCGACGCCGAGCCGCCGCGCTACGCCGACGGCGACACTTTTGACATCTGCGGCGACCACGACACCGTCGAGTTCCGCCGCAGTGACTCGGGCGGGCTGTACCTGGGCGCGGGGACCGAGCGGTACCTCGAGTACCGCGCGACGCGCAGCATCGACTACGGGCGCCTCAACCTCACCCCGGCCCAGCGCTGCCCCGACCTCGACGAGCTGGGCCTGCGCCTGCACTTCCCGCTGCGCCAGTGCGACGCGAGCGCGCAGACGGACGCGCCGCCAAAGAACGCCGCCGCCGCCGCCGCGGCCGCCTGGGCGCCGTGCGAGGAGTGCGGCCGCGCCGCCAAGAAGATGCGCCCTAGTGCGGCGCGCTCCATCTGGAGCGGGGCGGCCTGCCGCGCCTGCGCGCCCGCGCCCGCGCCCGCCCGCGCCGCGCCGCCGCCCGACGAGCTGTCGCGCGAGTGGGAGGAGCTGCTGTCGGACATCAGCGCGGCACACGCGCAGTACGCGGGCGGCGAGGCGCCGGACGAGGGCCGCGGCGACCGCAAGCGGCGGCATAGCGCGGCGCTGCGCTGCGCGGCTCAGTGCACGCACCCGCACGCGCGCTTCCTGCCGTGCTGCACGCTGGCGCTCGACCGGCCGCTCACGCGCTAGCCCGCCCACACCTTGCCGCAGTGGCCGCGGCTCTCCCGCACGGTGGCGGGTGCAGACCGACTCGAGGCCGGCGACATGTCGTCGGCTCCCAGCAGCTCGGCCTGCACTCGGCACCACAGAGCGCCTACTACCGAAGCTCAGAGCTCACCGCGCGGCCACTGCGGCGGGAGATCTCAGTGTTGATCATTTCCTTTCCTGATCCATCGCCCGATCTGTATATATCGCCCCCCTTTTTTCTTCGAGCGTATTATTGTTTGTATGTCGAAAGTGAGAAATCGCAGCTTTTCAAATTCGAAAACGACGTGCCGCCGTGATCGGTATCGAAAAGATGTCCCTAGTTGGCTCGATTGCTCTTTCAAGTGGCATTAGTATGAAAAAGTTAGCAATAATAATAGGATTAATTAGCGAAGCCTTAAAACGTTACTTTCTCCGAGTGTGTAGGGTTGTCGAGGTACAAAAGTGGAAGGCTAGAAGTGCTAACATATCTTATGATTGTAGATATTGACGGAAAGGAAGGAGTTATAATGTAACGTTAATTTTAGTTCAATGTTTTCTTTGTAGAGATTTCATATTGATGTAGGAATGTTTGATGGAATGCTCTCGCTTCATAGTCGATACTCGACGAAAATTGATTAATTTGCGAAAGTGTTTGGTATTGTGCGTTATTGTTAAATAATGGCCTTGAAGTAATTAGCAGCATTTCTGCATCGTTAAATACTTATTTATTTTAAAATGTTTTGTTGGGAAAATATATATGTTTATTTGTTTTAGTTCAAAAATTACATATTAACGCAAAACGAGACGACAGCATTCCATAGCAAACATGATAGGACGATTCTAATATAATTCTTACAATAATATCGTCCCGACTTGTTTAATAATTTGTTAATATAAAATATAAGTAGAACAGGTATTTTATTTTTGTTAGTATTTTTCGTTTACGTTTCCAGGCGATCTAAATTCATTCAAAATTTTATATCGTAAAGTAAATTGTTCTGTTTTCTTTTGCAACATTTTTGAACGTGAACATTAATGTAAGGAGATGATTAGACGCATCTCCCGTTGTCCAGCAGTGGGTACGCCTTTCGGCCGTTGTTCGCGAAAGATGTACCCACAGTTGAAACTTTTTCCAAGCCGATTATGTCGAGATGCGGCTTTAAGTCCGAGGTTCGAACGATATCGGAAGCGGACAATATGGTTTGTCCATGTTGAATAAGTTTTACACGCGGCGATTTTATTGATTTGCCGCATTATATAATGTAGGGTGGCGAACGCGTCGCGGGTTAGTGTTCATTCTTGATACCGCGATGGCCCGCTGCGTTCTGCCGGATAGTGGTTATTCGAGGTGTTAGCAGTTTTGTATGAAGCTGGACTATGTTAGTGGGGGGCCGAAGCTCCCTGAGTGTCGTCAGCTACGATGAACTATGTGTCGTGCTCTTCTTTGATATATGCCTGGCCGACGCTGTTCACCGTTTACGGACGCACGTTTTCATTCAGAAAACAGTTGGTTAACTTTTTTATAAGATGTATCTTGCGTAACATGATGGCGGCATGACGAAACGGTGACCAGCGATGACCATAAATTGTAACATAATTTACAGCTCCAAGTATGGATTGTAACAGTTCATATAGGCGTAACTGTTATTATAGTTCATAAACATAAGAATTGTATATGTTATATTTTCGTATATTTTCATTTTACACGGGGTGTTGGCGCCGGCGTGTTAGACGTCGCGTGTACAGCGCAGTAGGACGGTCGCAGCGCCATCTAGCGTCGACTTTCAACGCTCGCTCTGTACCTACACTGCCGCCCCACAACTTATATTTATTTCATTTGAAAGCCTTGCCTAGTTACAATTTCATATAAAACTTTAATATTCGTGCATACTTTCTATTTTATGTGTCGTGTTTTATATGTTTATTTTTATGTAGTGTGATTTACTTCTGTTTGTAATAACTGAAAACGGAAAATGTAAAAAAAAAATGTCATTGCAAAATTTACATCATCAGGAAGGCTATCCTTGTATGTATATATTTAGTATATTGTGAATTTAAATGTATAGTCACTTTCAGTTCTTTTAAATGATGTGTCATTATATGTTTGCTAATTCTTTTGTCAATTTCCATATCTGAAATATTTGATGTTTATGTTAATGCGGGTAGACAAGTACATCAGTTTACGACTCTACAATGTTTCAGATATTGAAATGTTCACGTACTGGTTAAAGCTACGTTATTAGAGCGGTTGGGTATTTTTAAACTCATTCAACTAATTAATTCACATTCATTTTCTCGTGTCACGTAATGTATTTCATTTTTTCTGTCATAAGTTCATATTATATTGTACTTATTCCATTAACGATATTCGCTAAAGGATACCTCGATAAAAAATATTTGAAAAAGCAAAAAAAAAAATGAATTGGATTCAAGTTTGCATATAATATTATGTTTGATTAGATATTAATCTAATGTAATGTGCCTATGCACTTGATTGTCTAATTATCCAGAACAGCAGTGGATAATAAAGTTTTTCAACAAATGTTGAAGGAATGTTTGAACATTTGTTGGAAAACAAAAGGAGTTTGCTACGGTATTCGGTTTCGGGGACTTTTCAAAGATACGCCAGACCTATGCAAACTCCTTTTAAATATTGAATGGGACGTGAATAAAACTATCGCGACCACTACCATTTTAAGACACCTGTCCGTTGCTCCCTCGTCTGATGGATTTAATCAACGTCCTATTTTATTACCGAGCCCTTGGGGAGTCACTTGCAGCAGCTTACGTGTAAACTTTCCACGTTATTTAGTTGCTGTGCCAATGAGAAGCTGGCGCAAGTGGACCTATAGGTGTTTACCGGTCCCCGAAAATCACAACTCTTTATAAATGCGCCACATGATCATTTGTAAGTGGCATGAACTTCCTCGTTATAATAATATGCAACTATTGGTATTTCAACTTTTTTACTGTCAGTAAATAACCAATATTTGTTCTACGCAATACTGTTTCTTAATGAGAGCAAACTTGTTTTTCTGTGTAAATGTATTTCGGACACGAATCAAATCAGCAAAATAATTATAAAATAAAAAAATAACAAAAAAAAAAACCTGCAATTTAGACAAAAAATTCCAAATCTTATATTGCTCTCACCACGGACAAGTTGGCTTGTAACCGATAGCTTTTGTGTGGCCTTGGTTACATGCTTATTTGTTTACACTTCATATCAATTTATATAATTTTATTTTCTTTTGAAGTTTCGTAAAATCATTAGAGATTTAAAAAAAAATATCTTATAGACTGGGGTAGGAGCAGTACACAAGGGATTTCACATCTTATATTTTGGGCGCCAAACTTAACTGCACCGCATAACGAATTCCTATTAAAATTTTACACAAGTCGATAACTTAATAACACTTTACTGTTTTTTCTCACGGATAAGGATTAAGAATTTTCGATATTTACTAACTGTAACTTATTGCGAAAATTGGCACCTTTCTTTTGCAATTAAGTATAGCAAAAATAAACGGCGATTGCATACATGTATGAGCTTTTGAATTATATTGTACCAAATTATACCTATTTGAAAATTGTTAATTCATTTAGAAGTGGTTATCCCTGAAAATAGTTACCATTTTCATAATTACGTTAGGTTGTGCTCACTACTCTGGTTCTTGCCACCTGTGGGAAGAAAATAAAAATAAACGATCGATCCACGTTTGAGTATTTTATTTATTTCTCTAAATAAACCCTTTAAACACTACAACACACATTGTAGACACTAGAAGAAAATAAACGCGAAACCCAACTTTTTGGGTGTTCGTTAAACATGTTAAGTAGGTACCGCAGCCGTTAGGAAGTCTCGTGCTTTAAAAACGTTTTTACAAAAAAAAGAAACAAGTGATTTCCAAAAAAAAAATCTAAAATAATTTCGGAAGTCTGTCTTTGGTTTTGTATTTTTCCACCGATTCACCGTGGTACATACATAAACTACCTATCCCACAAATTAAGAGTTTAAACCACTACTGCTATGTAAATATGTGACAGGAAGTTATCGTTTTAACATCAACATATTATTACACCTGGAAAATATATGTATTATTGACGCTCAAAAACTAACATCGCCGCGAGCTTCCTTTACCAAATCATTTTTTTTTTAATCTGTCAACATGAACAATAAAAATAAAATATCTAAATACTGACGAATTGAGAACCCCCTCCTTTTGAAGTCTAAAAAATTAGAATAACAATAAAATAGTGGGCGAAGTTGTGTCGTTCCACTCAAACGCCAAACTTGAGTATAGCTTGTCTCTGTCTTTTTCGCGCTTAGCGAGCGCAAACGAGAGGGCGCTATACAAAAACCACGGTTTACACTTTCATCCATTGAAATGCACGCGGTGCTTCGTTGCGAGCGAGACGCCGCCGGTTCAAAATAACAGTGAACCGTCCGGTCTTCTCGAACTAAAATAATAACTCAAAGTAAACGGACGTTGCAGTGATACGAACTGATTTCTCTTGTGATTTTGTGTTTTGGACGCTTGTTAGTGTTTGAACTGTTGTAATAAACGTCTGCTATTTTTTGTTTTTCGGAGAAAGGTAAGTTCTTTTATTTATTTTTCCAGTAAACTTGAATGGACCACTCTATCTTTCCGTTCACGTACAAACGTCGTTTCATGGAGATCTTTCTTAGAAATGTTTGAAAAACGTTTATTTTAGATTACACCTACCTAAAATCTCATACCAAACTTTTGAAGAGCTACCCTTTCATGGCAACTTTTTAATCAACTACCGTTATAAGCAAAAAGTAGGTCTTTTCTAATTTTGGATATTGGTTTTTAATGGGTAGGCGAGGATTTATAAAATTATTTAATACAACAAATCAGTACCAAACCGTTGGGTGTCCGTGATAACTATTTTTTGCGACATAGAAACAACAAAGTTTGGTCATAAAACACTATTTACGGCAGAGCTTACAAGCTTGACTACCTTACCTTACCTCAGACGTCCTCATATTCCAATTATAGAATCCTGAACTTAAAATTGCGGTTACAAACGAAACTTATCGGTTTTGCGTGCTATAAAATTATAAGCAAAGTATAGAGTGACTGACAGAGGTGATGTACAGTGATAGACGTTGTTAAGAAGTAGATACAATCCATGATATAATTTTATGAACTTATTATTGAACTAATTCACTGAAACAGTAATTTCTAGTTGTTTTTTGTTATAAAGTACGGAAGAACATTTCAGCCGAGCCTGAGGTCCAGAACTCGATTCCCAGGGTGGACATTAAGTTACTTACCTATTGAGTTAGTTTGTTAGGATTAGGAAGTTCGCAGCAGGAGACTGCTATATGTAGATACAGTAACTACGCCGTTTTGATTTAGGTTGTTAAGGAGTCCAATTTGATTCCCACAGACAATTTACCACCACTTTGACAATTTATTAGTACCTAGCGGTGGAGCCAGAAATATTCTTTGACCACCACGAAGAATGTCGGGCTCTCGTATTGGAGGTCAAGATGCATTTTGCCGAGCCAACGGAGTACCTTTTCTCTTCCAAAGCGTACCTAAGTACTTATGGTTTAAAGCCTTGCAAATTAGCACTAATCTATCCAGCTATTAAATTGTATTAAATCTTTGTCTCTGAGACGCAAAATAAAGAGATGAACTCGTAAACGGAGAGCTTATCTTTAATTTTAGTGGCAGAAGCAGTGGATGTCTATAGTTTAGGTAATCAATATAGCAGCTTAACAAAAATAGATTAGCCCAAGATGGTTAAATCGTTGAATGATCCTATAAAAAAAAAAATCGTGTCGTTCAGTTAACTGGGTTGTGGAGGTCAGATAGGCAGCCGCTCCATGTAAAATACTTGTATTCAGCTGCATCCGGTTAGACTGGAAACCGACCCCAACCTAGTTGGGAAAAGGCTAGGCAGATTGATTGATTGACATACTTATGTAAAATTGGAGTGAATTGCCTGTCGATATTTTCACAATTTTGTCCTGTGACATTTTGTTACTTTGTTATTATCCAAGTTGGGATTGAATACAAACATGTGCCTGTTCCTAAATCACCCTAGGCTGATAAGATTTTCGTGTTTCCTAATTCTGTTAACATTAGTTTTTAGGTCGGTTTCCCCCTAACTCCTGTCCTACCAAATCTCCCGCCGTCACGCTTTTTTTTTTTTTTTTTTTTTTTTTTTTTTTTCTTTTTGGCTTCGCACGGTTTGTGCATTTAGCCAGTGTCATGTAAAATTAGGTAGCAATTACAAAGTTATTTAAAAATAATTATGAAATGAACTCCACTCAATGCATGATAAAGATGATTGATGATATCCCGCCCCACTCCCCTTGAGTTTAAGTAAAGACGCGGCACTTTACTGAAACCTCGCGCGGACTTCTTGAGAGAACTTAAAGTGATGCTGCACTGTTTTGTTTCATTTGCCTACATTAATGCAGGTTCACGAACACTTAATGGTTAATAATCCACCACTATTACACATTAATATTCGGCTAAACACAAATTTTAGAAAATAAAACAAAACTGCTAACATGACGCTTCACTTTCCCGCCAAAAAAGTCCGTCACGCTTTATGAACAAACAAAACTGGACGATTGACTAGAGGCACAAATCAGCCAGTCTTATTAGCAGAGTGAGATCGCGAGATAGCCACAATAGTCTTGAAGGCGCTATCACCCACGCGCACGCCCTAGCCGGTAATTACCGGGCCACCGGCCCATTGTCCACGATATACCATAAACAGCGGTATATCCTCCCCACATCTTATTCGAGATAAATATCGATGGTTTTTTTTTTTTTTTCGATTCTCGATGGACGCACCGATGCGACTCGACCGGCCCATGGAAATAGAAATTAATGTTTGTATTAAAAGATAACAAAGCTTGTCTATTTCTTGAAATCCTATAGATATCTATCGTAAGTGAAAACACTTAAGCTTCAAGGCTACCGCAGACAGGCGGGACGCGACACTAGTAGCACAATTTCTATGAAAACTTCATGGAAAGTGTCGCGCTGCCTGTCACGCCAGTAGGCACGAGCCTTATCATCCTTAAAAAAACGCATATTTATGTTTAAATAGTCCTATGCACTTACCTACTTAATTTTGCCTAAGACTTATCTTAGGTAGATAAGTCTTAGGCAAAATTAAGTAGGTTTCGATAATAGCAGAGTTGCCTTTCTTTCCGACTCTGGCTCACATTACCTACCCATTCATGAGTTTATTGAATAAATGCAACGTGTATGAAATGTACGTTAACAATATTAAAATGCGTGAAATTTTACGATTACTTTTGCATAACTTCAACTTGCTGCAATCGTAAGCAAAACAATTTTGCATACAAACAGTAATTTCGCAATCGCGATCCATTTTCCTGTCAATGTAACTATCTGCTATCAACTTTGTAGCGAAACTCCTTTGTTTAGATGGTTATCTAAACATCTTTGGTCGAACAAAAGATCTAATAACTTGTGTAAGATGATCGTGTTTTGGGCATTATGCGTTCTTCTCGACCTCCAAGGTATCCTTTCACTACTGGGATTAGCCGGTTACGTCACTTGGGGCACCAGATTTATGATCATGTTTCACGGTATCACAGATAATATAATACTACGACGGTACTAATACTCCTTAAGAGGTTTAGGTAATTGGTTCTTTGTAAAGAGTCGTATCAGTGTTAAATAGCTTAGGTACTTAACATCCAGCTGTTAGGGACCAATCAATATTGATGTCTTGTATTTCACGATGGGCCATCCTATGCTTATATCATTAAAAAAATACTCCTTAAGAGGTTTAGGTAATTGGTTCTTTGTAAAGAGTCGTAGCAGTGTTAAATAGCTTACAATGTTTTAATTAATATAATATAATGTACTTAACATCCTGCTGTTAGCGACCAATAAATATTGATGCCTTGTATTTCACGATGCTCCATCCTATGCTTATTTCATAAAAAATCAATCTGCCTAGTCTTTTCGCAACTATGTTGGGGTCGGCTTCCAGTCTAACCGAATGCAGCTGAATACCAGTAATTTACATGGAGCGACTGCCTAACTGAACTCCACAACCCAGTTCCTGGGTAACTCGATTCCCCTTGGTAAGACTGGTTGTCAGACTTTCGGGCTTTTGACAACCCGTAACAATTGTCAAAGATCTACAAAGGTCTTGGTATGTAAAAATGGTCACCCATCTATGGGCCAACCGTGGCAAGCTTAGCCTAACCGAATCGATCGACCCGTGCGGCTGTTATTACTCAGCCAGAAGCCCCTCGAATCGCCATCACCAATCAATATCACAATCACCAATCAATATTGATGTCTTGTATTTCACGATGGGCCATCCTATGCTTATTTCATTAAAAAAATACTCCTTAAGAGGTTTAGGTAATTGGTTCTTTGTAAAGAGTCGTAGCAGTGTTAAATAGCTTACAATGTTTTAATTAATATAATATAATGTACTTAACATCCTGCTGTTAGCGACCAATAAATATTGATGCCTTGTATTTCACGATGCTCCATCCTATGCTTATTTCATAAAAAATCAATCTGCCTAGTCTTTTCGCAACTATGTTGGGGTCGGCTTCCAGTCTAACCGAATGCAGCTGAATACCAGTAATTTACATGGAGCAACTGCCTATCTGACCTCCACAACCCAGTAACTGGGTAATACGAACCCCTTGGTAAGACTGGTTGTCAGACTTTCGGGCTTCTGACGACCAATAACGACTGTCAAAGATCCACGAATGACAGCCGGGACCAACGGCTTAACGTGCTTTCCGAGGCACGGAGGAGTCTCGGGTATGTAAAAATGGTCACCCATCCACGGACCAATCCCGACAAGCGTAGCTTTACATGATGGGCCGACACGAGCTCCTCACCACGAGCTCTTATGTTCTGACCAGAAAGAGTAAGCTATCGGATTACCGATATGACCAAACCGAACTTGTGGTAAATCTTTTTAAATGTTTATGACCAGCGTGCAGCGTTCTACGATATTTTGAAGGACAGTTTGTGGTAATTTTGTGGTGTTTATGATCATCAATTTTAATAAGTAACTGCCTGCCTACTTATAGATACCAATAAAGACTGTTTCCGTCTACCATTTGTTTAATATCTTTAAAAGATGTGCTGAAGAGGAGTTCAAGTACCTTTATACTCTTTTTGACGACACGGTTGGCGCAGTGGTTAAGCGATTGACTGCCGCGCTGCGTGTCGCGGGTTCGATTCCCGCACGGAACAAATATTTGTATGACCTACAAGTAGTTGTTCCGGGTTTGGCTGTTTGTGTATGTGAGTTTAAATGTTTGTAAAGGCACCCACGATCCCACACTCATAATATCTTATCATAAAACATCATAAGGCTGTAAACCGTGTTACGCCGACGCGCGACGTCGCGGCGTCGGTCGCTGATGCCAGTCGCGTACCGATTTGTATGGACTTGCGCTGGCTGACAGTCAGTGCTACACTGTAATTACATACACCTTTATTTTATCGTCAGCGTTTTAGTACGCCTGACCGACGAACGACGGTACCTACGCGACTGACGTCAGTGTAACACATTTCCAGCCTGGGACATCATTTCAATAAAATAATTATGATACTTACCAGTGTTTAATAATATACGTTTGCAATGTTATTGTAAAAATATAAAAATACAATAATATAATTCCATCTCGCAAAGTTGATGATACAACAGCGTGTCGTCGTTACGTTACACATGTGCTAACTAACGCAGTAGGAGTACCTACTTACCTACCTACATTGAATGCACTAAATATTCATTTTTATTGCAATTAAAAGACGGGGTAGTCTAGAAGGACACTAATTGATATTTTTTTAGCGTTGATTTAAAACTGATGGGAAATATCGAGCAAGGACAATGCATATAGATAACACGATTTTAAAGTAGGTAAGAAGCCTTATTTTTGTGGATCATCAATAAACAGCAGCAAGAACATTTACATAGTGATGGGATTAGCTGCATTAGTAGTTAATACAAAGCTTTGTCCAAAAGTTCTCTTTAAGAATAAGAATAATTTATTTGCTGAAAATATAGGTTTAGGTATTACCAGTTGTTAGTGGTTGGTGGTTTAGGTACAGTCCATATTTTGCCTGTTTAGGGCATGCAAATTAACTTTACATTATTACCTAATAGGTACTTATTTTATTAAGTTATTACACGGAATATACGATAAAATATCTATTAGGATTTTTAAAATAATGATAAATTTTAAGTTAAAATAAAATATACACACATAGCAAAACAAAAATTCTTAAAATAATATTTTTCGTTAGGTAACAAATACAATTTATGTTAAATTATTAGACATAACAAATTAAAATTCTTAAAATAATATTTTTCTTTAAGTAACAAAAGACAATATGTTAAATTATTAAACCACAGCACATCATATTGGAAACTAAACTATAGGAAACTTAAAATATTTTTTTTTCTTTATGTTGCAGAAATTCTTGTAAACTATAAAAACAATTCTCTATTAACCGTCTACGTAGTTTAATTTTAAAATATTTAAATGGGAGCTCCCTTATGATGTTCGGTAATTTATTAAAAATTGTAATGCACATAAGATAAACATTCTTTTTACTTAAACTTGTGTTACAAAAAGGAACTAAAATTTTTCTCTCCATAGATTTCATTATGAACGACTTGCCATGAAATATAGCTGGATATTAAGTAGGTACTTACCTACTTAAATTAGGAACTTATTTCTCATCTTATTCGACTAATATAATCGAGAATATTGTCTATTTGAGCTTGATCCATTGATATATAAAAAAATACATTGATATATTATTTAACAATAGCCTGATCACCAAAATTACATCACTTAAAAGAAAAAGAAAAACTTATCTACTTACTTTTATAGACTTTTTTTTTTGAGACTTTTCTGAGTCTCTTAAATATTCTAAGGGCGATTCGAGGGGCTTCTGGCTGAGTAATAACAGCCGCACGGGTCGATCGATTCGGTTAGGCTAAGCTTGCCACGGTTGGCCCATAGATGGGTGACCATTTTTACATACCAAGACCTTTGTAGATCTTTGACAATTGTTACGGGTTGTCAAAAGCCCGAAAGTCTGACAACCAGTCTTACCAAGGGGAATCGAGTTACCCAGGAACTGGGTTGTGGAGTTCAGTTAGGCAGTCGCTCCATGTAAAATACTGGTATTCAGCTGCATCCGGTTAGACTGGAAGCCGAAAGGCTACGCAGATAATGATGTCTTAAATATCGTAAAATTAATACCGAACTACCAGTAATAGGTAGATACCTACTAATCTGATACAGTTTCACTAGAAATCATCTGATACAATATATCCAGTAGGTGTCGGGTATCTTAATTGAATGTGTCGCAAATGTCCCCAAGCACTAGCCAGCCGTAAAAAAAAAATCTTGATTCGTGTTCATATTTTTTCATATTCAATTAAAAACGAAGCAAATGTCTTCTTATCTAGCTAGGTAGGTAAACTACATGTACCTTCTTGTGCTAAAGTCTAGATTTGATTCACATTTTATGTTTTGTAGAATGATACCTACCAGTAATAAGTAGATACCTAGGTTCCTACAATAGGTAGGTACCTACCCAATGGTAGGCTAATGAAGAAAAAAAACTGTAATCCAAGACTTTGCAGACGTTCATCGATTATGATAGGAAAGACAATTAGACCTATGATAGGCAGTCGCTCCATGTAAAATGCTGGTATTCAAATTCAAATTAATTTATTGTAGAACATAGGTAAAGTAAGATGTTACAGTACAGTTATACATATAAGTCTGCTATGTCTCGCCATTGAGGCATACAAAATTCATAATAAGTACGTTACAGAAGAACAATTAAATAATTTAAAATACAACAATAATAATCCGGTACATTGACATTTTTAAAATATACAGTTATTTGAAAAATTGTGGTTTGTTCTTATTATTTACAAATTATTCATTAGGTATTATATATGTCAGATTACATGTTGCATTGTATGTTAAATTAAAAGTCAATTATATGTCAGATTCAAAATTATTCTACAAATCACTGCGTGAGTTTATCAGTAGTTTACATTAAATTTTCATTACTGGTTTGTCATAATAAATGTCGACTGGTTCTGTGTTTTATCATTTATAAATTCTTTAATAGAATAATAACATTTAGCTATTAGGAATTGATGTAACTTTTTTTTTTAAAGTATTTATATCACTCATATTTCTGAAAAAAGGTTGAAGGTTATTAAATATATGTGGACCCATACAAAAGATGCTTTGATGCAAAAGTTTTGTTTTGCTAGGTACTACTACTATTCAGCTCACTGTATCCCCTTATCCCAGCTTTCGTAAGCTTAGGCAACCGCCAATTTTCAGAAATCAAGAAGAAAAGACTACAACGCTCGGCAATGTCTCGAGCTTGCAAAATAATAACTTGGTTATCAATAAAGATCAAAAACCCCATCTAGTTATTCCCAATTTTCTTTCCTCGACAGAACAGCAAACCTCACGAGTTCGGCGCCATATTGTTTCGAGATAATCACCATAGACAGATGAGTCACGAACGATCCTCAGATATCTACGTTCAAATTGACTCCCTTTGTCAAACCGCTGGCTTACGGTACCATTCTAACTTGATCTCTATCAACACAGATGTTCACTAATCCGTCCCATTTTCAATCTTAAGTTCCAATAAATATGGTTTATGGTAGTCGAAAGAAGCCTGTAGTGGTTGGTGGTCGCTCAACCGGCAAAAAGCTTTATTCGTCTCAGCGACCCGGGCGCCGCCGCCGCCGTCAAAACTCGTGCGGTACAGAATCCAAAGCATTTTACGGCGTTCTCTTGCGAAATATAATAAAAACTTTGAAAACATTTCGTGCGGGAGTTTTCGTAGAAATGAACTTGTGAATTTTGTTAGAATAGTTCAGCGTCTATATTTGGATCATGAATTAAAATGGGTCAAATGTCAATGTCATGACGCGAATACTCGATAGTCGTTATGGATTAGTTTGAGTTCAGGGTTTAATGGAATCTTTTCTCGTACGTTCCAATCTGTGCTAGCTAAAATGATGACTGTAGTGTTTATAAAACTGTTTCCGTGTCCTGCACTTGTCTTAGTCAGTATTAAGTTACCAATACCCACATTACATACCTTCATTCGATTTCTAATACTTCCAAAGTCCCAACGGGAAACAAACTCGGTTAACATACGAGTATCGACAGGAAAAACCTATAAGTTTTAACATAAAACAAGTAACTTTATACAACTTTTTAGAAAGTTAGTATTACTTGTAACAATTATACGGCTTGTAACATAAGTGTTGTTTTGAAACCAAGCCGTAGTTCCCACGCGGCGGGCGGCGCATGCGTCGATCCGTTCAGATAACCATTTATTTATCACCTATACGACGACGGCGCGACCACCGAGGTAGGTAATGACGCTCCATGAACATCTGGGCACCCACTAAGTACTAAAGTTCCTGCTACAGTACGTCTCTTTATTGGCGGCCGCCGTGACTTGCAGGAGTCACTCGTAAAACGACGATTTAAATACTTAAACAACTTTTTATGGACGAACAGATGGCACGGGTAAACGAACGACCAGCGAATAAATATTCGACAGTCAGAATTTTAAGTAGTAGGTATGCAATAAGAAATGGAACTAGTTATCCCGCAAAGGCCATATGGACAAGAATCGGATCGTGTAATTTAGGATTGATAAAACGATTTCCGGCTGCGTGGGTGATAACATGCGGAACGTTGATAATTTTGTCGTTTATTAAAAATAGGTATTGGAGACAACCTGAGTAGTCGTAGAAACCAATAAATTTATAACGGCGAGAAACGCTGTCTGCCTATGGATCGACGCCCGCGCAATTGAGCGAGCACAGCCGAAGCCGTTCGGTCTTTATCGGCGCATTAATAATGGCCGACGAGACGTTGCGATCTAATGCCTGCTAGTAAAAAGTACAAAAAGCTCCAACAACTTCATGAGTCGTGGTTCGTTTAACTGCAGACGATTCACCCTCTATAATTTAAGCCGATGCGCTAGCGCAACGGGCCTTTTATAAATAAAGGATTGGAATTCGGTGTCGGCGTTTCTAGGCACAACATTTATTAACAGAATAATCCCAGTGAGATTTTACTTGTAATATTACTTTGTAGATTAATTTATTTTTAAGCAAGGCTAAACTAATGGAACTTCATATTATTATTTTATTGAAACCTAAAGAAGGTTACATTTAAGCAGGTTTGCACTGATGAGTAGTTTATTAAACAAATAACCAGCTCAATAAATTTCTGTAACGGCCTCTTTTAGAATCAAAGGCCTCCTTTGTAATTCAATTTATTGGACTGTTTTCCACATAATGGTCGGAAAGATATTGATTGATAGACGACCGTTAGACCGGTAAATAGAATTGAAGGAAACCTAATCAACCGATAGGTACCCATTATGTTAATGATACAAGGTCGTATATTTCATTAATACGGAGGTATTTTTGATATCAGCCAAGGTAGTAAAATTGGGCCGTTCGTTTTTATCCTCGTGGTGGACGACTTACCGAAAGTAGTCAATGAGTCAACTTGTCTAAGCTTTGCTGATGATCTAAAGATGATTCGTATAGTGAAGGATAATACCGATCATGACATCACCATAAGTACCACATAGTAGGAAAACCGCTGCAGCGTGTTATGAAGGCCAAAGATTTGGGCATTCATTTCACCATGGATTTGCACTTCCGCAAACATGTAGAGGTTTGCAAAAAGGCATACCGCAATCTAGGGTTTGTTTTACGAGAGGCAAATCAATTTACTAACATGAGTGCTTTAAGAGCCTTGGGGTCTACTCCGAAGCGCTAAACCGAAGAATAGGTCGTTTCTTTACTAGGCTAACTATCGCTGAATACGGCGAAAAAAAAAAGACAGTCGAAGAGATAAGCCAAAGTCAAAACTGTGACTTGAAGTCGGGTATGGACTCGAAGTCAAAAAATGAAACTGTGGAAGTTATAAAAGAGTAGACCCTCTTGTACAAAGCACTTGTAAGGAGCCACTTGGATTACAACGCGGCTATTTGGAATCCTATCGAAGCCAAATACAGTACGATGCTAGAGCGGATACAAAACAAATATTAAGGTTTAACTATTTGAGGTTACATGGAGTATATATATCCAGGATACCCATTGCTGTTGCTGTATCCAACCTTATTTATTTTGGGAATGGTTAGATACTATCAATTAGAGATTAAGCGGGAACTATATTAGTACTAGCCACTATAACTAGAACATACCTACTTGTTCCATGAAGAGAATAAGGAGGGAGAATAAGGGATCAAATTTCAAATTTTGCCATAGTATAGTCAATTCGGCTGTGCGTACCAGATGAGTATATGTGAGCAGGCGGCCGCAGCTGCTGGAGGAGCATACCGCCGCGGACTGTGCAAGCTCGACAGGGTAGCGGATAAAATTGACTTGTTTTCTTGTTCACTGATGAACGACTTTACTTTTGGCGACCTCTAGGGTGTTATGTTATAAGTACCTAAGTTAAATTTAGGTGTTATGTTTGTTTAAGTAGTTTATTGTGAATTTAGTTTATAAAATATATAGGTACCCAGTATATTTAATAAGTAGAAAGTATGGACCTTTATATTATGTAGACTTAACTATCGCATTAGGGAAACTGTAATGATAGATTTAACCCCTAGGCATTTTGTTAGAAATATTATAGTTTGGGAATCAAGTTGTTACCATTAATTGGGTTCGGCTAACAAGAAGAATACATCTTGTCTAAATTAACGCAGAAATAATAGGCTTTAGGACTTCACGAGTGCTAAAATTAAAATGGAAATCTACATGAGTCGACACCACGTTTCTGATCATTTTACCACGGTTTAAGCTATTCTCATAAATATGTTTTTGATTTCCAAAATTTATCAATTTTCCAGGATTTTCATTTGATGAAATTCGTTCATGTGTAATTAATGTCTTTTAATGCCCCCATAAGGTGAACCGATTAGCTGTACCTACCATAATTGTGTAACGCGCTTTTAATCACAATTTGAAGATTTTGTAGGATGTTCCTAATCCATTGCCTCTGCGGTTTGAAAAATTCGTCTACTCAACAACGTAAATAACGCAATGAACATGGCTGTAATATCAAGATGAAAGCTATTGCGATCTATTGTCATTTTATGTGTTACACATTTACCCCGCTGGTGATGTTCGAGGAAATCCGCTAGATGCGAGAAACACCAGCTTAGCTGTTCACAAACATTCGATAGGCTTCCGAATCGAAACTGATACATTTTCGGTTACTTGATTTGGTTAGTCTCCGCAGGGTTCGGAAACCGGTTAATTTTCTATGTAACCTTAACCGTTATTATAAAGGTTTTCGAACATAGGTATTTCGTTAATTATTTAATATTTTGTTACAAAATCAATGTAGAACCAAATTTGATGAAGCAATCTTTGAAGCTAATATCAATTGTATCAAAAATAATTTGTATTTTCAGAAATAAAAATTAACCGGTTTCAAGCCCTGGTCTCCGACTGCAAAAAGCTGTCGGAAGAATAGCAGTCGCCTATTGGGTTTAAACTGTAAAAAAATCGGGTTTCGGATTTGTGAACAGCGTTTATAGGACTCTTTTGATAACATGGATTGATGTTCGATTCGGCACGTAAGCGTATCGAATGTTTGTGAATAGCTATGCAGGACGGTCGATGTGGCGGCGCTTGGTCCGCTCTTTAAAATCATCAAATCATGAATGCACAGTCGTGTAAAATTATGATATATACAATATTAGTTTTAGTATATGCGAAACCTGAAACACGTGTCTAGTATTTTTATGTAAAGGATCTATGTATAAAATTTCTAAACTGTGTCATGAAAAATCACAAAGTTATAAGGTAGTTATGTTACCGGGTTGTCCGTACAAAAACATGCTAACGGCGCCCCTGCGCCTCCAGGTTCATCTTGCGCTCATTGATAATAATTTGGCAGTAGGTACCTAACCGTACGGCGATTGTATTGTAAGTAATTATATGGTGATAACATTTTCCATCACACTTAAATATTTTTTGGGACAAAATATAACATGAGAAAAAATTATTTAAATCGATTCAGTTCCTTATAATGAACAAACTATATTCAGGTTTCGCATATACTAAAAATAATGTTGTATATCTACCTATATGATTATCTCCTACTGGATCAGAAAAAAGGAAGACTCCTCTGCCCCCCTCACTCCCCGGGGTTAACCGTCTCTGGTGTTGGCCGTTGAATTAAAGTACTTTAATTAGTAGTTTAATTCAAGACTTCGCAAGATTTATATGAAAAACAACAAAGAAAACAGAATGCAAAGACCTTCCCTTGCACAACTCAAGTTTGTAGAGACAGGTAAATAGGTAACCTTGCATAATTATTCAGTACCATCGAGTCTTCATTCCGACGTTTTGCAATACTGACGGACCAGATACTTAGCATGTAAACGAACAAATAATTAGATATTAAACGCAGAAACTAGGTAGAAACAGACCAGTTTTACCACAAGTGGCCGAGGCAGATATAAAATATCTAGGTGTTAGAAGTTATGGCACCTTTCTTGTTTAAAAGGTAGGTAAATAAGTTGACTGTTGATCAGAGATATTTCTCATAAATGAGGTTATGGTGGAATAATTACATTCCACAAGTCCCTATGTAATGTCATCATCTGCCTAGCATTTTCCCATCTATGTTGGGGTCGGCTTCCAGACTAACCGGATGCACCTGAATACCAGTATTTTACATGGAGCGACTGCCTATTTGACCTCCACAACCCACTTACTGGGTAACACACTATCCTTTGGTAAGACTGGTTGTCAGACTTTCGGGCTTCTGACGACCCGTAACAACTGTCAAAGATCTACAAATGACAACCGGGACCAACGGCTTAACGTGCTTTCCGAGGCATCGAGAAATCTTGGTATGAATGATGGTCACCCATCCACGGACCAACCGCGGCAAGCGTAGCTTAACCTGATCGAAGCTCCTCCGGAAGGGTCCATAATGATCACATATAATTTTAATTTAGCACTTACCTAAGTACACATTTTCGAATTCAAATAAAGTACCTACTTATTGAGTATTTATTTAAATTGAAGTTGGGGGGGGGGGGGTTAGTTTTGTTTGATTAATCAGCCTACAATGTTCTCACTGCTAGGACACAGGTCTACTCTCTTCGGGAGGGAGTGGGCTGTAAATTCACCACGCGGGCCCAGTGTTGGTTGGTAGATGTTACATGTCTTAGAATTTTTAGGGTTCCGTACCTCAAAAGGAAAAATCGGAACCCTTATAGGATCACTTCGTTGTCCGTCTGTCTGTCTGTCTGTCTGTCAAGACCATTTTTCTCAGGAACACGTAGAGGTATCAAGTTGAAATTAATATCAAATACGTAAGCCTATGTTCCCTTGAAGCTCTAAAAAAATCAATCTTCCAAGTCAACGCAATACAAAAATACGGCGATATAAGCGACATTATTGCGACATATTTCGATACTCGCAAATAAATCAAAACCTATAGGGTACTTCCCGTTGACCTAGAATCATGAAATTTGGCAACAAGCAAGGTCTTACAGCACAGGTAAAGGAAAAAGTCCGAAAATTGTAAATTTGTAGTTTTATCATATAAAATAAAAATTGCGAATATCTCGCACATAAATCAAAACCTATAGGGTACTTCCCGTTGACCTAGAATCATGAAATTAGGGCAGAAGCAAGGTCTCACAGCACATGTAAAGGAAAAAGTCCGAAATTTTTAAATTTGTAGTTTTATCACATTAAAAAAACATTTTTTGTGATTACAAACTTAAATTTTTAGTTGGAAAATTGACCGTGGCGTATATCGATGTATGGGAAAACATGTTTTTCAACTACAATGTTAAGTTTGTTTTAGGGATAAATTCATCCTAACTACGGAACCCTTCATTGTGCGTGGTCCGACACGCACTTGGCCGGTTTTTTTGTTCTATAGGACTTGCCGGTTTCCTCACGATGTTTTCCTTCATCGTTTAGTTTTGTTATGTTTTTTTGATGGATATGTTTCTCTTTACAATCTTTTCTATTGGGGATGTGTTCTTTCTTTCCATAGCTATGCCTACTGAAAACCCATATCAGGCAAGTCCGAATAGACAATGTTAGCGTGTGGCTAAGGTAGTAAGGTAGGCAGGTACACATTATATCCGGTCCCTTTTTTGTAAACATAGCCTGTTAAAATCATAACCCTCCTTTAGCTTTGCCGTAGTCGGGTAAAAATAAACCTAAGCCTAAAAATTATAATGGGACTGATTGTCCTAATTGTGCCGGACGGACATAGGGTAAGATTGACATTTTTTTTATTGTATTGAATACGAGGCTTTTAGCTACTTTGTACGTGTGTACGTAATTTGTTAAAAAAAAAAAAACTTTTTTCTTTTTCTTTAGGTATAATATCGCCACTTGTGTAGGCTATTTTCTTTTGCCTCTATTTATACCCCATATTCCACAAAGCAAAGGTAATAACTCTTTGTCTGCATCCATTAATCAGCTAATGAATAAAAGAAATCGTCGGTTTGGGTTCGTTAACTCTTGTAATCGGATGAAATTGTAAGTGGAATTACGCATAATGGGAACACTGCTAGAAATATTTACCAGACCACTATTTATTAAAAACCGGCCAAGTGCGAGTCGGACTCGCGCACAAAGGGTTCCGTACCATTATCTATAAAAATGGCAAAAAAATCACGTTTGTTCGTTTGTTGTATGGGAGCCCCCCTTAAATATTCGTTTTATTTTAATTAAATTATTTATTTTTGAAGTGAATATATTACTAAATATTCTGTGAATATTTCTAGCGTCTACCTGTTGTCGTTATCAATATCGAGGAAAAACGAGCAAAAAAATCACGTTTGCTGTATGGGAGCCCCCTTAAATATTTATTTTATTCTGTTTTTTAGTATTTGTTGTTATAGCGGCAACAGAAATACATCATCTGTGAAAATTTCAACTGTCTAGCCTACAGCCTGGTGACAGACGGACGGACAGACATACAGACAGACGACAGACGGCGGTGCCTTAGTAATAGGGTTCCCGTTTTACCCTATAGGTACGGAACCCTAAAAACTAGCTTCTGGCCGCGACTTCGTTCGCGTGGAAGTTGTAAGATACACAATATATAAAACTCCCTCGGCCCCCGACTTACCGCGTCGCAACGCATCGCCCGCCCGCGCTACTACTTCGTTTTCACTTAGCGTTCTTTCTGACTTTTTTTTATTTTTGCTCGGCTCCTAAGGTTCGTAGCGTGATGTTAAATAGAACGTTATCAAAAGTCCATCCTCAAGAATTGTGCTATCAAATGCAAAAAGATTTTTCAAATCCGACTCACGACTGGACGTTTTAGAGATTGTAGTTGTCAAAAAATAATAGGCCCGTTTTGACATTTCATTTGAATCGATTTATCGTGAGTATCGAGTACGGTTCGTATGTTTACTTCACTAGTCGTATGGTTACTTCACTAGTTACGTCGCTATTGACCATCGCGACGTAAATAGTGAAGTAACCACAACTTTAGCGCGTTGAAACAAACAAACTTTCAGCTTTGTTATATTACCTACTAGCTGCGCCCCGCTGTCTCACCCGCATAAGTCTCGATCCCGTGAGAATATCAGGATAAAAAGTATCCTATGTCCTAATCCAGGTCATGGTCTACACATGTGCCAAATTTCATCCAAATCCGTTCGGCCGTTTTGGCGTGAAAGCGTAAAAATAAACAAACGAACTCACTTTCGCATTTAGAATAGAAAAGTAAGGAAATGTGGTAGCGGATAAAATATATTTTATTCTTGAACATATTTCTCAGAACTTGGTTGTTACCAAAACGCGTTTAGTAAAAAAAAATCTCGATACAAATTAACGGTAAACTAACTAACAACCCTTTACTTTGAGTTGCAATCCAAAATATAATAACAAGAACGTCTTATTTGTATGCAGAACTTGGTTGTTTTTATTTTCGATTATTCAACTCATTTGTGAGTAAATAGATAATTGCTTCATATTTTGCAATAAATTACAAGCGTTGTGTCATCGCGCTTCTCTTTCTTTTGTATGCAGTCTGACAGTGACCGCGGTTTAGCTGTTGTCAGCGTCTTAAGATACATCCTATTACTTTTTGTAACGCACATTGAGTCATACGGGCTTAAAAGTTCTTAAAACTTGTATCAATAAAATAAGCAAGTTTTAAAAAGCAACATAAAACACAAGATAATTTATTAATTAAGGTATGATTATTTGTAAATGAAAATATATAGCTTATCATATTCTTAATATAATTTAATTTGTATCAATTATGAAAAGCGTTACTAAGGTTAACTATGACCACCCAATGACTTTGTAATTTTCTCAATTTACTTACACCAATATTTAGGCCCAAATGCACTACAAATCACTCTAAACATTAAGCACTAAACGAATTTAAAACATCGTTCTATATCTGTGAATCGTTTTAAAATGACAAAGATAGAGGGCGCGCAAAACCCCACCCTTCACCCTCTCTGACACAAAAATTTGTTACGCAGCGACTATGTTCCGAGCCGGGCAGTTTGAATCGGGCTGTACTCGAACTTACAATCGAGTATCAATCGAGTAAATAAATTATAGTAGCTTATAATCAGAGGTGAACAAACGACCTCGGGCAGCAACCGTTGGTTCCCAATCACCATACTCCACAATACACGGCAGACATCCGCAATCCTATTGACAAAATCATGTTTTTCTTGTTTTCAAACAAAAATAACGTTAGATTATTAAGAACGTTGGTTCTAAAACCTATAAAAAGAACAAAGGATTATGTACTTTATGTTTTAAGACCTAAAGTTTTCAATCAATTGTAGAGCTTTCTCTAGATGACCTCCCTATTCCACACTAGTTATAGAACCGATTTGACACACTGAGTATCATGTTTTAATTGAGTTTTTAAAAATCCAATTGGATGTTAAATGATTAATGTCGCGTAAAGACGAATGAAGTCACGAGTCACGATAGGCATTTGGCAAGTAGAGTAGGTGAATATTATCAGTGTAGGTACCTACAAGTTTTGGTACTGTCTGCATGTGTGTCATCATCACAATATTAAAATTTGTTCGCGTGGTTAAAAATAAAATTTAATATATTTCAAAAGTGAAGGAAAACACCGTGAGGAAACCGTCCATGTTCTAGAACCAAAAAATCCAAGACATCCCGAGCAGCACGCAAGCGTTTTCAACATCAATATACCAGCCTATTTAGAACTTAATAGTTCTTTTAGAGACGTACAAGAGTGTCAAAAAAATATTTTGCCTTAGTAAGAGTGATTTCTGAGTTATTATAAAGCTCAAGGGTGCCTAAACAGACTATTAAAACTCTACTATACAACTTTAACTTTTAGTATTTTGTGACACTTCAATCGGGTTTTATCGTTAAACTTGTATAGAAGCTGTATTTTTCATGTGGTCACTTACTTATTACAGCTCTAAGTGTTACTAGTATCACTTGATACTTGTTTCTGTACAATGGTATATGAAAAATTTGTTCTCAAACTTATTTTTATGGCGTAATTGTACACTCCTGTAAATACAGTGGTTTTATGACTTCTGTCTTACGAGGGTGTTTTAAAACTAAACAAATTAATTACAGCTATATACAGCTTTAGTCTGTATTACTGACATAGTGGCTCGATTGCAAGAATGAATGTTTTCATTGTGAATAAATGCAATATGTGGAAAAAAAGAAAAAGAAGAGGATTGAAAAGGAATATTACAAATTACCAACCAAATAACAGTAATAATAGTGAACCATCATTTATTGAGGAAGATAGAGAATCATTAAAAATCGGACAACTTACAGTCAAGCGTCAATTCCATCGACATCCAACAAAGAGGGTTCCGTAGCAAAAACATTAAACAGTGATATCTTGTACAATGAGATCTACTTCTCTTACTGCTTCGTCATGTGACGATAATGACAGCCTTTTCGCACACAGCATTTTGAGGTGGACTAATTTATCTAAAAGCTGAGATGTTTCATCCTGTAGGGTCCGTTATCCTATCGCTACATTTAGTGATATGATAACGGGACGATTGAAATAAAACCGACCGCTTTGATTCCCAGCAGTGGGAACATTATAGGCTGATTATACATATTTCTAAAGGAGCATGAGGTTCTGGGTTCGGTTCACAGGTCGGGGAAAGTGTAATTGGGTTTTTCCATCAGGAATTTCTTAGTAGCAGTCCGGTTTGTGCCCGGTTGATGGCAATAGGCTCGCCCCCTATTTATTACATGGGACTTAAACATAACCCTTCGGGGATTACAGGCGTGATGTTTTCTGTTATGTTATATTTCTAAATGTCAATTAACTTTTATTTGGAAAACCGCTATATTATGTTATCACATCCGAAAACAATTATTAAACCGAATAATTATAAATCAAATAGTTAGGCAGACTTTTATTTATCTACAAACTTTAGATAAACACAGTTGGATGAAACATTAATTGGATAAATAGATACATTTAAAGCACTTTAAATTAGCCAAAATTATCGTTGAAATTGCTGAACTTAGCTATAAAAATAGATCGTACTGTAACAGATTGATAATTTAATAAGATAACAGCCACTAAAAATTCAACACTTTAAATTAATTTTTAGTGATCCGGCTTTCATTAGAGTACCTAGATAAGGATCTATAACTTATCAGAAATAGACGTGTTGCCAGGAGCCTATTCCGCAACTTTTTCTTCCCACCATAAAAAAAAACCCCGAAAGAGGTGAATGGTGTGCGTTTTGGGCCTGCCTTATATCAAATACTAAAAAGCCCCCCTCTACTTCAAAGGATTTTTACGACTTGACAAAACACCGAGATTGATTTATTATAATAATATTATGTAAGTTTAATATTACACGACAAATTCTCCAAATCATGGTGGACACTGCATCAAAAATGCGTTGCGTAATTTAGAATAATAACGCGGTCACACGAAAAGCTACTTTAATTTATATTATGTATAGTTTAAAAGTAAGCAGGTTTCACGCTGGTAGCACACCTCCGCCGCGAAACCATAGATTTTATTGCGAAATTATAGATTCTGATTAGGAGTACCACATCTAAGGTTACCATCCCTTCGGACAAGTCCGACTTTTTGGCCCCTTGTCTGGACTTTGTCCGGTCCTGTCATAGTCATATGTCCAGACATTTAGAACGGAGGGTATTTTGTTTTTTAATAATTATGTACCTAATTACAATTACTCATTTTCTGAAAAAAAAAAATGCTTTTTTTTTGCAAATAACCAGCTTTTTTCAAAATTTGAAATGGTATCACTCACACGCCACAAACTCGCAAGCGGGATACGGTCTGTCCCGCTTGCTAGAGTGTCCCACCAAGTGTCCGTATAGCGTATACCTGCACTATTGACGATATAAAGAACGCCACTGATGCTGCTAATCTACTTGTTGACAGGTCTACACTGTCCTCCCATACCTATTAACACTGTAATTTGAAAATATTGTAAAAGCCCATTATTTTTAAAAGAGTCTTGAGCTCTTCCCCTTAAGAAACGAACAATTGGTGCACCTCTAGGTTCTGACGTTCCTTAAGTGCCCGTGTATGTTGATGTGAAAATAATTTTTAATTAATGTGGCCGCCTAGAAGAATGAAGCTCTACTTTATAAAGTTCTTATTTCCTTCCAGCGATGCACTTAAATTAAGCCATGGGTCAGTCGGAGCAGGCGCGAAACACACGAGCGAGCCCGCGGGCGCGACGGTCGCCGGACCTGCCCCCGCTGCCGCCACAGATACAGCCCTGCAGCGGCTTCCTCGGCAACGTGAGTACTAGCCTTATTTTTGTGATCTGTGTTGGTATGCCTGAAGAAAACAGACGTCTTAACATTATCTGCAGACCATCTTATTTAGATTTGCATTCCAGTTTTGTGGAATTTTCAGGTTGTCAAGAACTTGCAGTGAATTATGTGGATTTTTCAATATTGTTTTTTTTTTTTAATTTTCATGATGGTTTTTTTATGGATTTTAATATCGAAACAAACGAAACGATTTTATTTTCCGTGCCCATAGTCGTGACGGAAAAGCCTATACTTAAAAATCCATTAAACATAAATGATCATAACAATATACTTACTCAAGTAAAACCACTAGGCTCTCTGAGCTCACTATTATACTGAATTCAATAAATAAACCAACTTAAGTACCTTAACGTTTGCATTAAATAAACCAAAACGCACGCATTTCCTTACCATTTATCATAACACCGATTGTTACGAAAGCTCTACGCTACAAATCCGTAGCGACAATGCGCCCGCGCCGCATCGTTCCGTTTCACACGCGCTTTGGGCCCATTAGCATAAAATTAAGCAAGAGCGGACCATCCGTCTTGCTTTACCGACTTTCCTCGATATCAGCGGGTTTAAAAGCTATAACGGTATCGGGATGAAAGTGATGCGTAAATCAAAACGTAGCTACTCGGCCTTGTCGCTTTCAGTGTGCGTAAGCGCATGATGGATGGTCGGCGACAATTTATCGTGTCGAGCTGGAAATTATGTGGAAATTGAACTAGTTGTCAGATGATATATTGGTGTTAAGTGTAGAGTACTTTTTTTGCTTGATAACTACCTGTAGATTTAAATTCTGGTATTACGCTTTTAAACTCGAAGTTTCGGTAGGTACGATCGAGAAGAAAGAGGTGTAGGTAATGCCCGTAACTTACTCTTATTAAAACATGACCAAGGCGTTGCTGGTCTTCCTTGAGGAGCAGGGGTGGATCGCCTAATCGATTTTCTCAACCGTACAAAAAATACCCCCTTGGACGTGGAATTGCAGACATCACTATAGTATCATCATCATTTATCATTTTAGCCGAAGGACGTCCACTGCTGGACATAGGCCTCGCCCAAAGTGGGGGTTTGCCATAGTCGCCACCAGGGCTCGGAAACCGGTTAATTTTCTATGTAACCTTAACCGTTATTATAAATGGTTTCGATAATATTTCGTTAATTATTTAATATTTTGTTAAAAAATCAATGTTGAACTTAATGTGATGAAGGAATCTTTGAAGTTAATATCAAAGGTATCAAAAATTATTTGTATCTTCGGAAATAAAAAGTAACCGATTTCGAGCCCTGGTCGCCACCTTGGCAGGCAGGTTGGCGATCGCAGTATGGTGTTAAAATGCGTAGAGAACGCTGCTGCCCAATCTCTAGTAAGTCCCTTAGTCGCCTTTTACGACACCCACGGGAAGAAATAGTATGGTGCTATTCTTTACTTCCGGCACCACATGGACAGACACTATAGTATATAGGTAACCATATTATAACATGACAAATACGGTATACTTACGTTTGATAAAGTTTGCAATAACGGTTCTTTTTCAGGATCGGATTTCCACATTTGACATTGGAAAGAAGTCCATATTACATGTCCTCACATCTTTCTTCTGCTGACGTAATATTAAAAAAAACAAAACACTACCTATCTTATTAAGAACTAGCTGCGCCCCGCGTTTTCACCCGCATAAGTCTCGATCCCGTGGGATATCGGGATAAAAAGTATCCTTTGTCAGGTCATGGTCTACCCATGTGCCAAATTTCATTAAAATTCGTTCAGTCGTTTTAGGGTCGTTTTCTAATTTGGGTCCGAAAACAGGCTGTGATTTAATTCTCGTGGAGTAGATGTTAACGTTACTTAAATTACTTTAAATCGACGACTGCTTTGAGACGCCTAAGGGCCTATTACAACGACTTTCTTATCACTGTAAATTAAGGAGATAGGCCTAGAAAACTAACCCATTTATCATTAATGTCAGTAGTTCTAAGGGCTTATTTTTTCTAGATTGCTATAAGAAACAAAAACATGTGCAGGAAACTGGATTGAAACTGTTTAATATAATTCTAAAGGAAGAATAATTAACTGTTGAGACAATGTTGAGTAATAAATTAATAATAAAATAACATTTAATAGCTTTTTAAAAGAGTTTGTATAGGTCAGCCATACTCAAAGTGTGTTCCGCGGAACCCTAGGGTTCCGCAAAGCCTCTGTTGGGGTTCCGTAAAAAAACTGGTCAGGATAAAAAAATAATACTAAAGAAGTGTCTACCTACTATATTTTATTTTACTCTGGTACCTGAGTAACATAATATCAATCTAAATATTTCAACAAAAGTAAAAAAATATGTAAATTTTAATGTCAAGTAATATGATTATTAATGAAGAATACACATAAAACCATTTTTGATTACTTTAGGGCTCCGTCAAATATTTCGTTTTCGAAAAGGGTTCCGTGTCCAAAAAAGTTTGAGAACCACTGGTATAGGTAATTTAATTTGTGTAACTGTAATTAAACGCATCAATAAACACCTGGGATTAATACCCGGCTATACCCTGCCTCAGTGCATCTCACCCAGTGCGATCATTGATTGTCATGTAGTTTTTAATTAAAGAACGCACCTAAATACTAAAAACTACGAAAATATAATACATTTTAAATTCATGAAATTCCTAATTTTTGGCCCTAAATTTGAAAACGACCATTTAGCGTGAAAGCGTAACATACAAACTCGTTTTTGCATTTATAATATTAGTTAGGAAGTTAGGATAGGATTTCGCTCATAAACTCATAATATATGGCTCTAAGCATCGGAAAAGCCCCCATGGTTGTTACAATTCCCTATTTATGATGACGAGGGCCCCGGGCCCCTATGTAACAGATTATACAAAGCAATCTGCTGCAGACATAAATTGCTTGGGTTACCTTCAATGAACTTATAGCTCTTATTAGGAACGGTAAATAGGTTCGCTATGGTGAAGGGTTTTGTAGGAAATTGTTCGTCAAACGGTACTTAGTAAAATTGGGATTTTTGTATGTTGTTCTTCAGGTCATTATAATAGGGAAAGCTTTCAAAGTCAAAGTCAAATTATTTATTTCAAATAGGCACATAGATGGCACTTTTGAACGTCAAAATTTACAAATAAAATAGAATTGATTCTAGTCGCCTCTTCCAAAAGGTAGCTTCGTATGGAGAAGAATGGGCAAGAAACTCCACCGTTGCTCTTTTAAAATGTTTTACAATATTTGGTATTGATACATCAATGATATAATTATATGTGAAGACGATGTACCTAGAATAAAATTACTATACCACAATAGGTAAAAAGAATTAATAATGTAATATGTGATAGATACGTGGTGCTCACATATTTACAAACATTGTAAAAAAAAAAAAAAAGTTTTCCTAAAATAATCAGTGTGTGAGTTAAGGTAATCACAGAGTGTAAAATAAATGTCATAAAAATAATAAAATATGCAAGTAAAATAGCAATCAGTTAGATTTTGTCTAGACTCCAGATTGTCCTATGGAGCTGGACCAGCATGTTTCCAAGCGTTCTTATCCTGGATATAATCCTCTAATTTGTAATAAGCTTGTTTACAAAGTGTACTTTTTATATGAGTTTTAAATTTTCTTTCATTTTCTTTTGACAGCTGACCTCGATTCTTCATCATTATTTCTGCCGAAAGACGTACACTGCTGGACATAAGCCTCTCTCAAGCGTTGCCACGTCGCCCCATTCTGTGGGTCTCGTTCAGCGGTTTCCCGCGATGCACCTTGTGATTAGATTAGCTTATCCTAATTTATCATTATATTAAAGGCACACGTAAACCTACTTGACGATACACTTCATTTGACTGTAATGATAATTATTACCATGACAAACATCAGTTTTAGGTATGAAGGTAGGTAGGACCGAATATGTAGTCCTTTATAAAATTACCAATATACTTTGACTTCACGTTCCCATTGCTAATAGAATAAATAGTTACCTATCCTACTGTAATCGATTCCCTAGCCACCCTACTCCTGACAGTGACCGTAGGGCATGTAAACATAAACAAGGAGTGAGTGGCGGGTAGGTATCTAGGTAACGATATACAGTACCTTATTACAGCTTAGATGTAAAATACTCAGAAGCAGTGAATGTGAAGACTAACGGCTCTTACAAACACACGCGATATCGCGGGGGCGACATGCACCGACAAAGGAAGGTCTTTGTCGGTGCCTGTCGCGCCCGCGATATCGCGTGAGTGTGTAAGAGCCTTAAGGTGGACTTATGCCGGGGTAAACTTATAATTGCCAAATCTATATAGTTTGTGTGTGTGTTTGTTTGTTCATAAGTGACGAAAAATGTCATGCTCGTATATTGGTTTCTCTTCAATTAGAATAATAATAATAATAAAAACTTTATTGTTCAAGAAAGAGCAGTACAAATTCAAAACAGCACTAGCCTCCACACTAGGATTCCCTGTGACGTGGAGACTAGTCTTCTTCGTCTTACAACTTTATACCTACCTAACGTGTTGTGCCTACCTACTGTAGGCACAACATACCTTAATTGTATCTTCTCCTTTTGTAAATTTTATATTATCGTCTTTATTTTTAGAACTTTTGATACATCTCACAATACGGCAACGAATAAACGCACTGCAGTACCTACTTTAATTAGCTTTTACTACTTGCACGGATGCATGGTTCATTATCTATGTTATTAGCTTTATTCCCCCTTGCATTACACTTATTTGCCTCAAGCCATTGAAAGAAATACGATAATAATGCTTTGATAACTTGATTTTACATTTAAATAAATATTTATTGCTTCCGTTTATAGCAAAACTCTATACGGTGCTTAATGTTGATTGCATAAATCAATTTGACGTAGATTTTTAGGGTACCCTATTACTAAGGCTCCGCCATCTGTCTGTCCGTCTGTCTGGCTGTCTGTCTGTCTGTCTGTCTGTCTGTCTGTCTGTCCGTCCGTCTGTCATCAGGCTGTATCTCATGATCCGTGATAGCCAGACAGTTGTAATTTTCACAGATGATGTATTTATGTTGCCGCTATAGCAACAAATACTAAAAACCAGAATAACATAAATATTTAAGGGGGCTCCCATACAACAAACGTGATTTTTTTGCTCGTTTTTGCTTGATATCGATAACGGTAACAGGTAGACACTTGAAATATTCACAGAATATTTAGTTATATATTCACTTTAAAAATCAATAATTAAATTAAAATAAAACAAATATTTAAGGGGCTCCCATACAACAAACGTGATTTTTTTTGCAGTTTTTTTTATAGATAATGGTACGGAACTAGAGAATACAATCCCGAGCATGTTTTTCAATCCCGGGCTTACGGGATTTTTGAAGCCTTTTCCCGGGCTCATCCCGGGATTAGACTATGTGGTTTCTAATTGGGCTAAAATAAAAAAAACACGAGTAATTAAAAAAAAATGTCTAATGTCTTTGCACAACACAAATCAGAATAATAATAAGAAAAGAAAAAACACAAACCAACAAAATACTATACTTTTGCAAGAAATTAAAAAACAGCACAAAATAACTATTTAGAATTTCGAAAATATAATCGCAGAAATATCAAAGCATCCAATGTTTGACTTCCGAGCCTGCTTTGTAGTTTATTGCCAACATAAGCAGCAGCTGAAAACGCTCATTCAGCTTCTACGCTGGTTGGAGGAATAGACAATAGATACTTATATGCTGTTTCTAAGTGATATCCACGAACACCTCCATTTTCGAACAGGCTCATTTCACGTCTAATACTATTTGCCAACCCCAATTCATTTTGTACTTGTACTTCAGGATCTGGGGATTTCATACTCTTGTTAATTTCCAGCTGTAACTTTTCCTTTAATGTCAATTGGGGTTGGGAGGTTTCTGACCTTAGCTCATCATCTGTTTGTGATACTGAGCTTGCTTCTTCTTCCGTGTAATCTCGACTATTAAGTCTTTTAACAATACTCTTTATTTGCTTCCTCACTAAAGCCTGTGTCGGAACTGGAAATAAGTCGTGCCATTCCAAATCCGATAATAACTGATTTTCAACATCCATTCGTGGATTTTGTAAATAATTTAACAAGCCAGTTAAATCATCACTTCGTCGTTGCTTTATACGTTCCACTAAGGATGTTTTAATTTTTTTGGCAAGTGCTGAGTTTTTGCTAGACAGTTGTTTTATAAGAAATTTCAAAGCGGCATCAGCTGTGCATTAATTAGCATCTCGCCGACAGATTGCTTCTACTGTCAATTTAATTGGGGTCAGCACATCAACAATTTTATTTACCAATTCAAAATCAACATCTTCTAAACGAATTGGATGATTGAGATCTATAAGAGCTTTTTGAATGCATGCTTTTAAAAGATAAAATCGCTCCAGCATTGTTAAAAGACTATTCCACCTGGTTTTACAGTCCAAAAGAAGTGACAACTCTTTTCCATGTTCAATTTTCACATATTTTTGAAGTACTGTTTCATTTTTCAATGGAGATCTTTTGAAATACACTACAACTTTGCGGATTTTCTTTATCAGCCCATTAATATTTTCATATTGTGTTAACTCTGGTACGTGTTCTGGCGCAAGATCATTTTGTGACATTACGATTAAACCTGATTCTGGACAGTCTAAGTCTTCTAAATGGTGTTCATCATCGCTGTCGTCCATATAATCAACAGTCACAGCTGGTTCATTTATAGTATCATCTGAGGTAGGGCTATCTTGCAAATTATTATGTTTTTCATAAAGCACATCACAGACCGCCAAATTGATACCATGTGCGAGACACAGTTGTTGTTCAGTGCAAATAAGCCGCCCCACCTTTATCATAACATTCGGTCCATCGGTTACAATAGCCACGATGTCAGTTTCTAGGGAAATGTCAAATTTACTTACACGCTCTTGCAATATACGAAGACAATTTTCAACTGTCATACTATCGTAAATAGGAACAAGTCCTACGTTCCAAAATTTTTTATATGAATGAACGTTGACCGCCATGTATCGTTTATTGGAAGTTGAAGTCCACTCGTCGAAAGAAAGACTAAATCTTTCACCTGCACTTTTCAAATGTTTTAATTCTGCAGTTACTTGCTTTCTGATTTTTTCACTGTAATTCATAACACGTTTTCGAACAGTGACGGCTGACTTTGGTAAATCCGTGTATTTTGCTAAGAGCAAATTATTCACACTGAATGGAAATCCATCTAATGCAATCATTCTTGCCAAAATATCATCCAGGCTATCGTCGGCACTTTTAGTAAAATAATTATCTAACTTTCGCTTGGCTGGCGGCGGTGCTGTGTTCAGATTTTCAGAATCTTGACTTGTTGAAGCTGGTATTACCTTGATGTTATGTTTTGATAACAAATGTGTATGTAATCCCTTAGTTGATCCACCCAAAGTCTTGAGGATGGCTGGGCATCGCTTACATTTAGCACTATTCCCGTCCTTCTCAACTAAATAATAACTCACACTGACGTCGTATCACTGTCTTTTTTATGTCTAACACAGTCTCCCGCCATTTGAAATACTTAATTTCAGATAATTGACTTTTAAATTTTAATGACGTAGCCTACGTAACCCGTCGTCACTGACGTAGCCTACGTAACCCGTCACTGACAGAACAATAAATGAAATTTTTTTTTTTTTTTTTGTATGGCATCTCGCAGTTGACCTTGAGAGGCCGTGACTGCTTAAGCGGTCTTTCCTGTGGCTGCCCTAAGGTATTAGCTTAAAGCCTCCAGCCAGGAGCGTAAATATAAGTATTAAAAACTAAACGACAGCGCTCTAAGGGCACCCCCTGTGGGGTACGAACCTCGGCTTAGGGCGTCGTTGGGGAAAAACCAGCAAATTGGGGACGGGCTGGATCGAAAGTTTAAATTCATGATTATTAACGGGGATTACTATTAAATGCTACGGCTCACTCAGCCTCGGGGCTGGCGGTTCGACGTGCAAGGGACGGGGGGAACAATTTATTCTTGAACTTCGCGTGGTACCTCGGCGGCGAGGACGGAATGACGGTTTGTGTTTGTGCACTGTACTTGTGGCCCTATTGCTTTCCTGAAGGAGAGTAATGGGGTCATCCGGGTCTGAGAGAGTATGCCTAGGTCGGCGAGTCTTACTAATTTGAGATGGCCTATAGCTAGCTGCCTGCACAACCAAGGGGTTGCGATGTCTATCTGCGGACTCTAAGAACCGCTTTGTCGCGCGTTTCAAAAACTGCTTGATGGTGGGGATTCTAAGATCTACGTGTAGGGTTTCGTTCCGAACGAACCATGGAGCGTCCGTAATTTTACGGAGAAATCGGATTTGAAGTGCCTGCATTCTGTGAATGAGATGGGGACGGGCGTGTGCGAAAGCGGCACACGCGTACGTCATAATCGGCCGGATGCACGCTGTGTAAATACGCAATTTGCCCTTAAGGGACAACTTGCTGCGTGAGTTCAGAACGCAATGAAGCGTACCGAGAGCGAAAGCAGCGCGCGAACGCACTTGCTTAATGTCCTCAGCGAACGAAATGTGGTGATCTAAGATCACACCGAGATATTTGGCTCGCTTCTCCCAAGGGATAGGCTTGCCGAACATCTTGATCTGTCGTGGGAAAAAAATAAAACCTGATTTGCATATTTATACTTTCGTACAGGGAATCCTCGACCGACGGGAAATACCCGCAACAATATGAGATGATCGGGTGATTCCCCTGTTGGTTCGTTGGGGAATTACCTTAAGAGTATTGTATTAAAGTATTCCGAGTGGGGAAGTCCCTTCTAAGTTCTACGACAAACATATTATTAGGACTGTACCTGTGTAATAGTGGGTACCTACGTATTGTACGAGTTGCTTTTTCTCGTAATGTATTAAAATAATCTTGGCAAGGTTATTTTCAAGGCGCAACGGACTACGGAATACAAACTAGATTATAATTAATTTTAATTATAAAAGTTAGAGCTGGAAATTAACAAAGTCAAAGTCAAACCATTTATTTCAAATAGGCACATAAGAGGCACTTTTGAACGTCAAAATTTACAAAAAAAATAGAATTGATTCTAGTTGCCCCTTCCAAAAGGTAGTTTCGTATGGAGACGAATGGGCAAGAAACTCCACCGGTACTCTTTTAAAAATGTTTTACAATATTTTGTTTGATTACATTAATTATATGATTATATGTGAAGACGATGCACCTAGAATAAAATTACTATACCATAATAGGTAAAACGAATTAAAAACTAAGCAATGAAAAATAACTTAATTATTAGATAGATACGTGGTGTTCACATATTTACAAACATCATACAAGTATGTTTTTCTAAAAAAATAAGTCAGTGTGTGAGTATAGGTTATCACAGAATGTAAAATCAATATCATAAAAATAACAGATTTTACCATAAAAATAGCAACCAGTTTGATTTTGTCTAGACTCTAGATTGTCCTATGGAGCTGGACCAGCATGTTTCCAAGCATTCCTGTCCTGGATATAATCCTCTAACTTGTAATATGCATGTTTACAAAGTGTACTTTTAATATGTGTTTTAAATTTTCTCTCATTTAATTTCAATATATCACAAGGTATTTTGTTGTAACATTTAACACAGTACCCCATAAAAGATGTATGTACTTTAGATAATCTGAAAAATGGTTGATCTATTTTATCTTTATTTCTAGTATTAAAATTATGTCTATCGCTTATCTTGTTAAAAATATGTAGATTTTTCCTTACATACATAATATTTTCATAAATGAATTGGCAAGGTACCGTCATAATATTAATCCTTTTAAATAGTTCCCTAAGAGATTCGCGGCGACGGAGATTATAAATTGCTCTGACAGCTCTCTTTTGCAAAATAAAGATGGACTCAATGTCAGCAGCCCGACCCCACAGTAAAATGCCATACGACATAATGCTGTGGAAGTAACTAAAATAAACCAAACGCGCGGTTTCTATATCTGTTAGCTGCCTTATCTTTCTAACAGCATAAGCGGCCGAGCTTAGCCGCCCCGCCAGAGAGGTTATATGTGGTCCCCATTGCAGTTTCTCGTCTATAGTGATTCCTAGGAAAACCGTTTGATTAATAAATTCCAGTTTTTCTCCGATCAATATGATTTCACATTCGCTACTTCTAACATTAGGTAATTTAAATCTAATACATTTGGTTTTTTTTTCATTTAGTACCAAATTATTTACCGTAAACCAATCTTGGACCTGAAGAATAGAGTTTTTCACTTCGTCAAGATTTTGTGATCGTCGATCTATTTTATAGATCAATGATGTGTCATCAGCAAATAACACCATCTTCGGTTGATTTTGAAGTAATTGGGGTAAATCATTAATGTAAACTAAAAAGAGGAATGGACCCAATATCGAACCTTGAGGAACGCCCATTGCCATTTCAGACCCTAATGAGTTAACGCCGTTTATTTGAACTTTAACCTTTCTATCTTTTAGGTATGATCTTACTAAATCAAGAGCTGCATTCCTAATCCCATAGTGCTCTCATAACAAGAGTATGAAATCCCCAGATCCTGAAGTACAAGTACAAAATGAATTGGGGTTGGCAAATAGTATTAGACGTGAAATGAGCCTGTTCGAAAATTGAGGAGTTCGTGGGTATCATTGTACATATACAACCTACAGCCTACAGTACACAGTATATTACTTTTGTATTATATAATGCAATGGCCTGTTGGTCCCAGTCAAGACTCCAGACAATAAGTAAGTCCAGTAAGTCTTCAATAAGTTATTATCTAAAGTTGCCTAGTGACCTTCTAATGTCACAGTTTTACCCATTACGGGTACAGTACGGGTGATTGGGACATCAATGCTTCACAAGCATTATCTCAAGATACTAGGCATAAAATAATAAATGGTATCGTGAGTTAAGTATCTCAAGACGGTGTCTTGAGCTAAGTATCTCAAGACGGTGTCTTGAGCTAAGTATCTCAAAACGGTGTCTTGAGCTAAGTATCTCAAAACGGTGTCTTGAGCTAAGTATCTCAAGATGGTATCTTGAGTTAAGTATCTCAAGACGGTGTCTTGAGCTAAGTATCTCAAGACGGTATCTTGAGTTAAGTATCTCAAGACGGTGTCTTGAGCTAAGTATCTCAAGACGGTGTCTTGAGCTAAGTATCTCAAGACGGTGTCTTGAGCTAAGTATCTCAAGATGGTGTCTTGAGCTAAGTATCTCAAGATGGTGTCTCAAGATACCACTTAGCTCAGCACTTAGCTCTTGAGCTAAGTATCTCAAGAGCTAAGTATCTCAAGATGGTATCTTGAGCTAAGTATCTCAAGATGGTATCTTGAGCTAAGTATCTCAAGATGGTATCTTGAGCTAAGTATCTCAAGATGGTGTCTTGAGCTAAGTATCTCAAGATGGTATCTTGAGCTAAGTATCTCAAGACCCATAAATATGGGTAATTGCTAACTTAAAGTTTAAACTTTAAGGGCCCCCTCCGTAATAATAGCAGAGCAACAATAATTTCATCAATTATCCTCAAAGATTAACTTGAAGCCCATCTCCCATGCTCTTTGAAAGACTGGTGATTTTCATTTATTACACAAAATTAAAACTCTAAAAGCAGGCTTAGCATGATGCTTTCTATTTCTACTCTATTGTAGAATAAAAATCGCTTGTCTATCTTTCTTCGTAGAAAACTGTCAGCTGTCTACACAGAAGCGTAATTTTTATCTACTTTAAAACACTTCTCTACGGTTCTCATGCTAAGCCTATGGTACCAGGAATGGTTGGTTAAGTTTCTTTTAGTACTAATCTAATAAGCAATGTGGAGATATGAATAAGCAGTTTTTTTATACATGTATAAGATTTTGCAATATCAGGTGGCGATGACAAAGATAGGGTCAAAGTAGGTCTAACAAAGTCTCCCGCCATTTGAAATACTTAATTTCAGATAATTGACTTTTAAATTTTAATGACGTAGCCTACGTAACCCGTCGTCACTGACGTAGCCGACGTAACCCGTCACTGACAGAACAATAAATGAAAAAAATAAAACCTGATTTGCGTATTTATACTTTCGTACAGGGAATCCCCGACCGACGGGAAATACCCGCAACAATATTATGATATGAGATGATCGGGTGATTCCCCTGTTGGTTCGTTGGGGAATTACCTTAAGAGTATTGTATTAAAGTATTCCGAGTGAGGAAGTCCCTTCTAAGTTCTACGACAAACATATTATTAGGACTGTACCTGTGTAGTAAATAGTGGGTACCTACGTATTGTACGAGTTGCTTTTTGTCGTAATGTATTAAAATAATCTTGGCAAGGTTATTTTCAAGGCGCAACGGACTACGGAATACAAACTAGACTTGTTTGTGGCAATCCCGAAAATCCCGAGATTAGCCAAGTACATTCCCGGGATTTTCGGGGCCAGAAAACGGTCGGGATCCCGGGATGTATTCTCTATACGGAACTCTTCGTGCGCGAGTCCGACTCGCACTTGGCCGGTTTTTTTCATTAAACACCAATTAGTGCCATAAAATATCATTATATCTAATTTGGATTAATGAATACTAAATTATGTAAAATAAATTACTACGGAATATCTAAGTATCAGAAATCTGAGCTAAACTCAAATAGCGATATTTTATAAATTTTTTATTTTGTATATTTATTTTTCAAGTAAGATAGGTAATATTTACATAATACATAAGCCAACAGTCTTAAAATAATATGTAACATGTACTCGTTAAAAAGGGAGGGGAAAGAGTCATAGAGCAACTGTATTACAATCGTCCGCATCGCTGTCAACAGGTAAAGTGCCCAAAAGGCTAACAACATCGCCACTAAGTATCTACTTGTTTAGCAATAAAACTATGACTTTGATATTTCAATTTAACTTAGTTAATGTTTGTTGTAATAATTTTACCGAGTTGGTAAACAAAGCATGCTTGCACATCAAAAGCCAAATTTATTTTAAAAGTTTCGGTCCACTTACCTGCCTGTTTCAAGAGCTGTAACGGCCTGCATTTTAACACCAAAATACCTTGATGTTACAACTAAAAAACATATGGACTAATCCTTCAAATACCTCATTCTATTGTTAAACATTATACCATTGTGCTTCTCATAACCACATTACTTAATCGTGGTTGCACATAAGGAGGCATTGCGTCTGCGCCGCTAATTGGCCACTGTACCACCGTTACTCGACTCTTGCGTCCATTCGCGATGCACCCAGCGTGACCGACATTCGAAACGCCTAAATGTTTATTTTTGTAGCCATTAACTACCATAACTTTCTACATGTTGCGACCTTTATCAGTTTTAAATGTAAACAAATCGATGGTTTTTTCATGTGTATGGAGCAGTAAAATTACTAAAGGCGGAGATTTCTTGAAAATGGTCAAAAAGGTGGTTTTTTAAAGCAGTGTATCTCTTAAACCGTAAATATTTTTTCCAAAACAAAAACAGTATGATATTTTCAAGACTTTTGTGCATACGGTGATGGAACTCGAAACATAATTTAATACATAAAAAAAGTCTTCAAAATTTCTTAATTATTTTTAAAAGCAGTTTATCCCTTCGTTAACAGTTATAATTATAATTAAAAGTATACCATAAAATTGCAAATGCCAAACTGCATCCGGTGATGAATTATTTTTTATTAATTAAGAATACTCTTTTTTTGTATGCAATCTGACAGTGACAGCGGTTCACCTGTTATCAGCCTCTTAATAAAAATCTTAAATTAATGAATTCATTGATAGACAGCGCACAGACTCAACCGCTGGGTCTTGAAGCCTGATATTTTGCAAAACAGGTCCTAAAGAAATGTAGGAACTGTTGTAGTTTCTTTTACACGTCGACGTCTTGACGTCGTACGTTGCAGCGTCAGATCGTGCCAAGTGTCAAGCGTCACTACAAAATGGCGAGTCGAATGACGTTGTGTCCACTGCGGACGTATTGACCGCCGACGCTGTGCATTGCGTTCAGTCAGACGTCGATCGGAACGTTGATGCGGAAGTCAGACGTCGCATATAGCATAAAAGGATAATAGGAGACCAAAGTCTTACACACTTCCGTCCCTTTTCACGAAATCACTCCCACAGAAAGCGAGAGAAAAGATGGTACACATAAAAAAAATAGTATCTGGTTCCATAAAAACAAAGGCAGTTCCAAACAAAAATAACCTTATGTTTATTTTTACTGTGCCTCCATTTTCTTTACAAGGTTGCATACAATAACTTAGTATGTTGTTACTCTCGTATCGTCAATTTTTGTGTGCCTCCCCTCGGCTTTGTTCCTCCTCAATGTTAAAGGCTATGAAAGGGCATTATGGCCTGTAATATAAGAAGACAATGAAGGGCACTGCACGGCTGACCTCTCGACAAGCTGGATTATACTTATTTGCCTTTTATTTTATAGATAATGGCTCGCAAGCCAGGATGTTGGAGCAACAAGAAATAACGCCAGTATAATCTAGACACGTTGTACCTTTTTGCACAAATCGACCGGATGTATTAATATTAGCCCTTTTTATGATTGAATATCTGTGCAATTTAGACCTAGGGGCTATGCTGGAGCAGTCAAGTTTAACAATTTACTCGTTCTGCAGTAAGAGTTTTGATTTCTAGCTTTTTTATGTTTTACTAGCGATCCGGTTGACAAAACATTAATATTTCTTTATATTCGTTTAATATTAATGCATTATAAACTTATATAAATAATCCTTCTGGATTAAATTCTCTAAATGATTTTCCTAACCTCATCAAAAACCTGTAACGTTGTTTAGAAGAACTACCGGTCACACAGACTGACACGAAGAACGACTTTAGTTTATAATAATTATGTAGATTTAGTTACAGATCTAGATGTGCATTTATCTTCCTCAAAAGCTAGACTGATCCTTGAACACAATGACAATAATTCTTCGTTTGTTTGAAAATAAAGGCTCCCAGACAGGCGCGACGCGATTCTGGTAGAACAATGTCCATGAAAGTTTTCGTAGAAATTTAAAGCCTAAAATCTAAAACTTTGAACACAATTCTCAGGGCGTTAAACCTCTCTCTATTTACCCTTTTCTGAGTGTCAGCAGTAAATCAAGTTGTTTGTATGCAATATTGAACCGTTAAACTGTATCTGTAGTTCAGGAAAGCGCTCGTTCCACTTTGTTTGAATGTGGAGCGCGGGAGCGGGGGGTGGCAATAATTCACAACACGACATGCGCGTGGGCAGTGATGGTCGCCACTTTGTGGTCTGTCAGCCATGAAGTAAGGACAGAGGGTCTACAAACGTGACTGTTGATGACACTATGCAGATTGCAGACCTGTGGATAAGCTCAATATGTGGAGGGCTAAATTATAGTCGGGGTAATAAAGAAGGGTACTTTCTAGAAAAGAAATATGCCTAAAATATCAATACTTATACAATTACTAATTGGCAGAATTAAGTAGATCTCAATTTCGATTTTAACCTCTAAAACCTTTCATACCTCGAAAATGGCCTATAGACTTTTTATGGAAATTCGCTTAACAAATGCTGAGCATATGTATACTTCAGTCCTGTCTTTGGTTACCATACGACCGGATTTGTGTGGACATGTCCGGCCTTAATGTCGATTGTCCGGACTTTTTTAGAAAATAAATAAAATTAAATGCGTACTGTAATAAAGAAAGATTAAAAAGTTAAATGTTCAGACTTTGCAAATGCTCAACGTTTTTTTAAGACTGGTCCATGGAACACCGACGGACTTATCAAATTCCGAAACGGTAACCCTAGTCCTGTCTGTAGCCTATTTGAACTTTAACAAAATGTATCAAATCATTTGGTTCGAAGTGGCCCTGCTGCCTCAAAATATTTGAACTTTAACAAAATGTATCAAATCATTTGGTTCGAAGTGGCCCTGCTGCCTCAAAATATTTGAACTTTAACAAAATGTATCAAATCATTTGGTTCGAAGTGGCCCTGCTGCCTCAAAATATTTGAACTTTAACAAAATGTATCAAATCATTTGGTTCGAAGTGGCCCTGCTACCTCAAAATATTTGAACTTTAACAAAATGTATCAAATCATTTGGTTCGAAGTGGCCCTGCTGCCTCAAAATATATGGAGTTTGCATTTGCACCTATGTACCATAAAACCAGTCAACGTTTTGTGTTTTGAAGAAAAACGAAGCTTAAACTTGACTTTGGGTAGAAGGCTCTCTATCAATGTTACCTCAACTAAGAACGCTGAAGGATTTGATGTTAGAAGGAGCTGGCACCTTATTAATATGGCGAAATTTCAACAACGACTTAGCTCGGATATAACTACGAGTAGTTAGGTACTTTTCAAAACTTCAGCACGCGTAGCATGACCTCTTATATCTCTACTGTACGAATAATAGACATAATTATATTTTTCTATACAAAGTGACATTTCATATCTTCATTTTTGACATCGTGTGGCGCGGCGGCGGCGTGCCGTAGTAATCTTTCTACAATCTGTTTTGTCTTTCGTTTCTTCCGTATCTCCGGTGTTCATGCTACAAGTGTTGGGATCAAAGTTGATTTTAAGGTTCCGTTAGTCCTGTTTACTACTTAGTATTCAGCACCCATTAAACAGGTGAAGGTCTTCATCAAAAAGCTGAACAAAAACGGATAACAATATGCCAAAATAGCCTTTTGAAATTTTCTCCTTTCGTGACGGACGGCATGAGTTATGAAAATATACGATTTAGCTTCTCAGCAAGATTACGTTGCTATCCAGGGTGCAGTACCGTAAAGCCTCTTTAAACACATTAGGTAGGTACTCCATTTGCGTAGTGCTTTAGGAAAAGGGCCCGTTACTCTTGCAGCCTCTATCTCAACATCAGACCACACACACAAGAGATCTAACAGTAACTTTTCAATAGGAACTGATTCCATGCAGGTATTAATTAAGCGGAGCCGGGAGGGTTGAGGAGTTGTGGTGATGGGGGGAGGGATATGCAAATCTCCAATTAGTACCTATCCACCAGAGCGGCCATCCATCAATGTCGATCATTTGTTGCTTTTCTGTAGTAGGTTAGGGTTGTGGATTTATTTGTTGTTGTCTAGTGTAAGTATAGTATGGGAATGTTTTTGGAGAAAAACAATTATTTCATTTAGAATTTGGTATTTGAAGCTATTTATGGGATTCTTTGTCAAAGCCCGAAGATATTGTAGTGGTATTGCCTCAAACAATAAATCGTAATTAAGCCGTCAAGGCTTATTTCCGTTAAAAGGTGGTAATTCCATTCTTCTGCAATAGGGTCTTCGTCACTGGACGATGTTCTTTTGGAAAAGTAACTGGATAGCCTGTTCCTACAGTACTTCATTAAGCATTTTTGAAGAGGCTACGATATTATTAAATTGGGCCCTTACATGGGAGCAACTAGTATTACGCTTACTCAACTACCAATGTAAATTGGAAATGTATTTTCCTAAAACGAGGGTATCTAAAACAAAACACATTTTTTATTACTTAACCGTTCAACCCTGTGAGATGCGCATACGCCTATCTTCTGCCACCACTTGTCAATCCCGCGTCCATGTGACGTCATTAAAGCGTTGCTTTTCAACGTTTGCAACTCATTGTGCGCACTGTGGACGGGTTCCGTGCGTTTTTACTTTTTATTACTTTGTGCGCATCAATGTGAGTCTTGCAACTTTAATTGGCAGTGGTAGGGTTAATACGAGTTCTTTTTTACATTTTCTTACAATACAATGTAAGAATATTATGTACCTTTTGACTTGATTTATTTCTTTTGATGTTTTGTGGTGAGTTTTTAATGTTTATTTTAATTGTTTGCTTAATTTGTTGTTTGTTTACTTTCGAGTTATGTACGTCTGGTTTTATGCATAATCATAATCAATTTTTATTTGTTTAACATAGGTAGTGAATACAGTTCTAATTAAAGTGCAAATCGTAATATTAAAAATCGGGAGAGTAAGAAACTTTGTTGCATGTAATGCAACATACATATATATATGCGTTACATACAATTTTAATGTTTAGTTTTGTAGTCGTAGATACTACGAGTGTTGTAGTTGTAGTACTTAAAATTACAATCGCTTCTTCATTTCGTCAAAAATCAAATGCAAACAATGCAAGCAAGCAAGACCTCGTTATTGTTATTCCAAAATCAAAACACTGAAATCAAAATGGCGCAGGTAAAATGGGCACGGACATTATTTTTTTCTTCGAATCCCAAGTGATTCTGATAGCTCTAGTTGCAGCCTTCCATATCCAGTCCTTCCATATCTACTATTAGTAAAGTTGAGGATTAGTGTTATGTACCTACTATGTTTGACGAAAACACGATTCCATAAAATTTTCTCGGCAGAAAAAATTATACCTCCAAACCAAACAGAAGATCATGAAACTGCATAATAACTGAACTAAATATAAAGCAGATACTATGATTTTTTTATTACCATTATTTTCACCTTGGAACCTCCCTGCCGCCCTCTCTCGCTTGCTCGTGTGACCGCGAGCAGTAATGTGCGAACGAGATAGAAAGTGAAGTGCCGCTGAGGTATTATGGACTACCGGATGGATTAATGGAACACCGTACTCTTATCTCCTCACCCCACAAAACTGCATTTAATCGGTTTCAGGGCAACTTGCCGACCCAGAAACGAAATGCAAAGTAGTGTTTATATAGTGTGCTGGTGTTAAAAGGCAGTTTATGTATGTAGGTTTGGTATAAGATCGCCTCTTTTGAAGTAGGTCGACTGTCCGCTCGAACCTGTTGGCACAGTTCCTAATAGGGTTGTCAACAGTCCCGGATAAACTTCATGGAATTTTACAAAAAATCACACTGTTTATGTACTTATTCGTTATTATTTTTTATCTGAGCCACATTGATTTTATTTATGTATGCATACACACTTGCAGTATAAAACTGATTTACATGCGTCACCTCACACTTTCAGGTCCAGTTGAAAACCAGCGTCAGGCACTAGTTGTCTGGCATTGTTTTGCTGAACTGGGCCTTTTTGGCGCAGCCGTGAGGCACACTTTACTGCTAATTTCTTACACCGCATTTTTCACTTTTCACTTGTTTGATTTATTTTTTATTTTTTATCTGCTGTATAATAAATTGTGTGCCTTTTAGTCTGTGCTAAATAAATGTATTTTCTTTCTTTCATGATTAGTAACCTTATAGCTATCTATCTTATCTATATATCTTATAGATATCTATACAAATAAATAAAATTGAATTAACTGTTTGTAATGTCAAAATAAAAGCTTTTTACTAAATGTATAATATGAAAGTATATAATGGTACTTACTTGTAACAAAAAAGAATTTTAATTTTTTTTGTGTCTGTCTGTTTGGAAACTGCTGGACCGAATTTGACGGGATTTTCACTGGCAGATAGCTTCTGTTCTATTCTGAAGATCGGCTGATGTTATATTAAGGGTTTTTTTTTTTAAACTGCCCCCACACCAGGATTTTCTCCCGTATGGTGGGTGCGTTCACAAACATTTAAACTCACATACACAAACAGCCAGACCCGGAACAACTACTTATAGGTCATACAAATATTTGTTCCGTGCGGGTATCGAACCCGCGACCCACAGCGCAGCAGTCAATCGCTTAACCACTGCGCCAACAGTGTCGTCAATTGTATAATACAGCCATACTCCAAGAGTGTTCCGCGGAACCCTAGGGTTCCGCAAAGCCTCTGTGGGGGTTCCGCAAAAATACTGGTCAGAATAAAAAAATAATGCTAAAGGAGTGTCTACCTACTATATTTTATTTTACTCTGGTACCTGAGTAACATAATATCAATCTAAATATTTCAACAAAAGTAAAAAAATATGTAAATTTTAATGTCAAGTAATATGATTATTAATGAAGAATACACATAAAACCATTTTTGATTACTTTAGGGCTCCGTCAAATATTTCGTTTTCGAAAAGGGTTCCGTCTCCAAAAAAGTTTGAGAACCACTGGAATAATAGAACTTATTTCTGCGTAAGGAGTGATAAATGATAAAGTAATAATTATTAAATACTAGGTGCTGCAGTTTATGCCTTTTGAAGAAATAATATACTTACTTCATTTTATATCTATTTCCCGAATCATCATGTCTTAGTCAGTAGAAAGTAGGTAGGTATCCCAAATTCCCATAACGATAAGTTTGTACCGAATTACCTGCCAACGGACTTAATAAACAATGTTTACGTATTACTAGTCTGCCAACTGCTAAGTGACCTGTGTTTTGAAGTTTTGAAGTTACTGGAAAATCCGATGAACCTAAGTGCAGTAAATCCGTACGTGGGTGAAGGTTGTAGCGTTGTCCGCCGTCCATTTTCCACATAATAGTGTTATCAACACGCTGACCTTTCTAGCAATACTTGTTCTTTATACAATGCGCGATTCCAATGCGCATGTTTGGTCTAGCAGCTTGGAGTTGGATGCCTAACAATTTTTACTATGAGAACGATTCTAAAAATATTATTTTAAACCAAAAGAAACAATAAAATAAGCGCATCAAACAATTAATAAAAACATTTTCAGCTCAACGCACAGCTTTTTTGTCTTCTAAATAATCAGAAATTTTATAACTACCAGCTCAGAATATTTTTTTATAGATTGGACTTGATTACTCGCTTGTAAGAAAAGTGGGGGATATCAAACTCTTTCGACCTAATAGAGACTTTTTCAGCGGCCTATTTTTCATTCTTGTCTGCAGTTCCTTAATAAACTTTTGAATTGTGGCCGTCATTAGCTATTGTAGTCCCAAACTCCCAACGTCCTATTGTTAACTTTCAGAGAAATCAGGCAATTTATGAAAGCGGCTTGTTTTGGCTATAAAAATGAGTGATCGTCAACTGTCAAAAAATGTAGGCTATGACAACTAAACCAACTGTCAAAACGTAAAAAATCATACCACAAAAAAGGTGAAATGTAAACGGACAATATCTCTAACAAGATCACTTATTAACTTTTTGGCTGCAAAACGATATTAATAACGGACCACGGTTGGTTTCACAAATTTAAAGCGATATCCCCAAATGAAAAATCGTTCACGAAGAGACATTTTAACTTCTGACCTTTGCTTCAAAAAGCTCTATTGTGGAGCAACACTTTCGCTTTCCTTTGTCATTTGAAAAATGGTTTAAAAAAATTAAAAAGTCATGTTCGAATTGACGTTCTAAATATGAAGTGTGGAGACGCAAAATGAATGATGAATGTTTTCGCTAAATGAACGATGATGTTTTTTTTTGCCTATACGACATAATTTGGTTGTAAACTTTTTAAAATCATTTGCTTTTTGTTTTGATACGAATGCGGAGATACCGATAACTTTGTGATAAGAATAGGTATGTGATGTTTGAAAGTAGGTACTGCAGAAAAATAAATAATGCATAGTTACTTGCAATAGTGATTTTTCAAAATGTTGTAACTATAAACAATCTACAAGTTAGTTGTTAATCTTTCTATTCAGCAGCCAACACATTTGTTTGGTTGTTAAAACTATTGATCAATCGACACCAAATCTATAAAGTTTCCCGTTATTGGGTTGGCAGGCTTTATGTAAAGTAACTTGAATAGGCTGTATGCCATAAGCAGTGACAACTTACCTAAGCATCGCCTACAAGCACCATACTAACTTAAAGTTATGGATCCTTAAAATTGAGTAATATTTTGAGATATAAACGTAGCCCACACGACATAATCTGAAACTGACTAGAATTGGTCAATTACTAGTGACGCCCACTGGTCGAAATTCGACCCCCTCTACTTACAATCTATATAGTACTTACTAATTCCATGAGTACACTAATTCCATGTTGTTATAAAGTACTTACTAATTCCATGCTATTAAAAAGTACTTATTCCATGCTCAAGCTGTCACTTCCTGTTACAAAGTTCCGTCCCTTTTCACGAAATCACTCCCACTGAAAGCGAAAGGAAAGTTGTTACACATCAAAAAGGAGACCCGGCTTTGGCGCCAAAATGAAGTCAGGCACTTTATGTAGGGTAGGCCCTGAAAATGAAATCGGGCACTTTAGATAGGGTAGGCCCTGAAAATGAAGTCATGCGCTTTAGGTAGGGTAGACCCTGAAAATGAAGTCAGGCACTTTAGGTAGGGTAGACTATGAAAATGAAGTCAGGCACTTTAGGTAGGGTGGACCCTGAAAATCATATTCTTCTTTTCAATGCCAACTGTTACCGCTACCAGTGTAATTTTCGCATTAATTTCATAAAAAAATGGTATATACATATAACCTTTCCATCAGGAATTTCTTAGTATCAGCCCGGAGTCTGGATTTGTGCCGGTTGATGGCAATAGGCTCGCCCAATATTACATGGGACTTAAAACATAACTGGCGAAATTTGGGTCAACTTACTATCGGTAGGTACCTCTCCGTAACCCTGCACGGCTTACAAATGTGATGTTATATTGTTATCACTACTACACAAGACACACCACAGCCATCTCAAACAAGCGAATGAGGTGACCCATTCTCCACCGGTCAAGTTCGAAACTTAGAACCCACGCATGCACCTAAAATGTAAATGTAATGTGTTGTCGACAAGATAACCAGGTATCGACGTATAGCAATCAATCGAGCAGTGAAAGCAGTGGGCGAGTCCATTGTGCCAATGAAAGTGCACGAGTTATCTCAACATTTGGGCTTACACCTGACTAGTTTTGTTGTTGATCAGTGAGTGTGTTGCGGACAACCACAAATTAATTAACTTGGAAACTGGCGATGTAAATTGTTATAGGCTTCAGGCCGGATTAATGCTGAACTCGATGCAACAGCTCTCTGAGATAGAAAAGCTTTAGCGGCAGTAAACTTTGGTGAAAATACTCTCCAGTAGTATTCTTCGTCAAGGAGCTCGTCAGGTGACGTACTTATTTCTCAGGCACCAAGCAGCACTGCTATGCGATGGTTCGAAGGATGCCGCTTGAGTTGTTGCCGACGGTAGGTACTGAATGTTGCCCTTTTAAATATTATATTTATATAAACATTTAGAACCAAGTATTGTAAATTTTTATCTCACTAAATGCTGCACCGGTTGACGTCATCACGTCAACGTTGATTTGACAACGCTGGTTGCGCTGGGGCTCTGTCTCGCATAGGGTCGCAGCATTATGCTGAGCGATGGCCGTTTTGCGTATAATATTGAATGTGACGCATTATTTTACCCCAACTTGTTCTTTCGTGATTGTATTCTTTCTTTGCGTTATGTTTACCACAAATAAACGTATTTTATTTCTTTTCTGAAGTAATTAGAGGCACATGACGCATAATCACCTTTGTTTTTTTGGGTGAATGATTACGCAAGGCACGAAAAATTGCACGTAACAAGCTCCTACCATTTTATATAACAATATTTTGACAAGAAGAATGTACAATTCTTCAATAAGCAAAAGGAAACAAGTGATATTACCCACCTGTTGAATTAAGGCACGTCTACACTTTGCAAAATTTGATCTTCACGTGCTCATATTTCGTGCTTTCTTTTGTCGCATGTCTTGAGTTCATATTGACATTATTGTAATTCAGTTTGACAAGTGACCATGATGCTAAATCTTTTGCTCAATAATCGTGACATTACGCCTTGTTTCCCCAAAGAGTTGGGCACCCACAAACATTTCGGCAGTTGTGATATGTCCCATTTAATAGGAGGTAAGCCTATTGCCATCCACCGGGCACAAATCCAGACTCCGCCGGGCTACTATTGAGAAATTCCAGATAGAAAAACCCAATAACACTTTGCCTGACCCGGGAATGGAACTCAGGACCTCATGCGACCACTAGACCAACGTGGCAGTCTTGTCGAGACATTTTGACTACACTAAAAATAGTAAGACGGAAGAATTTACCCATTAAACACACAATAAATGTTTACCGTAACGAAACAAGAAAAAAAGGGTAAACAACCAATTCTCATACGGAAGTACTAAATAAGAAAATCGATTTGTTTAAACAAATCAATACTAATACGAATTTGTTACGTACCAACCGTAAAATCGAATGGGACACAATAATGATCGAGTGAATTTGTGAAACAATAGATACTGCAGTACTTTGTGGTATCGATATATCGATTGGTCTTCCAATCGATCGTCGGATTTGTCGTGAAAGTCGCAGCCGCGGGCTGTAGCACACTGGGCCGATGAAGGTCAGTTGCATACCTACCAGCGAAAGTTTATGATAGTTATAATTTTTGAGACGGTCAAGTGCAAGGAAAGTATGCACGAGCTTTGAGCTTTATCGGTTTGTTCATGATCTGTGATCTATCTATGGCATTGAACAGTTGAATTGGCCGCAGCGCGTTCTGTTGAGATTTTTTTTTACTTTTATCGTGGTCTGAGGACACCGAAGCTTCATTGAATAGGTAGGGTATGACTAAGCCAGTAAATAAAATGACCTAATAGATCTGTGATACGTAGTTATACTTGCACTTATAAGAGATAAATCAAAATTCTAAGCAAGCGTCGATCGCTAAACCTCGCATACCTCTTTTATCTTAACCTACGCACAACAAAAATCCATAAAATAAAAACAATCTCATTCTCGAATCCCAAAATCAGCCACATCAATCTGATTTATCGAATTAATTGACACGTTCACGACAAATTGGGAACTAAACATCGTACAAATCATTTTTCAAGATTAGCCGCATTGGTATAACGTGCCTACAGTGGGCGTATAAGCCTCCACTACAGTGCTGATAAGCTTAGCTCAACAGGCTAGGAATGCGAAAAAGTTGGTATTTTAATTGGTTTGTTTCTATAAGTTTTTGTGCCTGTAATTAGTTTGAATTTAATTAAGATACTACTGTAAATTCTTGAAATATGTATACTGTCTGGGAACGTAATTTTTTTTTGTTTGTATGTTTTTGTGTTTCTTGTATTTTTTTTTTCTGTGATTATTTTTATTTTATTTCACATACATACATACATAAACTCACGCCTTTTTCCCATGGGGGTAGGCAGAATCTATACAACGTCACCTGATGCGCTCCTTACATACTCCTTTTGCTTCGCCTACGTTCATACATGTCATACACGTACGCCGGTTGCGAGTACACGCACCTGACCTTTCTTGAAGAACATGACCAATGAGGCCACTATAATTTTATTTCAATTATTGAAAATATTCAGTGTAAATTGTATATAGTTTAAGCCTTCTCATACTGATCTATGTAACAGGAGAAACCTCTACCCCTGTCGTACAGGAAGGATGTCCTAGTTCAGGGGTTGAGACCTCATTGATGAAAAGTGTACCGAAGTTAGAAAATAAAAAATTGCCATTACTATTGTAGTTATTTTGTTAACATAAAGGCTCTTACACACTCACGCGATATCGCGGGCGCGACAGGCACCGACAAAGACAATTCCTTTGTCGGTGCATGTCGCGCCCGCGATATCGCGTGTGTTTGTAAGAGCCTTAATTCGGCAACTATCTGTGATGTGTAGCGATCGGATATTCGGATGCATATTCACCTAAAGTTTGAGAGTTGACTAGTATGGAGTGCGCTTCGGTACGGGAAAAAGTGTCGATTTCCAGGACTGACAAGTTTTTAAGAACTACTCTTTTGTACTGTGAATCCCCGAATAAATATATTTCATTTTAGAATAAAAGGTTTTGAAGAAATATTAATAGTGTTTTTTAAACGTGTTATATTTTGCACAAAATCTTGCCTAGTACACACTGTTATTAATGAAACCCCGCGATCCCGGAATAAAAATATATTTTAAGAAGCCGTTTCCTTACTTTGTATCCTTTGCCGGGAAAAAATCGTACCGATAAGATCCGATCTCTAGTGATGTGTCAACTTACGATAGTGCTGAAAAATTTATAAAGCCAGGAAAGTGTTACCTACTGCTTTTTGCTGCTTTACTTTTTACGCGACTGCCCAAAACACGAGTATCATGTTTTTAAAATCTTTTCTAAATCAGATATTTTCGTTGAATATTTTTTGGCTTACGTAAAAGTCCCTATTATAGTTTTCCCGGATACTTTTATGTGTTACATAGGTACATCTAACTTGTATTTCATCCATTTACTTTTCCTCCACTCCCGTTTAAAATCTATAGCAATTAATATCAATCTGGAAAGTTCGCAATCACGTGCAGCAACAAGCTACAAGGCCAGAGCAATTAATTTCCATTAGACTAACTCTTGCTTAGATAAGACTAACTTTATCTGTATTTACTTCTCAGATCGGCTAACAAATTAATGGCGATAATTTCTTTCGTAGTAAGAGTAGGTACTAAATAAGGCTGCGTGCACACTTGACATAGCCAGCGACTCTTCGTTTCTTCCAAACGAGATGACAGCTGGACAAATTAGCCTTAGATTTATTTGAATTACATAATGGGCCCTTGAATTGAATTTGAATTACATAACGGCAGAGAGGAACTTGTGGCTAAGTATTATATTTAATAACAGCCGCACGGGTCGAGCTACGCTTGCCACAGTTGGTCCGTGGATGGGTGACCATCTTTACATACCAAGATTCCTCCGTGCCTCGGAAAGCACGTTATGCCGTTGGTCCCGGCTGTCATTTGTAGTTGACACTTTGACAGTTGTTTCGGGTCATAAGAAGCCCGAAAGTCTGACAATCAGTCCTTACCAAGGGATATCTGTTACTCCAACTGGGTTGTGGAGGTCAGATAGGCAGTCGCTCCATGTAAAATACTGGTATTCAGCTGCATCCGGTTAGACTGGAAGCTGACCCGAACATAGTTGGGAAAAGGCTAGGCAGAAGATGAAGGGGCCCAATTAAACATTTAATTGACAATGCGACATATTTGTCACAAAATTTTCATATTTTCACGATAGGGGCTGTTTATTAAAGCAGAAAATTTATGAAAGAAACTTGTAAAATAGTCGGTTTGTCGCATGTCATCGCCTGTCGGTCATCGCTGACAGTTGTTTTGTGTCGGCATTAGTCTGGCAACGTAGCGCGATCTTATGCTTGTGTAGCCCAACACGGCAACACAACTTGCTAAGTGTAATAAACAAGTAAGTAGGTACAAGTGAAACGACACATTCTCTCGGTAGATACAACTACAGTTTTTTGTATGCTGAGCTTTCACGAGCGTCCCCTGAGATGTTTACAATGCATTCAAAGAAATGCGACACTAGGGCTGCGTGCTTTGATATTTCTGCTCTGATTTATGTAAAGAGAGGAGTGGAAATTATAATAATTTTCGGGATACCATATCTACCTTATCTCATTATAATCTGGACTCCTTTTAATGGCAAGCAAATTATGTATGATATAATTAAAGCCAACTTTGGTAACTCTGCAAAGTCGTTGTTGCTCGGTCAATGTTGTGGCCACACAACTGAAGCCTTTCAGGAACACTGAAATCTGATCGGTCTATAACGATATTCTTATTAAATTTCCACCAAATCCGCAGATATATGATTTTGTGGTTTTTAAATCTGTTATTTATTACGCCTTCATATTAATCATTATAATGCAAGTAAGTTATGGAAAAAATGTATGTTAAACTATAAACGCATACACATCAATGCTATTTGTGAATATATAAATATTGTCGTAAAATACTTTATGATAAATGATAAATGATAAATGATTTTTATTTCTGTAAGTAGGTTTGTACAAACACTTTTACACGTCAGTCATATTTTTAAAACTAGATGAGGTCGGCGTTTCCTATCTGACTACTCTGAGAAGAAAGGCCGAAACAAACTCAGAGGTCACAGTCTCTTTTAAAGTCCAGACATAATCTTGGTCAGATCATGTGAAGGCCATGTAGATTGGTGTCTGAAATGGTCTTTTGAGGAAAGAACCACGCAGATTGAGTGGACCTGACCAGTCAGTGCACGCATTTGTCAGTAATCGTGCAGCTCTACTCAGAACTTAAGGAGCTCAACGATGCGACGATCAATACCAAAGAAAGGACATTTGGGTAGGCCGCTTAAATGACTCAAACTGCCAGACCATGATTAACACTTACTGAGAATAAAAGACAAAGTGAAAATAAAAATAAAAGAGCAATAACCCACATAGTCTTCACATTCACAATAATTAAAATAATATAATACTTTACAAGTAAATAATCATGTCATTACGTATATATTACGTTACGTATATAAAATAATAAAAGTTAGCAAAAAAAACATCAAACAATAAAAATAAACCACTTCAATAATTAAAAATTGGAGCATCTCAATCCCAAGCCTTTTTGTCCTCAATATAATCTTTAACGGTATAAAAAGCTTTCTGACACAACTTACGTTTAATGAATGATTTGAATTTATTAAGGAATTTCTTGAACGTGGCTTGGAAGTTTATTATAAAAGCGTATACATTGACATCGGAACGAGCCACCTATTTTCTTGAGCCTTGTTGTAGGTACAACAAATTTATGTTTGTTTCTAGTATTTATATTATGGATATCACTGTATTTTTTAAACAATTTTATATTTTTATGGGCATATAAAAGATTTTCAAAAATATACTGAGAAGGTACAGTCATTACATTAATCTCCTTAAATTTCTCTCGGAGAGAGTGTCTTGGACTTAATTTATAAACTGATCGTACAGCTCTTTTCTGCAAAACAAAGATATTCTGAATGTCGGCGGCATTTCCCCACAACAGAATACCGTACGACATTACACTATGAAAATAGGCAAAGTACACTAAACGGGCTGTCTCTATGTCAGTTAAATTACGAATTTTTCTAACAGCATATGCTGCGGAGCTTAGCTTTTTAGACAGTTTATCTATATGTGGGCCCCACTGAAGCTTAGCATCCAAAGTTAAGCCCAAGAATACTGTGCTTTCTTCAGGATTCAATTCTTCGCCCTTTATCAACACATCAGTTTTCACCTGCCTAACGTGAGGTAGCGTAAACTTAATGCATTTGGTTTTTTTTTCATTTAGAAGTAAATTATTAACATTGAACCAGTGAACTACTTTTGAGATCGCGCTATTTACATCGTCAGTAACCAGCTGCTGACGTTTAAGTTTAAACAAAAGTGAAGTGTCATCTGCAAACAACACTATATCATGATTATCCTTTATGAGGTAAGGCAAGTCATTAATATAAATAAGAAACAAGAAAGGACCAAGAATTGAAATAGGTAAATTCAGCGATGTATACCCAAAGCATAAATAACGATATTTTCATGATTTTTTTTTGTATGAACTGACTATTTTATTATCTATAATAAAATTCTATCTGTGGTTTCTTTTAAATTATCAATATACTTGTTACTAAAAATAAATATTCCCTATGAAACTGAAATGCGGCGGCGCGACGCGGGGCGGCGCCGCGGCGTAGGCCCGACGCGCATCTGTATGTCCAAGATCAACGGCGATTACCCGACCCTTAAGACGATATTTTATTAATATCTACCTAGGTAGATACTTGAGTTAGACGGTCCTTGAGTTGCAAAATATTTTGAAAAACCTCTCTGATGCGGATGTCGTCTTAAACAAGCTATATGTATTCATAGAAGGCAATTAGGTGAACGACCACGACGATTGACTAATCAACACATCATAATTATGTTAAAGTAAAATAATAAAAAGTAAATAAATAAAAATAATAATAAAAAATCACATTACATTCTTAGAAAGTATTCAAAACAAGCACCCTTTTATTGCTTGTGTTATTTATTCATGCTTAAAGCGCAGGTGATGAAATCAGAAGTTATAGTATAGGTAGTTGGTTGAGATTTTTCTGAAATTACATTCATTTGTAAGGGTTCCGTACCCAAAGTGTGCCAACGGGACCCTATTACTAAGGCAACGCTGTCCGTCCGTCTGTCGTTGATGTAGGACTGTATCTTTTGACCCGGAAATTAGGTAGACACATAAAATTTTCACTGAGTGTGTACTATTATGGCCGCTTTAACTACAAATAATAAAAATAGATAAAGTAAAAAATTAAGAAACGTATTTTTTTTACTTTTTTTTTTAAATGTATTGTTACATATTGTACGGTGTTATGGAACCCTTCGTGTGCGAGTTCGACTCGCATTTGCCCGGTTTTTGTATTACGCACAGCTCTATCCACAAATAGAAATGCCAATCATTTTAATGCCATGCATTGATGCATCACTGACGGCGTTGCAAGGTTACAAAGTCACAACTGAAGTGCCTTCAAGTGACATCCCTAAGTCCGAATCAAGGTTGTCACCTCCATCAGCTTCCCTTTATCCATTTTTACTTCAATGAGCTGTCCGTAGACGCTTCCCTTAATTGTATAATTCAATTTAATTGGTTTAATTGGAACCGTCCTCCGTGATTTACAGTTTACTGGTTTCTTTATTAATGTTTATAACTATGGGCTTTGTTTACGAGGTTTTGTGTGGCGTCAAGTATCAAGATGAATGTACTATGCTAGTTTCAAAAGTCAGCACTTTTAATTTGTTAGGTACACCGACACTTTACGGCTTATGGGAACCAAAGACTACCCTCTCTCGTCCTATAGTACGTTATGGAGGATGATCATTTTGTATTATTAATGAAAGAATGAAATGCACCGACCCCAGCGCGTGGTTTTACCAGACTCGATTGCTCGAATGAACCCAAAGATTTGCGCTAGCCCCTGGAGCCTTATATTTCATGGGGCTACAGAGTGGTCTCTGTAGCCCCATGAAACATGCATATCAAAGATTTTTTTTAAATCATAAATTTAACCGGGGGGCGCGGAAATGGTAGGGCAGACGTGCCCTTAAGATATGGAAAGATTATTAGAGCCGTGCCGGATATGCATCCTTGAGTAAGCATCGTAATAGTGGAGAGACGGGTTATATTTATCTATGGGCATTGATGTATAAAAAAAGTCCATGGGTGCCATCTTTTAGAAAGAAAGAAAGAAAGAAAATACGTTTATTTGCGGTAACCATGACGCAAAAAAGAACATAAACACAAAAATAAGAAAAGGTTGAGGGAAACATGAGTCATATCCACGCAAAACGGCTATCACTCAGCATTATGCTGCGACCCTGTACCAGACAGAGCCCCAGCGTTGGTTTTCAGCGACAGCCGGCGCTGACGTATTGCCGTCGTCCGGTGCAGCAAACAATTAATAGGAGGCTGTACCGGTACAGCATACATAAAGATAAATAATGATAAACTAAACAGGAATATAAAAATAGACATACATGCTGTGAGAATATCATCCTCCACAAAAATTTTACGCTATAAGTAGTGGCAACATTTCGGAACGTCATATTTGACGTGCACCCAACATGCACCAAAGAAATTATGATGTAAGGAATTACAAAATGGCCAATGATGTAATGTGTTATTATTAATAAGCAAAAGTTATGAGTCAGTGTTTTATGCGTTTGTGAGCGCATGTGAAAAGTTAGTGACGTCGCTGCCAGGTTGCGTTCAGGGTCTAGCTTCGCCGAATCTTGAATGGTGAATCTTTTGGCGGGGTTAAACTGCTTTCTAGACGCTTTTCTATGTCACTGCTATGCTGTGTTACACTTTGCTGTTTGGCTGATTTTTCCAAAGCTTTATCCGAGAAATATTTTAGAATTTTTGACACACCTGTCAAACGTATTTTTTTTTCCACAGATAAAAGTCAGCTGGCGTTGGAAAAGAATGAAGTAGGTTCTGCGTTCACCAATCCTCTTACCACTAAGTATGACAATGTGGTGATCGATTTCAGCCCCATATATTTCAGTGGTCTTGACCTGCAGGGTAATTGCGTAGGTACCCCGCTATCAGTAGCAATGGGTTTTATTTTGACACTTCAACGTTTCATATACTTCAAAAGAATTCAGATTGTGATTAATGATGTCAAATGTGTTAAGGCTCGTACAGACTCACGCGAAAACGCGGGCGCGACAGGCACCGACAAAGAAATTGTGCTACTAGTGTCGCGTGACGCGCCCGCGATATCGCACTAGTCTGTCCGAGCCTTTACGCAGTTAGGGTGCTGGACAAGTAAATCCGCTGTGTCAGCAGTCGAACGTATGACAACATCGACCAAATGAATTAGATAGATAGATAGATTCATTTATTTGCCTGAAATATGGTATTTTACAGATTTTATAACAAATACACAATAGTTCTACATATTCCGCCAACTAAATTCGGCATGCAAATTTTGTGACAATAACAATGATTCTAATTTTACAAAATAATTAAATTCCAATGTCAGAAAAAATAAGTACTAAATCAAGAATTGCCTAAATTATCAAATTACAAATGTCAAATAAAAATAATTCAATTACAAATTTTCTATAAATCGAATTACAAAAATAAATAATAAAAATTAAATTGAAAATTAAATCACAAAAATATTATGTCAACAGCTTAAAATAAAAAATGTCAAATGTAATTTACATGTCCTGCAATTTTCCTATTTGTTCTAGAATTCATAAATTCTTTAATACTATAAAAACAGTTTTCTATCAGCCATGCTTTGAGATGCTTTTGAAATAGACTGGTTCGCAGTTCTCTAATATCCTTCGGAATATTATTAAATATCTGTATTGCCATTCGACTAGTGTTTTTATGGCAGTACGCTGTTCTACATCATTAGGATTGATGATAAATATTGATGACAGACAGACAAAGGTTACCACCACGTTCTATGACGCATAGACAATAGACATGGATTGTTGTTGAATTACTTTGTACGGGTATAAGCATAAACAATTTAAGTAGATTGGCTTGATGCTACTGGTTATAAAGAATAGACCAACACCCTAATAACTAAACAAAAGTAAGAGTCAGAGATTCTTCTCTCTTGTCATAAGCAACGGTAATTTATCAGGCAACTTTACGCTCATTGCGTATTTAAAAGTTAAGACGTATAGAATTAACGGGTTCTGGGGGCCAAGTCTGCTATTTTCAATGATTGGTCATTATGACGACCATACCAAGGCAACGCCATGACCATTGTGCCAATAGGTTGTAACCTCCTAAATTCATAATGGCGTGACAGTGGTCCATGGGAAGTCAAAATAATTTATAGGAGCTTGTCAGTACGAGATTACCAAATACAGACAATTTTTCCAATGGAGTATCAGTGTCACGTCATTGGAAAATCATAAAGACGCCTTTCAAGTAGGAGATTAGCAAAACTGTCAAACTCTACAATTACGGTGCCAATGATCGGCTATTCGGACACAACTGCGTTAGCAGACTTGGCCCCCTGGAACTCTGGAGAGTCGATCGATTTTTTTTCTGCTCGGTTTAGTTAGTGGTAGGGCTTGTTTTAAGTCCGCCTGGCTAGCTACCACCATCTTATCTAAGTCTGTCGCTATGACAATAATGTTAACAGCATTGTTGTGTTTCGGCAGTTAGAGGTAAGATAGCCAGTTCCTCTGTGGTTGAGGATTCCGGGTGAAGCTCGCTGCCACCTTCGGCCTGATCATCACTTATCAGGTGACATGAAGGCCAAGAGCCTCCCCCCTGAGGATAGGATCCTACTACGCTTTGGAATGGGCAAGTAGCTTCATCTCTCTGACTGACCGACCCCTTGACAATTCAAAAGTGCCTGTAATTGGTTTATTTGAAAGTAATGCTTTGAGTTTGATTGAACTATTCAAGATCAGAAGAATTTTATCTATCATCAGCTTTTGCCCTATCAGGCATAAACGAGACCCTTTAGAATCACCATAAAACACGACCAGGAAAACTTCAAAATTATATACCATCAACAAAACCTCGTTAAAAACCTCAAACAAAACAATAAAATGACACCATTCACTTACATAAACAAACATGTTTATCTGTTCATTACCTCTTCTTATTGTGCCGTTTGCCGCAGATATATCTGTTTAGACAAAGTCACACGACCTTTCAGCTTGATACGTGTAAACGACGGTGTATAACTTGCAGAGATGCAAAAAAATAACAATGTGCATTGTGTAGATGGTGGGGAAGTAGAGTTGCTGGATGTGCCCTCGTCTGGTTTGATATCCTAGAACGTAGTTTGCCCGAACGGTTAGCATTGATTATAACGGTGATCTAATATACTTGGTTTAAGGTGGAGATTTCTTGAAAATTGTCAAATAGGTGATTTTTTTAAAGCAGTGTATCTCTTAAACCGTAAATAATTTTTCCAAAACAAAAACAGTATGATATTTTCAAGTCTTTTGTGAACTCAAAACATAATTGAACATAATTGAATACATCAAAACAATCATCAAAGACAACTCTTAATTATTTTTAAAAGCAGTTTATCCCTTCGTTCAGCAGTTATAATTATAATTAAAAGTATACCATAAAATTGCAAATGCCAAACTGTGTCCGGTGATGGATAAATTTTTATTAATCAGTTAATATCTAATTTTATACGATTTTATTTGCATTTTTACGCCATACGTTGTGTCATCGCGCATCTCTGTCTTTTGTATGCAATCTGACAGTGACAGCGGTTTACCTGGTGTCAGCCTCTTAATATTATAATTGGAACTGTTTTTGTTTTGACTGCCTCGTTGGTTAGTGGTCGGAAGCGCTATTGCAGAACATGAAGTTCTGGGTTCGATTCCCTGGTCGGGCAAAGTGATATTGGGATTTTCCATTAGGAATTTCTCAGTAGCAGCCTGGAGTCTGGATTTGTGCCCGGTTGAGGGCAAAATGCTTCCTTTCTATTACATGGGACTTAAACATAACTGGCGAAATGTGGGTGTACTGTAGGTACACCTCTGCCTAACTCTTCGGGGATTACAGGCGTGATGTTATGTTGCAGAATTGTTTATAGGGCTCGGACAGACGACTGAAATACCAGGAGCGTATTTAGCTATCGAGCTTTTACGTGTTGTGTATCAGGGAAACTAATTTGGGCTAACCCCAAATAAATTGGGATATGGGCATGAGATTGATGACGATGACGATATTAGAAAAACTCTTGTTTGGTTGCTAAATAATTTGAACACTGACAATCATCACCTGCCTAGCCTTTTCCGACTATGTCGGGTCGGCTTCCAGTCTAACCGGATGCAGCTGAATAACAGTTTTTTACATGGAGCGACTGCCTACCTGACTTCCACAACCCAGTTACTGGATACGATACCCCTTGTAAAACTGGTTGTCAGATTTTCGGGCTTCTGACGACCCGTAACGCCTGCCAAAGATCCACGAATAACAGCCGGGGCCAACGGCTTAACGTGCTTTCTCAGGCACGCAGGGATCTTGGTATGTAAAGATGGTTACCGATCCACGGACCAACCGCGGCAAGCTGATCGATCGACCCCTGCGGCTGTTATTACTTAGCCACAAGGCCTATGAACACCTACAATAATTATTTAAAAATAAGTGCGCGTCGAAAAACTAATTTCCTTCAGGATATCACATCCAGCAGTACTCCCACATCTCTGTCAGTCGAGGAAGCGATCTTGAACGTGTGTCTTCCGCCTTCCGTCCGACAACACATCTGAGGGTGTGACAAGAATCTAACAGAATCTATTTATAACAGAAAAACAAGAATTCTTGCAGTAATCTAACGATACTTTAACATTACGCAATGTTTTGTAACACTTAGCATAATTAGGTACTGTTATTGTTTACAAAATGTATAGTAAAAAGCGTGTAAACAAACTATGTAAACTGCATTTTACATTGTGCAGAAGATCCCGCGTGTAATGTAAATTAATAGTGATATGCATACAATGTTGCGCAAAAAATAGTGTAGGTAGCTAAACAAAGTCGTTTGCAATTAATATTATGTATGTAGAAGCAATTATTATTAATAAAAAGAGATAGTGTCGTAAAATAAAGATTACAAGACATTCTAGGGTGTATTTATTAATTAGTAGATTCATTTTTAGGGTTCTGTACCCAAAGGGTAAAACATGAACCCTATTATTAAGGCTCCGCCGTCTGTCTGTCTGTCCGTCTGTCACCAGGCTGTATCTCATGAACCGTGATAGTTAGACAGTTGACATGTTCACAGATGATGTATTTCTGTTGCCGCTATAACAACAAATACTAAAAGACAGAATAAAATAAATATTTAACCCATACAAAAAACGTGATTTTTTGCCGTTTTTATAGATAATGGTAAGTACGGAACACTTCGTGCGCGAGTCCGACTCGCACTTGGCCGGTTTTTTTTACAATGTTGCGTGCAAAAAATGGTACAATGAAGTTGTATGCAATTAATATTGCAGTATCAATTAGCGGGGATTAAAATTATCTTAAATGTAAGACTTGACTAGACAGTGTATGCTATGTATATAAATAAGATGAGTTTGTCTGATGAGTGAAATGCAGATAGATACCGCTATATAATATACTTGGTACCTTGATAGAAAAAGAAGAAAAAGACCCTTACAATAATGAGCAGAACCTGTCTGCTCACCCTCTTTAAAAATAAAACATCGCCTTTCAACAAATCTTAGTGATGTTGGAAAGGAATTTCGTACCTATGAGTATGTACTGAAGCAGTTCGAGTTGAAAAGTGGTTTACGATAAATGTGTGCTTGACCAGAATTATCACGGCAAGATTCGACCTACACTGAAACCCGCTACTTACTTGGTTAATATCCTCGCCCCAATTGAAGTTTCCCACCAACACCAATTCCAAATCGCCACCTCAACATAAATTGATGCTAATTTATCCTAGCACACGGTCACATGTTCCCTCCTAGACGTGAACATAGGTTCTTCTTTATAGGCACTTGAACTAACGGCTTTGAGAACATTAAACTGTTCCGTTTACTTCGGAGATAGGATCGTTTATATCCTTAAGAGGACGACCGCATTTCCGTGATGCGTGCTTTAGAAATAGAGCGATTCTAGGTCTGATTTGTCTTTGTCTGGGAAACGGATTGGTCTTCTCGCTTGATAGTGTTATTTAACGGCTTTGAGTGAAGTACCTAATGTTTATGGATCAATAAGTTCTTAGTCCAAATGGTTTGTTAACCATCATGTCTTTATTTATTTAGCCTGATTTATTTGGGGTCGACACGCCGCGACGCATCATATTTTGGTTTTCCATGTAGGTATCTGCATCAATCCTCATCTAGTGTGCACCCCATTCCAGCTACTTCATCTTTCACAAAACTCATCCACGGATCCATCGTTTCTTTTAGTCTTTCTGTACCAATTCTTATAGCCTTATACTCGTATTCATAATTTCATACAGATGTTTTGATGTGTAACATCTTATCTTTCTGTGGGAGTGATTTAGTGAAAAGAGACGGAAGTGTGTAACAGGAAGTGACACCTTGAGCATGGAATAACTAAGTACTTTTTAATACGAGTAGCAAGGAATTAGTAAGTACTTTATAATAGCATGGAATTAGTGTACGTACTCATGGAATTCATCATCATCATAATTTCAGCCGAAAGACGTCCACTGCTGGACATAGGCGTGCCATAATCGCCACGCTTGACAGGCGGGTTGGCGACCGCAGTATGGTGATAAAATGCATAGAGCATGATATGCAGATAACGCTGCTGCCGATTCTCTAGTAAGTCCCTTAATCGCCTTTTACGACACCCACGGGAAGAAATAGGATATATGGTGCTATTCTTTACGTACGGCTCCACACGGTACATGGAGTATAAGTAAGTAGATACTACATATAATAATATATGTGAGTAGAGGGGGCCGAAATTCGATCTTTAATAATTCAAATTATTAGTAATTAATAATTATTCGAATAAATAAGATTAAATTTTGAGGTTCATTTCTGTCGCTACTCAGTTGCTTATTACCAAGGTGAGATGTCAGATGTTACCTATCATTTATGCGACTACTGTACTCTCTCGTTTTTATTTCATAACGATTTAATGTTATGAAATTGTTCATATTTTCTGGCAATCTGACTAGAGACTTGATTGTCTTTAGTAGGTCGGGGCTCACGTCCATCTGTGGACACCAGTCTATGGGCTGATGTTAAAAGATTGTGTGTCTATGGAACGTCCGCCTGAAGGTTTTTATCTTTAACATTATGATATGAAGGCGTTAAAATTACCTTTCGTCAATCATGATGTAGGTACCAATGCTGATTGATATTATCTACTAAATGTGCTTTTTCTAAACCATTAGACCGAATAAAAGATTTTGGCTTTACCTAAGCTACATTTACCATCCGTTAAAAAATTATTGTGATGCTATCTATACTTCCCATAGATACATTGTTTTCGTGAGAAAATCAATTTGTCCAATCCGTGAAACCGAAGTATTGTTTCGTTTTTTTTTTAAATAATAACCTCAGTTTAGTTACAATTTGTAAAACGTATATTTTTTTGTAAATAACGGAAATCATATTTCCTGTCTTAAACAATTAAAATGCAAAAATAGACGTAATTAATTTTGTAAAGTATTTTAAATCAAGGTTATTTTTTCATTTGTTTAAAGAATCCTTCAATATTTTTCTAAACAATACCTACTATTTACGAAATAGTTAAGTATTCTTCTTATGTCCTAATTCATGTTAATTAGGAAACAAGTTCCAAAGGGATTGATCTCTCAACTTTTCTTTGTTCCTTCTTGAACCTAGTGCGAACTTATTGTCGCTTACAAGGATTTCTTGGATTCCTTCTAAAAACAATTAAACAAACTTCATGTATTATTTAACCAACTTTAAATTACTGAAGCCACCTCAGTAACGGGACACGCAATAATATCAATAAAATAGCAGTGCAGTACCGAGCAGCTGTGCCACACTTGTACTGCCGTTATATTGGACTGTCGTGGTCTAACTTGCTAAACTAAGTAAGACACAAAATGGTAAAATTTGAACCAAGACGGTGAAATATAGTCACAAGTAGATTTTGGCAACTTTTGTTAAAAAAAAAAAGTACAAGCTAGCCTTACAGTATTCGCATATGATGTGTAACATCTGACATCTCACCTTGTCACCTTGGTAATAAGCAACTGAGCAGCGACAGAAATTAATCTCAAAATGTAAAAAAGCTAAATACTGAATTAATTATTAATTACTAGTGGTCGCGCACTGGTCGAAATTCGACCCCCTCTTCTTACAATCTATATAGTACTTACTAATTCTATGCTAATAAAAAGTACTTACTTATTTCATGCTCAAGCTGTCACTTCCATCCCTTTTCACGACATCACTCCCACAGCAAGCGAGAGGAAATATGTTAGGTACATATCAAAAAACAAATGTGATAATATATAATTTGAATGTGTATTTTTATAAAACATACAGGAATAGCAAATCTTTTTGTGGCAGATTCAGATCGCAAATCCGACTAACCACAAATCTGAAGCGGACCGTGTGACCCGAACAATTTCCTTAAATAAATAAAGCCTTCATAGTAATCCAGCTCAAAATATCCAAAGGCAGTTTTAGAGTTTCCATTGATAAAAACCTGATTTACACAGTGCGATTTAATTACCTGCGACGTCTAAGCAGCATTTAGACGATGCAACTTATATTGTTGCCGGGGCAGTTTTATGCAAGTAATTTGTTGCTTCAAATTTATTATATGTCACAGGCAAATAAACTTGCGTCGTGTAAATGGGGCTTAAAGCTACCGGCTAACAACTTACCTCTTTAGTAGAAAACTCACAAATAACCACTCCATAACTCTACTCCTCAAGTGATCAGTCTTCGACGCTCAGCTGTTATTTTCTAATTAAATGGTAGTTACACATTAAACTCTGCAGTAATTATGTTGTTATGACTGAACTATAATTATGGCAACCTAAGATAACGATAGAAATGAGTTAAAAACAACGTTTCCCTATAATTAATGAGCTAAACGAGACATTGATGGATGACCTGTATCCTCTACAAATATTGAAACACAAAAAATCCATTAGGATGATTATTTAGGGTTGCAAAAACGCAGTTTTCATATCTTAAGGGTCAACTTATGACAAGCAAAAAACTGTATCGAATTAGTTGAGGCTCCCGCAGAAAGGCGCGACGCGACTCCGGTAGAACAATTTTATTTTCATGAAGTTTTCATAGAAATTGTTCCACCAGAGTCGCGTCAGGCGTTACCAAATTGTCATTGGTGGGAGCCAATGCCAATTTGGTAACGCCATATTATGTTTCTAAAGAAAATACGACTATTATAACTATATGAACGCAAGTAATTAATGAACCGTTAATTAAATTAGTTTCTAACAGTTTAGATTAATTGAGAATGTGATTTGGTTTGGAATTGTGAATGTAGGCATTAACGTGATGAGAAATATTTTTATGTTTATATTGGAATGAGACGCTAAGTAATTAATTAAGCGAAGCAGGCAAGAGAAAACCCTACTCGTAGATATATCTTGTCTTTTCATAACAAAAGATATGTAATTTAAAATACCTTCAACAAATAGATAAACAGTGAAAAAGGCTGCGTATGCGAGTCCGCGTACCACTGGTCAGTTTCCCTCAGTCGCCAGTTTATTTAATTTTCCAGTTCCGTTGATTAGTCAGTTTCGCTGATTGGTCAGTTTTACCGATTAGACAGTTCCGTCAACTCGACAGTTTCCAGTGTTCGCCAGTAAGTATCGTTGATTCGTCAGTTTTATTCAATTCGTCAGTCAAAGTACAGTCGGCAGAGAACTGCTCACACGTCTGCTAATTTAATTATGTACGTATTACGTAACATAACATGACGGCTGTTTCCTCAAAGGGCTAGGCAGAGATTTTTTTTTTTTTTTTGAAAACAAATATATTAAAAAAAAAATGTGATTGTAAAAATAACTTTATGTTTCATTTAAATTGGGTTCCTTACATTTTCCACTTTTGTTTACTAAAACGTAAACATATCTTTTACGTTGAGTCTACTAAACTGACGAATCAAGGAAACTGGCAAACACTGGAAACTGTCGAGTTAACGCAACTGTCTAATCGGTAAAACTCACCAATCAGCGAAACTGGCAAATTACATAAACTGACGACTGAGGGAAACTGACTAGTGGTACGCGGACTCAACATGTGACACACATTTACCTCAAACGTCTATTTAAGGCTACTTTGAAGACATTCCAATAAACCTATTGTTGATTAGACAATTTCACAATATTCCACCTCGACCTTTAGAACAATACTGCATTAATTTGTTATTATCCCTGAAATTGTTTGTGTCGTAAAACACTAATACCAAACGAAGCCATAATGCTTTCCCATAAATAAGAGTGTTTGGTCCAATCAACAGAAAACCATGGGTCATGGGAACGGCGTGTGGGGCGCAATCTCCGCGATTGGGACCTACTTGAAAGAACCCTTCTTCACGGCATTATCTTGACGAGGTTAGATACGGTTTGTTGTCATTCTCAGGTTGTCATTCTGAAAACTGTCAGTCTCTTGTATGGTATTAACTGCATATAGTACTTACTAATTTCATGGTTTCGTCTAAATTATGTATTGTTGTTGTGTTGGCATTTTTAGGTCGTGATATTGATGTCATCGGTTGCTCAAATTTTACTCTAAAGAATACTGGCACTCAACAGAATCTTATACCGTTCTAAATTCAAACCTCATTTAACATGACACACATAATTTTCGAAGCGTAATGCACAAACTTAAGTTTTTTTTTTACATAACATACTTCCGTAATTTTAATTATAAAAACACATAAGCCACACGTTAAAAGAAGTTCCAATTGGGTTATTCTTTAATAACGAATGTAATTTAAAATAATAAAATCAATTGATTGGTGAAATCAGATCGTTTACTGGTTGTTAAATCGTAGCGCGTGCAAATTGCTAGCGCTTTTAAAGATATAAAAATTAACGAGAATAGCCCAGTTTTTTATGTTATGTTTTTAAACCTACATTTGTGAGTGTAGTTTCATGCTACTGACATCGATAATATTCTCACGGGCATTTGTATGATTCCTATCATTGATCGTTTGAATCTCGATGGGATCGCATGTCAAGTGGCAGCACTAGAGAAGACGCTGACAATATTACAATAAATTGTTATGTTTAAATAATTTCGTTTGATCGTCTTCGATTTATAGAAGTCTCTTTTGAGAGGTTGTCATGACTTGTCCAATTACATTGGTTTAGACTTCCAATGAGCCGCTGGGCAGTCTACTTCACATCAATAGCAATTTGGCCCTAGCGAAAAATCTAAAAATGTGGTAAACAGTGTCGGCCAAAATTATACATGATTTAATCCAAATTCCTAAGATAAAACCAACAAAGCATGAACAAAATTCTTTGGTTATACAAGCTATAATCACAGTAAGCGATAAACAATTGAATGAGCTTATTACCGGAGCTAAGCTATTACTTGGCGCCTAGCCTCAGGTGTGGCGTGAAATTATAATGTACTTGACCGTTCTAAAGAAATAAATCATGTTCTAAAAGTAGTGTCAATTAAGGTATTAAATAACTTGGAACCAGCAGCGAAGGTTGAAGGAATCATTTATAAGAAAAGCCAGGACAAAAGGGTGTGAAAATCATACCTAGCTAGATGAGACAAAGATTATAATGATCTTCTGCTACTTTCGACACCAAAGACGTTTATTATGTTTAAAAAATAAATAAAATATTCTTATTTGTGGACCGATTTAAAAAAAAATATAAATATATATTTTCCGTTTGGTAGAGTTTAATAAATTTCCTTGGGTAGTTTTGAATTAGCTTCAATAATACGTATTTTTCCCACTTAGTCTATGTGGATGATAACTTCCTGTCACTGTTATAATTATTTACAAAGCAGGTAGTGGTGTGAAAAGAAAAAATATATATAAATACAAAAATTTCTTTAATTTCGGTAATCGGTGGCAAAAACGAAAATACAAAACCAAAGACACCGGCTTCCGAAGTTAAAGTTATTTCTCAGTTTGTAGTGTTATTTTAAGGAAGGCGATTGTTTTTTTATAAAATCAAAATGGCGGATTTTAAACGTCCGCAACAAGTTAAAAAAAAATCCATGTACCATGTGGGACCATAAAAATAAAGGGCTTAAGGAGACGATTCCAAAAATAATTATAACACAAAAAGGAAGATTAAAAAATTGTCATCTAATCCGAGATTGAACTAAAATAACTGCCACCAACTGCATCAGATTGCTTGAAAAATATTGTTTTAAAGTTTTTAGTTGCAGTTGGGTTTTTGATTTTATGTTTTACTTAAATTAGAATTTATTTAATAGACACCTAAATAAGGAAAGCCATTACAAAGAGCGTGTGGCAGTATTTATTATACCAGTTGATACAATAAAAACTAATCGATCGAATTAACAAATTAAAACAAAAAAATCTTTGTGTGAATTACGATTTTTGTGTGAGTTTAGTTTTTATGGACGCATATCATAAATAGAAATAATGTTCTAATTAAAATTTAAATCACTTTAAATATATTCATGCTAGCCCACCCACTGGTTATGAGATCGATATTTTAAACAAATATAAAATAACAATAAATTAGGAACGAATTTGTCTCATTAAAATAATTTTTATGTGTCTGGACTTTTATACTACTGTAGACACATGATTTTATAATGTACTAGCTGTTGTCCGCGACTTTGTCTGCGAACTAGGATTAAAAGTAGCCGTTTTAGCGTGAAAGCGTAACAAACAAACTCCTTTTCGCATTTAGAATTTTAGTTTTTTTACATTGTATTTATTTAGATGATGACCACCCCAAAATAGACAGAAATAACGGTTTATTTACCGTCACTTTTATATCTTTTGAAATTATTTAGTTTAGACCATCTGTTTCACCATACTCAAATCATTAGTGCATATCTCATGTATGTACAAGATCTTAAAAATAGTTGCAAAGTCGTAAAACATACACATACAACAACAAAAAACATAGTTAAGTAGATACATTGATGCGCTTATTATTTAGACCATCTCCTTCTCAATACAGATACATTGATGCGCTTATTATTTAGAGTTAGACCATCTCCTTCAAAATACTGATACATTGATGCTCTTATTATTTACACCATCTCCTTCAAACTGATACATTGATAAGCTTATTATTTAGACCATCGCCTTCTCAATACTGATACATTGATGCACTTATTATTTGGACCATCTCCTTCACAATACTGGTACATTGATGCGCTTATTATTTAGACCATCTCCTTCACAATACTGATACATTGATGCGCTTATTATTTGGACTATCTCCTTCACAATACTGATACATTGATGCGCCTATTTTAAAAGCTATTGGATAAACTGTCTATCAATTTCGAAATAACTTCATGACACGAAAAAATAATTCCACGGTTCTCAGCAATTTTCAATTCCGAAAAGACAAACTAAAAACAGCGGCCAACTGCGAGTCGGAATCACAAACAAAGGGTTCCGTACCACCGTACAATATTTAACACTATACATTTTTTTTAATGCTTGGGTAAAAAAACACGTTTCTTCTATGGGACCCTTTTAATTTTTATTAACTTTATTTTTATTATTTGTTGTTATAGTGGCCCTAGTAGTCTATTAATATTTCAAGTGAGTACCTATTACGTTTCTAAAGATACATCCCTGTGACAGACGAATGGACAGCGAAGCCTTAGTAATAGGGTCCCGTTGGCACCCTTGGGTACGGAACCCTAAAAAGTTTATAGCAGTTTAGAAAAAAAGCAACTAATGTAATAACTTGTCTTTTTTCATACAATAGCGACATTCGATCCGGCAAATTATATTTCACGGATTTGCACTTTTTGTGTCAAAAAATGAATTTTGAATGATAAAAGAAAATTGTGTAACGAATTGACAGATGTTGTGAAATAGCTATTTCTGTACAGTTTTTGTATTTCAATTTGCATGCAACCACAGATACAACGGGTATGTTTAGCAAGGATAGAATACTCTTTATTATGTACCTATGTACACCATATGAATTACAGAAGTCTTTGACCAATTCATGTTGCCAGTGATGACCTATTGTGGCACTGAAACGTGGTCGCTCACAATGAGCCTTATTAGAAGGCTAAAAGTTACCCAAGGGGAGAGGGCTATGCTTGGAGTTTCCCTACGTGATCTAATCAGAAATGAAGAGATCCGCAGGAGAACCAAGGTAACCGACATTGCCCGAAGAATTGCCAAACTTAAGTGGCAGTGGGGAGGGCATTTCTCGCTGAACAATTGGCCGATGGGACCGAAAGATTCTGGAGTGGAGACAGCGTACCGAAAGACGTAGCGTTGGAAGGCTTCCCACAAGGTAGACCGATGACCTTGTGCAGGCCGTATCAATCCGCTAGATGCGTGAAGCACAGAACCGCTCGAAGTGGTGGTGCTTGAGGGATGCCTATGTGCAGCAGTGGACGTCTTTCGGCTGCAATGATGATGATGAATTACAGATATAAATCTAGAAATTTTACTCAGGGTGACACAATGGGCGGTGTTATAGCTAAAGGCGATCTTTTAAAGACAGCCTTTGGATGGATTAAAAGGGAGGAGAGACCGAATTGATAGAGCAAAAGAAATATTTCATTCTGTCGATAAAGCCTTCAGGTCTATGATTTTTACCTTTTAGGATCCATAAGAGTGTCCAAGCCTAAGATTGTAGAAGAAAAATATTTCGATAAGAATATCCAATGACCATAATTAATCGTGAGCGTAATGATAAAAATAATTGATGATGGCATGCACAAATGCAATTTGTTTGTAAGATTACATCTTGTAAAAGGAGGGTGTGTAGCGAGGCTAGCAAAGCGATATCTCGATCCATTTGTTTATAATCTATTATCTTAGAAATAAATGTGCCTATGTGCAATCAGACGATTTAGTTTACGTTTATTTTGGTATCTTGTAACGGGTAATAGATGGAAGGATTAGAATTAAAGTGTTGTTCCTATTAATTGCTTCAAAATGAATAAAATTTATTAGTTCTTGAATTGTTCTGACTGAATAAATTCATAATAAAGGTGGTGCCTTTTATTATGAAGAAAAGAACCACGAGAAAGACCTAATTGAAAGTATTCCTGGAAAATATATCAAGACAATGTTACAAAACTCATAAATCCTTTAGTATAGGAGCTTTACAAAGCAGTGCTGTAGAAGGATATACCATAGTTTATAGTTCTATGGTCTAACAATTACAATTTACAAGTACTTACCATTTTGGACTTAAAAGCGAACAAAGCTTCGCACCGCCAACAAACTGCAAATTAGTACCTACATATGTACTGTCAGAGCTTACCTTATAAGCTGAAACCACGACACGATGCAAGAGTCGAGACTTCGTAGATTCACAGAAATCTGGTCTTAATTTCTCTTCGATTGTTAAACGATAAGATCGACATTCGCAGATCAATGGCGACAATGTAAGGGTGAACGAACAATACATGTCAGTTGACAGGTTCCGTTCACATCGTGAGGTGGAGTCACGAATTTTTAGCACAACCTCACGGCGCGTTTTGATCAGCTGCTGTGTGACACTTTGGCCAAAATTGGGCGATTGTTGGTGGCACACTTACACGATGTATGGCCCGAGTGGCCCACTAACGTTATTTATTAGATAGCCAGCATGCGAGGCTGTTTATTTAGATTAATTTGGACGTGGATCTGGTTTCTTTACAATGGTAGTACCTGGATTAAATTACTGTTCTCCATATAACATAGGAGTCCTGCAGAGTTCGTCAATTAAATTATTATAATTAAATTAAACATTTACATTCTGAGAGTAACCTTTACCAAATTTAAAACTAGAAAAAAATCAAGCAGCTTAGAACGCTTACAAAGTAGGAGAATAAGAAGATGTTGATCAAATGACTACTGTAGTGAAGATATTAGAATTAGAGCATGCAATACAGAAAAAGAAGAAAGATATTACAACACGTAGGGTAGAAAAGGTAGCAGCTTCAGATCTTTTCGCAACAGCTATATATATTGCTTGGGAAAACTAAACGGGTGTAGATATTATATACATATATCCGGATTATTGTGACTATATCCTTCTGAATAATATGCGAGTGGTAAAATAGAATAATGGCTAAAGTGACAGGCGTCAGTCATCGATCTACGTTTGATCTTGTTTGTGATGAATCTTCTATCATCCCTTTAAAGATTCTCTCTGGTTTCCATTTTCCATAACACGAATCTGTTACATTCACAAAATATAGAAACAATCCTATTTCCCATTGCTGTTTGTGTTAACGTTGTTTCGAAGTTCTCCCAACTATAATTTTATTGTACTTCGTGCAAAACACTATAGCGAGCAATGCAACCAAACACTTTGCAAAGAGAATCAGTCTTTGTTACGTCTTATAAAACAGCAAAATACTTACAAAATAGTAGGACATTACAGTCCCTTATTACCTGATGGGTTTATAGCGATAAGCCCACAGATCGTGGTATTTGAAATTACTGCTAGAGAATGTTCTCATTATTATTTTTGTACAATGGTTTCTTTTGTATTTATTTTAAAAGGAATTACATAATGTACATAAAGATCATTAGGTACGAATCTCTGTTGAACTATCAACTTTTACCTTACCGAATTGTAGATTGGAAGTCGATAAAGTTAATGCCTTTGTTTGTTTACATAATAGTATATAGGATGACGTCAGTTCTATCATTCGTAACATGGAAGGTCATCAACGGTTTACATACAATCCGTCAATAGTCGTTGAAATTCTACTAACAATTAACTATTGTCTTCTGTATTCAATCTATTGTGTACACTATACATCATTGGCTACTCTATCATCATCTCTATTAGAAACGTAAATTATTAGGTTTATATATTTTTGGGAATCTCATTATAATTTAGTTTTCATCTTGATCTGTTCACGGCAACAGTGATTATCTTTTATTGGTTATCTTTGCAATTTCAAAATTGAGTCATGTGTGACCAAGTTCTTCAGACTGTTATTGATTGTTCTCCTACCGCCCTTTTTAATATCCAGGAGAAGACTTCTAGTACTTCCATGTCGTCTGGTCCAACATTTTCAACGTTCAAGCCAAGTTCTAGTACTTCAAGTAAGCCACATCGGCCTGCCCCTGGGATTCCTTGCGTGACGGTAATACGAGTACTTGTACCTACATTATATATTTGACGCACATACCTATAATTAAGGACAGTTGCACACGTGCGCGCCTGCGGGGTTTCTCTCGCAAATTCGACTCTGGTTTAAGCCGGTTTTCGTGACAACTTTCTAGAGATTCCCAACACGTTAAGTACGAGTAGTACCCTTAGAAGTGCTAATGTATATTATTGGGCACTTATTGTTATTTGTATGCTATGTAACTCTCTTGGTTGTTGTATTTAGCCGAGTTGATTGATTGTTGCTGTAAAAATCTTCACTGCCAACTTGTAAAATAAACACTTCGTCAAAATCTTTCAAAATATTTTTATGAAATTCTTTATTTATGATTATGAGTCACAAGTTCACAACGTCTTATTTAAACCGCCGAACTCCAATAAATATATATATAATAAATAATTTAAAATTCTTTATGACATACCTAAATCTTGTAATATTGATAAATACATTTTCATCCTCAAAACGACGTCTAATAAAATACAGCATCCCGGTCTCTCAACAAGTTTCCGAACCCGATCGATTCTTAATAATGAATTGCTATAGATAATGTGTTGTTTTTGTCTAAAACGGTGATTTAGAATGGGCGCCGTGGCGCCATATTGCTCGGAGATCGAAGATAGTCGCACGCGCAGCCGCGGTGGAGCTTTTGTTGTTCTCCGATATTAGAATCTTTGAGATTACAATTTTTTAATTCTCTCGTGACATTTGTTCTTGGTCAAAAGATGCCGACTAATTTCTGTGTTAGCAAGCTTGGTTATTTTTTTTTGCGGGTTGACATTTGCTAGGTATCAATACCATCCATCCCTTGATGGGACATAATATTGTTTAAACCTATTTATGTTTTCTCTATAAGTAAATTTGTAATTCTTTTGAGAAATAAATATCTTTAACCGTATCCATAGGCTTGGGTCTTAGGCAACATTCATTGTTATTTGTCGTCTAATTCAGGTGCTTATTTATTACTTGCATGCAGGGGACATCACAATTAATGGAAGTAAGAATATATTTTTACTTTTCATTAATCCGTCCCCATTTCTTTCTCCACAACCGTTACAAACAAAAATTCGCACAATCAATTAGCTAACCTCAACAAACAATTCGTTCACACCGATTGCTCGTTCAATTCAGCCATAACTCCACAAGTCTAAGTGCGAGCGCTATTATAATCTATCCATCAAGATGGCTATCAGATTCAGATGGCCGTTGAATTTCCCCGTACTATTTATATGGATACTCGTGGACATCGGCTATAAACAAGCGGTCGTCTGTGTACTTGGTTCCCACGTCTGCGATATAGGAATCGATTCAACTTTGTTTGTTTAATTTGTTTGTTATTTGTTTATAGTTATATTCCTTTGAGGTTATTTAAAGAAGCAGTGTTGCTACTGGATTGCTCTTGTTTTGTCTTTTGTTTGCAACTGCGGTTTTGACATTTTGCTCTATGAACATAAAACCTGTTAGTTTTGAATATTTGTCCCTGTAAGCCCTAGTCGTCTTGTGGAGTTGAGCAGATTTTTCTTGGATGGTGGATTTCTAAAGGCGCATTCCTTTGGCTTCTCGATAGCTTGCAAGATTTAGCAGAGGTAGATGTCACCTCACGTTTTTTTTATGGTTAAGTAGTGGCAACTTTCAGAAAACCTCTTACTTCTTGGACACGAACTTTGTTATCGGCGCACTTTTTACTATCTAACGCTCAGACACCAGAGACCACCTTTACCAAAATAAGTTCAGCCTTGAGTAACTTCTTTCATGCTATTTCACATTTTTGCTAAACTGTCAACGAGACCTACTTTATGAAATCATTTTTTATTGCATCTCTCACCTGCTTTTTCTTCACCGGTTGTTATTTTACACTTTAAATAACAACATAAACAAACCGCTAACATTATGTTTTTGCTTTAAACAATGGTGGTAACGTACGTAACGTAGACTCGTTAAACGTTACTGCAACCGTTATAATGGAAACAGCTAACGGTGTGTGTATATGATCCACATTGTTTTTGGCGAAATGATAACAGATCTTAATATACTTTTCATGAGTAGCATAATGTTTCTAAATGTCTTTTTCCGGTGTGAAGCTTTGAGCTGTAAAGCTTGCTGCTTGATGCATGATGTGTTATGTAGGAAGTTGAGTAAAACTGGTTTCTCTAGAAAATAATGGACTGTTTAATGACCTTATTCTATTCTTAACTTGTGATAGGGTGACACATATTGTCGTGATTAATCGTTTTGAATTTTAATATTAAAACTTCTTCTTGAAGGAACTGGAGGAATGTAATATAATTAATTTTTGGATGCTAGGTAAGAACTTTTAAAATGGGAAATATTATTTCTTATCGAAGGTATGTACGATCACGCGTTAGCCGAAACGTCCGAAAACCAATTTATTTCCCATCAAAACCCCGTTGGTAGATCTATTGGCAATTTACAGATAGTCAGTAATTTTGGGAATCAATTTTATTGTGTGCAACCAGTACCGCAAGGAACCGAACGAAATCGTTTATAAAATCCATTAAAATATTGTACAAAACTGGACAAAGACCGCATTTTTGACACAGATTATTTTTCATTTTGTATTTTTCCACCAAATTAGCAAGTTGAGTATGAAGAACTAACCTAATGGATTATTGATAACCTAAGTGTTCGTGTTTTACACCGCATTAACCAGACTCAGGCGTTAATACCGGTTCCATCAACTTCCATGAACAAAATAATCTGAATGATCACTGTCGACGAACTCCGATGGCAGCCTGTCATCGGTAAAAACATTTCGACTGGCCACGCTAAACACGATAGTAACGGGTCGATACCTCCGACTTTTTGCTACGAAACTCGCCATCGATGCACAAGTTGTATAGTAAAAAATTAAAAAACTTTATTTGACATGTAATTAAAAGTTTTATTGCAACAAGTCCAATTACACAAGCTATAGGATAGGTGTAACAAAATGTAGTTCAGTATTTGTTATGTAAATAACCGAACTTTAAACTTGCTGCGTTAAAATGTCACTGAATAGCTTCATCGCATACAGAATTTGGGGTTTATAGGGTAATAGAGAAACTTTGAGCAGAAACGAGGGGGTCGTGTTGATCAGTGACCTCCGAACTCGAATGGTTCATTGAGTATAGCAGCTGAGCGGCATCGTCATCCATTCAGCCACCGCTATCGCCCGTCGCTCAGTGCCGATCCTAAACACGGAACGCGTCACACGCGCCAGTAACGTAGGCTGCGTAACAGTGTGCTTTTGCCTTTAATTTTTTTACGCGCGCTTGGCGGGAATTTTGACAGATATAACATTTTTTATTGAACTTAAAAAAAAGTGGCAGCCATATTGTAAAAATTATTCAATAGTGAAATGAGTGTTTGATTGTGAAGCTATAATTTTGCAAAACAAAACAAAGTGTTTCAAGATGATGACGTCGGTTTATCATGAGGTGAGTGCACGACATTTCCCATTTGGCATTTAGTTGTTTTTGTTGAGTAATTGTCTTGCAAACTGGACTCGACCGTTGTTAACATTTATTTTTTTCTTATTATTTAGATAATTGAACATTATGAGCCCAAATTGCAAGGCATTTTATAGGAATTTTTAAAAGCGAGAATTTTTCTGTTTTTCTTTAGTGTTTTAACACGCAAGTTCAAGCTCATGGCCGAGCATAATTTAAAAAGGCAAAAGTCGTTATTATTCAGGCCTAATAAATTCATATTTGAAGTTCGTCGTAATAAAGAACCGTTTAAGATTATTCAATCATCAATATTTTTGAACACATGTGGTATTATTCAAATGTGTTTTTGTGTGACAAATTATGTCGTCTCGTATGCGTTGCCACAGAGTGGATGTGACCGAGTAAATATTGGTTTAAACACTGCTGTACCCACCCACGGCAGGCGACAAGTTCAAAATTATTTAGCATATTGTACACATCATGTGTGTGCGCGTTAATAATTTATTGAATTAGTTAGAATTCTGATATAGGATGAACCAACCAACCAACCAATCAACCTACCAATGAAAAGTTTACATAAGATAAGTCCAATCTGTGAAGTATTTAATTTTCAGCCCAGATAACTGATCAAATATCTACGCCAGATTAAAAAGTCACATAGAAATTCTCACGGCATTCTGACCCTCATTTTTATCTAAAAGGGAACGTTATACTTGCGTCTGATGGCATTCGCAGAACACGTCTCTGTCCTTTTTGTAACACGATTTTTACCAGAACGTCTATCACCACGTTATATCGTGTTCAGGAGGTTTTGTTACACGGCCATAAAAGCGTCCTAACCGTAAACAGTTCCTGGTGCATACAAGCATATCTTATGACTTCCAAAACCATGCAGGATCTAATTGGGAAGCGGAAAGGTTCATAAACTCAGTTTGTTTATCCAATTTAAATATAAAACAGGCCTGCTGTGAGACGCTTTACTGGTTTTTTACGAGTTTTTTTCTATGTTAAACATAACACAACAAAACGCCTATATTCCCCGAAGAGAAAGGCAGCAGCATTTAGAATAAAATTAAAATTCAGAAGCAGACAAGACCTAGGTCATACTTGGCGAAATCTAGGTTGTGAACTGCGAAACCTAATTCCTGACGAAAAAACCCAATGACGGTTTGTCATAACAACCCAGGCTGCTCAATAGTAGCATAATATGACCAAAAGTCCTACGAAGCAGTAATTTTTACCATCTTCTAACATAATTAACATGTCTACACTTTATTGTGAATGTTTATACAGTTCTTTATTATCGATTCTGATCTGTTTGCTTAGCAACGGAAAGCAAGCAATGCAACGTGCTATCGCCTAGCTTGTGTGATGTTTACTTTATGCTGTTTGTTTACAATTGCTCCAAACTCGCTGAGATTTCTATCTACGGTCTGGTGGAATCTTTTTTGAGACTGTAAACTTACCTTAAAAAAAAAAAAAAAAAAAAAAAGGCAGCTGCCAACCCAATTAGTGTGTGGTTGGTTTTTGCTTTTGTCCTTTTTTGTCTTGGAATTCATAATTATGTCAGAATGCTTTTGTCACCTCATCGTCAAGGTGCTCGTGGCTAAGTAATAACATCCGCATGAGTCCATCAGGTTAAGCTACGCTTGCCAGGGTTGGTTTGTGGATGGGTGACCCTCTTTACATACCAAGACTTCTCCGTGTGTCGTCGTTGGTCCCAGCTGTCATTCGTGGATCTTTGACAGTCGTTACCGGTCGTCAGAAGCCCGAAAGGCTGACAACCAGTCTTACCAAGGGGTATCGTATTACCCAGTTACTGGGTTGCGGAGGTCCGATAGGCAGTCGCTCCATATAGAATACCGGTATTCAGTCGCATCCGGTTAGACTGGAAGCCGACCCCAACATAGTTGGGAAAAGGCTAGGCAGATTGCTTTTTTTACCTCATTTTGTTTTGGTTTCTTAAGGATCGAGGTTTTCAAGATCTTAAAAGGTGTTAATCTCAGACAAACCACGACGGATGGTCAAAGGTTGACAACATGTAACTGCAATGTCTTAAATTTTACAAGAGAGGGAAAAACCTGTATAATTAGGTTAAAAAAAAATTAGTTGATAGGTAATCGAATTACTCATGGATAAATTAAAAAAAAAAAAGCCCATGATGTAGCTTTGGAGCTTTATTTAAAAAAAAATGATGTACAGACACCAGCAGGTCAAGCTACCCGAAACTGTAAAATTTTGCCAATCAACCTTGAACCTTATGCTTTAACGATAAAGTTAAAAATCTTTAAAAGGAATTTGACAGATTGTAGTAGCTTGATTTGCTGGCGACTGTAAGTACCTAAATCATTTTGCGAAAAATGTGGGTTACGAGTTGTCAACATTTATGACCATCTATTAGTGCTGATGGCAATGGGTAGATTCGTGAAAAATCAATATTAGTATACCTACCTAATTTTTTTTCATTGTAACTATCTGTTTCTACTCTGAAAATTAGTGGTTAAGGGTGCTAAACTGTTTATATTATTCTTCTAATGAAATTCTAACAAAAACATTCCTTTTTTATGCACACTAACTATGTTCCTAATTTATTTTTTTATGGTTTGCTTTTGATATCTTATCAGTAGGTAAGCTTTCGACCGTTTCTAATAAAATATTAGCTTTGCTCAACAACTACGTTTTGCGTCATTGAAAATATCGGATAAGCTTTGAAAACATTATTATTTGCCAAGAGTGTGTGCCTACCTTATATTTAAAAAATATATATTATTATTATATTTTAAAAATTTAGGTTCAAAAATTATTCAAACTTTAACAAAACCATATTTGGAGATATAATCAACGAACGTAACAAATAACACTGTATGTATTTAGATAACTTTCACCGAATAACTGCTTTCAAAGCAGTGATAATGCGTGCGATACCCGTCATTACATAGTTCATGGATATTTTGTCGCTTTCACTACTATCATCATTCTTTTGCCCATTATTTTCGTATCAGAAGCCTCGACAGCAAAAAGATCCACACATCTTTAAGGCGAGGTTGCAGTACTTGTTAACTTTTTAAACCTCTGTAAATCTAGCAAAATATAAATTTTGCGCAAAAAGAAAATATTTTAAGAAAATTGAACATATTATCAGGCACTGTGTGAAGATAGAAACATGAACTAAATTAATTGGCTCGATAAAAAAAAATCACAAAGATGACACTAAATCGCTATTTAAAACGTGTACCTTGAAGAGATTACTTCGTTAAACCATGTAAAAGTTGTACCAAAAGATAGGCCTTATTGTTTTTTAGCACTTGGTGCAAACACATTTTATAATTTCCTTACTATTTTTTTCTATGGAGCAAATATACACAAAATCTAGCAGTTTAAGAGCTCGCAACGGCCGGCCAGTTACAGCCGGCTACACACCGCACTACAAGACAGCCTTAAGAGCGTATACGACGTACGGCATTTCATACAAACTTTCAAGCCCTTGTTTTTCGAAATCACTGAACCGATTTTAATGAGGGTCTGAAATGGCAATGGCGCTCCTCAAGGTTCGATATTGGGTCCATTCCTCTTTTTAGTTTACATTAATGATTTACCCCAATTACTTCAAAATCAACCGAAGATGGTGTTATTTGCTGATGACACATCATTGATCTTTAAAATAGATCGACGATCACAAAATCTTGACGAAGTGAATAACTCTATTCTTCAGGTCCAAGATTGGTTTACGGTAAATAATTTGGTACTAAATGAAAAAAAAACCAAATGTATTAGATTTAAATTACCTAATGTTAGAAGTAGCGAATGTGATATCATATTGAACGGAGAAAAACTGGAATTTAGTAATCAAACGGTTTTCCTAGGAATCACTATAGACGAGAAACTGCAATGGGGACCACATATAACCTCTCTGGCGGGGCGGCTAAGCTCGGCCGCTTATGCTGTTAGAAAGATAAGACAGCTAACAGATATAGAAACCGCGCGTTTGGTTTATTTTAGTTACTTCCACAGCATTATGTCGTATGGCATTTTACTGTGGGGTCGGGCTGCTGACATTGAGTCCATCTTTATTTTGCAAAAGAGAGCTTTCAGAGCAATTTATAATCTCCGTCGCCGCGAATCTCTTAGGGAACTATTTAAAAGGATTAATATTATGACGGTACCTTGCCAATTCATTTATGAAAATATTATGTATGTAAGGAAAAATCTACATATTTTTAACAAGATAAGCGATAGACATAATTTTAATACTAGAAATAAAGATAAAATAGATCAACCATTTTTCAGATTATCTAAAGTACATACATCTTTTATGGGGTACTGTGTTAAATGTTACAACAAAATACCTTGTGATATATTGAAATTAAATGAGAGAAAATTTAAAACACATATTAAAAGTACACTTTGTAAACAAGCATATTACAAGTTAGAGGATTATATCCAGGACAGGAATGCTTGGAAACATGCTGGTCCAGCTCCATAGGACAATCTAGAGTCTAGACAAAATCAAACTGGTTGCTATTTTTATGGTAAAATCTGTTATTTTTATGATATTGATTTTACATTCTGTGATAACCTATACTCACACACTGACTTATTTTTTTAGAAAAACATACTTGTATGATGTTTGTAAATATGTGAACACCACGTATCTATCTAATAATTAAGTTATTTTTCATTGCTTAGTTTTTAATTCGTTTTACCTATTATGGTATAGTAATTTTATTCTAGGTGCATCGTCTTCACATATAATCATATAATTAATGTAATCAAACAAAATATTGTAAAACATTTTTAAAAGAGTACCGGTGGAGTTTCTTGCCCATTCTTCTCCATACGAAACTACCTTTTGGAAGGGGCAACTAGAATCAATTCTATTTTTTTTGTAAATTTTGACGTTCAAAAGTGCCTCTTATGTGCCTATTTGAAATAAATGGTTTGACTTTGACTTTGACTTTGAATGAAACTTCATACGCAGGATACAAAGGTCTAAAAAGTTAGTTAAGAACATTTTCGAAAAATAGTGTTTCAGCCAAATTAGACCGATGTTAAATTTTCCATAGATTTCCAGTTTTCTGTTTTTAAATAAGACATTTCGAAAATGTTCTTACTAACTTTTTAGACCTTTGTATCCTGCTTATGTGTATGAAGTGTCAAAAAAAATATTATTTCATATCCGACTGGTAGTTCCAGAGATAAGAGCGTACAAACAAACAAATAAACTCTTCAGCTATGAATGATTTGAACTGTGACCTCCAGTCTAAATTATAGTCGGATGGAGTGCCATTCAACGTTGATATTAGGATTAGATTAGGCATTTTTAAGGCTCGTGCAGACCGGCGCGACTTGTCGCGTGACGCGACACTGCGAACCGGTAAAACAATTTCTATGAAAATTCCATGGAAATTGTTCTACGGGTGTCGCGTGTGTACGAGCCTTTATTCGGAATATTTATTGATATCGTTTTAAGACTACCTGATAACGTGTTATAAATTGTTTCTCACGATTTTTATATTTAAAAGTCATGTTTTAGAAAACCATTTTGGTTTTATGATGGAATTAGGTAATAAGTGTCAGAAGTGTTATAAAAATTAAAAGTATTGATGATTTCAATTGAGTTTATTTTTAGGGTTCCGTACCTCAAAATCACTTCAGTCACTGTCAGTCTGTCAAGACCCTTTTCTCAGGAATGCCTTGAGTTATCAAGTTGATATTAATACTAAATACGTAGGTCTACTGGCCCATGGAGCTCTAAAAAAATCAAGCTTCTAAGTCAACCCCATAAAAAATAAGGCCATTTATGCTACATTTTTTTATACTTGCCAATAAATCAAAGCCGGGTAAAGATTTTTAGCTTGCCAAATTGTATTATTCTACTTCAACGGGAAACAGTACCAGTTTCCCGATGAAGTACAATCATACAATTTGGCAAGAAGCAAGGGCTCACTGAACAAGTAAAGGAAATTAAAAAAAATACCACAATATTTTTATATAGATATATATTATAAACTTATATTTGCAGTTGGCATATTGACCATGACGTATATGGATGTATAGGAGAACATGTTTTTCAACTACAATGCTAAGTTTGTTTTTGGGATAGATTAATCCTAACTACGAAACCCTTCATAGTACATAGCCCGCACCCACTTGGCCGGTTTTTTGTTAAATAAAATCGATTTGATGACGTAATATTTTTATTATGGTCTGCACTCTAAACGTTTTCTACCTTTTAAGAAACACATAATTATCTTAACCTCAAATGGGAATAATGACTTTGTTTCAAACATTTAAAAAGTCCATTACCGGGTTTTTGTTTTCAAATAGTCGACAATTATTTACATACATTTACATATAAATAATGATATTATATGGTTTAATGTGCGTGCAGTACTAAATATTTCTTAATTTGGATTAAAGAACTAAGAAATAAAATGTGCATATCATTAGTTCAGCAATCATAATACCGATCTTCATGAATTATTTTTATTTGAATTACTAGGTTTATGTTACGTTACGCACAATATAAATTTATATAATAAAAACATTTTATTACTATTAGGCATTTTAAGATTATATCAATTAGATTTGCTTTGATGCTAACAACGTAGCGAAGTCCTATGGATAACCCCGCGGTGTCAGTGAAACGGTAAGTAGGTAAGATAACTTTAACGAATAAATGCTATATTATAATTAGGTATTTATTATGTATATTCGCATAAACATAAAATAAACCTGCCATGCTGAACCAACCGTTAGCTAACCCACAGTGTCAGCAAACCTGATCAAACTTCTGAAGAGTTAATCTGTGGTTAATTTGCTGTCAAATGTAACGTTGGTTGACGGTTTTTTTATAGGACACCGTAAATGAACACAATGTAAATAATAACACCAGGTTCTTCTTATTACTGTTATTTACAAAGAATCCATAATACTTATATGTATGATTTAATCAAAAGCTCTGGCTAGCTTGAAAGTATTTATTGAAACTCAAATCGCCATTTAACTTTTATTGCCTTTTAAGTACGTCTTCTATTCACAATTTAATCCGTAAATATTAACTGTCGTTTAGCATTTCCCGCGTGTCCACATTAACATATCGTTCAGGAGACTATGGTGTTGGTTGTCGTTGAAATGACGTCACTGCATCGGTGAGTCATTGCGTCCAGCCATGTCTGTCTCCCATTCACAAACTCCTTACTTAAGACTATTTATAGTAGATTTGGATCAAGTGCGATTAGTGATTAATTTGTTGTATTCTTTTTGGGATGGTAGGTTTATTGATATCTTAATTTTCGGATAAATTATGGTCACCAATCTTGTAGACCATTTTTTTTTTTGTTAAAAACATCGAATACTCGTCTAGAACTCAAGACAAAAGCAAAACAGATTACAAAATGGCGTCATGTTCTTTTTTTAAATTTAAAATTAGTTAATCTATGCTGCTTAGTTATACTTCATGGTATCTAATAATTTTGTACCTGCTATATGCGTGTTCAGACTTTTTCATGAGCTATCTGTATGACATCTATTATAAATCCAATTTGTTGTACAGCTACACAATTACACGTAGGTAATTACTTTCAGCGTTATTATTTTTTCAAGTCAAGGTTGATACTGAATACTGAATAGGGCTTTATAAATTATGATGAGAATAGGCGATCGGTTACAGTTACTAAATATCTATTTCTGTGTGTGTTGTGGTGGCGTGGCTGTGCTGTGGGTCCCCCATAGCACAGCATCATGCTGAGTGGATGTTTTTATGTCACAGTCATAACGTGCAGCTGCTGACTATTTCTGTTCTGTGCTCGTGATTATATATCCAATTCTTTATTTAGAATACTATAGAATACTTTATTAACATTATTATTATTATTCTTCTTCTTCTTACTATTATTATTCTTCTTTATTATTATTTACGTATTTTCGGTGACAATTAAACCTATTTTTCTTTCTTTCTTTCTGGGTATGTACTACTTTGTGTGACAATAGTGACCCTGACAGATTGTATGAAAGTTTAATTAACACGAGTCAACAGACACCAGTAATGAGGAAACCATTAGTTTATTATGACGTTTTAACTACACGAGAATGCCTTCCAACAACATTAAAATGTTTTATAATGTTTGGGTTAGAAACCTCAATTTTGGGAGCGCATCGCAGCCGGTTTTATAACATTGATTATAACGTATAAAGGCGGGTCAGTGGGATTTAGTTACAAATGAAAATTGGGCCCAATGGCCATCGCCATGACTCATCCAATGTATGTTCTATTTACAAATGGAAATTAAACTTTCCCCTTGTCGGCGTTAATTAAGTTGAATAGGGGCGTGGGTATGAGTCAGTTTTGTATTTCTGCCTGTAATTGTCCCTTTGTTGGACAAGGACCCTTGTTGAAACGCGATCATTACGTTTGCTCACTGCGTGTTGAAAATCTATGTCCTGATTGTCCTGTACTGTCCAAATCCAGGATTCATGGATCTTTTTAAGGCTATTAGTAGTGTCTTTCATTTATTAGGAAAATATGTTGGTACATAGATCCTAACTTAATACTATAAATGCGAAAGTGAGTTTGTTTGGTTTTTACGCTTTCACGCTAAAACGGCTGAACGGATTTGGATGAAATTTTGCACATGGGTAGACCATGACCTGGATTAGGATATAGTATACTTTTTATCCCGATATTCCCACGGGATCGAGACTTATGCGGGTGAAACCGCAGGGTGCTGCTAGTTTGCAAATAATATGTTCCTTGACACATGCCAGTTCTTGAATCGACAACCCGCGGATTTATAGTCCACATGAAATGTCGTGGCATGACATTTTATGTTGGAAGTTAGAAGGGACGAGAATTTCTTTTCGCAACAAGAACCCATATAAAATTAATCACTTGATCATCTATTCAATGTCTTACCAGAAAAACAAATAAAACAACAGGGACATAAAAACATAATTTACAGCATTGTTTTTAATTGAGTTTATTATATGGTGATCGACCTATGTCTCACCACACCTATCGTAAAATAGATGGACATTAAAATAACTATAAAATATGACATATTCTTTAAATTAAAGACGTCTAGAAATAGCAGCAAAAAGTTATGATCCACATAAATTATTTTCGAATAAAAATAACCGGAATAAACCGACATCACGTAATTATGCCAAAAAACGCAACATTTCATAAAGACGCAACAGGAAAATTTGCTTACGTACTCCTTTATTTTGGTTGCAATGCATTCATTAGTGATTCACCTCTCAGCCACGCTCGCAGTTTCGCATTTATTTCCGCTGGCCGTGACTCTGTACCGTAATAATGTCACAGAACAAAAGCAAAACTGTCTCCCCATTCATTCATGTGGGACTCTCAACTACTCCCAAGTACCTATTCTTCAATTCATAACATTGTCTTGTTTTTTTGCCCCTTTGTATGTCCTTTCGTCACGCCATTCGAGTCTACGAGGTCGAGAGGCCCCTGAATCGCACCATCCATCTTCATAATACTTATATTATTCTTATTTCACAGTCAAAATGGAAATGTATGACTAGCAACTTTTTGCAATTTCGGTATTGACTTCCGCATTATTTTGATGCCTTACGAAACAAGTGCTCAATGATTGCTGTGATTATCCTAGGAAAAAACTGAGGACAAAAAGTGTAAAGCGAAATAATTCGAGCAGATCACTCTGTGAGTCATAAGAAGGCTTGATAATAATAGTATTGTTGCAGACTAAATTATGGATCTAATTCGGATACATATCTCATCTCTATTGAATCGAAATCCGAAGTCTGCATTCAATCGAACCTTAACTAGATACCTGACGCAATGCCAATTGAAAACATTGTTGCAAACCTTCTCTACGTCCCTGACTTTTTAATTATAGATATTGTGTAACGTAAGTTTACCTTTCTGGGAACGAACGGTGTCGTCTCCGTGAAGATCGACCGTGGGAGTGCGTCCCTCTTGACGGTTGACTGATGTTACCGATTACAAACAAATTAATGAATTGTTCACCGTGAAGCAACCTGCAAACAGTGAAACATCATTTGCTTGAGAGGAAGTTCGGGTGGGAACCGAATGAGAAAAGTCACTAGTGTGGTAAAGAAGGGCCTACGTAAGTTCGGAAGTTTGATTGATGACGTGACAAATTGAGATAAAAGTCATTTCACTAGTAGTTTTATTTGTTTTCTATGAATTATCACTGAGCATCTTCGCACCTACTTCATCCACAAATCTCGATCACCACATTTGATAGGCGAGAAATTTTATAGGCAACCGAGACCGATTGACCTCGCCTCCGCTGATTAAAAACAAAATTTTGGGCTCATCGTTCTTCCGGACGACCGACGCGACGCCCACAAATCACAGTTGGGTGATACCGATAATACTTGTTGCGCGGTTCTGATCTTAGAAATTCCAGATGATTAGCATAAACGGAGCCGGTCGAGGCGAGGCGATTGAGATAGCCAACGGCTTGTTCTGCCACGGTCCGTCGCCGTCGCCGCGTATCCATTCAAATGAGATCGGTTACACCTTAATTTATTCATGAATTATCTGATATCTCTAAATATCAATATAAATTAAACAATGGCTTATTACGGATGTTGAGAATTTATGTGGTAAACTGTTACGTTCGTCGGTCATTTGATACGGCGCGCATAATCGATTCCGTGGCTTTGGCTTTGCACTTGACCTTGTACGCTATTGACTTGTTACATCACACGTGAATGGTCATGGTGGAATGTCAACTTTGTATAGAATCTGGTCACACCCTCGTGCTTCCAATGGAAGAGCCAGCTTTGTCTCATGCACTACAATTAATTGATAACCTTGCAAATCCATTAGGTTGCATCACTGATAGAACTAGATCAGGTGATATATTATTATCAACGTATGCAACAATAGCTTACCGCAGACTTTCCAATTGACCTTTATTGCAGTTAGATACAAAGGTGTGTGGAAATAGTCCAAGGTTAGCCACCGGTAACGGATTTTAGATCCGGTGGTCACGACTCACTCGAGGCTTGCTTAAATCTTTGATAATTGCTGTCCTGCAACTCCACAAAAGGCTCGTGATAAAACTGATATTGAGAATTAATATCCGTGTAGTGTTAGCCTCGTTAAACCAGGCCATATTGATGTAGTTTACTGCAACATAAAGTAACTTTGAAACATTTGTTCTGCAGCTTTTGGATTCAGCGGTGTGACCAAATACTTCATCTGAAATATTATTGTTACATTTAGGCGATTAAATGCTTCTACAGACTGGTGCGATATCGCGGGCGTGACAAGGGTCGCAATGCCTGTCGCGCCCGCGATATTGCACCAGTTTGTAGGAGCCTTAACGGTCAATTTAAAGGAGCAATCGTAAGAAGTATTTCAACAAACAAAAAGAGGAAAAACGTTTAGCAGGCTATCTTGGAAATTATATTTCAACACAAAATTAGTTCAGCTCATGACATTTCTTACAATTTCTTCACAATTCACCTGGTTGAAATTTTCCAAATGTTTCGTTTTCTGAGCGATTGAGCAGTCCACGGTCACGAACGCTGCGTCCGTATGATCGACCGTTCACCGTAACTGATTTTGATTTTATGGAATTACATAGTGTGAGTCAATCTCTCGTCTCTTCGTGTTGCAAATATTTTACGTACTATACTTTGTCAACTCTCCCATAACATTGAAAATGACGTTTAGTCACGGTATTTAGACTATGCTAAATTTTATTGAACTAGCGTCACACTTTTGTCGTTAATAACATATTATTTCCATGTACAGACTCCAATTTGTTTCATCGTAGTGTTTATAATTTCTCTCCTTTTAAGCGTAGATGCGCTGTCTCTTTACGGATACCCCTGTGATGAGATATCAACATACAAGTGTATAATATGCAAATATCTGAAAGCTGTTCGTGTGACCCACAAACGGGTCGAGTCCGCAGCTTGGCGGGCTGAAAGCGCACGCGCCGACCCAATCGAACACGATAGTGAATACGAGATAGGCACCGTACACAATGTTTTATTAATCAACCCCATTGTGTGGACTCTGCTTTGTAAAGTCTTTTGCAGCAGGCAGCGCACACTTGACTATTCATGAAAAAAGATAGTTGAGTTATTCTTGTGAATTTTCTCAGAAACTATATATGACTCGTCCGCTTCATTGGTGCAGTAATGTAATTATTGTTAGTGGTTATAGTTCCTGCACTTTTTGCCTTCCCATTTCTTTCTGTGCAGGAAGTTCTAATAACAGTTGTATACCTAGATAACTGTACTCGAGTAACTGTATCCGCTTAAACACTGGTGTTGTTTACAAGTATATTGTGAATATCAGGGAAAATGAATTCTATTATCAAAGTAAATATTTTAATCTTCAACTTAACCGGATACGAGACAATAATGGAAATAGCTGAGTATTATCAGTGTCTGAATCAAACTCATGAGATCAAGAATTACAGTGCTGAATACTGATAAAAGATTTATTGGTTACAAGGACTTTTCTGGACTAGTATTTTATTGGCTTTGAATACTTTGGCTTTTAGCCTTCATTTTTACATCATCATGGCTCATAGATAATCAAGTAATAAAGATATCGGTACTTTTTAATACAAAATTTTGGCAGTTCAATTACTTATTCAATGGCAAAATTATTAACATCATTTAAAAATATTTCACACAACAGTTTCACCATTGCAATAACCACACATATTTACGCTGTAAAGCGTACAATAAAGAATAAAAACTCGAAATCAGAATAAGGCAATGTAATATCTAGCGCGGTGCATCTAGGACCACCGGGTAAGAACATTTGCATATCGGCTCTAGCTTCATCGCAAACCTGTTGCACACTGCGTACTAGTATCTATGTTAACCGTTACCGCGTCCTTTTTTCCTAGACTAGCTTTTTGTTTAGCGGCTCTAATGCCCTGACTGGATTTGGAATTTATTTCGTGAATGTGTTTTGGTTTCTGCTTTGTTTTCTTGATCTTCAATTTTGACATTTCGAGCCTGAGCTGCTAGACTTGCAAAAGTTTAATCATTATTAACAATCGTAGGACCTGATATTTCATTAATCTCATAAGTTTTGTAATTGGTCCTTAACCTTCCGGTTCTGGTTATGGATCCTTTAATAAGGTCTTTAAGACATAATTTCTTAAGCTACCTTAAACCAGGGAATTCGAATGAAACTAGTAGCTCAGTATCTATAGATGCTCCTGCAAAAACTCATATTATTTTACATGGCATTACAGCATAGTTTGATTTCTATGGTTATTTCTCGTCTACAACATAATTTTCCCCAGCCGACCTGATTTGCTTGAGAACGTGTACAGTTGGTACATAAATCACTATCCATGGTTCTCTTTCCTATTATCTCGAAGATACACCGTAAGCTTAACCACATGTAACTATAACATTATTACCTATCTTCATGCTCAAGATAATATCCCTCGTCATTATTTTAGTCTCGTTTCTCTGTATCGGTCAATGCATCGTTGAAGAATGGCTATTGAGTTTTGATTTCTAAGTTCTGAATCAGATTAACATTGTATAAAAGTTAATAAAACACTACTACTGTAATAATTGGTGATTGCTCACTCACATTCCGTTTTAATGATGTCTTTGTGAATTCCATTCTGAATGTAGGTATTCTAACTTGATCGTGTGGGTTGATATCAGTTATAGTTTCCTCTTCCGTTACATGTGGCCACATTTTCAAAAATATATTTATGATTATTTTCTTAATGTATTATATTATCTTTAATTAATTGCAAAAACGTAGATAATTGTTTACATAACTGTCGTTTGAAAAATGCAATAACAACTTCATAATATCTAGGCTCAAACATTTATCAACATTCAGCGGGACAAATCTCTGTAATTTACTTTATGTAAGACTTTATACATTAGCAACAATAATCTAGACGTTTGCGATACGTAAGCATTTCAAAACTCTTGCAGGGGTGTCTTGAGCGACGTTACTTATCCTTTTATCCCATTAAACGAGTATAAAGCTGTAGGATTACTTCATAATGATATTACATTTATAAATAGATTTATATCTGTTTTAAAAGTTGTGTTGAGAGGAATACTGGTTGTCTGGCAGCCCTGTAGGAACGAATGTCGGGTAACATGTGTAACGTGGTGGATTATTCACGCCTGTCTGATAGGTAGGCTGTTGATGGCCGTACTAAGATTGCATCGCCTACGCCTCCTAGATTAAGAAACTATCTGCTGACAAGTCTATTTGTTTGGTGCTGCGTTGTTCGTATGATTAACTAGAAATGAACTAGGCTATTCTTGTACAACTGACATAGCGATAGCAGTAAGTTCGTTTGTATCTGGATTGCATAGTGCATTGTTAATTATTTTAGCAGTGTCTGTAGCAATATCATTCGCTTTTATGTTGAGTACATTGCAGATCTAAGATTGAAGTACATTGTATGTCTACTCTCTGGTCACATTCTCTATGTTGAAAATTAGAAATGTTGTTTGAGCGTGATCGATTTTGCTCTCAATTTCATATTTGATATTACAAATGTTCTATCAATAGCTAGAAAGTAGGTACATTTATTGCGTGGGATTAACATTTAAAACATAATTTGGTCACGACTTAAAAGTTACAATGTATATGATCATGTCTTAGGTTTCGTTTTCTACGTTGGCATTCTAAGTTAGTCCATTAACAAAAATGTTTATTACATTGGTTCGTATGTCACTCTCACTTTCTCTGGCGTAGGCTGTGTGGCTGTGTCATTAAAATTCTGTCTGCCGTTTCGTGATTATAATGCAGTAAAGCTTGATTGGTGGTGGTTGAACCCTTTACTGCAAGTCGTATTGACAATTCAATCCTTCTTGTATGGTATTGCAAATTAAATGCGTCTGTTGGCTCGGAATTTATTAGTGCCAGTACGAATTTGAAATAACTGATTAACATTTTCAAACCATTTTTTGTATGTGCTTAACGAGTTTGGATCTTAATTGAAATTTTGAACATCCACGCGATGCTCCACTTTTTGTTGATTTGTTGGCTTTTCGAATGCTGTACATTTTTTAATTTGGATGATTTGAATTGTGCCATAACTCTTAAGTTTTACAGATATGAATAAGATAGTTTAGTCTTTTCAACGTTTCTAATTCTAGCTTTATTGTTTACAATCAATTATTGTTTAGATTAGGTATATTAATTTAAATCAATTAACGATCCATTGTTAATGATTGTTGTATTTCACGATTCGCAAGAGATGACATCCCACGCAATTATAGTTCAAAGTACCTAGGTATTATGTTGATCATTGTTTTGAATGTAGGTAATTACTCATAGTCCTATTGTTTTTAAAACAAACTGTATATGTGTCATCAGTTTTTAACAGCCATTGTTGTCAAAGCAATATTTGTTTTAAATGAAATGCAATTAACTTCGTAATCAGTTAAATTGAAGATACTACGTCTAAAGTTACAAGCGGGTAACGAAATTGAATGACAATATTTTTTTCAAGAAATCTATAAAAGGGATTGAGCCTTGAATAGGAAGTTTCATGGAAATAAAGATGTCTTTTTACAAAGATGTCATTGGTGTTGCATCACATAGCATTTGGTGTTCTGGGTGGCACCGATTTTTAAATAAGATATTACGGAATTTCGAGGACGAAATCATGTAATTTAATGAAAAGGGAAAACATTACCAACCCACTTGGAATTTTGTATTAAGAAACCGGTATGTCCTAGAACAAAAATTCGAAGACATAAGACATCTACCAGCCTGCACTGAGCCCGCGTGGTGGATTACGGCCCACTCCCTCTCACAAAGAGGAGGCCTGTGTCCCAGCAGCGGGAACATTATAGGCTGATTATGTTATGTATGTTTTATCCTACTCTTTGCTTTGTGACGGTTCCGAACTTCCGACGTTAAAAGGAAAAACGGAACCTATAAAAGATCACTTATTTGTCCGTTCATCACACAGGTTTTTAGGTCTGTATTTTAAGAGATTATTTAGCATATTTTTGTACGGTAGGCCGCATGACTATGGTATCTAATAAAATTAATGCGTTTCTGACAGACCAGGCAATTGGACAATTTCTATTAACTATAAGGATCAACTTCGCAAAACATACCTATATTCGTTAGTGTGAGACACAGGTGTCAAGAACGCATTCTCTCGACGGCTGGACTGACGGTAATGAAGAAATCAAAATAATTTATAAAGCAACTCCAATCAACACAAAATATCAAATAAGCCAACTCATAAAGAATGCCGACATTATTTTTGACTAGGTGCAGAAATGTTCTGTTAAAGCTCACTCTTGTTGCATTTTCCATTTCGAGTTTCGTCCCAGTCGTGATTTCCCTTGAGTAATGAGTAGGTACCATAGGCCGCACGTCAGTGGTAAAAAAACCAGTAAAAGCTGGTCTCGCGTTCTATTGAAACGTTAGGCTAGCTTAAGCTTAAGGTCAAAGAACGACAAACGGTTGACTGCACGCTTATCAGTATTTAGAGAGTTTAAGAACTGTTCAAAGACTAATTTTAATCTGATTGCAAATACTGAATCCGTTTATAATTTAAATTCATCTCCACTTTACTTTCCCATATCTCGTGGGAGTCTGCCACACGATGCCTTGACTGAAGATGCGATAACTATCAGATCCCGCCTACAATTTCTAAACAATAAGTGATCGATGATACTCCGTTGTGCAAAACGATGCGCTTGCGTTACCATCATTAACTTCGGATCGAGCTATTGTTGAATTAGTTTATGTTTGTCTAATAGGAGCTGATTTACTGTTTGGGCTTAAATGTCAGTTTGAGCAATACTGGTGCTTTAATGCTTATTTGATTTCAGTGATTAATCTCATCTCTAAAGAAATTTTCATAACGGCATTAGCATCAGTGTCGATATTTGTTCAAATTCTTGCCCTAATTCGGGTTTCTTCTTCCTCCTGAACACATACAAGTTGGAGACGATAATATGACAGTAAATTAAACTACGAATAACTAATGACGTTCCCAGTCTGCATACAAAAATTCAATCAAATATATCCAATAGTTTATTCACCATAACTAGTCAAAGATTGGCAAAACCGATAGTCGGCCCATGACTACTATTTAGTTTGTTTGAAACAATCACTTTTGTTACTTCAGTGTAAGGAATAATTTGATAGTTCCAAAATACTCCTAATAATCAGCATATAATGCCTCCACTCTTTTAGGCATTAGTATTGCCAGTGTTTTTATATATTGTCGTCTACAAATTGTTTACTATGTGAACTCCAATCCAATTATATTTAGTAGGAAAGTTTTCATGCCTTAAATCCCATTCTCTTATTACCCATGATAAAACACTGTTTTCGAGACACCTTTTCCATAGTTCACTGCAATATTTTATGTTTTTAGCTTTAGTTTCACAATGTGGTTAGATCTTCTAGTGCTAATATTATACTAATTATCTGTCTGAGGTGCTTATTGCACAAAGTGATCAGCACCTAAACGCTAGTTGATCGCTAAGCGGTAATCACAAGCCATTTTCAATGCGGTGCCGTTTGTAAAATCAATTTAAACGGACAGTTATTATATTATAGCGATTGGCACTGTATTGCAAGATTTATCCGATGCTATTACCAAACAGTAATCCTTCATTTCAGAAAATATTTTATTGCAATGATATACTTGAGTTAGTCTTGCTAGTTTTCTTCTAGTTTCTTTTATAGAAGTGCAGCGAAATAAGTGCATCATCAATTACTAGGATTTGTCTCCCAAGATTTTCTCATTATTATACACAATAGTTTCGATAATTAATTAATTATTCACTTATAGCTCATTGGATCACGTAATTGCCATTGAAAAGGTCTAAGCAAAAAGCCTTTTGGAAACAATAATAATACTGAATGTGAATTCCTAGATGCCATTAAACCTTACAGCAAAGAAAATAAAAGATACTGTACGCTATCAAAGAGATGGCTATCTTGGCCTTATAGCCTGGGGTCCGGAAGGCCTCCTACGTCACTACCCTCATATCTCATGGGTTGGCAATCTTAAAGGTTATCGATTTTACGACAATCTTTACCCGTTTGCGTTTTATCTAGACTTAAATTATGGCTATCATTGCATCAAGGACTATATGTGTCTTTGTTGTCTAAATGCTTATTTTAATGGCTGATGCTATTTAGATTTCTGTGGTTGATAATGTAATGTAATAAGTAAGTACTGGATATTGTTTTTGTCTCTTTTGTTTGTTGTTTAGTATTCTTTCGATATCTTTAGCATTATCTAAGTTATACTTACTTTTAATGGCAATGTTTTCAGCGAAAATTTACCAGTTTTTAAATCGGTGATGTAAATTAGCTACTTCTGCGTGAACGTGTGCTAACAAAATAATTATAGATCAAAGTAAATAATAGTATGAATACACATGTTTCAGCTTAAACACACAGCAATGAGACATGTGAACGAACTTTCTGACTTACAATAACTTTACAAGCAACATGTGTAGAACTTATTAACGTTTTTCTCCAGACTAAGTATCACATCTGTGGGTCATAATATAATACGTTGTCCAGATGCAAAAATTCGTGAGTCATTAAAAGCTTGTGCAGACGCAAAATTTCAAGTCAATGAAAAGACTGAAAATAAAATACTTCTAACTGTAGCAAAATTACCAGAATCATAATATCATAATTATGATGTAATTGTCCAAAACCTCACTAGTAAAAGTCTTCGCCAATTTGCCAAATTGTAGAGGGTTGGAGGCCAAACAGAGTTCCAATGTGCAATTGCTAATAGAAACTAGTGTGATAATTATATCTCGTTATGTTATTAAATAGTAACCTTCACCTACTGGTGATATGACAGTAATTAGTGATAGTGACATTGGTAATGAGCTCTTGTTTGAGTGGTGTATGTTTATGTCCACTTAGCTATTATTAGTATTACATATGAAGGGCAGTAGCAATTCTACATGTAGGTATAAAGAGTTATACTTGTTAAATTAGCATTTTCTTGTGGCCTGATAGATAGCAATTCATACATAACATGGCAGAATAGTCGTGGTGAATGCTCCTGAAATTCAAATTAAAATTACCTTTTTTTTGGTGTGCTTACGGCATATTAACGGCATCTTTACCACCATCTTACTTCATTCAGCCATTTCTATTTTGTTCATTCACCAGTACGTTTCGCACATTGCCATCATTTGCCTCTTAAGGACTCATTTCAACATGCTCATATTTAGGCCGCTTACTTTAACGGGGTTAGGTATATTTGGGATCTAACCAATTTGCGGTAGTCATAACATAATGTACGTACATCGTGAGTTACTTTAATCGAGTTACTTCGTGCTCCCGCCACGAGCTGCACCACATTCGTGCCAAGGTCCCACGTGTTTCTCTAATGTGGACTATGACTATGCGACGTAATGTTGCGACGTAATGTTTCATAGTATTGTTTGCGTGAATTAAGTAAATCTCCGTGTGTCTTTCGAAATCATCGCTAAATACACCTCGACATATCCACGTAAATTCTTCAGCAAACAGACACGACTTCATATAACAAAAAAATGTCAGTTGATGACCTGTATCGTGTCCATTAAATCTAACTTCACGAAAACAATTGCAACAGAAATCATCTTTCCAACACGCCTTTCATGTCGTGCCATTTCCAATCGTGACTTTTCCGATATCGATATTCTTCTATTATATATTCTTCTATTATATTATATATATATTCTTCATCTTAATCGATAATCTTTCCGATACATTGGCGTCTCGCTGGCTCGTTTCGGTGACTCGCTTTCTCCAGCCTACAAAAAGTTGATACGCAAGTGTGGGACCTGTTCTGCCCATCTATTGATTGTTATTGTGTTGCTTGTAAAATTATACACACCTCTACACGGCTCGCATTACGCACCGATTGCTTCAGGCAATGTTGTATCGATTTGTGTTTGATTTTATAGATAAATCAAATCTTGATTATTTTCGCAATAGAGGCCCCAGACAAATCTAATAGATTTTTTGCCGATTCTTCAATATCCGAAGGCGATAACCTACTATTAAGATAAACAACAGTTTATTTTGCAAACCTGTAATTTAGATACCTACAATATTAATTTTGCGATCGAAAAACTGTATCTTAAAACGACAGACTTCCATCAAAGTCTGCGGGTAATTATGATGGCTATCAAACCTGTCAATATTAATTGGTACTTTTGCTCTCGATATTAATATCGATTTTCAATACAGCAAAAGTGTTTTTTAACCATTCCGTTCGCAATGCGAGAACACCTATTGAATTAACTTTTACTGTCAAAGAAATAAAGTTTCAAATTGTGTACCTACATGTAATATTTCGCAGATTACAATTTCGCAATTGTGTGTATAATTTTTTGTGCTAATTTTAGATAGGTATGAAAGTTTTACAACCGGATGTTGTTTCACTGTCAATCCGTCTATCAAAGGGTAAGGTTCATCATTATTATCATCTTGAAATAATTCGCCTATTGGTTGAACATCAATCAAGTAATTGAGAGAAAGGAGTTACAAAGGTCTAAAGATAAAAGATTTTGTAGTCGTAAAAGTGAAATTTATTTTGTTGGGAATATTGAAATTAAAAGACATTTGGTATACAGTGTTGAGATTGACGGTGAAGATATGCGATCCGAAAGTACGGGGGAAGAAAGCGAAGTAGACTGACATGTAGTAGGTACCTAAAGATCGCATCAGTTACGGCAATGGCGAAAAGGAACTGAAGATTGCCTTTTTGATGGGTGAAGAGATACCGAAAGATTTATGTCAGAAAGAATGGGTCGTAAAGGTAGAAATACTTGTATTAATAAATGTCATAATCAACTCCAGTATTTCATATCTAGATAACGATAATTTTATTAGATTAGTAGACGAAGTATATCGCTGAAGAGACTGCAGTAAACAATTTCAAGTATATAATCATGTACGTTTTTTCTTCATTGTATTGCAATCATATTGGTAATTATGTAAAATCCTTGTCATTGTTGATGAATAACACCTATTAACAGTCGTAAAGTTTGTTTGTTTGTCACAATTCTTTATAGCCGCCGCACCCTGCATTACCTTATTTTACATCACCACCGCATTCTTTATATGGATGAATGTGCAATAAAATGGCAAACGCTTTGTGCTTACTTTGCAAGGACATGCTTTTGAATTCAGTTTAAGTATCAAATTATATTCCTTTTTGAGTTATCTCTTTGCTACTGTCGGAGTGTCGGCTGCTTTCTGCACTTTTGCATTCTATGGTATGTTAGTTGCAAGTTGCATGATGTTGACAATTTACTGTATTTCAAAGATATTTGTACAAAAGATTCCTATCTCTAAAAACAAGTCAGTAAAAACATGTTTTTAATAACTAGCATTCCCAATTGTAAAACTGAATATTTTGATCCTTTTGTTCGGCCCAAAAATAGTAACGTACATTTATAATCTTCTCTACTATTCATTCAATTCTAATCGAAAACTGCGTTTTGGATAATAATTCAATTCTATCCGTACTTTTTTATTCAACAATAATACCTTTATCATAAATTCTAAAACTCCCCTTTAGCTGTCCCTACATTTCGAAACACTTCAGTAAACTGCATAGACATTCCCCGAGGGTGCATAAATGGCAGATGTATTGCGTCCAAACATCTGCTTGGCACGTGTGTGCCTTTGTATGGAACCCATCACAAAGACTTTTAGAATTAAAGTATACAATAGTGGTATTCATGAATCTGTGTCTATTTAAAGTCTGATTTGTATAAACTTAATGATCATTGCTAAAAAGCGGTTTCAAACGCAGCTGGCCAAACTGGCAGCTGACCCCAACACACTTGATAAAGACTAGGTTGATGACGCCTTAATGATAGCTATTAAATTAATTAAACTAGGTTCAGTCTAACAAGAAATTAATAAAACTTAATATAATATGCCTATTCGTGCAACTGATTGTCATTGAGTTCTTTATTAACTTGTTATTCTCCTCGTAATAAAAGAAGCCTAGTATCGTGTTACAGTCTTCATAATACCATTGAAACATAATCTGACACCTCGAAATCAACGCCTGTAACGGTAGTTTTATTGACGTAAATAATGATGAGTTTGATTGGGATATTGAATTTCTATATTCATTAACATCAGATATAAAACGCTTTATATTTCTACTTTGTAAAGGATTTCAACAATGGAGAACTTTATTTTGGAATAAATCATTGTTGTCCCCCCTCTTGCTAGACTGGCAAATTATAATATACCATTACGGTCAAACTACAAATAAGGTCTGAGGGGAATGAACCTGGCAAATTGTAAATGCATTACACATTGCTATTCACTATTATTCTCTAAATAATACTAAGAACTGCATTTATTTTACATCCCATTGGCACTATTCCAATATTTGCGACGGCTGTACTTCTTACATCTCTTTATGCTCCTCGGCGGTCCATGTGTCGTTGTAATGTATCCTGTAAAGATCACTATCGCCTAATTTATGATCATGTTCGTAATGCCACAATCAAACGCCGACGATCCGATCTTGTCCTTTACGATACGGTTTATACCGCCGTCAAATTTTTATAGGTGTATTAAAGGAGTGAAGAAATTGTATTGTGCTCAAATGGCCCAGTAACCGAGACTCAGTTTTGATTTATTGTGAAACAAAATCTGTTGGTATTGCTTATCATTCAGATTGTATTACCAATGCAGATATGACATTTTCAAATTCAATATCTGGAATGAATTCTTGAAAACGTTAACATGGTCTTAAAGCTGTTTGCACATTCCCAGATTATTTAAATCGCGTGCTTTGCTCTAATCTGTTTTATTATGACGGTGGCATTTAGCATTTAAAGGAGCTATTAAAAGATTATTACCATTAAAGCGTGGGACGCTATTTACAGTCGAAAATGGACCTTTAACGCTTTGGTAGAAGCCCTTGGGCTTTCCAACAATTACCTAACTAACTAAAAAGGAGGAATTCCAAAATTTGTTGTTACTGGGACTGGCAGACAGCCTGGGATTTAGCTGGGGGCTGTTTCAGCCTGTCGCTTACGCTTATTATGATGTTAGAAAGGAAAGGAATGACCGGTTTGAGGCATACACGTGTTTCTAACTCGCGTGCCTGAACGTGGGAGAACGCCTGAGGTTTCGCAAATGTTTCGCGAATACTTCTGTTACTCGCCTCGAAATCGTCCATGCCATTATCATTTTGGTTTAGTTAGACCAATTTGTGTGACTTTAGTGTTTAAGGAAATTTTAAGGTGTGTGATTTGTTTAAAATGTTTCTAATACTTTTTTAGTGTCTCAATTTCTTTCAAGGATTTCATTATTTCTTTTCTGCCTTTGTCCAAGTCTAGTTGTATAAAGACAATATGGAATGAATTGACTGGATGACTATGTAATTTATCAGTAGCAGCCCGGAGTCTGTATTTGTGCACGGTTGATGTCAATAGGCTCGCCCCCTATTTCATGGGACTTAAACAACTTAACGTGGGTGTACTATTGGTACACCTCTGCCTAACACTTCGAGGATTACAGGCGTGATGTTATGTTATGTGGAATGACTTCAGATCTTAAGTTTGTAATCATTCCGAGTTTTTCCGCACACATCATCGACGCACCATGGTACCGGTCCTGCCATATTTGTTATAGCAAATTGCTATACGTTATTGTTTAGTGTCATACAAAAGATTTTTGCCCGGCTGATTAGACGTAGGCGTGATTTAATGGTACAGGTATTCTTTTCATACATAGAATGATGTAAGATTGAATGTTTATGTTAATTTAACGAACGCATACCTACATTATCATTTCATACGCCTATTATAGAAATTCATTGAGACCAAAGACGATATTATTAGGTAGGTAGTCGATAAAGGAGTTTAATATTCAGTAGCCAATTTACGGCGTGAAATCATTGGTATATTAATAATGTTATAGCCATATTTCAAATTGAGACCATTCTTATGTCACGGAGCTATTTTTTATTTTATATATGATATTAAGACGTTTGATATTGCAGTATTTTATTAAAAATGTTTAAGCCTAACTTTATACACAATAGCTTTGATTTTTTCTGTATTCAGTTAAGATAATGTTATGATTCGCATTCCATACCTAATTATGTCTATGTCTTGTATATTTATTAACCTAGAATCATTCGTTAATTTGCTTGAAGTGTGATTCATAAAATCATAATATACAATATTAGTTTTAGTATATGCGAAACCCGAAACACGTGTCTAGTATTTTTATGTAAAGAATCTATGTACAACATTTCAAAACTGTATCATAAAAAATCACAAAGTTATAAGGTTGTTATGTTACCGGGTTGTCCGTATAAAACATGCTAACGGGCGGCGCCCCCGGGTCGTCTTGCGCTCATTGATAATAATTTACGTACCTAACCGTACGGCGATTGTATTGTAATTAATTAAATGGTGATAACATTTTCCATTACACTTAAATATTTACGAGACAAAATATAACATGGTGTAAAAATGATTGAAATCGATTCAGTTCCTTATTCTGAACAAACTATATTCAGGTTTCGCATATACTAAAAATAATGTTGTATATAGCTCTAGTGATTAAAGAATCTCACGGTCGTCGCCATCATTTAGCCTATCATCAATGTGTTATTTGCTATTCATAATCGCCTGTTTTACCGTTATTAGTATTAAGAATAGCGGCAATAAATTATAACATCGATTTGTTAACGTCTTCTAGGTTATTAAACATTGTTAGATGCACCTAGGTACAGTATTGCTATACAGTCGCTTTAGAGATTAATTAGCTTTATTTATACCTAGTGGGCGCGTTGAAAGTATCATGGACACTTACCCCTTCATTTATAAGTTAAGAGACGTCTAAACGTCAAAAAATTGTGGTTAGACAGTCGCTAATCATTAATATTATCCCTTTATTGAGTTAAGGGTTTGAGATATCAATATTTTTTTTAATTTGTGATCTCTGGACGTTTTTAAAAACGTTGATTAAACTATTTTATATTTCCTATAATTTATTAATTAGACGAGCAATAAACAAAAACATAAATTGATAATTTTATATTTAAAACATATTTTTGTCTCATTTTCGTCATTTGATCATCAGGTTAGATCAAGATAATTTAAAATGCCTAAACATAATCTAATCTGAATCTTTTATCAATAATACCTGTCGATATTAAATAGTGATATTATATGTAGTGGTGACAAATCCGTAGCTACTGCTTGACGCACTAGTGCAGTGACTAAATGCCTACTTGACTAAACCGAACTTGTTCCAAAGTCTGCTTTAATTAGGCTGCGCTTACACAGGCACTTATTTTCAGCAGTATTTTTTTCCGTTATTGAATATAAATAATCTGTAGGTATTGCTATAAAAGTTGCTCCATGTAGCTCTAGGAATATAATTATCTCCATGTTGCTCCATATCGCTCCAATTTTTTCCATACTGACCACACTGCTCCTTATTGTTCCATATGGTGGAGGTATCTCTAGCAATAATTACTACAATCTTCACCTCGAGCAATATGGAGCAACATTGCCCCATATCGCTCTACCACATCTGACAATAATTGCTGAAAAAAATAGCCCATGCAAGCGGACCTTAGCCTCGGACTGGCCGTTCCACATCCACTCTCTGGGTGGCGTGAGTGGCGTCCATGATTTATAGAGAGCCACCCGCCGACTACACGCCAGTACTTGTTACCGGCGTATAAACGAAGCTATTTATTACTTTATTAGCAATTACAGTTAGATTGTGTGATCATAACAATATTATAGTTGACGCTACGGATTGTTATACAGGTTCAAAGGTTGTTCGAAGATTCACTTGTGCCTGTTGACTGTGCACTTGTGCATCCAAATGCACTTTTTTTAGTCCTTGGGATTTTTGGGGTATTTTTAGACATACCAGCTTTTTTTCGCATTTAGGTTATACAGTCAAGGCATTGTTGCTGTCATTTAATTTAACTACTCATCCTAATCACTCCACTATGTTAATCCAATAGGCCTAAAAAAGACATGCAAATCACATCCTTATATGCAAAACTAACAACATAAACCTCACCAGATTATACCACAAAACCAACTAACGGCCCAGAATCCTACCATTTAACAGTTCCTATTTTTTACCCACTTTTTCTAGTAATTGGAAATGATCTGTCAAGCTAACGATGGCGGAAATTATCTGTTCTATCCGACGCGGCACGGTAATGCGCATGCGCAATCTTCCGTCGGATACTAGATTGACTGGTTATGTTGTAACCCCGGGCTGTGGAGGAAACTTTATGCAATATATGTATAATTTAGTAGCTTAATATAGCAAGTAGCTACGGATCTTTGTAAGGAAGTAGGTACAAACGTGTACACGATTGGTTTTAATTGATGCGGATGGTAAATGGAGCTTTGTTTTTAGGGTTCCGTGCCCAAAGGGTAAAACGGGAACCTTATTACTAAGGCTCCGCCGTCTGTCTGTCTATCCGTCTGTCACCAGGCTGTCATCATGAACCGTGATAGCTAGACAGTTGAAATTTTCACAGATGATGTATATCTGTTGCCGCTATAACAACAAATACTAAAAATCAGAATAAAATGAATATTTAAGGGGGCTCTCATACAACAAACGTGATTTTTTTGCCATTTTTAGGGTTCCGTACCCAAAGGGTAAGACGGGAACCCTATTACTAAGGCTCCGCCGTCTGTCTGTCTGTCCGTCCGTCTGTCACCAGGCTGTATCTCATGATCCGTGATAGTTAGACAGTTGAAATTTTCACAGATGATGTATTTCTGTTGCCGCTATAACAACAAATACTAAAAAACAGAATAACATAAATATTTAAGGGGCTCCCATACAACAAACGTGATTTTTTTGCTCGATATTGATAACGGCAACAGGTAGACGCTTGAAATATTCACAGAATTAAACTTAAATAATTAAATTAAAATAAAACAAAAATTTAAGGGGGGCTCCCATACAAAAAACATGATTTTTTGCCCATTTTTATAGATAATGGTACGGAACCCTTCGTGCGCGAGTCCTACTCGCACTTGGCCGGTTTTTTTATAGATAATGGTACGGAACCCTTCATGCGTGAGCCCGACTCGCACTTGGCCGGTTTTTTTTGCGTATTTTGGCTACGGTCATAGGTTCATTAGGTCTACTCCCTAAGCACGAAGATACGGGCGTTTCCTACTCCGAGTCACTTAGGGAGATAAGATTAGTTCGGGGCCCGAACTAAAAATAAATTTAATACGATTAGACAGTTGGCCCTATTCCCGACGAGTTGCCCGTCAAAAAAAAAATATTTGACACTTGTTTTGGCATCAACTACACCCGGACGGGCTCGTAACTTCTTTGACGGACTTAAAGAGTAAACCCCTTGATTCTGGTGCTACCGTAGGTGTTTAGTTTATTTGGACTGTGACTTAAGAAGAAAGGCTGAACCTCTTGTTTTACCGAATTTCGTAATAATAAAATAATTCGTTCTTTCTGGCCCTGTAATTGATACTTGGAGTAAAGTTACCAACCGTACCTATAGTATAGTATAGTGGGTATATATTTATTTGCTAGAAACATGGTATGTTTACAAAAGGCGTTCGTGTCATTACATAGTGCTACATATCTCACCGTTTTAACAAACGTTTATGCAAATCCATTTACAATTATTATTACATACAATCATTGAAGTGCATGAATTTTTAGTTAACATTATTAATTATTATTTTACATTATATTAATATTACAATTTTAATCAATAATTCAATTATTATATTATATAAACTACACACTTCTATTAATTTATGCTATGTCGTTAAATAAAACAAAAGGTTGAACATAATATCACTTAACTTAAATTATTACTTTAATTATAACTTTCAGATTAATCATAATTTTTCGAGAATTAACCTGTGGCATAACTTTTCCCCGTAAAATAAGGGGGTTAGAGTTTTACCTAAGCTACTAATGGTAATCCAGTAGGTACAAGAATTTTCTTTATTTCACAGTTTCCATTTAGTTAGGCCACATGACGTGAAATGATTATAAAGCTCCTAATGATATCTGCATCTTAATTATGTAAATAACACAATAATTAACACCTCAAAAGGAACTCGTTCACTTACCTTTAAAGTACGATTCCACATTTCTCCAGTAACTACATAGGTGCTTAACCCCATTGTAACTGTGATACATAGTTCACTTTCTGGGTTCAGACGGATCTAGACTGGAATGTTAGTCTAGAAATCATAATGTATTTATATAACTGTGTCAATTAAGCCATTCACTCGCTACAATAAAACTAATAGAACGTATTAGAAAGAGGGCACATAATCGTTAAATTAACGACATCGATTCTTAAGCGAGTGGTCTTTAATCGAGTAAGAAGTATCGATAAAGACTATCCGGTCTTGCAAACGGGAGACAAATCTCTTGTAGGCTGTTCCGCGTGGCAACGAGACAAACAGTTAGGACTTAGGAGGTGGTTTAAGTGAGAAGATGATGCGAATTGTAATAGTAAACAAGAAATGTCGCTAATTCATCGCCTACAAGAGGTGACACATTTTTCGTTAGTTATTCAAGTCAAGTCAAATAAAATCAAAACACTTTCTTAATCAGCTTGTCATCCAAGCTTGGGTGCCATCTTTGTATTCTTGAAAGAAATACATTTATAACTATTCACATTTGGAATTCATTTGAACCAGCTGCTCACATACCAGAAATAGTAATTTAAAACTTTCAATACCAAGGGAATGACCATGTAATTAAAGTAATCATATTTATTTCGGGGTCCTCCGAGACGGGGGCCTCGGGGATCGGGGTACTCAGGAAATAACCCGTAATATCTACCTCTAAATAAAAGAACCACACGTTTCTTATAAATATGTAATTTGTCGTAGCTTAAACTCTTACAACAAGGCCCACACCGCTGCAATATGCGTTACCTATAAAATTCGCTGTCTCTCTTGAGACGACACAGAGCCACAGACTGGTCGTCTGCCTGGCCTTGTCATAGTTAACCCACAAACGCAGACGCCTCTGGACGTTTGAAACTGTCTTCTTGAACATATACGAGGAGTACCTGTTTTTTGTAGTCGAAACATTCACATGACGACTTTTATTTGTCTATCGTCAATATTGTATAGCCTACTGAGACCAGTATTATCTTGATACGTAGATAAATATGCTCTCTTAATCCTTCTGTTCTCAACACAAAGTATTTGGGATCGCCACTGGAAGTCTTCTTCTTACATATACATACATCTCTTATCAGTCTTCATCCCAGTTTTCACTCACGTCTTTTCCAGCTATATCGTCTTTCACAGCACGGAGTCCATTAATCGTTTCTTAGTCGTCCCCTACCCTAATGGAGAACTAACTGCAAATGGCACGTGGATATTATCTTCTCCATCAGCTGTCATCACAGTATTTCCAGCCATACTATTATCTTTCATAAAATCCATATACCGTTTCTTTGGCCTGCCTCTATTCTTGGCATTAAATTTGATGGTTTAGCCCATGCCATCTTTCACTGGAAGCAGCGTTAGTGTCTAGATATACTGGTTTTTATACACATACGATCAAACCCTTCAACGGTTGTCGTGTCACGATTAAACCATCAAAGTGGTACGTTCGTATCAACTGCCATGTTACCGTGCGTTTGTTTGTCACAATATTTACGACCGAAAGACCATCATGTACGTATAATATTGTCATTATCTTACTTTATGCGACTATAATGTGGCATTTAGAAGTTTTCCTCGAAGTCGCCTTGTCTCTTAACCCACAAACATGTCTTCCTGTACAAATAGGCGTTTGTTTGCATTGCACATACTTGTCTGTCTCTGAGTGTTTGGCCGACTGGCACTGTGGTCTGTTAACTGCATTTTGTTCTTCAAGCCAATTTCTGAAGTTATTTTCGGGATCCTGCCGTTTTGCCGAAAAGATTTTGCCAAATTTTCATTACCCAAACAAATTTTAGCAACCTTTTTTTATACCATTGCAATATTTCGAATGATTTTAGTACCCATATTTTCATTTGGTCAAATTTTTACTTGGCAAAATATTACTAAGTATAATGTCAATATGGCATTTGGTCTTTAATCAAATGATTTATTACAGCAAACAATCTTCAGACAATAAACGTTTAGTGAAATTTTTAGGTTAGGTTTTTAGTAGGTTACCCGGAGCTCAATTATTAAACTAGGTTAATTTCTTCTTTAAAAAAAATGGGTAGGTTAGGTTAGGTTAAAACTGTGACCTCCTACGCACGAGCCGAGCGAGCGAAGCGAGCGGTGCCGCGGCAGCGGCCGGCGAGTGCTAGAAACGACTTGCATTAATAGAAAAAATACTTTTTTTTAGTAGGTTACCCTAGTTAGACTTAATATTTGGCTTATTTGATTTTGCGTAAAAATTGTTATTACAACTGAAATATTTGACTAAATAAAAAATGTTAAAAGTACTAGTTGGTAAACAAGTTATAGTTTAAACGTTAATTTGCCAAACATTAGGTTTGTGTTACAATCTTTTGTGAATAGATTTTTTGCTAAGTAATAATTTGGCAAATGAAAATATGCGAAAATTTTTTTGGGAAATGAAAATTTGTCAAATTCCTTTCGGTCAAACAAGGGAGACCCGTTATTTTCAGTGCTTTTTTTGTCGTGACATTGACATCCATGCTAATAATATTAGTCACTTTCGCATTTATATTATATATAAATAACGGCGCAGGACAGCCTTCACCAGAAGTAGTCATCGTATTAGTGGTTTAGCAGCTTTAATATCTTCAGAATTGTGCCGGAATATAGCAGTTCTTCGTGGACGTGGTACGACAACGGCTGCTCTGACATTCTCTTCTGTCATCAGACGACAGCCGCCACGAAACTAACGATGCGACGCTCTGCTAGAGTAACTGTCAGCTGCCAGTGACACGCTTACCCGACCTTTTCGGTGATTCCAGTAACTTCGTAACAAAACGGTGCGGCGCCACTTGCTGCGCCGTCATATATATAACTATAATAACCTTTTTACGCCTAAACCACAGAACCGATCGTTATGAAATTTGACAAATAGATAGCATAGAATCTGGAGATGGACAGACACAGGCTACGGCTTACACTGCTGATGCACATAAAAATGACTGTTTCTTTATGCCTGTTCTTTTACAAGAAGGCTGTCAGCGGGATAGTTGCGTAACACACTTACAGTAGCAATGCCTTTCATTTTGACAGTTCAAAAACATTAATTGCGTTATTTACGTTGTTGAGCAGACAAATGTTTCGAACATATGAAGCAATGGATTAGCAATACCCTTCAAAATCATTCAGTATGTGATTTAAAGTGTGTTACGATTGTCTTCTTAAAAGCAATTTCACCAGTAAACGCTAAATAATTTATTATGTCATGTCAACTATGTAAACTAAACAAAACTTCAATAACTGAAAGAGCCACTACAGTTACTGGTCAACACTATTTACGCTTAATAGACCTAAGATTTATGAGCAAAATACTATAAATCAAAACAAATGAGGCTTCACGTACTGCTTTAGCACTAAGTAATAATTAAAACCCAGCAGCCATAACAATCGTAATAATGTACATAAACTGAAGAAAACTCATAAAAAATTCAGTAACAACAACATGGAACAAATTATGACGTGAAAACTTCCTGCGAAAGTATTTTGCAATGCTAATGTAGTTACAATCCAGTTTCACATTTTCACATCGATAGTAACAGGTTTGGAACCGTACTTGTTTATATCACGTCACTAGCCGATACTTCTGTACTAATATTTGTGTAGTACAAGTAGTAGTACGGAGTAGTGTTCGGAACAACTGACCCGATTCCGCAAATTCTTTCTGTACTCGTAATGGGAAGCTGCAGTATTGCTGAGTGTCATCCTAATCCTGACTAATATTTTATGCGAATGTGAGTTTGTTTGTTACGCTTTCATACTAAAACGACTGTACAGATTTGGATGAAATTTGGCACATGGGTACTCCATGCCCTGAGTTAGGATTTAGGATACTTTTTATCCCGATATTCCAACGGGATCGAGCCTTATGCGGGTGAAAACGACGATGGGGCTAGTAGGGTATATTGTTAAAACAAGGAATATAATTTCAATACGGACGAAGTCGCGGGCAAAACCTAGTATAATATTATATCCCGAGTTTATTTACTAATAACCTCAGTAATAAAATAGCAGTAACGGGGTGTTTATCGTGTGTGCTGTTAACATTATTTCGAACTGTGTTTGACGTAAATGCAATTAATGTTTTAATAAGGTTTGATGAAATTGATTCAAGTCAATTTGCTTCGTTCTTTATATGCTACCTATAAGTAAATAGTTATTATATATGGTCATGTGTTATAACGAACATTAGATAGATGAGTATATTAGAAATGGTTTCTCCATTGAGGTTAAGTAAAACGTTGTACTTACATTTATTATAATTGACTTAGAAAAAAAATCTTTCAACCTTCTTCGATATGTCTATATGTTCTGTCTTTGAACTATACAAATTAAAACCCAGTCTTGAAAGAAAATGGTCATATTTAATCGTTTAAATTATCAATTAAAAGATTTGAAGACCATCACGGCCTTATTACAAAACAAGGTTTATCTTTAGACCCAGGTTTAAACCATCGTGTCATTTTTTAATTTCAACCTTATTTCGTCTGAGATATAAGTTCTCAATACAAAGTTGACAACTTAGACTCGGGTTTAAAATCAGTTTAAGTATTAAAAACGAAACAGACGGAATCAGATTCGAAATTCAAAAATTACATGATGGTTTAAACCTGGGTCTAAAGATAAAACTCGTTTTGTAATAAGGCCGTCAGGTTTTAACCTTCATAATTATAATATGATGGCTGGACGATTCGGATATTGGAATACGCATACAGGTCTACTTAAGACATGTCAGATGATCCGTTACAAAGAAAGATCATCAGATAAACAGAAAGAAAAAGACGCATTATTAGAAAGGTTGATCACATCCCGGTTAGATCAGAATCTCGCTATCATAGCATAACTTAAGCACGACTTAGTTTTATAGCAGCTTATCATAGAAACGAAAGTATTTTTTTTATTGACAGGTAAAATTATTTTAGGTAAATGGTCCAGAATGAGCAGAGAGCAGAGCAGTGATAACAGTCCGGACTTACGAGTTGTAGGTCGTGGGTTCGAACCCAGGCAGGTGCTTTACTTTGTGTAATAGTACTAATTCCATGAGTACACTAATTCCATACTATTAAAAAATACTTATTTACTCCACGCTCTAGCATCACTTTTGTCACCTATCTATCTTCAAGTCATGAGGCCCTGGTACTATCTGTGTGTCAAACGCATCGTAGTGTGTACAATGTTTTTTTATTATTAATTAAATTTATTTCTAATGCATATTATACATACGTATAGAGATATTCTACTCCTCCATATATACTTTAACTGTGCCAAATTTCATACTCCTCCTTCCGCGTAATTTTCTTAAAAAGGGGTACAAAGTTTTCGCTAATATAAAGATGATGGTGTACAGAAAGGCAGACGAAACTTTCGATACTCAATCGAACGAAACATAAAAATAAATAAAAAATATTACAATTTATTACAATACCATCATGGTCCAACTGCATTTCTTACTCTGTGTCACGAGCAAGTTCACATTATATTCATATACCCAGGCACTTCAAAGGAAACGTTAAGCAAACAGTGCCGTATGCAGCCATGGCGAAGTACTTACATGTACCCAAGTTTTTGTCACAGACATGCTGGACATTCCTTCGTCTCTGCCCGTACTCTGTTCGACATCGACAGCCGTAAGGCACGCGTTTTTTATTACCAATTCGCGTCATTCCTCCTGATTGATTCGTTGGCACGTTATGCAAGTTTTATGTACATTTATTTTGTTTAATTACTTCATCAAAAAAGTTTGTCTGTTGTGCGTGCGATGCGAATGCATTCCGCTCGTATATTTTAGGCGAGAGCTTATTATTCTCGTTTCTTCTTTCGTCTTTTCGAGAATTAAAGGGTGTACAATAAACGAGAACTCTAAAGTAAAGTAGGAACCTATTATTTATTAATTTTTAGGATTCCGTACCTCATAAGGAAAAAACGGTACTCTTATAGGATCATTTCGTCGTCCGTCTGTCTGTATGTCAGTCTGTCCAGACTGACCCTTTTTCTTAGGAACGCGTGGAGGTATCAAGTTGGAATTAATATCAAATACGTAGGTCTACTAGGTCCCTGGATTTCTAAAAAATCAAGATTCTAAGTCAACGCAATAAAAAATGACGGCCATTTAAGCGACAAACTTATTTTGATATTCGCAAATAAATCAAAACTTATAGGGTACCTACTTCCAATTGACCAAGAAGTAAGGTAAAGGAAAAAGTCCGGAAATCGTTAATTTGTGGTTTTATCACCTAAAAAAAAATTGTTTCTGCGATTAAGTACAAACTTACTAAATTATGAACATTTTTTTTCCAACTACAGTGTTAAGTTTGTTCTTGGGATAAATTCATCCCAACTACGGAACCCTTCATTGTGCGTGGTGCGACACGCACATGGCCCGGTTTTTGTTACGTACTTTTCCATCTGTAATAGAGAGAACCGTCGCAAGTATTAAGAATTTCACAATCTCCTCCACATTATTCTAGATGAATATCTAACAACAACTTAATTATGAATCAAATAATGCATACTACATGCAATCTACTAATTAGAATTACATAAATTAATTTCCATTGTTCGTAAAGTAAGATAAGATCAATTTGTTGTAATAGTAGCATTGATGTGATAAATAGGAAGGATTGCAATATGGCAGCACTATAGTAAGTATGCAAAATCAAGAGATTCTTGATGAAATAAATACCTAATTGAAATAATAATATGCCTAGTGAAGAAATTCTTACAAAACATAAACAATTTATTCGTAAAGATACAGTGAAATACACAAGAATATATTGAATCGAACACAGATATAGAAATATACTAGCTTTTGCCCGCCGCTTCGCCCGCGTGGATGTCGGAAAATATCCCACGGGAACGTAAATACTACCTGGATTAAAAGTACCCTATGTTATCACATATCCATAAGTTATCGTTCAGCCGTTTTTGCACAAATCCGGCACATACATCTAGCTAGACAAACGGAAATTCTAAAAACTATAATTTCATCAGACTCGTTCCCATACCTCGTAGAGTATGATGTACAGTGTAGACTTCGTTACTATCCATAATCTAATAATAAAGTCGAAAAGTTTTTGTTTGTTTGAACGCACTAACCTCTGGAACTACCAGTCGGTTTCGATTTTTTTTTTTTTGCATTTGACAACCCAATTATTGTGGAAGGCTATAAGGCTACTTAACACCACGCTAGGGCTTTAGAAGCCGAGCGAAATTAAAAAAGTCAGAAAGAACGTTAAGCGAATTCAAACGTAAAAATGCGGGTGGGCGATGCGTTGCGACGGGTGGACCTCCGGGCACAAGAAAGTACAATGAACAAATCACTGTGGGAAGTGGTGCATTTGGTTTTATACCTTAGTTGGTATTGGAAAAAACTATCATAAAAAATAATTGATTAATGTTTTTTCTACAAATGCAGTCCGATAATGATAATTATATTTGAACTTGAATTTTTCCCTAAAAAATAAGCCCTAAGCTGTAAAAACCTGCTTTTAGATGATATATAAGTAAAAAAAAATGATTTTTTTATTACTTACCTAATACATAATAAGTAACTCGATTCAGACCGATCTTAGGTTATGATACCGTATATATTAACTTTTGTTCGTCATATTATTCTGCATTTAATTAATAATGTCAGATTATGTCCAGCGAAAAAAAATTAAATTGCACTATATTTGGTCATTGGCTTTTCACGCGAACGAAGTCGCGGGCAGAAGCTAGTTTTATTATGTATAGATTACACAACCGATGGAATTCCATAAGAGTCAGCTACACGACTTAAATAAAGCTCTGGCCTAATTTAAACGCAAAGCCCTGATTAATGTCGTCACGAAGTCCATATATTTTCCCCATACATCATTGTAACGGTACACACATTGATGATGCACCGAATATTCCAAGTTTGACCTTTTCATCATGACATTTAAGATGCGTTGCTGCGTACGAAATGTCAAAACCGTGCTCAGATAAATGCGCACGGACTTATTAACTAACGAACTCGTTTAAAAAACAATTTGTTTGAGTCCTTGAGATAATGGTCGGCAAATAGATAGACTAAAGAATTGGTCTCTATGAAATGTCAATGTGAGTTTTTATCGGTAATCTATTATTAAACGGCTGCAGCAAACGGTTTATTTTTTTTATGCTGACTCCTTTTGAATTCCACCATGCATGGTTATTTGGCGATATGGTGCTCTCGCATTTGTTACGCAAAATTAAGTCATGTTAATTTTAGTGCTGGTTTCTTAGCATTTTTTTGCTGATAATCCGTTATGGCCGTTAACTGGTGCTCTTTCAGATACCACTGACCACCATAATACAGCTGGCATTTCCTTTGTCGGCATGAAGGTGGCAGATAGTTCTTTCGCACTTGATCTTACACGAAACAAATTATCAAGGCTCGTGCAGACTGGCGCGAAATCGCGGACGCGACAAATTCAAATTCAAAAGTTTATTGCTGGCAGACAGGCACCGCTACGCGCATCGCGACACTTCTCATGTAGGTTTCATAGAAATTGTGCTACTAGTGTCGCGTCGCGCCTGTCTGTGGGAGCCTTAATTCTTTGTCAAGCTATATCTTCTTTATCTAATGTAAATCTTTGCTTGTTTCAGGGCAAATCAGTGATCCGTCCGATAGCGTTCAAGCCGCTCGGGGGGCGCCTGTCTGCGGGAGGGGAGAGGTATGGCTCCACTCCGGTGCTGGCCAGCAGACCACCATCCCACCTGACGCTCTATGGCAGTGAGTATATCAGCATTTGCCTTCTAACATCCAAAGAGCAAGACACTCCCAACTACTACTAACGTGTTAGGAAAAGATAACCGTGATCACCAATCAGCTGGGTAATTGTGTAACACACCTATAATGGCAATGGCTTTCATTTTGACAGTTGAACAACATCCATTGCGTTGTTTACGTTGTTGAGCGGATGAATTTTTCAAACATATGATGCAATGGATTAGCAGTTTCCTTCAAAATCCTGCAATGGGGATTGTAATAGAAACTGTGTTACCCAATTGAGGTGCAGGGTTGGAAAATGTATTGGTGAGAGCTGCAGTCACCTATATTGACGATACGGCCCCCTCCACGGAGAGATGATGTTGGCGACAGATCTGGCAACCCTGTTGCTATGGTTTGATGGTTAGGTAGCGACGGGGCGCGGCTTGCGTGTTTTTTACTAATTTTAATATTCAAATAATTATACCCGGTTGCACCTTAAGTTCTGCGTTTCATTTGGAGCTTAACATTCTGGTCCATAACAAAAATAGAACTGGAGATCCCGAATTAAACTGGTATACTAAATTCACACTTTATGCTCTGACACTTGCTTGCTTTGTACGTGATGTAATCTGCACTTATGGGACGCAATCCGCGCACTGGTTTTTGTGAATTTAACGTGAACAAGAAGGACGCTATCACAAAATCTGACAATAATTTGCAGTTTTTCGGTACATTTTGCGGCAAAATTTAACTAAACCAAATGTAACTAATAATTGCCACAGATAGATTACTTCTTCATCTCCATTAGTATCATCAGTTTTTAATCAAAAATGTTGGTTTATAATATTGTAAAAAATAATTTCCGTTGCCTCTTCACACAAAATTGACGATATCGTGTTGAGTTTAGGAACATTTTTCTTCAATATAATAACATAAATTTAGTTATTAAACATATTTTATGTAAGCAGACATGTTCAACTCAAAAAGGTAGCAAAAATAACTATCAAAATGCTACAAATAGTCTCAGAAAATAATGTTGAATACACTTATATTTTAAAAAAATATAAGTGTATTAACAAACCATATCAAGAAATTAAAAAATCACATGCTAGGCTTCAGCTATCCGTGTGATAAAATCATTTTTTTTTTATGATTATACAATATCTTCATTAAGTAAATTACACGGCGAAATAAGCTATATTTTCGAGAGCGCAAAAGTGATGAAACTATTAACGAGAGACTGACACGAATGGTTTATCACCACGAAAACTGTACTTTTATAGTTAAACAGACTTAATGTTTCAATTATTTCAAGCTTTCTCACAATTAGATAAGAAATTGACGAAAAACGTTTTTTTTTTTGTGATAGCTCCCTTAAGTAATAAGGGTGCATAATAATGATCTAGTCGCACTTTTACAATTATGTGGCCTACTTATTTCCAAAACAACACAGGCCATTAACTTACCACCTCTGTCTTATTGGCAGGCTCATCAGACGTGCGCGAGGGCCGGTGGTGCGGCTCTCCTCAGCCCGCCTCCTTATCCGCTCTGCCGCCCGCCACGCCATCCGCTCCTCTACACCAGAGGCATCACTCTGCTATTGTGTGAGTTTACTATGGCTATTCTTTCCATATTTTTCATCAAGGTGGAGATTGTCAACATCATACAACAGGGCCTCAAGTCTGCTATTACAATAGTGTCAGAATGGTCGATCATTGATTTCATAATTGTTGATTTTGACAAGTTTGGTAATCTACTATTATAATGGCGTCATTATGACTTTCCAATGGTCGGCAACTGACACTACATTGAAAGAAATTGCAAAGAAAATGATCGACCATTATGAATTTACCAGATTACGAACTTTTTGCAAAATGACAATGGCATGACAATGGGATCGTGTTGGAATGACTGAATTTATAAAAATAGCATACTTGGGCCCCAGGCCATGAGTCGTCAGTAATGTTATCGTGGTTGTTAGTGCTTCTGGGCGTTATGATTAGTACGTGAAAAGAAGAAAGGATTTATTTGATCACACAATGAACCATTACAGTAACATAGAAGATCACACACGAACTTATTTTTTTTTTTTTTTGGGAAAACATGCTTTTACGATGTTTGTAAATATGTGAGCACCATGTATCTATCTCATAATTAAGTTATTTTTCATTGCTTCATTTTTAGTTATTTTTACCTATTATGGTATAGTAATTTTATTCTAGGTGCATCGTCTTCACATATTATAATCATATAATTAAAAAAAAAAAATGTACTTAAACAAAATATTGTAAAACATTTTTAAAAGAGTAACGGTGGAGTTTTTTGCCCATTCTTCTCCATACGAAACTACATTTTGGAAAGGGCAACTAGAATCAATTCTATTTTTTTTGTAAATTTTTACGGTCTAAAGTGCCTCATTATGTGCCTATTTGAAATAAATAATTTGACTTTGGTGGTCACAAATAGTTCATTTTATGTAACAATTTACGAAGCTAGAGATGAAAACATTAACATTGCTATAATCTCAGGCGCCGCCGCCGTCGCACCCCTCGCTTTGGGGGGGGGTCATCATGGGTGCGAGCAAGATTACCATAATAACAATAGTGTGATAAATACGAAAATGTTTTTATCCCACCTCGGATAGACGTTAGGTTTCATACATAAATAGTTAGAGAGTTACTTTTCGAGTTATTCAAAACAAAAAACGTAAAATATACCTCAAAAGAGCGAGCGAAGCGAACAGTAATCTCACTATTATCTGGTAATGGACTTAAAATCGTATTGTATTGTTTCCGCTAAGCTCTCCGCTCCGCTAAACCCATGACATCACTCCATTGTAAGCTCAATTGTTAGAACTAGGTCCAATTGTAACATACTAGCTTTCAAAGACACTAGACGTGCATTGTGTTGTATTTAGGTATATTTTGATCGTATCAAACATTCAAACTATCGCTGTTATAATTATTACATAATAGGAACTACATAATATATTGTTATGTTCCATAAACATTGAGTCACTATACATTGTGTTCCTAATCGCGCAACGGAACTTTGTATTTTTGCCGATAACGTAATTGCCTAAAAATTGGTTCCCTCGATCCTAATTATTAACGTTACATAACATTTGCTTTGAGCCTATTATGACCTTAATCATTGTCATTACGAATGGATTGTGGTCATTGACACATTTTGACATTTCCAGGTTAGGCAGAGGTGTACCTATAGTACACCCACATTTAATGTACACACCCATAATAACCACAATAAATACGATTACCTAGTTCACTGACTGTTATTTACGCCAGTAGCACACCTCCGCCGCGAAACCATCTCATCCGCTACTCGAATCGGATGCGAGTAGCGAAACATGACGTGAACCAGTACAATTTAACTACTGCGGTTTCGCTGCTATGGTTTCGCGGCGGAGATGTGCTACCAGCGTTAATAATTAATATTAGCTGTTGCCCGCGACTTGGTTTTCGTGTATTTTATTAGTATTTCATAATTTCCAGAACGAAAAGTAGCCTATGTCCGTCTCCAGGTCGCAGGCCTTTACTGTCAAATTTCATAGCGATCGGCTCAGACTTTCGCATTACTAATATTAATATGGAGGCAGGAATTTAGTGATCTAATACCGTATAAAAAAAATATATCCTGCATTGGATCACCATGAAGCTTCTTCTTAGTTGTAGCCCACAAAATGTTTCATAACTGCAGCGATAAACGCATAAGTCGGAGTAAGACCGCTTTTAGCGATAAGACCGCCCACTGTGTCACGCTATGTAAAATTTCAACATTTATATCTCTAACTTTAATAGTGTACATGATAAAGAGTATTATATTCTAAGTCAAGCTATTACCAGAGCAAAACTATTAGAGAAACTTAATTAACGTTAAAAACGGGCGAAGTTAGTTCGTCATCAAAAGTAATGAAGTTAATTTTACTTCTCTGACAGAAAGTTGTTGTTGTATCACGCATTTTCGTGTAGGTAATTGTATTCGAGAAATCAAATCTGTTTTTACTCTGTATTTACTTTCCAGTAAAAGTGAATTTGTTTACTTTGTTGTTGTAAAATTATTTAGACATGAATCAACCGCAGTGGTTAACATGTTTTCAGTACTTAATTAATTATGCTTGTCTTACTGTAAAATATCTTACAAATTACCACTTTAGTAATAAGAAAGAAAGAAAGAAAATTTTATTTGCTCGAACATGTGTATTCATACAGAATTAAAATAAAATAATACATGCATGCAAGATCTTAAAAAAGAGTGGCTCACGACATGTCTGCCATTTTTCATAGCGTGAAAATATCCTAGGTACAATATTATTATTATCATGGAATCAATGATTTTTAACTTTTACTCTTAAACATTAAATATCAGTCATAGTTACTTAAAACAAAGGCGAACGGCAGATTTCGTACCGCATATTTTTGTTGTTGTTTTGTTATAGAATTTATACCACTTCTTAAGGCAACTAAGACATTTATTTTCATGTAAGTGTACTATTTTTAGAAGTTCGGATTAATGAATAATATCAATAAAAAGATTTGAATAATTAAACGTAATAAAATCGTAAACTAAACGCAGTTATGTTTTTTAAAGTTGCCATATGTAAAATAACACTAATAACGAAATGATAGATTAATTATTTAGAAATAGAAATAACATTAAATATAATTAAACACTAATATATTATACCTATGCGTGATTGTTACATAAAATCATAATAGTTAACAATATAATGATAGGAATGATTTTCGTCATCAATATTATTTTTGTTCATATGGCAATTATTTATTGACGGGTAAAGAAAATCTGTATTACTGTTACTGTCTTTCAGTTCAGTTCTTTGCTGTTGTTTTAGATTGTGGTTTGTGACTGCATCTAAGCAATTTAGCGAATTAACTTCATCATTATCAAACTGTTGCAGTACGCAGCTGGACATAGATATCTCCTAATACAACCCTCACTGAGTAGGTACGATTCTCATCTCAATCTACCTACTTAATAGTAAGTAGAACACTACAAAGATAGCGAAAAGCAATCTAAAACATTTACTTTATCACCAATACAATGTTTATGTACCTTTAAGTAACAATCTACATTGGTACACTAGTACATAACCTTAAAAAATAAAACTCGTTATAACTTTTACGTCCCAACTTCTAAAAATCTAAGAATTTAAAAAGGGCTTGTCTATCTTATTAACTACCAATTAAAACAAAAAATATCCCAAAACACGAAATTTTATTAGCGGTACGAAGTTCCCATACAAGCCTGCCGTTCACCTTTCTTAATCTAAACATAATTTATTTTTACTGTGACTGTGAGAAATTGGCTGCGTCGCCGTCGTCTAATTTTTAACATCCTGGAAGGGATGAACTTTTACTTCCTAAAAACATGCCAATAATTTCAAACCACACCCTGTGTGTATCTAGCATAATCAGCCTATAATGTTCCCACTGCTGGGACACAGGCCTCCTCTCTGTGAGAGGGAGTGGGCCGTAATCCACCACGCGGGCCCAGTGCGAACTGGTAAATGCCACAAGTCTTCGAATTTTTGGTTCTAGGATATGCAGGTTTCCTCAAAATGTTTTCCTTCACCGTTTTGGAGCAGTAGTGATGAAATAATTAACACAAACTAAGCGCCTGTTGGGTTCGAACCTACGATCTACCACTCGTAAGTCGGGGTCGTTACAACTGGGCCACCAGTACTCTCATCTACCGCTCCTAGCTCGTATCTATAAAGTATAATAAAATCGCTTTTGCTAAATAATAACTGCCGCACGGGTCGATCGATCAGGTTAAGCTACGCATGCCGCGGTTGGTCCGTGGATGGATAACTATCTTTTCATACCAAGATTCCTCCATGCCTCGGAAAGCACGTTAAGCCGTTGGTCCCGGCTGTCATTTGTAGATCTTTGACAGTTGTTACGGGTCGTCAGAAGCCCAAAAGTCTTGACAACCAGTCTTACCAAGGGATATCGTGTTACCCAGTAACTGGGTTGTGGAGGTCAGATAGGCAGTCGCTCCATGTAAAATACTGGTATTCAGCTGCATCCGGTTAGACTGGACGCCGACCCCACCATAGTTGGGAAAATGCTAGGCAGATGATGATGATGAATGTCACTTTTGGTGTCAGTCTGTGTGACCGCGTTGTTCTTCTAACTTCCTACTATACAACTTTTTTCACCACCATTTAGAAAAGTTTTCTTTTAATAATATTAAACTTACATAATAATTATGTTAGGCTTAATTATATAATCGATAGTTTATCAATACCGTTCAAGTTTCAAAAAGTTATTCTTTAATTGAAAGCTCAAAAATCATGTGCATTAAACCAAATACCTATGCATCTCTTCTCCAGCAAACAACATTCACAGCATGGCCCTACTAATCACTCACACTCCGTAAACTTTACTCCGCGCTCCGGCCAGAAATAGACTCAATAACTACCAATAAAGGCGATGACTTCACTCCATGCACCCTCTTAATAAAGAATGAACTCGTACGAGAATAGATCACAAGTATGAAGTACCTACTCACATACTTTCTACGATGTACCCCTCAAATCCTCAATTGACACGTCAATGAAACATAAGACGATGCAACTGTTCATCAAACTGAATAATTAAGACTTAGCATAATTGTGGCGTGATGTACATGTTGCAGGAAGATAGATAAAGTGGGAATTACACTAACTGTCTAACATATAATTTTACCGCTACGAAATAGGTACTACCTTTTATTTTTTTTACTGATTATTTTATTCACAGTTCTACGTCGCTTCATAAGTTAAGAATGCATACGTATGCGTGTTTTTATAGCAATGAAAACATAGTAAATGATCTATATAAAAGATTAAGTTAATAGTAAAATAATAATAATTGCTCCATGCAAAGTACTGGTATTCAGCTGCATCCGGATTAGCCACAAGCCCCACAAAAATTTAAATATAATCCTATTATTCTATAAGTACAAAGTAAGACTGATCTTAAGTTTATGCAAAATCTCTAGAAAATGTCTAGAAAAAATTAAATAGAATTATAGCTAAATGCCTGGTTCTACCATGTAACTGCAACATGAACATACTTTATGTTAGTGAATGAGTTAAGAGTTTAGGAGCCGTAAAATGTTACTGAATCATTCCGTGGCGTGTTCATTCACCAGAAAGAACAACGTATAATTTAATAAACAGTAAATAAATACACGTTACGCGTCCGGGTTTTTTAAGAAAGTTTTTTACTTCGTAGAGTAAAAGTTAAATACAGTGTGTTTAGAAAATTTAATGCTGTTTAGGTTTTAGTTGCCTGCTTATATACATACTTTACCTGAAGTAAGTACTAGTCAGCTACGTTTTAAGTATGTAGGTACTTTTTTCAAGTTTCCGATTCGAATAACGTCCGCATACTTGACAAAATCCAAATAATCAAGGAAAAAGTAACTGACCAATTTCAAAGAAAGTTGCAAAAATGCGCACAACTTTTTCCTTCAGATACAATCGCCGCGCAGAAACTGACATACCAACATTACACTTAGTTGCATTCATATTCACGTTTCTTTTAAACCATCTCGTTTAGCATTCATTAATAAAGCAAAAACATCATCGTTATACAGTATTTACTCATTTGTGTGGTTTATTCAGCAATTATTAATTATTATTGAAGCAGCAACTTAGCGGCGCGGCCGGCACGCGCGCAGACATTCGTGCGTTGAACAGAGTAGCGGCTAGGCGGTGCGCGTACGCAATATACAGTGTTTATTTATCAAATGGTGATTTTATACTAGTATTATACGTGTTCCAATGAATAAAATGGTGTAGTGTATTGAAAAGTGAGGGCATTGTGACATGTTTAGGTGAGTTTTGAGGGTGGAAAAGTTGTTTGTTTTTTTTTTTTGTTGATGGATCTGTAATTGCACCTTTGAGTGTAGCCCTGTTGTGACCTTTGTATGTGTGTTATGCAAATCCAGTGACTTAAATTAGATAATATTAAACCGTCGATATTTCTTACTTAACCTGGTATTTGTGTAGGATGTTCTAATGAGGTTTCTAAATCCCTATCTTGAGTTACTTAGCTTGAATATAAAAATATGGTCAGTAAGCATTTCATTATAACCGAATGGTCTAGTATCCAAGTACCTTTCATTAAAACAAAAACAAGTTCTTGTATTTCTTTCGTACCTAGTTTTTTTTTATGCCTTTTCATAGTCACGGTAGACTGTTTCTCAATGACTGCGAGCTAAAATGAGGCACCCAAGTTTTTGCCACAAAAACTCTTTTATGATTGTTGAACAAGCCTAATTGTAAATATTTTCGTTCCTAGCAATGAATCTAGGAACATTCGTACAAAATATTACACTCCTTCTGGGGCAGTCGGGTAAAAATGGTAATACAGACTATTTCTTTACCGTCTGGCTGTCATTAATTCGATGGACATATTAATTGGTCTTCCAATTACTTCAGTTTATTAGTGTTACTGTAATGAAAGTAAAACATTAAAAATAAACACGGCATTGCCAACGGTCGTTTATTTTACTCAATGAAAGACTCAAGTTAGGAAAATGTACAGGAACCTTCTTTTTACACAATACTGAGAAAATCATTTCTTTATCTTCTTCTTTTCGAACCGATGGTGCTTTTTAATTTTGATGTGGCCAGTAGGTGACCTTGTCAACAGCAGCGTCTGTGATGTCCATTAGATCCTCAAAAGTGCAGGTGTATGGGCACTTGGGAAATTCCATCAAGTGGGTCATGTTCTGGACATTTCACATTAGGTGTCGGACGAGTTTGTTATCCCCCATTTTGCCAAGCCTTTCATCTTTCTTGATTTTTTTTGTGGGTCATATTTTTTGCACTGCACTGTTTTGTTTTTCAATCTTCCATACCTAGGTATATTCTTACCATAATCGATATTCTCAATCTCTCAATCATAATCGGTATTTACTCTAATATATTCTTGAGTAAATACCTATTGATTATGAAATAGAATCTCTTTTAGAACAATCCTTATAGAATAATAGTCATGAGTCAGAGGTCAATAGATGGACAATTACTAAATGATGTCAATAATAATGTATCCGGGCGTAAGATAAAATAAGCGATAATAGGCTTATAGGGATAATAGGCTTTGTTTAGTCGTCTCTGCGATACGTAGGTGCAAAGTGCAAACACGGACGGTCTTCGTCTAAAGTGGTATTGCTGTAAAGAAAACGATCACTATTAAAAGAAAGGTTACTTTAATACAGACAACAATTTATTTTTATGTGCGACCTAAAACTAAATCCGTCAAGCAAACTCGAAACGAACACGTATAAGTAATCAAAAAAATTTCAAAAAAAAAAATAGCCCGCGACTTCGTCGGCGTGATATTTCTTAAAACAAGAAATATCACGCCGACGAAGTCGCGGGCTGAAGCATTGTTTTTTTTTTTTTAATTTTTTTTTACATAAAATATATCCTATGACACTGGGCAGACGGCAACTAGGTACTGTAGCCTCCCATTAGTGAAATAATTTTTGGAATCGGATCAGTAGGTCCGAAGATTACCTATCTCGTACATACATACTCACAAATTTTACCTCTTTGTTATAGTAAAATAAAATAAATATAGTATAGAAAAACATTTTGTTGTCCGTAATCACCCCTCAAAATATGAACAGTATTTTTTTGTTACCCTGTATAATTTTTTCACTCTGTATAGCTCTTTTGTAACAAAATCCGTTGACCTAAACTACATTGTATTAGCAGCTTCCCTTCGCACAAACTACCGACAGAAGTGGGTTACCTACAGCTGCAGTACCTACAGCACGTACTAGTGAATGAATGGGAGAATGGGCCATAGTGTAGTGCCTATTGTCCAATGCACTATATACCGTATGCACCAGTCCAATCTATAAAAGCGAAAGTTTTATTTTTATTATTTAGAATTTTATTTATTTTGTTCATTTTATTATTTATTTTATTTTTTCATTTTATTTATTGAATCATTTATGTACACACTTAAATAAACAGACAAGAGGAAAGGAACAAAAAAAATACTACAAAGTTGCTGCTAATTAAAAAAAAAAAACATGCGGGGCAGTCTTTGGGGACTGCCGATAGAAGTGAAAACTAGCGTTCGGTGACGTTGACGCGAGTTCCATGATTTCTGTTCACCCAAAAACTACACATATATAGACAGTATACATCTAGCTCATGGAAAGCGTTCAGTGACGATGACGCGAGTTCCATGATTTTTGTTCACCCAAAAAGTGCTCAACGCGCCTAAAGAAGTTTTCACTTCAAAAAATCTTTAAGTGGGTTTTGAGAAGCTGTGTTGTGTTTTTAAATTGTATTGTGAGTGGACTTACTGGGAAACTTCTTTTATTCAAGTAACAACTTAACACGGAACATTTTGTTCAATTGAAGACCCTAACAGGGTCTTGTGTGTTATTGAAAGAGGGAAATTGCTTTTTGTTTCCTTGTTAACACACAATATTCCTAATAACGTCGAGTGCACTCAAGTAAAAAAGGAAAACCGGCCAAGTACGAGTCGGACTCGCACACGAACGGTTCTCAAAAAACGCCGAAAAAAAAACACGTTCTTGTGAGATCCCCATACAATCCGTATTTTCATAGTGTAATGTCGTACGGTATTCTGTTGTGGGGAAATGCCGCCGACATTCAGACAATTTTTGTTTTACAAAAAAGAGCAATTCGTGCAATTTATAAATTAAGTCCCAGACACTCCCTCAGAGACAAATTTAAAGAGATTAATATACTGACTGTAGCTTCTCAGTATATTTATGAAAATCTATTGTATGCACATAAAAATATTAATCTGTTTAACAAATACAGTGATATCCATAATGTAAATACTAGGAACAAGCACAAATTTGTTGTTCCTAAAACCAGGCTTAAAAAAATAGGTGGCTCGTTTAGATGCCAGTGTATACGTTTTTATAATAAACTTCCTAGCCATATTCAAGAATTAAGCCTTAATAAATTCAAATGTTTTATAAAACGGAAACTGTGCCAGAAAGCATTTTATACTGCTAAAGACTTTATTGAGGACAAAAAGGCTTGGGATTGAGCTGCTCCAATTTACAGTGAATCTTGATTTGATTTTTTTTGCCAACTATTTATACTATTTTTTGATTGAAATTTTTAAATACCTAAACTATGACATGAATATTTACTTTGTAAAGTATTATATTATTTTAATTATTATGAATGTGAGGACTATGTGAATTGTTTTTTTATTTTTATTCTCAATCAAAAAAATTTTTAATGCAGGTCTGGCAGTTTGAGTACTTTATGCGGCCTAACCAATTGTCCTTTCTTTGGTATTGTTCGTCGAATCGTTGAGCTCCTTAAGTTTTGAGTTGAGCTGCACGATAACTGACAAATGCGTGCACTGACTGGACAGGTCCACTCAAATCTGCGTGGTTCTTTCGTCAAAAGACCATGTCAGACACCAATCTACATGGTTCTCAAATGATCTGACCAAGATTATATCCGTATTTTATATACACATTGACAGTGATTAATTTTATATATACAATGACATGAATATTTACTTTGTTAAGTATTATATTGTTTTAAGTATTGTAAATGTGAAGACTATGTGGGTTTTTGTTCATTTTCCTTTTTTTTCTCATTTAGTTTTTATCATAGTCTGGCAGTTTGAGTGATTTTATGCGGCCTACCCAAATGTCCTTTCTTTGGTATTGTTCGTTGAATCGTTGAGCTCCTTAAGTTCTTAGTTGAGCTGCACGACTACTGACAAATGCGTGCACTGACTGGACAGGTCCCCTCAACCTGTGTGGTTCTTTCGTCAAAAGATCATTTCAGGCACCAATCTACATGGTCTTCACATGATCTGACCAAGATTATGTCTGGACTTTAAAAAGAGACTGTGACCTCTGAGTTTGTTTCGGCCTTTCTTCTCAGAGTAGTCGGATACGAAACGCCGACCTCATCTAGTTTTTTTAATATGATTGACGTGTAAAAGTGTTTGTACAAACCTACTTACAGAAATAAATCATTTATCATTTATCATTTATCATTTATCAAGAGTCGTGTTTTTTTCGGCGTTTTATTCGGCCCGTTAATTATTAACTTTATTACATTTTTTTTATTTGTTGTTCTAGCGGCAATAGATACATTTGAAAGGGCCCAACGAATTTTTTTTTTCTACATGACCTCCTTTTACCAATCAGGAATGCGAAAGGCTCATTGATCTAATGTTCGCAAGCGCTACTGCTAAGCATAGAGATCCTGGGGGTCTACTCCGAAGCGTTAAACCGAAGTATCGACCGAATGTTCGGTCGTTTTATAACTTCCATAGTTTCCTTTTTTGACTTTGAATCCATATCCGACTTAAAGTCACATTTTTGTCTTTGGCTTATCTCTTTGACTGTCGTTTTTTTTTTCTTTCGCCATAGTTAGCCGTAGTCCAGCAACGGCCGAACATTCGGCCGATACTTCGGTTTAACGCTTCGGAGTAGACCCTCTGGGTTCGATTCCCGGGTCGGACAAAGCGTTATTGGGTTTTTCCATTAGAAATTTCTCAGAGGCAGCCCGTAGTCTGGATTTGTGCCCGGTTAATGTCAATAGGCTCGCCCCCTATACAGGCGAAATGTAGGTGATCTGAATTATAGATACAACTCTGCCTAACCCTTCGGGGATTACAGGTGTGATGTTATGACTGCGAAAGGTACAAGACTTGAGCGATGTTTAAAAATATAATATGTGTATAAACAATACACACTAATGAGCTACTGCAGAAGAATCTCGTTACTCATATTATTTGATTACAAAATATTGCTTTATCAACGTAATATATTCGCAGTCACTTTGCTATTTCCTACGAATATTATCAGCTTTATTGATGACTGAACTTCCTTTACAGTCATCGGCTTCTTGATAAGAGAAGTGGGACACTTAATTAATAATTAATTGTTTGTCATAATTAACGTTGTCGATGTTATCACGATTTAAATACATATCTATATGTATAGGTAGATCAGTATTAAAATCGTGTAGTTACTAAAGATCTTACAGTAGATATATACCTTTTGGGGTATAATATGCATGCTATGCATGTTACAATTACAAAGAAGATTTTGTTTACAGAAAATAAGACTCGGCCATTTAATTAGTGGAACAATTTAAATCTTTTTTCACGGCATGATAGACAACCCATGTTAACTCCAATAAAAAAAACGAGTATCATCCTTTGATAAAATGTAAATATCTGTTTAAGAAAAGAAACAAAGTAAAATTGTTTATATTGCACAAACAAAACACACATTACAAAAAAATACACACATACAAAGTAGCCAAAAGCCTCGTATTCAACCATTAATAGTTTGTCAATTTGGTTTATTGCTTGAAGTCAGGGCCAGGGACCAAAAGCCTCGTATTCAACCATTAAAAGTTTGTCAATTTTGTTTATTGCTTGATGTCAGGGCCAGCAATCAAAAACCTCGTATTCAACCATTAAAACTTCATCAATTTTGTCCACTGCTTAATTCAGTGCCAGGGACCAAAGAAATTATACATTGCGTAATTATTGTTGCGACATTGGCAAATGATAACAAACAATTGTAATGTCTTTTCCTATTTACCCAATTTTTAAAAATTTAAGAAGGGCAGACCAAGTCAAATGGGTAGCCATTTGACTTGGTCTGCCCTTCTTAAATGATTTCAGAAATATTTGTGTCTGACGACCAGCATCTCTTGATAGTGGGTAGCAAAATTTTTGATATTATAAAATTTAAGAAGTGTTGATATTACTATCTTCCATTCTACCTTCACTGCAGGCAGGATCTTGAGATCCAACCACACTATAACACTTTTGAAACAACAACAGACTAACTTCAGCGACAGTAATACTAGGTCCAAGTAAGCCGCTGTTACGTTCTACGTTATGTAACCGCGTATCAGTATCATCTATCAAGATCCGTGACAAATAACCTGGCGTAACTACCCTCCTAACTGTTAGTCTGTTAATCTCTTAAACCGGCTAATTTCTTACGTCGTAATTATGTTGTGTTTGCAACGGTACGAATAGACGTCGCGAGTTTGACCAGAAGTTTATTAGTGACCAAGATCAGCTGGGTTTTCATCTTCTTCTCAGCGTCTATCTCAGCAATCTAAATCGAATCGGCCTTGAATTCGGCTACGAGTTTGGCGCCATCAGTTGCGTCCTTCAGTTCCTGTAACTTGCAGAGAACAGGACACGATTTATGGAGTTCTATCGTTTGTGGCACAGCACCAAATTTACACTTCAGGGTGCAGTCATCTATGAGTGTTTTTAAGGAGCATGAAGGTTACCAATGTCTTTTGTATTTGTCACCTTGCCGATCTTATTAGCAGCTTTGAGTTCATTTTTTCGTCCATTGCTTGACTTAAATCTCTTATTAGTTTGTAGCTTGTATCGTCCCAATGCATGGAAATGTGCTCGCACACCCAAAGGCTCCACGCATACTATCAAATAGTATGTTTACTGTAGGTAGGTACTACAAGCCAGTCCTACTAAGTGCCTCTGTTAATATTCTTTGCCTTCCTCATTCAAGACACTACAATCTAGCTGATTGCATCTTCCACCACGGTTACCACGAGCTGTATTATGACAGATTACCGTTTCCATTGATTCTAACCGTAGATGCTACAGTAATTGGAGCTGATGGCATAAAACAAACAAGTAGTTATGCATGATTACCAAGCATGCAGTAACGACTACGTGTGTAGAAATCTTAACTAAGTTTTCCTTAATGACGAGTTTCCGTGGTTGCTCTAGAAATAAACGACCTTAGATTTTCCTGATAATGAAGATAGAGACCTGCTATGAAACGTATTGTTCGCATAAACGAGTTATTATTGTTACAATTAAGAAGAGCTAGCACTTTATTTATGATTGTTTCAACCTTGGGTTAAGCCTTAATGTTGCCTTAATTTTTTCGTATTATGACTTTGCGTAACATACCGTGCTTATGTTATAGTGAGCTGAAAATGTACCTTCCAGTCTCCGAATAAACTGAATGATATTTGAGTAGTCATGGACTTACTTTTAAAATGCAGAAGATTCATGGTTGCTGTTGTTAAGAGTATATTTATGTATGATCTACTTACTGTTATGAAAAATTGATGTTTGTAAAAAATCGATCGAACTTATCTGGATTTTTTTGTTCAAATTATCAATTTTATTTCTGAAAACTTTTTTCCAGTAGCAAAATCAAACGATGGCTCCATTATTAAAGATAAAATCTAAAGACTGATGAATGACATCACAACTCGTCAGCATTAGCTTAGCCTTCATTCAACGATTCATTAGCCTCCCATTCACAATAGATGCTATAAAAACAAGAGCATCGGTTCACTGGTTTAAGAATTTTGTTAATAAAAGCGACCTTGTAATATTAATATGTACTTACGTGTTAGCATAACCTCTGTAACGACTGAACTGATTTAGATGAAGCCCCATAATCGACGCTGAGTCGTCATTGACGTGAATATGATTTTTTACGGAACACTGACCTTATTTATTTTTTCGGTAAAGCTTAGAGTTACTTAACCTTTGGCCAGTTTAATTTATTTTAATTTAAGGTAGTTACATTGTCATGAGCATTGATCGCCATGCTTAGGTAGGTAGACTCAAGGCGGATTGTCGATTTCAGGCGTATATTAATTATAAATCCCGGTTTCCTCACGATGTTTTGCCGCCTCCGATGTCAGTGATGATCAAGATAAACTTATAAAATACATACGAATTGAAAAATCACAGGGGAATATTTGCCCGGATAGTTTTACAATGTGTTATTTTGAGTGAGAGTCCTTAAGAACAGGCAGTCTAAATCAAATTTCGAACGCAAGCTCTGCCTCTCGCTCCCCACCCGCCGCTCCGTTATGTGCGAAACGCTAATACATCAGTAATAAAGTCGAATATCGCGTGCGCTCTTTGATCGTGTTTGAGAGCGAAACTAAATAGCGTAAAGGCTCTTACAAACACACGCGATATCGCGGGCGCGGCATGAACCGACAAAGGAATTGTCTTTGTCGGTGCCTGTCGCGCCCGCGATATCGCGTGAGTGTGTAAGAGCCTTAAGTCTCAATTAACCGGGAACCCCGGGGGGGATCTGTGCGAGTCCCAATAAATGCTTTTTCTTTCTTTTCTTTCTTTCTTTTATTCTTATTTCGTTGTAACTAAAGTAATAATTGATCTAGAGAAAAAATATCTTGTGTCGGGCGGGATAATATATATTTTCTTGCTGTGAATATTTTTTTTTTTTGTTTATTCTATAATACCGGTTTCAATCTCTATGTTAATTATTTTATTTTTAATTGGTGTTACCGTTTTAATTAACAACAAATAAATTTTAGACATAAAAGCTAAACAATCTTGTTTGTTTTTTATAATTATCCTTAAAAAAGACATGATTTTCGAATAAAAAATGTGTTGAGAGAAAATATTACAATTACGTAACTGTCTTTAACATGGAAAGAAAAAGATCCAATAAATCATGTAAGTACTAAAGTTTCATTTTGCTTGTATTTTTCAGAATATTCATGCAAATTAACATAAAAATAGGGAGCCTCCTCTTAATGAAATGAAGAATTTAATCTAATACCAATTTCTTCTTGTAGTCGCACCAATCAAAATTTTAAATAATACCTAAGGCTAGGTGCAAACGAGCCACCAGCCACAGCCACCTTTAGCCCAGCGACAAGCAGTTCTCATGCTTTTTCATACGTTTTGTATGGATCCGCGCACACGTGTGGTCGGTGGCGGCCACCCACTACAGCAGTACTCAACACCAAGGGCGGATTCAGGTGGGAGGTCATAGGGGGTCAAATTATAATATAATGATAATCTCAAACATGGTCAAAATGTATTCAGTAAGAAGCGTTTAAAGTTGGAGGCCCCGTACGTATGCACCTAATGTTAAAAAAATCGGACCCCCAACAGGCTTAGTTCACCACTGATTGGAGCCTGTCCTGTCTGGACCCCGACCCCCCTGACTCGAAGACTGGATTCGCCCTTGCAACACCGCAGTAAGTGACGAAAGCCACCGGTGGTTGTGGCTGGTGGCTCGTATGCTTACCCTAAACAAAAACGCGTGAAAAATTTCATCACTCATATAACAAAAACCTTCATAAATCCCTAACAATAGGCTTGCGGAGATGAAGCCAGGAACTACGCTCCGTCGCGTTCACATCCATTCCATTTACTTGTAGTTAGGTGGGTAGGTACCCACTGTATGTATAGTCAGGGAAATTAATTGCTAAGCAAAGCCACAGCCTCCATCAAAATTGCCATGTTTTACGCCATTTCATATAACTGTCAAAAACAGTTGTGATTTGAATATCGGTACGGACAATTTGCTTAACAATGAATTTCCCTGACTTAACATAATTGAATGGCTTTATGGCACGGTGTGCGTGATAGCTATATTTCGCAAAACTGACGTTTTCTACGCTGTACGGAAACTGGTGGAGAATGAGGAAGGGTTGGTTTATGTCGGAAATAGTGTTAATGGGTAAACGCATCGTTTTCTTGGTATGCCTTTTTGGGAGCTGGTTCAAGCTGAACTCGGGATAAGTCTTCGTACCTCTCTGTATTTAATTGAGAATAATATCCTTTGATAATATTATGAAGTTGATAGGCAGCAAGGTCTATTATACAACATTATTTTTAGTATATGCGAAACCTGAATATTAGTTTGTTCAGAATAAGGAACTGAATCAATTTCAATAATTTTTACACCATGTTATATTTTGTCCCAAAAATATTTAAGTGTGATGGAAAATGTTATCAGCATTTAATTACTTACAATTCAATCGCCGTACAGTTAGGTACCTACTGCCAAATTATTATCAATGAGCGCAAGACGACCCTGGAGGCGCGGGGTCGCCGTCAGCATGTTTTTTTTTAACATAACAACCTTATAACTTTGTGATTTTTCATGATACAGTTTTGAAATTTTATACATAGATTCTTTACATAAAAATACTAGACACGTGTTTCGGGTTTCGCATATACTAAAACTAATATTGTATAGATCGTGAGATCATAAGCATTCATGAAATACGTAGATTCTTCCTTCTTCGGTGGTTAAAACAAATGGTCTAAAAAGCTTACTGCAATTTTTGGAACATGCCGCATGTCCCAAAAATTACAGTAAGCTTTTTAGACCATTTTTTCATTAAGAAATTATACTTTAGTGACTAGGTATTCAAAATGCAGTCTTTTTGCACCTGTCATATGTTTGGTAATATCGAATGCTTTGAAATGTTTATCAATAGTAGGATTTGTAACTTTTAATTCTTTAATTGCTTCATAAGCATGCCTTAATAATCCGACAATATTTATACCTTTCGAAATAATGTGGTCTACTTAATTGTTCTGCGTGGTGTGTCGAAACTTTTCGAAGTAACTGTGAAATTTGACGCACCGTTTCCTCTTTTTGTTATTTATTGTTCCAACAATAATATCCACCCATTGGTTATTTATACCTACTACAGTTTCCGGTGTGAAGAGGGCGATAGACGCACGAGCTCGGCGACGTTTTTCGCCCTATGCTAAAAAAATATCAACTTTAGGGTGAACATGGGCGAAAAAGACCGTCGAGCAATTAGTACGTGTAGCTTCCTGCTTCTTCATCTATCGCCCACTTTAAGGCGTATACGCACGAACTCTTTGTTTGCATGTGCGTACCACTAACGAACATCAAACAATGTGTTCGTCAAAAACGTTCGTGGCGATCCAATTTAGTTGTTTTGTGTGGCCGGTGTATGGTGTTCGTGTTCGCTTTGCTAATTTACGTTCACACATATGAACCAAATGTTTGGTGTTCGTGTTCGCTTTGCTAATTTACGTTCACACATATGAACCAAATGTTTGGTGTTCGATGTTTGTGTCCATCATATTTTGTTCGCTCGTGCGTACACGGCTTAAAGAGTTGTGGTCTATGAAACATTTCAATGTATGTTTCTCTATACTTAACTTCCTCCCCATAATTCGCTTTCCCGCATATAAGCCGCACCATAAAATATAGCCCACAGCTTTCATACACTTTCTAGAATTTCGCTTGTCTGCCAACACAAGTGGTATTCAGTTAATATAATACATTGTTATTACGGATTTGCTGCGCTATCTACACGATTATTCCTAGGAGTCTGAGTAGGAGCAAAGATAATAGAATAAAAGAAGAAATATATAATGCTGGAGCAAGTTTCTTTATAACCGGGGGACCTTATGAGGAACTGTCTTTTTTCTCTCCCTATAAATAATGCATATTTTTACCATCTGTTTTTACTTCAATTGCTACTTACCTATAGGTACCTACCTACTATTAACTACTTACATTATTATTTAACTATGTTGGGGTCGGCTTCCAGTCTAACCGGATGCAGCTGAATACCAGTATTTAACATGGAGCGACTGACTATCTGACCTGCACAACCATAACTTACATTATTATTATTAGTTAAGTACTAAGTATTTACAGTTTACACCATAAATACATTCATTGAACGTAACGCTCTACTTTCAAAGGTTTTTCTGTAATATTAAATTAGACATAATTGCCCTTAATTCATTCAAATTGGCAACATTTGGAGCAGAAATCTACGTATCAAGGCTCCCGCAGATAGGCGCGACCGCGCAACGCGACGGTGTTCGCGATTCTGGTAGAAAAAAATTCCATGATGTTTTCATAGAAATAGTAGGTAATTAATTCTACTAAAGTCGCGACTCGCGTGTCTGCGGGGAGCCTTCAAGTCATTATTGGGCAAAGTATTGAAAGACTTCACAGGACTGCTCAATCTTCCATCGTCATTTTGGGATGTGTTTGGACACTCGCTATCTGATGAAAGTAACAATATGTACTTACGTAAAGTATGGCGCACGTCAGTGCCAACAGAACCAGTTTAGGCTGGCCTCGAATTCTATTGAAAATCCGTACTACGATAGACCAGCGAAGTTATTGCGTAACACCCTATCAGTGGCAATTGTTTTCATTTTGACAGTTCAACAACATTCATTGCGTTATTTACGTTGTAGACAAATGTGTAGCAGACAAATTTTTCGACTTATGAAGCAATGGATTAGCAATATAGTTAAAAATCATTCAGATTGTGAGTGTGTTACTGAATTTGAGTTCATCTGAAGGCTAACATCTTACACCCGGTAGTACCTACTCGCAGCCGGAGAAAAATTCTAGCACGTGAAAATCAGCCCTATCTAGATTATAAAACCAGCCAAGTGCGTGTCGCACCACGCACAGTGAAGGGTTCTGTAGTTGGGATGAATCCCAAGAACAAAACTAAACGTTGTAGTTGAAAAACATGTTCCTGTTCTGGTTTTGTGTTCTCAGTATTCAATTCTGGTCTCCCATAAATTCCAACTGCATGTGTATTACTCGCCAACTTAGCTGTGATAGTTTCCCTTTTAACTTCGTTATACCCAGAATTAACGCACAACCTCTTAAGGGGTCATTGGACTCATCAATATGAACAACTTCTACTATGAAACGAAACCTGAAAAAGCCAACAAAAAATCTGTTGTTCCATATATTTTGACAAGTAATTCAAACATAAATGTAGGGAACAGCAGTTTTTTTTTTCGCGATTTCAGTTTTCATGTCAGGGACATGCTGTAAATATACTGTTACCGTGATTTTTCTACATATCCATAAAAACTATGGAGCTACCAGGGGGGGGACACTAGACTCTAGCAAAAATTTGCACTTTAAAGCTTAATAAGTATTACGCAAACGGATCCCTGAATCGAAAAATGGTTTTCACAGACGCGCAATATTTTTGAACGACGTATCCAACGATACCCCACACCATGGGATAGACGAGAAAAAGAATGTCATCTCCACTTTACGTTTTATTCATTATTGTATTACTAGCTTTTGCCCGCGGCTTCGCTCGCGTTAATTTAGAATTTGACAATAATTTCGGGTTGTACTCTGGTTTTTAAAATTTAAAGTGCTATTACGTACATCCCATAACACAATTCAATCATGATTCGAAAGACACGTGGCGCCATCTATTATCATAAGAACGTTATTGTTCTTTTTCTAGGGTTCTCGGGAACAGTACTATAATTCGGGATGAAAGGTACCATGTCCGTTTCTGTACACCTGACAACGTATATGGAAAATTTCAGGATGCTCGGTTCAGTGGTTTAAGCGTGAAAACGTAACAAACAAACGCATTACTTTCGCAGTTATAATATTAGTTAGGATAGGATACCAAGTTGTCGGCGTGAGTAACATGTATGTCAAATTACAGCTTTCTAGTACTAAGAGTGTCTGAGCTAAGCCGGGACAAACAGACAGACGAACATGGCGAAATTAAAAAGGTTCCTTGTTGACTACTGAACCCTAAAAACGACGCCACTGTGCCACTTATGCTTAAGGTGATCAGCACTAGATCAGTCAATAACGTAAATCAATATATTTTCAAGCCAAATAGGCAAATATTTACCTTCAATATTTATACACAGATTTATACGTCATTTTTCAATTATTGACAAATGAGTCTACCTCAAAGTTAATTATGATTACCTTCGTAATAATACTAATAATATACCATCTGAATAGATTAAGCTAATAGCACGCCTACGCATACTTACAATTTTTTAAGAGTTTTACTTGTCATCCTCAGAACTTCGTCTGAGTCTAACTAACTTGTTTAAACTGACCGGTCCATTATTGTTAGCATTGAACTGGTAGGTAGGTAGGTACTTTATTTCTATGGTCTAGTTTTTGTTGTTCTAAAAGGCCTTTAATATGATCCACTGCTGGGCAAAGGCATGCCTTGCCCCTCTCCACCTCAGTGCCATCTGGTGCTCTTAGAAAAGAATTCGGAAGTTGGCGGAAATCTTTCCGCCATCTTCTAGGCCTGCCCCTCTCCCGTTTCCTACTGACGTTAGTGACCACAACCACACAGCATGGTTAATTTCTCTAATTATGAACCCAGCAGGTGCTGGTATGCTGCCCATCCTACTAACAGTCCTTAGTGTGCATTCAAGTTTCGACCACGCCGGAAAAACTATGATGATTTTGTTACGAATGACGATGTGATGTTACTAGCAGCTGCTACCTGTTCTCTTGACTTTATTCCTTAGTTAGTTGACTTTTTCGAAACCACAATGACCGTTATAAGCTACACTTGCACCTGCACCTTAGACCACTCCATTTACCCCTCATCATAACTGCATCACTCCTGACATTGGCACGTTAAATCCATAATTAACAGGCACAATAGGTTCATAAGCTGTGTAGACACAACGTCATAGTAACGCTCGAGCAGTGATGCAAGAAGTGCCACGGAGCGCGACCTGCCTTTCATATTATGAACATCGTTAGTGCACTTGTTCTGAGGTAAAGTGGTTTAGGTATTATAGTTAAAGTAAATCGCCCTTTAGGAATATTGTCTGCTATAGGACTTCGCTGTATCTGAAACTTGACCTACAAAGTTCAGCCCTCCTATCACGAACGAATCTTTATTTGGCTAGTTCCTCCCACTCTCAATGCAGATACTTTCAAAAACCGTTAAAGATGAAAAGTTCACCGTTTTCCAAGAGCTGTCTTTAGTTAACTCTAGTCTGTGATGACAGACTAGAGTTGATGAGCCTGCTTGCTCAGTGACGTATGTCCAAAATCAAAAAGGGAAACCACAAAGAAAAGAAAGTTGCAGTTTGTTATTGTCCGAACTTGTATGTCCATAGTCGAATACATAATAACAATCTTAGACGGACAACTTACATAACACAAATAACCATCAAAAATCAACAATAGTAATAATCGAAATGCATAAATCTTCGTTAGCACAACTTCATTCATACAATCATGATAACAAATGACTGTTACATAAAACGTAGCGGCATTTGCTTTGATTATTTAATAATATTTTTTAATGGCCTGGTTGCTGGGACCTTTTAGCCAAGTCTTTATTTAATTACAAACTTTGTTTAATTATTGATGAAATGAATTTTACACAATGCATGATAGATGATATTCCCCCGCCCGTCCACTCCCCTTGAGTTTCAGTAAAGACGTGGCACTTTACTGAGACCTCACGCGGACTTCTTGAGAGAACTTGAAGTGATATGTGGCACTGTTTTGTTTCATTTGCTTACACTAATGCACGTTCACGAACACTTAATGGTTAATAATACACCATTATTACACATTAATATTCGGCTAAACACAAGTTTTAGAAAATAAAACAAAACTGGTAATCATGACGCTTCACTTTCCCGCCAAGCTGTCCCTTTCCATTTACTTTGAAAGGTGATGATAGGCTTCATTATGCACCATAGGTAAAAATTATTTATTTAATGCCATTCTTGAACTAAAACCTGATGCTCTATGCATAGCATACCTAATCAGCTTATAAAGTTCCCACTCCTGGGATACAGTCCTCGTCTCTGTGAATTGGAGTGGGCCGTAATCCACCACGTGGGTCCAGTGCGGGTTCAGCCTCTAAGCACGGTGATAGAAAACATCGTGTAGGTGGCCGACTATGTCCTAGAACCAAACATTCGAGGACAGACCGTGGCGTCCACCATCCCACACTGACCATTTTCTTTCACAAAAAGGAAGCCTGAGTCCCAGCAGAAAGAACTTTACAGGCGGATTATGTTTGTGTTTATGTTTAAGCACCAAGAAGTAAACAAACTATATTTTATCACTCCTTTTACGAAGAATAACTACCACAATCCGGTCCTAAAAGACCAGATTACGAAACTAGGTATTCAGGCAACGGCGACGATCGAACAGGTTGTAAACAAACTAATAAAATATCTTACGGCTTTACCGTTCGATGCCAATTGCTGTATCTGCGCAGAATCTAAGATAAAGTACGACGAAACTTAGAAGTTGCATCGGTAAAATTAGTCAAACATGATAACTTCTCAAATAATGCGACTTTACTTGAAACAAACTGACAGATCGAAGACGTGTGACTCGAGAATGGAGCGATAACCAATACTAGCTTAGCTATTTTTGATCACAAAGATCAATGGAACCTCTTAGTTGTGTCATGCTGTGCGCAGTTTAATACAAAATGCAGTTTGCACTTAAAAAGTCAAATTGTAGTAATTGAGGAATTATGAAGCCATTTGTGTTCCACAAATGGCTTCATAATTCCTCAATTACTAGTCCGAGATAATAACATACACAAAATTATAAATTCCTGTAAAATGTGTTTAATTATGACGCAGTCTATAAAATCTACGATCCTAATGATGCTGATATACGCGTACTATTTGAATTTGTAATTGACATAAGTTTTGGACTGGAATATTAAAATCATTTAAGTAACATGTGTTTAGTTTTATCGAAATCATAATAAAACAACGTTTTAAATGTAAATCATGCACCTGTTATTATTGTGTTTCTGAATGTTTAATATGTGAGGAACACAGCAACACAGTGACTCTAGTATCACTCGTCGAAGGAATCATATAATTGTCCGCCTTTCAATCTCTGACAATTCTTCGTCTCAAAACGTCTGACGTGGTCCAAATCATCCTTAAAGCAAGATCCTGTCCCGTTAATAGGTACAGTTAGGGAAATTAATTGCTAAGCAAATGGACACCCTACATCAATTGGCCTTGTTATAGCCGTTTTATACAACTGTCAAAGAATGAGAATCGTGTTTTGAATAATATTAATTCTTAAATCAATTAACTACCCTGACTTTATATGCTACTTATTATTATGAGCGGAATCTCGTAAGTAGGGCTACGTGACTGAAGCTCAAGGTCTCACAATCCACCCCTTAGATTTTTTTGTTACCCTGGTTCATTAAATCAAAACATTTATGTTCCTCCAACAATTTAAGACCTATTAACTATTTTACACCTAACGATAATGTAAACGTTTCTCTTTTCCAGCACAAAGTCAAGTTCTGTCCTGAGTGGCGCGGACAAGGAGCCCGTGCCAGCACCATCACCTGCAGACTCCGGAGTCGCCGAGCTGGAGAGAGATCATCATGACTATAGGTAAGCATTGATCGGTTGTTTACATACTGCATGCTATGAAGACAGTAGCGCAGGTTGAGGATACCTGCCCGTTTAAAGAGACCCTTAGAGAACCACTGCAAGGCGGCGGTTACACCATCAAGGTGTCTATTTGATCTAATGCTTTGATCAGATTGACTATAAAAATGCAAACACACACACACACACGCAACATAATACACAAAAGTTATCAAAAAATAATAGGTCCGTTTTGACATTTAACTTGAATCGATTTATCGTGAATATCGAGTACTGAGTCGTATGGTTTATACTTCACTGAAATAGTTACGTCGCGATTGATTAAATGTCAAAACGGGCCTATTATTTTTGACAACTCTAATGCCTCGCAAATCGACATAATTGTTTATTTCTGCTCAATCGCACTCCGACCCCCAGATTTGTCCATTAAATTACTTTTTCATGAAATCATGATTTTGGGGAACAAATCTAACTCAGATAGATGTATTAATGAATCTAATGATTATAATTCTGTAAATACATGTCTGTTATAGTCGCGAATCATATTTTGACCAAGATACAACCTGACACTGATCTGAAAATTGCAAAAAAACGTAAGAAAATTTAGAAGTTCGCGGGCTACAGCTGCGGATTCACCTTAATTGTGTTTATGTATGATCACTGTCTGTCATCCATCACCTTTTCTTTTTGCCAATAAAACTTTTTGTATTTTGTATTCATGGTCTGGGCGTCTGAAGCACCTAACCACAAAAGCCTGACTCCCATAGAGGTTGCGGCTCTTTGTAGGTCAAACGCTAAGATTATTCACAGTTAGACTCAACAAGCCATAACCAGTAGCAACAACCGTATGATTGTCATCACACACATCAACCAGAGTGTGGCCTTTTAGGTCCCTCCCATTTTATAGGTAGGAACATACAACTTACTACAAACAACTGTAAAGGATTTCACTATTTTCTAAAGTAATACCTACCTAAGACTGGTATTTTCAAAAGTGTAACTAAAAAATCACATATATAAGGTAGAAAAACAAATATTGCCAGACATTTTCAATATTGTAGGCGCCAAAGCTAAGCCTCTGAATGAACAAAACAATAGGCAATAAATAACCCTAACCCTATAATAACCCTTCAATCACTGCTTTGCCTATTCTTCATAGAACAGAATTCTTGTGGCTATAAATATTCAACTCTCGACTATTTTAGTAGGCTGGGTTATGAGGTTTTACGGTGGACCGCTATAAAATTGTACAGATCCGTACATCTGAGAAAGGAATATACATATGTATTATACTTTCTAATACTATCACTAGGTTTATGTCTAGAGGTAAAACTAAGTATGCAGGAGTGGATTCACTATGTATTTACAGAACTACGTTTCGAGAAACTCATTCATATTAAAAAATTCTACATCCAAATGGAGTAGGACAATAATAAGCTGGAGTTAACCAGCTTATTATTGTCCTACTGTAAGACAAAGATCTCTTCCCATGAAGACAAGCAAGAAGAGAAGGCATCATGGAAAGAAGGCATGAGCATTGATCCCTATTCTCCACGCTTGGTGACCTTACACTTATATCCTGACTTCCTTCATCGTCAAATCTAATTAAAATCTCTTTGCAAATTTCAGCACAACAGAAAGAGTGCGCAGTCACGAGGTACGTGTTCGGGCAGCCCGAGGAATGATGATGCAGAGCTTCGGGCGCTCCCGAGACGAGCGTGATGCAGAACTGGCACGAGTGAGGCGAGACCGGGCGCTGCTGCGTCAGAGGCTGGAGGATACGGAGTGGAGTCTATGCCAGAGAGCCGGCGAGATCGCGCTGTTGAAGACGCAGCTTAAAGATGCTCAGGTTGGTTAAACTTTTGGAGCCCAATCATCATCATCATTTTAGCCGAAAGACGTCCACTGCTGGACATAGGCCTCCCCCAATAGTGGGGCGATCGCAGTATGGTGTTAAAATGCATAGCGAACGCTACTGCCCATTCTCTAGTAAGTCCCTTAGTCGCCTTTTACGACACCCACGGGAAGAAATAGGGAGGTGCTATTCTTTACGTCCGGCACCACACGGAGCCCAATAGAGAGTGAAATTACATTAAGAATAGAGGAGAGGTCTTTTCTGAAATTGTGTATTTAAATAGTAAAAGAACATTATCAGATGTAGGTTAAACTCAACAGCAGTCGAGAAAGACTAATGATGCTTTCAATGTTGTTGTGCGAAATACTTAATGGGGCTCCAGGCTATCTGCTCTATGAACCGACCCATTATTTGTTACCTTTTAAAATCGTACTATTCAATTCCTTATTAACACATGCTCGTATCTATGATTCCAGAATGAACAAACAGCAAAGGGACACGAATACTTGACATTGAAGGCTGACTGCCGCCAACTGAGGGAAGTCCTCGACAAGAAAGAAAAAGAAATCATGAGGCTCCGAGCAGAAACGGACGAAAAAGAAAAATCCATCAACCGACTGCAAACAGAAGTCGACAGGCTCACCAACAACCTCTTGGAAAGCGTCTCAGACCTCACCAAGACCAAGGAGACCAGCAAAAATGAAATCGAAAGACTAAAAACTGAACTGAAGGAGTTACGACAAGAACTCTCGGATATTTCTCTCAGTGGTTACGAAGGCATCGAGTGCGGGAGGACTATGAGAGGAATCTACGACGTCTGCAAAACAAACGAATACCACTGGAACTCCAGTGACAGCGCCCTAGAAGATGCTGAAGTTCAAAGACTGAATGGAGAGCTCCCAGACTCTTGCAACGAACCTTGTGCCGCCACCGCTATCGTCGACAGACTCAAATGCGAACTCGAAGCTAAAGAAACCCAGTTCAACAGTGAAAGGAGAAAATGGTCCGAGGAAAAGGACAAAGTACTCCGATACCAGAAACAGTTACAACTCAACTATGTCCAAATGTTCAAGAGATCTCGTACTTTAGAGGCAGAAGTAGACGGCCTCAGATTAGAACTAGAATTATCCAACAAGAATATGAAAAACCTGAACAAACATGGCAAGACCATCGAGCTATAAACATTACCAAATTAAATAATTTAATATTTATATTTAAATGGCTATTTTTCTAATGTAAATATAAATTAATAGAAAAGGCGAGATGGCTTGTTAGATACTAATATTAACAAAGTCACAAAGACAAATGATGAAGAGAGAATGATCTAAGAGAATCGAAGTGTGGCAGATCGTGGTTTGAGAAAAGTAAACTATGAAGATTTCTTGCCTTTTAATTGACAATATGATACTGTAGTTGAGTTTATCAAAGTTATGTTAGATTATGCCGTCATAATACTCAACTAGCAGAATTAGGGAAGCGGCGAGTGTGTTAACCAATTGTAGACAAATATTCCGCAAGCTCTCTAATGCTACAGACTGGGTGAAATTATTGGTAAAACCGCATTATTATTTATTTAATTGCTTGGAGGATAAACGTCATCATATAAGAAAGTACCTACCAGTCAAGCAAATATCAAGTAGAATCGCTACAGTGTTTCCTAAAAACTATCTACTGCGTCTGCAGTCCAAGATATTTTAGGAGAAATAAAGTCAACAAGAAGTTTTCTTTGGCAACGTATTACCACAAAACAATTTAATATGCGGAAATTACTGTGGTCCGGTTTCTCGAACTAAAATAATGGAAAAAAATATAGGCTGTTATGGGAACTGCCGACAAAAGTGAAAATTTATCGCTCAACGCGCTTAAATAAGTTTTCACTTCAATAAAATAATGATTATCTAAAACACAATTTAAACAATGCCTCCTGCTATGGTCAATTTAACTTCACTTACTGCTACTAGAGCATGTCGGCACAGGCATGTCAGTGACGCGAACCTATAAGATTTTCCCTGCCAAAACGCTCAACGCGCCTAAAGAAGTTTTAAATTCAATTAATGTGACAGATTGTCAAGCGCTGTGATTGGTTGAATGATTTATCAAAAGCCAATCGCAGCAGTTTACGCGCGCTTGAAAATTTGTCACATTAATTTTACAATAACTTTGATGACATACAGGGCCAGTTTGTCGAATGAATCGTTAAACTGGCCCTGTATGTCACCAAAATTACAACTTAATTTCTACATACAACCAATAGATGTCGCTAATTTCATTTAACTCCCAATGAGCACATCTTATTCGTAATAACATCATCATCATAATCTTTGTCATGTGCGTCATTGACATAATAGCTTATTAACGTATTTAAATGGTATTTGTAGACAATTGGTTCACACTCCCACGTCCATTGTACATTGTATTAGAGTTATGTTGATCGTACTTTTGTAACGTAGCGCGTTAAGTTATTGTAATAAACTTCTTTGAAATATTTATGCTTTTTGTTTGGTTTTTATGTTAAATAGTTAAAGAATATCATGTACCAGTTTTCGTAGAAATAGTCGATGTATTCAAAATCGACAATTATTTTGGGGCCACCACAGCGGCCTCATTGGCCCCATCGGTAGGGTTGCCATACGTCCCGTATATACGGGATTGTCACCCTATTTGTATAACGTGTCCCGTATCGCGTCGCGTCGTGGCGTTCGCTCACTCAGTGCTTGCTGAATGCTTATCTACATTTACCCAATTTTATGATTATATCAAAAAAGAAATCATTAGCTCAGCATAATTTGACGGCATGGTTGGCGCAGTGGTTAAGCGATTGACTGCTGCGCTGCGTGTCGCGGGTTCGATTCCCGCACGGAACAAATATTTGTATGACCTACAAGTAGTTGTTCCGGGTCTGGCTGTTTGTGTATGTGATTTTAAATGTTTGTAAACGCACCCACGATACAGGAGAAATTCCTAGTGTGGGGCAACGTTTTAAAAAAAAAAAAAAAAAATCTGCCTTTAATGACATGTTCCCACTGCTGCATGCTGGGTTGGTAGATGTCACATGTCTTCCAATTTTTGGTTGGGGGTTTCCTCACGATGTTTTCCTTCACTGTTTTGAGAGCAGTGGTGATGAAATTATTTATACAAAGTAAAGCGCCTGCCTGGGTTCGAACTCACGATCTAAAACTCGTAAGTCGCGGCCTTTAACTGAGCCGCCACTGCTGTCGATATGACTGGGCGTCTCCAAAATATGACTGGGAGAGAAAAGATGAGCCTCTTCCTGGCCCTTCTTCTCAAGTAGTGTAGTTTAACTTGTTTGGAGTATCAGTTAATATTAGTTACACTTGATTATTTAAAACTTTTTATTAATTTATGGTAATAAACCATTATCAGCATTATCACCCACGTACTTCAGATTTTTATTTAATTTTAACAATTTTGTCCCGTATAAGTGCAGAACAATTATGGCAACCCTACCCATCGGACCCACCTACACTATAGCTACAACTCTGTTTTTTCGTGGTGGAACCATTTTTGAGCCCAATTAAGTATTCACAGCACAGCATTGCAATCTGACAAAAATAGAGCAAAGATTTCTATTGAAAACCATTACGTATGTTTTTCTTCAAAAGAACTACCTAGTCAAATGCAATATAATTATCTAAGTCTATTCATTCAAACGGTTTCCAATGTAAATTTTGACGTTCTGAATATTAAACGCTACTAGCAACGCCATCTATTGGATTTTTCCGAACAACATTTTACCTTGATATATTCTAGAAGTTTTATTATCATTCGCCATGCAGATTGAAGTCCTTTCTTGTTGGAAATACTTCTTTCGGGCTCAATTCGAGACACGAGTTGTGTAGCACGGTACGTGTCTGACATAACCGTGTTCAGTTTGCGTCAAATAAACATTCACACGGTGTCATGTAATACAAATCCAACAATAACTCGACAAAAGTTACGTCCAAGGTCAATCAAAGGTTATCCATTAATCGGTTAACATACACACATAAACTCACGTCTTTTTCCCAAGGGGGTAGGCAGAAACTACAGAACACTACCCGCTCTGATCCTTAGGTCATACCTACCTACTCCTTTTGCTTTGTTTACGTAGAGTCGTAGACAAACATCCCGAGAAATTATGCAAGAGGGAGATGAAAAATTCATTATTATTGACCTAGGGCTCAAAAAGGGGATTCCACGTTATCGAATTTAGGATGCAGCTTTCGATTACACTTGTCTAAATTCATGCACAACCAAATTGTGGAATAAGCGCTTTAGAGATTCTCATGACATATTGCAGAATTGGGTTGCGAATGGATTTTCAACAGTACACAGCTTCTTATGGTTTTGTTGTGTATGTATTTACCGTGTGGTACAAAAGCGTGGTGATTTCGTGCACCGGTGTCTCGACTGAGGAATCATGATGATATCCTCCTATTCGTAAGGAAATAAGTGGTTCGTTTTAGTTTTTTCTTAACAATAAAAACACACATAAGTGCCACGTGTTTATTTCAGACACACTTGCATACATTGGGGCAGAACTATACAAATACTCTTAATAAAAAATGAGATCAATGATCACATGGAAAATACCAAAATACCTAAATATAATTAAGAAGGAACATTATTATTTTAAAACTTGGGTTTAAAGCTAAGACCTAAGTTTCTTCCTCTGAAGTTAAAACCTTCGCCTTGTTTGTTAACGTTGTTTCTAGATGATTTCGCAGGTTCCACCTGAAAACAATATTTAGGTAATGTAAAAAAACTTTTACGTGATTAGTGCCTGCTTATAAACACATAGAAGGATGACGCTAGCCTGCGTGTGAACCAACACGTGTTGGAAAGATTATAAAGCTTATCGAATATATTGATACTATATGACCACGATCTATATTGGACACGTAAGACGTACTTAATACTTAAATAAGATCACTTGCAGAGCTTTTTTTTTTTTTTCATTAGGGACTTTTATAATCGCAATGCGTATGACGGTCCCATCATACCCTAATTATATAATAAAAAAATACACGGTGCTATGGATTGCATTCGGGCCCTGAACCTGAACAGACTCTTCGCATCATCACCACTTGGTTGTGACAGAATTCTATGGATTGAGCCTTTTTTTTTGGCGCTGGGAAAATTGCATTACGCATACCCACCCATCGGGGGATGGGAGGGGTATGTGGGACTCCCCGGAAGATCCGGTATACCCACTAAACGACCCAGCGGCGCTCCTACCTCGTCTGCAAGGAGGAGGACTGGGAATCCGGCAGAGCCATAACATCCAGGAATGACCGCGAGCGCTCTGTCATTCCCGCCCGACGTGGATGGTGAACTGTGCAATGCAGGAGAAGGCGCCCCTGCACCCGTCTCCCGCTGTTCACCACCAGGGGGCATAAGACGACGATCGTACAATCGCCTCCTCATGCCCCGTCTTCGCCTGCGAAGCGGCGCTGCGTGAGGGTCGTCCTCCCGCGCGCGCTCCGCGGCTATGGAATGTGCCTAAATCAAGTCGGTTCAACCTCAACACCCGAAACACATTATTTCTATCAGACTCATATCGAACACAGTCCATCAATAAGTGATTTAAGTCGCTAGGAGAGCATCCAGCGCGTCAGTCTGTGGACCTGAACCTATCATACCCATCCCCTTCAACCAACTACGCAAGTGGCTACAGGAGTTCACCCACACACAAGCGGAGTACTGGTGGACCTGGCTGCGGGCAGTCCAGGGAAGCTATGCCATCCCTAGATGACAGGCTAACTAGGCGTCTATTACGCCTGGACAGGAACGGCCTGCGCCTGGTGACCATCACGGGACACTGCTCACTAAACAATCACTTCCATACAATAAGCATTACGGACAGTCCTCTGTGCAGGGCATGCATTGAGGCTGCGGAAACCGTTGCGCATGTGCCGTTTGAATGCACCCAGATCATTCACAGATATCTTAAGCAGACTAGGAGACCTAATCAGCTTCTGGAGGCAGGTGGGCTGGTTGGAATAACCAACGGCGGCCGCCATGGCCCACGCACAATGGTCCACATGAAGGACTAAGTGCGGAAACCAAACCCGCTAAGATAGAATAGAAGTCTTCCACAACTCCACACATAATTAGGCGAGTCGTAGATGCTCTTTCAAACGACCATCGACCACATTTTCAGCTATTTACTCTATTTTTACGTCCGCCGCATAAGGCAGTAAACCATTCTGCCTGCTGACTACAGATTGTGAGCTTTCACTACAACATACGCTCAATTGCGCCTGCCGATACATAGGAAAAAGATCATTATTTATTTCTACCATACCTGAGTAACATGAACAACATCGCCAACAACGGGGCGCTTCCTCCACTTATACCACCAGTACTCCACCCCCAAGGTCACGCAAGCCAGTCCAATCCCCATGAAGATGACGATGAACACCCCTCCAATGTTCTGGATCGAGATCCCGTCAGACTGGTCGTCCTGTTTTTCGCATTTCATTGATTCTGGATTGTTGTTCCACCAGATCTCTTTAAGCTTTTCTAGTTTGCGTTTGTTTAGGAGTTGCAGGATTCTGTAACGTGAATGATGTTTTGAATAAAATTATTTTTATTGGCAAAGTCTCTTAATTATATTTATTTTATTTGTATTTAATTAACAAGTAACAATGAACAGTGGTACAATTAAGTACAGTTAGTAACAACATTTAACAATTATGTTAGTAAAGTTAACCTACTCACTTAACCTAACGCTGCCCTGTAGTTATGAGAATCCCTGCTACAAGCTCAACACCGATGTGGAAAGCTTGCAGCAGCGATTCACACGAAAACAGTCCAGTCTGCTCGAGATACGATGCAGTCAGTATAAAATGTTGGGGCTGGCCCGCACCAGGGAGGCGCATCTCTTTCGCATCGTAGCGTGGAAACAATCGACACGAGCATCCGCTTCTGTAGCGCATCAGGGATGTTTATCCCTGATGCGCTACAGAAGCGGAACAGCCCATCAATACCTTGAACGCATCATTATATTAAATGCGTAGGGTGCTGTACGATTTTAATCTACCTACAGGCAGCACGTGTAAAATGAGGTGGTAATATGCACGAAATAAGGTTATTTTAACTACTCTAGAACAACGTGCAAAGTTACGAGCGATCATATTAGCTCTTACAGACACAACCCTTCTTTCTTTTTCAATATCATCATCATCTCTGAGGTCAGCCATTAAAATAATGTCCCAAGTATTTCATCTTGTACCCTCACAAGCCATAAGTATTCCGTTCAACTTGACCGGAGGCATAGGATCAGAACATCGACCGCTGACACCAAAGACCATGTCTTCACGTTTAGTAACGTTGTAGACCAATCCATGAAGTAAAGCATATTCTTTACAGATAGTCACCAATCACCTAAGACCACAAACCGGGGCGATCAGCAGAGCCATATCAACGGCGTAACTAATGTTGTATACACATACTCTGTCAATTTAACAGCAGGCAAGGTCTCTGCTGAGCGCCTCCATCAGCCCATTGACATATAGATTGAAGATCGTGGATGAAGTCAACCCCCATAGCAAGAAGGGGTTAATAATAACCTGTTTCATCATTTCCGGGTAAGTTCTGGTTAACTTATCTGTGAGTCAATTTCATACAAATACATAATTATTCAGTTCCATTCTATCTGCAGACATTGTGAAAATTCTTCCAAAACTTGGTAGGTATTGATCGGACTTATAAGTTTTAAAATAACCAATACTAGGTACGCTTGTATTTTCGCAGCTAGATGGGCCACTCTAGATTGGTAGATTAGACATAATAGGCCAGTCATTTAAAACATCGTAGGTCGCAAAAAATTGCACTGTACTTGATTTTAAAAAAAATGGGATGTTGCTGGGATAAATACCTATAGTGTAAGACCAAGTTTGCAGCTCCGAAAGACTTGTGCTAACTGCAAAATTTGTATATTTTAAACATGCATCGGGTAACTTATACGTAGGATGCACCTTTTAGAAGTTATAAGTCCAAAACTGAAAGAAGTCCAAAAACCACGCAGTTAACACAGGTCTTTCAAAGTTGAGATCTCTTCCGCTCACCCGGCCCGCAGCTGGCTCACCGGGCGTCGGCAGAGGGCAGATAATGCCCTCTTCCGGCCCCTCTAAATGAGTCCAGGGACGGTGGACTTGGGGACGTCCGCCGCCCCCTATCATACTGGACCCGAGGTAGCGGCGCATAGTGTTCCACGCACGCCCCTTTCAGACATCGCAGGGGGGGGTCAAACACCTCACTTCCCCCAGACTTGAGGTGGCCCGCAGCGGCGGCACCATCTGGGGATCGCGGAAGTCACACTAGATCCCAGGATCCCCGGTGCAAGTGTGGGAAGGCAACACTGGGGTGGTTTTTAGTCAGTAAGAGTCTGACAGACCCCTCCACCCGCCCCAGGGCGGAAGACATCCATGAGGATTTTCCATAAAAAGGTCTTTCAAAGCAGCAAACTTGGTTTTACACTATTGGTACCTATGTATCCTAACAACATAACAAAAATCAGTATAGTGTAATTTTTTGCGACCTGACGCGATTATTGTGTCTACGGTGACTGGCGGCTGTCCTATAAGTATTGCTAGGTAGAATCACGAGTGACTACGTATTTCCTTCCCCTTGAAATGCGATTCAACTTACTATAAATTGCTATCAGTTCAAACCGGAATAAATTGAAGCATATAAACTACTTACTTAGTAGTAATTTATAATCTTTTAAGGCCAAGGGTACACGCCTTAAATGTATTCAAAGTTTTCTACCATTTTCTCGTTTTCCCTAACATGTATGTATTATTTTTTATGTATCTACCCTTATATTTCACGATACGATCTATGTTACATAGTAATCATCTGCCTAGCCTTTTCCTAACTATGTTGGGTCGGCTTCCAATCTAACTGGATGCAGCTGAATACCGGTATTTTACATGGAGCGACTCCCTATCTGACATCCACAACCCAGTTACTGGGTAATAAATACCGGTAACACACATAATAACGTGGATATTATAAAGCATCTTTCATCGATCGGAACTTGAAAAAGCTTTAATGTAACCTACGTTTCATTGATAAATGGAATGGCGATCCAACAACATAAGTTCACGTAAACAGAAATTATGTCTAACATTAATATCAAACGGCATACTATGGTTGTACGACCTGATGATGTCCAGCCAGGGTCTGCTTAGGGCTTCGGATGCACCGTCCGAAGGTTTTTGAATAAAACGCAGCGACCTTGTTCCAACAATATATTTTGGCAAGACTTAATTATTCTAAGTCCAAAGAGACGTTATACATTGTCGACGGAAAATCTTAACACCGCGAGTTAAAGAATCGATCAACGCCATCTATCGACGCATCGAGTACTAATTAAACAAAACGCTGTGCAACTTAGTTGACACAGTGCGTACAAGGTTATACATTCTCCCCCCATTAAGGGCAAGCAAAAATTGACCTTAATATAATAACAAGTTCAGGCGACAGCAGACATTAAAAATTACATACTAACCAACTAGACTAATGTAAAGTTAACAATTTCAACAGTGTAAACTAAAATGGTAACAACAAAAAACACCTTGATTCCCACCACCGCATACTTATTAATAAATTCTCCTACCTAAGTATAAAAATCCTATTATTATAGGTTAAATAGGCTATTCGGTAACAGGAAGCAAACATAATTTAGATACAGGTCTTTTAATAATCGAGTTTTTCGTTTTAATAGTGACCACTCGTACGATCCCGTCATTACCTGGATGCTCTTCCTCTACTAAACCCCAAACCCAACGGCACGGAGGAAGACCGTCTTCCTTAACTAAGACCACATCTCCTCTTTTAGGAGAGGAAGTTTCAGAGGTCCATCTATGTCTATAAAAGAATTGTCTCAAATATTCCTGAGACCACTTTCGCCAAAATGTTTGCAACATACGTTGGGTATACTGCCATCTCTTTAACGAGTTTAAATTAGAGCTTTCGAAGTTATAATCTGGTGGTGTAACAAGAGGCTCACCAACCAGGAAGTGGCCAGGAGTCAAAATTTCTGTATTTTCGGAATTAGTTCCCAATCTAGACAGCGGCCGAGAGTTTAGGCATGCTTCCACTTGAGCTAACACCGTTGCTAGTTCCTCGTAAGTCAGAGTAGAAGTACCAACGACGCGTTTTAGGTGATACTTCACCGATTTTATTCCAGCCTCCCACAGTCCCCCGAAATTGGGCGCGTGAGGTGGAATAAAATGCCAGGACGTTCCATTAGTCCCTAAAGTTTCCGCTATTTCCGACAAAATACCATTCTTCTCCCTGGTAAAGAGAATACCCAGTTCCTTTGCAGCGCCTACAAAATTTGTGCCATTGTCGCTCCACACCTCCTGACAATGGCCTCTTCTCGCCACAAACCTTTTGAACGCCTGCAAAAATCCTTCCGACGTAAGGTCAGATACTGCTTCAATATGAACGGCACGCGTTGACATGCAGACAAACAAACATATATATTATATCCTTTATAAGCTTTATGTCCACGGCCCTTTGCTGTGCGTAATGTAATAGGTCCAGCAAAGTCTACACCACTACGAAGAAATGCGCGAGAGGGTTTAGCACGAGCTGAAGGTAGCTGCCCCATCAGTTGTTGTCGCTTCAAAGACAGACATACATATTCACATATAAAATTAGTTATTTTGATTTATGATTTAATTGTTGGTTGATTTATTTGTTAAAAACATATTTATTTAATAACCTTTTTAGGACTACGCAAAATGAAATAAGTTTACCTATTTATAATTAAAGATATTATTCGATTAATATTTTGGTTGGCAACACTGGTGTCGCGCCATTATTATTCCGTTGCGGACTTCCGGAGCAATGGTGGGGGCGACGCTTGCCACACGAATATTGGAGAGACTGATCGGCAGTTGGTGATCCGATACAGTGCGAGTAACAGCTCTAGAATTATGATAAAATAGTGTGGTTATAGTGTGATTATATTTTAGACTAGAAAACAAAGTTATAATTATTGTTTACGTGTACAGTTTGATTAAAGTGTTTTACATCAGAAGTGGGATGGACGCCCACAAATGCCGCGACGCCAGTAGCGCACTCGGGGGGAAAAGAAGTGCGTCAAAAATATGTAGTAAGAGTAGCTCGTCATCGAGCTCTGGTTCACCCTAGTCCAGCAGCAGCAGGTCTGAGGGACACAGGCGTAGGAAAAGGAGACCAAAATAATATTAATAATCTTCAGTGATTCCTGATTTTGACCCATTAGTGGACGATATTGAAATGTGGATAAATGTTATGGAACCAATGCGCGTGCTTTTTATTGGTCTGATTGTATCCTATGATATCAAGCTTTGCAAAAATTGCTTAATACTGCTAAAACATGGTATGACTCGCTTCAAAAAAATAAAACACGATGGACTACCTGGAAATGGAAGGATTGGCGGAATACACTATTAGACACATTTTAAATAAAGCGTAATATTTATTGTTTGCTTAAAGACTTAATCCGAACGAAACCCTCGTATGGCCAGTCATTATACGAATTTTATTTTGTACAAAAAGGCAAAATTGACAAGATTAGATTGTCATTTTCTGATTAAGATATTATTTCAGTAATTTTAAATACTGTGATGAGTTGGCTTCATTTTTGTACGGGAAAATTCATATTGACCCGGAACAAAAGCCCGTTAAAAATTTGCACGGTAATAATTCACCTCTATTATCCTATAGTAATGTTGATAAAAAGACAGACAATTCTTCCAACTCTAATGGAGTACCAATGTATAATTCTGTTTCCAATGCTGGGACCAATATAACATGTTTTCGCTGTGGTGAACCTGATGGTCATAAAAAGACCACATGCAGTCAGAAGGATAATGTCAAATGTAATGTGTGTGATAAATATGGTCATTTAGAGCTTGCATGTAGAGTTAAACCTAAAATGAAACCTGAAAAGGATAGCTAAGTCAAATTAATTGTTGAATCTACCTAAGGATATATATATAAGGAAAAAAAGAAAGAAAAATAATTTTATTTGTCACAAACACGTGCAAAACATGAAAACATAAACTGGTAAAAACAAATAGTCGGCAGCTGCACGTCATGACTGACAAGAAGGCTTGCACTCAGCATGATGCTGTGCTACGGGGGACCCACAGCACAGCGCTGATTCTAAAGCAATTATAATTAATGGATGTAAACTACAGGCTTTTATTGATAAGGGCAGTGTTTTTTCTCTAATACCGTCTACTTTCGCACACAATTTAAACCTTGCAATTTTCCAATTATGTAAACCTGTTTTATTGACAGGATTTAAAACAGATTCTTGCTGTGAGGGCACACATGAGGCACAGGTTGACATTATGGTTGATAATGCTGAGCTTAATGTGGTCCTATATATCGGTGATGAATTGGCTAGCTGTCCTGTTTTAATTAGTATGAATTTTACGGAGGATAAAATAATTATATATGCAAGTGTAGGAAGTAGCCTTTCTTGTTGCCCCATAAGTAACTACACGTACCACGTCACTTTAATAGTCTTCATGTTTAACCCTGATTCAGTTGAACACATGTATTAAATTAACTATTTTCTAGATATCAAATGTTTTAAAATCGTTAGGGTAATTTTACTGTGTTGAATTGGACATTGAACTAATAACCAATAAACCTATGTACCATACACCTTACCGTATGTTTGAATCCGAAAAGGCAGCGACTAGGGAAATTTTGGATGATCTATCAAAAAAATGAATAATTCGCGAAAGTAATTCCGCTTATGCCAGTCGCGATGGTATGGGCTGCATTTACTCAGGTTATTATACAGGTGAAAAACCAATCCATTTTTATAGTTGACAGACTTCCAATGAGGAGAAAAAGTACCGCTCCTTTGAGTTTAGCAATAATTCTTGCACTTCAAAAATTCCGTCACTATTTATTAGGATCCACTTTTAAAATTTATACAGATTGCAATGCTGTTAAATATACTATAAATAAGCAAAAAATTAATTGTAGAATCTGTAGGTAGGTATTACTTGCACAAGATTTCACGTTTGTAATAATATACAAACCAGGCGCTCAAATGCAACATGTTGATGCTTCGAGCCGAAATCCAGTTGATACAAATTCCACCCCCATATACAATGAAAGTGTGTTGGCTATTACTGAGGCAGATTGGTTAATGTCAGTCCAGTTGCAAGACCCAAGTATTTGTGCAATAAGAGAAATATTAGAATCAGGTCAGGCCGAGCTTTAATAAGAAAGTGTATAATGAGTATGAGTTGTTAGGTAATAAGGTATACAGTCGGACTGACTACGGTAGAAGGTTCCCTAAACAATGTATTTGGCAAATTATTAGAGCTAACCACGATGACTGTTTCCATTTTGCCATGGATAAGAAAATTGAAAGAATAAAATCATGTTATTGGTTTCCCAAAATTTGTATTTTTTAATTTGTATTGTATTGAATATCCTGTTCGTAACACTAAAAGTCAAGTTGTTTTTAGTACTGTCAGAATAAAAATATACGACATGTTATAGCTACTGCTGTTCTACGCTCAAACGGATAGGTGGAACGCTTTAATCGCACCATCGTTGACGCATTGACAAGTATGGGTGCTAATACCAGCTATGATAAATGGGACACTCATATTACCAGTATTCAACAAGGTATTAACAGTACCATTAATAAAACCACTTCTCGAAGGACCTTTTCAGGTGACTCAAGTATTTGGTCATGACCGCTATGAAGTAAAGGATATGTGTGGCGCTGAAAGGACAAGCAAGTGCTATGAGGGGACCACGTGTGTCGAAAATATAAAACCTTGGATCAAGTTGGCAGACCTAGATGTTGAAGGTTCGGTAATGGCCTAAGATGTTGTCAGGTATTTATTATACCCAAAAATTATGCAAATTATTTACTACTACTTGTCATAAGCTGTCAAGTGCATTTGCTTCAAACATATTTTGGTACTTGGATTATTTTAAGTTGCAGTATTTATTCGTGTAAAATAAATCTGTGACAAATTAGGGTTTGTAGTGATATGCAACTAGGGTTGGCCAAAGGCATCGCCTAGGGAAAACTGCAAACTCTAAACATAACTGACCGCTGATGGAACAGTTAGATACATGTAAGTACCAACATATGTCATGTAAACAGGTCTTTTGAATTAGGGTCTTTCTCTGCTGGCCGTTGATGGAATAGTAGAGTAGAGGCTCAATTCAAATGAGTAATTTAGTAATCGCAGCTTCACTCTATGAAATATTGTGACTTCATGTTTATACTTTGTTCTCAGCAATTGCACCAGACTGGGACGCTATCCGAGGACGGATGCGTGCGCAGGACGGCCGGATGTTGTCGCTTCAAAGACAGACATACATATTCACATATAAAATTAGTTATTTTGATTTATGATTTAATTGTTGGTTGATTTATTTGTTAAAAACATATTTATTTAATAACCTTTTTAGGACTACGCAAAATGAAATAAGTTTACCTATTTATAATTAAAGATATTATTCGATTAATATTTTGGTTGGCAACACTGGTGTCGCGCCATTATTATTCCGTTGCGGACTTCCGGAGCAATGGTGGGGGCGACGCTTGCCACACGAATATTGGAGAGACTGATCGGCAGTTGGTGATCCGATACAGTGCGAGTAACAGCTCTAGAATTATGATAAAATAGTGTGGTTATAGTGTGATTATATTTTAGACTAGAAAACAAAGTTATAATTATTGTTTACGTGTACAGTTTGATTAAAGTGTTTTACACAGTGGATTACAGGTAAGCCCATTGTTTTTAACGCATGTAACACATTTCCGTATGTGGCTAGATACAAGCTGTTTTACTCCAAAGATCCAAAATTTATTATAAATGTAACTCAAGGTTAATTGTGCAGTTGTGCACCCCCATGAAGAGTTTGCCTATGACCGAAATCAATAATTAAATGAGTAAAGTGTGATTTTTTTGGTAAGATAATGGGGTGTTTTCTTGAAATATTTAATTCGGATTCTTCTAATCTGCCGCCTACCCTTAAAATATTTTTTGCGTCTAAAAATGGAGTTAATGTTCTTAAAATACTTTTTGATTTAATTTGTTCTTTCCTTTCTAATGCTTTTATTTCCACTTCAAAATGTTTTCTCTGACACACTCTCACGCACGTCTCAAAAGCTTCATTTATTTCTTCGGATCGTAAATAACCTTTCCACATTTTTTCCGATTTGATTTTCTTGGTTGTCAACATACGCCTACAATAGGCTACAACCCTGGTAAGCCGCGTCAACGCTGCATATCGATCACAGATGTCCGGATCTTCTACAACATGGTGCACTCTGACTGACTCTAAGTCAGTGTTCAAATCTTGAGATTTATCATAATTAATGTTTATCTCTCGCAAGAGATCAGGTCCTTGGAACCACAAGGAATGCTTGCTTAGCTCTGCAGGGAGCATGCCCCTAGATGCGCAGTCGGCGGGGTTTTGTTTTGTAGGAACGTGCGACCATTGCCATGGATCCAACGAGGTAAGTATCTCTGACACCCGATTCGCGACAAATACCTTCCATTTATTCGGCAGACCATTAAGCCAAGCCAGCACAATGCTGGAATCAGTCCAAGCTCGCACATTCTGCTTTTCTATATGCAATACCTTTGCTACTTCTAACAAAAGCCTTTTCAGCAATACTGCCCCACACAACTCTAGTCGCGGAATCGACACTTGTTTTATCGGTGCGACTTTGGTTTTGGCAGTAACTAACGAAATCTGAATGTTCCCCGTCGAATCAATCACTCGGAGATAAATTACCGCAGTATATGCTGATTTCGAGGCATCGCAGAAGCCGTGCAATTCTACTCGGGTATTGCTAGAGTTGGTACTTACCCACCTGGGTACCGCAATATTTTTCAACTCACCTAAACTACTGCGGTAAGTATACCATTCCTTTTTTATGTCAGATGGGATTTCCTCATCCCATGTGATCCCTGAAATCCATAATTTTTGAATTTGCATTTTGGCTAGTACAATCACGGGAGCTACCCATCCTAAAGGGTCAAATAATCTTGCGATTTCCGATAATACCTTTCTTTTTGTTACAGGTTCCTGCAATGGAGACAACTTGACGGAGTACTGGAAGGCGTCCCTGCTTCTGTTCCAGGTAAGTCCAAGAGTTTTTATTATCGCATCCTGCTTAATGTCGATCTCTTTACCTACCCTTTCTTGTCCTTTACACCTTTCACCGATTATTTTCTCCAGTAACTCATCGCTGTTGCTCGACCACTTCTGCAAAATGAATCCTGCTTTAGCCAGTAACTCTTCCATTTGACTGTAAATTTGTATGCCTTCTTCAATAGTATCACAACCGGTCAGCAGATCATCCATATAATAGTCGTTGAGGACTCTTTCAGCCGCCAGTGGGTACTTCCCTCCTTCATCATACGCCACCTGCTGCATCGCTCGGACCGCTAAGAACGGCGCGGAAGATGTCCCGAAGGTTACGGTAAGTAACTTATAATCCTTAATGGAGGAGTCCTTGTGGTCTCTCCACACAATGCGTTGAAAGTCTGTGTGTTCATTAGCCACGCGCACCATTCGATATAAGGCAAATACGGTGAGTTCTCCACCGAATTAATAGATGTCGCAAATCGGGTTGCAGCCCAGGACCGATCATTAAGTCATCGTTAAGAGAAACCCCATTACTTCCTTTGCAGGAAGCGTCAAAGACCACTCGGACCTTTGTGGTGTCCTTGTCATCTCTCACAACCGCGTGATGAGGTAAGTAGACCGCATGTTTTAGATCTTGAACCGCCATATTTGCAGCCTGGATCTTCGCTTCGGAATGGTAAGTTCACTATGTAACGGCCCTCTACGTCTCTGACCGTCGTAGCCTTAAACAGCTCTTCGCATTTTATTTCTTCATTTGTCATTTTCTGTTGACTAGATGGCACTTGATCTGTTTCCAGTTCCCAAAATTGTTTTAGGAGATCCTCTTCTTTTTGCATTTGACAATGTAATGACAGTACACCTTCCGTTTGATTAACGGATGAATCTACAACTCCAGATAAAATCCAACCTAAAGCTGTAGACTGAGCAATAAGCGAACCTGTAGGACAATGCATCAATCCTTCATTTATAATCTGACTGTACATCTCAGCTCCTAATAAAAGGTCTATTTTATTAGGTTGATGATACTTCGGATCAGCAAGATCAATCCCTCCTAATTCTGACCATTCCAATACATCTATTTTCCTCGTTGGAAGGAGAGTAGTGATTGAGGACAGAACATGAGCCTTAAAGGTGAATGTGCAATGTGGATTGACTCTAGATCGAATTTTCATGTACACTATTGATTTGGAAAGTAATTCTTGATCTCCCCCTAGACCAGAAATCTTACTTCTCAACGAAATCTTTTTTAATTTCAGGTCCTGAACCGTGCTTTCTGTGACAAAGTTTGCCTGCGAGCCTTGGTCCAGTAACGCTCTTAAAACGTGAAGATTACCGAATTTCGACTCTGCCTTGACTAGCGCCGTCGCTAACAAAACCTGCTTACAAATTTTCCCTGTCGAAAAACAGCTAACTACCGCCGTTTGGCTTTCTGTTTTTTCCGCAGAACTCCCTGCTTTAGGAGACTCTGTCTCCTGCTGCGAAGCGTTCTTGCCCGCTTCCCGGATTGAATTGACATCAGTGGTCTCAGGCGTATCTGAGTTCTTTGGGTGTAATAGTGTGTGGTGACGACGATGGCATAATTTACATTTTGTACTAATGCGACAAACCCTCGCTGTACGATTATTACCTAAGCAGTTAAAGCATACATTTTTTGTAGTAACGAAATCGCGACGTTTGTCCACTAATTCACGAGAAAATTTCTTACAGCCACTTAACTTATGAGTATCTTCAGAACAAAACGGACAGACAACTTCGGATACATGTAATGATTTTAATTTGGAATTATTATTGCCGTTAGTTCTGTTTGCTGAAGGTTTATTATCAATAAACTCTAGGGCCCTGTATCTATTTGTTAGGAAATCTTTGAATTGCTGGTAAGTTGGCAAGTCATCGGAACTGTTGCTACTACTGAATTCAAACTCCCATTGCTTTCTCGATTCCAAGTCCAATTTTAAAGTTAGAATATGAATAATCATTATATCCCAATTTGCTACATCTATTCCGAGGTTTGCCAACCCACTTAAGCAGTCACTGGTAGTATCCACTAATTCCTTTAAATGAAATGCTGATTCTGCAGTAATGTTTTTCTGACTAAGAAGTCGCCTTATTATGTTGTGAGATAGATACCGTTTATTATTATACCTACCCTTTAATAACGACCAACATCTCTCATAGTTATCCTCTGCAATCGGTATTTGCCTTATTAATTGTTCGGCTTCACCGGTCAAGTAACTTTTCAAATAATGAATTTTTTGGACACCACTCAATTTTGAATTACTATGAACTAATGAAATAAACAAATCTCTGAAACAAACCCATTCTTCATACTTTCCAGAGAATTTGGGGATAACTATTTTTGGTAGCTGAACAGTCTGAGATTTTGTATCGTCTTGTGGAGTCCCATCACATACGTTTTTATCCTTTGAATCTTTACAAAATAACAGCAAAACAGATTTCAATTCGGTTTTATATTCTAAATAACATTCTTCAGCTTCATCATACATATCGTCTTTTAAATATTCATGATCACTTAACTGAGAACCAAATTTTTCGATTAACGTTTTGTGGGTATTACAAAATACATCCCATAATTTTTCTAATGCTTCTAATCTCACTTGAACGTAAACATCCGTGATCCTTTCCTTAGGAGACTTTTTAAAGTTACGTCTAGCCTTTACAATGTTATTCAAATTGTCACTTTGAAGTAACAGTTTGGACTCCATCTTAAAATAACAAACAATTAGGCGAGAAAAAAAAAACAAAATAAATAACAACTATAAAATTAATTATCGAAGTTTAACCATTAACTAAATTAAGTTATTTGAGTAAAGAAACGCAAAGGAATCAGACCAAACCCAAAAAACAACGTACATTAAACACAATATTTTTTGTTAAATATCTAAAGTTAAAGTCTCTGGAACGTTTCTTAAAGTTTGCTTGCCAATGACAGTTAACGTCACTCCGAATGACGGTCCGTGTCACTGTCACCTTGAATGACAGGCTGTGTCACTGTCAACGTCACATAAATGACAGTGACAGTCCGTGTCCCTTGAAAATGACAGCTGTGACTATTTGACAGTGACAGTAAATGTCACCTTGACAGTAATTAAAATTGTTCAAAGACTCACGTTTCTTTCACTTCACTTTGGTTCACTCACTCACGATTGCACCAACCTCGTGACGTCACTCCATGTGGTTACCCTCGATTCTTCAGGTGGCTTCCGGGCCCAATATCCTGACAGCGCCAGCGCCTGTCTCGAAGTCCAAGGCAGGATTCACCACCAAACCCTGGCTCCTGATTGATACTGCAGCAGCTTCTCACGAGCTGGTCTGCTTCCTCGGAAGACCCCCCCCCAACTCAGTTACGCAAAAATGCACCACCACTTTGGTGCCCCCCAGATACTGGTGTATCCGGCTCGAAGGACCATGTACGACCTGATGATGTCCAGCCAGGGTCTGCTTAGGGCTTCGGATGCACCGTCCGAAGGTTTTTGAATAAAACGCAGCGACCTTGTTCCAACAATATATTTTGGCAAGACTTAATTATTCTAAGTCCAAAGAGACGTTATACATTGTCGACGGAAAATCTTAACACCGCGAGTTAAAGAATCGATCAACGCCATCTATCGACGCATCGAGTACTAATTAAACAAAACGCTGTGCAACTTAGTTGACACAGTGCGTACAAGGTTATACAATGGTCATAAATAATTTGTAGACACAACAAAGTAACCATTCTTTGAACTTTTGAAATACGAAGTAAATTGTTCATAGAAAGTAATCAAATCTACATTAATAAGACACGTCGTGGTTTATCATTTTATCAAATAGGAGTAAAGGCGAGAAAGTCACCGTTCTTCCATCTGAACTAAACAAAGATAAAATATTCGATTTTTAAGTAAAACTTCTTTACGCACGCTTGACTTGGGGAATAAGCTGGTGAATGCGTGACGAGAGCGTTACGAAAAGTGTGATCGGGCGAGCCAAACGGAAGTTGAGAGGGAGATTTGACGTAAAACTTCTGTTGCTAGCGTTACGCGAACGGTGATTTCTGTTTTACTTCAGTCGTGTGGTCTAAAGCACACTCGTTTTTTGTATGTTTCTTTGTTTGTTTCGCTTTCAAGCTAAAACGGCTGATCGGATTTGGCACATGGGTAGATCATGACCTGGGTTATGAGTGACATAGGATACTTTTTATCCCGATATTCCTACGGGATCGAGACTTATGCGGGTGAAACTACGGGGCGCAGCTAGTAAGTTTATATTGTCGTTTAATATAGCGCTATTCTATCTGAGCAGTATTTATTTTCAATGCTATAGTATCTTTTTCTCTTTATAAGCTTAAGACCTCAGACCAAATAAAAAAGGTAGACGGAGCGTACGCCAACTATAGCGTTCAAATAAGTGAAGGGTCGTTTTCAAGGTTATGATGTCTAGCGCGTTCGGTGTCGCGCGTCGCTCTGGAACACGGGCGGCTTCCTATTTCAATTTTGGCTTCTTTTACCCTGCTTCGCTCTGACAGCGCTGCGCTCCGTCTACCCTTTTATTTGATCTGAGCTTAAGACATGTTTTAAATTAATTACAATAATTACATATCTGCTGAAAATCCTTGTAGGTATGACTTTCTCGTACATGAAGTATAAAAACTAGGATTTTTGTAAACATGTAAATAAATTATTATATCGACCTACTCAGACACTATAGATACTTACTGCTAATAAAGTGCGCGCGTACATAATGCTTTAATCCTATTTCTTTATCCATAAGAAAGATTCAAGAATGAAAACAATGTGTTTGACCGATAAAACTCGCAAATAAGTAGAAAAGGAATACGCCGCAGGCAAGCTGCAATATAAACAATATATAATACGGGGAATCGGCAAAAATGCGTAACACACGATCACAATCTGAATGATTTTGAAGGATTATTGCTAATCCAGTGTGGCATAAGCACGTCAACGAGAAACGAAATTGTTCGAACCGAACGTGACGTCCCGTTGACCGTGACGGTGTACAAACGCCCTTACACTTTGGTGAATTTCACGCAGAACATAAATATTTGTCCGCAGCAGTAGCCCGTGAAAAACAAATCTTACGTTTTTAGGGTTCCGTACCCAAAGGGTAAAACGGGAACCCTATTACTAAGGCTCTGCCGTTTGTCTGTCTGTCCGTCTGTCACCAGGCTGTATCTCAAGAACCGTGATAGTTAGACAGTTGAAATTTTCACAGATGATGTATTTCTGTTGCCGCTATAGCAACAAATACTAAAAACCAGAATAACATAAATATTTAAGGGCGGCTCCCATACAACAAACAAGATATTTTTTTGCGGTTTTTATAGATCACTAGCTGCACCCCGCGGTTCCACCCGCGTAAGTCTCGATCTCGTGTGCCAATGGACCTTCGGCAATCACACTAACAGCACTAGTATGTCAGGGGCTTTCCCTGTTAATGTAGGTTATAAAACTATCCTTTAGGGAACCAAGTTACCTTTTCGGCCTTTGGTGGTTGGGGAAGCTGACATAATTCGAATAACAGTGAAATTAAAGTGTGCATATCGTAAATCATCTGGGTATATTTCCACAGGTCGTGCTGGTACTGGCAAGCCATTCTAAACGTGTTGATTTTGTCAAAGTAGCACGAGCATAAACAGCACAGACCTAGTGCAAAAAATAACTATATGAAGTACTAGTACTGCGCCCCGCGGTTTTACCCGCGTAAGTCTCGATCCCGTGGGAATATTGGGATAAAAAGTAGCCTATATGTTAAGCCAGCCAGTCAGCTACGTCCATACAAAATTTTATCAAAATTGGTCCAGCCGTTTGAGCGTGAAAAAGTAACAAACACACACACACTCACAAACTTTCGCCTTTATAATATTAGTGTGATGTTACGGAACCCTTCGTGCGCGAGTCAGACTCGCACTTGGGCGATTTTTTTTACAATTTGCAGGTCTGTGTCAGGTTGCATCTTGATCAAAATAATAGGTTGGGGAAAAAGTTTCTTCGCATTTTTTAAGAAAATTCAAAACATTTTTTAATATACTTTATTTACATTTAACCAAAGTATGTAGGTACCATTTTGTTCGATAACTTTTTGCCATTTTGTAGGTAGGGACATGGTCCCATTGCTATAGAAATTTTGGGACTTCTGATCAAAATACCGCGACAAGTGGTTTTGGCAGTCCTCTCGTGATGTTAACCTGAGACTGCCTAAAGAATTCTGAAGAGACCGAAACAGGTGGAAATCTGAAGGTGCAAGGTCACGACTATACGGCGGATGCATTAACACCTCCCAGCCAAACTCTCTTAATTTTTGCTGAGTGGCTAAAGAGGTCTAGCGTTATCATGATGAAAAACCACATCCCTTCTGTTGATTAATTCCGACCGCTTTCTCTCAACTTCTTGCTTGAATCTCATCAGTTGTTCGTAGTAGAGTTCAGAATCGATGGTCCTGCCTGGTGGTAACAGCTCATAATGAATAATGCCCTTCCAATCCCACCACACACACAGCATCACCTTGTTGTGAGTTAACCCGAGTTTCGCCACAGTCTGTGAAGCCTGACCGGCCTTTGACCACGACCTTTTTCGCACGTTCTTGTCGTACGTGATCCACTTTTCATTACCAGTTATTAGCTTCTTCAAAAATGGTTCGGTTTCATTACGTCGTAATAAAGAATCACAAATGAGTACACGGGTCATTAGGTTTCTATCAGTGAGCTCGTGAGGTACCCAAATATCGAGCTTTTTTGTGTACTCAGTTTTTTTCAAATGTGCCAAAACTGTTTTGTGGTCAATTCCCAGTTCTTCAGCTACGTCGTAACTAAAGATATGCCGATCTTGCTCCACTTTGGCATCAAAACCAAAAATGGCATCCATTTTATCCGTAATAGGGCGACCAGAGCGACGTGCATCTTTGACATCAAAATTTCCGGATTGAAAACGCTTAAACCAAATTTGTGCTACTCTCACAGACACTGAACAGACTTTAGGAAAACTTTTGTCTTTTTTTTTTTACAATGTTTGTATATATGTGAGCACCATGTATCTATCACATAATTAATTTATCTCATTGCTTCATTATTAATTCTTTTTACCTATTGTGGTATAGTAGTTTTATTCTAGGTACATCGTCTTCACATATAATTATATAATTGATGTACCAATACCAAATATTGTAAAACATTTTAAAAGAGTAACGGTGGAGTTTCTTGCCCATTCTTCTCCATACGAAGCTACCTTTTGGAAGAGGCGACTAGAATCAATTCTATTTTATTTGTAAATTTTGACGTTCAAAAGTGCCATCTATGTGCCTATTTGAAATAAATAATTTGACTTTGACTTTGACTGCACTAGGTCCATAGACATCGCAAACTTTTTTCGCGGCTTGCGTTGCATTTTTACCTTTTTTGTAGTAAAATTTTAAAATGTATCGAATTTCTTCATTAGATTCACTCATCTTGACAGTACGAAAAACAAATGAAAATCACACATTTTCCTAATTTGAATTTGGAATTATATTCTTTAAAATTTAAACTTTCAATGATACCAAAACCAGCCAGATACAAATAGTATAGCCAAAGAGATTTTATAACAAGTTCATACATACTATAATGCGAAAATACTTTATCCCCAACCTAATATGATTCGCGACTAACAAATATGTAATTAACAGAATTATAATCATTACAATCAATTAGATTTACAACCTGAAAATTTTGAATTTGGCGGGCTACAGCTGCTGATTCACCTTAAAAGGTTTGCTAGATTTTAGTTCCCGCGTTAAAAAATAACATTGCGTACAGAATTACGGAAAATTTCTCAACTACACATATTTAGATAAAGAATGTAGGTATTAACAGTATTTCAGTCACGCTTCTGAGCCTACGATCGTAAGGAAGCGAGTTCACATAAATATTGTCTATGAAAACGATTAAACGATGCCCGAAAAATTGGCGGGAAGTCGTGAAATAAAAAGGTCATTGACCGACAGTAATATAGACAGTATAAAGCTTTGTAAACTGAATATACGTTTTACAAAGATACTGAAGTCTGTTTATTTAATCTAAATATGGTTCAATGAACAATACTGAAGAAACGTGTACGATAAAATGTGTGCAAATATTGCACATTGAATGGTACCTAACTAATTTGCATAGGTACTTACAATGAAACGAAACCTAGCCTGATATTTATTGAATGAGAGATAATTTTCCTATTTGAACAAGAACTGAACATTTTTACTTAAAAGTCTTGTATCATCCCTACCTAATGTTAAAAACAACCTAAGCCTACTCATTTAGGTTATCTAGGTACCTAACTATTTCAAGCATACAATAAGCTCATATAATAAATCATTCATATTTCTTACACACATCTCGAAATAGACATAGACATTAAAACATTAAAAAAAATATTCAAGCTTGGGTACTCACGCATTATTAAACTGGTCTTTCAACGGAGAACCCTGTTGCACAGCGATCGCATACGGCTTCCTCGAGAACTCGTCTCCAACCGACTGAAGATCACAGCTGACCATTACATGGTACTTCACATCAGTAGCGTCTCCCAGCCAGGCGAAACCTTCACTAGAACTCTTGGAATCCCTCACTCTCTGCAATGCTTCTTCAATTGTGTTAGGCAGAACTGCCTCTTCCATTGCTTGCCACATTTTGGAGTATTTATCACTGACTGGGTAGTCCCATACTGCTAGTTTTGCGCGTTCCACCTCTTTTAGACTGTCGTTTAGGCTCATTTCTTTCCATATCCTGGAATTACAGTATTTTTATTTTAAAAATGGCCAGAATTTGCTGCCAGCACCAAAAAACAACATGCAAATAGGTTGACAATTTTTTTTCTTTTTTTTAATTTCATAGGTTTAATGTCACTTATTTCGTTAATATTATCACTACACGGTACGTGCACCGCTTGAAGTCACGACGCTTTTGATTAAAACGACAAAGTGCATAGGTATTTTAAATTGAGTCGCTATAGTTCATTTCACCTGATCGAAAACGTCTGCGCTCAAAATTATACCTACCTACTGCGCTTTGAGACAATAGCTCGTTAGCCCACATCAATATTCATTGCACCGTTTGTATTCAAAATAAAAATAAAAGAAACACATAGTCTCAATGGACGTTAAAATGGACTCATTATTCTTTTCACAGTGACGCGGAAGCAAAGTTTCGGAATAATGATTATTTCAAATTTTCAAGGCTTTTGAAAAAAAAACACAATGAGCATTTCCAAGTAAAAAAGGCGGGTAATAACCTCGTGACGATGCCTACGTCATTTGTGGTTATTTAGTAAATCTCACGGTTTGGTAATTTTTAAGCTATCTTTAGAGCGCTCTTTATTTCGGACTGAATAAAGTAGTTCGTTTAAGAATTATTTAGTGGTATCTAATGAACATTTTGTTAAACTGCGCCGACTCTAAATAACTTGGGAAATGGGCAGGAGGATACAATATACGATGTGAAGAAACTATTCATTCATTCCGTATATTCGTAATCATGTTCTCTGAAAACGCAGTGAGGTGAGGTGTCGACGTGGGATTGGCCGATTGGTTCGTGCACTACCTATATTTAGGATTATGTTCTATGCATTCATGATAAGAATAGGAATAAGGGGGGCCTTGACCCCACTGACTAACTTCACTTGGATGAGATCATGAGATGCACGTTCTATAATAGTCTTCCCAAACCAAATTCAACAGAAGTCAATCTGACAGGAAAAAAATCACAACTTGAAAACAGAATAAGTAATTTTTATTTTTAATTCTTTGTCAAAAATAGAAGTGACACTGGGTGTCTCGCACACATTCATAACCCAGTTCAACCAAACTACACCTAACTAAGTGCACACAACACGTTTACGAAACCGGTCTCACGTCGCTGTCTTGGTTTTTTATTAGGGTTCCGTAGTCATAAAGGAACCCTTATAGTTTCGCCATGTCCGTCTGTCTGTCTGTCCGCAACTTAGCTTAGAGCATCGTAGTACTAGAAAGCTGTAATTCGGCATGGATATACATATTAATCACGCCGACAAAGTGGCAAAATAAAATCTTAATTTGGGTTTTTTTTTAGGTTACTGCTCCTACACGTAGTAGGGATATTCGTTTTCTCGTCTATCCCATTGTGGTGTCGTTAGAAAGGTCGTTAAAAAATATTGCGAGTGTGTGAAAACTATTTTTCGATTCAGGGATCCGTTTGCGAAATATTAAGCTTTAAAGTGCTGATTTTTGTTAGAGTTCAGTGTGTCCCCCTGCCAGCTAAATGGTTGTTTTTGGATATGTGAAATAATTCACGGCAATAGTATACAAACAAAGTTAAAAGGAAACTATCACAGCTAAGTAGGCTTTAAAAGTTAACGAGTAATAGTCGATCAACTTACATTTGCAGTTAGAATGTATGAAAAAACATGTTTTTCAATTACATTGTATGATGTTACATCACTTATTTGTCGCGGGTATTATTGAAGTGTTTGTCAGAACGATTTATTTATACATATTTAATGTTGCACGCTTGTTTTCTCTTTCTGATGGGCAGAACTTGAATTAAGATTACCTTGGTTGTATCCAAAGTTGATATCTTGCGCCTTTTGTAAACAATGGCCAAGGTAAGCCACAGTTCAACGTTCATGTTGGCTGTCAAAAGTAGCTGAAGTGGGCCATTTAAAGTTTGTCAAGCAAGCATCGACTGATGAATCCACATAACAGCAAATGACTATAGATTGTAAATATTTCTCTATGGACTCAGTTAAAAATTAAGGTAGCAATCAGCGGGAAAATAATTATCCACACTACCAGTAGCCAAATCGGTTTCATTTTGACAGTTCAACAATATTCATCCATCTTTACATACCAAGACCCCTCCGAGCTTTGGAAAGTATGGTTATTATTTGTAGATCTTTGACAGTTGTTACGGATCTTCATAAGCCCGAAAGTCTGACAACCAGTCTTACCAAGCGGTATCGTGTTACCCAGTAACTGGGTTGTAAAGGTCAGGTAGGCAGTCGCTCCATGTAAAATACTGGTATTCAGCTGCACCCGGTTAGACTGGACAAAAGCAGAGTATTTAATAGGCTTTTAGAAAGAAAATACGTTTATTTGCGGTAAACATAACGCAAAGACATAAAACCCAAACACGAAAGAACAAGTTGAGGGAAAATATGCGTCACATTCACGCAAAACGGCCATCGCTCAGCATAATGCTGCGACCCTATGCTAGACAGAGCCCCAGCGCTGGTTTTCAGCGACAGCCGCTTTTGTCAAAGAACCAATGATATAGTGTGTAGATTGATCCATATTATTATAACAAACTATATAACTACTAATATAACATTTTATAGGCGAAAGTAACACTGTCTGCTAACGTCTCACCCCCTTTTTTTTTTGGGTGGGGCATTATCAAATAACTTCTCCCGCTCTGGGTGGAGCGGGAGGGCGTGTCAGACTTTTACTGACATAAACCCACCCGTGTTCCTTCAGATGCCTGTGTGCCAGGGCCCCGATATCCCTTTCAGACAAACTCGTAACCCTGGCAGGGACGTCTCACCCCTAAATCACTGAACCAATCACGTTATGAAATTTGACAGATATATATCCGGGGACTTGGAAAAGGACATTAGGCTACTTTCATTCCGGATAATGTATGAAAAACTTGTGCGGTCGTTGGAACCCCGTCAGAACGAAGTTCCTTGCGCAATACTCGCACTCACACACACACACACACACACACTCGTATGCAATAAAAAGAGAAAGAGAAAGTCGCATGGATAGGGTATAACGCATTTTCGTTACGTGACGATTTCTACCAGTCAACTCCTACCGCAGAACTTCGTTCCAAAAATGAAGAAATATAAAATACAAACAGACGCAGGCGCGGGCAACCGCCAGTATAAAATAAAAACACAAGAATGATAGAATAAATTGCTCTTTACAAAGGCCAGTAAGAGCATTTTCTTCATTAGATGTAGCTATTTCTCTCAATAGAATAATAGAAACCGACTTCAGTCGCTTATCTTTCTCGCGAGCCGTAAGAACAAGAGAAGTAGGTCACTAGTACTGTACTATGCCTACATATGAGCGATAAACAAGCTCATATCACTAGTTGTGGTCTATCGTAATCAGTGAATGTGTTACATCATTGTACTAGGCAACTTTACTTCTGTATTAATTCGTTAGGGCTGGCTTTAACACATTTTCGGTAGCTTTCATATATTAGGATAGGTATATCTGCGGATTTTATTTAGCAAACATACACGACGTACCTACTAACAGCGGTCAAACAATGTTACGACGAATTTAGTCTTCCGAACAGTGCCCATTATTTTCTTTGCTTTCAATTTAATGTTTAGGTCACAACAGCTTCTCAAAATTAGTCAAGAGTTCAAGACATATCCTTCGGGGGTAAAATACAGACTTACCTAGACCTAATCGGACCTTTTTTATGTAACTATAAACCTAAACTTAGTAGTAATAACAGCACCCTAATCGCCTAAGCCAATCACCATAAGTTCAGCTATTTGTCTGCTGAACAACGTAAATAAGGTAATGAATGTCGTTGAACTGTCAAAATGACACCCATTACAAGTGTGTGTTACGCAATTGCACCACTGGCCGTTACTCTTGCTTCCACTCCAACATGGTAAACCTATCGTGTTGTTCGTGTATTGAGAACGTCCGGTTGCTAATGAGCGCATGACCAGTTCCTTTAGCCGTGACCTGACTGTCTTTTTTGGTGCCCCGCGCAGCGAGTGCTGTTTGACCTTCGTGACACCTAGTCCAACCAGTAATCGAGTGTATATCTATGCAGAAAAATGCAGCATAAAGTTGTATTGCATAAACTTTTGTGCTCTGGGCATCTAAATCCGTAACAAAGTCAAAGTCTTTCAAAATGTTTTACAATATTTGGTATATCACCGTATGATTATGAAACATCGTTAGTTTATGATTATAATCTATCCATGGCAAACCGACAAATTGTGAACTGGTGTCAAACTTACATGTGACGAACGCACCTTGCGCTAATAGTAATAGTAAAAAAATTTAAATAGTAAAAATATTATGGTACTTTCTTCGACCAACTCGCCTGAAGTCGCGAATGTTTGTTGGTTTCTGACTGATCTGTACGAGTTAATTTTATCGAGCAGTTCTCGCGCCAGCAAAATATTGAAATTAATGTACCTGAGAACAAAGCGGAAAATTTGGTGAGGACAGTTGCGCAGATAGGGAACGCGGTAGCAAGCGTGATCAGAGAAGAAGACATACTGTCTGCTCATGATCATACTGGCCGTGCGAATGCGCAAACTAGGCCCCGATAATAGTAACCCTAGAGCAGTTGTTGTAAAACTGCGCACCACTCAGTCACGGGATGACGGGACGTTATCTTAACCTCGGTCATGAACTTCAACAAGGCGCACCCTACTGAAAAACTAATTCGCAACACCTAGGGTATGGCGGTGCCCTCAAGCCTTTATATGTGTCTGAACATTTGTCACCCCCTAACAAACAAATTCATGCGGCTACTAGAAAGGCGGCAACTGCAAAGGGATACAAATATGTGTGGGATCGTGACGGTAAAATTCTTATAAGAAAGGCTGATGGAGAGGCTAAACACATAAAAAGCCTGAACGCTGTTGCAATACTGTAACCTTCAACAACAAAAAACCCTGCTACAATACCGTACATATACAACAACAATTCAACGTCTACTACCAAAACTTAAGGGGTATGAAAACAAAATTGAACATGATTGAATTATCCACACGGTTACGCAATTACGATGTTATTATCGGCACAGAGGGTTGGCTAGATGATAGCTTATGTGATCCTATTAATTGTTTGCTGCACCGGACGACGTCAATACGTCGGCGCCGGCTGTCGCTGAAAACCAGCGCTGGGGCTCTGTCTTGTATAGGGTCGTAGCATAATGCTGAGTGATAGCCGTTTTGCGTGGATGTGACGCATGTTTTCCTCAACCTTTTCTTATTTTTGTGTTTATGTTCTTTTTTGCGTCATGTTTACCGCAAATAAACGTATTTTTTTTCTTTGATGGCGAAATATTTGACTCTAGGTACAACGTTTATCGTAGAGACAGAGCATCTACCGTGAACAGCGGCAAAAGAGGAAGAAGCGTGTTGATTGCTGTTTTGAAGTCAATAGACTCTGCCCGGATGTCACAGTGGGAAACAGACATTGAAAACCTATGGGTAAGACTGAATAACTGTCAAAGGGAAAAAATGCCAAAACTTAAATATCTGCGCGGTTTATCTTCCCCCTCCAGTTCAACATCGTACACTAGACTCGTTCCTTGAACGGGTCTCCTTTGTCATCGACTAAACTGGCGACGAAACCCTCATACTACCGGGTGACTTTAATCTTAGTTTCATCAACTGGGAAATGGACAAAATTGATGAACCCATTTGGTCGGGGAGCCCTGGGGCCCTAGTCTGCTATTTTTATAAATTCAGTCATTCCAACACGATCCCATTGTCATGCCATTGTCATTTTGCTAAAAGTTCGTAATCTGGTAAATTCATAATGGTCGATCATTTTCTTTGCAATTTCTTTCAATGTAGTGTCAGTGGCCGACCATTGGAAAGTCATAATGACGCCATTATAATAGTAGATTACCAAACCTGTCAAAATCAACAATTATGAAATCAATGATCGACCATTCTGACACTCTTGTAATAGCAGACTTGAGGCCCTGGCTTAGTTACTGCGACCAATTCGGCTACCGCCGAGACCTACCGATCTGGGACAGTTCACAATTTTACGGGTAATAAATCGGACAGATTATGATCCCTGTCGATAAGTGCAGGTGTGCTCACAATTTGACGACTTGACATTGATAGATTATAAACTACCGAAAATGAATGCATTCTAATGTACAGTTCACAATTTTTCGATGGTTTAGGTATAATCTCGCTAGATAAATTATAAACTAACGGTGCTCACAATCTTAAGGTCACATAAACATTAATTAGGATATGTGAAGACGAATTATATGTGTTGGTAATAACTAGAGGCTATTCTTATTTCCCAATTTAACATTTTCTTTCTACGGCAAAAGCGCGGGTACCGATCAAGATGGCGTCCGTATAAATGTTGCACGTCTACAAAACTCTAATATTGTATTATTCTACATTTACAGCTTCCATCCATTATCAAAGGATCAGTCTTTATTATAAAAAAAAATATATATATGTTAAATTCGCCTTTTAAGGCATTTAGACGTGCTCACGTGCCTGTCTATGTCAAGTCCACCTAGGGGCCTTGGAAGTGCTAATTACTACACAGTGACAGAAGCGTAAGCTGTTATTTTTTATACAAAATTATATCTTTCTAGTTTAAGTAGGTCTGCTCTGGTAACTGGCAATTAATACACAATAAGAAGGGTCTTATTGTCCTCGAAATTCAAACAAAAGTTTTATAACTTAAATCTCTGACGTAACAAGGATGAAATCGCGATCGATCATTTTGAGTGTGCTTAACGTGTTGTCTTTAGTCTGATAAACAAAAGTGCATAGTGTCTGACCGATTATAAAGTGGAAAATACAATTAGGTAAACAATTACGTGCCCCTGAACATGTAAATCAACATGATTTCAGTGCCAAAGTCCCACGCGTTAATTTTTCGCCTTCCTGCCTCCAATCGAATAAAGTTGCTAATTTTAACAATCGAGTTGAATGACACTTTAATGTTTCATCGTAGATTGAGATCCGAAAAACAATGATAATAAAAACTCGCTTCTTATCACGGAGTTCACCAAATTAAATGAAAGTGACTGTGCCGTTTGACCGATAAGAAATGATAACGTTTAGTATGCTATACAGGCGTACAACTGGACAAATAAAAGATTACGTGGGGTTTTCTAAACGGGAACGTATTTTGCATCAAGATTATTTTAGGGAAAAAATGCAATTATGCCAAGATTTTCGGTTAAGAGGAGACGTAGGAACATCATACAAACGTTGTTCTCCCCAAGAACTCAGTAAGATCTCCCGACCTAGATCAGTCAGACATGTGTAGACTACTGGGATACCACAGTTCCGTTGACTGTATCTCTGAAATAAACCCGCATTGCTATTTTACTAGCACTCTAGACTCTAGCGCGACGATTTTTCACTTTTTCCAAATACCTATGTCAGAAGAAAACAGATCTCTTTAGTTTAGACAAGCACTGCGATAACTTCAAGCCAAGATAAATAGTAAATACTAAATCCATGCATCGAGCTAAGAGAAAAATAAATAACATTTCTTTTTGCGAATTTTTACTGGCAATCTTTGAAAATTTAATTACAGTTTCACCGTCGAATGAGGTCGCATGCATTATTTCTTTTAAATCTGTTCAAATAGTATTGTAGTGAATCATTGTAGGCCTAGTATCCTCATTCAGACACGCTAGGTAATCTAAAATGTAATTTGGGAAGTAGGTTACCCATTGTCATGTGATAATAAATTAACAGTTTATCGTATGTGCGTAACACTATTTTGGAAAATATAATTAAAACACGCATGATTGTTTAACCCATTTTTCCTCGTAGATAATTATACCAAGGATAGAATGCACAAAGAGCGGCAGTTTTCGTGTAATGGAGAATTAAATAATGTTATGAAATGGGTATTACCCATTTCCCACATTCCGTTTAACTGATAGCTAAAGGTAATCCGATGAGGGTTGTGATATTGAATTACTTGAATCAAAATATTTGTTTTATTATTTATTGATTATTTATTAAAACTTTATGCACAAGTAAAAAGTACACTGTACAAAGGCGGACTTAATGCCTGAGGCATATTCTACCAGTCAACCTTAAACCAACCAATTTTAACCTGCCCTATCTCTAAGTTTTAGATAATATAGCCCATCTAATCTACCTAATAATAAGGAGGTGCAATAGCTAGGTACAATAATGTTACACTTTTAAAGACAATTTTTCTTTAAGTACTTCTTTTCTCTTCTATTTTTATTTCAGCTTGAGTACATATAGTTTTCGATGATTTTTTTTTGTTGGTATTAAGTGGCATAAGCTAGCTAACATAATTAATTATGGCAAATAATTTAATTTAATGTTTTGTGTTGCGTAATGTAAATTATTTTACATACTATTGTATAGAATCAAGTTTTCCTAACTGAGAGCAGTGATGGCCCAGTGGTAACGGCACCGACTTACGAGTTGTAGGTTCGAACCCTTTTTTTTTTTTTTTTTGGGTGGGAAATCATCAAATAACTTCTCCCGCTCTGGGCGGAGCGGGAGAGCGTGTCAGACTTTTACTGACTAAAACCCACCCGTGTTCCTTCCGTTGCCTGTGTGCCAGGGCCACGATATCCCTTTCGGACAAACTCGCAACCCCGGCAGGCATTGGTCCTGACGGACCCCGTCAATTGGTGCTGACATCTCTTTGAGGCGCGCGTGGAACACAACGCGCCGTCGACCCGGGCCTGGTCCTTATCGGACGGCGAGCTACCCATCGCTCACCGTCCGCAGGCCCGCGCCTACGGTAAATAATAAAATAAATAAATAATTTCATCACCACTGCTCTCAAAACGGTGAAGGAAAACATCGTGAGGAAACCAGCATGTCGTAGTTCCAAAAATTCACCGACATCTACCGATCCGAAATAGGCCCGCGTGGTGGATTACAGCCCACTCCCTCTCATCGAGAGGGGGGGCCCGAGTCCCAGCAGTGGGAACATTATAGGCATTATATGTAGTGTTTTTTAGAAGTCGGTTGTTTTTTAATGTATTTTTTTTTATTTTTCACTTTTTAGTGGGTCAGTTTTTAATTTATCTAAGTTACAATAGCCGAATGTAACTGCTCATCACCTTTTACAAAATATTTTTTCCCGATGCTGGGATATGTTAATCGTTGAGGAGTTCTCCTGGTAAGAACCAGGAGAACTGCCACTCACCATATGTTTTGTGACGAGCATAAATTGCTTAGCAACTATATTAAAGTTCCTAATCGATCTTTTTTTTTTTTTAGGTATGGCATCTCGCAGTTGACCTTGAGAGGCTTAACCGGTCTTTCCTGTGGCTGCCCTAAGGTATTAGCTTAAAGCCTCCAGCCAGGAGCGTAAATACATATAAGTATTATAAACTAAACGACAGCGCTCTAAGGGCACCCCCTGTGGGGTACGAACCTCGGCTTAGGGCGTAGTTGGGGAAAAACAGCAAGTTGGGGACGGGCTGGATCGAAAGTTCCTAATCGATCGAATCGCAACCCGTTAAATACATTATAAGTAGATATTATTTTGTTGTTCCGGTGGCCATCTGGGATCTTCATCATCTATTCCACTTCACCAAATGGTGCTTTCCGAGAGCAAATGCACGAGTTATTATAAAAAATACCGAAATCTCTATAGGTGTGCCTATAAAATTTGAGGATTTCCCTCAATTTTCCACCTCGGAGGCATACCCTTTCAGACAAAAAAACTATTTTCCAAATCGGTCCACAATTGACGGAGAAATCAGTGATCATACATATATAAAAATAAAAATAAACTCAGCCGGACATTTATAACCTCCTCCTTTAGTCGGTTAAAAATTCAAGAACCACTTGAATACTCACTCATAGAACTTCTCCTCGATATTGGCCATCCTTTGGAAGTAAGTCATGGCCGCGGACCCGTTGAGAGGAGCATACTGTATCTTGTATTGTTTAGACAAGTCATCAAGAGACTCGATAGGCGTATCCAGGCGGGAAACTGTGAGGAAAGCGGCTAAGTTCGCCGTGTACGATGCGATTATTATGAACCTGTGGGAAAAGTCGAGAAGTATTAAAGTTCAATTTAAGGCTCGTACAGACAATGTCGCGTGACGCGACACACGTAGAACAATTTTTATGAAAATTTTATGGAAATTGTTCTACAATTTCTACAAGGTCTACGCGACAAGTCGCGCCGGTCTGCACGAGCCTTTATGGTCGATTTTCGACAGGATTATAGCATCAGTGAAATGTCTGAGCGACCTCAGGTTTTGGGTCAATACGTGAGGTCAAATTCGTCACTGGGCAATTATTGATAACTAACAATAGAAATCGAAACCATAGGGTCTCGTTTCTCGACCTTCAGGCTCCACAAGAGCTTCTCTTTTAATCGCAACTCGCTACGAAGTCTCCAAGATGTGCATGGCTTCCACTAGGCTAATTTAAGTCTATCTACATTATCTAGCTCTACGGAAATGATTCCCATAACCTATCATTATAATTATCTTACCCAAACAGCCACCAAGTAGCTGCCAACAGACGTCCAGACAAGTTCTTTGGCGCTTCACCACCTCCTTGCGGAGTCAGAGAAGTCATGCAAAACCATAGACACTCCTTTAACGTGAACTCCCTCTTTTCCTCGTCCTCTTTGTACTTCTCTCTGTTATTCTGATAGCTGTATGGACTCCATTTGTCGAACACCCACATTAAAAAACTGGAAGGAAACTGGGCTTCAATATTTTGAGCATTGGTAATGTTATAAAATAGCCGTGAATGTTTGTTTATTGTAAATAAGGAAATAAGTAACTGGAACTTCCAGAATTTAGTCCGATTGAACATACAAATATTTCACACACTGCATTATTTAGGACATCATTATGAAAACTACCGTCGTCGTAATCTATTCATAGGTTGTTCCTATAATACTACGGCTACATTTTCGCAATAACGCTAACTAAACTACGTGCGCTCTCTCTCGCACAAACCCCTTGACGGTTATTCCCAAAGTACTCCAAAAAGAGTTCCCAAACGACTCCATGAAAAATATAATATTTTTAATTAGGTTTCATTCTACTCCATGATAATATTAAATGTTCTCAATCTCAAAGTACTCCACTCCATTTTAATCAAAAAGCTAATTTAAATATGTACCGGATTTCTTTTAAGATTTTTTGTGACTGACTGTAATGAAATATATGTATTTTATAGGTAATTATGTAGTAGTGGCGAAGGGTGATTTTATAAGAGAGATAAGCCGGAGCAATAAAATATTTTCTATATAAAATAAACTCCTCCTGACGACGTCTATTTTGTATAGAAACTGAACTCACAGCAAGCCGGACGCGCCTGCTAGTTATTTTAGAGCAAAATGCTCTGTTGTTAGGATATAAAGACAAAAGTGTAATGTTTTAATTGTATGGTGTATTAAGTACCTACTGTGTGATTATACATATTATTTGGCATTATTAAACACTACTGATTGTGCCATTTTTCAATGACGATAGTGGTTGTGTTTCGAATTTCCGAAGGGAAGCCGGTAGGAATCGTGTTATACGGTGGTTTCGCCACTGTTATGTAGATGGAGCAGTTTGAGAATTTATAACGAATAATCGGTGGAGTACTTTGAGAATAATTCCAGATACCTATGGAACAGAATGGGAACAAAATAATAAATATTTTTAAATAATAATAATTCCATGGAGTAATCGGGAATTAATGTATGAGATTCTTATCTTTTTAGAACTAAAGAATGGAGTAGTTTGGGAATAACCCCCCTTGACGTCTCGCTGTACAACAGAGCGCGCGAAGTATAGTTCGCGTTATCGCGACAATGTAGCCGTAGCATTAGAAAATTAACTTGGGTACCAACTTTAAAAATAATAAGGCATAGATTAAATCCAAATAGATTCAGAAAAGAAAAACAGTCTTCCTAGCCTAAACAAACGTGAGTCCACATAATAATTTAGTATTATATCCGCTAGTCGGCAAAACAATACTTACTTATTTGTGTCAGATTCAAACTAACGTTATCAACTATATTACAAGTGTGTGTGGTTTTCAGTCCCGTTAAGTTCGTATGAAATCATTAGGTATGTGGACAAAAATAGCAAAGATTTAGGTCGACTTTTCCTCGTTGAACTAGCACAGATTACTTAATCATTCGTTATGGCACGGTCCTCGTAATATGCAGTGCGTAAGTATGGGCCAGTTACTATAGCCATACAATGATAAAAACCTCTTTGCAGCTGTTATTTTTTTTTAAACCATAAAGCAATTATCAAAAAGTTGCACAATTTACTTATTATCTAAATGTTCTGAAAAGTCTGTGGTTCTGTCCTCACTTCAAATTCTTTTTGCAGTTGTTCAAAATAAAAATAATGTTGTATTACAAATAATGTCTAAAGTCTTTATTTTTCTCTTGTTTACAGCATTTATTTAAATGTTTGTCACCATTTTTGTTTAAGTACAATACATTGATATTCAGAATACCACTGTAATGTTCCCCATTATGTACGAATAAGTACCTACATACTTCCAAAATGTTTCAGCGATACGTACATAGGTAGGTACTACATATAGCTGGTAAGTTCGTGATGAAACTAATTTTCATTCCTAAGTCTAGAATAATAAGGTTGAAAATTGTAAGGCTGAATTTTCGGAAATACTTGTTGCTATGCGTATTCATTTTACTTTAGTATTTCATTGAAACTGTGACTAATTTTTGGACGCATAACGACCAAAGCAAAAAAGATCGTTGCGCTTCGGAAATTCAATTATCTTTGGAATTTAAGTATTTTTCTGTAAAGATCTTTGTTTTGTTTCAAAGACTTTTGTAGTGTTAACCAAAGGTAGGTGTAGTCTTCCTGTATTTATTGTTTATATAGCTATAGGCATTATTTGTTTTTTTCAGTAATATCAACTATTCTACTATTATATTATTCAACTATTTAATTATCAGCAGGCAGCTAAGTACCTATGTAGTCAAGAAATGCTACCTAATAAATAAAAGTGCTTGCAATGTTGTGAAAGACTCAGTTAAGTAGGTACCTATAGGTAGGTACAGGTGGATTTTTGAGATGGGGCAGTAAGGACAGGTCCTTTAAGAGCGGCCAACCCGTCATACTTTTCATACAAACCCTCGTACGTGATTATGGCGTTGTAACACATCTTTCTTTGAAATTTTAGAACTAATAGGTATCTTCTGCACTATAACTAGGTTTCTATGCAAGCAAAAAATAAATATTTGGAGAAACGAATTCAGTAAGTATAAGCCTGCAAAAATTTACTTTTATGCACATATTTTACCTGAACTTTGGCTGTTCATAATGTACTCATAAAATAATATAAAGTAAAGAAATCATCGTGATAGAAACCTCGCACATGTACCTAATGGAGATTCTAAATGATAAACATTTATTTCTCAAACTTGTAAAAATATTGCAAATACACGTATTTCCTGGATCAAGTTTTATGTTTCCGCACACTATTTTTCGTTCAATGTTATCGCGTTCTCACTTGCGCTGGACGAAACAACAAACTTTTCGATCATGCACGCGTTGACGATAGACGGACCGGGAAGGGCCCTCTTAACCGTTGTCGCTACAAGAAAACTGTCTCAGGAGGGGGAGGGTCCTTAACCTTTTGAGATACTTTCGTCTGGAAAAGAATTATATTTTTATATTTTTTTCAAAAATGTGCAGGCTCCATGAAAATGGGCAATTTTCACAAAAACTTTTTTGATGCCAATCGATCCTATGATATTGTCTCTAAAAAGTTAAGGACAGTCTACAAAAACCGTTTTCCAGCTACAACGCGGTTAAGGCCTATCTGCCCTGTCTCAAAAATGCACCCTGATACCTAAACAGTCTACCTAACTAACCTACCCTTAAGCAAGACTAAAATCTATGATCGATTATTGTAACATAAACCTACAGACTTCATGATCAAGAGAACATTCTAGAAATCTTATACCAACCACGTAAATCCCTAATGTTACAAGACCAAAAGTCTAATTAATTAGGATTCCCTAGGCACGTGCAATATTTATAATTGTAGCCATATTTATAAATAAATAGTAACATCGGCGTATACATGTGGCGGTAGGTCCATCATTTGACCTCGTTCCATAAAATCAGATAAGAAATAATGGAGGCAGGTGGGCACGTGGGCACTGCCCCATCGATCGCTTATGTATCGTAATAAATGTCAAAACGTCATGGAGGAACGCCCGTTTTCATATTATACAGGGTCAAATTAAATGGTAGTTTAGATAGCAACTAAACACGATAAAATAAAAATTAAAAAGATTTGATGATTATTTTTGGGGTCAACGCCCGTTATTTGTGTTGTCACTGGAAGTATGAGGTGACAAAATCTGTTTTATTTTTATTTTAACGTGTTTAGTTATCGATACCCATCATGTCTGTGAAATTTACACAAAAAAAAACTGTTTTTTTTTTTGGGCTGAAGACCACAAAAGAATGTTTTCGTTTATTTTTTTATTTTATCATGGTGATACTCATCACGTCTGCGGAGTTTCACTAGCTAATTTAATTTGACCCTGTATACGCCACTTTGTAACTGCTTTAATAAAATACTGGTTTCAAACTAAATTCGCACACCATCTCTCTCTTTCGTGCAAAAAGGACAGGGATAAAAAATAAGGTCACCCCGCAAAGAATTCGGAAATTGTAAAATATTGTGAAGCATAGTTGTGCTGGGAACAGGTTTCTGCAACGCAAAAGTTGACCGGATGATGTCATTGGATTACCTGGTAAAGAAATATGCAGCCAGTATCGATAGCCAAACGTCATTCTCCAGAACAGTTAGGAATTTGAACAGGGATGTCGGAGTTCTCGGCAGTTTCATCATTATTGTAATCCCGACCAAATCGTAGTACGGTACAGTGAAGTCAACGACATTTTCTCTTTCAGCCATGACGGACAGCGAAGACAGCCCTATGTCTGCTTTCTTATCAACGAGCTCTTTTATAATTCCGTTCCAGTTTCCATTCTCGTCCATTATGCCGAAGTTACCGTCCGGCGCCAAAGATATTTCATAATCGAATTTAACGATTTGCCGAATCTCCTCGATGAGGTCGATACAATAGCCCTTGTAGCCTTTAGGTGATTCTTCGTCGCGTATGATAAACGGCTTTTGCTAGAAATAAATGGGTTTCATAAGCATGGCTAACAAAATTGTGCGTTTCTTATCAAAATTCAAGACGAACCTAAGACAAGACTGACACTGTTGTTTGAACAGGTTGTTGTTAAGTAAACTGACAAATTTTTATCAAGTTGCCAACAGAATTTTAAACAATAGCGGAGTTCATTTACCTACCTCGACTGTGACGATTCTGTACACTAGCTGGGCGGAGTAATTACTCATGTTATTGGGATCAGTCAAGGTTAGGTTCGAAGATAGGCCAGCTTTCCAGGAACCCAGCGAGTGGCTACTTATAGAAGCCCCATCTTTGACCGTGATCGCGAGTAGATCTGTGCTAAATTCCATGTAGCTTCTTCCATTCATGGGGTCATCTTGCGGAATAAAAAACGGAGCATATGTAGGCGTCTCTTTTATCTGTGAAAAAACCAGTGGATCGTAACGTAGCCGGTAGTAATCGAGCGATTAAATTAAAAAACCGTTTCAGCCTAAATATGTCAACGCACCTCTTGGAACGCCGTTTTAAGATCCAAGGTCCTGTTTGGTGTATTCTTGCCGTCGTAGTCGTCGCATGTTATATATTTCATGTCGTTTGGCCACTTGCCAGAGTCCAGTAGTGATCTGGAAATTCATAAGCGTGAACTCTCATGGAATAAGCCAGGATATATTTAGACAAACCACATTGCACGTGGTGAACTAAAGTAGAAACTGGTACACTAGCACAGGAGTATTAAAGGTCATTACTTGATAGTTAAAAACGTTCTCAAAGACAAGTCGAAGTAGAAGGCGGATGTGATTTCTGGCTCGCCGTTCATGCTGTATGTGGTCTTAATCTTTCCCAATCGGTCTCTGCTGTTGGCGTCGGGTGTCGGCCGCATGTGCACAATTGTAGCATTTTTACAACCGCAGCTAATGTCGCCCTTCTCTAATGATAAAGCGAACCATGCAGTTTTCCTCCCAAAATATTGATTCTTATCTGCAGCATCTAGAACATTCTTTATCGTTCTAAGACTCCCAACGATGAAGAAATTCACGATATCTAAGTTCCGAAGACTTTCCAGTTGGGTTTTAATTTCGTTTGCCTCAAAACTCTTCACGGGCGTGATCACGTGTCTCGTCGGTATGTTTTGTAGCAGAGACTTGTATTTGTGGTCCATAACTGTAAACAAACAGTTAAAATGACTTGGTAACCAACAATAAAAATTAACGGATAAAGTTATGCGGGCGCTATCTATACGGTTTTGAACTGGGCACTTGAAAGCCTTGACATAAACATTTAACTTTAGCTCGAATTTCACGCATGACGTGGAAAACATGTCATTATTGATTGATACGATAAAACTGAACGTTTATAAATACTTTTGCTTCATACCCACCAAAGAATTCGTCGAAAATAATAGCAGCGTTTGTAATGTCTTGTTTGGTGACGACAGCTCTGATAGCTTCTGGTAGAATATCAGCTGGGGGCATGACTTGCAGAAGGAACCTTGATTGGTTAGCATTCAGACTCCTCCATTGCCTCAGGTCGCCAACTTGACCAAACGACCCGGATATGGTTGGCAAGCCCAAAGCTTCTGTGAACGATTTAATGGTTTCCGAACCCACGCCAGTCATTGTAAAGTCGAGAACAACGTGAGGAGTCTTTTTCGCTAAGAGCATGTCATTGTACTTTCTGCAAACTAAAAATGGTTGAATCAAACATAATATCTTTAATCTAAGACTGTTTATTATCGGATATTTAAGTCAATGTTAAGGCTCGTGCAGACAGGCGCGATATCGCGGGCGTGACGGGTGCACTTTCCATGAAGTTTTCATAGAAATTGTGCTAATACTAACTAGTGTAGCGTCGCGCCTGTCTGCGGGGCCTGTAACTGGAGAGATACTTATTTGTGATGCATACAGATTTGCATGTGTTTATCACGGCAATTGACACTCCATGAATGTTACATGACTGCAACTATGGTAGGTATCGCAACAAGTCTCTATAATATTATGTAGGTAGGTATTTGGAAATATTCTTACCATTCTCCAAAAAAGCCTTAGCATCCGTCCTGTTGCCGACAACAATAACGGGATCCACAGCAAGACCCAAGCTTGGGTTACGTCTCACATACTCCTTCGCTACTTCAAAAGCCTTTTCAGCCAAAGCATTACTCTCCTCGTTAATCAGTACTGGAAATGCAACCGGGAATTTACAATATAAATAAGATGTCTATTTAAAAAAACGTTTATTTTCATACGTCTCTCTGAAACCAATTTGTTTGTATAGAGTAGTATGATTCATACATAATACCGTACAATTTTGTAAAAATCGTACAGTTGGGAGGCCGAAAACGATACAAAAACTATGATATTATGGAGGCTTGTGCTAAATTAAATAAATTCGTGTCAGTGCCACAAAAAAATATTTTGATTCACATTACTTACAAACATTGATATTTTGCGTAGTTTGCCCGAAAGTGATGCGAACCAAATAGAAAAGAAGAAAAATTGTGAGCGCTGACATGTTTGTTCCCATCACTATTTCATGTCATGCATCGTCACTGCTCCCTCCCAATAACCCACTGACTGATTGCCGAGCTATCTGACCATCAACTGAGGGTGGTTCACCGTTCACCCACTTACTCTGTGTATCGTTTAGTTTCCACGGCAATGCCCGACCTTGAATCGGCTTGTCCTATTGATGTATTGGTCATCAATAAATGTTTGTCCAAGAACATAAACATACAACATAAACTCAATATTACATACCTACATAGGTACTCGTACCTACGTAGTTATATACTACCTATGTTATACAGGTTTCTATGATGTAGCCTTAGTCATTAGGTTGCCTCATCATCTAATACCACTTTACTGTCCGATTACGTCATAGCAGACGTTTATGCGACATGCCCTTTATAAAATTCTCCTTGGTGGCAGAGTAGGAAGGCTATACTAATCAACATTCAGCTCTAACTATAGGTAGGTATCTAACTAGTCACTTAAAACAATGCATACGAAAACAGCGCAATACCTAAAGCCAGTTATTCAAATATTAATTTACTAATTATAAAGGCAAGTTCCATGATTATACAGCCCAAAAATACTACACATACCTACCTAGGTACACGTAGTAGTAGCGTAGGTACCTACCTACTAGGTAGATAAAAAATGATGTTATAGAGACGTTCCTTTCCTTCGAAAATATTGATGCGTCGGTTGAATCAAAACTGGCTTTGGACTAAAAACCAACTGATAAAAAGAGACATAAATAATAAACTGCGCAACAGAAGGCCAATTTTTTACATTCATAATTTTGTTCTCAAGTTATTATTGTGACGTTGATAAAGCGAAAAATCCGGTATGTTTACAATAAGGTAGGTATATGTAGCGAAAACAAAACAATACATTATTTTGATTGGACTATTTTATTGCCAGAAATGTTTTACAAACACTAACTCCACAGTTGAGAGAAGTGTAAACTGTACACTACTTTAAATCTAATACTAAATGTACTTTGAATTAAAAATTATTATTTAAATTGGATACAATCTGAAGAGTTAGTCACAACTGTAAACAGTATTATATCATAGTAAGAACACACAAGTGTTAACTTATTCGACAATATCATGAAGATTCGTTTCCACGAGGGCTATCTTACATTCGAGGTCTGTTACTATCACAATATAAGAAAATAAATAAGAAAAACAGGATATATGAAAAATAAAGTTGTCCATAGAATTACAAAAAAAAAATAGCACACAGAAGTTAGTTATGTCAATATTATGAACTATCACCTTATTTGTCAACTTTGAACTTTAATTAAATTCCAAATTCTTAAAATTAGTGTTACAATGTGAACAATTATTTTTAAATAACGGGCCTTCCCTACCGCACCGGTTGGAATTCACAAGCGTAAAACGATACAGTTACATGAATCAGTTGTTTGTAGGGTCAACGCAAACTTCATCCAACTTGTGAGGAAGTTACTCGATCACACTGAAAACTGTAACCAAAATGTCAAAGGAATGTTCAAATGGTTAAGTAATAATGCCTATGAAATACAAAAATGTGCGTTATTTATCTGCTAACTTAAATTTACAACTGAATTAATTATCTAAACTTTTAATTAATCTTAATATGTATTTACCTAAAATCCTTGTTTTTCGGAAGCTGTTGTATAAAACGCGTCGTTCACAGAACGGATTGTGAATTGATTTCACACTTTGTGAATTACTTTGGCAGTACATTACTGGCGTAATATGTAAACTGATACATGTTACCTTCATCAATTCAATAATCCCCCGCTACTAGTCCGTTCAGATAGACACCAATACTCCAAAAACAGCATACAACACCTAGACCAACTCGTGCAATTATGTTCAGTTCACTGCGATGCACACTGGTCGCCATTGACAGTAACATTAAATTTACAATTTACAGGTACTTCACAGGTAAGATTTAATACAGTGTATTATAAACCTAAACATAAGTGCGGTCTCAAAAGAGCTCAACTCTTTATTGTACACGCAGCATATAAACTGTAAATAGGAACTACTAAGACTTCCTAAGTGTCAGGGTATCTAAAAGTTTGTAACCATCTACACACAACATAATACCTGTATGTGCGTTTGGGTAAGTTCTATTGTATGTCATCTATTGTCTGTAAATTTTGGCATGTTAGGAAGTCCAAGTAGTTTAAGTTTTGTATTATAAATGTAGATATGTATCAGGCTTGAGTTGAGCCCTAATGAACATGGTTGCATTGCAGTAAACTAAGCGAGGTAGTTCGGTAAAAAATTTTAAGCAGCCGCCTTCTCTGCTTCGGCGGGGGGCGCCTCTTCCGCTACTTTCACCTTCTTCTCTGGCGTGGTCTTCTCCGCCTCACCGTTGTCGGCGGAGGCAGATTTCCTCTTCACGCCAGCTTCTTTCTTTTCTGTAAAACAAAATTTGACTGTTAAAGAAACCATTAGTGCTCTAAAAGGAAACATATTTCTTATATTAACATTATAGTTGTAAAGTAAATTAATGTGTGAAAAATGTTTACCTGTGGCATCACCGTTCTCGGTGGCGTCATTGCTCGTGGCGTCATTGCTCTCCTCGGCATCGCCGTTCGTAGCGGGCGCGTCCTCAGCCACCGCTTCGCTGCCGTTCTCCTCCTTGCCCTTGCCATTGCTCTCGGGTGCTTCCGCAACCTTTTTGGCGGGAGACTTCTTCACTGGAGACTCCTTCACCTCAGTTGAGGTGACTTCCTCAGCTACGACGTCCCTGAAAGCATCACAGTTTTAGTGTTATTATACAGCCAGTTAATTTGTTTAAAATCTATTACCGGTACGCGATAAACTTACGATGGGTATTTGACAGTTTACCAAAGAAGTGTTGTAATAACGGCGCTGAATGTCGTAAAATCTTTAATCTGAATACCTACGCACCGTGGCTAAATGCGAAGTGCGCGAGTCAGTAACGGAACATAACAATGCAACAGTTCCACACGCGGGCAATGCTCAGCGGTTAAGTGGGGCGGCATAAAAGGAAAAGTCTGCCGGAACAAAAACAAGTGGCTGTTGCGCAAGGCTGCATGTGGGAAAGTTGCAACATAGGAAACTGAACGTAACCGTGATCACCTTTGCTGAATGAATACGTTACTCGCTCCAGTGGGCTACACTTCACGGAGAGTCCGTAAAGCGTTAAAAATAACTAATGACAACACGCGTCGCCCGCGATAACGTAACCGAACAGCAACCTAACGTAACCGAACAGCAACCTGCCTGAGTTGCAAAACTCGAGGTCTCGGCGAATTCAAAAGAGCGCGCGCTGGCGTCCGGCGACGCTACGCGCCGGCACGCCGCGCACGCAGCGCCATCTTGGATAAAACAAGCGGCCCCGCTCCCGCCGCCCGGCGTGCTTTTAACTTTTCCAGCTCAATAAAATACGCTATAACAGGAAAAACAATCAAATCTAATCGACACTTCGCATTCTCCAACACATAATGCTCCTAGAAGCATCCATTCCGAGGCTCAGAAATCCACTTTAATCGTTTATCAGTAAAATAACATTTTCCCGCGTGTCTTATCTTTGGCGGCGTTTACAAAATATGCATCACCGAACTATCAATAGATATCAAAACAATATTTTGTAACTATCGCACAAATAAACCGAAATTATATTAATGTTAAAACACTATTAAAACACTGTAAATCCACAGAAAACACGAATTTCACACTTATCATAGGAAGCCATTTTGATCACGTTTTCGAAGCCGCCAAAAATATTAAACCGCAAAACTTACTAAAACTGAATGAATTTAACGAAAAAACTTACTTCTTTTCGACGGCTGCGTCTGCCATTATGTTATTTTAGGTTTAGGAGATACTTTTAAATTATAAAGAAATAATTATAAGCACGTGTTACGCACAACGTACAACAATGTTCACCGCACAAACACCGACGACCAAATGAAGGAGGAGGAAGGAAAAAATATATGCGCGACGCCTCGCGCGGGGGACTCGTACAGCGTACTCGATGTGAAGCTAGCTGCGTCTACTTCATGACGGTGAAACAACCATTCGCGATTTACCCTTGCTAGAGAGAGATAGTTATAGATTTTATATTCATATTTAGACAACCTTGAAATCACTCTAGAAACAACAAGAGCAAGCAACACTATACCTTTCTCTTTCTTGCGTGTTTAAAAAATACAATCGTTAATGTTCCAACAAGACATAATATTAAATGGGTATTCTTCTGGAAAATTATAACAATTTATCCGATTTTACGTCTAGACCGTGAACAATTAGCAGAGACTATTGTACTATTACCTACTACGAAACTAACTTTTAAATCTCAGCAATTAAAATTAAGGCTACAAAGTAAGTACCTACAAACTCAAGCTAGGTACAAGTGCCTACATCAATATTTTAGGAAAGCTAATAATGTACCTAGCCCACCTAGGTATCTTGGGCGTAGATTTTTCCACATAAATAATTGTGGAAAGTAACTTTTTGTCGAATAAACACTAGCTTCATTATTTTAGTCGTTACACCACAGAGCACTATATAATATTCGTTACACCACGCACCTTACGTATTTTATTACATGTGTTCCTACCTACCTACATAAACTGGTCGATTGAATGTAGGGACTAGGGACCAGAGTAATTTATGACTGTGACTGTATACCTACCTAGTACCTACGCTTTACTATGAAAGGCATTGGGATTTTTCATTCATGTGTGTAGCGCCGGTAGCGCGTAAGGTCTTAGTTTACTTTGTTTGTACCTACCTAAACTACCTACCTACTAGGCTACTAAGTACTAATAGCCTTCTTAACGTTCTTGTTGCTATTTAATTAATCATTCAGGTAGTAAAGGCAATACAGCTTAACTAGGTAGGTACTTAATGTTAGCTATACCTTTCGATAGTACAGTCTCTGCCCGACACCTTTTCCCCTCTTCTTCTTTCTAAGAGGTAATTAATGCAGAGCTGTACTCACCATACCTTACCCTACCTAGTACCTAGCTAACTATCTATATACAAATGTAATTTGTGCTAACTATACTCAATTTGAAATAAGATTAGATAAACTTTCTACAGTCCGTTTAACCGATTTTGATTTCTATTGCATAGGCATAGGGATGTCATTAAAAGCAAAAACGTGGTTACAATACCAACTGTTTATTACAGCTTACAGGTGGCATTTGTCATGCCACCAACGCAATAGAAGTCAACATCGGTTGAACGGACCGGACTGGAAGAAAAGGTTTATTTAAATGTGTACCTAATCTTATTTCAAATGGAGTATAGGCTCCTGCAATATTTATTTTATCAATAGGTGATGTGTAACAACTTTCCGCTCGCTTTCTGTGTGAAAAGGGACAGGAGTGTGTAACAGGAAGTGATTGCTTGAGCGTGGAATAAGTAAGTACTTTATAATAGCATGGAATTAGTGTACTCATGGAATTAGTAAGTACTATTGTATACATTGTAAGTACCTATAACGCACGCGCGCGTGTATGCATTGTATTGTATAGTGTGTTGGAATTTTGACCAGTGGGCGACCACTATACTCCATTTGAAATAAAATTAGACATTTAAATAAACCTTTTTTACAGTATAGTAATTATTAATAAAATTAATCGAATAAATATTTCAGTACATATCTAGTTTTTTAATTTTGAGGTCAATTTCTGTCGCTGCTCGTCGTTGCTTACTACCAAGCTGTCAAGGTGAAATGATAGGTGATATGTCAGAATGATGTTACACATCATATGCGACTACTGTGAGGCTCGCTCGTTTTTTTTAAACTATATAATCTCCATTTGAAATAAGATTAGACATTTAAATAAAGTTTTTTACAGTCCGTTCATCCGATTTTAACTTCTATTCCGTAGGCATAAGGATGGCATTAAAAGCAATAACGTGGTTACAATACCATGAATACCACCTGTTTATTACAGCTGCCATTTGTCTTGTTACCAACGCAATATAAGTCAAAATCGGTTGACCGGACTGTAAAAAGGTTTATTTAAATTTCTAATCTTATTTCAAATAGAGTATAGGCTCCTGCATTCATTAAATAGTAAAAATTTACGTAGGTAGGAATCTATCTAACAATAGGTAGGTGTTACTGTATTATGTGTCCATGAAATACAATTTGTGCGTGTCGTTTTCGAGAGGTCAACGCCCGATTGTTTCGTCAACCTACCTGTTTTATATGTACCTAGGATTTCTACGAAAAAATATAGGTAAGTACGTAAATAGGTACCTGCCTGCCTACGTATTATTTTAATTTTACTCGCATTTAATTAAAAAATGTTCTAATTACGTGATCAATTCACCACGATGCAATGAGAACGCGTTATTTCCCGCCAACCGCAGTTTGGTTGTGCCAGAAAAGCGTAAGTCCGAATGTTGGAGTCTTGTCCGAATGACTCCTAAAGCCAACATCAGAAGGAAGTTGCAAAACATAGTGCTGTGTTATTTTATTCCTTATTTCAATTACATAAGGACGATAATAGTTTAAACTGGACGCAAATTATAACGTAGTCCCGTGATAGGTCGATGGCTTTTAAAAAGAAATCTTGGCACTACTTGGTGATTTCGTCAGTAATATGAATTCGTCAAGCAGAACAGTTCGTGATCCGATGTATCCAAGCCACGTGCCATCGTGTTACCTACCTAGGTCGTATTTACAGTAATTAGGTTCCTACCGACTATTCCACTATCATAGAACTCAAAATCGCGTTGTCATGGCTTGGCATGGCACATGCATGCATGGGCCATCATCTACAATTCTACATTATTCCATTATCAATGAGAAGGGTGGGATAATTCTTTGAATTTTTTTTTTTATGAAATACAAAAATACGGTTCTCTGAGTCTGATGTCTGATGTCATCGGTTTCGAATGCGCTTCAATAAGTTCGACACCTGTGTTTTTGTTAGTGGCCACTTGACATTTTCGAATAAATTATACCTAAGTAATTTTTAACTTAGAATTTTTACATTTAAGAAACAAGCTTTGTTCTGATCAGTTCAAGGGTTGAGTTTACAGTACTATTTTAACCTTTATCTAGTTGGTTTAAAGAACACATTCAATTGGTTGAGTTTGTGGAATTAGATGTTTTGGCAAGCAGATTGGATTATCGATCTAGAAGTGAATTTAATCTTTTCGACCTTACTACTCAAGGAACAAAGTTTAAAATTGGATGAATTCTATTTAGGATACATTCAGAACATATAAAAATCAAGGTAGGAAGGTTCGTCCCTATGTTACATGTATGTATGTACCTGTGCGGCCTGTGCCTACACACGTGTGTGGGTAGAATTGTGTACTTTGTTTGATACATCCTTTATTTTTATACCCAGCAATATTTTACTATTACGAGTGGACCCCCTCTACCTCAGATTATAGAAAGAAGCTTCGTTCTATAATCTGAGTCCTCTACTTACAAATACAATCTTTATATACAACGTGGCGATTAGGTTATCACATTAAATAGTACAGCGGTTATTACAAGTTGTTATCAGTCTGTTAAAATAATAAAAATAAAAATAGACCTAAAAATAGAAAACTGAATTTTTCTAACAAACTAAATAGCGTAAAAATTGGCAATAAATAATCCACCCTTGATACTACGGCGCACACGCCAAACGACAGTGAGACTAGCGGAGGGTAGGTACTTGCGCTCACGCGCGGGGCGTTATAATACATGATGTTGTTAAATACTAAAAGGGAAAAAAAGGTCTCACGGGTAGAATGTTAACTTTTATTAATTATTTTATTTATGTATGCTTAAAATACGTAATGTAGAATACGTGGTTTGAATTAATGTGATAACCTAATCGCCACGTTGTATAGTACTTACAAATTCCATGTCCAAGCTATCACCTATTTAACTTCAAATGAGGCCCTGGTACCTACTATGTGTGTGTCAAACGCATGCTACTAGTTTATGTAATGTTTTTTTTTAATTTATTTAATTTATTTCTAATGCTATATAAAATAATTAGCTTTCTGCACTCCTCAATATACTTTAACTCTGCCAAATTTCATACTCCTTCCGTCCGCGTAATTTTCCTAAAAAGCAGTAGTTAAGTACATACAAAGTTTACGCTTCACGTATAATAATAATAATTATGATGTTAATACTAAGTTATTAGGTAGCAGCACTAGCAGCTAACCTACGAACTTTTAAATTTTTACGTCGAAATTTGAATGCTTCAGAAGTTCACACGTTGAGTAGGTAGGTACTATCGGCCCAAGTTAAGCATGCTCACTTAAGAAAATATTCCTGCGAGAGCGCAGCTAGTGACAAACCACACCCCTTCCTAGTTTCCCCCAATTAGAGACAATATGCATTTGTGTGAGTAATGAGCGAGTAACATAAAATAACAAACATTAGCTAGAGCGCGGCAGTGCCAATTTGCTCTCGCTAATTGTTGACGCTTCCCTTAAATTCCTATCGCCATTTCATTTTACGACCTGTTTATTTCTATCGGACTGATTGCCTGCCTAACTGTGACCTCTGCTTGTATACCGAACTGTGATCGAAAGCCTCTTCTTGACCCTAGCTTGTATCCTGGACTGTGTGTGTATTGTGTGTGGGCTGTGACTAACGTGGTGCAACCATGACGACCCGAAACCTGATTCAGGAAGAAAGGAATCAAATTATTGTTTTGCATAGACAAGGGTTAAATATATGAGTCATATAGAAGCAAAAGCAGCAACATTCACTTTTACTGAAAAGGCAGTAGACATCTTTTTTTGTTTAAGTTGCATGTACCAATTTTTAGTTACATTATGTTACAAGAATAGATAACTAATGATGATAGAATCAGATATTGTAAAACAGAATTCCCTAAGAAACACTACATTTACCAAAATAAAGTAATACATTTAGGATGTTGCTGTTTTTGCATCCAATGTGTGGATAATGCTGCTTTTGCGCCATTCTTAATTGGATGTTGCTGGTATTGCACCAGTCAATCATGGATATTGCTGCATTTGTAATGACTGTTTTTGTTGATGTTTTACTGTAATAATCTTGATACTTAGGTACTTATTTTTTTCAAAAATCTTCAGATATTCCTTTTTACTAGGAAATATTATTAAGCGAATTTATTAGAAATAAAAAGATGTAACGCTATGATTATGAATTATAATACTTAGGTTTTATTTTTATATTATGGTAATAAATAAAATTTAAACTTTTTTTATCGTAACCTTTTTATTGTTCTAATCATCAATTATTTAATAGGTATTATTCTTATATAAGTTTCAGTTTACTTATTTCTTATTATTCACACATGCATGTCATCAATTTCTTCATTTGGCTCACACAATTCTTCGTTATTGTCACCGTCTTCACCCTGTTGGTTACTATCCTCAGTTTGGTCATCATTATATTCTTGTAGTAACTCTTTGAAAAATTTCAAATTTTCGTTTAGGTGCCAATCGTTACCCCAATGGCTTCTTAGCAAGGTTAGTGTATCTTTTTTTTTTGCGGCAGTTAATTTGTTGGAAGGACGTATTTTTTCTGGATTTATCATAGCGCTTTTTTTTCCTGGTTTACAAACATTTTTGCTAACTCCATCATCGGATTTATAATGTAAATGCCCTTGAATTAAAATATTTCCGGGTCTCTTCGAACGTTTTAAAATGAAACGTTTACACTGTTTAAATTTGAAATGCCAGTTGCTCACAGGTTTAAAAACTTCCTGTGAAGCTGTTTTCCAGTCAAGGACTTCGCAATCAGTAGCTCCCAAGGTAGTGACAGTACTAAAGTTTGAAATAATGTCCAAGTATTTTTGGGGGCTATTTATTTCTTCGTGGAGCCGGACTTCCTTTTCGATCTTAGCGAATACCCTGTCAGGTGGTATGTAAGAATGTCCAACTACTGGAAACACTAGTTCAATTTGTTTAACATTTTGAGGAGCTTCTGTCATCCATTTAGCTAACATAGCCAGCATAATAGTATTTTTGTTCTGGCCTGCACAGCCATCAGCGACAAGTCGAACTATTTGACAAGAAGAGAAGTCTGTGTTTTTCAGTCGGTGATACAAGGCTGACGCAATTTCGTTAGCAGCTTTGGGAAAAACATTTTCTGTCCAACAGTAGGCAAACACGTTTGTAGGAGTTAACTTGCTTTTTGAAGAGCCCTCCACTATTGTGAAGTTAAACAAATAAATATTTCTCAGGTAGTATGCGACTTGGTCAGGAAGTTTAAGCAAATTTAAATTTTTTTCACAATCAAATGAAAACGTCTTTAGGTTTGGGTTTTCTTCTCTGACTTTTTCAAAAAATGCTTTAGCTCTCAATTTGTGTAATTTTTGAGAGATCATTAGTTCGTTTCGTGCTTGAGAATCATTTTGGTGACCGATTTCTGATGAAAATCTCAAACAAGTGGCACAAACGTCTGTTCTTGGAGTACCGAAGCCGAGATTGTAGTTACTATTGAATATGTGTCGAAAGTAGGATTTTTTTACTTTTAAATCATGACTAGTTTCTATATTGTATTGCTTCCATAATAGTCCGGTTTCAAAGTATGTCTTCATAATACTTTGCACTCTATATTTAGTGATTTGTAAAACTGTCAAAAAAAATTTTTGGCATACTTGTACTTTCTTCTTTGCAGATTTACAGTAAATGTAATATTTGGTTTGAAATTTTTGTGTCGAATATTTTGAATTAGCAGAACGGCGATGACGCATTACTTTTTTTGGTTGGCAATGCTTTAAGATAAAAGCATCCTGCTTCAATTTATTGGGTTCTGCATAAAAATTGTCAAAAAATTGCTTAACGTCGGTCATTGCTATAGACATGCAATTAAAAGTGTTTTTGTGACGACACAGCAATCTCTTTGGGAGAGTTACAGCAGAATACCTAAAACAAACGTAAAAGTAAGTAATTGCCTAAATATCACAAAAAACATACCTATAAACTTGTCTATGGTGTGGTATGGTGGCAACGAAAACACGATAGTGAACACGACCATGACCGAAATTATAAAAAACCTAAATGATCAAAATTATCTGAACGTACTGTAACTCCAACCATCGGCTTAGTAAATTAACAGTATTATTTAGATAAAATTAATAAAACGAGATTATTTAGCTAGAAAAAATAATTGAAATTATCAAGATTATCTAACTGTACTTCAACTTACCGCTTTAGCTTCGCCTGGTACCTCTTCCATTTTTCGGGTTCTGCCTTTCTCTTTCGACTGTTTTTATTAGCACAGGGGCTAGGAAAACATTCCATTTTTCAAGTTTTATAACCTTTTTGTCAATAATAACACTATTTACGCTTTAATTTCACTGATTTAGGAGAGCAAAATACACAGAACCACCGTTGCACCGTTGGTTCGAATAGTGACACCTGATTGGTCAAAGAAGGATGTTGCTGTCTATGCCGCAACTACGTAGGTATGTTGCTGGTTTTGCTACCAATCTCAATTTAGAACCTCTATTTTGTATAGGATGATGATGGTTTTGAAACGATTTTAATATTCGGTCAAGTAAACTTGACGGAATACTACCATACTGCATTAAAAGTTGCCAAAATGAAAAAATGGGATGTTGCTGCCTTTGCTTTTATATGACTCATATCCCAAATAGCAGTGGAGTTGAACATGCAAGTAAGTTATGTTTTTGTATTCAGATAGAGGGAGAGATATAGAAATAAATAAAGTGATAGTAATATTATTATTTCATAGTTTGCATTTTTCCTTATATTGCAATTTAAAAACAAATTCCATGAAAAATATTGGTATTCAGCTGCATCCGGTTAGACTGGAAGCCGACCCCAACATAGTTGGGAAAAGGCTAGGCAGATTTACTAAAATTATTATAACTTTCAGATGGATTCTTTAAAAAGTCTCATAAGATATTACCTACTTATAGTAATGCATTCAAATAAGATTGTTCTTTTTATTTATTTTTGCTTTCAAAGACGTTGTTGGAGCCTTTTATGACCCGATAATAAATCCTAAACCAAAACAACCTAAACAATGGTGCCTTATCTCACAGCGTCGTTGCCGCATTTTAATTAGAAAAACCAGAGCGCATTCGTCGCATTTCTAGAGGCTTGATCATTATATTTCAAACTACAATTTTTTTCGCCCAAGCACAAGATAATTGTTTTTTATAATTATTTTTAACATTTATTTTATCATAATACTGCAGATGGAAAGTAATTGACAATAATGTAAATTTTTGTTAGTAGTGCTCGTAAATACTTACCAAAAAAACTTAAAAAAAATAGCACACATAGTTTTAAATACTAACGATTTAGTGCTTGGCTGGCCGATAAAATAGCAAGTACTTACTATTTTTTCGGCCAAGCACTAGATCGTTGGTATTTAACCACGAAAAACCTTTAGAAATGCCACGTTGCCAGCCCGCACGGGATAAACACTTTTAAATAGTAGAGATAAAGCACAAATTTGCTTGGGACAGTTTCATACAATGTTGGAATTTACGCTATGCCATTTTTCTTACTCTTAGTATACGAGGTGTAAATTGCAATATCTGAAAACCTCTTAAGGGGTCATTGTACTAATCATTATGAACAACTTTTACTACGGGACCAAACCTGAAATCGCGAAAAAAAAACAGCTGTTCCCTACATTTATGTTCGCGTAACTCGTCAAAATGTATGGACCAGCTGCTTTTTTATCGCGATTTCAGGTTTGGTTCTCATAGTAAAAGTTGTTTATAATGATGAGTAATGACCCCTTAAGAGATTTTCAGTTATTGTATTTACAACTTGTATTTTAAAATATAGTTATGAATGTTATAACTACTTAAATTAGTTATAGAAAAGTTAAGAGTTTATTTATCATGAAGTCAACCAAAATGCATACCTTAAGTATTTCAATACTTATAATTTTTATTTATAGTGTACTAGTTGTGCCCTTTGAATAAGACTTTTGTAGTGTACTCGTATTATTATACTTAGTTCCTATATTATGTAAAAAATCGATGCTGATTGTTTTTTTTTTTTTTTTTTCGTTAGATAACAACGGTGCGCCGCTGGGTGCGAAGATATGAAGAAGGAGAAATTACAGAACGCGTTCGTGCACCTCGACCCCGGGCTATAAACGAAAACGAGTTAAATAATATGATAGCCACGTATGAAGAGAACCCGTTCACACCCACTCGCAGTTTCGCACAAGAATACGAAGTTTCGATGCAAACTATTAGAAACGAGTTGCATCGAGCTGGAGTCCATCACAGACGTCCCGCAAAAAAAATTATTTTGACGCAGGAGCAGAAAGCTGCTCGCGTGCGATTCGCTCGTGACTACAGGGACTTCGATTTCTCTTACGCCATATTTTCTGATGAAAAGTGCTTTAGGTCTAGCCAACAAGGTCGTCGGAATTTATGGCGTGTAGATAACACAAGATACGAACCTCGAAATGTGAACCCAAATGCAGAATCGGGAAGAATTGTAGTGAACATGTGGGGCTGGATGAGTGCTGCTGGACCAGGCGAGCTCGCTTTTATACCAGGGAGGGCAAACGGCCAAACGTATTTAGAGGTGCTACAAACCATCATGGTACCCACAGTGCGCACGGTGTATCCACAACTGGACGTGCCAGAATTTTATTTTTTCCAGGACAATTGCCCGATACACCGTGCGCGGGTTGTTCAAGAGTGGTTGCGAGGGCAACCACAAATTAAAACAGTGCCATGGCTCTCCCGATCGCCAGACTTAATCCCCATTGAAAATTTGTGGGGTTTAATGGTCCAGAGATGGGATAGTAGAGCAGAAAGAACGAAGGAAGCACTTGTCACACATTGCGAACAAGTTTGGGACACATTCAGAGGTTCGAATTTGTGCGAAGTCCTGGCTAGGTCCATGCGTAGCCGTTGCGATGCTGTGATAGATGCGGGAGGAGCAGCGACGAAATATTAAGTTAATATAATTTTTAACATGCACTATGTTAATTAACGAAAGGCGTTCCCGTTAACCCGCAATAGTCCAAACATGCTACAATTAATATTACCATTTAAAAATTCGCGAAAAAAAATCAGCTGCTCCCTACATTTTGTTAAGCTAGGTATGCGAACATAAATGTAATGAACAGCAGATTTTTTTTCGTGAATTTTCGAATGGTCATATTTTGGTAGCATGTGGACGCTATACTATTGCGGGTTAACGGGAACGCCTTTCGTTAATTAACATACTGTATAATTACATTATACAGGGTTATTTTTCTAACACCTGGTAGGACTATATTAGTACAACCACTTTTGATCTATGACTTTTTAGAATACCAAAAGTAAACTTTCAAGTTTTTGTTGTAATATTTGTAATAACACTTTTTAGATCTGTATTTTGTAGTAAGTACCGCTGCGACCCTGCATTCGCAACGCACTGTTTGTTTATTTAACTACTTACATATTTTGGTACCGCGTAGAGTTATTCAAATTTAGAGCGATCAAAATAAATATTTTTAATTGTATTATGAAATTATTTTTTTATGAATTATTAAAAGTCATACAACAAAAGTTGTTATTTATGATGTTAGTATTATAGTCCTACGAGCTTATTAGTGTTTTATCATCAAATGACTTCTCCCGCTCTGGGCGGAGCGGAAGGTCGTGTCAAACTTTTACTGACTAAAACCCACCCGTGTTCCTTCAGTTGCCTGTGCCAGGGCCATGGTATCTCTTTCGAACAACCCGCGACTCCGGCGGCTTGCAAATAACCCTGTATAGCTATTTTTATTAGGTTTATTTTTATTATTCCAATTTGTATTATATTACTTCGTTGATTAATGTCACAGGGTAGACTGTAGACCGTAATCATAGTTTAAAATATTGCCAACGATTTTGAAGTCTTCTTGTAAAATTATTGATGTCAATTTAGTGTCATGTTGCCTTTATTGGTGGATTTGTTGTTTTATTTACAATCAATGTTGTCGTAAGCCCCGATCTCGTTAGTTTGTTATTTTACATATTCAGTAGTGTCATCATATCCGCCCACCTCATAAATAATTGATCTCATTTGCTTGATAAACCTAGTCTGTAGTGTAATGTAATTATTGCAAATTATAAAAATTATTAAGATTCTTAAATTGTACTAATCTTAAAACTTTTCAATTTCATTAGAACTGCACGAGCAATATTCTCCTAATCTTATTTACTGACAGGCTTTTTGCCTGTTGTTGTTGTGTTGTCTGTTTGTCATTGTTGTGTTGATTTCATATTTTGAACTTTACGATATAAGTGTAGATAAATACAGTTTATAAATGATATTATGAGTAAGAATCTTTTCACTTATAATATTTTGCATTTTGATGATAATTTCTGTGTAATTTTTTGTTATAATATGTTAATTTCTGGATGAATCTGTAATGTTTTGAAAAAGTCTATTAAAAATAAATTAAGTTACTTATATTGTTTTTTTTTCTACAACAGCAAATCCTTAAAATTGTTCTCAAGTAGATTTTAACTAACTGTTTATTTTTTCACACTGAGATTACAGCCGATAGTTTCATACAAAAAGCACTTACTATACATCTTTTATTATACAGATAAGATTTAAATATCAACCTAAATAAATCTTTAATCCTGCATAATGTTAAATGAACACAAACTAAAAATATATATTTCACTAGTACCCAACATTTTATTTCAATCCTTTCACTCTCACTGCTGCCAAGGCACAAATTATAGTTTAGTTTAATTACTTGATAAGCTTCTGAATTTTAAAGTGGCGTAGGAACTGAATCATTGTTAGATTTGTCAAAAAAAACACAATGACATGCAATGCCGGTAACGCGCCTGTAGCGTTGATTTCGCTTAAAATCATGAATTGTCAAACTTTGACTAGAGCATGAATTATAAAAGAGTAAAGTGTTGGTTTGATTATAATCCAGTCTTAAAGTGCTCATCCTGCACGGCATGCCTGGGCATTTTAATTGCAACGATACCTTGTTCGTTATACAGGCTGAAATTTAATTCATGGGTATCCTCTTAAGGGGTCATTGTACTCGTCATTATGAACAACTTTGACTATGGGAACAAATATGAAATCGAGAAAAAAAAATTGCTGTTCCCTACATTTTGTCGAGTTATGCAAACATAAATGTAGGGAACAGCTGATTTTTTTTTCGCGATTTCAGGTTTGGTCTCATAGTTGAAGTCGTTCATAATGATGAGTACAATTACCCCTTAAAAGGATGCCCATGAATTCAATTTCACCCTGTATTATTTTAATGAATAAAAGGTAATATTACAATTACCTACTGTTAAAAGTATTAAACCAAATACAAGGAACAACTGCAAAACATTTGAGATAATCCTAAGGTAATAAAAAAACGTATGGCCCTTGTATTAAGCCGTCCTCTATTGTTTAACCGAATTTCCAGACATTCCCACTAAATAACAATGGGTCTTAGATAATGAACTTATTTTTATTTCAGTTGCAAGAGTTGTGCGGCTTGCGGCCTTGCGTTAGCTACAAACAAAAAGCTCTGATAACATTGTATGAACTGCGCAGAGTATTGGTTCAAATATTACTGTAATTTTCAAGTATTCCCAAATTGCCCAAGTATAAACAAACACATAGAAATTTAGATAGTTATTTACTCTTAATAAAGTCGATTAAACACAAAAAATTTCAATATAAACATTTGATACCTTCATGCAGTGCCGGTCAACGCACCTATACCTAACGTATTCAGGGAGCCGTGAGATAAAAGGTAAACAAACCATAAATGTCCGTTCAATCGATTTTGAATGCTATTGTGTTGGTGGCATGACAAATGGCAGCTGCAGTAAACAGTTGGTATTGTAACCACTTTTTTGCCGTTAATGCCATCCATAAGCCTACGGAATAGAAGTCAAAATCGGTGGAACGGACTGTAATAAAACGGTTCGTTTCAATGTCTCATCTTATTGTGAAGGGAATATGGTGCGGTTGCTGCGGCATGCGGCATCACATAGGATATGGTGAAAATTGGAGAGGCAGTGAAAGTGTTCATAAATAATCTATATCTATAGACCCGATAGAGAGAGGAAAATATTAAAGTGGATTAATACATATAAATTGTAGTTTATTAGTTATTACAAATTATTTTTGTAAATACTGCAATATCAATAATACATTTTCTAAACCAAACAAACAGAAGATATGAGTACTAAAATTAATTCTTGTCAATAATAAAATAACAATTCAATTCAATAACAAAGAGCTCACGCCGCCGCCGCCGCCGCGCCGCGCTGGCCGTGCCCATTAAAAACTCGTCTCTTAGCAGAAACAAGTGAGCATAGTACGCTCCTAGTGTGAGTGTCACACATTCTATACATGATTATACTAATACGAACACCACTAAAATACGCTTTGTGCATCCTATTGGTCAAAACTCGTGCATTGTGCGATCGAGTCGTGAGTCGTGCTATGCGATTATCGCCTTTAAGGTGAGCATGCGGAACTTTGGCCGATAGTACCTATACCTACTTGTTGGGGCGAACCGGCGAAATAACGCGAAGTCTTCTAGGCAACACAATATCTATCAACCTTTGCTTGTACTGTCAATGACTAGCAGGTACACAAAAACTCCATCAAATAAGTTAGTTATGTAATTGAATAGACAGAATAGAGTGATGAACAAGCGGTCGAATGAGTACCTAAAGTAGCGTGCGTAAAACTTACATAATTAACTTACTACCTATTTTAGTACCTACCTAGGCTGCATTCTGAATTAGACTTTAATTGCTCTCAGCGCTCACATCAATAATTTCCGTTCAGAGTTAGTTAACGCGATTATGACAGCTGACAGCTGTCAACAATTCGGAACGCTCGTGAACGCGCTCACGGTTGGATTACAATCAGTGCGTTCCGAGTAGCGCTGTAATCAATTTTAGCGCGCGTAAACCCCTACCGTATTAGCTTGAGCGCAAAAACGATGTCGCGTGAAACGTCATAGATGACGTCATGACATGCGCCATATTGCGATAACGCCGAATAGGCCTTTTATTAATATCACCGTGAGCGTTGTCAAAAATGACAGTTGCGTTGTTATGTTTTGAGTCGCATCGTATCTAATTAGCGTGGCATTTTCGAAATTGTGCTTCTAGCTACAGTCGCCATAAAACCAATGAAGAAGAAGTGTACAAATGTGTGTGTGTGGTGTTTATACAAAGAAATACTGTAATCTAACCGTGAGCTCGTTCACGAGTCTTCCGAGTTGTTGACAGCTCTCTACTGTCATAATCGTGTTATCTAAATCGGTACGCAAGTTATTGATGTGAGCGCTGTCAGCGATTACGGTCTAATACGGAATGCAGCCAGTATTTCTTTATGTATACACCACAGACCACACACACACACACATTTATACACTACTTCTTCTTTGGTTAGATGGCGACTGATGCCAGAAGCACAATTTCGAAAATGCCACGCTAATTAGATACGATGCGACCCAAAACAAAATAGCACAACTGTCATTTTTGACAGCGCTCACGTTGATATTAATTTAGGGCATGGTCGGCGTTATCCCAAGATGGCGCATGTTATGACGTCATCTATGACGATTCGCGCGACATCGTTTTCGCACTCACGCTAATTCGGTACAGATGTAAGCGCGCTCAAATCGGTTACAGCGCAACTCGGAACGCACCGCTAGATAGGAAAAGCAGGCCAGTAGTGTTGCGTTACGAATTCGTGAAGTAGCCGTAGTATATTAATACCAAATTTGACGGCACCTTTGTTTCGTAGCAGTAAGGTAGCCGTAGGACCATAGATATAACATTTCTATGGGTAGGACATTCACGATATATATTTTTTTTACGTAAAACCATCAGTAAGTCATTGATATGTATGACGTAAGTATAAATTAGAATGATTGCCGAGGACTGTATAAAACTCACGGCATCATTCTAATTTATACTTTACTTCAATGACATGAGAGTTACATTGCAATGACTTACTATACTTGTCAAAAAATAATAGGGCCGTTTGTAAATCGATTCAAGTTAAATTTCAAAACGGGCCTATTATTTTTTGACAACTTTAATGGCTTTACATTAAAAAAATGATAACTTGAATGGAAGGGTGATTTTCGTAGTTTAGTGTTACTACTGACGTGCCGTTGATCGTACTCGCGGAGTCGTTCGTGTCGGCAATCGTTGTCAATCACTCCTCGACACTAATATACCTACTTAGGTTAGTAGGTACGTAGGTATTACGTTGTTGACTATTTGGTGATGCAACAGTATACTCACGAGTCACGACCGTTTTCGCCGTAGCGGACGGCTGTAGTGATTTAGTGAGTACAAACTACAAACCCGCCCCCGCTGCGCCGCCCGCCGCCGCGCCCGCCGCTACGTTTCCGAAGCTGAGCGTTACCGCTTAAATTAGTCAGAAGTTTAGAACTTTCTGGAAATCGTATGTTCTTATGGTCAGGAGTTTAGGTACCTACGTAATAAAGGCTCCCGCAGACAGGCGCGACGCGAAAGCGCGACCCGACACTAGTAGCACAATTTCTATGAAAATTCAATGGAAATCGTTCTACCGCTGTCGCGTCGCGCGACAAGACCGGTCAAAAGCGAAACCGCGGTCACTGTCAGACTGCATACAAAAGAAAGAGAAGCGCGATGACACAACGTGGCAACGCTTGTAATTTATTGCAAAATATGAAGCAATTATGTACCTATTTACTCAAAAATGAGTTGAGTAATCGAAAATAAAAACCAACCAAGTTCTGCATACAAATAAGACGTTCTTGTTATTAATTAAATACCAACCGTACGTTGATATTTAATACAGATATTTTAGATTGAAACTCAAAGTAAAGGGTTAGTTTACTGTTCATTTGTATCGAGATTTTTTTTCCTAAACCAACGTGTTTTGGTAACAACCAAGTTCTGAGAAATATGTTCAAGAATAACATATTTTTTTCCGCTACCACAAACTGTATAGATTTGAAAATTTTTTGGGTTCCGCACCCAAAGGGTAAAACGGGAACCCTATTACTAAGGCTCCGCCGCCGCCGCCGCCGTCTGCCTGTCTGTCTGTCCGTCTGTCACCAGGCTATAACTCATTAACCGTGATAGTTAGATAGTTGAAATTTTCACAGATGATGTATTTCTGTTGGCGCTATAACAACAAATACAATAAAATAAATATTTAAGGGGCTCCCATACAACAAACGTGATTTTTTTTTGCTCGATATTGATCACGGCAACAGGTAGACGCTTGAAATATCCTTATAATAAAAATAAATAATTAAATTAAAATAAAACAAATATTTAAGAGGGGCTCCCATACAACAAACGAGTTTTTTTTTGCCATTTTTATAGATAATGGTACGGAAGTTACGGAACCCTTCGTGCACGAGTCCGACTCGCACTTGGCCGTTTTTTTTGTTTAAGACAAGCCTACTTTTATCATTTGAAAGAACGCTAAGCGAAATAAGAATAGCGCGGGCGGGCGATGCAATGCGACGCGGTGGGTCGGGAAAGCAAGAAACACGCTGACGGAAGTCACGGGCAGAAGCTAGTACGTAAATAAAATATTTTAAAAAAACATACCTACTTACAAGAGGAAAATATTTAAACATATTATTTTCGTCAAGGCGGCAGCGGTAGTGCCATAATAAATAATCTATACGAAAACAAAACAAAACAAACCTACAGATGAACCTTTGATGACCTTTTTGGAAGTCTGTTAGAAAATACATCAACGCGACACTGGATGTTGTTATTCGTACAGGGGGCCGATCGCGCTATTTCTCAACGTAATTACCGTTCGAACGGAACGTTTTTGGTTTTGGTTTAGCTGATTTAAGAAACGGTATCGCGCTATTTTTTGTAAGAGTAATGTTCGATCGATCGTTCCTCCAACGTAACTTCCAAAGTAAAGCTAAATCGTTTCCGTTGAAATGATTAGCGCGATACGAAATGTGTCTAACGTAACGTTTTTGGCTGTGGTTTAGTTTTGGTATTAACGTTCAAAATTTGCGCGATCGGCCCCCTGGATGGGTAATTTAAACCAATATGGTGCCGCCTTGACACCTGCGTGTGTTACATGGTAACGCAAATGACAATAGTACATTTATATTTATGTATTTACCTAGATCATTAATTATGACTTATGTGGAAATAGTGCGTAAGTGCTAATAAGCTGCTGGCCTATCACACATGACGGCAGCATCATTTAGAATCCACTAGCTTTTGGCCGCGTCTTTGTCCGCGTGGAGGTCGGAAATTATTCCACGGAAAAGCACTACCTACCGTAAAGGCTTGTACAGACTTGCGCGATATCGCGAATGACGGACACATTGCGACCCTTGTCGCGCCCTTTTTTTTTTTTTTGGGTGGGAAATTATCAAATAACTTCTCCCGCTCTGGGTGGAGCGGGAGGGAGTGTCAGACTTTTACTGACTAAAACCCACCGTGTTCCTTCAGATGCCTGTGTGCCAGGGCCACGATATCCCTTTCGGACAGGCTCGTAACCCTGGCAGACCCTTGTCGCGCCCGCGATATCGCGCCAGTCTGTACGAGCCGCCAGTAAAGCCAATCATCGTCGTATTTCAACCAATTTACACAAATCCTTAATTAATTTTATACCTAAACCTTCTTCATGAATCACTCCGCCTGTTGGTAAATCAGTTCGGTAGTTTTTAAGTTTATCGCGTACAGAGTTACAGACAGACAGACGCGGACTTTGTTTTATAATTAAGGATAAAAATTAAATAGTCATCCTTAGAGACTAAGGGCTAGGCTAGGTCTACGGTTTTAAAATTCGTTTCTACATAATTTTCATAACAAGTTAAGGCTCCGTGCACGAAAAAAGCCCTTTTTCGTCAATTTCTTATCTAATTGTACGAAAGCTTGAAATAATTGAAACATTAAGGCGATACAAAAATAAATTGGGGGCTTTTACGTAACCATTTATTGCAGTATTCCAGCATGTATGGATTCAATTTTTTGATATTATGTTTATTGACTATTTGATTAATACTTTGACTGAAGGAAAACGGAATTGGGTTAAATTTCCTCGTTAAAATTTAATTCCGAAAAGACCTCTATTTTTTCATATTTTTTCCTGTAATTCTAAAATCCTAAGTAATTTCATTGCAAAATTGCATTCGAAATGTGCGCATTAGATAACTGAAAACTCTGACTGAAAATATTTTTGATAGATACCTAGCTTAAATTTATTTTTAAACAATTTTTATTTGGTTTGGCGCTCTTACGTTGTTGTATTTTGGTTCCAGCGCATTGTTGCGGTCTCTTTTTTCGCATGTGGAAGTAATTGACTCTGTCACTTTCTTACGGCGGCCGCCCAGTTCGCTATGATTTATTTTTTACGTATCACCTTAAGCCTGTGTAACTATAGATAGAAGTACAGTCTTCGTGGTGCTAACAGCTAAACCATTCGTGTCAGTCACAGCACCTGTTAATAGTTTCACCACTTTTGTGCTCTCGAAAATATAGTATAATGCGCCTTGGATTTACTTAATGAAGATATTCTATAATCATAAAATAAAATTTTGATTTTATCTCAAGGATAGCTGAAGCCCAATGAGTGGTTTTTAAATTTCTTGGTAAGGTTTGCTAAGTAATAGGAAAAAATACACTAATGACCGGGTTTTTAAAAAAAAAAAATAGGTTTTTTCAACATTATTTTTCTGCTATATTTTGTATCAAAGTTGAAAAAAGTGCTACGCCCACATGCAAGTAGACCATATAAGAATGTTGATCATATTTTTTAATTTTCAAAATCACAAGTAGTGTCTTGTAAAGAGTTGATCAAACGTCAGTCTCGCGTCATTTTTCGGAAAACTTGTTGCGAGTATTAGTGATTTTCAATGAATACTTAATCTATTTGCAAAATCCCTTTCCGTCACATGCAAAACCAAGAACCCGACATTTCAAATCTAATAATTTTGTTTAAATTCTTTTTCTCTTTCTCACAACCAAGGAACAAAATTGATCAAAATCAGCCGATTTCGTGCACGGCCCCTTAATTAGATTAGGAAATCATTTAGGTATCTACCTAAATGGTAAAATAATAACAAATTATTCCACTAATGGCACCTGCGCAAAATATCGATAGGTACCTACCATATGTGGAATACCTTAGGTGCCATAAAAGCGGGTGCCCAATGTGGAATACGTCGTGTGTTGGGCCAAATTAGACGGTGTCCGGCCTGTCCTGCTTTTGTTAGGTTTTTTAAATATGACAATTTTTTACATGTCATGTCGTGGTTTCCGCTTTAATAATAAAGAAGACTGATTCAATCAATTTTACTGATGTTTCATTAGAATTTATGCAATTATATGGTAAATGACAAGAAAGCCATTATATAACTTTAAAAAACATTTGTCGTGTTAAGTATATTAAGACAAAAAATTAAGGCTGTCCAGCCTTTTTACCCAAAAATCAGGCTAAATTGGTTGGTCTATCCGGCTTTTCGGTTTTAAGACCTGGCAACCCTACTTACATGTAACGAAAAGATGAAAAAAACATTCAATAGGTACATATTACAAAAATAAAATGTTTATGATGTTCTTATGTGACTTTTTTTATTGAATTTTATTGATTTTTTTGGAGTTACGGGATATTTTGATTACAACCGCAGTTATAACTATAACAGACTTAAGGCTCTTACACACTCACGCGATATCGCGGGCGCGACAGGCACCGACAAAGACAATTCCTTTGTCGGTGCATGTCGCGCCCGCGATATCGCGTGTGTTTGTAAGAGCCTTTAGTTCTATATAGCTTTTTCGAGAAATGCTACGAAATTCAAAATTATTTATCCGGCCGATAAAATCAACAATGCGCATGCGTAAATATTCATCCCGACTACGGAACCCTTTCTTCTTCTTCTTCTCACTGTGCGTGGACCGACTCGCAATTGGCCGCTTTATTATTTTTATTTTCCTAGCCTATCAATTTTACTGGTTAACAAAATGAAGCAGTGTAACACACACATTAGTAAAACTATTGTACTTAGGTACCTATTATAACACGTGTGTGTGTACCTATGTGCCTAGGTTTATTTTTAAACCCAGATAAGTACCAGGAAATCCAGATGTTTAAAATTTACGGTAGGTAATTCCCGCGTGATGGCGGCTGTAAGCGCCTACTTACTTCTATTTTCAAAAAGAGCGTAGTTTATTTTCAACAGTATTTTTGTACAACATTGGCTAGCATAAATTGAAGAACACATGGAGACACCTTTTGTAAAGAAACTAGATAGATAGGTACTTAAGCTATTGAATTGGATAAAAAAAATACGGGAATATGTAACATAACCCCTTCGTGCTCCTGATTATACACCTAGTTAGCTAATTAGGTACATTAATGTAAGCACCACTACGTTGATTCACGACTACATAGGTAGTACCTACTTATAACATACCTCGCGTTTACAATTTCAATGATTCTAGCCAACAGAACTGTTAGCTTTACAAGAATATCAACCTTACAGCGTTACAGCTAAAATTGATTATCACGTGGAGGTAAAATCTCTCACGCTTGCAAAGGGCGGCTACCTTGTCTATCTTTAGTAGTGTGCTGATTGAAATAATAGCTCTGACACTGACACAGTGACTATAAAATGGAACTGAATAATGTAATTTTCACATTTATGAAAACAATGAGGATGAAAATAATACGGAAAGAATCCATTAGTCAGTTCTTACTGTTCTCAGTGGGTAATGTTACAGAACACGTGTTACTTTTACACTGGTTATACTTTTGCTAGGAATAATAGGTTGGTCCGTTGGTGGGTGACCATCTTTACATACCAAAACCCCTCCTTGCCTCGAAAAGCCGCCGTCATTCCCGGCTGTTATTTGTAGATCTTTGACAGGTGTGACGGGTCGTCAGAAGCCGGAAAGCCTGACAACCAGTCTTACCAAGGGGTATTGTGTTACCCAGTAACTGGGTTGCGGAGGTCAGTTATGCAGTTGGTCCATGTAAAATACTGGTATTCAGCTGTATCCGGTTAGACTGGAAGCCGACCCCAACATAGTTGGGAAAAGGCTAGGCAGATGATGAATAGGTACCTATATATTACTAGCTTCTGACCGCGACTTCGTTTGTGTTGAAGTCGTTAGATACACTTGTATAGACGCCAGCACAGCAAGCTACTACAATCTGTCAAATTTCTTTAAAGATTTTCAACTTTATCGCTAAAGCATAAGGTTCAAGGTTGATTGGGAAAATTTTACAGTTTCGGGTATCTTGACCTGCTGGCGTCTGTATTAAAATAACAGCCGCATCGCCCGCTCGCACTATTACTTCGTTTACTCTGAGCGTTCTTTCTGACTTTTATTCTTTTTTCTCGGCACATAGGGGTCGTAGTAGAGTGATATTAAATAGCCTTCCTCAAGAATTGGGGTACCAAATGCAAAAAAAAAAAATCAAATCCGACCGCGTTCAATAAAAAAACAAACAAACTCTTCAGCTTTACTTATTAGTTTAAGTATTAGTAAAGATTGTTAGTAAAATACCAAATTACTTACTTATCGTTTAGTTAGTTGATCACCATCTATCCCCCTTAGACCATTTTCCTTTCCAGTACCTATATCTTGGAAGTCCATGGCTGCGCTGTTTGCAAAGGCAAAATGTCAAACTTAGTTTTAAAATTAAAATGTTAGTTCCATATTTTACCTCCTGCTAAGATATACTGGGCGCACTGTATGGTCTTTGAACGACAGCCCAACCGCCGCGGCGCCGCCGCGCGCTTATTCATATTTTTGTATGTCGATTAGTCCGTCCCCACTTACATGCTTCTCAACATGGCGAAACTATAAAGGTTCCTTGTTGACTACGGTACCCAAAAACCATCTTTGGTGGGTGGCATTCCTTTTTTGAAGAATCTACATTTCGTAATAAACTTCAAAAGCTGAAAGCTACATTTGACGGATACTCGTACAATAGGTACGTCGGGGTCGCTGCAATGGGGCATCAATGGTATATATGTCGCATTAGCTGTTTGTAATAGAGCCGCAAGAAACTACAATGTAACGATAACGAAAACCTGTCTAGGCGCCGCGCTGCGCGCCGTACCGGCTTTTTTTAAAGGCACTGTGTGCTCTATTACTTCCTCGCTTTTTGTTTGATAAGTAGCTACTCGTTACAAAAAAAAAAAAACTGTTTTAACTTCAGCTTAGTAACAAGGCGTGCAGACGTGGAAACGGCGCGGCGCGGCGGCGCGGCGCGCGGGGCGCATACCAAGAGTTGTAACTTGAGGCCTTTTTTAGGGTTCCGTACCTCAATTGGAAAGAACATTACCCTTATAGGATCTCTTCGTTGTCCGTCTGTCTGTCTGTCAGTCAGTCCTTCAAGAGTCAAGACCCTTTTTCTCAGGAACGCTTGGAGGTATCAACTTGAAATTAATATCGTAGGTTTACCGGTCCTCAGAGAAATCAAGCTTCTAAGTCAACGCGTTAAAAATATACGGCCATTTATGCGACATATTTTGATACTCGCAAATAAATCAAAACCTGACCACCTATGAAACCATGAAATTTGCCAAGAAGCAAGGTCCCACAGCTCAAGTAAAGAAAAAAGTCCGAAAATCGTTACTTTGTAGTTTTATCAAATAAAAAATGTGATTACAAACTTTGCAGTTGGAGAATTGACCGTGACGTATGTCGATTTATAGGAGAACATGTTTTTGAACTAGGTACAATGTTAGTTTGTTTTTGGAATAAATTCGTCCAACTACCGAACTCTTCATTGTGCGTGGTCCGACACGCACTAAGTCGTTTTTTTTTTTAACATTTAAAATTAAATCGCAATATTTTTACGCATGTTAGCACCCCCTTCCTCTGTGTCCTTCGCCAAAGGGTTGGGTTCAGGTTGATAGGGTTGGGTAGATCCGTGGCGAGTATTCAATTCAGTTATTGTGTGAATTTGAAAAAAGAATAAGGAACCCTTCTTTTCTACAGTCTGTGTCGTATCGCTACGGTCAGTATCGACTCCTGTCTACCATACTTACCTTGAAATGGTTAGGTACCAATCAATTTGTTATACATGAAGGGGTTAGGTGGAATCATGGGGGAATAGACCGTTGTACGGGTTGTTGATGGTTAATGAACCGCACGGCCATTGTGATATTTGACTTTGACAGCGCCATTATGTCATTGTAATAGCCCGGTTTTTGTGGTTCAAGTGTTCTAATGACGTGCGAATGACCGCGCTAGAAAAAACTTCAAAATACTATGCTGCACTTTTAAGAGAGGTGCATCCCGTGCATCGAAGCATTCTTACTTTGAGTTTGATGGTCATACACGGTGCGGTGGAACTGATGGAAGGGACCTCATCGTAACGAAAAGTTATACCTACTACGGTCTCGTGTTGTTTATAGGACGTAGTCCTGCAAAAAAAGTATTCAAAGGTTTTTGCTAAGTAGTATTTAAAAGTTGTTTAAATTTTTAATTAAAATTGGTATTGGCTTGAAGAATTTGTTCTTTTGTTCATATAATTCTTAAGCTTAACCTCGAATTTAATACCTAAGAATTCTTATTAATAATAGTATTAGGTAGGTATTGTGTGTTACTGACTAACATTCATTAAATATTTGCTTGCCATCAGTGCATGGCGGAATGTGTCTTTGCACTGAATTTTATATACTTATAACATCTTTTGTACCCACCACATTTTATGCAAATAGACGATTTTGATTGATTTTTGATTTTGAAAACACTGGGTAACCGTAAGTACCTACCTACTTAGCTTTTTATTGACTAGGTCTTCAAATCAGCAGACTGGTTTCAGATATTTTTACTTATCTTTATTGGTTTCTATATAGCGGATAAAAACTGAAATCTATACAAATAAATAAAATTGAAGATTCTGTTTGTAATGTCAAAATAACAGCTTTCACTAAATGCATTATGAAAGTAGTTAGACGGGGTACTTATATAAAAAAAAAACAATTTTTATTGTTCTTTGTCTGTTTGTTCCGGATAATCGCCGAAACGGCTAGATCGATTTTGACGGCGCTTTCATTGGCTAGCTGATGTTATATGGAGTAATTTAGCCTAGGTACTTTTATTTTAGAAAAAAGCCACGCAGGCGTATCCGCGGGCGGCAGCTAGTAATAAATACTGTTGTAAAGCTTGTTTGATGGCCTCGTTGGATTACTGGTTTTTTGCATGAGGTCCTGGGTTCGATTCCCAAGTCGGGCAAAGTGTTATTGGGGTGTTCTATCAGACATTTCTCATTAACAGCCCAGAGTTTGGTTTAGTGGCTGGTTTATGGCAATAGGCTCGCCCCATATTACATGGTACTTTGGCGAAATGTGATTATGTGGGTGTACTATGGGTACACTTCTGCTTAACCCTCCGGGAATTACAAGCATGATGTTATGATACTTAATTACCATACCATCAATCTAAAACAAATTCGCGTTGAGGAAAGTAAAACTACAAGACATCACCAAGACTGGAACATCCAGTATGTATATAAAGCTGTACAAGCATATTTTGGTGCGTGGCCAAAATCGGAACTAGCGCCGCCATCTTGTTTTTAGGGTTCCGTACCCAAAGAGTAAAACGGGAACCCTATTACTAGGGCTCCGCCGTCTGTCTGCCAGTCCGCCTGTCACCAGGCTGTATCTCATGAACCGTGATAGTTAGACAATTGAAATTTTCACAGATGATGTATTTCTGTTGCCACTACAACAACAAATAAAAAACAGAATAAAATAAATATTTAAGGGGGCTCCCATACAACAAACGTGATTATTTTGCTCGTTTTTGCCCGATATTGATAACGGCAACAGGTAGACGCTTGAAATATTCACAGAATATTTAGTTAAATATTCACTTTAAAAATAAATAATTAAATTAAAATAAAACAAATATTTAAGGGGGGCTCCCATACAACAAACGTGATATTTTGCCGTTTTTATAGATAATGGTACGGAAACCTTCGTGCGCGAATCCGACTCGCGCTTGACCGGTTTATTCGATACATTTTACAAAATAATAATGCACAAATGTTTACCAACAGCGCCACTTGGGAATGTGATTCGAGCGCCCAGCACAGTGCAACAAATTAATAAGTCGACAAAAGTATTACAACATTACCAAGTTTCAAGATACGAACATGTCAAAAAAAAAAAAACACGTCTTGCGTCATAAAAGTGCATTTTAGTGTGTAGCCCGCGAAATTCAAATGTTCTTACGTTTTTTGCAATTTAAAGGTCAGTGTCAGGTTGTATCTTGATCAAAGTATGATTATAATTCTGTAAAGCCATCAATATACAACCTGACACAGACCTGCAAATTGCAAAAACGTAAGAAAATCTTAGCGCATCCCCCCCTCCACACCCCCTTAAAAACTTTAATTAAATGCGTTATGATGAAACACTAATTATATGATTTTCATATAAATTTCAGTTGCTACGTCGCTTCGTCAAGGTTGTCTGCACTCGTGGCTGTAATAATAATAAAATAAATTTTGCAACTGAGCTGTGTGCAGACTCGTTTTACATGCTATGTGGATTGTAGATTTCAAGGAAAATAACGTAAGGTTACCGACTCGAATCTCGATATTATGTAAGATTATTTTGTTTGGCTAGTAACACGATTTAACTTTTAATAATTGAATTATTTTTGAAATGTTGGCCTCAGGTACAGTCAACCCCACATCAGTGGTAACAGTTTGGCATTGACAGAATGTATGTAGCAGTAAGGGTGTTTTTCGTACGAACTACGCAATGCTACTTTTGTGTTGCACTGCACTAATGTGTAGTTGTGGTTGACTGTCAGTTAACGAGGTACTTAGTTCATGAAAGGAAAATAATAATCATTGACTAATAATATAATGCACACCACACAATATTGTTGATTTATCTTTGGAATGATATTCTTATTATCGAATAAACCTACGAATATGCCCCTTATACCTACACATTCACGCACTTTTATTTTCCATTGACATAGTTTGTAATTACATATTGGGAATGGGAAGGCCCATTCATTTTCAAAATAAATAAATAAGGTACTCTAACTAGGATCAAGCAGCACAGTTTGTAAACTACAAAAATGTCCAAAGAGTGGCAAAGTGAAAAAAATATCGATTCAAATTAGTTATGCAACATGCCGCTGTGGCAGACTTTGGCAGCACGATCTTGAAATACTACAGCTATTTCAGCTACGGAAATTGTATAGTGCAAAGGACGTGCTGCCACCTATGAGCAATGTGAAGAAATTCAGGGTATGTTGCCACATAAACATGTTTTTTTACCAAATGGTAGTAATTATAGAATCGTAAAACCCACAATACGAATGGATGTTTTGATAAAGCTAATTATTATTCAAACTATCGGCAGCTTAATTTTTAAAATAAGTAATTGTCTATTTTAGCAATTTTTGATTACTAATTTACCAACTATGAAAAATACAATAATGTGGAAGCGAATTCATCTTCTCTTCGTTTCACCATGAGTTATTGTGGGTTAAAGATAAACCAGTCAGCGGGATGCTAGAGTGGTTGACTGCCCAGGGTGCACCGGACTAGCCGCACCGTCAATCATAAGCCGTAATTCTTGTATGTGTTTTAAGTGTATAGAAGTTTGAGCAAATAAATATATCTTATTATAACGTTGCTATAGGAGGCTTGAAATATTAATTTCCATTTTCCAGTGATTGCTCTTTTGTATCTTAGTTGATGCATCATGTCAGGCTCAGGGGCTCATACGATTCAGCTGCAACTGATTAGACTGGAAGCCGACCCCAACTTGGATGGGAAAATGATGAGTCGGTACGTTCTTTGTTTGATTTTAAAGCTTTCACGGTCAGTTCATAGCGCAAAAAAACGTGATATACAGCCAAAATTTGATGGTGAGTGTCAAATCATAAAGTCTGATAGCGTAATGCCGATGCCAACCCTAGGGTGATCCGTGCCTGCCATAATCCACCGCCTCATACCATTTGACATATCACCATTTATCCGTTAGTGCAAAATCCTAGGGCAGCACGCCGTGCAGCCCGTAAATATACGAACTTAAAAGCCATTTGGAGTTAGGCCGTGAGTGGCTGAAGTTATTGGCGTTCATCCATTCGACTTCAGTCGATTGGAGAATGGAGTCATGTCACAGCTTTTTATGAAAAATAATCGATGGGTAAAGAGTTTTAGTGTAAATTATAATTTTTTTGCTGAAGAAAGTTAAGGAGAATCTCTTAAAAACGTTTTCTCGTAGATGCAATGGTTAAAGTACCTACCCTTACTGTCTCGTCAAAAATATCCACCCGTGACCTGGTATACCATTATCTGCAACTAGAGTCTGGCCGAAAATTGTTTTGTTTGTGGCCTATGATGGAAACGAAATCTGGCCTGATTTGCACTTTCTGCCAAAAATCGAAAACGGCAAAAAACTTTTTCGTTCGTCGATAGTTTTTCTTTGGTAAAAGAAAGGCAGTGTCAATCTTTTAAATACTTACTAATCTTACTAATAATCTTACTAATACACCCCCGGACATCTAAATTAAGCCTGCACATCTTTTTAAATAATGGTTAGAACATTTTTTTTAAAGGTAAAAAAAAATATGGTTTTGATGCCAGTCACTTCCAATAATTTCTGCTTGTTATTGTTCCAAATTTGAAAAAGGGATACTAAAAAAAAATAGGGAAGTAAGTCGTCTTATCGCGTTTCTCACGGGCAAAATTTGCGTGAAAATTTTTGAAGAAAATAATGGTTTACCTTAAGAAAAGGTTTTTTTAGTAACTTGTTCGGTTCGGCATGGAATCAATTAATGCCACGCAGCAATGCGTGGGAGATTATTTCACAGCACGTCATAACGTGCTGTGGAATATTCTCTCATGGTTCCAAGGTGGCAGTTTTCAGCTTCTGCAAAGTTTCTCGAACACGCCTCTTCAGCTCATCCAATAAGTGCTCAATTGATTATTGATTTGATTTATATCAGGGCTAATTGTGGGCCATTCCATTACTGCGATACTAACGTCATGCAGATATTCTCAAACAATTCTTGCAGTGTGCCCCCTTGCATTATCATGCATAGAAAGGAAATCCTGTCCCAGAAACTCAGCATATGGCATCACCTAAGCCTCTAGGCATTGATGAATGTTTCGGTCGCTATTTAGTGGCAGCCTCAAGGCCAGTTTTTCCTTCGGTTTCGCCCCAAACTCTCCATGACCTTCCGCCATAACTTACCTTCTCTTCAATGCAACATTGCTGAAAACGTTCTCCCTGTTTTCTCTAAACTTTTCTTCGTCCATCATTACCGCATAATCGTGGTTTAATTCATCCGTAATAAGATACTGGCTCCAATGACGTTGAGTCCAATCCAAATGTTCGTGTGCAATCTGTAGCCGCACCATTCTGTGAGCTCATGTCAGTTTGACTTATGAGATTTTAGGTCACGTTCTTGTGACTGACTGTTTGCGCTCAAACTGTTAGAAGGAGTCTCCTTCTAACAGTTTGAGCGCAACAGGCAGTCCATGAAAGTCTTGAAGCTGTTCTTAGACCTGTACTCAGTTCAAGTGACGATTACGCAGGCTGGTGGTAAAGCTAAACCGATCTTGTCGTGCTGCAGTAACCCGATTTCATGGTCTTCCTGGATGGTGCACGAAACTGCCAGTCTCCAGCTATTGATGGCTAATTCTTTGAACGGCAGAACGACTTGCATGAAGTTGTGCACTTACATTTCGCTCACTAAGTCCAGACTGAAGAACAGGGCTTGAAACCGGTTAATTTTTATTTCCGAATATACAAATTATTTTTGATACAATATTGATATTAGTTTCAAAGATTGTTCCATCAAATTAAATTCGGCATTGATTTTGTAACAAAATATTAAGTAATTAACGAAATATGTTCGAAAACCTTTATAATAACGTTTAATTAAGGTTACATAGAACATTAACCGGTTTCCGAGCCGTGATGAAGAAGTATCACTGCTTGCGCTGCAACTTCTGGGGCAGCATCTATAATTTGAACGTAAGAATGGATAAAAAATAAGGTAAATAATTTTGATGTTCTTTTTATGCAAAACAAAACAAATAACTCTAATCGAAGTTGCTTCTTTAAAGAGCGACCAAACTCCGATCGTCTTCTCTTTTTCAAAATTTGGAACAATGGTAATATCGAAATGATGGCCAGTATGTCAGCTTCAAAATTGCATAAAAACTTTTTCTCTAACGTATCATTATTTAATGTTTTATTTAAACATAGAAATGTACGATGGAGCCTCGATTTAGACGGGAGCGTATTTAACCATTTAAATTTAAACCATCCAGAAACTTAAAACATTCCCTAAAAAACAATCTGTTTGACGAGAAAAAGCATATTTTCTACATTTTCACTATTATTTTTATTTTAGGTGTTGTAACTATCGATTTTTCCAGAATAAATAAAATAAAAGTAGCACTAGATTAGAATGCATGGGATGTGGTTATTTCGAATGTCCCTGTTACTTAAATCCCTAGGTACATTCTGAAATTAATGAATGGTAGGTTTTAACAATAGTAGCTTTTACAACACATTGGGAGAATTTTTGTTGTGAGTTGGCAACATTATTTTAATTGACCGCCACCCGTGAGCGAATCGTCGCTCGATCTCGCTCTGTCGATCGAGTCCGGTTGTGGAAGCCATTTTATTCTTGTGAATGTGACAAAGTATTTTTTGTGATTTTCCGTACAAGGAATCGTGTCAATGTGTACCTGCATTGAGTGTATTTCGTGACGTGTGATCGTGATATCAACATTGAGAATGTACGTGTTTCAAATTGGTTTGTGTTGACCTGCCCCGTTTCTTACGCGGTCGCACAGCAGGCATCGATTAGTGCAGTAAAGCGACCTCTAATAACGGCGAATCGAGGGTGTAGGACCAGTTTGTGGGGTGCGCCATGGGCAACAATGCTCCCAGCGCTAATAAGAAGGTGGACGCCGCCGAAAGCGTCAAGGAGTTCCTCGATCAGGCCAAAGAGGATTTCGAGGAGAAATGGAAGAAGAATCCTACCAACACCGCCGGACTGAACGATTTCGAGCGGATTAAAACATTAGGTACCGGCTCGTTCGGTCGAGTCATGATAGTTCAACATAAACCTACGAAAGAATATTATGCTATGAAAATATTAGATAAACAGAAAGTGGTAAAATTGAAGCAGGTTGAGCATACGTTAAATGAAAAGCGAATTCTTCAAGCTATCAACTTCCCTTTCCTGGTGAGCCTCAAGTTCCATTTCAAGGACAACTCGAACTTGTACATGGTGTTGGAGTATGTGCCTGGTGGTGAGATGTTCTCGCATCTGCGCAAGGTGGGGCGCTTCTCTGAGCCGCACTCCCGCTTCTACGCGGCTCAGATTGTGCTCGCGTTCGAGTACCTTCACTACCTGGACCTCATCTACCGGGATCTCAAGCCCGAGAACCTCCTCATCGACTCGCAAGGCTACCTCAAAGTCACAGATTTTGGTTTCGCGAAGCGCGTCAAGGGCCGTACGTGGACGCTGTGCGGCACGCCCGAGTACCTCGCGCCGGAAATCATCCTGTCCAAAGGATATAACAAAGCCGTCGATTGGTGGGCGCTCGGCGTCCTAGTATACGAAATGGCGGCTGGTTACCCGCCTTTCTTCGCCGACCAGCCCATCCAGATTTACGAAAAAATTGTTTCGGGTAAGGTCCGTTTCCCCTCGCACTTCGGCTCGGATCTGAAGGATCTGCTCCGTAATTTATTGCAAGTCGATCTGACTAAGCGTTACGGTAACCTGAAGGCTGGTGTGAACGACATAAAGGGCCACAAGTGGTTTGCGAGTACCGACTGGATCGCCGTCTTCCAGAAGAAGATTGAGGCCCCGTTCATCCCGCGCTGCAAGGGCCCGGGTGACACCAGCAACTTCGACGACTACGAGGAGGAGGCTTTACGTATCTCATCGACTGAGAAGTGTGCGAAGGAGTTTGCCGAGTTCTGAGCGCGTAGTTGGTGCCTGCGAGCGGACACTCCCGTGAGTAGGTGTTTTTAGTGAATCTTCCGTGACATTGTGGTCGTGGAACAGTGACGAGTGCGTCTCTTTGCCACAGCTTTGGGTGATTATAGACGCTGAGGCGGCCCCTGGCTGGCACACCATGCATGTGGATCAAATTTGGAGTGTAGGCAAGATGATAGTAGAACTGATTTCCGATATTTCGGTGGCGTTCATTTGCTTAGTGCCCTTTCAAGTTGACATAACATAGAGCAGGTAGATGAGCTGAAGTGATCCTTGTTCTGGTGATATCCTGAGTGTTACCACTGACTCCCTGTACCCGCAGCGTCTCGCTCAGCACTCAATGTCTTGCTACCTGGTTGTTCATATGGTACATGGTAGTTCGCTGTTGGTAGCATTGGGATGTGGTGAGCTTTATTATTATATAATATTTTTTATTGTTTTTACAAAATCAAGAATACAATTTTGTAATATGTAATAATGATCAAATTTTTCTTGTTGCTTTTAAGAATTCACGGTCGAACTTCTCAATTTCGATTTTATCTAATTACATCACTAAACCATCAACTTAGAGCAATTTCGACGACCATCACTAATACTTTAGTAGATTACTGAATTGAATTTCCTAAAACTATGTAAATTACTTCTCTTGATGGAATGTTTTAATTAATTATGTATAGGTTCTAATTAATTGACATTTCGTTATTGGTTTTTATTTATAGTGTTAATATTGTTGTATCAGTTGATATTTTTAACTAAGGAACTTTAACTACATCAAACTATTGAAGAGATTAATTTATTGTATATGTATTCATTGTAGTTGTGTTCACATGTGCAATTTGACCTGTGTTTGTGATCTGATGTGAGGTTTCATTTGAATTTGAAGTGTAATTTGTATTAGTTCCTTATTTTGTAGTTTTAAGTGTAGTTATTTTAAATTGTGGAGTCAAACCGTACAGAATGTGCATGAATACATCTATATAAATTCTGAAGTCAGCCTCTCAACAAACTGTGCTAAGTGACCTGGCCTTATTGCTAGCATCAGTTTATACCTATTAAAAGCAATAAATATTGTTCATTTAAACATATTCCAATTTGCAACAATATTTCTGTCCTGTTAAATGTTTATAGTTTTATACATTACAACTTGGTATTCAGCACAAAATAAGACATGAGAGAATTTTTATATATGGGATATTGTTTTTCATTAAGAATAGGAATATGTTTAAAAGTACCTAGTGTTAGATCATTGAAGCGCGGCGTCGAGTCGCGTTGATATCTTGTCATTGAGACTGATGTTATCAATAAGCATGTGTATAATGAGAACTATATCATTTTAATCAGGTTCAGCTCTTAATTTCAGTCGGATCATTCTCTGGATGCGTGATACAGCAATGATTATTTGGCAATGTTTACTATAAAGTTTGTTAGCTATTAGATGTAGGACTTTGAATCCAGGCTGTACAAATAAATATCTAGTATTTCGTAGTGCATTTTACATTGTGTACATTGTGAGCATCTGTGGTAATAGTTATTAGGTTGAAATCATGGGAAGGTTACTTAACCACTCTGTGCACATTCATATTTATTATAAAATGTTACTGATGTGACTTGAGCTATGTCTGATGCATGCATATGATTGTCGTCTTTGAGTTAGTACTGTCCTCGTTCTTACAATTGGAGCTGGTCAAGTTAACTACATGTAAAATCATATCAAATTGTACACTAAATTAATGATTTTTGGTCAATGTATATTGTAAATGATGCATTCTCAATCTTTTCTATGATCATTCAATGTCAAAGTTCAATTATGAATTTGTATTCAAATTGCTTGTTTATACTTTTTTTTACTAAGCACTGTGCTATATAAACAATGTCTTGTGGTGAAATGTCCAATGACAAATCTTTAGACCTTGAAGTAATATATAATTTTTTTTTATTCTAATAATTTAGTTGTAAAACCAAGACCTATTATTTCATTTGGTGCCATAATTATTATTTTGGAAATGGTCCTGCTGTGTAAATATTTAGATTAAATTGTTAATATTTTTATTCTCTTAATAATTAAATTCATTGCCTACATCTTTCCAACAATATATAGCTGTGCTAAATCGGTACTCTTATCGCATATTATGTCAGTATTAAACTTTGCACCTTTTTATGTAAGTCATAAAGTAAGTCTCGAAGTATCAGTGAATAGTAGAACAATACTTAAGTAGCTAGTCACTTCATACTTGTTAATTTTGTAAACTAAATACTGCTTCTGTGGTGGCAATGTTGAAAGCTTGGTGTCCAAACACTTAGATATTTATTAAGAGTTAGCTAGTAGAATTTATAGAATAGTTAATTTTGGAGTTTTGAAAGTGAGAGTAAACCAAGTCTTAAGTAATAAGCACGCTACGTTTCATCTGGCGCCATTGAGTCGAAGGCAAACTAATAATTCTCAGATTGCTTTCGAGACATTGTTCTGAGCGACAGTAATTTTTTAGCGCGAGGTGTTTTATCTATTTTCTATTGTCTGAGCAGTCTGCCTGTGGACTAATTATTTATTTGCTACTTTGTAAGAAAGCGACATTCACCAAATAGACATTGTTTAACGATTCTAACGTTGTTTAAAAATTCGCGTAATCTAACTCCTGCAGTTTCGTAGTGTCAACGCAGCGTTTAATTTAAAAAAAATATTGTATCGACTAAATAAGAGTATCTGATGTGTACCCTTCGTTACAGTCATTGTATATAACTGTAGAGTGATCGTATCCCCAGTAATTAGGAGATTCGGAATCAGCTTTGATATCCGCGGTCGTTCATTCCAATTTAGCTTCACAACTTGCTCATCGACACAATATGAACGTTCTAATGTGAACATTTTAAGCCATTTTGGATATTATAAACATTAGTGTGACCGTATGTGTATTTGCGAACCGTCTTTTTATATCTGTGCGTATTAAATATTCAAATGTTCACATCTAGATCTATTATATCGAGTGCCTATAGCATTGAAAGTTCAAGTGTAAAAAGTCAGTTAATTTCAGTAATTATTTGTCACCATGTATTGATCTTCCATAACATTACGATGAAATTAAAATATCGATGTAAAGTAAACAATGGTTTGATTTTATATGACATAAAGGTGTTCTATTCCGGTGTCCTCTACACGATACGTGTATTTGGCACATCTGCTTTCCGACGTACCTATGTAAGTTGGCTTGGTAGCTGGTAGGTACGTCGAAGATAAAATATCCGCCTGGGTATACGTATGTTGTATTGTTTGACGTTGTTCGCACGTTTGGAGCAGCACGGCTGTAGCACGTGGGGCGAACGAGCCGGTTTAATACGTGGCTTCCTAATAAAGCGGAATGCTCCGCCGCCCGTACGCTCTCCATCATTGCCAGACAGATAAAGATTCGTTTTATCGCACAGTTTCTATTCTGGATGCAATAATTCACAATTATTTTCGTACTACTGCCATGTAACAACCATTTCTCACTAATTAAACGGACGTCTCGCAGATTTTTTGTCTGCTATCAATCATAATTACTTTTGTCTCTTCTGTTATTGTTTACTCCAGATATTATTTTTAATTCTGATAGGTACCTACTGATGTGCTAATGTTTTTACTTCTGCACGATTAGATCTCTGAATGTGCTTGAATTAACTATACATTTTTAATTGCGTGTTTGTTTCACAAACATTCGATACGCTTCCGTGCCGAATCGAACATCAATCCATGTTATCGAAGAGTTTTATACGCTGTTCACAAATCCGAAACCCGAAAATCTAAGCAAATAGTCGACCGCTATGTCCGATAGCTATTTGCAGTCGGGGACTAGGCAAATCAGGTAACCGATAGTTTGTCATTTTCGATTCAGAAGCCTGTTGAATGGTTGTGAATAGCCATGCTGATCTGTAGGCAGGGAGTCAACGGACCACCGTTGAAAAGTATTACATAGGTACTCTCGTTCGACTAAAACGAATTTTCCATTTTTCGCCCACGGACTTGTTTATTACAGCACAAACATTCAGTCTAAACAAAATGTGCTAAAAATTCACATTTTACGGTTGTTTGAAATTCTGTTGCGAATGCTACGGTGACGTGACGCAGCCCAATATTTTTACACTAGCTGCTGTCCGCGGCTTCACCCTCGTAAATTTTTTCTAAAATAAAAGTAGCCTAACTAAAAAAATAGCTATCTGCTAGTGAAAGTCCCGTCAAAATCGGTCCAGCCGTTTCGGAGATTATCCGGAACAGACCGAGACAAAAATGTAAAAAATAGTTATTTATGTTTTATGTACCGTTTATACTTTCATAATCATTTAGTAAAAAGCTGTTATTTTGACATTACAAACAGATACTTCAATTTAATTTATTTGTCTGGGCACAGTGTTCCAGGCCGAATGCATTGCATGGGTATTTCTCTTGCCGCTTTGGCGATCATGGCCAGGAAAGTTAAGGACCATTCGATACGCATACTCTGCATATGAATGACTTACGATATTAGGGGTAGGTATAGCTGCCGGCACGTAACTTGGAAAGGTTTTGGCGTAGTAGGAGCAAGTTTATGCATGAACAATTAGTGCACAGAAAAAGTTATCACTTTTATTGCGTCATTATTCTATGGTTATTGCCAGAATTTTTTTTAGACGTCTCTGTTTAGAAGAAAGTTAAAGAAAGGAGACAAACATCTAACGATTCTTGCCAAGTTACGTGCCGGCGACTATACCTATCTATTATTAAAAACTTGCCTGTAATGTTTTAACGTCATGAAATTCTCTCATTATGCGTGTGTAGGTGGTATGGTTACTGATTCATCGAATTTGTAGGTAGTTTTGAATCACGCCTCTTAGCTGACATTGAGGCAAAACTTGTGGTTCTGTTTAAAAGAATGCCGGGGGTCTACTCCGAAGCGCTAAACCGAAGTATCGGCCGAATGGCCATTTTATAACTTCCATAGTTTCCTTTTTTGACTTTGAGTCCTTACCCGACTTAAAGTCACAGTTTTGACTTTGGCTTATCTGTTCGACTGCCTTTCTTTTTTTTTTTCGCCGTAGTCAGCGATAGTTAGCCGTAGTAAAGGAGCGACTGAACATTCGGCCGATACTTCGGTTTAGCGCTTCGGAGTAGACCCCCTTTACTAAGTTTTAATAAACAATCTAATTTATTGTAGGTACTAGCTACGTCATTTAGATGTTTGTTAAAATTTATTATCTTCCGGCCATATCAATGTATGTTACGTTCGATGATAACCTTTAGATTATATTACCAATTTGGCATGAATACACAAAACTTATTCTTAGTTCGTCATAGTGTGAAATAGTAGAATCATTACTTAGATGTGTACCTATTTACATCTATCTGTGTAATTATGAATTTATGAACCATGCACATCGTCGAAACCCTCCATGCATCACAACAAACGCATGCACATTCATTAAAATTCAAGGGTTTTTGAGACTCCGGGAGTCACGTTGCTTTGTGAACTAAAGTTCTTTTTAGGGTTCCGTACCCAAAGGGTAAAACGGGAACCCTATTACTAAGGCTCCGCCGTCTGTCTGTCTGTCCGTCTGTCATCAGGCTGTATCTCATGAACCGTGATAGTTAGACAGTTAAAATTTTCACAGATGATGTATTTCTGTTGCCGCTATCACAACAAATAATAAAAAACAGAATAAAATAAATATTTAAGGGGGCTTCCATCTCCCATACAACAAACGTGATTTTTTTCTCGTTTTTGCTCGATATAATAGAATATTTAGTTATATATTCACTTTAAAAATAAATAATTAAATTAAATTAAAACAAATATTTAAGGGGGCTCCCATACAACAAACGTGTTTTTTTTTGCCATTTTTATAGATTTGTACGGAACCCTTCGTGCGCGAGTCCGACTCGCACCTGGCCGGGTTTTTCAATTGACATTTGCACCTGTCGAAATAGTATCTGTGATTAAAAACGAACTTTAATCATTTGGTGAATCCGCAGTGGTAGTCCGTCAAATTCAAATTTTCTTACATTTTTTTGCAATTTGCAGGTCTTTGTCAGGTTGTATCTTGATCAAAATATCGATTCGCGACTATAACAAATATGTGTTTACAGAATTATAATCATTAGAATCATTACTACATCTCTCTCAAGTTATATTACAACCTGACACCGACCTGCAAATTGCAAAAAACGTAAGAAAATTGAATTTCGCGGGCTACAGCTGCGGATTCACCTTAAACTTACCGATTTTCCAGTTCATTTTACTTTGAGCCTCATATTTACCAGTTACACAGTTCTAAAGAATTCTACCTCATCATCATCTGCCTGTCGCTGTAGAAGACGCGTCGGGAGTCGCAGGCCGATTCCCGGCCACCGTAACCGCGGGCTTGCGGACGGTGAGCGATTGGTAGCTCGCCGTCCGATAAGGACCAGGCCCGGGTCGACGGCGCGATGTGTTCCACGCGCGCCTCAAAGACACATGTCAGCACACTCAGCACAAACTGACGGGGTCCGTTAGGACAAATGCCTGCCAGGGTTGTGAGTTTGTCCGAAAGGGATATCGTGGCGCTGGCACACAGGCAACGGAAGGAACACGGTTGGGTTATAGCCAGTAAAAGTCTGACACGCCCTCCCGCTCCGCCCAGAGCGAGAGAATATATTTGATAATATCCCATCCAAATAAAAAAAATATTTGCCTACTTACAGTCTAACCAGATGGAAACTGAATACCAGTAATTTTCATTGTACTATGAATGACTACTTATTATCGTTCTATGAATGTGCTGTGTACATCCACACTAAGTACCTGTAACCAGCCGGTCTATTCTGTAAGAATCTCACCGTGAAATGTTAGGTGAAGTGAGATTTAAGTGAGCGGTCGTACCACTGGATGCTACGGATCGCTAGGGATTGACACTGTTGACAGCTCACTTTACTTAAGATTTCACGGTGAGATTTTTACAGAATAGCGCTGCTGTAGGTATATACCTACTTACATAAGCGAAGTTATAGTTAAATTATTTATGTAACAATACTGTTATTTATAGTAGGATACGTTCTGGGAGTATACTCTGAAGATAAATCCGAAGTATTAGCCGAATGTTCGGCCGTTTCCTGACTACGGCTGACTATGGCTGAATACGGCGAAAGAAAAATATAAACGACAGTCAAAGACATAAGTTATAGTCAAAAAAGGAAATTTTGGCAGTCAAGAAATGGCCGAACATTCGTACTACTTCGGATTATCGCTTCGGAGTAGACCCCTTATTTGACACGCGATCCGCGTTGTGGGAAGTAACAATCCACACAATAGATGTTTTGTAGGCTTAGTAACACGTGCCAAACGAGCTCTGGCCAGTAACGATTAATTTTCTACTTGCAAATGGACACTGCCGGTATTATCGTTGCCGTTTTAAGTAGCAGCGCAAGTGCATTGTCTTTGGTGCAGCACATCTGGTGTTGACGTGTGTGCGGTTACAACGTTCAAATCGGAATTCCACTGCCCCACTAATGGGTCAAAGTGGAATGTTCACAATTTGTCGTCCACTGTGTGTGTGCCCCACTAATAGATTTTGGTAGGGCAAATTACACTCGCGAATTTTCGCAAATCTGTTTTTATTTTTGCCTAAGTGAACAAAAAATACTCAGAATTTTTGCGAGGGTTATTTGCTCCACCAAAATCAATTAGTGGGACACAGTCACACAGTGGATGACAAAACTTTTAACATTGCAATTTGACCCACGATTGGTTGGGCAAGGTGGAATAATCCCGTATTAATTGAATTGAAGGCTCCGCCGAATAAATTTCTAATAGATACCTGATAAGTAAAATTTCAGCGATACGTACTTACTTTTCCTAGGATATACTCATCTAACTTTTTCTTAAAATTCAAGGCGCTTAAATTGATTTCTTCTTCAAGTAATACAGTACAAGTGGCTACTGCCGAAGTTTCATAATATTCACTATCAATAATTCGATCTTCATTACTTCAGAACACTGGAAAGTGGGGTTGCTTTGCAAAAGTTGCTTTAATGTGTCAAATATTGATCGGTTCCTAAGTGGAACACACATAATAGACCTGTCGACAGTGTCGGCACTCATGTAGCGTTTTGCGCTTGCGAATAAGTAGGTAGGTGTGTTACCTATAAGGCTGGTTCGTTCTCGCAACCGACTGTTGCAACCTTGGGGTCTGAGAAAGTACATGTTACGTATACCCACCAGAGTATACGCGGCTCGACGTTGCGGAATAATCTTTGCTTATGAACAGGCGTCGCTTACAATTACAACATCCTCTATAATTTCGATAACAAACGGCTGCGTTAGTTTGAGGTAAATGTCACATTTCTGTATATAAAACCAGTTTGGTACCGCGACATGTCGACTAAAAATATCCTTGAATTTAAATAGGTATGTTATTATCAGTCAACACGGGCTCTCACGCTGTTAATAATTGATTTGACTTAATTAACGTCGTGAACAGTTTGTGTTTTCTTATCGGGGACGTCTGGTAGGCAGAGTGGAACGGTCCATTGCCCAGTTTGTGATTGCCACTTATTTACAGTCGGGGTCCGTCGGAATCCCTGTTTGCTAGACGTAGTAAATGCTAGGGATCAAATCCATCCTCTCGTATTTGATCGCCAGATGTCGATTTTCCACTCGACTAAGTTTGTAACGTCACCGGTACTAGGACACATGCTAATTTTCACATTCGAACACGCCAATATCGTCCAAGGTTCGAGCCGTTAGTTTCATCTCGCTCTTGTCGCTACAATAGATAGCAACTATAGTCACGTGTTTGCTGGGTTTTCCCCACGCTGTTTGTTTTTTTATTCTTCTTTGATGGCGAATTTTCGCGTTCTTAACAAGTTTTTGCCCCCACTGTGGTTCACAATGTTTTTGAAAAGTGCGAAAACATCTTTCAGTAAATTTATCCTTATTTTAACTATGCAAGACGTGAACTAATATCATAATAAACTGTGCAAACACTTGAATTATTCATGAAATAAGAACTTGTCATCTAAATTACTTCATTTATAAAATGTGTATTAAATTCCAGTCAAGGTAAAAACGAGTTTGGGAAAAACTTTTTGTTTGGCGCGTTGTAAAAGGGCTCGACGTAACTTGGCAATGTTGCATAAAGATGACTATTAGAAAATTGGCGGGTGTAATGTATTTTCCATAATATTCATAGCCGTAAAGCTGAGTGCTCACAAAGCGAACGTTTTATGATGGTAAGGTCGGCAGACCCGTTCAAGGTTTATAGGAAGCGGTCTAAGATCGTTTTGTGTCAGCGTTCTCTTTATAATTCAAATTCTTTTAATATGGGACCACCTTTGAAATTTGCTTTTTCTCAGATGGGTCAGATATTGCGCAGTTTCCGTTTCAATCATTCCTGCCTTTGAAGCTTTTTATGGGCCACTATAAAATGCTAGTGTAAGGTAAATATTTATTTAAGAATCTTTTTCGGGAATCGGTATCATTATCCGGTATATTATCTTTCTTAATCTGGGAATAGCCTATTACAGTTGTGATTGCTATGGATTTATTATTATGCTTTCGCAGCCTGTCCCCAAGTGTAAATTTGCAAGAGAGTAAACGTAACTAGCGCGTTTGCGTTAAGATTTTTATTCTCACCCTTATAGTCTTAGCATTATGATCTATCGGTCAAATTATAACGCAAACGAAATAGTTACGTTTACTCTCTTGCAAACTTACACGTGGGGTACTGTTTTGAATATCCAAAAATAAAGCAAATTTTAGGTAGCTACCTACAGCGGCCTCGTTCATTTACCTCATCTTTTATGTGCCTTTTCACTCCACAATGTCATGTGAAACACATTACCCTTTCCCTTAGGAGCTCTCATGAAGTTAAATAGAACCCTTTTACTTAACATAAGTTATGAGAAGATATTTCAGAATATTCCCGGGACTGTTCAGAACTTCAGATGTAACTAATTTTCGAATGCTACAGAAGAAAGCGCTCATTTACTTTGTCAAAACATGAAAAATTTGTAGACTAGCGCACACCTAGGGAAATTCTATACTTAGTAGTTTTTAATTTAGCGTAGGCTCAAATATCAATCAAACTTCAGCAAAAAAAAATTAACTTCAAAAATTACTTAGATGTATTACTCACGTAGACCTATACAGGCACATATGAAACGTCAGAAGCTAGGTGCACGGTTCCAATTGGTCGTTTCCTAGGAGAAGAGCCGGCAAGAAATTCCACGGTTACTCATTTAAAAATAATTGGCTTTTACAATGTTTTCAAAGTACAGTGTTAATAGGTATGGGAGGACAGAGTGTAGGCCTGTCAACAAGTACCATTTTCACTTTCTGGGCCTGTTGTTACAACTGATCAACTGAACTAGTACTTAGTCTGTCTTGAGTAGTAAGCCAGAGGGCTAATTGCGTAACACACTATCAGTAGGGATCGGTTTCAATTTGACAGTCGACAACATTCATTGCGATATTGACGTTGTTGAGCAGACATTTTTTTTTAACAAATCAAGCAATGGATTAGCAATATACTTCAAAATCATTCCGATTCCGATTCAAACTGCGTTACGCAATTAGGGTGCAGGATTGGAAGTCAGGACTTGAAGTCGACTTCTCGCAATTAATCAGGCTATCTCGACTCGATTAAATGACATACGCATAAAACACTTGTATTAACTATACATTTGGTTCCGATAAGATTAATATGGTAAGGTCGTATGCAATAAAATCATTACTATTGGTGACGCTTAAAGGAGAAGAATTAAAGTTATGATGATTGGTCGTCTAGCTTTATTGGTTCAATTAATCTTTAGATGTGAATAGTGAGAATGTGGCGCCAAACTTCTCCTATTAGACAAAGACTTAAGGGGGATGTGCTAAGGTAGCCCGCGAAATTCAAATTTTCTTACGTTTTTTGCAGTTTGCAGGTCAGTAACAGGTTGTATGTTGATTTAAATATGATTCGCGGCCATAACAAATATGGCTTTACAGAATTATAATCATTAGAATTGACAATACAACTAACTCTCTTCATAAAATCCTACTGAATGACTATTTCTGAAATAATCATTCAGTAGGATTTTATGAACTTAGAAGAGTAGTAATGCTGATTTTAATGATTATAATTCTGAAAAGCCATATTTGTTATGGCCGCGAATCATATTTAAATCAACATACAACCTGTTACTGACCTGCAAACTGCAAAAAAAGTAAGAAAATTTGAATTTCGCGGGCTACCTTAGCGCATCCCCTTAAGAATATAATGAAATCTTCCAAACGATCTCCACCTTTTGGAAGATTTAATATCTGTCGTATTTCGAGCTGTTATCGCTTCTTATCTTTTCTTTTCCGTATCATAATTGATTTTATAGCAAGATTATGTCGCTGGATACTGTTCTTCACACAAGTGCAGGTGTTCGTAGAGCAGCTTGACTAAGTACACTATAATATATCCCGCTTGCTAGTGCCCCGAGTATCCATATATTTGCACTTTTGACCAACTGAAGTAAGTTTCTATACGTACGCCACTGATGCGAGTAAAGGCCTGCAGACAGGCGCGACGCGACTTTGGTGGAACAATTTCAATGGAAATTGTTCTACCAGAGTCGTGTAGCGCAAGCTTTAATGTGGCTACCTCCTATGCCCAATTAATTTGGCTCAATCAAGTGCTATCCTAAAGGAGCAGTGGTGGCCGTGGTAACGACCGCGTCTTACGAGTTGTAGGTCGTTGGTTCGAACCCTTTTTTTTTTGGTGGATAATTATCAAATACTTCTCCCGCTCTGGGCGGAGGGCGTGTCAGACTTTTACTGACAACGCACCCGTGTTCCTTCAGTTGCCTGTGTCAGGGCCACGATGTCCCTTTCGGACAAACTCGCAACCGTGGCAGGTAGGTTCTAACCCTGACAGGCGCTTTACTTTTTGTAAATTATTTCATCACCATTGCTCTCAAAACGGTGAAGGAAAACATAGTCAGGAAACCGGCATGTCCTAGAACCAAAAATTCAAAGACACTTGACATCTACCAACCTGCACTGGGCCCACGTGGTGGATTAGGCATTCTCTCTCACCGAGAGGAGGCCTGTGTCCCAAGCCCAACAGTGGAAAAATTATAGGCAGATTAAGCAAGTGTTATCCATAAGAAAAAGGAGACTGTTTCTGATCCGCTCTGCTTTTCCCATAGAGATCAATAAAAGGGGGAAGATACTGTGGCCTATTTCTATCACCAGTTCATCACTCGCAGCAAATAAATTAGTAAGCCTGAATCACACGAATGGAATTGGAAACAGTCATTTCCACTTGAAAATATAAACAGGTAGGTAGGTACGTTATTACATAATTATTTGTTATTAGTTTCGGTTTACCATTGTGCTTTGTTCTTTTTTATACTATTTCGCATAATATTATCTCTTTGAATATTTCCTTTACAAATCCAATCAATTAGCGAGTATGTACCAACCTGTAGCTAGTGTACCTACGTGTCTTGATCACGAAATACTTATTTAAATAATAGGTATTAGTTTTCTTGTTTAATTCACGTGTTTTAGCTATTACAATTATGTATTAACAAAGTAAATAAATTCTGAAAGTGATAAATTATAAACAATGGGCGGAAACTGTTCAGAATACACAAATAATTATGCAACACACAGTGGAAAATAATGGAGTACATATTTAATTATACAGTTTGAATTGGAACGAACAGTATTTATTTGTGAACTAATTTGATTGGAAGCGAATGATAGACAAACAGTGGAAAATCAACGGTGACATTTCCATAGCAACGAGTAAATAGAGTTCAAAGTTGCTTCACGCATACCGATGAATGTTTCATGCTGATGTTCGAACATAAAAATGGAACGGCGGAAAATAAAACACATTTGTTCTCTTTCCTTCAGAAATGTAATACGCAGTTTTCATTTTCAAGTTCACCAATGATTTTGTGTTCTACAAATATTACTCATCGTAAGATGGACCTTCGTCTTGTCCTTGCTTCGCAGCTATGTAAATTACTGAGAATTCAAGTTGAACGTACGAACGTCAGATAAGCGTACGAAACTCTAAAAATTATCTTTGGCTCCTTGTCTAAAGACTGCGTATCTTATCGTCGACGATAAAATGCTGAACGGTCGCTTTCGGAAGGTAGACGACGAGGTCGCGACTCTGTTTATTTTATGAGTCTACCCTCCATAAGTTGCGAATCCATCATGTCGAAATAATTTACGAAATTGATTAGTTAAGGAAATAAATACTTGCTAATGAACATCTTGAGTTTGTTAAGGATTGATTCACGAGGAAAATCAACGGAATTTCCTCAGACAAACAGGAAAAAACATTAAATTAGGTAATTGCAGAATTAGAAAGTAACGTAAGTAATTGGACACCTGGGGGCCTACTCCGAAGCGATAATCCGATGTATCAGCCGTTTCTTGAGGTCCAAAGTTTCCTTATTTGACTTTGAATCCTTACCCGACTTCAAATTACGTTTTTCACTTTGACTTATCTCTCTGACCGTCGTTTCTTTTTTTCTTTCGCTGTAGTCAGCCATGGTCAGCCGTAAAAAGGAAACGGCCGAACATTCGGCCGATACTTCGGATATATCTTCGGAGTAGACCCCCAGAACTTAGCGGTATGATCTCTTCTACTGTTACAGATGATGTCATTTCGCGTGGTTCAGTCCAATATTTTTCTTCAACCCACTCTAATTATTATGAGAAAGTGTACGTAAACTCAGGAGGACTGCCAGGTCCATCAATTGAAGGCGGGGCGTGGCGGATGGCGGGACCGGCTGGAGTGACGTCATGCGCGCGAAAAATAACGCCGATCTATTACTGGACGTGTTTAAAGTACATCTATCTTCGAGTTCTTGAGTTCTTATATTGGATCAATCGTACAAACAGTTGAAACTTGAAAGTAATGTTGTTTTGGCAAAACGTTATCAAAGAAAACATGTGGATTTTGTTTGTTGATAAACGCGATAAAGTCACCGTTTGCCTCGATTTGAATGAATTAAACACTTCGGTGTTATGATAACATTGTTCTTTAAGTCCTTTTGAAAATAATGAAGTGGTATTTGCACGCCCTGGCCGTGTGGCACTGAAGGTGGGTTAGGGAGAGCATAGTAGCTACAAACAAAAAAAAAATAGGATTGTGCTTTAGACCACACGACTGAAGTAAAACTTATTTAGCTCCATCTATATGTGAGAAAGAGAGAAAGAAAATGTGTGCTCGCACCTCTCTCTCTTTCCCCTACAGTACCTAATATACGAAACGTAACTCTCTTTTTATATCTTCACTAACTTATATCTTCCTCTCAACTTCCGTTCGCCTCGCCCGATCACACTTTTCGTAACGCTGTCGTCACGCATTCACCAGCTTACTCTAAGTGAAGAGTCAAGCGTGCGTAAAAAGTTTTACTTCAAAAAACTAAACTAGGACCTCACACACGGACAAGGGCGAATTTCACCAATGAAACTGAACGCGATCAGCACATCTAAACCGCGTTCAACAGCTATCAGTGTCAAAATTCCATAGAAATAATGACAGTGACAGCTCTTAAACGTAGTTTAAGCGCTGACGCGTTCAGTTTCATTGGTTAAATTCGCCCTTATTACTTGATAAATATGAAAATCTACTACTTTTACAATGGTTGTAAATGTAAATATGTGAGCACCATGTAGTAGGCCATCTATCACATACCTAATAAATTTATCTGTCATTGCTTCATTTTTTTTTTTTACGTATTGTGATGTAGTAATTGTATTGTAGGTGGTCTTCACATATAGGTACCTAATTAAGTAATGTACTGATATACAAAATATTGTAAAACATTTTAAAAGAGTAACGTTGGAATTTCTTGCGCATTCTTCTCCATTCGAAACTACGATTTGGAAGGGGCAACTAGAATCACTTCTATTTTTTCTAGAATCACTTTTATGTGCCTATTTGAAAAAAATTATTTGACTTTGACTTTAACATGTGCGAGTTTATAAATTAATGCTTCTGGTCTAATCTACTAGTTACTACAGCTAAGGGTTACCGAGAAGTTAGCACTTGTCGCACGTAAGTCACCGATATCATAATAATTCCTAGAGTTTCACAGAGTTTAATTTTCTTACCTTCTGTGCATAATGTCCATCTTTCAAGCCTTTCTTGAAGTCATTCGGTAATAAAAAATATTCCCGTTAAAACTACCGCCCACTGTTCGCATGCCCTAGATGGCAAAACGAGATATACGATGAAGTAGTGCTGTTTTACCCATGCCAAAGCGATATCAATATTTTTGGCAACCTTAATGAGACTACGGATGTTATTTGGATTTATAATTATTAAGTCTTAAATGTACTTCGTGTCTGCCAAAATAATATCGAAATAAACTGTTGGAAATTCGGTTTTATTCAAGGTTGTGCTATTAGCAAAGGTCATAAAAGGTTACTATGTCAGTGACCAATGATTAAAGCGAAATGAATAGCTCATTATGATTGATTTATTATCGGAATAAGTTAATTACCTACTGCATGTTATCAGTAATGTTTAATGTATCTTAGTTATGAACAGTAGCCTCTTTATTATGATCAACGTGCAAACAAAAATTATCATTTAAAGTGTTTTTTTAAACTTGGCTGTGTAAATTAAACCCAAGTAATGTTTGCACTTAACCCCTAAATTTGTGTTACGATTCATAAACGAAAAGTTCATGTTTAGTCCAAAAGGCCGACATACTAATTACGTATGTAAATGCTTTCATTTTTAAAATGTATGACTTAAGGGGGATGCGCTAAGGTAGCCCGCGAAATTCAAATTTTATTACGTTTTTTGCAATTTGCAGGTCAATAACAGGTTGTATGTTGATCTAAATATGATTCGCGGCCGTAATAAAATATGGCTTAACAGAGTTATAATCATTAGAATCAGCATTACAACTCTCTAAGTTCATAAAATCCTACTGAATGATTATTTCAGAAATAGTCAGTCAATAAGATTTTGTGAAGTGAGTTAGTTGTATTGCCGATTCTAATGATTATAATTCTGTAAAGCCATATTTGTTACGGCCGCGAATCATATTCAGATCAGCATACAACCTGTTACTTAACTGGTAATTGCAAAAAACGTAATAAAATTTGAATTTCGCGGGCTACCTTAGCGCATCCCCCTTAAAGGGACTGATGTGGCACGCTTTTTATTACCGCCGGGTGTAATGTTACGCGATATACGTACTTAATTAACTCTGCACACATTTCCTTTTGTGTCGTGTGAGCGAGTAAAAGAGACAGCAACAGTCTTTTAATGAAATGAAACTCGTTTCCCAATTAGGAAAAACTACTAAAATTATTTTAATAAAAAAAATGACAGTGTGGTAACGGAAATTGTTGTTAGTTGTTATCTATCCATCACTTGATAATTAGAATTGGCGTAGGTGCGATGGATATAGTTGTATGACGTCAGAGGATATTAATATACCGTTTCACACCATGGAACAAGGGGTTCCCGGTATAAATAAACGGCTCTATCCTGGGTCAAAATATAGCCAGAATTAGAACGGCCGGATGATTTGTTAGTCGCCTTTTGTAAACATCGTGGTTGACGTAATAAACATTGGGTGGATGTAGGTACCTATGTAGCTAATAAACACGGGTATAGGTGCATCGTGCATATGTAATATGTAACTACTTTCATGTTATTTTCCTTTATGGACGGAATATAACTGAGCAGTACCTATCAATGCCAGTTAAGTAGGTTATGTTGGCATTATGTTGGAGATTCCAGCTGTAGGTACTGATAGGTTGATATTGGGTTTATTCCCGGGTATAGGAAGGATTAGGATTTGGATGTAAGAAATACAGGTTTTCAGATGTCTACCAACAAAAACTTGGTAAATGAGACTCTAAGAGGTATCGATATCGATGGTTGCATAAATTCATAGATTTCTCCCCTTTTAAGGTAGTAAGTGCAATTAAGTGTGTAAGTCTTGTAGTGCAGAGGCCAGCACATAAAGCTACTACAATTTGTAAAATTTCTTTAAAAGATTTTCAACTTTATCGTTAAAGCATATGGTTCAAGGTTGATTGGGAAAATTTGACAGTTTCGGGTAGCTTGACCTGCTGGCGTCAGTACTTAACGGAAATTCGAGTACGCGTATCACTGCACGCGTAGCATGACCACCGTAGATACGGATTTGTCGACGGAAGAATAGACAAAATGACAGATTGTAGAAAGATTTCTTTTTACTGTTAAAGCTGAAGAGAAGAAATGTTTCTATTCTTCAGTCGACAAAAGTCTTCAATGTCAAGACGACCAATTTTTCTCTACTTTTGACTTACTTGTCGAGAAGAAATGTTTCTACCCCGAGTGGGGTAGAAACATTTCTTCTCGACAAGTGTTAAATAGCCTACATCACATTTGACCTAGACAAGAATCTAAATTGATTTTGAAAACTCAATTCAATATTTTTACCGTCCAAATTTCTTCTCACTCAACAATCTTGGCAGTGGGTCGTCGTACGGGCGGGGTTGTACGAGTTGGAGTATACGCTTAGGGGCACTACGAGCAGAAAACAAAAAAAAAAACAATAAGGAAAATGGTGGGAAAGAAATTATTGTTCTAGTCGAAAACCATCCATAAGATGATGTAAAAAAACCAGCGAAAAAAAAAATAAAAAATTGTATTTTTCCTTAAATTCATGTTATTGAATTTTTTTTTTGTTTTAGTTTAGGAAAAATAACGATTTTTCGCTGGTTTTTATTAATAAAAACTTGGCGTTTGACACTTTTTTTTCGATAACGAACCGTAATAATTATCGTAGAATTCTTAGTTTATCTATATCACTAGCTAAGTCACCGTTGCTAAGGAAAGAATAAATGTCTTGTCTTCATAGAAACGCGAGTCTAGGGGTCGCCCCGTTGTCACCACTGTGTGGATCGCCCGGAGGACACGGTGGGGCATACGGTGGAGGTCTGCCCGGCTTGGGCGGAGCACCGTCGTGTCCTCACGGAGGCGATCGGCGGCGGCGATCTCTCGCATCCGGCCCTGGTTCAGGCCATGGTTCGGAGTGAGAGTGCATGGGAGGCCGTCACGCATGGAACGCGTGAGGGAGAGGCAGGGTTCGCGCCCTCACGCCCGTAGTCGCCGCAGGAGACGCCCTGGGCGTCGGGAGTCGCAAGCCGATTTCCGGCCACCGTAGGCGCGGGCTTGCGGACGGTGAGCGATGGGTAGCTCGCCGTCCTATAAGGACCAGGGTCGACGGCGCGTTGTGTTCCACGCGCGCCTCAAAGAGACGTCAGCACGAATTGACGGGGTCCATTAGGGCCAATGCCTGCCAGGGTGGCGAGTTTGTCCGAACGGGATATCGTGGCCCTGGCACACAGGCAAATGAAGGAACACGGGTGGGTTTTAGTCAGTAAAAGTCTGACACGCCCTCCCGCTCATGCTACGCGTGCTGGTCAGTTTCCCTCACTCGTTAGTTTATTTAATTCGCCAGTTTCGTTGATTAGTCAGTTTCGCTGATTGGTCAGTTTTTCGGATTAGACAGTTGCGTCAACTCGAAAGTTTCCAGCGTTCACCAGTTTCGTTGATTCGTCAGTTTTATTCAATTCGTCAGTCAAAGTACAGTCGGTAGAAAACTGCACACACGTCTGCTAATTTAATTATGTACATATTAACATGACGCGTGCTTCCTCAAAGGGCTAGGCAGAGGTGCACTTTGAGTACACTCATATTTCACCAGATGTGTTTACGTGCCAAGTAATAGGAGGCGAGCCTATTGGCTTTAACCGGTCCCAAAACCAAACTCCGAGCTGCTACTGAAAAATTTCTACTGAAAAATACGGGTAAGTAATAGATGATATAACAACAACATCTCTAATATTAACAACATATAACAACGGAATCTATACTTTTATTTAAAATAGCGATTAGTTAATATAATGAACGATTGATATAATTTTAAAATAACATTTTTTTATAAGCATAATATACATTAAATATAACATTGTTTGACATAACCTACATTAAATATAAAATCGTTTGACATATCACTCAAAAGATATAAAACTTATTTGGTCTAATATGATGAAAACGCCTACTTAAAAACACAAAGCGAAATTTTATGAGCAAACGCAACAGAGAATTAACAATATACTGCAGCGGCAAAACGAATATTCAGAGTGTGATTTTTTACGAGCTGTGGCTTCTAATTTAAGCTTAAAAAAACAATAACTTTGTATTTTGTTTAATAAATATTTAAAAGTATTTTTCTTTGTAAGTTCTATCGTAGTTATAGGTAATAGTAACCTAAGTAGATATTAAACATAACTAGTAACTGATTATCACCTGCGCTAAGATAGGTCGACGGAGCCCCGCTTGGCGGGGCTCCTATTTCTGGGTGGTTTAAAAAAAATAAAGCCTTCTAACCTAACCTATCCGAGTCGGGGTATTAACCATAATGACGTTTTTTATATATATTAAACGTTACACCTAATGATTTTCGATTAAATAAACAATATACATATTAAACGTTAGACCAAATGATTTTCGATTACATAAATGTTATATCAAACAACGTTATACTAATTAAGTTTTAAAATAAATAAATGTTATATGTAAAGAAATTATATCAACAGTTGGTATATCTCAAGTTGATAATATCTTATGAACGATAATAAAATGAAATTAGACCAAATGAGTTTATACATTATGAGACGCACCCGAAAAATCCAATATAACTTTTTTCGACTTGAGAATCGAACCCAGACTCTCATGCATAGCAGTGACGCTTGCGACCACCAGACCAACGAAGCTAAATTAAATAAAAAACAAATATGTCTACCTATTAGATTTCAGTTATAATTATGATATTAGAAGTTAAATTGTGATTTAAAAAATACGACTATAGGTTTGATTTTAATTGAGTTAGGTATTCCTTACATGATCCACTTTTGTTTTATACGTAAACATATATTTTTCGTTGACAGTACTAAACTGACGAATCAACGGATCAAGGAATCTGGCGAACACTGGAAACTGACTAATCCGAAAAACTGACCAATGAGCGAAACTGACTAATCAACGAAACTGGCGAATTAAATAAACTGACGAGTGAGGGCAACTGACCAGTTGTATGCGGACTCGGAAATTCGGCTTTCAGTATGAAGATATGAATATGAAATAACCGCTTAATAATTAATATGCAGTGACTACTAAGTAACATATCAATATTCATACCGTCGTCGTCGCGCGTCACTTACGTAAACGGCGGACAGTAAACAAAAAAAAAAACAACATAAATACATACAAAAAACTAAACGAAGAAGCGTGCAGTGTTGCCAAGTTTTACATAAGCGAATTAGTAATTTTTTTCACAAACTGGCATTACGGTGGCCTGACATTGTTGGTGTATTTTTATCCGTCTGTCTTCGTCGAGTGCTTGGCAGCAATTCAACGGTGCCTCAATGACGACTCGCTGTCTATTCCTGTATGACATTGCTCTTGATGTTAGGCCACCACAAGGACAGGATGGCCGTGCTCTTCTATGCATTATATATCCATAGGTAAGTATTATAAATTAAAGCCTTTTCGTGTCTGTTTTGTGACCGCGTTGTTCTTTTAAATTAGATATGCTACGGATTTTGATGCGGTTCTCAACATTATTTAGAGAATTTATTCCGGAAAGTTTGTGTGTGATACATTATTGTTAAACTTGCATACATTAAAGAATTCACGATGTTTTGACAATTCGTAAAAACTGTGCGTTAAAATAGTTTTTACGAATATTATGTTATGTACGAAAAGCGACTTTATTTTTCCTATACAAATAAATAAAATTGAAGTGTCTGTTTGTAATGTTAAAATAACAGCTTTTTACTAAATGCTATTTTGACATTAGTCCTACGAGAAAGTATAAGCAGTCCATAAAATAAAATTAAAACGATTTGTAAATTTAAAAAAAACATATAGCTGATGTTATAAGGCTTACTTAGGCTACTTTTATTTTAGAAAAAAACCCCCGGGGGCGAACCCGCGGGTACTGGTAGATAATATGTATAAAAGTCGCTTGTAGTGTCTGTCTGTGTGACCGCGTTGTTCTTTTTAATTTCGCAACGGATTTTGATGCCGTTTTCAACATTATTTAGAGAATTTAATCCGGAAGTTTTATGTGTGTAATACATTATTATTAAACTTACTTAAAATAAGAAATCTCGATATTTTGTCAAGTCATAAAAAAGTCGGTTTTCTTGTTTGTCTGTGTGATCGCGGTGTTCTTCTAAACAAAGCAACAGATTTTGATACGGATTTTACCGTCCTTTAGAGAATTTATCTTGGTAAGTTTAAGTGTATAATACACTTATAATTAAACTTAAAATAATAAAGAAATCTCGATATTTAGTCAAGCCGTAAAAAACTGTAATAAGCAGAGACGGGTCGTTAGAGTATTAATAAGGGCTGATCACAATTAAACTGCGTTCAAGATCTGTCAGTGCCAAAATTCCCCAACAACGATGACACTGACAGCTCTTGAACTCGGTTTAGATGTGCTGATCGCGTTCGGCTTCATTGGTGAAATTCGCCCAAAGTATAAATTAGATACACGATAATTTTAAACTTCTGGTTTTTATAGTCCGCTCAAAAAAGATGCATTGGGATTTCTGTTTATTTACCATTACCTCCAATATTTTCAACTATTACGCTTTTAATTTCTCCGGAGATGAGCAGAAAGAACAGGAATCGATTGATTGCTGGTTTTGTTGATGCAACAAGCTTTCTTAATCAGCATCATTCAAAGCCCGAAGTTTTTCACCTGGTAAACAAAAAATATTTATTTTCTGTTTGGCGAACAAAAATGCAGATTGTGCACTGTTGTGAAACATCGAAACAATGTTTTCTTTTTATATTGTGGCGGCATCTACATCGACACATGCGAACTACGCATGACACTGACGTCACACAAAATCCTGCATCGCGCAAGCAGAGTTTACCGCTCAACTAGCATATACTATACAACATCCCGACATCAACCGTCGGGCAGTTGCCCACCAGACACAACACCCCTCTGGTCGGATGATCCTACCTTTTCTGTAGAGAATGAGCGAACTTTACACCCTGTTCCTCATAGCACTAAAATATTGATTGTTTCCAAAACTTCTCGGTAAAAGTTTGAGGGAAAGGCTTGAGGTAAATAAAGGAATGTGCGCTTTTGTAATTCGTCTAATAAAATGTATGAAAAAATACGTGCACGTTATAAGGTTATCGTGGGCGGAAATTTAAAAGCATAATCACCCTATAATGTTCCTACTGCTGGGACACAGGCCTCCTCTCTTTGAGAAGGGCTGCAATCCACCACGCGAGCTCTGTGCGGGTCGGTAGATGTCATATGTCTTCGAATGGTTCTAGGACGTGATGTTTTCTTTCACCGTTTTGAGAGCAGTGGTGATGGAATTATTTACACAAAGTAATGCGCCTGCCTGGGTTCGAACCCACGAGCTACAGCTCGTAAGTCGGAACCGTTACCACTGGGCCACTCTGCTCTGCAATTTAAAAGCGTCTTCATATATTTCCATACCTTTTACTGCCCTGTATTATCATGATGCCGTGGGCGATAATAACGTCACGTATCATTTCAGCCGAAAGACGTCCACTTTTGGACATAGGCCTCCCCGAAAGGGCCGGTTGCAGGCCGGTTCCGGGCAGGCGGGTTGGCGATTGCAGTATGGTGTTAAAATGCATAGAGAACGCTGCTGCCCATTCTCTAGTAAGTCACTTAGTCGCCTTTTACGACACCCACGGGATGAAATGCGGTGGTACCCCCCCCCCCCCCCTATCTTCACGTATAAAAGTATTAAAACGCACATTTCATCGAACCTCGTCGATATAGAATCTAACTAAAATGTGCTTCAATTAGATTTTACGAAATACGAAGAATAACTGTAGATCGTGCAGATAAATTTATACATACTTTCAGAAGTAAAATCCATCATTAAAACTTTCCACAAAATTAAAAACTGGCACCATGCGATGTTAGTGCAAGTATCGCGTAAATGCAACTGACCAATTTCTTTAATTGCATTTATCAAAGTAAGCTAATGAGGCTTACTTTGATAAACGATGACTCATCGCTATGGAATGCTCGCACGGCTCCAACCGGCTTTGGTCAATAGCACGTCTCCGCTGCTCCTGCACGACAACGCGCGACCTCTTACTGCACAGCAACTTACAAGAGCTGGGGTTAGAAGCTCTCCGTCATCCGCCATACTCACCAGACTTTGCACCTACAGACTTCTCCACTTTCCAGAATTTGGTTGGTTGAGTGACGAAAGAAGCCGACGTTCAGGGCCGGATTTAAAGGTGTGGAGGACCTGGGGCAAACCAGAAATGGAGTCCCCAAAATAAATTTAAAAGGTACTTGTGAATGTGAACTTTTTTTATTTGATGGACACAAAGGATGTATTTTATTTCTTACCTAAAATAAATCAAATTGTGGAGGCCCCTTCTTTGTGGAGGCTCGGGGCTAGAGCCCCTGGTGCCCTGCCCTAAATCCGGCGTCGTCGCCGACGTTAAGTTGGATAATTGTGATTTTGCACCCAACTTGAGAGTCCTATTTTAGAAGCACCATTTCGAACGCTGTAGATAATTTTACTAACTCGTTGGTGTAATACTCGCAAGCGCTACTGCTAAGGGTGAGGTCCTGGGTTCGATTCCCGGGTCGGGCAAAGTGTTATTGGATTTTTACATCTAGAATTTCTTAGTAGCACCCTGGAGTCTGGATTGATGGCAATAGGCTTGCTATTACATGGGACTTAACCATAACTGGCGAAATCCGGGTGTATAGGTACAGCTCTGCCTAACCCTTCGAGTAATACAGGCGTGATGTTATCATAGGTTATGTAGATAATTTGGTCCATTAGAAATATTCGAATAATTTCCTCCGTTTGTGGCATGCTTAGCAAAAAAATCGATTTTCAAAACGTTTGACTTGTTTTTGTTCTAATCGATCAATTGAATGTCCGCTCAATCGAATAAAGATTCAACAAATCGTCGTGTGAATGCAGCTCTCGTAGGCGTCGGACTAGTTAAGTCGGCCATAATTGGTGCAGTATTACAATCTTTGATCCCAGTTAGTGCGTGTTTTGTTCGCATGTTATTTCAAGGTGGGTGTCACAAGGTTGTCTACCTCCCTATTAGTTCATTCGTGGAATAAGCTACCAATTTTTGCTAGAATCCAGCACCCTAATTGCGTAATAGGATATCAATCACAATCTGAATGATTTTGAAGGATATTGCTAATCCATTGCTTCGTTGTCAAAATTAAACGCATTGCTACTCTTGTGTTGTGATGAGAAATTATCCAGCAGTTCCCAGTAGCTGTTGACATACCGCTGCGGCGATGCTTTCTATCAAAATGAATGGAAAAAACGTGTCCACAACACAATAAACATAAATCCGAAGTATCGGACGAATGTTCGGTCGTTTCTTTACTACGGCTAACAATCGCAGACTACGGCGAAAAAAAAAAGACAGTCGAAGAGATAAGCCAAAGTCAAAACTGTGGCTTGAAGTCGGGTAAGGACTCACGCTGATAGCACACCTCCGCCGCGAATCCATACGGAACATGACGCGAACCAGTACAATTAAACTATGGTTTCGCTGCTATGGTTTCGCGGCGGAGGTGTGCTCTCAGCGTCAAAGTCAAAAAAGGAAACTTTGGAAGTTAACTAGTGGAACATTCGGCCGATACTTCAGTTTAGCGCTTCGGAGTAGACCCCCTGATATATTCCGAAAATCGACATCTACAGTTACTATTCTTATTCTTATAAAAAACGGGCAAGAAACTCCACGGACACAAATATGAGCACAATTCTTTGTGTCCGTGGAGTTTCTTGCCTGTTTATGTAGTTGTACCTATATATGTCTATAGTTAACAGATTATGTACACACATATAAACAGACAAGAAGAAAGGAACAGAAATCTTTCTGTTCCTTCCTTCTTGTCTAGTCTCCTCTCTGTCAGAGGGAGTGGTCTATAATCCACCACGCGGGCCCAGTGCGGGTTGGTGGATTGGATGTCACGTCTTTAAGGTGATAATTATTTCTAAAGAAATCTCTTTTAACATACCTGCGATAGAATAGTAGATAAAGAGATGTATACAACGTGTGTAAGAGTAGAAAAGAAAAAAAAAATACACAACATCAAAAAAACTATTCTTCTCCTTAGGAACCAACTACGCCTTGGAATTGACAACTAGCTTCATCTTTTTGACTGACCGACCCCTTGACAATTCAAAAGTGCCTGTAATTGGTTTAATCAAATAAATGCTTTGAGTTTTGAATTTTTACGACAAACGTTTACGTTCGATGGTCTTGGTCAACCCTAGTGATGTAGTGACGTCGATACTCACATTCATCGATAATTACGAACCGGTGTTTCCATCGTTTGTGTTCATTGAACGTAATATCATACCAAGGTGTTTGGAAAGGCCAAGTATAAATATTTAGAGTTTAATGTTGTTATCTGCATGTACATATGTACCTATATTGTATAGATAAGAAAAGAAACGCCAGGTGAGACAGCAATTATTACGTAATTTGACTGTTTTATGTAATGTTATGATATGAAGATGTTTTGAATAAGTCGGAAAATATTCTTGAGTGTTTTCCAGATACTTGGTTTAGATTACTTTATTTTTTAAATAAATGAGCAGTTCTGTATCTTTTTCTCAATGCTTCCAAGTTGTTTATAAAACATATTATGTGTGTGTGTGTATGTTTGTTTGAGTATTTGTGGTTTATGTATATATTATGTGTACAATGCCTGAATTAAATGTTTTTTTTTTTTAATTTATAAAACATACTTATCTTAACTATCAAGCAAGTTATTATTCAAGAGTTAGGCTGGCTTGCAGGCCACCTAAAGTTCACTGAAAAAGTAATTTCATACCTAGTGAAATTATCGTCTTTAACCTGTAAGCTGACCACTGCATGACTCCAGTAATCTACAACAAATTACCGAGGAGTTGGAAAGAGCTACCGCTTTCTTTATTAAAAAAAAGACTTCGAAGCTTTTTTGTGGTGAATTATAAGCTTATTATAATTTAAGTGAGTTCCTTAATGAAAAAGACTTTTTAAGTTACTTAGTATGTTTTTCTGTGTCTTTTGCATGCCTTACATGGTAAAATATGGCTGATCTTGTAATAATTTTTGTTATCCTTTATACCCTTATTTGAAAATACAATTATCTTTATCTTTGAAACTAAAATCCAAACAAATGAAGAGTTCTACATTCTGCTGCTGTGTTAACAAAAATTGTATATCAATGAGGGTCAAAGACACACGCAGACCTTATTAGTAGTAAATATAATACCTAATTATGTCCTATATAAGGCTAGGCGTAGAGACGAAAACGGTGCATCATAACTATAAGTAAATGGGAATGTTAAATACGAGAAACGTGTTTAGTAAGAGTATCGAAGCTCCCTTTAGATTTTTTATACATTATCTATCTGCCAGGTCTTCCGTTTAACCCCACTACTGCGGGGTAGTTGCATAACAATCTTAGAGATAAACTACGATAACATGGCGCGCCCCTCCACATTACTGTTTCAATGTGTGTAGTCACATCCTTACTAATAAATAAATCCTAGGTCATTTTTTTGGTCGACGGTCGTCTCATGGACACACAACATGCGTTGTTGGTCTTGGTGTCGCTTCGTAAATACTAAAAGTACTTCAAATTAGATCACGAAAATTTTGCATAAAAACTGAACTAAATATAAAACAGATACTGTTTTTATTTTTTTTGAATCACCATTATTTTCGTCGTAAAAATAAATTATCTAAACTATCGGCGCGCGGCGCCTTAGAGCCTTCTCCCTGTCGCCCTGTCTCACTTGCTCGCGTGACCGCCAGCAGCCGGTCTATTCTGTAAAAATCTCACCGTGAAAACTCAGGTGATGTGAGCTGTCATTCCATTGATGCTAGGTATGGACACTATGTATTGATGCTCACTTCAAGCTCACTTCACCTATGTTTTCACGGTGAGATATTTACAGAATAGCACTACAGTAGTAGTGTGCGAGCGACATGAGTGAGGCGGCGCTGAGGTATAATGGAGTCTTAATTTTCCTGCTTAATTTGTAATATATACCGTACCTATCTCCATTTCCCTACCTCTATTGTTCCTGCCAATACAACTTTATCTTGTCGCTCTAAGTTTTCATTCCCCCGTCAATCGCCTCCGCCCGCCGTTTCGACACGTTATTATTGTGTTATGCAAGTCATGCCAAGTAATTTGACTTAGCGAGCGAAGCCGGCGCCATTTTTAGACCAGTCTCGTATGGAAATGTGATGTATTGGATGCGAATAGTATCCTGGGACGGTTCAGAATTAATGGAGGGGAAAGGGATTCAGACATAATTGGATTTGATGTGGGTTGTAAAACGTTTTAGTGTAGGAAAAAGAAAAATAACATGGTAGTGAAATGTTTACAATCTTAGTCTGTTTTTCAGGAATTGAGTGTTAAAGATCCATAGACAAAAAACACAGTTTTTGGTGCGAATTGATATATTATTCTCTATCCCATTACTTTTCCTAATTGACAACGTGCGAACGGTGAAATATGGCGAGTTCGGAATTCAGAGAGCTTCAGAGTGGGTATCTTGTCTTCTTGCTCTTCTCCTTCTGATACTAGGGAAAATATGAAATTAATGAAATCATTATTATTTTCAGATACAGATTGATCTATTTTAAATTATCACAAGATTTAAAAACAGCAGCCGTGAACTTCAAAGCAGACACAATTTGTATGTCTTTATATATATCTGCCTAGCCTTTTCCCAACTATGTTGGGGTCGGCTTCCAGTCTAACCGGATGCAGCTGAATACCAGTATTTTACATGGAGCGACTGCCTATCTGATCTCCACAACCCAGTAACTGGGTAATACGATGATGACCCCTTGGTAAGACTGGTTGTCAGAAATTCGGGTTTCTGACGACCCGTAACGACTGTCAAAGATCCACGAATGAGTGCCGGGACCAACGGCTTAACATGCTTTTCGAGGCACGGAGGAGTCAATTTTTATGTCTTTATTTAACGTACAATAAATCTTTGTAGACTAACGCATACGCACGCGCATATCTGACAAATAAATGATTATGATTAACGGGCAACGCCCAGTAGATACGTGTTTAAAAACTTTATTTCTTTATTTTGTGGTTTTTAAAACTAGTTAGGTTTTATTAAAACTGCGTATCATATCGCGTTAGTGCAGTCATGTTATTTTTAACGTCTCGCTATTTATTTATTTATAGCTCAGACGGAAACATCTGGTCGCAATGCTGGATTTATAACTAGTCGAGTGAGGCTTATGATAGTGCCTTGTGTACTCCACGGTCAATAATATAGATAGTGTTATACAAAATAGTTAAGGACGGGCGTTTTGGGGGACGTCATTTTGACGTTTTCTATCATAATATCATATATATATTATAGTCTATTTTTTTTTAATACAGTCGAACGATTGCAACGCAGTGCGCCCGCGTATCTTCGTCATACTCCATAGACAATAGTGGACAATAGTCTATACTTCTATAGCATGGACAAGTGTGTTCGAGCGTTGCGATCGGGCGTGATTCAATCTTATAAACATATAATATTGATTGTACATAGTTACGATTTTTATTTATTTTTGTTTTTTATTTATTTGTTTTGGATTAACATGTGTCCGCATCACAGCGGGCCCTATCAGAATACCAGAGTTGCGGTATTTATTTTTTAAATATCGTAACATTATGCTGAGATAGGAGCCTTTTAGGCGTCGTACTCTTGATTGTTTTTTTTTTTGTATTTTGTTCGAACAAATATGTCAATTTTGTTAGTTTTAAATGCTCCTTTTTACTTGTTGTATTTCTTTTGCGTGTCGCAAATTAAATATTTTTCTTTCTTTCAAAACGTGCCGATACTCAGCCTGATTTGAATAAATGTTCGTTTTTAAATCATTGGCAAGAGGTTTTAAAGACACGGTTATTGTTACTACAGGAACACAATCACAAGCATACGTTAATATTTCACCGAAGAGCGGGAGAAGTTATTTGATAACTTCCCACCAAAAAAAAGGCGCGGGCTTGTGGACGGTGAGCGATGGGTAGCTTGCCGTCCGATAAGGACCGGCTCGGGTCGACGGCGCGTTCTGTTCCACGCGCGCCTCAAAGAAATGTCAGCACCAACTGACGGGGTCCGATTGGTCCGGCAAGGTTGCGAGTTTGTCCGAAAGGGATATCGTGGCCCTGGCACACAGTCAAAAGTCTGACACGCCCTCCCGCTCCGCTCAGAGCGGGAGAAGTTATTTGATAATTTCCCACCCCAAAAAAAAAGCATACGTTATTGACTGAAAAGGCTGAACGATTTCATGGCAAAGGACTGCCTTCAATTCTGAGTTCAGATGGTAAACAAATGCCATTTTCACCAGAACCTCCCTTAAATATAAGTTTAGATATTGCAATGTCACAGTGTTGTTATTTCCGAAAGCCAATTTAACGTGTCATTGGACTTGTTCTTTCAGCAACCAAGTTTCAGCCACTAACATAATAGCGAGCCGCTCAGTATCTGCCCATACTCCATCATCTACCTAGCCTTTTTAACGAATGTAATAAATGTTTTAGGTACCTACTTTATTTATGGTGGATGGTGATGCCAGCGGATTATTTTTTATGTTTTTTAATCATATTTATTCATATTTATTTGGTTGTTTTTCTATTCTAAGTACTGTTTGTTTTATTTTATTTTGTTAGGTATTATGTACACACGGCTACACATAAAGCTATATGTTTCCAGTATACGCTGACCTCTTATTGTAAAGAAATCCTTCACAATGCGAGATCAGCTTATACTGGAAATGTATAGCTTGATGTGTAGCCGTGTGTACAACTCATTAAACCTGACTTGGGTTCCGTACGTATTTTTCGGGTGACCACTGAAAATCAGCGCTGTGCTGTGGGTCCCGCATAGCGCAGCATCATGCTGAGTGCAAGCCTTCTTGTCACAGTCATGACGTGCAGCTGCCGACTATTTGTTTTTACCAGTTTATGTTTTCATATATTTTGCACGTGTTTCTGTGACAAATAAAAAAATTTTTCTTTCTTTCTTTTCCCAACTATGTTGGGGTCGGCTTCTAGTCTAACCGGATGCAGCTGAATACCAGTATTTAACATGGATCGCCTATCTGACCTCAACAACCCTGTTACTGGGTAATACAATAGCCCTTGGCAAGATTGGTTGTAAGACTTTCGGGCTTCTTACGACCCGTAACGACTATCGAAGATCCACGAATCGAATGTCAGCCAACGGCTTAACGTGCTTTTCGAGGGACGGAGGGGTCTTGGTATGTAAAGATGGTCACCTATCCACTGACCAACCGCGGCAAGCGTAGCTTAACCTGATCGATGCCCGTGCGGATTTTATTACTTAGCCAGTATCTTTCCATACCCCATAATCCAAATGGTAATAAATGAAATGAAATTGTTTATTCCGTAAATAGGTTAACGGAATCACGTTTACACGTCATATTAAAAAATATTATGAAGTTAGATGGAGTCGATATTTCCTATCTGACTACCCCTGAGAAGAAATGGAAAAACAAACTCAAGGTTCAAAGTGTCTTTTACAGTTCAGACATAACCTTGGTCACATCATGTGAGGACCATGGTAGATCCGTGTCTAAAATGGGCTTTTGAGGAAAGAACCACACAAATTTGAGTGGAATTGTCAATAGCCTGATAACTTATTGTATAGAATCAACTTTTTCTAACAGAACAGACAGCTGTGCTGCTGGGAGTTTGTTGCGCCACTTCTTCTCTCCAGCTAAAGCACTAGGAAGTGGTGAAGGGTGGGCGTTTTGGGGGACTGTCTTATGTAATTTTGACGTTTGATAAGTGCTGATTCTCAGCCTTGTTTAAATAAATGACCTTTGATTTTGATTTGATTCCCCATGAATCCATAAAAAAACATTGACTACGGACAGTCTGTCTGTAAATAACTAAATATCTCCGGCCAAGCGCTGGAACAATGCCGAGAGCCCAAGACTCTTCCGTGTTGCAATACTTTCGACGACGTGTTGGAAGGCCAGCTTATTAAATGTTATTATTACATTATTAAATCATTTGTTTAGCCTGGGAGTTAAAATTGAATACGTGGGTATCGTATTTTAGTCCTAGATTTACTTAAAATAATATGTATTTTGTGTAACTACCGGGTCACATTGCATTAACTGGCGAAAATCTATTTGATCTTCAAAACTGCCTTCTATGTGCCTATTTGAAATAAATAATTTGACTTCGACTTTATAGACGATTAAACAAAAAAAAAGGAAGGTTTTCAGAATTCATAATTTCAAGTTACCAGCTGCCGCTGACCCCCTAATCAGCTTGAGTATCGTTTTATTTTTATTTTATCGTCATTAGATATACCCATCATGTTTGTGAAGTTTTGCTAGCTAATTTAATTTGACCCTGTATACTTGATTTTGGGATTTTTTAAAGTTTCATATAGCGCATACTGGGCGCGGTGGTGTCAAAGGACTGAAGTTTTCATGACACTAGTTACCTACTAAGTTTGTGTTTTACATCATAGTTTTGTAAATGACATACCTAAAAAGAAACAAAGATGACAGAGAGCTTTATTTATTGTACAAACTGTGATTTTTTTGAGAAAAGTTTTTAATTTTAATACATACATTTGTGTACTTTATAAAATATTTAATAAAAAATAAAAAAACACGGTGATTGTGCTAAGATTGAACGACCCACAAAAAATCATCTAATTAATTTATTTTTTGTTTTATCAATACAAACCGGGTGAGTTCGAACTACTACAGAAATTACCCGGTTCTGCAGGTCAATGATTTATCATCATCATCAGCCCATAGCAGTCCACTGCTGGACATAGGCCTCTCCAATTACACGCAATGATTTATGCATCAGATTAATTATTCATTCATCGTCTCGTTGAATTTCCCTTATAGGGAAAATCTTATAGAAATTCTAGAAAGGGTGAGTTGGTATTGTTTGCTGTAGATAAAAATCACAATGATAATATTAAAGACGTACATGGAACCTACATAAAGGAACTAGAAGGTATAGAACGACTAAAGATAATGTTTAAATGCTGGCCTTCAGTTAAAAAGGCCTATAAAAGTAGGGGATGACCAAAGAAACGATGGATGGACTGTGTGAAAGATCATATGGCTAGAAAGGGGGGGGGGGGGTGACTACCGAGATGACGACTAATAGAGAAGTATGGCAGAAAGGGACATGTTGCGCCGACCCCAAATAAATTTATAAGGGCAGGAGAATGATGATGATGATGTTGGCTCTCAGTTAAGAGAATTGAGAGGTGCTGCATCGAAAAGAGCGTAGGTGCCTCTTAAATGGGAGAAGAAGATAAAATCATGAGCTAATTTCATGTTCTTTTTTTCTTTTCTCTGAGAAAAACAGGCTCATTAGTTGAGACATCTATTTTATTCAAAAGACGAGATTTTATTTCATCTAACCTTACCTTTTTTATCTCAATTTCAGCCCCACGTGGAAGCAAACTTTGAATGTATTACAAACTTTTTACCCTTTTAAACTTAACGATTATACGTGGCGAGGGTTAAGAGTTAACCTCCGAACTTCAAAAAGGACCAGGAAGTTTGGAGGTTTCCGAAGTAACAAAGGTTACTTCGGAAAAAAGGACCAGTTCCTGAGTTGCTGACTTTGTATTCCTACTTTTGTAAGAAAGTAAATAAAGTTATGCAATATTAGGGACAATCCTCTAAGGAAAGGGACGAATAAAATTGGGTAAGGTACAGATAGTGAAAGGGACAAGTGACGAGGGTTGTGGTTGATCTAAGAAGTAAATTGGTGCATAAGTGAACGTTTTGCTTAGATTTTGTTAAAATTGGGGGAGTTTCTTAGGAACTACGTGTTTAGAGGTCACCGTGAAAGTGTTGAGACCCCGATAATTTAGATAAAATAAATTACACATAAACATAAACATAACATCACGCCTGTAATCCCGGAAGGGTTAGCCAGAGGTGTACCTAATAGTACACCCACATTTCACCAGTTATGTTTAAGTCCCATGTAATAGGGGGCTAGCCTATTGCCATCAACCGGGCACAAATCCAGACTCCGGGCTGCTTCTGAGAAATTCCTAATGGAGAATCCCAACACAAATCCCCCAATAGCAATAGATTACATAATTTTATTTATACGATAATAGGTATTTGTTATGTAAGGCTGCAAAGTTGTTTTTTGGCGCGAGTCTTGTATTGAATCCTAAGCGTAGCAGGGTTTCAAAGATACGAGACGCAGAATAACTTTGCTGCCGAGCGAAACACACAACTTTTCACCTTACCACAGCGAGGAAAATGCTAGGTGCAAGAAAAACTGCGAATTTCTCCATGAATTGAACAAATTGTACGCTTTTATGTACTTTTCGCGTAATTTTTCCGGAAGAAAACTCAATTCGGCATTATGTGTGGCTTACAGGTGTTAAATTTATGTCTTCGTCGCTGCTGGGACTCGCTCATATTTTATGATTTCTTACGATTTTATCAAAAACAAACCAAAATGATGGAATATGAATTGAAAAAGAGAAAAAAAAATCATGCTGTCTTCGTGCTGGCTAGTGCGATTATTCTAAAAATGAGTTTAGCACACTGAAATGAAATAAGTATTACTGCATTGTCAGTGGTATAGAAAATTCATAAATAGAAACGTTCGAATTTTAAAAAATCTTTCCACGCTAACGGATAAAATGCACTTTTGCATTCACATTTCGAATGATAAGCAGAATCTTTCAGAGGTTTTGAGGTGAAAAATACTATAATAGCGTAGCTCATCTAAGTCAATTATTGGCTCGAAGAGAAGGTCGTATCTGCATAGCTATACACAACCATCCGACAGGCTTCCGAGTCTAAATTTACACATTTTCTGTTACCTGATTTGCCTAGTCTCTAGCCTTTGGAAGAATAGTGGTCGTCTATTTGGTTTAAAACTGTCAAAATTTTTGGGTTTCGGATTTGTGAACGGCGTATAGAGGAAGCCTTGGATAACATTGATTGATTTTCGATGTGGCACGAAAGCGTATCAAATGGTTGTGAATGTCTTTGCTGAGGCAAAACTATAGTCCAGGATTAGATTTGGGTCTGCACAGGAGAAATCCGAAGAAATAAGCACGGGTAGCTTGCTTGCTGTCCTTGAAAAATTTTAATGTAAACAACTTCAACATTCTTAATACTAATTTTATCTTGGACTTGGTCACTGTTCGTTGTATTTGTTATGTCCTGAGTTTGATCGTGCAAGATTCAACAAGAATCGCACAAAATCTGACCAAAAAAAACCTGAAAAACAAAAAAAAATTGATGTCACTAGATGATGAAAGTATGAGTGCCCATAATTTCCACAATAACCACAATATCCCCAAGTTAAATTCCAACTATCCTTAAGTGAATCAGCATGGATATTAAATGGAAACACGTTTCATTAGTCAGCGTCAGGCAAACGTGACAAGTATCAAATAGCATTTAGACAGAAAACAATTGAACATTAATTATTTGTGGTTTAATTTACGGTATCTACGGCTGCCTTTTAAATCTGTTAGTAATAATGCAAGTAAGTTATGCAAAAAATGTATGTTTTACTAAAACGCGTATACATCAATTCTATATATGAATATTTAAGTATTGTACTAAAATACTCTATGAAATACATTCAGGAAGTAATATCGTTTTTTCTATATATGAATATATTTAAAACCAGTCCCATCCCACTGCTCAGAGGGGTGAGACAGGGCGATGTGATATCCCCAAAACTGTTCACCAATGCGTTGGAGGACGTCTTCAAGACGCTGGACTGGACTGGACAGGGTATCAACGTGAACGGCAAGTACATCTCACACCTTCGCTTTGCTGATGACATCGTCATAATGGCAGAGACGCTGGAACAGTTAGACCAGATGCTGCACAGCCTAAACGGAGCCTCACGGCGGGTTGGCCTCGGCATGAATTTGGACAAGACAAAAGTCATGTATAATTCAAAGCTACAAAAAAAAAACGATATTACTTTCAAACTAATTAAGATATTATTATGTTTTTTTTTGTATGAGCAGACTATTTTAATATAATATAATTATATCTGTATTTTTTTTTACAAATATTCATATTTTCGTTACTAAAAATAAATATTCTCTTTGAAACCAAACGGGCATGGGCAGCGCGATGTGAGCGCGATGCGCACTTGTTTGGCTTAGGGTAACAACGGCGTTTACCAGACCCTTAAGGCCGTTCCCCTGAGCTTTTAGGTTCTTAAAGGAAAACCACTTAATTTATTTGAACCGTTTTCTTAGGAGGCCATTGTTGTCTAGGTACAGCCACAGAATAGACCAACTTCTATCCATCCTAATCATAGTGCCTAGCCTTTTTCCAACTATGTTGGGGTCGGCTTCCAGTCTAACCACATGCAGCTGAATACCAGTATTTTACATGGAGCGACTGCTCATCAGACTTCGACAACCCTTCGTGGGTAACACGATACCCCGAGGCAAGACTGGTTGTCAGTTTTGGGCTTCTGACTAATCGTAACGACTGTCAAAGATCTACGAATTACAGCCGGGACCAACGGCTTAAGGTGCTTCCCGAGGCACGGAGGGGTCTCGATATGTAATGGATGGTCACCCATCCATGAACCGACCGCGGAAAGCGTAGCTTAACCTTCGATCATTATTTAGCCACGAGTCCCTGTGAGTACTACTCTATCCCATCAAGTATTTATGTGGAAGGACGGCGACACTTTTCTATCAAACTCGTGCATACGTACCTACAGTAAGCATCGCGCTAGTCTGCACGCAGACTAAAAAAAAAATGCCGTAACGCTGGTATTCTGTCAGGGCAAAGGGAAAGAGAACGTTTTCTGCATGTGAAATCCTTACATTACATTGATATGCTAAAAGACCCTATAAATCAATGTTACATTAGCAATAAAAATACTAGAAAGTTGGCAACGTAAAGTTACCAGGGGGGGGTCTCCTAAGTATCGGCTGAATGTTCGGCGGTTTCCTGCGGCGGAAAAAAAAAAACGACTGTCAAAGAGATAAGTCAAAAATGTGACTTGAAGTCGGGTAAGGACTCAAGGTCAAAAAAGGAAACTGGAAGTTTAGAAACGACTGAACATTCGGCCGACACTTCGGATTATCGCTTCGGAGTAGACCCCCAGTACATCAAGTACCTAAACTAAAAACTAAAGCATTTCATTAACACTTTCGACTCCACCCTCTTTTCGTAGAGCTCGTACGTCATGCCGCCTTATATAAAGCAAGTTATAATGAAAAAAAAAAATGAATAAAAATATGACTATGTATAAATATAAATAAAAATGCTTGTATTTGGAAACCAACGAGTATATTATTAAATCTTGCTAAAATATACTGATTTTATTTTCACAGTTTATAATGCTGTATTCGCCAAGAAAAACGTATATTTAAAATGAGCCCTTCGCTAGGGCATTCAGTATCCCATATGCGACTTGAGTGAACCCTCCAGCCGATCTATTTTGAAAAAATCTCACCGTGTAAACGTAGGTGAAGTGAGCTTGAAGTGAGTTGTTAACAGTGTCAATCCCTCACTGACAGTTCAACTCCACGCTCACTTCACCTAAGTTTTCACGGTGTTATGGTTACAGAATAGCACTGCAAGACGGCTCCCGGCACTGAACGTGTGATGTCATCGCGATACTAATAAAATGCGATATAAACTGCCAGTCTGTGACCTTTTCACGGCTATACTTTTGATGCAGCTGTTTGTGTATGTGAGTTAGTAAACGCACCCACGATACAGGATACTGGATATTTGTATTAAAAATTATGAAATACAAAATAAACGCAGACGAAGTCACGGGCAATAGCTAAGTAATTTCTTGACTTCATGTGTACATACACCCAATTTTTTTTACTGATATTTTTCTTTATTTTTAGAAAAATAACTGTTACTTTCGTTTCTAATCCCTGAAGACTTTCAGAGTGATGTGATAGGCTGAAAGCACAAGCATCAGTTTACAGAGCACTACATTATATAAAACAAAGTCCCCTCGCCGCGTCTACGGTACTGTTTTCACCAATGGATTGAGTGATTCATGAGGAAGGTTTAGATCAGGGATCCTTTCATTGTGGCTCCGTTTTTTAAAATAATATGACTTTCGCGGTCCGTTCGGTAGACAACTGCTAGCAAAAAGATCAAAATTGTAATTTTAATATTTTTGATTCAGTTTTAGTTATTATTTCGACCTTCCACACAAAATAGGTCGGCGGCGGCCGGCGCCGCGGCGCGCGGTCCGAATCCGGACCGCGGTCCGCCATTTGGTAACTCCGGTTTTGTGTAGATTGGCTGAAATATGACGAAGATTGTTGAAAATTTCGAAGTAAAGGCATGCCGACTGAGAGCTTTACTAGCGTCTGCGTTACGGTAGTAGGTTTCCGTGGGATAATTTCCGACTTACATGCGTGTGGGGCGCCCCCCCCGCTAGATGGACCAACGACCTTAAAAAGGTGGCTGGGACAGACTGGATGCGGAAGGCGGAGGACAGGGTGTAAAACAGAAAGCGAAAATATCTTATATTTTAGTTAGAAAAAATTACATGAGACCTGTACTTTATTTTATACACATAAGCTTATGTGTATAACGTTCCAACTGCTGGGACACAAGCATCCTCTGTGTTAAGGCGCTGACAAGAGGCAAATGATCTAAGTAGGCTTGTCTTAAACAAAAAAATTGGCCAAATGTTAGGGCCAACAAGAAGGTTTATAACCTCTTTTTATATTTAATTTTTATTATTCGTAATTTTAAATATTTTACATCTTTCTTAGGGTTCCGTACACAAAGGGTAAAACGGGAACCCAATTACTAAGGCTTCGCCCGCCGTCTGCCTGTCAGTCTGTCTGTCTGTCTGTCTGTCTGTCTGTCCGTCTGTCACCAGGCTGTATCTCGTGAACCGTGATAGTTAGACAGTTTAAATTTTCACAGATGATGTATTTCTGTTGCCGCTGTAACAGCAAATACAGAATAAAATAAATATTTAAGGGGGCTCCCATACAACATACGTGATTTTTTTGCCGTTTCTATAGATAATGGTACGGAACCCTTCGTGCGCGAGTTCGACTCGCACTTGGCCGGTTTTTTTTGTTTTTTTTTCTGTAGGACATCTCATGAATGCACAAAACTAAATATATTTTTTTTAATATTTCAATATTTGTTTGCTTAGGTCTAACAAATTGATCATTGTACTGAATGGCGCGAAGTTACTATGGCGTTCTGTGTTGTGACGTCAGATCGCAGCAGTGCTGTCTCTGTCTACAATAGACTTTAAAACGCATACAACTTCGTCATTTTTAGGGTTCCGTACCTAAAGGGCAAAACAGTAACCCTATTACTAAGGCTCCGCCGTCTGTCTGTCTGTCTTTCTGTCTGTCTGTCTGTCCGTCTGTCTGTCTGTCTGTCCGTCTGTCTGTCTGTCTGTCTGTCCGTCTGTCACCAGGCTGTATCTCATGAACCGTGATAGTTAGACAGTTGAAATTTTCACAGATGATGTATTTCTGTTGCCGCTATAACAACAAATACTAAAATACAGAATAAATAAATATTTAAGGGGGCTCCCATTTCCCATACACCAAACGTGATTTTTTTTGCTCGTTTTGCTCGATGTTGATAACGGCAACAGGTAGACGCTTGAAATATTCACAGAATATTTAGTCACTTTAAAAATAAATAATTAAATTAAAATAAAACAAATATTTAATGGGGGCTCACATACAACAAACGTGATTTTTTTTGCCGTTTTTATAGATAATGGTACGGAACCCTTCATGGGCGAGTCGGACTCGCACTTGGCCGGGTTTTTATTACCGTGGCTTAATGTTTTTGTTGGTTAGAAATATCGAAATATAAAAAAAAAAACAGTCAAATACCCTTTTACCCCGCAGGATGATTCTCAGAATGTATGGAAGAATGAAGCCCGAAATAAGTATAAAAAGGTGCTTATGGCATAAACATGTAAAAAATGGTTGAAACAAATAATGGATCTCTTTCTTCCGAACTACGGAATATTTAAACGCAACTTCGTTTAAATATTCCGTTGTATCATATGGGCATCGTCCATGCCTTGGCAACGTCGGGCGATGTCGACCAACGTCGCCAGATATCATGCCTCACGACCTTTTTCAACTTTTCGGCGTACTCATAGCCCGGTTAAAAACTCAAGTATCCAGAACCTGTAGTGTTAATGATTGTGCTCCGAGTTTCAGTCTAGACCATTTCAGTTAAAAATCTCGTTTATAAGCAAAGTGGAAATCGTTTTCTCTCCTTATCTGCACACAATAAAGGAGTATTGTTTATAGTCTCGTGTCAAGTCGTAAAAGTCAATTGATGGAAATAAGCAACAATGGATTATTATACTTTCTTTAATGTAATTATTATGCATTTATGTATAGCTCGTGTAAATCGACGGTTTTCAAGATTTTACTAATCGTTTTATCAACGGGTATCGTATACCCGGCTTACTCTTAGCCGGGTTACCCAGTAACCCGGCTGTGGAGTTCAGTAGAAGCTGGGGGTCTACTCCGAAGCGCTGAACCGAACTATCGGTCGAATGTTCGGCCGTTTTATAACTTCCATAGTTTCCTTTTTTGACTTTGAGTCCTTACCCGACTTCAAGTCACAGTTTTGACTTTGGCTTATATCTTCAACTGCCTTTTTTTTCCGCCGTAGTCAGCGATAGTTAGCCGTAGTAAGGATACGACCGAACATTCGGCCGATACTTCGGATTTATGTTCCAGGTATTCAGCTGCATCTGGTTAGACTGGAACCTGACCCCAAAATAGTTGGGAAAAAGCTAGGCAGACGATGATGACACGTTTTTACTCGTCGGACGTACAATTTTTACTCGTCGGACTTACAATTTTTACTCGTCGGACGTACAATTTTTGATGTGTAACATCTTTCTTCTCGCTGTCTGTGGGAGTGATTTCGTGAAAAGGGACGGAAGTCTGTAACAGGAAGTGACAGCTTGAGCATGGAGTAAGTAAGTACTTTTTAATAGCATGGAATTAGTGTACCCATGCCTTAAGTGTGGTGCCGGACGTAAAGAATAGCACCATCCTCTTCCCGTGCGTGGGTGTCGCAAAAGGCGCCTAAGGGACTTACTAGAGAATGGGCAGCAGCGTTCTCTGTGCATTTTAACACCATACTGCAGTTGGCAACCCGTCTGCCAAGCGTGGCGATTATGGCCAACCCCTCCTTGGAGGAGACCTATGTCCAGCAGTGGACGTCTTTTGGCTGCAATGATGATGATGGTGAGTGTACTTATGGAATTAGTAAGTACTATATAGATCGTAAGTAGAGGGGGCCGAATTTTGATCATTGGACGACCACTAGTCATGAATAAATATTACAGTATTCAGCTTTTTAAAATTTTGAGGTTAATTTCTATCGCTGCGCGCTGCTCAGTTGCTTATTACCAAGGTGAGATGTCTTATGCGGTTACTGTAAGGCTCGCTCGTTTTTTAAATCTTCTTTACAAGCTAACTACAGTCTGTTGGACAATTTGTAGTTGTAATAAGGATCAAATTAGCAAAACACTTATTGGTTTTAAGAAACCATCATCATTCATCATCATCATTTCAGCCAAAAGACGTCCACTGCCGGACATAGGCCTCCCCCTAAGGGGGGGGCGGGGTTGCCATAATCGCCACGCTTGGCAGGCATGTTCGCGATCGCTGTATGGTGTTAAAATGCATCAGTGGCTAAGGGTGGGTTTATGAGAAAGGTAAGCCGGAGCAAAAAAAATGCTTACCTAGCCCGGACGTGGCGCACGTAGTCCAGTTACCTAAAATCTGTGACTGACTTCCTGGCTTCAGTCTTCTATAAGCAGATGTCTTCAGTCCACCTTTACCATACGTGTAAGCACTGATAGATTGAAACAGTGTCTTGCAAGTATAATAAAAGTGGCTTTGAAAAAAGCCGTTTGTGGTGTGATCAGTGTGATGACGTTGACGTATGATGTCTACTAGACAAAACTACTTAACTAAAATACTACTGACTTATTCTACTTATAATACTATTTATACTCTAAAGCTATTCGTCTATTCTTTCGTACAAAGTGCGCTAAGACATTATCATAAAAACCGGGATGATTCTTAATTTTTAGCAATAAATGTTTTTCTATAGAAAAAATGGCTAGATCAGATAATCGTTCTTATTTTTGAGAATTACGCAAGTACGTATGAATTCGCTTCAAAGCCGAAAACGACCTCTACACGCGGATGCCACTGTAACGGGAATTGTCAAAAATATAATACATAATTTTGTAATTTGTGGAAAAGTGTCACACAATAATGAATTTTGAAAATTGAGATAAAGCTCGTAAACATCTAGTTTGTTCAAAGACGGAGTTGTGTATAAGACTTTCAACTCGGTCTTTGAAGCAGCAGTGAACTCAAATATTTGCGGAAATTTTAATAGCAAAGAAGATATTATTTCATCAGGAAATGAACTACTCTAAAAACTATACTTAGATTTATTAAGTAAATTAAGAAAACTCATTTGAGAAAGTGATTGGTACCTGTGTTGTATTTGCGTCTTATCATTGTCTATTATTTCAATGAAAAGACGCCGATACATAGTTCTAGTGTCTACCTTTGTATTTAGTCGTCTACGCTGACGCGGCGGCTTATGGAATTCCTGGACGCTGTCATAAATAAAATCAAAATTATTTATAAAATCATTCGCAAGCCAACTATTGAATGAATCTATTTCGCGGTTTGCCATTTCGATATCAATCTGTTTTGACTGCAATAAATTAAAAAGAACGTCGGTTTTCTAACTTACTGAGGAAACATTCTGCCAAGGAAAGAGATTCACTATCCCAAGATTGCGGGACACAATAACAATAACACAATACGAGTAACATCGAATTAAAAGTATTAATTATGTCTAATCTACAGTTAAAAATTACTTTAGTAATGCGTGAGTGATAGTGCCAACGGGTTTCTGATACTCCAGGCATACGGCGGTCAGCTATTTCCTTCAAAAGGTTGGACCGTTTAGTTGATTTGTTGAAAAACCGAACAATACTATTTACGTGTCCAAAAAAAGTTTTCAGTTCCTGAATATTTTCAAGGGAACGGCTAAGTACTAAATTTAATATATGAGCGTAACATGGGACAAACATTGCATCGCGAATTTTTGCTTGTACTCCACCGTGCTCGCCAGACATTACTGCCGCGCCGCGCCGTCGTAAGACTGACCAACTAACTTATTCCTACAACGATACTGGTCAAGTATTTCTAACAACTGTTTGTGTAAAACTACGCAGTTCGATTTCCGCTAACATCGTAAAAACCTAGGAATCGTTCTTCGATTCTAGTTTCAGATAAATATCGAAAAATTACAGTCAATTGCTCCCTATGACTGACATCGGGAGTTTCGTCAATCATTACAGACAGAAATGGAGCTTTATCTATCTCGATTCTAATGTGGTCTCGTAAAACGGATGCAATACTATGTATTAAATCATTTTGAATATCACTTGAGAGACCAGAAAACGCGGGGTTCTGAACTGACGAACATAGTTCCAAATGAGAGTCCATTACGGTGTCATACTTGCTCAGATATAACAAGGTTTCAATATAGTTACCGCGGTTATCAGAATTCGGACGTTCATCGTGAAAGCTACTTCTTCAGAAAAGCTACTTCTTGTTTACCTAACAAAATAACGGTGTCAATAAACCGTTTCATTAAATTCCTATTTCGAGCTACTTTCCTATTATGAGCTTCACGCGAATTAGTGAAAAATGGTTCTATCCTACTATTCCCGAAGTCATGTAAATCTAAACAGCTACGAATATGCTTTTCAGTCTGCACATGTTTTTTTGATGAATTCGTCAGATTATTAATATCTGTAAAACCCCCTTTATTCCATAAACTACTAGAATCTGAGAAAAGTAAACATGGAAAACAAAACATCTTATTTAATTTACAACTACCAGTCAGCCATTGATATTTATCGTAAAGGGAAACATTAAAATGTTTGAAAAACCCATCGCGTCGTTTGTAGTTTATAGTCATATCTGGTCGAGCACGACTTAGCCTAATTATGTGTTTCTTATTGAAAAACTTAACCTTGAAAAGCATGTTTCCTCACGAAGCAAATAATCTGTCACACAACAATCTAAAACTATTAATGCCGCCATCCTACTAATAACTTTTCAAATCTACTCTAAAAAAGTAATTTCAACTTGCTAATCTATCGACTTACCACAAATTCCTAATTACAACGACGGCGAACGCACAATTTCACAACAAACTCACGATTATCAAATTCTAATTGTTACACTAATACTACACTAATAACTTATATGAATACAACGAAAAAAATGCTAATTAACAACAAGTATCAACAAAATTAAAGGTTATAATTCTATTAACTATTTACGTTAATCGTCAAGAAACATTTAAAATTATTGTCCGAGAGCGTGGAGCGAACTTCGTCCCTCTCCCCGTCCCGAACCAAACCGAACGCTTACGAAATTCAGCGAATGGACCTATATTCCTACACTGGACCTATCATAACTCGACTTATTCCGGCTTACTATTGCCTCAAAAAACAGCGTGTCACGTGACCTGAAGTGACGTCATGACGAGATTATTTTGTATAGAAATTGATGTTTTCATAACCCGGGCGGACAACGAGTTATACTGGAGGCACTAGAGCAAAATTGGCGCGCACTTTAAATGTTTTGTTTTCGTTGGAATATAAAGATTTTTTTTTTAATGTAGGTTGGGGTTTTGTAATACTTTAATTTTGTGGTGTAAGTATTAAATACATTCAGCGTGATTAATAACCACTGCTGAGAACTACTGACTGTCATAATTTCCTAAGGGAAGCCGACAGGAATCGGCTTAATCCTTAGCTACGCCCCTGAAATGCATAGAGAACGCTGCTGCCTATTCTCTAGTAAGTCCCTTAGTCGCCTTTTACGACACTCACGGGAAGAAATGGGGTGGTGCTATTCTTTACGTCCGGCACCACACAGAGCAATTCAATTATTAATAAAGACATTAAAGTATTTACATAACAATAGACGGGACATAGCGAACAAAATCGTAATCCGATACATTTGTCCTAGTGGGCAAAAGTCGCTAAGACTAGTGTGGTACGCCTGCATGTCAAGTCGCATTCGTGTCCACAAAAGAAAAATATTTTCCAAGAAAATATGGCTGAGTTGCGCTTTACGATATTGCAAATCTCGTTATGGTAAAACTGGACCTAATTTCGGTTTATTTAGATGGCGTCACTGAGAAATGGCATCACAGTTTTTCTATGACATTTCTTCGCATAGCCTCTCTATAGTAATTATCTTAAATCATTAAATCTCTTTGTATGAAACTGACAGGTTTCAAAAACGCATAATCTCGACGCGACGTCGGACTGTAACTGTTCATGGGATTTCTGGTTGATTTTGAGTGAAATTAGATTATTCGTTAAAGGTGAATCCGCAGCTGTAAGCCCACGATATTCATATTTTCTTAGGTTTTTTGCGATTTGCAGGTCAGTGTGGACTTAGGTACATAAAACATAACATCACGCCTGTAATCCCTGAAGGGTAAGGCAGAGGTGTACCTATAGTACACCCTCATTTCGCCAGTTATGTTTAAGTCCCATGTAATAGGGGGCGTAGTGTAGTTGGGGCCTATTGCCATCAACCGGGCACAAATCCCGACTCCGGGCTGCTACTGAGAAATTCCTAATGGAAAATCCCAATAACACTTTGCCCGACATGGGAATCGAACCCGGGACCTCATGCTCAGCAGTCGCGCTTGCAACCACTAGACCAACGAGGCAGCTACTTAGGTGTTGTATCTTAATCAAAATATGATTCGCAACTATATCAGATATGGTTGCAGAATTTGTCTTACAACGATACAGAAGATTTATTGACGATCATCTCATGAATACCTTTCTCAATACTGATACTTGGAATTACTGAGTCATTTTAACCTGATTGCATTTAGTTAAGTTATACTAATATATGTATATGAGGAACTTTGGCTCTTGAGATACAAGTATCTTTTGACTTAGTTCAGGAGCCAGCTGTTCAACCTGGTTTTTGACCACAACTTGTACAACAATGTTTAGTATATGACTAATTGTATGTGTTTCTCTTTGTACAATAAACTTATATTTGATTTGATTTTTGATTTGTTATGTGTTTACAGATTATTTTAGAAAAAGCCACGCGAACGAAGCCTCTTACAGCAGCTAGTATGTTATGAAATGACACTAGTCTCCATAGTTTTATGCTCATTGCCTATTGTATAGGAGGCACTTTAGCCTGGAAAACTTTAAGAAAAATATGCTACCTAAACTACCAACAAAGTACTTAGGGGGGTTTGAGAGATATACAGTCTTACATTTTTAAAATTCACAGTTTCCCAGCGAGTGGCTTCAGCTCTCACACACTCAGTGATCGCAGCATCTCGCGAGCTCTCGAGATCTGAACCAGAATCAATACCAGATGCATTAGCTCCGTTTCCCGCCATTTTGTAGCAAAATGGTGGACCTTTTGCACAATGAAGCTTATAAATGAGCTTAGGGATTACTTGTTTAATCTTGAAGGTAGATCTAATATAAAAAAAAAACATGAAAATATCTTAAGTAGTTTGAAAGTAATATCATTTTTTATGCTTTGGGTAGACATTACTTCCTGAATTTATTTCGTAAAGTATTTTACTACAATATTTAAATATTCACTCATATGATTTGTATGCGTTCTAGTTTAACATACATTTTTTGCATAATCGACTTCAAAAAAAAAAAACACTATAAAGTGGAAAGTAACTTTAATTTCGGAAGTCGGTGGTTTTGCTATCGGCTTCCAAAATTAAAGTTACTTTTTACTTAAAAAAAAAGAAACATACAGACTAACATCTTCTTCCTTTTTGGAAGTCGGTTAAAAATAAGAGCAAATAAGGAAGGCTAGTACGTAGCCGTGCTGTATTCATATTGCTACACGTGGAGGTTCTTTATACTCGAATCTATGTCATCCATACACCTGTGTAGTGTTTTGATTGTAGCTCCAAAAAACGAAACTTCAATCCGTTGGCATTTCGCCGCGCAACAGTTTGGTCTCTTATCTTTTTCTCGTCAAAATGCAATTTGCTTCGCACGAACTACTCCAAATATATTGCTTTCCTTCCTAAAGCACGTATACTTTCTCTTTCCCATTTCATAATACCAAAACAATATTTGCGGAGTCTACGTGTGACCTAGATTCCTTCAGGATGCTGTAACGTTCCTGTCAGCATCGCCTGATAGTCACATTTAATCTAATTTGTTCGCTCCAGATTCTGGTCGTGTTCTTTTGCTGACGTATTGTTTTTGCTTATTTCTGGATTATGTCGTGCCGTTTTTTTTCGTACTAATGGCAGAATATACATGTTGTGTTTCCAATTAATGGTTTGCGTGACTGCGATGCTGAGTTCATTTCTGATGAGTGTTATTTTTGTAGAGCAAAGAATAGTTGTTGGTCCTTGTGTCTTTGATCGTACATATGATTCTTCTGTTTAACTATTAAAGAAAACTAAGCAGACTGACACCCGTTTTTGAACTGGAAACTGCTTTATCTGAAGGTAAAATCTTATTGGTTCGTGTCACCGACATGCTAATGTTAACAGTTTATCTGTAGCTATAAGGATGAAAACTGTTATCTCATAGTTTTAAGTTTAAATTCCTGTCGGCAGTCTCCATTTTGCTTTTTTTTTCTCAATTTATTTTATTTATTTGACCTTCGAATCCTCATCGTTTACTGTGTTATACGTACCTACTGTACATAAGGAAAAGTGGAAAAAAATAAAAATAATACCTAATCAGGGGGCCGATCGCGCTATTTCTCAACGTAATTACCGTTCGAACGGAACGTTTTTGGTTTGGGTTTAGCTGATGTAAGAAACGCGCTATTTTTCCTGAGCGACAAAATCGTTGACGTTACCCAATACTGAAAGTTCGATCGATGGTTCCTCCAACGTAACTTCCAAAGTAAAGCTAAATCGTTTCCGTTGAAATGATTAGCGCGATACGAAATGTGTCTAACGTAACGTTTTTGGTTGTGGTTTAGTTTTGGTAATAACGTTCAAAATTAGCGCGATCGGCCCCCAGGTTGTATAACGGTTTATCAACAGTTGATTCCGTCGAGTCGAATATAACTCTATAGGTTAGGATAGTTATGTTGGCGACTGCGAAACAGTCGTGTCACAGAAGGTGGCTGCGGAAAGCGAGCTGGTGATCTCATCCGCTCACCCGGCCCACAGCAGGGGCACTGGGCGTCGGCAGAGGGCAGATAATGCCCTCTGCCGGCCTCCTAAATGGGTCCAGGGACGGCGGTCTCGGGGACGTCCGCCACCCCCTATCACACCGGACCGGAGGTGGCAGCGCGTAATGTTCCACGCGCGCTCCTTTCAGACGTCGCGGGGGGGGGGAGTCTAACACCTCAACCCCCCCCCCCCCCCCCCCCCCCCGACTTGAGGTGGCCCTTGAGGGGCCGGCACTAGCCGGGGATTGCGGAAGTAATAACAGATCCCAAGATCCCCGGCGCAAGTGTGGGAAGGGAACACTGGGGTGGTTTAAAAGTTATGTTGGCGAAACGTTCGTGGGTGAAAAGTTCTTTGGATGAAAAGTTAATGGCTTAAAGATAATGTTGACCATAACGGTTCATGGACCAACCGACTGTGTGTAAAACGTTACAGTTTCACCTAATCATGGCGTAATTACGAATACAGATTGTTAAGTGAAAGAGCTAATATAATGATCAAAAGTAATTACAAAGACTACGTGGAGAGAGTAGAGAAGAATATATCACCGGAGTTCCACAAGGCTCCCATATGGGTCCAATATTGTTCCTAGTGTTTCTCAACGACATAGTGAACTGCATCAAGCACAGTGAATGTTCATTCTATGCAGACGATGTCAAATTCTATAAACAAATAAATTCACCCAGAGATATATCCTTGCTGCAAGAGGACTTAAACTCAGTGCACCACTGGTGTATAAAGAACAGAATGACTCTAACTAAAATAACTATAACAATAATGACTATAACTGAAAAAAAAAATACCCTTCCATCTTCGTATTCGCTGAATGGTCAAACGCTGCAGAAGGTTAACACAATTCGCGACCTGGGAGTCTGCCTCGACAGTCAGCTCACTTGTTCCCCACATATACAATATTGTCAAACAGACAAATAAAAAGTTAGGATTCCTGAAACGTATCTGTCACGACTTTAAGTCTATTCGTACCCTTAAACTTCTCTACTTCACCCTCGTCAGAAGTGTACTGGATTATACATCGCAAGTGTGGAATCCTACCTATCAGGTCCATATTGATCGAGTCGAACGCGTCCAAGAAGGCTTCACTAGGTACCTGTGATATAAATCGAACAGCTGCCCCAACACAACTAATTACCCTGCATGATTGAGTCACTTTAACCTTAAATCCCTCGAAAACCGCAGAAAAATTATGGATCAAATTATGCTCTTCAATATTGTCAATGGAGTGATCCATGTTCCAAAACTTCTAGAAGACATAAATATATCTGTACCCCGTTGTAGTCAACCCAGGCCAGTTTGTCCGAAAGGGATATCGTGGCCCTGGCACACAGGCAACGGAAGGAACACGGGTGGGTTTTAGTCAGTAAAAGTCTGACACGCCCTCCCGCTCCGCCCAGAGCGGGAGAAGTTATTTGATAATTTCCCATTCAAAAAAAAAAAAAAAAGGCCCGACCGCAAATTGGATGTGTTTGCACCAACCTCGGGCGATCAGCGCCATTGAACCGTTTGATGAGAACTTAAATAATGAAAGCCACTCTTGCACCAATAGAATTCACATCTTCTTCAACACCCTAACTCAATTTCGCAATCATCTTTTGCAACTTCTAATTTGAATTCCATCATTCATTATTTATTAAACTTTTTAATAAATAAAATTATTTTTCATAAATGATTAAAACTTAATTCAATTTGATTTATTTTACTGTAATATTACTGATTAATTTGACTTTGTTGTTATTATAAATTTATTTGATTTTATTATTATTATTAACTTATTTGATTTTATCTTTACGTCTGATAATAGGCAAACTATGTAAGTGCTGTGCACACCTTTAAGTGATAAGTTCACTGTAGTAATTTTAAAATAAGATAAAGTTTTCTGTAATTGCTTTTGTGAATTAGTCGTTGGAGTGCCATAATAAATAAATAAATTAATTAATTGACAAAATCTCATACCTCATCGGCAGATACTAAGGGGTCAGATATTTTGCTCTCAAAGCTAAAATAAAAGTTTATAATGGAGAAGAACGAAATGCAATATTAAGTTGCACTAGTCGTAATTGAAAAACTTCTTCAAGATCCGGATTGCTTGTTCGAGTATTAAATTGTTCCTGGATACGAATCGACTATTATATTTTATCCTTTTTTCCTTCATTTCACTTCTCTTCTTTTCAAGTTTGTGCCATTCGGTATCTTACAATAGTTTAGTTTGATAGCTTTTCTTGTATTTCATCTCAGTATACTGCGATTGGACATTTCGCATTGGAGCTAGAAAAAGTTTTTAAGCGAAAATCATTTTATTAGTTCGATCTTCAAAATATTTTCATTTTGTAAGACTTTAGCAAGCTTCAGGATACATAGACGTAAAGAACAGCACCACCCTATTTCTTCCCGTGGGTGTCGTAAAAGGCGACTAAAGGACTTACTAGAGAATGGGCAACAGCGTTCTCTATGCATTTTAACACCGTACTGCGGTCGCCAACCCGCCTGCCAAGCGTGGCAATTATGGCAAGCGTGGCTCTTTGGGGGAGGCCTATGTCCAGCAGTGGACGTCTTTCGGCTGAAATGATGGTGATGAAGGATACATAAGTATTGAGTGATATCTACCTATATCCTATCCCAGGGATGGCAAACCTCTATACATTTATGCCATTTTTTACAAAAAAATATGTAACGGGGAACTTGTCACCAAACAATCTTGACTTAAAACTACTGGAAAAAAAAACTAAATACTTTCACTATAATAGGTACTCTTTATTTGCAAACAGAAATATACTTTTACTAGTATACAGAGGGGCTACTCCGAACATAAATCTTTACTACGGCTAACTATTGCTGACTACGGCGAAAAAATAAATAAAAAGGCAGTCGAAGAGATAAACCAAAGTCAAAACTGTGACTTGAAGTCGGGTAAGGACTCAAAGTCAATAAAAGAAACTATGGAAGTTATAAAACGGCCGAACATTCGGCCGATACTTCGGTTTAGCGCTTCGGAGTAGACCCCAGTAATTAATATCTCACCACATTATTTAAACGAAAGAACAAATTGTTGCAACTGCTGCTGTTGCAAACTACTAATTTATATCAGCAGGCTTAGCACTAGAACCGTAGAGAAGCGTTTGTCCACGGAAGAGTAGACTGACGTTTCCGTGTAGACAGTTGACAGTTTTCTACCGAGAAGGGTAGACAAGCAATTTCTATTCAACAGTAGAGTAGAAATAGAAAACGTCATGCTAATCCTGCAGATTCATATTTTATTACTTTTAGCAGAATGCAAGCTGAAATGGAATCATCTGACAAACAGTATCTGAAAACAATGACTCACAGGCATATAAGTACCTAGATGAAAATGTTGCGCTCAGATTTTTATGTTTGTTACTGTGACATAGTTCCTAAATTCCTCAATTGCTGCCGAGCCCAAATTATTATGTCGCGTGCCATCAAAGACACGCGTGCCATTGTTTCCGCATCCCTGTTCTATCCTATACTTTTTTTAAAACCTACTATTGCCTCTACCTACCTATATTTTCATTAAAAAACCGGCCAGATGCGTGGCGACCACGCACAACGAAGGGTTCCGTAGTTGGGATGTTTATCCCAAGAACATACTTAACATTGTAGTTGAAAAACCGACGTGCTCCCCATACATTCTAAAAAAAAAAAAAAATCCAACTGCAAATGTAAGTTTGTCCGCATAATATTGAGTGATTTATCATGTTATTTTAAGACCATAAACTTCTTATAGGGTTTCCTGTAATCTATACGTATACTTACAATTATAATCTGTATTTTTTTCAAAAATTTTGTTCCATCATTTTTGGAGTCATCAATCAAACTTTAAAAATAATTATTTTAAAATTATAAAAAAAATATATTTAAAATCCTCATAACAAGTACTTTCATTTGATATGTGACACGGTACAGTTTGAAAAACTGTTTATGTAATTTTCCCTCAAAAACTGACCCTCATATTCAAAATTCATTTTTTTACGTTACACGCCCGTGTTTGGGTCACAGAAATTGATATGTGTACCAAATTTCAACTTAATCGGTCCAATAGATTCGGAGCAAATCGGCTGTGACTGATGGAAGTGATCATAGAAGGGTTCCTTATTTTCCTTTTGAGGTACGGAGCCCTAAAAATAATACCAAATATATTCTGAGAGGTTTCAGGTTATTATCAGAGACGAGAAATGACGATCGCTGTACAAATCATTATCAGTCATCGTAAAAGAACAAGAGTCATTTTTCAGCTGAATACCTGTAGGTAAGTCACTTATTATTAAGAGAAAGAAAAAGCTGGCTGCTGATACATAAAATTAGCAAGCCTTTTTCACAGCAACTTGTACGAGTAATTAATTAACTTGGGAGCCCAGGTACTTGCTATCGGTTTTAGCGTTCAGCCAATCCATCTTGGTTAAGTGACGATGGAGCTCTAAACCTCTAAATCCTCTTATACTTAATTAATAAATGGTTTCTGATTTACTGAATATGATACTTATTTACCTGGTTTATATACAATTTCATATTCATTTCTTAGATAATTTCCCAACCAAAAAAAAAGGCCATGAAAGTCAAAAAATTTCAACCTGACACTTACCTGCAAATTGCAAAAACGTAAGTAAATTTGAATTTCGCGGGCTACAGCTGCGGAATCACTGCTGTGAGAGGAACTGGGCTGTAATACACCACGCGGGCCCAGTGCGAGTTGGTGGATGTCACGTGTGTTCGAATTTTTGGTTCTAGGACATGGTATCCTCACGATGTTTTCCTTCACCGTTTTGAGAGCAGTGGATGCGCTAAGTTAGCCCGCGAAATTCAAATTTTCCTACGTTTTTTGTAATTTGCTGGTCAGTATCAGGTTGTATGTTGATTCAAATATAATTCGCGGCTGTAACAAATATGGATTTTTTCGCGGGCTACCCTGACGCTTTTGCCAGTTTAGCTCCAAGAATCTGCAAAAATATAAAAACACCGCACTGGTGCGGTATGTGGGTTCAACTGGTTAATACTATAATTACCTTGACGGACGACGCAACGATCGACTTCCCAAAACATAAAAAGAGAACTTTACGCCTCAATGTGACACCCATCCAAAGACTGATCTCGGCAAGGTTAGCTTAACCTTGCAGATCGGTCGATTCTTATTTAGCAACGAGCCCCTCTAAAACAATGATGTATAAAAACCGTAATTTATCGTATATTTTGGCATATAGTGATGAATAGATTGATGTTTTCCGTAGTGTGATGTGTTGTAAATTTTGTAAAATTTATGCGGCTGTAAATACTGACGTTTTATTTATTGTAGTTATTTTTTTATATCATTTTTATATTTCATCTAAGTTTATTGTAGGGAAAAATGAAGAAAATATTCTAAGATTGAGATTATTGTAAGATTGGCCTTCTTTACCGAAATCGCCAGTATCTGTATTACACTGGTCTAGGTATTATGACTTTTTAATGCCATCATGATTCCAGTGCAAGAGAGAGATGGATCTATACATGACCGCTAGCACCGTCCCTTTTTCGGTCTGGAATCATAATGGCATTTATACTTCATAATACGGCCCAGGGCATCACGCTACCAGGCAGTGAATACAAAAAAAAGACCATCTTTTTCCACAGACCATACATAACATGCGTAATCATCACCCTATAATGTTCCCCCTGCTGGGACACAGGTCTTCTCTCTTCGACACCGAGGGCCGTAATCCACCACGCGGACCCAGTGCACCCGCACTGGCTCCAATTTTGTGGTCATCATATTAAGGTGTACAGAGTATTGACCCTAACCCCTGAACTAGGTGGGAACCTGTATTTCAGGGGATATTGTTCAGCTGTTCTAATTCGCACGCGTTTTCAAATGTGTGTACAAATTTCTTAAAAAGAAACCAACATTACACGATATAGGTACACCTAATAAAGTCAAAATAAAAAGTTGATTAATATTATGCGACGTGTTTCTAACAACCTAAATATTTATCAACATAATCTGCCTATAATATTCTCACTGCTGGGACAGAGGCCACCTCTCTGTGAGAGGTGAGCAGTAATCCACCCCAATCCAGCACGCGGGCCCCGTGCTGATTGATGAATGTCACATGTCTTCGATTTTTTTAATCTAGGACATGCCGGTTTCCTCACGGTGTTTTCCTTCACCGTTTTGAGAGCAGTGGTGATGAAAATATTTATACAAAGTAAAGTGCCTGTCTGAAAAGCTATCAAATACGTATCAAATTTTATGGATTTAACTTGAAGTTAAGCTGAAATTTGCCGAATTTCTATAGCTTCAAACCGTGTGAGAATGCCCCCCCAAATGAAATCCTGGATCCGCCCCTGCCGCAGAACCTATAATAGTTTACGCAGATCTACTAACATTTGACCTCAGATCATCTTTTTATAGCATCTTATAACTCAACTAAACCGTTTCCTACTATCAATTAATTAATCTTCATTTATCTAACGCGACATCTGTCCGTCTGTGTGTCCGTAAATAACTCTACCTTTGAGCTGGACACATTTAGACACATGGATGTCTGGACTATGTATCCGGATTGTGACGATATCTTTAGATTGACGAAGTCTGGGATAAAATAAAACCTGTAATTAAAGGGGTCGGCAGAGGTGGTGATCCTAAAAATAGAAGGGTAAGGCAGAAACGTCGGGTCGGTCGGGAAGGTCAGGCGTAGGCGCAGGACTAAGAGAAGTGTAAATACAACTGGCTGCAGCAGCCGCCGCCGCCTGTGGACTCCGCTGACGTCACCATCGCCAGCCTGCCGTCCGGAGACGTCGGGTCGGTCGGGCAAAGTGTTATTGGGTTTTTCCATCAGGAATGTTTCAGTAGCAGCAGCAGGAGTCTGGATTTGTGCCCAGTTGATCGTTACATTGAAATTAAACATACCAAACTGGCGAAATGTGTACTTGTGGCTAAGTGATAACAGCCGCACGGGTCGCTCGATCAGGTTAAGCTACGCCTGCCACGCTGGCCCGTGGATGGGTGACCATCTTGACATACCAAGACCCCTCCGTGCCTCGGAAAGCACGTAAACCGTTGGTCCCGGCTGTCGTTTGTAGATTTTTGACAGTTGTTACGGGTCGTCAGAAGCCCGAAAGTCTGACAAGCAGTCTTATCAAGGGGTATCGTGTAACCCAGTAACTGTGGTGCGGAGGTCAGATAGGCAGTCGCTCAATGTAAAATGCTGGTATTCAGCTGCATTCAGTTAGATTGGAAGCCGACCCCAACGTAGTTGGGGCTACGCAGAAATGTGGGTACACCCCTGCCTAACCCATCGGGTATTACGTGAATAACATTACGTAATACCTTGTTATGAAAGGCACAAACGTGTGCTTTATCTTACAAACTAGCTGCGCCCCGCGGTTTCACACGCGTAAGTCACGATCCCGTGGTAATATCGGGATAAAAAGTACCTAGCCTATGTCTCAATCCAGGGTGTCAGCTACCTCCATTCAAAATTTTATCAAAATTGGTCCAGCCGTTTGAGCGTGAAGATGTTATAAACATACACAAACACACTCACAAACTTTCGCCTTTATAATATTATAGTGTGATGATGATTATAATACCTACCTGTTATTGCATTCGTGGTAGTCAACTACCCCAATGCTGCAATGGTATGGGGCTATAAAGTCACACTAATCCAGTTCCATGGAATAATAATTTCGTTTAGTCCTAGAATAAAATTCTAGTGCCATTTTATCCTATGAACATCCTGCATCTGGAGAACGACATGTTAACACCAGTGGAGTGTATCGGACCAACGAATCCGATTCCAACCTATAATAAAGCCCCATATAGGTACACGATGAGTCTTGACTGCCTCATTGGTCAAGTGCTCGCAAGCGCTACTGCTCCGAATGGTGCTGGGTTCGATTCCCAGGGGCCCAAGTCTGCTATTTTTTATAAATTCAGTCATTCCAACACGATCCCATTGTCATGCCATTGTCATTTTGCTAAAAGTTCGTAATCTGGTAAATTCATAATGGTCGATCATCGGTCGGTCAATGTTCTCGTAATACAATTGTGTTATTATAATGGCATTGTCGTATTGCCATTATTATAAAACCCATTAGTAGAAATGTCATTCATTTGTCATTATGTACGAGATTACCAATATATGCAATTTCTTTCAATGTAGTGTCAGTGGCCGACCATCGGAAAGTCATAATGACGCCATTACAATAGTAGATTACCAAACTTGTCAAAATCAACAATTATGAAATCAATGATCGACCATTCTGACACTATTGTAATAGCAGACTTGAGGCCCCCCGGTCGGGCAAAGTGTTATTAAGTTTTTCCATCAAAAATTTCTCAGTAGCAGCTCGGAGACTGCATTTGTGCCTGGTTGATGGCAATAGGCTCGCCCCTTATTACATGGGTCTTAAACATAACTGGCGAAATGTGGGTGTACTATGTACCTACAGTATATTACCTCTGCCTTACCCTTCGGGGAAAAGTAGGTGTGATGTTATGTTAAATTTCTGGTCTGTGGTATACAAAAAAATTGCATACAGATTATGGTATGTCACCACAGACAATTAAATCGCATCGTTTAAATCAGGCTTAAGGCTCGTGCATATTGGCGCGATATCGCGGGCGCGTCGGGCAGCGCAACGCGTATCGTGCCTGCGATATCGCGCCAGTCTCCACGAGCCTTTAACGTTTAGCAACTGTTTTCGAACCCTATAATTATCAACTGAGCCGTTAGGTAAACGCAAGTTTGTAAGAAACTGAGTAACCATTGCTATTATTTTATTATTTCTAAGATCTATAACCAGAAACAACGCGTGGGCTTTACTAGACTCCGAGAATATAATAAGTCGTTAAATATACGATGAAATAATTCAAAGTACCTATTCACAGTTTAGGCCAATTAGTCCTAATAATTTGCCTGAATAATAAGCGGATAATAATTCATAGAGTTATATGCTATAAACCTAAACCTGCTATGCTATAAATCTTTGAAATATAATGTCGTAATGTTATAAACAGACCGTAAAAAGAGTATTTTCTCCAATTCTCGATCTAGGTTCGCATTGTTAAATGCTTTTAGGTCTAGCACACACAATTGGGACCTAACCTTTTTTGACCCGTCGGAAAAAAGGTCCGTCAAGATCACTGCCGTGTGACGGTGTGAGCTAGCATATCTAATGTGAAGCGGAATCCTCTACCTTAGGGGTCGTCCATTAATCACGTGATGTGGTTTTAGCAACCTTTTCACCCCCCACTCTGGTAACACGGATACACTCTAACCAAAATCACTTGTATTTTTTTGTACAAAGTCCCATAATTTTTTTCAGAATATTTTAGGTTTAAATATATACTTAAATATTTATTCGAATAATTATTCATTAGCATTACTAGAGATTAGATTCGAGCCCCTCTACTTACAATCTTTATAGTACTTACTAATTCCATGCTATTAAAAAGTACTTACTTATTCCTTGCTTTCTTATTCTTTCCTTGCTGTCCCTTCCTGTTACACACTTCCGTCCCTTTTCACGAAATCACTCCCACAAAAAGCGAGAGCAAAGATGTTAGTACATCAAAAAGCTAAAAGTTTTGTCTGTAGCTATCGGCACTCGCTACGTGACATTATTTTCGTCAGTGACATGTCACACCTATTGATGTGACAAAGTTTGGTGACAGTGATCATCTTAAATTCGCGACCCTTTACCCCCGGGGTAGTTGCGTAGGGTTAACTACGACAATATGGCGCGCCCCTCCAAAATTCATAAAGTTTGAAAGTATTGTACGCATGCGTGAGTAATGAGACGGCCGTCAAACAAAAACAATTCACAGATTTGTTGCTCGACTAGTGGCGTCATTAATCGCTCATTATTATTAGTTTGGAGCTGCACTGACGTACTCTATGAAAACGACACGTGCGTTGTCTTGCGCGATCGGCTAGTTATGATTAGTTGACCAACAAATCTGGTAATAAGTGAGATATTACGAGACAAATACATACAAACTCTTTCGTAAGGATGTGACTACACACATTGAAACAGTAATTTGGAGGGGCGAGCCATGTTATCGTAGTTTATCACTATCAGTGGCAATGGGTTTCACTTTGACATTTCAACGACATTCTTTGCGTTATTTACGTTGTTGAGCAGACATTTTTTTTGAACATATGAAGCAATGGATTAGCAATATACCTACTTCCAAACCATTCTGATTGGGATTGATAGGGTGTTACGCTATTAGGGTGTTGAATTATATAATTTAGAATAGAATATAATAAAAGTTTATTGTTTCCAGTGTTACAGCGAACAGAGTAGGTACAGACGCCAACAGGTCACTACCGGAAACTGACAAATTTTCCCAATCAACGTTTAACCTTATGCTGTAGGCTTAAACTCTCTTCGTAAAATCCTATTGAATGACTATTTCTGAAATAATCATTCAGTAGGATTTTATGAACTTAGAGAGTTGTAATACTGATTCTAAAGATTATAATTATATAAAGTCATATTTGTTATGGCCGCGAATCATATTTAGATCAACATACAACCTCTTACTGACCTGCAAATTGCAAAAAACTTAAGAAAATTTGAATTTCGCGGGCTACATTAGCGCATCCCCAAAAAAAATCTTGTCTAAGTATACAAGATTTTTCGAGACACTATTGTCTCGAAAAATTTAATATCTTCTTCAAGATAATCAGTCACTCAATGTAAAATACTGGTATTCAGCTGCTTCTGGTTAGACTGGAAGCCGACCCCAACATAGTTGGGAAAACGCTAGGCAGATGATGATGCTCAAGATAATCCAACAAAATGTTTTTAATTTCGTAAAAAAAAATACATCGTCTAAATGCCAAGCAATGCGGATTCATTGTGACAATGATATTTAGAGGAAAATCTAATAAATGGACGCGACACGCGATTATTGTTCTAATCGTCAAAATAGTCGCACGGGAAAGTGTGTGCGTGCGAGATGTAGAAATGAACGAAATTACGGACGGATTTTATATACGAATTATCGGATGGATAAGACAAGATCCTTTTAAAAATAAAACTGCTTTTTTGCTTTTCAAAATGCTTTTTTAGGGTTCTGTACTCGAAGGATACCAAACGGAACCCTATTGTTACCCATGACTGTCTATCTGTCTGTCTAATACCTATTTAACCCTTCGTGTGCGAGTCCGACTCGCACATGGCCAGTTTTTTTTTCTTGTGGTGCCCCCACAAGAAAATTAAATCTTAAAAATTTTTTTTTACAAAAACAGAAACCGACTTCCAAAAAAACACTAAAAAGTGAAAAATAACTTTAATTTCGGAAGCACTTAATATAACATCACGCCTTGTTTCCCCGAATAGTTGGGCAGAGGTGTGCCTGTAGTACATCGACATTTAATATAATATTATATTTAATTTAATTTCGGAAGTCGGTGTCTTTGGTTCTGTATTTTCATTTTTGGCCACCGACTTCCGAAATTGATGAAAATATAAAAATCGCTTTATGTATGCCTATAATATTTGAAGAGTTCCTTCAGTTACTCATGGACCCCAACATCAGAACTGGATTTTGATAAAAATAGGACCAATCTGGAAGTACATCCTTTCAAATAAAAAAATAATTTTCCAAATCGGTTCATAAACGACGGAGTTCTGAGGTAACAAACATTAAAAAAAAAAAACAAAAAAAAAAACATACAGACGACTTGAGAACCTCCTCCTTTTTGTGAAGTCGGTTAAAAATAGGATGAAGTGGTTAATGTAGTAATTATTTGTTAAGTTTTGACTTGTAGGTGATTCAGAGTTCATTTTAAACCAACCATAGAAAATATTTTAAACCTAACCTTGCCATTGTCAGATTAGCTGCCAGTTTTAGCTATTATTTTTAAAATTAAAAAGTAATAACGCAAAAGCGACCTAAACCGAAGAGGTCACTTTTCAAGTTTCAAAGCATTAAATTTTTTTTCTTCCAAATTACAGTTTTCACGTGGAATAAAAGTTCAATAGAATCATATAAAATAACGTTCACGTTCTATTTTTAAACCGCTTTTATTCATTTTCATTCGAAATACAAAACAGTTTGGAATAATATTGCGATTCAGTATCGGTACCTATCATGATAGACTCTTTGCATGAGAATGAACTATTCAGGGTTTCATATTCATATCGATTTTATCAATATAAATACGAGCCATATTTTTGTTGTGAATAAATTGAAACTTATTTAATCATTCGTTTGGATTTGTTTATCTGGCCTCTCAAAATATCTTTGTAGTTATTATTGAAATGAATACAAAACATTTTGTATTTGCATCTTTTTGCGTTATTATTCTGCTGTTGTTACACCTACACTATTTTTTTGTGAAGATCTAGTTATACTAATAAGTCTGGCTGGTAAAAAAGTATCTGCCTTAATCTGGCTCATTTAAATTCAAAATTGTTCTATTGTTTGTAAATATAATAGTGTATCATTAAGTACGTTTTTTTCTGACCGTTGCATAGTTTTTCTCGTTTTTGCTAAGATATTATATTCAATGATATTATAAGTAAAAGAGGTCACACACACACACACACGCTCCGCAAGTGGCACGTCAATACTTTAGCTAATTAATAACGGAAAAACAATCATGTCTGTAGTATGGGAGTCTCCTTAAATATTTATTTTATTCTATTTTTTAGTATTTGTTGTTATAGCGGCAACAGAAATACATCATCTGTGAAAATTTCAACTGTCTAACTATCACGGTTCATGAGATACAGCCTGGTAACAGACGGACAGACGGACGGACAGCGGAGTCTTAGTAATAGGGTCCCGTTTTTCCCTTTGGGTACGGAACCCTAATAATGGCGGAACCATTCGGAGTCCGACTCGCACTTGGTCAGTTTTTATTTTTGAATAGAGATGGTCGATTTAGGGCTCCCGAAGATAGGCGTGACACGACAACGTGACGTCACCCTAGAAGAACAATTTCTATGAAACTTCTTGGAAATTGTTCCATCAGAATCGCGTCGCACCATGTCGCGTCGCGCCTGTCTGCAGGAGACTTTATTTTAAATGTAAACGAGCGTATTCACTCGTAAATAAACTGATGAACGGAAGAACAAACGGAAACTGAACAATCGAATGAATTACGAACGAGTGAGTGAGCGAATGAACTAATTACAGAATATGAAATTAATTATAGATACGGCCTCGGTACAGTTAGCACAACTACGTTTTAATTTACTTTTCATTATTACTTTTATAGAATTGTTATCTTATCGAATAACTAAGTAACTAATACATTAATGATCCTTGTGATTAAATATTGATAAATAATGTTTAATGAATATCGTTTTATTCCGATTAATTACGCATTAAATTGAGATGATCATTAATTACAAATTGGAACTGTTTAATCCTCTTTTAATTTATTTTCCTCTGTTTTTGGAGACCAGTATCATTATGCCTAGCCTTATCCCAACTCTGTTGGTAGCGAATGCCTATCTGACCTCCACAACCCAGTTACTGGGTAACACGATACCCTTGGTAAGACTGGTTGTCAGACTTTTGGGCTTCTGACTACCCGTAAGGACAGACGTATCTACGAATGATAGCTGGGACCGAGGTGCGGTTGAGACCAACAACTTTAAAAATAATCGAAGGAATCTTTACTAATGAAACCAATAAAGGTTAGGGAAGCCTGAAGTCTGAACTGAAAAAAAGCAATAGAACACTAAAGTTAGTTATGTAATAGGTACCTATTTCTTTCCGTGGGTGTCGTAAAAGGCGACTGAGGGACTTACTAGAGAATGGGAAGCAGCGTTCTCTATGCATTTGGACAACATACTGCGATCGCCAGCCCGCCTGCCAAGCGTGGCGATTATGGCAACTCCCTTTCGGGAGAGGCCTATGTCCAGCAGTGGACGTCTTTTGGCTGAAATTATGATGATGATGAGGTACCTATTGTGCGCATTTATAATTTCTAACGTGACGATATTATCGTGGACATCCACGTCAAAGTGACGGCATCACGATACAACAGGGAACTAAAATGTATGGAAATATATGAAGGGTCCACTGCAATAATGATAAATGTCCAAAATGTATTTAAATCAAAGTAAATACGTCATTCAGACACTTATTAATACAGTTAGTAATATCGATTTCAAACACAGCAATAACGCTTACAGCCCCGAGATTAATACGTTTTAAAAAATATGATTCACGGCTTTTTTTTTTTACTTTTATTGGTCAAATAACAGTTTTAACAGGATTTGTTTACATTTACGATACCACACAAACCATCGTGGGATTAACAGCAGTATGGCCAGACACGGCAACTCGGTGCCACTACATACTAATTTAAAATGATCGCACTACTGCAATCTAGAAAGTATCTTTTTAATACCTTAGAGCAGTTTTTCGCATTTATTTCATTGCAGATGTCCATAGGTAAATTATTCATAAACAATGGTTGGCTAAAATGCTCAGCATCACAGCTGTTCACAGCAATTATGATAAATGCGCAAATTGTGATTGTGCCAAAGGAATAAATAGTAGATTATTAACCAAGGGGATAAAACAGTGTCTTCTGTCCGGACTTCCTCGCTACACTCAGGACTCGTCTTAAATCCCTCGCTTCGCTCGTGATTTAAGTTTTTAACAGCCTCGCTACGCTCGGGAGTAAACCTCGAGTCCTTCGTTACGCTCGCGATTTAAGTTCACCCAAGACTAAGACAGCTTTATCACCGAGGAAAATACTCTACTTTTCGTACCATTTGCGAAAAATCAACACAATAATAATATGAGATAGGTAAGAATTTATTAAAAATAATGACAATTAAAAATAAACTTAACGTTTATGTATTTGAAGAAAACAAAAACGCGGCAAATTCCTAGACTAATATTTTTTTGTCGGAAAAGCAAAGGCATCAAGCTCATACGGCCTCGTCGGTTTTCGTAATTTTATTTAATAATCATAACTGCATAATAAATGCGTATTTCTTTTTTAAAAAGATGTATAATGCTTTATATACAAACTCAATGGTGTAAACACAGATGTAGTTCAATATAAATTTCGGTAAGTATTCCAAATTTAAATCACATTCTCCCCCTAGAGGATGAATGAAATTCAGTACAATTTACTTTCCCTGTTTTTAACAGATTAAAAATGACTATTGTTATGTTCGCTTTTTGTGGCATAGAATGTCACTTTTTTGAGCAAGTGGTACGAAAACTAATGAATATGTGCTTTAACAATAATAAATATTATTTTCATATTTTTAAATCTGAGTTTTCTTTCACCGTAATTAAAAAGCAATGAACTCTAAACAAAGCAAAGATGACATTTATCATTATTGCAGTGGACCTTTCCTATGAAGACGCTTTTAAATTTCCGTCCACGATAACATTATAACGTGCTCGTATTTCCACACATTTTACTTCCCTGCCGTGGACGACCACGATAATGCCGGCACGTTTGAAATTACAAAAGCGTACAATGTCTGAACTGAAACAATAAATAGATCACTAAGGGCGGATTTCACCAACGAAATTAAACGTGATCAATTCACGCTGAACTCAGTTCAAACGTTTAACTGAGTTCAGAACTCCACTTTTGATTTCACGAACTTAGAGTGAACGCAGTTCAAAACCAGTTTAAATTTTGAACGCCCGTTTTTTGGCGTTCAAGTCTCTAAACGAGTTTCTAGAGCAAGTGTCGTGTTAGTTATAAAATATTGTTTCTTGTCTTTCATTATTAATATTGATTTTGTTGGTATTTGGCTAATTAAAATTAAAACATTGTTAAGACGCTGGTCTAAAAAGGCGCCTTTGGTAGAATCACAACAGGATAATATTAAAAATCGTAAAATGGTCACAAACTGACAATTCATGTTATTATCTGCGTACAATTCATCTGTTTGACAGTAGGTACCTATTGTATGGGTATTCGTAAAATGGTCCACAAAATTATAAATATTATAGTGAAGTTTAATGTCAAATAACAAGTTAGTCAAAAGCAACATCTTACAGAATCCTCAATATGATTTGTACTCCATAACAACAGTTTTTGCTGCTGATTTTTGAAAGTTCAATATTGACATTTGAACTCGTTTATGCATTACTTAGTTTTCTCAAACGCGTTTTATAATGCGAACGGTGAAATTGGCCCTAAAGTTTCTAGCTACGAGGTAGATACTGGAAGAAAAGAGTCAATGACGTTGATATAAAAACAAGTCACTAAATATGCATATGACGTAAATCAGACATCGGGAATAAGTTTATTTCGCCCATGTTATCTACATAATACTGACTGCGGCGTTTGCTTTATTTTTAGAGTTAAATTATTGACCAAAACCAACACAGACTTTTGTAAGCGGGGGATGCGCTAAGGTAGCCCGCGAAATTCAAATTAACATCAACTAACTTTTTTCAAACTTCATTTCAGCCAAAAGACGTCCACTGCTAGACATAGGCCTCCCCCAAAGGGGGGGGGGGGGGTTGCCATAATCGCCACGCTTGGCAGGCGGGTTGGCATCGCAGTATGGTGTTAAAATGCGTAAAGAATGCTGCTGCCCATACTCTAGTAAGTCCCTTAGTCTCCTTTTACGACACCCACGGGAAGAAATAGGGTGGTGCTATTCTTTACGTCCGGCACCACATGGTTAAAAAAACCGGCCAAGTGCGAGTCGAACTCGCCCACGAAGGGTTCCGTACCATTATCTATAAAAATGGCAAAAAATCACGTTTGTTGTATGGGAGCCCCCCTTAAATATTTTTTTTATTTTTAATTAACTATTTATTTTTAAAGTGAATATATAACCAAATATTATGTGAATATTTCAAGCATCTTCCTGTTACCGTTATCAATATCGAGCAAAAACGAGCAAAAAAAAATCAGGTTTGTTGTATGGGAGCCCCCTTAAATATTTATTTTATTCTGTTTTTTAGTATTTGTTGTTATAGCGGCAACAGAAATACATCATCCGTGAAAATTTCAACTGTCTAACTATCACGGTTCATGAGATACAGCCTGGTGACAGACGGACAGACAGACAGACAGACGGTGGAGCCTTAGTAATAGGGTTCCCGTTTTACCCTTTGGGTACGGAACCCTAAAAACGTACTTATATGTTTACAATGTTTGTAAATATGTGAGCATCATTCTAATAATTGACTTCTTGGCGGGAAAGTGAAGCGTCATGTTAGCAGTTTTGTTTTATTTTCTAAAATTTGTGTTTAGCCGAATATTAATGTGTAATAGTGGTGGATTATTAACCATGAAGAGTTCGTGAACCTGCATTAATGTAGGCAAATGAAACAAAACAGTGCAACATCACTTTAAGTTCTCTCAAGAAGTCCGCGCGAGGTTTCAGTAAAGTGCCGCGTCTTTACTTAAACTCAAGGGGAGCGGGGCGGGATATCATCAATCATCTTTATCATGCATTGAGTGGAGTTCATTTCATAATTATTTAAATAACTTTGTACTTGTTACCTAATTTTACATGACACTGGCTAAATGCACAAACCGTGCGAAGCCAAAAAGAAAAGAAAAAAAAAAAAATCTAATAATTTATCACATAATTAATTTATCTGTGTGTGTTTTGACCTAATTTTATTCAAGATGCATATATATAATATATAATGAATGTACTTATACTAAATATTGTAAAGCATTTTAAAAGAGTAACGGTGGAGTTTCTTGCCCATTCTTCTCCATACGAAACTACCATTTGGAAGGGACGACTAGAATCAAATCTATTTTTTTTGTAAATTTCCACGTTCAAAAGAGGCTTTCATGAGCCTATTTGAAATAAAAAAAATGACTTTAATGTTTTCGAAATACATAGTTACCATCGATAAACATTGTTTCTAATATCTTGCAAAAGACATAGCATAGGACAGGCACCGGGACATTCCACTAGAGATACTGTAGTGCTATTCTGTAAAACATGTCACCGTGAGAACTTAGGTGAAGTGAGCTTGAAGTGAGTTGTCAATAGTGTCATCGGATGGTATGACAGGCTAGAAGCTCACTTCACCTAATTTTTCACGGTGAGATTTTTACGGAATAGACCGGCCACAACTTATCCATGTGAAGACGACAGCCATGCACCGTGACGTTTTAATCCCAGTACGCATCGTATTTCATCATTTTCTCCAGGCGAAGAGTCATCATTATCATCTTCCATCATGCTTCATGCAGAGATATGAGCCTTTTGGCCTCCTACAGGACTTTCTGTTTTTATTTTCATTTTACTTTTGTTTCTTATATATTTTTTATATTATTAATTTGTGATCTTCCTCTGCGAGTCCCGATAAATTTAATTTTTGTATTTATATCAGACACAAGTGATCCATATTTTTGTTAGTATACTTAAGAATTATGTTAGTAACCAAAGCTTCAAATACACACCAAAATAATACTATTAAAATTAAAATTAAATAACTGAAGTTAAGTAAACATTTGATTATGTGATAATCAAATGTTTACCATCATCAATATTATAAAATATTATAAATAGTTTTTCTTTCTTTCCTCCTATAGCAGTCCACTGCTGGATATAGGCTTCTCCAATGGCCAACGCCAGCCATTCTCATCAAACCGCCCTGCGAAGATCGTCGCTCTACCTAGCCTGAGGGACTCATACTTTACGTCTCCACTCAAGAACACGGCAGGCCAAGAGTATCCTCGTACAATACTGAGGATTTCTATATGATACAAGGTACAGTCAGCCGGGCGTCAATGGCATCACTTTAATTTTGAGCAGGCCTAGGGTAGTACGGAGTTTCAATAGAATAAGACATCAACTTATACTGGTTTTATAACCGAATCAAAAGTTATTTATTCTAATTAGGCCAGGAATTAGAACTTTTCAATGGTCAAAATTAGACAATCCCCCAAAACGCCCGCCCTTCACCACTTCATAGTGCTTTAGCTGGGTAGAAGAAATGCTGCTATCTGTTCAGTTAGAAAAGCATGATTCTATAAAAAAAAAACATTACGCAACACAAAACACATTTTTTTTTTTTTTTTTTAACCAACAAAAAACATCAAACACTATACTCAAGCAGAAAAAACTGAAACTAAAACTAAACACGTAAACAGAACAACCTAAACCTAAATAAAAGCCTCCAGGCATTATAGAGCGTGCCCGCTTAGTAAATAAATAACGAAAGCTGTAACTCGAAGTCATAAATGATAAACTAGGACCAACGAAGTAAAATAAATAAACAGTTAATACTAATAACAATAACAAAACCATGGTCAGCATGACGACTAGTCAACACAAGCAGCACCCGTTCACGAGCATAACGCAAAGGTCACCCATCACCCCTCGCCATATTTGAGGGAAGGAGACAACCTGACCCCCGACGCTATAGCAAGCAGTGACATCTAAGAGCATGGCGGACTAGCTCCCGGTTGCTCAGGCAAGAATAATATGAACAATTGTCGAGGTCGCTTGCTAACTACATATTGCAATACAAGTAAAAAAACATAATATTATGTCAACAAAAGGTATTTATAAAGCAGAGGTGAGTGGAAACGCCGGGAGGGGGGGTGGCGGGGGGACGCCCCAAGAGGACAAATAGTGACCAAATTGGTGATGTTCTTCAGAAAGGTCAGGTGCGTAGTACTCGCAACCGGCGTACGTGTATATTTATTTATTTTATTTATTTATTCTTCGGAAAGCTTACAGTCTAACATCTGCACAGGTACTCGTAAGTTATGGACAATAGCGCTTACAGTTGCCATTTACAAGCTTCCACAAGTTAAAAACTATGTACCTAAGATTAAAAAGAAAAGAAACATACAAAAATAAAAAACAAAAAACAGAATCTTCTTATAGATGACTTAACAAATTCTTCTTTAAACAAAACAAAATAAATTCTTCTCAAAAATAAACTAGATGTATGAACGTAAACGAAGCAAAAGGAGTATGTAAGGAGCGTAGCAGTTGGCGTTCTATAGTTTCTGCCTACCCCCATGGGAAGAAGGCGTGAGTTTATGTATGTGTGTGTGTGTAATAAATGAAAATAAATTGACTAAAATAACCAATGAACTGCAGCCTACCGTACCTATGAAAATATTATTCCTATCTGTAAACCTTTACTGGTACCCACATTATCTCAAATATTATATACTATGACACTATGACATCACTGGGGTATTATCACATACGTACGATTCATTTGAGCATCACGTAGCCTGTTAACGTCAGTAAAGATTTGATCACACGTTATCAGCGCTATCGGCTAATCTACGATTACCGTAATGTTCTACTCGCATTACACATAATGTTGGGTATTGATAATATCCTAGCTAGTTAGCTACACTGGTAAATAAATGTCAGTATTTCAGTTACAGTTTTTCATAACAACATTTCGTGTTCCTCCTAATAGCCTCCACGAGACCACGAGTGACGATAGGCCTGGGAAATTAATTGTTTGTCCGTATGTTCAAATCACAACTGTCAGTGACAGTTGTATGACGTAGAACGGCAAATTGACGTTGGGTGTCACTTTACTTAATAATTAATTTCCCTGACTGTCGTTCTATTATCCCAGTGCATACTAGACTACAGCATATTTTTGCAACAGTATGTAAACATACTGTAGTAGAAATGATTGCCGCCCAACAAAATGGGCACGGGTCAGCTAGTTTAAATATAAAGATAAATACCTCTAATTGTATATAAACACTAGCTGACCCGTGGCCACTTCGTTGGGTGGTAAATATTTTTGCTTCTGAATAGCCTATGACACTCAAAAATAACGTGGCTTTCTATGGGTATTTTTTTTTTAATTGGTTCAGTAGATCCAGAGATTACCCCTACAACCTCACAACTATACCTCTTTATAAAATTAGTATAAATAAGCACAAATAAATACACATCAATACAGGGTCAATTAAATTAGCTAGCGATACTCTGCAGAGTCATGGGTCGGTATCTAAACACGATAAAATAAATATAAAACCGGCCAAGTGCGAGTCTCGCGTACGAAGGGTTCCGTACCATTATCTATAAAAACGGAAAAAACACGTTTGTTGTATGGGAGCCCCTTAAATATTTGTTTTACTTTAATTTAATTATTTATTTTTAAAGTGAATATATAACTAAATATTTTGTGAACATTTCAAGCGTCTACCTATTACCGTTATCAATATCGAGCAAATACGAGCAAAAAAATAACGTTTGTTGTATGGAAGCCCTCTTAAATATTTATTTTATTGTGTATATGTATTATTTGTTGTTATAGCGGCAACAGCAATACATCATCTGTGAAAATTTCAACTGTCTCACGTATCACGGTTCATGAGATACAGCCTGGTGACAGACGGACAGACAGACAGACAGACAGACGGCGGAGCCTTAGTAATAGGGTTCCCGTTTTACCCTTTGGGTACGGAACCCTAAAAAGATTTGATGTTTTTTTTTACCGCTGGTAGTGTTACTTGAAGTATGAGATGAAAAAAAGTTTTCTTTTGTTTTATCAAAAATCAAAATCAAAATCTTTTTTTTTTATTTCACATAAACCTACATGGGCACTTATGAAACGTCAGAAGCTAGGTGCACGGTTCCAATTGGTCGTTTCCTATGGAGAAGAGCCGGCAAGAAACTCCATGGTTACTCTTTTAAAAAAAAGTGGGCTTTAACAATGTTATAAGTTACAGTGTTAATAGGTATGGGAGGACAGTGTAGGCCCGTCAACAAGTACCAAGTACTTAACAAAATAAAAGTTAGTTTACAAAGCTACAGTCTATTAAGCCTACAACGTTCTCACATTCACAAATTAAATAATAATCTATATAAAATATTACTAAAGTAATAAAAATAAAAACCTACATATTTAAACCAAATGACAACATTGTCATTACAACTGTAAAAAAAAAACTGAATAGATATTCTGTCCACAAGTCACTAATATATATTTTAAATTAAAATTTGTAGGTTATGTTTATCATTTTTAGATATCAATACCCATCAAGTCTGTGAAGTTTACACAAAATAAAACTGATTTTTCAAGTGACTACACTAACAGCGGTCGATGACCCCACAAAAAAATATCAAATTAATATCTTTTTTGTTTTATCTTGCGACAAACAATAGGATAACATTACCGTTGTGATAATACTGCCAGCTTCTTACGAATGTGCTCGCGAATTTTAACTTTAAAGGATAATCATTTGGTTGCCATCCTGATTTCCAGGGGGAGCGCATTCCACAGAGAGATGACTGAATGAAGAAGGGAGAGTGAATGAAGCTATTTTGAGAGAAGATAAATCTGTGTTTCAGACTTGATTATTTATACCAACAGCATCTGTGTAATCTCTAGGTCTAACAATCCAAAGAACGCTTACGTTTAATTATGTGTCTCACCTACACAAACACTCAAAAAATTGGGAAATATTTAACTTATCCCTCTAAAAACTTATTAAACATTCTAATGATGCACGCTTTGTTAAATCAATTAACCTCTAAAAACTTTTCCGGCTTCGAATGATGCACACTTTTTAAAATTATTGAGCCTCTTTTTGAGTTTCTAGTCTTTTCTAACAGTTGGTCGCAGTAACCAAAAGGATTAGGTTAGGTTAGAACTGTGACCAATCATACAGGACCCGAGGCAGCGGCGCGGAGTGTTCCACGCGCCCCACGTCGCGGGATGGTCACACACATCACTCCCCCAGACTTGAGGTGGCCCGCAGGCCTCTGCCGCGACTTCCGCGATCCCCGGTGCAAGTGTGCGAAGGGAACACCGGGGTGGTTTTTTGTCAGTAAGAGTCTGCCAGACCCCTTCGCCCGCCCCAGGGCGTCAATGAGGATTTTCCGCACCGGGAACAAAATAAATAAATAACTGTGACTATCTATACTAATCCAAGTTGGCCGCAAATTTTTTATTGAACACACGTTTAATGAACGCACCATTCATTAAAATTGTGAAATTGTGTATATATATAATATATATATAAAATGTAGGATAGCTAAATGGGAATTAAATAAGGTTCGATTAAACACATAAATATACCTACTAAATAAATTCAATATTCAATTAAACAAATACATTAATATGGTATTTACCTTAAATTAAACTTGGCAGGACTTTTTTCTGCCTCCCTGAGTCAAATGACTTGTCGGGCTAAAGTGACACTCGCTCGTATACTACTGCTCGCGGTTACGCAAGCGAGACAGGGCGGCAGGGAGAAGTCTACATGTAGAGAAATAATTTTAATTTCTTAGATTTTTTTTTATATAAACGAATTTTATGTAATCGTGTTTTCGTCACTAGATAAGTACTAGAAAATAGTACTTAACATTAATCCTCAACTATACCAAATATTTGTTTAAAAATTAATTCTGCAGTATTTTTGATATAACTGAGGATCATGCAATTTGAGGTGTGGACTCTTAATGATAAACAGGCGCCCTCTATTACATGGGACTTAAAGATACCGAGCGAGATGTGGTTGAGCTAGGTATACTTCTATCTTCTACCCTTTAGGGACTGGCTTGATGTTATAATTATTTTAAATTAATATTTCCTTGGCCACTAAATAGGCACTGTCTTATTTTTATCATCATCATTTCAGCTGAAAAACGTCCACTACTAGACATAGGCCGCCTCCAAAGGAGGGGTGGGTTGCCATAATCGCCACGCTTGGCAGGCGAGTTGGCGATCGCAATATGGTGTTTGAGCGCATAGAGAACGCTGCTGCCCATTCTCTAGTAAGTCCCTTGGTTGCCTTTTACGACACCCACGAGATGAAATAGGATGGTGCTATTCTTTACGTCCGGCACAACACGGAACCATAGTTTCATAATCAAATTTAAATCAGACGTTTGTTATTACGTAGCACCTTATTCAGCAAGCCGCACTTTCAGGGTTATCTCGTCAACTCAGATCGCTGATAACGCAGGCTCGCCGAAAGCAAACTGTCTCGGCATTTGCCTTCATGTAATATATTTATAATGTGCACAAATATTTGAAGAAACATATCTTTACTAAGCGTTTTTACAGTTTAGCGAGCATCTTACGATCTACTAAATTAATACATGATTTTCTTGAGTATGTCTGCAGGTTATAGTTGAGTAGAGAGCATTGGTGGCTCAGTGGTAACTGGTCGTGGGTTTGAACCCAGGCAGGCGCTTTAGAATAGTATACTCTTTATTATGTACACCATAAAAATACTTTACTTTGTGTAAATATTTTCATTGCCATTGCTGTCAAAACGGTGAAGAAAAACACCGTGAGGAAACCGGTATGTCCTAGAAGTAAAAATTCGAAGACATGTGACAGCTACCAACCTGCACTGGGCCCGCGTGGTGGATTACAGCCCACTTCCTCTCGAAGACAGGAGGCCTGTTTCCCAATACTGAGAACATTATAGGCTGATTATGCTGTAGCAATGTCTGGTTATTGTTGGTAGGTATTAGGTACCAAAGTTAAAACTTGCAGTTGAAGTGGACAGATTATGAAATACCCGAATGTAAGGCTACGATGGTGTAGAATTAAATCCTAATTAGAAAAAAAATCCTAGTTTAAGAAAATTAAATCCTAGTTTCACAATAATTCATAGCAAAAATATTTTTCTTTATTTTATTTCTTCTAAAGTGTATTGAAAAACGTCTTTTGATACGCGTGGACATTTGTTATTGTAGTTTTCGGCTCAAAAACAACCTCGCCTACGGCTCGGGTGTAAATTCCGCCTCGAATGCAATAAAAAACATTCTCCACTTGTATCAAAATGTACTATTATGTAGGTAAGTTATCAATTATCATGTACTGATCAAATAAATACTGTCATTTTTAAAATAATAGGTAATGTTCTCCTGATCGAATGATGATGTAATGATATTTGTATTTTGTCTCCCATACTTTCGCCAAATCTCCCTAGTAATAAACTAACAACACCTGCTAATCAGACTAACCTACAAAATAACGAATGAAAATATCGTGTTTTCTTAAAATAATAGTGGTTGTATAACAAAACTTATCGATGGAAAGTGATCTTGGCGTTATTATGCGGTTTTCCCACATAATTGCGACACAATTTGACAGCACAAACTGGCATAATTAATTATTTTCCGCGAGTAAGTTATCTTTAGGTGATTTAAATGACACTGACGTAAGTGACAAGCGAGTCTACCAAAATAGTACACTTTATTTGGGCCGTTCGGTACGGTCAATGCGTCATCTAGTACGTATCTATTAAATAGATACACTTCAGATGGCTATTCCCATTAGAAGATAATCGATCAGAAGACAGACACGATAATCGCATAACATCGTGAAGATAAAACTATGAAAATGGAAAAGGCCGGTTTAAGGAAATTCTTACTAACGTTTTGTAGGTTATCTTCATAGACTAAGGCCCGTATTACAGAACGTCACTCAATTACTCAAGCATTACTTAACTAGATTCAAGCCATTTGATTGCTCGAAACTAGTTTTAAGCAGGGACTATTTTGGTTACCCATTGAAAGGGTTTTCGATAGGGTTTTTCTAAGCGGTTAATCAAAAACCCATACGATATGGGTAACCCTTTTGAACGGCTTAAATTAAATTTTGGTTACCCGTTGAAAGGGTTTTTGATAAAAACCCATACGGTGTGGGTAACCCTTTTGAACGGCTTAGTTTAAGCCATTCAAAATTACCCACACCGTATGGGGTTTTGATTAACTGCTTAGAAAAACCCTTTCCATTCAAAGGGTTTTCAATAGGGTTTTTTTCTAAAATTGTAACCAAAAGATACAGAGATAGAATTGTTCATGCTCCGCGTGCTGGGCGGATATCGAAATAACATAATATTATGATTTTTTCATGTCACTGGGTTTCAAGTAGGTACAGAACCCATTGAATGGGTTATCCTGTAACCCTTTTACTGGGTTTCAAGTATAAAACCCATTCAATGGGTTATCATGTAACCCTTTTACTGGGTTTCTAGTATAAAACCCATTCAATGGGTTACTACATCATGATAAAAAGCTTAACTCTTAACCGGGGTTGTACGGTCCGTGGTTTTAAGTAATGCTTGAGTATTGAGTGATGTTCTGTAATAAGGAACTTAGGCAGCCTTTGTTTTGCTGGGACAGTTATAAGCTGGTATTCTTATGGGGGATGCACTAAGGTAGCCCGCGAAATTATTTTTTTTTTAAGTTTGCTGATTCTAATGATTATAACTCTGTAAAGCCATATTTGTTACGGCCGCGAATCGTATTTTAATCAACATACAACCTGTCACAGACCTGCAAATTGCAAAAATCTTATGAAAATTAAATTTCTCGGGCAACCGTGACGCTTTTGCCTTAAAAGTGTAAGTTCAAACAGTGGTCATTTTCAGGCTGACCTATAAAATATGGGCGGTCACTAAAATTAACGAAAAGACAAGACAGATATTTTAAGCAACAAATCAATAAAGGTTGACATTATCACCTTGGGAGGTTAGGACAATAAGGTTGTTTGATGAACTTTAATTAACCATAATGAACGTAACTGTCATAGTTTTATTAAGGCTAGGTACATAAGACTGGTCTTTTGTCTTGAATTGCAAGTTTGACCTTTCTAGGGAATTCGCAGAAAAATAACTTTTGTTTATGTATCCTGTTTCTATAACCTTGTTATCTTTGGAAAATAACATAAAGGTAACGAACTTCGCCCACCACTTATAAGATTGTTGGCAGAATGTTGTAATTCCTTTGCCTACTAAAATAATCTGTTAGTTTCTCTGACTCCTCTTTGGAATCGTTTTTAGGGTTCCGTACCCAAAGGGTAAAATGGGAACCCTATTACTAAGGCTTCGCCATCGGTCTGTCGGTCTGTCTGTCTGTCTGTCCGTCCGTCTGTCACCAGGCTGTATCTCATGATCCGTGAAAGCTAGACAGTTGAAATTTTCACGGATGATGTATTTCTGTTGCCGCTATAGCAACAAATACTGAAAACCAGAATAACATAAATATTTAAGGGGGCTCCCATACAACAAACGTGATTTTTTTGCTCGTTTTTGCTCGATATTGATAACGGTAACAAGTAGACACTTGAAATATTCACAGAATATTTAATTATATATTCACTTTAAAAATCAATAATTAAATTAAAATAAAACAAATATTTAAGGGGGGCTCCCATACAACAAACTTGATTTTTTTGCCGTTTTTATAGATTATGGTACGGAACCCTTCGTGCGCGACTCCGACTCGCACTTGGCCGGTTTTTTGTTTTGATCGTGAAATATTAAAATGCGTAGGCAGCTTTTATTTTGTACAGACTTCTATATTGAATACCTGTAACATATAATTTACGTCATGTTTAACGCTGTTTATAAAACTGTTCTAATTACGGTTTTAATATTAAAGAGCCAGAGGTCGACAACATTTTAAATGATTTCGAACTTTATTTTGACAATAAGAAACGTTTCTATGAATTTTTTATATCCCTTTTAGGTACTTTACGTAGATAATTGATAATCCTTACATTATTATTCAACAAACTCCCCCCGCCGCATCTATCTGTCTAAACTCAAAAACTGCTGAACGGATTTTCAAACGGTTTTCACCAATGGACGGAGTGATTCATGAGAAGGTGTATAATTCATTAAGGTTTTGTGTAAATTGGCTGAAATATGCCGATTATTGTTGAAGTTGTCGGAAAAAAATCATGCCGACTGGGAGCTTTACTGGCGTGCGCACAAAACGTACAATATATAATTATGTTGTACAGGATTGCACATCTTAACAAGTTCAAGAAAAGTCAGCGATAGCATATGTCTATCTTCTAAGGATGACATGCTGGATAAAATTTGATTGTTGTTTTAACCGGTATTATATTAATTCTTATCCAATAATATATGTTATTTAAATTGGCCATTTAATTTTTATTCAAATCATATAATTTATATGAACACTTTAATAGATTCAAAATTACGCGTGACAAAATAATTATGGTTGACGGCGCGCGGCGGCGCGGTGAACGCAGCGCTAAGAGTCAATGGCCTTTTCCTGGGCTATGAGGTATGCGATCGCTTCGTTTCCTTTTAATCCCGGTAGTACGTTCCCGTGGGATATTTTCCGACTTCCACGCGGGCAAAAGCTAGTGTATTATAGGTATAGCAATACAATATAGTACGTTCATATGGATTTGTCGTCAATAACGCTCAGAATTTTATCCACACACTGACATAAACTTAATCCGCTTTTTACGTCGAAGCAAGAAAGTGGATTCCTTCATCCGCTTTCAGGTAAAGATTGGAAAGTCGATGAAAAAACATTATGGTAACAATCTGTGTCGTATGATTTATAGATTTTATTAAAACGTATCATGTTTCATGCATCATCATCATCATCTGCCTAGGCTATTTCTAACTATTTTGGAGTCAGCTTCCAGTCTGACCGGATGCAGCTGAATACCAGTATTTTACATGGAGCGACTGATGTTACTGGTTAATACGATACCCCTTGGTAAGACTGGTTGTCCCACTTTCGGGCCAGGGCGCCTCGGAAACCGGTTAATTTTCTATGAAACCTTAATCGTTATTATAAAGGGTTTCGATAATATTTCGTTAATTATTTAATATTTTGTTACAAAATCAATGTTGATATTAATTTGATGAAGTAATCTTTGAAGCTCATATCAATTGTATCAGAAATTATTTGTATCTTCGGAAAAAAAAATGAACTGGTTTCGAGCCCTGTTTCAGGCTTCTAACGACCCGTAATGACTGTCAAAGATGAAGATGTCAGCCGGGACCAAAGGCTTAACTTGTTTTCCGAGACACGGAGGGGTTTTGGTATATAAAGATGGTCACCCATCTACTATACATCTTCATATATATTCTCATAACATCGTGAGGAAACCGGCATGTCCTAGAACAAAAAATTCTAAGACATGTGACATCTACCAACCCGCACTGGGCCCGCGTGGTAGATTTACAGCCCACTCCCTCTCGAAGAGAGGAGGCCTGTGCCCCAGCAGTGGGAACATTATAGGCTGATTATGATGACCCATCTACGGATTAACCCTGGCAAGCGTAGTTTAACTTCATCGATCGATCCATGCGGCCGTTATTATTAAACCACTAACCACTCTTAATTTTTTTTGCATATTATTTATAATTGACCCAAAAGATGTAAAACTGGTCACATCAAAACAAAAAAAAGAATAGAAATTTGTCATTCAAAGAATTATTATGATGTTGGAATCATTCTCTCAATCCGTTTCCTTAATTAAATCGATTAGTGGCATAAATAGGTTATGCTATGTCTGTTGCTACAGATTTTGCGTGTTTGGGCTGATTTTTCAAAGCCAAACTTTGTCCGAAGCATACATAACACAGAATTTTTATAAAACTGTCAGACGTCATTTTTACTCTACGGATAAAAAATATCTGGCGTTCGATATATCAGCCCAGCATGAATATGATACGTCATTGTTATTCATTTTACCAACGTACGATGATAAGTAATAGGTACTGATATTTTTGTTGGAAGATCATTTCATGAGGTTATTTTACCATTTTTTTGTATCAAGAAAACTTTTCAAAAACGTGTTTTGAATACAACAGGGTTCTCAGAAATATTTTCTAGATATTTTTTTCGCCGTCACAAACTGTATAGATTTGGCAAAAAAACCGTTTGAGAGAAGCCATTTGGGTCTTGTCAGCGTCTTAAACTACGGTTTCCAGAAGAACGGTAGCCGTCACATAACGGCCGCACTGTCAAGAAAATGATGGCAGCAGGTTTAGTGTTTACGGTGTCAAAAAACGCTATTTAAGAAAACACACCAACTTACTTTCATGAATAACGATGTAGTGACGTCATTCGCCGGTAAATTGCGGACGCTATGTGGCGGCCACCACAGTCTTAGGAAACTCTAGCTTAAGAGACAATTACTCGCTGCTTGGTGTGTGGTTATGTAGTAGAAATCAAGAAAATAAATTTATATGTTACCGAAACACGTGCTTACAAAAAGATATGATAATTCAAATAAAAAACATAAAACAGATTTATACTAAAGAACAAAGAACATAAATAGTCGGCAGCTGCATGCCGTGACTGTGTCAAGAAGGCTTCCACTCAGCATGATGCTGTGCTATGGGGGACCCACAGCTCAGCGCTGATTTTCAATGGTCACCCAAAAACGACGCATAAAAACCAAGTAGGTACGTAGGTATTCACATTAGTAGGTATAACAAAATTGTATGGACAAGTCGGGCGCCACAGTTCTCGGAACATTCAATTACAAAGTTTATCAAAAAAGGAGCCAAATACTATAAAAATATATTTCTTTGCAAGTTTAAAGTTTTTACATTGATGAGTGCCAGAATTTGTTGGCTCTAACGATACATTTGTAAGCCTCGTTAATTTACGTCACATTACATAGATTTTCCGAAGATTTACTAAGCTCCATATATCATATTCGATCGAATGACATTTTTTTTTGTGAAGTACTCTCTTTTCTTGCTAACTGTATTTTTTTTCAAAATCTGTGAATGCAGACCAAAATGATTTTAAAAGTTAAGAACAGTATCCTTTTTTTTTGTTTTTTTTTTTTTTTTGGGGTGGGAAATTATCAAGTAACTTCTCCCGCTCTGAGCGGAGCGGGAGGGCGTGTCAAACTTTTACTGACTAAAACCCACCCGTGTTCCTTCATTTGCCTGTGTGTCAGGGCCACGATATCCCTTTCGGATAAACTAGCAACCCTGGCAGGCATTGGCCCTAATGGACCCCGTCAATTCGTGCTAACATCTCTTTGAGGCGCGCGTGGAATACAACGTTGACCCGGGCCTGGTCTTTATCGGATGGCGAGCTACCCATCGCTCACCGTCCGCAGGCGCGCGCCTACGGTGTCCGGAAATCGGCTTGCGACTCCCGACGCCCAGGGCAGAATACAAGAACAGTATCCTAAGACCGTTTTCTTGTAGCGACAAACGTTAAGGTACATTCCCCTATTGCCATGTTATATGTAAGTATATGTCATGATTGATTGCTTAGCTCCATAAAGGTATAGCGTGATAATTATTATTTCAAAGGTTGACCTTTTAGTAATGTTGACAAAAAAAATCCAATTGCTGCAGTACTTATGGACATGTCGAAAGCATTCGATCATGTGAATCACGAAATATTAGTAGGTAAGTTAGAACGATACGGCCGCGGCGTCAGGGGAAATATATTCAATCTAGTCATCACATATCTCACTGGACGTAAGCAAACCACTGTTTTAAATAGAATTTGTGCTAAATCCAAGATAGAAGTTACTCATATGTCACCAATTAGAGATACAACATGTGATGTACCCCAAGGAACTGTCCTTGGGCCCTTGTTGTTTCTCATATATGTTAACGATTTGCCAAAATGCACTGAGCATCAAACTGTTTTGTTTGCCGATGACAGTACACTTATTGTTCCATGTAAAAATATGGAAACTTATGAAGATGACATAAACAAGTCCATCCATTGCATAATAAATTGGTTACTTATAAATAAATTGAAAATAAACATAGATAAGACAAAGCTTATGACATTTTATCAAAGAACAACAAAACTTAACTTAAACATAGCTTATGCAGATCAAATAATAGCTGAAACAAGGAGTGCTAGATTTCTGGGACTTCACTTGGATATTCATTTAAACTGGAAATGTCACGTAGAAACTGTTTGTAAGAAGCTAAACCAGTATTCATATGCGCTCTACAATCTAGCAAAAATAGTAAATGATTCCGTTGTTCTAATTTCTTACAAGGCCTATGTTACATCTACATTACGTTTTGGAATAATATATTGGGGAAATTCCACTGACAAATAAATTGCGTTTAAGGCCCAAAAAAAATGGGTGCGTGCTGTGTTTAAACTTAAACTAACTGATAGCTGTGTTCCATATTTCAAAAAATTTAAACTTTTAACATTGCCCTGTATGTACATTTTTGAGACTGCACTATTGTCAAATCCAACTTGCATCTGTTTGAAACATTGAAATCTAAACGACGCCACAGAGAGATATGCGCTAAGCCACATAGCACTGCCCTCTATACAAAAAGTTTTTTGGGAATGGCACCTAAGATCTATAATAAGATCCCTAGACGAATTAAAGACATAAACGATTTTAAAAATGCTTTACAGAAAATGTTTTATGAAAAATAACAAATAAAAATATATCTGCAATATTTGAACCTTACGGCTCGTCTTTTTATAATTTGCGGTACACTATAGAAGAATACGAACAAATTTCAATATTGCTTATCCCCCATAGCAAGTAGTGTGATAATTTCTAGCTTATAGACTGACCAGACTTATAAGGAATATCTATGCAAAATAACAATTCTATACGGTAGTATATACGTGATGCTGGAAACATACATTCAGACAAACAGACAAAAATAAAAAATAAATAAAAATTGGCGAAAGTATCGTTCCCAAACCGAGCAAAAAAAAAAAAAAAATCGCCACTATTTAATTCATAATCAGCCTATAATGTTCCCACTGCTACAGGCCTCCTCCTTTCGAGAGGGAATGGGCTGTAATCCACCACGCGTGCCCAGTGCGGGCTGGTAGATGCCACATGTGTTTGATTTTTTAATTCTGGACATGGAGCCCGTTTCCTCCCTATGTTTTCCTTCTCCGTTCTGAAATTATTTACACAAAGTAAAGCGACTGCCTGGGATCGAACCCACGACCTTTCGTAAGTCGGCTATTACTACTAGGCTACCAGTCCATTGCTCTCCTTCCCACGGTATTATTGTATGTATAGATAAGTCTTTCCTCACGATGTTTTCTTCCACCGATGTCGGTGATGTCCAAGATAAACTTAGAAAGTAGATATGAATTACAAAGTTTTTGGTAGGTACTTACTTTACCGGATTTGCACCTTCGTGCATGAGAGGTGAACCGCAGTTATGTACAGACGCCAGCACAACAAGCTACTACAATCTGTGGAATTTCTTTAATAGATTTTCAACTTTATCGCTACAGGTTAAGGTTCAAGGTTGATTGGGATTTCGCAGTTTCGAGTAGATTGACTTGCTGGCGTCTGTACAGTATTTTTATTTCACGAAGCGACGTGCGCTTTACTTGAGGTAACCAAGTGTCAACATTCAACACGCTTGAATGTGTGCGTTAAGACGACTAGCGTCAGCACAGACACAGATACAAACACTTCCGCCTTCGTCTGTGTCTCGGATTACTGTCCCGTCGGAGCTCCCGGTACCTCGGGAGCTCCTGCGCGTGCACACACATTTCACAGCGTGTTCGTACACTTGGTAACCACAAGTAAAGCGCGAGTTGCTTCCTGAGATAAAAATACTATATAATTAACAAACTTGTTAATTATGTAGTATTTTTAAGGTAGGGAAACGTAACCTCTGCTTTTCTCCAGCATCGAAATGTCACACATGAACATCATTTGAGAGAAGGCAAGCAGACTGCGTTGGGGCGCGGTACATAGCCCACACTTAATCAGAGAACGTCGAATTACAAAATGAGCCTGTTATTTTATTTTGAACTTTATTCCAGCAATTGTAAATTTTAAATTGTCCTTAAAAGTAAGTGTTAGTAAAAAACACGGTATGAGGACACAAGTAACAGAAAGCAGCGAATATCATACGGACGGTCCACTCTGTCAGCAAAACATTCTGAACCCTGTTAGGGCTGGCCATGACTCGAGCCACCATCGATGCTGCTTGCTTGCGCATTATTATGTAAAAGCTATCTGGAAACATCCCTAACGCACTGCAACGCCATGGCAACCCCATCAGTTTTCTGAACGCATTATTAAATTGGACAGGAAGGGCTCCATACGACGCCCGCGAATACTTCTTCCACAAGCTGCATGTGTAGAAGGTGGTACTGAATGATCTAAATAGCGACTGCAGTACAGCGTGCAAACCTACGGGCTATCATATTCGCACGCACAGAAAGAGCTCTCCGTTCTCGTTCTTGACAATTAAGACTTTAACGTCAGTTTTTGTAATTAGAACTTTAACGTTGTTGAATAAAGTTGGTAATTCAAAAATGCCTTGTTGGTTTAAACTTAGGTACGAAGCCTTGTTTTGTAATAAGGTCGTAAGAGACTGACATAACCCTCTGCCCGCCATTAGCAACTCCAGTTTTCCAAAAAAAGAAAGAAAAAAAGAAGTTAACGACGCGGCGACGATGAAAAAAGATGATTAACTTACAACAGCTGATTATTAGTGAGTGTTTCCTGCGTATTATCTTAGTGAACCTTCTCAAACTTTTCTCAAACTCGTACAAGTGTCCAGTCACAACACTTATTGAGTTCAATGGCTCCAATTTACGTTAGTAATAACTTTGGCAGAGGTAAATAATATATTTTTGTTTATGTCTCAGATATGTAGTTGTGCATAATGGGGGTTTTAACGAGCATTCCATTCGCTTTTGTTTTGCAGATATCCCGTTATTATAGTCTGTTGTTCTGTGAGGCGACAAATTTTGTATTAAATGGATGTTGGAGTGAACAACTGAACACAGAGGAAATAATATTTGAATGATAATCTACTATTATAAACGTTCTTTAAACAAGATGTTTGAGAGTGGTCGTTGTTTGTGCGTAAAATTCTGAAACTGCCTACTTTTATGGAACAGCATGTTTATGTATCCGACTCCAGGACCAGACCTCGAAACCTATCCTTCTGCAGCGAGGGTTGAGACAGGGTCACAGGGAGACGTTATCTCTCCGAAACTGTTAAGACAAGTGTTCTCGGAAAGGGGATGGCATCAACATCAATGGCAAGTACGTCACCTACCTTCGGTTTGCTGACGATTAGTAGTCATGCCTGAGACTATGGAGGACTTCAGTACAATGCTCGAAAACCTCAGTAGAGCTTCCGAAAGAGTGGGTCTTAAAATGAACATGGACAAAACAAAGGTCATGTCAATTGCCCATGTAACACCTCTCATGAAGATCCGACACTCTACACTCGAAGTTGTGGACGATTATGTTTACCTGGCAAACTGTCCAGTTTGGTAGGTCCAACTTCGCGAAAGAGGTCAATCGTCGAATCCGACTCGGCTAGGCAGCGTTCGGGAAGCTACGTACTATCTTGTCGTCTCATATACCACCGTGTCTCAAGACGAATGTCTTTGAATAGTACGTGTTGCCAATGATGACCTATGGCACTGAAACGAGTCGCTCGCAATGGGCCTTATTAGAAGTCTGGAAGTCACCCAAAGGGCAACTGAGAGGGCTATGCTTGGAGTTTCCCTAGGTGATCGAATCAGAAATGAAGAGATCCTTAAGAAAACCAATGTAACCCGAAGAATTGCCAAACTTAAGTGGCAGTGGGGAGGCCACATTGCTCGCAGAACAGATGCTCGATTGGGCCAAAAGGTTCTTGAGTGGCGGCTGCGTACCGGAAGAGGTAACTTGTTTGCAAAATAGTAGGGTAAACGTCATCTAAAACTATTCCAAATTTCAAGTTGATAGCATTAGTAGTTCTTGAGGTATCCAGCTGTGACAGACAGACCGACAGACAGACTTAGTCTCACCATAAGGGTTTCTTTTTACTATTTTGATACGGAACCCTAAAAAGAAAATAAAAACGATAGTGATAAATATGTGTACCTACTATACACCTCTGCCTAATACTTCGAGGCATGCTGTTATGTTGTTGTATTTTACACGTCAATATGATTTTTTGCACAGAAAATCTCCTAAAATGACTGAAGTTCCGTTGTCAAATGTAGTCGAGGTCAACCACAACCCATGCGTGTGCGCAAATATTATGGACATCTATAATTATGTTCTAATACTATTATCAGTACAGGAAAATATCTAATTTTGAGTACCTATTTACCTGTTATTGTATTATTAGGGCGTTGCGACTCGATCTGGAGGCAAAAGTCCTCGCGCACATCTGGGAGTGGCGCGAGGAGGCGAAACGCCGGGGTGAAACTCCGCTGCCGTGAGAAATCACGGCACAGCGGACAGAGCTCCGGCGGGATCACATGGAGAGTGCGATTGTCGCAACCCAGCGCTGGGCACGCCACAATTGTGGCGATAAGTCCCCTCTTTGAGCAGTGGCTAGAGAGGCGCCACGGCGTCCTCACCTTCCGCCTGACGCAGGTCCTCACCGGACACGGTTGTTTCGGGAGGTTCCTGTTCAGGATAAAGCGGGAGGAAACGCCCGGGTGTCACCACTGTGTGGATCGCCCGGAGGACACGGTGGAGCATACGGTGGAGCTGTGCCCAGCTTGGGCGGAGCACCACCGTGTCCTAACGGAGGCGATCGGCGGCGGTGATCTCTCGCGTCCAGCCCTGGTTCAGGCCATGGTTCGGAGCGAGAGTGCATGGGAGGCCGTCACCTCCTTCTGCGAAGCAGTAATGCTCGCGAAGGAGGAGGCGGAGCGCGTGAGGGAGAGGCAAGGTTCGCGCCCTCACGCCCCTAGTCGCCGCAGGAGACGCCCTGGGCGTCGGGAGTCGCAAGCCGATTTCCGGCCACCGTAGGCGCGGGCTTGCGGATGGTGAGCGATGGGTAGCTCGCCGTCCGATAAGGACCAGGCCCGGGTCGACGGCGCGTCGTGTTCCACGCGCGCCTCAAAGAGACGTCAGCACGAATTGACGGGGTCCATTAGGGCCAATGCCTGCCAGGGTTGCGAGTTTGTCCGAAAGGGATATCATGGCCCTGGCACACAGGCAAATGAAGGAACACGGGTGGGTTTTAGTCAGTAAAAGTCTGACACGCCCTCCCGCTCCGCCCAGAGCGGGGGAAGTTATTTGAAAAGTTCCCACCCAAAAAAAAAAAAGAGGGCGACTCAAATAATAACACTATAGAAATATTAATTGAAAACTTACAAAGAATGTTTAAACGTTGATGAGTTTTTTTTCCACGAATTGTGAAATGGTTCTCGGTTGCTACTTGATACGTCTGCAGAACACAATAGCACTTGAATCAGAGAAAGTGTGACCATCAGTCACCATTGATCCAATTTCTTGAAGTCTTTTATATGTATGTTTTATTGTTTCAGCGAAACAACATGTTATGGGTAGTGTACAATGGTCAATACCCACGTATGAACGAAGTACGTGACTGAATTCATACATACACACAGTTATCAGCTACTCTGGAACTCCAGGTGGTCCCATCATAATCAAGTCCTGTAGATCCACAGAGCCTTGTTGTTAGAGATATTATAAGATTATAATCAGGAACAAGGCAACTTTCAAAGGTGGTGTTAGTATATACAGCACTCTAAAAACATTGTAATTTTAGGCATTCAAATGTAAAAGACCATTCAGATCTTAGCGTGATGATGGAAAAAAGTAATAAAGCTTGCCAAAATTTAGCAACGTGAATAGCGTTTGCTGACGCAGCCATTAGGTCCCCATGTATGCAGGTGACGGGTATGCAAGTTGGGTGATGAGCTATTGTCTGTGGTAAGACGTCGCATACGCATCGGAGATCAAAATCGCATGAGACTGTAATAATTTAAAATGATCATTGATTCAGTAGTTGTAAAAAAAAATGTGTTTCATGAATTCATGGCTTTGTATTTATTTTATTTCATTTTTACTGCCATTTTAAAGACAAACAAGAGAAAACAGAAATGCATTCAGCAGCAAAAATGAAGAAACATTAATTGAAACAAAAAGCGTCGTGGACACAATAAAGACCAAGCCTTTTCCCGTGGATTCCATTAATATAACAATACAATGTTTTTCACGTAAATCTTTTCAAAGCAGAGTCGTTGTGGCAGTATTCCCTTAAGAGACAGTTAATTATAGCGGTCGGTTAGAATGTTAGGACGTTCTTTGCTTGACATTGGACATAGTCAGGCATTCAGGCTAAATGTCCACTGATTGCATGAAGACCTACTTACGAGTACCTACGGAGGGGCTCCTGAATAAAGAATCAAAATTAAAATATTTTATTTCACATAAGCCTACATGGGCACTTATGAAACGTCAGAAGCTAGGTGCACGGTTCCAATTGGTCGTTTCCTTTGGAGAAGAGCCGACAAGAAACTCCATGGTTACTCTTTTAAAAATAATTGGCTTTTACAATGTTTTCAAATTACAGTGTTGATAGGTATGAGAGGACAGTGTAGGCCCGTCAAAAGAACCAAGTACTTAACAAAATAGAAAATGGTCTACAAATCTACAGTCTATTAAGCCTACGAAGTTCTCACAATAACAAAAAAAAAAAAACTATATAAAATATTATTAAAATACCGACCTACCTTTGAAATTAAAATTGTAGGTAATAATAATAGCATTATAATAGCAAAGCAATAGCACGGCGGTAACGGCCCCGACTAACGAGTTGTAGGTCGTGGGTTCGAACCCAGGCAGGCGCTTAACTTTGTGTAAATTATTTCATCACCACTGTTCTGGAAACGGTAAAGGAAAACATCGTGAGGAAACCGGCATGTCCTAGAACTAAAAATTCGACGACATGTGACATCTACCAACCCGCACTGGGTACGCGTCGTGGATTACAGCCCACTCTCTCTCACCGAGAGGAGGCCTGAGTCCCAGCAGTGCGAAAATTATAGGCCGATTATGTAATTAAAAAAAATACATTTAATTCAGACTAATTTTGGTCCATATTTTGTTATTTACATTTATTATCTTAAAACTATGTTAGTCATGACACGATCGATTAATGCGTTAGGTAATTATATCTGAACAGACAGCTGTGCTGCTGGAGAGTTTGTTGCGCCACTTCTTCTTCCCAGCTAAAGCACTAGGAAGTGGTGAAGGGTGGGCGTTTTTGGGGGACTGTCTTATGTAATTTTTGACGTTCGAAAAGTGCTGATTCTGAGCCTAGTTTGAGTAACATGTATAATCGTGATTATAAATATTATGTGTATTTACGAGCACAAAACAGAAATAGTCGGCAGCTGCACGACGTGACTGTGGCAGGAAGGCAACCATTCAGCATGATGCTGTGCTATGGGGGACCCCGAGCAAAGCGCTGATTTTCAGTGGTACGGATACGGAAACCTAGTCAGGTTTAAAGATTTGTACTGGTTAAACAAATAGGTCAGCCAAATAATCCCTAAAAAGTCGTCAATCCATCCTAATTTACATTTTATTACATTTACAATCATACGAAATGGAATGAAGAAAATTTCGTGACTATGAATGTCAATGGCTATAAGAGTAGGGGAAGATCAAAGAAACGATGGATGGACTGTGTGAAAGATGATATGGCTAGAAATGGGGGTGAAAGCCGAGATGACGACTAATAGAGAAGTATGGAAGAAAGGGACATGTTGCGCCGACCCCAAATAAATTAGAATAAGGGCAGGATGACCTAATTTTATTCTGCAGTTACCAACTTTGTTTTTTGGATCCTCCTCTTTATACAAAGGTCGTATGGTAAAGGATGTCATGGCATTACGTCTGCCACGTGTAAGCTCACAGTTTAACAAAATATAAATAAAACTCAAGGTGATCAACACATACGAAAAAAAAGAAAATTTCCTTCTGCAGGTGCTAAGTTTCTCAAGCGTTTAATATTGATTAAGGGAGTGGGCTACTGTGTTATTAAAGACTGAGGCTGAAGTAGAAACACTGGTAATAGAGTTAATCATGGTACCAAATTAGTGTTAGTTGCCTAGGCGTCGATTTTCAAGGGGTGGATGTTTCTTCGTGTAGGTTGGCATAAACCCACAAAAAAACAAAAAGCCACTGACTGTTCATAAAGTTCTTTGAATTAAGAGTTTCACTATGTCGTGATCAATTTATTATGAATATGCCTCAACTAGCTTATGAAAACCAATTTTTCACGAATCCCACGTTGTTACGTTCTTTTCCAAACTAAGTTTTCCAGCCAGTATAATTTTATGCCACGTATGCTAGTAACATTTTCGTTACCTACCGTTCTACATTTCTGCGAAAACGTTTTTGCAAAATTACCTTTTATCATTAACAAAAGCGTTTTGATCCCAATAAAACAAAGGAGCAAAGAAATATACCAAAATATCAACTAATAAACTAAGTTGTGTCTGTTTTCTACTCATTTAAGTACCAGCGGTGGATATGGCCCCAAGCGATGCGAATTTGAAACAAAGGCGAGGAACGGCAGCACCGCCATTTTGGTTACCAAAAATTAAACTCGAGCTTAAAGAGATATACGAGTAATTAGCGAGTTTGCAGTATGTTGTCTGTTTCTAAGAGGCGTAAATAGCTAATTACGTGTAGTTGTCTTTCGGTTGAACATGATACTGGCTATTATTGGCTCTTACTGTTCAGGTGACCATGATGACAACTTTCGATCCAATTTTAAAGACTTCTTTTCGTGGATCTTATTAAGTGAAAAAATAAGAAATTCGATACAATATAATGGGTTAACAGTTAGTTTTTTTTAATTTAAAAAATCTTAAAATAGCCTCACGCCTTCATTCCGGGCCGGGAAGATGTCCACCAATACCTAGTACACCTACACTTCGCCAAATATGTCATCAACCGGGCAAAAATCCAGACTCCGGGCTGCTGCTGAGAAATTCCAGATGAAAAACGGCTAAGGTTGACTGGTAGCAAGGCTGTGCAGTCCGCCTTTGTACAGTATTTTTTTTCACTTGTGCATAATCTTTAAATAAATAAAATTAAAAAAAAACGCAATAACACTTTGCCCGACCCGGGAATCGAATCCAGGATCTCATGCTCAGCAGTACGCGCTTGCAACCACTAGACCAATGAGGCAGTAAATCTTTTAAAAGACGCTAATTAAAACCGGCCAAGTGCGAGTCTGACTCGCGCACAAAGGGTTCCGTACCATCACATCACACTAATATTATAAAGGCGAAAGTTTGTGAGTGTGTGTGTGTGTATGTTTGTTACTTCTTCACGCTCAAACGGCCGGGCAAATTTGGTAAAATTTTGTATGGAGGTAGCTGACACGCTGGATTAAGACATAGGCTACTTTTTATCCCGATATTCCCACGGGATCGAGACTTACGCGGATGAAACCGCGGGGCGCAGCTAGTTATCTATAAAAACGGCAAAAAAATCACGTTTGTTGTATGGGAGCCCCCTTAACTATTTATGTTATTCTGGCTTTTAGTATTTGTTGTTGTAGCGGCAACAGAAATACATCATCTGTGAAAATTTCAACTGTCTAACTATCACGGTTCATAAGATACAGCCTGCTGGTGAACAGATACAGCTGGTGACAGACGGACAGACTGGTAAACAGACAGGTGGCGGAGCCTTAGTAATAGGGTTCCCGTTTTACCCTGTGGGTACGGAACCCTAAAAATGGCGTATATTAGACACACTGCCTATACAGAGTCTCGATGGCAACGATCTAATGCTTCTGTGGTTCATGGTTAAGATATGTTCATTAATCTAAACCAGTCGACCTTATGAGTTCTTATACCTACCTATAAAAGTATGTTTGGTAACCTTCAGCAGTCTAACGACGACTATTACAGAGATGGATAAAAGATTAAGTCTGCTTACGATAGAATTTAAGGACTCTCTAGGGTGCTCAAATTTCCATCGGGGCGTCTCGTTCGTCTAGCGAAGCATTCCTTTGTAGGTATGAATAATATGCAGTTCTGTGGCGGCGGTGAATGCATAATGAATTATAAGCTGGTATGCAAACGACATGCATTTACTTACTACAATTTGGAGGATGATTAAGGGTTTACTTGCAAGTTTAGTCAAAGCCACGAAATACATGAATATGACTTTATTTTTATGAGCAGTGGTGGCCCATTGGTTAGCGGCCTCGAATTACGAGTAGTAGGTTCGTAGGTCGTAGGTTCGAACCCAGACAGGCGCGCTTTATTTTGTGTAAATTATTTCATCACCACTGCTCTCAAAACGGTGAAGGAAAACATTGTGAGGAAACCGGCTTGTCCTAGAACTAAAAATTCGAAGACATGTGACATCCACCAACCCGCACTGGGCCCGCGTGGTGGATTACGGCCCACTCCCTCTAACAGAAAGAGGAGGCCTGTGTCCCAGCAGTGGGAACATTATAGGCAGATTATGTACTTTATTATTTTAGGAAAACGTATACTTTTACAATGTGTGTAAATATGTGAGCACCATGTGTCTATCACTTAATTAATTTATCTTTCATTGCTTCATTTTTATTCATTCTTTTTTCCTATTGTGGTAGAGTAATAATTGTGGTCTAGTTGCATCCCCTTCACATATAATTATAATAAGAATTAATGTATCTATACAAAATATTGTAAAACAGTAATTAACAATAAGTACCGGTGGAGTTTCTTCTCCATACGAAACTACCTTTTGGAGGGGCGACTAGAATCAATTCTATTCTATTTTTAATTATGGCAAGCAAAGCCGATGTCGATTATTCTGCCAAGAATCAATTCTAATATTTTGTAAATTTTGACGTTCAAAAGTGCGTTTTATGTGCCTATTTGAAATAAATAATTTGACTTTAACTTTGAAAGAAAAATCGCGGCGCAGTGAAAAACTCGACGTCAAGAATTTGCTTAAATCAAACGTAATAGTACCTACTTTTTTAATAAATTGGAGGGGTAATTTTGCTGAGAAGAGATTGTTACATCTTATTAAGAAGAAAAGTAATGATATAGTTAAAAACTGGTTTAGGAGTTCAAACAAATTAGGCCACCACAGAATAACGAGAAAGATTTTTTTACATTTTATGAAATTAAGTAGATATTTTCTGTACCTACCTAAAAAATGAAAAATGTAACCGAAAAAACCTCATCACTATCAATCAAGCCGAAAGATGTCCACTGCTGGACATAAGCCTCCCCCAAAAGGGGGTGGTGGTTGCCATAATCGCCACGCTTGGCAGGCGAATTGGCGATCGCAGTATGGTGCTAAAATGCATAGAGAACGCTGGTGCCCATTCTCTAGTAAGTACCCTAGTCGCCTTTTACGACACCCACGGGAAGAAATAGGATGGTGCTATTCTTTACGTGAATTCTCTCAAAACGGTGAAGGAAAATATCGTGAGGAAACCGGTATGTCCTAGAATGAAAATTTCGACATGTGACATCTACCAACCCGCACTGGGCCCGCGTGGTCGATTACAGCCCACTCCCTCTCGAAGAGAGGAGGCCTGTGTCCCAGCAGTGGGAACATTATTGATTATTGATTTTTATTATTGATTCTTTACGTCCAGCAACACACGGACGAAACAGCCTATCAAATTATAGGTAATTTGAGTGCTAATTTCCCACACAAGATTGTCTCACTTCCAACAAGTCGTGTGCTCACGATTGCTCGCAGACTTTACGTCACCGAATCACATGTTAACCGGTAATACCTGTCCAAACTGGTCTAGTTTATTGGTTTACTGTTTTTAGGGTTCCGTATGCCCGAATGAAAAAACGGAACCCTTATAGGATCACTAATGGGTCTGTCTGTCTGTTTTGAAGGTCTAAAGTATATTTTTTTATTATAATAAAAAAAAAAAAATGTTATTTCAGAAAATAGATCATCATTTTGGCTGAAACGATGATGATGAAGAGGATAGATAGGAATTGACCATTTCCCCCTTATCTCCGAAAAAAATACAAAAAATAGTTCTTTGCTTATAGATTACTTACAGGAAAACCTACAAAACGTCTTATCCTATAAGACCTTTAAGACCCCGTTATTAAAATAACATGGTAAATCTCCCAATATTGTTTACATTTGCAGTTGGAATTTATGGGAGAACATGTTTTCAAGTACAATGTTAAGTTTGTTCTTGGGATAAATTCATTCCAGCTACGGAACACTTCATTGTGCGTGGTGCGACAGGCACTTGTTTTGTTATTTCATACTGGCAGCGTATCAACAAGTAGCATTTGATATGATTGAATAGTGGAGTAAGAAATTGTTGAAGCAGGCAGGTATAAATAATATAATATATAAAATGAGGCATGAGGTCCTTCCTGGGTTCGATTCCGAGGTCGGGCAAAGTGCTATTGGGACTTTCCATTAGGAATTTCTCAGTGGCAGCCCTGAGTCTGGATTTGTGCGCGGTTGATGGCTCGCCCCCTATTACATGGGACTTATACATAACTGGCGAAATGTGGGTGTACTATGGGTACACCTCTGCCTATCCCTTCGGGGATTATAGGCGTGATGTTATGTTATATATAAAATCTTTATTGTTCAAGAGAGCAGTGCAAATTGTTATAGCAATAGCCTCCACACTAGGATTCCCTGTGTCGTGGAGACTAGTCTCCTTCGTCGTACATCTTTACAACATAGTAGGTAGGCACATACGTAACATCGGGCGGTATGATTTGTGAGGCGACAATAATCGAAAGTTATTCCAAAATAGGGATGCAAGAAGTGTCAAAAAGTATCGATATAATTATATCGTATCGATGTTTAAAAATGTTGGTGAATGCTGGTCTTTAGAAAGGTCAGGTGCGTAGTACTGGCAACCGGAGTGTGTGTATGACCAGATGAATGAACATAAAAGAAGCAAAAGGAGTATGTAAGGATCGTAGCAGGTGGCGTTCCCCCATGGGAAGAAGGCGTGAGTTGATGTATGTATCATATACATTAAAAAAAATTACATCGATTTCGATATATCGGTGAAATTTACAAAAAAATATTTTTGCGCTATGAAATTCTATTGTTGTTTTTTTATTAATATAAATTTATACCAAACTAGGAACATCATTTCTGATGTAAAATGTTAAATTAATAAAACATTGATAAAAATAAGTTTTTTTTTACGGCGCTGAATTCCAGCGGTTTTAGTCAGTGGGGACGTATCGGGAAATATATCGTATTTGATACATTTTCGATACTTGATATTTTATATCGATATATCGAAATAATAATAGATATCGCCAAAAATATCGATACATCGATATTTTTTCTACAAGCCTATTCTAAAACAATAAATTCATCTAAACATAATGTAATAAACTTAGGTGTACTAAATTTAAACGTGTGTTGTGTATTGTACCTATACGTGTGTGCTGAGGGTGTGCTATGAATGAGTGAGTTAAGGTGAGATTGGACCAAAACGAAGACAGAACCAGAGCAAGGGTAGGAGCATTCCTTTCCTGACATCCCTAACATTTCTGTATGCATGGATAGACCAACGAAAGAATACTCCAACTCCGTTTAGACAAAGATACACCGGCAAAGTGGCGATAGAATATGCAGTCGATCGATTGGTCCAAATTGACCTTTATGTATTTGGGTGATGAATGTTGTTCTCATAATTATGGTTATGTTGTGTGTTAAGGAACTTCTCCGTGTTTTCATAGGTGATTGAAATGGATTCGTGTTTTGAAAGGTGATTTTTTTATTTATTAAGCGTTTATTGAGCTTACTATAAATAAAAGGTCCCATAAACATAAAAAAAGCCTTTCTTGCCAAAAATGAGTCTACAATGGAAAAGGTTTAATATGCCATTTGGGTTTATTTGCATTTCTAAGGGACCGCACTTTATGTTATCGCGCTATGGGTATTTTTGCGATATCTCAGGGCCACTGCCATTATGTAAAATTGGCGCACACGCAGAACAGCAGTCTCTTGGTAAAGTAAGTCAGTCGAGAAGCGCATTGGTTTTTTGTAAGTTACCTAAAGAAGAGTCCGTTGTGCACTATTCAGTTTCATTAGATGCGTCTTGTGTGCTAAACCCATAATAATAATAATGATATTGCCGTTCCCAATACACATAACATTCAGAAAACAATATCTGAAAAAATTAGTAAATACATGGAACTCAAAGATGAAGTAACTAGAATATGGCGCCAACAAAAAGTTTATGTGATCCCTATAGTCCTCTCTACAACAGGCGTCATCCCGAATCACCTTCTCCATAGCCTTAAATTACTAAACCTTAAAGAAACCCTCTATATCGCCCTACAAAAAGCTGCAATTTTAAATACATGTCGAATCGTCAGAAAGTTCATGCAAATAGAAGAAAACGAAATAGGTCCTCACACAACACATCTTTAACATAACACACCACACGCTGCATTTACTTGGCTTCGGTCCGTAAATGTTGCAAAAACCAGCCAAAGAGCTGAGAAGAAAAAACACTCAACAAAAATAATATAATAAGCCCCCTAAACAACCACACGTCCTGATTGACCATCTAATCACGTGGGGGGCGGACACACGAATGAGAAATTACTGGCGTGGCTAACGTGGCTCTGGAAACCCACTCAAAATGGAGACTCGTTCAAAAAGAAAACGTATAGGACCGCTGCCCGGGGGCGATCGCCGGGGCGCACATGGAGCTGACGCTGAGTGTCTCAGCATGCGAACCGTCAGCGGTGAGGAGTTGAACAGGCGGGCTCCCACCGACAAAGATGTTACAGCCGAAATCATTGACGATGGTGACAGACTGACAAACAGACCAGACACCCCTGTAGAACCGTACAGTCCAAGCACACTATCGTACACACCTTCAAGAACATCATCACCATCCATACCATCGTCACCCCCCATAATTAGTTTAAGTTCAGTTCCACAAACTCCGGCCCTGAATGTTGCGCGGGAGGTATCTACCTTCTTACCCGCGTCCACCAAGGCTGGAAAAACAAGAGTTCGTATGAGATGGAGTCAAGATGTAAACCTATTTATCATGCGAACCTATTTATACATTACTAAATTAGAGACTGACATGACCACCTACCGACACCAACTGCATGCACTTTTTACACGACAATACCCAGAAATTACAGTTACAGAACAAAGAATATCAGACCAAAGAAGAGCCATAGTAAGGAATAAACTTCTATCTCAAGAAGTAATAGATCAATTAAAAGAAGAAGTACGAAAACAATTGCTACAGGAAGAATCAGAAAATTCTGTAAACACTATCACACAAAACACAAACGAAAATAGCCTGCAAGATCAACCACAATCGCTCATCCTATTACAACCTAATTTTGAATCTCAACCATATAATCAATCGCAAACATCACACACATCTACACAAACCGAATCTATAACATTAACCCTAACGTTAGAAAATGATATTGAGACAGTTGCCGCCGTGAATCAAAACCCGATAACAGATATGTATATACAAGAAATACATGACAAATTTAGAACTACACTAACACAGTACTCTGGGATGGACCCAGCAGCTCGACCAAAACTACCTAAACTCAAATATAGCCCTAAACTTTTCCGCTTAGTTAACTTATTTAATGAAGATATACTGAAACAGTTTTTATCTGATGGCACACAACTGAATGACATACACACCCTTATTTATTGCACAGCAGTTGTTATTTCGGAAGAACTCAACTTTAAAATCACTGAACACGCAAGAAACACAATACAAAGAGACACGGTCAAACCACCATGGCAACAGAGGCTCGAAAAAGACATTGAGAAATTAAGAGCAGACTGTGGTAGACTTACACATTACATCAACGGTTGCAGATCAAATAAAGTAGTTAAAAGAGTTGAAGCAATATTTGAAAATAATTTTACACACACTAGACACGAGAATAACAATAGAAAGCCTGAAGAGTTTTTAGATACATTAAAACAGAAATTGGCACTTAAAGTTCATAGGCTTAGGAGATATTTGAAAGCACAACAGCGCAAAAAAGATAATGCCGTATTTGCAACGAATGAGAAAATATTTTATAGGAATATACAGAAACCACACACCGATTCAACCACAGAGAAAGACACAGACACACCCTCAAAAGAACACTTAGAAACATTTTGGTCTAACATATGGGAAGAGCAGGTACATCACAATGATAAAGCAACTTGGATTACAGAAGAAGCAAGAAAGTGGATAGCAATAGATGAAATGGAATTTAAAGAGATAACAGAGTCTGAAATTACATATTTAACGGCTAGATTACATAATTGGAAGTCACCGGGTATAGACAAAATACAAAATTTCTGGTATAAAAAGTTAACGATACTACACAAATCCATAGCAAAAAATTTAACAGATATAGTATTAGGAGAACAGAATATACCCGAATTCTTTGCCACAGGAATAACGTACATGCTACCTAAAACTGAATGCACATCAGACCCTTCCCAATACAGACCAATCACATGCCTACCCACAATTTATAAAATACTAACATCAGCAATAACTAATAAAATCAACTCACACATTGAACACCACACTATGATAGCAGAGGAGCAAAAGGGATGCAGGAGAGGCCATATGGGATGCAAAGAACAGTTGGTCATAGACTCTACTATCCATAAACATGCCACCACAAAAAATAGAAACCTACACTGTACTTATATAGATTACCAAAAAGCTTTCGATAGCATCCCACACTCTTGGCTAATACAAATCCTAGAAATATATAAAATCAATTCCAAAATAATAGAGTTTTTACGCATTGTAATGACACGTTGGAAAACCACACTTCAGATAAATAATCGTCTCAGCACTCTCATAACTCGACAGATACATATTAGGAAGGGTATTTACCAAGGGGATTCCTTGAGCCCTCTTTGGTTCTGTCTCGCTCTGAACCCCTTGTCTCACTTACTCCATCGGTGTCGGGCTGGATATAATTTAAAAAACAATACCGAAGAAACTATTATCTCGCATCTCATATATATGGATGACATTAAATTATATGCTAAAACCGAAAAAGAAATGAAAACTCTTATAGAAGTGACGACAACATTTAGTCAGGATATTAATATGCAATTTGGATTAGATAAGTGTAGGACATTGCATATTATAAAAGGAAAAGTAAAACCCGGCAACTATGCAGTCAGCGACATCGACACAATAGCAGCTATGGAACCAACAGATCTATACAAATATTTAGGATACAAGCAACTTAAAGGACTCGACCACACAGCAATTAAACAGACACTAAATACAGAATATCGGAGAAGAATTAACGCAGTTTGTAAAACACAGCTATCTGGAAAGCATCTTATAAAAGCCTTGAATACCTTCGCAATACCAATATTGACCTACTCATTCGGAGTAATAAAATGGTCAAAAACTGACATCGAACAATTAGAAAGAATCACACGTACAACACTCACAAAACACAACAACCTACATCCTAAATCTGCGGTCGGACGACTCACAATCAAAAGACAAAATGGAGGGAGAGGCCTAATCGACATACATCTTCACCTTTGGCAGAAACAAATCACTAGGCTAAAAACATTTTTCTACACAAAATCTCACACTAGTAACATACACAAAGCTATTACCTTAAATGATTTTAATTACACTCCGCTTAATTTAAATGACCAAAATATTCAAGATATAGACATAATTGACCCGCAAAACCAAAAAATTGAAAACTGGAAAAAGAAAGTCCTTCATGGTAGACACCCTCATGACCTAGAGCAGTCCCACATAAACAAATTAGCATCAAATAAGTGGCTTAAAATAGGAAGCTTGTTCCCTGAAACAGAAGGCTTTATCATAGCTATACAAGATCAAATCATCAACACCAAAAACTACAGAAAATTTATCATTAAAGACCCTACCATCACAAACGATAAATGCCGCAGATGCCATATTCAATCAGAAACCATACAACATATTACCGGAGCATGCATAACCCTCACACAGACAGACTACACTCACAGGCACAACCAGGTTGCAAACATCGTCCATCAAAAACTAGCACTCAAACACAGTCTCATACAAAACACTAACACTCCCTACTATAAGTACGCACCACAAACTATTCTAGAAAATGACACACATAAACTGTATTACGATCGCGCCATACTTACAGATAGGACCATCCACTATAATAGACCAGATATAACCCTACGGGATAAAATAAGAAAAATCACTTACCTCATAGACATTGCAGTTCCCAACACCCATAACTTACAAAAAACAATCGCTGAAAAAATAAGCAAATACGCTGAGCTCAAAGAAGAAGTTACAAGAATTTGGAGACAAGATAAAGTTTATGTTGTTCCTGTAGTTATCTCCACGACAGGTGTTATTCCCAACCATCTCCTCCGTAGCCTGAAATTAATAGATCTAGAAGAATCCCTTTACATCAATATGCAGAAAGCAGCCATCCTAAACACATGCAGAATCGTTAGGAAATTTATGCAGCTAGACGAAAGTACACTCTCACCATAAAATTCACCACACGCTGCATTTACTTGGTTTTGGCCCGTAAATGTAGCTAAAAACCAGCCTAAAAAGCTGAGAAAAAAAACACTCCCGACAATAATATAATAATAATATATTATTATATTTAAATAATAAATATTTATAAATGTTTTTTTAATGATTTTTTATAAAAATATTTAAAAATGAAATTAATGTGTATGCAAATGTAATAAAGGCAAATAAAGACAAGATAAGAAATAACATATTATTAAAAAAATATGAAATATTATAATTATATTAATAATTATATTTTATTATTATTTGTTAAGATATTATTTTAATTTTAATTTTGTTTTTTTTTAAATATTAATGCATAATTTTTTAATTTTCAATTTAATGTATTTATTTAATTGTATTAATATTTTTTAATTTAGTAATTGTATGATGCAAAGTTGATTGAAATTAATAAAATAATAATAATAAAAAAATATTTCGAACCCACAGGTACCTATAGTCCATTTGGTTAGTACCTATACCTACACACGACTTAGAAACTAGTGGCTACGCCACAGTGGCATGTAGGCGTATCCAATGTCCCAGTATGGTGCTGTCCCACCTATCAGCTATAGCTTTAAGGATGCTGTTGGGGCTGGCGCGTACCTGCGATAATAAATTATTTTAGAACAGATTGGCAGTGTTGCTAGCAAAAAATCCCATTAATTTTGAAAATGTGTATAAGCTTTCTAACCCGACCACTTGTTCCATTTGTTTTGACCAGTTAAGGTGTGGGTCTATATGAACGCCAAGATAAGATCACGGGAATTTAGTTGAAGATTAAAATAAGAATACATGTTGAATCTAAAAACTGCTCGTTGAAATTTGGTGGACGGCCGCAACCTGCAACATGTTTCTGCAGGTACAGTAGAAGCTGCACCCTTTAGTTTCGTTACTACTGCTCGTCTTCGTTCTTGTAAGCATTACTGCCTTTTAATTAGACATTTTGTCCGTAGGTAAACATATTTAACTTCCTCTTTTTCTACATCTGTGGCGGCATTAACTTGTGGATGTGAACTATGCGTTACACTGACGTCACGCAAAATCCTGCATTGCGTAAGCAAAGTTTACCGCGCGACTGGCATAAACAACGTCCCAACATCAATCTTCGGGCAGTTGCCCACCAGACACAACACCCGTCTGGTCGGAGGATCCTCCCTTTTCTATGCAGGATGAGTGAACATTACACCCTATTCCTAATACCTTTATACATTTACCACTCGCTTGAGTGCCACTTCCAAATTTCATTGCACGGTCTCCTTCATGTTTTTTTTTTTTTGGTGGGAAATTATCAAATAACTTCTCCCGCTCTGGGCGGAGCGGGAGGGCGTGTCAGACCTGTACTGACTAAAACCCACCCGTGTTCCTTCATTTGCCTGTGTGCCAGGGCCACGATATCCCTTTCGGACAAACTCGCAACCCTGGCAGGCATTGGCCCTAATGGACCCCGACAATTCGTGCTGACGTCTCTTTAAGGCGCGCGTGGAACACAACGCGCCGTCGACCCGGGCCTGGTCCTTATCGGACGGCGAGCTGCTACCCATCGCTCACCGTCCGCAGGCCCGCGCCTACGGTGGCCGGAAATCGGCCGACTTCCGACGCCCAGGGCGTCTCCTGCGGCTACTAGGGGCGTGAGGGCGCGAACCCTGCCTCTTTCTCACGCGTCCCGCCTCCTCCTTCGCGAGCATTACCTCCGAACTATGGCCTGAACCAGGGCCGGACGCGAGAGATCGCCGCCGCCGATCGCCTCCGTAAGGACACGGCGGTGCTCCGCCCAAGCAGGGCAGGGCAAGCAGGGCAGGGCTTTCACCCCGAAAATAAGATAAACATATTTTTAAATGTAGCTGTTCTTGCTCAAGGCATTTCTTTATCCTTCAACCTCTTCCCTTTCCATAAAAAAATCGGTCGGATTAGTCATGAAAACGGCCTAAACAGCCATAATCCTAGAGTGGATGTTTACTGCCCTATCAATACTCTTCCACAACAAGCTATAAATATTTGACATCCATTACATATTGTATACTAGATTCTGCTCGCGGCATCGCCCGCGTGGTTTTCTAAAATTAGGTTACTCCTCATTAACTATCTGCCAGTGAAAGTCCCGTCAAAATCGGTCCCGCCGTTTGGGTGATTAGCTGGAACAAACAGAGAGGCAGACAGACAAAAATTTTAAAATTTGTTTTTATTAGGAATAGAAAATAAATCTTAACAAATGTCGGTACAACTCTTCTATCCTAATCAAAAACACAATGTATAGAGTTTTGAGTATTTTAAAGATAGAGTTAACGACGATGTCTGTGCTAGTATTAACTGTGTGACAGACACCGGCGCCTTCCTCCTACAACCATAGGTAACAATCTAAACCGTGAAAATAAACCATATTTACATAGTTGTAAACGGGATCAGAATGACATTACGTACATTTGGTTGTTGGCCAAGATATCAATCTTTTGCTTTTGGGGCATTGACATTAAAGCTCTAAGAACTGATATAAATGTAGGCAGAAAAATAATTCTGTAAATTGTTTTTCGTATAAATTGTGTAGTCGACTTCGTAATAGCGTTTTCTCCCTAAGGTCATCATTAAAAAAGCATCATCATCAGTTCAAAAAATCCTACTGAATGATTATTTCAGAAATAATCTTTCAGTAGGATTTTTTGAACTTAGAGTTGTAATGCTGATTCTATTGATAATAATTCTGTAAAGCCATATTTGCTATGGCCGCGAATCATATTTAGATCAACCTTTTACTGACCTGCAAATTGCAAAAAACCTAAGAAAAATTTAAATTCGCGGGCTACCTTAGCGCATCCCCCTTAAGAAAAGGCTAGGCAGATGTTTATCACAATTTGGTTGAATTATTTGTTTGTTAGAACAATTTAGACAAAGATAGAAAACAATGTTATTTTTTTCAGATCTAACTTACCTTTGTCATTGCAAAAAGCCTGTAAAATCTTATCAGTTACTCACAAAAATACAAAGCGATGTGTAATGTTTGTGTATATTATAATAGTGTTACGTACATATCAGTAGCGAAGCTATAATTTTTCTTAGAGGTAAGCCGAAGAAAAAGTTGTTCAGTTCTCATAACCTCAATTTATTCAAACATTTTATTCATTCATTTACTTTCTAAATTTAACGCCAGCTACGGTCGGAATTCTTTGTTTAGTCAAACAATTTAGGCATTTTTGTAATTGATTTTTTAAACTGGTACTAAATATTTGTAATGTGATGTGATTGATACACACAAGTGTAAGAAGACTGGTTGTTCCGAAGGGAAGCCGAAAGGAATCGGGTTGTATGGAGGCTGCGCCCCTGGTACATATATATAATTATGTTCTGAGATTAAACCGTTTTCTGGCAAAAACGGCCATAATTTTGTTTGTAAAATTATTCAGACAAAGACATTTATATTCGTCGGATAAGGTAGGTATGGTAAGACATGTACAAAGTTGGTTATTAGAGTTATGTTCAGGACACATCCGCCGCTAAAAGCGGCATACGAATATTTATATCGCACATGGGCATAAAACCTAACTTATGTGTTATATACTGCTTTTACTCTATTTTACAATACAAAAAACTTAGACATAAATATACCTATAAACTCTATTAAACAATATTTAAAAAAAACAACAATATCAACATTTGTATCTATTAAAAAAACTAAATAAATCTAATTTCTATTGCCCATAAATTCAAAGCTGAAGTGGCAATGGGCCGGCCATATTAGCCGTAGACCCGATGACCGTTGGGGTAGACGTGTTCGTGAGTGGAAACCGCGAATCGGCAAACGTAAGGTAGGACGCCCTCAGGCTAGGTGGAGCGACGATCTTCGCAGGGTGGCTGGTGGCAGCTGGATGGAGAGTTGCCGAGAATCGAGCTGAATAGCGTGCAATTGGAGAGGCCTATGTCCAGCAGTGGACTGCTATAGGCTGATGATGATGATGATGATGTTTTTAGATTTTTGTTTTAGAACTGAAATGGTATTTCTCTTATTCGTTTTGGAATATGGTTGTAAATTTTTGTGGACATAAGTTGATGTTGTTGTTTCTGTAGCGCCAAGGTAGCCCGCGAAATTCAAAATTTCTTAAGTTTTTTGCAATTTGCAGGTTTATGTCAGGTTGTATGTTGATTAAAATATGATTCGCGGCCGTAACAAATATGGCTTTCATTTCAGCCGAAAGATGTCCACTGCTGGACATAGGCCTCCCCCAAAGAGGTGCTTTGGGGGAGGCCTATGGACAAATATGGCTTTACATAATTATAATCATTAGAATCAGCGATACAAGTTACTCCCTTCGTAGAATCCTGTTGAATGACAATTTCATGAAGAAGTCATTCAATCGGAATCTATGAACTTAGATTTTTTGTAAACTTCATCAAAGTGGTATTGGTATCTCAACACGAAAATAACTGCAAAAGTAATTATTTTAAAATTATTAAAAAAAAAATACTTGAGACATCACAACCCTTCTTTTGATATGATTCACACGATACATTTTGCAACTTTTTTTTAAATTTTCCAATTTCCCCCCCATATTTAAAATTTATTTAGTTATTCATATGTGCACCAAGTTTTTTTTGCAATAGATTCGGATCAAATCGGTCGTGACAGACAGTCACGAGCGATCCTATAAGGGTTCCGTTTTTTCCATTTAAAGTACGAAACCCTAAAAATCACGTAAATTAGATTAGGGGTTCTAAAGTTATAAGCGCATTAATTAGAAGGACAGACATAAATATGTTGTATATTTAAGGCTTTGTAATGTTAACATTTCTGCAAACCTGTGACTAAGGATCAAAACTACTAAACTACGTAGTATTATATTATCTGTAAATTCTGTGACTAAACTTACACAATGACATACCTATACCTCAAAATTTTGCTTCATATAGCAGGTTTCATTGACAATTTAAAAAAATATGTACATAAATGTTTCATTCAGAACACCTTTTTTAACGTATTATTTGCTGAAAAAGCAGATTTGTGAAACCAAATACTGTCGAACCCGACATTATTTTGAAGGCTATTGTTACCTAAATAACACAATTACTTCCATAGCTAGCCAATTACTGATTTTTTGCCGACTCGATATGACAAACCGATTTTAATCGCAGCTTCTGTTTTCATTGTTCAATCAAAACGAAACAATAATAAAACGAAAAGGATTACGGTTCATGTTGATGAATTTGAATGATATTTCAGTTTTGTATTCATATTTCTCCGATAAACCAATTTATTCAGGACAAAGAACATAGATAGGTACGATGAGCAATTAATTAGTTCATACTTTTTGGACAACTTTCTATAATAGTCCAGCCACGTATGCCAAAAAGAGGGTTAACCTCGGAATGAGAGATAATAATAAGCTGTAAACTTTTATAAACCTTCATTTTTGCATTCTTAAAGTTATCTTAAAAGTCTTAAGATATTTAAGGACGCTATTACAAAATCTGACAAAAATTTGTAGGTTTTCGGTACATTTTGCGGTAAAATTTAACTAAACCAAATGTAACTAATAATTACCACAGATAGATTAGCCCTTCATCTCCATTAATAGCAATTTTTTTATTCGAAAATGTTGGTTTATAATATTGTAAAAATAATTTCCGTTGCCTCTTCACACAAAATGGACGATATCGTGTTGAGTTTAGGAATATTTTTCTTTAATATAATAACATAAATTTAGTTATTTAATATTTTATGTAAGCAGACATGTTCAACTCAAAAAGGTAGCAAAAAGAACTATCAAAATGTTACAAATAGTCTCAGAAAATAATGTTGAAAAAACCTATTTTTTTTTAAAAAACACTGTCGGTAATGTTTTTTTTCCTATTATTTAATAAACCATTTTTAAAAATCGCACACCGGGCTTCAGCTATTTGTGTGATAAAATCAAAATTTTATTTTATGATTATACAATATCTTCATGAAGTAAATGAACGGCGAAATAAGCTATATTTTCGAGAGCGCAAAAGTAGTGAAATTATTAACAGGTGCTGGCTGAGACTGACACGAATGGTTTATCACCACGAAAACTTAATGTATCAATTATTTCAAACTTTCTCACAATTAGATAAGAAATTGACAAAAACCGTCTTTTTTGTTATAAAATATCTTGCTTCCTACACTTTCAATAATGTTTACATAACTATTATAATTAAAAATAGGTTAACTAGTGGAAATCACTGATTGTTATCGCAACTAACGAATAATTGTATTATAGGTATCAATATCACTCTTATGGTGTACATACATTAAAGCATTTTCTATATTCGTCTTCGTTAATGTTGATTGAATGCAATAAGGTGGGGAGCAAATCATTTTGCTTGTAGTTATTCGTAGGGTCATAAATCAAAATCAAAATATTTTATTTCACATAAACCTATGGGCACTTAGGAAACGTCAGAACCTAGGTGCACAGTTCCAATTGGTCATTTCCTATGGAGGAACAGGCAACAAACTCCACGGTTACTCTTTAAAAAATATTTGGCTTTTACAATGATTTCAAATTACAGTGTTAATAGATATGGGAGGACAGTGTCGGCCCGTCAACAAGTACCAGGTACTTAAGAGCATGTATGCGGTACGGCATTTCATACAAACTTTGAAGCCCTTGATTTTCGAAATGAGCAAACCGATTTTAATGAAACTTTATACACATAAGCAGGATACAAAGGTCTAAAAAGTTAGTTAAGAACATTTTCGAAATGTCTTATATAAAAACAGATAACTGGAAATCTCTGTTTCTATGGAAAATCAGTCTAATTTGGCTGTAACACTATTTTTAGAAAATGTTCTTAACTAACTTTTTAGACCTTTGTATCCTGCGTATGCGTATGAAGTTTCATTCAAATCTGTTCTGTCATTTCGAAAAACAAGAGCTTGAAAGTTTGTATGAAATGCCGTACCGCGTATACGCTCTTAAGAAAATAGAAAATGGTCTACAAATCTACAGCATATTAAGCCCACAACGTTCTCACATTCATTAAATATAAAATAAAAAAAATCTGTCAAAAATATTATTAAAATAATAGTTTTTAATAAAAGTAAAAACCTTGTTGAAATTAAATGGTAGGTATATAATGTCAAGTAAAGAAAAGATTATGTCAAAAAGTATGTAAAAAAAAAAAAAAAAAAAACATCGTAATATTTTGAGAGCAGTTCACGTTCACTTTGCCAATATGATTTTCACTGTTGTACCTAGTTGATAGATTTTTGGATGTCTGCAGATCCAAAGATGAATGGCAGTTTTGGAGTCGCTTAGTTCTAGAAGCATTCATGAATTAAACTACATATAAAAATTATATGAAACAGTTACAGGGCAAAAATAGGCTAATAGTGCCGCTTTTCCCTTCAGTAGCCATTATTGGAACTATTCATTTCCGCCATCTTTGAATATCATATATACTGCATATTTGTGCTCTTGGGTTAACTGTCACGGGGTCTGTATAAACGGAGCCACCTGCTCTTTAAACAACGTTTTTCTGGCGAAACCCAATATTAAAAAAATATGCTGTGATTACCTTTTTTCTTCATTTAACAGAGATCTATTTTTTGAGAGTATTTGTACGAATGTACGCGAAGTCTAAGTGCGACACCTAGACTACATGGAGTCCTGCCATTCTTCTTTTATAACCTAATAACTATAGCAATCAGAAGGCACCTAATTACTGTAGTCACAATAGAATTCCTTTTAAGCACACTTTTCAATTTTAAGGTTCTCTGATAATGTGATCGCCTGTTAACAAAATAGTAAAAGATGCGATCGGTAGATACTTGCAGATCCTGAGAAATTTCAATTCATTTTATCAGTGTGCTAGGTCGGGCAGTGTTATTGGGTTTTTCCAACAGGAATTTCTCAGAAGCAGCCCGGAGTCAGGATTTGTGCCCGGTTGATGGCAATAGGCTTTCCCCCTAATACATGGGACTTAAACATAACTGGCGAAATGTGGGTGTACTATAGGTACACCTCTGCCTAACCCTTCGGGGATTATTATAGGTGTGATGTTATGTTGTCAGCAGTGTTTTGCTGCCTAACAAAACAATTAAGTATCAAACATATCATTCACTGGTCTGAACGACATTGTAATCAAAAACGACGTAGCATACTCGTATCTCTAAATAAAATTCACAGTGAGCACTTGAATGGTTGCAGAAAGAACCCACGCTACGGAACATGGGTGGTTCGCAGACGATACATTAACAGACGCAGCTGAATCATATTTTGCTTACATACGCGATTATAAAGCGTTGTACAGACAAGATGGTTGCCGATGCGGTTTTGTTTTTCAATTTTTAACACACAAATGTTAAAACCGGACATGCCATAACCAATCCGTCCTTGCTCTACCCCTATTGATGAATGATTATGAAGAATGCGGTGTTGGTCTTATGAGCGAAAATGCGATTGCAGAGCAGGATCCCATCTGGAGGTCTGGCCCCCAGGACAAGCAAATTGTTCTCCGCAGACGTGATGGCTATCAGTATCTAAATATGATAGAACGAAGGATAAGTTAACTCGATGAGTATTTTTCTGGGGTAACTAAACACCAGTAAAAAACTGATTAAATAAAAAATGATTTTCTGAACTCTTAGTTCTAGCAACAAAACTACCAGCGCTTGTCGACCCAAAAAAAATAATTTTTTCGTGTTTATTGTATATCACGTCTGCGGAGTTTCGCTATCCAATTTAGTTTGACCTTGTATATTAATTAGTGTATAGTTATGTAAATGGCTTAACGTAACCGTGAAATGTGTCCTATACTTAAACATATTATGTCTTTTGGAATAACAGTGCGGTAATTACGTAACACATAAAATTACAGTTATTGATCGCAATGCCTTTCATTTTGACAGTTCAGCTACGTTCATCGCCATTTACGGTGGTGATTTAGTCACCTGCATCCTGCGTGACACCTGTCATACTGACAAACTTTCGCTATGAATCCCTTATACGATTAAAAAAAAAACATGCATGCATCGAAACAATCGTCACTGTTAGAAAGGATTATTTTCTTTTTTTGGCCGATTCGGTTATGAGTTTCATAGCGAACGTTGTTTAGTATGACGGGTAGAATCACCCCCTTTACGGATGCAGGTGACTAAATCGTTACCCTATCTATACGTTGTTGTGTAGACGAATTTTTCAAACCTATGGACCTATGCAATGGATTAGGTATATTATTTATTTATCTGGAACAATTTATATTGTGTTTGATGCATTACATGCATCATAATTAATAATAATTATTAATACAAATTCTAAAAGTGAACATGCAGCAATAATAATAATAAAAAAAAAACTATTATATCTTTCAAAACTCTCAGATTGTGATTGAAAGCGTGTTACGCAATTATACAGGCGTGATGTTATAATATTTTCGTGTTATATTTATTTATTTATGTAAAATTTATACACACGTAAAGAAAATACTTTACAAAGGTGGACTTAATGCCTGAGGCATTTTTTGCCTTAGGGTGATGCAGAGATAAAACATGGCAGGAACAACATACGGGGACTAGACAACTCGAAAAACAAAAATATATACTAATACATAGATACATGCATACTTATAAACAAAATAAAAAGTGTCAGAAGAAGTAACAATTGGTAGAGGAGAAAACGAATCAGCGCTGGGATGATTCTGCCAACTTCTTACGAATATATTCTCGTGCCTTCACTTTATTTCGTGATTTAACTGATTTAGAGACAGCCCGCTTAGTATACTTTAGTTATTTTCATAGTGTAATGTCGTACGGTATTCTGTTGTGGGGAAATGCCGCCGACATTCAGACAATTTTTGTTTTACAAAAAAGAGCAATTCGTGCAATTTATAAATTAAGTCCCAGACACTCCCTCAGAGACAAATTTAAAGAGATTAATATACTGACTGTAGCTTCTCAGTATATTTATGAAAGTCTATTGTATGCACATAAAAATATTAATCTGTTTAAAAAATACAGTGATATCCATAATGTAAATACTAGGAACAAGCACACATTTGTTGTTCCTAAAACCAGGCTTAAAAAAATAGGTGGCTCGTTTAGATGCCAGTGTATACGTTTTTATAATAAACTTCCTAGCCATATTCAAGAATTAAGCCTTAATAAATTCAAATGTTTTGTAAAACGGAAACTGTGCCAGAAAGCATTTTATACTGTTAAAGAATTTATTGAGGACAAAAAGGCTTGGGATTGAGCTGCTCCAATTTACAGTGAATCTTGATTTGATTTTTTTTGCCAACTATTTATATTATTTTTTGATTGAAATTTTTAAATACCTAAACTATGCCATGAATATTTACTTTGTAGAGTATTATATTATTTTAATTATTATGAATGTGAGGACTATGTGAATTGCTTTTTTATTTTTATTCTCAATCAAAAAAAATTTGAATGCAGGTCTGGCAGTTTGAGTACTTTATGCGGCCTAACCAATTGTCCTTTCTTTGGTATTGTTCGTCGAATCGCTGAGCTCCTTAAGTTTTGAGTTGAGCTGCACGACTACTGACAAATACGTGCACTGACTGGACAGGTCCCCTCAACCTGTGTGGTTCTTTCGTCAAAAGATCATTTCAGGCACCAATCTACATGGTCTTCACATGATCTGACCAAGATTATGTCTGGACTTTAAAAAGAGACTGTGACCTTTGAGTTTGTTTCGGCCTTTCTTCTCAGAGTAGTCGGATACGAAACGCCGACCTCATCTAGTTTTTTTTAATATGATTGACGTGTAAAAGTGTTTGTACAAACCTACTTACAGAAATAAATCATTTATCATTTATCATACGATACTGGAAATTGAGTCCACCGTAGAAAAAAATAGAACCATGTTGGTCTATGTACAACTTTTTGGACAAGTTAAGTGCAAGATTGCCAGAAATGGGAATGAAACTAATGGCAGATATCTTGGCTATCTAAACAACGTTGATTCCTAAGTGACGTCACAACTGAAAGGGTATGATTCATTCCAATATCTGTAATCCACAAATCAGCGTTCAAGATAGTAAAAACTATTTTAGGTACGTTTTTCCTCACCTATCTATTTGTTAGGGTATCGATGTTGGCTTGATTCATCGTATTTTGGATGGAGGAAACTCGCGCTTTTTATGGAAAACGAAACATTCGCTGTCGTCATGTTAAAAATTGTCGGCAACAGCTGGATGCTAGCTCTATTAAAATATACATGTAGAGGCTCTCCAGAACCTTAATAACCTATGATCAACATAGGTCTTTCATGTCAGCCCTATGCTCTGCTTCCAATCCATGGTCACCATACCAAGACCACGATGAATCAAAATACCATAAATATTATGGTTCGTAACCGGCTCGAAGGACCATGAATGTGGGCCCCTTTACTGACCCACCACTAAACTTGGCGGATGCTGGTTCATGAATGCAAGAAGAAACAGAAGAATATGTTGTTCCAAGAGAATACTTCCTTCCTTTGCGAAATGATAAATGATTTTATTTCTGTAAGTAGGTTTGTAAAAGTGTTTGTCTTTTATACGTCAATTATACATATTTTTTAAAACTAGATGAGGTCAGGCGTTTCCTATCTGACTACCCTGAGAAGAAAGGCCGAAACAAACTCAGAGATCATGGTCTCTTTTAAAGTCCAGACATGATCGTGGTCAGATCAGTTATCACCTTACTAACGTATACCTATAACATTTTCTCCCCCATGCAATTTATTACCCATCTCCATATCAACCAGTAATAAAAAACTTTTTACAAAAAAAAATAACCGACTTCAAAAAAAACACTACAAAGTGAAAAATAACTTTAATTTCGGAAGTCGGTGTCTTTGGATCTGCATTTTAGTTTTATGCCACCGACTTCCGAAATTAAAGTTATTTTTCACTTTGTAGTGTTTTTTTGGAGGTCAGTTTTTTTTTTTGTAAAAAGTTTTTATTATTCACTTTTTAGTGCCGAAAAAGAATGATATACAGGGTGTTTGGCAGAACGTTGAACATACGAAAATGGTGGATAGGTGGGGTCATCTGCTACTTACTCAGCCCTAATTTATTTGGCCCTGGCCCCCTAGATATTATTTTAATTTTAATTTTTTAGCTAACATCTGAGTAAAGCAATAACTTTATAAGCATCTGCCAACATTAAAGATTAAAAAAAAAACAAAAATATTGCCTGTTTTACCCATTTTTAATAAAAATTACACTTTAAAGTTAAGAAAGTGGTGAAACTAGAAGAAAGCAAAAAAAAAATTAAAAAATACCAGGGGGCCAGGGCCAAATAAATTAGGTCTGAGTAAGTAGCAGATGACCCCACCTACCCACCATTTTCGTATGTTCAACGTTCTGCCAAACACCCTGTATAAAATGACGGAGTTATGCGCGAACATAAAACGCAATGCAGAGTAAACGAAAAGATCGTTAATGTAGACATTGTAGATAAATTTTAAGATGTTTGTTGATTTTTCAAAAACCGCTTGTCCGATTTCGATAAAATTTTCATGTGACCATTTGGGAAGTATTCCAACAAAAAATAGAACCCTTTCCAACAAAAAAAGAATTTTTCAAATCGGTTGGCAAGCGGCGGAGCTATGCGCGAACAAACATAAAAAAAAAACAAACATCCGAATTGAGAACCTCCTCCTTTTTTAGAAGTCGGTGAAAAACCGAATGTATCAAAACTCAGGTCCCCAAGATACAGGCACCGCCTAGTTACAGACAGAATTATTATGTTAAAATAATTTAAGGTAATAATTTTAACAATGTTTAAAAAATATATATATTATGAAATAGTCCTTGATCTAAATATCTATCTATATTATAATTGCTTCAACAAACATTATTCTGTCCATAATAATAACACTTACAAGCTTTCTGTTCTAAAATCATAAGCACTTTAATGTCAGCCGTTTACTTCGTATCCTGTCTAGACTGCTTTTATATTCCTGCTACATCACAGACTCAAAGGGAGACTGTAAACAATATCAGAAGGTGCATTTTTAAAGCATATTTCGGGATTTCGTGTTAGCCGTTGATGGCTTTTAAGCACTGGTTTTTGGGGTAACAGTAAACCCGTTTTTCCGTAGTTCTGGTATTTTTTGTATTTTTGAATTGCAAACACCTTCGACTGTCAAAATTGTATTTCAGTATCAGTCAGTCAGTTGTTTTTATCTATAACTTAGCTTTTGCCCGCGGCTTCGCCCGCGTGGATGTGTTAAACTATCCCACGGAAATGTACTACCGGGATAAACAGTATTATATAAAGGCTCGTACAGACTGGTGCAATATCGCGGGTGCGACAAGGGTCGCGCTGCCTGTCGTGCCCGCGATATCGCACTGGTCTGTACGAGCCTTTATGTGTTAATCCAGGCGATAAACCATCAGTTTGACTTTGTACCAAATTTCATTTAAATCCTATTAGTAGCATCTAATGATTGAAATACTATTGTGAATTCATGCAAGCCTAGTACTTTTTGTAAGGTTACTACTCAGAAATTGTGCACAACATGTCGTGAACAGAATACCGTTTTTTTTCCCGATCAATTTTTCCAATTTTTCTCTTCATAAGAACCTTCATCGGACTTCAACGAATAATTGAAAAACAAAATGCCAAATTGGTCCAGCCGTTCTAGAGTTTTGCGCATAGCAATTAGCAACACATTTAGCCATTAATTTTTATTCATATAGATTCCACAGTGCATCTTTTAATATCGTCTCTAAAAGTTAATACACCTATTAAAACAAAAGCATACTACATAATAGCCTACATGATGTTGAATTGTTCTTTAAATTAGAAATCTTATTCCATACGAGAGGCATTATAATATCCAATAATATCTAACATGTCTTCTCAAACACAACCCATTAAAACAAAGCATTTCTATAACAAAGAGCAAACTCGTCTTATCTAGCACTTCCAGCGCTTCGCAGCGACACATATTCATCTGAAACTCCCTAAGGATTACTCCACGTATGTAATTTGAACAAGAGCCACCATATCCGTCGCGTTAGACATACGAAACGAATGTACGTATAAGGAGTCTGTTGGCGGCCGCAGTAATCATTTTAAACTCAAAACAGTACCGGTTTGAGCCAGTTTCAGCTGGATTGAACCGCTTTTTCAGGTCTTTGTGAAGTGCTGTTATTATTGTCGGGTACACTCGTTAGTTCCCTTCTTTGCAGCAGTTTTCTATTTATCTTTTGCGTTTCTTTTGCTTTGGGTAAACAGTTTTCTTGCTGTGCGAACATCGTTAGAGTTAAGCTGCTTGCGGTTGCTTTGTATTGGTTTTTTTCGCATAGGATTTTTTTAAGGAACATTTTACCGGACGATTTCTTGAGAGAGAAGTTATTTCTACGAAATACCAAATTCGCTTTGTCTCGAGTTTCACAAGAGGTATGATTAGGTATATCGAATGCATTGGCGATGGTGTCTTTATCTTTTCAGCCAAAAGACGTCCACTGCTGGACATAGGCCTCCTCTAAGGAGGAGGGCGGGTATTGGTTTGCTATAATCTATGGTATGGTGCTAAAATGCATAGAGAAAGCTGCTGCCCATTCTCAAATAAGTCCCTTAGTCGCCTTTTACGACACCCGCGGGAAGAAATAGGATGATGCTATTCTTTACGTCCGGCACCACACGGTACACGAGGGTGTACAAATAACTTATATGCCACGATGCAAATAATAAACAAGACTAGATTCGTAAGTCGTGAGATACCTTTATTGTTTACGGTCTATTCACGCACACCTATTGTTAGAACTTTTCACAGAGTAAAAACTCTGTGAAAAGTTGTGGACTCAAGAATAAGCCGTAATCATGAACTGATGACGCGGAGAGGTCGTGATTTGAATCGACAAGCTTGACCTCTTTTGACCTCAGTTTCGGACAATCCCCAAGACATACCTACACGTGAATCAAACCGTAAACAAATTGTTTTGAATATTTTCCTTATATTATTTTTGGTAGTGTACGATTATTACCCGTGCGTCTACTGGATATTATTTCAAGCTTTTGTTATTTATTCGGATAGGTACCGTCATAGAATTAATCGAAAATGTAGACATCGACACAACACATCAATCAGGTCCTGAAGAAAATGGAGGGATGAGTTGAAGTTCGGCGCCATGTGTATCTTTTTGGCACACAGTGTCTGGAACATTATGTATCCAAAAGTATGCAAATCTTTCTACTTCTTTAAAGTGATGTATATCTTTTAGGCACACTTTTTCTATACATAAAATTTATTATTCATAGGCTCGAATAAAGTTTTCTTGTATTGTTTTTTATACTTATACTTTGTAAGTACACCAACTCTCTTGCCGCAGGTATGCTGGAAGAAATTTCTTATGAAACCTACCTTCCTTATGAGTACCTTTGTTCCTTTTTTATTTTTCTCTATTAAGACGCTGACAACAGCTAAAGTGCGGTCACTGTCAGACTGCATACAAAAGAAAGAGAACCGTGATGACACAACGCTTGTAATTAATTGTAAAATATGAAGCAATTATCTATTTACTGCTCAAAAATTAATTGAGTAATCGAGAATTAAAAACCGGCCACGTGCGAGTCTGACTCGCGCACGAAGGGCTCCGTACCATTATCTATAAAGACGGCAAAAAAATCACGTTTGTTGTATGGGAAATAAATAAAATATCTTTTTTATTTTAATTTAATTATTTATTTTTAAAGTGAATATATAACTAAATATTCTGTGAATATTTCAAGCGTCGACCTGATGCCGTTATCAATATCGAGCAAAAACGAGCAAAAAAATCACGTTTGTTGTATGGGAGCCCCCTTAAATATTTATGTTATTCTGGTTTTTTGTATTTGTTGCTACAGCGGCAACAGAAATATGTCATCATTAATCAAAATTTCAACTGTCTAACTATCACGGTTCATTAGATACAGCATGGTGACAGACGGACAGAGACAGACAGTGGAGCCTTAGTAATTGGGTTCCCATTTTACCCTTTGGGTACGGAACCCTAAAAACAACCAAGTTCTGCATTCAAATAAGACGTTCTTATTAATAATTAAATACCAACCGTACGTTAATATTTAAAACAGATATTTTTGATTGGAACTCAAAGTAAAAGGTTAGTTTACCGTTAATTTGTATCGAGATTTTTTTTCTGAACTTGTTTTGGTAACAACCAAGTTCTGAGAAATATGTTCAAGAATAACATATATTTTTTCCGCTCGCGCTACCACGAACTGTATAGATTTGTATTTTTTTTTGTTTAAGACATGCCTACTTAGATCATTTGCCTCTTGTCAGCGCCTTAATTTAATACACCTAAGTATTCGGTTTCGCGTTTTAATTTTATGAATATATTTTAATTTCATTAAACGTTATTATTTATTGATTTAATAACAATTGACTAAAATAGCATTTTGGAGCAACTTGTACTTAAAGAACTGTAGCGCAGAGGTTATTCGTAGTATATGATTTATTGGATCTTTTTCTTTCCATGTACAAGACAGTTACGTAATTGTAATATTTTCGCTCGATACATTTTTTATTCGAAAATCATCTTTTTTAAAGATAATTATAAAAAAAACAATATTGTTCGGCTCTTATGACTGAAATAAATATTCACAGCAAGAAAATATAGTTTAGTTTCGTGCTCGAACTCGATCAAAGAGCACACGCGATATTCAACTTTATTACTGATATGTTAGCGTTTAGCACATAACGGAGTGGCGGGGAGCATGGGGCGGAGCTTGCGTGGAAATTTGATTTAGAGTGCCAGCAGGCTTAGCATGACGGTTTCTATTTCTACTCTACTATAGAATAGAAATCGCTTGTCTACAATTCTCGGTAGAAAACTGTCAACTGTCTACATGGAAACGTCATTTTTGACGTCGACAAAACGCTTCTCTACGGTTCTCGTGCTAAGCCTGCTGGTCTTAATGCGTTTCCTCTCACAAATCCAATTTAATACTGGTCTTATATTGTCCTACTGCAGGGCAAAGGCCTCTTCTCATACAGAGAAGGCACGAGCATTAATCACCACGCTTGCTTAAGACGGGTTGGTGATTTCAGACTTATTGAAACTATAAGTCCAGGTTTCCTCACGATGTTTTTCTTCAACGATGTCAATTATGTTCAAGATAAACTCAGAAAGCATAAATCAGATTAAAATTTATATAATACATACATACATACATAAACTCACGCCTTCTTCCCGTGGGAGTATGCAGAAACTTTAGAAAGTCACCTGCTACGCTTCTTACAGACTCCTTTTGCTTCGTTTACGTAAATACATCTAGTTATACACGTACGCCGGTTGCGAGTACTACGCACCTGACCTTTCTGAAGAACATCACCAATTAGGTCACTATATGTCGTCCAAGGGCGCCCCTCCCGGCGTTTCCACTCATATCTGCCTTGTAAATACCTTTTGCTAGTCCCCTTTTATTCATCCTCTCAACATGACCAAACCGTCTAAGCATACTCTTTATACAACATAATCAGTCTATATAATGTTTCCACTGCTGAGACACAAGCCTCCTCTTTCTGTGAGAGGGTGTGGGGGACCACACGCGGGCCCAGTGCGGGTTGGTAGATGTCACATTTCTTCGAATTTTTAGTTGTAGGCCATGCCGGTTTCCTCACGATGTTTTCCTTCACCGTTTTGAGAGCATTAGTGATGAAATATTTTACACAAACTAAAGCGCCTGTCTGGGTTCAAACCCACGACCTATTACTACTCGTAAGTCGAGGCCGTTATCACTGGGCCACCACTGCTACTCTTTATATAATTTATCTTTCAAATTAACCCTCACTGCAGAGAGTCAATCAATCTCAGCAACTTATTTCCTGTACCTATCAACACTCACACTCAAAGTATTTATTTCAAATAAACCAATTACAGGCACTTTTGAATTGTCATGGGGTCGGTTAGTCATAAAGATGAAGCTAGTTGCCCATTCCAAAGCTTAGTAGGTACCTATGGAGAAGAATGGGCAAGAAACTGCACGGACACTCTTTTAAATTGACATATAGTTACAAAATATTGGTTACATCATTCGTGTTGAAGTTATACATTCACATGTATAATTTCAACATGAATGATGTAACCAATATTTTGCAAAACGTCGATGATGCAAAACGTCGAAAGCGTCCGTACCTAATAAAAAGAAAAAAAAAAACAATTCAAAAATTAAATTAAATTAAAATAAGCCATGGCCGCTAAGAGATTACCAGTCCCTACTGATGGCCCCCGTTCACGAACATGACGCATGGATTAGCACCATTCAGCACCATTTTGAAGGGAGCTAAATGATCCAAAACACCCGCCACCATCAGCGAGACATTACAGTTAGCATGCCATACTCTCAGCCTTCAGGGCACATTCAAATCAATGAAAGACGTAGGTACCCAGTAAATGGTAGCTTTATAGTAAGTACATAGTACAGATAATTTCAGATTCGAAGAAAACCTTCGCGTGTAATACAGTACTATCTATATTTTATACCTAGATCCAAGATAGCGCTGCTATTTAGTGCTAAATTATTCGCCTTGGTCCAGTTTCCAGCGTTCATTAGTGATTCTGCTGCATAATAGGTACTGAAATTATTGGTGGCACCGATCTTGCATTAAATGCTATGTCAGCTGGTTTTCTTAACATAAAATGTGGAGAAAAAAGATGGAGTAGGTGTTCTTAGCTGTTTTTTTTTTTGTAGTTTTACTTGTATTCATTGAGAGAATACTAGCGTTACAGTCCGCGAGGCCTAAGCTGAGCTTTGCATTTGTGTGAGTGCACATAGATAGTGTAGGTGTGATGTTGGTCTAGAGCGCGACGCGTGCTTTGCTTGGTTTAAACCGGTTTATACCGGTTTTTTTATTGGTTTATATTCTACTTTTGGTAATCACTCACACAATTGCAAAGCTCAGCTTAGGTCTCGCGGCCTGTACAAGCCTAGAATTCCCAAAAATTACTAACTTCCTTAGAAACTTAAATCTAATTTCACTAAATTATAATCTCTTTCTTCTTCTTCTTTCTTTCTTCTTCAATTCTAATAAAAAAATCTAATCACTTTACGTGTACACTCATCACTGATTTATGACCCAAGGTTACTAGAGCAAAGTAAGCGACGTAAAGTTCCTGTATGGCCCACCTGTCACCACCAATACTGCTCTGGCGAAGCGTAGCTACCCGTGTCTTAGCAGCCACCTTTATAACATTATAAACGAAACCTGCAACGTATATCCTTTACCTAGTTTTAAATGTAAAACTGTAGTTATTGGTTTTCTCCAAAAGCTAACGTACGACGAGACTGAGCAACTCTTTGCAAAAAAATCTTGCTAACGGAACTAAAAACACACACACCCACTCATACATCCACACCCACTCACACACCCACACCACACACATACACACACACCCACTTACACACCCACACCACACACATACACACACACCCACTCACACACCCACACCACACACATACACACACCCACTTACACACCCACACCACACACATACACACACACCCACTCACACACCCACACCACACACATACACACACACCCACTTACACACCCACCCACTTACACACCCACACCACACACATACACACACACCCACTTACACACCCACACCACACACATACACACACACCCACTTACACACCCACACCACACACATACACACACACCCACTCACACACCCACACCACACACATACACACACACCCACTTACACACCCACACCACACACATACACACACACCCACTCACACACCCACACCACACACATACACACACACCCACTTACACACCCACACCACACACATACACACACACCCACTCACACACCCACACCACACACATACACAAACACCCACTTACACACCCACACCACACACATACACACACACCCACTCACACACCCACACCACACACATACACACATACCCACTTACACACCCACACCACACACATACACACACCCACTTACACACCCACACCACACACATACACACACACCCACTTACACACCCACACCACACACATACACACACACCCACTTACACACCCACACCACACACATACACACACACCCACCCACACACCCACACCACACACATACACACACACCCACTCATACACTCACACCGCAGTCCGCACACACCCATTCCTTGCTTACATAAATTTTAATAAGCGATATGTACATTAAAACTAAGTTTATGTTTACCAAAACTGCTGCAAAGTGCAGCATATTGTCAACGAACTGTAATAGGAAGGCGCCTGTGTCTGTAACACAGTTTATACTAGCACAGACACAGACGTGCACTCTGTCTCAAAAATGCATAGCGTTGTACTTCATTTGGCGTTTTTATCTTTCTTTTTTTATTATGTTCGATTGAGATGGACGAATTGTATTTGGCTTTTTGAAATAAAGAATTTATTATTATTATTTATTATTAATAAAAAGAAAAAAACCCCTTTAGGGGAAATATTTTCAAAAAATCTTTCCTAATGCTCACCTTCGATACTTAACTCTTGCGCATATTTCATGCTTCTAGACCCAACGACATAGATATAAGAATGTCCAACGGTTTACGCTGGTCGTTGTCTGTCAATGAATTAATGAATTTAAGATTATTAGGTACTAGCCTCTGGCCGCGTCTTCGTGCGCATGAAATTTCATGCTCCCCGACCGACTGCATCGCATTACATCGCCCGCCCGCGCTATTACTTTGTTTTCGCTTAGCGTTCTTTCTGACTTTTACTTTTTGCTCGTTTCCTAAGGGTCGTAGCGAGATGTTAATTAGCATATAAAATTCCTCAAGAATTGGGATATCAGATGCAATTATTTTGCAAATCCGACTGGTAGTTCCAGAGATTACCCCCTATTTTTGAAACAGATGAATTGCGGGATATGAATTGTACGCAGATCATATTATATTATGAATTGTCAGTTTGTGATTATTTTACGAATTTTAATATACATACATAACATCACGCCTGTAATCCCCGAAGGGTTAGGCAGTGGTGTACCTATAGTACACCCACGTTTCGCCAGTTATGTTTAAGTCCCATGTAATAGGGGCGAGCCTATTGCCATCGACCGGGCACAAATCCAGACTCGGGGCTGCTCTTGAGAAATTGCTGGTGGAAAAGCCCAATAACACTTTGCCCGACCAGGGAATCGAACCCAGGACCTCGTGCTCGGCAGTAGCGTTTGCGACCACTTGACCAACAAGGCAGAATTTTAATATAATTAATTATTAATTTTATACTAACATATTATGATTCTGCCGAAGCGTCCATTTTAGGCCCCCTAGTCGTATGATGCAGGGTAGTTTGAAATAAAACCTGTAATTTAGTTTTAGAATGTTGCTACTATCGGTATCGCCATTTGACATACATTCGATTAATTGTTATTAGTAGTGTTAATAGGTGGTTTCGCAATAGATGTCTGTCCTCAAACGTTATCAATATACCTTGTTCCAGTTACAGTACATATATATAATTCATATTGATATATATTAACCGCACAGTTTATATAACATCAGCCTATAATGGTCCCACTGCTGAGACACAGACCTCCTCTATATGAGAGGGGATATTTTCCGCACAGTATATTTGTATTCAATTAAATATAATTGCATATTGCTTTTAAATAAAAGTCTCTTACAGCTAAAACACCATTTTAACAGTTCTTTTAACTAACTGTAACTGTTGTTTACATAAATCATCATCATCATATTAAGCCTATAGCCTTTTGCCAACTATATTGCGGTCAGCTTCCAGTCTAACTGGATGCTGCTGAATATCAGTATTTTACATGGGACAGCCGCCTACCTGACCTCCACAGCCCAGTTACTGGGTAAAACGATACTCCTTGGTGAGACTGGTATTCAGACTATCGGGCTTCTGACGATCCGTAACGATTGTCAAAAATCTACAAATGACAGCCTGGGGTCTACTCCGAAGCGCTAATCCGAACTATCGGCCGATTTATAACTTCCAAAGATTCCTTTTTTGACTTTGAGTCCTTACCCGACTTCAAGTCATATTTTTGGCTTTGGGTATTTTATCTCTTCGACTGTCTTTTTTTTTGCCGTAGTCAGCCATATTTAGCCGTAGTCAAGAAACGGCCGAAAATTCGGCCGATACTTCGGATTAGCGCTTCGGAGTAGACCCCTGGGACTAATAACACCTTAACGTGTTTTTCAGCATTGATTACCATGCTAAACAGCTGCGATTTTAGACTAATAACTTCGGGCTTCGTAATTATGTTTTCTTCTTAAATTATGTCAGGGTAGTCGTAGATTTACTTCATTCATTCATAATGGTATTGAAAAGTCACTTTGGTTTGTAAATATATTGCAATTTTGGAACTTATTATTGTCCTTACTCTATAAGAATAATTTATTTGTTCAAAAGTATACACACATTTGAATAATATGGTGATACATTATAATACACTTTATTCTATGATCAGATAGATCATAAATAGACCAGATATTGAACATCTTTGTCTGAACTAGATATAAAATATCTGTTTTTCAAACATCAGCGCTCTTCCGCAGTTGTAGGCGACACTTAGAAATTAATTTTATTTGACCTCTGTACACATCTATAACACATTCGATAGCAGATCTGCTGGGGAGTTTGTTGCGCCACTTCTTCTTCCCAGCTAAAGCACTAGAAAGTGGTGAAGGGTGGGCGTTTTTGGGGGACTGTTTTATGTAATTTTTGACGTTCGAAAAGTGCTGATTCTCAGCCTAGTTTGAATAAATGACTTTTGTTTTTTTTTATGAGAGATATAATAAAATAATCACACTAATATTATAAAGGCGAAAGTTTGTGAGTGTGTGTGTATGTTTGTTACTTCTTCACGCTGAAACGGCTGGACCAATTTTGATAAAATTTTGTATGGAGGTAGCTGACACACTGGATTAACATATAAGCTACTTTTTATTCCGATATTCCCACGGGATCGAGACTTACGCAGGTGAAACCGGATGAAGCAGCTATAGTATTAAAATAAAAGGACAAAATGTAAAGACAACAATCTTTAATTCGTTGTATAGTGATGGCGTCCGGTGAGTAGAGTGTAAATGAGTGGATGTCTGTAGCAGGGTGAGTATTATTATAAGCTACTTAACTATAGATATCAGGTCTTCGGACTCATTGTAGTGTAACTTAAGTCTAGGTTTATTGAAGACCACTTTTACATCCATATTTGTCAAAATCAACGTAGAGGGTGTTGACTGCGGCGGATTTCTGCGTGGGGGGGAGAGCCTAAGGCTCTTAGGTCTGGTGAGGCCGATCGTCGGTCGTCCGCTCCCCCCCTCTGCTAACAGAGGGAGGTCGAGCGGACGCAGAGTGGGAAGGCGGACGATATAGTCCGCGGTGGACGACCCCAGTGATTAGGTTAAGTTAGGATAGATAGTCAATTATATTGTATATACCATATTTTGTATATATAATTAAGATAGTTTAATAAAATGTACATATAATTAATATAGTTAGGTTAGGTTAAGTTAGGGTAAGGATAGTCCGTGGAGGACGGGCCCAAACAGGCCGAAATTGGTGGACGTTTCTCCATTTTGGAGAAGCAGGGGCGGCGCTCGTTGTGCACTCACCCTGCCAACGAGCTAGCAGCAGGAGTCTGCACCCGTCGAAATCGTAATCCGGAAAGAGATCACGGTCATGTTTTGTGACTCGGAACGGGACGAGGATCTTGGCTTAGTCGCCCGGATCGCGAGGATGTAAACCTCTATAAAAAATTCCTCTAATATCAAGTTTTGGTGCGCGGCGAGGGTATGAATGGCTGAGGAGTAGTGTCATCTGTAACTTTGTAGTTATAGGTGGCGCATCAGTCGTGAGCGCACCCCCAGCCAGGGACCAGTGGAATCTCTGGGTTGGGTTACAAATGTCACACTTACCTAGGCACAGGGGGTAACCCTAGGAAGGACTTTTTAGATCCCCCACACTCGTGGGAATAATAATGGAAAACTCATATAAAAACAAACCAAAAGACGTAGAAGAGGAGTGGAGTGATGCGGAGTCGGAGTCCGACGCCGCATCTGGCGCGAAGGGCGCGAAGGGCTCTTTTAAGAGCCTGGCGCGCGTTGATGTGGGGGCTGCAGAGAAGAAGAACAGCAAGTTCTTCAAGCGCTCCAAACCAGGGGACGGCCAGGGGTCGTCCTCTGAAGATGGAATAAGTACGGCTCGCAAAAAGATCAGCAGCCGGGGTGGGGTTCGGAAACGGGGGGTGGGCAGAGGGCTCACCACCCCGGATCAAATGGAGGTAGAAGAAAAACTTGGAGAGACCAGCCGCAGGGCGGCCCTCTCTGAGTCCTCGGGCGGTGAGCCGGACGCCACTGGCAGCTCCAAGGCGAAGGGAGCGGCCAGTAGTAGTTTCGAGGAGGTCGTGACTGCAGCGATCAGGGGGGTGGCCTTGAAGAGGATTCAGTCCTCAAAAGACAAGGTCGTCCCCGCTGCCATTGCCTCCATTTTGGCGGCAGCGAGAGCCCCCCAAGTCGGGCCCTCGTCGGACGAGGTCGGCCAATTGATAGCCGCCATGGAGCTTCTCCGAAAGGAGAATGAGGAGCTCCGAGCGGACCTGGCCCAGCTTCGAGGAGCTGGACCACGGGAGGTGCCCCAGGGGGGAGCGCAGCATGGGCAGGGCCTACCCTTGCAGGCGGAGGACCGCGTTCTGACCCTGGTGCGACAGGAGCTGGCTGCACTCAGCAACCGGTTCTCCGTATTGGAGGGCATAGTACTGCGCCCACCGCTAGCGGCGAGCAGGCCGGCCACTTTTGCCGCCACCGTGGCTGCCTCGGCCACGCCCGCGGTTAAGCCTGCGGCTAAGCCTGTGGCTAAGCCTGCAGCCAACGCCGCGGCCAAACCCGCGCCTCCGGTGAAAGCGGTGCCGCTCAACCCCAAGAAGGGCGGCTGCGCAGATGGCTGCGCAGATGGCGAGGGCCCCAGCCGTGGTGGCGGGACGGTCGCCTCTGCCCCCCCCGCCTCCTAATTCCTCTACGGCCAACGCCGAATGGCAGGTAGCCGGGGAGAGCAGGAAGGCGGGCAAGGCAGCAAGGGCGGCTAAAAACAAGGAAAGGCGGCAGCAACGCAAGAAGCGTGGCGTCGCGGCTAGGCTCCGCGCCCCGAAGTCCGCAGCTGTAGTGATTACGCTACAGCCGGAAGCGGCAAAGAAGGGCGTGTCGTACCGCGAAGTGCTAACGAAGGCGTGGAAGGCGGTCAACCTAGAGGAGATCGGCGTCACCGAGGGCCTCAGAATGAAAGTCACGGCGACTGGAGCCCGGATGCTCGAAATCCCCGGTACGGCAAGCGGCCCGACCGCTGACGCCCTGGCCGAGAGACTGAGGGTGTCCCTCAATGCGGAGGAGGTCCGAGTGTCCAGGCCCACAAAGTCCGCCGACATACGCATCCTGGGCCTGGACGACTGCGTGACGGCGGAGGACGTTGTGGCCGCCGTGGCTAAGACTGGGGGGTGCTCTGCCGAGCAGGTGAGGGCAGGCTCCATCCGCCCTGACACCACGGGCATGCAAGCCATAACGGTGAGCTGCCCCGTGTCGGTGGCGCAAAAGATAGCCGGGGAGGGCCGAAGACTCCGGGTGGGCTGGGTATCCGCGCAGGTGAAACTGCTGGAACCCAGACCCCTGAGGTGCTTCCGCTGCCGCGTGGGCCACCACGTGGGAGCACACTGCACCTCGGAGGTGGACCGCAGCGACAACTGCTTCCGCTGTGGTCAGCCCGGTCACAAAGCCGGTTCTTGTAATGCCACGCCGCACTGTTTTGCATGTGCGGCGGCTGGCAAGCCGGCCGATCACCGGGCTGGGGGTAAGGCCTGCGCTCCCCCTCCCAAACCCAGGGGAAGGGGCAAGCCCTCCAACCCTGTCGTCACCGCCGCAGCCGCCACCATTGCAGCCGCCGTTGCCGCCTCTACTGCAGTCGTCGCCGCTAACACCGCGGCAGGGCCATCTCAAGGGGCCCGGGAGGAAGCTCGAATGGACTGCCAATAAATGGCCCCATTACGCCTCCTCCAGGCGAACATCAACCACTGCGCCGCCGCTCAGGATCTGTTGCTCCAGAGCATGGCGCAGTGGTCGATTAACATCGCCGTGGTCGCTGAGCCGTACTTTGTCCCGCCCAGGGATGACTGGGTGGAGGACCTGAGCGGCTCAGTGACCCTAATTTCGTCAGCCGCCGCCGGTACCCCGTCCCTCGAGGCCGTCAAGAGGGGACAGGGTTGCGTGGCAGCACGGTTCGGGGAGATTGTCGTGGTAGGAGTTTACTTCTCCCCGAACCGAACTCTCGCCGAGTTCCACAACTCCCTTGGGGAGCTGAGAGTCGTCGTCGTCGGGTACCATCCCCTCCCCGTGTTCGTCCTCGGGGACTTCAATGCCAAAAACGTGGCTTGGGGTTCCCGGTATACGGACACGAGGGGCAGGATGGTGGAGGACTGGGCCCTGGAGACTGGCCTGGTCGTCCTAAACCGGGGTTCTGTCCCCACGTGTGTGCGGATGCGGGGTGAATCAGTGGTGGACATCTCGTTCGCCAGCCCCGCTCTGTCGCCGCGTGTCATCGACTGGCACGTCATGGAGGGGGTGGAGACCTATTCCGATCACCGGTACATCCGGTTTGACGTCTCCGCCCCGACCTTGAGCGCGCCGGTCCGACAGGCCCCGAGTGGTCCGCGGTGGGCGCTGAAGCAGCTGGACCGGGAGCTCCTCCTGGAAGCCTCGATCGTGCAGGCCTGGGTGTCATCATCGGACAGGCCTGCCAATATCAACGACGAGGCGGAGTGGTTCCGGGAGGCCATGTCCAAAATTTGTGACGTGGCAATGCCCCGGGTCCAGCCCGGACGTGCCCGGCGCCAGGTGTACTGGTGGTCGCGCGAGCTGACCGCGTTACGCGAGGCGTGCGTTGCTGCGCGGCGCCGGTATTCCAGGCACCGCAGGCTCCGTATCCGCCCTCCAGATACGGAAGCCATTCAGGCGGAGCTGTACGAGGGGTACAGAGAGGCTAAGAACGCCCTCCGAGCGGAGATCCAGCGGGCCAGAGGACTGGCCCGCGAGGAGTCGCTGGAGACTCTCAACGGAGACCCGTGGGGACGCCCCTACAAAGGGGTGCGGGATAAACTCCGCCCATGGGCTCCCCCACTGACGCAGAGTCTCCGGCCCCAGCTCGTGGAGGACGTGGTGAGCGCTCTGTTCCCTTCGCGAGGGGAACATACTCCCCCGCCCATGGCTCCGCCTCCTGCGGTGCCCGATGCGGACCACACCGCCGATGACGACAACGACGACGACGATTCTTCGGAGGTGACCGAGGTAGACCTGAGAGTGGCGGTACGTAGGCTGAATGCCAAGAATACCGCCCCAGGACCCGACGGCTTGCCTGGAAAAGCCTGGGTTCTGGCCTTGGAGGCTCTCGGGCCTAGACTAAGAGGGCTCCTAAGCGCATGCTTGGAGAGGGGCCAGTTCCCACTTCGTTGGAAGACGGGGAAACTGGTCCTCATTAAGAAGCCGGGGCGCCCAGCGGACTCTCCGTCCGCTTACCGGCCCATCGTGCTGCTCGACGAGGTGGGCAAGCTCTTTGAAAGAGTTATTGCAGACCGCCTTGTCGGGCGGCTGGTACGGGTGGGGCCGGATTTGGCGGAGAGCCAGTTTGGTTTCCGCAAGGGTCGCTCTACGGTGGACGCCATCATGCGCGTTCGAGCCCTCACGACGGGGGATGCTGTGGCCCGGGGTGGGGTCGTCTTGGCGGTGTCTCTTGACATCGCCAATGCCTTCAATACACTGCCCTGGAGTTGCATCAGGGAGGCACTCCGATATCACCGGATGCCGACCTACCTCTGTCGCGTAGTCGAGGCATATCTGACGGACAGGGCCGTCATCTACCCCGGTCACCAAGGAGAGTGGAACCGGCGAGAGATGTCGTGCGGTGTCCCACAGGGATCGGTCCTGGGGCCGCATCTGTGGGACATCGGGTACGACTGGGTGCTGCGCGCCGACCTCCCTAGTGGCGTCAGCGTAGTCTGCTACGCTGACGACACGCTAGTCCTGGCACAAGGGAGTTCGCATCAGGCGGCGGCCGAACTGGCGGCACGTGGGGTTGCGACAATCGTCGATAGGATCCGGCAATTGGGACTCGAGGTGGCACTGCACAAGTCCGAGGCCATGTGTTTTTATGGTCCTCGGAACGCGCCACTGTCGGGTTCCCAGATAACGGCGGGAGGGGTTCACATCGGCGTCGAGTCGACGATGAAGTACCTGGGACTCGTCCTCGACAGCCGGTGGAACTTCGTCGAGCACTTCCGACGTTTGGCTCCCAGACTGGAGCGGGCCGGGGCCGCCTTGAAGCGGCTCCTGCCCAATCTGGGGGGTCCAAACGCCTCCTGCCGGAGGCTCTACGCGGGGATCGTGCGGTCCATGGCCCTTTACGGGGCACCGGTGTGGGCGCGTTCTCTGAGGCTGCGACCAGCGCAGCGGTTGAACGCGTCCCAAAGGGTCATGGCCATCAGGATGGTACGGGGATACCGCACGGTCTCCCGTGAGGCGGCGAGCCTCCTTGCCGGACTGCCGCCATGGGATCTGGAGGCGAAAGTCCTCGCGCACATTTGGGTGTGGCGCGAAGAGGCGAAACTCCGGGGCATAACTCCGCTGCCGCAGGAAATCGCGGCACAGCGGACGGAGCTCCGGTGCGATCTCATGGCGACATGGAGAGTGCGATTGTCGCAACCCAGCGCTGGGCACGCCACAATTGTGGCGATAAGTCCCCTCTTTGAGGAGTGGCTAGAGAGGCGCCACGGCGTCCTCACCTTCCGCCTGATGCAGGTCCTCACCGGACATGGATGTTTCGGGAGGTTCCTGTTTAGGATTAAGCGGGAGGAAACGCCCGGGTGTCACCACTGTGTGGATCGCCCGGAGGACACGGTGGAGCATACGGTGGAGGTCTGCCCTGCTTGGGCGGAGCACCGCCGTGTCCTCACGGCAGCGATCGGCGGCGGCGATCTCTCGCGTCCGGCCCTGGTTCAGGCCATGGTTCGGAGCGAGAGTGCATGGGAGGCCGTCACCTCCTTCTGCGAAACAGTGATGCTTGCGAAGGAGGAGGCGGAACGCGTGAGGGTAAGGCAAAGTAAACGCCCTCGCGCCCTTAGTCGCCGCAGGAGACGCCCCGGGCGTCGGGAATCGCAGGCCGATTCCCGGCCACCGTAGGCGCGGGCTTGCGGACGGTGAGCGATGGGTAGCTCACCGTCCGATAAGGACCAAGCCCGGGTCGACGGCGCGTTGTGTTCCACGCGCGCCTCAAAGAGACGTCAGCACCAATTGACGGGGTCCGAAAGGGCCAATGCCTGCCAGGGTTACGAGCCTGTCCGAAAGGGATATCCTGGCACACAGGCATCTGAAGGAACACGGTGGGTTTTAGTCAGTAAAAGTCTGACACGCTCCACCCAGAGCGGGAGAAGTTATTTGATAATTTCCCACCCAAAAAAAAAAAAAAAAAAAAAAGGCGCTATTTTTCATCCAGAATTTTATTCAAGTATCTGGAAACCTTTATAAGTTCAGTAGGGGTATGCCAAAAATATTCTTCCAGACAATATAATGAGCTTCCCTACTCGAAAGTTTCTTCACGCCTTGAGAACTACTAGCTCCGCCCGCGTGGATGTTAAAATAAATCGCACGGGAACGTACTACCGGGTCTAAAAGTAACATATGTATTAATCCAAGTTATAAACTATCCGTGTGCCAAATTTCATCCAAATCCGTTTCGCCGGTTTTGCGCCAATCTGGAAAAAAAAATCAGACAAACAGACCAAAATTCAAAAAAATTTTTGCCATCAGACTCGTTTCCATACTTCGTATCAATAACTTTTTTTTTTAAACATTCTATGTACAGTTTTGACTTCATTACTATGTATTATAATTATAGATATTGATCTTATATTAACCGTATAAGCGAATATGACTCACACGTATATGAACCTTATCTATTCGTATTCACAGAATGTTCATCGCAACTTAGTAAAGTAAAATCAAAGTGTAGTCTATGAATCAACCCTTAGAGACTTGGCTGAGAAAGTTTGTTGTATTATGAAGTTTATTATTGTTTATTTCTGATATAAAATCAGGGCTTCGTGGGTGTTTATGAATGTCCGGAGTCTGTACTATCTTTTCTTGTAGAAACAAAATAATGCCACGTTTGTGGTGGCTTTGTTATTGATAGTGATTTGTGTTTATTGAAGTATGAGGAACAGGGTGTAAAGTTCACTCATCCTCCATAGAAAAAGGAGAATCTACCATTGGAATCCACCGACCAGACGGGAGTCGTGTCTGGTGGGCTACTGCCCGACAGTTGATGTCGGGACGTTGCATATTATGCTAGTCGCGCGGTAAACTCTGCTTGCGCGATGCAGGATTTTGCGATGCGTAGGTAGTTCGCATGTGACGATGTAGATCCGCGACATGCTTGCTAATCTTATTGTGCATTGGCGTGTCTGGATGTCTATTTGATAAGTTTATACAGCTTTATGACCGAACCGAATATTTGTTATTTTTTTGCAGAATGGTAGCTTGGTATCAGGAAAAGAATATTTGTGTACTTTATGTCGTGGAATATTAAATCTTTCAGGCAGAGCCGCGGGAACGAGAGATAATATATTAAAAACCGGCCAAGTGCGAGTCGGACTCGCACACTAATGGTTCCGTACCATTATCTATAAACACAAAAGATAAGGTACTCCATAATTCACCGTAGAGATTGGAAAAGGCTCTGTCAGTTTTCTATAAACAAGCATTTAATCCGTTTGATAAACTTTAGATGGATATATTTTTACAAAATTGAGAGGCTCGTAAATACAAATAGTTCTAAATTTGAACTGTGAACGTTACACATTCAAAAAAACCGGCCAAGTGCGAGTCGGACTCGCGCACGAAGGGTTCCGTACCATTATCTATAAAAATGGCAAAAAAATCTGGTTTGTTGTATGGGAGCCCCCTTCAATATTTGTTTTATTTTAATTTAATTATTGATTTTTAAAGTGAATATATAACTAAATATTTCAATTGTCTACCTGTTACCGTTATCAATATCGAGCAAAAACGACCAAAAAAATCACGTTTGTTGTATGGGAGCCCCGTTAAATATTTATATTATTCTGGTTTTTAGTATTTGTTGCTATAGCGGCAACAGAAATACATCATCTGTGAAAATTTCAACTATCTAGCTATCACGGATCATGAGATACAGCCTGGTGACAGACGGACAGACAGACAGACGGCGGAGCCTTAGTAATAGGGTTCCCGTTTTACCCTTTAGGTACGGAACCCTAAAAATTGTCAATCCACAGCTTATTACTTGTAAACTATTAATAATTAGATAGAGCAAGAAAGTCGACTAAAACTATAGTTACCGGTAAAGGATTTTAAAAGACTAATCAAATTGCACAAGTAAACAATAAATTATAACTTTATTTTCTAGTCTAAAATATAACCACACTATTTCATAACAATTCTGGAGATGTTACTCGCACTGCGTCCGACGACTAACTGCCGATCACTCATTCCAATATTCGTATGGCAAGTGTCGCCCCACCATTGCTCCGGAAGTTCGCAACGTAACAATAATGGCGCGACACCAGTGCTGCCAACCTAAATATCAATCAGTTAATATATTTAATTTTAAATAGGTAAACATATTTAATTTTGAGTAGCCCTAAAAAGGTTATTTAATTTTGACTACTATCTGCCAGTGAAAGTCCCGTCAAAATCGGTCCAGCCGTTTCGGAGATTAGCCGGGACAAACAGACAGACAAACAAAAATGTTTTTTTTGTTATAAGTACCGTTTAAACTTCCATAAGCATTTAGTGAAAAGCTGTTATTTGGTATTACAAACAGGCTGTTTTTTTTTTTGTTTGTATTGATTTAAATATCGAGCCAGCTCGATATGTATGTCTGTATTTCAGGAGACAACGGGTAGGGCTTTGACGTCAGATGATTATGACAATAAGTCAGTAGGTAACCTAGATAAGAGTATAGGTACGATGTTTCAATGTAGCTCTATTTAGGTGACCCTGCTTTTGTAAGTGATGAGTGAACACCAATTAAATTAGCGCCTGCGATTAAATGGGACAATTTAGGTAATAGGCTCACGATTAATGGAAATGATCAATTAAGTTAGCTGATTGCGACAAATTAGTGCTGAATACATGGTCTGCGATTTCGGCGGTCTCTCCAGTTCTGGGGCCTTAGAGCTTGATGGCGCGTTTCTCCCGATCTGCTCCGACTTTCGGTATCTCGGTTCACTCATCCAAAGCGATGGCGAAGTAAATCGGACGGTTAAGCACAGAATTAACACTGGATGGATGAAATGGCGGCAGGTCACGGGAACAATCCGCGACTCCCGCATTTTTCTTAAACTTAAGGGAAAGATATATGAAACAATGGTTAGACCTGCTGTCTTGTATGGATCAGAATGTTGGGCCACAAAAGGGATGAATGAAAGGCAATTGCATGTAGCTTTTTTTTTTTTTTTTTTTTGGGTGGGAAATCATCAAATAACTTCTCCCGCTCTGGGCGGAGCGGGAGGGCGTGTCAGACTTTTACTGACTAAAACCCACCCGTGTTCCTTCCGTTGCCTGTGTGCCAGGGCCACGATATCCCTTTCGGACAAACTCGCAACCCCGGCAGGCATTGGTCCTAACGGACCCCGTCAGTTTGTGCTGACATCTCTTTGAGGCACGCGTGGAACACAACGCGCCGTCGACCCGGGCCTGGTCCTTATCGGACGGCGAGCTACCCATCGCTCACCGTCCGCAGGCCCGCGCCTACGGTGGCCGGAAATCGGCTTGCGACTCCCGACGCCCGGGGCGTCTCCTGCGGCGACTAGGGGCATGAGGGCGCGAACCTTGTCTCACCCTCACGCGTTCCGCCTCCTCCTTCGCTAGCATAACTGCTTCGCAGAAGGAGGTGACGGCCTCCCATGCACTCTCGCTCCGAACCATGGCCTGAACCAGGCCCGGACGCGAGAGATCGCCGCCGCCGATCGCCTCCGTGAGGACACGGCGGTGCTCCGCCCAAGCTGGGCAGACCTCCACCGTATGCTCCACCGTGTCCTCCGGGCGATCCACACAGTGGTGACACCCGGGCGTTTCCTCCCGCTTAATCCTAAACAGGAACCTCCCGAAACAACCGTGAGGTGAGGTCGCCGTGGCGCCTCTCCAGCCACTCCTCAAAGAGGGGACTTATCGCCACAATTGTGGCGTGCCCAGCGCTGGGTTGCGACAATCGCACTCTCCATGTCGCCATGAGATCCCTCCGGAGCTCCGTCCGCTGTGGCGCAATTTCTTGCGGCAGCGGAGTTATGCCCCGGAGTTTCGCCTCTTCGCGCCACACCCAAATGTGCGCGAGGACTTTCGCCTCCAGAAATTGCATGTAGCTGAGATGAGAATGCTAATAGGATCGTGTGGTGTGACAAAAATAGATAGAATAAGAAATGAGTACATAAGTGGAAGTCTGAAAGTGGCACCGGGGACTGAAAAGTTGTGCGGAAATCGATTGTCATGGTTGTGATGCGGAGGAATGCGGAAAATGGCGTGAGGAAAGTTTTGAGTATGCATGTCGATGGCTATAAGAGTAGGAGAACACCAAAGAAACGATGGATGGACTGTGTGAAAGATGATATGGCTAGAAAGGGAGTGACTACTGAGATGACGACTAATAGAGAAGTATGGAAGAAAGGGACATGTTGCGCCGACCACAAATCAATTGGGATAAGGGCAGGAGAATGATGATGATAGTGCTCAGTGCTGTCTGGTTTACTAACACTACAACCAACGAACGGTGTTATTACGTAACACACTGTGTCCAGTGTCAGTAGCAATGGCTTTAATTTTGACAGCCCAAAAACATTAATTGCGTTATTTATGTTGTTGAGCAGACTTTTTTGAACATTATGAAGCAATGGATTAGCAAGATCTTTTAAAATCATTTAGATTGGGATTGAAAATGTGTTTCGCATTATTAGGGTGCCGAGGCCCTAGAGCACGAACGCGTGACGTAAATATAACGTAATTTCAAACGATTTTTGTATCGAAAATACAATTATCCCACGCGCGCCTCAAAGAGATGTCAGCACAAACTGACGGGGTCCGGTAGTGCCAATGTCTGCCAGGGTTGCGGGTTTGTTTGAAAGGGTTATCGTGGCCCTGGCTTACAGGCAACTGAAAGAACACGGGTGGGTTTTAGTCAGTCAAAGTTTGACGCGCCCCCCGCTCCGCCCAGAGTATCAGTGCGGTTAGTGGAAGTGCTTAGGTGCGGTTCGGACAAGTGGTGTTGAAATCAGTGCTCTGAGTAGAATACCCCGTAAATTCCCACCCAAAAAAAAAAATCGACATTTGCAACAAGCACAATTTGAATTTAGTATCACCTGCAGGCTTAGCACAAGAACCGTAGAGATGCGTTTTGGTGACGGAAGAGTAGACAAAAATGACGTGTCCGTGTAGACAGTAGAACATTTTCGGTCGACAAGCGATTTCTATTCTACAGTAGAGTAGAAATAGAAAGCGTCATGCTTACTGTTGATATGAATAAAGTTTTAAAACAATGTAATTATTCTCTAGCCCCGTCCTCGAGATTAGCATTGTACACTTGTCATTCATTATCATTTCAACCGAAAGACGACCACTGCTGGAGATAGGCCTCCCCCAAAAGGAGGGGGGGGGGGGGGGTTGCCAAATCGCCACGCTTGGCAGGCGGGTTGGCGATCGCAGTTTGATGTTAAAATGCGTAGAGAACGCTGCTGCCCATTCTCTAGTAAGTCCCTTAGTCGCCTTTTACGACACCCACGGGAAGAAATAGCATGGTGCTGTTCTTTACGTCCGGCACCACACATAGACTAATACACACACAATTTGGGGATATCCATTTCACAATAATATTTATACTGTTTTTTTCTCTTTTGTATTTTAACTACTAACACTAGTAACAAGTTATAATATTGTTTACTAACACGCTGGATCATTGTTGTCCGAAAATAAATAATACAATTATAATAAACACATAATAATAACTATGATGTCGCCTCTTAAGCACTTTAATTTAACCTTTAGATTTTTTTAAGTCGGATGCCTTATTTTCGCTGTCAATTTGCCGTTGCTATGCGTGTTATGTATTACAGGTCCTGATGAATGAGGATCCAAATAAACTCGTGCTCGTTATGCTAATTATTTAATCTTGTTCGACAATAACTTGGTTAATCAGTACAGTAAAATATGACGTGGCAGAGCGATGGTATGCAAGCGACGGGCAAGACGAATGCTTTTTTTTTTGGGTGGGAAATTATCAAATAACTTCTCCCGCTCTGGGCGGAGCTGGAGGGCGTGTCAGACTTTTACTGACTAAAACCCACCCGTGATCCTTCAGATGCCTGTGCGCCAACGCACCGTTCCAATAAAAAAAAAAATGCAATTCAGCATATCGCCTTACTCTAGGGTCGCTACCCCGTCAATACTTCAGCCACATTTTAGTACATACGCCAGCAGGTCAAGCTACCCGAAACTCAAATTTTCCCAATCAACCTTGAACCTTATACTGTAGGGATAAAGTTGAAAATCTATTAAAGAAATTTGACAGATTGTAGTAGCTTGATGTGCTGGCGTCTGTACATAATCAGCCTATAATCTTCCCAATGCTGGGACACTGGGAGAGGGAGTGGGCCGTAATCCACCACGCGGGCCCAGTGCGGGTTGCTAGATGTCACATGTCTTCGAATTTTTTGGTTCTAGGACATGCCGGTTTCCTCACGATGTTTTCCTTCACCGTTTTGAGAGCAGTGGTGATGACATAATTTACACAAAGTAAAGCACTTGTTTGGGTTCGAACCTACGACCTACAACTCGTAAGTTTCTGTTACCACTGGGGCAGCACTGTTCTTCTCTTTTAGTGCTCCGCCTTTAATGCGCATGTTGTTTTTTCGTTCTAAAACTATAAAATTAGGTATGTTCGAATTTAGGTATGTTACGTTTAGGTACTGCGAGCGTTCGCGCTAAACACACTGTTTACCTCATTCCAAGAATATCACTGAATTAATTACTAATATCATAAACAATCTAATTTTAGACGCCCCCTATTGACCTTGTGCTAATATGTATGCCATCCGACCTCCTGAGATGCGATCTATTTGCATTCGTAATTACTTTGGCAGAATGCTGGATTCCTTGCCTACTACATCAGTTTAAAACGTTTAATTATGGCAGCAAAATTTATTATTATTGAGAGAATATTAAACAATACTTGATTCGGATCGTAATCTTGATACATATAATCCCGTTACGATGCTAAATCAAGCAAAAGTTATGAATACATAACTTTTTTATAAAAAATTATTTACGCAAAAGAATACTTTTGCGCTGACAACAGCTAAACCGCGGTCACTGTCAGACTGCATACAAAAGAAAGAGAAGCGCGATGACACGACGCTTGTAATTTATTGCAAAATATGAACCAATTATCTATTTACTGATTAATGAGTTGAGTAATCGAAAATAAAAAACAGCCAAGTTCTGCATACAAATAAGACGTTCTTGTTTTTAAATAAATACCAACCGTACGTTGATATTACTTTTCAGCCGAAAGACGTCCACTGTTGGACATAGGTCTCCCCCAAGCACCGCCACTGCGACCGAGTCTTCAAGTCTTCCTCAGACTCTTCTCTACTATTTATTTGACTCGGGATCCAGCCTTGTTATTCTATATAAGATGCGGATACAAAAGTGAGCATGAATACGCTGACCGTTCCTCCTGACATTACGTTTTTTACCCTAGCACCAAAGAGTTTATTCTGTTCGGAAAAAGCCTTTTTCTAGCCATTGCAGAAATACCTGGGTCTGTCAAGAGCCAAATTCCGGAATATCACAAGGGACACAATTTAAGGCGCTGACAAGAGGCAAATGATAAAAGTAGGCTTATCTTAAACAAAAAAATTGCAAAAAATTAAAATAAGTTAAAATTTGATTTTTTTTTGTATAAGACAAGCCAACAGTTATCATTTGGAAGTGAATTAATTCAGAATGACAAGGCTGGAACCCGAGCCAAGCAAATAGTAGGGAACAGTCTGAGGAAACGGTGCACACGGCTACAACATCAAACTATACATTTCCAGTATAGACTGACCTCTCATTGTACGGGAATCCTATACAATGTCAGCTCAGCTTATACTGGAAATGTATAGTTTGATGTGTAGCCGTGTGTAGGTATATCAAAATGTCTATAACTAGTACATCTACAAGATTATTAAATTAATTCCGGCTGGAATTATTTATGTATTATGCAAATGTTTACGTGGTTGCGCTGTTTTAGTGATATACGCGTAGATTACGAGTCGTTTATATTTCTGTTATACAATATCGTCAACTGTTTATTTTTGTAATGTTTTGGTTTTCTGCGCTGGTAGTTTTGCGTGGAACTTTCTGGAGTTAATTAAGATTGATTCGGAGATTACTTCGGCGGTATATTTGACGCCAATAATGAATATGAAAAAAAAAAAAAAAAGAAAAAATAAAGAAAAAAAATAATAGAATAATATTAGTGAATAATGTATATGTATAATATGTATGTGTGCACAGTTACTATTGAAAATATAATAATTGTGATTTCACCAGGAATCAAAGGAACAAAAATGTTTCATATGGCAGGAACTAACAAGGATTTTTTTGTTCATGTCCACATATTTCGTGGGAATCCTATTTATAGAGTTGAACAGCATTATGGCATTTTTATTGAAACGGATAGCATTAATGTAATTGTTGACGCTCGAGATATTGAAAAATAAATTAAATAACATGTCAAAACGCGTGATCGTAAACACTTTAATTTTTTTCAATAAAATAAATAATCTTTCGAAATTCAACTTAATAGATTAGGAACTCCTTTATTCTCCAAAATAACGGTTTAATACGCTTTACACACGAACGTGTATCCGATAAGCACGAGTCGGGCGGCGGCGGTGACGTGTGTCGTGCAAAACGCTCGGGTTACATGACGTCGGAAAATGCGTCGTGCAAATCCAGCAGAATGTTTTCCCATTAATTTGTTGGCATTTATTGTGCATTACAGACGATACACGATGGTGCGTAAACCTCTTTAGTTTTACAAATACGTTCTCCAATTTGCACGGTCATGCTGGCAGCATTGTAATATTGTTGTAATGTATGCAAATAAGTTCGGAGCGTTTATGTTTCTCTTTGAGATCGAGAGACCAGCCATTGTGGAATAATTGTAGATTTCATGGCTATACCGTGCTCGTGGTTAACGTATGTTTTGTGCTAATGTTGGGGCCTAGTAATTTTATATGTTAGCTGGTGCTTGTTGCCAACTGATGGCAAACGAATTTTTATCATCAGTTTGCGATCAAATCAATAAAATCTAATGATGCAATTTTAAACAACATTTAATAAACATACTGTCTAGTTTGGGGCTCACTGGCAACGAACACTAATGTAACTTAAGATAAATCCGTAGTGGAAGTCCGCGAAATTAAAATTTTCTTACGTTTTTTGCAATTTGCAGTTCAGTGACCTGTAAATTGCAAGAAACTCGCGGGCTACCACTGCATTCTTCCCCTTTTAAGGCCAGGTAGACCAAGCGAAGTAGGCATTTAAAACTACGCGAAGCGAGCCGTGCGGTGACGTCGCCGGCGTGAACTTACATGAACCCATAGCCGAGCAAAGTATCACAGTTTAGGTAAGCGTGTCGTGTAGGTCAACTTATTTTGTTATATTTGTTTTAAAAAAATAATAAAATACGATAGTTAATACATTATTGTTGTAATGTATTGTAGTACCTTTGTACTAATATTATAATTATGTCGTATCTCTCTGTATTTTACTGTGTGTACATAAATAATAAAATAAGTAAAAATTGTTTTATGGGCCGGGTGTCCCAAGCGCAATAGGTATTTACGCGCGGACGTCGCCGCCGCGCCGCCGCCACCGCGCCGCGCCGCAAAGATCGAGTTCAGAGTGTTCGCGCACCACAGTCTAAACTGAACAGTATTCCAACGGTATAAACAAATTAATAAATTTGATAAAAATAGCTTAAATAATTATATACTTACTGTAAGTGATTGATATTATTATGAAATAATAAAGTTATAGTTTCACTTTCAGCTTTCAAGCGTTGTATGAAGTTTGTGATGTAGCGCTACTTAAAAAAACTATATCAAAGTTGTCTAAAAAAATAGGGATAGTTAAAAATAATACAAATTCCGAAAAAAAAATTATGTGTTATAATATTGTCACAAAAATTATAGGTAATATTGATTACATTTTTCTTACTTCTATGAAACACATTATCCAACGTCCTAATATTGTTATTTGCAGTTTCTTCCCATTTCTTATAAACTTTATTTTGTAGTTGATTAAAATATTTTGAAGAAAATATGGGGATGTTTATAGCCGAAATAACTCTTCGATCTGTGAAAATCCTATACCAGAGGCTACAACTCCAGTAGTAGCAGCTATATAAGCATTTACATGCTCAGTATCTTTGGAGTATTCGGATGGAATCAAACAAACTTAAAGTAAAAATATTGCACTTAAATAGATCGACATAAATCCATGTCTTCTTTCACCAACTAAGCAAAAGTGGCTTGATTTACAATCAAATAAATTATTGTGGCGTGCTTTTTCTTGAAGTTCTTTTAAAAAGTAATTGATATCAATTATTCGCCGTCCAGTACCCTAATTGCGTAACACAGTTTGAATCGGAATCGGAATGATTTTGAAGTATATTGCTAATCCATTGCTTAATAAGTTAGAAAAAATTGTCTGCTCAACACCGTAAATAACGCAATGAATGTTGTTGAACTGTCAAATTAAAACCGATTCCTACTGATAGTGTGTTACGCAATTAGCCCTCTGATATGGGTTGGAAATGGTTTTCCTTGTTATCCATTCCAATAATAAACGCGTCTTCATCTTCACTTCCATTAGTTTCTCTGTAACAACATAAAATAGTATACGGAGATAGTATAACGTGGAGCCTAAAAAAATGATGTTGAAAAACCATTTTCAGGTCAATCAGGCTTATAAGCCGTGACATACGTGCTGCTCACATGTGTAAGTGTTATGTTAGTTCTGATAACTTGCTGAGTAGATCCAGAATAAACAATTGGTTCTGGCGCAGATAACGAAGACATTGGTAGTGGTACATCTTGTGAAGTATCATCATTCGGCGATGTCTATGTCCTGAAATAATAATAATTTATTTAACATTAATGTTTTAAAAATCTGTACAAAACAAATTTTAGATTTGTGTTTAAAGACAACAAAAATAAACCCTACTTAGTAGCGGAGGATTGCAAATCAATAGAATCTAATATATATATATATAAGATACGTGAGTCTTATCAAACGTATCGTCACACGGTTTTCTGAAAAAACCGGCCAATGCGTGTCGGATCACGCACAATGAAGAGTTCCGTAGTTGGGATGAATTTATCCCTAAAACAAACTTAATATTGTAGTTCAAAAACATGTTTTCCCATACATCGTTATACGTCACAGTCAATTTTCAACTGAAAATGTAAGTTTGCAATCGCAAAAAAGTATTTTTTTATATGATAAAACAACAAATTAACAACTTTCGAACTTTTTCCTTTATTTGTGCTGTCAGACCTTGCTTCTTGCCAAATTTCACGATTCTAGGTCAACGGGAAGTACCCTATAGGTTTTGATTTATTTGCGAGTATCGAAATATGTCGCAATAATGTCGCTTATATCGCCGTATTTATTTATTGCGTTGACTTGGAAACTTGGTTTTTTTAGAGCCTTAAGGGACCATAGACCTACGTATTTGATATTAATTTCAACTTGATACCTCTACGCGTTCCTGAGAAAAAGGGTCTTGACAGACTGACAGACAGACAGACAGGTGGACAACGAAGTGATCCTATAAGTGTTCCGTTTTTTCCTTTTGAGGTACGGAATCCTAAAAAACCCTAAAGAACTTTACTTTATTAAAATGCAAAATTAACTAAATCTGTTTTTTTTTTTTTGGGTGGGACATTATCAAATAACTTCTCCCTCTCTGGGCGGAGCGGGAGGGCGTGTCAGACTTTTACTGACTAAAACCCACCCGTGTTCCTTCCGTTACCTGTGTGCCAGGGCCACGATATCCCTTTCGGACAAACTTGCAACCCTGGCAGGCATTGGTCCTACCGGACCCCGTCAGTTGGTGCTGACATCTCTTTAAGGCGCGCGTGGAACACAACGCGCCGTTGACCCGGGACGCCATCCGATAAGGACCAGGCTTATCGGACGGCGAGCTACCCATCGCTCACCGTCCGCAGGCCCGCGCCTACGGTGGCCGGAAATCGGCTTGCGACTCCCGACGCCAGGGGCGTCTCCTGCGGCGACTAAGGGCGTGAGGGCGCAAACCCTGCCTCTCCCTCACGCGTTCCGCCTCCTCCTTCGCGAGCATTACTGTTTCGCAGAAGGAGGTGACGGCCTCCCATGCACTCTCGCTCCGAACCATGGCCTGAACCAGAGCCGGACGCGAGAGATCGCCGCCGCCGATCGCCTCCGTGGGGACACGGCGGTGCTCCGCCCAAGCAGGGCAGACCTTCACCGTATGCTCCACCGTGTCCTCCAGGCGATCCACACTGTGGTGACACCCGGGCGTTTCCTCCCGCTTTATCCTGAACAGGAACCTCCCGAAACATCCGTGTCCGGTGAGGACCTGCGTCAGGCGGAAGGTGAGGACGCCGTGGCGCCTATCTAGCCACTCCTCAAAGAGGGGACTTATCGCCGCAATAGTGGCGTGCCCATCGCTGGGTTGCGACAATCGCACTCTCCATGTCGCCATGAGATCCCGCCGGAGCTCTGTCCGCGGTGCCGTGATTTCTCGCGGCAGCGGAGTTTCACACCGGCGTTTCGCCTCCTCGAGGCACTCCCAGATGTGCGCGAGGACTTTTGCCTCCAGATCCCATGGCGATAGTCCGGCGGTGAGATTTTTTCATAATATATCGGCTGGTAGTCGAGAGCCGGCCACCACGCACAAAATTTCACCGCTTGCCGCGGTTGCGCGTGGCCGGCTCCATAAATTTTTATTATTCGCACGGAGTGAATTTTCAGTGCTCAAAACCGGTTTGGAGACAATAATAGGTACCCAATGGAATGTGAACCGTTGCAAGAATGAAATAGGTGTCAGTCTCGCCATTTTTAGGGTTCCGTACCTCAAAAGGAAGAAACGGAACCCTTATAGGATCACTTCGTTGTCCGTCTGTCTATCTGTCTATTAGTCTGTCAAGACCATTTTTCTCAGGAACGCGTAGAAGTATCAAGTTGAAATTAATATCAAATACGTAAGTATATGGTCCCTTGAAGCTCTAAAAAAAAAGCTTCTAAGTCAATGCAATAACAAAATACCGTGATTTATGCGACATAATTATTTTCATACTCGCAAATAAATCAAAACCTATAGGGTACTTCCCGTTGACCTAGAATCATGAAATTTGGCAAGAAGCAAGGTCTTACAGCACAAGTATAGGGAAAAGTCCTAAAATTGAAAATATGTAGTTTTACCACATAAAAAAAAAATGCGAATATCTCTCACATAAATCAAAACATATAGGGTACTTCCCGTTGACCTAGAATCATGAAATTTGGGCAGAAGCAAGGTCTCACAGCACAAGTAAAGAAAAAAGTTCGAAAATTGTTAACTTGTAGTTTTATCACATGAAAAAAAAAATTGCGATTACAAACTTCAATTTTCAGTTGGATAATTGAACGTGGCGTATATCGATGTATGGGAGAACATGTTTTTCAACTACAATGTTAAGTTTGATTGAGGGATAAATTCCCTTCATTGTGCGTGGTCCGACACGCACTTGGCCGGTTTTTATACTTTATACTGACTATTGTTCGGGGGTGATTTTCTGTCCGCTTGTAAAGTAGGTACTCCTATTTATTCTGTTCTGAGGATTCTGATTATCAAGAAAACAAAGACAGTACTTACTGTTCTTCTGTGCTTTTTTCCGAACAAATAAGCCTCTTTTATTTCGATTAATTTTTGAAATGAAACAATAAAATTGGGTTATGTAATTAAAACAATTTAATCAGAGCAGGACATATTAACTACTAAAAACAATAAAGGTAGGTAAGTAAAAGAAAAACAGTAGGCTTTTACCTCTCTTTGAACCTGCTGATGTAATATTTAGACTGTGGCACAGTTTTACAGTCCATACAGTTGTGAAACGAATGTACTTACCTAGAGCAACGGCGGGGATCTCGCGTGCTCGAAAGTCAAAATTTGCGTGGACAGCTAAGTACCTAAGCGTAAGTACACGGGCGGAAAATAATAATTATTGTAATACTGTGACTGTGGTCAATAGGGATAAATGAATACAAAATATAACTTACCACATTTCTTTCGCGATTCTTTTTGCCTTCAACCTTGATTCCTATATTTATAATTTTTGTTTGCCATTTTCACAAAACAATCACAAAAATATTGTCTTAAAAGCTATATACAAATATTTACTCAAAGAAAAATAAACACAGAAATAAAATCTTAACTGTGGCCTCTAAAAGTTCTATAAAACAATAATTACTTAAAATTAATTTTATTTATTCTTCACGCAGCAGAAAAGATGCGCGCCTGCAAAAATTTGGCATAGATCTTACCTCGGTAAGGTCCCGCAGGACACTGGCAGACACTGGCAAAGTGGCAAGCGACGCGCGGATCGAAAACCACTTGAATAATCGATCAAAAAATTTATAAATGCAATAAAAAAAAAACCATCGGGTAGAATCGATTCCTAAATTAATTACCTATATATTGATATAAATTATAGAAAAAAAGGAGTAATAGTACCTACTCATTTAAAATGGGATTTGGCTTGTAAAAAACCTGCAAGTCGAGCTTAGTTCGGTTTTTTTTTCTATTGAGAAAATTTTATTGTATCGTATATTGATCGGGTACAACCTATGGAGAAAGAATGTATCTGAAATATGTATTTTTTTCAGATTCTAAATGTAATAATTTGCCTATCAAAACAAAGTTCTTAAACATGCAAAAACGGGAACACCCAGCCTTAATTGTATTATTATAGGTAATATTTTAAGCCACTCATGACTATTAAATAGTCTTAAATTAAATTTTAATTTTTTTACTTATACTCCATTGGTTTAGGTAGTTAAATAAAGGTAAACAAATCATAAAAAGGGTTTTTATAGATGACACTTTCTTGTTTAAAAATACGTTGTATCTTAGGTATATCCAAATTATTATTTTTTTGATTTTTACGATAGTTTCCTCTTTTATTACTGTATGTTAAACTTTATCATTTATTTTTAAACTACTCTTCGTAGATGTTATTGCTTGAGCACATTTTTTTTGTTACATTTGTAATAATACTATAATATTTTGTAATCTGTCTATTGTAAAGAATCTGTCTATGTATTACCTCGGTAATAAATAAATGTATTTTTCCTTTTTCTATACAGCATCAGGAACCAATCCAAAAGTCAACAGCAATTTTAGATTTTATAATTATTGGCCCCGAAATTCCTGTGTGTGTTTTGGCTATTTGTTCTAGTTTCTGGTTTAGCCATCCTCGCGTCAAATTCACTCAAGATAGTGTATAGCGTAAATTTTCCTACAGAGTGAATTTCAACGCAGGCACGCGAGCATGGCCTATTATACTATTGTACACGGTACCTAGGTATAATATAGGAAATTCACTCTGTACAGTGTGGCCGTCAAGAAAATGCGTTCCTGACACGTCAGTTGGACAATTTCTAGTTGTAATAAGGATCAAATTTGCAAAACATGTATTCGTTATTATGAAACTGACAGTTGTCAAGAACGCATTTTCTCGACGGCCGGACTGTAGAAGATATAGTACCTGTTGTCATATACATACGTTTTGCCAGACCATCTTATGATTGACATGCATGTATGCAGATATGATGATGTGTGTGTATGATGTGTTTTGTGAAAGCCTCGCTGCAGAGAATACTTAAAAAGAAAAAAAAATTGTTTGTATGTTTATAAATAGGTATAAGACTTCTTGGCGGGAAAGTGAAGCGTCATGTTAGCAGTTTTGTTTTATTTTCTAAAATTTGTGTTTAGCCGAATATTAATGTGTAATAGTGGTGGATTATTAACCATTAAGTGTTCGTGAACCTGCATTAATGTAGGCAAATGAAACAAAACAGTGCAACATCACTTTAAGTTCTCTCAAGAAGTCCGCGCGAGGTTTCAGTAAAGTGCCGCGTCTTTACTTAAACTCAAGGGAAGCGGGGCGGGATATCATCAATCATCTTTATCATGCACTGAGTGGAGTTCATTTCATAATTATTATAACTTTGTACTTGTTACCTAATTTTACATGACACTGGCTAAATGCACAAACCGTGCGAAGCCAAAAAAAAAAAAAATAGGTATAAAGAATGCAAGATAGTTTTAATAAATAGGTGAAAAAGTTTCATTATAAAAAACATGTTTATAGACGGTACTTACAAAAAAAACCGTCCAAGTGCGTGTCGGACCACGCACTATGAAGGGTTCCGTAGTTGCGATGAATTTATCCCAAAAATAATAAAAAAAACCGGCCAAGTGCGAGTCGGACTCGCGCACGAAAGGTTCCGTACCATTATCTATAAAAACGGCAAAAAATCACGTTTGTTGTATGGGAGCCCCCCTTAAATATTTGTTTTATTTTAATTTAATTATTGATTTTTAAAGAGAATATATAACTAAATATTCTGCGAATATTTCAAGTGTCTACCTGTTACCGTTATCAATATCGAGCAAAAACGAGCAAAAAAATCACGTTTGTTGTATGGGAGCCCCCATAAATATTTATGTTATTCTGGTTTTTAGTATTTGTTGTTATAGCGGCAACAGAAATACATCATCTGTGAAAATTTCAACTGTCTAGCTATCACGGATCATGAGATACAGCCTGGTGACAGACGGACAGACAGACAGACAGACAGACAGACGGCGGAGCCTTAGTAATAGGGTTCCCGTTTTACCCTCTGGGTACGGAACGCTAAAAAGGAGTTTATTTCTTAAAAAATACAGTTTTGACATATTTTATTTATAGACAATTCAAATGAGCTTTCAAGTCACGGTCAATTTTCCAACTGTAAATGTAAGTTTGTAATCGCACAAAAATATTTTTTTATGTGATAAAACTACAAATTAACGATTTTCGGACTTTTTCCTTTACTTGCACTGTAAGACCTTGCTTCTTGACAAATTTCGAGATTCTAGGTCAACGGGAAGTACCTTATAGGTGTTGATTTACTTGCGCGTATCAAAATATGTCACATAAATCGCCGTATTTTAAAATTGCGTTGACTTAGAAGCTTGATTTTTTTAGAGCTCCTAGGGACCGTAGATGAAACTACTACGTATTTGATATTATAAATTTCAACTTGATACCTCCACGCGTTCCTGAGAAAAAGGGTCTTGACAGACTGACAGACAGACAGACGGACCACGAAGTGATCCTATAAGGGTTCCGTTTTGTCCTTTTGAGGTACGGAACCCTTAAAAGGAGCTACGTCTGCCAACAAACTGCTTGCAGTTTGGCAGAGGTAATAAAAATGTCGAAAAAAATTTTTCATTTTAATAAACACTTTTTTTTCATGACTTGATAAAAGAAGGTACTTCCCGTGTAAGAATCGGAATATTATCTGATGAGTAATTTACATTTTGGCCTATCAACCCTGGGCAGCTGCTACCTTGGTGACTGGGGTTGTGAGTTATTCTAATACTTTATCGTTTTTGTGAATACAAGAGAAGGGAAAGGATAAAGAGAAAAAGAAAAGGAGTATGTACTTAAGGATCGTAGCAGGTGGTGTTCCGTAGTTTCTGCCTACTCCCATGGGAAGAAGGCGTGAGTTTATGTATACATAAACTCACGCCAACCAGCCAATTATGATTGACCCAATCATAATTGGCTGGTCTAGAATGTTTGCGTTTTTAATTTGAATAATTATGGTTTTTTCCCTTGATTAATAAGAACTAAAGTTCTTAATAATTTATTACAATCAAGCCTAATAAGCAATTTAACTCTAACTTATTTTTTTACGTGACAGATTACGTTATAACTAAGAAGAGTGTCAATTTGCACTTTTACAGAATTCCGTAGCACTTTCCTACGCACTATGTTCGTGTTGTCTAGCAGCTGAATTGCCTCAACATTCACATTTTAAATAAATATGAATAATTATGATTATGACGAATTTTATGATAACCATGAGTCGAAAAACATCGTTCTAATCAATATTAACCTTCACTACTTCACGTCACTGAAAAAATTAGAATGACTTTGTAGTTTTGTAATTGTTTAGATAACACACAATTTCAAGACGGTGAAGATTGGGCAACCTGATAAAAACGAGATATTCATGTTGTACTTAATACATTGCACCATAATTACGAAATTCCCAATGAAATGTTGAAAAAAAATGCTCTCAATGAGTACACACGGCTACACATCAAGCTATACATATCCAGTATACGCTGACCTGTTATTGTACGGAAATCCTATGCAGTGCGAGATCAGTTTACACTGGAATTTATAGCTTGATGTGTAGCCGTGTGTACATAGTAAGAACAAACCGGCCAAGTGCGTGTCGGACCACGTACAATGAAGGCTGCCGCAGTTGGGATGAATAATTTATCACAAGCAAAAAACGTTCCCTCATTCATTCCAATTGCAAATGTAAGTTTGTACGCACAATATTGAGAGATTTACCCATGTTGTTTTAATACCATAGATTTCTTATAGGTTTTCCTGTAATCTATAAGTAAAAAGAGTTTTCTAATTATCCCCCTAAAATTGACCCCCATATTCAAAAATCATTTATTTACGTTACACCTCCGTGTTTGGGTCATAGAAATTCATATGTGTACCAAGTTTCAACTTAATCGGTCCAGTAGATTCCGAGCAAATTGGCTGTGACAGACGGACAGACAGACACACGAGCGATCCTACAAGGGTTCCGTGTTTTCCTTTTGAGGTACGGATTCCTAAAAAGAGTCAATAAGTTTTTTGGATAATCAATTAAATATTTCCCATATTTTAATGTAACTTCGAGCGGACTCTGGGCAGCCAGCCCCATCACCTTGTTAACTGTATTATCTTTTCGATACGAGCTGAAGCTCTTGTTACCCAACTCTTATGAACGAAAGCAGAAGAATGCATTTGATAATCCGTTGCCAAATTGATAAAATCTAGGTATGTTAGCAAAACATACAGTATCAAGCGGTTATCAAATGTCGTGAACGATAAGGTCAGCTGAGTAACGCGCCTCTTATTTGTACCGCTCTTTGTCCTGGTTACCTACTAAGGTATAAAGCGTGAATGATACTCTGTATTTAGTAAAATTACGTATGTTTTGTGCTAATGCTGAACTCACACCTCCTCCTCATTATGGACCGTTTTAATAAACAGTAGTACTGGCTCTTGGAACTGTGCATTGTAATGCCGTTGTATCATTACTGCGGCGAAGCCAAAAAAGGAAGTTTAAGTGTTACCTGTATGTATGTATGTCCGTCCCTATGTTCCCTTGTAACTACTAAACGGCTGAACCGATTTTGATGAATGACATGTCATTAGAGTCGTCTTAATTGCGCGAGTGTCACTACTATATCTGATTATAAGTGAGTAAATATTGTTTATAGTTTATATAAATTTTGTTTCTATCTTTTTTTAAGTTCACTTTTTACGCAGTCGGGTTTTTGATTTTATAATTAACTTTTTTATTTTTTTGGGTATGAATTTCACGTGGGTACAGGGCCTCAAGTCTGCTATTACAATAGTGTCAGAATGGTCGATCATTGATTTCATACTTGTTGATTTTGATAAGTTTGGTAATCTACTATTATAATGGCGTCATTATGACTTTACAATGGTCGGCCACTGACACTACATTGAAAGAAATTGCATATATTGGTAATCTCGTACATAATGACAAATGAATGACATTTCTACTAATGGGTTTTATAATAATGGCAATACGACAATGCCATTAAAATAACACAATTATATTAGGGGAACATTGACAGACCAATGATCGACCACTAAGAATTTACCAGATTACGAACTTTTAGCAAAATGACAATGGCATGACAATGGGATCGTGTTGGAATGACTGAATTTATAAAAATAGCAGACTTGGGCCCCTGCTCGGTAAAAAATGAACAATTTAAGGTGTTAAGAGATAATAATTAATGTTTTTTAATGTTTTTTAATGTAGCAACGCTATGATTCATGTTTTGCAAGTTATTGTTTAGACGTAGGTATTCTGTGCAGAATTTACGATGGTCTTGCGATTTGCATTGACATTTCAGCTGTAAGCATACGGTATGCATGGAACCGTGGAAAATAGAGTGGTAACTTTTGTTATTAGTGATACTCTTTTCTTTATTTGGTTTATTAATACAGGCGTCTTTCTAGACATTCTTGCCAAGCTGCAATAGACAAATATTCATTTCAATTGCATTCTATTCTCAATTCTGGATCTAAATGTCATACAGACGGTCAGTACCCGACCTGCTTGACGCAATCATCTAAAGATGCGCCGGCGCGGCGTCGCGTGACCCCCAATGATAACGATATGACGACTGTAAACAAGGCTCAAACGTGAAATAAACACGACGCCATCTTGGATATTGAGAGTCTTATTATTTTTGTGATATTCAGTTTTGTTGATGTTTTTATAATGATTTTTTCGAGACGATAGTAAATTAACAATGTTTATTGGTATAGCCTGCATATCTAGGTTAGATCAGAACGGTTTTTTTTTGTTGCAAATTTGATGTTCTGAAGACTATATATCAGGAGCCATTCCATCATGACTTTTTACTTTTATGAGAAGAAATAATTAACGATAAACTCTGAATCCAAAAAACTCTTTATTTTTTCAATATTTTACACTCTCATTCCTTTAGTAATAAACCGAATCACATTCACACATTCTACATTTCTAAGCCAAATGCCAAATAAATTGGACCTAGGTAAGCATTTTAATGCGCCAAATGGTTAGAGCAAAACAATAAATATTTTGATAGAATTAAATTCTGGGAGGTTTCTTGGCTCATAAGTAGTTTGTAAATGCATATAGATAATTTTTATTATAAATAGGTACTTATTGAGTGAGACGCACATACCAGGGAAGCATGGTAAAAAAGGTAGGAAGCCTGTACTCAACAGTGGGTGGAACAAGGATGCCAATGGTGTTGATGGTGTTGATTGGATGGTCATTTGTTGCATATGGACATTTGCAATACCAGAGGCTTCACAAGTGTGTTGACATCTCATAGAGATGTTCAAATGTCTTATGTGCCCGCTAACGAGCACCGTTACAAAGAGCATAAAATAATAGATCTTACTTAAAACCAAGTATGCATATGATTTTGGAAGAGCCTACCATGGCTAGTCAGGAACTTGTTTTTGTGCTCACACCATAATTTATTATTATAAGTCTATACTTGAGGGTTTGTAATTGGCTTTCTAGTGACTTTGGTTTCCTTTTTAGGGTTCCGTATCCGAAGGGTAAAACGGGAACCCTATTACTAAGGCTCCGCCGTCTGTCTGTCTGTCTGTCTGTCTGCCGGTCTGTCTGTCTGTCTGTCTGTCTGTCCGTCTGTCACCAGGCTGTATCTCATGAACCGTCATAGCTAGACAGTTGAAATTTTCACAGATGATGTACCTATTTCTGTTGCCGCTATAACAACAAATACAAAAAAAAACAGAATAAAATAAATATTTAAGGGGGCTCCCATACAACAAACGATTTTTTTTATCGTTTTTGCTCGATATTGATAACGGCAACAATTAGACGCTTGAAATATTCACAGAATATTTACTTATATATTCACTTTAAAAATAAATTAAAATAAAACAAATATTTTTTTTTTCCCATACAACAAACGCGATTTTTTGCCATTTTTTATATATAATGGTACGGAACCCTTCGTGTGCGAGTCTGACTCGCACTTGTTTTGTTTGTTTTTATTATCTGTAAGTCCTCCATGTGCTTTTTTTTTTTTTTTTTTTTTTTTTTTTTTTGGGTGGGAAATTATCAAATAACTTCTCCCGCTCTGGGTGGAGCGGGAGGGAGTGTCAGACTTTTACTGACTAAAACCCACCGTGTTCCTTCAGATGCCTCTAAAATATTATTGATCGAAGACTAAAATAAATAAATAGTTTCGCCATGTCCGTCTGTGTCTGTCTGTCCGCGGCTTAGCTCAGATACTCTTAGTACTTACTAGAAAGCTGTAATTTGGCATGGGTAATATGGGTATACATATTAGCCACGCCGACGAAGTGTTAAAATAAAATCATGAATTGAAATCTTGCAATTGGGTACCTACCTCTCTTGCCCGTAAAGTGGGGATGATATTTTTTTTTCTCGTCTATCCCATGGTGTGGGGTATCGTTGAATAGGCCGTTCAAAAATTTTATGGGCCTGGTGAAACCATTTTTCGATTCAAGGATCCGTTTGTGTAATATTAAGCTTTAAATTGCATATTTTTGTTTGAGTCCGGTGTCCTCCCCCTGCCAGCTAAATGGTTGTTTTTGGATATGTGAAAAAATTCACGGCTGTAGTATATATTACGAAGATAAAAGAAAAACTATCACATCTAAGTAGGGTTTGCAATTTAACGAGTAATAGTCGACCAACTTACATTTGCAGTAGAAGAATTGACCGTGACGTATATGGATGTGTGGGAGTACATGTTTTTCAACTACAATGTTAAGTTTGTTTTTGGGATAAATTAATGGAGGCAAGTGCGTGTCGGACCACGAACAATGAAGGCATTGTGCGTGGACCGACACGCACCTGGCCGGTTTTTTTTTATTTACTGTCTGAAAATCAAAATAAAACTGAGCATATGTTAGAGATATTAATTTATTATTCTAATTCAATCTCCGTAGACATAGAGTAACAGGGTTACGAGCCTGTCCGAAAGGGATATCGTGGCCTTGGCATACAGGCATCTTTCCCACCAAAAAAAACATAGAGTAACAACATCACATACGCAGTGTGACTGACTGCTTTATTATATATTATGTGAACGTACATAAAGGTGAGAAAAAATTCCCCGGAGCACTACACGCGATGAGATGGAGGGTATTCATCAAATTACATGGGAGACATGACACTGGAAAAGTTTTTCTTTTGTATGTGAAATTTGGTCATGTTTATCTAAAGTTAAATCTGTTTTTCTAAGCTGTGACAAGCTCATTTAGAAGGGCATGTATTTAACACGGCGACAAATTAATCTGAATTTGGGATTAAAACATAATTAAAGCCGGTAGCAAAAATAATAGGTTGGCAGCAAAAATAATAGGTTGGCAGCTACAGCGAAGTATTATTTTAAGTAGAAAGTAGCAGCTCAATAATCAGTTTTTAGCTTTATTTTAATTTAAACTGGCATCGAATTTTTGTTTTGGTAACTGAGTTTACCAACAATAGAGGGGATCTGGCGCTCGGCGGCCGCTACCGCGGCACGCTCGCTTCGCTCGCTCGCCTTCGCTTGTTAATGGTTACTGTTCTAACCTAACCTAACCCAAATGATTCAATAACAGTAGATGACTAATAATCGCTGCCAAGTTATTATTTTAGTAGCAAATAGTTAGTCGCCCTTTAAGTTATTAGTCGCCAAGTTATTATTTTAGTAGCAAATAGTTAGTCGCCCTTTAAGTTATTAGTCGCCAAGTTATTATTTTAGTAGCAAATAGTTAGTCGCCCTTTAAGTTATTAGTCGCCAAGTTATTATTTTAGTAGCAAATAGTTAGTCGCCCTTTAAGTTATTAGTCGCCAAGTTATTGTTTTAGTAGCAAATAGTTAGTCGCCCTTTAAGTTATTAGTCGCCAAGTTATTATTTTAGTAGCAAATAGTTAGTCGCCCTTTAAGTTATTAGTCGCCAAGTTATTATTTTAGTAGCAAATAGTTAGTCGCCCTTTAAGTTATTAGTCGCCAAGTTATTATTTTAGTAGCAAATAGTTAGTCGCCCTTTAAGTTATTAGTCGCCTGGAAAATTATTATCCATTTAGAAGTTCTATATAATCTTCCTAACGAATCACATCACACTAATATTATAAAGGCGAAAGTTTGTGAGTGTGTGTTTGTTACTACTTCACGCTCTAACGGCTGGGTATCTGACAGCCTGGATTAACATATAGGCTACTTTTTATCCCGATATTCCCACGGGATCGAGACTTACGCGGGTGAAACCGCGGGGCGCAGCTAGTCCTAACTAATATTATAAATGTGAAAGTAAGTTTGTTTGTTTGTTTATTACGCTTCCACGCTAAGACGGCTGAATGGATTTGGATGAAATTTGGCTCACAGATGGACCATGACCTTGGTAACGACATAGGCTTTTCATCCTTAATGGCAGACGAAGTCTCGGGCAACAGCTACTTTTTATCCCGATATTCCCACGGGATCGAGACTTACGCAGGCGAAACAGTGGGGCGTAGCTAGTATTTTATATGCGAATGTGAGTTTGTTTGTTACGCTTTCACGCTAAAACGGCTGAACGGATTTAGATGAAATTTGGCACATGGGTGACCATGACCTGGATTAGGACATATCCCGGTGGTACGAAGCCGCGGTCAAAAGCTAGTAAAAATAAATAAACTATATAGGTTTGGCAATTTTTTGTTTAAGACAAGCAGCTACTTTTATTATTTGCCTCTTGTCAGCGCCTTAACAAAATAATAAATAATAAAAAAAAAACTTTTTAATTCAGACAGAATCCATAGAATGTTAGTAGAGTACAATTTATGAAACTAGTGTTAGTTATAATTACTTATTTCCTAATGTGGGTACTAACCCAGTGCTGGACGAACCGCGTGTCCAGCCTATCCGCAATAACAGCCAGGATGCTGTTGGTGCTGGCGCGCAGCCTGCCGAGCGCCGCGACGCATCGCTTACGGAACACGGCGTTGATGCCGTCAACGTGTGCGTCCGCGAACATGCCCGACGCACTGCACCAGCGCGGCAGCCCCAACAACGCCCTTAGGGCGTTGTTAAATAGGACGCGCAGGGCGCTGAATGATCTTTGCGTATAATGAGCCCACAAGCAGCACGTGTATAACTTAATCATAATCATCATCATTTCAGCAGAAAGATGTCCACTGTTGGACACAGGCCTTTCCCAAGCGTTGCCTCTTCAACCGGTTCTGTGCTTTTTGCATCCAGCGGATTCCTGGGTCCATGTCTTTAATATTAGGGATGAAAACAAACGGGCCTACCAACAACTCTTATAGCACGTCAATTTAAGACTTGTCAGGTTAACATGCTGAGTTGAACTGCCCTGCTCTTGGCAAATAGTTTAAAAGTTTATGGTAGGCCCCCAGTTTTCTTTATGTATGGAAGAAGTATTTTCTGCCAATTTGAAAACCTGCCGATATGAAAAAAATGTTTAAGTACGATGACACGACTTGTGCCTTTCAAACTAACATACATTCATGACGAATAAATAAATTCCTAGTTTTTAACGAATCTATATTCCGTTGGCTTAGGTAGTAAAATAAAGGTAAACAAAAAAACCCATGTGACGAGAGAGCTGTCAAGTAACCGACTAAACGTAATACCTGGCACTTCGGTTGGCATGCTACGTCACAGTTGTACTCTTTAATTTAGCAACGTTTTATTTCGTTGACGTTTAGAGAACATGTCTTTTGGGCTCTTTACAATAGACAGATTACAAAATAATATAATAACATTATATATAAATCCAACTAAATAATTGTGCTCAAGCAATTACATCTACGAAGGGTAGTATAAGAATAAATGATAAAGTTTAACATACAGTAATAAAAGAGGAAACTATCGTAATAATAATAATTAAAAAAAAAATATTATAAGTTACAACGTATTTTTAAACAAGAAAGTGTCATCTATAAAAACCCTTTTTATGATTTGTTTACCTTTATTTAACTACCTAAACCTATGGAGTATACGTTCCCAATTTACGTCTAGTTTTTCACGATTGCTGAGCTAGTGCGGCCGCAGTTACGTATCGGAAATTTCAGCATCGTTCGAGTTTCCGTGAAACATTGCAGGCAGAATTCTAGTACGAGCAAATTCAGGATCAAAAATCGAATAAAAAAGGTCTCGAATGGTTCACCGCTCGTGGAGCGTTCGTAGAGGCGAAAGATAATTAAAAGATTCTGCGGTTTTAATTAAGGTGAAGATCGTATTTCTGTTAAATTAATTGCTGGTTTGCGTGGTTCTGTCTCTTTACTCATAATTGCTCATAGATTGTAATTCTCACTACTGAATGGTTTGACACGTGTGCGTCACGATGGCTATCATCAAGGCCATAGATATAAGAAAGATTTCTGTGATCAAGACCTAAGACTGCTTTAAATCTAAACTTTAAAACTTAATTTCCAGACAATCACCGTTTAACATCTTTTCTGAATTCACAAATGTTTTTTTATGAATCATCTTCATCCTCATAATTTTTTAATTTTTACGATGGTTCTGATAGAAATACCTGATGCCAGTCTTCTGGGCACGTTTCCGCATGGCAGCGATGTGGATGTCTATTTCGAGGCCTAAGTGTCGTTTTGTGATTGTTTTTATTTTTATAGTTAGCTAGTCATTTAAATTAGTACCTAGTACAAATAGTTAGTTGTATTTTATTGTACAGACGCCAGCAGGTCAAGCTACCCGAAACTGTCTTTCCCAATCAACCTTGAACCTTATGCTTATAAAGTTGAAAATCTTTTAAAGAAAGTTGACAGATTGTAGTTGTAGCGGCATCAACATCGCCACATGCGAACAACGTGCCACACTGACGACACGCAAATCCTGCATCGCGCAAGCAGAGTTTACCGCGCAACTAGGATATATACAACGTCCCGACAACGTACCGTCGGGCAGTTGCACACCAGACACAACATCCGTCTGGTCGGAGGATCCTGCCTATTCTATGGCGCATGAGTGAGCTTTACACCCTGTTCGTCATACCACCAAATAGTAACTTGATGTGCGGGCGTCTGTAAATATTACCTGTTAACACCTAAATATCAAAGATCATAGACATATCTAGTCATAATTAAGATCTTCCGTCAACCGTTTTGACCCAGACCAGTCGATCAACCCCAATCTACAAAAGATACAGCCCTAATATACTTAGGAAGTAACAAAAAAAAAAAAAAACATATTATACCAAAACTTACTACCGGCCATTACGGTTTTACTTATTTGTTTTACGTTTTTATGATGAAAACATTTTTACGATTCACCCAGTCGTCCGAGTAATGGTCGATATAAATTGATTGTTTCCAAGCGAGACAGTTTCGCGTGAGCCAAGGTGAACCATGACCGACCACCAGTTATTACTATTATTGGCGTTATTGTCAAAGATAGTTAAATATTATTTTACACCCGACCTTCTCATGCAATTGTTAGCGGTATTTATTAGCCGTTTTGCGTGGATGTAAGTAATAATGTTTATTTTCCAGACTAATCAAAACACAGTACTTAGTAGTAGCAGTTTTGCGTGGATGTGACGCATGTTTCCCCCAACCTTTTCTTATTTTTGTGTTTATGTTCTTTTTGCGTCATGTTTACCGAAAATAAACGTAATTTCTTTCTTTCTATTTAACAAGTACGTAGAATTGTTGGTTTTAATTATGTTTTATTGACGACTGGCTTATGTCCGTCGCTTCGCCCGCGTGGATGTCGGAATATATTCCCCAGAAACATACTGCAAAGACTAAAAGGAAAAGAAGCGATCGCAACATAGCCGAGGAAAAGGTCATTGATTCCTAGCGCAGCGCCCACCGCCGCCGTCAACAATAAATGATTTCGTTACCTACGCGTAATTTTGAATCTGTGATATCTTTTAAAGTCAATAAATCTTCCTAGCCTTTTCCCAACTATTATATGTTGGGGTCGGCTTCCAGTCTAACCGGATGCAGCTGTATACTAGTATTTTACATGGAACGACTGCCTATCTGACCTCCACAACCTAGTAACTGGGTAATATGATACCCCTTGGTAAGACTGGTTGTCAGACTTTCGGGCTTCTGACGACCCGTAACGACTGTCAAAGATCCACGAATGACAGCCGGGACTAACAGTTTAACGTGCTTTCCGAGACACGGAGGAGTCTCGGTGTGTATAGATATAGTGTATCACCCTTCTACGGACCAACCCCGGCAAGCGTAGCTTAACCTGATGGATCGACCAGTGCGTCTGTTATTACTTAGCCATGACCTCATCGTGAAAGTGTTCATTTAAATGTTGTATAGGCATATTATAATCTAAATTAAATACTCACTTCAAATAACATGTTTAATTGGATAAGGATTAATAATAATTTAATACCGGTTAAAATAGCTTCGGAAATGACGATGTTTATCAAATTCTGCATGATAAAAATGGTTACTGTGGGTCATCCTCAGAAGATAGACATATTATGCTACCGCTGAATTTTTTGTTGAACTTTTTAAGATGTACAATACTGTACTGTAGACATCTTCAACAATCATCGTCATATTTCAGCCAATTTACACAAAACTTTAATGAATTATATACATAATCTTTCCTCATGAATCACTCCGTCTATTGGTGAAAACCGTTTGATTAAACCAGGGACCGTACAACCCCGGTTAAGAGTTAAGCCTTTCGCAGGGGTAACCTATTCAATGGGTAACCTTTATCATGATGTAACCCTTTGAATGCCTTTTTTTATTAGAAACTCATTGAAAGGGTTACATGATAACCCATTGAATGGGTTTTATACTTGAAACCCAGTGAAAGGGTTACATGATAACCCATTCCTTGGGTTCTATACCTATTTGAAACCCAGGGACATGAAAAAATCATAATATTATGTTATTTCAATATCCGCTCAGCACGCGTAGCATGACCAATCCTATCTAAAGAAAGAAAAAAGAAAGAAAAATTGTTTATTCTGCACAAACAAAACGCACATTTCAACAAATAAACATAATTTATAATATACATACAAAGTAGCCAAAAACCTCGTATCCAATTCACTAAACATTTTGACAATCTTATCCATTGGTTGCGATTGGTTGTTATCAGGGCCAGGGACCAAAGACAATTTACATTGTGTTTAACTAGAGTATTGTCTATGTATATAATCTGTTGTTTTATTGGCAAACCTGGCAAATGACAACCAGTGATGACAACAACCAAAGTCAACATTCAACAACCAAACATGAATCAAAACAAAAACAAAATGGCGATTGCCGAGTGGGAAAATAACTACTTTTATGACAAACAAACTATAATATGAACAATTACAATAACCGTGCGTCGTATCTGTGCAAGAACAGGTCTTTGCTCAGCAAAATGCTGTGACTTCGGACAAACCATATTGTCAACAACGCTGATTTTCAGCAAAAACCTTGGAATAACGTAATGACGTCCCCCTGTGTGACATAATAAATCGGGTAAGTAAAATAATTTTCACAGAAACAAGTGTGATTCTGACTGTAATAAATAAGTAGTATGTACTGACTTAAAAATAAAAATAAACATAAAATGTATAATTGTTAAATATTACTTATTGATATTTAATATTACTTATTAATATTACTATCTCTATTCTCCCCAGGGACCATTTTGGTTACCATTTTTGAAAAACCCTATCGAAAACCTTTTAATGGAAAGGGTTTTCGATAAGGTTTTTCTAAGCAGTTAATCAAAAACTCATACGGTGTGGGTAATTTTGAATGATTTAAATTAAGCCCTTCAATAGGGTTACCCACACCGTATGGGTTTTTATCAAAAACCCTTTCAACGGGTATTCAAAATTTAATTTAAGCCGTTCAAAAGGGTTATCCATATCCTATGGGTTTTTGATTAACCGCTTAGAAAAACCCTATCAAAAACCCTTTCAATGGGTAACCAAAATGTTCCCTGGATTAAACTAATTAAGGATACTTGATACCTTGTTTACAAGTTGTCACAATAGTATTTTGGACAGTCTACTTCAACATTTGTAAGTTAACAGCGAATCAAAAGTTTATGTGCTGTTCTCGTCTTTTTTTTTTTTTTTTTTTTTTGGGTGGGAAATTATCAAATAACTTCTCCCGCTCTGGGCGGAGCGGGAGGGCGTGTCAGACTTTTACTGACTAAAACCCACCCGTGTTCCTTCCGTTGCCTGTGTGCCAGGGCCACGATATCCCTTTCGGACAAACTCGCAACCCCGGCAGGCATTGGTCCTATCGGACCCCGTCAATTGGTGCTGACATCTCTTTGAGGCGCGCGTGGAACACAACGCGCCGTCGACCCGGGCCTGGTCCTTATCGGACGGCGAGCTACCCATCGCTCACCGTCCGCAGGCCCGCGCCTACGGTGGCCGGAAATCGGCTTGTGACTCCCGACGCCCGGGGCGTCTCCTGCGGCGACTAAGGGCGCGAGGGCGCGAACCTTGTCTCACCCTCACGCGTTCCGCCTCCTCCTTCGCTAGCATAACTGCTTCGCAGAAGGAGGTGACGGCCTCCCATGCACTCTCGCTCCGAACCATGGCCTGAACCAGGGCCGGACGCGAGAGATCGCCGCTGCCGATCGCCTCCGTGAGGACACGGCGGTGCTCCGCCCAAGCTGGGCAGACCTCCACCGTATGCTCCACCGTGTCCTCCGGGCGATCCACACAGTGGTGACACCCGGGCGTTTCCTCCCGCTTAATCCTAAACAGGAACCTCCCGAAACATCCATGTCCGGTGAGGACCTGCGTCAGGCGGAAGGTGAGGACGCCGTGGCGCCTCTCTAGCCACTCCTCAAAGAGGGGACTTATCGCCACAATTGTGGCGTGCCCAGCGCTGGGTTGCGACAATCGCACTCTCCATGTCGCCATGAGATCCCTCCGGAGCTCCGTCCGCTGTGCCGCGATTTCTTGCGGCAGCGGAGTTATGCCCCGGAGTTTCGCCTCTTCGCGCCACACCCAAATGTGCGCGAGGACTTTCGCCTCCAGATCCCATGGCGGCAGTTCGGCAAGGAGGCTCGCCGCCTCACGGGAGACCGTGCGGTATCCCCGTACCATCCTGATGGCCATGACCCTTTGGGACGCGTTCAACCGCTGCGCTGGTCGCAGCCTCAGAGAACGCGCCCACACCGGTGCCCCGTAAAGGGCCATGGACCGCACGATCCCCGCGTAGAGCCTCCGGCAGGAGGCGTTTGGACCCCCCAGATTGGGCAGAAGCCGCTTCAAGGCAGCCCCGGCCCGCTCCAGTCTGGGAGCCAAACGTCGGAAGTGCTCGACGAAGTTCCACCGGCTGTCGAGGACGAGTCCCAGGTACTTCATCGTCGACTCGACGCCGATGTGAACCCCTCCCGATGTGCTGTTCTCGTCTAACGATGTATTTTAGGTAATCTCAGTGTCTTGTAATATTCATACATTCAAATCTTCATTTCTATTTACTCTCATGACTTCACTTCGTACAACCAAAATGTGAAGTGAACGTGTCGTAAAGACAGCGTGAATCGGATGTCAAAGTGAGTCTAACTCAGGGACCATTTTGGTTACCCATTGAAAGGGTTTTCGATAGGGTTTTTGTAAGCGGTTAAACAAAAACCCATATGTTATGGGTAACCCTTTTCAACAGCTTAAATTAAATTTTGGCTACCCGTTAAAAGGGTTTTCGATAAAAACCCATACGGTGTGGGTAACCCTTTTGAACGGCTTAGTTTAAGCCATTCAAAATTACCAACACCGTATGGGTTTTTCTAAAATGGTAACCAAAATGGTCGCTGGGTAGAATAGAGATAGAATTGGTCATGCTACGCGTGCTGAACGGATATCGAAATAACATAATAATATGATTTTTCCATGTCACTGGGTTTCAAGTAGGTATAGAACCCATTGAATGGGTTATCATGTAACCCTTTCACTGGGTTTCAAGTATAAAACCCATTCAATGGGTTATCATGTAACCCTTTCATTGGATTTCTAGTATAAAACCCATTCAATGGGTTATATCATGATAAAGGTAACCCGTTGAAAGGGTTAACTCTTAACCGGGGTTGTACAGTCCCTGGCTAACTTCATTGAAGTTTAAATTGAGAGATAGGCCGAAATCCAGATCATTCCGACTACCTACACAGTGACACGACATTATGTCACAGATAGTCGATTTTCTGTAAGAAAACTGCGACAAAATCTGTGACAAAGATGAAGCATCTCAGCTCGGTAGTGAGTGTGAAAATAATAAATATTCACCCAGTGAAAAGTTGCGATATGTTTTCGTTAGCATATTTAGTGCTTAGACGATAGAACTAACTCGTAAAATATGTGAACGCTATAATTTATGACAATAACATGACAAAGTTTATGTTTCGCCGTATGCTTCGAGTTTAGAAGACAAAGGTTGGCCGAATGAAAATTGATGAGTCTACACTGAACGCATGTTTGCGTTACAAAGTTGGTATGTTTGTATGATGTGATTGATTCTACCATACTTAAATATTATGCTGATACGACACATTTTCACAGAAGTCGTGTGAAAACGGCGAGACACGAAAATAAATGAAGTGCTGAGTAACTACTGTAGGATTGACTACATACTTTGGGTGCGTCGGAAGTACTAAAGTATAATTAATCAAAGCGTAATAATATTCATACTATCAACGGAGTTGATCCATTCATTCACTAGTCAGCAGTAGAGAACAACAATAGCATAGGTAGGTACTGCAATCCCAATGCGTTTACTATACGGGGAATTTGTAAAATTATGGAGAGAATTCTATACGTTCAGTGCTATGGTAGATGAGCAGCAATATCCAACGGTAAATGTTTGAGAAACAATATACAACAATCTTCAAATTGCGCAAAATTACGGAGAAAATGATGCCACCATTATTTCCACGTGCTCCACTGCTTCAAGGAGTGTCTTTGAATGGGCGTTTAAAACGCAATAAACTAGCCACAGGCCATATTTTATTTTGACGTTTAAATGCTTGCGTTATAGCGTTCACGAATTATGACCCTCGAAGACGGCTGTAATGTCTTCGTCACAGTAATTTTCCAGAAGAAATACCTTCAATGAAAAATAAATGTAAAAATAGCGAATAAATAGACATTATTGTGTCGTGTGCATTCTGATTAAGAATACCTACCACTCTCTTTTTGCGTGGGTGAAGCTAAATGTGACTGTGAGATGATGTCAAGAACATGGGCAGGACAAACATAAATGAAATATACTATTACCAATAATCGTTTGTTTGTTATGAATGTATTTATCAATTTATTTGCTAAGAGAAATGTCACAGTTATGTCAGTTTTTACTTACTTCTGTGTCCAGTATACAAGGTCAAATTGTTAACGTGGACGCTTTAGATCTAATCTATATAGATTAGATCTAAAGCGTCCACGTTAACAACAAACAAACAAATACCTCATTATAGGTAATATTACCTATAATGAGGTATTTGTTTGTTTGTAAGTTTGTATGTAGAGGGTAATCTCTGGAACTACGAGTCGGATTAAAAAAAAATGCATTTGATAGCCCAATTGTGTAGGAAGTGTATAACGACTCAAAAAACTCAAAAAAAACTAAAAGCATTTGTTTCAATTAAACCAATTACAGGCACTTTTGAATTGTCAAAGAGTCGGTTAGTTAATCAGAAAGTTGAAGCTATTTGCCCATTCCAAAACGTAGATCTCTATGGAGAATAACAGGCAAGAAACTCTAAGGACACTCTTTTAAATCACGATATTACAAAATCCTGGGTACATTATTCTTGTCGCTTCTTTAAGTGAGACCAATGTAAAAAATATATTTAAAAAACAATACAAAATATAAGATTAAAATATTACAAATAACCCTGGCAGTTAAGAGATGACCAGTCTCAACTGACGGCGCGCGGCGCCGCCGCGCCGCCGCGCCGCGCCGGTCGGTTCACGAACATGACGCGTGGATCAGCACCATCCAGCTCAACCATTTTGTAGGGAACCGAATATCGAATGATCCAACACACGCGCCACCATCAGCGAGACATTTAAGTGAGCTTGACATACTCTTAACTGCCAAGCTTTTTTAAGTCAACATACATCATCACATAATAAATTAAAATTATCTATATCAAGCAAAAAAATCACGTTTGTTGTATGGAGGGAGGGAGGGAGCCCCCTTAAATATTTATTTTATTCAGTTTTTTTTTATTTGTTGTTATAGCGGCAACAGAAATACATCATCTGTGAAAAAATCAACTGTCTAGCTATCACGGTTCATGAGATATAGCCTAGTGACAGACGGACAGACAGACGGCGGAGCCTTAGTAATAGGGTTCCCGTCTTACCCTTTGGGCACGGAACCCTGAAAAGAGATCAAATTTATACAATACAAAGATAGTCTTACAATCTTCGAGATTACCTACCTACCCCTTGTTCTTTTACTGTCGTGGGCGGACCACCATTATCATTGTCTCGTTATTTTATCTTTATCTTCGCACTTATCATAAAATATGTACTGTTTTGTTTGGTTGTAAAATTTCGATATTAAAATAATAAAAGTTTAGGATTTTTTATATTATCATTGTCTACTTTGTCATTGCAAAATACTCGCCTTCTTATTCAATCGTTGCTTGAATTTGGCAAGAAATAGCAGTGTCTGTAAGTTTTTTGTGAGCTAATGTTTTTCTGATTGCTTAATAAAAATTAATGTGCATAAAGCATCGTTGAGCTCCTTGTGAAATAGTATTTTGTTGTTTTTTTATTCGAAGGGTGCCATTCGATTTTTCAACTTTATATTTAAGGATGGGCATCATTTTAGTACTTGTAATAGGTCTAACTCTGGGTGTAATATATCCAGAAATTACTTGTATAAACGAATAGGTATAGAAACTGTTCGTCAACTCATATCTTAATACGTCCAAACTCGTCCAATGTTATAGCCACTTTTCCAGTTATTTCAAAATACTGAGCAAAACGAATAATAGAATATTACAAACTTAACGCCAAATTTGAGCAACAGTAGTTCCTTAAAGGCTTCCGGAGACATGCGCGACGCAACTCTTGGAGAACCATTTCCATGAAGTTTGTATATAAATTGTTCTACTAGTCGCGCCGCGCCTGTCTGCGGGAGACCTAAGTTCCTTAAAGCAATGACGTCATCACGTGGAACAAACTTGTCTCTTAAAAATACGTCATTTTCAAAGTTTCCTGGAGCACGAAGCGGTATAACATTTATTACAGGCCTTTCCCTGCTATTAAAATTTGGAGTGGTGATATAATTCTCAGAGTACCTACCTTAGGGTGTGTGCTCATTGTGGACCAAACACAAAACTTTATTATCACGCTTTGAAAGGCGTGATGGTGGTTAAGGGCGGATCCGCAGCTGTAGCCCGCGAAATTAAAATTTTCTTACGTTTTTTTGCTATTTATAATCTATTAATACATCTCTCTAAGTTAGATTTGTTCTATTGAATCTTTCATTAAAATTTCATGAAATCATAACATTGGGGAACAAATCTAACTTAGAGAGATGCATTGATGTGTTGTATTGAATTCAATCAACAAAAATCAACTCAGCCTACAGCAGTCCACTGCTCGACATAGGCCTCTCCCAGGCTGCGCCACAACACCCTGTCCTCCGCTTTCCGCATGCAGTCTGTCCCAGCCAACTTTTTAAGGTCGTCGGTCCATCTAGCTGGGGGGCGCCCCACACTACGCTTGCCGATACGCGGCCTCCACTCCAGGACTCGCCTGCTCCACCGGCCATCGGTCCTTCGACAAACATGTTCAGTCCACTGCCACTTCAGCTTGCTTACTCTGCAGGCTATGTCGGTAACTCTGGTTCTCTTCCGGATAACAGAATTATGTATTGGATTATAATTCTGTAAATACATATTTTGTTATAGTCTCGAAACATCCGTCCCGCAAACAGCAAAAAACGTAAGAAAATTTGAATTTTGCGGGCTACAGCAGCGGATTCACTTTAAACCCAAAGTTTACCTACAGTACCGGATTAGCCAGTTAGCCGTCATACGTACATAATACCGTACCCATAATTATTTAGTTTGTAGACTTGTCTGTCCAACTCAGCCTACAGGAAAAGATACCTACTCTCGGTCGACGCTTGTTAATTATTTTAATAATCGGTTTAGATAATATTATCTATCTGTTATGTTCATTCTAACTTCCTTACCTATTTTCATTTCAAACTAATTTATTAATTGTATCAATATATAATTATATTAATTGTACTTCAGTTTTAATATTTCTACACCGGTAGTATATGTGAAGTTGGTCATTATCTATTTATTTATCCTCTCACTGGAACGCCATACAGCAATTACACCAACGGATCCAAAATTACAATCATGTGCTGCTATCCATCCATCCTGTGCGTGATGGACATCGAACGGGCGGCGATGGATCATGCAGCGTCAAGAGACGTCTCCACATTTCCATTACTCCATCCATATAGCGCACATTCTTTGCGTTTTTTGAAACTTAAAGATTGTTTTAAAATAAATGCATTTAAATTGAAAAAACTGAAAATTTTGATGTGTCATCCTGCCTGACAGATGACAAATTAATATTAAGATCATAATGTACTATATAGACAGATAAAAATTATATTCTATTCTTAAAAACTTCATCGATCCACGATCCACTCATAAAAGTAGCGTGCAATTCATACGTGCATGGTTTGACAGTTAAACATCGCGTGCAGCGCTTGCCGGGCAATGTGCACGCACCCTTACTAATGAATTTCCCATTAATACACGAACGCCATAACAATGACAGCGTAATCGTTATGACGTCATTATGATGATGGCATTGTTTTTCTTTTTTAATTTTCGCTTCAACGAACAAACGTTACATGGGAAAGTGCAGTTTATTGTTCGTTTTGAGGAAAATCCTGTTGATATGATCAGTACAAATATTTTGCAAGATGAATCAAGGAAGCAGATTGCATCATTTTATGGAAATACCCTAAGTGTTAAGGAAAAGGTTATTCACAATGTTTTTTAAGGATAACTTGATTGATATCAAAGGATAAAAATATGATAGCTCAAAAAAAACAATACAGACTTCGGAATTATTTGATGCCAAACTAACAAAAGACGTTGGCAAATAAAATAAAATAAACCAGCTTCATTATTTTAACCAAACTACTTATCTACTTTAGGTAAGTAGGTTGATTAAAGCTGGCCCCTATTTTGAACGCAGTCATGTCCGTTCGACAGCCAATAAGACGGCCATCGGTGAGCTTCGTTCGAGCCTGAAACAGCCGCCACGTGACCAAAATTTTAATGACTGACGACCGTGGTTAATGAAAATAGCTGGAGCAATTTTTTGGGAGTAGCTCTGCAGGTACTGGCTAGCAATCGTGTCACATTGACACATCAATCAACATCAATACAAATAAATAAAATTGAAGTGTCTGTAATGTCAAAATAACATTTAACAGACAGCCAATAATATAAAACACATTTTTTTTTAAATTTTGGCTGTCTCTTTGTTCCGGCTAATCTCCGAAACGGCTGGACCGATTTTGATACTTTTACTTTAGAAAAAGACACGCGGGCGAAGCCGCGGGCAGCAGCTTTAGTATTATAATAACATCTGTGTCACAGATTTGTCAATATATAAAATTCTACGAAGTCTGAGACATTTCTTGCCACTGCAGCATTGCACAGATTACTGAATAAGTTACTAAGTGCAATGTACGAGAGAATTATGCATAGAGCTTCATTAATAAATGTTGCAAAACAGTATACATCATGTTATGTGATGTTGACATCGCAATCAATTATTTTTCCATTAATCTTCGTGCAACAGTGACGCAATATCGTATATGGTAAGTGCGATGTATGCAGCTGACGTATAAACATGATATGCATACATATTATAAACTTTTTACAATCGATTTATTTGACAGTATATTGTTACAGATTTGTTCATCATAAGCAGCTGTTGGTGTCACGCCTCTTCTCTTCAAGATGGAGTGGGCTGTAATCTACTACTGTGAGCACTATGAGGGTCATTTTTATTTAAATATTTTCCCATTTTTTTTTTGGTTTTTCTCAGTTTTAATGGTGGTCTGGCATTTTGAGCACTTTATGCGGTCTACCCAAATGTCCTTTCTTTGGTATTGTTCATCGAGTCGTTGAGCTCCTTAAGTCTTCAGTCGAGCTGCACGATTACTGACAAATGCTTGCACTTATTGGACAGGTCCACTCAAATTTGTGTGGTTCTTTCCTCAAAAGACCATTTCATACAGACACAATTACCCCGCAGATTTTGTACTAATGCAAACCCTATTTCCGGGAATTTATTAAACATTTATTCATTATGTAGAGATAAACTACGACAACATGGCTCGCCCCACCAAATTACTGTTTCAATGTGTGTAGTCACATCCTTACGAAAGAGTTTGTATGTAGTTGTAGGTACTCCTAATATCACTTATTACCAGATTTGTTGGTCAACTAATCATAACTAGCCCATGGCTCAAGACAACGCACGTGTGGCTTTCATAGAGTACGTCAGTGCAGCGCCAAACTAATAATAATGAGCGATTAATGTCGCCACTCGTCGAGCAACAAATCCGTGATTTGTTTTTGTTTGACGGCCGTTTCATTTCGCACACATGGGTACAAGTACTTTCACAAATTAATACTTTCAAAAGTTTTGAATTTTGGAGGGGCGGGCCATATTATCGCAGTTAATTTCTACATATAAACTGCATCTCTGCTATTTATACTCCACACTAATAAAACAAGCTTTTAAGATATCGTATCAAAGTCAGTTACCCATTCACGACTCGACCCACTGTGACTGAGGTCGGACATTCACTGAGGTCACTCAAGCCAATGAACTTGGAACATTTCCTATGCAGAATCAGTTGGAACCAATTACTAAATAATATTGTCCCCTATATGTGAAGGGGTCTTTTTATTTGATGATCAATTTTGCAATTGTCTCTGGTCGTTTAAAACCTTTTAGTTTTGATCGAGGATAAAAATAACAGCTTCACGGGTCAATATTCAGAACCCAGTTACTGGGTAGGTAATAAGATACCCCTTGGTAAGCCAGGGGGTATCGTATTACCCAGTAACTGGGTTGTGGAGGTCAGGTAGGCATGTAAAATACTGGTATTCAGCTGCATCTGGTTAGACTGGAAGCCGTCCCCAACATAGTTGGGAAAAGACTATAAGGCAGATTGATTTTGAGTTTTGATCAAGGTAATTTGAAGGTCAGAATATACGAACACTGATGCTTCTTATTGAGTACTATTGTCTATTTGCATATTCATAATGTTATGTGTATGTATTCACATAAGTACCTCACCCTTACGACCTTTATTTAGTTATGCAAGGTGAGTATCCGAAGTACCTACCTCCTCACCTACTAAAATATTAGGTATCACAACTCATTTCCATATTTGGTACTGCATTGGAGCAAGTATGTACCAAACATGTATTTACATAAGTATACGTAGGTATTTTCTCTCTTTTTAAACGCAAATTCAACATTGAAGCATATTGAGAATTTTATTTTGGCCTTCAAAATGACCTAGCCTTTGCAAATAATAAATTAATATTGCTAATTCCTTGATTTTTTCATAATATCTTCTGTTCAATGTAGCAGATTATATTTATTCTTCCTTTGCGTGCTCAGTGTTAAACCTACTAACTACTATAAAATACTATAAATTCGAGACATTGTTATGACGGTCTACCCGTAAAGGCTTTTGTTTTGGTGCCAAATTATTAACACAGTTGAACGAATCGAGACCAAGATGTTACATTCAATCAATGCTCATCAATGAATGCGAATGACAGGAGTAAGCTAAGTAAGTAGTCTTAATCATTCATTTGTTTTTCTGGTTGCTACAAATTGATGATGACGTAATAGATCGTGCATGTTTTGTTTTTATTGTAGTTTCTGTTGATTAGAGTTTACGTATGCTGTTTTTTTAATTATTCTTCGGCGTAAGGTCAGTGTTAAAAAAATACGGCCGATATAATTGGATATTGACAAAAATGTTCTGAGAATTAAAAGAAATCCACAACCTTTTGTATCAGATTATGTCCTCTCAATAGGTTAGTATTTCATATTTGAAAAGTTCCAAAACAGACTGATACTGATACCACCAGTCAGGGGGTCTACTCCGAAGCGTTAAACTGAAGTATCGGTCGAATGTTCGGCCGTTGCTTAACTATGGCTGACTACGGCGAAAGAAAAAAAAACGACAGTCAAAGAGATAAGCCAAAGACAAAAATGTGACTTTAAGTCGGGTATGAATTCAAAGTCAAAAAAGGAATCTATGGAAGTTATAAAATGACCGAACATTCGGCCAATACTTCGGTTTAATGCTTCGGAGTAGACCCCCAGGGTCAAAAGCATACAATTGATTGAATTCACATTAAATGTCCAATTGTGTAACTTTTAAATTTTACTGTTTGCGTTATGATCAAATTAGTTATTTTTGGTTCGCTAAAGATAAATCATGTTGATAATGAAAACAAAAACAAAACGGAGTAAAAACAAATGATCCAATACTAACATTATTGTGAATAAGGAAAACAACAGAATGTACAGTAATTAGGTTACATTCATAATAATTAACTGTGATCAAGCGAAAACAGTGCGGACGTCTTGTAATATGTCATGGCGCATTGTAATCGATGCGCAGACGTCATTCCGCGTCACCGAGCGCGTAAACCATTATGATGTTGCCAAAGATGGTAATATTTTATCCCCTTTTTAATAGAACTATAGAATAATAAGTAAAAATTGAGATAACAGGAAAATAACTTCTTGCACGATTGCAGCAGGCGTTGGTACCTAGCACCCAATTACGTAACACACTGATAGTGTGTTGACTGACACTGACAATCTGAATGATTTTGTAGTACATTGCTAATCCATTGCTTCTTAAGTTCGAAAAATTTGTCTGCTCAACAGCGTAAATAACTCAATGAATGTTGTTGAACTGCCAAAATGAAAAGAAGAAAAATAATTTTATTTGCCACAGAACAACGTGCATACGAAAACATAATTAACTCTAGTACGTAAACAAATAAAATAAACAAAACAGATCTTAAAACCAGGAGCACTAAAAGCAAATAGTCGGCGGTTGCACGTCATGACTGTGACTAGAAGGCTTGCACCAAGCATGATGCTGTGCACAGATGCTACTATGGGGGACCCACTGCATTTTCAGTGGTCACCCGAAAAATACACATATCACTTCACTAGGTGAAGGTGGGTGGGTGGTGGTGTTTTATTTCAAATTAAATCAAATCAAATTATTTATTTTTGCAAACATGGGTAATTGGTACATAGATGTTTTCCATTTAAATCTCCATAATTATGTTCATGATAATTAACGCCTGGTTACTGTGTACTACGGCAGGTGTTCTATCATTTGAACCATAAATAATAATATTTCTTAATGATAGCGTTAAGGGGGATGCGCTAAGGTAGCCCGCGAAATTAAAATATTATTACGTTTAAGCCATATTTGTTACGGCCGCGAATCATATTTAGATCAACATACAACCTGTTACTGACCTGCAAATTGCAAAAAACGTAATCAAATTTGAATTTCGCGGGCTACCTTAGCGCACCCCCCTTAAGTAAACTCCGGCTGATGAGGGCAAATGCAACCCATTGGGCTCGCCCCTCCAAATTACTGTTTCTATGTGTGTAGTCACATCCTTACGAATGTATGTACATAGTTGTAAGTACTCGTAATATCTCACTTATGACCAGATTTGTTGGTTAACTGATTATAACTAGCCGATCGCGCAAGACAACGCACGTGTCGTTTTCATAGAGTACGTTAGTGCAGCGCCATACTAATAATAATGAGCGATTAATGCCGCCACTAGCCGAGCAACAAATCCGTGATTTCTTTTTGTTTGACGGCCGTCTCATTACGCACACATGCGTACAAATACTTTCAAACGTTTTGAATTTTGGAGGGGCGGGCCATATTACCGTAGTTAATCTCTACTGTGTGACACAATTACGTGGCGGTGCGGTAGAATGCTGGTTTTTCCATTAGGAATATCTTAATAGTAGCTCGGTCGGAGGGGCTTGTGGCTAAGTATTAACAGCCGCAAGGGTCAATCGATCAGGTTAAGCTACGCTTGCTGAGGTTGATCCGTGGATGGGTGACCATCTTTACATACCTTACCCCTCATTCATATATCTTGCACGTGTTTCTGTGACAAATAAAATTATTTTTCTTTCTTTTCTTTTTTTCTTTCTCCGTGCCTCAGAAACCACGTTAAACCGCTGGTCCCGGCTGTTATTTGTAGATCTTTGACATTTTTTACGGGACATCAGAAGCCCAAAAGTCTGACAACCAGTCTTACCACGGGGTATCGTGTTACCCAGTAACTGGGTTGTGCAAGGCAGATAGGCAGTCGCTCCACGTACAATACTGGTATTCAGCTGCACCCGGTCAGACTGCAAGCTGAACCCAACATAGTTGGGAAAAAGCTAGGCAGATGATGAGCTCGGTCGGAGTCGCCCGGTTAATAGCAATGGATCTCTTAATTACGTAGAACTATGGGACTTTAATATATTTGGTGAAATGTGGGTTTAATTAACACTTCTGCCTGTCTTCGTTGGATGTCAGGGTGACATAGTTCGGAAAAATTACCCCAGAAAGAAGGACAACTTATACTAGTAACACAGAACTTTGACACTGACTAATTCGTTGTGGCCGGGTACGGTGACCCAAACAGATTAATTTCTAGCACAGTTTTTTTTAATTAAAACATATTAGTTTATGCCCGAATATTATCGTTTCTTCCTATTCCGCTCGTGTGAAAATGAGGTCACTCTCTAATATCTAGGACAGTGCGAATTTTAGCCGAATTGGAACATAGGGCGGAAATAGTTGCAAACGTGTACCTATGTAATGGAAGTAGGAACATTTCGTTGAAATATCATCAATTTGAACATGTAATGTTTTCCTTGGATTAATTGTTGATTGAAGGAGAGAGCTTCCTACACTTTCATAGTTTTTTCATTCGATTATACTGACCTGGTTTCCAGACACGGCATCTGAAAAAAAAAATACAATACAGGCTGTTAAAGAAATTGCGTGCCATAGCTTAGGGGTAGGTTCAGTATCGATTAAGGAAACCGGGAGAAAAAAAAAAAAAAAAAAAAAATCAAAAAAATATTGCAAGATCAACCTAATTTAGTACTACCTATTTACCGACGCGTTCGATAGTAGGCAAGTAATTAAAGCATTTTAACAAATAAAATAATTTTAATTGTAAACGATTGCTATTTTAAGTTAGTAGGTACTAAATTAGGTTGATCTTGCAATATTTTTTTAATGCTTTTATTTTTTATTTATATATAAAGGTACACCAACAGCTTCTGTATACAAAATATCAAATAACATTATATAACAGTCATGGGCTTATACAGTTGCCAATAACAGGCGAACCAACATTCTCAAATACAGTGATAACCAAAAGTAGAAAAATAAAAATAAAAATTAAGTGGTAACAAACTAAGAACAGAAACATAATATATTGTTTGTTATTTTTCCTGGGTTCCTTTATCGAAACTAAACATACCTCTAAGATATGGCACGCAATTTCTTTAACATCCTGTATAACATAATTTTGTCATAAATTAAATCTCTTACCATCTCATTGCTTTCCATGGGATGTAAAGTTTGAATTTCTAATCCAAAGGTATACTTTTTTATTTTATTTATAGGACAATAAACAGCTACAATATAAAATGTTTACAAATAACAATAATATAGGCTCGTAGTATTAACAATATCGCAGCCCACTACATTACATTATCCGCATGTTAACAAAATTAAGAACGCTGGAAGAGATTTCTTTAGAAATAAGCATCACCTTTGTACGTATTTTTCTGTTCCTTTCTTCTTGTCTGTTTATATGTGTGTACACAAACTGTTAAATAAATAAATAAGATCAGTTAAAAAGTGCCACTAGATTAGCATTAATCAGCAAAATACAATACAATTAAATAAGTATTTAAAAAAAATCTTCTATAAAATAAAAAAATGTGATTTCAATATTAAATAAATAAAATAAAATTAAATGGCCATAATACCTCGTAATAAAAGTTTAAAATAACCTATGTTAATTTTAATTAAGAAACTATTCAAAAGTCTGCGAATATAAATATAATGAATCGCAATGGGAATCGAATAAATTAAATCATGCGAACTTTACATTAACAGTTAAAAGCAAGTTCTTAGTTCAGAATACTCGAGTTCACAAGTTATTCTATTACATCCTCTCTAATTGCTGAATATTAAGTACTACTGACTCTGAGGAACACCACGCGATCGTAAATGGTACCTACTATACAGTTGACTAATATGCCATTCATTAATTTATGTTTTGGTAAGAATGTAAAACAGCCATACTCAAAGTGTGGGGTTCCGCAAGGCCTCAGTGAGGGTTCCGCGAAAATACTGGTCAGAATAAAAAAAAAATATTAAAAGCCTACTATATTTTATATTACTCTGGTAGGTACCTGAGTAAAATAATATCAATCTAAAAAGTATACCAACATAAAGTAAAAAATATGCAAATTTTAATGTCAAGTAATATGATTATTAATGAAGAATACACATATAACCATTTTTGAATACTTTAGGGCTCCGTCAATTATGTCGTTTTCCAAAAGGGTTCCGTTTCCAAAAAAGTTTGAGAACCACTGATGTAAAAGAACAATATAGGTATTTATGAAGTGATCCACTTTGTCGACACTATAATTATAGCGTCAAAAGCATGAGGATGGCGGCAAACCTTTAAAAAAAAACGAGCGAGCCTTAACAGTAGTCGTATATGATGTATACGTATACATTTTTTTTTTTTTTTTCGGTGGGAAATTATCAAATAACTTCTCCCGCTATGGGCGGAGCGGGAGGGCGTGTCAGACTTTTACTGACTAAACCCACCCGTGTTCCTTCCGTTGCCTGTGTGCCAGGGCTACGATATCCCTTTCGGACAAACTCGCAACCCTGGCAGGATACGTATACATCTAACATGTCATCTTGATAATACGTAACTGAGTAGCGACAGAAATGAATCTCAAAATTTAAAAAGCTAAGTAAATACTGAAATATTTCTTCGAATAATTATGCATTACTAGCGGTCGCCCACTGGCCGAAATTCGACCCCCTCTACTTACAATCTATATAGTACGTACTAATTCCATGATTACACTAATTTTATGCTATTATAAAGTTCTTACTAATTCATCATCATCATCATCATCAGCCTATAGCAGTCCACTGCTGGACATAGGCCTCTCCAATTGCACGCCATTCAGCTCGATTCTCGCCAACTCTCATCCAGCTGCCACCAGCCACCCTGCGAAGATCGTCGCTCCACCTAGCCTGAGGGCGTCCTACCTTACGTTTGCCGATTCGCGGTCTCCACTCAAGAACACGTCTACACCAACGGTCATCGGTTCTACGGCTAATATGGCCGGCCCATTGCCACTTCAGCTTGCTTATTCTTACTAATTCCACGCTATTAAAAAGTACTTACTTATTCCATGCTCAAGCTGTCACTTCCTGCTACACACTTCCGTCCCTTTTCATGAAATCACTCTCACATAAAGCGACAGGAAAGATGTAACATCAAAAATGTCTCAACAAGACACAAAAATAATGTTCCCCGCCCTTTTTCATCCTGTCTTCTAGTATGTTTGACATTATAATTTACTAGCTGCGCTCCGCGGTTTCACCTGCGTAAGCCTCGATCCCGTGGGAATATCGGGATAAAATGTATGTTAGTCCAGGGTGTCAGCTACCTCCATACAAAATTTTATCAAAATTGGTCCAGCTGTTTGAGCGTGAAGAAGTAACAAACACACACACACACACACTCACAAACTTTCGCCTTTATAGTATTAGTGTGATATTTCTTATATTAGTGTGATCTTAAGTTAGTTTGAAATACATTTAAGATTTCGGATGACATCTGAAAGGTTTGTAGTCAATAACAGAGATTTGACCGCCTTATTGACCTCAACGTTTGTGAAAATGCCAAAATAAGTTACTATAACCTTAGACAATATTGCTAATTATAAGGCCAGTAACAACTTGTCACCAAAGTAAGTAACTAATGTTATTTATTTAAAACAAACATAAATTCCGTAGATTGTTCTCTCTGAACACTAAAGCCTACACTTTGTATCACCACGGTGGCTTATAAGGAGTGTTCTCGCTAAAATAGCACGACGCGGCCGGTATATGGGACATATCTCGCCCGAGGTGTGGGCGGAGATCGGTAGTGTGACCAAGCTTTAAGGTAATAATGGGACTATTTTGGATACTTAAAAGTAATGTATGATATCTGTTGTGTTATCTCAATCTGTTATAACTGGTGATACGGATGTACCATAGGTGCACTTCTGCCTAATCCTTCGGGGATCACAGGTGTGAAGTTATGATAATTATGATATCTGTTAGTAATGCTTTTTTTTTTTAAGGAAAATTCATTTTAATATATTTTACGTTGAAAAAACTAGTCAGGTAATTCTGAAATAATGTAAAACCGATGGATTTCGAGTTAATGAATAATTGAATAAATTAAATAAAACAGGACTCAGAGTGGCTTTGGAAGGAAGATATCATGCGAAGTTTCGAATGTTTTTTTTTTAAGTTACAAATTGGTTCATAAATTTTATCCTGCAATAACTACTTAATATGAGAAAAGTCTGAGAAAAAAAATTAAAGAACGGTTGAAAGTTAAACTTATAAAAATAAATGTTATTAACTGTTGTGTTTGTTGGCGATTGCCGCGTTCTCTTTACAAAGTTAAGAGTACACCACCGAAGCGGCATGGTGGCCCATGGCGAGACGAAGTGCTTGCGCTGCTGTTCCCGAGCCAGACGTAAACATCGATAAGATAGGGTCAAAATTCAGCATGGGAACTTAACAAGAGCAGCGACCATTTTTGTATTAAGACGATATGTGTGAACTTTTTCTGAGAACGTTGTAAGAGGCAGTCGCTTCATATTTTAATCATATCCTTTGTTCTTATTATATTGTTTGAAAGTTATTATAATGTTATAATACTCGTATAAAGTTGTTTCACTTAATAAACAGTGATCTAAGCACATATTAAGCTACTATGTTACATCTTTCCATAAACAAGTCTCGCGCTCGGTAGCTCGAGCGTTTACATTAAAAAGCTTTTTAACCTTGACCCGCGACTACAACACGAGGTCTAGTGTATAGGTCAACCCAACCACTTCACTTTTTGTTTGAAGCTTAGATTTGTAAAAGTAATGCTTAATAAATATTAAGAAATTTAACCAGTATCAGATTAGCGCATAGTTTTCCACTGCTGAACTTTAGAAGTATAATTATGTATATGTAAGTACGACTATCAGGAATAATCATCATCTTCAGATTATTGTCCACTGCTGGAAAGATAAAAGAAGAATTAGCAGTCTTAGGGCATATCGAATGGATGATCGCAGGTAGGAGTTTGCTGCTGATGGACATGTTGGCGTAAAATCTGTTAAGCCTCCACTCCTATTCTTCAATAACTAGTTCTTTGCAGGGAATCTTGACGTGACCATCCAAAGCTTTGCAATCTAAACTTGATTGTCAATCATTTTCATTTTTTTCATAATTTCAATCAATCACAACCGTTTCGATGCAAGCCACGATTGATGTGGTAATTATTGAATCCATTAATGTGATACCCTCCATTATAAGGTGAAGCAAAGTGTCACAGTAATGATGGCGATTAGTGGTTTGTCACTCTTGTGGCGCGGACTGGTTTGTTATTTTGTTCTGATTTCAAATTGATGATTCAGCCGCATCTGATTAGACTGGAAGCCGACCCCAACATTGTTGGGAAAAGGCAGATTGATTGAACTGATAATTCTGATACATGAGATGTGGTTTTTAACATGCAAACTACATCTCGCAGTATTTGATAGATACGTTAAAAAAACCGGCCAAATGCGTGTCGGAACGACCACAATGAAGTGTACCGTAGTTGGGGTGAATTTATCCCAAAAACAAACATAACATTGTAGTTGAAAAACATGTTCTCCCATACATCGAAATACGTCACGGTCAATTCTCCAATTGCAAATGTAAGTTGGTCGAGTATTACTCGTTAACTAAAAACCTACTTAGCTGTGGTAGTTTTCCTTTCAACTTCGTTATATATACTACTGCCATGAAATTTTTCACATAATTTATCTAAACACAACCATTTAGCTGCCAGGGGGACACACACTTGGCTCTAACAAAAAAAATCAGTTTAAAGCGTAAAGGCTCTTACACACTCACGTGATATCGCGGGCGCGACAGGCACCGACAAAGACAATTCCTTTGTCGGTGTATGTCGCGCCCGCGATATCGCGTGTGTTTGTAAGAGCCTTAACGCTCAATCCCTTAATCGAAACATGTCTTTGACAGACCCGCAATATTTTTGAACGGCCTATCCAACGATACTCCACACCATGGGATAGACGAGAAAAAAAATGGCATCCCCACATACGTGTAAGGTTTCGGGTACCTTAAAAAAAGTTTTTTTCACTATTTTATTTTACCACATTGTCGGAGTGATTAATTTTATGTATACCCATGCCAAATTACAGCTTCCTAGTACTAACGGTCTCTGAGCTAATTCGCGGACAGATAGACAGACAGACAGACGGTCATGTCGTTGACTACGGAACCCTAAATTTTTAGTAATTAAATAATGTCCCATTTGTAACATTCTGAAGCTTGTCACCGTACATAAGTGAGATGGTGCAAAGCTTTTGTGTGCCTGTTATGTGTCCCGTGCTTTTGTTCTTCTATTGGATTTTCTTTTACCTTTTTTCTTTTCTTTTATAAAAGAAAAATATCCTCGTTACAACTGAGAAACGAGAAATCTCGAATATAAATAATTACTTACTGAATGCTGCAGATATTTATAAAAGTAATGAGAGACAAATGAAAGCCCTCATTTATTTCCTCAGACAATGAAGTATCTGGCTTTATCTTTTTTTTGTGTGATATAAATTATCTTAGCAAGTTATTTTTAGTTTGTCATAAGAGTAAGTTTAGTTAATCGCCTGCTTTATTTGCTTATAATGCGCAATTAATTCCAAATGGTTGGAATCAAAGATAAAAAATACAGTTTAAAGTCGGATATCCTTTTGTTATATTGTGATCAGTCAAGTCATAATCTGCACTTAAAGGCACAATTAATCGGGTGCGTCTTATAACGTATAAACTCATTTGTTCTAATTTCATTTTATTATCGTTCATAAGATATAATCAACGTGAGATATACCAACTGTTGATATAATTTCTTTACATATAACATTTATTTATTCTAAAAGTTAATTAGTATAACGTTGTTTGATATAACGTCTATGTAATCGAAAATCATTTGGTCTAACGTTTAATATGTACATTGTTTATTTAATCGAAAATAATTAGGTCTAACGTTTAATATTTATAAAAAACGTCATTATGGTTAACACCCCACTCGGATAGGTTAGGTCAGAAGGCTAAGGCGGCTCAGGAGTAGGCAGTGACCTGTCGCTGCCAGCCGTGGTAGAGTCGATGGCCGGTAGCGAGGAGTCCTGGGACGCGGTGGTATCCTTCTGCGAAACAGTCGTGTCGCAGAAGGAGGCTGCGGAAAGGGAGCGGGAGATCTCGTCCGCTCACCCGGCCCGCAGCAGGCGCACTGGGTGTCGGCAGAGGGCAGACAATGCCCTCTTCCGGCCTAAATGGGTCCAGGGACGGCGGACTCGGAGACGTCCGCCGCCCCCTATCGCACTGGACCTGAGGTGGCGGCGCGTAGTGTTCCACGCGCGCCCCTTTTCAGACGTCGCGGGGGGAGTCTAACACCTCACCCCCCCGCAGACTTGAGGTGGCCGCGGGCCGGCACTAGCCGGGGATCACGGAAGTAATACTAGCTCCCAAGATCCCCGGTGCAAGTGTGGGAAGGGAACACCGGGGTGGTTTTTAGTCAGTAAGAGTCAGACCCCTCTGCCCACCCCAGGGCGGAGGACATCCATGAGGATTTTCCACCTCGGCAACAAAAAAAAAAAAAGAAGTTATGTTTAATATCTACTTAGGTTACTATTACCTATAACTACGACAGAACTTACAAAGAATAAAACAAAGAAAAAATACTTTTAAATATTTATTAAACAAAATACAAAGTTATTAGGCGTTTTCATCATATTAGACCAAATAAGTTTTATATCTTTTGAGTGGTATGACAAACGATTTTATATTTAATGTATGTTATGCTTATAAAAATAGTTATTTTAAAATTATATCAATCATTCATTATATTGACTAATCGCTATATTAAATAAAATTATAGGTTCCGTAGTTATATGTTGTTAATATTAGAGATTTTGTTGTTATATCATCTATTACTTACCCCAATTAATCCGCATCAAAAATAAAACTGTCAAATGTGTCAAATGTCTGCTCAACAACGTAAATAACCTATTTGACGTGGGTGAATTGTCAAAATGAAACCCATTGCGATAAATAGTCATTTTGTCATTTGTGAATTGTTATAAATTATGTGTGCATGCATTACCACGATCTAACCCCTAAGAAAAAAGGCATGTAAGATTGGTCTGGTTGAATGGCTCCTTGTAGGAAATTAGGTTACGGGCGTGAATTTAAAATCAGTACTTTGAACTGATTAACGTTGATTATATTTGACGTTTTACAGGGAAGAAATTATGTCTGTCTCCTATCGTAGTAAGTAAGTAAGTAAATCATTTACTTTTTGCGTAAAACATGGTATACATTGGTGTTAATATCATTAGAATAGATCAACATGTTTCGCTAAGATAAAACATAGCAAGCAAAAATTTCTGTTTTAACAAAATGAGCAAGGAGTCAACATCTTACATCCACAAAATCTTTTAAACTGTAAAAATTACATTCATTAAGCCACTTGTGTAATTCAATCTTTAAGTTCCTCGAGTATACCTTAAAGCGACTTGGCATTTTGTTATAATTGCGTATGCACCATGCTAGGCAGTTTTTGTTGTATTTGGCAAGTCTTGGCAGATCACTTAATACCAGTATTTATGGATCTCGTCTGTTTCTAGGATTAATATCGTTTGCTGACTTAAATAAATCTTTATTCTTAGCTACAAACACACATACCTCATATATGTACAGACACGGTAGCGGTAACAGACCAAACCTCTTGAATATTGGTTGACATGAGTCATCAGGTTGAAGTCCACATATTGCTCTGATGCACTTTTTTTGTGCGATAAATGCTCTATCCGTATTGGTACCATTGCCCCACATTACGAGACCATATCGCAGTAGCGATTCAACATAGGCGTAGTATGACAAACATAGGCGTAGTATGTAAATATGAAAAGGAACTAACTGAGGGCAGTTATTGGTTTTATATTAAACAGTGACAGTGTTGCCGTTATCAGAAAAATAAGAATTGATTCATTTTTGCACATTCAAATCGACTAAATACCAACACTCCTTAGCTTAGATTATAAAGCAACTGAGGAATTACTTGTTCATCCAAATAGTCCATCCCGCTAACTTCCCCAAAAACATTATATTTTGCAAATGTTTCCACTTCTCTATTTGTTGTGTTTTATATTTTTTTTGTGTTTTGACTTAGTCCAGCTTTTCCACTTTTACTGTAAAACTAATTCCCCCTTATTACAAAACAAGGTTTAGCTTCAGACCCAGGTTTAAAACATGGAGCCATTATGGAATTTCGAACTTTATTCCGACTATGGTAAAGTTCCTAAACACAAAACTGACAACTTAGTACCGAACTAAGTTTTCAGTTTTGTATAAAGAAAGGTATTACAATCACTGTTACGTTCTTATTACAAAAACTGGCTGCATGGTTTAAGCCATGTCAAAATATAAACCTTGTTTTGTAATGTGACGGTTTATGTTTAGATACTCCCCGTCTGGTGGGACCCTGGTGATCTGCTATACATGTTTTCCTAGTGTAGACACCAGTCTCTCACAAACATTGGCACGTACGTCCTAAGCTTGTTTTAATTATTTATCATGATGTCATTGTTTGTGAACAGAAAATAAATTATTTGTATTTGAATTTGATGGTAACTTTTCTTCTTCCTCAATCCACTTTCCCTTGCTTCGGTGAGTTTTCACAAGTCTTAAGTTATTTAGCGACAATTGTTACTTTGTGTTTTCGCTGTCTTTTCTCATTAAGGCACTGACAGACAAGTGACATTTCGCCGGCAATTGCTGACATGTGTCGAACTCGTCGTCCTTTTTCTCATTTGTCATTTGGTCCCTCCACTGCTGTGTTTTGTGGGAAAAAAGTTATTTAAGCTATCATTCGTGACCACCAAATTCCTTCCAAGCAATTTTACTTTATTTTTTGGCGGTTTAAAAGGAGGCATATGGTTTTCAGTGAATAGAATAGACTCTTTAGTGATCGTATCTTTCGCTTTAGTGTTTTTTCTTTAGGGATCGTTTAGTTAGAGAAGCATTATGTGATCTATTCTGAGTAGAACTACCGTATAATTATATTAAAAAAAACATAACATACCATCAAGCCTTGTTTCCCGAAAGAGGTGGGCAGAGGCGTATCTGTAGTACACCCACATTTCGCCAGTTAAGTTTTTTTTGAAGTCCCATGTAATGGGTGGTGAGTCTATTGCCATGAACCGGGCACAAATCCAGACTCCGGGCTGCTACTGAGAAATTTCAGACGGAAAAACCCAATAACACTTTGCCTGACCATGTAATCGAACCCAAGCCCTCAGAACCAGCGCTTGAGTCCACTAGACCAACGAGGGCGTAGTGCGGGTTATGGTGGCCATACACCATCCCTCCCATCGTCCAATTGGCATGACGCTACCTATTGGATCAGTTAGAACTGACCGTGGGTGGGAATGGATTGGCATGACAGTTAAACTTGACGGCACAATCGAATTTCGATTCTTTTGGCTTGATCATGGCGATTGGATCATGCCGATTGGACCGTGTATGGTGGTCGGCGATCGTCAGTTCAGTCAGTTCAAGATTTTTGTCGGTGATACACGTCGTAAAAAAACATAAAATGTAAAAAAAAAAAAATGAAATAAATATATATAAAATGTAAACCGTTTTCGTTTCATTAATCACTGTTTGCACCACTTAGCTCGATCATTTCTTTTTTTTGTTTAATTTTCACGAGTAAAATGCCCAAAACGGCTAAATTATCGTCGTCTGTCACCGGTAACGTGACTGGCTTCAAGTGAACGTCGCTGCCGATTGGACAATATAAACTGATCGTGTGTGGTGTATAGACGAACTGCAGATTCAAATCAAATCAAATCAAATTATTTATTTGCTTAATACAGGTGCATGCATAAACAGATGTTACAAATAAATATAAAGTACAATGTATCATTACCTAACAAGGTGTGCAAATATTTATATTATTGGCTATCTAATTAAATAATTATTAAAGTAACATTACAACATTATTATACTAAAAAAAAAAAAAAAAAAAAGAATTAAAACAATAATAAAATAAATTCAGAACAAAAGTCGGTTTAAAAATAAAAATTAAAATTGTCAGATGAATTATACATGTCTCATCATCACTTAACAATCAAATAAAGTAAATTATAATAATGGTCAAAATTAAAATATAATTATACAGATGTCGATTTAAATCATGTCACATTATTTGTATTGTCATAATATTCAGTGTCAATAAATTACTCTTACTTTAGAAAGCTATCTATATTTTTATATAGCTATAGTTAGTAGTTCCCATTGTGAAGAATAGGACAGGTGACATCTCGGACAGAGGAAACTATCGTCCCATTTCTCTTGCGACAATAATTGCAAAAGTATTGGACGGTATGCTTGATTCTTACCTTAATGATTACATACATCTCCATGACGCGCAGTTTGGGTTTCGACCCGGACTTTCAACTGAAAGTGCAATTTTGAGTCTCAAGCATACAGTTCAATATTATATAGATCGTAAGACGCCGGTGTACGCCTGTGTCCTTGATCTCTCCAGGGCATTCGATCTTGTCTCGTATGATGTGCTCTGGAGGAAGATGGGAGACAGGGGTATACCTGCGGAAATATGTCAGCTTTTCCAGTATTGGTATGGTAACCAAAACAATCAGGTGAAATGGGACGGTACACTCTCTGAGCCGTATGGGTTGGAGTGCGGGGTGAGACAGGGAGGTTTGACGTCTCCCAGGCTCTTCAACCTCTACGTGGATGAGCTCATAGCGGAACTCAGCAGCATGCGTGTCGGATGCAGCGTTGATGGGGTTAGCATTAACAACATCAGCTATGCGGATGACATGGTGCTGCTGGGTCCGTCGGCGGGGGCAATCGGAGAGCTTATTAAAACTTGTGAAGCCTACGCTGCCGCACATGGCTTAATATATAATATTAAGAAATGTAAATACATGGTCTTTAAGGTCGGCGGCAAGTGCCGTGAGTACGGACCCGAGTTGGTCATGAACGGTTCAGTCATCAATAGGGTGACTACTTTTAAATACCTGGGCCATGTTCTTGCCGACGACCTTAAAGACGATGTAGATATTGAGAGGGAGCGTAGGGCTCTAGCGGTCCGGAGCAATATGCTGGCCCGTAGATTTGCTCGGTGTACGGACCTAGTAAAAATTACACTTTTCAAGGCTTATTGCCAGAGTCTGTACACGGGCAATCTATGTGTCGGATATACCAAAAGATCGCTGGATGTCCTGCGCGTCCAATACGCTTTCAGGATGTTGTTGGGACTGCCTCGCTACTGTAGTGCCTCGGGAATGTTTGCGCAAGCTCGTACGGACGGATTCCATGCCGTTCTACGCAAAAAAACAGCTTCACTTCTGAGGAGGGTGCGGGGCAGTCACAACAGCATCCTGAGGACTGTAGGAGAGAGCTTCAGCTCTCAGATAATGAAGCAGTTTGTGAGGAGGGTGATAGGTACTAACACTAGATAGTAAGCTTTTGTATGATACTAACATTATATGGATTCTTTGGTCCGAAATAAAAGATTATTTATTTATATTTTTATCCTGTAAGTACCTACTCCTTGACACAATAATAACATTTTATTCACCAGGAATTTGTGCAGTTTCGACTTGAATTGTTGAACAGGTAAATTTTTGACATAATCAGGCAACTTGTTGTAAATCAATGATGCCATACAAAGAATACTTTTATTGATTAGTGCTGTTTTCCCGTATGGTATATCAATTTCTAATCTTTTTTTGTCACGTAGTTGTCTATAGTAGCTTTTAAAAGCAGTCTTATGATAATTAGGATTCAATTTAACAAAAACATTTATTTCATATATGTATAATCAAGGTAGAGTCAGAATTTTCAAGCTTTTAAAGTAGGGTTGACAGCTGGTAGTGTTGTCTACATTACACATTGCTCTAATGCATTTCTTTTGAGCTTTAATTACAGATTCCTTATCGACTGCGTTGCCCCAAGACAGAATACCATATCTTAGGACAGGTGCAACAAGACCGTGATAAGCAACTAATACGGCTTCTTTATTAACAGTTTTTGTGACTTTGTAGAGAGCAAATGAGGATTTATTAATTATTTTGCAGACATATTCTAAATGTGTTTTCCATGACAGTTTATTGTCAATATTAATTCCTAGAAACTTTGTATCTGTCACAGGATGTACTAATTCGCCTTGGTAACTAACGTTTATATTTGTCAGTGGAGTTGAGAGTGGGATTGGATCACGCCTGCAGCGTCATGCCGATTGGACGATAGGAAGGATGGTGTATGGCCACCATTAGTGTTGCTCAGGTAAATAAACAAAAAATAAAACAGGTAGGTATGGAGTGTTAGGTAAATTAAAATAAACTCCTCTGACACAAATAAAGACAACAAAGTAAATATTTCACATTATTAAATGTTATTTATTTGCTAATAACATTACTAAAAATAGATGTGGCGTCTTGATAACGTGCCCTTGGCTCGATATTATCAGTATCTTGTTAATGTTAACGTACTAAATATTTATGCGTACTCGCATTTTCTTTTAATTAACGCATTATCGAAGTGTCTTTGTTGTGTTTTAATTATATTCGAATATTGAACTATTCTATACGGTTAGATGTTGATATGGGGAAGTTTGACAATCAGTCTTATGATTAAACGTAGGTACAGAGTAGATGAGCAAGTGCTCGGTACGTGTAAACACATCACCGATTGCTCCGAGGCCGAGTTAAGGCTCGTAAAGACTCGCGCGATATCGCGGGCGCGACAGGCAGCGACAAAGAAATTGTGCTACAAGTGTCGCGTCGCGCCAGTTTCCAGTACTCCACATAATGTTAGCCACCTTCGTTGTAAGAAATTATGGGATCGAACATTCTGACTGTCAATCTGACATCTCGGTATCGATATCCTCCATTTTAATAAATTGTGAACGCCTAAATTGAATGGCAGTCGCTTCCAATAAAATTGTGATATTCTGTGGCATTTGATTAAACTTAAAACTAAAACAGAAGGTGCATTTTGAAAGTAGTCAACGTCGCAAAGCTGTCAAATATATCGCTGTTTTTACCCGTCTACGGCAAAGCCAAAGGAGAGTTATGATTTAACAGGCTATGCAATTATGTTCATTTGCTCCTTATAACTCCTAAACTACTAGTCTTATTTTGGCAAACGAGGTATCGCCGTAGCGTTGTTCCGCGGGTAATAATTATGACGTCACATAAAATCCAACATGGTTACCTTTGTTACCGTTTAAAAATGTATCGTGTTTGGTATCTACTGAAAGGTCTTAAAGAGTGCTTTGTGAACATCTATTGTTTATTATATAATTATACAGACATAAAACCCCCAATAAGAAATAAATAATTTTCACTCGTCTGTTTTCAATAACACTAAAAACCCTTCAATAATATTTTGTAGGCTGCTTAACAAATTATAGGTATCATATTCCATTTGCTACCTAGCAACCCATAATGATCATAACCCTTAAATAATTGAAATAAAATAGAGTGTTAAAAAGTAACATCCAACTACGACGAAACAAAATAACATCGGTTTTCGTATAACTGGAGTCACACCGCACACGTCGTTAGCATAAATCGTACAGATTACGTGTTACGATGTCTTGTTTATACCTTTTTTTGATTAATTTGTTAATATTACTGTATGAAATATAAGCTCTGTTAGTGCACTAGACTAAACTATTGATTGTGTAAGTATTGCAATAATAACACTCAATTACCTAGGTGCTTTAATAGTAAAACAAATATTTGGAAACTTTCTAAATGCTTTTTTTTTACACCTAAAACTAAATGACCAGAGTTACGATATTAATAATTACGATTCATATCAATATTTTGAAATTATTGCGACGCACGACGGTTTTCGCAGGGTGGCTGGTAGCAGCTGAATGAGTTGCCGAAAATCGAGTGGAATGGCGTACAATAGGAGAGGCCTCTGTCCAACGGTGGACTGTTATAGGAGAATGATAATGATGATGATTTTAAAATTATAATATATTGACAAATTAATCAAAACAGCGAAGTATTTGACAGCTATTAGCGACGTTGTCAACTTTCAAAGAGACTTGCACCTCCTTAATATCTAATACATGAGAGAAGGCTTCTAATTTAAAACCTCTGCAAGCTCAAAGATCTTAATCCGAACACAAAAAGAATTATTACAAAATAATTGCTTAATGCAGTTAATACTAGAATTAATAGTTCAATCTCGTAGTCAAGGTAACGATCGATGTTGAGATCTCCGTCCAATCTGCGGCACGAGCAAGTCTAGACTATCGAATCAGACTGTACTTTAATAAATCCTCGTTGATTTATTCTGGAAGCCATCTAAGAGTTATTTCTTTGTTAAATTATATATGTGATTTTCTTTGATGTTGTTCAAAGAAAATTAATGATAGGATATGCTTTAGACGTTTACATGGGTATAGTCAACGATATTATAAGTAAAAAGAGCTCCGTGTGGTGCCGGACGTAAAGAATAGCACCACCACATTTCTTCCCGTGGGTGTCGTAAAAGGCGACTAAGGGACTTACTGGAGAATGGGCTGCAGCGTTCTCTATGCATTTTAACACCATAAGTACTGCGATCGCCAACCCGCCTGCCAAGCGTGGCGATTATGGCAAACACCCCCCCCCCCCCCCCTTAGGGGGAGGTATATGTCCAGCAGTGGACGTTTTTTGGCTGAAATGATGATGATGATGAGGTCATACACGCTCCGCAAGTGGCACGTCAAAAATTGGCTCATTAGCCACATTTTATTCGTGTTGTCTCTTTTTCGCTCCCAATAATTATAATCATAAATCTTTATTTATCTCAACATCATATTACAGGCAATGGTTAATAAAATGTACAATCTTAAATAGAGAAAGGTGTCTGAGGTAGGAGGGTCCTGAGTTACAGATCACCCGGCTCTCTTAGATAGGACATGTTAATTTACAATAATAGTTATAGTCAAGATACTATAGGGATAATAAAAGTCTGAAGTTGCAATTTAGTATAAGCAGAACTTATAAAACTTAAGAAATAGTTAAAAATGTACATAATATAATGTTTTTGATAATCATGAAATTGAGGAAAATTGTAAATTATATTGTCTGCTATCTAATTTGACATTACATAATTATTATCTGTTTGAAAGAGTTTGTTCGAGTTTACAAAATTCAGAACGCAAAGCAAATCAACTAAAATTCAAAGAAATATACAAATTATGTAGGTAGGTACTTATATTAATATTAACTAATACACATTTAAATTATTATAATAATAATAAGCATAACAAAAAATGAAGAATGGAAATGGGAAAAATGAAGAATGTTGTGCGTATTGTATGTTTGTCAGTGTTAATAAATGTATGTTAAGACACTGGTTTTAATAAGTTTTCAGTGGCATTATAATCTAGATTTTATAACCAAATGCGTAATTTTCTTTTACAAATAGCTTTTGTATGAGTGGAGATAGATATTTTGTTATTAATTGAGTTATAAATAAAAGTACCAAGAAAATAGAAAAACTTTTGGGAGAAACTAGTGTTATAACGGATGATTGAACAAACATTTGTTGATCGTCTATTTTGTGTTAGTAAATCGTGATCTAAGGGAAGTTCAGTGTGTTTTTTTAGTACTGTCATGAGAATGAACAACTGCCGAACCGTTAGCACTTGGCAGTGTTGGTAAAGTTCGAAAGTTGGATAGAGAATTGGGAAAAAGCAACTAACTTTTAATATAGCTCTTTGGGCTCTCTCTAAATTTATCATAAAACTTTTAGATGTACCGCCCCAAGTAGTAATGCAATATACTAGCAATGACTGGCAAAGTGCAAAGTAAACTGTCTTAATAACTGATGTATCAGATATATGTCTTAGATTTTTAAATATGTAAATTAATTTTCGGGGTCTTTTAACTAGGGTTTCGATGTGTTGTTGGAAGCTGAGACGGTAATCTATGACTATGCCAAGATATTCGATATAGTTCGTTTTAATAAATACAGGACAAGAACAGTAGTTGATGAAGTTACATGAGTGGGCTTTCAAGTTGAAGTTTGGTTGATCCTGGGGTATAAGGGAATATGTCATGTATTTTGTCTTTTCGACATTGAGGGTAAGCAAATTGGAAACAACCATTTGTACACCGTATCAAGACCTTGTTGAGCATAATTATTAACTTCATCCCACGTATTAGCATCGAATAACAAGGCAGTATCATCGGCGAAAGTGATGATTTTACGGTTTTGCAGCTTCATGTCGCACAAATCGTTTATATAAACTAAGAATAATGTCGGACCGAGGATGCTACCCTGTGGAACGCCGTACTGATTAGGAAGTTCGTCGCTAATCCAATTATCTACTTTAGTAGTTTGTATTCTGTCAGACAAATAGTCTATGAATAATTGAAGTGGTAAACTTCTTACTCCCATATTCTCTAATTTTTTTAACAAAATTGTTCAATCAATAGTTACGATATGCCGCCCTACTTCCACGTCTCATCTAATAACAATGTGCCGTTTTTGAAGATCGAATGTTGAGTGGGTAGGTAACCTATCTACGTCTTTTTGCTTATAAATTATCATTGGATATAGTTCGTTTTTAGGGTTCCGTACCCAAAGGGTAAAACGGGAACCCTATTACTGAGGCTCCGCCGTCTGTCTGTCTGTCCGTCTGTCACCAGGCTGTATCTCATGAACCGTGATAGTTAGACAGTTGAAATTTTCACAGATAATGTATTTCTGTTGCCGCTATAACAACAAATACTAAAAAACATAATAAAATAAATATTTAAGGGGGCTCCCATACAACAAATGTGATTATTTGGCTCGTTTTTGCTCGATATTGATAACGGCAACAGGTAGACGCTTGAAATATTCACAGAATATTTAGTTATATATTCACTTTAAAAATAAATAATTAAATTAAAATAAAACAAATATTTAAGGGGGTCTCCCATACAACAAACGTGATTTTTTGAGTTTGAAATTTGCACCTGTCAAATTAGTATCTGGGATTAAAAAACCGGCCAACTGCGAGTCGAACTCGCGCACGAAGGGTTCCGTACCATTATCTATAAAATGGCAAAAAAATCACGTTTGTTATATGGAAGCCCCCCTTAAATATTTGTTTTATTTTAATATTTTTTTTTTAATTTTAAAGTGAATATGGAACTAAATATTCTGTGAATATTTCAAGCGTCTATCTGTTGCCATTATCTATATCGAGCAAAAAAATCACGTTTGTTGTATGGGAGCCCCCTTAAATATTTATTTTATTCTGTTTTTTAGTATTTGTTGTTATAGCGGCAACAGAAATACATCATCTGTGAAAATTTCAACTGTCTAGCTATCACGGTTCATGAGATACAGCCTGGTGACAGACGGACAGACATACAGACAGACAGACGGCGGAGCCTTAGTAATAGGGTTCCCGTTTTACCCTTTGGGTACGGAACCCTAAAACGAACAACAATCATTTGAAATGTCAAATTAGTCTCTCCGATTACAAAACGAACTTTAGGTAGCTAATTACTATAATAGCGCGTAACTAATTGTTCATTAATATTATAAAATAGTATGTAGTGGCACCGAGTTGCCGTGTCTGGCCATACCGCAAACCGTGTCTGGCCATACCGCAAACCGTGTCTGGCCATACCGCAAACCGTGTCTGGCCATACCGCAAACCCACGACGGTTTGTGTGGTATAGGTATGTAAGTGTAAACAAATCCTGTTAAAACTGTTTTTTGATCAATAAAAGTAAAAAAAAACTATAGATGCATATGCAAAAGGTTACTTTGATTCATATCATTATCATAATTACAGCCGAAATACGTCCATTGCTGGAAATAGGCCTCCCCAAGCACCGCCACTTCGACCAGTTCAGTGCTTCCCGCATTCAGTGGATTCCTGCGGCCTTCACAAGGTCATTGGTCAACCTTGTGGGAAGCCTTCCAACGCTACGTCTTCCGGTACGCAGTCGCCACTCGAGAACCTGTCGGACCCATCGGCCATCTGTTCTGCGAGCAATGTGCCCACTGCCAATTAAGTTTGGCAATTCTTGGGGCTGTGTCGGTTACCTTGGTTTCCCTGCGGATCTCTTCATTTATGATTAGATCACGTAGGGAAATTCCAAGCAAAGCATTGCCTAATAAGGCCCATTGTGAGGGGCCACGTTTCACATATCATCATTTTTCTCATCTTCTAAAAATGATCGTACAGCACATGAGCACACTCTGGACAGTTAGCCCCGCTAACAAGCCACTGACCCGTCACCTATTTTTATCACGTCAGGGCATGGAATAGGTACGATTGCATAATGCTTAGCTTAAGTCTACACAATAGTACATAGAAGAGCAATGTCTATTCGATTTATCTATGAATACCACTATCACCTCATGAAAAACGGATTAGCGATTGGATTATGCTGTTATTTTAGCCATAATCCTCTTTAGCCACGGCTCAAACTCAAAGCATTTGTTTCAAATAAACCAATTACAGGCAGGGGTCGGTCAGTCAGAAAGATGAAGCTGGTTGCACGTTCCAAAGCGTAGTAGGTACATAGGGAGCAGAAGAGGTAAGACACTCTAAGGACACTCTTTCACGGCTGCAGTACCTAGTAAAAGGACTCACAATCTGCACGGCAAGGTTTTTAAATATTATCAATGCATCACTATGTTTTCTCAACAATATAATAATTAATACAAGTGTGTCGATACTTGATGTGTTGAACACGCGTGTCGTAATGACGTGCGAGTGTAAAGATCACACATTATCACATAGATAGCGACAATTGCTAAGTCTTTCTGCCTACATCTCTGGTAATGCCATGATAAGGGAAGTAAATACGTCTTCTCTTCAGGCTTTCTTTATAGTTATGAAAAGTTAGGATTTATTTCATCGAGGTAAACGAATACAACTATAGCAGGACGAGCTTGACTCGTAATCGAAAGGACTGGCCAGTATTACAAGAAAACAGAAGTGTGTGGAAAAGGCAGAGGGAGACTTTTCCCCTATCCTCAATCTTGGGACAATAGGCAAGATTTTATTTTATTTTATCTTATTTGGGAAGACAAACAATCGTACACTGTATATTAAATCTAGATACAGAGTATGCTATAAGTAAATGTACCATCCACTACGTTTCCACATGTTACTATTACAAAAGATACAGTTTTGGAAATTAAATAAAATCAATATACATATAACAACAATACAATTATTTCGCAATCTTAAAACCAAAAAGTTAATACATACTAAAATACTACATAATAATTAAAAATTGTGAGCAAGGCGCTTAATCATTTGTTTTTTAAATTTACGTTTAGTTAAGGCAAAGACATCGATATCGTTAAAATTATTATTGTAAGCTTGAACTAATCTCTGGAGCGGCGCTCTCTCTCCTGCATTTGTACGACAGGGAGTTGTAGCAAATAGTGGATAAGAGCGCGCCTCACGTCAAGATACTCAGAAAAAAATATATTTTATTCGTATAAACATTTTTAACACGACCTCTGGCAAACTGCAAAGCAGTTTGTTGGCTCCTTTTTAGGGTTCCGTACCCAAAGTGTAAAACGGGAACCCTATTACTAAGGCTCCGCCGTCTGTCTGTCTGTCCGTCTGTTACCAGGCTGTATCTCATAAACCGTGGTAGTTAGACAGTTGAAATTTCACCGATGATGTATTTCTGTTGCCGCTATAACAACAAATACAAAAAAAATAGAATAACATAAATGGTTAAGGGGGCTCCCATACAACAAACGTGATTTTTTGGCATTTTTTAGGGTTCCGTACCCAAAGGGTAAAACGGGAGCCCTATTACTAAGGCTCCACCGTCTGTCTGTCTGTCTGTCTGTCCGTCTGTCACCAGGCTGTATCTCATGAACCGTGATAGTTAGACAGTTGAAATTTTCACAGATGATGAATTTCTGTTGCCGCTATAACAACAAATACTAAAAAATAGAATAAAATAAATATTTAAGGGGGCTCCCATACAACAAACGTGATTTTTTTGCTCGTTTTTGCACGATATTGATAACAGCAACAGGTAGACGCTTGAAATATTCACAGAATATTTAGTTATATATTCACTTTAAAAATAAATAATTAAATTAAAATAAAACAAATATTTAAGGGGGGCTCCCATACAACAAACGTGATTTTTTTTTCGTTTTGTAGATAATGGTACGGAACCCTTCGTGTGTGAGTCCAACTCGCACTTGGCCGGTTTTTTTATATAATGGTACGGAACCCTTCGTGCGCAAGTCAGACTCGCACTTGGCCGGTTTTTTTGTACTTAATGACATAATTTTTATAATGACACTCACAGGTTATAACTATTCTTGCTATCCTTAAATTTATAAAACAGACACAAGTTGTTTTAAAATATTCACTACCGCGAGGCACCACATACAAGACAGACATGCATAGTCCTAGAACCAAAAATTCGAAGACCACAGACATTATACCAACCCGCATTGGGTCCACGTGGTTGATTACAGCCCACTCCCTCTCGAAGAGAGTAGCTGTGTTCCAGCAGTGGGGACGTTATAAGATGTTTATGCTTAGATGGAAAGAATAATGACAGTCTTTATTGGCTTTTTTCAGAATCTTCTCGTCTATAATGGAGGTTTTGAGATGTATTTATGGTAACCTACTCTACCATATCTTTATTATTAGATATGTAATTAGATTAGATTAGCGGGTAGATACATACTTGACCTTAACAAAAAATAGCACTTTACCCAGTTGAACCCACATACCGCACATGTGCGGTGTTTTGCCATACTTTGCAGTTTCTTGGAGCTAAAGCTTAATACTACGCAAACGGTTCCCTGAATTGAAAAATCGTTTTCACAGACCCACAATATTTTTTGAACGGCCTATCCAACGATATATAGTTATGGGATAGACGAGAAAAAAAAATATCATTACCCCTTTACGTGCACTCTAAAAAAATTTTTTTTCAAGCTTTTCTTTTACGACTGCTGGCGTGATTAATATCTATGCCAAATAACAGCTTTCTAGTAATATGAGTTTCTGACCTAAGCTGGGGACAGTTAGACGGACGGACTGACAGACGGACATGGTGAAACTATAAGGGTTCCTTGTTGACTACGGAATCCTAAAAGTACTGCAAAATTCAGTGCTACCAATCAAGTCACGCGTCAAGTTATAGTGAACGTACTATATATTCATTGTCGAAGTGGAAGACCTCTTGTCAAAGTAGCGCCAACTGGTGGCGAATTTTCATGAAACCCTTCATTGGCTAGGTGTACTAAAGATCATCACATGTTATTGTTAATACCTACAATAGCTATTTACCTATTCTGTGGTACCGTCAAGCTAAGTGATTAACCCAAACGTGTGTCATACTAACATTCACAGTGTAACATTAAACACGGTATACGTCCAGTAGGGCCATCTTCACTTAATGGTAGGCCTTAAGATGCTCGTTAAAATAATTTATGCTGTGACATAAAGTTTATAGCCGTACACATGAGATTGATGTAAATTATTTAAATAAACGTGTGTTTGTCATGTTCTGTAGGGATGGGACAAATGATCGCACATCGATCATTTTGGTATTTAATTGATACCAGGACTGTTGGTACCAATTGATTGATGATGGTTTTAGTTTCGGAGCCGGCATGGGCTAAAAGTATTTAGAGTGCTAACTTCTAATACACATGAAATTTTAACCGAAATCACAATAAATTTTTCATTTCCGAATTAAACCTACAAAGTTCTTAACGTTTTTTTGCAATTCGCAGATCTGTGTCAGGTTGTATCTTGATCAAAATATGATTCGCGACTATAACAGATACGTATTTACAGAATAATACTCATTATAATCATTAATACATCTCTCTAAGTTAGATTTGTTCCCCAATGTCATAATTTCATGAAAAAGTCATTCAATCGAACAAATCTAACTTAGCGAGATGTATTTTTCGTATTTTATTTTTTGTATTTTTCGCACACGCGCTAATCACTCACATCTCTAACACACTACAAACATACACTCACTTCTTTCACTACACACAACATTATCATAAAACATCCCATCCACTTCCTCACACAATCATCAAACATTTACTCTTATACAATAAAATTCACTCTTCACTTTCTCGCTCTCACATTTTTAAAGTTTACCACAAGATCAAATATGCACCCACTTCACACAGTCCACTGGCACGTCTGCCAAAATAGAATCATAAAAGCATACTCTATAGCTGGGTACTGCCCCCTAAGATACAGGCCTAGCCTAGTTTAGGGGACAGGGTCGGACCAATTGTACTTATCTACCTAATGCTAAATTAAGATCTTTAATCTGTATACAGTGCAATGTACTCGAAATTTGTGGTAATAAACAATTTATTTATTTATATTTATTAATGATTCACCTTAAAGGCTCTTACAAACACACGCGATATCGCAGGCGCGACATGCACCGACAAAGGAATTGTCTTTGTCGGTGCCTGTCGCGCCCGCGATATCGCGTGAGTGTGTAAGAGCCTTAATGCATTTGAATAGACACGAACCTAAATAATAAAACCAAAACACAACCGTTTTCGTTTGGTTTTATATACAGAAGAAAGAACTCAATAATATTTTGAATGTTTCCAGTACGTTGGTTTTGATGGGAATATAATTACTAACGATTTGGTACCGTGGAAATAAAGACTTGATATTTCGTAAATGCTTGTAAACAGTACGTATAACATTTAGAATAAAAAAAGTATCAACGTAATATTTGAAACGTTGCACTTTATCTTTATGAAAGTGACAGTTTGATATCATTTTCCAAAAAAATATTAGATAAAAAATATATTTTTTAAGGGTACCGTACCGTGCCAACGGGATCTTATTACTAATACTCCGCTATCCGTCCGTCCGTCTGTCACAGGGCTGTATCTTTTGAACCGTAATAGGTACTTGACATTTTCACAGAGTGTGTACTACCAAGGCTGCTATAACAAAATCATCTGCCTAGCCTTTTCCTAACTATATTGGGGTCGGCTTCCAGTCTAACCGGATGCAGCTGAATACCAGTATTTTACATGGAGTGACTGCCTATCTGACCTCCACAACCCAGTAACTGGGTAATACGATAACCCTTGGTAAGACTGGTTGTCAGACTTTCGGGCTTCTGACGACCCGTAACAACTGTCAAAGATCAACGAATGACAGCCGGCACCAACCGTTTAACGTGCTTTCCGAGGCACGGAGGGGTCTTGGTATACAATGTAACGATGGTCAAGATGCTATAACACCAAATAATAAAAAAAAAAAAAGTAAAAAAAAAATTAAAGGTCTATTCAAGAAACGTGTTCGTTCGGCGTTTTTTTTTACAAAAGCATTTAAATGAAAACACACGGTAGTACGGAATCTATCATGTGAGAGTCCGACTCCCATTTGGCCGCTTTTTTTCAAGTTATTTGTGTTTTGTTACTAAGCTTTATTTGCCACGTACAGACGGCTACACATCAAGCTATACATTTTTAGTTTAAGCTGATCTCGTATTGTGTAGGATTTCCGTACAATGAGAGGTCTGCGTATACTGGCAATGTATAGCTTGATGTGTAGCCGTGTGTACATACGTGCCTACAAGTAATTTACTTGCTTCTACTATACTTTTATTTGTACGTTACGATAAATTGAAAAATTCTATTAGGTTTACATGCCTAGATCGACACGAAGGCAACATGTTATGGAATGAAGATACTAAAATAGATGCGGTTACCTTTCGGCTGGAAGGTAATGTGGAAACATTATATTGATGAAACTGAAAATGTATGTGGGTATAGGCACTGTAGACTTCAATGTTTACCTATTGCTGTTATTTTTAGGCAGCAGAAAATAATATATATAATCATAACATCACTACATACTTACTAGTACGTAGTTCTGCGAACTACGTGAAACGTGTTTACGTGTAGTAAACTTCGCGAGCACTAACTTTTTGCAAAAATTAATATACCACAAAATTTATTTGGTTTGGATAGGAGACAATAGATAGATTGTTCGAACAAAGCTGCACTTCGTTCGGAGCTAATCTCTGCATTTGCTGCAGGCATATCCTTTATTACCTATCGCCAGATAGTAAATATCAGTAGCTTGACATCGAAAGGAGGCGGAAACGATTTCATACAATCTTGGGCCTAGGTGTAAAAAGATGAAAGTGGTGTCAATTATTAGCTTACATATACTGTAACCGTTCATTGAAAATTCTGCGATTTTGTCAATATGAGAACAGAGTTATAAGAAAAAGTGAGGTTATGTACGAGTATTTAGTAGAAAATGAATGAAAAATCATTTGAATGAACGTCAATAACTTATTAAAAGGAAAGGATATCTAAAATAAAATAAAAAAATCATTATTTTAATATGGTGTTTTATTCATCTTCTATTGTAGTTAAAATGACGTCTAGGGAATTGTGCAGGTGGTACTATTATGATCAAGATCATACTACCTGCACAATTCCTGTATGTACCTTAGCTGGGCTCACGTTAAATGAGAAGAAGCAGCCTACAGTTCGTCTCCCTACAATACAATTACAGTAATGCATTACTATTGCCTCCCATCCTCTACGAGAGCTGTCGACTAAAATATAAATAAACTAAGTTTTTCGACTTATATGTCGAGATTGTATGTGACCCCTAAATAGCCAGGAAGTATTGGCAGACGACAGCTCTCGAAGAAGGCTACTGCTGACCTCCCTGCACATTTCTATATTAAAACCATCATTCCCTCATACATGTTCACCGTTGTAGGAACGTGCCTGCTTGATTTGGTATGTTCCTAAAGAAATTAAGTTCACTATGTTCCCTATTCCACAATTCATACAGCGATCCATAATTTGAACAATATCCAATCCATAAGCCGGTGGCGGCGATAAAAGCCAAAGTAACAATTCCTAGTCAAACATGTGAGCGATCTTCGGTGTCCAGTGTGACAGCACGGGTCGTACAAGGTAGGCAGTGTCAGAATCCGTAAAACACAAAGAGTGGTCGTGGAAAATAAAGAATAATCGGAAAAGCACTCAAAACATCGGAAAACATGAAACGAGTGAGCAAACAAGAGCAGTTCAGCAGTCAACAACTGTCTAGTGTGAATGTCAATCAGATCAGATGTCATGCCAGTGCTATAGATAGACTAAAAATAGAAGACTGATATTAATCGATAAGAAATCGATAATCGTATATAATTAATTGATATTTTATTTATTCACATGATTATAATTATATGGCACTATATTGCATATAATATATATTTATGGTGCATTTAATTAATTTGAGTTAATTATCTAGTGCAATGATTTTATGTTTATAATAATATTGTAATCGATTACTCAATCGATAATCTCACGTAAACTATCTTTTTCATGTTTCTCCACATCCAGATTCAGAATTGAGGTGATTTCTCATATTCTAAGATAAAAAAATATGTAAATTTTTAGGGTTCCGTACCCAAAGAGTAAAACGGGAACCCTATTACTAAGGCTCCGCCGTCTGTCTGTCTGTCGGTCCGTCTGTCACCAGGCTGTATCTCATGAACCGTGATAGTTATACAGTTGAAATTTTCACAGATGATGTATTTCTGTTGCCGCTATAACAACAAATACTAAAAAACAGAATAAAATATATATTTAAGGGAGCTCCCATACAACAAACGTGATTTTTTTGCTCGTTTTTGCTCGATTTTGATAACGGCAACAGGTAGGTGCTTGAAATATTCACAGAATATTCAGTTATATATTCACTTTAAAAATAAATAATTAAATTAAAATAAAACAAATATTTAAGGGGGGCTCCCATACAACAAACGTGATTTTTTTGCCGTTTTTATAGATAATGGTACGGAACCCTTCGTGCGCCAGTCCGACTCGCACTTGGCCGGTTTTTTTAATCATATCTCAACTTATTACATTTGGGCCCACCGTTTTCCATCTCCTTTTCGAAATTAAATCCGTTCGACGTGCCATACACGACAGCAGCCACAGTCATGCTGAAACATTGTTGCGCTGGTTATCCACTCAAAGCAGTCAGAAAATTGATTGAAGCTACCGCACTTAGCCAAAATATTCATGACATGTGGTAAGACGATAATTAAACAGAAAAATATTAACCCACAACTAACCAATTAGTATCTGTTAAACACGAGAACACCTACGTTTATTTTACACCTAATAAAACTAAGTGACAAAAAATGTTCGACGGGAACTAACCATTTGGCGAGCCACAACGACGATCTAGCGGAGCATAGTAGCGCCATCTAGTGACCTCATTGTAAAACTAACATTAATATTGGTTTTAGAGCCTCGTTTTAGAGAATTGTGATGAGAAGATGGTCCCAGGTGCTCCATCAATCCCTACTGAGTAGTTAAAGGGCCGATTCCACTGGTAGAAATCTAAAAGTGCGCGATATACTGCATTTTGAGGAGCAGTTCTGCTCATCACGCCGAAGATCCTCATCAGATCTTCACCAAATTTCTATGAGACCATTTTAAAGTTACTACTTTTCAAATAAAAAAAGGACCTTTGAAATCGGATCTCATAAGGCGGAGATTTCCTGTACCCCCATTTTGCCCATTTTTGGAGGAAGTGCCAAAACTATAAAGTTGTAAAACTTGTATACAAAGTTTCGTCTAAATCGGTTGTAAAATACGACCTGTAGGGGAGTACAAACTGACAGAGGAAAGCATTTTTTTTATTTAGGATGGGTTTGCTCTTGTCCTTAGTCTAGGTCAGAGGTGACAGAGACAAGGTCGACGATGGAGTGAGCGTACCCAGAAGAAGCCTGTTCAATCTCACTTTGAAGAGATTTTGCCAGACTTGAAGCAGAGACGCTAAGCTAACTCGGTCAATTATAAAACAAAGCCCCCGGGGGGCCTGCGCCGCATCTGTCTGTCTGAACGCGATAAACTCAAAAACTACCGAACCGATTTTCATACGGTTTTCACCAATGGACGGAGTGATTCATGAGAAAGGTTTAAGTGTATAATTCATTAAAGTTTTGTGTAAATTGGCTGAAACATGACGACGAATGTTGAAGATGTCGGGAAAATCATGCCGACTGCAGTAGTGTTACTGGCGTGTACCGCGTAAGCCAATAGAATTAGCTTTATGAACACAATATATTACGGAATTATTCCTCCTGTGGGTTATCTTCTGGCATCCACGCGGGCGAAGCTGTGGGCAAAAGCTAGTATTTTATAAAAAAAAAGTAACAGTTTGCATGTTCGCATATTAAAATGATTTCCGTCACTATAAAACAATTGTAAGCGTTTGTCTGCATCACTAATATTGTAACCTATCCATAAAGTTTAATGAGTGTATTAATACATTATGACACAAAATTTCATGAATAATTAATTTGTTACTTTGTCTCACTGTTAGATCAGAATTATAGAATGAATAAGCAATGCTGTGCCTGTGTGCAAATATTTCTTTTCATTATCATCTGTCTTTTTACCTTTTTCCAACTATGTTGGGACCTCCACAACCCAGTTACTGGGTAACACAATACCCCTTTGTAAGACCGGTTGCCAGACTTTCGGGCTTCTGACTACCCGTAACAGCTGTCAAAGATTTACAAATAACAGCCGGGACCAACGGCTTACGTGCTTTCCAAGGCACGGAGGGGTCTTGGTATGTAAAGATGGCCACTCATGCACGGACCAACTGTGGCAAGCGTAGCTTAACCTGATCAATCGACCCGTGCGGCTGTTATTCATAGCTCACTACTGTATGGTTTGTAATGTATGAGTATTTGTCGTAAATATTGCATAAACTGAAAATAAGGAAACCTTATCACAATGCAGTTATTGTAACAAAGCAAGTAATTTCAAAATTTCCCCAAATCCAATCCAATACGCACGTGGCATATAAAATACGTTATTAATTAACAAGACCAAAGTTATTTGATGTCAAGGCTTTTCACCATTTTCCCTTAGTTCCGAGTGACCTTCCAACTAGGCGTATTTCATCAGCAAGGGCACTCCAAACTATAACTTTTGACCTTAACTTACTGTTACAAATCTTTTTTTAGTACCTAGGTACCAAAGATTACTTTACGATTTATTAATATACTTAAGCGGAGAAAATATTGCCTACCGAAATAACTCTTTAAAAGTGAAATGGGACTAGTTTGATTACTCTTTTTCCTAAAAGAAAAGTCAATCTCAAGCTTCTTTTGCAAATAAAAAAATACGTTGTTCGATTATAAAGATCACTGGACCGATAAATCATATGTTTCTGTATAAAAGGGACCGATATTTCACGATCGCAATGACAAATTTTCCTACAAAAGTGGAAGTACAATGAGTAGGGTTTTCTTAAACTGATCCGCATTGTCGGTATCTCAAACGACCGACGTCTACTTTACAAGACTTGCCGGGATATCTAATATTTACAATGATCTATGTTCCATTATGTTTTATGATGATTAATATATAAATTAATCTCTAAAAATTGTGAAGGAAACCTTTGTGAGGAAACCGCAATGACCTAGAGCCTAAAAATAATACATTTGACCTTTTAACAATCCGGACTGGGTCCGAATGGTGGCCCGCCCATTCTTGCTTTCAAACACCGGCCAAGTGCGTGTTGACCACGCACAATAAAGAGTTCCGTAGTTGGGATGAATTTATCCCAAAAACGAACTTAACGTAATTATATTGTTGTTGCAAAACATGTTCTCCGATACATCGATATACGTCACGGTCAATTCTCTAACTGCAAATGTAAGTTGGTTAAGTATTACTCGGTTTTTAGCTGAGTTATTTTTGAACGCTATATCCAATGATAGAGAAAAAAAAATATAATCCCCACTTGAGGTGTAAAACAGGCACCCTAAAAAAAAATTTATTCCTAGATTTTATTTTACCAATATATCGGCGTGATTAATACCCATGCCAAATTACAAATGTCAGTACTAATAGTCTCTGAGCTAAGCTGGGGACAGACAGACGGACAAGGCAAAACTATAAGGGTTCCTTGTTGACTACGGAACCTTAAAAAGGATGTCTGACTCCTAGCAGAAGAAACAATTTGGGAATTTAGATAGTTACAGAATATAAAAAATGCTAAAAAAACTATTATTTAGAATTAAGTTTTATATGACGGCGCAACAAGTGACGCCATCTAGTTTTGTTACGAAGTTACTGAAATCACCGAAAAGGTCGGATAAGAGTGACACTGGCTGGTGACAGTCACTTCGCAGGGCGTGGCATCGGTGGTTGCGTGGCTGTGGTCTTCTGATGACAGAAGAAGATGGGGGAGCAGCTGTCGTATACCACGTCTACGACGAACTGCTATATTCCATTACAACCCTGATGATATTGAAGCTGCTCAACTACTAATACGATGATCACACACACAGAAGTGATCATCCGCCGTGCCATTATAGTCGTATATATTAAATTTATGCTGTATGACTGCCTCGTTGGTCTTAAATGTATACTGTATGATTGCCTCGATGTATACTGTATGACTGCCTCGATGATCTTAAATGTATACTGTATGACTGCCTCGATGGTCTTAAATGTATACTGTATGACTGCCTCGATGGTCTTCATGTATACTGTATGACTGCCTAGATGGTCTTAAATGTATACTGTATGACTACCTCGATGGTCCAGTGGCCGCAAGAGCTACTGCTGAGCACGAGGTCCTGAGTTCAATCCCCGGGTCGGGCAAAGTGATATTGGGTTTTTCCATCTGGAATTTCCCAGTAGCAGTCTGGAGTTTGGATTTATTCCGGTTGATGGCAATAGGCTCGCCTTCTTTTACGGGACTTAAACATAACTGGCGTAATGTGGGTGTATAGGTACACCTCTGCCTAACCCTTCTTCTTGTTATTATTTATACTAAAGCAAGGTGTTAAAGGCCTTAGTTTTAATTAAGCATCTAGATAAGAACAGTTGCTTAAAATTACTACGATGGTGCTAGTTTATCATTTTTGATTTCGAGTTACAGCTATAGCTTTATGTAAGCGGGCACGCCCATTATGCCTGCATGCTTTTATTTAGGTACGTTCTGTTTACGTTATTTCTGCTTGAGTATAGTTTTCGACGATTTTTGTTGTTTTTTTTTTTTTGGTATAGTGCGTGTGCTAGCTAACATAAGGCAAATAATTTAATTTAATGTTGTGTTGCGTAATGCAAATTCTTTTACATTTTATTGTATAGATTCAAGTTTTATATCTGAACAGACAGCTGTGCTGCTGGGGAGTTTGTTGCGCCACTTCTTCTTCCCAGCTAAAGCACTAGGAAGTGGTGAAGGGTGGGCGATTTTGGGGGACTGTCTTATGTCATTTTTGACGTTCGAAAAGTGCTGATTTTCAGCCTAGTTTGAATAAATGACTTTTGATTTGATTAAACTAAAAATATTTAATTACTCAATTTGTACTAGTAATTGGCTAATAATTATGTGTGCAACTAAGTAAATTCAAATTCAAATTCTTTATTGCATTCATGTGTACATTTAGTTGTTATAATTAGGAAGTTAGTTAGTAAGTTGATTGTTTTGAAATAGAATGTCTATTGTGTAGATTGCATTACTAATTAGAGAATTTTGTGTGTATACGATAATAAAGCAGTAAGTACTAAAAATATAAATATTGGAAATTCCATGCTCATTAGTAAGTTTTATAATTAACCAGCTTATAAAACTGTTGATATAAATAATGAGGAAGGAAGTGAAATCAACGGTATAAACATGTGTCATACACCGTTGATATTAACGAAAACTGCTTAAAATTGATTTTAAAAAACCGGCCAAGTGCGAGTCGGACTCGCGCACGAAGTGTTCTGTACCATTATCTATAAAAACGGCAAAAAAATCACGTTTGTTGTATGGGAGCCCCCCTTAAATATTTGTTTTATTTTAATTTAATTATTGATTTTTAAAGTGAATATATAACTAAATATTCTGTGATTATTTCAAGTGTCTACCTGTTACCGTTATCAATATCAAGCAAAAAGGAGCCAAAAAATCACGTTTGTTGTATGGGAGCCCCCTTAAATATTTATGTTATTCTGGTTTTTAGTATTTGTTGCTATAGCGGCAACAGAAATACATCATATGTGAAAATTTCAACTGTCCAGCTATCACGGATCATGAGATACAGCCTGGTGACAGACGGACAGACAGACAGACGGCGGAGCCTTAGTAATAGGGTTCCCGTTTTACCCTTTGGGTACGGAACCCTAAAAACCAACGCCAATTCCAACTGTTGAATACAGGCCTGGCCGTTTTGATGGGTCAATAACAACCATTCTAGGATTCCATATTTGAAAAATTCTCATCAATGTTGCATGGCTTGAAAAAAACCTTAATCTGTTTTTGGTATCGACGCCAAAAGTGAACGTTTCGTCATCATGAATCTAATTTGCAAACAAGAAAGGAGTGAGGAGTTGTTACATTTATTAATAACTGTTAGGCGATGGATGTTTATGATATTAGAACGTATAATTAGAATTTGTGTAACACGAAATACATTTTATGTTTTTAACTTGTGATGAAATCTTTGTTTTGGGTGAGCACAAATTTCTTGCAGAATATTTCATAGATTAATAGAACTGGAGGAGGTTAAATCGGGAAGCAGATGCTGGCATTTATTGGTCAAGTATACTTTAGAAAAAAGTATTCATGACCAATAAATAGCTGCAGCTGCTGCTGCTGCTGTAGGAGCTCGTGGCTAAGTAATAACAGCCGCACGGGTCGATCCATCAGGTTAAGCTACGCTTGCCGCGGTTGGTCCATGAATGAGTGACCATCTTTACATACCAAGGCTCCTCCGTGCCTCGGAAAGCACGTTAAGCCGTTGGTCCCGGCTGTCATTCGTGGATTGACAGTCGTTACGGGCCGTCAGAACCCCGAAAGTCTGACAACCAGTCTTACTAAGGGGTATCGTATTACCCAGTTACTGGGTTGTAGAGGTCAGATAGGAAGTTGCTCCATGTAAAATACTGGTATTCAGCTGCATCCGGTTAGACTGGAAGCCGACTCCAACATAGTTGGGAAAAGGCTACGCAGATAGACAGACTTTAGGAAAAAGTGTTTTATGAAAATAATCTTTAAAGGCTTTTCAAGTAATTTTAATAGATGCATTTCAGTCAATTTCCTTTTTAGGGTTCCGTACCCAAAGGGTAAGACGGGAACCCTATTACTAAGGCTCCGCCGCCGCGCCGTCTGTCTGTCTGTTGTCTGTCCGTCTGTCACCAGGCTGTATCTCATGAACCGTGATAGCTAGAAAGTTGAAATTTTTACAGATGATGTATTTCTGTTGCCGCTATAACAGCAAATACTAAAAAACAGAATAAAGTAAATATTTAAGGGGGCTCGCATACAACAAACGTGATTTTTTTTCTCGTTTTTGCTCGATATTGATAACGGCAACAATTTTAGCAAAATATTTAGTTATATATTCACTTTAAAAATAAATAGTTAAATTAAAATAAATCAAACAAATATTTAAGGGGGCTCCCATACAACTAACGTGATTTTTTTGCCATTTTTATAGATAATGGTGCGGAACCCTTCGTGCGCGAGTCCGACTCGCACTTGGCCAGTTTTTTTCTTATTTCGTAATACCCTTTCTATAATTTTAAGTACCCCACAAATTGTTTAGTACGATACCAGTAATTCTGGTTTTGGTATCAATTAAACTCAATTGCAGGCGATTGCACATCACTAACGACAAGGTCTGACTGCAATAGAATTGTTAATTTGTCGGACCTAGGCGACAGTCGGACCTAGGCGACAGTCGGGCAACTATAGTCAGATGACTATGTATGAACGTTTATCGACAAACGAAATAAACTAGTTTTTTAATTGAATTTCAACGTTGCATGGTTGAAACAAGATAAAACAAAATAAGATTCGCTTGCCATTGATTTTACATTATGTGACTCACACACAGACTTATTATTTGTTAAAATGTTATTAAAAATGTCTACTTTTACAGTATTTGTAAATATGTGAGCCCAGTAGATATCTATCACTATTTATCTGTCATTGCTTCATTTTTAGGGTTCCGTAGTCAACAAGGAACCCTTACAGTTTCGCGATGTCCGTCTCTCTATCGGTCTGACTGTCTGTCTATCTTTCTGTCCGCGGCTTAGCTCAGAGACTCTTAGTACAAGAAAGTACTGTAATTTGGCATGGGTATACATATTAATCACACCGACAAAGTGGAAAAAAAAAATAAAAAAAAAATAATTGTACCACCCTTTCACCCTTGCACGTAAAGTGGAGAAGATATTTTTTTTCTCGTCTATTCCATGGTCTCGTCTATCTTATCGTTGGATAAGCCGTTCAAAAATTCGGGTCTGTAACAACCATTTTTTCGATTCACGGATCCGTTTGGTAATATTAAGCTTTAAACTGCTATTTTTTATTAGATTCTAGTGTCCACCGCAGGCGCCAGCTAAATGGTTGTTTTTGGATATGTGAAAAAATTCATGTCGGTAGTAGTATATATCGAAGTTAAAAGGAAAACTATCACAGCTAAGTAGGTTTTACAAGTTAACGAGTAATAGTCGACCAACTTAAATTTGCAGTTGGGGAATTGACCGTAACTTATATCAATGTATGGGAGAGCATACATTTTATTCTTTTTTTCTTTCTTTTTCTTTCTAGCATGTTTTTCAACTACAATGTTAAGTTTGATTTTGGGATAAATACGGAACCCTTCATTGTGCGTGGTCCGACATGCACTTGGGCAGTTTTTTTTTTAGTTAAGGGTATTAGCCTTCTAGTGTTCAATCAATAGAAATAATCCCTCCACGGCCCACAGTGGAACGAGTGTATAGGAGAGGTTGGACTTACCCATTTCCGAGAAAAAAAGTCTAATTTTGAAAAAATAATAATGCCATCGTATTTAACTATCAAATGCCTTCAAAACTTGTGCTGACAAAATTCTTTTTATCGCTCGTATTTCAGGAGTTAATTGAGAAAATGTGAAATTTTACTATGCAAATGACTGTATCTAGCTCCCTGCCGCCTGATTCCGGCCTTATTTCAAGTTGTGGGCTTTACTATCGTATTACGCATAGCAAAAAGTACATTTACCTCTAAGACACATGGTGCGCCAAACGTGCAACTTCTGACATATAGGGTGATGTATTTTTTTACTGAATCGAGCTCTCTGCCTCCTGAATCTGATCCTATTTCAGGTTGTGGTCTTTACTAGCATAATACACACACCAAGAGCAGCATTTAGTGCTAAGACACATGGTACGTCAAACGTGCATCTTCTGACATATAGGGAGAGGGAGAGGAGAGGTTGAACATAGGTATTTCCGGGAAAAAGAAGTCTCACTTTGAAAAACAAATAATGCCATCATTATTAGTTATCAAATGCCTTCAAATCTTGCTTCAAATTTCTTTTAATCTCTAGTGTTTTGGGAGTTAATTGAGAAAATGTGAAATTTTACTATGAAAATGAGTGAATCCAACTCTGCCTCCTCAATCTGGTGCTGGTTAAAGTTGTGTTCTTTACTATTATAATACATATACCAAGAGCAGCATTTAGTACTAAGACACATGGTGCGCTAAACGTGCACCTTCCGACATACAGGTTGATTTATATATTTTTAGCAAAAAACATATTTTGTCCTTATATTAAAATTTCGTTCGGTTTCGTTAAACTTACAGTAATATGATTCACACATGGACTGTATTGTGGAATAGCTATTAGGAGTATCGATACAAAATATAACTTTCCAGAGAACCCAATTCAATGTGATATAAGTTATTAAGAAAAGTGATTAGAGAAATGACTACTTAATGGTTTACACAGAATAACTAATGTAGTAATGAGCACTAACAAACTGCTTATAATAAACTAATTTACCATGCCTCATCAGCAAATAGGACCGTGTAATATTAATCAATCAATGAGGGTACCTGGATATAGTATAAATATGTCACCATAAGTAGCCTTCAAATCAGTATTGATTTATCTCTCTTTTTTTTTCTCTTTTTATTATTTATTTATTATATCAGAAGGTGCACGTTTGGCGCACCATGTGTCTTAGCACTAAATGCAGCTCTTGGTGTGTGTATTATGCTAGTAAAGACCACAACCTGAAATAGGATCAGATTCAGGAGGCAGAGAGCTCGATTCAGTAAAAAAATACATCACCCTATATGTCAGAAGGTGCACGTTTGGCGCACCATGTGTCTTAGAAGTAAATGTACCTTTTGCTATGCGTAATATTATAGTAAAGCCCACAACTTGAAACAAGGCCGGAATCAGGCGGCAGGGAGCTAGATACAGTCATTTGCATAGTAAAATTTCACATTTTCTCAATTAACTCCTGAAACGAGAGATAAAAAGAATTTTGTCAGCGCAAGTTTTGAAGGCATTTGATAGTTAAATACGATAGCATTATTATTTTTTCAAAATTAGACTTTTTTCTCGGAAATGGGTAAGTCCAACCTCTCCTATACACTCGTTCCACTGTGCGGCCCTCCACGAGCACAGTATAAACTGAAATCTTCACCTTGCAGAAAAGCTAACTTTAAAAACAAACTCTTACCTAAGTAGGTTATGTAGAAGGGCTTACACGTGCCACGCTGCTACACGTACCTACATACGTGTGCATCTATATGCCTCCTCTCGCTTCCGAGCTTCGCCAAAAATTATAACCAGGGTCTCACAAATCCTTCACGGAATTGCATAAACAATTTTAAATCATAATGCGATGTCGAAATAACCTGTCTGTGTGACCTTAGAGGTCGTTTGACCGTGTTGCACATGTTTTCTTTGGAAACTTTTAGAATAATAAGGCTTCGCTGTTTATCTTCGTTGATTTTTATGGAGAATATACTTTAAATGAATATTAAATAATAATAATAATAAAATACAAAAAAAAAAAATATAGTGAAATAATAAATAGTTGCTCTCAAAACGGTGAAGAAATACATCGTGAGGAAACCGGCATGTCCTAGAACCAAACATTCGAAGACATTTGATATCTACCAACCCGCACTGGGCCCGCGTGGTGGATTACGGCCCACTCCCTCTCACCGAGAAGAGGCCTGTGTCCCAGCAGTGGGAACATTATAGGCTGATTAATATGCAATGCTGTTTGGAATGTTAATTTAGACTGTTTTTTGTAGGTAACAGATACAGGCTATTCACTACGGCGCCGCGGCGGCGCGGCGGTTATCACCAATCGTGTACAGTCAGTGACCAGTATTACCTGACCCCTCTTCCATTATTCTTCTTTGTAAGAAGGGTCAGGTAATTCTGGTCACCGACTGTACCAAGTACTGCGGATGCAATATTCGCAGTTGTTGACGGGCCTACACTGTCCTCCCATACCTATTAACACTGTAATTTGAAAACATTGTAAAAGTCAATTATTTTTAAAAGAGTGACCGTGGAGTTTTTTGCCGGCTTTTCTTCGTAGGAAACGACCAAATGGAACCGTGCAACTATAGCTTCTGACGTTTTATGTGAAATAAAATATTTCGATTTTGATTTTGATGGCATCAATTAATTTTCATTCCGGTAATAAATGTAAATAATAATTTATTTTTCCTCGAAACATACCACATAACAACAAAATCTACACTAATATTATAAAGCTGATGAGATTTTTTTTTTTTGTTTGTTTGAACACGCTAATCTCTGGAACTACCAGTCGGATTTGAAAATTTCATTATGCATTTGATAGTCCAATTCTCGAGGAAGGTTATAGGCAATTTAACATCACGCTACAACCTTTAGGAGCCAACCAAAAATAACACTCAGTGAATACGAAGTAATAGCGCAGGCGGAAAATGTGGCTCTTAGTTTAGAATATTGTGGTCTCTTACGACTTCCACGCGATTCGCAGGCAGAAGCTAGTCCGGAATAATAGCAAACAAGAAACATGCATGAAATCAATTTGTATACAACTTGTTATTGAATCGACACGCGAATTTAAATTCACTGTAATACAGTTTAAGAATGTTAATGCGAATAATTCGCAGTCGTTTATTATTCTATGACGATCATCGCTGTAAGTAATTGACTTGCAAGGTTAAAAATGAAGTGTTTTGTCATAGAGTAGACTGAGCGGATAATCGCCTTGTGCAGGGTTCTCGGACTTTAATAAAGTCAAAGTCAAATTATTTAATTCAAACATAAAAGGCACTTTTGAACGTTAGGATGTACAAAACATATCATAGAATTGATTCTAGTCACCTCTTCCAAAAGGTAATTTCGTATGGAGAAGAACGAGCAAGAAACTCCACCGTTACTCTTGTCAAATGTTTTGTAAAGGTACATTATTTTATATACAGGGTGGAAACTTTCAGCGGGGCAGTAAGGGGAAGTACCTTATCCGTTGCAGCTACGCGAAAATGGTCTTAAGTGACTATCCATAATTTTTTATGGAATTTTGATCCCCATTCACAGATTTTGAAAAAAATGTACAGTCAGCAGGAAAATGGGCAATTTTCACAAAAACTTTTTTTTATGCCAATCGATCCTCTTTCTTATAAGGATCAAAAACCTCTATTGGACCAATTGAGGTTTGAGTACTAGAAAAGTCATAAATAGCAAAAAACTTTTCCCATACATTTCGTAAGAAATGATACTCCAACTTAGTTTTTTATGATCGATAGATGGACCGCTACAACGGAGACTGGCCAAAAATAAATAAACTTCGTATTTCGAAATCGAATTCCGGCAATTCGCCTCTTAGTTCAGAATGGTGGCTCATGCAATGCAATGCTCAGGTGCTCAGGCAATGGGCTCCATGTTCTGAATGGTGTTTGAATTGTAAGTTTTTACTGTATTTTAATTTTTGTTTATAGTTCTTAATTATTATGTTTTTCCTCATAGAAATGAAATAATTGTATTCTTTTTGAGTGAAATAAATTTTCTTAAACCGTAAACCGTAAAACCCAACTAAGTGCTACGACGAAAACGGCAACTAAAAACGTAAGTATAAACAAGACATAGTAACAAAATAACATCGGTTTCGGTTTTCGTATAACCGGAGTCACACGTAATCTGTATGTTTTGTGCACTAATTATACCCTTTTATCACCCGCGGAACAACATTATTTAGTTTATTATTATTACGTATGACCGAAATCGATATTATTTTGTTACTAATGTCTTGTTTATATCTTTTTAGTTGGGTTTTAGTTTTTTGAATGTGTACAATACAATTATTTACTTACTTAATAACTGAGTGTCTTGTACACAGATAACATTCCTCACTTAGAACTTTAATATAGTACTTATACTCCGTCGGCGGGTACTTGTAGACGGGCCTACACTGTCCTCCCATAGCTATTAACACTGTAACTTGAAAACATTGTAAAAGGCCACTTTTTTTGTAAAAGAGTAACCGTGGAGTTTCTTGCTGGCTCTTCTTCATAGGAAACGACCAATTGGAACCGTGCACCTAGCTTGTGACGTTTCATATGTGCCCATAGGTTTATGTGAAATAAAATATTTTTATTTTGTTGGTTTAGGTAGTTAAATAAAGGTAAACAAAAAAACCACGTGACAAGAGAGCAGCCAAGTAACCGACTAAACGTAATATCTGTCACTTCAGTTGTCATGCTACGTCACAGTTGTGCTCTTCAATTTAGCAACGTTATAATACGTTGGCGTTTAGAGAACCTGTATTTTTGGGCTCTTCACAATAGACAGATTACAATATATTAAAGTATCATTAACAATCTAATTAAAATAATATGCTCCAAATAAATGATAAAGTTTAACATACTAAGACAAGAGCAAACTATCGTAAAAATCAAAAATACATTTAATTTGGAGTTATAACGTATTTTTAAACAAGAAAGTGTCATCTCCGTGTCAACCACAATCATTCACTCTATCTGCTGTGTTAACAACCACTGTACACAATCAGAAAAGTCACGGTTGTATTTTATAAATTGAAGCCGCAAAATTTCCGACTCCTAAGATACAGGTTTGCGCACCTAGTTTAGGAGCCCGGAAAGCTGACTATAATTTTAAACTTGGTAGTACAACTCTCTGTTTCCATATGCTATGTACTGTGTTGTTGTTTTGATGTACTAATAAACTTATATTATATTATCTATAAAAAATCTTTTTACTATTTGTTTACCATTGTTTAATTACCTAAACCAGTGGTTCTCAAACTTTTTTGGAGACGGAACCCTTTTCGAAAACGAAATATTTGACGGAGCCCTAAAGTAATCAAAAATGGTTTTATGTGTATTCTTCATTTTTACTTTTGTTGAAATATTTAGATTGATATTATGTTACTCAGGTACCAGAGTAAAATAAAATATAGTAGGTAGACACTCCTTTAGTATTATTTTTTTATTCTGACCAGTATTTTTGCGGAACCCCCACAGAGGCTTTGCGGAACCCTAGGGTTCCGCGGAACACACTTTGAGTATGGCTGACCTAAACCAATGGAGTATAGGTATGTGTCTGCCCCAGTAGAAACCGAAAATCTGCCGACCCCATTATTTTGTACGAAAATGAATTCGCATTTGTATTCATCAAGGTAGTAACAAGTGTCAAGAATATCTAATGATGAACGTAGAAAGTTGTGCTTGAAGTTTATGTGACCTAGGACACGTTGGCAGGTGATTACCTGAATTATTCAGATGTGCTAAGGTGATGTCATCATTTATAATCAACTCAGCCTAACACTGCGGGATTGACGACGAGAAGACTTGACGGAGTTTTCCAAACGCTGCCCAACCCAACTGGATCCTTCTGTCGGCTTCCTTCTCAAAGTTCAATCAAATCAAATCATTTATAATGGTTTGGGTGAAACAAATGAACAAACGAAGGGATAGCATGGATCAACATTGTACTTGGCTTTCTTTTAAGTAGGTGTAAAATTCTGTTGATCTCACTGGCTCATCATCACATCAAGTCTCCTCGTGAAGGCACTGCTTGTCAATCTTTTTCCGCTATTCGTGATGACTGACAGATGACATTAGTGACAGCTACCTCACTACTTATGTGTATGAGATAGTGTTTGCTTATCTATTAAATAGATACTAATTGGCAGTACGTATTACTGTGTTTATGTTAGCTTAGTCGCTCTTCAGCCTTCAACGTTTTGTGTTAATTAGATGTCTAATTGATTACAATTTACCCGCCTGCTTTAGAAGCACGGTTATCTTCTATTTTCAAAAGTATGATATTTGGAGTGAATTCTTTTTTTAAAAACTTTATATTAACTTGCTTCGTTCGTATGTGCTTCCGGTTACTCTCTTTGTCATCCATTTTTTTAACATACCAGCGGTCTACTCCGAAGCCCTAAACCGAAGTATCGGCCGAATGGCCGAATGCTTATTGTTTACCGGCAGATTATCCATATAACGAGACTTAAATCTGTTAGTATTCCAACTCCATGCCGTGATCAACAAATACCCAAAAAGAAGGAATAAAACCATTACAACACAGACCCAACACAACTCTTAAAGCAATATACTACAACAATAAGCGCAAACACTCTTCAAAGGGAAAAGTTACGACCCATATGAATGCACGCACACTTTGACACATGACCCAAATAAAACATAGTGACTTGCGAATACGGAACACACCCGCAAACCCACATACGTACGTACATACATAACTTATTACTTCTGTTTCAATCTGCACCTCGCATTCCCCATGAAAAACCAGCATAAATCTTGACAGACGGCGAAAATCTGAACAAAATTTTGAATGTACTGAATTTGACATTTAGTTGACATTTGTCTTGACAAGCAGCGCCACCCCACTCGTTCAACTTATATTGGTCTCTGGTCTTATCACTAAAACACACACAGATTGTTTATACGTTTAAGTTTAGTAAATTTAAACAAGCATTCGTGATAGGCGTTAGCAACTCAACCGACAACTTCTTAATTTAAGCGGTTGACACTTTAGCAAACTTGGTAAAACATTTAGTGTTTTCACTGCAATCAAAATGAAACTCTAGCTTGCTGTAGTTAAGGTTCTGCTTAACTTGTGTGTGTGTACATGTGTTACAATTAGAACGGAACTGGTTCACTACATAAGATTCTCGTGCCCTGCTTTTTTACGGTTGACATGATGTAACCGGTGTTAATTGTGTTTGTTATGAGTCGTTATAGTTACGTTTATTCTAAATTGGTACCGTGTGTGCACAGGAAAAAAGATATGTATAAAAGTAAAAGAATGGAAGTCAATGAAAACTAAAGCTCATGAATCTATTCTCTACTTGTTGACAGATTTTTGATTTTTTCATCAGTAGTTCTATAGAGGTATGAGGAACAGGGTGTTAAGTTCACTCATCCTCCAGAGAAAGGGGAGGATCCTCCGAATATGTCACCGTATAATTGTGTGGTGCATTTTATGAGGATGGTAAACTGTAGCGGCATCTACATCGCCGCATGTGAAATACGCGCATCACACTGACTTAACGCAAAATCCTGCATCGCACAAGCAAAGTTTACCGCGCGACTAGCATTTATTCAACGTCCCGACAGTAGCCCACCAGACATTACACCCGTCTGTTTGGAGGATCCTTCCTTTTCTGTAGAGGATGAGTGAATTTTACACCCTCTTATAAATACCACTATAATGTTTCTCTAGCGTTATCTCACTCAAGTCCTACATAATTGTGGGTGATATAACTTTTCATATAAATACCGCATAACATAGGTATACAATCCGTGTAATGGATTGTCCAAGATAGTGCTGCCTGTCACAAAAGCCCTAGACGTAGAATCAGATGCAGGAATTAAAGATACAATGAAAAAACCGGCCAAATGCGTGTCGGACCACGCACAATGAAGGGTTCCGTAGTTAGGATGAATTTATCCCAAAATCAAACTCAACATTGTAGTTGAAAAACATGCTCTCCCATACATCGATATACGTTACGGTCAATTCTTCAACTGCAAATTTAAGTTTGTGGACTATTACTCGTTAACGGAAAACTATCACAGCTAAGTAGGGTTTACTAAACCCTACTTAGCTGTGATAGTTTTCCTTTTAATTTCGTTATATACAGGGTGACTGGAAAATAGTGGCGGAGCCGTTAAGGGGAGGTAGTCTAGGGTTATTCCGACAGATATCACTATGAGACCTACCGTCCTTACTTAATCCTTTCCAAGATATTCCTACTTAAAGAGTGTAACCCAAAAATTCGTACAAAAAATTTTCAAATAGTAATAAATCCTAAAAAAAGAGTGATTTTGGCCTACTTTTTTTTGTTTTGCAACAAAGATATTCTAAATAAGTAATATTAATTGTTAAATTTCCGCAACTGTCATTATTTTATGCAAAAACTGCTGAACAAAAACGGAAAATGTAAAAAAAATACTTTGATGGCTGATAAAACATCAATTTTCTTTAAAAAAAAAGGGTTAAGTAAGGACGGTAGATCTCATAGTGATATCTGTCGGAATAACCGTAGACTACCTCCCTCTATATTCCAGTCACCCTGTATACTACTGCCATGATTTTTTTCACATATCCAAAACCAACCATTTAGCTGGCAGGGTGGGGGGGGGGGAGACACTTGACTCTAACAAAAAATAGCACTTTAAAGCTTAATATTACGCAAATGGATCTCAGAATTGAAAAATGGCTTTCACAGACCCACAATATTTTTAAACGGCCTATCCAACGATACCCCACACCATGTATTAGATGAGAAAAAAAATATCATCCCCGCTTTACGTGCAAGGGAGGTACCCTAAAAAAAAATGTTTTTCATAGTTTTATTATACGACTTTTTCGGCGTAATGAATATGTACTCCTTTGCTAAATTACAGCTTTCTAAGAATAAGCGTCTCCGAGCTAAGCCGAGGACAGACGGACGGACGGACAGACAGACAGACAGACAGACGGACATGGCGAAACTATAAGGGTTCCTTGTTTACTACGGAACCCTAAAAAGGCGTATAATTCTTTATGTTTTTGTCAATATGTACCTGCCGACTTTCGGTTTTATTGGTTTTATTCAAACTATTACATTTACAGTTGGGAAAAGGTTTCCCTTATAGCCTTCCACACCTTTCTTTGTGTTGATATTTCTAGCCAATAGACTTGCTTAGAAACTCCTCCTCCTCCGCGTCTCTGTGAAACTATTTTATCGTCTTTAAAGTTTACATTCGTGCTGATATACATATATACACTCCTATCTTTACACTAAGTAGAGCAGTAACCAATTTTCCAAATGATAAACAAAGAAAACACAAAGTCGAGCTGCTTATCGTCAGTCACGTTACGTTGAACTCAGTAGGGCCTGCTAAGTAATTACATGTAGCCTTTTTTTTTTTTGGGTGGGAAATTATCAAATAACTTCTCCCGCTATCGGCGGAGCGGGAGGGCGTGTCAGACTTTTACTGACTAAAACCCACCCGTGTTCCTTCCGTTGCCTGTGTGCCAGGGCCACGATATCACTTTCGGACAAACTCGCAACCCTGGCAGGCATTGGTCCTACTGGACCCCGTCAGTTGGTGCTGACATCTCTTTGAGGCGCGCGTGGAACACAACGTGCCGTCGACCCGGGCCTGGTCCTTATCGGACGGCGAGCTACCCATCACTCACCGTCCGCAGGCCCGCGCCTACGGTGGCCGGAAATCGGCGACTCTCGACCCCCGGGGCGTCTCCTGCGGCGACTAAGGGCGCGAGGGCGCGAATCTTGCCTCACCCTCACGCGTTCCGCCTCCTCCTTCGCGAGCATTACTGCTTCGCAGAAGGAGGTGACGGCCTCCCATGCACTCTCGCTCCGAACCATGGCCTGAACCAGGCCCGGACGCGAGAGATCGCCGCCGCCGATCGCCTCCGTGAGGACACGGCGGTGCTCTGCCCAAGCCGGGCAGACCTCCACCGTATGATCCACCGTGTCCTCCGGGCGCTCCACACAGTGGTGACAACCGGGCGTTTCCTCCCGCTTTATCCTGAACAGGAACCTCCCGAAACAACCGTGTCCGGTGAGGACCTGTGTCAGGCGGAAGGTGAGGATGCCGTGGCGCCTCTCTAGCCACTCCTCAAAGAGGGGAATTATCGCCACAATTGTGGCGTGCCCAGCGCTGGGTTGCGACAATCGCACTCTCCATGTCGCCATGAGGTCCCGCCGGAGCTCTGTCCGCTGTGCCGTGATTTCTCGCGGCAGCGGAATTTCACCCCGGCGTTTCGCCTCCTCGCGCCACTCCCAGATGTGCGCGAGGACTTTTGCCTCCAGATCCCATGGCAGCAGTCTGGCAAGGAGGCTCGCCGCCTCACGGGAGACCGTGCGGTAACCCCGTACCAGCCTGAATTACATGTAGCCTGTAGGTATAATGTTGAAGTATTTTCATGTGAAGTTTTAGCCGCATCTGGGTTAATAGCGCGCAACCAGCTGCTATTTTTAACTTTATCCTCACGGTTTTGTGGTTTTGAAGATATTATTTTTAATCCGTAATTTAAGCAATACATCAATGCCAAAACCTGGCTGGCTGGATTTTCAAGGCATCAGATATAGAGGTTTGGTGCAAAAGGGAGGAGGTTTTTACTCGTGAAAAGGGATCAATATTAAATTGCTCAGATAGTGAACCATTATAATTTTAATTGTAAAAATATAAATTAATAGAAATTGAAAATTAAATTAAATATTAATTGCATGAATATGATATTAATTTTTAATAAGGAATAAATAAAGGCTATAAAAATAATGATAATGCTAACATCCCCCCCCCCCTCCCCCGAACCCCTAACGAGAGCCTCGATTGACATCTCTCGAGGCTTTCGTTAGGTGGTTGGATCATGGGCACGCCACAATTGTGGCGATAAGTCCCCTCTTTGAGGAGTGGCTGGAGAGGCGCCACGGCGTCCTCACCTTCCGCCTGACGCAGGTCCTCACCGGACATGGATGTTTCGGGAGGTTCCTGTTTAGGGTTAAGCGGGAGGAAACGCCCGGGTGTCACCACTGTGTGGATCGCCCGGAGGACACGGTGGAGCATACGGTGGAGGTCTGCCCAGCTTGGGCGGAGCACCGCCGTGTCCTCACGGAGGCGATCGGCGGCGGCGATCTCTCGCGTCCGGCCCTGGTTCAGGCCATGGTTCGGAGCGAGAGTGCATGGGCGGCCGTCACCTCCTTCTGCGAAGCAGTTATGCTAGCGAAGGAGGAGGAGGAACGCGTGAGGGTGAGACAAGGTTCGCGCCCTCGCGCCCCTAGTCGCCGCAGGAGACGCCGCGGGCGTCGGGAGTCTCAAGCCGATTTCCGGCCACCGTAGGCGCGGGCCTGCGGACGGTGAGCGATGGGTAGCTCGCCGTCCGATAAGGACCAGGCCCGGGTCGACGGCGTGTTGTGTTCCACGCGCGCCTCAAAGAGATGTCAGCACAAACTGACGGGGTCCGTTAGGACCAATGCCTGCCAGGGTTGCGAGTTTGTCCGAAAGGGATATCGTGGCCGTGGCACACAGGCAACGGAAGGAACACGGGTGGGTTTTAGTCAGTAAAAGTCTGACACTCCCTCCCGCTCCGCCCAGAGCGGGAGAAGTTATTTGATGATTTCCCACCCAAAAAAAAAAAAAAAAAGGTGGTTGGATCAAGGGCCTGATTTAGAAGGCAGTAATCCTCTGTCCTCTCCATCCAGGGTGGATGGAGAGGATTACTGCCTTCTCACGATACCGGCGGACCACATTTTTTTTTATTTTTAAATGTTTTTTTGATATGTGCGTTTTTCCTCTCGCTTTCATTGTGAGTGATTTCGTGAAAAGGGACCATGTGTGTAAAGTGTGTAACAGGAAGTGAAAGCTTGAGCATGGAATAAGTAAGTACTTTTAAAAAGCATGGAATTAGTAAGTACTTTATAATAGCATGGAATTAGTGTACTCATCGAATTAGTAGGTACTAAATAGATTGTAAGTGGGAGGGGGTTGAATTTCGACCGGGGTGGGCGACTACTAGGAATGAATAATTATTTGAATAAATATTTCAGTATTTAGCTTTCTAAATTTTGAGGTTAATTTCTGTCACTGCTCAGTAAATGCGACTACTGTAAGGCTTGCTCGAGTTTTTAAAATGTTTTTTGTTTTTAATATTGAATAATTATGAAAATAAATAAACGAAAATAATAATGCAAAATCAAGAAAGAAGTGCACAATAATAGTATAGGAAAAATAAATAGTATATGAAAAATAAATAGTATAGGAAATCTTAACAAGATTTTATTTATTTGGTTAAAACGTGCACGACATAACAGACCCAGATCCAAGTTAAATTTCAATAAAAACAGATATATTTACAATAAGGAAGGAATAACAGTAGGAATAACTAAAAAACAGGTAAAACTAACAAATAGCAATCAAATCATAATGGCACAAAAAGAAAAAAATACATCTTTTTTCCATCATCTCATATAATCTCGATCATGCATGACATACATACGTCATTCCATCTCGCGGCAAACAAATCACACCCCTTTGTCGATGCTAATAGAGGATTCAGCAATGCGAGCGCGCGAACCAAGGGCGAGTTAAGGCTCAAGCAGACCGGCGCGACTGTCACGCCTGCCCGTACGAGACTTTAGAATACGAAAATGTGCGTGCCGACGGAACCGAAAGATAGTCACTTTCCTGCTTCAAAGTGTTGTAGGTATCTACAGATTTTTGTGTTTAGCAGAATAACAGTCTAGAAGCTCTACGGTTATTCAGGCGAACCTTAATATAATGTTCCTGTAAGTCAGTGATCCAATTCTGTTTTTCGCCTCCTTTATACGTATTTGAAAAGATAGAGGCGGTTTTTTTTGCGAGAAGGAGACCTGGATGAAGATTAGCATTAAAAGAATCTGTAGCAGTAGCGAAGCTACAACTTCCAATTGAGGGAAGCCGAAGAAAAAGTTGTTAAGTGCTCATAAACACAAGTTATCATCTAAATTTATTACCTCAAAAATGATTTAATTTTTGAGGTAATAAATTTCTAAGTTTAACGCCATCTATGGCCAAGTAGTAGAACCAAAGAGACGCTATTACTACACAAACAAAAATATCAATTTTTTACAGAAATAAAACTATAATAGATATTATCGAATAAGATGGATGGACTGTGTGAAAGATGATATGGCTACCGAGATGACGACTAATAGAGAAGTATGGAAGAAAGAGACATGTTGCGCCGATCATAAATAAATTGGGATAAGGGCAGGAGAATGATGATGAGGTATTATCGATTATAGTTTTATTTCTGAAAAACAGTCTATTACAATTATGTTCTAAAATTATGTTAGAACGAATAAAATGCGAGGAACGGGTGAAAACAAAACACGTGAATTTATGTGTCAAAAAATCAACACAACTAATCGACGAAATGGAATATTACTAATTCTATCTGGCTCTCTATTCATATCAAAATGACAACGTTTTAAACACAAACTCACGCAAATCAAAATATTATCACTGAATGGCAAAACACACGCCAAAACAAATTTCGGCTGTAATAGGTACCTACTACTCGTATAGATTTTAAAATGATGTTGAGATTGTAACTATCTAATCAAATGCAAAAGGAAACAATAAAAGTAAATTTATCTGTCAAAATTCGACTCAATAAAATATTTGCAAATCTACGAAATTCAACAACTCCTCATTTTATCTCGTTCTCGCCTACGCATTTTCTCTTTCGCTCCCGGTAATAACTCGCTCGAGAACGGCTTACCTCACACCGTAACTAGCGGTGTTTGGGAACCCCCGATTGCTACCGAAATGTGCCCGAAGTAGCGTGGTCAGAACTACGATTAATACTGTATTCTGACACACCACGTGCGGCTTATTGGCGCTAGTGTCGGAATAAGACAAAAAATGTAAACTGCGTTCGCGATTTAGGATAGACTAAAGTTACGCGTTGTTGTAATGTTTTTTATCTTATGATGTATTAAATACTTGAATTGTGACTTTTTATGTAGTACCATATTATTTGGTAATAGTAAACTCAAGTAGAGTCGTTGTTCCGAAGGGAAGCCGGTAGGAATGGGGTGGCATGAAGCCGTCGCCCCTGATCTGTAGGTACCTAATTTTCTTTGTGGAAAGCTCTTGACGATCACTAAGAGATTATAATATCTTCTGAAATTTAGTTTTAGAATACAATCGTATTAGTACCTAAGTGATTTGTAGGTCGTGGTTTTGAACCCAGACAGGCGTTTAATTTACTTCAACACCCCTGCTCTCAATACTCTGAAGGAAAACATCGTGAGGACACCGATATGTCCTAGAACCAAAAAATTCGAAGACATGTGACATTTACCAACCCGCAATGGGCCCGCGCGGTGGATTACGAATTTACGACCCACTCCCTCTCACCGAGAGGCCTGTGTGCAGTGGGCACATTAAGAGCGGCCAACCCGACATACTTTTCATACAAGCGCTCGTACGTGATTATTGCGTTGTAACACATCTTTCTTTGATATTTTTGAAGCAATAGGTATCTTGTGCACATATCTAGGTTTCTATGCAAGCTAAAAATATTTTTTTTGTAAAACAAATTCAGTATAAGCCTCCAAAAATAAATCTGCTTTTTGCACAAATTTTACCTGAACTTTGGCCATTCATACTGTACTCATAAATTGTAAATGTTAAGAACACATTACGATAGAAATCTTGCAAATATAATGGATATTCTAAATGACCAACATTTATTTCACAAACTGGTAAGGCTTACTCAAAAACACGTATTTCCTGGAACAATTTTTATGAAAATTCCGCACATTATTTTTCGTTCAATGTTATCGCGTTCTCACTCGTTCTCGTTTGTTAATAGTTTTCATTTGCGCTGGATGAAACAACAAACTTTTCGACCATGCTCGCTTTGATGATAGACGGACCGGGAAGGGCCCTCTTAAAGGCTGATTATACTAACTAAAAATAAGCATGTGAAAAAAAGTGATTTACTAATATCATGAGCACGAAGTAACACCTAAACTAGTAGACAAGTAGTAGCTGCCCATGTTTGAAAAAGCAAACGGAATAATTGAAACCGGTATTACAATATGTTATTTGTTAAATGTCGTCTGCAATGGTGCAGAGAGTAACTAGTATTGTGTTAGCTAAGAGCTTATAGGTCCCTGAACTTTTATGAACTTATCACCTTCTTGAACATATTAGCGTGTTATACAGGGTGGCCGGAGAATGACGTCTAAAGGTAAAAATGTCTTTATTGCGGTGCATTCGAATCTCCCCATGTATGTTCCGCGATTATTAGCAGGAGAGATATTAAAAAAAAAATGATTTTTGTGATAATTTTCACCTGACACCGCTTTTGATTTTTTTTTCTCTTTATACTGAATGTTTGTGGATGTTTTTTTTTTGTTATAATTCATCACCATAGTGTCAAGTGCCACCTTCTTTGTGGTTTAGTAAGTAGATTTATTTGTCACAGAAACACGTGCATACAACAAAAAAAGATCTATAATCACGAGCACAGAATTGACTTTGGTAACTTTTTTCGACAGGCGTTGCCTTACGTTACGTTCATCCCAGGTGCGTTTAGTAGCCCACACGCCAGTGGTAACGAAAACAGTATAAGCTGGTCTCTCATTCTATTGAAATCCGTACTACGTTAAACCAGCTCGAGGTCAAAGAGTGCGGTCGACTGTACTTACTCTTTTCGGACCAAAGTTAACCTTGGTACCCCTTTCCACAGGTTTTCCTAACTCTCAGGGCCAGGGGTAATTTTTATAAACCCTCATTGTTTTCTCGGATTTTTTAATAAAATGGCACAAATATTTACAATGATACAAAATCTAGTTATCTACAATAATATTATGTAAACTGTCGACCTTAGGTAAGGTGACAATATATATATATTTACCGTTAAGCTAACCATTTACGTATACATTCCTTTATGAGAGTTTATGTAATCTAAGTAAAGGTTCCCTGTACCTTTTGTTTATTCGCCTCCCCAAGGCGAATTGTCCCGTCATTCCAAAGACAAAACTTGACGCACCCTTCCCTTGCTTCTAAAAATAGATTGTTTACGTTATTTATTCCTAGAAACATTCGTTATATGACTTTCTTTCAAAGTATTTTATAGGCTTCCAGGGTTTGCACAACGTGATGTCTCATTATTTTAATCACGAGGCTTGTTACTCCTATTGCTGAGGATAAAAAAACGAGCGAGCCGTACTGTACAGTAGTCGCATATGATGTGTAACATCTGACATCTCACCTTGGTAATAAGCAACTGAGCAGCGACAGAAATTAACCTCAACATATCAAAAATCTAAATACTGAAATATTTATTCGCATAATTATTCATTACTAGGGTCGCCCACTGGTCGAAATTCACCCCCTCTACTTATAATCTATACAGTACTTACTAATTCCATGAGTACACTAATTCCATGTTGTCAATCAAAGTACCATCGACACGAAAATAAAAACCGGTCAATACCGAGTCGGACTCGCGCACCGAGGGTTCCGTACGTATATATGATGTGAATTATTTCTGAAAAACTGTGTTATTTAGAGACATCGTTTTATTTTTCCTGTAATCTTTACATAAACTTCTATCACATAGAATAATTTCAGATTTTTCTCTATGCAAACTTCGGAGATAAGGGGGGGAGACGGTATTTTTTTTTTTACATTTTTCATCAAAAGTCGAAAACTGTGATGCCTAAAAACAATGTTTGAGAATGTGCAAACAGCGCTTATGATACCCCACATGCCCTAGAGACTCCATTCGAATTTTTACGACCCCCTTTCAGGCCCTGTTGCGAAAAAGATATATTTTTTTGAATTTCTTTCTCTTTTGTAAAATAGTTGGGTAAACGTCATCTAAAACTATTCCAAATTTCAAGTTGATAGCATTAGCAGTTTTTGAGATATCCAGCTGTGACTAGAGAATACAATCCCGGGATCCCGAATCTCGGGATCCCGAGATCCCGACCGTTTTCTGGCCCCGAAAATCCCAGGACTGTACTTGGCTAATCTCGGGATTTTCGGGATTGCCACAAACAAGTCTAGTTTGTATTCCGTAGTCCGTTGCGCCTTGAAAATAACCTTGCCTAGATTATTTTAATACATTACGACAAAAAGCAACTCCTACAATACGTAGGTACCCACTATTTACTACACAGGTACAGTCCTAATAATATGTTTGTCGTAGAACTTAGAAGGGATTTCCCCACTCGGAATACTTTAATACAATACTCTTAAGGTAATTCCCCAACGAACCAACAGGGGAATCACCAGATCATCTCATATCATAATATTGTTGCGGGTATTTCCCGTCGGTCGGGGATTCCCTGTACGAAAGTATAAATATGCAAATCAGGTTTTATTTTTTTCATCTATTGTTCTGTCAGTGACGGGTTACGTAGGCTACATCAGTGACGACGGGTTACGTAGGCTACGTCATTAAAATTTAAAAGTCAATTATCTGAAATTAAGTATTTCAAATGGCGGGAGACTTTGTTAGACCTACTTTGACCCTATCTTTGTCATCGCCACCTGATATTGCAAAATCTTATACATGTATAAAAAACTGCTTATTCATATCTCCACATTGCTTATTAGGTTAGTACTAAAAGAAACTTAACCAACCATTCCTGGTTCTATAGGCTTAGCATGAGAACCGTAGAGAAGTGTTTTAAAGTAGATAAAAATTACGCTTCTGTGTAGACAGCTGACAGTTTTCTACGACGAAAGATAGACAAGCGATTTCTATTCTACAATAGAGTAGAAATAGAAAGCATCATGCTAAGCCTGCTTTTAGAGTTTTAATTTTGTGTAATAAATGAAAATCACCAATCTTTCAAAGAGCATGGGAGATGGGCTTCAAGTTAATCTTTGAGGATAATTGATGAAATTATTGTTGCTCTGCTATTATTACTAATATTCAGTTTGAAAAGCCTTATCAAATCCCCCTTAAAGTTTAAACTTTAAGTTAGCAATTACCCATATTTATGGGTCTTGAGATACTTAGCTCAAGATACCATCTTGAGATACTTAGCTCAAGACACCATCTTGAGATACTTAGCTCAAGATACCATCTTGAGATACTTAGCTCAAGATGCAATTTATTATTTTATGCCTAGTATCTTGAGATAATGCTTGTGAAGCATTGATGTCCCAATCACCCGTACAAAGGTAATGGGTAAAACTATGACATTAGAAGGTCACTAGGCAACTTAGAGAGATTAGATAATAACTTATTGAAGACTTACTGGACTTACTTATTGTGTGGAGTCTTGACTGGGACCAACAGGCCATTGCATTATAAACATCACTGATCATAAATGCTGTAGAGCTCCAGACCGTAATCATGTAAAATACATGGAGTTGGTGCCGATATTAACTATTTGCTGTCAATCAATTACCCATATTTATGGGTCTTGAGAAACCAAGACACCATCTTGAGATACTTCTCTCAAGACACCGTCTTGAGATACTTAGCTCAAGACACCATCTTGAGATACTTAACTCAAGATACCATTTATTATTTTATGCCTAGGATTGGGACATCAATGCTTCACAAGCATTATCTCAAGCTACCTTGAGATACCTTGGGTATCTTGAGATAATCACCCGTACAAAGGTAATGGGTAAAACTGTGACATTAGAAGGTCACTAGGCAACTTGGAGAGATTAGATAATAACTTATTGAAGATTTACTGGACTTACTCATTGTCTGGAGTTAAGACCAACAGGCCATTGCATTATAAACATCACTGATCATAAATGCTGTAGAGCTCCAGACCATAATCATGTAAGAATGTATGGAGTACGTGCCGATATTAACTATTTGCTAATTACCCATATTTATGGGTCTTGGGATACTTAGCTCAAGATACCATCTTGAGATACTTAGCTCAAGACACCATCTTGAGATACTTAGCTCAAGACACCATCTTGAGATACTTAGCTCAAGACACCGTCTTGAGATACTTAACTCAAGATACCATTTATTATTTTATGCCTAGTATCTTGAGATAATGCTTGTGAAGCATTGATGTCCCAATCACCCGTACAAAGGTAATGGGTAAAACTGTGACATTAGAAGGTCACTAGGCAACTTAGAGAGATTAGATAATAACTTATTGAAGACTTACTGGACTTACTTATTGTCTGGAGTCTTAACTGGGACCAACAGGTCATTGCATTATAAACATCACTGATCATAAATGCTGTAGAGCTCCAGACCATAATCATGTAAAATATATGGAGTAGGTGCCGATATTAACTATTTGCTGTCAATCAATTACCCATATTTATGGGTCTCCCTTGTTTGACCGAAAGGAATTTGACAAATTTTCACTTCCCAAAAAAATTCTCGCATAATTTCATTTGCCAAATTATTACTTAGCAAAAAATCTATTCACCAAAAATTGTGACGCAAACCTAATGTTTGATAAATGAACGTTTAAACTATAACTTGTTTACCAACGAGCACTTTTAACATTTTTTATTTAGTCAAATATTTCAGTTGGAATAACAGTTTTTACGCAAAATCAAATAATAATATAAATAAGTAATTAACCTAATCTAAACGTTTATTGTCTGAAGATTGTTTGCTGTAATAAATCATTTGATTAAAGACCAAATGCCATAATGACATTATACTTGGTAATATTTTGCCAAGTAAAAATTTGACCAAATGAAAATATGCGTACTAAAATCATTCGAAATATTGCAATGGTATAAAAAAGGTTGCTAAAATTTGTTTCGGTAATGAAAATTTGGCAAAATCTTTTCGGCAAAACGGCAGGATCCCCATATTTATGGGTCTTGAGATACTTAGCTCTTGAGCTAAGTATCTCAAAGTGTCTTGACACCATCTTGAGATACTTAGCTCAAGACACCGTCTTGAGATACTTAGCTCAAGATACCATCTTGAGATACTTAGCTCAAGACACCGTCTTGAGATACTTAGCTCAAGACACCGTCTTGAGATACTTAGCTCAAGACACCGTCTTGAGATACTTAGCTCAAGACACCGTCTTGAGATACTTAGCTCAAGACACCGTCTTGAGATACTTAGCTCAAGACACCGTCTTGAGATACTTAGCTCAAGACACCGTCTTGAGATACTTAACTCAAGATACCATTTATTATTTTATGCCTAGTATCTTGAGATAATGCTTGTGAGGCATTGATGTCCCAATCACCCGTACAAAGGTAATGGGTAAAACTGTGACATTAGAAGGTCACTAGGCAACTTTTGGCTTTTTTCGGCAAAACGGCAGGATCCCCATATTTATGGGTCTTGAGATACTTAGCTCAAGACACCATCTTGAGATACTTAGCTCAAGACACCGTCTTGAGATACTTAGCTCAAGACACCATCTTGAGATACTTAGCTCAAGACACCATCTTGAGATACTTAGCTCAAGACACCGTCTTGAGATACTTAGCTCAAGATACCATCTTGAGATACTTAGCTCAAGACACCGTCTTGAGATACTTAGCTCAAGACACCGTCTTGAGATACTTAGCTCAAGACACCATCTTGAGATACTTAGCTCAAGACACCGTCTTGAGATACTTAGCTCAAGACACCGTCTTGAGATACTTAGCTCAAGACACCGTCTTGAGATACTTAACTCATGATACCATTTATTATTTTATGCCTAGTATCTTGAGATAATGCTTGTGAGGCATTGATGTCCCAATCACCCGTACAAAGGTAATGGGTAAAACTGTGACATTAGAAGGTCACTAGGCAACTTTAGATAATAACTTATTGAAGACTTACTGGACTTACTTATTGTCTGGAGTCTTGACTGGGACCAACAGGCCATTGCATTATATAATACAAAAGTAATATACTGTGTACTGTAGGTAATTATATTATATATGTACAATGATATCCACGAACTCCTCCATTTTCGAACAGGCTCATTTCACGTCTAATACTATTTGCCAACCCCAATTCATTTTGAAATCTGGGGATTTCATACTCTTGTTAATTTCCAGCTCTAAGTTTTCCTTTAATGTCAATTGGGGTTGGGAGGTCTTAGCTCAAGACACCGTCTTGAGATACTTAGCTCAAGATACCATCTTGAGATACTTAGCTCAAGACACCGTCTTGAGATACTTAGCTCAAGACACCGTCTTGAGATACTTAGCTCAAGACACCGTCTTGAGATACTTAGCTCAAGACACCATCTTGAGATACTTAGCTCAAGACACCGTCTTGAGATACTTAGCTCAAGACACCGTCTTGAGATACTTAACTCAAGATACCATTTATTATTTTATGCCTAGTATCTTGAGATAATGCTTGTGAAGCATTGATGTCCCAATCACCCGTACAAAGGTAATGGGTAAAACTGTGACATTAGAAGGTCACTAGGCAACTTTAGATAATAACTTATTGAAGACTTACTGGACTTACTTATTGTCTGGAGTCTTGACTGGGACCAACAGGCCATTGCATTATATAATACAAAAGTAACAGTACTGTGTACTGTAGGTAATTATATTATATATGTACAATGATATCCACGAACTTCTCCATTTTCGAACAGGCTCATTTCACGTCTAATACTATTTGCCAACCCTAATTCATTTTGTACTTGTACTTCAGGATCTGGGGATTTCATACTCTTGTTAATTTCCAGCTCTAACTTTTCCTTTAATGTGAATTGGGGTTGGGAGGTCTTAGCTCAAGACACCGTCTTGAGATACTTAGCTCAAGACACCGTCTTGAGGTACTTAGCTCAAGACACCGTCTTGAGATGCTTAGCTCAAGACACCGTCTTGAGATACTTAGCTCAAGACACCATCTTGAGATACTTAACTCAAGATACCATTTATTATTTTATGCCTAGTATCTTGAGATAATGCTTGTGAAGCATTGATGTCCCAATCACCCGTACAAAGGTAATGGGTAAAACTATGACATTAGAAGGTCAGTAGGCAACTTAGAGAGATTAGATAATAACTTATTGAAGACTTACTGGACTTACTTATTGTCTGGAGTCTTGACTGGGACCAACAGGCCATTGCATTATAAACATCACTGATCATAAATGCTGTAGAGCTCCAGACCGTAATCATGTAAAATATATGGAGTAGGTGCCGATATTAACTATTTGCTGTCAATCCACCCATATTTATGGGTCTTGAGTAGAGAATACAATCCCGGGATCCCGAATCTTGGGATCCCGATTCTAAATAGTTATTTTGTGCTGTTTTTTAATTTCTTGCAAAAGTATAGTATTTTTTGGTTTGTGTTTTTTCTTTTCTTATTATTATTCTGATTTGTGTTGTGCAAAGACATTAAAGACATTTTTTTTAATTACTCGTGTTTTTTTTATTTTAGCCCAATTAGAAACCACATAGTCTAATCCCAGGATAAGCCCGGGATCCCGGGAAAAGGCTTCAAAAATCCCGTAAGCCCGGGTTTGAAAAACATGCTCGGGATTGTATTCTCTAGCTGTGACAGACAGACAGACTTAGTCTCACCATAAGGGTTCCTTTTTACCATTTTGGTTCGGAACCCTAAAAGAAAACCAACTCAGTAGGTGTGCCATTCTTTGTGATGGAACATAGTAATTTATTAGTGAATGTTATATATCCTAGTATTATGCGTACACAAACATATCATGTAACACTGCAATAAGGCAACATTTACACTATTATTAGCCACTGATACGCAACCACGATGCTTGAAATAATTGTATGACGTAACGTCTGAATAATGGCAGTGATACACGATAAGGACCTACTTATGCAAACAGGAACCAATCCACACACATGCTAAAATCGAGATAAGTATACAGAAAGCTTTCAAAATGCACCTTTTATCGACCCTGTAAAGATCAAAATGATCTGACAATTTTGACAGAATAAAACATTTCTATGACAAGGTTATCAATCCACATACCAACAGTTATTCAATAAACTAACGAGATCCATGCCCCATGGTAACCCGACAATCTAGAAAATCATTGAAATAGTTTTCTTTCATAAAGACCCATAGCAAATGGTTCCTTGTAAAATATTTTCTTTAATAAATTATCTAGAACCATGCGGGTTGATTCTTGTTTGCATATTAAAAATAGCATTAATACTATATTTTTACAAAGACTCACATTTCTAGGTTCCTTGTTGATATAACTCTAGTTACAACATCTAACAAGTCATGTCCTTTGAATCTTTGTTGTTAAATGAACTTCTTGATAAAATTATTTACTGAATTCAGTGATACCTACGTGCATTATTGTAATTCACTAGTTTTTCTGGATTCAATTATTTTTTCCTAAAATAGATACATTTTGTGTGGTAGCTTTGTTTTACTATGATAATGGCAACTTTCTAAACTGAACAGTAGGTAAGTAAAACTGACAATGGCAACACTGCGTCAAAAAACAGAAACGTTCGGGTCGTTGTGTGATTATGGACCTACTTATGCAAAACAGAATCAACCCACACAATGACAGTTTTTGGAGATAAAGCCGTTTTTGTCAAAATTGTGGGTACAATGAAATTGTTTGTTATTTTGAATAAAGTTTATTTAGAATATTGAACAAAACAATTTTTTCTATGTATACAAATATAATATTGATGAAAATCATTCATATTTTTAATAGTAAAACAAAAAAAAACTCATTGGTTCCTTTTTGCAAAACTATCTGTGTGTGGATTGGTTCCTTGTTAATTTATTACCATGCTATAAGTTCTGGGTTTCCAACGAGCGAGTCTTTCGGAATTAGGTACAGCATGCTTTTTAAATCCTGCAATTTAGCGTCCAAAAAAAAAAAAAGGGACCGGTTTCCTTAATGGCCACAGTGGCTCCATTATTTCTTTTGTTACCAAATACTGTCTTCCACGAACATTTTTTTTTTATATCCACTGCCTTAAAATCTTCATTTAAATTAGTTTTCATGTAAATTTTGAACATTTCATCCTTTTTAATCAATATTTCTTTAGTACTGAGCCATGAAACTTTCTCTCCATCTATCGTTTTCTTTCTATAATATTAATTATATTTTTTTCTAACTTTAACGATGACAAGAAATCATTTTTCATCTTGTGTACATGCATTGGTTTGATTTTTTACAGGTTTTCATAATCTGTATGTAATCGTCCGGTGTATAGAGCCTCTGTTGACGTTTTAAGGAATATTATATCTTCCCAAAATCTGTGTCATTTGTGAGGAAGCTATGCCCCGATTCAAGGAATCTTAAATTAATTCGGTCTAAAGTTGGATGTTCATTCAACATGGCTTTGAGCATTAATGTTAATTTTATATTGCAGTTCTGGCCACCACACGAATCGCTCCATAAAATCAGACGTTTCAAGTTACCGTCAAGCCTTTCTGTGATATGTTTGATGAGACAGGACCCCACTTCTTGAGCACCTCTGCCAGCTTCTCCTTCTACCCACACATTGCAGTGAGCTTCATCTTTGCTCCCAGTATGTATACCTAAATTGTATACCCAGAGTTGTCTTTTGTAAAAGACGATGTTTGTGGGTATACGCGGCAAAGGCAACGTTTTTTCGAGATCAAATGTTAGGGTTTCAATAGAGGAACCATCTTTAGCCAGCTGCATGTCAGTTCTCAATTGGTTTTATAGACATTTTGCGATTTCTTGATGCGCTACCCGCTTCTGTTCAATGTCGGCTTTATTTTGTTCCGACGACACGTGCAGTATTTGACTTTCAAAAAAGTCACACTTATTACACGTATCTTTTTTAAGAGGCTTAGTACGCAGATTAAACTTCAAACTTTATATATATATATATATTCGTTCTATTTTTCAGTAAAATGATTAAATAAATATGAGATTCTTTATTTTTACTGTAGAACTAATAGCATGGTAATAAATTAACAAGGAACCAATCCACACACAGATAGTTTTGCAAAAAGGAACCAATGAGTTTTTTTGTTTAAAAGTTAAAAATATGAATGATTTTCATCAATATTATATTTGTATACATAGAATAAATTGTTTTGTTCAATATTCTAAATAAACTTTATTCAAAATAACAAACAATGTCATTGTACCCACAATTTTGACAAAAACGGCTTTATCTCAAAACTATCATTGTGTGGGTTGATTCTGTTTTGCATAAGTAGGTCCTGAGTGATATTAGAACCAGTGTCATCGGGTTATCCACCAGATCCATATTATTATTTTAAATGCGAAAGTGATTGTCATTATCATTGGCAGCCACCTGAGTAATGGCTTCCTCCCTTTTCAGGCAGCTGTTGTAGCTGCGTATTATGGATAAGTAGATTCCATATTACGCTACGGAGTAATTTTTTAAGCAAATTCCTGTGTGAAAAATAACATTTTTAAAGCACAGAAGAGGTGCATTAGATCGATAGGTAGTCAGAAATCAATGGAAAGTTGCAAACCACATTTTAAATCTCTTAAAATACTAACATTATCTTGTCTTTACATATACGAGACCGCATTGTCATGAAAAATAGTGAACTGATTAAAAAAGCTTCAGAGAAACGTTATAGATCGACAAGACAAGTATATTGTCAATTATGTCTAAGAGCCTCAAAGACCGCCCTTGTGCACAAAAGCATCCTCTGAATGGCTCCGGAAATATTCAAGAAAATACCAAATGACATTAAAGATTTAAACTTGACACAATTTAAACGGAGACAAAATATTTTTTTAATTGAAAAATGCTACATACCATTGACGAATTCCTTCTTGACAAAGTGTACTAAATTAAATGATAATTATGTATTTATGCTTGAAAATTCAATAACTTGACTTATTAATTGTGTACTTAATATTTATTATAATAACTAATTTTATTCTAAATGTTTATTATAAAAATGTATTGTATTCTAAATATTGAAATGTTTATTTTAATTTCTATGTAATAGTGATTTTAAATTCTTACATTGTTAAATAGTGTATGCCCTAATGGGTAGTTTTTTGAGTTACCTTATCCTAACTATAAGACGTACTTTAGCACCAAAAATCACACTAATAAATACTTTGACTTTTGACTTTTGTGCCACGCTTCCCTGGTCTGTGTGAGTCTCATCCAGGTCAGGTCTTCCCCACGAACTTCTTCAGGTCATCCACTCACCTGGCTATTGGTCTGCCAACTTCTACTGTTTCTCAGCAACCATATGTTAATATACCTAATCTCTACTTTTCTTAATGGTACGGGTTGTCCGCAGATCCGCAAAACCAAGGTAACCGACATAGCCCGAAGAATGGCAAAATCAAGGCAATGGGCAGGGCACATTGCTCGGAGAACATATGGCCGATGAGGCTGAAAGGTTCTGGAGTGGCGACCGTGTACCGGAAGATGTACCGTTGGAAGGCCTTCCACAAGGTGGACTGATGACCTTGTGAAGGCCGCAGGAATCCGCTGGATGCGGGAAGCACAGGATCGGTCGAAGTGGCGGTGCTTGGGGGAGGCCTATATCCAGTGGACATCATTCGGCTGAAATGAATGAATGAATGAAGGGTTGTCAAGCAAACTCTTAGTTATTTCTGTAGGTTGGCTATCCTGAAGTAAGCTAAAAGTATTTCATTTTAATAATAATGGCACTACTACATAGGCATGTGCTATTGCTTATTCATGAGAAGTAAAACCGCAAGAATAATTAAAATGTGAGTAAACTCTAGCTGTACTATTGAAGTTGCTGAGGTAAAGCAACGATTACTCAGTTGTAAATTGCACATTTCAAGCTACATAAGCTTATGAGCAAAAAGTCGTTGGCCGCTTAATTGGTAGGCAAGTATAGGCAGCAGGTGTTGTCATAGAAAACTGATCGTAGAAAAGCTAATTTTCTCCATTTGAAGTATTCTTCCGAAAGCACATTAAGCCGTTGCTCCCGGCTGTCATTCGTAGATCTTTTTGACAGTCGTTACGGGTAGTCAGAAGCCCAAAATAAAGTCTGACAACTAGTCTTACCAAGGGGTATCGTGTAACTGGGTTGTGGAGATCGGATAGGCAGTCATTCCATGTAGAATACTGGTATTCAGCTGCATCCGGTTAGACTGGAAGCCGACGACAACATAATTGGGAAAAGATTAAGCAGATTGGTTTAGAATTATTTAAAGGTGATATCACTGAAAAAACGTTTTTCGTCAATTTCTTATCTAATTGTGAGAAAGCTTGAAATAATTGAAACATTAAGTCTGTGTAACTATAAAAGTATAGTTTTCGTGGTGATAAACCATTCGTGTCAGTCTCAGCACCTGTTAATAGTTTCATCACTTTTGCGCTCTCGAAAATATAGCTTATTTCGCCGTTCATTTACTTAATGAAAATATTGTATAATCATAAAATAAAATTTTGATTTTATCACACGGATAGCTGAAGCCCGTAGTGATTTTTAAATATGGTTTGTTAAATAATAGGAAAAAAAACATTACCGACAGAGTTTTTAAAAAAATATAGGTTTTTTCAGCATTATTTTCTGAGACTATTTGTAACATTTTGATAGTTATTTTTGCTACCTTTTTGAGTTGAACATGTCTGCTAAATAAAATATTTTTAATAACTAAATTTATGTTATTATATTGAAGAAAAATGTTCCTAAACTCAACACGATATCTTCAATTTTGTGTGATGAGGCAACGGAAATTATTTTTACAATATTATAAACCAACATTTTCGAATAAAAAATTGCTACCAATCGAGATGAAGAAGTAATCTATCGGTGAAAATTTTTGTCAGATTTTGTGATTGCGTCCTTAATTCTTAATTTTTATTCAATGGGGAGATTAAAAAAAAAAATTGAGCGTCATGTGTGGCAGGCAGACAAATAAATTATGACTTGTTTACTGTTAACCCTTCGTATGGCCGGAACGTAGATCTACGCGAGATACCGTGGCTTTTATTATTGTTTCTGTAATTACCGGCTACGAAAAGTGGTGAAGTGTAACAAGGATGTTTAATTCAATTCAATTCTTTACCGTCATCGGTGTATTTTACCTCTTACACTTATATATTCTATCGTAGTTGCAGGTTGCAAGGTGCTTGTGAGGTTTTCATAATAAGGATGACGTTAAGTCAAGAGTTATTTTTAAATTTTATGATTACTTTAAAGTTGGATGGATTCTTAATTAAGCGATCATTTTTATAAATATTATAGGTATTTATTTATTTTATTAAGTACACCAACAATTGATTATACACAATTGATCACAAACACATAATTTTTTCTAAAGTAAAATAACAGTGCTTCGGTTACTTATTGGTAAACACCACATGCTTGAGACAATGCATCACGTAAATGAAAATAAAATGTATGAAACTCTGATTAAAAATTATAAAATTGGTAAAATTAAAATGGAACACTCTTTGACATTATAACATTGGTCAAATTGGTAAGACCTAAATAAAATAATTAAAAAAACAAATATAAATGAATAATAAAAAATATAAAGATTAATAATTAACATCGGCAAATGCACATTTGTAGGCCCATTATGTCATTAAAATATAATAGGCGTGCATAGGTAAATAATTGTAGGAACTTGCTTGTGCTTAGGATTAAATTATTTTATAGGAAACTTATTATCTGCCAATTAACCTATAATCATGATAACATAGTGTTGATGGTATTTAAGTTTTACATAATCCATATATGGTGTTAATATAGGTACTTCCATGTGACAATTTATAATTCAACTTGACTACACTGCTAAATTAATAAGTATGTATAAGTCGTTTAGAAACAGTGATTTTTAGGGTTCCGTACCCAAAGGGTAAAACGGGAACCCAATTACTAAGGCTCCGCCGTCTGTCTGTCTGTCTGTCCCTCTGTCACCAAGCTGTATCTCATGAACCGTGATAGCTAGACAGTTGAAATTTTCACAGATGATGTATTTCTGTTGCCGCTATAACAACAAATACTAAAAAACGGAATAAAATGAATATTTAAGGGGGCTCCCATACAACAAACGTGAATTTTTTGCTCGTTTTTGCTCGATATTGATAACGGCAACAGGTAGACGCTTGAAATATTCACAGAATATTTAGTTATATATTCACTTTAAATATAAATAATTAAATTAAAATAAAACAAATATTTAAGGGGGCTCCCATACATCAAACGTGATTTTTTTGCCATTTTTATAGATAATGGTACGGAACCCTTCGTGCGCGAGTTCGACTCGCACTTGGCCGGTTTTGATGTGTAACAACATGTTTCCTTTCGCTTTCTGTGGGAGTGATTTCGTGAAAAGTGCCGGAAGTGTATAACAGGAAGTGACAGCTTAAGCATGGAATAAGTAAGTACTTTTTAATACCATGGAATTAGTAAGTACTATATAGATTGTAAGTAGAGGGTCGAATTTCGACCAGTGGGCGACCGATGTCAGATGTTACATAGCATATGCGACTACTTTACAGGCTCGCTCGTTTTCTTTTTAAATATAAGTAACTATTACTCATATTATTTTACCTAGAAACATACAATGAGTATAAATATGTAAGTAGATCATAAAGAATTCAATTTAATACGATTTTAGCACATCACTTATCATTACGTACAGTAACCACTTACACAATCAAATTGAGGATATCTCTTCGTCTTACTTACACACATTTAACGTTACCATGTGTGAAAAGGACAGATATATTGTAAATTGTACATACTTGCACGACAGGTTCTGCCGTTTGGATGCTGTCGAGGTGTCAAGGTTTCGCGAAGATTTCACTTTCAATCGATTCAATAGGTTGCCGCTTCATCGATAAAATGTAATCGATTTTTTATATGAGTGTTCTCGATACTCGTATCGATACAAAAATAGAATAATCCTGAAGATTATTTGCAAATCCACTTTATCCTATAACAAAATGCGTCGTAATTCTTTAGTTTTTTATTGTATTGTGTTTTCAACAAGTTTTTCCCCGAAAATATTTTAAAATGCAAATGCAAGTTTACTACTCATAGAGAGATTAGCACTATCCTCCCAAACCTATTAACACTGTAATTTGTAAATATACAAAAAAATACTAAATGTTTATTTCTGTACCAACTGGTTTACATTAGTTTATGATTGGAGCCACCTTTTAAGCATAATGACGCCTGTGTTAGGGCACTCCGCAATATAAAACTTCTTAAAGAGTAACCGTGGAGTTTCTTTCCGAATCTTCTCCATAAGAAACGACCAATCCGAAACGCGCATCTGGCTTCTGACGTTTGATAAGTGTCCATGTAGGTTTATGTGAAATAAAAGATTTTTTTTTTGATGAAAACACTAATAAATGTGCAGTATTAATTAAGTCATAACAAATTGGATGAGCTAACTACCTATTCTACAGGGCAAGTTTGTATGTTAAAGATTCGACAGTTGATTGATACTGGTTTTAAAGCAAAAATCAGGAGCCTCATCACCGGGTGGAAAATTCAATTTCCTGCAGTTTCGCGTTACAAGAAAATTGATTATTATAGTAGATGTCTAAGTAGCTGTAAGTCTTTCTGTGTAAATTATAGTTCCCAGCCAAAGAAGCCTTTCTTCTAAGGGTGTTCTTATCTATCCTAAATTAATATTAGAAATGCGAAAGTGAGTTTGGTAGTGACACTTTCACGCTAAAACGGCTGAACGGATTTGGATGAAATTTAGCACATGGGTAGACCATAACCTGGATCAGGACATAAAATACTTTTTATCCTGATATTCCTATGGAATTGAGACTTATTTGGGTGAAACCGCGGGGTGCAGCTAGTTACCTATATACACCGTGGCATTTTAATCGTCTTACGACGGCAGCCCACTTCATATATTCCAATGACTACTAATCATTTATGAAAGTAAAACAAATTTTTATTATCATTTTTTTTTCTATATTATTTATTATGTCGAAGTTTGAAACACTCTGTTACGAGCGCGGTGCGACCCTTGCGTTCCAAGGGCAGCGCGGAATAGAGCGCAAGGCTCGCACCGCTACTATATCAACTACATCATAATGAATAATATATTTTTTTTTTAATTAGTCAAATAATAATAAATATTTTTTTTACGTTCATGAATGATTAGTAGTCATTGGAATATATGAAGTGGGCTGCCGTTGTAAGACGATTAAAATGCCAAGGTGTCTATATATAGCGTGTATCAGCAAGGTGTGGTCATATTTAAGGTTGTGGTACAGACCATCAAACTGAACAATGTTCTCCATAGGACCAACAACGTAATCGCGAAAAAATTATCAATTGTCCCCTAAAAAACTTCAATACCTACTGGATCCAAATGTATGGGGCGTTTGTTAATATTTTCTATGGGACCACCCAACGAGAAAGTTGTTCAAAGTCAAAGTTAAATTATTTATTTCAATACGTCAAAATTTACAAAAAAATAGAATTTACTCTAGTGTTCAGTTTGATGGTCTGTACCACATTCTTAAATAACCTTCCTGATACATGCTGTTAAGTTACCTGAGTATCTGTCAGTCAGATCCGTCAGGATAATAAGACTGCAGCACTACTACTCCCAAGATAAATCCGAAGAGTCGGCCGATTTCTGTCAACGGCTGACTATGGCTAACTACGGCAAAAAAAAATGTGACTTGAAGTCGGGTAAAGACCTAAAGTCAAAAAAGGAAACTTTGGAAGTCAAGAAACGGGCGATTCTTCGGATTATCAGTTCGCTGGAGTAGTGAAAGTGGGGGTACCTAATGAAAACTAAGTGAATGTCTCCAGTTTGTTAACTAATTTTTCTCAGTAAATTCAAATTGTAATAACAAAGTTTAATTTTCAGAACTTAAATATGCTCAAAGAAAGAAAGTATTCAGCCCGTTCGCAATTTTGCCATAATTGTTTTCATATTATATTCTTTATCTCAATGTTAGGTGTTATTCAACATACATTTATCTTATCACCCTGTAATCAGTTGTAAGACTATGATGTTCGTTCATGAATTGTTCTTTGTCGTAATTCTTGAACTTGGAAGTACGTGAGCTATTGTTTTAAATATTCTAATCAGTGAATGATTAGCTATCTTTGTCCTTGTTCGTAGGAGAGATGGAGTTGCGTAAGACCTGCTTATAGCGCCAACTGTGACATGTGTCACTGATTTGTGGATTTTTGGTACAGAATTGCATTATCGTTTAAAAAAAAAATCACATAAACCTACATGGGCACTTATGAAACGTCAGAAGCTAGGTGCACGATTCCAATTGGTCGTTTCCTATGGAGAGGAGCCGGCAAGAAACTCCACGGTTACTCTTTTAAAAAAAAGTGGGCTTTAACAATGTTTCCAAGTTACAGTGTTAATAGGTATGGGAGGACAGTGTAGCCCCGTCAACAAGTACCAAGTACTTAACAAAATCAATGTCAATGTAAGTACTATGTTTTCTGTTGGTTGCCTTTGTTAGAGTCATTTTCGGTTGAAGTTTTAGCGTTGTGTTAATATTATATATGTATAATTGTGATGAATGTGACATGATCGTTGCGTGAATACGCGATAGTCATGTTCATTTTCCCAACGCGTCGTCGCGCCGACAGATGGCGCCTTCCGGTTTTCCGAAGAAATTAGTGAGAAATTATCGCGACAATCGCGCATAAGCGCGACGGTTGCTTATACACACACACAGACACAGCCTTATATACTTGCACTCATTATTGAGTAATATTTTTGGATTTCGTCAAAAAAATTTACCACTGATACTTACCTAGATATACACGTACGTAAAAAGAGGGTCATATAGAACCACATGAACATGATTGGCAACAGCATCCTCCTGTCCATTTTTGACAACATTAACAATTCATTTACGAATCCTTTCCAAAGGCTTCCGAAGACAGTCGCTATGCGGCTCTTGCAAACTAATTTTCATAAAGTTTTCATATAAATAACTGTTCTACTAGTGTCGCGTCGCGATGTTGTGTCGCGCCAGTCTGCGGGAGCCTTACCTCCTTCAGGATCGCTAAACGCCCATATGCGTCATAACAATACAATTTTCTATTGTGTCTTGTTCAGTGTCCTTGAGCTGCTACAAAATGATTTTTTTTATTCCCACTGAATGCATTAAGAAGTTGGTACTCAACGGACAAATTAATGACAAAACTTTATAAAGAAAGCAGTGTTGTGAAGAAAGATAATTCTTTGAGTCTTCAAGTTAATTTTATGTAACTTTTTAAGTTTTTATAACCTTGTCTCAACGGTACGCAGTAACAGTTTTTAGTATTTCGTAAGTTTAGAATTAAATGTTAGGTGTTATGATTTTATTTAACACGATGTCTTTATTAAGTTAAGAAGGGTTGTTTTTGATCCTTAATAAAACCTTTAAAACCTAGTATACTTTAGAGTCTGTGCTTAGATCAGTATTCTCCAGTAAAATAAAGATCAGATTTTTTGTTTTACTAAAAACATCCTTTTTTTCCCCTTTCCCCTCCAATCGTGGCACTAGAGTTTTCCCAAATAACTTTAAGAGGCGAACAAGTCGACATTCAAAAAGTACGTCTATATTATCACTATAACGTGACGTCACACATCCCAAAAAATCGGCCAGTAATTTATAGTAAACATGAAAACAATGGGTATGGCCGCTAATTTTATTAAAAGCCTACACGTCATAGACAATCCACTAAATAATGAAAGTACAGAAGACAAACTAACTGAAAGTTTTAAATAAATGGAGGAAAAAACAGAGCATACTTTTTTTTTTTCGCTATGTAGCCAAAGAATCGAAAGGAGGAAGAAATCGAAGCACGTTCCACGATCATTTAATGACACAAAAAAAATATTGAGCTGTATGTAGAATATTTGTATGATCACAAACAACATAAAGTCACGCCTTTTTCCCACGGGGAAGAAACTAAAGAAAGCTACCAACAAAACAAAAATGGATTAATCTACGACCTGGTGAAGGTTCCGAGAATCTACTGGGTTGCAGGAAGTGCAACACCAGACATTGTGGCGATGGTTTAGGAGGCTTATATCCAGCAATAGACGGACGTCTATGAAATGACAATGGTGAGAATTTCTTCAGTTCCTTAGAGAGAAGCAAAAGGTTTTCGATTTGGTTAAAACGTTTATCGGTACGATAGCTCACTGTGTCAGTGGAGGAGATCGTGGCTAAGTGATAAGAGCCGCACGGGTCGATCCATCAGGTTTAGCTACGCTTGCCGGTGTTGTTCCGTTGATGGGTGACCATCTTTACACATCGAGACTCCTCCGTGCCTCGGAAACCACGTTAAGCCGTTGGTCCCGGCTGTCATTCGTGGATCTTTGACAGTCTTTACGGGTCGTCAGAAGCCCAAAAGTCTGACAACCAGTCTTACCAAGGGGTATCGTATTACCCAGTTATTGGGTTGTTGAGAACAGATAGGGAGTCGCTCCATGTAAAATACTGGTATTCAGCTGCATCCGGTTAGACTGGAAGCCGACCCAATATAGTTGGGAAAAGACTAGGCAGATTGAGTTCACTGTGTTATCGATGTGTAATGGTACTTCTGTAACTACTCCTTCCAAATAAGTCTGCATCGGTCCACACCTGCGGTGGTCAGTGACCACAAACCGACCATTATAAAATTATATTCGTGTAAACTGATTTGTACGGCTTTTGTATACCTGTCCACGATCCAGCGTTATTGAAATAAATGCGGAAACATGTGAATAATGGTTGTTGTTCTATATATTCTATGTTGGCTAGTGTATTTTATTTATTTGTTTTTGTATGTCACAACTTTTACCAAAAATTACTGTTTTTATTAACAAAATTTATCGACAAATATTTAGGTTATATACCTGAATAAAAAATAAAAAACCTCTTTAAGGTGATTTAAAATTTGAATTTCGGGTTTACATACATACATACATCAACTCACGCCTTCTTCCAACGGGGGTAGGCAGAAACTATAGAACGCCACCTGCTACGCTCCTTACATACTCCTTTTGCTTCGCCTATGGTCATACATCTGGTCATACACGCACGCCGGTTGCGAGCATTACGCACCTGACCTTTCTGAAGAAAATCACCAATTTGGTCACTATAATTATGTCCTCCTAGGCCGTCGGGCGTTTCACCGCGCGTCTCAACATGACTAAACCATCTAAGCATACTCTTTTCAATTTTTAGGGTTCCGTACCTCAAAAGGAAAAAGCGGAACCCTTATAGGATCACTTCGTTGTCCGTCTATCTGTCTGTCTGTCAGTCTGTCATGACCATTTTTTCAGCAACGCGTAGAGGTATCAAGTTGAAATTAATATCAAATACGTAAAGTCTATGGTCCCTTGAAGCTCTAAAAAAATCAAGCTTCCAAGTCAACGCAATAAAAAATACGGCGATATAAGCGACATTTCCATACTCGCAAATAAATCAAAACCTATAGGGTAGGTAGGGGATTCTAGGTAAACGGGAACGTTTACCTAGAATCAGGAAATTTGGGCAGAAGCAAGGTCTCACAACACAAGTAAAGGAAAAAGTCCGAAAATTGTAAATTTGTTGTTTTATCACAATAAAAAAAATTGAGAATATCTCGCACATAAATAAAAAACCTATAGGGTACTCGTACTTCCCGTTGACCTAGAATCATGAAATTTGGGCAGAAGCAAGGTCTCACAACACAAGTAAAGGAAAAAGTCCGAAAATTGTTAATTTGTATTTTTATCACATAAACAAATATTTTTTTGCGATTACCAACTTAAATTTTCAGTTAGAAAAATGACCGTGGCGTATATCGATGTATGGGAGAACATCTATTTTTTACTACAATGTTAAGTTTGTTTTAGGGATAAATTCATCCTAACTACGGAACCCTTCATTGCGCGTGGTCCGACACGCACTTGGCCGGTTTGTAATTATTTTTGAGTTAAAAAAGTCGAGTGTTCTGTCAGACATTTGCGGCGTCGCATTGTCGTGGTGCCAGAGAACGTTTCAGATTCCTGACTGCGGCCGTTTGTCACACCAAGCTGATATTACTGTTGGAGCACAAACTGTCACAATTCGGAGTTCACCGTTCTTTGATCTCGTTTTGCAGAAAAATGAGACGACCATTTGTTTCTGTGTGCTTCTTGCACGGCGACACATTTCGTTGGAGATGACTCATCTTCAAAGCACCATACAGTCAATTGTCGCTTTGTTTCGGGATATAGTTATATAGCTATGTGTCGTTTGTATACATATAATACACGTTTTTTTCTCGCCGGTGTCGAATTTATCTATCATGAATAGGCACCAATCCACCTGACGGTCTTTCTGCTTCCATTTCGAACAACGCTTACGGAGAGAAAGGTGGTCGTCAATTATGGTTTGGGTACATTTATGTAATTCGTCGGTTTTCGCGAACAAGTTTTTTGACTGCACGGACAATTTTTTGGGTGACCGCTATTGGCGGCCGCCCTGTTCGCTTCATCTTTGAGATATCACCGTCCTTTTCTAAATTCAGTAAACCAATTATATACTGTTGCTCGTGAACAAGCACACTTACCAACAGTATTAGTAGCCAAAAGTTCAAAACATTCTTAAAGCTTAAAACCTTTTTATAGTCGTAATAAATCTTAGTGCGAAAATCACATCGACTGAGCTCCATTGCTGCAAGCAAATTCCCGCCAGATCCTCAGAAAATAATGATCATCCAAATAAAATAAAAAAAAATGACGTGTACATTCTATATTCAAATATATCATTAAACAACCAGCCTTAATAGTGTACAACTTGCCAGTGTCAAACAAATTAGTAAAGAATATCTAACTTCTTTTAACATGCCCCACGTAGAAGAATTCAATTTAATTTAATATTAATAGACTCTATAAGTGCCCATATTACTTTTAGAAGCATTTGGTGGGTACTTTTAAAGTTGTGATTTGGAATCCTTGCATCTAAAATCTTAAAAGTAAAGTAAGCAAACAAAACTTTCTTCTTTTATTAGTACGTTTAACTACAACTAAGTGCAATACTGATGTTTGTTTTAGGGTTAAAGCAACTTAAACTGTATACATTATTTACATTCTTAGTGCCTTAACTTGAAAAATAATAAAGTGGACATAACCTTTCTGTAAAATACAAAGAAAACTTGTGCCCTGCAAGTTTTCTTTGTATTTTCCTTTGACAAACACCCAATAATAATAACTAAGTATGTTTTATTTGTACATATATTAGTGTTAAACACCATAATATACGCAGAAATAAGTGAGGCTTTTAGCAATTCCACCTTTGATAACTTGGGCTAAAAAGTAGAACTTAAACATTTTAGTACTAACACAGGTAGGCAGGTCCCAGAACATGATCGGGTTTTTACAATCGTGTCCGACCAAATATATACAATCGTGTCTGGCTTTGGTTAGGCTTTTGGTCAACCCCGCCACGCCAAACCCTGCTGAACTAAAGCGCGCAAGCGACTCGCGGACACGCATGCACAGAGTACTTTATAATACACGCATGACTCGCGACCTCGCAGGAGTCGCAGGCGGGCGGGGCTCGGCGGCTCAGACGAAATGAGCGAATGAGTGAGACAAAACTCAAGTCAGTCAAAGAAGTAACAAATTACTTTAGTAAGAACAAAATGTGATTCATAATAAAATTTTATATAATTAAGAGTAAATAAAGTAAGTCAAATGAATAACAATAATAAATACACAAATAAAAGAAACAATTTTTTTTTTCTTTTAACATCCATTGTGTCAGGCTTTCACGGCAAAATGTCAATCAGGCTTAACACGAGAACCGTAGACAAGCGTTTAGTCGACGACGGTACAGTAGACAAAAATGACGTTTCCATGTAGACAGTTGACAGTATTCTATCGAGAAGGGTAGACAAGCATTTCTATTCGACAGTAGAGTAGAAATAGTAAGCGTCATGCTAATCCTGCAGCTAAATATGAATCTGTGTCCGGCTTTTCTATTTTTGGGCCTGGCAACCCTAAACCCAGGTTTATTATATATAATTTATTATGTGTACTGTAAGGGTTATCTGCAAAAATCCTTTCATCATGCAGGCTGGCAGAAAAAATATTCTGATTGCATTCGATCACTCAAGCGAATTTAGAATCCGTTTGAAAATTATACACCGTAATTTAACACATTGTGGGCTAATTGCGTAACACACTATCAGTAGGAATCAGTTTCAATTTGACAGTTCAACAAAATTCTTTGCGTTATCTACGTTGATGAGCAGACAAATTTTTCTAACATATGAAGCCATGGATTAGCATAATACTTCAAAATCATTCCGATTCTGATTCAAACTGTGTTACGTAATTAGGATGGTAAGTGACCAATAATCATAAAATATAATGAGATAAAATAATTCGTACATTGAAAAATTAAAATTTTCAAACAAACTAAATAACAAAGCTGTCTCTTTTCTTTAATTCGCACGTTATTCGTTTTAATTTCATTGATGCGATGTTATGATCCAATCCCCGGAAAATGACCTTTGCAGGTTGCTCCAAAATGCAATTTTGGAAAATGGTTAATAAATTCATAAATAATAACGTTTAATAAAATTAAAATATCTTCATAAACAGAAAACACGAAACGGTATACGTGTATTAAATTAATGTCTCCACTAAAGCGGCACGCTGTAGAAGAAGCAATTGTCTTCTTGAAATATACATACTCAGTTTAGTATTGTGAGAACTGAATTTATTGCCCTCTATAAAATAAACTCTCACTAAAATGTCACATGCTAAGTTCGAAGCATTTACCATAATAATGAAAGAATATAAAACGAAACAGCCACTGTCCTCTGTGGCCCTGTTGCACCTTAAATCACTAAATGCGTTAAACATTAAAAAAAACATAGTTCTGTTTCTGTCAATTGTTTGAAAATGACAGAGACAGAATTATGTTTTAAATATGTTTAGCGTTAAACGCATTCAGTGTTTGTGGCGCAAGCGGTCCTAAAACCTTGACCGTTACCGAACGCTCTAAAAGTCAGCAGCCATTTATTTATTTAACAAATAACAATAAAAAAACTACTAACCCTGTTCCCGATACCGGTGGGCTACTATTTTTTTATATTTTTAAATGTTTTTTATATTTTTTTATATTCAAAATTAAAAAAAAATATACCCTGTACTTTTATTGCATCGAGCGTTAGGGTCAATTATAAGGATGAAATCTCTCTAACAAACATGATAAATTAAATGAAAGGAAAACCAGGAAATCTGAAGTTACAAATTCAATGAGTCAAGTTAAAGCTCTTTAACTAACATCCATCTTTTGTAATGCAGACTCCTTTGCGACATACTCGTAGCTGCGTGTATGAGGTAATTTAAATATGAAATGTTAGATTAAAATTTGAAAATTAGATTGTCATAGTTGTTATTCACATTTGATTGTTTTTACATCTCATTTCACATTTTGTCTCACGGTGAAAATGGCTTATCAAGAATAGTTTGATTTAATGGAAGCTTATTTTTTAAATAACAAAAACGTGAATCTCTAGCTCTGCGTTGGTATGGAGAGAGATATCAAGACCGACAGGCACCAACTCGGTTCCTATTGAAAAGAATGGTAGAAAATTGAAAGAATATGGGTGGTTTCAAGAAGAGACGGCAAACTATTCAGCAAAACTATTTCGATTTTGAACTAGATGTTTTAACATACTTTGAATCATTTCCAAAGGCTTCAAGTAGAAATACTGCCGATGAATTAGGAACAACCCACACTCGCGTACTTAAAGTGCTGAAAAAGTATAAGTATAAATGCTATCGTGAAGGTCGGTTGGTGCAAAAATTGCATATTGGGGATCGTGACAGACAATTACAATTTTGTGAAAACATGCTTGGAGAAATTGACCGAAACCCTAATTTTTTGAGTAACATTGTATGGTCTGACGAAACCAACTTCAGCAATAATGGCATGTACAATCGCCGCAATAACCATTATTGGTCTCGAGTGAATCCTGTTCGTGTTCATGAAACTAACAATCAAGTAAGATTTTCTTTCAACGTTTGGTGCGAAATTATGAGAAATAATGTAGTACGAAGGTCATTTAAACACTGTCAAGTATATTGAAATACTGGATCTCTTAAGAAACGAGTTAAATGGTTTCCCCGAGGAAGAGCGAAACCAAATAATTCTACAGCAAGATGGTGCTCCAGCACATAACAGCAGAATCACTACTGCCTACATTAATAACCATTTTAATACCTGGATTGGTACAAACGGCACAATCAGATGGCCTGCGAGATCGCCAGATCTCACCCCATTAGATTTTTTTTTGTGGGGATATGTAAAAAATCAAATTTACATGAAATCTTATGCGAATGACAACGAGTTGAGAGTTGAAGTTCAGAATACGATTTATAATATTCACCACAACACTTTATTAAAGGTTACTAGAAATGAATTCGTTAAAAGAATAAATTTGTGTATCCAAGAGAATGGAGCCCATTTCGAGCAACTAATTAGTTAGTTTACCATTTTTTGTAAATAATTAAATTAAATTAAGATTTCCTGGTTTTCCTTTCATTTAATTTATCATGTTTGTTAGAGAGATTTCATCCTTATAATTGACCCTAACGATCGATGCAATAAAAGTACAGGGTATAATTTTTTCAGATTTTAGCCGGTTAGAAAGCAAACTGCATTCAAAGATTTTCGAAAATTCGCTTCTCCCACACCCGGGAATGGGTGTGGGAGAAGCGAATTTTCGAAAATCTTTGAATGCAGTTTGCTTTCTATTCAAAAATAAAGGAATGTTTCCTTTGAGTAAAACTTTCTATCTGCAGTATTAAGAGTACTTTCCCTCCAGGTGGCATTACAAAATTCCACCCTGTATATGTACCTATTGAAATAAAGGTTATAAAAAAACTGTCATGGATTTTTAGTTATTATTAGGGAAGCAATGCTTTGTATCCTCTTATTTCGACTGCCTAACGCGAATGTTCATATTATATTATAGGAAATATTACGTCGTATGTCGTACGATGTCTGCAAGATCGCCGAAACATCTCCAGCATATCCAAATCTTCCAAATCCATCAAATCAATCATATTACCATCCATTTTAACGACCTGTAAATAAAAAAGACATAATAATAATCAACGCTAACCTCAAATAAATTAGTACCGAAGTTAGTCCATAGAAAAACTAGAGGTCTCGGCAGACTAACTTTAGTACCATAGATAGTTGATAAACTAGTGAAAAAGTTAATTTTATAATAACGTTTTATTTAGTCATGGTTTAAACCTAGTAATAATCCCAGTACTAAATTTAAATCGTGTTTTGGAATAAGACGGTAAGGGTTCCTTGTTAACTACGGAACCCTAAGCCCACCTATAAATCACAAAAATTACTTAGGTTCCCGGTTTTATCAATACAAAGGTACAAAATGTTCAAATTCTATACCTACCTAGTTCAAAGAATACCAAAGAAATCCACGTAAGTGCTTTTAGTAATTCACCGGCAACATACAAGTCGTCAAATCAACTTCCAATGAAACTTCCCAGTGCACCTTTTCCACGACAAAATGTCCTTTTAGCAGAATTGGAAAACCTGCCCAGAACTGCCGTTGTTGTCCGATACTATTAAAACGACACACTGGATCTTCAACCCTAGCACCTACAACTTGGGGTTTGTTTTCTGTTGTCGTAAGTATTTCTTAAGATTTCTTTTTTACCCCATTTTACGGGTACGAGTAGGTATACCGTCTGCGGTTTTCCACTTTTTAAGCCGATTTCAATAAGAGGCTTTTGTAAGTTTTAATAAACTGTGAGCTTCACGTCCGAGCGCTTCTTTGAACATTTTCTTCTGGCTTGTAATTAATTCTTTTGGCACTTGTGTTATTGGGTGTTATTCTAGAGTGTTTTTCTTGATACTTTTAGTAGAAATTGAGAGGTGCGACCAAAAACTTTGTAAATGTGGCTTTTGAAGTGAAAATTTCTTTGCGTTCTTTTTGAACAGTGAACGAAACTTAATCGTCACGCTCGGATCGGTGACGCTAAATCGGGTATACCTACTCGGCTCCATTCGATCGGTGACGCTGAATCGCACATACTTGGCTCCAGTCGTAAGTTTCTTCACTGTGGTCTTAAACATACACCCTCTTTTTCTAAGTCAAAAATATTTTACTCCATAGAGACTGAATTTTCAGTGGGTATTTTGAACGTTTTAGTAAAAGAGGTTAGGTTTATGAAATGTAAATAATAACAGAAAGTTACGAGGGAACTCAGCATGCAAAACGATAATTAGGCCAATTTTAACACAAGGTCGAATGAATTAGGCGTAGACTCTCCCAGGCTGCGCCACCCTGTCCTCCGCCTTCCGGATCCAGTCTGACCCAGCCACCTTCTTAAGGTCGTCGGTCCATCTAGCTGGGAGGGCCTCCCACACTATGCGGTCTCCACTCCAGGACTCGTCTGCTCTATCGGCCCTCGGCTATCGACAAACATGGCCAGCCCACTGCCACTTCAGTTTTATCCTTCAAAGAGACTCCAAGCATAGCCCGCTCCATAGCGCGCTGGGCGACCTTGAATTTGTGGACCAGCCCGACTGTCAGTGTCCACGTTTCGGCACCGTATGTTGACGGTCATTGTCATCATATTTATGTAATAACAGAGACAAAGTATTTATTATGTATTTTGTAGATATTATTATGTAATAGTTTAGGTAAACATTACATAATAATATCTACAGAATACATAATAATTTGCTTTGTCATGTGAGGAGCTCGTGGTTAAGTAATAACAGCCCACGGGTCGATCCATCAGGTTAAGCTACGCTTGCTAGGTTTGGTCCGTGGATGGGTGACCATCTTTACATACCGAGATTCCTCTGTGCCTCGGAAAGCTCGTAAATACTTTGGTCCCGGCTGTCATTCGTGGATCTTTGTTCGTCTGAATCCCGAAAGTCTGACAACCAGTCTTACGTATCAAGTGGTATCGTATTACCCAGTAACTGGATTGTGGAGGTCAGATAGGCAGTTGCTTCATGTAAAATACTGGTATTCAGCTGCATTCGGTTAGTCTGGAAGCCGACCCCAACATAGTTGGGAAAAGGCTAGGCAGATTTATTGAGTTTAAGTACCTTCGAGGTCTGTTAGACCTGCTGTTTTGTATGGATCAGAATGTTGGGCCACAAAAGGATGAATGAAAGGCAATTGCATGCAGCTGAGATGAGAATGCTAAGAGGGATGTGTGGTGGGACACGAATGGATAGAATAAGAAATTAGTACATAAGAGGAAGTCTGAAAGTGGCACCGGTGACTGAAAGGTTGTACGGAAATCGGTTGTCATGGTATGTGTATGGTTATATGCGACTTCTTCCATTTAGGTTACAGGTAATTAAGTATATGCAGCAAAAGGTGATAAAAATATCTTATTCAAGTTAAGTTTAATAGTAAGCGCTAAAAATTGATAAGAAAAATTAAATTAGAGAAAGAATTAAAATAATGTCAATAAATCAAAAACAAAATTAGGATAAAACATGGATTAAAACAAAATTGGATTAAACATTGAGAACAACATTAAAATAAAATTAGAAAAAAACAAATTACAATAAAGCCAGCAATTTAAGATGTTGGTCCTTTACAGAAAGTTGTGCAGTTTCATGGTCTGTGCCACACTTTTGAATATGGCCACATCATGCTTTATAGTGTTTAAGCAAGGAAAAAGAAGCTCAAAAAAACAAAAACACAGGCAGACCTCTACCTATTTTCCTTAAATTCTCCGTTAATCACATTAACAACCTTTTAAACTGCTAACATCATGCCTGTAATCCCAGAAGGGTTAAGCAGAGGTGTAGCTTAGTACACCTACATTTCGCCAGTTATGTTTAAAGTCCCATGTAATAGGGGGCGAGCCTATTGACATCAACCGGGCACAAACCCAAACTTAGGGCTGCTACTGAGAAATTCCTCACGAAAAAACCCAATAAACACTTTGCTCGAACTGGGAATCGAACCCGGGACCTCATGGTCAGCAGTAGCGCTTGCGGCCACTAGACCAACGAGGCAGTTATAAACAGGAAAAAAATAAAAGGCCCGTTTTGACATTTAACTTTAATCGATTTATCGTGAGTATCGAGTACCGTGTCGTATGGTTACTTCACTAGTTATTGACAACTTTAAGTCTATTCAGTTATTAAGCAATTTTAACATACCTTCTATATCTTATCTGTACCTATAGCCTACTAACCTCTTCGATCAGAAAAATATTTATTTCAGCAAAATAAACGAAAACGAACGAGAAAGATAATTATGGAAGGTAGGTAATCTGAGACTCACTGAAAAGGAAAATTGCCGACTTTTTTAGCTAACTACCTCTAATATGTAAGGAGATGTAAGTAGGTGTGTGTGGTACGTGTGTATGTGTGTGTGGAGGGGATGTGTGTGTGTGTGGAGGTGTATGTGATGGGGCGATGTATAGTAGATATGTATTTAGGATTTTTCTTCTTGTGTTTAGATTGGACAGGCTGCTTGTTGCGTGCCTCGAGCAGAGCCAGTTTTCCATTCAGTGGAAGACAGATTCGTTGGTTCTGCTCAGGATGGCGGGGTGCCCTACGGACTCCTTGTCTGCCTATCGGGGCCTATTTGGCAGAAAGATGTATCACCTGCAGGGCTCGGGGGAGCTCGCACAGGGAGGCAGCGTTGCTGGCTACGTCTGCGGTCTCACAGGTGGTGAACCGCCATCCGGTGCCTGGGCCTGGAGGTGGCTATCAAAAAGTCGGAAGTCATCACTTTCCATGACCCCTGACGGGCGGGCGCTGCCACCGGGATCACTCGTCGTGGTCGGGGGGACCCAGATCACTGCCGAGTCAACCATGAAGTACTTGGGATTGGTACGGTACTCGACAGCCGTTGGGACTTCAGCCCCCACTTTCGGCGGCTGGCGCCCGAGATCAACGCTGCTTCCCAATTTGGAAGACCCGAGCACCGCCTGCAGGCGGTTGTATGTGGGGATCGTGCGACCCATGGTCCTGTATGGCGCCCCGGTGTGGGCAGCTGACCTAACGGCCCGCACTGTCACTGTGTTGCGAGTACCGTTGAGGGCGATGGCCATCAGAGTCATAAGAGGGTATCGCACAATCTCCTACGAGGCGGCTTGTGCACTATCTCTTGATCCCCGCCGTGGGACCTGGAAGCGAGGGCTCTCACGTCGCGTCACTGCATCGGTGGCGTGAGGAGGCGTGGACGCGGGGCTTGGTACTGGTGCAGTGGCAGATCACGCTGCGCCCGCTGGTCCAAACTCCGTCAAGTCTTGGTGGCGGAATGGCGAAATAGACTTCCGTGCCTCGTCACCATCGGGGTGGTCCAGCTGGTGCTCGACGACTGGCTCGGGAGGAGGCAGGGAATCATACGGGGCATCATTTAGTTAGGGCGACGCAGGTACTCTCGGAGCATGGCTGCTTCGGGAAGTACCTGTGTCCTGGGGAGGGGTCAAACACCTCACTCCCCCAGACTTGAAGTGAAATGGGAAGGAAACATCGGGGTGGTTTTTAGTCAGTAAGCGTCTGACAGGACGTCCATGAGGAATATCAACCACGGGAACAAAAAAAAAGTGGGGTTTTTTTTTGAAAAAAAAAAAAAGTGGGGTTAAAACAATCGAGTTTTACACTGTCTTAAACAGAATGTGTGCAGAGATAAGCATACATTGCAGTTATCTATTTCATTAAGAACTTGCATTTACTTGCAACTTTGTGATAACTGAAGCGACGGCGACGACCCGAACAGCTTACTAACTTAAGTACTTAGATGAAGCTGGAATGATAGTGAGTTGGTAACAATTGTGAGGAGAGACTGCTGAATACAGGAGTATTTTAATTGTTATCTCTCGCAAAAGAACTAAACATTTTGATCTGCCGGTCTGTTCTGCAAAAATCTCAACGTGAAAACGTAGGTGAAATAAGCTTGATGTGAGCTGACTTTCCACGTGATGCTAGGAAGTGACACTTTTTTTATGTGTGACACTAGAAAAAAAGTCAAAGTCAAATTATGTATGTAAGGAAAAATCTACATATTTTTAATATGATAAGTGATAGACATAATTTTAATACTAGAAATAAAGATAAAATAGATCAATAATTTTTCAGATTATCTAAATCTTTCATCTTTTATGGGGTACTGTGTTAAATGTTACAACCAAATACCTTGTGATATATTGCAATTAAATGAGAGAACATTTAAAACATTAAAAATACACTTTGTAAACTTTGATAGGAATGCTTGGAAACATGCTGGTCCAGCTCCATAGGACAATCTAGAGTCTAGGCAAAATCAAACTGGTTGCTATTTTAATTGTATAATTTGTTATTTTTGTGATATTTATTTTACATTCTGTGATACCTATCCCTGTTAGTCACGCACTGACTTAATATTTAAAAAAAAATAGGATGATATACTTTTACGATGCTTGTAAATATGTGAGCACCATGTATCTGTCTCATAATTAAGTTATTTTTCATTGCTTAGTTTTTAATTCTTTGTACCTGCTAAGCTGTATAGTAATTTTATTTAAAAGATTAAGCACGTCTGCGTATGCTCTCTACAATCTGTCCAAGAAAGTTAACGGTGATACACTATTGGTTGCATATCACGATTTGGTGGTCTCTGTTCTAAGTTTTGGTGTAGTATTCTGGGGAAACTGTTCCGAAAGGGAGTCTATATTTAAAGCCCGTTTTTGAGTTTTTTTGGGTTATTAAAAATGGATCTTGTATATATTTTTAATTTCAAGGTTACAGATAGTTGCATTCCTTTTTTCAAGAAACACAAAATACTAACTTTTCCTAGTATATACATTCTCGATGTAGCTATATTCGTTAAAACTAACAAGCATCTATAATATTTCCGGTATTAAGTGATACGAGGATGCGAACTACTGCCTTAAGATCAAAGTTTCAGAGTCTATTGTGTACTGGCAGATATAACACTGCTTTGCTTAAAAAAAAACCGGCCAAGTGCGAGTAGGACTCGCGCACGAAGGGTTTCGTACCATTATCTATAAAAACGGCAAAAAAATCACGTTTGTTGTATGGGAGTTCCCCTTAAATATTTGTTTTATTTTAATTTAATTATTTATTTTTAAAGTAAAAATATAACTAAATATTCTGTGAATATTTCAAGTGTCTACCTGTTGCTGTTATCAATATCGAGCAAAAACGAGCACAAAAATCACGTTTGTTGTATGGGAGCCCCCTTAAATATTTTTAGTATTTGTTGTTATAGCGGCAACAGAAAAACATCATCTGTGAAAATTTCAACAGTCTAACTATCACGGTTCATGAGATACAGCCTGGTGACAGACGGACAAACAGACAGACAGACAGACGGCGGAGCCTTAGTAATAGGGTTCCCGTTTTACCCTTTGGGTACGGAACCCTAAAAACATTATTGGTATGGCACCTATTATATTTAACAGATTGCCAAATCGTATTAAGGATCAGCCCTTAAAAAATTCAAGAAGCACCTGTCGTCGCTGGTGACAGAAATGTTATTACTCTGTTACCGATTTCGGATTTTATAAATGATGAATTGTAATATTTGATTCATTATATCTCATTTATTATACAATGTAAATAATTTTAGACTCAGCTGATCCTTGATCTGAAAAATGTACCTAGTTTCTAAAAAAATAATAATAATTTTTAAATGATCTGTAAGTTAACCCTATATTTTTGTATGCCAAGTCAGAATGTACTGGGAATGTATTTGAAACTAACACCATTATTGTAATACCTGCATTGTATACAAATAAAGAAATTATTTATTTACTTATTAAAAGGGGCACGTTATGAGGGGTGCATTTTCCTCATGACAGTATTTAGTAATAGCGGCGGCGGCGGCGGTTTTAGTAGTAGGCGTATTACCTCGTCAGATCCATCCGTCTCAAGGAATAGTGATCAAATTGACTACTGAATCAGCATAACGTCACCTTAATACGCAAACCTCGTAACTCCACCAAAGGTGGAAATTGACATTTTGGTGGCAATTGCTGCGTAAAATTCACGGTCGACGTAAAACCATTAGTAATTATTGCAATTAACTTTTGTAACGGTAAGGTAAGGTATAAATGAGGATGAGATAACATCGAAGGAGATAAGAGTTACATTGCAATGACTTTATAATGGTTTTACGTCATTCAAATTTGATCGTGAATCTTTTACTTTAGGGGTCGTCCATTAGTCACGTGATGTTTTTTAGCAACTTTTAACCCCTCCCCCCTTCTATCCTGGTGATACGTGTTGAGGTTTTAGAGACTAAAATCTTTAGATTAACCCCGCCCCCTACCTAAAATCACGTGTATTTCTTTGGTACAAAGGATCTTAAAAAAATTCTTCGAATATTATAACTTTAAATACAGGTATAATCAAATTTATACCTGCCGATCTATTCTGAAAAAATCTCACCGTGTAAACGTAGGTGAAGTGAGCTTGAAGTGACTTGTTAATAGTGTCAAACCCTCACTGACAGTTCGCTCCACGCTCACTTCACCTAAGTTTTCACGATGAGATGGTTACAGAATAGCAATGCTGTATTTAAAGTCGGCGAGCTAAGGTCACGCACCGCTTGTTGGTTTAGATTTCGCGCGTTCAACGAAAATATAAATATTTGTGATATTTCGTGATTATTTCCCCCTCTTTCGAGCCTCATGTGATTAATGGACGATCCCTTAGACAAGCGGGTGCCAGATCGTGCTCGAAATCTTGGCCACGGCCAAAAAGTACTATTAACACACCCCTCAAAATTTCATCACGTTTGATGATATTGATGGTCATTATGGTCAGCGTGGTCTTCCATCCTTCTTCTACAGACCGGTTTAATAAATAAAAATATTGGTTTCGCAGAGGTGAGTGGAAACGCTGGGACGCTGGACGCCTTAACAGGACATAGTGACCTAACTGGAGATGTTCTTCAGAAAGGTCAGGTGCGTAGGACTCGCAACCGGCGTGTGTGGTCATGAACGTAGGCAAAGCAAAAGGATTATGTAAGGAGCGTAGCAGGTGGCGTTCTATAGTTTATGTATGTATGTATGTATTGCAATAATAGTCAAAAATGTTTACTAGTAAATAAGTATCTTACAGAGATTGATCCTGAGTTGACGGCCAAGTCTGTCACTCCACAAGAGTCGAGATTCTAGGAAAGATCATTGTGCGTAAGCACTCCATTTGCAATCCTTGTCCCCGGGTTACACAAAGCTAGTTTTTGAACCTAGGATAGCAAGATAGTTCTAGTAAGCTAGCAAGCTAGTCACTCTAGCCTCTTGTATACAAAAATATCCTCATTTCAAGATGGGGTTCTATTTTGAGCTAGTAGCGTCCCCACTACACTGATTTTACTATCCTGGATTGTGTCAGTACTAGCCTCATGTAGTCGGCGAAGCTAGTACCCCATCGGATCATTTTACTTCACGGAGTTGGTCACCGCAACGCTATTAGCTTAAAATTTACTAGCTCTAGCTCTAGCATGTCCTAAGTCAGGATAGTTAGTCAGGATATTACTTGCTTGCTATCCTAGCTTTAAAGACCGGTCAAGTGCATATCCGACCACGCACAATCAAGGGTTCCGTAGTTGGGATAAATTTATCCCAAAAACAAACTAAAGATTGTAGTTGACAAACATGTTCACGTACGATAAGTCACGGTCAATTCTTCAATTTCAAATGTAAGTTTGTCGACTATGACTACTACACATACTCAAAAACAACCATTTAGCTGCCAGGGGGGGAGGCGGGACACTTGACATGCTTAATATTATGCAAACGGATTCCTGAATCGAAAAATGATTTTCACAACGCTACCAAATTTTTTGAAACGCCGTTCCAACTTACCCCACACTATGGGATAGACGAGAAAAAAAACATTATCCCCACTTTACGTACAAGGGAGGTAAACCACAATTTTTTTTTCAGATTCTGTACCCATACCCATGCCAAATTAGAAAGAAAAAAATAATAAAATTTTTTTGGACACAGTTCGTGAAACAAAATACAAACAAAAAAAAAAAAACAGTGAAAATAATGTTTTAACAACATTAACGTCATTTCAGCCTTAATGCCAGACAGATGCTGTCTGACGCTGGTTTTCTAACGAACCTTTAGGGACAAGTGACCGGAAGTAGGTAAAAATAGTTTCAACATACCTAATACATATTTGTATACTTATAAATAGAAAATGTGTGTGTAATGTTTGTGATGTTATAAATAGATAAATAAACTAGAAATCAAACAAATATTATTACAAAACCAAAAAACAATAATAATAATAAAAACTATGATAAAAAAATATATTGACATAAATAGTTCGTTTAATTTATTACCTATTCGGAGAAAGTGAAGTATCAACGAGCAGCAGCGTCAACGAGTTGGGGACAATTTAGACAGCAAAGGACGGAAAATCACTAAGCGAGCGCAACCACCCGTATACCCAGAATATACTTTCATGACACAACAGGAGCTGGGGACAGACAGACGGATATGGCGAAACTATAAAGGTTCCTTGTTGACTACCGAACCTTCAAAACTAGCCTCGTGTAACCTGGGCACTGCGCACGCTATAGTAACAAACGTGAGTAGTTGAACGTCTACAAAGTCTCATATGTATTATTCATGGACTTGTATTTATTCATCATGTACAGGCCTATCACTATTTGGGAAATATTGATTTACGCTGGTAGCACATCTCCGCCGCGAAACCATAGTAGCGAAACCGCAGTAGTTAAATTGTACTGGTTCGCGTCATGTTTCGCATCCGATTCGAGTAGCGGAACATGACGCGAACCAGTACAATTAAATACTGCGGTTTCGCTGTGATGGTTTAGCGGCGGAGGTGTGCTACTGGCGTTATTGTGAACTATTTATTTCATAATTATGCTAAGGTACAAGTTAAATTGAATATTCGTATGGTTTTATTAAGCCAACCAGGTCATAATCGCATGGCAACAAAGCCCTTTATTTTTAAATAAAAAAAAAAAATGTTTCTTTAGATTTGATCATCCTACTGTATTAGATTATATAGATTTTTGAATTAAATGCATTGTTAAATAATGAGAAATTAACATACTTTTATTTTATTTTATATTTTTGTAGCAGCCCGGGTCTGGATTTCTGCCCGGTTGATGACAATAAGCTCACCCATGGGACTTAAACATCCTGGCGAAATGAGGGTGTACTATGTACACCTCTGCCTAACCCTTAAGGAATATAGACGTGATGTTACGTTATATTTCCTCCAATTATTTTTACGTGGTGTCCATATACTAGATCCTTTCTTCTCAGAGTAGTCGGATACGAAACGCCGACCTCATCTAGTTTTTTTAAATATGATTGACGTGTAAAAGTGTTTGTACAAACCTACTTACAGATATAAATCATTTATCAGTTATCAGAGTTTTTTATTTTTGCCTCTTTTGTGATAATTTTACGAGGCAAAAAAAAAACATTAGAAAAAGGAGCTTTATTACTTTAATGCGTAGGTTAGATACAACCAAGATAGAAAACGCAATCTTTTATTTAGATACTATCAAGGAAGTTAGGTGTGCAAACGAACTATTTACCGAGACTCACCCAAACACTTGCATTATTAAAACAAAAGCACAAGTTTGCCCAAAACCAAATTACCAACTGATCAAAGATTAGGTACTATACAATTCCTTAACAAATAATGAATTTGGGAAACCATTCTTAACTCCTGCCCGCCCGCCATCAACGCCAAACTGTTTAATTGATTTCAATGAATATCGAACGAAAACGTATTGATTGATCGAATTACATTAAAGTTTCGTCACTCGAGATTCCATTCCGCCGAGGGAAATGTCAACGAGAAACTTCCGAACATCGTGTCTGCAAAAGTTTTCAATTCGCGTTCATTTTGTTTACGTTCCATTTATTAAATTAATTTTCTGTGTGGTTATGAACACGTACAATGTATTTACTTTGTCTTATTAACACACGTTCTATCTTTAATGAGAATCCCTATGTATTACGTATTCTCAGTTTGATTAAGACATTGACGCCATTTTGTGACCTTCGCTGTGTGATTTGAAAACAGAACGTAATACAGGTTGTGTTTCATTTACTCTATGATGACTTCTTGGCGGGAAAGTGAAGCGTCATGTTAGCAGTTTTGTTTTATTTTCAAAAATTTGTGTTTAGCCGTATATTAATGTGTAATAGTGGTGGATTATTAACCATTAAGTGTTCGTGAACCTGCATTATTGTAGGCAAATGAAACAAAACAGTGCAACATCACTTTAAGTTCTCTCAAGAAGTCCGCGCGAGGTTTCAGTAAAGTGCCGCGTCTTTACTTAAACTCAAGGGGAGTGGGGCGGGATATCATCAATCATCTTTATCATGCATTGAGTGGAGTTCATTTCATAATTATTTAAATAACTTTATACTTGTTACCTAATTTTACATGACACTGGCTAAATGCACAAACCGTGCGAAGCCAAAAAGAAAAAAAAATAAGTCTATGATGCTGTGTTAATAATTTTCTGTAATAAATAATTTGCTGTGTCATTTAATTAAACTGCAGTGCCTCTTCTAGTACCTACCAATAACGATCGCTTTTGGCGATAATCTAATCTAAGAAAGACCATTAACATTTTTAATAAAAAAAAAAAAAAAAAAAGTTAAGATTTTTTCACGACATCAGAAGGCCAATTCTCGTAATTTAAAACGTTCAAAATCTAGTCGCAATCTCATCTTGGCGACAAACAAACGTCAAAAAATTGTCAAAATGTAGGGAAATAAGAGGTATTTTTGACAGATTGAGACTGAGATCAGACTGTGAACGTTTTTAAAATTAGTAGAATTGCCCCTCTGTTCTTCTTCACCTCAAGCCATGCGTATATAAAAAGTAATTATCATTGAGCATGTTAAAGCCGACGTGACGTGTTCTTGACTGGAGACCGCAAATCGGTAAAACGTAAGGTACGACGCCCTCAGGTTAGGTGGAGCAACGATCTTAGTATCAGCTGATCAGCTGGTAGCAGCTGGGTGGGTGTTGCTGAGAATCGCAATCGCTGAATGGCGTGCAATTGGAGAGGCCATAGGTCCAGCAGTCCAGTAATGTAACAAAAAATATCGAATTTAAAAACATGTAACAACAGTATCTACTTAATACCTACCTGTAGTGTCTGTATTTCTATAATAAATAAAATACATTTGTTTCGAGCAACTTTAAAAGACAGAAAACACAATATAAAGGATAATAAAAATAAAACAAACTAAAATACTTAATAACTAACAGGGCCTGTTGAAAAAAAAAAAAAAAATTGACCCAGGTTAAGGCACACAATATTCACACAAAAACAGAAAATGCTTAAAATAGTATCGTGTGCCTCACGGCTGCGCCAAATAGGCCCAGTTCAGCATAAATGCCAGACAACTAGTGCTTGACGCTGGTTTTCAACTGGAACTTATGTTACGAGGACGTCTTAAGGATGTAAATCAGTTTTATATTGATCAGTTTTTTACTGTAGTTGGCGGCAACATTATCACATCAGTGCCGTATGTATGAGAAGTCCATCCGGTCCGCGATCATCGCGCTATAGCAGGGCTGGTAGCACGCGTATTCACAGGCTCACCAGCACATCCAAGGTCCTTGTTCTCGGTACGCTTCACGTTTATCTTATTCTTTTCTATGTTTTACTATAGCAAGCAAAGCCGATGTTGACTATTCTGCCAATGTCTATAGTGAATTGGAAAAGTAAGTGTGCATTGAAATAAATAGAATTATAAAAATCTTTGATGATACAGTTGAACTTAATGTAGATCTTGTGGGGTTAGTACTGGACTGAAACAAACAAAAAGATAAAATTACGTATATATTATAATTATTAGAAATTTAAACCTTAAATATTCAATTTAAAAAAAAAATGTATTTATAATTTTCTATTTATACTCAATTTCTTACCAACATAGTGTATAAAACAAATTGTTACATACAAAGTGGACAATATTTCTGAAATAAAGAATGTATTATTATTATTAAAATATACATAATTATAGCACAACCACACAGACAGAATATTTGGGGAAACAAATCATAATTTTATATTATTGTGACGGATAAAAATCATCAGCGGCACAAACACGTCTGCCTTTCCGCCATTTCTCGTCTGACTGAGTTGACATAAGTGGCAGCTACCTGACACTTGTGTCTATGAGACAGTTTTTACATAAATACTAAATAGATAGACTACCCAATTACCTCAAGCTATTGAACCAGCAGCACCCCAAATAAACGTCATTTCGCAATAAGCGGCTTGATCAAAGGATTATTGAACAGTATGACGAATGTCGATAAACTTCATTGAGAGCAGGAACACCTCTTTTGTAAACCATAAATGTCCGAAACAGCTTATTACCAACTCAACTGAATAAACAGCATTGAAATGTGAACTTTATATTGTGAATCATAAAGTGACATTTACACCGAAGCAACTCATTACCAACTGGAATAATAGCATTAAAATATGAACTTTATATTTTGTATCATAAAGTGACATTTCCAAAATTAAAGGACACTAGTTTACGAGTGGACGAGGTTTTCGGTGTGCGAACGGACAGTATGCAACATCATTCGATTAAGCGGTGGAGGAGCTGTGAAACACGGCGTTGTATAATTAAAATGGCGATGACAGTACATGGAAAATCGCTCTTTATGCATTATTTTGAATTGTAGAGATGTACGAAAAACATCTACAGTTTTGTACGTAAAACACAAATAGGTAACAAATTGTTTTCGGACGGTTAACCTTTTAGCGAATGAGGGATGAGAATGTAATTCGAGGAAAGAATTAAGTGCAAGTAGTCTACATTATTTGTATTTTTATTTGTTATATGTATTTGGAAAATTCATGAAGAGGTTTTAACTAAAAGTAAGTAGGAAGCAACAGTTCACTAATTCATGAATATAATTTTAAATAAACCCAAATCTTATTACAATCCTAATTTCAAAGAAAATCTTAGTTTAATTTAGTAAACGTGTTTCAGTTTCGTCGTCGATATTTATTTGACAAACAGATCTACAGCAATAGGCTTAAATAGCTTTTGCTTCAAATTATTTTTTTCTAGTAGAGTATTGAAATACAAACGTGCATAAGTAAGGGAAATAAAGCTTACAGACAAAGCTAGGTTTTAAACTGAATTATTGACTAACTTACTGAATAGGATTTTAGTGTGACTTTCTTTTGTAAAGGCGGCTTCATACGTCACGTCACGGCGGACGACCACGGACCGCACAACAAGTCTCTTCTAACGGTGCGTGTGGTTCGGTGTGGGTATTGAGGAAAAACACTGGATATTTTAAAATAGAATCGACATACCACCAAAACCAAAAAAAAAAAAAAAAAATCAATCCAAATCCGGTTTTGCCAAAACTGTCGCCAGAGCTGAATCCCCAGTGTGTCATACTTTGAAGATGCTCAATGCCCTTCTGACTACCAACCCTGAATGTGATGTGTTTGCGGATGAATGGCGAAAAATTATGCGTATATGTCTGGTATTCTGTGAGAGGAAGTATGCAAGGGAGTCCACTGTTCCATATTAGTTTTAACAATGCAAAGTTAAACAAAATTGAATCTATATAAGATTAATCAAAAATATGTTAATATTATTCTTTTTTTATGCTCTCATGTTAGTTATTGTAATTGTGTTGTACCATTTTAATTTACTATAAATAAATAATACCGAAGGCACACCTACACGTCCGCGTACACACTCTCATCCCATACCTACACTACACACACCACACACACTCACTTACATCACTCACCCGTCAAGTTTTAGACTCAATTACCTCCTTTCATAGTCTAAGTAATTTATTCTTGGCATTCTCATGTATGTAATTTAAGTTTTTACACCTAGTTTACCACAAAAGAGCACTGTTTTCCAAGATGCAGGTTTTTACCTGGTTTGGAATTCAGCAGTTCATAGAGTTTTAGCCGTCTACTCACTTCCATGATTTTTATCCTAGTTCTTAGGAATATATCTGTATTAGGCTATATTTCATTGAGTCCAAATAAACGTTATTGTATTATTGTAATGATTTTCCTTAATAATTAAATTTTTTACCTAGTTTGGAATTCAGTTCATATAGTTTTAGCCTTCTACTCACTTCCATGATTTGTATCCTAGTTCTTAGGAATCTATCTGTATTAGGCTATGTTTTATCGAGTCCAAATAAACGTTATTGTATTATTGTAACGATTTTACTTAATAATATATTTTTTAATTATTTCTGTTTTTTTACAACAGTAAAATAAGAAAAAAAAATACAATTCAAGTTTTATATCAGAACAGACAGCTGTGCTGCTGGGGAGTTTGTTGCGCCACTTCTTCTTCCCAGCTAAAGCACTAGGAAGTGGTGAAGGTTGGGCGTTTTTGGGGGACTGTCTTATGTAATTTTGACGTTCGAAAAGTGCTGATTCTCAGCCTAGTTTGAATAAATGACTTTTGATTTTTTTTCTTGATTTTTTAATTATATATATTTATAATTATATCTATTGTTGTAAACAATAAATATTATATAATATCTGTTTTTTCTACAACAGTATTACATTTTACATTACGTATACGTCCCACGTTCGCGCTAGAGCCACTGGTTCCTATATCTTCGGATTTATCTACATCAATACCTGAAACAATGTCATTTCTGCACGTAGACGTAATTACCTAACACCGTTTTCTGAAAAGCTATTCAAATTAATCTGCTGCGGTCAAACTTCGAATCATACGATTTCAATGGCTGTTGTTATTTCCGCCAGTCAATCACAACAGCTCACATGAGATTAACTATTCAGGCTCTTGATTGAGCTTTTCAGAAACGTGGTACTTAGTATCTAGTTTACAGTAGTAGTCTACAGTTAATTGCAATTGGAGATTACCACAGAGTTTGACAAGGTCAGGTTTTTCCGGAATCTGTTTTATATTGTACAAAAAAGACCAATATTCCGAGTACTCATTTAACTGTTCAACTCTTTCATTGACTGAAATTAATGTAGTGTCCAAAAGACAGTTGAAAAATTCAAGCTCAATTTTTTTAGCTATAGGTTTCAGTGCTCCGATTTGAACACTGCGTTCCATTCTAGTGTTGCAAACATAACGATTTTTTCGCTAAATTTAGGGAATTTACGAGTAAGTAGGCCTCGCTCAATGAGCGAGAGGAAATACCTAAAGGGGCGCGTGCGGCGCCCCTTTATGTCCGGCGCCCTGGGCGGTCGCCCAACCGCGCCCTACCCTAACGCCGCTACTGATCTTATGGGTAACTTCAGTTTTGAGCCGTTTGGGGTCGAAACTCTCGGGTCATGGGGCCCGAGTGCGCGTCTCCTTTTTAAGGAAATTTCTCGCCGACTGATCGCTTCATGTGACCAGAGGGTTGGCTCGTTTTTTGGGCAAAGAATTAGCATTGCCATTCAACGTGGCAATGCTGTCAGTCTTCTGGCCACGTTTCGGATGACAGCGATGCGGACGAGTACTTTGACGCTTAAGTGTCCTTTTGTTTTTTGTATTAATTTATTTGTATATTTAGTTAGTAAGTCATTTTATTTAGTACCTAGCGCAAATAGTTAGTTGCGTAGTATATGGTATACAGAAAAAAATAACGCGAGTCGGACTCGCGCACGAAGGGTTCCGTACCATTATCTATAAAAATGAAAAAAAATCACGTTTGTTGTGTGGGAGCCCCCCTTAAATATTTGTATTATTTTAATTTAATTATTTATTCTTAAAGTGAATATATAACTAAATACTCTGTGAATGTTTCAAGCGTCTACCTGTTGCCGTAATCAATATCGAGCAAAAACATCACGTTTGTTGTATGGGAGCCCCCTTAAATATTTATTTTATTCGGTTTTTTAGTATTTGTTGTTATAGCGGCAACAGAAATACATCATCTGTGAAAATTTCAATTTTCTAACTATCACGGTTCATGAGATACAGCCTGGTGACAGACGGACAGACAGACAGACAGACAGACGGAGCCTCAGTAATAGGGTTCCCGTTTTACCCTTTGGGTACGGAACCCTAAAAATAAGTTATCGTTAACGAAAGATGTTTACTTTGGAACTGGTTTAATGGTGACTTGCCGGCCACCGCGACCTAAACAGCTGTGCGCTCGCTCGATTTGCGATTTGTAGCTTTTTAGGTATTTTATTAGTATTTTCAGTCGGAAAAAAGGACAATATTGAACAAATAATGGAAATGTGTTCTATTACACTGAGACACCAAAAAAATTTGCGCACTGGTAATTTGTTTTCCTGTATAATTATTTTAATGTATTTGTAATGATTAAAAGATTGTCTGTTTAGCTGCTAAAAGTTATTGGAACGAAGTTCCTTATCGCACGTTGAACTCTGCACATTTGGTGAATTCCGTCTGTTAACGTAGGTCTCCTTGTAACAGACTTCCCGCACGTATATCCAACGTAACTTACGTTTGGTATGGTTTGTATAGTAGCTTAGGGCGTTAGGATAACTAGGGTGCTAGGTAGGTACTATAGGGCTAGGTTAATATTCAGTAGAGGGGGGTAATATTTAGGTAACTAATAGGTACCAGGCTCGACTGCCTCAAACATAGCCACACTGTACGCAGCTGTAAAACCTGGTGCGTAAACCGAGCTAGACCGAAAAACGTGTGATACGTGATAGGAATCGTTCCAACCGGGTGACCCACGATACCCCTCGAGTTTATTTTTTTAATTCCTACTTTGAGTACAGAATGTCAAAGATTTACTAGGTACAGTCGCCAGCACATCAAGCCACCCCAAACTGTAAAATTTTCGCATTCGATTTTGAAATTAACCGTCAACATTTTGAGGTTTAATATAATATAACCTGTGTGTGACTGTACAATCAGTTTTAATGAACGCAGTTTTCTAGATTGTGAATTAAAGTGATAACATTCTTGTTCTAACCAAAAAATGTACTGAAATATTATGATGTCTCTTTTCAGATTTTACCCGAAATATTTTCTAATATTGTCGCCGAAAACGCAAACGAGATACTGAGGAGTAGGCGAAATGAAAAAAAAACCTCATCGCCGAACAGTCTTTTGGAGTTACGTTATTATTGCTATCTTGTGTGGGTTCGTATAATTTACCTCCCACCTTTTGTACAGAAAAAAATGTATTATCATTCTCTATGTATATCAAAATTCTGAATATATTTTAGGTGGAGACAGGCTTCATATATATTCTACGAATTTATATTTATGGTTAGATCTTGCGGAATATGTATGACAGTTTTAGGTTACCTACGGAATACTGAAATAGATTGTTCACTGGAGAATAGTAGGTGCTTACACTAGGCTCTTTTCTGCGCATTTTTTTAAAAGCAATAAAATGTATCCTTAAATATAATTATTTCGATTTTGCCCGACCAATCTATCCCACCAGTGGGACAAAGTGGAATGTTTACAATTTTGGCGTCCACTGCGTCCCATTAACTGATTTTGGTGGGGCAAATTGATGCTCAACGCCCTTCTGACTGCCAACCCTGTATGTGATGTGGTTGCGGATGAATGGAGTAAAATAATGCGTATATGTCTGGTGTTCCGTGAGAGAAAGTATGCAAGGGAGTCCACTGTTCCATGTTAGTTCGTACTCACGAGGTTCAATCTCTCTTATCTTCTTTTAACCTTAGTATTCTCCCTTTTTCTGACACTCATAATTTTTCTAACCGTCGCCCTTCTCTTTTGGAGCTAATGATTGTCTCTAATTCTAATAATGTATCTGTCCACGAACAGCTCACTGCTTGTTTTTCTTACCACGACTTCATCTTTATGTCCTACAGGATTCATCCTCCCAAGCGCCATCATCTACCTAGCCTTTTCCCAACTATGTTGGGGTCGGCTTCCAGTCTAACCGGATGCTGCTGAATACCAGAATTTTACATGAAGCGACTGCCTATCTGACCTCCACAACCCAGTTACTGGGTAATACGATATCCCTTGGTAAGACTGGTTGTCAGACTTTTTGGCTTCTGACGACCCGTAACAACTGTCAAAGATCTACAAATGACAGCCGGGACCAACGGCTTATCGTGCTTTCCGAGGCACGGAGGAATCTTGGTATGAACAGATGGTCACCCATCCACGGCCCAACCGCGGCAAGCGTAGCTTAACCAGGTCGATCGACCCGTGCGGCAGTTATTATTTAACCACAAGCTCCTCATCCTCTCAAAGCGTAAGCCTCAATTTATTTTCCTTAGGAACTACAAGGGTCTAGATCTGGAGGCATTGCTGCGTGATGCTGGTAGCATCGACTGGATGGACGTTTTGGAGAGCTCTTGTATAACAATATGTTTCATATTTTCAACAGCACAATGCTCAGCTTATTTAGTTGTTGTCTCTGCTATAAACGATAGCTCGAAAGCGCGCGTGGCGGTGTGATTAGTAAGCGATCAACAGCTATTAATATATAAATCTCTTGTGTTGTCACGGGGCCCACGGGACCTACAATCTTTTGTAGGTTTCTTGAACGAGAAAATCGTTGTCTAATGACTACTCTCTTCCTCGTCAGCGGTGGAGCAGCTGCCTAAGACTCAGGTTTTATTGGAATAACATGATTATGTAATGAGATAACATGAAAAAGACTTGCCTACGATTGAACAATCTATTTTTGGCTAGATATTGAAAGTGATTGGACACGCAATATTTTTTGCAAGACGGTTACTATGTATTTGTATATTTATCGGTATTGTAGTAAGTGGTAATGAATTCTGGCAAATAGCCAGACAGAGATATATTATTGAATGAAAATAAATCTAAATCAGAAGTCAATTACCCAAACTATGCTGAGAATCAGCACTTTACGAACGTAAAAATTACACAAGACAGTCCCCCAAAACGCTCACCCTTCACCACTTCCTAGTGCTTTAGTTGGGAAGAAGTGGCACAACAAACCCCCCAGCATATATATATATATATATAAGGCGCAGGATAGACTTTACCAGAAGTTGTAATCATTTTAGTGGTACAGCAGTTTGAATATCATCAGGACTGTGCCGGAATATACCAGTTCATCGTGGAGGTGGTATGGCAGTGGCTCCCCTGACATCATCTTCTGTGATCAGAAGACAGACATATGCCACGCAACTATCGATGCGACGCTCTACTAGAGTGACTGTCACCAGCCAGTGTCACTCTTATCCGACTTTTTCGGCGATTCCTGTAACTTCGTTACCAAAATAGACGGCGCCACTTGCTGCGCCGTCATATGTTTCTCGAAAACAACTAAAGCACATTTCAGGACATTCGGCGTTTATTAAAAAAAACCGTCTTAGAGTTTTCCGATCGTTAGCAAAAATTAATGAGGAAAATGTTTTACAATCACAATTCACAAACATAATATTGATGAATAAAAATCAAAAAAAAAAATAAGGATTCGTCCGTACCTTACTAAAATACCATGAACGATCCTTAATTCCGCCTGAGGTGTCTACTAGACATCCTTGCAGACAGATAACTCGAATTACCTTGATTACTTAGTGATTTTTTTTTTGTGGAGCCTTTAGGCTGTGACGAGCTCGTGGATAAATAAGAACAGCCAACGGGTGGATCGAAGGTTAAACTACAATTGCCGGGGTCTGTCCGTGAATGGCAATCCACCCGTTACATATTAAGGCACCTCCATGCCTCGGAAAGCATATTAAGCCTTTGCTCCCACCTGTCATTCTTATAATGACAATGGCTTATCTTTGACAGTCGTTAAGGGTAGTCAGAGAGTTGGCCCAGTGGTTAACGGCCTCGACTTACGAGTAGTAGGTCGTAGGTTCGAACCCAGACAGGCGCTTTACTTTGTGTAAATTATTTCATCACCACTGCTCTCAAAACGGTGAAGGAAAACATCGTGAGGAAACCGGCATGTCCTAGAACTAAAAATTCGAAGACATGTGACATCCACCAACCCGCACTGGGCCCGCGTGGTGGATTACGGCCCACTACCTCTCACAGAAAAAGGAGGCCTGTGTCCCAGCAGTGGGAACATTATACGCAGATTATATTATGTAAGGGTAGTCAGAAGCCCAAAAGACTGATAACCAGTCTTACTAAGGGGTATCGTGTTACCCAGTAACTGGGTTGTGGGGGTAAGATAGGCAGTTGATCCATGTAAAGTACTGGTATTCAGCTGCATCTGGTTAGACTGGAAGCCGACCCCAGCATAGTTGGGAAAAGGCTAGGCAGATTGATTGTTTGTTTTTTTGATAGCTCTAGTGACAGATTGTAGGATTGCACTGCGGAAATCGCATAATTTTCCGTTTTTCTTTTATTTTGTAGAATTAATTTTAAACAGGTTCAATAAGTTGCGGGGCCTAGCTTTTTATTGTTAGTTTCTATATTGGTAATATTACGATCTGTATTTTTAGTTTTAGCTTTGATGTCCTTTTTTTCTGTTTTGTGGGCAGTACTGTGTTGTTCACTGTTTTGTTTTTCTAGGTGAAGATTTGTAATTTGCTGACTTTCTTTTTTATTCTGTTTTGTTTAGCTGTAAGTCTTCCAAAGAATCTTAAATTTAAAAAAAATAAGATCAAGGTTTCCAGAAAAAAAACAGATATCCATTTAATTTTCTAAGAATAGGCCTGTATGTTTTGACAATATTTGGGTGAATTCACGTAGCAATAACATGTTCTGTGTCTTTAAGTTTATTACGTGCTGTTAGTTTCTTAGTAAGAGGTTATTTTAATACGTAAATAGTTTATTGTATACAGGAGTGAGAATAAAAAACTGGTTTGAAACAGTTATTAAATAAGGAAAATTTGTTTTGGCGTCATAAAAACTAAATTCTAAGAAAATTTAGATAGATCTCTGTTTGTAATATTATCCGGACTGATGTTATAAAGATTATGCATTTTAGATTTTCCTTAGGAAGGTATGTTAGTTGGGTTAAAATTTTCCGAACACTCGACAGTTAAAAAACACAAAAAACTGACGCGCGCAGTCGCGCCCTGCATGCCGCTCGCTCGCCGAGCTTAATTCCGTTGGTTATAAAATATTTATTTATTTACTTTATTGTACACCAGATTATACATTACAAAAGAAAAAAATAATATTCATTACAAAATATACAATGGGCGAGGCTACCTTGGAATGGCCAGTGATTTTCTAAACATAAAATGGGGTTGCACCAAATGCAAATAAAAAGTATATAATTATGTACAATTATAATATAATAGATACACAGATATATGCTATAAAATATATACATACATTAATATTAACTATATAAACAACGAAAATAAAATGAAGACTAGATTATTACAGCTAACAACGAGAACAAAATCACAATAATAATAATAATAATAACTCGTTCAAAAAGAAAACGTATAGGACCGCTGCCCGGGGGCGATCGCCGGGGCGCACTTGGAGCTGACGCTGAGTGTCTCAGCATGCGAACCGTCAGCGGTGAGGAGTTGAACAGGCGGGCTCCCACCGACAAAGATGTTACAGCCGAAATCATTGACGATGGTGACAGACTGACAAACAGGACAGACACCCCTGTAGAACCGTACAGTCCAAGCACACTATCGTACACACCTTCAAGAACATCATCACCATCCATACCATCGTCACCCCCCATAATTAGTTTAAGTTCAGTTCCACAAACTCCGGCCCTGAATGTTGCGCGGGAGGTATCTACCTTCTTACCCGCGTCCACCAAGGCTGGAAAAACAAGAGTTCGTATGAGATGGAGTCAAGATGTAAACCTATTTATCATGCGAACCTATTTATACATTACTAAATTAGAGACTGACATGACCACCTACCGACACCAACTGCATGCACTTTTTACACGACAATACCCAGAAATTACAGTTACAGAACAAAGAATATCAGACCAAAGAAGAGCCATAGTAAGGAATAAACTTCTATCTCAAGAAGTAATAGATCAATTAAAAGAAGAAGTACGAAAACAATTGCTACAGGAAGAATCAGAAAATTCTGTAAACACTAACACTATCACACAAAACACAAACGAAAATAGCCTGCAAGATCAACCACAATCGCTCATCCTATTACAACCTAATTTTGAATCTCAACCATATAATCAATCGCAAACATCACACACATCTACACAAACCGAATCTATAACCTTAACCCTAACGTTAGAAAATGATATTGAGACAGTTGCCGCCGTGAATCAAAACCCGATAACAGATATGTATATACAAGAAATACATGACAAATTTAGAACTACACTAACACAGTACTCTGGGATGGACCCAGCAGCTCGACCAAAACTACCTAAACTCAAATATAGCCCTAAACTTTTCCGCTTAGTTAACTTATTTAATGAAGATATACTGAAACAGTTTTTATCTGATGGCACACAACTGAATGACATACACACCCTTATTTATTGCACAGCAGTTGTTATTTCGGAAGAACTCAACTTTAAAATCACTGAACACGCAAGAAACACAATACAAAGAGACACGGTCAAACCACCATGGCAACAGAGGCTCGAAAAAGACATTGAGAAATTAAGAGCAGACTGTGGTAGACTTACACATTACATCAACGGTTGCAGATCAAATAAAGTAGTTAAAAGAGTTGAAGCAATATTTGAAAACAATTTTACACACACTAGACACGAGAATAACAATAGAAAGCCTGAAGAGTTTTTAGATACATTAAAACAGAAATTGGCACTTAAAGTCCATAGGCTTAGGAGATATTTGAAAGCACAACAGCGCAAAAAAGATAATGCCGTATTTGCAACGAATGAGAAAATATTTTATAGGAATATACAGAAACCACACACCGATTCAACAACAGAGAAAGACACAGACACACCCTCAAAAGAACACTTAGAAACATTTTGGTCTAACATATGGGAAGAGCAGGTACATCACAATGATAAAGCAACTTGGATTACAGAAGAAGCAAGAAAGTGGATAGCAATAGATGAAATGGAATTTAAAGAGATAACAGAGTCTGAAATTACATATTTAACGGCTAGATTACATAATTGGAAGTCACCGGGTATAGACAAAATACAAAATTTCTGGTATAAAAAGTTAACGATACTACACAAATCCATAGCAAAAAATTTAACAGATATAGTATTAGGAGAACAGAATATACCCGAATTCTTTGCCACAGGAATAACGTACATGCTACCTAAAACTGAATGCACATCAGACCCTTCCCAATACAGACCAATCACATGCCTACCCACAATTTATAAAATACTAACATCAGCAATAACTAATAAAATCAACTCACACATTGAACACCACACTATGATAGCAGAGGAGCAAAAGGGATGCAGGAGAGGCCATATGGGATGCAAAGAACAGTTGGTCATAGACTCTACTATCCATAAACATGCCACCACAAAAAATAGAAACCTACACTGTACTTATATAGATTACCAAAAAGCTTTCGATAGCATCCCACACTCTTGGCTAATACAAATCCTAGACATATATAAAATCAATTCCAAAATAATAGAGTTTTTACGCATTGTAATGACACGTTGGAAAACCACACTTCAGATAAATAATCGTCTCAGCACTCTCATAACTCGACAGATACATATTAGGAAGGGTATTTACCAAGGGGATTCCTTGAGCCCTCTTTGGTTCTGTCTCGCTCTGAACCCCTTGTCTCACTTACTCCATCGGTGTCGGGCTGGATATAATTTAAAAAACAATACCGAAGAAACTATTATCTCGCATCTCATATATATGGATGACATTAAATTATATGCTAAAACCGAAAAAGAAATGAAAACTCTTATAGAAGTGACGACAACATTTAGTCAGGATATTAATATGCAATTTGGATTAGATAAGTGTAGGACATTGCATATTATAAAAGGAAAAGTAAAACCCGGCAACTATGCAGTCAGCGACATCGACACAATAGCAGCTATGGAATCAACAGATCTATACAAATATTTAGGATACAAGCAACTTAAAGGACTCGACCACACAGCAATTAAACAGACACTAAATACAGAATATCGGAGAAGAATTAACGCAGTTTGTAAAACACAGCTATCTGGAAAGCATCTTATAAAAGCCTTGAATACCTTCGCAATACCAATATTGACCTACTCATTCGGAGTAATAAAATGGTCAAAAACTGACATCGAACAATTAGAAAGAATCACACGTACAACACTCACAAAACACAACAACCTACATCCTAAATCTGCGGTCGAACGACTCACAATCAAAAGACAAAATGGAGGGAGAGGCCTAATCGACATACATCACCTTTGGCAGAAACAAATCACTAGGCTAAAAACATTTTTCTACACAAAATCTCACACTAGTAACATACACAAAGCTATTACCTTAAATGATTTTAATTACACTCCGCTTAATTTAAATGACCAAAATATTCAAGATATAGACATAATTGACCCGCAAAACCAAAAAATTGAAAACTGGAAAAAGAAAGTCCTTCATGGTAGACACCCTCATGACCTAGAGCAGTCCCACATAAACAAATTAGCATCAAATAAGTGGCTTAAAATAGGAAGCTTGTTCCCTGAAACAGAAGGCTTTATCATAGCTATACAAGATCAAATCATCAACACCAAAAACTACAGAAAATTTATCATTAAAGACCCTACCATCACAAACGATAAATGCCGCAGATGCCATATTCAATCAGAAACCATACAACATATTACCGGAGCATGCATAACCCTCACACAGACAGACTACACTCACAGGCACAACCAGGTTGCAAACATCGTCCATCAAAAACTAGCACTCAAACACAGTCTCATACAAAACACTAACACTCCCTACTATAAGTACGCACCACAAACTATTCTAGAAAATGACACACATAAACTGTATTACGATCGCGCCATACTTACAAATAGGACCATCCACTATAATAGACCAGATATAACCCTACAGGATAAAATAAGAAAAATCACTTACCTCATAGACATTGCAGTTCCCAACACCCATAACTTACAAAAAACAATCACTGAAAAAATAAGCAAATACGCTTAGCTCAAAGAAGAAGTTACAAGAATTTGGAGACAAGATAAAGTTTATGTTGTTCCTGTAGTTATCTCCACGACAGGTGTTATTCCCAACCATCTCCTCCGTAGCCTGAAATTAATAGATCTAGAAGAATCCCTTTACATCAATATGCAGAAAGCAGCCATCCTAAACACATGCAGAATCGTTAGGAAATTTATGCAGTTAGACGAAAGTACACTCTCACCATAAAATTCACCACACGCTGCATTTACTTGGTTTTGGCCCGTAAATGTAGCTAAAAACCAGCCTAAAAAGCTGAGAAAAAAAACACTCCCGATAATAATAATAATCGTTTATTTATAAAAAGGGCACATTTACAATAAGTTTCTTAACAATTAAAATAGAACACAATTTCTTATTTGCCTGAACTAGGTTGAACCTGTGCTTCAGGCTAGGAAGTGCATAAATACTTAATGTAATAAATTAACAATGCGTATAAAGTGAAAACTAAAACTAATTTAGGTTAGTAACAGTAAAATTGCATGTAAGCGTTTCTATTTGCAGACAACAAGTAGCTCTTCTGTCTGTGCATAGGCGATGGTTAGTAAATATTTAAGTATAATTTTTTTACAGCTAAAATAATTCAATTTATAGATACTTAGTTTTCTATTTAATCTATTGTACAGAAATGGGCCTAAGAATGTAAAAAATCTTTCCACAAAGACACGTTTTGAAGTAAAATTTGATGCGCATACTATATCATTCCGTCTCTTGTTAGTAATGTCAGCAGTGTAGGTAAGCATGGTGTGTTGTTTTAATACTAAGTGCATAATGAAAAGTTGGCGAACAGTCAGCACGTTGCAGGATTTATACAGCAGATCAGTGGGAAAGAAAAAGGGATGGAAGTTTGCTACCTTTAAAATTGCTCTCTGAGCTCTTTCAAGAGGAAGTAAATTGGTTTTTGCTGCGCCACCCCATGAAGTAATGCAGTATTGAATTATAGATTGACATAGGGCTAAATAAACTTGTGTTATTAGTTTTGAATCTGCAAATGTTCGCAATTTTTTAAAAACATACATTAATTTGCGTACTCTTTTAACTAAACTATCAATATGTTTTCTGAAAGACAGTGTGTCGTCCATTATTACTCCGAGGTATTTTATGTTGCTCGTTTCGAGGATAAGAGGGCAATTACACATGTTGACTGAACGGATACCACATTGATGGGCATATAACTGAGGGTTAGCAATGTTAAGTTGAGGCTTGCGCATGGAGAAGTGAATATATTTTGTCTTCTCAGCATTTAGTGTAAGTAAATTGCTTTGAAGCCAGTTAGTCACATGATTAAAACCTAATTGAGCGACTTGGAACAGTTCGCTACTGGTTTTAGCGGTAAATACTAATGCAGTGTCGTCGGCGTATGATATAATTTTGCCGTCTTTAATATTATGATTGCACAAGTCGTTAATGTAAATCAGGAATAGCGTGGGGCCCAGAATACTTCCCTGAGGAACACCAAAACCAGTACTTTTCTGCTCAGCGCTCGTGATATTATCTATTCTAACACACTGGTATCGGTCATCTAAGTAGTCAGCGAATAGTTTCAGGGGCGTTCCCCTTATTCCAATGGCCTGTAATTTGTTTAGAAGAACAGAAACAGACACCGTGTCGAAGGCCTTGGCTAAATCAAGGAAGACACAATGAGAAACTAGTAATGTTCCTTCACGAGTCTTTACACAGGCAACGATAGGGCGCATTTAATTGGTACTGGTAATGCATTCCACAAACGAGCGGCCTGGACAGTAAAGGATTTTTCAAAGAAAGTTGTAGAATGCATGGGCATTTTAAGTTTTAAGTTATCTGATGACCTTAAAAATTTCGTATGGGAGTCGCACAACTGAAAACGTTTAAAAAAAAAACCTTATCAAGGCAATATAATTGAGAATATACTCAAACTCAACCAAAAGCTTTGACTTATCAGATCGTTTATTCCACCCTCTGGTATAACAGTGCAATGTAAAGATATAACCAACGGATTCTCAAGCAATAGAGGGGATTTTCAACATTTTCATAAAAGTAATTTATAGATATAAAAACGCAATTTTGAAAATGGAATTGACAAGAGCGGTCCTGAATTATAATATCAAGTATTTATGTAAATTGTTTGACCTTTCATGCATATTCTGTACTAGTGACCCGCCCCTGCTTCGCACTGTTGAAATCTACAGATGTGGTGACATGTCTTAACATGGAGATCTCTGTGCTGTATCATCATCACTCTCCTGCCCATATCCCAATTAATTTGGAGTCGGTGCAAAATGTCCCTCTCTTCCATAATTCTCTATTTTAGTCGTCATCTCGGTAGTCACCCCCTTTCTAGCTTTATCATCTTTCACACAGTCCATCCATCGTTTCTTTGGTCTTCCCCTACTTTTATAGCCATCGCCATTCATACCAAAAACTTTCCTCACGACTAATTCATCCCTGTGCTGTACATAATCTAAATATTCATATTCTTACCAGCTTTGCCAGATGTACCGATTTTGGTGGGACGTCCCGATTTTTGGCCAAATATTAAATGTCCCGCACGGGACAGGCTCAGTCCCGCTTTTCGGGGATAGAAAAATAAATAAGTAATTTATTTATTTATTATTTATTTTATTATTTATGTACACACAGTAAAATACAGAGAGATACGACATAATTATAATATTAGTACAAAGGTACTGCTTATTTCTTAAGAAATTTCTTCCAGCAGACCTGCGAAAGGAGAAATGAAAAAGAAATGTAGACTATAGTGTGTGAGAACAAGAAGAGAAAAATATGAATATGCGAAGTCTTAAACTAAAATGATAAATATACCTATACTATACCATATACATATAAAATTTACACACGAATACGTACACATACACACGTGCAAAAAACTTACATATACCTAAACAAATACATAAAGCATATATATACAAACATATATATAAAAATATTCACAGTTGAGAGGAAAGGTAGTGCTCTTTTAATTGATATTTGAATGAGGAAATTGTTTTCAAATCACGAATGCTAGGCGGAATTGAGTTCCACAATCTTACAGCATGCACCGAGAAGGAATAAGAATAGTAGCTAGTTTTATGAGGATGAGATTTAAGGAGGGATCTAAGGTGCGATCTACATGGAGCGTCGCTAGGACGAGCTTAAGAAAAACGCTCCCGCAGGTAGGAAGGATAAGACGGGTTGTGTAAGATGTTAAAGAGGAGACATAAAATCCGAGTATTCCTGCAAAGGCGGATTGGGAGCCACTTGAGTTCCTTGCGAAGTAATTCGTAAGTAATGTATTTCTTGTTTATATTATATTCCTTTGAAGACTTACGTATATATATATCTTTCGGACATAAACCTCTAAATTATAGTGAGAAACCACATCAAAATCCGCTGTGTAGTTTAGAAGATCTACGCGGTAAACACACAGACACGAAGAGCGACTGATTTTGTTTTATAGTACTTAACTATAAATAAAGTGAAGAGTTTGTTTTAACGCGATAATCTCTGGAACTAACAGTTGGAATTGAAAAAAATGTTTTTGCATTTGACAGCCCAATTCTATTCCGTGTGGTGCCGGACATAATGAATAGCACCATCCTATTTCTTCCCGCGGGTGTCGTAAAAGGCGACTAAGGGACTTACTAGAGAATGGGCAGCAGCGTTTTCTATGCATTTTAACACTATACTGCGATCGCCAATCCGCCTGCCAAGCGTGGTGATTATAGCAACCCCCCCCCCCTCCTTTTGGGGGACGCCTATGTCCAGCAGTGGACGTTTTTTGGCTGAAACGATGATGATGATGAGCCCATTTGTTAAGAAAGCTATTTAATATCATGCTACGAGCTTTAAGAGCCGAGAAAAAAGAAAAGAAGTCTGAAACTAAGCGAAGGCGGCGGGATGCGACGCGGTGGGTCGGGGGCCAAATTTCACGCGGACGAAGGTGCGGTAGGAATCTTTTAATTATATATTATATAACGGTGCAGGATAGGCCTTTACCAAAAGTGGTCATCGTATAGTGGTTCAACAGCTTGAATATCATCAGGATTTTGCCGGAATATAAAAATTCGTCGTGGACGTGGTACGACAGCGGCTCCCCTGACATCTTCTGTATCATCGGAAGACAGACGCTACGCTACAATCGATGCGACGCTTTGCTAGAGTGACAGTCTCCAGCCAGTGTCACTCTTATCCGACTTTTTCAGTGATTCCACTCACTTCGTAACAAAATGTAGATGGCGCCACTTGCTGCGCCGTCATCCTGTCGTAACTTTTATTTAGGTTATATAACATAACAGCTAATATTATGTTTATAAAAAATGTAAAAGTGATTTTGTTTGTTTTTTTCACTCTAAAACGGCTAAACGGATTAGGATGAAATTTGGCACATGTTTAGACTATGACCTGAGCTAGGACAAAGAATACATTTTATCCCGATATTTGCACGGGACCGAGACTTATGCAAGTGAAACTGCGGGGTGCAGCTAGTATAGATGTATGGCAAGTTATTTTTAGCTAGGTATAAATAATTCATCGTTTGTTGTTCAAGTCTAATGTGTTTGCTTAAAGATCGGAGATAGACAGTGCTAGTCATCTTAGCCATGATTGATAGGCGTTTGCAAAATAATATTTGCGTAAATAATTTACTGCTTTAACACTACAGCAGCATATTTTTTATGCTTTCCCTTGATTCAGAAAGTATGACGTATTGGTGTCTTTGAAAGTCTTTGTATAGTTATTTGAAAAAAAAAACGGGGTTTTGGCACGTCTGAATAGTTAGGTAACTAGCTCATATCAAGCACTCAAGTAACTATAGTATCGGTAGGGTAACAAAGAGCCATGAATCAAGTCCTTTATTATAAATATAATAGGTATATACAAATAAATAAAAGTGTGAATCTCACTTATAAAAACAGAACAGTACACAACACAGTATTGCCCATAAAACAGAAAAAAGAGACCATCAAACCTATAAAAAAAAATCGTAATATCCATACAAATAAATAAAATTGAAATGTCTGTTTGTAATGTCAAAATAATAACAGTTTTTTAAAATGCATGTGAAAGTATATACGGTACTTATAACAAAAAAAAAATATTTACATTTTTGTCCGTCTGTCTCTCTGTTTGTTCCGCCTAATCTCCAAAACGGCTGGACCGATTCTCACGGGACTTCTAGAAGGTTGTTATATTTGCGCCGTTTGAGCACAACCCGCCGTGCTAGGAAATTGTGATGGTGCGAGACAGTCCACACAGGTTGCATCCCACACCAAAATTCTACCCAACTTTCACGGCATCATATGGTAATTCCGTCTGGCCTCTTCCCATCGTCAGGTATCAAACTATTGGGTTCTAAAACAGCTGGCGACAAGAACCCGACGGATCCATCCGACTAGCGCTTTTGCTGCAGGATAGGCCATGGTGTTCGAGGCAGTCGACTTATTCAACGCACTGACAGCAATGTGGAGCCCCCGCAAGGAGCGCCCAGACGCAACCATGTAGTGTCACCCAGCATGGTGCCTATGTTGGGTGACGCTAGCGCCTGAAGCCAACGGCCTAACTCCCATTTACCCACAGCCAGCAGGCGGGCACGCTCAGCAGTATCGGTGGACTTATTAAAGAGTTTATTCCGTACCAACGTGCAGAGTGGCTCATCTCACTGTCTCTGAGAAGACGGGTTCTCGGGCTGAACCGTATTCGGGCAAGCCACTTTCCAGGCGTTTGATCTTTATGTTTCTATGAGTGTGTTTTTGTATAGTTTAATTTGTGATCTGTGGGAGTCCCAATAAATGCTTTTTCTTTCTTTAGAGATAATGTTTTTGTAAAACTCTTTTAAGTCTGTTGGTCCTTAGATAATCGATAGATAGTCTGTTGGTCGATATAAGTTTGGGGGGTAGCTCATTCGCTAACGTTGGTACTACGTACCTTCTTGTGCGCTTACCAAAGTAGTTAGTTACTTTTGGAACAGCAAGTGTCTTCTTCTTAGATAAACGAGTTGGGTACATATGCTTACGTTCCATTTTGTGGTCTTGATTATTAAATTGTTCAGTCAAGATATTTAATTTAATTTTAAGATGGATCGGGAGTACTTTACAAATTTTGAACAGTTCTTCATAATTTTTATTTAATGTTTTCTTAGTTTTTTTATCTATAAGTAGGTTTAGTAGCCTTATCTGCAATATGTTAATTTTATTTAAGTGTGTAGGGAATGTAAGTCCATATCCACCCAAGCTATAACTAATAATTGAGTCAGCCAGTGAGTAATACAAGGTATACAGTACTTTCCTGGTGACAACATATTTAAGATTTTTCAGTTTACCCAAAATGGAGCGCAGCTTATTGCAAACGTATTGAATGCCTAGTGTAAATTGATTTTAGAAAGTCTATCCAAAATATCGTTTTATATATTAATTTTGTCCTCTACGAATGGTGAAAAACTGTCTTCTATAATTGGGGAACCTAGGAGGAACAGTAAACTGTTTTTTCAAAACTTTGATATCTGGGGCTATTGAATTGAATTTTTGTGTAGTCGATTGTGCGTCGGTATTGTCACTATGGTATTCGAATTTGGAGTTGTTGAGGTCAAGGCCTATGGACTGAAACTGCTGCATTAGGAATTGAAGATCTTACAGAACGGTGTCTACGTCACGTCCTAGTGTTCCATCATCTAAATACCATACATTATATTTTAAATTTAGTTGTTGTATGGATAGCCAAACTGAAAATGACTGCCCCGAGAGTATCACCTTGTTGGCATCCGACTGCAGATTCCTACACGTTGTCTTTATATAATACTTTTGATAGGTGCCTGTAGCACAGCCACATTTATACCATAAATTTGTGGTAATTCTTTTTTTACTTCAGCTAACAAAGTGTCCCTGTTAACAGAGTTGAAGGCGTTCTTAACGTCAACCTTGAGGTTGCCCTCACCTTTACTGGTATTTAAAAAAACTGGAAAGGGCATGTACGACAGCCTCGCAGCCCCCTTTGGACCCAAAGCCAAGCTGTAGGGGCTGGAACTTGCTGGTTAGGGTTTCGCTGTAAAATTTGTAGCATATTTTGGCTGCCGTACGCTTGTAGGTGCACCCAACGGCAATGGGGCCAATCGCGTAAGTTACACATAAGTTGGCCCCGAACAAGACATCGACGACGGTATCCTTCACACCGCCGTTGATCATCAGGTTAATTAGAGCCGCAAGCTCCTTCAAAAGCAACTTAGCAGAGTCCCCGGCGCCTGAGCTCCATAAATCTTTTGAATGCGGGGCAAGTGAGACCATCCGCAGGCGCTGGATGTTTACTCTCCAGGGCTGAAAGAGTTTCTGGAGCGCCACGAAATCACTACTGAACAGTAACCTAGCCGGTTCCCTGATGCCACATTCAATTAATTTAGATTCTACATGTGAACATAAGCCACTTCGTGAAAGGGAAACAGGAAATTTTGGATCGAAATTTGGCTCGAATTTCAGTTATCTTTAATTTGGTATGTCAATGTGTTTTTCCCATTTTTTTTTGGTGTTTCCATTTTTAAATGACACGACAGATATGAGTTTTGATAGTAATTTATTTGGCCGCTAAACACGACAGATACGAATGTTCATACTAACATTGCCGGCCGCCTGCTCCCAAGTATTTGACCAGTACAGCATTTTCGATTTATCTCGAAGAAGGTTGTCATAATAACGCTCGATTATCCAAGCATATTTGAGAAAATATTATTTTCTCTGCAGCTACGGTAAGTTGTTCGAATGTCAATACTTATAAAAGTTATAAATTGTGGATTTCAGTACACGATAAGACTGCTGAAGCTCAGAAGATAATAGAGACGGTATTAGAGTGCTCCGGGGCGCGAAACGTCGGAAATAAAACTGGAGCAATTGAAAAGAAAAGTTAGTACTGAATGTATAGGAGTTATGAAATAAAACAGGTTTTGAGTCCGTCTTTTTGTAAACAGTTTTGCTGTTTCTTTTATTTTTCTGTGAAAATATAATGGCAAGTTTGTTTATTAAGGTTGCTGGAAAGCAAAATTTTGTGATCTGATGCCTTTATGCTAGTAAATGGCTCTTGACTCGTTAGTAGGCAACTATAAAGCCGGCCAAGTGCGAGTCTGGCTCGCGCACGATGGGGTCCGTACCATTATCTATAAAATCCGGCAAAAAAATCACGTTTCTTGTATGGGAGCCCTCTTCAATATTTATGTTATTCTAGTTTTTAGTATCTGTTGCTATAGCGGCAACACAAATACCTCATCTGTGAAAATTTCAACTGTCTAACTATCACGGTTCATGAGATACAGCCTGGTGATTGACGGACAGACAGACAGACAGGCGGTGGAGCCTTAGTAATAGGGTTCCCGTTTTACCCATTGGGTACGGAACCCTAAAAATAGAGGCAGTTACCCTTTGGTCGTCTTAAATGAAACGTGGGTAGATTTAAGATTGTGATTGTGTGTCTTTTTTTATGCACTTGTTTCTGTGACAAATAAACGTATTTTTAAAGCTACGTTACGTTGAATAATTCAGAAATCATATCCAATCTGCCTAGCCTTTTCCCAACTATTATGGGTTCAGCGTCCAGTCTAACCAAATGCAGCTGAACCACAGTATTTTACAAGGAGCGACCGCTTATCTGACCTCCACAACTCAGCTATTGGGTAACACGATACCCATTGGTAAGACTGGTTGTCAGACTTTTGGGCTTCTGACTACTCGTAACGACTGTCAAAGATATACGAATGACAGCCGGGATCAACAGTTTAACGTGATTTCTGAGCCACGGAGGGGTCTTGATATGTAATGAATCCACGAGGCAACCGCGGCAAGCATAGCTTTACCTTATCTTATATTTATCGACCCGTGCGGCTATTATCATTCTAAATCATATTATGTGGGTCTTATACCGTGTTTCATAATAATTAAACTTTATATTACTGTGCTTTTTAGGGTTCCGTACCCAAAGGGTAAAACGGGAACCCTATTACTAAGGCTCCGCCGTCTGTCTGTCTGTCTGTCCGTCCGTCTGTCACCAGGCTGTATCTCATGATCCGTGATAGTTAGACAGTTGAAATTTTCACAGACGATGTATTTCTGTTGCCGCTATAACAACAAATATTAAAAACAGAATAACATAAATATTTAAGAGGGCTCCCATACAACAAACGTGATTTTTTTGCTCGTTTTTGCTCGATATTGATAACGGCAACAGGTAGACGCTTGAAATATTTATAGAATATTTAGTTATATATTCACTTTAAAATTAAAATAAAACAAATATTTAAGGGGGGCTCCCATACAAAAAACGTGATTTGTTTGCCGTTTTTATAGATAAAGGTACGGAACCCTTTGTGCGCGAGTCTGACTCGCACTTGGCCGGTTTTTTCTACTCCCACTGTGACCTTAAAACGCCCCCAACAAAACAGTTGCAAATACAAACGAAAAGGGACGAGCCTACACATCCCACGTTTTTACCAACCCTGTTATTTCAGACTCCATACAAATAAAGAGTTTATTTTGTGTAACATCTACTGGTGTTTGTGAAATAGGTATGAATACATTTAAATTCCCCGGGATCTCTTTGAGATGGGTGTTTTAGTAGCATCCCTAGAGTCAGGGACGGTAAGGCTGCTTTTCCATCAGATACGTGCGAGCTAAGCCCGCTATAGCCCGATGAATTGCCGAACTTAAGTGGCAATGGGCAGGGCACATTGATTGCTGAACAGATGGCCGATGGGGCCGAAATGTTCCGGAGTGGCGACCGCGTACCGGAAGGTGTAGCGTTGGAACGATGACATTGTGAAGGCCGCAGGAATCCGCTGGATGCGGGAAGCACAGAACCGGTCGAAGTGCCGCCGGTGCTTGGGGGAGGCCTATGTCCAGCAGTGGGCGTCTTTAGGCTGAAACGATGATGATGAAGTCGCTATGCGTACGTTGGAATTAGTGGTGTAGTGCAGTGAGTAAGATGAGCTATGATGAATTGATGATGAACTTTGGAGTTATAAAAAAAAAATTGCGAGCCCTCTTGAACGAAGCTAAGCTACACTATGAAAATTCAACAATCTCATTGGTTGATATCATACACTTCCATCGCTACGCAGCTTAGCACATTTCGCTGGAAAGGCAGCCTTAGAGACGATAAAAAGTGTTCCAGACTGAAGGCGGAAACGAGGCGGGCTGAGAACGGGGTGGTACCTCTTTCTATTGTTTTTTTTTTGATGTATAAGGCTTTTTAGTTAGCCTAAGATAGTTTTTACTAGGTTACTGAAATATTGCGTGCGACTTTTAGTTCCAATTCAAAACATGGAGCGTAGTGAAGTTTGATGGCATGAAATGAAGGAGTTATAATTTGATATTTTATTCGGTATAACTTTTTTAATCGGGTGGACTCCGATTGGTCACAAAACTCAATTTTTTCATTGAAACGGGAAAAACTGCTTCTCAGCAGCACCAAATGGTATCAAAACATACTTCAAATACTAAAAGCATGTTTTCCTTTAATTGGTTTCCCGCCCGCTCTCAATAACACCTTCTTAAGCTAGGTCATGAATATCCGAATTTCCTTCCCATCATTTATTATAGGTGTCTACAAACCTCTTTTATGTTCTTGATTTATTGGAATGCCGTAATGTCTGTACTCTGTAGTATTTGAGTGGTAATACCTTTAATAGTTTAGTGAATTATTCGAAGAATCACGAGAATTCCGTTCACCGAGTCTGTAGTTCTCTCTCTGTATTTAAACTGTCTAACGTCTAACATTTTGAATTCGGTATTCAAACTGTGCGAACGGTTGACCTAGTATTTTTTTTAATGATGACATAGTTTGCAGCACAGAGGCTATAAAATAAAAATAGGGGTAGGTAGAACTATTCTTTGATGATGGTAGGTATTTGATCCTTATTTTGGATACAATCATATAGCTGGTGGGCCTATTTCCATTATTAGGTACAAATCCAAACTCTTCGCTGCTGCAGCGAATTTTCCTGTTATGTATCTCGAGAGCTTATTGAAATAGCATTCATAAAATGACTAGCGTCAGCGAACTGCATTATTTCGATTAGACGTGTCATCGCAAAATGACGGATATGTCTGAGTTCACGATACTAATATTGCCAATTGACTATTGGCTGATACAGCTGATAGTGCGCAAAACGCTTTAATGGAAACTTTTCATTGGGTGTGCTTGTGACTTGATTAAGGAAAGTATTGGACATGTAGACGTCAATGTATATGCACAAATAATAATACAATTGTTATGGATAAACAATAATTCTGCTGTTTATTTTCTCTTTCTTTAATGTAGGTTTGTTGTGCCCTAATCTTCGTCCTTTCAGTGCATGCAAGAATATATTTAAATCTATTTATTTATTAGTACTGACAGACAGGTGATTATTTAAATGTTTCCTTAAAGTGAGCTTATAAGGGAAAAATATTGGGAATCAGGAGTAACACGACACTTTTAATTTCTAATGAAGAAGTCCAATATAAATTTGTATGTAGTTTATAAAAAAATCGTAAAGAAAATCGAATCTGGAGCACTTGTATTTATTCAATAGTTTTTGCAGTATGAAATTCATCAGTATTAGATTCTGTAACAATTTCCAGCTAGATGTAACAAAAAAACTGATAAGCCTTCTGTTCTTATCATACTAACACGTAGTACCTACACATAAAAAACAACCTTATTCGAAACGTTTTTATTTACAGCTTCTGAATTCCAAACTTGATTAAAATGAAAGACTGTTCCCTAATAAAATCAGTTACACAATAAAAGATAAATCTCAAAACACGTCAAAACGAAAAGGGTACAACTACCCCTTTATCTGCCTTATTTACGTACCCTAATTTTGGCGCCCAGCGTGGTACTGACATTTTTTCTTATACAGAAATTGAAAATTTGCATTTTCTCCTGTAATCCGTTTTTTTTTATAAATAGCAGTGACGTGCTTCATAACAGAGGTATAGAGGTATGAGGAACAGGGTGTAAAGTTCACTCGTCCTATTGAAAAGGTTGGGTGCTCAGACCAGACGGGTGTTGTGTCTGGTGGGCTACTGCCCGACGATCGATGTTGGGATTGTATAATATAAGCTGCTTGCGCGATGTAGGATTTTGTGTGACGTCAGTGTGATGCGTAGTTCGCATGTGACGATATAGATGCCGCTTCAGACGGTTAGCACGCACCGTGACAATATATTATATGTGTACGGATTTTGTCGAATCTAGAGTTTTGTGTAATACCTATCCAGGTGGTCTAAAGGTGTATGGAGCCACTTTTTAAGCCAGGTGTAGTGCGTTAAAAATTTAGCCTTTTAAAAATTAGGTACTTTCAGGAGAAAACATCGTGAGGAAATTTGGATATATTTATCATTTTCAGTCTGTAGTGAAGTCAACTGCTGGACGGGACCTGGATTTGATAATCGCAAAGACATATCAATGTATTTTTTTTATTTTTTGAAATGTTAGTGACTGCTTTGTATGGGAAATCTCTAATTACTCTCCATGCAAAGGAATCACAGTCAGGTATTTTTGTACGGAAGAGTAGCTGCACATATCCACCAAAATCCGTGACACAATGTGTAGGAAGACTTTTACGTGACAAATAAAAGGTCTATCAGTAGAATTAACAGCAAACGGGTGTACAAAACACAAACAAATGTTACTAACATCAGAAATTGGCCATATGGTGGATGCTTAAACAATTTCTTGTGCCTACGCATAAATGTAGGAATAGATTTATTAGCATGTCTAGCTATTTCTGGCTCGATGTAATCTGGATTCAGTGTCAAGGTTTATTTATAGGTGGGAATAAAATATGGAATGTAGCTTCTTACATCGTATTAGATACTCTTTATGAGAGGAATTTTATGATAAGAAAAAATGCAGCTATTAACAACTCGTTAGGTAACCGTAGTTTTTAATCATCATCATCATTTCAGCCGAAAGATGTCCATCGCTGGACATAGGCCTCCCCCAAGGGGGGGGTGCCATAATCATCTCGCTTGGCAGGCGAGTTGGCGATCGCAGTATGGTGTTAAAATGCATAGAGAACGCTGCTGCCCATTCTCTAGTAAGTCCCTTAGTCGACTTTTACGACACCCACGGGAAGAAATAGAATGGTGCTATTCTTTACGTCCGGCGCCATACGGCACAGTTTTTAATAATTTAACCATAATAAATAACCAGTATATCTTTTTATGGTTTTTTCAGATCACTTAAAGTGTCCTATGAATTTCAATACGGTAGTTTTATTCCCGGAAGTATTCACATAGCTAAGATTAAGATACAAAAAAACGTCTGACTGAGTACAAGTTGTACAGTCCAGCCGGTCTCTTTTGAAAAATCTCACCATGAAGCTCGTTCGAAGTGAGCTGTGATTCCACTGACGCTAGGGATTGGTACTACTGACAGCTTACTTCGCCTAAGTTTTTACGGTGAGATTTAGCAGGCTCCCTATTTTTATGTTAATTTGCATGAATATTCTGAAACAGTCACATATACAATCAAAATATTACTTTAGTATATGATTTATTGGATCATTTTCTTTCCATGTTTAAGACAGTTACGTATTTGTAATATTTTCGCTCGATACATTTTTTATTCGTAAATCATGTCTTTTTTAAGGATCATTATAAAAACAAACAAGATTTTTCGGCTTTTATGTCTAAAATAAATATTCACAGCAACAAAATGTAGTTTATTATCCAGCCCCCAATTTTTTTTTCTCTAGATCAATTATTAATTTAGATAAAAACGAAATACTGGTAAGAATTGAGACTTACGCTATTTAGTTTCGTGCTCGAACACGATCAAATAGCGCACGCGATATTCAACTTTATTACTGATGTGTTAGCGTTTCGCACAAAACGGAGTGGCGGGGAGCATGGGGCGGAGCTTGCGTGGAAATTGCGAAATTGCGTGATTTAGACTGCCTGGTATTAACAGAATAGATCTTTGTTCGTTAGGAAAAAGGTACCTAACAAAACTTTACTCTTTTCCAAAAATCGTTCACTGAACCAAAGAAAAACCTACTACACAAGTATTTCGCGTGTCTAGTTTGGTCGATAATAACATTTGAGAGACTTGGCCTCCTTCGAGACTCGCTTGGAACGTTTAGCTAGAACTCGGTCAATACATTTTGACCTTAGAGTTCAGGAAATGACATTTCGTGGTTTTGTGTAGTAAAAGTGACAGAAATGTGGAACAACGTTTGTCGTGTGTAGGGCTAACTTAGGTAATAGTTAGTTTCGGTGGTATCCTTCTGCGAAACAGTCATGTCGCAGAAGGAGGCTGCGGAAAGGGAGCGGGAGATCTCGTCCGCTCACCCGGCCCGGCGTCGGCAGAGGGCAGATAATGCCCTCTTCCGGCCCCCCTAAATGGGTCCAGGGACGGCGGACTCGGGGACGTCCGCCGCCCCCTATCACACTGGACCCGAGGTGGCGGCGCATAGTGTTAAACGCGCGCCCCTTTCAGACGTCGCGGGGGGGGTCTAACACCTCACCCCCCCCCCCCCCCCCCCCCGCAGACTTGAGGTGGCCCGCAGAGGTGGGCTGGCACTAGCCGGGGATCACGGAAGTAATACTAGCTCCCAAGATCCCCGGTGCATGTGTGGGAAGGGAACACCGGGGATGGTTTTTAGTCAGTAAGAGTCTGACAGACCCCTCCGCCCACCCTAGGGCGGAGGACATCCATGAGGATTTTCCACCCCGGCAACAAAAAAAAAAAAAGGTAATAGTTAGTTTACCTTGCTTAGTTTTTTTTTTTAATGTTTGGGTGAAATTAAAGCCGCGATGGGCGTAGTTAAACTCTTCATCATCTTAATGACCTAGTTCCATGTTACCTTTTTTATTATTGAATAACTTTTTCCGCTCTGGACGGAGCGGGAGCTGGATGTCAGACTTTTACTGACTAAAACCCACCCGTGTTCCTTCAGTTACCTGTGTGCCAGGGCGCGTAAAGCCAAACCCTGTGTATGAGATAACGCCATAGGAGCTGACCCGCAACATTTTGTGATACTGCTATTTTGATTTTTGGTGCGGACAATATCTGTTACCCAAAAACTATCGCTAATGGTGTTGTAGAGGGGTTCTGGCGCTCGGCGGCTGCTGTCGCGGCACACTCGCTACGCTCGCTCGCCATCGCGCGTGTTTTGGTCACTGTTCTAACCTAATCTAACCCAAATTTATTTATTTCATTTATTTTTAAACACTATATTGTGGACAAAAAGGCTTGGGATTGAGCTGCTCCAATTTACAGTGAACCTTGATTTGATTTTTTTTGCCAACTATTTATTACATATTAAAAAAAAAAACTAAACTATGACATGAATATTTACTTTGTAAAGTGTTATATTATTTTAATTATTATGAATGTGAGGACTACGTGCATTTTTTTTATTTTTTTATTCTCAATCAAAAAGAAAAATTAATGCAGGTCTGGCAGTTTGAGTACTTTATGCAGCCTAACCAAATGTCCTTTCTGTGGTATTGTTCGTCGAATCGCTGAGCTCCTTAAGTTTTGAGTTGAGCTGCACGACTACTGACAGATGCGTGCACTGACTGGACAGGTCCCCTCAATCTGTGTGGTTCTTTCGTCAAAAGATCATTTCAGGCACCAATCTACATGGTCTTGATCTGACCAAGATTATGTCTGGACTTTAAAAGAAACTGTGACCTCTGAGTTTGTTTCGGCCTTTCTTCTCAGAGTAGTCGGATACGAAACGCCGACCTCATCTAGTTTTTTTTAATATGATTGACGTGTAAAAGTGTTTGTACAAACCTTACAAAACTTACAGAAATAAATCATTTATCATTTATTTATCATTATCATTAAATGAAGCGATTTTGTTTTTTTTTGCTGAGCCAACATGATTGTCTTTTAACTGTAACATATGAGGGCAAACTCTGTGTGGTAAAAACCAATCTGGCTCGAAACAGATTTGTACGATTATTTTCAAAATTGTGCAGGACAATGTCTGTATACTATTCAGCACCACCCGTTGTTAGCTCATATACATGGATTGGCTTTACGCTGCCATGGACACGGTATCCCTTTCGGACAAATCCACAACCCTGGCAGGTCTCATGTTACCTGGGGTCGGCTCAACACGTTTGCTTCTTCCACTTTGCCTCCCTTTTCTTTAATATAATTTCTCACACAATCCATTCATCTGTGGCTAAAATACAGTAAGAATTTATAAATGGAACAGTTTGTATTTTTGTGTTGGACAATGTTCATGTTCATGGTGTGAATTCAAGATGCTACTTACTTACAAGATGTACTTTAAAAAACAAATGAGTTATGTGCGATCACTAAAGTGAGGCTAGAAGTGAACTTTACAGAATTTTTAGATATATCACTACCAGTCTTTTGGCACAGCTCTTACGTAAATCGAAATAGTCTTAACAAGCTGTAAGTTGTTGAAAAACAAAGCTTAGGCAAAGCAAACGTAGATAAATAATAACTTAGGGTCAAGGCTTGCATCCTTCTAATAAAGAAAAAGCTAAAGGCCAGCTTGTCACATCTAGCTTACATGCGTACATACTTCTAAAATAAATATCACTAAAATATATAAATAATTAAATTGTAGTACAAACTAATAAATACATACTATGCAACTATGACTATCTTTCCAGATAGTGTTCTTTCTCTCGTCTTTAAAAAAACTTTTTTACAAAAAAAGAAACCGACCTCCGAAATTAAATTAAATATAATATTAAATGTCGATGAACTACAGACACACCTCTGCCCTACTCTTCGAGGAAACAAGGCGTGATGTAATATTATGTGCTTCCGAAATTAGATTTCGAAGTCGGTTTCTTTTTTTGTAAAAATGTTTTTTATTTTTCACTTTTTAGCTGTGGTACCTACTCCAGATCAATTCGTACCACTACGCAAGTAGTGGTACGAATTGATCTGGAGTAGGTAAAAAACAGAGACAGGAAGTTCTATACTCGTACAGTCGAGTTCATTAATATATTAGCCCTTTCAGGCTTCAAAAATATATGACCGTCAAAAAAAATCATAATATTGTGACAACTATAAGCATCATTAAATTGTGGTCAAGATTTCGATTCATTAATATGTGACTGGTTTTTCTCAGTAACATGTATACAGCCAAAAGCACATTATTATATGAACAACATTAAGATCATATTATCTGAACATTGTAGGATTCACAATTATGTATGCACACATGAATACAATAATATCTAAACAAGTAAATGTAATTCAAATTCAACCTTATTACTTACGTCATAAAGATAATTTTAATAGCAATCTTAAAATTGCATGGTCAAGGAGTTTGCAACATTATTTATCACTGGCTAGATTAACTTCAAATGACGTTATGTTTTTTAATAAAATTATAACTGACGCACATGTGATTCAACGATTTAATTCTACGATTTACTGGATTTAATATACAATATTAATTCTATTGAAATATACCTACCCATTTAAAATAAAAATGTATAGAATTGATGAGCATACGAAACATAAAATAGTTTATATGTGTGAGGAAGGTGTTTCTAAATCAGCCATTGCAGAAGAATTAGGCATATCGGTAAGCAAAGTAATTTTAGGTATTCGTCCATGTTTTTCTCTGATCTCTAATGTGGTAATTTAATAAAATCGTTCTTTAACAGAGAAATACTGTTACATTATGGTGGAAAAGGTGGCAAGAAGAAGGAAATCTTACAAAACATGTATCTTTTGGCCGACCTAGGAAAACAACTCATGATCAAGATATGCAACTGGTTGAAAGTGTTCGAAATGCAAGATTTATCAGAACATCTACATTTGCAGCTGATCTGGCTGTATCCAGCTTAACTATACGACGAAGACTTAATGAAGCGGGAATTCATCACCGAATTCCAGCTAAAAAAATGTTACTAACGGAAAGGCATAAAATGTTACGTTTACAATTTGCTAACAGATATTTAAATTATGATTTTGAACACGTCGCTTTCATGGACGAGAAAGTTTTTGTCTCTTCGGCGGACGGGCGGATCTCTTTGTATCGTGCAGCCAATACACGATATGATGAAGAGAATGTATTGCCAAATAGACGCAGTGGACGCATTACGATCGGGTTTTGGGGGTGGATAAATTCCGGTGGACCCATAGAATTGTGCGAAATATCTGGCCGAATGAGGAGTGATACCTATTTAGATATTCTAAAAGACGTGTTTTTACCAAGTGCAAAAATTGTCTATCCTGATAATCATCGAATTACTTTTATACAGGATAATAGTTCCGTTCACAATGCCAGACGAGTTCAAAATTGGATAGCTGAGCAAGTAGACTTGGAATTAATAAAAATTCCACCGAAAAGCCCGGACCTCAACCCCATAGAGAATCTATGGGGGTTAATGGTACAGAATTGGGACTGTAATGAGGCTCGCACGGAAGAGAATTTAAAGGCTCATGCATATGACGTCTGGAATAGTTTTAGAAATAGTGATTATTGCCACAATATGGTACAGTCAATGAGAGCCCGACTACAAGCAGTGATTGATGCGAACGGATCATACACAAGATATTAAGTAACTGTTCTATCATTTTTAATTTGGCCGCCAATAATTGTTTATAAGTAACTAAGATTAATTTTAGTTTAAGATAAAATATTGTTTGTTTTTTTTTAACGTAAGTCATGTGCTATTTTGTTGCATATTACTTTAATATTTTCTTAGATATACTTGTCATGATAATACAGTTTAAACTATAATGTAATGATATTCTTTTCTTTTCCGTGACGTGAAATTCAATTCACTGCAAACAACTTCGTTAGTCATAAAAAAGTTGTGGTGGCAAAGTAATCAAATTTTAGGTCGAATCGTAATGCTATATAAATGACAGGTGGCACATCATTTTTTTACAATTCTTAAATGGCCATGCTGTACGAAAAATATACGGCATTGAAAGACACTCATTTTAAAAACTAACGCAAACGCGAGGAAAACAATGGAAACTACTGTCATCTCTGTAACAATGTAAACTAGATCTTATTTGTTCGAGCAAATAATTGACTTTCCCATGCATGTAGAGATAATTAAGAAGCTTACCCTGCTCAGATTATAAAAGCCAATACTATATTTTTGAAAAGGGTGATCACATATTATTGCCTAATGGACAGCATATTGTATTATTGAACTGTTCATGATCACATATTATTGAACTGTTCATGATCACATATTATTGAACTGTTCATGATCACATATTATTGCACAATGCACAGCATATATTATTGAACCGTTCACATGAGGACATATTTTTGATCTATAGGTTCTATAGAATTTATTGAGCTTTCCAACGCTCACAATATTTTGAATCCTTGACAGTGCCAATATATTAATGAACTCGACGTACCAGCTTTGACATCCCATCCATTGAAGTTAAGGACGCTATCACATTTTGAACTCGCTCGAGTTTAGGTATCTGAATCGCAACACAACAACATTATGCGCACGCACACATTGAAACCGCTGACCGCTCGATTTTATACGTAACTTAACTAATCTTGGTACTTGCAGGTATATTTTTTTTAATTTTACTGGTATTGATTGAGTAAAGTTAGTTGTAAGTTTGCAATCGAATTTTAGTAACTGTGGCTAAGTACTATCTGCGTGATAATTATGTTTTTAGTATTTTTAAAATTCATCAGCCATTACGTAGCGTAGGTAGGTACCCAAAAATTTCAAGCGCTGGCCATATGGATTAAATACCATATTTTTACATAACTAACAACCTAAACATTTTACTATTACAAGGAACACCTACGATTATTCCCCAGGCTACTATTAGTTAGAAAAGATGTAATTAGGTACTTGTAAATATTATTTTAGCTGGCAAATGTTGGAGCATTACATAATCAAATACTAGCCTGGGAGTTTATCGTAGACTTTCGTTGTGATATTTAAAAATAATCATTGCCTTATGAAAACAGTATTTTATTTACAGAGACTGGGGCGCGATTTCAGTACTTTTGATAAAAATTAAAACCAAAGTAGGTAGTCAAAAGTATATTTTAATTTCATGTTTCAAAGAAGTTCAAATTTAGAATGAAGGCCAGCTCTTTCTAGGGTTCCGTACCCGAAGGGTCCAATTGGAGCACTATTGCTGTCACTCACGTGTCCGTCTATCACACTGGTTTTACAACCAAACGGTTGATGAAGCTACGGTCTTTAAATTTTCACAGTATAAGCATCTTGTTAAGCCTTGTTTTTTCTTTATTTATACTTTACGCCGCAATCAAAAAGAGGAGTGTGGCTACCTACAAGGATTAGCTGCTCAAAAAGGAAATCCATCTCGATTATTTTTGTGGCTTTTGGCTTATATTCTCTTATTGCGCATTCTTGCTCCTGAAAATAAAAAACCGGTCAAGAGCGAGTCGGACTCGCGCACCGAGGGTTCCGTACGTATATATGATGTTAATGATTTCTCAAAAACACTATTTAGAGACATCGTTTAATTTTTCCTGTAATCTTTACATAAACTTCTATGACATAGAATAATTTCAGATTTTTATCTATGCAAACTTCGAAGATAAGGGGAACGGTGCAAACAGCGCTCTTTCATATGATACCTCTTATCATTCATCATTATCTTTCATATAAAGGTATATATTTTTTTATTTCTTTCTTGTTTGCAAAATAGTTGGGCAAACGTCATCTAAAACTATTCTAAATTTCAAGTTGATAGCATTAGCAGTTCTTGAGATATCCTGGTGTGACAGACAGACAGACTTAGTCTCACCATAAGGGTTCTTTTTTAACATTTTGGTACGGAACCCTAAAAAGACAACATTAGTAAGTACCTAAGGTAAATCAAATAAAATAAATTACCAACACACGTATATCAACGTCTGTAACAAAACTCCAGAGTAGATTTGTGATTTCTGAATCAAAATACAAAGTCTCATTACTTTTGTTTACTGCTACGTGTATGGTTTTATTGTGCTTTATCGAAATTTCTGAATTCGTGGCATCTGTAATAACAAATGTAAATATTTTAGCAATGCACACCACAATCAAAAACCATACTTGGTGTCGAAAGTTATAACCAGTCGATTTATCACCAAAATGTACATCCGCCATCATGAATCAAAAGTTGGATGGTATATTTGTAAACACCACCTTCAACAATTGATAACAAACCTCCACAATTGCTGACAATGTCGAATTTTTATTTAAAAAAATACACCCGCCATCTTGGATAAAAAAAAATATGACATACGTAATCACCACCCCCAAAATCCCAAAAATTGACTATGTATCGAATATCTCAAAAAAATTTGATTAAAGATAATATAATTTTATTTACACGATGTTTATCCGTAATCTACAACCATGATTCATACAAAAATTTTGAACTATGTATTTATTTTTAAAACTAATTCCAATAATCGTACTTCCTTTTATTTCGGTCCGAAAAAGTATCAACTTCGTCCACCCACAGTATACAATACAGCACACGCTTTTGTACGTAAATATTTTTTTGCGAAAAATCGATACACCGGTGCTTCCACGAGCGCGTCTGAGCGCGGAATGACGAACCGCGTGTAGAAAATGTATGGAGAAATTTGAGGGCGCTTCTTATTTTAATCATAAATAAAAAAGTTATTTATTTACTTACAAAATATTTAGTTGACCGTATAGAGGACTATATAAGCAACAGTTTGTTATTAATTTTATGTATAACTATGCAGTGGATTTAGCTATATCGGTTCTTATTCAGACCTAATTTTTTTTCATTTGTTGGTTTTATTGTGATTGTTAAAACGTATTTGTGTGAAAAATTTGTAAGGGGCTATACAATTTTTATGTGCCCATTCTGGAGATGAATATATTATCTTTAATTTGAGACACTGATATTCTTGTAGTTGTGACTCCTAATTCATTAAAAGGATACTGATATTTGAGGAAAAATGTGATAGCGTCCTTAAGATAAACAAATGCCTTGCCTTTGCCTTTGCCTTTGCCTTGCCTTGCCTTTGCCTTGCCTTTGCCTTGCCTTTGCCTTGCCTTGCCTTTGCCTTGCCTTTGCCTTGCCTTTGCCTTGCCTTTGCCTTGCCTTTGCCTTGCCTTTGCCTTGCCTTTGCCTTGGCTTGCCTTGCCTTTGCCTTGCCTTTGCCTTGCCTTTGCCTTGCCTTTGCCTTGCCTTTGCCTTGCCTTTGCCTTGCCTTGCCTTTGCCTTGCCTTTGCCTTTGCCTTGCCTTTGCCTTGCCTTTGCCTTGCCTTTGCCTTGCCTTTGCCTTGCCTTGCCTTGCCTTTGCCTTGCCTTTGCCTTTGCCTTTGCCTTTGCCTTTGCCTTTGCCTTTGCCTTTGCCTTTGCCTTTGCCTTTGCCTTTGCCTTTGCCTTTGCCTTGCCTTTGCCTTTGCCTTGCCTTTGCCTTTGCCTTGCCTTTGCCTTTGCCTTGCCTTTGCCTTGCCTTTGCCTTGTCTTTGCCTTGCCTTTGCCTTTGCCTTGCCTTTTCCTTGCATTTGCCTTGCCTTTGCCTTGCCTTTGCCTTGCCTTGCCTTTGCCTTGCCTTTGCCTTGCGTTTGCCTTGCGTTTGCCTTGCCTTTGCCTTGCCTTTGCCTTACGTTTGCCTTGCCTTTGCCTTGCTTTTGCCTTGCCTTTGCCTTGCCTTGCCTTTGCCTTGCCTTTGCCTTGCCTTTGCCTTGCCTTTGCCTTGCCTTTGCCTTGCCTTGCCTTTGCCTTGCCTTTGCCTTGCCTTTGCCTTTGCCTTGCCTTTGCCTTGCCTTTGCCTTGCCTTTGCCTTGCCTTTGCCTTGCCTTTGCCTTGCCTTTGCCTTGGCTTGCCTTGCCTTTGCCTTGCCTTGCCTTGCCTTTGCCTTGCCTTTGCCTTGCCTTTGCCTTGCCTTTGCCTTTGCCTTTGCCTTGCCTTGCCTTGCCTTTGCCTTGCCTTTGCCTTGTCTTTGCCTTGCCTTTGCCTTTGCCTTGCCTTTTCCTTGCATTTGCCTTGCCTTTGCCTTGCCTTTGCCTTGCCTTGCCTATGCCTTGCCTTTGCCTTGCCTTTCGTTTGCCTTGCCTTTGCCTTGCGTTTGCCTTGCGTTTGCCTTGCCTTTGCCTTGCCTTTGCCTTACGTTTGCCTTGCGTTTGCCTTGCCTTTGCCTTGCCTTTGCCTTGCCTTTGCCTTGCCTTTGCCTTGCCTTTGCCTTGCCTTTGCCTTGCCTTTACCTTGCCTTTGCCTTTGCCTTGCCTTTGCCCTGCCTTTGCCTTGCCTTTGCCTTGCCTTTGCCTCTGCCTTTGCCTCTGCCTTTGCCTTTGCCTTTGCCTTGTCTTGCCTTGCCTTGCCTTGCCTTTGCCTTGCCTTTGCCTTGCCTTTGCCTTGCCATTGCCTTGCCTTTGCCTTGCCTTTGCCTTGCCTTTGCCTTTGCCTTGCCTTTGCCTTGCCATTGCCTTGCCTTTGCCTTGCCTTTGCCTTGCCTTTGCCTTGCGTTTGCCTTGCCTTTGCCTTGCCTTGCCTTGCCTTTGCCTTGCCTTTGCCTTGCCTTTGCCTTGCCTTTGCCTTGCCTTTGCCTTGCCTTTGCCTTGCCTTGCCTTGGCTTTGCCTTGCCTTGCCTTTGCCTTGGTACAACCCACCATTTATTCCTGCCTTTATTGAAATAATTGTTGCGTTGTTTAGTCTAAGAAGTGTTAATTAAATTTTTTAATGTAAATTAGTCGAATTAGCATAGATTATAAGCGATTTGGTGTAAACTGTTAGCTTATATTTGATGAATAAATGAATTGAATATAGTGACCTAATTGGTGATGTTCTTCATGTTAAATTAAGCTAAAATAATATACAAGTGATATTTTCCTAGACAGCTTACATAATCAGCCTATAATGTTCCCACAGCTGGGACACAGGCCTCCTCTCTGTCATGTGAGAGGGCCGTAATCCACTACGCGGGCCCAGTGCGGGTTGGGTTACTAAACAGCTTGTCTGCATTGAAAGGTTGTTTTAGCTGTTCAAAGGTGACATTTCCTACAAAAAGCTATAATGTAAGGACCAATAGACTTTAATGTCGTATTTTTTTCCCAATGGGTTAGTAAAACTGTACCTAAGCGGTGTCTATAAAGTTGATTGATATTGGTCGTGTTTTAGAAGTGAGCTTTTCGTAAATCATAATAATATGATAATAAACCAGCGACCCGCCCCTGCTTCACTAGGATTTTATGACTACGATGAGTATATCAAGGTTTCTTTATTATACAGGGTGGAAGGGACATCGACGCGAAGCCTGTTACCATGGAATCAGTTCATCATTCTTGACCCCCCTGCGTTAAAATTTTTCGTCGGTTATTTAAAAAAAAATTTGCTGTTTCATAGATTTTGACCGAGTAGGTATTGCACTTCTGTAGGAAACAGCTGTTTTTTTTTAAATTGCCGACGAGAAATTTCGACGCACGGGGGTCAAGTATGATGTACTGAATCCATGGTAACAGGCTTCGCGTCGATGTCCCTTCCACCCTGTATATATGAACATGATTGTAATAAAAATGTTTGCCTTTATTTAATTACACATAAATACACACACATACAAATAAAACACACAGGCACACGTACATATAAATTATATTTTTAAATATTAGAATATAAAATAAATATAAAAAGATTTAAAATATTAAAAAAAAATGTAGCCCACTGGTATCGGGAACAGGGTCCAAGCTACCGGCGGCTTGAGCTCCAGAGAAAGGAACTGCCTGAACTGACTGAACTGGAAATGCGAGCCGTGTCCAGAAGTAACGCTTTCCGAATCAGGCCTAGGCATCCAGCTGCCCAACGAGAGCCTCCTAAGGTGTTGGTCGAGCCTCTTGGCAATTAAGCCATTGGCTGATATGAGTGTTGGCACAATGATCGCTGAGTCCACATCCCACATGTCGACAACCTCCACCCAAGATACTTGATCAAAAAATGTTTTATTATTAATGTATTATGCTTAGAAACCTCCCGGAAGAAATTCTCTAGCTAGATGATGGTGAAAACCGCCTCAAAATTCGTTGTGTACAGACGCCAGTGCAGGTCAAGCTACCCGAAACTGTCAAATTTTCCCAATCAACCTTGAACCTGTAGCAATAAAAATAAAAAATAAAAATAAAATTCATTTAATTCAGATAACTTAATCCATACATTTACAATTTACAACAAAACACACACACCACTCAAATTACCCGCTCAATAAAGGATCTCCACAGCGGAGAAGAGATCCTGTCGGCAACAGTCTTCAGAATTCCGTTGCAGCTGCCACGCATTCTGCAGATCAGGGATACGGTTTTCTTGCGGATGACGGCATGAAAGCCGTCAGTGCGATACAGCGCAAACATCCCCGATGCACTACAGAAGCGAGGCAGCCCCAACATCATTCTGAAGATGTTGTTATACTGGACGCGCAGGACATCCAGCGATCTTTTGGTGCGACTGACCCACAGATTCCCCGTATAAAAGCTCTGACAATATGCCTTGAACAACGTTAGTTTCACTTGTTCAGAGCAGCGGGAGAATCTACGGGCCAACATGTTACCTCTGACCGCTAAAGCCCTGCGCTCCCTCTCAATATCAGGATCGTCTTCAAGACCCTCAGAAATGAAATGCCCCAGGTATTTAAATTTCGTGACACAATTTATGCACAAGCCATTTAGGGTAATATTATGTGAATCATTGGGGCATCCACCAGCGGTCTTAAAGACCATATATTCCGATTTTTTGACATTGTATACCAGCCCATGTGCACCTGCATAGGCCTCACACACTCTTAATAACTCTCCGAGACCTCTCACCGTCGGACTCAGCAGCACCATGTCGTCTGCGTAGCTAATGTTGTTGACGCAGACGCCATCGATCGAGCAACCGACACGCTTGCTACTGAGCTCGACGATGAGATCATTTATGTATAAATTGAAAAGCTTGGGCGACGCCAAACCTCCCTGTCTCACCCCGCTTTCCAACGTGTATGCCTCAGAGAGTGTATTATTCCATCTTACAAAATTTGTTTGGTGAGAATACCAATACCTAAGCATATTAAGCACCTCCACCGGTACACCCGCGCTCCCCAACTTTCTCCAGAGCACATAGTATGAGACAAGATCAAAAGCTTTGCAGAGGTCAAGGAAGCACGCATATACCGGTGTCCTGCGTTCCGTATAATATTGGACAGTATGCTTGAGACCTACGATAGCAGCTTCCGTAGATAGCCCGGGTCTAAACCCAAACTGCGCATCATGTAATTTGATGTATTTATCTAGACAGGAATCAAGCATACCGTCCAGCACTTTAGCAGTTATCGTTGCTAAAGATATGGGCCTGTAGTTCCCCCGGTCCGAGATATCCCCAGTCCTGTTCTTCACAATAGGCACTACGATAGTTTTCATTAAGTCATGTGGTAAGTATGAGTGACTCTTGCACATCATGAAAAACATGGCCAGGACCCTCGGTAGGTGAACCCCCGCATGCCGCAGATGCTCCACACTAAGCCCATCCTGACCGGGAGATTTACCGCCTGTCATTCTCTTTAAAACGCATCTTACTTGACTAGCCGTAAACTGTACAGACAACTCCTCCCCCTCATATCCGGGCTCAGACCTAACAAAAGATGCTGAAGGGCCCAGCGGGGAGCGCACCTTAAAATGTTCCCTGAACATATTCGCAATATGGACTGGTTCGCTTTTTCCATTCACACTCACCGGGAGGCCAGGCTTAACTTCATGCTTACCAGTAGCTTTCCAAAACTTAGAGAAGTCCTTAACCGATCTGTGTTTAGCCAGGATGTCCATAAAGTAGAAAATCTAAGTTGAAGGGCAATAAAGTTGAAAATCTATTAAAGAAAGACAGATTGTAGTAGCTTGATATGCTGGCGTCTGTACATCAGAAGAACATTGCTAAGGTCAAATATGAAAGGCGCCTTTAATTTATACATAGAGTATACATACAGATAACCATCAGTTAAGGCTATTATTTTATGTTGGTAAGTGGAACAACACGCCCTTGCAACCAAGGTGTTTATTTTTTTTTAATAGGAAAAATTTGATTTTTTTGTTAATGTTTGATCAAAATTGCGATCACTTTTCAAAAAGTGGGTATAATTATGTTTAAGATACACATAATTTTTTGGATTCTGTACCTTAATAGGAAAACACGGAACCCATAAAACACATAAAAAACACTTTTTTTGCGATTACAAACGCCGTCCGGCACACACTTGACCGGTTTTTTAAGATGTTACAGCCATGTAAACCTTTTTTAGACCCATTTAAAAAAGGAGGACGTTCTATGTTCGTCTGCATGTTTAAAAAAAAAATGTATATTCTTAGATATTCTTGTTAATTGTGGACAGATTTTGGTAGTTCTTTTTTCATTTAACATTTATCTTGCGTGGGTAGTTTTGAGTTAACTTCAATAATACATTTACTTTTTCCACTTAATCTGATGTTAGGATGTTATAATATCTTCCTATCACTGTTATTTACATAGCAGGTAGGTTTTCGAATTTGTCTGGGGTAGGTACCACAACTAAATCATAACATAATACCACACCTGTAGTCCCCGAAACGCTACGCAGAGATGTAACTATAGTACACCCACATTTAGCCGTTAAAAAAAGTGGAAAAAAAAATACCAAAGCCACCGACTTCCGTAATTAAAGTTATTTTCACGTTATAGTGTTTTTTTGCTATAGGGATATCTGGCCCAAGGATGTAACATGTAGCTTACTTTTTATAAGTTTATGTTGTTGCCCAACACTTAAACTGCATTTCGTAAAAATCTACCTGCATTTTTCAATAAAACTCCATCTCAAACTAAAAGCTAGTTGAAAAGATTCACCTCGCTTCTTATATGGATGGATAAGTCTCATAAAAAACCCAGTAATGGCACTGGGAGCGCCACCATACTGAAAAGTGGGAGGGGGGGGGGGGGTAAAGGGGGAAGGTGACCCCCCTTTCTTGGCTGTCTATGAAAATGAATAGCTTATACTTTATAAAATAGTCACCTTTTGTGTGAAGTGCATAATGATTTTTATTATGAAGTGTTTGCTTTGAACTGGGAATAGTGTTGGCGGTTGGGTGAGAAAATCTATTATAAATTTGTAGTTTGTGTGAGGACTTAAGAGGTTATTGAGAGTAAAAAAGCGGCCAAGTGCGAGTCGGACTCGCGCACGAAGGGTTCCGTACCATTATCTATAAAAACGGCAAAAAAATCACGTTTGTTGTATGGCCCCCCTTAAATATTTGTTTAATTTTAATTTAATTATTTATTTTTAAAGTGAATATATAACTAAATATTCTGTGAATATTTCAAGCTATATATTTACCTGTTGCCGTTATCAATATCGAGAAAAAGGAGCAAAAAAATCACGTTTGTTTTATGGGAGCCCCCTTAAATATTTATTTTATTCTGTTTTTTAGTATTTTTTGTTATAGCGGCAACATAAATACATCTGAAAATTTCAACTGTCTAACTATCACAGTTCATGAGATACAGCCTGGTGACAGACGGACAGACAGACAGACGGCGGAGCCTTAGTAATAGGGTTCCCGTTTTACCCTTTGGGTACGGAACCCTAAAAAGATGTTGGTAGATATGGTAATAGTAATAATGATTGATACAATATAATATATTCATTTGCTAAGAATGTAGGTATTGTTAGAGTTCTTTACATTCTGCCTTTAAGGTATGCAAAAATATTATAAGCATTAGTTATACAATTAAAAAAATAAAGTAGATAGTATAGGTAGTAATCTTAATTGTGATGTGTTTTAGGAAGGGCGTTCTTGTCAGTGTTTTTGGAGTACTGGGAGTTAAGGTGACGTGTGGCAAATAATTTAAATATATGTTTTGAGTTTCTTTGTTTTGTATTTTTAATTAAATTGCATACTACTATGAATAATCAAGTTGCAGACAGATGTGTTACTGGGGAGCTTGCTGAACCACTAATACGAAGATCACTCCTGGTAATGGCTATCCTGCACCATTAAATAATTATTATAATATATATTATGCTAGAGAGTTTGTTGCGCCACTTCTTATTCCATCCAAGCTGAAATACTAGGAATTGGTGGTTGGTCTTGTATAATTTTGAAGTTAAAAAGTGTTGGTTCTGAGCCTAATTTTAAATGACTTATGATATTTTTATTGTAATTTCTCCGACTCGTAAAGAAACTTGAAATCTTAACATTTCTTCAGAAATATATGAGAACGGTTGTAATATTTTAGATATTCTTCCATGCATAAAGAAAACTGTTTAAAAAACCGGCCAAGTGCGAGTCGGACTCGCGCACGAAGGGTGCCGTACCATTATCTATAAAAACGGCAAAAAAAACACGTTTGTTGTATGGGAGCCCCTTAAATATTTATTTTATTCTGTTTTTTATTTTTTTTTGTTATAGCGGCAACAGAAATACATCATCTGTGAAAATTTCAACTGTCTAACTATTACGGTTCATGAGATACAGCCTGGTGGCAGACGGACGGACAGACAGACGGCGGACCCTTAGTAATAGGGTTCCCGTTTTACCCTTTGGGTACGGAACCCTAAAAACATGCATTAATGAGATTTTGCATCATCTAAAAATATTATTTGTTCCCGTTCTCAGAGAAAAACATCTACAGTAAGTTTTCTTTTAATTTTCAGACCTGCTTGGACATTCATTACCCGTTTTGCTTTGAAACTGTATTTCATTCGAAGGAAAAGTTTAAGGTAGATCAGATAGGGTTGGTACAGCTTACCGAAATGCAGTACGACGGTGTACCTACAGCAATGTAAAGAGTAATCTAAGTTTTATTTGAGAATCCAATTTGTATTTGCAGTTTGTAAGGAGTCTTAGCACTCTTAGCATAGATTGAATTTATTTTGTCCAGTTGTTGCCCGCGACTTTCCAATACAAACTTTAATCCCATGTTAGACTCGGTCCGAAAGAGCTAATGCCTGCCAGGGTTACGAGCCTGTCCGAAGGGGATATCGTGGCCCTGGCACACAGGCATCTGAAAGAACACGGGTGGGTTTTAGTCAGTAAAAATCTGACACTCCCTCCCGCTCCACCCAGAGCGGGAGAAGTTATTTGATAATTTTCCACCAAAAAAAAAAACAAAAAACTCGCTCATGCGTGGATTATCGAATAATCTTTACTTGGTGCGTTTATACAAAATCTTTTATATTTATAATATGAGCCTAACTTAAATGGGTTTAGCAGAGCTTTGTCTGTTAGGTAATTATTTATTTATTTAAACTTCTCCCACACATTATGGTACAAAGGCGGACTTAATGCCTTAGGCATTCTCTATCAGTCAACCAAGGGTGGTGAAGAGATAAGATGGCAAGTGCTTTGATTGAGAGGAGGTAATTCAGTTAGGAAACAGGATACACACACGGCATTGGTTGCTACTATTTGAACTTTTCTACGGAACTTGTGGTTTTGGAAAAGATGGATTCACAAAGAACCAGCTCTACTTGTTATCATTAGCAAGTAGTTTCCAACTACAGTGCAGCAAATGCCTCGTTGTAATTTACATTACTGAAGTGAGGCATTTGCTCACCTAAAAGCCCCTTAAAGTAACCTCTAAGGATTTTATTAATAACTAGCTGCGCCCCGCGGTTTCATCCGCGTACCCGCATAAGTCTCGACGCCGTGGGAATGTCGGGATAAAAAGTAGCGTATGTTTTAATCCAGGGTGTCAGCTACCTCCATACAAAATTTTATGAAAAAAATTCCAGCCGTTAGAGCGTGAAGAAGTATAGTTAAACTATTTCACGAAGTCCTCTCTTGTCGCTCTAATGGCGGTAAACATAAGGTTCAAATTGCAATAACCAACAGGACTTCGTGACATAGAACATCTGTAACAAACATACACACACACTCACAATCTTTCGCCCTTATAATATTAGTGTTATAGTGTTATTAAGTGTGATAGGTGTTTAAAATTAAGTCATTAATAACGTCTGATTAATCATAGGTATATTTTTAACGTTTAAACGTCTCATAACTTTCAGAAACGCATAAAAATAAATTCTTAAAAACTACTATTCTGCAAGTACAAATTATTTGCCGTATTCGAAATCAAATATTTACCCTACTCGCTGAAAATTCCTGTAGGTACTCCAACAAAGGCACAATTTAAGAATGTCAGTGCCACCGCTGGCGTTTAAACGAAATAAAATTTCCCCTGAGATGCTTTTCCCGGGTTTTTCTTAGGTAGTGTGAGTGTGTGAGTGAAAAGTCGTATTCACACGCGGTGCGTTAGAGGAGTTTTCAATTCAGATTGGTTCATAGTTCCCTGGTTCTAATCTGCATGAACTAAACCAAACTTGAGCTATTGCTGTCTCTTCCTTGCACATGGAAAACAAACAGATGGAAACAAGAATTGTTAGATTAGGTTGAAATACTACAAGGTAGGACGTTAGCCTATAAGTACTCGTTTCCTCAGGATATACCTACTAAAAACAAAAGAGAGCTTTAAACTGTCACCGTCTTTCTCTTGCTCTGCTTGCTAGCTTGTATTCCGTGTGGTGCCGGACGTAAAGAATAGCACCATCCTATTTCTTCCCGTGGGTGTCGTAAAAGGCGACTAAGGGACTTACTAGAGAATGGGCAGCAGCGTTCTCTATGCATTTTAGCACCATACTGCGATCGCCAACGCACCTGCCTAGCGTGGCGATTATGGCAACCACCCCCCCCTTCCTTTTAGGGGAGGCCTATGTCCAGCAGTGGATGTCTTTCGGCTGAAATGATGATGATGATGAATGATGCTTGCCAGGAAAAGACAGATTGCCGTCTGTTCCACACAATTTTTTGATTAACTGGTCAGCAGTAAGATCCTAATCTTCCTTCTACCCATGTGCCATGTTACTTAGGGCCAGCGTAACGCGTTTTCTTCATCCTTTCTAGCTTGTCAACGCTATAATTCACTTCCTTTTCTTACATATCATTTTTTTTTTTATGCTGCCCCACACTTGGAATTTCTCCTGTATTGTGGGTGCGTTTACAAATATTTAAACTCACATACACAAACAGCCAGACCCGGAACAAATACTTGCAGGTCATAAAAATATTTTTTCCGTGCGGGAATAGAACCCGCGACACGCAGCGCAGCAGTCAATTGCTTAACCACTGTGCCCACCGTGCCGTATTTCCTCCCACACCTCCCTTTATATACTCAAAGATTTATAAACGTTTATAACGTTGAAATGCGGAAGCAGCACCATCTTCATTCAGTTTCTAGTCTAGCATTTCTCACTCTTTTCAGAATATTTTGTAATTTATTCGAAGCTGTCCCCTTTCAAGGGACGAATTGGAGCGTTTCATTTATATTTTCGCGTTCCCAAGCTACGTTCCACTCAACCTTTTCATTTTTGCACTCAGCGCCACGTTTTCGAAGCCTCTCCACTTCCAGTGGGAATGACATACTGTCAGTTATGTTCGAAGTTAATAGAACAGCTATGTTATTGAATATTAAATTGGCAATACAGAGTATGACTGTGTTTGATGTTTTGATTATACGAGTAGTGGTGTTGAAGTTTATTTCGTTTTATTGGTTTGATCTGGTGTTCATTTACGGGTTTATTAGGTAGAATTGATTTAATTCAAAATTAAGATTTAGCCTACTATATCTTACTAATAAAACTCGAAGTACTAATTAAATTTGCTATTTTTAGGGTTCCGTACCTCAAAAGGAAAAAACGGAACCCTTATCGTCTGTCAGTTTTCTCAGGAACGCGAAGAGGTATCAAGTTGAAATTAATATCAAATACGTAAGTCTATGGTCCCTTAAAGCTCTAAAAAAATCAAGCTTCCAAGTCAACGCAATAAAAAAATATGGCGATATAAGCGACATTTTTGCGACATATTTCGACACTCACAAATAAATCAAAACCTATACTTCCCGTTGACCTAGAATCATGAAATTTGGCAAGAAGCAAGGTCTTACAGCACAAGTATAGGAAAAAGTCCTAAAATTCTAAATTTTTAGTTTTATCACATAAAAAAAAAATTGCGAATATCAAAGTCAAAGTCAAAGTCAAACCATTTATTTCAAATAGGCACATAAGAGGCACTTTTGAACGTCAAAATTTACAAAAAAAATAGAATTGATTCTAGTTGCCCCTTCCAAAAGGTAGTTTCGTATGGAGAAGAATGGGCAAGAAACTCCACCGGTACTCTTTTAAAAATGTTTTACAATATTTTGTTTGATTACATTAATTATATGATTATATGTGAAGACGATGCACCTAGAATAAAATTACTATACCATAATAGGTAAAACGAATTAAAAACTAAGCAATGAAAAATAACTTAATTATTAGATAGATACGTGGTGTTCACATATTTACAAACATCATACAAGTATGTTTTTCTAAAAAAATAAGTCAGTGTGTGAGTATAGGTTATCACAGAATGTAAAATGAATATCATAAAAATAACAGATTTTACCATAAAAATAGCAACCAGTTTGATTTTGTCTAGACTCTAGATTGTCCTATGGAGCTGGACCAGCATGTTTCCAAGCATTCCTGTCCTGGATATAATCCTCTAACTTGTAATATGCTTGTTTACAAAGTGTACTTTTAATATGTGTTTTAAATTTTCTCTCATTTAATTTCAATACATCACAAGGTATTTTGTTGTAACATTTAACACAGTACCCCATAAAAGATGTATGTACTTTAGATAATCTGAAAAATGGTTGATCTATTTTATCTTTATTTCTAGTATTAAAATTATGTCTATCGCTTATCTTGTTAAAAATATGTAGATTTTTCCTTACATACATAATATTTTCATAAATGAATTGGCAAGGTACCGTCATAATATTAATCCTTTTAAATAGTTCCCTAAGAGATTCGCGGCGACGGAGATTATAAATTGCTCTGACAGCCCTCTTTTGCAAAATAAAGATGGACTCAATGTCAGCAGCCCGACCCCACAGTAAAATGCCATACGACATAATGCTGTGGAAGTAACTAAAATAAACCAAACGCGCGGTTTCTATATCTGTTAGCTGTCTTATCTTTCTAACAGCATAAGCGGCCGAGCTTAGCCGCCCCGCCAGAGAGGTTATATGTGGTCCCCATTGCAGTTTCTCGTCTATAGTGATTCCTAGGAAAACCGTTTGATTAATAAATTCCAGTTTTTCTCCGTTCAATATGATATCACATTCGCTACTTCTAACATTAGGTAATTTAAATCTAATACATTTGGTTTTTTTTTCATTTAATACCAAATTATTTACCGTAAACCAATCTTGGACCTGAAGAATAGAGTTATTCACTTCGTCAAGATTTTGTGATCGTCGATCTATTTTAAAGATCAATGATATGTCATCAGCAAATAACACCATCTTCGGTTGATTTTGAAGTAATTGGGGTAAATCATTAATGTAAACTAAAAAGAGGAATGGACCCAATATCGAACCTTGAGGAACGCCCATTGCCATTTCAGACCCTAATGAGTTAACGCCGTTTATTTGAACTTTAACCTTTCTATCTTTTAGGTATGATCTTAGTAAATCAAGAGCTGCATTCCTAATCCCATAGTGCTCTAGTTTCAGCAAAAGTGTCTCATGGTTCACGCAATCGAACGCTTTAGAGAGGTCGCAAAAGATTCCAATGGCATCTTGTGCTTCCTCCCAGGCGTTAAAAATGTTCTTTATTAGGGTCACACCGGCGTCAGTGGTACAACGCCCTTTAGTGAAACCGTACTGCTGTTCATGAAAGATGGATTTTTTATTAAAGTGACGTAACATTTGATTGAGCATCAACTTTTCAAACACCTTACTGAGAACTGGCAGAATTGACACAGGCCTATAATTATTGGGTTCTTTACTATCTCCGGATTTGAACAAAGGAACTACTTTACTGTGTTTCATGAGATCCGGAAAGACTCCTTGATCCACACTGGTGTTAAATATAAAAGCTAAATAGGGCGCAATGGTTTCGATTATAGATCTACAGACTTTTACAGACATGCCCCAGAGATCTTCTGTTAATTTAATTTTAAGATCTTTAAAAGTTTTTATAACAGCCTGGGGGTTTGTATGTTGGAACCTAAATTCCAAAGGGCATACTTTTACATTCTTTCTAAGTAAGGCAGCCGAGAGCGCGGGTGAGGAATTTAAAGTTTCAGTAGTTTTAAGGGAAATATTAGCAAAAAAGTTTTCAAATTCCTGAGCTATTTCTACCTCTGAAGTGATGGGCCCATGTGCAGTTTCTAAATTTAATTCAGTATTACGCTGTTTTTTCCTACCTGTTTCATTATTTATTATTTGCCAGGTAGTTTTTATTTTATCATCAGCTGATTTTATTTTATTGCTAATATAAAGAGCTTTAGCTATTTTGCACACACTTTTAAAAGTTTTAGAATATTTTGCAACATATTGATGAAAGCTTGTATTATTCTTATGTTGCTTTAGGCCATAAAGTTCAAAAAGATTTTCCCTGCTTTTACGAATACCTGGAGTCGCCCAATCACTAAATACGAACTTTGTGTAAATACTTTTAGTCTTTAGTGGAAAAGTGTCATTAAATTGTGTGTTTAATAGTGAAAAGAACTCGGCGTAGAACTCATTTGGGTCACAAATATTATTAAATCTCTGAACACATAATGCACTGGCCAAACAATTATTTAATTTCTCTAAATTTTTACTTGTAATTGGCCTAAACCTTATTTGAGTTTTTTGTACAGGCACATAGGAGCAAAATGTTATTGTTTGACCACTATGATCAGATGGCAACTTATTTACAATTTGTTTGTGTAAGTAATCACAATTACAAAAAATATTATCTATACAAGTGGCAGAAGAAGCTGTCACTCGGGTTGGTTCAATAAAAACATTTGACAAATCAAATGACCTAAAAAGACTCAATAATCTGACAGTGTTCGAGTTATTTTCTAATAAGTTAATATTAAAATCACCACATATGATTATTGACTTACTATTAGTACTAAGTTTTTTTAACACATCTTCCAGTACAGAATCAAACAAAGATAGATTCTGGTAACTTGGAGGTCTGTATACGCATACTATAACATGCTTATCAAGCTCAACACAGGACAATTCAATGGTGTGTTCAACCGACAGTCCGATGATGTCTTTCCGTTCTTTCGAACGGAAAGATCTATCTCGCACGTAAGAGATATCTCGCACATAAATCAAAACCTATAGGGTAGATACTTCCCGTTTACCTAGAATCATGAAATTTGCGCAGAAACAAGGTCTCACAGCACAAGTAAAGAAAAAAGTCAGAAAATTGTTAATTTGTAGATTTATCACATAAAAAAATATTTTTTGCGATTACAAACTTAAATTTTCAGTTGGAAAGTTGACGGTGGCGTATATCGATGTATGGGAGAACGTGTTTTTCAACTACAATGTTAAGTTTGTTTTAGAGATAAATTCATCCTAACTACGGAACCCTTCATTGTGCGTGGTCCGACACGCATTTGGCCGGATTTTTAAATTAATTATCCGTATATTCAAATCACAACTATCGTTATTTGACAGTTGCATTAAACGGCTATAATACGACAAATTTACCGAGAGTGTACATTTCATTAACAATTAGTTTCCCTGATTGCATAGCCGTAAACATAAAAAATTTAAACCACCTTTTATCATGAAATTGAGGCATTGTTAGAGTGCAAACTGCTAAATGTAAATATTGACACGTCGAGCTGTAGAAAGAGACCGTCACATTGAGTAAAAGAGACAGCGCTCTACAAAGCTGAACGTTTTCTTAAGTAAAGCCTACTTAGCTGGTTTAGTTTTTCTTTAATCTTCATTATATATATACTACTGCCATGATTTTTTTCAAATCACCAAAAATGCCCGCTATCGATTTTGTCGATTTTTATTGGTATTTTTCATTATTTCATCTCGACCCTTCGAGATAAAATAATGTAGCAAATACACTATAAAAGTAATGACCTAGCCAACCTACCAAGCCCAGAAATAAGTACCTTGGCACTAGAGAAAAAAAAACACGTCAGAAAACACAGCCTCCTAAACAACTAGTAAGTACTTTCATAAAAATGAAACTAGTTCCAATTTTAAAACAAGCAGCAAAAAAAAAGCTACAGTCACAACGCAGCCCGCGGTTTTTAATTAGTCTTTATACCTACATGTTCCTTTTGTTCTGAGGAAGTTACAGAATTTCTTTTATTAGAGCTGCCCGAGGCCAAGACTGCGAACAAAAATAAAGGAACAGCGCCTTGCTGTTGTTACAAAGAAGATCATAATGAAAAGACGAGTTCAAGAATCTTTCATTAAGAAGTTTTGTATTTGTTGGGAATTCAATTTTGGTTGTAATGGGGATGTTTATGGTGTATGAATTGTGTATAAGTTTTTGATAAAGAGGCTAGTGGCTAAATTGTGTATGAGTTTTTGATAAAGAGGGGCTAGTGGCTAAATTGTGTAAGAGTTTTTGATAAAGAGCGGCTAGTGGCTAAATTCTGTATGAGTTTTTGATAAAGAGGGCCTAGTGGCTAAATTCTGTATGTGTTTTTGATAAAGAGGGGCTAGTGGCTAAATTGTGTATGAGTTTTTGATAAAGAGGGGCTAGTGGCTAAATTATAACAGCCGCATGCGTCGATGGAAGGTCAATCTACGTTTGCTGCGGTCGGTTCGTGGATGGGTCCGTTACATATCGGGAACCCTTCCGTGCTCTTTCTTTGGTATTGTTCGTTGAATCGTTGAGTTCCTTAAAATCTGAGTTGAGCTGCAAGATTACTGACAAATGTGTGCTCTGACTGGAAAGGTCCACTCAATCTGTGTGGCTTTTTCATCCAAATACCACTTCAGACACCAATCTATGTACATGGTCTTCACATGATCTGACCAAGATTATGTCTAGACTTTAAAAGAGACTGTGACCTCCGAGTTTTTTTTCGGCCTTTCTTCTCAGAGTAATCAGATAGGAAACGCCGCCCTCATCTAGTTTTTAAAATATGATTGACGCGTAAAAGTGTTTGTACAAACCTATTTACAGAAATAAAATGAATTTTCACTTGCCTCGGAAAGCACGTTAAGTCGTCGGTACCTGTTGCCATTAGTAGATCTTTAACAGTTGTTACGGGTAGTTAGAAGCCTAAAAGTCTGCAATGACAACCAGTCTTACCAAGGGGTGTGGTGTTGCCTATACTCCATAGGTTTAGGTTAAATAAATGTAACAAACCATAAAAAGGGTTTTTATAGATGACACTTTCTTGTTTAAAAATACGTTGTAACTTATAATATTTTTTTTAAAATTATTATTACGATAGTTTCCTCTGTTATTACTGTATGTTGAACTTTATCATTTATTCTTATACTACTCTTCGTAGATGCAATTGCTTGAGCACAATTATTTAGTTAGATTTATATATTACTATATCATTTTGTAGTCTGTCTATTGTAAAGAGCCCAAAAAGACATGTTCTCTAAACGTCAACGGAATAAAACGTTGCTAAATTAAAGAGTACAACTGTGACGTACCATGCCAACCGAAGTGCCAGGTATTACGTTTAGTCGGTTACTTGACAGCTCTCTCATCACGTGGGTTTTTTGGTTTACCTTTATTTAACTACCTAAACCAACGGAATATAGTTACTGGGTGGAGGAGGTCAGATAGGCAGTCGCTCCATGTAAAATACTGGTATTCAGCTGCATCCATCATTAGACTGAAAGCTGACCCCAAAATAGTTGAAAAAAGGCTAAGCAGATTGATTTATTTGTAAAAATCAATAAAGATATAAATAAAGAAATTGATGAGATCTTTGGCTATATCATACCAGTATATTAACGCTTTATTGGCTGGAAAAATGTCGTAGCTGATCCATTTAAAAATCGTCAGCTAAAAAAGGGAACACGAATCAGTACTGCTGCCGGCACGGGCACAAAATTCTTTTAGTGGCTTTGTTACCTAATATAGAATAGAATAGAATAGAATACTCTTTATTATGTACACCATAAAAGTTACAGATATAAATGTTGAAATTTTACATAGGGTGACACAATGGGCGGTCTTATCGCTAAAAGCGATCTTTTACAGACAACCTTTGGATGGATTAAAAAGAGAAGGAGAGACAGTACTGCAGGTAGTCGGTGGTGAACTATTTACATGTACAATAAATACATACATACACTAAGCATAACTTATCCATAATATATATATACAATAATAAACATGAAACATCCAGAAGGGTTGGAGGTTCTATTTGGTCTGAGCCCTTTTAGTAAATTTTCGGTTATTGCAGAAAGAATAAGTTCATATTCACGGTCAAATCCTTTACCAACACACCATAGACCTCGACCGTGAGTAACGATTGATATTATACAATATAATCTATTATATAGCCACTTTTTCCTCATACGCATTGTAACGTTACTATTTTATCTAATTTTATACGATTTTATTTGCATTTTTACGCCAGACGTTGTGTCATCGCGCATCTCTTTCATCTGTATGCAATCTGACAGTGACAGCGGTTTACCTGTTGTCAGCCCCAACAATTCAAACGTTAAAAATGTTTGATTGTTGGCCAGAATCAAGAGAATGGTTTACAATGAGGACCAAGCCTTATCACACTATTTTACAGTGTAGACTTTTTGACAGAGATGACAATTGATGATGAAAAATGTCAAAGAATAAAAACATTCCAAGATTTTTACAAAAAGAGAAAATTAATAATATAAAATAATATTTTGGATGTAAAAACAGTCAAAAAAGGTTTGCTTTTCAGCGGTAACACTATCCAAAAATGTGTAAAATGTGAGTTACATGAATGTCATACGATTTCGTACTTGAAAACAGAGATCTCTGTACCAAATTTGTAACATGAATTGTTGGACACAGCACAGCTATTGAAATGGTTAATATTATATAAATAGAATAAAAGATGTGCTTCTTTGTAGCAAAATACCACAGCATATCTATAGCCATCTATAAACTACTCGTACGTTTGTACCGCTTATCTTACAACTCAAAAGAAGCGTGAAGCTAACTTGATTACAAGTCTATTCAGCGCACAGTACCTCCTGAATCACATTCTGTGAAGCGCATTTAAAAGGGAATTCATATCATTTGAATGAACTTATCTCATTTGTTTGCAGACAGATGGAAGCTGGTGATTAAATACGAATAAAGCCGTCTTTTGTTTGACTCAAGTCGATTACTGGATTCTTGATCTTCTATTTTTATATTCAATTGTTCTTGTTTGCATTTATTTAAAGCTAGTGTTTTGTTTTTTTAAGCTTTTTATCATTTAAAATAAATATTATAATAAATTATGAACGGAGCAAGTATGAAACGATTTAATTGACATAGCTTTTATTGAGGTATTTTGACCTACGAAGTCAGAAAATGGACCACCACATAATATTTACTATGTTTTTCTAATAAAATTATTAAAAGATTAAATAAAATATAAAAAAAGAGGAAATACAGAGAGTTGCTGTAAAATGCAAAACACCGGTGGCCCATTTAACTTCTGACCCGAAACAAATGTATTTTTTTAAGGGACCGGGGAATATAATTAAACCCATAAGTGGTCTTAAAAATGTACAGCGAAACGGAATATAACGCTACTTAAACAAGCTTAGATTTGAAGCTGTTGATGTAAAAGTGGCCTTACGCGAATTGTTTGGCCTTTTTTAGGGTTCCGTATCTCAAAAGGAAAAAACCGGCCAAGTGCGAGTCGGACTCGCGCACGAAGGGTTCCGTACCATTATCTATAAAAACGGCAAAAAAATCACGTTTGTTGTATGGGAGCCCCCCTTAAATATTTGTTTTATTTTAATTTAATTATTGATTTTTAAAGTGAATATAATCATCATAATCATAATCATAATCATTTATTCATTTGTTAACATAGGTACAATAAAATAGCGCGCTTGTAATACAAATATTCATAGATGTCATTGAATTACTTATTAAAATTGATAACATTATTATATTAATCAAACAATATTATTAGATTTATTCAAAAAAAAAAATATACATGTTAAAAGAGAAATAAAAAATAAGATTACTACGTCAATATACAATTAAAAGAAATTTTAAATAAAAAGAACGAAATAAAGTAATATTATAATAATTAAAATGATACAAAAATGACACGTGCAATGTAAAATGGACTTGAATTTAAACATACCAACTAAAGTCAACAAACGTCATTGAATTTTGTCTGTCAAAAATTCCGAAATGCTGTAATATGCTTTATTCAACAGTAAAGATTTAAGCCTTTTCTTAAATAAGTTTATGTTTAATTGAACTAGGTATGTGGTTGATTTTTGCATCAATGCTGTAAGAGACCTTTTTACGCAAAAGTTATTGTTCTGTGGTCGAGCTCGTTTGTGATAAAATGACTAAATATAACTAAATATTCTGTGAATATTTCAAGTGTCTACCTGTTACCGTTATCAATATCGAGCAAAAACGAGCAAAAAAATCACGTTTGTTGTATGGCGATGGAAGCCCCCTTAAATATTTATGTTATTCTGGTTTTTAGTATTTGTTGCTATAGCGGCAACAGAAATACATCATCTGTGAAAATTTCAACTGTCTAGCTATCACGGATCATGAGATACAGCCTGGTGACAGACGGACAGATAGACAGACGGCGGAGCCTTAGTAATAGGGTTCCCGTTTTACCCTTTGGGTACGGAACCCTAAAAATGGGACCCTTATAGAATCTTCTTTATAGAATCACTTCATTGTCCGTCTGTCTGACTGTCTGTTTGTCTGATAGTCTGTCAAGACCGTTTTTCTCAGGAACGCGTGGAGGTACCAAGTTCAAATTTATATCAAATATGTAAGTCTACGGGCCCTTGGTTAAAAAAAAACCAAGCTTCTAAGTCAACGAAATGAAAAAATACGGCCATTTATGCGACATATTTTGATACTTGCAAATAAATCAAAACTACTACTACTACTTCCCGTAGAACCATGAAATTTGGCAAAAAGCGAGCTCTCTCATAGCACAAGTAAAGGAATAAGTCCGAAAATCGTTAATTAGTAGTTTTATCACAAAAAAAAAATTGCGTTTACAAACTTACATCTGCAGCTGGAAAATTACCGCGGCGTATATCGATGTATATGAGAGCATGTTTTTCAACTACAATGCTAAGCTTGTTTATGAGATAAATTTATCGCAACTACGGAACCCTTCATTATGCGTGGTCCGACACGCACTTGGCCGGTTTTTTTTTTCTTACTGTGATTAATTCTTGTTATGTTTTCCGAGCTTTGCTCGTTAGGTCTTTAATCTCAAACTTGAACTAAAACTCAAAGCATTTATTTTAATTGAACCATTTACAGGCACTTTTGAATTTTCAAGGGGTCGGTCAGTTACAAATATGAAGCTAGTAAGCCCATTCCAAAGCGTAGTAGGTACCTATGGAGAAGAACGGGCAGGAAACTTCATGGACACTCTTTTAAATTATTTTGTTACAAAAAATATTACATCTTTAATGTTGAATTTATAAATTTGAATGAGAAAGATGTCAAAAAAAAAGTACACGTTAAAAAGGGCCAGAGTTTAGCAAACAAAAACAAAAATAAAATAATTCAAATAACCTGTAGCAGCTAAGAGATGACCAGACATTATAGTGACAAGGAACCGTCATGATATTAATATCCTTAAACAGTTCCCTTAAATAATCACGCTTGCAGAGATTAATTATTATAAATAAATAAATAAATAAAAAAATAAAAATACTTTACTTCGGACCTTGATCCATATAATGTTAGTAATACACAAAACTTATGCTATGTTAGTAACAAAATACAACTCAATTTTCTAATTCCAATACCTGTTGCACTCACTTGACACACCGGGTACATGCACATGTACATGCACCCAATGCGCCATAATGGTGCAACACGGCTTATCACTGATGACCTTCAGAATGTCGTTGGCGCTCCCACGCACTCTGCGCATCATGGACGCAATCCTTTTTCGCAGGATGGTACTGAAACCATCAGTATGTGCTTCGGCAAACATCCCTGACGCACTGCAGTAACGTGGAAGCCCCAACAACATCCTGAAGGCATTATTATATTGAACTCTGAGGGCGTTATATGCCCTTTGCGTATATCGAACCCACAGAGTGCACGTGTACAAGGATTGGCAAAACGCCTTAAATAGAGTTATTTTTGCTTCTGGTGTACAACGAGCAAACCTGCGGGCCAACATATTGCATCGGACAGCCAACGCCCTCCGTTCTCTTTCCATGTCGGCGTCATCTTTCAAGTCCTCAGTAACTATGTGCCCTAAGTACTTAAAATCTGACACCCTTTCAAGAGCCACACCTTTTAACATAACCGGTGGGATATGTGCTGGTTTCTTACGCTTTACCCTAAACACAAGTAGTTTGCTTTTCTGCACATTATATATAAGCCCATGCGCTTCAGTATAAGTCTCGCAGACCGCCAACAACTTCCTGAGTGCGCTAACTGACGGACTCAGCAGCACCATGTCGTCCGCATAACTAATACTATTTACAGTCAGACCGTCAATAGAACAGCCAACACGCGTGCTACTGAGCTCGACAACCAGCTGGTTGACATACAGGTTGAAAAGCGCTGGCGAGGTCAATCCGCCCTGTCTCACCCCACATTCCAACCTGTACTCCTCAGACAACTCGTTGGCCCATCTAACATGGTTAGTTTGGTGGCCATACCAATACTGAAACATATTTGTTATAGCGTCAGGCACTCCCGCTTCGCGCAGCTTACACCACAATATGTCATACCTAACCAGGTCAAATGCCTTGGAAAGGTCTAGAAAGGCCGCATATACCGGCGTACTTCTCTTCGTATAGTACCGGACAGTATGCTTGAGGGACAGAATAGCACACTCAGTCGATAACTGCGGCCTAAAGCCGAACTGAGCATCGTGTATTTTAAGATGTTTACTAAGTTGTCTCTCAAACACACCGTCAAGCACTTTAGCTGCAATAGTCGCTAGTGAGATCGGTCTGTAATTACCCTTGTCACTGACGTCACCAGTTTTATTTTTCAATATTGGTACAACCACCGTTCTCATCAACTCTGCAGGTAGGTAAGAGTGACGGATACAAAACGTAAACAATAACGCAAGCAGTCGTGGGAGATGCGGTCCGGCATGTACAAAATGTTCTATGCTAAGGCTGTCATGTCCCGGCGATTTCCCTCGTCTCATATTTTTAATTAGTAAACTAATCTCCTTAGCGGTAATACGAACAGGCACCTCTAACACAACAGCCCGAGAAATGACACCATTAACATCCGATTTTAAAGGTAGTTGTAATTTAAAATGTTCCTTAAACAAGTTTGCAATCTCCCCCGGCGTGCTTACACCGTCGACACTCACCGGAATGCCAGGCTTGGGGTTTATTTTTTTGGTGTGTTTCCAAAACCCGCGAAAGTCTCTCTTTTCGTGTCTTGACGCCAATATATCCATTTTAATTTGGTCTTGTTTACTCTGACAAAACTTAAGTTTTTGTTTGAAAATCTTTCTGGACTCAACCATATCATTATAAATATATCCCGTGCGTGGTTTCCCATGCCATACCCAATTTATAAACAACTGCCTAGAATTCCGGTGAGCGTCCCTCACATGCTTATTCCACCCCAGGATAGGTCGACCTTTTCCGACCCCCCCTTTACAATGACTATCGTAAGTTGACTCAGCAGCCTCCCGTAATGATAAAATAATATTTTGATATAAATTATCTATTACTTCCCTATGTTCCTGTTCATCGCACATATTATCACAACATTGACTTAATTTACTAGGAAAATCAATTTGCCTTAACTTAAAATTACATTCTTTGGTATACAATTCAATCTGACCTATATTACGTTCACCCCATGTGATTTTACTTATTTGAAACTCATGTGGTGGAGTTAACTTTGGCCTGGCCCTCATCATATTACATTGAACCTCTAACGGGAAGTGATCTGACCAGTAAATATCATAATGTACCCTAACAGATGTTACAGACTTCAATGCGGCCTCGGTTACCAAACAATGATCTAACCACCGACGGCTACCCTGTACATCACTTACATAGGTATAGGAATCAACCCTCAGCTTAATTAAATCGGCACACAACCAATTTTGTTCTGAACAAAAATGTAACATTTCTTTTCCAAACAGTTCCCCAGGGTGTGCATTAAAATCACCTAATATGTAAACATTTTCAGTATCACTACTTTCTACAATGGCCGCTATTTCACTTAAACAGTCCACAAATTCTAATAGATTGTCAGGTGAATCAGTAGGCATATATACACTAAAAATCAAGCTAGAACGATCCAACACATTAATTTTAATAGCAACAACGCGATCACTGGAACACGGAATTACAGTCACTGAATCAAATACCGTATTCCTCCACAGTAAGGCTACGCCTCCAAACGGACGACCTTTTAACATTACACCTGTATCCATCGCAGACTTGCCAAAGAAACTAAAGTCTTTATTTACTTCCCCTAGGTACGGTATTTCACTAGGTTGTAACCAAGTCTCTTGAAGTCCTATCACATCGGCATCACTACTTAACATCTTAACACATTCAAAAGATCTTTTAAAAGACTTACAGTTGAAACTAATTAGTTTAGTTGAGGTGTCCTCGTCCTTAGGGTGCACATCCATCATTTTTGTTCAGTATTAATAGCACTCGATTTGTGATTATAATGGCTCTGAAGGATCTTTTCTGCACAATAATTAAAATACAGTAGTTTGACATAAAATTTAGTAGTTGGTTAAGTACGTAGTTATAGCCTGTCTGCTTCAGTTTCGCTTAGGTCACATTTTTCCAGTTGTGTTGTTAGTTAATATTTAAATATATATTTTTTTATACCTAATAAGAAAACAAAATAGCGTTAATGGCTCGATCTTAGAATACCAGATTCTCAATATAACAGATTATATACATATACCAGATTCACAATATGCCAGAAGTAGTTATATAAAAATAGCTAATAGCAATTACTAGAATTAATAGCAATCAATACAATTTAATAATTTGTAATTATTAAATTGTATTCAATTTATTGTGTAATTCTGTACTCATGTTTTTACAAAAAATTAATAACGATATTAATCTGAATTATAACATTATAAACATAGGAACTTAAATGTGGCTTTAAATCATGCACCAAGCGCGCTCCTTTGGTTTGTCTTTATTATGGTCTAAATAATATGTTTTTATATTATAAAACGGTGACTTATTAGCAATTACAATAGCAATTACTTACAATTATGAAATATGAATATTAATAAATACTAAAAACGGCACAGTCAGTAGACGCAGCTTTGCCTGGTGATACTGTAGATATTATTTTAAAAATTATGTCAGCTTGTTCTAATTTTGATCCCTAGGCACGTCACTGACTTGACGCTAGATTTAGGAGCATTTATTTATGTAGATATAATATTAAATATAATAACTTCTTCAGGATGCTGTTGGGACTGCCGCGCTATTGTAGTGCGTATGTTCGCGATTTTTATGCCATAATGCGCAAAAAAACAAATTCCATCTTGTCAAGAGCGCGATCTAGTTCTAACGGCATCCTAAGAATGTTGATAGAAAAGTACGACGCACCTTTGTTGTCGCACGCTGTGGAGGTGCTGGTCAGAAGACGCCACAGCTAACCTTACAATTTTCTTTGTTTTTGTTTCTGTGTTTGTTTATTGCGCCTAGTTGCCATAGATAAACAAATATTTAATTTATTTATTTTTTAAGATTTCTCTCACTCAATGGAAGACAGCAGCTTCTCATGATTTAAGAGAACCATGTGCAGGTCTCACCTAATATGAAGTATCCCACTGCAGATCATAGGCTTCCACGTTAGTCCACAAAGCCCAAATTTCATCGCGATGTTTTTTTTCACGTATAGCTGTTGTCTTAGCCCAAAAAAGAAAATAAAACACTCTAAAGCCAGTGTAGCCTAAAAGGCTCAATTTATAACGCTTACTTACGTTTTTAACAATTTATTCTCGTACAAATCGAGTTGTAAATAATGCCCATTGTTTAGAGGTCCATTTTTCAAGTAAATAGGTCGGGTACGAGGCTTGCAAACCCCTACAATTTTGTGTTGTGACGTAAGATGTAAGTTTCTCATTTACTTGAGTGGTTACTGTCACACGTGCCGAGTTACTTATATTATAGGTACAATTCTCACGTGATCACGACCTCTCATGATCAGTACTGAAAACCATAAATAATATTAAGGCCATAAAAATGGATTTTCTGAACTCTGGCCAGCTAGAATTTTTGAACTTATTGGAAAAAAGATCTGTGACTAGAGTTTTAGTGACAGCTCAACTGTATTGCAGACTTGAATGACTACCCCGGGGTTGATAGCCACTGAATGATTGATAGCCGCTGATGAAGACTGGCGGATGGAGTGGCATCCGAGAATGGCAACAGGGTGCAAATACGTGTAAGATTCCGAGGGAAAATCGGAGTGCATTTACTTCCTGACTTTCGTAGAATGAAATTAATAAACTTTATAATTATAATTAATAAACGGACTGCTGAGGTGCTGACAGAAGTGTAACTCCTACTAAAAATAGCTCAACCCGCCTAAAAAAGTTTTGACTTCAAAAAATTGCTGAACAAAAATACCTTTTGGTAATTTTTATCTAAAAAATAAATGCAATCCCATGAAATACAAACGTGAGATACTCCTATTATTCTCGTCCCAAATCACGCTTCGAAGGAATAAAAATGTTCCTCAAATATTACAGTAAATATACTTCATATTTTTTATCTGTAATCTCTGTAAGAAGCCACGGGGAAGTCTGAATTATGAAGAATTTTTTCCAGAATATTTCAGAATGAGTGTAAAAACTACGCGGCGCATGCGCGATATTCATTCGTATACACAAACATGCGGTCCGGCTTCATGTATGTACAAGAAGCCTTACTGTAAGTCCCATGGCGCATGAGCAGACCCCACAAGTGATTCCAATGTTACTTGTAAGTCTAAGTTTTAGTTGAGACCACATGTAAGTTCATGTAACTAAGTTTGGTCTGCTTTCACTGCTCTAACTACTTTGATGGACTTCGCTCGCCTTGGATGACCGACAAGGGGAGGTTGGGGAAAGGGGAAGTGTGGATTACAAGTTTAGTGTATTTTACCCATAATATATCGTTCTATATCGTTTTCTTTCATATTGGGGTAGGAGCTGTATGAAAATAGCTCACATTGTGGTTACAAAACATTAGCCTAATGGAAAAAATCAAGCCTTAGCAAAGTACCGATTTGGCTTGGCTACAAATAACAAAGACTTATTTAAAACGTCCTATACAGCTTTGTTAACACCAAACAAGTAACTTACTTTAACCAAGTTCACTTCTTCAATTCTAGCAACAAACTTTGCAGGCTCCCTCCAAACCACTCCGCTCCACTCGGTTGTAAATACTCGTTACGTTATACGTGCAGTCAGCAAGATTTGTTGCGGCTTCGTGTAAACCCCCATGGGGGTAGGCATAAACTATAGAACGCCACCTGCTGCGCTCCTTACATACTCCTTTTGCTTCGTGTACGTTCATACATCTGGTCATATACGCACACCGGTTGCGAATACTACGCACCTGACCTTTTTGGAGAAAATCACCTATTAGCTCAATATATTATGTCCTTCTAGGGCGTCCCTCCCAGCGTTTCCACTCACTTCTGTCTGGTCAACCATGTAGAAGGCTTACCAACGCTACTTCTTCCGGTATGCAGTCGCCATTCCAGAATGTTTCGGCCCCATCGGCCATGTGTTCTGCGAGCAATGTCGGTTACCTTGGTTCACCTGTATTATGTATTAGTTTAATAGAAAGAAAGAAAAAAGTATTTATTGGGACTCGCACAGGAGATCACAAATTAAACTAAAACACACTCATAGAAACATAAAAAACAGAAATAAAAAAAAAACTAAGTAAAGTGAAAATAAAAATAGTCCTGTACGAAGCCAAAAGGCTCCTGTCTAATGATAATTATGTTATACATAATGATAATTATGTTATACATAAACCTAGTAGTAGAAGTATAGAAGCATAGAACCCTGAACAAAAACAATTTTCTCGTGAAATGATCCACAGTTTAACACTGGGCTGTTTTATCTAGTACCGTTTTTATTGAATAATTGTTCTTTATACATTAACTGGCTTTTGCCCGCGGCTTCGCTCGCGTTAATTTAGAATTTGACAATCATTACGGGCTGTCATTTGCTTTTTGAAATTTAAAAGCTACTAAATACATCCCTTATCATAATTCAATCATGATTCGAAAGACACGTGGCGCCATCTATTATTATAAGAACGTTATTGTCGTTTTCCTCGGGAACAGTACTTTTTTCGAGATGAAAGGTACCGTATGTCCGTTTCTGTACACCTGACAACGTAGATACAAATTTTCAGGATGATCGGTTCAGTGGTTTAGGCGTGAAAAGGTAACAAACAAACAAACAAACTTACTTTCGCATTTATAATATTAGTTAGGATTTGTAAACAATTTGGCATTGTGCCTTATGAAAAACAGTATCGTAACCCATAGAGTCCAATGTGTAAGTTAAATACGACGCAATTACATTAAGGCTCCCGCAGACAGGCGCGACGCGACTGTAGTAGAAAACATTATATGAAAACTTAATGGAAATTGTTCTAACAGAATCGTATCGCACTGTCGCGTCGGGCCTACTTGGGGGAGTTTTAAAATAACCCTCATAGTTCATTGAACGACCTTGAATTTATGGAATACCGACTGTTGTCGGTAGGATGTGGTAGATAATGAACGACTGGACGTATTTATATTTTACTAGCTGCGCCCCGCGGTTTCACCCGCGTAAGTTTCGATCCCGTGGGAATATCGGGATAAAAAGTAGCCTATGTATCAATCCAGGATGTCAGCTACCTTCATACAAAATTTTATTAAAATTGGTCCAGCCGTTTGAGCGTGAAGAAGTAACAAACATACACACACACATACACTCACAAACTTTCGCCTTTATAATATTAGTGTAATGATGCTAAGGTTATAGGAAAATATCTGAGTGTACTGATAATTTCAGTAAGCAATTATGTCCTTTGTTATATTATTATCTTGCTATAAATACTTCAATTAACAAATATAAATAACGTCAGACCACGTGGTACCTACCTAATTAGGTATATATTCCAATTATAAAATGCAATAATACATTATTACTATTTCAGCTTGTGAATCCACACCTCCGCTACCAACATAATAATATGTTATTATAATTAGGTTATTTTATTTTTATTACGGACGCTTTTAACGTGCACGTCTTTCTACGTTGTTCTCACGCGTATAATTTCAACATGAATGATGTAACCAATACTTTGTTACAATATTTTGATTTAAAAGTGTGAGTTTTAATCCCGATATTCATACGGGATCGAGACTTACGTGGGTGAAACCGCGGGGCGCAGCTAGTATTAACTATAAGTCCAAGTTTCCTCACGACGTTTTCCTTCACCGATGTCAGTAATGTCCAAGATAAACTCAGAAAGTACATATGAATTGAAAAAGACACATTGGTAGTACTTGCTCGGGTTTGAACTCACAATCTTCTGCAAGAGAGGCGTGGCGGTAGGTAATCACTGGGCCATTACGATACAACTGGGCCATTACGACACTACTGGGCCATTACGACAATACTGGGCCATTACGACACTACTGGGCCTTTATGACATTACGCTGCCAACATGCTGAATTTTTCCATCGCGGCATAATAAGTTATTCTCTTTAAAGGTACATACATAAAGTTCGTGCCGATTTGAGAGAAGAAGAAGCAGACGCTAGGACTATAATGCTCATTTAATTTTATAAACTAAGCTCAAAACGCCTTTTCCGACACGCACATGTAAAATGAACAACGCCTTTTCGTTGGCAGAGATGACATCGTAATTAACTAGTTGAAAACGAAGATTTTATCACTACTTATAAAAACAAAGTCTCCCGTTGCAGCTGTCTGTCTGAACGCGATAAACTCAGAAACTATCAAACGGATTTTCATACAGTTTTCACCAACGGCGCCGGCGGCGTGCCTGTTACTGTAAAACGTTTCTGTAGAATAATTTCCAACCTCTACGTGGGCGAAGGCGCAGTCGAAAGCTAGTCCTACGTATCTTCTTAACTAATGTTCTTTTTATCGTCATCATTATTTCAGCCAAAAGATGTCCACTGCTGGACATAGGCCTCCCTCAAACACCGCAACTTCGACCGGTCTTTAAAATGTTAATTTAAAAAAAAAATCGTTGTTCCCCAATGATATTATAAGTAAAAAGACGTAGATAGGTTACCTACTCAACATTCGATCTTCAAAAACGGCACAATGTCGCACTATTAGATGACACGTGGAAGTAGGACGGCATGTTGTAATTATTGGGAGCGAAAAAGAGACAGACGAAGAAAATGTGGCTAATTAGCCATATTTTGACAACCATCCATTATTAATACGAGTATTTCTATCCAAAATCACTATATTGAAGCTGGCACTAGTCTGACAATGTTCCAAAGATCATTACTGGATCGGTCGTGACGTTTCGGAACTCACCTAGGGACCGGGGTGACCTTGAAAGGACGTCCTGTTACGGAATTAGTTTAACTGGATGTGGATTTGTATTGTGCTGTATGTTTTATTTTATTTTCTGTACCAATGGAAATGTTTTTAGAAAATCTTCATACATACATACATAAACTCACGCCTTCTTCCCATGGGGGTAGGCAGAAACTATAGAACGCCACCTGCTACGCTCCTAACATACTCCTTTTGCTTCGCCTACGTTCATACATCAGTACCCCAAGTGTAAGTTTGCAAGAGAGTAAACGTAACTATTTCGTGTGCGTTAAAATTTGACCGATAGATCATAATGCTAAGAATATAAGGTTAAGAATAAAAATCTTAAGGCAAACGCGCTAGTTACGTTTACTCTTTTGCAAACTTACACTTGGGGTACTGGTAACGCACGCCGGTTGCGAGTACTATGCACCTGAATCTCTCAATATCTTTATTGGTTTAACAAACATTCTAGATTATTATACCGCATCATTTATTATGTATTCAACCAGACTTACGGAAACCAAGTGCCAACCAATCAGCGCTTTGTTGTGGGTCCCCCACAGCGCAGCATCATGCTGAGTGGAAGCATTCTTGTCACAGCTATGACTATTTCTAGTCTGTGCTCATGATTTTAATTATGTAGGTCTATTTTGTTTGTTTTATTTTTCTGTTAATGTTACTTACTCGAGTTAATTATTATCTTTTTATTACCCGACTGCCTCAGAAGGAGGGTTATGTTTTTCGAGTGTATGTATGTATGTCTATTTCTTTGGCACGCTCTGTAGCCTAAACGGCTTGATGGATTTTAACATATGAGGTATCGTTAGATTCGTTTTAATTGCAGAAGTGTCATAGGGTATAAAAAATTCACATGGCATCTGCGAATCAAAAAAGAAAGAAGGAATAAAAAAAAATATTTTGTGATTTTAATAATATGGGTATCAAATAAAAGCTAGTAAAAAGCCAATTCCAAATATATATATATTATAACACTTTATAGCTACTATTTTGACTCAAACTACAAAAAAGTACATTTTCTATACAATAACAAAATGGTAGCGAAATCAAAATTTGTACATTGAATGTTTTTGAAATAAAACAAATTATTTAAAAAAAACAAAAACCCCGACTGCAAAACATGAACTGAAAGGATGGAAACAAGATGAACAGTAAACCAGTATCCTTTAAGTACCAAAAATAAATAAATGCAGTCGGAGGCAAATTTTAAGGCGTTCGTAACATCCTAGTTGCCTCCGACTGCATTTATTTATTACCCGACTGCTCCAGAAGGAGGGTTATGTTTTTCGAGTGTATGTATGTATGTATGTATGTATGTCCATTTCTTTGGCACGCTCTGTAGGCTAAACGGCATAGAAACAAAAACAATAAAAAGTGATTCAGTGTTTCCTTCCGTAAATATGTTTAACAAAATCATTTTTTTAATAGTGTAATATAAAAGTCGTAAAATAAATTGATTAAATCGATTTCACAATCGGTCATCATATTTTAATACACAGGCAATAAAGTGAAACTCATGTCAATGTCATGTCAAACGTCAACAAACAAGTCATTCGCTTCGTTCGTTTTGCTCTGAGCTTGCGGTAGTGGATATTTTCTGTTATTTTCGTGTGATTATTTGATTAGTGTTCTTTAGCGACTTTGGCTACTTAAAAAGGATTTTGACAGATATTACTTTGACGAACGACCCACGCATTTCTAACAACGGACTTAGTTATCTTGCCTACTCGACTTACCTCAGCCTCATCTACCCCGGTTTCCGAAGTAAAATACAATGAGTGATTAACGTCATCGTTGTATCAACTGCGGCATAGCAACTTGGCGGCGTAATCCTATAGGATTACATCAAATAGAAGAAGAAGGCGTTGTTTCAGTTATACAGCAATGGGTTGCACCTCAAGTTGTTTATTTCATTACAAGTTCACATTTTGCTGAAGCTTACTTCATTATTAATCTTATAACAATATAATAAGTATAACGTGAGAGTTCAGTGTAAGAATAACATAATAAGGAGCAACAACGTTGTTTTTGTACAAACCAATAACACCCTATATTTTTTTTCTACCATGGCGCACTCTAAAACATTTTAATTTTTCCGAAGTGGTATTCATATCTAAATAAAATAATGCAGTAATCGTTACTGTAACGTCAGGCCCAACTTACTATGGACGTTCGCCCGCCTCCTTTGCAATTTTTTTATCATGGGTGTCGTTTTCATGGTTTTCGAGGGCGCTGACGACGATAATGAAGTCAAAATCAAAACGCAAGATGGTGCCAAATAAAAAAACGGAACCCTTTAAGGAAGTGATCCTTAAAGGGGTCCGTTGTCTGTCCGTCCGTCCGTCTGTCTGTCAGTCAAGACCCTTTTTTTCAGGAACGCGTAGAGGTATTAAGTTGAAATTAATATCAAATGTCTGCGGTCCCTTAAAGCTCTAAAAAAAATCAAGCTTCAAGTCAACGCAATAAAAAATACGGCCATTCATGCGACATATTTTGATAGGATAAATTCATCCTAACTACGTAACCCTTCATTGTGCGTTTTCTGACACGCAATTGACCAGTTTTTGTTATAACGAACAGACTGCTGGCCATTACAAAAGTCAGAAATAGCAAAAGTTTTTTCCCATCAAAATCGTTTATTTGCATAAACTGTGGTTTGTGCAAAAGATGTATAAAATTCGGTGCAAATATAAATTCCGCCATGCACTGATGGCATGCCAATATTTAATGGAAGTTAGTCAGTTAAACCGTAACATACAATTATAGACAAACTGGTAAAATAAATACGTATTAAATTGTAGTTTTAACGTTAAGAATTCTATGAAAGAAAGGAGCCAATTGACCTATTCTATCTTGCTAACCTTACTATGTCGTATAGCTTATTAACTTACCTTACAATTTTTTCATTAATAACACTAAAAATCTTAAAATAAAACAAATTATTAAAAAAACAAAAAACCCGACTGCAAAAAATGAAAAATAAATAAATGCAGTCGGAGGCAATGCCTCCGACTGCATTTATTTATTTTTGGTACTTAAAGGATACTGGTTTACTGTTCATCTTGTTTCCATCCTTTCAGTTCATTTTTTGCAGTCGGGTTTTTTGTTTTTTTAATAATTTGTTTTATTATATGCATGTGTTTCTATGACAAATAAAGTTATTTTTCATTTTTTTTTATTGCCGTTACCCCAATTAATTTCAGTCAGAGTCAGTCAGTCAGTCCAGAGGGCTAATTGCGTAACACACTATCAGTAGGAATCGGTTTCAATTTGACAGTTCAACAACATTCATTGCGTTATTTACGTTGTTGAGCAGACAATTTTTTCTCACATATGAAGCAATGGATTAGTAAATGCAATATACTTCAAAATCATTCCGATTCCGATTCAAACTGCGTTACGCAATTAGGGTACAGGTCAAAGAGCATGGCTTCTCCTTTAATACCCATCTAGATGGATATGTATATATGATATACCTACATCAATATGTATTATTGGTACTTACATTGTTTTAAATATATAATGCGTAAGGATTTTTGTAACATAATTTACGATGGCGAAAAATGAGAAAGTATATTTTTCGCAAAACAGCGCAATTTAATTCCGTATCCAGTGATTTTTGTGGCAATGTTTCTTTCATATTTTTTAAACAAACATGACTTTTCACAGAAATATCGGGATTACGAATACGTAAATCGTATAAGCGGGGAAACAAATAATCCGTATAAACACGGGAAATCGCGAAAACTCAGAATGGCACTCTCAATCCGCGTTCTTGTTGACAAACATTTCGGGAATCATGCACGAATTGACTGAAAATATTTCGTAATATCATTAGGGCTCGTGCAGACGGTGCGATATCGCGGGCACGATAGGCAGCGAGACACTTTCCATTAATTTTTCATAGACATTTTGTTACTAGTGTCGCGACGCGCTGTCTGCGGAAGCCTTTTACAAAATTATTAACCCAGGGTGGGTTAATCATTTTGTAAAAACACTAATTAGCTTATTAGATACAGTCTGTGATTTAGCGAAAGTCCTACATTATTAGATGTTAGATGCGCCCCGCGCTTTCATCCGCGTAAGTCTCGATCTTGTGAGAACATCGGGATGAAAAGTATCTTATGTCCTAATCCATGTCATGGTCTACCCGTTTGCCAAATTTCATCCAAATCCATTCTGGAGTTTTAGCGTGAAAGCGTAACTAACAAACTCACACATTCCTAGCTGCACCCCGAGGTTTCACCCGCGAAAGTCTCGATCCCGTGGGAATATCGGGATAAAGAGCCTATGTCTTAATCCAGGGTGTCAGCTACCTCCTTACAAAATTTTATCAAAATTAGTCCAGCTGTTTGAGCGTGAAGAAGTAAAAAAAATACACACACACTCACAAACTTTCGCCTTAATAATAATTAATAATAATTAGTGTGAAGTTAGGAAGTTTGGATTAGGATTAGGATTCACTAAGGCTGTACACCCTAATTGCGTAACACACTATCTGAATGATTTTGCTATTCCATTGCTCCATATGTATAGTACGCAAAATTGTCTGCTCAACAACGTATACACACACTCACACTTATTTTTAATTGCCGCAGCATCATGCTAAGATTTGCCTTTTGGCCTCGTACAGAACTTTCTGTTTTTATTTTCATTATTACTTTTTTGTTTTGTTTTTTATGTTTCTATGAGTGTGCTTTATTTTAATTTGTGATCTGTGCGAGTCCCAATAATTTATTTTTCTTTCTTTCTTTCTTTTCTTTGTATATAACGCAATCAATGTTGTTGATCTGTCAAAATGAATTCCATTGCTACTGATAGTGTGTTACGCAATCCCGCTGAGTTGAGACTATCTTTAGACAGACTAAATTATTGCTCTTGCAACAAGCTTGCAATAAAATAAACAGTCTCATATTCATTCACAAAATTCCACATAAACATCATAAGTATGAAAAATTCGTCTGCTCGACAGCATAATAAACGCAATGCTTATTGTTAAATTGTCAAAATTAATGGCACTGGGAATGGGAGCATGTTACGCCATTACCCCGCTGCTGTTGTTTTGATTTTGACACAAGATTAAACTGTTACTATTCTTAAACGGTCTAAGATCACGAACTGAAATTGCCTCTACGTTTTGAAACTATCTACTCGTTCACACCCTGATATAAACTCGATGAAAATGTTGCTGTGGTTAAATATTCCACTCAAAGCACGTTAGAAATATGTTTCACATTAATAATAAGTAATTTAATTTTATGAAACACACAATACAATATTTCATATCTCAGTCTAGCGTCCTTGGAATATGCCTCTTATTATTTTAATGCTAACGTTCACGGAACCATTAATGTGTCTGACCAGGAAACTTGTATTGAATATCTAACCTTCAGTTTTAATGATTCAAAATGTTATGTAAAATTAAACTTTTTGGCACGGAATAAACAACCTCATTACGTAAATTTTAAGTTCTATTATCAATTTCAGTTTTCAAATAATAAATTCGCACTTATACATTGTGATGTTTTATGTAAGATTTTAGTTTCAGTCTTACGTAACGAAAATTTTAAAATAGACTGTTTACATGTTGGCTTTTTTACAAAGTAATTAAGCTACGATTTCTAAAGAAAACAGTCCCGGTATTCAGGAAACGTAGAACTATTGTAAGGTTGCTCAAGTGCTCATATACACGAAGGGCACGTTGCCAACGGCAGGGGCAACGGCAGCTGTTGACACTCGTCGGCGGCAGCCGTAGACGTGTCAATGGCTGCCGCCCGGCGATAACGTGCCACTCGTGTATTTGAGTACTTAAGGGTCGGGTAATCGCCGATGACCTTAGCCATACAAATGTGCGTCGCGCTCACGCCGCGCCGCCCCGCCGCTGCGTGCCGTTAGGTTTCATAGGAAATATTTATTTTTAGCAACGAAAATATGAATATTTGAAAAAAACACATAGAATAATAGATAATAAAATGGTCTGTTTATACAAAAAATCATGAAAATATCTTAAGTAGTTTGAAAGGAATATCGTGTTTTATGCTTTGGGTAGACTGAATTTATTTCTTGAATTTATTTCATTTCTTCCTGAATTTATTTCATAAAGTATTTTACGACAATACTTAAATATTCACATATATAATTGATGTGTATACGTTCTAGTTTAACATACATGTTTTGCATAGCTTTCTTGAATAGCGAAGGCGTATTAATAGATTTAAAAGTCACTAAAATCATATAATATCTGCGCCTGAATGAGCAACCTTACAATATGTCTACGTTTCTTGAATACCGGGACTGTTTTCTTTGCACACACATACACGCGCGAGTGTCACGTTGTCGACCAGTGTCGACGGCTGCAGTTGCCTCTGCCGTTGGCAACGTGCAGCTCATGTATATGAGCACTAACAGACGGCTCATTGGCATGGAAACTCAACTGCTGATTGTACGTTGACCTTTCTGACCCATTCAAAACTAACGAAGAGAACTTAGGTATGTAGGTACTGTAGTGCGGACAAACAAACAATCTGCTGTAGGATTACCTTGTGAATAATGCATTAGGCAGCTTTCAATCAATGAGGTTCAATGGTCTAAGATAGTAGACCGAATCTGTATAAATAAAACATAAAAAAAAAAATTGCGAGTTTATGGTCTGGTAATAGACTAAGGCGGATAAGAAATTGATTGTTTATTTGCAGTAGAATAATTGTGGACGCCGAATGTAATAATCCAGATGATGAATGATATCAAAATGGAATATAAACCGTATTTATTCCGAATTCATTGACCAACAACTTAATATTCTTGAATTATTCTTCATACCCAATACCTACTGAAAGCATAAACTTATCTAACACATAACGCATCTAGTCACCTACATCTAAGTTCAGTTATGACGTCATTCGGCACAGGAGTGAGTATAGGGCGGGGAACTTGTTCAACTTTGCGCAAGCCTCCTCGCCTGCCTAGTTCCCCGGTACTCGCTCTAAGCTTGACCATTTGGCACTGAGCTGATTTCCTTAGTTGAATGCCGAAGTTTGGGGTAATCACTTTAGTTAAAAGCCTTTTAGTATTAAGAAGTTAGCCAGTTTCTACATTTACTCTATACTTGCGAAGGAATTAAAAGAAAAACTTTTAAGTAATTATTAAGATAAAAAAAGAAATTCAAATGATATGAAAGGCAGCAAAGTGTTACTACTAAACTTATAGGATTGGATTTTTTTTCATAGAAATTTCGTTCATGTAACAAATGTTGAATTTAAAATGATCCTTATACTAACTACCTTAACTAGGGCTTGCAAACAGTTTAAGCTATATAATAAAGACTCACATAATTTATATTATTAACACATTCAATCAAATCAATACAAGTTTTGTTGAACCCTATCGTGTACGATTGAGGTACATTTGAATCGAAGTTTCAACGTTATGTAATTTCTAAAAACTATACCTATATATAAACAAAACACACTACTTAACAATGTGGTGTCAAAATCACCTCATTTGGTAATCAAGTTGGTGATCCCACTATGGAAGAAAACTGTAAAACACATACTGCCTATCACTTCTCATTTTTCATCAACTATGTAAGTTCTACACTCTTTCCGGCTCACCTACTGCTTATTAACGTATAAAATTAATACAAAACAACTATCTAAAACTCCCAAAACACTTTCACAGCCAACCAATCTCACAATCCTACAGATTGGATACTTTTAGCGTTTCTAATCCTACTTGACTCCTCCACAAACAATATCAGCGGGAGCCCATCTTGATTGTACCGCCATAATATAATAAACTAAAGCAGACCATCGGGTATAGTTAATTTAGACAGTGCAGTCACGTCTGCAGAGTTTCCTACGGTGATGAGAAAAGATAGATCAGGACGTGCGAATTGTTGAGTTTGTGGCACAGTCATGGAGCCAGGCTATTGAGAAGCGATGGAATCTGTTTCCAAATTAATACTGCCTGATAAAATAATCTACTTCAATATTGTGAGGTTAACTTTTAGGGTTTTGTAGCTCAGAGACTCTTAGTACTAGAAACCTGTAATTTGGCATGGGTGTTGTACGCACTGGGGCTTACAGCTTAGTATGGCCGCTATTCCAAACGCGTATGGCTATGTTTGAGACAATTGAGCGTAGTAACTATCAGTTGTTACCTAAGACCCTACTGACCGTAAACCTAGCCCTACAGTAATTACATAGCACCCTAGTTACCCTAACGCCCTAACCTACCATAACCTAACATAATCATACCAAGCGTAAGTTACGTTGGTTTTACGTGCGGGAAGTCTGTTACAAGAAGACCTACGGTAATAAACGGAATTTGGGTAGGAACAGGGTTTTGTGTACGTCGTGCAATGTACACAGGAAATGGTTTTCTCACTGCCGATCCCACAGACTCATAGGATCGATGACGGCTAAAGGTGTCTTGGCCACAGGAGATGAATCAGACTTGACTCCAGCTTGATGACTAATTTATTACAATAATTAACTTAATTATATACAAATTTTGTGGTCAATACACATTGATAGCTATTTAGATGTGTGTTGTGTATGTATCGGGCCGATGAAGCAAAGATCTCAGTAGGTCAGTTCTTTTTTTTTTCAGTAGACAGGTGTTTTAATCTTGCTGACAAAGTGGTACTTAAAACAAAATCTTGAAAACAATATTTTTTCCTCTGTTGCATGTAAAGTAGGGATGATATTTTTTCTCGTCTATCCCATGGATCGTCTTCGGTATCGTTGGATAGGCCGTTCAAAAATAGGTCTGCCAAAACCATTTATCGATTCAGGGATCCGTTTGCGTAATATTAAGCTTTAAAGTGCTATTTTTTGTTAGAGTCAAAAGCGCCCTGCCATATGTAAAAAAAAAAACATGGCAGTAGTATATGTTATAACGAAATTAAAAGAAAAACTTTCACATCTGGCTTTAAAAGTTAACAATTAATAGTCGACCAACTTACATTTGCAGTTGGAGAATTGACCGTTACGTATATCGATGTATGGCAGAACATGTTTTTCAACAATAACGTTAACTTTGTTTTCGGGATATATTCATCCCAAATACCGCGGAACTCTTCATAGTGCGTGGTCCGACACGTACTTGGCCGGTTTTGTTTAAAGACTTGAAAAATTGTTACTATGCGCAATGGTTAGTCTATAAGTGCGATGCTTCGTGATAATTTTCACGCTAAAGATAAAGAGGTATCGGTGATCATTCATTCATCTGTCATTTGTACTCCTTGCAGCAACATCAAGCGATCGAATCAATCAATCATTCTTCCATTCACTGTGTGTGTGAAGTTGCAAGGGTTGGAAATAGTGTGGTGCGCTTGTTCTTGATCTACATCGCCGCGTGCGAACTACGCATCACTGTGATGTCACGCAAACTACTACTTGGCACAAGAAGAGTTTATCGCGCGATTAGCAAATATACAACGTCGGACGTCCAGAGGGTCTACTCCGAAGCGCTAAACCGAAGTATCGGCCGAATGTTCGGCCGTTTTATAACTTCCAAAGTTTCCTTTTTGGACTTTGAGTCTTTACCCGACTTCAAGTCACAGTTTTGACTTTGGCTTATCCCTTCGACTGTCTTTTTTCTTTTTTTTTTCGCCGTAGTCAGCGAAAGTTAGCCGTAGTAAAGAAATGACCGAACATTCGGCCGTTACTTCGGTTTACCGCTTCGGAGCAGACCCCCTGACATCAATCGTCGGGCAGTTGTCCACCAGACACAACTCCCGTCTGGTTGGAGGATCCTCCCTTTTCTATAGAGGATGAGTGAACTTTACACCCTGTTCTTCATACCTCTATAATGGTGACCTCGTCCATTCATTGTTCTGTACTGTTTTGTAATACACTGATATTCGGAATTTCCTTGCACACCTGTGCAAAAGACATTCCTTGAGCCCTTTAGATCCCACTCGAGTTATAAGAGGTTAATGGGACGAAATTAAATTGTGGTTATGATAACTGTTGTATTTTAGGGCGAATGGGGAAGCGGGCTGTTACTTCAAACACTTACATTCTCAAAAGTTATCACACTAATATTTTAAAGGCGAAAGTTTGTGAGTGTGTGTGTATGTTTGTTACTTCTTCACGCTCTACCAGCTGGACCAATTTTGATAAACTTTTATATGCAGGTAGTTGACACCCTGGATTAAGACATAGGCTACTTTTTATCCCGATATTCCCACGGGATCGAGACTTACGTGGGTGAAACCGCGGGGCGCAGCTAGTAAATATTAAGTTTCACATCAACCCACCATACTGATCATTAATATCATGATCATCATCATAATTTTAGCTAAAAGACGTCCATTGCTGGACATGTGCCTCTCCCAAGTATCGCCACATCGACCGGTTTTGTGCATCCCGCATCCAGCGGATTCCTGCGGCCTTCACAAGGGCATCGGCCCACCTTGAGGGAGGTAGACTCTACTAAACAGATAGGTCTATACTGATAGGTGTCAAATTGTAACAAACTACCCTCGGATGATCTCTTTCCAAATTCCTAGGAGCTCCTACGAGATAAGTACTGTCGGTGACCAGCATTAACTGACTCCTCTTACAAAGAAGAATAATGGAAGAGGGGTCCGGTAATGCTGGTCACCGACTGTACTAATAGTATAATACACAAAATATAGCCGAAGTATAGCTTTACGACTGTGTTTAGTACTTAACCTATTGGATATTCGTGGCGGGAGAACTAGGTCCTTAGCTGAAAAAGAATCAGAGAACTAACACGGACTCTTGTTTCACGAAACGATATTCTTTCGGATTAGGGTTTTAAGGCAAAAAAATACTTTTATTTTCGAAAAAGTGTTAGGTGATTGAACTCTCTGCCTACTTTGAGAACCAAGGTCAGTCATTGATCGCATTTGCCAGTTCTTCAACACAGAATAAAGGTTCTAGTGGTAGTAGAACTATTTCTATGAAAACTACATGGAAATTGTTCTACCAGAATCGCGTTGCACCGTCGCGTCTGTCTGCTGGAGTCTTAATCACGCTTTTAAAAGGTTAGTCTCTGGACCGCACATTCTTGAAAGGCGCAAGAGGAGTAGAAAGAAGAATAACACTGGACTGTCACTGCCCACAACAAGGAAAGTGCATCTTCTCATGGCAAGCGGCAACGAGCATTGGAAATGACGCTCTCTCGTATCTCATCATCCTCTTGCGATTATCTCAATTATGGGTGTACCTATTCATGTAGAATGCTGGCAACCGTCACGCAGCGCCGATATGCCACCGCTTCTCGGCGCCGACAAGCGACAAACGCTGGTTATTGTCAACGCTGGTCGACGGCGGCAGATTTCATACTTGCCCAATCAGCACGAACCGTCGCCGATAAGTTCCTATATATATTTGTAGCCATATCATAATTCACACATCAGTCCATCCATCGTTGCTTCACTTACAAAGCCATCTAAATTCATATTCAAAACCTTCCTCACAACACGTTTTCCTCATTCCTGCACATCACATGCCCATAACCATGACAAGCGATTTCCACACAACTTCTTGTAACCCATAACGTTAAATAAAAATGTGTCCTCAACCCTGCGGGTCACCGGAGTCCGGACACAATAGTTGAATTTTTTGTTACTAAATAGAAACATTTTAGTCCGTCCAGCGATTTTATTTGCTGTACTCTGGATAACTAATATTTTTGTAACAATAATTATAATTTAAAAGAGTGTCAATGTTTCTTGCCCGTTCTTCTCCATATGTGCCTACTACGCTTTGGAATGGGCAACTAGCTTCATATTTCTGACTGACTGATTCCTTGACCTTCGTTCGAGGCCTTCTGCCAAATAATTCGGGTATTTGCTCATAGTAGTGGTTAAACAAATCAGTCTAGAACTTAGTCCTTGGTCCTTACCGCGACAGTTCCGGTAATTTGGAGTTACGAGCGGTGCCTAATGAGACCTTAAGACCTTACGACCGTGGTCCGACTTTGTATACGATCAGTGGCGGCCTTAGGGAGTGGCGAGCAGGGCAACTGGGATTCACTCTTGAAACCCTGCTCGCAACAACCCGAATAGAAAAAAATTGCCATTTAGACCTTTATTTTATCCTTAGATATTATTTGAAACAATAATTTATAAGTTTGTTATAAAAAGTAATAATAACGATATCAAAATTAATTATCAGAGATTTGACGATTAGAGAAAGTAACTGAATATGTTTATCCATGTAAATGAAGGAAACGACGACATTATCGGTGTTGAAATATTATAGAAAGAATAAATGCTGAAGTGTACCTCACTATCGGAGTAGTCCTGAGAATGATTGCCACCACAGTCACACTTGTGACAGTTGCGTCTGCAGAAAGGAGTTTTTTGAAATATTTTGAAATATATTTGAGGAATTCGATGACACAATATCGGCTTTCAGTTCCCTCAATTGAAAATGAGTCTTGTATTTATTTATTTCATTAACAATTTTCACATTGAATCGAAATGTATTAATTAAATACTTTTTACAAAAAAATAAGAACCGACTACCAAAAATAACTTTAATTTCGGAAGTCGGTGTCTTTGGATCTGTATTTGAGTTTTTTGCCACCGACTTCCGAAATTAAAGTTATTTTTTATTATAACCATCTGTTTGTAACTAAATTTTTGACTCCCAAACCACAAAAAAAAAATTACGAAATGCAGGCAAGATGATGTTTTTTTAAGACCAGTATTTAATTAAGTTCCCTTAACCGCGAGCTACGGCTATGTTATTACAATTCCTACATCATTATTAACAGAGATGTTGCTGCGAGCGTAGGCGATATGGACCAAGCCTTCATATAATTACAAAAAACTAATAAAAATATAGTTCTCCATATATGATAAATCTCCTATGTTTTCGTTTCAGAGGGTTCTATAATAATATTACGCACAATTATTATGAAGGTAGCGCCTACACGAAACTACATAGCATAGTCATTAAACGTTACTTGGGTGATTAATTTCAGGTAGGAACATGGTTTTCATGCCAAACTATTTTTAAAATGTGAAGTAAAATGAAAATATAGAGCGTTAAAAGCAGGCAGTCCACGCAAACTCCGCCCCTTGCTCGCCGCCACTTCGTTATGTGCTAAACGCTAACACATCAGTAATAAAGTTGAATATCGCGTGCGCTCTTTGAAACTAAATAGCGTAAGTCTCAATTCTTATTTCGTTTATAACTAAAGTAATAATGGATCTGGAGAAAAAATATCTGGTGGGTGGATGATAAACTATATTTTCTTGTTGTGAATGTTTATTTTAGACATAAAAGCCAAACAAGTTTGTTTTTTATAATTATCCTTAAAAAACACATGATTTTCGAATAAAAAAATTATCGAGTGAAAATATTACAATTACGTAACTATCTTCAACATGGAAAGAAAAAGATCCAATAAATCATATACTAAAGTTTCATTTTACTTGTATGTGTGACTGTTTCAGAATATTCATGCAAATTAACATAAAAATAGGGAGCCTCCTCTTAACCGTAGCGAGGTGAGGTTTATTTTTGCGACTATTCAAAAAATTACGGTTACTTAAATTTTAGGCAGTTTGTGTGTGCTGAGCTTAAATTGTTAATACTGTTTTGAAGACTTTAATTAGGTACTATAATACAGGATCGGTATCTTTAATGCGCTGTCCATTTTCTTTTATAATATAACATCACACCTGTAAATTCCCCGAATGGTTAGGCAGAGGTGGACCTATCTATAGTACACCCACATATTTTCGCCAGTAAAGTTGAAGTCTCATGTAACGATGGCGAGGCAATTGCTATCAACCCAGTGCTGAGGAATTCCAGATGGAAAAACCCAATAACACTTTGCCCGACCCGGGGAATCGAACCCAGGGGGTCTACTCCGAAGCGTTAAACCGAAGTGTCGGCCGAATGTTCGATCATTTTATAACTTCCTTAGTTTCCTTTTTTGACTTTGAATCCATACCCGACTTAAAGTCACTTCGTCTTTGGCTTATATCTTTGACTGTCGTTTCTTTTTTTTCTTTCGTCGTAGTCAGCCATAGTTAGCCGTAGTCAAGCAACGGCTGAACATTCGGCCGATACTTCGGTTTAACGCTTCGGTGTAGACCCCCAGGACCTCATGCTCAGCATTAGTGCTTGCGAACGCTATCCCAACGAGATAGGCAATTTCTTTTGTCTTACAAGACATCTTGGTGCCAATTATTAACACATACATACACATAATCAGCCTATAATGTTCCCACAGCTTAATGAGGAAATTTCCCAGGATAAAGATAAAAAAAAACAATTGGGTAAACAACTGGGTATCAAATTCAGACCAATGTACTGGTTGATAGGTCGTATATCAATCCTGTCATATGAAGGCAAAATAGCTATTTATAAGACCATCCTCAAACTAATCAGGGGGTCTACTCCGAAGCGCTAAACCGATGTATCGGCCGAATGTTCGGTCGTTTTATAACTTCCAGTTTCCTTTTTTGACTTTGAGTCCTTACTCGACTTCACGTCACAGTTTTGACTTTGGCTTATCTCTTCGAATGTCTTGTTTTTTTTTCGCCGTAGTAGTGATAGTTAGCCGTTGTAAAGAAGCGACTGATCATTCGGCCGACACTTCGGTTTAACGCTTCGGAGTAGGCCCCCTGGAATTTCGGAATCCAGCTGTGGCGTGGGTTACTGCTAGCAATAGCAACATAGAGATTCTCGAAAGATTTCAGAGCAAGACATTGAGAGCCATGCTAGATATACCCTACTACGCGAGCAAAAACTACATACATGAGGATCTAAAGATCAATACCGTTAGTCAATATTGCTAGACATAGTGAAAGCTATCAGACGAGAATATCAACTCACGTCAATGAACTGGCATCAAAACTAGTATGCACAGGAAGCGTCACACATTCCCGACTATATGAAAGGGACTCCCAAGAATTCCTTCTGCTAACAAAACAAAGAACGTGACATCTCAATTGAATGGCTTATTATGTTTGACGCAGATCGCCAAGTTACAGAATACAAAAAAAGGAGTGCGAGAACAATAAAAAAACCGGCCAAGTGCGAGTCGGACTCGCGCACGAAGTTTACCATTATCTATAAAAATGGCGAAAAATCACGTTTGTTGTATGGGAAAAATCAAAATTAAATAATTGTTTTATTTAAATTTAATTATTTATTTTTAAAGTGAATATATAACTAAATATTCTGTGAACATTTCAAGCGTCTACCTGTTACCGTTATCAATATCGAGCAAAAACGAGCAAAAAAATCACGTTTGTTGTATGTGTGCCCCCTTAAATATTTATTTTATTTTGTTTTTTAGTATTTGTTGTTATAGCGGTAACAGAAATACATCATCTGTGAAAATTTCAACTGTCTAACTATCACGGTTCATGAGATACAACCTGGTGACAGATGGACAGACAGACAGACGGCGGAGCCTTAGTAATAGGGTTCCTGTTTTACCCTATGGGTACGGAACCCTAAAAATGACAGTCTGAAATTGATATCCGCTCAGGTGCTTACCTTATTGAGAGATTATTTATACTATGGAGATCTGGTTTCAATAGACTGAGGTTATTTCTTCAGCGGCTTTACTTTGGAAGCGAGTCCATCAACTGAATTACTTATAATAAAACATTGTCTTAAATAAAATAAATTAAAATTATTTATTATACTTTAAAAGTCCCTCTATCTTGTCTGTTTATAAGTAAAAACCGGCCTAGTGCGTGTCCGGCCACGCTCAATGAAGGGTTCCGTAGTGGGATGAATTTATCCGAAGAACAAAGTTGACCATAGACTTATAGGTTTCCTGTAATCTCTAAGTATATAAGTAAGACCATAGACTTATAGGTTTCCTGTAATCTCTAAGTATACTATATTCGTTTTTTTTAAAATTTAATCTCAGTGGTTTTGGAGATAACGGGAGGAATGGTTAAATTTTATCTATTTTCTTATATAACGTTAAAAATATTTATTTTAAAATTATAAAAAAAGCTTTCATTTAATGTGTCACATGGTTCGCAAAACTTTTTTTTTTTTAATTTTCCATTTTGTCTCGCAAAATCCCCTTAATCAAAATTCATTTATTTACGTTACATATCCGTATTCGGGTCACAGAAATTCATATGTATATACCAAATTTCAACTTTTAATCGGTCCAGTAGATTCGGAGCAAATCTGCTGTGACAGACGGCCAGACAGACCGACACACGAGTGATCCTGGTACAGAACCCTAAAATAACTAATTTCGTTCTGACAAAGACAGGTGTCCGCCCGCAGGCATGCTGTTGCTACCCTAATACTTAGGATAGGATAAATAAAGTGCAGTTTTCATCCCAATTGTCTTGTTAAGATTGTCCCTCGTCAAAACCCCAGGGTAGGTACCGATTGCAGCTAGTATTATCACAATATTCAAACTAAACCATAGCCAACTAATAACTTACAATGACCTAAATATCAACAAACCGTATCGCTTTTAGCTTTCTCCAACTGGAATGGTGCCCATACCGAAATAAAAATGTTCCAGAAGAGATTATATCTAAAGAAATGATAATAATAGGTATGCTAGCTATAAAAGCATGAAAAAATACATTGTCCATTTTTGACCAACCTCTAATGGGGCTGAAAAAACGCTGATACACCCACGGTTGCAAAAATTTCGCATAAAAGAATTTATTTTTAATGCCATTTTGTCTGATTCTGTCCTTTATACAGTACTGGCTTTGTTCACCGCTCTGCTCGCCTGAAATGTTAAAATCTTTCGTGATTAAAAGTGTGTTTAAAATTGGTTGAATGTTCTTCTTCTGAGACCCAGTTAGTCATTGCAAGAAATCGTGGTGAATTGTATTTTATTTGAACAATAATTGCCTTTTAAATGGCTATGTCGGTAAAGTGATAAACGTTTTACTAATAAAAGATTTCATATTTGCGACAAATTATTATGTTAAAACACACATTACAAGGATAAAATATAATTAACAACAGCTAATCTCCTGAATTTCAAAGTTCCCGAAATACTGGTAATAAGTTTGCCTTCCAATAAGTACATCCATAAACCTAATACATGTAGAATATGTATCGTTGGCACATTTTCCCTTATATGATAATTAGATTTCAATGCCGAATAAGCGCGAACAGTGTCGGAGGTTCGTACGAAAACAGCTTTTATATGAAATACTCTATAATTGATTTTACCGACTTTTTCTTACCGAAAACGTGTTTGAATAGACACGCATAAGTTTGTTTTGCAAGGTTATTATGCTTTTCCTAATGTAATATTTATTTAATATGAGTCTTCGACACGAGAAGAAAATGTTATGATAATTATACTGTGTTTATTATGTTACAAACTATTGATTTAAAAATAAGTAAGTAGGTACACCTTGTAATTTAGAAATCAATAATTTGCCTACTGCTGATCACTAATTGATCATTAGGTAATCTAGCTGTTAAGCATGGTTATTAGATCATCATTCCTACCTGAGTTCCGTCATAATTTGAGAAGCAGGAAATTAACCATAAACCTTAAGAGGGTAACTGAAATAACTAAAAACCTGCAAAGGGGTCATTGTACTAATCATTGACCAACGTTTACTATGGGAACAACCATGAAATCGTGAAAAAAACCCACCGTAAATTGGTTAATTATGAATACTATGACCCCCTAAGGCGCTCCTTCGCCTCCCAGCATTCGCGTATAATGTTCAGATTCGAGCATTACATCACTGAGTTAGGAGAACCGAGTATTACAGTTCGCAACCTGCAGTAATTATATAATTCGTAATATTACATTCACCAGGACCATTTGCCTGTAATGTAACGGTGATGAGTGGGAGCACCCGTGATACAATTTGTAATATGAATGCGAATCCTATCGAATCTTGGATCTTTACATTACAGCCGAATGCTCGTCAGTTAGTGAGGCAGTACTGTAAAGTAATGCTCAAAATCGAATCTTGGATTGTTACATTACAGGCGAATGATCGTCAGTCAGTCAGGCAGTATTGTAAATTAATGCTCAAAATCGAATCTTGTGTTCTTACATTACAGGTGACTGATTTTTTCTTTGGGAGAGGCCTATATCCAGCAGTGGACGTCTTTCGGCTGAAATGATGAGGCGATTAGCCGTTAGTGAGGCAGTTTTGTAATGTAATGCTCAAAAGCAAATCCTGGATTCTTATATTACAGGCAAAAGCTCGTCAGTCAGTGAGGCAGTATTGGGCGAGGTGAGGGAGTGCCTTTACAGGGTTTCAGTTATTTCAATTGTATCTTGTATACAACCTATAGTAAAGCCATAATGTTTAAATTTAAAACAATTGATTAATCACTGACAAAGGATAATTATATCTAAATCTATTTTTAGAATCAAGCGGGCATTAATCCCTTTTAATTAATTTACCATCCCCGTTACAACGTAGTAGGTAAACACTAGATCCTATTTTAGCTTGGGAGCTTGAAATAACATTAGAACTTCATGAATAATTATAAAACAAAACGTTGTACGTTCAAATATATAATAAACCAGGGAGCTACTATACATGCGAAGCAAACTTCTATTTATATTAAAGTATGGAAAAAAAAGGATTTCCTCTGGCTTCCCACTGTTATTTTTAAACGAAATTGCTTTTCCTACGAGTTTTAGCTTTCTGCAAATGTGAATGTGTGTGTGTTTATGTAGATTATTTTTTAATTTGTGAGAACGTTGTAGGCTTAATAGACTGTAGCTTTGTAATTTATCTTTTATTTTGTTAAGCACTTGGTACTTGTTGACGGGCCTGCACTGTCCTCCCATACCTATTAACACTGTAACTTGGAAACATTGTTAAAGCCTACTTTTTTTAAAAGAGTAACCGTGGAGTTTCTTGCCGGCTCTTCTCCATAGGAAACGACCAATTGGAACCGTGCACCTAGCTTCTGACGTTTCATAAGTGCCTATGTAGGTTTATGTGAAATATTTTTTTTTTTTGACTAAAATAACTAGTAACTATCCATTATTACATTTCAGAACAAAAAAAAATATTCCCATTTTGTTTTCCTAAAAATATTATTGCGCCAATATTATTTGTAAACCTCAAATAATTCCTATCTTGGGATGCTAGAAATACTAAATACCCAAATTAACTGCGACCAACTTGGATTAATTAAAAACCCAAAAAATTGCCTTGCCAAAGGTCGAAACAATTTAGAGATATGTTGTAGTTATAGATCGGTACTGTAATAGAAAAACTTTAAGTAAGGAAAAACTAGTTCAATTATTTCATTAGCATCTTTAAGCTAATAAAATAATAAAACTAGTTTCTCCTTGGGTATGAGTAACAGGAAGTAAAGTTCACTCATCCTCCATAGAAAAGAGAGGATCCTGCAACCAGACGGGTGTTGTGTCTGGTGGGCAACTGCCTGACGATTGATGTCTGGATGTTGTATATATGCTAGTTGCGCGGTAAACTCTGCTTGCGTGATGCAGGATTTTGCGTGACGTCAGTGTCATGCGTAGTTCGCATATGGCGATGTAGATGCCGCCAAATCATTCCCCTCCGGAGACTGGAGGTCAATAGAGGACTGAGTCATGTATCTTGCGATGCTTGCCAGGGCCAATTGAGATTCCAGTGAGTCGGAACCGGTTGCCGCATAGTTCACGGTGAGTCGAAACTATCTGCGGTGATTACCTAGTGAGTCAAGGTGGCGCTGCGTTACGTTCCAGTGCGTCAGATGTGGTACAGCGCTGGGTCGAGGCTGACTGCTGGCGACGACCAGGAGGGGGTTGAAGAGCTCTGCATGTGGATTGGACAAAAGTGCAGTGGGCTATGCCTAGGTTTCTGATTAGGCTTAGGTGATGACCAGGTATGCGCGCCCGCTGCATGCTGGTGGTCAGGATACCCTTTGAAGCCGTATGTGCTGGCTGGCTGTGTGACTCGCCGCTCGAAAGCTCGAGGAAGTGACGATGATGACGTCACGCTGAAGTAGTTGCACGAAGGCTGCGCTGACGTTCATGTTAGGGGTCACCAGTATAGAGGTATGTGGAACAGGGTGTAAAGTTCACTCATCTTCCATAGAAAAGGGAGGATCCTCTGACCAGATGGGTGTTGAATTTGGTGGGCAACTGGTCGACGGTTAAAGTCGGGTTGTTGTTTATATATATGATTTTGCGTGACGTCAATGTCATGCGTAGTTCGCATGTGGAGATGTAGATGCCGCCACAAGCAAAATACTTTTAGTTACTGAATACGTGTCGACCTACCAAGCTTAAAATGCTAATGCTCGCTGTGGGTCCAGATTAATACAAGTGCGGTAGATAAATTCATGAACTCGCAATCGTCAACTATTCTAGCTATATTGGTGGGTTGCCTGTTTTTTATAAGGAGTTACATTGTACAAAAATACAAAAAAACATCGATGTTAATATGCGATCACCAATACTTGTTAATTATATAAATCCGAAGGTAACTCTGTCTCGTTTTAATGGCTGAACGGATTTTTTGAAATTTGGCACATGGGTCGACTATGACCTAGGTTAGTAGGATTTAGGATAGTTTTTAACACGGTAGTACGTTCCCGTGGGTAAGAAGCATATATAAAAAGTAAAGCAATAAGAAATCACCACTAGGACACACAAACCCATTCGCTTTTTTTTTCGACATTTGTAGCTAGTAGCTCGTAGGGCCTTCGTAGTTTCGTAGCAACCTACTTAGGTTTTGTTTGAATTCTACTTATGGAAATTTCTTTGATCACCAGTCAGTGTGCAAAGTTATTTAAATCACCGTTCGCTTTTCAATTTTCGTAGGTCCTTCGAAGCAAACCTACGTAGGTTTGTATTTTTATTTAATTATATTTATAAAAATGTTTGTTCACCAATATATATGCACAGAAATTAAAAATCACCATCCACATTTCGACTTTCTTAGAGCTAGTTGTGTAGCTCGTAGGGACTTCGTAGCCTCGTAGCATCTGCGTAGGAAGCATGTTCAGAATTGAATCTATACAAATTATAAATTAAAATAAGACATTCCAAAATAAGGTACTCAAGAGTATTGTTAACGCGCTCTGGTATCTGGTAAGAAATGATGACCCCCATCGTGATCTTAAAATGGCACCCATCACCAACATAATTCAAAAATTTGCTGTGGCCCATGCGACTCCACCGACAAGTGAACGTCAAAAAAAAAAAAACAAACATACAGCCGAACATATAACCTCCTCCTTTTTGGAAGTCGGTTAAAAATGAACAAAACCCTTTGAGTTAGTGTAGTATAAAAGTGTATAAATAATAGTGACAATGAAACACTTAAAACACATGAACAAAGTGTTTTTATTATAATATCAGACTCTAAGAAAGTGGAACGGACTTGTGTAAAGTGCAATAAACACTATTCTAAGTTTTAAAATAATTATCACATATAAAACATCTCTCTCTCTCTCTCTCTCTCTTGCATGCTCTTGTGTGTATATGTTACGGCTAATACCCGAAGTGCGGCTACACCTAGTTTTAGCCGGTTAGAATTATAGGTCCAGACAATCCCTGTTGGATAAAACCAATTTACCAACAATAGAGGGGCTCTGGCGCTCGGCGGCCGCTCCCGCGGCACGCTCGCTTCGCTCGATCGCCTTCGCTTGTTAATGGTTACTGTTCTAACCTAACCTAACCCAAATGATTTTACCCGAAAACAATCGGCTCGTACTAGGTTTAACCAAGAGTAAGTGGCTACACCTAGTTCTAACCGGCTAAAACTAGGTGTAGCCGCACTTCGGGTATTAGCCGTAACATATATACCATGTTTATACAAATAAATGAGTGTTAAATTTATAAGTCAATTTAAAAAGGAAAAATGAATCGTACTCATTAATTTTTTTCCTCGTATAAAATCCATCCCATTTTATTTTATGTATGAAAACTCTTTGCTACTAAACTTTTTAAATTGACTTATAAATTATTCACTTATCTTATCTTAAAAATTAGGTTAGATTAAAATTGCTTATTAGTCTTCAAGGCTAGATTGTAATTAATTATTAAGAACCTGGTACATTTAATTCAATTTAAGTTAACAAAAAAAAAAAAAAAATGTCGCATTTAGAATCTGTCTGTGTGTGCGTTGTTTTTTTAAACCATGCAACGGATTTTGACGTGGTTTCCACCATCATTTAGAGAATTTATTTCGGAAGTTTTATGTGTATATTTTAATATTAACACATAAACTCACGCCTTCTTCCCATGGAGTACGCCATCTGCTACGCTTCTTACATACTCCTTTTTCTTCATTTACGTTCATACATCTGGTCATACACGCACGCCGGTTGCGAAAACTAGGCACCTGACATTTCTGAAAAACATCACCAATTAGGTCACTAATGTCCTCCTAGGGCGTCCCTTAAGGACGTTTCCACTCACCTCTGCTTTGTAAACACTTTTTGTTAGTCGTCTTTCACTCATCACATGACCAAACCATCTAAGCAAAACGAAAAGCAAAAATAAACTATATTAAACCTACATAATAATTATAATACAGAAATCTCAAAGTTTTGTCAATTCGTCATACTCGTACAGTGCGAAGCAGGGGCGGGTCGCTAGTTTATTATAATCGTGTTTTATTATTTCTAAATCCCGTTTTGGTTCGAGTTTCACAAGTTCAGTTGTAATATATTGCGTAGTAGTAGTACTTTCTTAGTAATTGAGAGGGCGGTGTCTACCGAGGCGTGAGGTCGATGCGAAGTTAGATACTAAATACGCATTTTCCACGAATACGTAATGTATGTGCTGCGAACTGGGTCTCGTTGGAATTGAACGAGTTTTGTTCTTCGTGGTGAAAACTTTCTAAGATATTTGAAAGCGGAATTGAAATTGAATTATCTTTTCTGGAGGATAATTTTGTGGTGGGCATTTTTTTAACTTAAAATCCAATGTAAATGTTAAATGATTTTTCAATACAGTTGTTAAACATGGCGTACTTTCAGAGTCTATAATTATGATTCGAAAATTAAATCTTTTGCATAGGCATCTTTCTGTTACGCGGTCGTGACTTTTTTTACGAGCTCAATCATTAGTTTTGCAGTTGAGTTTTAAATTTATAAGTCAGTTTAAAAAGTTTAGTAACAAAGAGTTTTCATACATATAATAAAATGGGATCGATTTTATACGAGGAAAAAAATTAATGAGTCCGATTCATTTTTCCTTTTTAAATTGACTTATAAATTTAAAACTCAACTGCAAAATTAATGATACGCCTTAGCATTGAATTCTCAAAAGTCTTTAAATGGTTTTAAGGTTTGGTTTTTAATATATTTAATTACCAATTTTAATTTAATTATTTTCACATCAACATTTGTCAAAAATCGAATAGGCTGTATAGTTTGTTTTCGTTGTAAAAAAAATATGTCCAGATGCAAAAACGTGTCGTTTTCCGAAAATTTTAATTAATCTTTGATTTGTTTTTTACTATTTCCCACAAGTGTTTTGAAAAACGTCGTGTGATACACGGGTGTGTAGGTTATGCAAACGAGTTTGCAAAACTGAAATCGCGAAAAAAAATCAGCTGTACCCTATGTAACCCATTTTGACGAGTTATTTGAACATAAATGTAGGGAACAGCTGATTTTTTTTCGCGATTTCAGGTTTGGTCCCATAGTAAAAGTTGTTCATAATGATGAGTACAATGACCCCTTAAGAGGTTGTGCGTTAATTCCGGGACATGTTGTATAGTGTATATGCTACCCATACTATGATAGTATGGGTAATGGGTATACATAACACCATACTTCATATACTTAAAACTAATGTAACAATTAGACACGTATACCCATACAAACTTAATCTCACGCCTTTTTCCTATGGCGGTAGGCAGAAACACACGACGTCACCTGCTACGATCCTTACGTACTTCTTTTGCTTCGTTTACGTGATGTATGATGAACATCGTCTACTCCGAAGCGATATTCTGAAGTATCTTGACTTCCTTATTTGACTTAGAATGCTTACCAGACTTGAACTCACGTTTCTGACTTTGACTTATCTCTTTGACTGTCGTTTTTTTTTCCTTTCGCCATAGTCAGACTTAGTAAGCCGTGGTCAGGAAACGGCTGAACACTCAGCCGATACTTCAGATTTATCCTCGCAGTAGATCCCCTGCAAGTACTATATATGCATCTGACCTTCCGTAATCATTATACGAAGCGTGAAGCGAAAACTTTGTACCCTTGTTTACGAAAATTACGCAGACGGAGGAGTATGAAAGGCACAGTCAAAGTTTGTATGGAGGAGGAGTGCAGAAAGCTATTTTTTTTAATATAATATGCATTAGAAATAAATTAAATTCATAGAAAAAAACATTACACACACTACCATGCATTTGACACACACACACACCCCATGACTTGAAGATTAAGTTGAAGATATATAGGTGACAGAAGTGACAGTTTGAGCATGGAATAAGTAAGTACTTTTTAATAGCATGGAATTAGTGTACTTATGGAATTAGTAAGTACTATAATTATAGATTATAAGTTGAAGGGGTCGAATTTCGACCAGTGGGCGGCCACTAGTAATTAGAAATTCGCATAAAACATTGTATATTTTTAAACAAAACTGTGTTGGAAGGAAGGAATGTTTAGAGATTGAACTTGCATTAACATTATTATCATTGGCTCCATCCACTGCTTAGTATATAATAGGCCTCCTCCCTTTTGTGCCATGCTTTCCTGGTCGGTGCCTTATGCTCAATCTCTAAACATTTAGTCTCAGGCACATATTCATCGACGCAAGGAACGGTACTGCGTAATAGGCGCGTTTTTGTTGATCCTCGGCGGCGGCAAGGTGAAGGGCGAGATCGATAGCCCCCACACTCAACGTTTTGTTATTTGCACATTACTATACAACATGATGTGTAAGTCTGGGTTTTGGGGGAGAGGAATGGTTTTTTTTTTTTTGTAACTTTGATTTGTAGGTAAATACAGCGTGTCGCTTTAATGGCGACATTAATTTAATACACATAAACGGTTTCGCGTTTTCGTTTTATGAAGATATTTTAATTTTATTAAACGTTATTATTTATTGATTTATTATCAATTTTCTAAAATAGCATTGTGGAGCCACCTGTACTTAAAGTACTGTAGCGCATTGTCACTTGCCGGGATCACGGATCATAGAATCGAATCAACGAAATTAAAACGAATAACTTCCAAAGAGTGCGAATTGAAGGAAAGAGAGAGCTTTATTATTTAATTTGAAAATTTTAATTTTTCAATTTACGGATTATGTTATCTTATTATATTTGTGTGGTAAATTAATGTCGTAATTGTAGCGGTACGTTGTATGTATTTTGGATAGGTAAAAGAAGAATTATACTTCAGGGGCTTGTGGCTAAGTGGCTTTGTAACCACACCAATCGATCGATTGGTTTTGGACTTATCCATTCTACCATCGATCGATGCCGTCGATTGACGATCGATCGATTGGTGTGGTAACACCCTAAGTTATAACAGCCGCACGGGTCAATCGATCAGGTTAAGCTACGCTTGCCGCGGTTGTTCTTTGAATGGGTGACCATCTTTACATACCAAGACCCCTCCGTGCCTCGGCAAGCACGTTAAGCCATGTTCCCGGCAGTTATTTGTAGATCTTTGACAGTTGTTACGGGTAGTCAGAAGCCCGATAGTTTGACAACCAGTCTTACCAAGGGTTACCAGTGTTACCCAGTAACTGGATTGTGGAGGTCAGATAGGCAGTCGCTCCATGTACAATACTAGTATTCAGCTACATCCGGTTAGACTGGAAGCTGACCCCAACATAGTTGGGAAACAAGCTAGGCAGGTGATGAAAAGAAGAATTATACCTATATATTCAAAAGTAGATAGGTATAAGTTTCAAACCAGAGCATTTGATGAAAATAAAGGACTTAATACTTAAAGTACGTATTAAGTTTTTTTTTAAATTTCAAAGTAAAAAAACATACCTGACATAAGCTTAAGGCGCTGACAAGAGGCAAATAATAAAAGTAGGCTTGTCTTAAACAAAAAAATTGCTAGTTTGTGGCAGCGGAAAAAATATATGTTATTCTTGAAAATATTTTTTAGAACTTGGTTGTTACCAAAACACGTTTAGAAAAAAAAACTCGATACAAATTAACGGTAAACTAACCCTTTACTTTGAGTTTCAATCCAAATATATGTATTAAATATCAACGTACGGTTGGTTAATAATAATAAGAACGTCTTATTTGTATTTAGAATTTGGTTGTTTTTTATTTTCGATAACTAAAAAAAAAAAAAAACATATTTTGCAATAAGTCATCATGCATTACTAAAAAAATCAGCTGTTCCCTACAATTTCACGAGATAAGCGAACATAAATGTAGGGCACAGCTGATTTTTTTTTCGCGATTTCAACTTTGGTCCCATAGTAAAAGTTGTTCATAATGATGAGTACAATGACCCCTTAAGAGATTTCGTGTATGAATAGATACACCTTATATACCCAAAGACACTCACAAATAACGTGGCTTTCTATTGGTAAGAGAATTTTCAAAATCGGTTCAGTAGATCCAGAGATAACCCCCTACAACCTCACAAACTCACAAATTTTACCTATTTATAATATTAGTACTCGTATAGACAACCGAATATGCGGCCGATTTTTTTCGCTTGTTGAACTTCGATATTTAATAAAAAATGTTTATATTTAGAGTAACCTGTAGATTATTATGACCTAACCCGCTTAGCTTTTATTAGCATTTGTGCTCGTCAAAACGCATCGTATGAGCCCAAACTATGAGCTCAATATTTTTGAACGGCCTATCCAACGATACCTCACATGGAATAGACGAGAAAAAAAATATCATCCCCACTATACGTGTAAGGGATATCGTGGCCCTGGCACACAGGCATCTGAAGGAATACGGGTGGGTTTTAGTCAGTAAAAGTCTGACAAGCCCTCCCGCTCCGCCCAGAGCGGGAGAAGTTATTTTATAATTTCCCACCCAACAAAAAGGGGTACCCTAAAAAAAAATATTTTCATGATTTTATTTTACCACTTTGTTGACGTGTATATTAATATGTTTACCCATGCTAAATTACAGCTTTCTAGTACTAAGAGTCACTGAGCTGGAGATAAACAGGCAGACAGACGGACATGGCAAAACTCTATGGGTTCCTTGTTGACTACGGACCCTAAAAAGTGATAAGGTACTTTTCGAGCGGCTATATTATAAAAGTCAAATAGCTGGAGGGTTTAAGTACTGGCTTTTCAGACAGTATTACAATTATTTTCAAGCATTTTTACCAACGCTATGTTTATATAACTTAAGTTCACGTCTAGAAAAATAAATTCTAGTATTGTTACGAGTAAAAATCAGTAGCCTAAGTGTAAATGCGTCTAAATCTTCGAGAAAGATCCACACCAATTCTTAATAGTTTCGCCAGATGTGGTTGAGCTAGATTAGGACGAGCCTTGTCTAGATTAATGTTAATTACTCTTACATCTAAATGACGTATTTCAGCCTTGATTTTCGGGTGCCCGTTTAAGTAATATGCCTGCAATATTCGGAGGTTCTGCGAAGAAGATTTATTTCTGCATTATTTTAGTTAAGCTTGGAAAAGTCCCTTTCTTAGGCACAGGACTGAAATTTTATAGCTTAATATTTTCTCATTCTCCTGGTAATATGGTCTTTTTATTACAGGTACAGTCACGAGCACTAATAAGTATAGACTTAGCAAAATTTAAAAGCGATTTTCTCGTGGAATAACGATTGCAACTTTGAGAGTAGACCTATTTCAGAATAGTATAGTTTCCAAAACACTGTACGTAACAACATAAAATATAAAATAAAATTACAATCATTACATTAGGAGAAAATCACATTTAAAAGTTGCTAAGTGGATATATATTAGTGCTCGTCACTGTACAGTCACCAAGCGATTGGTGACTTTTGAGCAAAAATGCTGAAGAGTCATTTTGCTCTTTTGTTTCTGAAGGAACCGCTTGCTTGTGGCTAAGTAATATTAGCCGCACGGGTCGATTCATTAGGTTAAGCTACGCTTGCCGGGGTTGTTCCGTGGATGGATGACCATCTTTACATACCGAGACTCCTCCGTGCCTCGAAAATCATGTTAAGCCGTTTCCGGCTGTCATTCGTAGATTTGCAGGTCGTCAGAAGTTCGAAAGTCTGACAACCAGTCTTCAGTCCAAGAAGTATCGTATTACCCAGTTACTGGGTTGTAGCCTTTTGTCAACAATGTTGGGGTCAGCTTCCAGTCTAACCGGATGAAGATGAATACCAGTATTTTACATGTGGCGGCTGCCTATCTGTCCTCCACAACCCAGATACTGGGTAAGACCGATACCCCTTACCAGATACCCCTTGGTGAGACTCTTTTGGGCTTACACCTTCTACCTAATCTTTGGAATAACTTGTAACGTGGAGTAACGACTGTCAAAGACCTACGAATGACAACTGGGACCAACGGCTTAACATTCTTTCCGAAGGACGAGTCTTGATATGTAATGGATGGTCACCCATCCAGGAACCGACTGCGACAAGCGTAGCTTAACCTTCATTCGACCCGTGCGGCTGTTACATAATTTAGCCACGAGCCCCTGTAGTACATTGACATTGTCAAATTATTCGCTATACTCATATTACAATTCAGCGAAAAAATATAATATTTCGCTAAACATACTACAGTTTGATTGAATGCTTTGTATTTTCGGGAATAGACATGAAATTTTTTATTGGTTAGTACAGGGAATGGCTTGGAAATACACTCGAGTTACACCCCATAACATTTTTAATATCTTTGTTTATTTATAGTATTTTTTACGGCGTCGGCGAAAAGTCAAGGTCATAATAAGTTGTTTTTTTATGTTGGTTATTTATGTTTTCAGTTTGTCACAACATTATTATTGTAAGTGGATAAAGTTAACCAACCAAAGAGATGGTTCTTCAGATGTTACTGAGTAAAATAGACTTCTACAACTTTGATATCCAAAATCAGACAATAGTTTAACAAGAAAAGGCACGTAGTTGCTGATGAACGTCAATAAATTTCTGACGTACAAAAAGTTATAAGCCTAGAACAGTTTGAATATGAAATTTTTTTCATAAGTTTCTCTGGGGAGTCGTGTCTATAAATCGAATGATATTCTCACTCATTTTCACACGAGGCTCTGTTTGTGTGCTTAAAGTTTATTTATACCTACACACACATTGACTATGAGATTTGTAGATAAGCTTCACAATATCACTATACTGAAATTAGAGTCTCCAGGCGGTATATTCTATTAAAATGTCATCGTGAAACTTAGGTGAAGTAAGCTGCCATTCCATCTACTTTGGTACTCCTATTGAGGTAGGAAAATGAAGGAGATGGATATTCTACTATATGCTACAAATATCTATCATATTGACACAGACATTTCGTAAAGAGTTTTGTTTCTTTTTATCTAATCAAGAGCTGCTTATGAAAAGAGAGATAACTAAATTAAATTAAATTAAAAAAAAAAACTAAATATTTGTCAAGGACTAAATTTGGCAACAATTTTGTGTGACGTCAAATCATATCTATGCGTGACCGGTCGCCGGGGTCGCCGGTTGTGGTACGAAACTCGGCAATGTAATGTCAAATGGTTGCTTGCTTTCTCTCTTGCACTCGCCGTTACAACCCTACGTAAGGCGGCCATTTTAAGTGCCCGATTTTTGAAGGTATGCATGCTAATTTCGTGGGTATGGGCAAGTCCGTTTATAACTCAATGTGTATTCCGCAATTTTTTTCCGGAATAGATCGGCTGGTATGCCATCTGTGACATCTAGTGTTAGCGTAAACGTCACAAGGTATTTTTAAGCAGCAGTGAGTGTTTTGAAGAGACCACATCAGTAGTACATTCGCGTAAAATGGTCACATGCATGATTAGTCCGGTTCAGGCTGATTTGTCTTTCCGTTCTGCCGCTGTAGGTGTTTATTTCAGTAATTTTAAGTTATTATAAATTAGCTTTTGTCCGCGGCTCCGCCCGCGTGGAGGTCAGAAATACCACAGAAACGTATTACCTACCGGAATAAAAAGTATCCAATGTCCTTGTCTACCTAAGTGTCAAATTTTATCCAAATTTGTTCAGCTGTTTTAGCGTGAAACCGTAATAAACAAACTCACTTTCGCATTTATAATATTACTTAGGATACTGATGTGCTATTATCATGGCTGACGACTCATTGTCTCACAAACATCGTACGAAAATACCAGCCAACCTTTTGATTTATAAATATAATTCGTCACAATATTGTAATGTATATGTGTGTATTGATAAATGATAAATGATTTATTTCTGTAAGTAGGTTTGTACAAACACTTTTACACGTCAATCATATTCAAAAAAAATTGATGAGGTCGGCGTTTCGTATCCGAGACTACTCTGAGAAGAAAGGCCGAAACAAACTCAGAGGTCACAGTCTCTTTTAAAGTCCAGACATAATCTTAATCAGATCATGTGAAGACCATGTAGATTGGTGCCTGAAATGATCTTTTGACGAAAGAACCACACAGGTTGAGGGGACCTGTCCAGTCAGTGCACGCATTTGTCAGTAGTCGTGCAGCTCAACTAAGAACTTAAGGAGCTCAACGATTCAACGAACAATACCAAAGAAAGGACATTTGGGTAGGCCGCATAAAATTACTCAACCTGCCAGACTATGATAAAAACTAACTGAAAAAAAAAAAAAAACGAACAATAACCCACATAGTCTTCACATTTACAATACTTAAAACAATATAATACTTAACAAAGTAAATATTCATGTCATTGTATATATAAAATTAATCAATGTCAATGTGTATATAAAATACGGATATAATCTTGGTCAGATCATTTGAGAACCATGTAGATTGGTGTCTGACATGGTCTTTTGACGAAAGAACCACACAGATTTGAGTGGACCTGTCCAGTCAGTGCACGCATTTGTCAGTTATCGTGCAGCTCAACTCAAAACTAAAGGAGCTCAGCGATTCGACGAACAATACCAAAGAAAGGACAATTAGTTAGGCCGCATAAAGTACTCAAACTGCCAGACCTGCATTAATTTTTTTTTTGATTGAGAATAAAAATAAAAAAAACAATTCACATAGTCCTCACATTCATAATAATTAAAATAATATAATACTTTACAAAGTAAATATTCATGTTATAGTTTAGGTATTTAAAAATTTCAATCAAAAGAAAAATATAAATAGTTGGCAAAAAAAAAAAAAAATCAAGATTCACTATTGGAGCAGCTAGCAATCCCAAGCCTTTTTGTCCTCAATAAAGTCTTTAACAGTATAAAATGCTTTCTGGCACAGTTTCCGCTTTATAAAACCTTTGAATTTATTAAGGCTTAATTCTTGAATATGGCTAGGAAGTTTATTATAAAAACGTATACACTGGCATCTAAACGAGCCAGTCTAACAGATTAATATTTTTATGTGCATACAATAGATTTTCATAAATATACTGAGAAGCTACAGTCAGTATATTAATCTCTTTAAATTTGTCTCTGAGGGAGTGTCTGGGACTTAATTTATAAATTGAACGAATTGCTCTGTTTTGTAAAACAAAAATTGTCTGAATGTCGGCGGCATTACCCCACAACAGAATACCGTACGACATTACACTATGAAAATAACTAAAGTATACTAAGCGGGCTGTCTCTAAATCAGTTAAATCACGAATTTTTCTAACGGCGTATGCTGCAGAGCTAAGCTTTTTGACAATTTATTTATTTATTAAACTTTATGTACAAGTAAAAACTACACTGTTCAAAGTACTACTACACTACAGTACTGGTAGTACTGTATTTATCTATATATTGTAATGTAATGTAATCTGTATTGTAATAACAAGAAAAATATTCTCGGATTCATTAAGTAGTTACTGTGACCTTGACTTTACGTAAAATACATTTTGTTTTGCTATCTATGTTTTTGTAAAAAAGGAGGAAAGATTAACGGAGATCTTGATAAGTGGACGTAGTACCTTTACGTACGTGTTGGCTGTTTGTGTTCAAGAGAGATGTAGATTGTATGTGTGTTGTTCTGACAGTACCTATGTTGTTAGGTTCAGCTAAATAGATTCACACGAAGAGAAAAATCACCAATCACGGCGTAAACTATGTTATAGTTTAAGTAAACAAAGTTTTGCTGTATTTGCAATTATTATTATTTTGTATTAACAGAATGTAAATCCTTTTTTTTTCTTTTTTTTTATGGATGGGAAATTATCAAATAAGTTCTCGTGCTCCGCGGAGAGGGGAGGGCGTGTCAGTTACTGACTAAACCCCACCCGTGTTCCTTCATTTGCCTGTGTGCCAGGGCCACGATATCCCTTTCGGACAAACTCGCAACCCTGGCAGGTATTGGCCCTAATGAACCCCGTCAATTCGTGCTGACGTCTCTTTGAGGCGCGCGTGGAACACAACGCACCGTCGACCCGGGCCTGTCCTTATCGGACGGCGAGCTACCCATCCGGTGGCCGGAAATTGGCTTGCCACTCCCGACGCCCAGGGCGTCTCCTGCGGCGACTAAGGGCGCGAGGGCGCGAACCCTGCCTCTCCCTCACGCGTTCCGCCTCCTCGTTCGCGAGCATTACTGCTTCGTAGAAGGAGGTGACGGCCTCCCATGCACTCTTGCTCCGAACCATGGCCTGAACCAGGGCCGGACGCGAGAGATCGCCGCCGCCAATCGCCTCCGTGAGGACACGGCGGTGCTCCGCCCAAGCCGGGCAGACCTCCACCGTATGCTCCACCGTGTCCTCCGGGCGATCCACACAGTGGTGACACCTGGGCGTTTCCTCCCGCTTTATCCTGAACAGGAACCTCCCGAAACATCCGTGTCCGGTGAGGACCTGCGTCAGGCGGAAGGTGAGGACGCCGTGGCGCCTCTCTAGCCACTCCTCAAAGAGGGGACTTATCGCCGCAATAGTGGCGTGCCCAGCGCTGGGTTGCGACAATCGCACTCTCCATGTCGCCATGAGATCTCGCCGGAGCTCTGTCCGCTGTGCCGTGATTTTTCGCGGCAGTGGAGTTTCGCCCCGGGGCGTTTCGCCTCCTCGCGACACTCCCAGATGTGCGCGAGGACTTTCGCCTCCAGATCCCATGGCGAGAATGTAAATCCCAAATATCAGATTTAGTAAATGTAAAATGTTACAAAGTCAAATTTTTATTTAAGTTTACAGTAAACTAATATTGTTTTAAGTTTTATAAAATTTAATGAAATGCGCGAAAAAGAAAGGTATGGTCGACATGGAATGATTCACTTTTATGTTTATACGGCTCTTTTTGGTTGCTCCAACTGAATTGAAAAGCTAAGCAGAACCGTGTAATAGTACCTTTATAATGTTGAGCTTGTATCTTGTACATCGAGATACTTTTCGTAGTACAGCTATAGCTAAGGGCTACAAAAGGGCAAAAGGCACAGGGTGGATTTTTGAGATGGGGCAATACGAGCAGGTACCTCTACCATTGTAGCTACAGGAAAATGGTCTGAGAAGACTGTTTTTTTTTAAATTTAAATACTCATTTACAGATTTTGAAAAAAAATTAGGTACAGTCACCAAGTAAAAAGGACATTTTCACAAAAACTTGTTTTGATGCCAATCGATACTGTTTCTTCTATGGATCAAAAAACTCTATGAGAATAAAAGGTTTGAGTACTAGAAAAGGCAGAAATTGGAAACTTTTCCCATACATTTAGTAGGAAATAAGACTCCCAACTTAATTTTTAATATTTTTTCTGTAACTACAACGGTTAAGGTACCTATCATCACTGTATATATGACGCTGTATTTACATCATAAATAGCAAGAAGCGAGCTTTGATGCGATGACTTTCAAGGAATGTCTGTGTACCTATGTGCTTTTGAAATCACGTGAAGCAAAAATACAGCAAATAGTCGTGAATCAAGCCAAGCGACAAAATTTCGAGCCATAAGGAAATTCCAGAAAAAGTATTTTTAATAGGACGTTAATGAGGCTATTATTTGTATTTTTCATGGAAATATGCTTTTGCTTGTCATAATTAGAGGCTATTTACTTGACTTGTCTGTGTACTTGGGTATGTGTATCAATTATAAAATAATAAATTGCAAAATTCCTGTCGTAACATTTTAAATGCACTCGGAAACAGTAATTGACTCAAGAACACATTTCATACATACATAAACTCACGCCGTCTTCCCATGGGGGTAGGCAGAAACTATCGAACGCCACCTGCTACGCTCCTTACATGCTCCTTTTGCTTCGCCTACGTTCATACATCTGGTCATACACGCACGCCGATTGCGAGTACTACGCACCTGACCTTTCTGAAGAACATCACCAATTTGGTCACTATATGTCCACCTAGGGCGTCCCCTCCCGGCGTTTCTACTCACCTCTGCTTTATAAATACCTTTAGTTAGTCGCGTTCCTCTCATCCTCTCAACATGACCAAACCATCTCATACATTTCATTACATAGATTACTAATTAGTTAAATAATATAAATAGGCTCGTTGTTGAAATTCATTAAAAAGTTTGTCCTTATAAATCCCTTTGTCCTTTCCCCCTTTCCCCTTGGGATTGGACCGCGTTATGTTTAAGTATGTAATAAGCTAATTCAGCATCCAAACGTTTGTTGGACCCCTGAAAAAGACCTACTTTGTGTATTACCAATTTGTGTTCGGCAGGTGTGGGCATTCGCTGTGATAAAAAAATATTTATCTCGCCTCTAAGCACGGAGAATTAATGAATTAATTAATTTATTTATTTCTTACCACAATTACAGAGATTGTTAGTATAAAGTCTACAGACACAATTTTATTATTAATTTGTGAAAGACTGGTGCCTTAACTAAGTTTTTATCCAAACCTGTATGTCAGGTCACCAGGGGGCCGATCGCGCTAATTTTGAACGTTAATACCAAAACTAAACCACAACCAAAAACGTTACATTAGACACATTTCGTATCGCGCTAATCATTTCAACGGAAACGATTTAGCTTTACTTTGGAAGTTACGTTGGAGGAACGATCGATCGAACAATACTCTCACAAAAAATTGCGCGATACCGTTTCTTACATCAGCTAAACCAAAACTAAACCAAAACCAAAATCGTTCCGTTCGAACGGTAATTACGTTGAGAAATAGCGCGATCGGCCCCCAGGCCCCCTAAAACAAAATTTTACATTTTTATGGTTCTACTACTGGAGACGAATTGATTCGCGTATAATACTATTCAAATAACAATCGAATGCATTATAATGTTGCAATACTCGTATTGCTCATAAAAATTGATTTACAAAAATAAAAATAGACATAGAAAAGTAATTCATTAAGGATACATGCAAGGAAAGATGTAAGTGTATGTATGTGTGTGTGGTGTTTGTGTGATGTGAGGTGCGTGAGTGGGGTGTTGGGTAATAATTGTGAGTTGCAAAGGGAACATTATGTTAGGACATGGTTTTGAAAAGATCTTCAATTTGGGTATAATCTAAAGTGACAATCCAGTCAGTTATTTTTCTTTTAAAAGTTGTTTTGTTCATGGAATGAATTGATAATAAATCATTCAGTCTGTTGTATAGAAATAGGCCAAGAAAAGAAAAGAAATTACGGGCAAATTTGGTTTTTACTAATTTAGATGCATACATTCCTTCTTCTGCTTCTCATGTCAGAATTTTGATGGGTATTTATAACAAGAATAAGAGATCATTGTTTCAAAGCAACGTGGAGAAAAAAAGCTGCCGAATTGAAAGAACTTTGGAGGGCTTATAAACTTCTACAGTAGGATGTCGGAAAGGAAGGAATAAAGAAACTTTAAGGACTGCCCTTTGTGCCTTTCAAGTACTAAAAGGTTAGTTTTAAACGTTCCACCCCAAGAAGTGGTGCAATATGACAGGAGCGATTGGCACAGCGCAAAATAAACAGCTAGTAGTTGCTTGGAGTTAAGGATATCCCGAAGATTTTTAGCCATGAAGATAAATGTATTCTGGTGGTGAGACAATTTATATTTGCACCAAAGTTTAGTTTAGAATCCAAGGTGACTCCCAAGTACTTAACATCGTCGACTTTCTGCAATTTTGAGCAAGAACAATCACTGTTATGAGGCGATGAACAGGTGTGAGCGAGAATGGAGAATGGTTGGAGAGATGACTGCCGGCTGTTCCTTAAAGTAAAGGCTAAATACTTTGTTTTACTGGAATTTAAGGTGAGTATGTTAGTACTCAACCAATCATTTACCACATTAAACCCGACTTGAGCGTTGTTATAAGCTTCCTCCCATAAGTCTGCACTGAAAAGAATCACAGTGTCATCCGCAAAGGTAATATATAATCCATTTAGAAGAGAGAGATTGCAGAGGTCGTTAATATAGACCAGAAATAACGTGGGTCCAAGGATGATTCCCTGGGGAACTCCAAAAGCTACGGGAAGAGTGTTACTGAAGTGGTTATCAATTTTAACAAATTGCAAAGTCAAAGTCAAAGTCAAATTATTTATTTCAAATAGGCACATAAATGGCACTTTTGAACGTCAAAATTTACAAATAAAATAGAATTGATTCTAGTCGCCCCTTCCAAAAGGTAGCTTCGTATGGAGAAGAATGGGCAAGAAACTCCACCGTTACTCTTTTAAAATGTTTTACATAAAATGTTTTGCGTGCGGTTAGTTAGGTAATCTCTGAAGAGAATATTAATTAAAGATTTATTGGCAGTAGCATCATGTTTGAGTTATGATTCTTATTCCAGGGCAAACTGTAGGTTTGATTAATTTACTGAATTTATAACCGAATCTGCAACAAAAATTTTCGACCTGTTATCCTAAAATAATGGTTCGTTTATTCACATTCTTGCTTTTACATAGGTACCTACCTAGATAAAAGCCTTTGTTTTTACCATTTTATTGTTACTTTTAGCGACCCGCTCCTATTTCGCACGGTTTACGACTTGACAAAACATCATTATTTATTTATTATATATTATGTAAGGTTTATATATTAATCTCAAATATGGCGAGGGGGGTGATGGCTGATCTTTGCGTTATGCTCGTGAACGGGTGCTGCTTGTGGTGACTGGTCGTCTTGCTGACCAGGGTTTTATTATTGTTATTAATGATTAACTGTTTTTTATTTTACTACGATGGTGCTAGTTTATCATTTTTGACTTCGAGTTGCAGCTATAGCTTTGTGTGGGCGGGCACGCCCATTATGCCTGGAGGCTTTTATTTAGGTACGTTCTGTTTACGTTATTTCTGCTTGAGTATAGTTTTCGACGATTTTTATGTTTTTTTTTGGTATAGTGGCGTGTGCTAGCTAACATAAGGCAAATAATCTAATGTTGTGTTGCGTAATGCAAATTCTTTTCATTTTATTGTATAGATTCAAGTTTTATATCTGAACAGACAGCTGTGCTGCTGGGGAGTTTGTTGCGCCACTTCTTCTTCCCAGCTAAAGCACTAGGAAGTGGTGAAGGGTGGGCGTTTTTGGGGGACTGTCTTATGTAATTTTTGACGTTCGAAAAGTGCTGATTCTCAGCCTAGTTTGAATAAATGACTTTTGATTTTGATTTTGAATGTATTATAGAAAAAATTAGCCTTCCGGAATAAAGGACAATGACGAAATCACTGTGGGAAGTGGTGCATTTGGTTTTATACCGCGGCCATCGTTGAAACCTTAGTCGGTATTGGAAAAACCTATCAAAAAAGTTAATTGATGAACGATTTTTCTTCAAATACAATCCGAGATGATATATTTGAACTTGAACTTTTATGTAAAAAATAAACTCTAATCTGTACAAACCTGCTTTCAAATGAAAAATCAGTATTAAAAAAAATAAACATGTCCCAGAATTAACGCACAACCTCTTAAGGGTTCATTTTACTCATCATTATGAACAACTTTTATTAAGGGACCAAACCTGAAATCGCGACAAAAATCAGCTGTTCCCTATATTTTGATGAGTTATGCGAATATAAATGTAAAGCACAGCTGATTTTTTTTCGCGATTATAGGTTTTGTCCCATAGTAAAAGTTGTTCATAATGATGAGTACAATGAACCCTTAAGAGGTTGTGCGTTAATTCTGGGACATGGTGTATACACATATAACTCGGTTCAGACTCATGTTATGTTACCACATATTAACTTTTGTATGTCCATAATATACTGCATCTTAGTAATAATTACTGATAGAGAGCCGCAAAAAAAAAATTATTTGCACCATTTTTGGTCATTGGCTTTAAAAATGATTGTGAAAACCGCATCAAAATCCATTGAGTAGTTTAAAAGAACAACACAGTCACCAAAGACACGAAAAGTGACTTTCATTTACAATATATTCAATCAATCTGCCTAGCCTTTTCCCAATTATGTTGGGGTCGGCTTCCAGTCTAACCGGATGCAGCTCAATACCAGTATTTTACATGGAGCGACTGCCTATCTGACCTCCACAACCCAGTAACTGGGTAATAAGGTAAGACTGGTTGTCAGACTTTCGGGCTTCTGACGACCTGTAACGACTGTCAAAGATCCACGAATGACAGCCGGGACCAACGGCTTAACGTGCTTTCCGAGGCACGGAGGAGTCTCGGTATGTAAAGATGGATATATTTACATATTTAATAATTATTTTAGATATTATTTACAATATATTATGTAAAGATATAGATTCTGTAGGAAAATAACTTCCCAACAGACTAAAAACACAATTTATTTCGACCACAGTTTGCAACAAAGCTGAAAGCGTTGAATCAGCGAACTGTTGTCGGTGCACGACAACAGTTCGCTGATTCAACGCTTTCAGACGCCATTAGGTCCCAGTTCCATGAGCTAACTTTGTAAACTTGATTACTTGGGAATTGGAATACTGTGTTTAACTGAGGACCCATATACAATAGGAGTTTGAATATTGTTTAATTTTATTCTTATATGTTTTCGAAACTGCTTTCGCTAGGGGAGACTGGATAGTTAAGTAATTATACTTACAATTGACGTTTCTGATAATTATATTTGATTTATTCCAGAAATCCCCACCGACAAATCCCCAGCAGTGGGGATTGTTATTTTTTTCCAGAAATCCCCACTGGTTAAATAAACTCAGCCTAATGGGGATTTTTGACATGGGTACCTGTGGATGTTAACTATACCCGAATCTCTTTAGCGTGGCAATTGCGGTCATTGACCCACCTACATTTTCGAGCATTCTTTATTTCACGAACTGACATACTGTACGTTAACGTCCTGAATCAATATCTATCGTGATCTTCAACATGTTCCGATAACGAAAAACCATACATAGATTATTGTTTGGGTTCCTACGAAGAGATATTACGTAAAGGGCAGTGACCGCCTTTGCCACGCTAAAGCGATTGGGGCATACCTACCATTATTTTTACCGGACTGTGCGCCAACTAATGCATGGTTATGTTTTTCACGCGTATCTTAGTTCGTCGCATTTATTCGTTCTTAGTATAAATAGTCTAATAGGCAGATGCTCTGAAGATGAAAGACTCAAGAAAGATTTATAGAGATTCTATGAAGCCTACAAATTGCATAATGTAACAACAATAATTAATATTAAAGTAGGTAACTTAAGTACGTACACACGTTACAACGATATTACGGATAAAAGGCCAACTCATTTCCCACAATACGAGCAGTCGGAAATGACGTCATTCATTTTGCGTTAAACCCAAATAAATACGTGGTCTTTGTCCTATTAAGTACAGTAACAATCGCCAAACGGGGTTCAATAAAAGAGCCTCCACGAATGTTGATATTTATGAATGTAGGCCGCGCCCTAGCGGTCAATCCTGCTACCAACGTTACTGACTGGCTACTGTTTCCATCCTTGCATGAGTTTTTCTCGTACTAGATACTTGTGATAATCGGCTAAAGAAGGAGATATCTATAGTCAAGTAATCGAAGTGCTTGCTTTTGTTGAAGAAGAAAATTCCAAGTACAGTCAGCCTCAAAAAAATACATCGACAAGAATGATTTTAATATAACATCACGCCTTGTTTCCCACACCATTATTACACCAGTTTTACAACATTATTTTTTGTATATGCGAAACCTGAATAAAGTTTGTTCAGAACAAGGAACTGAATCGATTTCAATAATTTATACACCATGTTATATTTTGTTCCAAAAATATTTAAGTGTGATGGAAAATGTTATCACCATTAAATTACTTTTAATACAATCGCCGTACGTTTAGGTACCTACTGCCAAATTATTATCAATGAGCGCAAGACGACCCTGGAGGCGCGGGGGCGCCGCGCGCCGCGCCGTTAGCATGTTTTTGTACGGACAACCAGCCGGTAACATAACAATCTTATAACTTTGTGATTTTTCATGATGCAGTTTTGAAATTTTGTACATAGATACTTTACATAAAAATACTAGACACGTGTTTCGGGTTTTGCATATACTAAAACTAATTTTGTATTATAGTGCACCCACATTTCGCCAGTTACATATATTAAAGTCCCATGTAATAGGGGGCGAGCCTATTGCCATCAATCGGGCACATTTCCAGACTCAGGGCTGCTACTGAGAAATTCCAGATAGAATAACCCAATAACATTCTGCCCGACCTGGGAATCGGACCCAGGACCTCATGCTCCGCAGTAGACCATAGACCAACGAGGCAGTTAATTATTTGAATTGTGTACAATTTGTTTTCCATAATACTGTATGAATGTGTAGCTATAATTGAGTAACCAATGTGTAGTATTTTATGTGGGTGCACATTGATACAATATTACGGAACAAAGATGGTAGCCAATTTAATTAATCCTTGTCGATGTACTGGTATCATTTTGAGGCAACAGAAATCTGGACTTTTAATTATTTATTTTCACGAGTGGCGTAGAAATACTCTTAATTACTCGTTCGTCTTTATACAATACTTTCTTAATGAACATTATATCACTTAAAACACACGGCCTACGCAAAAAGACTCGTTTGATCCTAAAAGAGTCATTAAAAATACTTTCCTTTGGCCGTACAATTAAGTTGAAGCAAAAAATGGCGAAGCGTAGATCTGCCCTTGATCTTGGAGTGACGTCATAAACGGGATGATCCACCCTCGACGCCCACGTAGTTTAAAGACAAGCTAGTAGGGCCGTGGTTACAGTGAGAGCGGGAGTGGTGGTGGCAGTGGGGGTTGGTTCATAGTGACCGCGGTGTGGTGCAAGTTGGTTCATAGTGACCGGGGTGGGGTCCAAGTTGGTTCATAATGACCGAGGTGGGGTGTAAGTTTTGGGTTAAAGAAAAAATAACAGTTCTACGCTTGAAGTACGTGTCAGTGAGATTTTGTATTCGTGTTCTGTTAGTTAATCCATATGGGTTAACTTACAGAACACGAATACAAAATGTAGAAAAAACAAAAAAATAATGTAATAAAATAAAAATAATGATAGTAATGTAATGTAATTTATAATAGATTATATGGCCAAATGCACGTTGCATTTGCTACATTTAAATTGGTTAATTTCGCAGAGTAATAGCCGTGCTTAGTATTAGAGAAAGTGAATAGAAGCTACATGATACTCAACTTAATAAGTGACAAGCAGACATGGTATGGCTATGTGTGCATAGGCATTCTTTATGTTTGTAATGCGTTTTTATATCGTCGCCTCCGCCACTCAGAGCGTGTACGACGTACAGCATTTCCTACAAACTTTCAAGCCCTTGTTTTTCGAAATGACTCAACCGATTTTAATGAAACTTCGTACGCATAAGCAGGATACAGAGGTCTAAAAAGTTAGTTAAGAACATTTTCGAAAAATAGTGTTACAGCCAAATTAGACCGATATTAAATTTTCGATAGAAACAGAGATTTCCAGTTATCTGTTTTTAAATAAGACATTTTGAAAATGTTCTTCACTAACTTTTTTGACCTTTGTATCCTGCTTTAAATGCGTATGAAGTTTAATTAAAATCGGTTCAGTCATTTCGGAAAACAAGGGCTTAAAAGTTTGTACGAAATGCCGTACGTCGTTTATGTACGCTCTTATCACTACCGATCTGCGTTCAGTATAACCAAATCTATATACTAAGCTTGCCTAAGACAATAGCTGAATTCAGTATTCCTTAGTACTAAGGTATGAACGAATAGTTTTGTTGGCAAGCTTCCTGCTAGTTTAAATGGTAATTTATATCCTTCGGTAGAATTGATGGGATCCTTTTGGGATCCAACATTTATTTTGTTAGATATTTTTGTACTAGATATTCCTACTGCGTGGTTGTTTTAGATTTATTTATTTTGGGCTATAGTGAATATTCATCGTGTCTTTTAAGGGTCTTGGGTTGGAGTCCCAGCTAAGGCAGGATTTAAATCCTCATTTTAGAACTGTAACTACACGATTAATTGAAAAAGGTTTAGGTTGCTTTTGTCAACGATTAAAATGATTTTTGTAAATTGGTTTTAAAAAACTCTTTTCACACGCATAAAAAATATTATACTTACACGTTGCATAAACAGTAGCTGAGATCGATGTTTCCTATCCTACTACTCGAGAAGAAACACCGAAACACATTCAGGGATCAATGCAATATCTCTCTAATAAATTATTTTTCATGTCAAAATCAAATTCAAAGCATTTATTTTAATTTATCCATTTACAGGCACTTTTGAACTGTCAAGGAGTCAGTCTGTTAGAAATATGAAGCAACCCACAAACACCAAAACCAACCAACCAAGATATATGGCCCATTCCAGAGTGTAGTAGGTTCCTATGGAGAAGAACAGGCAAGAAACTCCATGGACACTCTTTTAATAAATTATATCGTTTCAAAAATTATAGATAGGTACATCATTAATGTTGAATGTATAACGATAATTATGTAAGAACGATGTAAAAAAAGACGTAAACGTTAAAATGCCAGAGCGCAGCAAATAAAAAGCCGCCAGGGCATATTCAAATCAATGAAATGCATATTGTTATGCATATGCATATGAATAAAAATAAATAAAAAATAAATAATTACCCGGTAAATGGTAACTCTATAGTACATAATACTCACACCTGTGCTATTTAATAATAATATAATACAAAGGAGATTGAGTATATACAATGCAAAGATACAGTCTTCAGCGCTCCAACAGTATTTGTTAATGTTAAAAATGTTAGTCAATTAGTTGAGGTTGTGGAGCAGGATCATCATTGAGCCAAGCATTTTTATCAGCGATGTAATCCCCAACTTATAATATGCTTGCATATTGTGCGTTTTATACAAGATTTGAATGGATCTGTGTTTGAATGAATGAATAAAGAATGAATGCATAAAATTTATTTGGACACAGTAAGTGAAACACAAAATACAAACAACAACAAAAAAAAAACAGAATAATCTGCGTGGTGTGTGTAGTGTGTTTCCTAATTCATAATCATAATAAACTCATTGACAAACTCAACTTTAACCTAACCGTCCGGATAATAAAAAGACGATGCTACTTATTCATAAAAAAATAACTTTTTCCACTTTCAAAGGCGTCTTGAAGCCACCCTACCGAAACTTAATCACTGTCAGTCACTGTTCCACTTAATCCAATATTCTTTACTAAAACGTTTAAAATGCAAACTAGAATGACGTACTTCTATACTCCATAGGTTTAGGTAGTACTCGTATAAAGGTAAACAAATCATAAAAAGTGTTTTTATAGATGACACTTTCTTGTTTAAAAATACGTTGTAACTTATAATCATTATTTTTATTTTTATTGTTATTACGATAGTTTCCTCTGATATTACTGCTTGTTCAACTTTATAATTTATTCTTATACAACTCTTCGTAGAAGTAATTGCTTGAGCACAATTATTTAGTAAGATTTATACGAGTATATTACTATATTATTTTGGTAATCTGTCTATTGTAAAGAGCCCAAAAAGATATTTTATGTTCTCTAAATGTCAGCGAAATAAAACGGTGCTAAATTGAAGAGTACAACTGTGACGTAGCATGCCAACTGAAGTGCCAGGTATTACATTTAGTCGGTTACTTGACAGCTCTCTCGTCACGTGGGTTTTTTGTTTACCTTTAATTAACTACCTAAACCAACGGAATATAGAAAGCTATATTTTTACCTATTTTTCTCACGTTACAATATTGCTTCCCTAGAGTTTTCTAACGTTGATAATGTATATTTCTTGTTTCCTCGACCTAGTAATCAATATCTGTAACACTGTGATTTATTTCTTTCATGAAACACTACAACAACTGCGTAGATTGTGTTTCATACACTTTAAGTAATACTGGGTAGTAGAGGAAAACAATTAATATTGTGACTGTGATCGATGTTAGTGTGTAAGTACTTAGAACTATGGAGTAAAAGTATTCCTTGTACACACGGCTACTCGTTAGTGAAATGTGGTTACTTTTGTAAATCTGCTTATTTATGACCGACGACTAGGTTCGGATCCAATTCAAGCCCTTAACTTTCGTCTGAAGGGGGATGCGCTAAGGTAGCCAACGAAATTCAAATTTTCTTACGTTTTTTGGAATTTTCAGGTCAGCAACACGTTGTATGATGATTAAAATATGATTCGCGACCGTAAAAAATATGGTTTTACAGAAATATAATCATTAGAATATCAGTAATACAACTTCTTAAGTTACAATTGGCCTCAGATGTCATGATTTCATGAAATAATCATTCAATAGGATTAAATGAACTTATAGAGTTGTATTGATAATCTTTATGATTATAATTCTTTAAATAAATATTAGATACGACCGCGAATCATATTTTAACCATTAGACCAATTGGACCAATGTTAGCGCGGGGAGCAATAAAAGAGTGGACTGTGTTTTTAAAGGCAATGGTTTATTGCCGTGCTTGTTAACAAACTAGGAACTGTCCTGGACAAACAATAAATAATTAATAATGATTTTAATGGAGGAGAATCTTCCGTCGCGGTAGAGTTCGTGGAATGGAGTGCTCGTCGGGCCGAGCCGTGTCGCCGCCGCGCCGCACCTGAGCGTACCGATGACGCGTTGATCACGTCGCCTGCGCGTACAACGTAATGCTAAAAAATAAAATAAAAAAATAAAAATAAAAATGTTTATTGCAATTACATACAATTATAACACACAAACAAAACGTCATTAAGTAAGAATACGCAGTAACTTGAGACTTTATAGAGCTATAAAAAGGTAGATCCCATAGACGAATTTTTCCTTACACTGTTCTTGGGAGAAAGGTATCTGTTTTATTATAAGTTAACTTTGATCGAAGAACACGAGATGGAAATAACAAGGTTTTATTACGTATCTTCTTATAATATAAAATAAGTATTTTTAGGGTACCATAGCCAAATGGCAAGAACGGAGCCCTTATAAGTTCGTCATGTCCGTCCGTCTGTCTGTCCGGTTTTAATTTTGTTTTGCATACTTTATTTTGCTGTAAATAACTCAAGAATACATGCGAACAAAAAAAAAAACAGGCAAACAAAGATCCATTTAAATAAACACGAAGAATATAAAAGTACATAAATTAAAATGTCAGAGTGTGGAAAAAACTAATAAAATATACAGTACTATTATGGAGATTTAGGAGCCAGCTTGACCATAAACTTATGTCTCAATTTAATTCAAATCCATGACGCGCGTTCGTCGGCTCTAAAGGGCATAATTTAGTTACGCAACAATATCTATTAAAACCCTATTACATCTTGCCTATTCTATAAATATTTTTTATGAGGGGAAACAAAAATTACCCTTTAAAAATGGCTTGGTGGGGTGGAGTTTTATATAAGAAATCCTTTTATTTATTATAGGTTTTGTTTCTTAATTAAAAATTTATACGTTTTTCAAGACACGTGAGTTTTATTTTCGTAAGAAACCTAATAATTGATTAATCTCCTACACCCATTTATTCAAATTATTATGATCAGTATTTTTTTTTTATTTGGGATGGGTTCGCTCTTGACCTTAGTCTACGTCAGAGGTGACAGAGACAAAGTTGACGATGGAGTGAGCTTACCCAGAAGAAGCCTGTTTACTCTTAATTTGAAGAGATTAGGGTTGTATGCGTTCGGAAACACAGACGCAGGTAGAGTGTTCCACTCTTTTGCTGTGCGCATTATAAAATACATTTGGAAACGCTTAGTGCGAATTGGTGGAATAGCAACCAGGAAGGGATGGTAACCTGCAGTGCGTCTAGATGTCCGATAATAGAAGGGGTCCGGTGGAACGAGGTGTGGAGTTCTTGGGCACACTTTTCTTCTTTTTTTTTCTGTAGAAGACCGACAACCGACAGGCAACCTTGCGGCGATGGGTCAGGCTGTGAAGCTTGGCATCCACCAGTTTAACGTCGCCAATGACCCTCGACTCGGCTTCGGCTTGACTCGGTGGAACGCAGAGCTAAGGCTATGCGTTCCACCGAGTCAAGCGCGGCAAGTTGGTATTTAGATGAGCCATCCCAAAGATGGCTACAACACTCCATGCATGATCGGACCTGCATCTGCTTATTCTAAGCAATGTTATGAGGGTTTAGAGAAAAAACCAAAATATGCCACTTCATACTCAATCAATCAACTCAGCTTATAGCAGTCCACTGCTGGACATAGGCCTCTCCCAGGCTGCGCCACAACACCCTATCCTCCGCTTTCCGCATCCAGTCTGTCCCAGCCACCTTTTTAAGGTCTTCGGTCCATCTAGCTGGCGGGCGCCCCACACTACGCTTGCCGATACGCGGTCTCCACTCCAAGACTCGTCTGCTCCACCGGCAGAGTAAGCAAGCTGAAGTGGCAGTAGGCTGGCCATGTCTGTCGAAGCACTTCATACTGAATTCACAAAATCCTTTCATAAACTAAAGTCACTAAACTATGATTGAGCAGTGCTGGCTTAGTGGTAATGGCCTCGACTTACGAGTAGTAGGTCGTGAGTTCGAACCCAGACAGGCGTTTTACTTTGTGTAAATTATTTCGTCACCACTGCGCTCAAACGGTAAAGGAAAACATCGTGAGGAAACGGGCATGTCCTAGAACTAAAAATTCGAAGACATGTGACATCCACCAACCTGCACTGGGCCCACGTGGTAGATTACAGCCCACTCCCTCTCACAGAATGAGGAGGCCTGTGTCCCAGCAGTGGGACCATCATAAGCTGATCATGCTATACTATGATTACCATTGTGGTAGGTAAGTATAAGTACAAATTTTGATAAGAGAATACTTTACATTGTAGCGGCATCAACATCGCCACATACGAACTACGCATCACACTGACGACACGCAAATCCTGCATCGCGCAAGCAGAGTTTACCGCGCAACTAGCATATATACAACGTCCCGACATCAACCGTCGGGCACTTGCCCATCAGACACAACACCCGTCTGGTCGGAGGATCCTCCCTTTTCTATGCAGGATGAGTGAACTTTACACCCTGTTCCTCAACTTAAACAAGTAATGGGTCCAATTCGAATATAAAAGCGCATTGTGATTGGCATTTCAATTGGCATCGCAAAAGTTAGCCCAGACTGGCTGTCACACCGTTGTCTTATCAATAATCATGTCTTCACAGCCACTAGTATTGCATGAGTGGCTGGGCGGCATGGACTAAAATGCACATAAACTACCTAGGAGTCATCTACGAGTTAGGGAAAGAATTGGACAGAAGTTGCTGGCTTCCAGATGCAGCTGTAAAAAGAGTAACCAAAATTGAATGAACTTCCATTAAATCCCAGATACCCGTAGGGCTATATTTAAAAATACATTTCCTGGCTAAATTAAGGGCTGCAACAAAAACAACCAGTCTCCGACCTTATAATAAAGTGTAAAATATATTATAAGATTTACTTAATTGCGCAGCGCAATCAAATTTGTCACGGTGTAAACGCAGTCCGCCTTTACGACTTGACTATACAAACGTGACGTAGAACCATTAAAACTTGAAACGTGCAAACTTATTATCTTCCCCCTATTATGTTCCATTTGCTTTGCAAGGGGATAGGGAGGGAGTTCATTATAAACTGGATACCTAGTGATCCGACGAGGCTTTTGAAATTTTAGATGGCAACAGTCTAATTTTAGAAACAGCGTTTACGTTTTCGTATTGGGTTTCCGAATGCTAATTCTTTGTTCTGAACTTCTGAGGGTAGGTACTTATTTTAAGTTTAGTACAAAGCTTCAGAGAAAGTGTATTTTCATTGTAATTATGAAATGCTTAGCTGTCTTTGTAATTTTGGAGATAAATTATGGACAACAGAAGCGGTATTGTTGTTTAGATTAGTTATTCTGTTTAAATCTGGGGGCACGGTAGTGCCCCCGCCAAGGCGAGCCAAGCGAAGCGCAAGGGCACTACCTACCTTTTCTCGAAGTGTTTCGTCGTTTTTTTGAACCCTCATAGAGTTAGTTTCCGATGTACCAGATAGTTCGTATTCTCAGGATATGATGTCAATAATAGACTAATTAAACATACAAAGTCTCAATTGAATAGCTTTAATAGTTTAGATTTTATTGATATCTAAAATATACTGATTTCGTCACTGATACACTGACACACTAATGATCATCAAAATGTTTGGCTACTTCCTGAAGTGCTAGAAAGCTGAAATTTGGTATGTAATCTAAGTTTAGTATACAACCAACAAAAAAAAAAAACTTATAACTTTCGCCCCCCATCCCCTAAAATGGGGGGGTGGAAGTTTGTATGAGACATCAAAATGTTAGGGTACTTCCTGAAGTGCTAGAAAGCCGAAATAACACTAAAAATACTGCCTAGAAACTTACAAAAAGAACTGAAATCCCACCAAAAACATTTCATGTAAAATGTTGCCAAGACGCCCACATAAGGATTGCCCTGTGAAAAAGATATCAGATATCATGTAGAGCCAAGCTTCTGAATCTACACGGCCTAACTCTACCGACCCTAACTTCACAAATTATAGCAGTAAAAATATATGGTTTCGCCTGCTATGTAGAATTACTTGGCAACATTTCACATGAAATGTTTTTGGTGGGATAAGTATTACAAGTTAGTACTTACACTCTTTAAGTCTTTTTCTTTTTTTTTTCTTTATAGTCTTTATTCTTCATCTTGCTGCTTCTCGTATTAGTCTGTTAATTTATTATGATGGGTTACAACACCTATTCGTGAAAAATCTGTGAAAAACTAAGAATATGTGAAAAGAAACCCTGGAAGCCTACCTTAATCCATACACAATCCAATTTCAATTTATTTCCGAAATAAATGTCAGGTCCATTCTGAACGAGAACACATCGGAAATGCAAAATTATTTAAGTTCCCGAGTTCAAATTGTGAATTGAAAATTTTCCTTTCATTAAAATGCAAATGACTTACATCTGAAATCGTTTTTCCTTAGGAGCGGAATATTTCGGTCAAAAATCAACGACCCGAAGAGCTCGTTTTTCAATTTTAAATGGAGTATTCATCTTGACTTTATTCGGAAAGTCTTTTCTTTATTAAATTAAGTTTTGTCTGATTTGCTTTCGACGGCTTTGTTTTTGGTTCGATCATCGTTTTGATATTCATGTATTTGTGTTAACTCTTAAATCTAAATAAAAAGGTTGACACTTCCCGTGACCCAAGGGCTGGCTTTTACCTTGGCCAGAGGCTAAGAATTGCCATACAACGTGGCAATGCCGCCAGTCTCTTGGGTACATTGCCAGTCGACAGCGATGCGGAGGAATTTTTTGACGCCATATTTTAGTTTATATAGGATATGATTTTGTTATTTTTATAAATTAATTAGATATACGTTGTTATTCATGTCTATAAAAATAAAGCTTTAAGTATACTAAAAAAAAAAAAAGTATTTTATAATTGTCTAAAATGTAAGACACTAGTACGGGAAGCTAGGGTAATGCGGCCCCCTGGGGTAAGACGGAAACTCCCTCTTTTTCGCAGAATAATAAACCGAAAGGTTCAAAACTAGTTTTTTTTTTAACTTTGTTCCACACTAGGAATTTGTCCTGTATTGTGGGTGCGTTTACAAACATTTAAACTCACATACACAAACAGCCAGACCCGGAACAACTAATTATAGGTCATAGAAATATTTGTTCCGTGCGGGCATCGAACCCGCGACACGCAGCGCAGCAGTCAATCGCCTAACCACTGCGCCAACCGTGCCGTCAAAGTTAGATCGTGTTCCAGCTGACCTCGCGCTTGCGGGACCCGCAGTGTTGTGTACTTTACTGCACGTCACTCGACAACAGTAAACAGACGCTTTTAAGTCTAGAGCCCAGCAAGCAGCAGCGCAGGCCCCTCGTCCACCAAACTTACACCTATAAGGAATACACCAACTACAGAACCAGCTCCTAAGACAACAATCAAAAAAAAAAAAACAATCCAATCCTGGGGCCCAATTCTGTAAAATAGCCAACTTATCAATAGTGTCTCGGTAGTGTGTCAGTAGTGTCTCAATATAATATTCATGGACATTTGGGCCCAATTCTGTAACTCTGAGTTAAGCAACACGCCATTGACACTCTATCGACACACTACAGACATTCTTTTGCCACTGTTGCATATTTGGCATTCTGCAAAAACTTCAATGGCGTTTCAGTGGTGTCTCAGTACGAGTAGTGTGTCGGTAGTAAGTCGATAGTGTGGCGTATAATAGTTTTAGTGTTGCTATCAAAAATCTACCATGAGGTAAACCAAACCTACCACTTTTTCAAATCCAATTTTTATCAATTAAATCTTTATATTATGGGTTTATTTATTAATATAAAAATGTTTTATTATTAGAAACATCAAATTTCACTAAAAACATGCGTTTAATAACGTTTAATGAGTGTAGCCTTAGGGGAGCTATGGCGCGAGGATACGGGCCTTCGATATTAAAAAAAAAACCTTAATTCATGTTGGGATGCTGTTTACACGGGGGGTGGTACATAGGGGGGGTCAAATTTTGGTTATTTTTTGCCTGGGACGCACCGTTTTCGAAATATTTGAATTTGTATATATAAAAAAAAATATTAGATATTTGAAGAAAAAAAAAATAGGTACCTTCACATACAAACCTTTAATTTAGCAGGGATTCCATTCCGCCGTCGCTGTCTCTGGAGAAAGGGAATGAGCTCGTCAATTAGCTTCCTTGCTTGCTCTACGTCCACTTTATCAATTTCACTACGTAAGTCACACACACACACGGACACATTATTTCAAATTTAAAAAATATACATATTGAACCCAATCAACAATAGGGAAAATAGGTGTCGTTGTTCGATGGCTTCACAATGGCGGTTCGATGGCCAAAATACTATTCAAACACGATAGAAACAACTGTTAACTGTCTGTCTGTGTTTTTTTTAAATACACTTAAAATATTTACAGACTACCGTAAGCTTGGCATCACGATGCCATTGTATCATTATAGTGGACCAGACTACCAATTATTGTTGCCAAATTTGCAATAGTGGCAAAAGAATGTCTGTAGTATGTCGATAAAGTGTCAATGGCGTGTTGCTTAACTCAAAGTTACAGAATTGGGCCCCTGGTCATATGCAATTGGAAAGCCCATTTTTTGGTGCTAATTGAACAATGTTAAATAAAAATAGATGCAGGAATAATTCTTGTTTTTTTTTTTACAAAGTAACAAAAATATTTTAACGAAACGTACACTTAAGAGCTGCGTGTTTTGAAAAAAAGGTCACAGCTGCTGGAGCATCCTGATCTTAGGATAATTAAAGATCAACAGAGGAGTGGCCGATAGCAATAGACTAATTAACGTCTAAAAGGGGATATATCACGAAACTGTTTTGTGTTCCAAGTCGATAATTATTATGAACGTAGGTATGTACAAAGCCTAATTCTTCAGCCATTTTAGATGCATAATAGTCGAACTGGCTGTATCACGCATTTCCTTTCAATAAATAATTATTGGAATAATAGCGATAGATTGCTGTATAAGACTATTGTGTGTCTGTGAGTTAGTATGTAGGGGGTAACCTTGAATTTTTATTACTGAAAGAATTTCCGAAACTAATCCGATTCCGAAAATTCTTTCACTAATGGGAAGCTATAGTATTGACAAATGTCATATATATATTTTATAATAAAACAAGAAATTTAACGACGACGAAGTCGCGGGTAAAAGCTAGTTTATTATAATAGACCTATATTATACTTGTAAATTTAACGCGTAAATTTCAGGAGTTACTTGATTGAATTAATGGATATTGGTAGAAAAATAGTTAGTACCAACCTATACGAAAAGGTAGGAGCCGTTCGTAACTTTGGTCGGTTACCTGTTAGTTCTATTGACCTATAATTGAACCAGTGCGGGGCAAAGCTCTTCTCGTACAGAGAAGGTCGTTCCTTCCCAGTGTGAGAAGAGGCTCCGTTCTTACTGGCGATTTCATATTTTTGAGTTCTTCTATCCTTACCTACTCTTTTTTAATTGACTGCAAGTTATTGAAATCCAAGATAAGCTTAAAATAATACTTACAACAAAGTTGGTAATAGAAATTACCCGGTAGCTGATGCCGTAAAAATGTCACAATAGAAAATGAAGAGGAAGAAAGCGGGCGTGTGTCAGAGTATAGTTTAAGAAAACGAATTAATTCGTCACAAAATAAAGATACTAAGATGTTGAAGATAAATGATAATGATTAATTATAAAAATAATAATAATAAAGATTTATTGTTCAACTAGGACTAGATTACATGGCAAGGTAATATATTATGTATATATATATTAAAACATGAAGTTTCATAATCTAGTAAGTTGGTGCCGTACTGTTCTCCTGGCTACGTTACAAAATAACCTATGATAAGGAGAAACAGTTCCTAACCCCGTTGACTTTTATTTGCACTATGTAAAAGGGAGGTCAAACAGTTCATACAGTAATGCCTTTTTGTCAGAGAAATTATGACGTTGAAAGCTAATCTTATTTTAACACAATAGGATTAAGGAGTCCAAAAAATATGTGGACCCCACACTATTTGATCAAACCGTCGTATTCAGCCAAATACACAGACACAAATTGGGAATATGGAGGACTGAAGTAAAAGAAGACTCGAAAAGAAATACAGCCGAAATATCACGGGCAGAACCATCACAACGAATTACAAAGAACTGATTAAGAATGGAATTACAGTACAACATAATAACTAAAAACTCTTTTATTTAGATGTAATTGATCTCTAATCAGTGGTTACTAAAGGCTATATAAGCAAGTTTCGTTGGACCAGTGCAGAACACGCAGTCGATTTCCAACATGAAGGTAATCGTTGCGTGTTTATTTTGTGTGGTACTGAAAAACGTGGTAAGTGTTAGATACGAGAATGTCACGTACCAACCCGTGGAAAGACAGCTGCTGGATTTTAAAAGGGACCATCCGGTGGGTATATATATTTTTTTTTTCTGTATTTTAGTAAATTGTTAAAGCCTTCGGTAACAGTTAGATAGAATAACATAACATAAAGTGTTTCCCGAAGGGTTAGGCAGAGGTGTACATATAGTACACACACACTTAGCCAGTTATGTCCCATTTGACACCAAGCACCCAGCATATGGGTCGAAAAATAATTCATTCGTGTGCCCACAACCCGCATCCCAGTCGTCGCTATACGTAAAATACTTAGATTTGGTCTCGCTTGTCGGATCCTGGGCATGAACAGAAGTCATCTATAACTACGTATAGCGACGACTCAGATGCGGGTTGTGGGTACACAAATGAATTATTCTTCAACCGTTAAGCTTAGCATCGAATGGGGTTACATGTAATAGGGGGCGAGCCTATTGCCATCAACTGGGCACAGGTCCAGACTCCGGGCTGCTACTGAGATATTCCAGATGGAAAAACCCAATAAAACTGTATCCGATCGAATCCTGGACCTCATGCTCAGCAATAGTGCTTGGGACAGAATAATTAGTGATATTAAAAATATACCAAAAATAACAATTACGTGCATGCAATTTAATAAACTTAAAAAAAAAAAATATGAGCATGTAAATGAAAAAGGAGGGGACAGAATCACAACCCTTGCGCCATCCCATCTTCCTAGCATGACGAGCTGTGCTGGGGCGGCTGCTGCAGGTGCAGAAAACCTCAAACGGCGAAAATATTCCAATCTTATTGGGTGTTATATGTTCGAGCCGTTTGGGGTTGAAACACTAGGGCCCTGGGGTCCAAGTACCCACTTGGTTTTTCAGGATATCGCCAAGCGGTTGGTCGACTCTTCACGTGACCAGAGGGCTGGTCTATTTTTCGGGCAAAGAATCAGCATCGCCATACAACGTGGCAATGCTGCCAGCCTTTTGGGCAGTTTTCCGGTTGACAGCGATGCGGACGAATTTTTTGAATCTGTCTTTTTATATACATGTATATATTATTATATTAAGTCTGTTAGCGTATATATTATGTAAATATTTTTCAGAATAAAAACCCAATATGAGCAATAAATAATAATACTTAAATAGATTTTGAAACAAGAAGTAAATTGATTTATTTAGATTAGATTAGATTTTTTAAATAATATAATTCAGATCAGAAAATTTGTATCTTAGTCATTGCGATCGACGGAAAGACTTTTGAAGTTATAAATACTTAATATGTTTTAATTTAATTTATTACTTGCAGTTACCGATAGGGCTATGGACGAAAAATAATGGTGATCCAACAGAAGTACGGGACACACTTACGATAAACTCTGATCAATTTAACAATCAGTTACTTCTAGATACGATGTTGACTTTTGATGGTGAGAGAATACCTGAGAGAGTAGCAACAGCAAAGGGAACTGGTGCTTTTGGTTACTTTGAAGTCACAAACGACGTCTCTAAATACATGTATGCTGATGTGTTTAACGGAATTGGCAAAAGAACGCCATTAGTTGTCAGGTTCTCAACAGCATTACAGAATCTAGGAGGCTCTGACCTCGGCAGAGAATTAAAGGGAATGGCAATTAAGTTTTACACCAAAGAAGGTAATTTAGATCTATTGTGTTTGCAAATGCCTGTCTTTCTGTACAGAGACCCCATGTTATTTTCAAGTCTACTACATGCATTCCAAAGAAATCCACAGACAAACCTGTTTGATTTCACGGCCCGTTGGGATTTAGCAACACAAAAACCGAGTCTCATCCACAACTTCTTTTGGACTTTGGCTGATTACGGTATTCCAAATGGGTACAGAAGGATGGACGGTTTCCCCATTCATACTTATGAAATTTCAAATAAGAATGGGGAGACACATTATGTAAGATTTAACTTTAGAACTGAGCAGGGTTTCTCAGCACTTACGTCTGCTCAAGCAGCTGTGATACAAGGTACGGATCCGGATTACTTCAACCGAGATTTGTACAATGCTATTGACCAAAGAAACTTTCCTGCATGGAGATTAGAGATGGACATGATGACACCACATGACATACAAAACGTTGATTACGATCCTTTCGATGTTACCAGGCTGTGGAAGAATGGCACATTTTTCACAGTGCAAATTGGGCGTTTGGTATTAAACAAGAATGTTGAAAATCAATTCAGAGATATAGAACAAGGAGCGTTTAATCCTGGTCATTTGGTGCCTGGTATTCCTGGTCCACCTGACTTTTTATTCAGAGGCAGAAGAATGGCCTACAGGGACGCACAAAATTATCGTTTGGGAAGAAATCACAACAAAATTCTCGTTAATATGCCATTATATGCAAAAACGTACGTTCGTGATGGGACGCCACCTACTAGGCTTAACATGAAGAATGCACCAAACTATTATTCTAATTCATTCAACGGTCCATTACCGTATGTGGACGAGAAGCGACCGAGGGAGAAGTTACAAGTATTGGAAAGCAACGCTGTGGACTTAGAGCCCCTGTGGTATTTCTACAACTACATTCTTGAAGATGAAGCGCACAGACAGAGATTTATTGAGAATATAGTTTTGTCCCTTGTGCCAGTCACATCACCGGTGGTGCAGAGGGTAATAAAGTTGATGTACCTCATCGATCGTGATTTGGGTAGACGAGTGAGCGTGGGTTATGAAGTAGCGCTCGCACAATCACAGGTAGAGCAAGCTGCTCAAGCAACTCTTCCTCCGAACCTACCTATAAGAAACACGCCAACAGCTGAAGGACCTCCAAAGAATCCTCAGACAAATGGTGCCCAAAGCATACGTGTTCGTTAAAAACCATTTTGATCTACTATTAGAGAGTACTCGTATTTAATTCTGATTGCATTCAGACACCTTAATATTCGCAGAACCCATATAAATTGTTTATGAAATGGTGACTTTCTTTTATGTTTTACTTTGTTTGACAGGTATATAAACTTTCACTCGTGTTTTGTTATATTTTTAATGAATAATAGCTGCACCCCGCGGTTTCACCCGCGTAAGTCTCGATCCCTTAAGAATATCGGGATAAAAAGTAGAAGAGGTTGGATACAATTACACTGCTAAATACTACAAAACAATTAATTTTATTTTATTATTTTTGAAGTAAAAGTTCATTAGAATCTTTGCGAAAGAATAAATAGCGTGAATATATGGTGTAATAATAAAAACATAGTGCGAACGAAACCATAGCGTGATTCAGAATCTAGGTCGAATCTATCACCGAGTAGTGAATTGAAACGTATGCGTGTTTTAAGACTGAGCAGCGCCATCTATCTAATTTTTTAGAAATCTAAAGCTATCATCAATCTTGCATATTCTAAGTTGCAAAATGCATACAATACGGGGAAAAAATGCATGTTTATTGCAAATAAGCAGACTACCAAATACCAGATTACACGTAAAAGGGCAAAAATGTATTACAATTCCTTGCTCATCCCACGGGAACACTACATTTTTTCGGGATAAAAATCAAAATTGGTCTAGCCGTTTGAGCGTGATGAAGTAACAAACATACACACACACTCACAAACTTTCGCCTTTATAATATTAGTGTGATGTGATGTGATGATGATAGTCTGATATGAAAATTATTTTATCATAATATATGGTTCTCTATGTTGCCCGAGCTTGGTATGTGTCAGTATATAAAATAAAATTGTTGTTTACACGTTTTTCTTTACCTTGATTTAATTTGACCCGTTATTGTGGTAACTTGTGAGGTCCTTTTCATTTTGACAGATTAGGAATAACTATGAATCCCAATTATATTAGGATTAGGTATCTATGAATTATAACAAATGCATTGGCATGCAAAGGATACATTTTGTTCAGTATGATTTGGCATTAACTGCGGTTCTTTGTACATCAGAAGGAAATAATTTAACAGATTAGTAAATTGGTAAATTACCTACAATGATGATAGATCACATCCTTTAAAGCTAATCACAAAAAATACTTTAAGGTGGTTTTCGAATCGAATTATTAATTTGAATTTGAGACGTCAATTCGTAAGTACAGGATAATTTTGCTTCCCCACCGAGTGTGTCTCCACGTTGTCGTCGTGGTGGGGCTTGCGTGTCTCAATGATCTTGGGGGCTTTGCCGGTAGAGTCACTCATGCCGGAAGGCCTCAAGTGAGAGACCTGACTAAGAGAGACATGTGCTGGAGTCAATGTCATCTGACTTCGCGAGGGGCGCGCCGTCTGAGGACTTCAACAGTTGTTGGTGTTCTGGATGGCGCGCGTTTCTCTCCTCATCGTTGGAGAGTGGGAAGAGTGGTTCACCTCTAGTACGTGTCTGCTCATCAGACATGACTGAGGTGAAGGAGTGGTCTGGGGACCCCACCCCATAAAAAAGGCAAAGCTGTGTTCAGCAACAATAATGGAAGCGAGTCATGAAAACACACTACCCCCGGAGGGTACCTGCTGCTCCGCAGTAGGAGAATCCCTCACCGAGCAGAGCTCGGTCAGTCCCTCGTATTCTGGGGGGGACAATGAACGCCCAAAATCCAATTCGGATTTTTACCCGTCCTTCGGGGACGCATTGAGCCAGGGTGGCTCACCTACCGGTGCTGAGGAGTCGCTGGGTTCTATTCCCAGTACGTCCTCGGCACCGAAACAAAAAGCACCAAGAGTGCCAAAGGCGCGAGCACAATTTGTGCGCCCGGCTACCCCGGTTGCGGTAGAGGAAGGGAGTGATGCGGGGTCGGAGTCCGACGCTGCATCTGGCGCGAAGGGCTCTTTTAAGAGCCCGGAGCTTGTGGAGGTGGGGGCTGCAAAGTTCCTGAAAAAGAAGCGCTCCAAGCCAGGGGACGGCCAAGGGTCGTCCTCTGATGGTGGGCTGAACTCGGGCCGGAGGAAAATTGGCCGGCAGGGCGGGGTCCAAGGACGGGGTGGGGGCAGAGGGCTCACCACCCAGGAGCCCAGCCGAGCTAGCCCAGCCGAGCCGGCCCAGGGAGCCGAGAGGCTGCCAATGGAGGGGCTCTCTGATACCTCAGGTGGTGAGCCGGACGCCGCTGGCGGCTCCAAGGTGGAGCGAGTCGCCAGCAGCTTTGAGCAGGTCGTGGTAGCAGCGATCAGGGGTGTGGCCTTGAAGAGGATACAAGCCTCCAAAGACAAGGTCGTACCCGCTGCTACGGCCTCCATTATGGCGGCAGCGAGGGCCCTTCAGGCCGGGCTAACGTCGGACGAAATGTCCGAGATGCGGGCGGAGGTCGGCCGCCTGACAGCCGCTATGGAGCTTCTCCGAAAGGAGAACGAGGAGCTCCGAGCGGACCTGGCCCGGCTTCGAAAAGCTGGCCCTCCGGAGGTGCCGCATGGAGCGGTGCAGCAAGGGCAGGGTGTGCCCTTGCCGGCGGAGGACCGGGTTCTGACCCTGGTGCGGCAGGAGCTGGCTGCCTTCCATAATCGATTTTCCGTTCTGGAGGGCATTGTCCTGCGCCCTCCACTAGCGGCGAGCAAGCCAGCCACCTTTGCCGCCACCGTGGCTGCCACGGCCCGGCCCACGGCTAAGCCCGCGGCAAATCCCGCGGCCAAACCCGCGGCGGCGAAATTGGTGCCACCCCCACCCAAGGCCAAGAAGGGCGGGACAGCTGCGCAGGCGGCTGTGCAAAGGGCGAGGCCCCCAGCCCTGGCGGCGGGAAGGCTGCCCCCACCCCCACCCCCGCCTTCCAATTCTTCTCCGGCGGATACCGAATGGCAGGTAGCTGGAGAGAACAGGAGGGCGGGTAAGGCCAAAAGGGCGGCCAATAGAAAGGAGAGGCGGCAACGGCGCAAGAAGCGAAGCGCCGCGGCTAGGCTCCGCGCCCCGAAGTCCGCAGCTGTAGTAATTACACTACAGCCGGAAGCGGAGAAGAAGGGCGTGACCTACCGTGAGGTGCTCGCTAAGGCGTGGGCGGCAGTGAACCTGGAGGAGATCGGCGTCACCGATGGCTTCCGAATGAAGGTCACTGCGACGGGGGCCCGGATGCTGGAGATCCCCGGGGCGGCCAGTGGCCCTACCGCTGACGCCCTTGCCGAAAGGCTCAGGGCGTCCTTAAATGCGGAAGAGGCCCGGGTGTCCAGGCCTACCAAGTGCGCTGACATGCGCATTTTGGGCCTGGACGACTGCGTGACGGCGGAAGAAGTTGTGGCCGCCGTGGCTAGGACTGGAGGGTGCTCTGCCGAGCAGGTGAGGGCGGGCACCATCCGTCCTGATAACACGGGGATGCAAACCGTTACGGTGAGCTGCCCCGTGTTGGCAGCCCAAAAGATAGCCGGGGAGGGCCGAAGGCTCCGGGTGGGCTGGGTATCCACGCAGGTTAAACTGCTGGAACCCAGACCTCTGAGGTGCTTCCGCTGCCGGGTGGGTAACCACGTGGGAGCATGTTGCACCTCGGAGGTGGACCGCTGCGATCACTGTTTCCGCTGTGGTCAGCCCGGTCACAAGGCTGGCTCTTGTAATGCCACGCCGCACTGTTTTGCATGTGCAGCGGCTGGCAAGCCGGCCGATCACCGGGCTGGGGGCAAGGCCTGCGCTCCCCCCCCCAAACCCAGGGGCAGAGGCAAGCCCTCCGCCACCGCCGTCACCGCCGCAGCCGCCACTATTGCCGCCGCCGTTGCCGCCACCACCGTCGTCGCTGCCGCCGCTAACACCGCGGCAGGGCCTTCACAGGGGGCCCAGGAGGGGGCTGAAATGGAGTGCCAATAAATGGCCCCATTACGCCTCCTCCAGGCGAACATCAACCACTGCGCCGCCGCTCAGGATCTCTTGCTCCAGAGCATGGCGCAGTGGTCGATTAACATCGCCGTGGTCGCTGAGCCGTACTTTGTCCCGCCCAGGGACGACTGGGTGGAGGACCTGAGCGGCTCAGTGACCATTATTTCGTCGGCCGCCGCCGGTACCCCGTCCCTTGAGGCCGTCAAGAGGGGAGGGGGTTGCGTGGCAGCACGGTTCGGGGAGATTGTCGTGGTGGGAGTATACTTCTCCCCGAACCGAACTCTCGCCGAGTTCCACAACTCCCTTGGGGAGTTAAGAATCGTCGTCGTCGGGTACCATCCCCTCCCAGTGATCGTCCTCGGGGACTTCAATGCCAAGAACGTGGCTTGGGGTTCCCGGTATACGGACACACGGGGCAGGATGGTGGAGGACTGGGCTCTGGAGACAGGCCTGGTCGTCCTAAACCGGGGTTCTGTCCCCACGTGTGTGTGGATGCGGGGTGAATCAGTGGTGGACATCTCGTTCGCCAGCCCCGCTCTGTCACCGCGTGTCATCGACTGGCGCGTCATGGAGGGGGTGGAGACCTATTCCGATCACCGGTACATCCGGTTTGACGTCTCCGCCCAGACCTCGGGCGCGCCGGTCCGACAGACCCTGAGTGGTCCGCGGTGGGCGCTGAAGCAGCTGGACCGGGAGCTCCTCCTGGAAGCCACGATCGTGCAGGCCTGGGTGTCATCACCGGACAGGCCTGCCGACATCAATGACGAGGCGGAGTGGTTCCGGGAGGCCATGTCCGAAATATGTGACGTGGCAATGCCCCGGGTCCAGCCCGGACGTGCCCGGCGCCAGGTGTACTGGTGGTCGCGTGAGCTGACCGCTTTACGCGAGGCGTGCGTTGCTGCGCGCCACCGGTACTCCAGGCACTGCAGGCTCCGTGTCCGCCCTCCGGATACGGAAGCCATTCAGGCGGAGCTATACGAGGGGTACAGAGCAGCGAAGACTGCCCTCCGAGCAGAGATACAGCGGGCCAGAGGACTGGCCCGCGAGGAGACGCTGGAGACTCTCAACAGAGACCCGTGGGGACGCCCCTACAAATGGGTGCGAGATAAACTCCGCCCATGGGCTCCCCCGCTGACGCAGAGTCTCCGGCCCCAGCTCGTGGAGGACGTGGTGAGCGCTCTGTTCCCTTCGCGAGGGGAACATACTCCCCCGCCCATGGCTCCGCCTCCTGCAGTGCCAGATGCGGACCACACCGATGACGACGATGCTCCAGAGGTGACCGAGGTAGATCTGAGAGTACGTAGGCTGAATGCCAAGAATACCATAATACCATACCATAATATAATTATGATAGTCCGTTCTAAAATCCATGACGCTGCACCCAGGAATGGCTTCAGACTCCTAAATGGTCAACAGCACAGAAAATAAATTTTTTAAACGCATTTATACACCATGATCTGGCTGCTGCACCCGGTTGGTTCCAGAAGAGGGAACTCCTCAGCGGTCAACAGGACAGACACAACATTATAGAATTATGCACATTTCATTATGATAGTCCGTTCTAAAAGCCACCATGACCTAAATGCTGCCACTGGAATTGGCATCTACGCATTCATACACCATGACTTGTCTATGGCCCAGAGCTGGCTCCATACGGGAGATCTACTCAGCCATCAACAGCACAGGCTTAACATTTTGTACTCGCATTCAAGTATGATAGCCCGTTCTCAATTTCACCATGACCTAGGTACTACACCTAGAGATGGCTCCAGTTGAGGGAACTCCTAAACGGTCAACAGCACAGGCACTTAATTTTATCTACACATTCATACACCATGACCTGTCTGCTGACCCAGGTTTACTCCATGCGAGAGATCTCCTCAGCGGTCAACAGCATAGGCACGAAATTTTGTATACGCATTAATTTATGATAGCCCGTTCTAAAGTATGGCATGACATGGGTAGTGCAAGTCAGTTGGCTTCGCAAGATGACTTGTGTAAAGGCATGTGTGGGTTCATTGAATTTGTCTTTACAAGTAACTTTTAAGTCAAGGTGATAGAACAGAAATTTAAACATATTCTAATGCCAAAAAATACAAGCTTTTAATGAATAAAAAGTACTAATTATAACTTACGTTAACATACAACTGTAATATTTATGTAAGGGTGTGGCAGACTTTTACTGACTAAAAACCACCCCAGTGTTCCCTTCTCACACTTGCACCATCAGTATCCATACATTTGTTTATAAACAAGCGACTTCTTTTACGCATAATTAATTAATTAGCCCCGTTGCGCAGCGGTTGACCGCAAAAATACGGGGTCAAAGGGGGTGAAAAGTACGGGGTGTATTTGCCAAATATGTTAAGAGACGAAAACTGTGGAAGAAATCTCTTGGAAAAAAAAACAGAAACCCAATATTTCTCGAGATCCTTTCGAAACCTGAAGACTTTATGGGAGAAATTAGTATAAACGTGATGCTCCCAAGAGAACTAAGTCTGTTTTAAAGAAAATAGGCTTAGTTCTTAGTTTATCACAAGTGCCCGTAGGTAAAGACCTACTGGCACTTGTAACGTGCTATTAGGTAAATTATAGTAAAGTTGGGTGTGTTTCACCATTTATATAGTCATATTAGACTGATCTGTTATCATGGATTCAGTACATCATTCTTGACCCCCCTGCGTTAAAATGTTTGGCCGGTTATTAAAAAAAAAAATTCGCTGTTCCATACATTTTGACCGAGTAGCTGTTGTAGATTGCACTTCTGTAGAAAACAGCTGCTTTTTATTTTGAATTACTGACGAGAAATTTCAACGCACGGGGGTCAAGTATGATGTACTGAATCCGTGATAACAGGTTTAGCGTCGATGTCCCTTCCACCCTGTATACAATAAAACGTTTATTTTCTCTACACAAGTAAACTAAATGCTAAACTTTGACAGTAGTGCACGAACAAGGAGGTAACTTTGTGAGATTCTCTTTGTGACACGAGATATTTGTCCCAATGCTTATCCCTACGAATAAACATCATACAAAACAACAAGTAGACGTGGCGGTAATAAAAGAGACGTTTTCAACAACTCAACGAGGCGGGAATAAAAGCGGGCAGTTTTCGAAGTAGACGTGGCGGCGACTCGACGTGGCGGGACTCGGCGACAAATCCTTTTTACACCACCAAAATTAAACACCATTTACTTCCGATCAAACCCGTCGAGTTTTCTACAATCCACAGGTGAAATCAAAATCCTACCCATTTCCAAAGGTACATACCAATTAAAAAGAGCTGGAGTGGGGCAGCGACCCCGCCTGACCTATTTCTTCTCCCGGTCTGACTCAGGTCAATATGTATGTTTGGTTTGTATTTAAATTTCAACTTTATGCTTTAAGCTTTAAAGATAATTTTTGAGTTTTTTGTCTTTACTCCTGAAATAGAATCGTGAGACATTCGACATCGATTGTTCTTTGCAGGTCGCAGGTGATATAATATTAATGGCATCCGCATTATCAAAGGAATGAGTTGTTTTGGCGATCAAGCGGTTGTTATTACCCATTTGTTACATTGAATGACTTGGAAGTGTAAAATTTGTGTGATGTTTTTTAAGACTATTTGAGACTTTTGAGATTTTTTAAGACGAGTTTCAAAACTAGAGTAGACCAAGTTACTCCATATAATTATTTTTGTGAATATGTTTAAGACTTCACTATTATAATATAATTATTATATTATATATTATTTATTTATTTTATTATTACACTCACAGAACACAACACACACAAAACACTTCCTCTCTCCTTAAACATCATCATCCTATATGCGCAAGTGAGTTTGTTTGTTTGTAACGCCTTCACGCTAAAACGTCTAAGCGGATTTGGATGTTTGGCACATGGGTAGACCATGACCTGGAGAAGGATTGCTTTCAACCTGGATCGCAGACGAAGTCGCGGGCAACAGCTAGTTACATATAGTTCCTTGCTCTTGTTTAATGTTTATTATTATATATATGTATACATATACATATATTTATTTATACATTGCTATATGTTGTAACGTTACGATTGGCCGGAGGGCCAGTCGTAGGACACAAGTTAAAATTAAAAATATAAAAATATACAAAAGGAGTTCCAGTCTTCAGGTTGTTAGCTGCTGATTTAATTAATTATTATATGCTATAAACCAATAGTATTGATTTGAGTTTCGGTCTCCGCGATCTGACATGTATTCATTAAGATTGTAAAATGATTTTTCTTTCAACTATGGTTAGGTACAGACAGCAACAAAAGATTTAAAACAGTTACTTTATCTACTAACATATAATTGATACAAAATAATTCGATACATTGCTTTCAACATTTCATGTAATAAATAGCCAGGATTTGATACTCTATACATTTTAAAGCAGTTCAGATGTTTTATTTATTGTATAATTGCATACTCGTAGCACATTTGTGTGAGTACTAAGTACTATAAAGTCTTTCATTGACTTGAAAGTGCCCTGGCGGTTGACAGTATGCCATGGTCACTCTAATGTCTCGCTTATAGTGGCGCGTGGATCATTAAGTTCCCTTCAAAATGGTTGAGCTGAATGGTGCTGATGAATGATCCATGCGTCATGTTCGTGAACGGGCACCGTCAGCGGGTCATCTCAGCTGCCACGGCTTGTTTTTGTTTTTTTTTTGTTGTTGTTTTATTGTTTTGTTTTTATTATGGATGCTTTTAACGTTCTCCATCGTTCTCACAAATGTATAATATCATTATGAATGATGTAACCAATATATGTAACCTTATTTTGATTGAAAAAAGTGTCCATGGAGTTTCTTGCTTGTTCTTCTCCATAGGTAGGTACCTACTACGCTTTGGAATGGGCAAACAGTTTCATATTTCTGATTGACCGAACCCTTGACAATTTAAAAATGCCTGTTATTGAAATAAATGCTTTGAGTTTATAATTGTAAACTGTAGTGTTAAACTACAGTTTTTTTAACTTCATTTTTTAACTAAATATAATATACAATTATAAACTCAAACTCAAAGCATTTATTTCAATAACAGGCATTTTTGAATTGTCAAGGGTTCGGTCAATCAGAAATATGAAACTGTTTGCCCATTCCAAAGCGTAGTAGGTTGACTTTTATTGCTGCCCGTACGACTATAATCTACAAAATCAATAATTTTTACACCATGTTATATTTTGTGCCAAAAATATTTAAGGGTGATGGATCATGTTATCACCATTTAATTACGGAATATAAATAGAATCACCGTACGGTTAGGTACCTACTGCCAAATTATTATCAATGAGCGCAAGACGACTCTGGAGGCGCGGGGGCGCCCCACCGCTATTTTTTATGGACAACCCGGTTACTTATCAACCTAATAACTTTGTGATTTTTCATGATATTGTTTTGAAATTTTGTACATAAATTCTTTACATAAAAATACTAAATACATGTTTCGGGTTTCGCATATTATACTAAAACTAATATTGTATACGGTACTTATAACAAAAAACTGTTTAAAAAAAATTTGTCTGTTTGTCTCTCTTTCTGTTTGTTCCGGCTAATCTCCGAAACAACTGGACCAAATTTGACTCGACTTTCACTGGATAGCTAATGCTACAAGGCGAAAGTTAGGCTACTTTTATTTTAGAAAAAGCCATGCGGATGAAGCCGCAGGCAGCAGCTAGTCTTCTACCTATTGTTTTCTTATTCTTTCGTACCGTCACGAGCTATTTTCTAATAGCTCATGCCGTGGTAAAAATATTAGGTAGTAAAGAAAGTTTTCGGGCCGACTATCGACTACCTGGGTTATTTTGGACATACGATCAACGACAAAAGTCAATTAACACTGCTGTTTTTACATTTATCTTCTAAATTAACACAAAAGTATTCGATCGATACATTGTATTTAAGCATTACGTAGCTAATAGTGTTCTTTTGATTTTATTTTTATTCGATTTTGATTCCGGTTCCGACTTTATAATTTAATATTTACCTCAACAATGAAACATTAAAAAAACTAAAGTGTTAATCGAGTTTTGCCGTGAAATTACCTTACAATAATGAATTTCTTCGTCTACCACTCAAAATCACATAAAACCATCTATGAAATTTAAACAACAGCTATACAGGTGGATAATTGGGACAAAATAATTGATCGCATACACATTCGTTCGTTCAATCAATCACGTTCGATTAGAATGTCGGGAGTGATAAATTAGTTTGAACGTAACGGTCATCCACGCTGCTATGAATAATATTGCTGCAGGGTAGTTGAAACTTTTTGTTGGGTTTGTTGGATAGTTCTTTATTTTGTGGGTATAAAGTGGAGTTATGAAAGCGGAAGAAACAAACCACAACCAAACTATGTAGTAATAGTATACCTATATTCATTGTTACAATTTTATTTTCATAAAAAAGAAAATTACATGCGTAAACTTTTGAGGCTATATCACACTTGATACACACTTAATTCTTACTGGCAACACTGAGTCAGTAGTTCCGTTAGTTTTAGTGGGGTAGTGGCCTGGTAGTGGGGATAAGTCTACGCCCAGGCAGAAACGATTCTTTTCTAAATATCATTCTTGTTCTTGAGCTCATGGTGAGCAGTCACTCCTAAAAAGCCGCCACGTACTTATTGCTAGATAATTCTAGGAAATAAACCTAATATTATAATAGTTAACGTTATACTGTAAAATTGATCGTCAGTCCTAAATTATAACGATTATTTAACGATCCTGCTGTTTCAATTCTGGTTGTTTCTACATATGCGTCATACTACTAAATCGTTATTGTGACTACCAACCGTTTTGTAAAATGTGGGTCTGTGTTACAATGTTTGTTTGTACAGTCAGCCCCAAAAAGGTGTACACATGGACCAGGAACCATTTTTTTGTCCACAACCATCGTATCTAAAACATTTTGTCCCAAAACATTTCTATTATATACACCCTATGACCAAGTCACAAATATGTATACAGTAATCAGTCAATAACTAGGTACACAAATCTTAAAGTTGTTTCAATTCAAAAGTTCAACTGCTAGATGAGGTAATAGAAATAAGTATTTATTTAAAAATACGATGTCATTAGCAATAAAATTGCCATTTACCCTAATGCGTCAGACTGCCATATTATATAATTGTCATGACAACGATCACCTCTTAAGGTAGTCACTCACCGAGAGAATTTGCGTGTAATGGTAACAGTTCAGATTTGAGTATTTCATCAGTGAATGCATCCACGCGAAGCTGGCAAGCATTACAGTGCGTACCTGTCATGATACAATTCGCAACATTGCAGCGGTGGGCATCGGTAATCCGAGCATTACCGATGAATCGATGTAACATGTACTCATAGTTCGAGCGGCTACAAAAGTGAATGCTCCGTAGTGCGTTGAGTTGGCGCAGTATTGTAACGCTCAAAATTAAATCATGGAATGTTAATCGAATACCCGGTAAGGGACCTCCTTAAAAAGCCTAAGCAGGCAGGCAGGTAGGCAGTTATATTTATATATACATAGATAACGAAGTATTGCATTTATTTTATTTTGTTTATTTTTATCTCATTATGCTGCACCGGTTGACGTCATCACGTCAACGGTCGCTGAAAACCAGCGCTGGGGCTCTGTCTAGCATAGGGTCGCAGCATTATGCTGAGCGATGGCCGTTTTGCGTGAATGTGACGCATATTTTCCCTCAACTTGTTCTTTCGTGTTTGTGTTTTTATTTCTTTGCGTTATGTTTGCCGCAAATAAACGTATTTTCTTTCTTTCTTTTTTTTTCTTTCAACATTCGTTAGGAACATTCATGATTTACCCATTTGTATTTTAAACTAAAATCTAAAAATAAATGACCCGTCAGTGACGTTATGCATGAAATGAAAAGGATTATTTCAAATGATCAATTTTCAATTATCATTTACTTTGTTTTGTTAGATAAACTGTATACTATCTTTTGTACCTACGCGGTGGATACAATGTTATGGAAAAAAGATTGTTTACAATGAAATGGTTCCTTGTCTGTACATAGATGGAAGAAACATACATAATAAAAGAAAAGAAACAATAACGTTTATTTGAACATAGTTCAAGAAACACAAAATACAAATAACAAAGTAAAAAAAGTAATAAAAATGTTTTAACAACAATAGTGTGTGCCTCACAGCTGCGCCAAAAACATTCATTTCAGCATTAATGCCAGACAGATCCTGTTTGACGCTGTTTTCCAAGGAACCTTTAGAGACAACTGACGGGGAGTACAAACAGTTTCAACATACCTAATACATAATTTTTGTAATCTAATCTAATCATCTCCTTGAAAAGTTCAACCCAAATAATTATAAGTAATAATTATAACCTGACGCACCTTGTTAAAATTTTACGGGAAATACATTTTCGATACAAAAACCAGAGACAGTGGGATGAGCCGCTCTGCAGGTTGGTACGGAATAAACTCATTAATACGTCCACCAATACTGCTGAGCGTGCCCGCCTGTTGGCTGTGGGTGAATGGGAGTCGGGCCTCTGGCTTCAGGCGCTACCGTCACCCAACATAGGCACCATGCTGGGTGACACCACATTCCAGCTCGCTACATGTTTCCGTCTGGGCGCCCCTTGCGGGGCTCCACATCGCTGTCAGTGCGGTGAAGGAGTCGACTGGCTCGGACACCATGGCCTATCCTGCAGCAAGAGCGCTGGTCGGATGGCACGGCACGCCAGTATTAATGACATCATCCGTCGGGTTCTTGTCACCGCCGGAGTGCCAGCTGTTTTAGAACCCAATGGCTTGGCGCGCGACGAAGGGAAGAGGCCAGACGGAATGACCATAATGCCATGGAAGTTGGGTAGGCCTTTGGTGTGGGATGCAACCTGTGTCGACACCCTCGCTCCATCCCATCTTCCTGGCACGGCGAGTTGTGCTGGGGCGGCAGCTGCAGGAGCAGAAAACCACAAACGGCGCAAATATAACAACCTTATTGGGAGCTATATGTTTGAGCCGTTTGGGGTTGAAACACTAGGGCCTTGGGGTCCGAGTGCTCATCAAGTATTTCGGGACATCGCCAATCGGTTGGTCGACTCTTCACTGGACCAGAGGGCTGGCCTATTTTTAGCCCAAAGAATTCGGCTAAAAATAGGCCATTGCCATCCAACGTGGCAATGCTGCCAGCCTTTTGGGCACTTTTCCCATTGACAGCGATGCGGACGAATTTTTTGATGCCCAATGAGCACTTCCACTTTTTAATTATTTTATTATATACTTACCTACTTATACATATTATACATATTTTAGAGTTAGCTTGTATATTTGAATTAAGGACCATTTGTTATAAATAAATAAAAAAATTACTACAATAAAAAAAAAAACCAGTAAAATATTCTACCGAAAATATATACGAGAATGTATTGCTCCAGGCAAGAGATGTCCTATAGTGACCGAAAAATGATCTGAATGATGATATGATCAATCAATCAGCTAGGGTTGGTAGATGACGATTTGGCTCTCCGGGATTTAGTTTTTATTTTCCTTTTTATAGTTCCGTATAAAAAAACGTGCCAAACGGAACCTTTTACTGAGCCTACGATATAATATGCTCGTTTTTTTTTTTGGTATTTTGTCTGTCTGTCACACACAAGGCGTAATCAACAATGTTAAGAAACGATGAAATTCATCCCATACAAATACGGTTACGAACTTACGACTGTTAACTTTTGCGTATTGTAATTTATATAAAAATATCTTGCTAAATCAATGCCTATGCAATGGCCTTCCTTCCTCTCATTCCATCAATTACTGGCCCGTGCGTCCTCCTTCCAGCTTTGACGGAACCTAGCACTTCGTCCCGCCACGATCTCCTACGTGGCCTGTGGCGATCCCATCTTACTATCGCAGGGCAATAGTTTTGTGCTATTTGTGCCCACAGTTTGTCCGGCGGCAGACATATATATTTTACTTTTTAGCTTTTTAATTTTGTCTACCTACACGCAGGTATAGTTTTATAAACCTATCTACCTGTGTACCTATTGAAATCCAACGATAAAACACGAGATATTTTGCTTCAGAATTTCCGGGACTTTGAAATCTTTGACATCCCTAGTCCTTATTTACGGCATCGTAAAGAAACAAATAAAGTTCTCTGTCGAGGTTATCTCGTAGTTTATTTACAATCGTTGTTGCTGGCGACAAGTTCATATCTTCGTCTACTATTATGTGCCGCCATCTTTCTTACAATATTGATTACTGCTACTAAAAATGATTGCGATCATTGATACCTTTTGATATACCTATGTAGTTCTATGTGATTCTAAAAATAAAACTAACATAACGAAGCGGTACCTATACTATTTTAGCCCTAGCTCACTAACCTTAATATCGAGTAACGTTATCACTAACTATTCGTAAATTTTACGACGGATTAAAATATCAATGGTTATTTAATCAACTTCATTTATGACACAACATAATGACTTTAATTAGCCGTCTTAGTTTTTTCTTTATCCAATAACATCTGTTTTAGAAATAACCCTTTGCGTTGAACAATTATTGCACATAGAAACAATATGCTCCCTGCAAATCGCATTTTTGCAGTACTTGCAGAAGTTCGTAGTCGTAGGACGATTTTTTGTAGCTGCAAGTTTTACGAGTAGGTACTGGGACCGTTTCGGCTAGAACCTTTCTTGATCTAGCTTATAATAATTTAATTTAATTTAATTATGCTTTTAATTTATTTTGACATAATTTTAATTTGTTTTTGATTTAATTAACTTATTTTTGATTCGATTTTGATTTAATTTTGTTTTTAATTTTTGATTTAATTCCAATGTAATATTGACTTTTTGATTTGGATTTTGATTAAAATTTTGATTTTGTCTAATTTAATTGTAATTTAAATTTGGTTTTGGAATTTGATTTTAATTAAGATTTTGATATTGATCTTTTGTTATTTTCATGTTTTTTTTTTTTTTTAATACTAACAAAAATATGGATGTGTTCCGAATTAAAAAAATTGAATTTGAATTTATAGTTTTCAAGATCTCCACGAAGATTTGCTCCAAATTTCGTTGCAAAGATAGTCTGAAATTTTATGACGATCATACGATACGATATATCCCGATCTAATAAGCGTACATCCGCAATGAGTGATTGCGGGTCACTAATGAAGGGGGAATCAGGAAGGTATTAGAAATGGGTGGGGTGGTGGAGGTCGGGATCTTACCAAACCATTAAAAGCGCAAGGTATGCGTCGTCATGGTTAGTCGGGTTAGTGACCCAGGGTTAAAATGGCTTGCAGCCCTATTTTACAGGTAATATATTGAACCTCAGCATCAGTAGCAGCCCGGAGTCTGGATTAGTGTCCGGTTGATGGCAATAGGCTCGCCCCCTATTACATGAGACTTAAACATAACAGTCGAAATGTGGGTGTACTATTGGTCAAACTCAAACTCAATGCCCAGGCACTTTTGAATTGTAAAGGGGTCGGTCAGTCTGAAAGATGAAGCTAATTGCCTATTCCAAAGCGTAGTAGGTACCTATGGAGAAGAACGGACAAGAAACTCCACGGACTCTCTTTTATATAAAAAAAATCTTATTCTACATGTGAGAACGATGCAGAACGTTAAAAGCGTTCGTAATAAAAAGATTAAAGAAATACAATCCAAAAATTAAATTGAATTATAATAATAAGCCGTGGCAGCTAAGAGATGACTTGTCCCTACTGGCGGCACCCGTTCACGAACCTGACGCATGGATTAGCACCATTCAGCTCAACTATTTTGAAGGGAGCTAAATGATCCAACACACACGCCACCATCAGCAAGAAACTAGAGTGAGCACGATAATACTCTCAGGCGCCAGAGCACATTCAAGTCAATAAAAGACATACCTACCCAGTAAATGGTAGGTAGGTACATAGTACTCAAACCAGTGTCAAATTCTATCAAGGGGCCCTTGATCTGCTATGGATTCCTAAGTATAACGTGACAAAAAAAAAACGGTTTCTGCCAATAATACCTACTAAAAATTACCTATGACTATTTGGCATTGTTGTCCGATTGTTAAATCGTTATGACTGATAAAGGGGTAAAGAAAATATTTTTTTGTTACCTATACGATATTATAATAAAAAACAATGTAGACTGTAAATTATCTATTTATTTGTAAGTTTTACAAACAAAACCCATTTAAACCAGTCGTGTCAGTCACAGCACCTGTTAATAGTTTCATCAATTTTGCGCTCTCGAAAATATAGTTTATTTCGCCATTGATTTACATAATGAATGTATTCATATTTTCATCATATTTTTTTTTTTGTTTTGTTCTCCTGGGTGTCATTGCTAGCGAACTGGATTATATATATCATTATATCAATATCATTTACTTTTTAAGCAAGCTGCATGTACCTGCTAACAGGAACGTAGTTGGTTAGGAACTTATTGTTTTTGTTGTTGTGCTATTTTTTGTAAATATTACTAACATAGTTTGTAAGTAAATTGTTACTAAAGTTATGAGTCCGTGTAACTTAAAAATAAATGTTTTTTCTAGGATAGCTGAAAACTAAACTGTGATTTTGAAATTTCTTGAAATGGTTTGCTAAATAATAGGAAAAAATACATTACTGACTATTTTTTGTTCGAAAAATTGTTTTTTTCAACATGATTTTTCCGCTATACGAGGATTTTGTAGAAAAGTTGAAAAAAGTGGTCCAGCCACATAGCAAGTAGGCCATAATTATAATGATGTTGATGATATTTTTTTTATGTTCAAAATCAAAATTTCTTGTAAAAAGTTAATCAATCGTCATTCCGGCGCCGTTTTTCAGAAAACTTGTTGCGAATATTAGTGATTTAAATTTTCTGAATTATTAGAAAAATCCCTTCCAGCTACATGCATAACAAAGAAGATGATTTTTCAAGTTAGAAATAATTTTGTTAAAAAACTCTTTTACTCTTTCTTGCACGGTGCACGGCCCCAGCAGCTTCATCAGTATTTTCAAATACTAATAATAGTGTAGGCGCCCTTGTGGAGCACCTGCTTGATCAGCTTTCGGTTGAGCCAAACATTTTTATCAGGGATGTAATTACCCCAATTTATAATATGCTTGGCAGCATAGTGTGCGTTTATACAAAATTTAAATTTCGTTTCATTCAGTTGAAGTATGTGGGGAGGTATTTTATTGTAACATTTTAAACAGCACCTACCCCATGAAAGATGAGTCTACTTTAGCCAGCCTGAAACCTGTTAAACTAATTGGTCCCTATTTCTAGTGATTTAATTGTGTCTTCCACCTCTTTTATTTAAAAAAATGTAGATTTTTCCTAACGTACATGATGGTTTCATAGATATTATTAGAGTCGCGCCTGTGAATGCCATATATGGCTCTGGTGGCTCTTCTCTGCAGAATATAAAAAATTGTCTCGATATCTGATACACCTCTGCCCAATCCTTCAAGGAAACAAGGCGTCATGTTATGTGTTAAGTATTGAACCAAAAAACAATAGGTACTATGAATAAACACTTCAAAACTGGTTCATAGTTTCATAAAACCAGGAGTGGCTATTATTCATCACTTACAACACGTTTAGATTTCCTTCCATTATTAGTAATTGTTGAATAGTTTTGATTGATTTTTAGCTACAAATGTAATGATGTTTCAATTGAATTAGAATTCATGTCTTTTCGAAGATTACCTATATCCGCTAAAACAAGTTTACTTGTAACTATATAAAATATTCATGACTAAAAGTACCCAATTTTTTTAAATATTATAATAAAGTTTAAACGCCTAGAATAAAATGAATGGCATGATGAAAATACCAAAATAAACGGAACCCCAAATTATAAAGAGTATCATGCAATACTTTAGGAAGAAGCTATTATGTTTGCAATTATGATTATTCAATCAAAATTCATCCAAATGCAGACAAACAGATATAATTGTTCACAAACAGTTTATTAAATGCTATATAAGCAAGTTTAGTTAAAAAACATCGAAACACGCATTTGATTCCCAACATGAAGGCAATCATTGCGTGTTTGTTGTGCGTGGTACTAAATGTGGAAAGTATTATATACGATAATGTCACGTACCAACCCGCAGATAGACAGCTTCTGGACTTTAAACGAGATAATCCGGTAGGTAATAATTAATTAATTAGGCCATAATAGTCCTATAGATAGAAAAACCGAAAAAATAAATCGATAAAATTGATGAAAAAAACCGGACAATTTTGTAAAGTCGTTTGTGTTTTTGACCTTAGTGAAAATGTGTGTAGCAAGTTTTTATTTTTCCAAATATTTTTTCTGAAATACTCAGTCAAACTAATATTGTGTATTTTGCTCTTTATTATTTTAGACTATGCACCACGCAGATGTTTTCCAAATTAACGTATGAATGCACTAAAAACTTCTTGGCTTTTTCAGTTACCAATAGGATTATGGACTAAAAATAATGGAGATCCAACAGAAATACGGGACACACTAACGATAAACTCTGATCAATTTAACAATCAGTTACTTCTGGATACAATGCTGACATTTGATGGAGAGAGAACACCCGAGAGAGTGGTCCATGCCAAGGGAACTGGTGCCTTTGGTTACTTTGAAGTCACAAACAACGTCTCCAAGTATACTTATGCTGATGTGTTTAACGGAGTTGGTAAGAGAACTCCAATAGTTGTCAGGTTCTCAAATGCAGCTCAAAGTGTCGGAGGAACTGACGTCAGCAAAGAATTAAGAGGCATGTCAGTTAAATTTTACACTAAAGAAGGCAATTTAGATCTTTTGTGTTTACAGACACCCGTATATCTATATAGAGATCCCATTTTGTTCTGGTCTATTGTACATGCCTTCAAACGAAATCCGCAGACTAACGTGTTGGTAGATTTTACGGCCCGCTGGGACGTAGTCACACAAAAACCGAGTGCTATGCACACCTTCTTTTGGACATTATCTGATTATGGACGTCCAGATGGTTACAGAAGGATGGATTCTTTTCCCATCCATACTTATGAAATTTCTAATGAAAATGGAGAGAGGCATTATGTAAGGTTTAACTTTAGAACTGAACAAGGTTTTAGCTATATAACTAATGCTCAAGCGGTTGTGATACAAGGCACAGATCCGGATTACTTTAATCGAGATTTGTTCAACGCTATTGAACTAGGTAACTATCCTGCATGGAGATTAGAGATGGATGTGATGACACCACAAGACATACAAAAAATTGATTACGATCCTTTCGATGTTACCAGACTGTGGAAGAATGGTACATTTACCACCGTGCAGATAGGGCGTATAGTTTTAAATAAAAATGTTGAAAATCACTTTAGAGATATAGAACAAGGTGCGTTTAATCCTGCCAATTTGGTGCCTGGTATTCCTGGGCCACCTGACTTTTTGTTCAGAGGCAGGAGAATGTTCTACAGAGACACACAAAATTATCGTTTGGGAAGAAATCACAACAACATCTTCATAAATACGCCATTGTACACGAAGACATACGTTCGTGATGGGACGCCACCTACCAGGCTTAACATGAAGAATACACCAAACTATTATTCTAATTCATTCAACGGCCCAATACCTTATGTGGACGAGAAGCGACCGAGGGAGAAGTTACAAGTATTGGAAAGCAATGCTATTGACTTGGAGCCCTTGCGGTATTTTTACAATAACATTCTTGAAAATGAGGCACATAGACAGAGGTTTATTGAGACTTTGGTTTTATCTCTTGTGCCAGTCACACCGCCGGTGTTGCAAAGAGTTATCAAGTTGTTGTATCTTATCGATCGTGATCTAGGCACGCGGGCGAGTATCGGGTTAGAAGTAGCTCTAGCACAGAGAAGAGCCCAGCAAGCAGCAGCGCAGGCCACTCCTCTACCGAACGTACCTATAAGGAATACACCAACTGCAGAACCAGCTCCTAAGACACCGATCTATAATATATATAAAAGTGCGCAAGATAATCATAAATAAATAATGTCAATTAGAAATTGAGTATTAAATGAATACTAAAAAAACATGCAAATTAATTGGTATCAGTTTCGGTAGATACGAGAAAAAGATGTATTTGGTTTACGTGTAGCGATGGCGTATCATGTATTTTAATCATCAATTGTTTGGTTTCTCTCTTTACCGGTTCCTTTTAATCTTTATAGCTTAACAAGCCTACGGTTCTCTATATTGTACATCTACTTTACACATTAAAAAAAGATTACATGACTTTGTCTTTATTTTTCAACATCTATTATTTTAACCTCCATACTTGGTGCTACTACTGCTTTGTGACCAGACGGTAGCAGAAAAGCAAGTAATGTACCAATATTATTACAAAAGTCAGTTGGGAGTGGGAGTCACCAATGACAAGTGTAATAATTTGTGGAAAAAAGGATAGTTTTAAGATAAACGTCCGGGTGTGAAATTATGTGTTAAATTATAATGGTTTCGACCTCAGCGCTACGCAATGGTTCCGTCAGCTACCTAAGTAATAGGGAGCAACTTGTTGACTTGCGTTTGGGTGACGGCACTACCCTCAGATCAAGACTTATTTATGTAGAGAGAGTAGTCCCGCAGGGCTCTATATTGGGCCCCATTTTCTTTATTTTGTACTGTGCGGATATTATAAAATGGCTCAAGAAGTGCAAGAGCCATATATGCGCCGACAATGTCCAACTTTATATATCCTTTAGACCAGACAAGTACGATAGTGCCATTAAGGATCTTAACGATGATCTTCAAAGAATCGCCGCCTGGTCTAAGGAGAACTGCCTGTCGTAAAATCCAACAAAAACGAAATATAATGGTATTTGGCACAAGACAGCGGTTGGCTCGACTACCAGTGACATTTGACTTGAAACTTATGGGCGAGTGAATGAAGCACAAAATCTAGGTTTTATTATGGATAGACCTTTGTTTCGATAAACACATAGCAAACTCGGTTAGAAACTGTTTCTATCGCTTAAAGGTTTTATACAATATGAAGGCTTATTTATCCGAAAGACTACGGGAACAGCTAGTGGAAACCCTGGTTCTGTCTAGGTTGAACTACGCTGACACGGTTTACAGCCCGCGCCTATTAGCTCATACCAACCGCCTCATACAAAGGGTACAAAACGCCTGTGCTCGTTTTTGTTACAATATTACTCGCAGAAACCATGTAACAACTTTTCTGAACAAGCACTTTAAACTAAAGATTAAGTCCAGACGCAAACTACACTTGGCTTGCCTACTGTTCGGTGTAGTTAAATATCAGAAACCAGATTACCTATACAACAAGCTAAGCTGGGTTACGAGTAGACGAGAATGCGGGAAAAGGCAAAGCTCACCACAACTCTCGACTCAGTCTCAGGGTACAGCCGCTTTGAGAGGCAGCTTTCGTTACGCGGCTTCCAAAGTATGGAATAACCTCCCACCTCCTAGAGTAATTAACAAGATAGACACTTTTAGACGACGCTTACGGCAGTACCTCATAGACGCGCAACGGAAGCTGAATGGTCATGGTCACTCTGAATGTCTCAATTATTTAATGTATGTGGGTACCTTTAAGTATGTGTCAGTGTTTATGTCGATGAATGTTCCACGAAAAAATAGCCGCTGTTATTATTACTATCCAACCCCAGGGTGAAGGACATCCATGAGGATTTCCACAAGCGCTGGCTCATGTCCTCTAGTGTGTCCTGGGCCAGGAGGTTGTTGCGATATCCACGGCATCATCTATTCGCAGATGTGAGACCTGTTGAATATGTACAAGACAACACATTAAATTAAACGTTTACTTATGCATTACTGAACTTATGCGTTGCTTTTCAACGTACCCAATGTGCCTGGCCTACTTGCACGCAACTGAGACGTACGATGTCGTAATGGCGCCAATTTAAACATCCTTCACCAAGCTCTGAGCAGTTTGTGATTTGCCATCTGGAGAGAAGCATAAGACTGTGGAAAGGAAACGAAAAATTATAAATGGGTAGGCATCTTCACATTATAAAAAATTCATGAGGACTTTTTTCTGCAAATAATACTATTATTGACTAGCGCTTACCTTTCATCCAATATGTTTTATCCTTCGTTTATCTAAGCATATTTTTTTGACTTCCGTTTCCACTGTTGCCAACAATATTTAGCTGACCTATTTAACTATACGATATTAACCATCGTATTGGGTCAATCTCAATGCAAACCATGGCTAGGACAAGTTTAAAACACAAAAAGTTGCAAATTATTCGTAAATAGTCCGTGGCGCTCGGCTGCTTGCACCATTGCACAGTGGTTCCGCGCCCTAAGAGAGGCGGTCATAGGGTTTCGCGAAGGTAATGACTGTCGTTATCAATACTAAATATTATCATTATGCTTTTTTGTAATACTTCATGTTATAATAAAATGAAAAAACCGAATTAATGTTAAAAAACTTATTTTATTAGAATAAATAATACATTTATTGTACTTGACGAAATACTTACTAAAATACAATAAAGGAATTGGAACTTAATAACTAATAAACTTAAATATATACATTTTTATAATAAAAATAAAGTAAATACCTAATTATTACCTAACTAAAAATACAGAAATGGACAAAAAATATATTATTTACATGATAATAGTTACATAATAGGAGCTGTATCTAAAATAATGTAAATGTAGTGTTTATTATAAAACTATATAATTTTATTCTATACCGACAACAAATTCAACACCTCTTTAGATAGAATAGACTTCTTCTTCCGTGGTAACCTTCTCAAACCAGAAATATAAGAATCCAAATTAAGAAGAAGTCTATGTATCAAGTCGGTGTTTGTGACAACCCGGGACATTTTCCTCGTGTTGTCACGCCTAAACTGTTTAACTAACTTATTGCAAGATTTGGCGGCCTCTTCCGAAAGCTCACCTATTGACAATAATGCGTGGTCAATTACTTCCGAACCATGAATGAGGATCTTATGTACAGACGAGGGCAGGTTGTACCATGGATAGGTAGCAACAAGCTTACGTGCTGTGTCTAGAGCATACTCTTTAAAAGCCACGTTATTAGAAGTCCTTCCTGTGCTGATGCTGTTGAGTGCTCGTCGAAGCCTCTGCTGCTGGCCGTTGAGTGTCGTGGCTCCCTGCTGCTGCACAATTTGACAGAACGCAAACTTCAATTTCGTTCAGCCAGTCTCCGTATTTAGATACCATGCGAGATTGATTGCGAGAGACTTGCTTCCAAATAGCTACAAATCTAGTACAAAGATTAGCAAATCTTTTTTCTAAGTCATCAGCAATCGAATTCTCAACGTCAGGCAGTAACTGTATCAGGGCTTGAAAAACTCGACGCCACCGTTGCAGTTCGGAATTGCTGTCCTTCATAGACAGCCAAGTATCTAGTACAAGCATTCTTTTAAAATAACACTCAATACTAGTACCTAAAACAAAACAACAAACAGTTAAATGCGGATCAAAAACAATACATATTTCGTAGCAAGTGCTACGCGCCCAGCCGCTCGGCGTAGACCCTGGCTGCACCTTACAGATGCAGCATGCCGCAAGTACTTTTTTTTAATTCTAGTAGTAGAGATTTTAAGCGACATTTTTATACCTAATTCAATGGCACAAGTAGATACAAACATAAGTAAAAGCTTCAATATAAAAAAAATACAGAAATAAATACGCAAGAAATGCTACGCCGCAGCATTTCGCTGCGGCGTAGCACTCTATTTTAAAAAAAATGGTGTATTAAAAATGCAAAATAGTAAAGTAAATTAATAAAACGTCTTAGGGTAATTAGCGCATGGTGATAACACGGTTGATGACTAATTACATATGTTTACTTCCGATGCCAAAAAAGGAATGTTGCGAACAATAGATTGCAAAACCTTTTATACCCTCAGGTAACTAGTGGGTAACTGAACCAGATATAATGGCTTAGCTCAGTCATTGCCATTAGAAGCCTATGACCTACTAACGGGACCACAGTGCATTGCACCGTATTGTGCGATCATGCGATGAAGTGCACGGATTAATAAATTAAGGCAATGTATTGGAACATGGAAGTCTAGCATCGTTTTTTTTTTTAAACAGGTTTTTGTTCTGACTAGTTTCGAAGGATTTATTTAATTTCACATATTAACGAAGGCCTATCATGTGTTGTTCTCATTTATTTAAACTGATTTTAGTTTTTTATTTTGCTATTTTACAAAAAATCACTCTATGTATATTCGTTATTATTGTTATCTAGCACAATTTTTTTTTTTATGTAAGTACACACGTTGCAGTATAAAACTGATTTACATCGGTCACCTCACATTTTCAGGTCCAGTTGAAAACTAGCGTCAAGCACTAGTTGCCTGGCATTTTTGGTGAACTGACATTTTGGCGTAGCCGTGAGGCACACTTTTGTGATAATTTCTTTCATCGCACTTTACACTTTTTACTTGTTTTATTTTTATTTTATCTGGTGTATATTTCTGTGCCTTTTACTTTGTGCTAAATATTTAATGTAATTTCTTTCTTTCTTTCTAGATTAGGTAAATTTAAATTGGGAGTATGAAGGAAAGAAAATGAAGCTTCGAAACGCAATTCAGTCAAAATAGCACGAGCAGAACCATTACAAAGGAGTGATTAAGAATATTTAAGTACAATATGATATCTAGCTAAGAACCCTAAATTAAGTAATTGTAATTGATCTTTAATCGCTAGCTAATAAAGGCTATATAAGCAAGCTTCGTTGGCCCAGTGCGGAATACGCAGTCGATTTCCAACATGAAGGTAATCGTTGCGTGTTTATTTTATATGGTACTAAATGTGGAAAGTGTTCTATACGAGAATGTCACGTACCAACCCGTGGAAAGGCAGCTGCTAGATTTTAAACGGGACCACCCGGTGGGTATAATTTTTGTTGTATTTTTCTAAATTTTAAATATTTTTACATAGAGAGAGAGAGAGTAAGAGTTAGATAACACACATCATGCCTGTTTTCCTCGAAGGGTTAGACAGAGGTGTACCTATAGTACGCCCATTTTTCGCCACTTATGTTTAAGGCCCATGTAATAGGGGTCGAGAATATTGCCATCAACTGGGCACAAATCCTGACTCCGGGCTGCTACTGAGATATTCCAGATGGAAAAACCAATAATACTTTGCCCGATCGAACCCGAGAATAATGACTGATATAAAAAAAAATTACAAAAATAAAAATTACGTGCATGCAAATTAATAAACTTTTAATACAAACCAATGAAATATGAGCATTATATATTAATGCTATACAATACAGAATTTGGAACTGAGAATTTAGTTGAAATTATGTTTGATTTTTGAATATTAAAATTCAGATATTAATATGAAAATTTATATACTCATTGCAATAGACTGATGGACTTTTGAAGTATTAAATAATTTGTCTGTTTTAATTTCATTTATTATTTGCAGTTACCTATAGGACTATGGACGAAAAATAATGGAGATCCAACAGAAGTACGGGACACACTTACGATAAACTCCGATCAATTTAACAATCAGTTACTTCTAGATACGATGCTGACTTTTGATGGTGAGAGAATACCTGAGAGAGTGGTACACGCCAAGGGAACTGGTGCGTTTGGTTACTTTGAAGTCACAAATGACGTCTCCAACTACACGTATGCTGATGCGTTTAACGGAATTGGCAAAATAACGCCATTAGTTGTCAGGTTCTCAACAGCATTACAGAATCCAGGAGGCTCTGACCTTGGTAGAGAATTAAAGGGAATGGCAATTAAGTTTTACACCAAAGAAGGTAATTTAGATTTTACGTGTTTGCAAACACCTGTCTATCTGTACAGAGACCCCATGTTCTTTTTGAACCTAATACATGCCTTCAAAAGAAATCCACAGACAAACCTGTTCGATTTCACGGCCCGTTGGGATTTAGCAACACAAAGACCGATTCTCATCCACAGCTTTTTTTGGGCATTGGCTGATTACGGTATTCCTAATGGGTACAGAAGGATGGATAGTTTCCCCATTCATACTTATGAAATTTCAAATAAGAATGGGGAGAGACATTATGTAAGGTTTAACTTTAGAACTGAGCAGGGATTCTCAGCAATTACGTCTGCTCAAGCAGCTGTGATACAAGGTACGGATCCGGATTACTTCAACCGAGACTTGTATAATGCTATTGACCAAGGAAACTTTCCTGCATGGAGATTAGAGATGGACATGATGACACCCCATAACATACAAAATGTTGATTACGATCCTTTCGATGTTACCAGGCTGTGGAAGAATGGCACATTTGTTACAGTACAAATTGGGCGTTTGGTATTAAACAAGAATGCTGAAAATCAATTTAGAGATATAGAACAAGGAGCGTTTAATCCTGGGCATTTGGTGCCTGGTATTTTTGGTCCACTTGACTTTTTGTTTAGAGGCAGACGAATGTTCTACAGGGACACACAAAATTATCGTTTGGGAAGAAATCACAACAAAATTCTCGTTAATATGCCATTGTACGCAAAGACATACGTCCGCGATGGGACGCCACCTACCAGGCTTAACATGAAGAATTCACCAAACTATTATTCTAATTCATTCAACGGTCCAATACCTTATGTGGACGAGAAGCGACCGAGGGAGAAGTTACAAGTATTGGAAAGCAACGCTGTGGACTTAGAGCCCCTGTGGTATTTCTACAACTACATTCTTGAAGATGAAGCGCACAGACAGAGATTTATTGAGAATATAGTTTTGTCCCTTGTGCCAGTCACACCGCCGGTGGTGCAGAGGGTGATAAGGATGATGTACCTCATCGATCGTGATTTGGGTAGACGAGTGAGCGTGGGTTATGAAGTAGCGCTCGCACAAGCACAGGCAGAACAAGGTGCTCAAGCAACTCCTCCACCGAATTTACCCATAAGAAACACGCCGACAGCTGAAGGAGCTCCAAAGAATCCTCAGACAAAAATACGTGTTCATTAAAACCTATTTTAATTTACCATTAACATATATTTAATTCCTATTGCATTCAGACACCTTAATATTTGCCGAAACCTTACAAATGGATATTCTTTTGCAAATAAAAACTGTTTTTGAAATGGTGACTTTCTTTTGTGTTTTACTGATATATAAACTTTATCTCGTTTTTTTTTTACCTTAGTTAAGAAAATAAATTTGAATGTATTTTATCATAATAATTATGGTTTTCTGTTTTTACCCGAGCTTGTTATGTGTCAGTTGTTTAAAATAAAATTGTTATTTACACGTTTTTATTTATCTTGATTTCGTAAACCCCGTTATTGTGGTAACTTGTGTGGTCCATTTCATTTTAACAGATCATTCCTAATAACTATGAATCCCAATTATAACATATGCATTGGTGTGCAAAGGATACATTTTGTTCAGTATGATTTGGCATTAACAGCGGTTTTGTGTAAATAAGAAGGAAACAATTTACCAGATTAGTTAATCGGTGGATTACCTATAATAATGATAGGCTCATCCTCAACTCAAGGACACTGAACGAGACACAATATAAAGTTTTAATGTAATGACGCCTATGGGCGTTTAGCGGTCCTGAACGAGAAATATTGTACATGCATTCAGTTATGACAGCCCGTTCTAAACTTCACCATGACCTAGGTGCTACACTCTGGGATGGCTCCAGACGAGAAAACTCCTAAACGGTCAACAGCACAGGCACTTAAATTTATCTACACAATTATACACCATGCCCTGTTTGCTGACCCAGGATTGGCTCCACACGAGAGATCTCCTCAGCGGTCAGCAACACAGGCACAAAAGTTCATTGGATTTGTGTGTGAAAGTAACTTTTAAGAGAAAGTGATAGAACAGATATATAAAAAAATTCAAATGCTAAAAAGTAAAAAATAAAATGTAAGTAAAAACCTTTTTTTAAACTAGCTTTTAAGAATTAAAAAGTACTAAATAAATTTACCCAACCGGTGTGTTTTAAGCGTTTTATTGAAAAAAACAATATTAAAAACAGACTTAAAAAAAGTACTAACTTAAACTTATTTATTCACTAAAGCAATACATTAATAATAATATTTTTTTTTAGCAAATTATAAAAACCAACTGGGGCCTATCTCGGATTTGAACGCACATGTCTTTTGGGGGGGCATCCACTTAATGGAACTGTGTGTACTCGTACCAAAAGGTATTTTATACATATAATACCTATGCAGAAGAGTGAATACATGGTCTTTTGGGTCGCTGGTAGGTTCTGATGATTCTCACGATATTACCCTAAATGTTTTGAGCGTAAATCGTGTCGCGCAATTTAAATATCTGAGAAATTTTTTTACTGACGGCCTTGAGGACGATGTAGACATTGATAGGGACTGTAGGGCTCTAGCGGTCAGAGATAACATGCTGGGCCGCAGATTCTCCCGTTGATCAGAAAACGTGATCTTACGGAGACGTTAGATCACGCTTTTGAAGGCATATTGTCAGAGCTTTTACATTCGAAGTCTGTGGGTCTATCACCAAAAGGTCGCTGGATGCCCTGAGCATCCAGTATAATAATATCTTCACGATGATGTTGGAGCTGCCTCGTTTCTGTAGTGCATCGGGGATGTTCGCGCTGTTTCGCACTGATGGTTTTCATGCCATTATTTGCAAAAGGACTGTATCCTTAATCTGCAGATTGCGTGGCAGCCGCAACGAAATCTTGAAGAATAGGAGGTAGGAACTCATCCCCGCTTTAGAGGTCCTTTGTTAAATCTGTTATATAACTTTTCAACTTATTTTCCATGTTTTTTGTTGTCTTAATTTCCATGTTTGTGATGTGTATGTGTGTATATGGATCATAATATCCGAAATATATATTTTTTTTTTTCAAAATTACAACAGAAATTATTTTAGAGCCTCACACGGTAAGCTCTTTCATTTGATATGTCACACGGTACATACAGTTTGTGAAACTCTTTTTAATAAAAAAAAACCGGCCAAGTGCGAGACAGACTCGCGCACGAAGGGTTCCGTACCACTATCTATAAAAACCGCAAAAAATCACGTTTGTTGTATGGGAGCCCCCCTTAAATATTTGTTTTATTTTAGTTTAATTATTTATTTTTAAAGTGAATATACAAGGTGATTGGGAGATGGGTGCAAAGCTTTAAGGTGAAGACAGTACAAACAATTTAGAACCATTTAAGCCATGGTTGTTTTAGACGAAGTCTTACCATTTTTTTTAAATCTGATTTTTATGTTTTTTTTCGAAAATTTCGAATATTTTAACTAAACTGCTTATATGGCCAAATTAAATAATAAATTAATTTATTTTTATTTTATTTAATTAAAGTAATGTGTAAGCAATCTACCACAACAGGTTTTAGGCCTCTGTGTCGTTAGACATTTTTTTACAGACATTTAAAGATCATACAAATATTAAAAATTCAGAAATACTTCTGTAGACCTTATTAAAAAAAAAACAAAGGATGCTTTTTTGTTCAAACTTTTTTGAAAACATGCTTGATAATCGTTCTTTCCCTTGAAGTATTATTTACGTGGATATCTTACAAATGATTGAAATTAGGACCTACAAACCAATTTGAGGGAGAAATTTTAAATTTTAGGCAGTTTAATTAAAATAACATGAATTTAAATTATTTATTTTTCATGTTCAAAATGTCTGCCGTGATTCCTAATACACGCACGGCTCCATCTTCTCACTTCTGTTGTTGTTATTTTCAACATCATCTCCAGCTTCATTGTTTCAAACGCTAAATTAATTATTTCCGTCAATTCTTCTCTCGTGTTTATTTCAACATTCGTATACACAAGTTCCTTGGCCCGGCCCCACACGAAAAAGTTGAGAGGGGTCAGATCTGGTGAGCGAGCGGGCCAAGGGATGGGTCCATCTCTGCCGATCCAGCCATCAGGGAAGCAATTATTTAAGTGTTCCGTTACATTTAACGTCCAATGCGCTGGACAGCCGTCTTGCTGAAAGATGACTGTTCGATCTCTTTGGGATGCGTTCAATCGGTGGGCTGGTCGCACCCTTAAAGAACGCACCCACACCGGTGCCCCGTAAAGGGCCATAGACCGCACGATCTCCGCGTAGAGCCTCCGGCAGGTTGCGTTTGGACCCCAACATACGTTACCCTAAAAAGATAGTTGTTGGAGGATCCTGATCTAAAGATAATTAAAAATCAACGGAGGAGTGGCCGATAGAAATCGACTGTTTAACATCTAACAATGTGGATTATGCAAAACTGTTTTGTGTTCCAAGTAGATAATTATTTTTAGTCAGCCATTTTAGATGCGTTATAGTCAGACAGGCTGTATCACGCATTTCCTTTTAACAAATAATTATTGGCATAGTTGATTGATGCTATATAAGGCACGAAATCAATTTGATCTCTGAATACAATTTGTTGTGATTGCTCGGTAATCTATACTTAATATTATTATAGAGAGGTATGTGAGTTTGTTTATGGGGGGTAATCTACGGAACTGCTGATCCGATTCCGAACATTTTTCACTAATGCGAAAATAGAGTATTGCCGAGTGTCATAGGATATAATTTGACGGCACGGTTGGTGCAGTGGTTAAGCGATTGACTGCTGCGCTGCGTGTCGGAGGTTCGATTCCCGCACGGAATAAATATTTGTATGACCTATAAGTAGTTGTTCCGGGTCTGGCTGTTTGTGTATGTGAGTTTAAATGTTTGTGAACGCACCCACGATACAGGACAAATTCCTAGTGTGCGGCAACGTTTTAAAATAAATAAAGTATTTTATGTTCAAACAAGAAATTTAACGCTGTAGAAGTCACGGGCAGAAGTTATTTTATTATATAGGACCTAGGTTTACCCTGTAAAACGCGAGAATTTCTGGAGCTCCTTGTTTGAATAAAAATAAATTGGTAGAAAAATACTTAGTATACGAAAAGGCGGTGCCGTTTGTAATTTTGGTCGATTACCCGTTAGTTTTATTGAACCGTAAATGAACCAGTACGGGGCAAAACTCGTCTCTTTCAGAAAAGGTCCTCTTCTGTTAATTGGGAAGAGTCTTAGTTGGGTAGCTTATGAGTTCAGGACTTCCCACAATATTTTCCTTGATTATGAGTTAGTGACATCTTAGTGAAACTCAAAAGAGTACAATCTAGTGGTGGTGGTTTCTGGTGTTTGTTATACAATGTTTTTTTCATTAGTACAGACACCAACGATACACTTATTTCCTGACCTTAGAACCTGACTATGACAATGCCGATTTTTGTTCATTCAAGGATGAAATGAAAAATATGATCTCGACCTTGATGGCAGCTCAAAATGAGGAACTCAAAAAAATTTACCCAACGCATATGGAAATAAAAAACACAAATTCTAACATTGAAAATGCAATGACCGCTCTCTCAGCGCAAAACAGCGAACTGAAAAAGAAGATTGAGCAGTTGGAAGTTCAGGCAAAAAAGGATTACGACTATGTTACTTTGCTGGAAGATAAAATTGAGGACCTTCAACAAGGAAACTTTGAAATAAATGTGAAATAAATGTTCCAAAGGTAGCGAAAGAAACCAAAGAAGATCTGGTTAAAATGTCGATCAATTTATCCGAGACAGTGGACTGTACTATTGGAGAAAAGGATGTCAAGTACTTGATAAAGTACAGAATAAGCGAAACAACACAAAAAATTGCACAATTTTAGTAGAACTGGGTTCAACGCTTCTCAAAACGGAACTATTGAAGAAAACCAAGGAATTCAACAGGAAAAATGACTAAAAAATCTGCGCTAAACACCTTGGTTTTAAATCTGATGAATACACCCCCATTTTCATATCAGAACAATTAACAACAAGGGGTGCGAGATTACATTTTATAGCCCGTGACCTTGCAAAGTCTAAAGATTATAAATTTTGGTAGACTGCGTACGGGAAGGTTCTTGTAAAGAAGTATGAAAGTTCGCCTACTATAATTATCAAGTCTGAATCACAAGTGAACAGCCTAATGTAACAAAAGTGACTAAAATTTATCTCGCAATTCCGGTTAAACTTAAATTACTTTCTTTATATTTACAATTGTCTAAAAAACTCAAGCCATTGTAATAACTTTAAATTGATTTACTTAGGATATAATGATGTACATATAACGCGCACACTCACACGAAAATCACTCACAAGCACAACATCCCTCAAGCACTTGATCAATAACACATACACTATACCCCCACTCTCCCACACTCGTTACTCACACCTACATTTCCACTTACAAACAAATTGTCAATATAGTCACGCACTACTGTCCTTATAAATACATCTATAATGGATAGCACCCTACTAACTTTGAACAAAATTGATAACACAGAGATCGCACAAGTTTACAATTGTTCCCCAGAATAATTTAATAGTCTAATCAGAGTGAGCACAACGGATTTTACCATAGTATCCCAAAACATTCGGAGTATCTACTCCAACTATCTTGACCTGTTAGTAAACCTGTCTAACCTGAAAACAGAGGTTCACCTAATCATTCTAAGCGAATGTAGACTAAATCCTAACAAACAAATACCTCAATTAAATAACTACTTGTCTTACCAAACCACAAAACTACTGAACCAGGCAGACGGAGTGGTCGCTTATATTAAAAATGCACACAAAACTAAAGTAAAAGAGGTAAAACTAACACATGCATCCTGCCTGGAGATTAAAATTTTTCCAGATCTCGTAGTTCTGGCTATCTACCGGTCTCCCTCCCTCAATCCAAATCGATCAAAATCAGACGGGTTTATTTTTTCACTAAATGAACACTTAGATACTATCGCATCCGGTAAAAACATCATAATCACCGGAGACGTAAATATCAATCTCATATTTCATCAAGAAGAAAACTCTTACGAACGCACTAACAGACTAAACTATTTGAACATGTTGGCTATGCACGGTCTACTCCCAGGACATTCACTGCCTACTAGGGAAAAAAATTGCCTCGACCATTTCATCGTCAAGCTAAACCCTACAAATAAAACTGCTACCATTGTTATTCTTAACTCAACTATCACAGATTATTTTATGATTTTCCTAAAAATTTCTAACCTAAAAAATCTATGCAAAAGCGCAAATACTAAAACTACGATTAACCTAGAAAAGGCGTTAAAATGTCTACATGATAGTAAACTGGAAAATCTACTCAATCTAAATAACCCTAACTTACTTACTGACCGCTTACTCGTAGTAATTATTCTACAAACATGTCTTGCTGCCAACACTCTAAGATCAATAATTCCTCAGAAATGTAGAACAATTAAACCATGGATGACTATCGGCTTACTTCGTTGCATCCGTAACCGAAATAATATGCAGAAAAAACTTAAACTAGACCCGTTCAACGATATATTAAAAATCACCTACAAGAGATACCGAAACTATTGTAATGGTATCATTAACAAACAGAAGCGCAAATACGATCGCGAACAATTAACTAAGGTCCAGAAAAATCCAAAAAGACTGTGGGACACTATTAACAATATTACTCAACGTAAACCAAACAAAACACCTAACGTTGACCTTCTAGATCTGAAAGCCACTCCTCAGGAGGCGGCAGACACGGTAAATAAATACTTATCTAATATAGGCAAAATTCTTGCTAATGAAATCGTTGAAAGCTCCACGGGAGTTCAAAACCCCGATACACATCACAATTTGCCAACCTCCTCGTTTGCGTTGTTGGACGCAGACCACTGCGAGGTCCACGACGTACTAATGAGTCTGAAGTCTGACAGTGCCTCGGGCTGGGACGGAATACCGGTCAGTTTCTTAAAGGCAGCATACAAACTCATCGTCCCAATAATAACTCACCTAACAAATATATGTTTTGAGCAAGCGACTTTCCCGACGGCGACGGCTCTAAAACTTGCTTTAATAACTCCTTATATATATAAATAGTTACTTACGGAGTAGGCCAAGGAAGTGTTCTCGGCCCGCCATTATTCCTTCTTTACATAAACAGCCTTTGTAATTTAAAAATACAAGATGGTAGCATTTTCTCATACGCAGATGACACCGCCATAGTATTTAGTGGCACAACTTGGAGCAATGTCCAAATATCCGCTGAGGATGGTCTGAAAAAGATTGCTGCTTGGCTCGAACTTAACTTTCTGACCCTAAACACTTTCAAAACGAACTTTATCTGCTTCTCTAAGTACGATTCCTCCAAACCGCCAGTAGACTTCAACATTAAAATACACAAATGCCACTACCCCTCTCACTCGATCTGCTCTTGCGACGTAATTGCTAAAGTTAAATTTACAAAATATCTGGGCGTAATGATTGATCAACGCCTGACTTGGCACATTCACACAGAATTATTAATGAAGATAGTTAGAAAACTCATCTGGACCTTTAAAACATTACGATACGTAACTTCCAAACGCCTTCTCCTTCAGATATATACTTCGCTGGCTCAGTCGGTTCTTTCGTATTGTCTCCCGGTCTGGGGAGGAGCAACAAAAATTAAATTCCTAGAGCTAGAGAGAGCCCAGAGGTTTGTAGTTTGAAGTCATGCTTTTCAAACCCTATAGATTTCCGACAGAAAGCCTTTATAAAATATCTGACCTCTTGACAATTAGAAAGATGTACGTACTTCATATAATTCTAAAGCAACATAAATCTCTCACATTTGACCCCTTGAAGCTCAAAGGCAGAAGAAAAAATAAGGTTGCCCCAGCAATCACGATTAAATCAACATTTGCAAAGAGACAATACGCAAGCCAATCATCTCGCTTATATAATCTACTTAACAAAGACCTAGGTATTTACTCCCGTACACATTGCGACTGCAAAAGTATTATTACGAAATGGTTAAAATCTAAAACGTACGAAGAAGTTGAATGTTTAATACAAACAGTAAACAACGGTTAGTGGAAGATGTTGACCTACAATGATCTTCTGATCCCAAGACTTGTCGTAGGGCTAACTCCAAACTGATACTTCAATCGAGTAATACTTCAAACCCCCCAGTCACGCCAATCCTCTCCCCCTTCTCACATCATAGCCCTTACACACACACACACACACGCACACACCACCACACATAAACACACACACTCACACGAGTGCGCGCGCTCTCTTAAATTACCCTCTTTTCATTTTGCTTTTTGTTTTGTCTAGTTTAGACTCCTTTGAAATTGAGTGTTTTTCTTCTTCTTTTTTTCATTAAGTTGTTTTCAATTACTTATGTTATACAATTAATTTTCTAACCATTGGAAGGGCGGAATGTCCTAACACAAGCATCTGTTTTGCATAAAAGGACATTCCTAAAAGTAAAAATGTAACAAATTGTAATTTGTTGAAATAAACATTTTATTATTTTATTATTATTATTATTTCTGGAATGTTCCATTTTTACTTGGAAAACTATTTTTGAGAAGCGTAAATGTGTTTTTCTGAAATATTTTTTATTTTTACAATGAAAAATTATTTTTGTAGTTATTACCCGCTTGCTGTACTGTGTGGTGCCGGACGTAAAGAATAGCACCATCCTATTTCTTCCCGTGGGTGTCGTAAAAGGCGACTAATGGACTTACTAGAGAATGGGCAGCAGCGTTCTCTATGCATTTTAACACCATACTGCGATCGCCAACCCGTCTGCCAAGCGTGGCAATTATGGCAAACCCTCCCCCTCTTTGGGGAAGGCCTATGACCAGCAGTGGACGTCTTTCGGCTGTAATGATGACCCGTTTGCTGTAACCAATAAAATTAATAAATATGAAAAATAAAAAAAGGTAGAAGGGGAGCGCTATCAGACGACAGTGGAATTCATCACTAAACTAAGACCACCTCTTGGTCTAAAGAGATGGTTTTCCAAGAAACGAGATTTGGTAAATTCAAATTGGGAGTATGAAGGAAAGAAAATCAAGCTTCGAAACGCAATTTAGCCGAAATAAAACGAGCAGAACCATTATAAAGAAGTGATTAAGAATGGAATTTCAGTACAATATTATAATTAAAAACCCTTCTAAGGGATCGTATTCGTAATTGATCTCTAATCGTTAGATATTAAAGGCTATATAAGCAAGCTTTTTTGGCCCAGTGCGGAACACTCAGTGGATTTCCAACATGATCATGTTTCCAACATCATGGTAATCGTTGCGTGTTTATTTTGTTTGGTACTAAATGTGGAAAGTTTTAGATACGAGAATGTCACGTACCAATCCGTGGAAAGTCAGCTGCTGGATTTTAAACAGGACAGGAGGTTATAATTTTTTTTCTCGTTTTCTCAAATTTTTAATACCTTCAGTAAGAGTTCGATAGAATAACATAACACACTTCATGCCTGTGTTCCCAGAAGGGTTAGGCAAAGGTGTACCTATAGTACACCCACATTTTGCTATAATGTTTAGGTTCTATGTAATAGGGGCGTGTCTATTGGCATAAACTGGGCACAAATCCAGACTCCACTCCACACAGCCTGCAGTCTTGTAGACTCAGGACTCCAGGCTGCTACTGAGATGTTCCAGATAGATATTAACACTTTGCCTGATCGAACCCAGGACCTGATGCTCAGTAGTAGCACTTGCGACAGAATAAAAAAAATACGTGCATGCAATTTAATAAACTTTAAAAACAACAATGAAATATGAGAATTAAATAATAATGTTAGGTATAGATAGATTTTGAAACGAGAAGTTATTTGAAATTATGTCTGATTTGTTGAATAATAAAATTCATAACATAAAATCACGCCTGTAATCCCCGAAGGATTAGGCAGAGTCGACCTATATAGAACACCCACATTTCGCCAGTTATGTTTAAATAACAAACATCTAATAGGGGGCGAGCCTATTTCCATCAACCGGGCACAAATCCAGACTCCGGGCTGCTACTGAGAAATTCCGGATAGAAAAACCCAATAACACTTTGCCCGACCTGGGAATCCAACCCCGGACCTCGTGCTTGGCAGTAGCGCTTGCAACCACTAGACCAACGAGACAGTCCAGTGCAGTATAATAAAATTCAGATAATATGAAAATTACTAAACAACATAAAACATGAAAACAAAAACAATATATTTATAAATAAATTAAAAAAAATCTTAATTAATAAAAGTTATTACACAATAAACGAATATCTAACGGATAAATTCAATAATAAACAGATTTAACTGTTTACCAGTTATGTAAAACAATAAAAATAAATGGGCTAAAATATAATTAACATTATTATTATTCATTTGAATATATCTAATACAATAATTTCAATACATTGTTTAAGTAAATGATTAAATAAGCAATAATAACATAAAACCTTATGCAAAAATAAATAAATTGATTGACCGACACATAAATTATATTTAGATAAATAAATCAGTAATAATAATATAAATTAAAATAATTAATACTATTGTAAAAAACCTGATAATATATTTATATTGATTAATACTATTGTAAAAAACCAGATAGATAGGAAATAATTTAATATTTAGTAACAAGGAATTAAAGTGTTGCTGACAGGGTCCATAATTGTTTCTAATAAGTATTATTTACCACCTTTATGTATACATTATGGATTGCGAATAAAGAAATTATTTGATTTGATTTAGTAAAGTCATTGCAATCGACCGAAGGCCTTTTGAAGTATTAAACACATTGTCTGTTTTATTTTCATTTATTATTTGCAGTTACCTGTTGGACTATGGACGAAAAATAATGGAGATCCAACAGAAGTACGGGACACACTTACAATAAACTCCGATCAATTTAACGATCAGTTACTTCTAGATACGATGCTGACTTTTAATGGTAAGAGAATACCTGAGAGAGTGGTACACGCCAAGGGAACTGGTGCGTTTGGTTACTTTGAAGTAACAAATGACGTCTCTAAATACACGTATGCTGATGTGTTCAACGCAATTGGCAAGAGAACGTCATAAGTTGTCAGGTACTCAACAGCATTACAGAATCCAGGAGGCTCTGACCTTGGCAGAGAATTAAAGGGAATGCCAATTAAGTTTTACACCAAAGAAGGTAATTTAGATCTTTTGTGTTTGCAAATGCCTGTCTATTTGTACAGAGACCCCGTCTTTTGAACCTAGTACATGCCTTGAAAAGAAATCCACAGACAAACCAGTTCGATTTCACCGGCCGTTGGGGTTTAGCAACCCAAAGACCGGTACTCAATCACAACTTCTTTTGGACATTAATTGCTGATTACGGAATTCCAAATGGGTACAGAAGGATGGATAGTTTCCCCATTCGTACTTATGAAATTTCAAATAAGAACGGGGAGAGAAATTATGTAAGGTTTAACTTTAGAACTGAGCAGGGTTTCTCAGCAATTACGTCTGCTCAAGCAGCTGTAATACAAGGTCCGGATCTGGATTACTTCATCCGAGATTTGTATGATGCTATTGACTAAGGAAACTTTCCTGTATGGAGATTAGAGATGGACATGATGACACCACATGACATACAAAATGTTGATTACTATCCTTTCGATGTTACCAGGCTGTGGAAGAATGTTACATTTTTCACAGTGCAAATTGGGCGTTTGGTATTATACAAGAATGCTGAAAATCAATTCAGATATATAGAACAAGCGTTTAATCGGGCATTTGGTGCCTGGTATTTTTGGTCCACCTGACTTTTTGTTCAGAGGCAGACGAATGTTCTACAGGGACACAAAATTATCGTTTGGGAAGAAATCACAACAAAATTCTCATTAATATGCCATTGTACGCAAAGACATACGTCCGCGGTGGGACGCCACCTACTAGGCTTAACATGAAGAATGCACTAAACTATTATTCAAATTCACTCAACGGCCCAATTTCTAATGTGGACGAGAAGCGACCGAGGGAGAAGTTACAAGTATTGGAAAACAAAGGTGGGGACTTAGAGCCCCTGTGGTATTTCTACAACTACATTCTTGAAGATGAAGCGCACAGACAGAGATTTATTCAGAATATAGTTTTGTCTCTTGTGCCAGTCACACCACCGGTGGTGCAGAGGGTGATAAAGTTGATGTACCTCATCGATCGTGATTTTGGTAGACGAGTGAGCGTTGGTTATGAAGTAGCGCTCACACAATCACAGGCAGAGTAAGCTAATTAGTACTCAATTAACTCCTTCACCGAATTTACCCATAAGAAACACGCTGACAGCTGAGGGGACCTCCAAACATTCCCGAGACGAAACGTGCACATAGCATATGTATTCATTAATAACCATTTTGATGTAACTATTAAAAAGTATTTAATTCTGTATTCAGACGCCTTAAAATTTGCAGAAACCATACAAATAGATTTTCTTTTGCAAATAAAAATTGTTTATGATAAGGTGACTTTCATGTATCTTTTATTTGACAGATAAAATAAACTCTCGTAATTTTTCACCTTTTTGAAATAAGGTTTCCTGTCTCTACTCGAGCACTCAGTATGCAAAATAATTGTTATTTACACGTTCTTATTTACCTTGATTTCATCTAACCCGTTATGGTGGTAACGTTCTTTTTATTTGGAAAGATTAGTATTATCTATAAATCCCAATTATAATAAATGCAATGGCGCGCAACGGATTATTTGTTCAGTGTGATTTGGCATTAATAGTGGTTCTTTGTACATAAGAAGGAAACAACAGATTAGTAAATCAGTGGATTACCTACAACAATGATAGTCACATCCTTCAAAGCTAATCACAAAAAATACTTTTTGGTGGATTTCGATTCGAATTATCCATTTGAATTCGAGCCGTCAATTCGTAAGTAGTAGAGAATAATTTTGTTTGGTAATCTATCAGATCAGCAAGATTAAAAGATTGTGGTTCCTAACACTTATAAGTAATTATGGAAATGAGAATCGGCAGGTTAGAATATAATTTATTATCTCCAGCTGGCCATAAGCTTCTTCCTTTTTAAGGAAAACAGGTAATAATGCTTTCTTAAGACAATCCTATCAGTTACTTTGGTTAGTGTTTAACATTATGATGGCATTGTAACCTTTACCATTTCATTAGTAATATCCGCAAGCTATACGATTCATGAGTTAACCTTCTGCAAGACTTTAATCTACTATTCTAAGGAATACCAGGGCCATTATCAGGCCAGGGGCCAGGGGCCATAGGCTATTACCATCTACAGATCAGTTTAAGCGCAGGGTAGACCAATTTGTCATTAATAGTTGTGCACAGGGTTCAAAATCCCTTGACTATTAGCAGGGCAGCTTTTGCCAAATATTGCTGCTGCTATTGCTGATTTCTTTCAAATACTCATAAAATAGAATACTCTTTATTATGTACACCATAAAAATTAAAGATATAAATGTATATGCGATATGAAGTAGGTGCATGGGATACAGTTTATCATGATAATTTTCACATTCTGCTAAGCATAAACGGTATAATTTCTTACATATTCTACTACATTGTGCCAACAGAACCTCAAGTGTAAGTTTGCAAGAGAGTAAACGTAACTAGCGCGTTTGTGTTAAGATTTTTATTCTCACCCTTATATTCTTAGCATTATGATCTATCGGTCAAATCTTAACGCAAACGAAATAGTTACGTTTACTCTCTTGCAAACTTACACTTGGGGTACTCTATTACTAAGAGCCATCATAAACTATCATAGAAATATGATTAGAGATGTATGGGTAATTTTTATATGAAGAACCTATGACGGTATAATATCTACATACGATTCAAATTGTCTATGATCATAGTTAAGGGATCCTATTCGACAGCAAGCTTCCAAATATGATCATATCCGTCTAACCTCAAAACTGGCGTCAAAATGCAAAATTTCTACTGGAATATATAAACAACCAAAGTTATATAATAGTGCTTAATATAATATAAACCTTTATCAAGAAAATGGTTTTTTTTTTCACAAATTTTTAACCGTTTTTATCTTCTTTTTTAATGCAAACCACGGCTAAAATCGTTATCCATCTTGATTAAGTATGACATTTTTATTAAGTAAAAATGAAGAACAACATCATTTAACTATGATCATAGAATGTGACAGCTATGAAATCATATTTATTTGTATGATTAACACATGATACCTAGTGTAATTGGGGCCTAAGCCATGCAATTACGAAAGGATTTGATTTTCATTTGTTAATGACAGTTCTGCCATATAGCCTCTTTTGTTTGCAAACAAAATTATTCATTGGCATAATAAAGTTAGGTAGCTTACCTAATTGAACTACTGTTGTCTAAACATGTCTAACCAAGAATTAACAAGATTGGAAATTAAGCCGTTTGATACAAAACATGTAGGAAAGTCGCTGTTTCTGTTAGAATTACTTAGTTCCTTGTTTTTTTTTATTACATTAACTTCCATACATATTATAAATTAAGAAGCTCGTGGCTAAGTGATAACAGCCGCACGGGTCGATCCATCAGGTTAATGGCTGCCGGGGATAGTCCGTGGATGGGTGACCATCTTTACATACCGAGACTCCTCCGTGCCTCGGAAAATACGTTAAGCCGTTGGTCCTGGCTGTCATTCGTGGATTTTTGACAGTCGTTACGGGTCGTCAGAAGCCCGAAAGTCTGACAACCAGTCTTTCCAAGGGATATCGTATTCCCCAGTTACTGGGTTGTGGAAGTCAGATAGGCAGTCGCTCTATGTAAAATACTGGTATTCAGCTGCATCAGGTTAGACTAGAAGCTGACCCCAACACAGTTGGGAAAAGGCTAGGCAGATTGATTAACATAATTATAAATAAAAGTCGCTTTTCGTGTCTGTCTGTGTGACCGCGTTGTTCTTCTAAACTACACAACGGATTTTGATGCGGTTTTCACCATAATTTAGAGAGAATTTATTCCAGACGGTAATACATGATTACATAATTATAATAAAGAAATCTAGATGTTTTGTCAAGTCATAAAAACCGGCGAAGTACGGACAGGTCGATAGTTAATTATAATAAATAGGTAAATATAATTCTGGAATCGCCAATCCATCGTGAATAAGCGGTGATCGATGTTCATTCCTTCTCTGTATTAGAAGAGGAATTTTTACTTTATTTGCCCTGCAGTGGACAGAATTAGAGACTGATATTATATTTTTTATGTAAAACGCAATATGGAGAAAGCGTCAGGGTAGCCCGCGAAATCCAAATTTTCTTAACTTTTTTGCAATTTGCCGGTCAGTATCAGCTTGTACTGCCAGGGTTACGAGTCTGTCCGAAAGGGATATTGTGGCCCTTGCACAGAGGCATCTGAAGGAACACGGGTGGGTTTTAGTCAGTAAAAGTCTGACACGCCCTCCTGCTCCACCCAGAGCGGGAGAAGTTATTTGATAATTTCCCACCCAAAAAAAAAGTATCAGTTTGTATGTTAATCTAAATATGATTCGCGGCAAAAATGAAAAAATAAAAAATAGTTTTGTATCATAGATGCTGGCGAGAAAAAAGCAAACACAAAAAAACCTAATAACGAATAAAAAGCGAATACACTTAAAACCACCGGTATTAAATGAATAAATGCTAATCATCCAGAAATAATATAACGTTTTATTCAATTAACACCCAAAAATGTTGCATTTCCTGGCATTATGCTGATGAACAGTAAATACTTTCCCGTTGCTATATTATACAAATCTGTTGCAACCTATCAACTGTTTATTTACTCTGTGCCTGTCAAGATGAGGTTGCTTATCGTCTGTGGTTGTATTGGCATGGCGGCGGAGTTTGTGACGGGATATCAATGTTATAATGAAACGGCTGATGCTGTGTCGCAGCAGTTGGCTGATTTTAGGCGACGACATCCGGTATGTGATCTTATGTTTTAGAATTCTTGTTTTAACATTTAAATCCAAGTTTACAATACTAAAATTTTCCCTGCTTTATTTCCGGTCCGGCCGGGGGGTTTGGACGTGATGTCAAATTTCCATCTATCCATATCTGAAACTTAAAATGTATTATGCCCCAAAATGCCTGAAATCTAACCTACTTAGGTATTGTCACATTAAAAATGTTGCTAGTTATAGTAGCAGTAACTACATAATATTCGTTTTTATTCTTTCAGAGACCAATAGGCGTGTGGACTAAGCCTACCGGCGATCCAATATACATCAGAGATACGATATCGATGAACACAGACATTTTCAACAACAAACACCATTTCCATCTAACTTCTCATCTAGACAGAGAACGAATACCCGAACGAGTGGTACATGCTAAAGGAGTCGGGGCTTTCGGATATTTTGTGGTGACCAACGATGTATCAAGATATATTAAAGCAGATTTATTTAATGGTATCGGAAAAAGGACACCGATAGTTGGACGATTCTCTACAGCTACACAGAACCTTGGAGGCACTGACCTCGGCAGAGAAATGAAAGGAGTTGCTGTAAAGTTTTATACTAGACAAGGAAACTTCGACCTAATATGCTTACATATACCAATTCTATATAAAGACCTAATCGAATTCCTTGCTTTCGTAAGAGCTGTTAGAAGAAATCCCCGTACTGGGATATTTGATAACACAATGAGATGGGATTTTCTTACTTTGAGACCTGAGTTTCTACATATAGTTCTTTGGTTGCAATCAGATCTTGGAATACCCGATGGATATAGAAAGATGAACAATTTCCCTATTCATACATATGAAATATACAACAAACATGGTGATAAGTTTTACGTCAAATTCAACTTAAGAACTGAGATTGGTTTGTTTAATCTGACAAGTGCTCAAGCACAAGCAATAGGTGCTGAAGATCCTGATTATTACAACAGAGATCTTTACAATGCAATCAATGCAGGAAATTACCCATCCTGGAGATTAGAAATGGATATTTTAACAAAAGATGACTTACTTAAAATTGATTATGATCCATTTGACATTACAAGACAATGGAGGAGAGGAACCTACCGAACTGTAACAGCTGGGCGCTTAGTTTTCAATCACCACGTTGACAATATATTTAGAGATGTTGAACAAATTGCATTTAATCCAGATAACCTAGTTCCAGGAATAGTAGGCCCAGCTGATTCGGTATTCAAAGCTCGAAAGGTTTTCTATCCTGATACTCAACACTATCGTTTAGGAGTAAATCATGCAAATTCAAGAATAAATGCTCCAATATATGATAGGAACTATGATCGTGATGGGAAGCCACCTGTGAGGGATAACATGAAGGATGCACCAAACTATTACCCGAACTCTTTCAACGGTCCCATACCTTACGTGGACGAGGCGCGACCAACAGAACGATTGTTTGTTATGGAGAGAACAGCTGTAGACTTACAACCAATGTTTGAGTTTTACAATGAAGTAGTGGAGAACGATGCACATCGCCAGAGAATAGCCAATAACTTTGCTGCTTCATTAGAAGGCATACCAAGTGACATTGAAAAGAAAGCCCTAAAGTTGCTTACTTTAGTAGATATAGATTTAGGAAGACGCGTAGAGCAAGCGTTGACGATAGCAAAGGCTACAGCAATGACACCTCTTAAGGAGAGATATGACCGAAGAGCGCAATGTCTAAGTATGCCGTAGTACTAGCAATAGGAAATTGTGACCGCGAGCATCACCTTTTCCAAGCTTACAAGCTTATTTACCTCAGTTTGAGATTTTATTAGTTATATTCTTAATGTGTATTGTACAACCCACATAGCAGACACTTTTGAAAAAAAAAATCGGCATTAACTGATATTTTTTTTTCATGTTGAATGTAATACTTCAAATATTATTCGCTTCAAAGCTTGTTTTATTTCCGGGGATAAATCGAATCAAATGCTAATCTAACTATCACTATCAAGTACAACCAGCAGCAATTATCTGGATTCTGGTCTTACTAAAACTTATGCACACTGAGCCTCGAGGGTGGGCGTAGGTAATTTAGCTGTGTTTGTGTCCTTACTAACAATACTAATATAGACTATAAGTAATTTCTGTTACTAACCCATCACTAAACCACCTATGGACTGTTCATGTCTGAAATAAAGATTTTTATTTTTTTATTTTATTTTATTACTCATAGAAGAGAAAAATAAAATGCTAATTAAAAAAACCGGCCAAATGCAAGGCGGATTCGCGCACGAAGGGTTCCGTACCATTATTATCTATCTAAACGGCAAAAAAAAAACATGTTTGTTGTATGGGAGCCCCCTTAAATATTTATTTTATTCTGTTTTTTAGTATTTGTTGTTAGAGCGGCAACAGAAATACATCATCTGTGAAAACTTCAACCGTCTAACTATCACGATTCAGATACAGCCTGATGACTGACGGACAGACAGACAGACAGACGGACGGACAGCGGAGCCATTTTTAGGGTTCCGTACCTTTTGGTACGGAACCCTAAATGGCTCCGCTGTCTGTGGGTAAAACGGGAACTCTATTACTAATAATAGGGTTCCCGTTTTACCCTTTGGGTACGGGACCCTAAAAATGCCAGAATACATCGCATTTAATTTTAATTAAAGAACCACACAATTTTTCAAATGAATTGATGCAAGTAATGATTAGTCTAATTAATAAAAATCTTAAATTCAATCATTAATTCATTCACTGAGACAACGCACAGCCTAAGTGTGTCTGTCCACCGCAGCCGTCACCGGAACGTTACCGAGAGAAGTAGCGATACATACATTACATACATGGTCGCGTGTCCTTCGCACGTCCGTCACCCGAGCGCCGCCATCCTGGCCGCGGCCGCTGAAGTTTCAAGTAGTTCGGCGCGACCGCTAGAACTCAGTTGATTGTGTGTTGTAGATTTTGACGGGCCTATGTACCTTCAATACAAAACACGTTTGATCTTGTCCACACACTGCCGTCGCACCGGCGGCGGCGCAGCGGGCGCCGTTTACCCAGCTTTTGTTTTGTCTATCATAACATACTAAACCGCCGAGTTCTGTCCCGGTGGCCAAACGAACACCGTCACCGGGACGTCACGTTCGGTTCTAATAATTGTGTTTCTCGGTGACGTCTCGGTGATGGCTATGCTAATGATATAGTGCTGCTGAGCGCGTAATTATCAGGACTCAAAGAGTTAATAAGCATTTGCGAAACATACACATGGCCTAAAATATAACGTCAAAAAGAGCGAACTTGTGGTGTTCAATGCGGGTTCTAAGTGTCCGGCGGAGGTTCCACCAGGAAGGCTGGTTGGGGTGCCTTTGGAGCGGGTACATGTATCTGGTCATATTATGACGTCCGACCTGAAGAACGATGCTGATTTTGAGCGAGACAGGAGGGCGCTGTCGGCGAGGGCGAATATGATTGCCCGCAGGTTCGCTCGTAACTCCAAGGATGAGAAGCTCACATTGTTTCGAGCGTACCGCACATCTTTTTATACGAGTAGTCTGTGGGTGTCATATTTGCAGAAATCCTATAGCGCTCTCCGCGTTCAATATATAACGCGCTAAGGGCGCTGCTGCGGCTGACTCGCTTCTGCAGCGCATCTGGAATCTTCGCAACCGTCCGCATTTACTGTTTTTATGCCAGCATAGCGACCTCGATAGCGAGTTGAGTGCGGGGTAGCTGCAACAGTCTTCTTACCGTTGTGGCCAACAGGCTGGACGGACCTTTCATGCAGCACTGGCAGGTCTTACATGCAGCCGTATATCGGGCTTGGTGCAGGTAAAAATTCAAAATAATTGTTATCTTTGTCGTTGTGTAGAGTTAATACCCAAGGACATTGTACCCCACGCCCTGTAGGTACTGTATGTTTTTAATTTTATTTACTGTGTTCTGTTTTATATGTATGGTCTACTATGATGCTTTGTTGGTCGAAATAAGTGTTTATAATTAATAATATTTAAAATTGATTGGAAAACATCATCTTCCAAAAATACTTAAAATTTCTATCGAGGTATGAGGAACAGGATATAAAGTTCACTCATCTTCCATTGAAATAGAAGAATCCTCCGACTAGACGGGTGTTGTGTCTGGTGGACTACTGCCCGACGATTGATGGTGCGTTGTGTACTCGTAAATGCTAGTCGGGCGGTAAACTCTGCTTGCGCGATGCAGGATTTTGCGTGACGTCAGTATGATGCGTAGTTCGCATGTGGCGGATATAGATGCCGCCACAGGTGCATTAATTATTGACAATGTTATTATAATAATAGACATAGGTTTGAAAATACAAATTCCAAATTTAAAATATTTTATTTCACATAAACCGGCAGTTATGATTCAGAAACGGTTTATAAGATTGATAGCTTTTACTCAAAATTCATGATAAAGGTAATTTGGGTTTTGGCTTTTAGGATTCAAGTAGGTAAATTGGCAAAAATATATTTTTTTAGAGGCACCAGTGACAGAAAAGTAGAAAGAGAATTACTTGTCTTGACATGATTGTGATTAGGAGGGATGAAATACATTTGACTAAGAGAATAATGCTGTTGGAGAACGAAAACAAAAAGATATATGGATTGAAGATGATTATGATGATATCAAAATGAAAGAAAAAATCATTTATCTTACATGGGACCAGGGAGATGATGAAGTCGAAAAAGTGCATATTTTATGTATAGATCTAGACCAGTCCAATTGTCAGACTTTCATACTTCTACCGACCTAACCCATTACGAATAGACGGGAACTTGATAAATAATAAAATGGACACTGCTGAATGATTAATGTCGCAGGTCTCGTAGCTGTTATTCTCAACGGCCTCATTGTAAATCATTGATTGAGTATCCTATATCTTTGAAAATCATAAACAAAAGTCGCTTTTCATGTCCGTCTGTGTAGCCGCACGCGCCGCGTTGTTTTTCATGCGGTTTTCACTATTATTTAGAGAATGTACTCCAGAAGGTTTATGTGTAGGTATAGCATATTTATCATCAGCATAATCAGCCTATGTTCCCACTGCTGGGACACAGGCCTCCTCTCTTCAAGAGGGAGTGGACCGTAATCCACCACGCGGGCCCAGTGCGGGTTGGTGTATGTCACATGTCTTAGAATTTTAGGTTCTATGACATGTTTTCCTTCACCGTTTCGAAACCAGTGGTGAAGAAATTATTTACACAAAGTAAAGCGCCTGCCTGGGTTTGAACCCATGACTAACAAACCCGTAAGTCGGTGTCGTTACCACTGGGCCACCACTGCTCTCGAGTGTATATGACATTAATATTAAACTAAAATATAATAATAAAAGCTCGGTGTTTCGTCAAGACGTCAAAACCGTCCGAAGCAGGGTCGGGTCACTAGATCAACATAATACAAACATAAACACAAAGTGGGAAGCAACACATTACTAGATAATAATACCCGCTATTTCATTGGCATTATGATTGGAACATCTAAGTCTACATCAGTTTCTATTTCGGTAAAATAAATTTAATACATAGTTCGATATGCTAATTACAGGCATTTTTCAAGATATGTAATTAGATGTAATCAACAATAGTGAACACCATTGAAAGTATCGCAGAATCTAAGACTTTAATACTTTCCATAGTTTAAACAATGTTTGAAATATATACCAGTGTCAGTCATCATACACGGATTTTGACTGACTCAAAAATGGCGCTAATAAAAATATTTGACGAGTATGATATTCTCAAACATACAATCATATCGATTTTAATTATAAGCGTATTTTTTCCGCTCAAATAATTATCCTTAAATTATAGTCAGTAATAGGCCCTAGCTTCCCTGCGGTTACTTTATATAATACGGTGCTACTATTAAGTAATTTTGCACTTGGCTAGTAGGAATAGGATGAGGCAACTCGCAGTCTATATTTGTGTCTGTGTGGCTGTGGAATATGTGACCAGTTATCAATACTATAATGAGACGGTGGGAGATGCTGTGTCACAACAGCTGCCCGACTTTCGGAGACGACATCCAGTAAGTACTTTATATATAATAAACCCCATAAATGGACTATAAGCAAAACTTATAATTGATGGTACCAAATTATTATATTTCAGAGACCAATCGGAGTATGGACGAAGACAACAGGAGACCCAATTGATATAAGAGATACAATAACCTTGAACACTGACATATTCAACAATAAACATCATTTCCACGTCAGTTCTCACCTCAACAGAGAAAGGATACCAGAGCGAATTGTACATGCTAAAGGCTATGGTGCCTTTGGGTACTTCGAAGTGACAAACGATATTTCCAAGTACACTACAGCCGATGTATTTAATGGAATCGGAAAGAAAACGCCGGTTGTTGGACGATTTTCTACAGTAATACAGAGTCTTGGTGGAACTGATTTATCCCGAGAAACTAAAGGTTTATCTATGAAATTCTATACCAGACAAGGAAATTTGGATTTGTTATGTTTGCACCTTCCCATATTTTTATACAGAGATCCATTAAACTTCCTCAGTTTTGTGCATGCACTCAAAAGAAACCCCCGTACCGACGCTTTAGATAATACTGTGATATGGGATTTCATCAATTTACAACCAGAATTTTTAAACACAATATTTTGGCTACTCTCCGATTTTGGATTACCGGATGGATACAGGAAAATGGACAATTTCCCGATCCACGTGTACGAATTATACAATAAAGAGGGTGAACAGTTTTACGTCAAATTCAACTTCAGAACTGAATTAGGGTTATTTAATCTGACAAATGCGCAAGCGGCGGCAATCGGTATCGAAGATCCTGATTATTACAACAGAGACTTGTACAATGCTATCGCTGCAGGAAATTATCCATCCTGGAGACTAGACATGGATATCCTAACAAAAGACGAGTTGGATAAGTTAGATTATGATCCATTTGACTTAACAAGGCTCTGGAAAAGAGGAACTTATCATACTGTGACAGTGGGACGCCTAGTTTTTAATAAGCTAGTTGATAATAATTTTAAAGATATTGAGCAATCTGCATTCTGTCCTGATAATCTAGTTCCTGGTATAATGGGGCCAGCTGACGTAGTTTTTAAAGCTAGAAAAGTTTTCTATCCAGATACGCAAAACTATCGACTGGGAGTAAATCATGACAATATTAGAGTGAATGCTCCTTTATATGATAAGAATTACAATCGAGATGGTATGCCGCCTGTACTTGATAACATGAAAGATGCTCCAAATTATTACCCAAACTCCTTCAATGGACCGATGCCCTACGTAGATGAGAATCGGCCGACAGATAGATTATTAATTTTGCATAGAAATGCTATTGATTTGCAACCTATGGCAGAGTTTTACAATGAAATAGTGGATTCTGATGAGCATAGACAGAGGATTATTAATAATATTGCAGGGCAGCTGGTAAATGTGCCTCCGGATGTAGAAAGGAAAGCCCTTCGCTTGCTGACTCTGGTAGATATCGACTTAGGCCGTCAAGTAAGACCAGCGTTAAAAGCATTGAGGGCTGTAGTACCACGGGAGAGACGGGAACAAATCACACAATGCATAGCCACCGTAAATGAGAACAGCATAGTATATAATACAACAAAGAATAGGTATACAAATATATAGTACCTCTACCAAATGTAACACGGGATAATGAACATTTTGTGTCTATAATAATCTACTGTATTTAGCCATGTATTGCTGTGTTTTTCTGATACTTTTGTACTGTTTCAATATAAAACATTGATTGGTAATAGTATGTTTTATTCCTGACTAGCGACCCGCCCCTGCTTCACATGGTTTTTACGTCTTGACAAATAATTATGTAAAAAAAAAAAATATGTAAGTTTCACTTCCAGAATAAATTATATAAAGGATAATCAATACACAAACACAAAAACAAACAACGCATAAAACGCACAATGTTAAACTTACAAGAAAGGAGTCCCAACGTTTTGTCAAGTCGTAAAAACCGTGCGAAGCATCGAACCGTCACTAGTTATACAATAAAATTAGTCAGATAAATGCTATTAGACGAGAGAGGTTAAATCCGTAATCATTTGCGTAAAAGACGTCAGTTATATAAAAGCAACTAAATACATAAAAAATGGGATACTTAATTTTTTTTTTTTTGTAGTTGGGAAATTATAAAATAACTTCTCCCGCTCTGGGCGGAGCGGGAGGGAGTGTCAGACTTTTACTGACTGAAACCCACCCGTGTTACTTCAGATGCCTGTGTGCCAGGGCCACGATATCCCTTTCGGACAGGCTCGTGACCCAAGGTTGCCACCAATAAGTACACTTATCACCACTATTACTGCGGATTCTGAACTTATCACAATAAAGGCATTACCCTACTACAAAAAAAAAAACGGACCAAAGTCACACTCACTACTTTTATGACCTCGTATCAAACAACTTTTATAAACAATCGAAAAGTTGGTCTATGCATGAAATAGACTACAAATAAAAAAAGTATTGGCCCAGAAAACAAAGGAGGTTCTATTCAACATTTAAAATAACGACACATTTTTCCTGTCGGCAAACAACAGTACCTACGGTAAACAATTGCGGTTTATGCTTAGGAAAGTTGGAAAATGTACTTACACGTGTACACTCGCACAACACGTGTTCAACTTGTCGAGCGTTACTCTAAGTTAATCTATCTCTATAAATGAATGAATTAATGTTTACTAACTATATTTCTCAGGTACCAAAAAATATTTATACTTAATTAAGTTATAATTTTTCTTTAATAGAGTACTTAATTACATTATGTATGGAAAATGATATAAGCCAAATGGCCGCCATAGCTCATAGCTTGATTTATTTAAATTTATAGTTCGAGCGTTCTTATTGGAAAACCCTTTAGTTGACACAAAAGTAATAGTATTACGAACAGCTTAAGTGGTTTTGTACAAGCATAGATTTGTTAATATGTATTACTGTTTTAGTAGCATTCTTAATGCTATGGGAATTGTTCAAAGACATTAGTTAATGTATTGTAACTGTACTGTATTTATTGACAGCTAGGTACTGGATATTCAAGCAAAGATTGGTTAGATACAAAGGTACCTAGTGTACTAAAGAAGACTTTTTTTTTAATTAACTAGTATTTTACATATTTGATGGGTAGTGGTTTTCACTCAAAAAAAAAATACTTCGCCTGCGGATCTCTTCATTTCTGATTCGATCACGTAGGGGAACCCCCCTATTGCCCTCTCCATTTTATAAAGGTGTTGTTTATATTGTATTATATTTACGAATAGTAGAACCTAGAAACAGACTAAAAGTACCGTACGAATGTGTTACAGTAAGTGATTTATTGAAGTGTTAGCAGTACCGTATACATAGTATCCTGAAATTATTACCATTAAGAACATACGCACGTTTTTGTTTTTGTTATTCCACGAATTACTTTACATGTAATTATGTCAGTATTTTAATTAACGGATTTGTTTATTCAGGCAAAACCAATTATTTCAATATAATTATTATTTGTGTAGAAATCGGCTAGATGTAATAGTCTCCATTACTTGCTTACCAAGAACTATCCCCCTTATATAATAACGTCGATTAAATGTCAGTGTGACCATATATTTTTTGGCGTTTAAGGTTGTTTTAACTTTAAGCAATGTATATGTCACAGGCAGATTGTATGATTCGTCATTATACATACGGTGCCGTTCGTTTAAAAACGCTCGCAGTTATGAAATATGCCGAAGGCAAATTGGCAACTCGTTCAATTGCTATTATTTCGACGTTCGGAGGGCACCCCGACCATATTGGTTAGGTTAGAACTGTGACTATACGCACACGAGCCGAGCGAACGACCTACGAAATACAGATATTTCATGACTGCGAGCGGAATCATACCTTCATTTTATATCAAGCGTGTTTTACATATCTTGCCATTTTGTATATCTTGCCTCTATCAAACATCGCGATCTCTCAACGTCGCGATCAAGTTCTCTTCAGGACAATCAGAATTGGCAAGTTACGTATGAATTGACCCTAGTCTAACAATCTGACTTCACGTTTTGGTTGTCATTTTTGAGGCAGTCATTTGAATCAGATTTTTTTTATTATCATTTGAAAATGAGAATCAGTCTCAGATTAGCTCAAAATCTGTGTGCAACTCACCGCGATCGTGTTTTGTTTTCAGAACAACCTTTACATCCATTAACAAAAACAAAACAAAATCAACAACTACCAATAAAACTGTCGGTAGCCAAATAATACTTTGTGCGGGTCGCTCAAGTAACTTGCGTTTTCCTATACTTAAGTTCAAATTACTTCGCAAGTATATAAAGTTGATGAACCTATGCAACGTTTTCACTTCGTAAGGATGAGGCAACTTATCGTTTGTGTTTGTGTGTGCGCCATTATAGAACATGTGACTGCCTGTCGATACGAAAATGAGACAGTAGATGCTTTCTCGCAACAGTTAGCCGAGTTCAGACAACTACAACCGGTATGTAAATTTTTTATTTTCTTCAATTTTTTATGGGATTTCCTGCCTAACTTCAACCAGAAATACTTCATTATACGCTGCTCATGAGTAATAATCTATGCTTTGGATTTGGAGTACCTAATATTGTTATCAAATGGAATTCAATTATACTTTTGTTTGTTTTTGCTTTACTGTCTTCTGTTTTTTTAAGTACCAATAATGTAAACAAAATGACCACACCCAGGGTAATGATCAAAGGTAAAGGTACCTTGTAGTAATTATATTAGTGTTATATTATTATGTATGATGAATCCAAGTATTTAATTGATATACTTAATATTATTTCAAAATATGCATAATATTTTACCGTTTTGGTTTTGTATTTCAGAGACCAATAGGAGTTTGGACCAAGCTGACAGGAGACCCAATAGATGTAAGAGACACAATAACACTAAATACGGATATATTCAACAACAAACATCATTTCTTAGTCGGATCTCATCTTGACAGAGAAAGAATACCCGAGCGTGTAGTACATGCCAAAGGATATGGAGCATTCGGATACTTCGAAGTCACTCATGACGTCTCCCAGTACATTAAATCAGATGTCTTTAATGGAATCGGCAAGAGAACACCAGTAGTAACTCGGTTTTCAACAGCAAGACAAAATGTTGGCGGGAATGACGTAACTAGAGAAACAAAGGCTATAGCCATTAAATATTATACAAAAGAAGGTAATCTAGACATGATATGCTTCCACATACCTGTCTTTTTGTATAAAGATCCAATTGAATTCAATGTTTTCATCCGCGCGTTCAGAAGAAATCCTCGTACTGGAATTGTTGATAACACAGCGAGATGGGATTTTATCACAATGAAACCTGACTTTTTGCACGCGCTTTTATGGTTACAATCTGATCTTGGCATACCTGATGGCTATAGAAAGTCGAATTATTTCCCATTGCACACCTATGAAGTATACAACAAACAGGGTGAACGATTCTATGTGAAATTTAATTATAGGTCCGAGATAGGTATGGTTAATCTTACAAATGCGCAAGCGGCAGCAATAGGTATTGAAGATCCAGACTATTACAACAGAGATTTATATAACGCGATTGCTGCGAATAACTATCCAGCTTGGAGACTAGAAATGGATATTTTAGCAAAGGATAAATTATCAAGAATTGATTACGATCCTTTTGATATGACAAGATTATGGAAACGAGGAACTTATAGTACCGTGCCTATAGGACGGTTAGTTCTCAATGGTCGTGTAGACAATAATTTCAAAGATGTTGAGCAAGGCGCATACAATCCAGACAACTTAGTTCCCGGTATAACAGGACCGCCTGATCTTGTTTTCAAAGCAAGAAAGATTTTCTATCCAGATGCGCAAAACTACCGTGTGGGAGCAAACCATGCAAATTCAAGATTAAATGCTCCTTTCTATGATAGGAATTACAATCGTGATGGGAAACCGCCTGTGCGGGATATCATGAAGGATGCACCGAACTATTACCCTAACTCTTTCAACGGACCCATGCCTTACGTGGATGAAGCACGACCAACAGAGAGATTGCTCCCATTACAAAGAAACGCTGTTGATTTGCAACCAGTTGCGGAGTTTTATAATGAAATCATAGAGAGTGATGCACACAGGCAGAGGATTGTGGATAACGTTGCAGAATCGTTAGTAGACGTATCGCCAGATATACTGAAGAAATCTCTCCGTTTGCTGACTCTGGTAGATATTGATTTCGGTAACCGTGTAAGGGCATCATTGAAAGCATTACAGAGGGTATCCACAGAGGAGAGACGAAGTCAACTAGCTCAATGTTTTGCTAGTGTCGGCTAAAACAGATATAATTTATACCAAAATAGGAGTACGATACGGATACTAATTATACTAAACTGAAACGGAAACTATTATTTTCGTTTTAAATTGACTACCTAAGTAGGAATTATGATGAAAACTTATTTCCTTTCGAAATTGAAATATAATTTACGCAGGAACTTAAAATTGCCTCATGTTATTATGTAGATTAATGTACATACAAACTCAAAATATCTTCAATAAGAAATCAGTTATTTGGTTTAAGAGTAAGTATTTATGCTATGATATTATAAAGAGATAGAGCTAATTTTGTGAGTTTCTGTATATGTAGAGGGTAATCTCCGGAATCACAGGTCTAATTTGAAAAATTCTTCCACTATTTGAAAGGTACATTATTCCTGATGTACATAGGCTCTATGCCACTTATTTATGTATATACAAAAATAAATACTTAATAATACTATTTTGAATTCATGCAATACTGCAAGTCTAGTAGGTAAAAAAAAAGAAAAAAATCTACTGTTCAGAACTTGTGCACGTGTTGTAAACAGAATACCGTCTTCACATGTAAATTGCACCCGTGCAAAGCCGAGGCGGTACGCATAAAGTACAAGTAGGTATACCAAGACAGCATTAACGGCCTACTGATATTTAGAGTAACTGGCTGACAACAATGTCTTTCATTCCCAGATTTGATCAACAATACACAAAAAACATATACATAACATAAAACACTAATGACATATTAGGCACACGGTACACAAATAGTACGAGTACATAACATACATCACCATACATGCAAGCACTTTACTTAATTACATGATCATTCATGTTTGTAATTGAAGCCTACGTAATCCATTTGTAAACGAATTTCTACTATTAATTTATGAATTGATAGTGAAGTTCTTAATATGGACATTTCTTAATTGAAATTCAAAAATAGATCTTCATGATTCATGATTGCTTTCATTATCAAGTTTGTTTTACTTGAAAATCAATTATAAATGGAGTTATTCAGGAAGGTCCAGAGTTCACAATTATGTGACAAACCTATTTGCATAAATATTAATATTCACTTATTTCCTTCATCCCGAATAATAATAAAAATGATTATTTATTAGAACATAGAGTAGATACGGTGCAGAATACTTTTCCACCATTATAGCCGCGCCGTCGTCGCTACCGTCGTTGATTATGGTAATTCTGTGCTAACTTTAACTGTGGAGGTCTGTTTATTCACTCCCAATGTTTTAATTATGAAGCCGAGTTGAGAGTGAACTGGATGTTGATATGGACAGAGACACAGGGTAGGGTGATGCAAAAGCCCTAAGAGTGGAGGGTGTAAGTAATAAAAAGAGTCGGTAGAACAAGCACAAACTCAAAAATCAAAGCATTTATTACAATTAAACCATTTACAGGCACTTTTCAACTGTCAAGGAGTCGGTTAGTTAGAAATATGAAGCTAGTTGCCCAACCTGCCAAAACGTAGTAGGTAATATATACCTACTACGTATATACATATATGTATATACCTACTCGGAGATGAACGGGCAAGAAAGTCCATAAACGCACTATTTTAAATTATAATGTTACAAAAATGTTGTTACATTTTTAATGTTGAATGTACAACTAAATGTGAGCACGATATAAAAAAAAACACCCCCATAGTACAGCAAATAGAAACAAATAAAAAACAAACAATTCGAAAATAAAATAATAAAAATAAGCCGTCGCAGCTAAGACATGACCAGTCCCAACGCACAGCGCCCGTTCACGAACATGACGCATGGATCAACACCATTCAGCTCAAGAATTTTGAAGGGAGTAAAAATAAACCTATAATAAATATAATAACTAATTCAAAGCCGGCTTTGAATTTGTTGTACGAAATTATCACAAATTATAATTATTGTAATCCCGTATTCACTTCTCTGAACGGCTGTGATCGAAAATCGTGAAGCCAGTCTTTTCAGACTAAGTACCTATAGTATTTAGGCTGACAATCTAGGATTTTGTTATGTTTCTTCATCAATCATCAGAGCCTCTTTGTCAGAGGTCAGACGAGAAGCAAACCATAAGCAGCTAAGGTTGACAGGTAAGGGAGTATGTGTTCCATAGTTTAATTTATTATTTGCTTTGCGTTACTACTTCTTAGTGCTGCTTGACCCATATTATCAGAAATGTAATAAGTTATCCTTCTGTACGTATTTACTCTGTGTTTGTGTTTGTAAAACAAAATTGTCGGCCACTGGATGAGCTGACCTATTTTCTAGAAGCCCTAAATCTGGAAGGGCTGCCAAAATAAAGCAGTTTATGAACAAGTAAAGTAATAAAACAGATCTATTGCGTCTTTTAGCAAGTTCAGATGTTTGTAACGACCATTATTTTGGGTACTTAGTCGTTTTAGGAGAATACGGTTTTTATTCTTTGTAATTGTTATCTAAATGGCACTTAGTTATACTTTGATGAACTTCCAGTAGTAGAAGTTTAAAAACTTCTATGTTAAATATATTTGCGGCTATCAAGATTTAAGAACTGATGGAGTGAGAAATTACGATAAAAAGACGGAAATAGGTCTCAATGGTGATGTACATATACTCGACTAGGCAAAAGCCCACTCGCGGCTGTAATACCTTAGAATCTAAGGCTAAGCCATCATCATCATAGACTTAGCCGTAGATGCTATCAATTATCATGATTTATGAACTCCGAAAACAACTCATTCCATTTTTCTTCCATTACCCTTTTGCCAATCCATCCTTAGACTGTTCAAAAATTCCAAACTCTTTATTCTTTTTCAATATTCCAAGATTTAATACCAAAGTTGCGAAATTATATCGAAAATCGTAGAAGATATTTTACCCGAAATAAGTTAATCCTTGCAATAAAAATGTCTTGTTTTAGCTAGCTAAGGGTGGAAACGTAAAGTAGAAGAATTTATCGTTCGTTTGATGTGACTTCTTTATGGTACTACTTACCTATTTTATTTGAATTGGAGTATTTGAATTAATGGGATTTCCTTTTGTTACCTTTGCTTCTTTTGGACACAGTTTAACTTCAGTTTTTTTAAGAGATAAAAACAGTCTTACCAAGGGATATCGTGTTACCCAGTAACTGGGTTGTGGAGGTCAGATAGGAAGTCGCTCCATGTAAAATACTGGTATTCAGCTGCATCCGGTTAGACTGGAAGCCGACCCCAACATAGTTGGGAAAAGGCTAGGCAGATGATGATGATATATATACTTTATTGTACACCAGAAAAATAAATGAAACACTACAAAATATACAATGGGCGGCCTTACTGCTTTCTGCAATCTCTTCCGGGCAACCTTGGCATGGACAGTGATTTGCTTGGACATAAAGTGAGGTGGAGCAATACATACATACTAAATGAAACGAAAATAAATGAATATTATAGATAAGAAGATCACATCGACAAGTAGCGTTGCTTTACGAGTCTTCTAAACACGAGTAACGACAGCGCGCGTTTTATTTGAACTGGCAATGTATTCAACAAACGAGTGGCCTGGACAGTAAAGGATTTGTCGAGGAAAGTTGCAGAATGCATAGACATTTTCAAGTTGTAAGAAGACCTTAAAACAATTTCGTCTGGGAGTCGCAAAGAAACTGGAAACGTTTCTTGAGATAGACATCGAAAACATGGTCATATTTACGTAAACCAAATATACAAACATTTTGAAGTTGCTCAAGTTTATCGAGTTGGTTTTTGGTATTAGCTGGCATTAGCTTACTCAAGGATGGATAGAAGAAGCGATTGTGTAAGTGCATTCTTGGTGGCAGTCGGTAGAAAATGACGTAATTACTTTGAAGTCAACCAGACTTGTTCTCAGGCATCTTTGAAGATGCAACGGATACAAATAGCTTGCGGCTAACGTCCTTTAGCTGGGCAGTGCAAGAGAAGTTATTGGAGCTAGTTCATTAGTTAGTTATTGTTGTAGTTGTTAATTCGTCTAAATGTTTTTCAATCTGACTGTACGTTTTTATCGTTTCGTATAGAGTTGGGAATTTCTGAATCGTGTAGAGCCGGGCTCGGTGAGAGTAGGGACGAAACCGTTATTTATAGCTTTTAGGAGTACCCTTTTTTCCTTTAAACATTTAAGTAAGTAGGTAACTAGTGCACTTATGTTATCATTCGTGTGGCAAGTTCTAATCCTAAGCATGTTTCCTAAGACTCAATATACGATATATAAAAATAAAATCGATAACAGATAGGTAGATTTAACTAAATAAGATCGTCAATCTAACACTAGTACGATGCTTTTTTTTAAATACTTATTTAAACTAGCCAAAGCCGCTACAATACCGTTCCCAATCAAACCTAAATACCAAGCTAGGATAAAAAGGACACGGAAAGGGCTCCGTAACAGTTGGCTATATACGTGTTGCGTCTCATCGGATTATGTAAATAGGAGTCTATAAGCGGAGGGTCGTTCCGTGCCCGTTGTTTCGGAAAACCCCCTCCCCCACGTCCCACTTCAGCCTCCCCCTCTCATTCCCCCGTCGTACCTCCCGACCTGTCCACTGTACTGGAAGTTAGCTCGACCGTCTATTCCACTGGTGTACCGTGTATACTTAGAAATTGACTAGTCTGTGTTGACTGAGAGAACGGTTTAGTTTTCAGCATGAATGGAAAATTGATTGAGTGTTAATTATGTTTCTATATTATATAGGAAAAGCACGTTACAGTGTAGCAGAAAACTTTATCATTACTTTTATGAATGTAATTTTACTTTTATGAATCCAGGGTGTCAGCTACCTCCATCCCCTCCATCTTGTCCAACACCTCCCCCCCCAGACTTGAGGTAGCCCGCAGAGGCGGGCCGGCACTAGCCGGGGATCACGGAAGTAATAACAGATCCCAAGATCCCCGGTGCAAGTGTGGGAAGGGAACACTGGGGTGGTTTTTAGTCAGTAAGAGTCTGACAGACCCCTCCGCCCGCCCCAGGACGGAGAAGCTCCTCTTAGTGTAAGCTTACATCGTGGGTCGAAGATGTTTCTAAATAATAGCCGCACGCGTCGATCGAAGGTTAAGGATCGCTTGCCATGGTAGGTTTGTGGATGGTTGACCATCCATTACATATAGAGACCCTTCCGTGCCTCGGAAAGCACGCTAAGTCGTTGGTCTCAGCTGTCATTCGTAGATCTTTGACAGTCGTCATGGGTACTCAGAATCCTATAAGTGTGAGCACCAGTCTTACCAAAGGGTATCGTGTTACCCAGTAACTGGGTTATGGAGGTCAGATAGGCAGTCACTCCATGTAAAATACTGGTATTCAGCTGCATCTTCAGATGCGAAAAGGCTAGGCAGATTGATTGGGTCGAAGATGCTTGTTGACTTCATTAATCAACATATTGCCAGAAAATGGAACAGTACGGATTTTTTAATTACAATTCTTGCTTATTTGAAATGAAGAAGCTGCTGTAGATTAAATCCTTTAAGATACCCAGAATAGATACTAACAAACATACGAAAGAGTATACATACAAAACTTCATGAGAATATTTAAATTATGCAGACCTTGTAGTGTAAATCTATGTAATAATAATAATATCACACATCCATTTTTACACAGGAAATATTTTAGGAAAAACCTCTGTAAGCGACTTGCTCGCAGTAACCCAGTGAACTAGTAAAAGGTATTAGTGGCTGACTGAAAAACCCTTCACACAAAACTAAAAGAGCCCGCGGTCCCACTCGATTGGAAAGTTTTTAATATTCCGGGACGGAAAATAGTTTGAGTGATTTTCCGTTTTAGAAGTTAGCATCTGCCCGCGACTTCGTCTGAGTGCTTGTTTTAACATAAAATACATCCTATGACACGCGGTAATACTAAAAGAAAGAAAGAATTTTCGGAATTGGATAAGCAGTTCCGAAGATTACCTCACGAAGATTACATACCAACTCACTAATTTTAAGTCATCATTTCAGCTGAAAGACGTCCACCGCTGGACATAAGCCTCCCTCAAAGGGGAGATTGCCATAATCGCCACTTCTTCACGACTTCCACAACCCAGTAACTGGGCAATACGATATCCCTTGGAAAGACTGGTTGTCAGACTTTCGGGCTTCTGACGACCCGTAACAATTGTCAAAGATCTACAAATGACAGCCCGGACCAACGGCTTAATGTGCTTTCCGAGGCACGGAGGAATCTTGGTATGAAAAGATGGTCACCCATCCACGGACCAACCGCGGCAAGCGTAGCTTAACCTGATCGACCCGTGCGGCAGTTATTACTCAGCCACAAGCTCCTCGGGTTAGCGATTGCAGTATGGTGTTAAAATGCATAGACATCGAAAATAATAACACTGACTCTTAAGTGTGGTTTATGTGGTGAGTGCGTTCAGTTTCATTGGTGAAATTCGCCCTAAAAGTGAGTGATTTTCCCTCAACTTGTTCTTTCGTGTTTGTGTTTTTATTTCTTTGCGTTATGTTTACCGCAAATAAACGTATTTTCTTTCTTTCTTTCTTTCATTTAAAAAAAAAAAAAAAAAAAAAACTATTTTTGTAAAAACGTTTTTATTTTACACTTTTTAGTGGGTGGTACCTTCCCTACACAAATTCAAAAATAACAATGACAGAAAGTTATTATAATATCATCTACATCAATATACTAAGTGGGAAAAATACGTATTATTGAAGCTAACTCAAAAACTACCCAAGCATAGTTAATTCGATTTTTATGGGACCACCGCGCAAACTTCTTCTACCAAACGAACTCAAACTCAGAAAGCATTTATGGCACTTAAACCATTTACAGGCACTTTTGATTTGTCAAGGAGTCGGTCTGTTCGAAATATGAAGCTATTTGACCATTCCAAAGAGTAGTAGGTACCTGTGGAGAAGAACGGGCAAGAAACTCCACGGTATCTCACTCCTATATCATTCCACTCCATAGAACCTCCTCCTTTTTTGAAGTCGGTTAAAAAGTTAAGTAATGTCGTTGAACCTCTCGATTTGTTCTTGAGGTTTTTGAAAAGAAAATGTCTTAGAAAAGTGCGTAGAATATTTAAGGCCTTTTGAAACTTTTATTTAGAAACTAAGTAAAAAGTTTGTTACTTTTAATGGATATCCAATATCAAAGATTGTTATTATTACATAAATTTTTGGTATCGCCCACCCAAAAAACACTTCTAAAATTGTTTTACGTAGGTTCAAATTATTTAAATTTAGTGTTTTAAGAGAACTTGTAGTTATTAAGATCATACAAATTACAACAACAATAATCAATATACAAAGTACAACAATATGTACAGTCGCCAGCACATGAAGTTACCACAAACTGTCAAATTTTCTCATTCAATTTTGAACTTAACCATCAATATTTTATGAGTTAAAATCATTTGGAGAAATTTGACAGTTTCGTATAACCTGATGACTGACTGTACATCAGTTGTGTTAGAATTGTGGTGTTGTGGCACAAAATCACATCTTTTATTCTATTTATTAACCGCCTTCTAAGAAGGAGGAGGTTATAAATGTTCGTCGGTAGGTTTTTTTTTTATGTATGTTCACCGATTTCTCCGTCAATTGTGGACTGATTTTGAAAATTCCTTTTTTCGTTTGAAAGGGTATGCTCTATGAATGGGAATTGGTCACATTTTCACCAAGTCTAAATCCGATGAGGGTATTCCATGGAAACCCAGGAAAATCCTTAAATTTTATAGGCACTCGCGATTTGGATATTTTTTATAGTAACTCGTGCATTTGCTCTCGGAAAGCACCACCATTTTTTATGACTGGCCCTCCGACCAATCGTAACGTTACAGTGTACAATACAGCTAACTATTTTAATCTAATTTTTTTATTGGGCTGGCATTAACACAAAAATAACGTATAAATCTAAACTATTACCACCACGTTTGAGTGAAAATTGTGAAAGAAAATAAACTATGTACGTTAGGTATGAATAGAAATGAAAATATTATATTTCAGCAAACTATTAGATTTTAGCTTATTACGTATGTTTTGATTTAATTAAATCATATGACATTATCTAATTAAAACAACGCTTTGAAGTTGACATTGCGACGTGAGTCCAGTTACTGCACCCTCGGCATGTACCTCGTCTTTTGGCGTACGTACTCCACGATGTCCCCCGCCTTAGTGGTGTAGTGCAGACGAGAGATGTACACTGGTGTGTTCGTCTTTGCAGCACGTAGGCTCTCTTCAAATGGGCACGCCACAATTGTGGCGATAAGTCGCAGGCAAGCTGGAGAGGCGCCACGGCGTCCTTACCTTCCGCCTGACGTACGGTTGTTTCGGGAGGTTCCTGTTCAGGATAAAGCAGGAGGAAACGCCCGGGTGTCACCATTGTGTGGATTGCCCGGAGGACACGGTGGAGCATACGGTAGAGGTCTGCCCGGCTTTGGTGGAGCACCGCCGCGTCCTCACGGAGGCGATCGGCGGCGGCGATCTCACGCGTCCGGCCCTGGTTCAGGCCATGGTTTGGAGCGAGAGTTCATGGGAGGTCGTCACCTCCTTCTGCGAAGCAGTTATGCTAGCGAAGGAGGAGGTGGAACGCGTGAGGGTGAGACACGCCCTTAGTCGCCGCAGGAGACGCCCCGGGCGTCGGGAGTCGTAGGCTGATATCCGGCCACGGTAGGTGCGGGCTTACGGACGCTGAGCGCCCATTCCCAGCCCCGTTGAGCGCCTTTTCAGGCATAAGCTTCATTCTTGGAGCGCCAGGAGCACTTGGGCGGTACTGCTCGGAGGAGCCGCGGCGAAGGGAGCAACGCTGCAGGGCATGAGGGTGGAGTGCACTGCAGGCTCAGTAATTGACGGATGTGCTGGTGACGAAACTGCTGACGTAGAATCCGACGATGATATATCGAACCCGGCTCCGCGACACGTGATCACAGTAGACGCATCGACAGGTGACCTAATTACCGTCACACAGTCGTAAAACTCGCTAACTTCTTTGAGCAAATCGGCGGCGGTGTTTTGGGATGCATCTAATTTCGTTAGCACATCCGCAAGGCTGGCCTTCAGAAAGACAATATCCTTGAGAAGGCTCGTTACATCGACGTGGTCGAAGGTAACGGGGGAAAACTTGTGTAGCTCGTGTGTGTGTGTTGTGTAAATAGATGCAGAGACCTACCAATATTTTGAAAAACATAGTAGTCAAGCGACGTATAGCACAAAATACTCGTACCTAAAAGATGCCATATGGCTATGAAAGCTAATTGCATGTACTTGGTAATAAGTAAATATAGACATGTGTGACAATATTTATTTTATCAAATATACGTTTTCCCGAAGTAAAGAATGACATCGGACGGCAGTCGCTTCGTGAAAAATATTGATATTCAGACGCATCTGGAAGCCATATGCTGTAAATGATGAAAATGAAATATACAGACATATCCAGCCCAATATTGATTTTTTTTTTTTTTAATTTTCCAAACATTTGAAAACCACGAGTTTTATTTTTGTAAAATGAACAAGCAATTTCAATTGCCAATTTTCAATGCATTGCAGTGCTTATTCGGTGAATTATCTAATTCACCGAATAAGCAAATATATTTTAAAATATATTTTTGGTATGTATCTACATACCTTCTGTTATTATCTTGTTTTCTTATCTTAGGAGCATAATTTATCTTCTTTAACTATAAATATAGTGTAATAAAATAGTACCGAAGTCAAAACTATACATTTAATATTTTTGAAAAAAAAAATATGGGTGGAAACGAGTTTGATGGCGAAAATAGTTTTTTGAATTTTTATCTATGTCTGTTTGCCTAGATAGGCTAATGTTTTAATTGAATTAAGTCATGTGCAAAATATATAATTAATTCAAACGCGATAAATGATAACTTTTCTAAATTAAAAAATAAAAGCAAAGCTCTGTTCCTTTGTATAAAATGTTCTTTAATATGACATTAAAAACCTACCAACCAGTGCCATAATGTATTAAACGACAGTCCGGAGGGATCTACCTTTTAGATAATAAAATTATATGACATTATAATTTTATTATCTAAAAGATAGATCCCTTGCTTTTAGGAGGCGACCCGTGAAATTATTCAAACCTTCAGAAGATGACGAGTAGAGACACACTGATATTGTACAGTAATGAGCTCCTTATATACTATAAATAATTCATCTTTGAATGAGCTTTGAAGCTTTAATTAGTTATATGTCTAAATAGAGTATCGCGCTGCATAAGAACTAAAACAAACAGGGCAACTTTGATATGCTGGTTCTTTGATATGCTGGTTCTTTGATATGCTGGTTCTTTGATATGCTGGTTCTTTGATATGCTGGTTCTTTGCGTGGCGACTACGTCTTACGAGTACACTCACGCCACGTCATTGTGCTGTCATTGTAATATTCTAGAGTGCGAGCATTTTGCGGCCAACAATTGGACGCAATTTATTTTTTAGCTTTGACTGTCTATCTAGACATATTTATATCTTTGCTTTGTAGGTAGGCAGATTTGTGGTTTTGAGACTTGAATAGGAAGTACTAATTAAGGTTAGAGAATTCTTTGAAATAAACAACTACATTTCCAGACAAAATATTTATTATACCAACTGCAAAACAATTTCAAATCACAACCAGATTTTTACAATACCTATTATTGCACGATAAATCACGCAAAAGCCAATAAATCATTTAAAAATCAGTGAATAACAGATTATAAATCCTTTATTTTTATATTGGATGCTCTATAATAAATGACAGACGAACTGAAGGCTCGTTCGATTCTGGCTTTCAGCTGAATTGGGTATGAATCGAATATTAATGAAGAGCCGGGAATAAATAAACCAGACTTCGTTCTGATGCTATCTTTCGTGTTTGGGTCACTCGATCTGTGACATTTTGAAAAACTGTGGGATGATAATGTTACAAACAGAACATACAATGATTGTGAAAAGTGTGAAAACCCAAAACTTTTGATTGTGACAACACCACAAGACAGTAATGGTGAGACTGTATCTATTTGATAAACAACCAGAGCAGTGGTGGCCCAGAGAGCAGTGGTGGCTCAGCGAGAAGTGGTGGCCCAGCGAGCAGTGGTGGCCCAGTGATCAGTGGTGGCCCAGTAGAAACGACCACGACTTATGAGATTCGGTCGTAGGTTCGAACCCAGGCACTTTACTTTGTGTAAATTATTTCATCACCATTACTCTCAAAACGGTGAAGGAAAACATTATGAGGAAACCGGCATATCCTAGAACTAAAAATTCGAAGACATGTGACATCGACCAACCCGCATTGGGCCTGCGTGGTGGATTACGGCTCACTCCCTCTCACAGAGAGGAGACCTGTGTCCCAGCAGTGGGAATATTATAGAGGAACCAAAGTAAGTAGACGTGTAGAAGTTCTACTTCTAGTAATGTTATCAAATGCTTCGCCATTTATTAAGTTAGTAGCAAGAGTAAATTGGCGCTGATTTTACTGAACGGCATTGCAAGCGTATGTCAGAAGTAGGCCAGTAGGCCGACAAAAGAACGTTTATAATTGCCATATTTGTTTTTCAGCAAATGGTACACTGAACCCCGAAAACGTGTGCCGTCGCTGTTGGTATATAAGTTTGGAGCGATGCGCGACGACCACGTACTCTACTGTCTGCATTCTTCACTTTAAGATGATTCGTATACTTACCTTACTGTGCATCGTTGCCGCCACTACATTGGGTAAATGTTTTTTTTCAAATTACTTCCGTGAATTTTACCTTTACACTTATTTGATGGGTTTCATTATTTTTGAGTTTCAGGTTATCTATGAGTAGATAATCAAAGAACAACACACACGGCTCTCAGATGTGATACAATTTGTTTATGGTGTCCCTTTTTCTACTTTCTAACTTTCTTTTTAAATTATTGTTTTTTTTTATCTTATTACAACTTTTATGTATAAATATTCAAGACTTTATTATGTTTCAGGACTGTATGCTCCCAGTTTAAAAGGTGAGTTAAATATGCTATTATGTCATTCCCATGATTATCTTGTGATTGTGCGTAAAAACTAGTATGGCTATGATAACATCTACAATGTTTGCAGTCAGATTCAATTTCACATGTGTGGGGATTGGAACGATAGCGTTCATCGAATTGCCACAAAATGACACTGCGGCTGCTGCATCTGGATGGGTTCAGAAGACAAGGCCTGATTGCCCTGAAGGACTTAGTTCTCTTGTGATGATGTGTCCCAATGGCGACTATACAATTTGCTTATTATTCGATAATACTGGCTATATTGCTGGGTTACAGATAGCCGTGAGTATTCTTCTTACTATTTAGTTCGAAAAAAAATGTAGCTTTGGAAAAATGGGTTAGTTACTTACTTTTAAATTTCACATTGTTGTTACTTAACAAGGTGAACTTAAAATCAATAGAAAACAATTTTAACGACCTCAAAAACGCTCTATTACAGTTCGACAAGGAATTAATTTCCAACCCATCATACGATTGGTCTGTCCAAGGATTCACAAACTGGACCACCACCCTGAATGAAACCACGAAGAATTATTTCACCACTCAGCAATACTACGTTTCTAATGGTACGTAACAACTGTCTTTGTACAGGTACTAGAGCAACTGGGCTACCCAATATCGATGAGAATTTAATTGGTGAGGATTTGAATTTTGAAGTTAAGGGACATATAAATAAATTGTAGTCACATGTCACTCCCACAAATTATTTATATTTTATTTGACCTTTTAAAGCCTATTCATTAAATCTAAAAACACTATACACCTTTTTCTTCCAGAAACCTTGGCTAAGGATCCAGCTGATCGCATAGCCACTCGCAACTCGTCCCTACTCCTGCAAGATGACAGCTTGTGGGTGTCTGGTATCAACGGCGAACTATACGGAATTTCCACGAAAGCTAGTGACATCACCGGTCCCGACAGTATCTTCACCAAGCAGCAGTGTATCCCGAGGATGGGTAAGCTTTTCTAACCAGACTGTTGAATTGTAAGGGTTTTTTAACCAAAACTTTAATTAATTTGAAAAGTCTATTTTAATGCACAGAGAACCATGAAGTTTTTTGCCCGTTCTTCTCCTTAGAAAGCTAAGCTTTTGATGGGAATAACTTAGACTTTGTGTAACTGACCGACTTCACGACACTTCAAAGGTAAATGGTTTATTTAAAATTAATGCTTTATATGAATTTAGGTTATCACTACTACTACAACATAACAACTAGCACCGAATGCGCTGATGAAACTATGTTCCCGTGGTTTCCTCTCATCTACAACGACCAGCTCATCGGATTAGGCTTCAATGTCTTCGCACAATACGCCATTAAAAATGGATCCACGAACTGGTTTGAATATTCCGGCGAAACTTCCATACGGGTAAGGGAACTATGCTTCTGTTTCTGCTTAATTTTTAACGTTTTCCTGTCCTTTTTGTGGAATAGCCTATTCATCATCTTCTTCAATCGCGTCTGCCAGAGTTACTCGAAAAGAGTACATGCCGTGGTTAAAGGTTAGCCAGCCATCAGTTTGGAAGAAATCGAGGCTAGTAGCTGATGCGCCGGCCAATAATTTGAATCATAACTATCATCCCTCATGAGAGTTTATTTTTAACGTCATCACTGTTAATTTGTTATATTATGTATATGAGACGTATGATTAATAATTACAATAGACAATAGCAGCAATCGAATCCATCATTTTAATCACTGATGAAATAGTTATACATCTATGCGATGTCTAACTAACGGATGATCATGATGTGTTTTTTTTTTACAGTACACAGTTCCTTACGGTCCTCAGTGCTTATACGAGGTGGCTGGACGCGTCGGACAAGTATCTTTGCACACTTACTTCATAGAAAGTCCATATGAAGTCATCTGTCTGGCGTGAAAGTTGTGTTTTCTAAATCATTGCTTCCTTTGCATTGTGTTTTGGCTTATAAATGTTTTCTACTTATTAAATACGTTTTAAGCATTAATTAATGTGTCAAACTGTTTTACCAACACCGAGGTATCTACTCCCGAAAACCATAGTCATTTTCAAAACAAAACTAATATTTGAAAATATTTGTACCTACATTGTATACATATACATCATATGTATACGTATATATGTAGGTACAAAGCGTTGTAGTCTTATGATATTATTTCCATGGCCGATATAACATTTATCTAACAATACGATACGTTATTTGGGTGTAATCAATATGATGTGGTAGTCTTATTCATGGGGTGACGTCAAATGATATCATTTTATGGTACCGTGCTGTAAGCATTTATTTTGCACAATTTCAAGACGATTGTAGTGTAGGAAATTATATTACGATATATTTGATCAGTTATTCTCAGTACAGTAGAAACATAAAAGTACAACACATCACAACATCACGCCTTTTTTTTTTGTGTGGGAAATTATCAAATAACTTCTCCAAATTCTTAATAAATTTACGTTACACGTCCGTGTTTGGGTTACAGACCAAATTGGTTGTGACAGACGAACAGACAGACAGACACATGAGTGATCCTATGAGGGTTCCATTTTTCATTCGGACGTTACCCTTCTTTATTTTTTTTGGGGTGGGTAATTTTCAAATAACTTTTCCCGCTTTGGGCGGAGCGGGAGGGCGTGTCAGACTTTTACTTACTAAAACCTACCCGTGTTCCTTCCGTTGCCTGTATGCCAGGGCCACGATATCCCTTTCGGACAAACTCGCAACCCTACAACATCATGCCTAAACCTTTTACCCAAAAGCTTGGGCAGAGGATTATAGCACATCCTCTTTTCGCAAGTCATAAATTGAAGTCGCATGTTCTAATAGGGCTGTTGCCATTAGCCGGGCAAAAATCGGACTGCGGCCTGGTACTGAGAAGTTCCTAATAAATAAACCCAATAAGACTTTGCCAGACCTAGGAATCGAAACCAAGACCTGATTCTCAGCAGTCGCGCTAGCAACTACTGCCTAGACAAAGAAGTAACCAAAAAAATATAGAACAGATAAAATAAAAACTATTGCAATAACTTTAGTTCATGCAGTTATATTACCAACCTGCTAGTTACAGGTTAAAACAATACATAGTTTCACAAACTTTATTAAGTTAACCTGTTGCGTTTCGAAGTCACTAATCATGATTGGAACCTGAGCCGATGATTGAACGAACAGTTAAATTGGATTTGGGCCACAATTGACGTTTGCTGACGAAAATGGCCACCCAATTGAGTTGATTGCTTGTTCTACCTGAATGTTAGGAAAGAAAGGAGATTGTAGAGGTATGAGGAACAGGGTGTAAAGTTCACTCATCCTTTATAGAGTATGGAGGATTCTCCGACCAGACAGGTGGGCTACTGCCCGAAGATTGATGTCAGGACGTTGTATACTAGTCGCGCGGTAAACTTTGCTTGCGCGATGCAGGAGTTTGCGTGACATCAGTATGCTGCGTAGTTCGCATGTGACGAAAACTGAGCTGAAATGGTTTTAGTCTATCTATTTATAATCTTTTTGTAAACTAGTGCCCCGCTCATGGTTCGTACGGTTTTTACGACTTGAATGAAACCGAGATTTCGTTAATATAATAATTAAGTTTAATATGAATGTATTCCGAAGTAAATGATGTTGAAAGCCGCGTGAAAATCCGTTGCTTAGTTTAGGAAAGAACAACGCGGTAACACAGACAGACATTTATGAAAAGTGACTTCAATTTATAATTACCTGACTACGGCGAAGCAAAAAGGAGGGTAATGATTTATATATATATATATATGTATGGAAAAGTAAGTAAAATAAGTAGTTTCAACAGTAGGTAATAGACACGACGTGCAGAAGAAGAGACATAAACCAGGTAAACTGAGCGGTTTTTTTTACTTTCAAAAGAGCTACTTATTTGATTTGTTTCACTTAAAATGAATATACACTTAAGGCGGAGATTTCTTGAACATGGTCAAAAAGGTGGTTTTTTAAAGCAGTGTATCTCTTAAACCGTAAATATTTTTTTCAAAACAAAAACAGTATGATATTTTCAAGTCTTTTGTGCATACGGAAATGAAACTCAAAACATAACAAGAAAATCTTCAAAAACAACTCTTAGTTATTTTTAAAAGCATTTTATCCATTCATTCAACAGTTATAATTATAATTAAAAGTATACCATAAATTGCAAATGACAAACTGCAACAGGTGATGGATTCATTTTTATTAATTAGTTAATATCTAATTTTATACGATTTTATTTGCATTTTTACGCCATACGTTGTGTCATCGCGCATCTCTTTCTTGTGTATGCAATCTGACAGTGACAGCGGTTTACCAGTTGTCAGCCTCTTAAGTAATGAAACTTTAAGCAGTAAAGTTTCATTGTACAAATGCACATGCGACACATTTTCTTCTTAGAAATTTAATATGTGGTGAAGTTAAATTATTCGTTTTTATGTAGATGGCAAAGCTCGATGCTGTAGATGACCATAATTCAGAGTAACTATGAGTGAAATGTCTAATTTTGTTAGGTGGTTAAAACGTTAAGTACCAAAGTTTTTTTGAATCCTGAGATTCAGATTCATTTAACATAACATCACGCCTGTAATCCTCGAAGGGTTAGGCAGAGGTGTACCTAATAGTACACCCACATTTCGCCAGTTATGTGTAAGTCCCATGTAATAGGGGGCGAGCCTATTGCCATTAACCGGGCACTAATCCAGACCCCGGGCTGCTTCTGAGAAATTCCTAATGGAAAATCCCTATATCACTTCGCCCGACCTGGGAATCGAACCCGGGACCTCATGCTCAGCAGTCATGCTTGCAACCACTACACCAACGAGGCAGTCATTTATTCATTGATCAAGTCAATTCAAGTCAGTCAGTTGATTGAGTCATTTTTTCTTTGATTCATTTATTTATTGTAAAACATAGGTACATTATAAGTAAAACCCGCCGCCGCCTGCTGCTGTACCTACCTACATCATCAACATTTGGAATTATAAATGCATACTCTTCCTTAGAATAGCATTACGCCCGTTTTCACTAACACTGCGTGACACTTAAATGTGACCTAATAAAAGCGCATTACTGGATTTTTACCTGACTGCCCCAGAGGGAGGGTTATGTTTCTCGAGTGTATAATGTATGTATGTCTACTTCTTTGGCACGTTCTGGAGCCTAAACGGTTTTATGGATTTTAACAAAATATGAGGTATCATTAGATTCTTTTTAATTGCAAAAGTGAAATCAAAAAATGTGGTATACAATTTTAATATGGCAGCTGCGAATCAAAAAGAGAGAGGGGGAATAAAAAAAAACATTGTAAAACATTATAATAATATGGGTATGAAATAAAAGCTAGTAAATAGCCAATTCCAAAGATATTACATTAGAACACTTATAAGCTACAGTCGACCTCGTTACTAAAATTAAGCAAAATGTAGATGGAAAAAGCATAGTCCTTGGTATTTTTATTGACCTCAAAAAAGCGTTCGACACCGTAAGCCATGATTTGCTATTTAAAAAGCGAGAAACCATCAAAGTCACCAACAGTGCCTTAAAAATGTTTGATTCCTATCTAAAAAACAGGTCGCAGTCAGTTAGAACAGATAATAATTATCAAAGTGGCGTATTACCTATAACGAGTGGAGTTCCCCAGGGTTCAATTTTGCGGCCGCCTGCTCTTTTTAACCGACTTCCAAAAAGGAGGAGGTTATATGTTCGGCTGTATGTTTGTTTGTTTTTTTTTTTTTTTTTTTTTTTTATGTATGTTCACCGATTACTCCGTCAATTGTGGACGGATTTTAAAAAGTCTTTTTTTGTTTGGAAAGGTATGCTCCCGAGGTGGTCCCATTGCCACCAAATCAGAATCTGATGAGGGGATCCCATGGAAATCGAGGGAAATCCTCAAATTTTATAGGCATACCTATAGCGATTTGAGTATTTTTTATAGTAACTCGTGCATTTGCTCTCGGAAAGCACCATTTGGTGAAGTGGAACTGATGATGAAGACCACTGATGGCCACCGGAACTACTTAATAATAAGTATTTCACCGTTGCGATTCGATTAGGCACTTTAATATGGTTGATAAGCAATTTATGCTCGTCAAAATGCATATGGTAAAGTCACCATCAGTTCTCCTGGTTCTTACAAGGAGAACTCTTCAACAAATAACGCCCTTGCATCGGGAATACCAATATTTTTTAAAAGGTTATGAGCATTTGACATTAGGCTATTGTAAATTAGATAAATTTGAAAAGTTTTTTATTTTTCACTTTTTAGTGGGTCACTAAAAAGTGAAAAATAAAAAACTTTTTCCAAAAAAAAAATCAACCGACTTCCAAAAAAAACACTACAAAGTGAAAAATAACTTTAATTTCGGAAGTCGGTGGCAAAAAAACTAAAATACAGATCCAAAGACACCGACTTCCGAAATTAAAGTTATTTTTCACTTTGTAGTGTTTTTTTTGGAAGTCTAGAAGTCTAGAAGAATCTAAACGCTGATGACACTTGCTTGTTTTATTTCGGATCTTCCATTCATGATTTAGTTTCTCAAGCTCAAGATTATTTAAATATCCTTTTTTCATGGTTTCAATATAACTTATTAACGATAAATATTTCTAAAACTTGCTATATCTTGTTTAAAGCAAAAAATAAAATAATACACACAAAATCCACACAATCCATTAGTTATTAACAACATGCCCTTGCAGCAAAAATCTTGTGAAAAATATCTTGGCTTAAGAATGGATAGTTCTCTGTCGTGGACTGTTGACTTGGATCATATAAAATTAAAGCTTACGTCACTACTTGGATCCCGCCGAAACATAGTTCGATGTATTCCGCATAGACTGCGTCACACCATCTATAACGCCTTAGTAAAATCACACCTACTATATCTGGTTGAAATTTGGGGCAGTGCGGCCAAGGCGAAGCTAGCAACTCCAAGTTGCCCAAAACAAACTAATAAAAATGATTTTTAACTATCCATATTTATCATCAACATGCAAAATTTATGAAAAAACCAAAATAATGAACATTAGACAGTTATATATTTACAATAGGTACATGTAGTAGTAATTCGTAAGGCATTCAAGAAAAGTACACAGACTAATTTATCGTTTACTAAAGTAAAACAAATAACCCAACGTAGCACTCGCCGAGCTAGTTTTTTGATTTTACCGAAGATGAGAACTAAGTTTGGCAAAAAAATGTTAACTTTTGAAGGAGCACAATTACACAACAAAATACCCTCATGTATCAGAACGTTACGCTCATTCACTGCATTCAAAACTCAATTATCTGAATATTTAATCACAAATAAAAAAAGCTGAATGCATTGGATGGGTGTATCATTTTGCTACCGTAACGTCTGTGACGAACTTTATATTTAAAATTTATGCTAAGCATTGTTCTCATGTAAGTCTTTTTTGAGAATAAAATATCTTTAAACCTATAAGCTACTATTTTGACACAAACTACAAAAAAATACATTTTCTTTTGTAAAACCTATTCTATTCTATCATATCTTGCTAACCTTACTTTACCGTATAGCTTATTTACCTACTTACCAATACATAACTGAACAATTTATTCATTATTAACACTAAAAAGCTTGCAATAAATAATTATTACGAAAAACAAAAAACCCGACTGCATAAAAAGGAACTGAAAAGATGGAAACAAGATGAAAAGAAAAACGAATATCCTATAAGTACCAAAATTAAATAAATGCAGCCGGGGGAAAATTTGAAGGCGTTCGTTACATCCTAGATGCCTTTGATTGCATTTATTTATTTTTGGTACTTAAAGGATATTCGTTTTTCTTTTTTGCAGTCAGGTTTTTTGGTAAATGTAATAATTTTATTTACTCTCGGTGCTGCGCGTTTACCCAACAGTGCGCTTTTATTAAGTAACATATTTAGGTGTCGCATACTGATAGTCTCAACTCAGCCTATTGCAGTCCACTGCTGGACATAGGTCTCTCCCAGGCTCCGCCACAACACCCTGTCCTCCGCTTTCCGCATCCAGTCTGTCCCAGCTACCTTTTTAAGGTCGCCTGTCCATCTAGCTGGGGGGCGCCCCACACTACGCTTGCCGATACGCAGTCTCCACTCCAGTACTGATAGTGCCAACGGGCATTTAGTCAACTAATGGCAACAATGGACGTCCAGTCCTACTCCCTAGGGGTCGATTTATATACAGCACAAATAAATTATCTGTTTGTAAGTGTCAACGCACAGCGAAAGGTTATTTTGATCATAGATGATTATGAAAGCCAACATTTTCCACCCATTTTACATCTTGATTTTAAAATAAACATTTCTATCTTTAGTTACCATAAAATGTCGAACTGCCCTTATCTTATAATAGCCAGTATAACGTGGGCGTTACAAAAGGTGACTGGAAAATGGAAATCGAGATTGATATCAGTGAAGTAAAGACGTCATAGTTAGGCTTTCAATAATATTATATAAGTTCGAACACCATTCTTTGAAATATCGACGTAAGTTCACTCAATGACAGTATTACTGACTTAATGTATCTTATAGGTGTCGACCTTAGAATACTCGTAATTATTCTAAGGTACTACATCTCTACATTACTAACCTATTCTGTACCTATGTTGTAGATGTCGAACACAATGAGTATCTACTCGTTATACAGGATGATTGGTAACGGCATGTATTTAACACGGCGACAAATTAATCTGAATTTGGGATTAAAAAATAATTAAAGCCGGTAGCAAAAATAATAGGTTGGCAGCAAAAATAATAGGTTGGCAGCTACAGCGAAGTATTATTTAGAAAGTAGCAGCTCAATAATCAGTTTTTAGCTTTATTTTAATTTAAACTGGCATCGAATTTTTGTTTTGGTAACTGAATTTACCAACAATAGAGGGGATCTGGCGCTCGGCGGCCGCTGCCGCGGCACGCTCGCTTCGCTCGCTCGCCTTCGCTTGTTAATGGTTACTGTTCTAACCTAACCCAAATAATTCAATAACAGTAGATGACTAATAATCGCTGCCAAGTTATTATTTTAGTAGCAAATAGTTAGTCGCCCTTTAAGTTATTAGTCGCCAAGTTATTATTTTAGTAGCAAATAGTTAGTCGCCCTTTAAGTTATTAGTCGCCTGGAAAATTATTATCCATTGGTAACTACGTGCATTCCTTGAAATGGATGATACAATTAGTAAAGTATCATTTGAATGTCCAAACTGGAGTTGATTTGTCACAATCAGCAATTTATGGTCGAGAGGCGGGAAATTTCCGAAAAAACTTATACAGATGATATCTCCAAAACAGCTTATTTTGGACCCCAATTTATCTGGTCAAAAATCTTGCAAATTAGTTCTAGTGTCACCTATTTCAAGATATGCATCCAATCATGTATATCATTCACAAAGCTTCTGCTAGTAAAATAATAAAAAAAAACCGGCTAAATGCGTGTGGGACCACGCATAATGACGGGTTCGGTAGTTGGGATGATCCCAAGAACAAAGATAACTTTGTAGTTGAAAAAATGTTCTCTCTTACATCGATATACGTCACGGTCAATTCTCCAACTGCAAATTTAACTTTGTAATCGCAATTTTTTTATGTGATAAAAACTTAGAAATTAACCATTTTCGGAGTTTCTCCTTTATCCTTGCTTCTTGCAAAATTTCATGATTATAGATCAACGGGACTGGTAGGTTTTAAATGATTTGAGAATTTCAAATAATGCCACATAAATGAAAATAAATAAATGTCGTATTTTTTTATTGCGTTGATTTAGAAGCTTGACTTTTTACCGTAGACTTACGTATTTAATATAAAGTTCAACTTGATACAACCTCCACGCGTTTTTGAGAAAAAGGCTTTTGACAGACTGACACACAGATTGACAGACAGACAGACGGACAACGAAGTGATCGCATAGTTGTTCGGTTTTTCCTTTAAAGGTACGGAATCCTAAAAACAAATGATCAATGCTTCAAACGCTAGTTTCAAGCCTTGATCGATTGTTTTTTGTTTCGCAAATTAAGGATGAAATGGTTCCACATTTGCTATTAGAAGCACTCTATGCTGCATAGAATGGGCAACAGTTATCATCAGAGATCGGAATAGGTAGAGTTTAATTACCCAAACTCTGAGGAAAGAAGTAACATAGAGTAGATAATACCTCCTCTAACATCCTAGAATAATGAAATGATGGTTTAATCCTGGGATTTATTTATTGGACTTTATTTATAGTCACAAATTATTGATTTGAGTAATAAAAAATCAAAAATTATAATATCAATTTAGTTGTGTGGTGTGACAAAAGATATTTTGAAGCAACAGAAACCGCCACCGCCACCTGTTCCTGAGCACGAATAACCAAATATCTGTACAACAAAATATATGTAGATATATTGTATTCAAAGCACAAGGTAATAAACCAGCCAACTTAATTTTATTTTACCTACATAAAACAAAACACTTGAATTGAAACACAATAATTTTTGAAGGTTACGTACTATAATTATTATAGTACGTAACCCTAAAAATGTTATTTATATTCTTCAAATCAATAATTTGTGACTATAAAAGCAGCGCAGTCAATCGCTTAACCACTGCGCCAACTGTGGCGGCACGGTTGGCGCAGTGGTTAAGCGATTGACTGCCGCGCTGCCTGTCGCGGGTTCGATTCCCGCACGGAACAAATATTTGTATGACCTACACGTAGTTGTTCCGGGTCTGGCTGTTTGTGTATGTGAGTTTAAATGTTTGTAAACGCACCCACGATACAGGAGAAATTCCTAGTGTGGGGCACCGTTTAAAAAAAAAAAAAAAGTCCAATAAATAATTCGTGGTTTTTAAATCCCGGGAATTTAACGTCATTAAAATTATACCGGGATTTTAGAGGAGTTATTATCCACTGTATATTAATTACTTCCTTCCTCGAAGTTTAGATAATTAAGCTAGACCAATTCCGATCTCTGGTTATCATACAATGCTAAAACGATAGTAATGCCCGCTAATAAAATCAAAGCACGCTGTTAGATTTTCAACTTTCAGCGCTGATCCGAGCGTTGGAAATCCATCAGAGCGCTGTTATTTAGGCATTAATTTAGGTCGCCTTTAGTATTAATGAAAACGGTCATACGAGTAGTATTTTAAAGCCTCTCTTTATCTACATTTTCAACTCAACGTGGCAACAGGTCTCCACACAATTAATTTCAGTTTTTTTTACATTCTAGTTAAATCTCTATCAATTTTTGCATCCACTTTTGTACCGCCCTCATCATAATTTTCACCGTTCCCTACTAACGATACAGCTCTGAAACCTAAGCTAAATTGCTCAAAGATGAGTTATTATTGCTCTCAGGTAAGCTATTACGTAGGCAAGGCACTAGGCATTTTAATTAGTGGCTGGCTCTTCGCGTTCGCCTCACGGAGGTGCAATATCGATCCGGGTTGTTGACCTCGCTGTACGCTCATAAACCCGGGTAACGTAGGATGTCAAGTAGGAAGATACGGTTTTCTGCGATTTTGTGGGAAGGTTACACCTGTATGACTTCAAAAGAGGCGGAAATATCGAAGCATCCTTTCATAGCAGATGCCTGCATTGTAGGTAAGTTCAAGAATTTCTATGGAGAAAAAGAGTGGGGCAGTCAGTAAAGGTTATGTAGTATTTCCCGGGTCCCCAATGGTAATGGTAGAAACCGTGGTGTTTTAGTCACTAATAGGAGCCGAAAATAACCCTTAGTTCTACTCAGACGAATTCATAAGAATGTACCGACATCAAAAAAAGAGGTTATAAAGCTATTTCACATTTTTTTTTTGTATTTAAATAATTGGTTTTCTTACACAGCGATCCCCCCGTCCCTTGCCCCCACCCACGCGGAACAAGACCTATTAATAAACATCCCTAATAACAATAATCAGATACTACAAGTCCCCTCTTGTACAGTAGTCGTCGTAGTACACTATGGGATATAATAGCTGTGCTACTTAATTTTATTTTTATAACCTGGCGAGAGGCCCTTCTGGCCCCGCCAAGCCCCGGTTAAGCAGTAGGGGTACTCCGGAGCCAACAGCGATACGTCAGCATTAAAAAAAAAATACACAAAGATCATCTTATTTTGCCATTTTAGATTAGAAACATATTGATGGAGATTTTTTTGTAATACCTAAACGTTTATTCATCTCTTTTTCGTCCCAAGTTCAGACGCATTCAGTTCTCTTAGTCGACAGAAAAACAGTTTCAGAGATGATACAAGATATGTCATAATATGGAAGATATCAACATCAGATGTGAAGTAGAGCTCGGTGACTCGGTTTTTCGTTTGCCAAGTGACGCTCAATATTGGGAGCAGGAAATAGTTTATTAGGGCGTCAATTTTTTTTTTTATTGAGGGCTCGCTGACTAGACTATTACTTGTTGACGGGCCTACACTGTCTTCCCATATATAACACTGTAATTTAAAAACATTATGAAAGCCTATTATTTTTAAAAGAGTAACCATGGAGTTTCTTCCCGGCTCTTCTCCATAGGAAATGACCAATTGGAACATTTGGAACCGTGCACCTAATTTCTTATATTTCATAAGTGGCTTATGTGAAATAAATTATTTAGATTTTTATTTTCAATGTCTTTTTATGTAGCTTAGTTTTTTATTTCTAGAATAGAATAGAATACTCTTTAATATGTACGCCATAAAAATTACAGATATTAATGTTGAAATTTACATAGGGTGACACACTGGGCGGTCTTATCGCTAACAGCGATCTTTTACAGATAACCTTTGGATGGATCTTTGGAATATTAGTAAGTAGGTAATATCGTACATTAATATAAAATACCATCACGCTTGTATTCCCCGAAGGGTTAGGCAGAGATATACCTATTAGTACACCCATATTTCGCCAGTTATGTTTAAGTCCCAGGTAATAGGGGGCGAGCCTATTGCCATCAACCGGGCACAATTCCAGACTCCGAGCTGCTATTGAAAAAGTCCAGATGGAAAAGCCCAATAACACTTTACCCGACCCGGGAATCAAACCCAGGACCTCAAGCTCAGCAGTAACGCTAGCGACCACTAGACCGACGAGGCAGTAGGTAGTAAAAATACATTAGCACAATATGGCAATAACATAGCATTTCACAAAGAAATGCTACATTATTATGAACCATTTTACATGAATGAATACAGGTTACACAAAGAGCCACACGATAAAGGATTTTTCCAGGAATGTGGGCAGCGGCGACCATCTGTGAGCTAACCACATCATATTGTCATGACTGACCCCTTCTGCCAAGCGTGGTATAGCCACACACGACCATAATGTATTACGTAAGATGTAGGTGCTAAACAAAATGGCAGTAGCGCCGCGTTCACGTATTCTGTTGAAATAGTCCCTCCCCTGCTTTGCACGGCTTTTACGACTTGTAAAGACATCGTCATTGCTTCATAGTGATGAAGCAATCACGATGTCGAACTTACATAGTATTGTAAGTTTATTACACCTAGTGGATGTTACTTATACGATTTTTAGGGTTCCGTACCAAAATGGTAAAAAGGAACCCTTATGGTGAGACTAAGTCTGTCTGTCTGTCACAGCTGGATATCTCAAGAACTACTAATGCTATCAACTTGAAATTTAGAATAATTTTAGATGACGTTTACCTAATTATTTTGCAAATAAAAAAGAAATTTAAAAAAATATATCTTTTTTGCAACAGGGCCTGAAAGGAGGTTTTTAATAGTTCGAATTGAGTCTACTAGGGGTATCATATGAAAGAACGCTGTTGTTTGCACATTCTCAAACATTTTTTATTTTTTTAAGGCTTCATTGTTTTCGACTTTTGATGAAAATTAAAAAAAAAAATACCGTCCGCCCCACCCCCTTATCTCCGAAGTTTTCATAGAGAAAAATCTGAAATTATTTTATTTGGCGATTTTGATCAGTAAGAATACATTTGCAATACATTCACACAAAAATTGCCGAAAAAATCGCCGAGAAATCGCTCGTGGGCGGGCACCGTAAACTTTATGGGCTCGGGGCTCGTGGCTAATTAATAATAACAGCCGCACGGGTTTATCGAAGGTTAAGCTACGTTTGTCACGGTCGGTTCATGCATGGTTATGATTACATATCAAGACCCCTCCGTGCCTCCGAAAGCACGTTAAACCGTTGGTCCCGGCTGTCATTCGTAGATCTTTGACAGTCGTTACGAGTAGTCAGAAGCCCAAAAGTCTGACAACCAGTCTTACCTAGGGGTATCGTGTTACCCAGTAGTTAACTGGGTTGTGAACGTTAGATAGGCATGTAAAATACTGGTATTCAGGTGCACCCGGTTAGACTGAAAGCCGACCCCAACATAGTTGGGAAAAGGCTAGGCAGATTGATTGATTGACATGTGGCGGCATCAACATCGCCAAATGCGAACTACGCGTCACACTGACGTCACGCAAAATCCTGCATCGCGCAAGCAGAGTTTACCGCGCAGCTAGCATATTATATACAACATCCCGACATTAACGGTCCGGCAGTTGCCCACCAGACGTAACACCCGTCTTATCGGAGGATCCTCCCTTTTATATAGAGGATGAGTGAACTTTACACCCTTGTTCCTCATGCCTCTATACTGGTGACCCCGAACTTGACAGCGCAGCCTTCGTGCAACTATATCAGCTTGACGTCATCATCATCACTTCCTCAAGCTTTCGAGCGGCGATTCACGCAGCCAGCCAACACCCACTGCTTCAACGGGTATCCTGACCACCAGCATGCAGCGGACGCGCATACCCCTCATATAGCAGTATTATTTTAATATTACTTCTCAGTGGGAAAGAGATGCAGCTATAGGTACGTCCGGTGGAGCTCCGTCTCCTTTTCACACTGAAGTAATATTAAAATAATACTGCTAAAATAGGTGGTGGTCATCACCCACAGCCTCACCAACAAACCTTGGCACAGCCTCTAGACGCATGAACCTTCTAGAATAAATTGTCTAAATGATGGTGAAAACGCGGTCATGCAGACAGACACGAAAAGCGACTTCAATTTATAATAATACTAGCGCCTCGTCCCTGCTTCGCACGGTTTCTACGACTTGACAAAACATCGTGATTATTAAATTAGCTAGCGAAACTCCGCAGACGTGATGGGAATCGATATCTAAACATACTTATGATAAAACAAAAATAAAATTTATTTGATGTTAATTTATTTTTGGGTCAACGACCGCTTGTAGTGTTGTTATTTGAAGTACTTATGAGTTGAGAAAATCTGTTTATCTACACCCAAGCTATAAATCCTCTATAGAAGTTTCTGAAACAGTTAGCTTATTGCCAACATTAAAACAACCAGTGTCATAGTAACCATAATATCATCTAAACGAGTGTTATAACATTATGCAACTCCTTTGCTTTTTTGATTCCTTCCTTACTCACCAAACAGCCACATTCTAACTACTCAATTCGTGGTATCTTTATGAATTGGAAAAAAAGAAAATCGTCATCCACGCGCGTTTCACTACCACAGCGCCGTAATTAAAAAAAAAAACTTATATGTTATTCGAATTCACGTCGTATCCCGCCATTTTTGATTGATATTAGTATTTCAAAAATGTATTAGGTACTTTTTTGTTTACAAAAATGAGCGATACAAGCTTTGCTAACACACCCCCAGATATTTCTAATGCAGCAAATGACATTTCTAACCAATTATTACCGGAAAAGTCGAGAAAACAATATGAAAAGGCGTACCAAGATTCCATGAATTGGAAAATATCAAAGAGTAGGTACACCAGTTTCTTAGAGGATTCATATCATGGGTGTAGATAAAGTCTTTTATGCAACTGTACATAATTACGTATTAAAACACTCATGTGAACCCACATTCGTGTTTTTTAATACCGCGTTCAAACGTCAGTTGATAGTGTTTTTATCGCAAAAGTGTCCCTGAATTTTTTGTTGAAAAACTAGTCTGACATTAATTTTATTATAATATAGTTGTAAGTTTGACATAACAGTTTGGTTGATTATTTTTTATACTTAATGTGACTAAAATATTTGTACGCCAATATAATTATGGTTAAACATGATTGGACTTTATTGTAGTTTATTATCATCTTGCATGCTCTTGTATATACCATATTTAAACAAATAAATGAATCTTTTCTTATCTTAATAGGTACCCCTTAACATACAACAGTTGCATATATTACTATTTTTTTGCGTTTATACCCATTATATTATTAGAAGTCCCATTGACACCCATCACGTCTGTGAAGTTTACAGAAACAAAAGCAGATTTTTGAACTGTACCCCAAGTGTAAGTTTGCAAGAGAGTAAACGTAACTATTTCGTTTGCGTTAAAGTTTGACCGATAGATCTTATTATTTAATTTGGCCCTGTAAGTATGTACCTAAGCGTAAGATTAACGTGTTCTACAGAAACCTCAGGGATTAAATTCTTTAAATGATGGTGAAAGCCACATCAAAAATACTTTCATAAAAACTACACTTCAATAATACAAAATAACATAACATCAAGCCTGTAATCCCCGAAGGGTTAAGCAGAGGGTTAAGCGTACCTATAGTACGGCCACATTTCGCCAGTTGTCTAAGTTCCATGTAATAGGGGGCGAGCCTATTGCCAACAACCGGGCACAAATCCAGACTCCGGGCTGCTACTGAGTAATACAAAATAAGAACACATAAAACCAGACCACACACGTAATAATCAAAGTTATAAAAAAAAACACGTGCGCGCACTATACTAGCACACACAAACACATTCACAAAATAGTCGATGTTTGTGTTTCTCACAAAGTGAATAATCAGTACTTATGAGAATACCTTGGTGTCACATTGGCCAGCTGTATTAACTTATTTTATATGTGTTTTTTGTGTGTGTATTTGTATGTGTGTGTGTTTTTTTTGTGTGTACCTACAGTTTTGTTGTGTTTGCTGTTGATCTCGTACGTTGTTCTTATAGTTTTACTTATTCAACATCTGCATGCTTACACGACGCGCGACGTTTAGTAATGTTAAAAGTTAAATCTCTTATAAGTGAACTGTATCATGTTCTTATGAGAAATAAAGATTCTTTAAACCTAAATTGGTAAAAAAACAATGCGGTCACACAGACATACTAAAAGCGACTTTAATTTGAAATATTTGTATAGATAAAGACGTTGCGTGGCCTTTATTCATAAGAACCTCACGCAGTATCCAGCGCCATTAACATTTGTCTAATTTTTCCAAGTTTTAGTAAAAATTTCGGTGTACTCAAATCAAGTGGTAATTTTCATATCGCTGCGATAATTTTGAGCGAAATTGAATAGGAAGTTATTGGGTTTTCCCATCAGGATTTTCTAAGAGCAGCCCGGAGTTTGGATTTGTGCCCGGTTGATGGCAATAGTCTCCCCCCTATTACATGGGAATTAAACATAACTGGCGACATTTGGGTGCACAATTACATACCTACACCTCTGCCTAACTCTTCGGGGATTACAAGCGTGATGTTATGTTTTATCGGAACTTATAATTTTATATGACGGGTTCTCTCACAAAATCAGACACTTCACGTATTTTTGATCGATGCTTCACACTTTCAAAATTACTTACAACACGGAGTGTTCCCGTGTGAGTATTAGACAATTTTATTTACAGGTAGATTTATATTGTAGCTTAAACTTATAAGAATTAGCAAAAAAAAATCACCTTACCCATCGAGATATAAGTACTTATATCTCGATGACCTTACCAGAATCGTATAGCCAACACGCCTCTTATTGATTTCTGGCTATGAATATCCTATCTGTAATGTCAAAAGCATCTGAAGTATTTGTCCCATCTGTTTGTTTAACACCTTTGAAAACGTGTGCTTTAAATATACACAAACTATAAATACAAAGAGCGGCCATGTTGAAAAAACGTATGGGCATCCATCCGAATACACAATTCACCCCAGCGCTGTAGTCTAGTATACTGAGACCTCCCTCGATCCCCGAATACTGAACGAAATTAGGTGTGGTAGGAAGAAAGTTTTTAGCGTCAGGGCTCTGGTTAAAGTGGATGCTTTTATTTGCTTGTGCCGCCTTTGTTGACACTGCTCTTTAGCTCCAGTGCATACGATTAAATGACGAATCAATATTTTGTTGGAGATATTTTGTTATGTTTTTAGTAGCAAGAGCTATTATAATTTTATGAAAAAAAGTGACTATTATTAGACGACGTAAAGTAAATAATCTTAAAAAAATGAAAAATAAACAAAAAGATTTTCCCGTACCGGGAATCGAACCCGAGCCTCCTGGGTGAAAGCCAGGTATCCTAGCCACTAGACCATACGGGATACTGTCTAAGGGACCGAAATTAATGTATAATTCTTGTATATGTGTTAAATTTCTTTTGTTTCTGAATCACTATCATAAACAATAGCAATACTGAAATTATTTTGTTTTTATTAGACAAAAATTATCTGTACTTCGGGGAGGAATCAATATTTGCGCAAATGCCCAAAATACTATTAGACATTGTGAAAATTATTGTATTTTCATAATGTTTTAATCAATTTCTTTTTTATAAGCGTTAATTTGTTCTATTTGCAAAAATCTTTCCAATTCTACAATTACGGTATTCTAAAATGAAGATATTATTACGAATGGGGTCTGTAATTACATCTAGGGAGTTTTGTTAGAACTTCGTCGTAACAGAGCGCGCGCTATAGTAAGTGCGAATAAAAAAAAAATTGTGTTCAAAAAGTGTAACATAATGATATGAGATGTCGCTAGTAATCAGTGCCAGACAGCTGGCGTAACCAATAGAGGGCGTTGCTCGCAAACGTTGAGGCTACTGTTTTCAAATGGCATTTATTACTTACAGATTGATTTGTAAGTATTTCTTATTATTAAGTATTGGGGGATTTCATTGAAAAGCCTTTGTTATTGCAGTAATATGTGATATTGTTAGACTTACAATATAGACAAAGATTCATAACTAGAAGTATTAATATAAACACATTTATATAAATATGAATATCTCTTTATTTTTGTAACAATAAACTCTAGACAGGAGGTATTTATCACTTAATTTTTATATATTTACTAATTTGCCACGTACATACATAGGAATGGTAACATTGAATCTATTACAATACTAGAGGTGGGATTTCTTCTAAGGAATACTGTAGGTTCTAATTTACAATAAAATATTAAGCGTTTTAAGACAGCATTTTCGTGATTAAATCTTGCAAGTTGAAAGATGGAATGATATTTTAATACTGAAGGAATACTGACACCGAAATGGAATGAAAATTATGAAGTAAGTAGATAGACACGACTAGTGATGACTAGAATAGGTTAAGTACATCATCAGACTCGTAGAAATGTATCAAAATCAGTCAAATATATTTTTTGTCTTTCATAAAAACTTCAACTACAAGGTCGAGGTGGCAACTTTTTTTAATGAGTTTTACATAAAAGTAGTCCAAAAATTATATCTGAAAGAGCAAAACTTGCTATTTAAAAAAATACAACTGGCAGCTTTTTAATGAATCTGCATTACTGGCTTTAGTAATATTAGGTAAAAAGTTTTTCAACACACTTGCTTGTAAAGTGACTCTTATGGCAACGCATTTAGGTTCTATATCAGTTTATTATACACTCGTGTTTTTAACTTTACATTACCACACTAGTACTACTTTATATTTTTTTTTTCAATTTCCGCAAGGAGTTTTTATGTTTAAAAACAATGAATATTATTGTGAATAGATAAACTACTTTAGGTTACTTATGATAAAACAATCATCAAAATTATCATCATTTGATCATATTATATATTTTTAAGTACCTTTATTTGCGTATTCAAAACATTATTTTGTGTTTATTATATTTTTTTTGGCGGTTTTGCCAGCGCCTTTATTTACACATGCTCGCGCATTGCTAGCTCGGCGCGCGGAAAAAACAAAACCAGCGCACCATTTTCCACAAAAGTTACAATATACAATAAAAGTCTGTTTATTTCCTCGCAAGTGTGGTGAAAAAGGTCGTATGAAACGCGTGTGCATTGATCATTACACACTTTTATCATAATGTACTAATATAGGACTTTCTAACGGATATAATCAAATTTAACTATGACTGGATTTTTAAGCGATTAACAGACCAATATGTAATCTATTTCAAAATACATCTTTATTATACATGAATGTTATTATAAATCTCTGACTAGAAATATATCACGTTAAGCGTTAATTTGAATAAAGTTGACTATATTCTATATGGATGACATGTTTGTTCAATGGAGCCAGCCAGATGGTGATTGAACTAAGCTTATGAAGTTAACTACTGCATAGAGATGTGGTTACAGGTTATAGTGGTATTGTAGTCCACCTCAGTGCAGTATTCGATATGGTTATGCTAAGGATTTAGTGGGCATCTCGTCGCCTCCTTCCGGGGCCGCCGGCGTAGTTGGCTGCTGCGATTCCCATAAGGTGCTTGGCTTGTAGGGCGCCGGAGTATCCGCGGCTGAGACCGAGGTCGAGGGCTCGCTTCTCGCTGGAAATAGAGACGTATTGGTAAGTTACGGTGATAAGGTGGGTAGAAATTAACCAAATCTAGAAGCAATTTAATAGTTCGCATTTGGCGCATCAAATTAATAATGTAGTAACTAACCAAGAAATTGATTAATGGTAATTATAATTCTTCCAGGGGTTAGATAGATGCCACTATACAACTAAGAAAATGACTAAAATTAATGTAATTTTTACACTGTGCCAGCTAAAGCGTTTTGTCCAACAGTTTCGACGAGGGACGTAAAATTGCTGACTTGAAAGGTAAACATGGACAGGGATGCTAATGTGAATGCCTCCCCTGATATGTTGTAAATTGTTTTGTGGGAAGCGCTTGAAACATTTTTATGTAGGCCTTTACAAATGCTTGAAGCAAATTGCAGGCCATTTTTTCAATGCTCGTTCGTCAGCCTCTTTGTCGTTGAATACATTTATTTGAAGCTCTCTCTGGCTATTTATTTATTTCAGTTCGTTTGTTACTTTGATTGGAAATCACTGTTTGTGTTTGTTGTTACGAATCTAAAATAAGGAAGGGAAATATATCTGGATATTCTAAGCATCCAACACTAGGTTGCTTGTAGCTACAAAAACATAATTCAAAATTCGCACAAAATTCTATTGTAAAAATCTACATTTTTCTAAAAGGAAACATTCTATTGCCATAGATATTTATGTTATTTCAAAACATGGTTTCCTTGTTTCCACATATGTTATGTCTACAAGTACTACTGGGAGATACCGAAGTTCAAATCAAGGGGCTTTAGGAAATAATTAAAAATTACTATTGCCCTAGTAAGGCCATAGTGCTTTTGTGTGGCGACAGTAAATTGTTTCACAGGAAAATACAGAGGAATATTTTTTAGGTATAACGTTACTCGAAAAACATTATTCTAATGAAAATAAAGCTGTATAAATAAAACTGCAGTCTAATTGACTTTAGTAACATTGAATTTGGAATGTTTTAAAATATTATTTACTCAGCGGAAGTATAGATGAATATTACAGATATAGAAGGTTCTGTTAGTAATATGAGAAAACTGTACAACTCCAGAGCTCCTAGCAATAATCCTTGATGTAATAAAGGTACTCCGTATAATCAAGCGATAAAGGTGCTAGCAGGTACAGCAGCTAGTATGATAAAGCTAAAAGATTAACTTGTTGATAAGCTAAAGACTAACGCTTATGGAATTTTCATAATTCAAGCCAGCCAGAATAACTTCATGCATGAAACACATTCAGTGATAATTACGTTTCTAACAACTGAAAATAAAAATGCATGCAAAGAAGGAAGATATGCACACTAATCTAAGGTAACTTAGGTACGACATACGGACGTACCTAGTAATGTCTTCTTTATAGCTGCAAAGAGATAAAAACAGATATTACACAAGTAGTAGACGATAAAAATGTTGGTGGTGATAAAGTTAGCATAGTCAAAAAATATACTTTATAACGGAATTCAGTATATCTAAACCAAAAACCTGAACAGGATAAGTGATTAGTTGACTTTCTGAAAGATTCGAGACAATCTTTTATTAATTTTCACAACATTTTATGGTTTATAGGTAATTAAGTAAAAAATTGCGTGGGTTTTAAATAAAAGGTAATTCAGTTCTATAATTCGAATAAAATAAATAAATGGAAAGTATTGTATTTCACAATAAATGCGGATGATAAAATTTTGAAACACACATCAATTAAAAATCATGCACAACATTGGAATCGATAAAATATGTGACAGGTTCTGAAATTTAGCATACTCGTATTGTAGATTTTTAATTTTCAACTTAAAATAGCTTGGATATCGAACAATTTGATGTTAATAAACTTTTGACACTTTGATGTGAATTAATTTTGTAGACACTTTGATGTGAATTAACTTTTGAGACAATTTAGTGGAAATTAACTTTTTTGACACCTGATGTGAATTAACTTTGAGACAATTTTTGATGTGAATTAAGTTTCGAAGAACTTTGAATTATTATTTTCTCAAATATCAACAATAGTGTATCTGAGTAGAGATTTTATCAAGACTAATGAATAAGATCAATGATAGGTAGGTACTCTAGTTAGTTGGTAGGTATCAACTTATTAGAGTACCTACCTATCACTGATCAATTTTGAAATGTATTTCGATGAATGTAACTTGATGCTAGTAAGTCATAAACTCATAATGATAATGTATTCCTCAACTTACTTTTCCATTTTGCGTTCCATCTGGATGAGGTTGCCGAGGCGGTTCAGCATATCCATGATCTCTTCAGGTTCGTATTGGCCTTCTTCGCGGAAGTAGTTGCTTGGACTGAAACCGGTAAATATTTTATGTTAGTATCGAGAACTGATAATAATATTTCATACTTTGCTAAGAGTACATTGTTCTACTTTATAACCGTGAAAGGTTCTAAAAGATCAATTGGCTTTATTCATTATCTAAAATTAATTGGTCATCAGTAATTCTGTCTAATTGATAGGCCTATTCTGATCACACTGGTAATATCTTAGTGTGGTCATTCTTGATTCTGAATAATGAACGACGTCATTCTCTGTTCACTGAGTCTGTTAAGACGGTATGTCTCGTTAGTCTCTATTTGATAAGTCTATCTTGCTTGAGGTGAGAAAAGGTAATTTTAGTAAGTTATTATAAAAGAGATTGTACCGAACTGTATATTATACCACTACCTGGGGTAAGCAGAGGCGGGCACGATGAGGAGTAGGGCGAAGAGCACGCAGCTCGCTAGCAGGCAGGTCGCACGCACCATCCTGGAACAAGAAAACATAAACTTGGTTAATATTTAAAAGAAAAGTATGTACAAAACTTGCGATAAGGTATTAAAAGAAAACACGTTTAAGTTCCAGTTTTTAAGTAGTTACATACTTGTATTGCATACATACAAGTATGAACTTATTATCTTCAAATTATGAAACATATCGACCCAACTCGCTACAGACCACAATACATGGTGTTGTGATATAGGAATTGCGAAAAAATGCCACAGTGGAAATAATCGCAGACGAAGCGAAAGGCCCAAAACTGAAGATTGGTGAATCTAATTTCTGCCCATCATAATAACGTTATGGGCTCTAATTTATACTTATGTATACTCTTCCAACTTAATTGGCTATCTATAAGCGTAAAGGTTAACAACAGTTTAGCATTCAATAATTATTTTGTGTCAATTCAGTTTAGCTCGCAACATTTTCACATGTGAAATGGTTTTCGAACAAAAGCAATCTTTAAACTTAGCGTGTTATTGTGCCTACAAAATAGATAACTTTCATTGTTAATGTCGTGGTTAACATCGAGGTGTACCCTCTTTTTTTGGAAAAAGGAAAAAGCCACAGAAAATTGTGTTGATCAAAAGTAAATACAATGCTGTGATTATTATTTCCACAGCCTACCTATCTTAAAAGTCGTGAAGGAAAACACAATAGCGTAAAAAACTAACTCAACTATCGACACAATACCTGTAATTGATGTCCTAAACAAACCTTTCAATATGCTTGATGTCCAAAAATAAAAGAAACCGTAAATTCTTAAATAAATCAACGTCAATATTGACTTTTTTTTTTTTGGGATGGGAAATTAAAACAACTTCTCTGCAACAACTGCTCTGGGCGGAGCGGGAGGGCGTGTCAGACTTTTACTGACTAAAACCCACCCGTGTTCCTTCATTTGCCTGTGTGCCAGGGCCACGATATCCCTTTGGACAAACTCGCAACCCGGGCAGGCATTGGACCCCGTCAATTCGTGCTGACATCTCTTTGAGGCGCGCGTGGAACACAACGCGCCGTCAACCCGGGCCTGGTCCTTATCGGACGGCGAGCTACCCATCGCTCACCGTCCGCAGGCCCAAACGTCAATATTGACGTGAATTGTGTTCACAGGAAAGTTATGTGATGTGATTTTATTAAAACAGAATTTAAATTATATGGTAGTGTCAAAGCCCGTGGCCTTTCCTCGAGTTAAAAAGTTTTCTTGATAAATGCAGACTGTTGAATTTGATAAAACAAAATGTCAGATCTATGTTACCACTTGTAGGAAAAGTGGAATATAACTTTACAATGCTCTCAGTTAAGTTTCAAGTCTCAAGTTTCAACTTAAGAATTTTAATGAGTGTTGTTATTAGCCTTTTGTTTGGTTGGGATCGACTTTTAGTCGACCAAATGCAACTGAGTACCAGTATTTTACATGGATCGACTACCTACCTGACCTTTACAACCCAGTTACTGGGTAATACTACGAGTATACCCCTTGGTAAGACTGCTGGTCGTTACGGGTCGTCATAAGCCCAAAACTCTGAACTTTTGGGCTTTTGACGACCCGTAATGACTGTCAAAAATCCACAAATGATAGCCGGGACCAACAGCGTAACGTGCTTTCCGAGGCACGGAGGGGTCTTGGTATGTAAAGATGGTGACCCATCCACGGACCAACCTCGGCAAGCGTAGCTTAACCTGATCGATCGACCCGTGCGACTGTTATTAGGTCACAAATAATATTATTTCGGCAGTAGAGACATCCTCGGGGTAAAACAAACGATATACACAATATTGACTCCTTTTTACCCGAGTACGGCGAAGCAAAAAGGAGGGTTATGATTTTGACCGGTATGTATGTATGTATGTTCATCTGTTCCTCATTACTTCTAAACTGCTTGTCATAATTTGACAAATGAGGTATTGTTGAAAACGTCTTGATCGTCCACTGGTTATGGGCTATGTGAGGTCACATTAAATTCAATATGGCGCCCTCTAGCGAACATAAAGTCAAAGCAAAAAAAAAAAAACGCTAACCTATCAAAACAACACATTCTAACAGTAGTAAGCGATCATAAGCTTTAGGCCAAAGTGGCATACGACGACGGCTGTCATCTGAACATCACTATGAATATGTATTAAATACATTCAAATATAATACGTGTAAGTTATTTATTTAATAGACGATAAATATTGAATAGTTTGTACATAATAATTTCAGATGAGAATATTTTCTTGTTTCATACTTTTTAGAGCGTGATTTTTCAGTAGCCGGGTTTTAGTTTTTGAACTTATTTTTTTAAATAAAACAACGCTTTAAATAAATGGTTAAAGCTCCAAGTGTGGAAGACATCTTACTTATGATATTATTATAAGATAGGATTATCGTGATGGTAATCAATTTAGTTAATACCCTATAAGGTGTTAATGTTTTAGAAGGTCATATTTAATATGCAGACATGTCGACATCTCGCATCGTTAAAATCGATTTATAAAATATATATCGAACAAGCACGTGCTTCAAAAATATATCGTCGTACTTTTATCCCATTTCTTATCCTCGTTCTGCCTCATTTCATTTAATAGCGTCTCACAATGCCTTATCAAAAGGTCTTACGAACTGTATTGTAGAAACTTTAGCTTCCATAGTAATCTGTATAAAAGATTGTTGCGTTGCACTTAACGGCTTCAAGTTCCACCTAGATTTCCAAGTGGGGCTTACAATCGGATTTCAGTCGGTTGTCCCGCCGCCGATCGGCCGCAAAAGGCCCCATTTAGCTCAGATAAGCGATAGGGCATGTAACGCAGCTTGGTAGATGGCATAAATTGTTTGTCATTTCGCAAATGTATGCAGATGTTTTGTAGATTTTGAAGTCTTTATCTGCTACATACGTGTTTTCAAATATCAATATCAAATAGCACGTTATTTATCCAGATATAGGAAATTGGCTGTAAGTTAAAACTTGTCAAAACCAACACAGCAATCAATCAATCAAGAACTTTTTCGATGAAATATTATCTTTCACACATCCATCATTTAGTTCCGATAAAAGTTAGTCTAACATCTTCGCATCCGCTTCGCAATTTTTCATCGTTTTTTCATTTAATTGTCTCGTCACTTTGTCGTTTGTCACCTTATTCATGTCTGACAAATTACCAACATTATCATCATTCAAAATTATTCCACTAGCTAGTCCATTGTCCTCGCTCGCTTCCCAACTTGAGGAGTATATTAGCATCTTCAATGAGCTTGCCGGATAATTGGCTTAGGCTTCTGAATAGTCTCGCTCACTTACTGGACTATTACGTCGGACATTATACAAACAGCTCTGACCGCATCATAAATGGGGTTAATTTGTGTTGATCATGCCTGCAGAGCTGCATCGAGAGCTAATAGAGCTGAATCGAATTACATCGCCAAGGAACGTGCTGTACTTAGTAAGATTTGTTACACAGATAATCTTGTCATTATCTTAAGTCTATTGTCTAGTGTGCCGGAAATAAGCTTCAAAGCAGTACTATATACGGATGAAGATGAATTTACTGCTTTCATTGTTAATTGAATGGAATATTCTCACATTTCTGCTATAAACTATAACAATAATTTCACTAGGGATTTGTTGGATAGTTAAGCTCGTTTAGCTTTTGTGTTCAAATAATTGGATGCATAAGGATAACTATTTTATGGTTTAGGTAACAAATTAACATAACTACGAGTATAAGACAAATATTTAAGAAAAAATTCTGATACGCACATTGAAATTTGGAAGATTAGGTATTAAGGTGCCGATTATTGTCAAGTAAGAAAGTCTTTGATTAAGAAGTAGGTAGGGTGCATGAAAACGTATGATTTGGAATAAGTATTCAAACTGCTTGTAATAAGCTGAGGAGGAGAAAGTCGTAAGCAGTGCACACATGGAACGATTAACATACAAAACGTCTCTCCTACGACACGCTCAAACTTTTAATTAATTCAGCTCTTCAGAAAGAACTACTGGATGCGATACGCAATTACATAGCCATACTATAGGTTGACCTAGTTTTAATTCCTTTTCCAATCTTATTTTCTTAAAAGATTCATATTAATTTGTTTATAAAAGTAAACACGTTGCTACGAAGTTTGTAAGGATTGCTATGTACCTAAGTAATTATTGTAGGCAATTTGTACTAACGTTTCGTAAAAAGTTTTCTTGACTTGTAACGTGTACCTAGTTTATTGTCACGTTTGTAGAAATTGGGTTTGAAGAAACTTTTTATTACGTAACTGCAAACAAATCCTCTTTTAAGCGTCCCCACGCTTAAGAGGGATTTTTTGCAATTTCAAATTGACAGGAGCTTGTGGCTAAGTAATAACTGCCGCACGGATCGATCGATCAGGTTAAGCTACGCTTGCCGCGGTTGGTCCGTGGATGGGTGACCATCTTTTCATACCAAGATTCCTCCGTGCCTCGGAAAGCACATTAAGCCGTTGGTCCCGGCTGTCATTTGTAGATCTTTGACAGTTGTTACGGGTCGTCAGAAGCCCAAAAGTCTGACAACCAGTCTTACCAAGGGATATCGTGTTACCCAGTAACTGGGTTGTGGAGGTCAGATAGGCAGTCGTTCCATGTAAAATACTGGTATTCAGCTGCATCTGGTTAGACTGGAAGGTGACCCCAACATAGTTGGGAAAAGGCTAGGCAGATGAGATGAATTGACTCATGATTAGGTATGTGTAAGTAAGCCCACAGCTTTCGAAGCAGTTTTCTAAAGAGTTATTGTGCTTTGGGTAGTCAAACACTGTAGAGTGTAGAATCCCATTAAACAGAATTTACATCGGTAAACATCTCATTAGAGCTTTGATGGAATTCAAAGAGGACATATGCTTAGAATTTCAAACCTAATCCAAAACCATAACGAAAGCCACAATTTCTTAATTAAATCTACACTTAAATTTACACGTATTACCTTGTAGCACACGAATTGCAAATTGAAACACGAAGCGAGGATATAATAACATGAGTATGAAATTATATTTCTGATGATGTAAATTAGGTGCCACTTCTCTTTTGCAATAACAGGAAAACATTGCAGGAACAATAATATGCTCATTTCATTGAAGTTGGAGAAGCAAAAGTTTTGATGGCTTTGAAGGTTGAGGCTGTTTTAAATTATTTACAGAGGGTTGGGGTTTCGGTGTGGATTGTGTTTGTACACAACACAAACGCTCTTTTTCGTTGCAAAAGAAATGCTACTGTGGTATTTCTAAGTGAAATTGTTTGAGCGATAACAATGTCAGAATAAAAATATCGATTTTTAGAGAAAAAAAGCTAACAATTGTCAGAAGACAATAACAGAGTCATCATCATAATTTCAGCCGAAAGATGTCCACTGCTAGACATAGGCCTCTCCCAACATATAGGGGGGGGGGGGGGGGGAGAAGGGCCCAAATAATAGTGGGTTAAAATCTAATCGGACATCAAAATTATTGTAGAAGTTACTGTTGTTCTAATATCTCATCATCATCATTCATCATTTCAGCCGAAAGACGTCCACTGCTGGACATAGGCCTCCCCCAAAGGGGGTGTTTGCTATAATTGCCACGCTTGGCAGGCAGGTTGGCGATCGCAGTATGGTGTTAAAATGCATAGAGAACGCTGCTGCCCATTCTCTAGTAAGTCCCATAGTCGCCTTTTACGACACCCATGAGAAGAAATAGGGTGGTGCTATTCTTTACGTCCGGCACCACACGGAATAACAGAGTACTTGATCAATATTCACACCGACTAATTCAGAACTTAAACAAGATCATCAGCATCATCATCATTTCAGCCGAAAGACGTCCACTGCTGGACGTAGGCCTCCCCTAAAGGGGGAGTTGCCATAATCGCCACGCTTTGCAGGCGGATTGGCGATCAATTACCTTGATCGCCAATCCGCCTGCGAAGTGGCTTAAACAAGGTATTGTAGCGATAATCGACTTTTTTTTTGGGTTGGATATTATCTAATAACTTCTCCCGCTCTAGGCGGAACGGGAGGGCGTGTCAGACTTTTACTGACGAAAACCCACCCGTGTCTGGGCCACAATACCCCATTCGGACAAACTCGCAACCCTGGCAGGCATTGGCCCTGATGGACCCCATCAATTCGTGCTGACATCTCTTTGAGGCGCGCGTGGAACACAACGCGCCGTAGACCCGGGCCTGGTCCTTATCGGACGGCGAGCTAAGCGATAATCTACCTGCATCATTATCATTGTGAAGCCAATCAAGCGGAATGTTGACAAAGCTCTCCGTCCAGTAATTAGAGGACGAGTAGATTAGAACAAGGTGTAACATGTTACAGATTCGGTCACTCGATAGGGTAGAGTAAACTTTCGAGTTGTAATAATCTAGAAAGTTCACAAAAAATTTAAAACTTGATAATGTTAAAAATAATTAATCCAAAAATCGACACAGTTTAAATACAATAGGCTAAGACCGCTGACAAAAAAGGTGCAGAAACATTTTAGCAAAATTGTTTGGGTGCATTCCAAGCCTGTTCATTGTTTTCAAGTTGCCATTTTGGCTTAGTTATTAAGAATACAGTTTGATATTACTTTTCTTATAGATGGATTTCAACAAGAGATTAGTAGAAAACAGCCGCGGAACTTTCATCTATAAAATAAAAATTAAATTAAATTAAATTTATTCAAGTAAAGTAAAATTATGATTTAGATTAATTACAATCTAGGAAAATTTAATTCTATTTGTAATGTAGACCTGCCTGAACTAGGTTTATGAAAAACCTATGTTTCAGGCCATCAATTTACAACAAACATTTAAAAAGAAGACAACAATAGGTTTATTACTAAGCTAAATTAAAAAGAAGACATAATATTTTCAATTACTTAAAGAGTAACTCTTTGGTTAAATTATTTTTAAAACTAGATTATGTAAGATAAATTATGTATAAATAAATTAACAAATAATATTAAAGTAGATAAAGTGGACACTATTATTAATTAGGTAAAGGAATAGATTTATATTAGAGGTATAATAATCTAAAGATAATTTATAATCTAAGGGTAATTTATAATCTAGGTAAGTAGAGTTCAGTGGTAAAGCATACACTGACGGTATCCAGGTCTTAAAGTGGTACCAAAATTTGTGGACCTTGAAGATTATGCCTAGACTTTAAAACAGAATGTGTCCTCTGAGTTAGTTTCGGTGATTTTTCTCAGAGTAGCCAGATAGGACATACCGACCTCATCTTGTTAATAATCATCCTCATGTTGGTGATTTTGTGTTTTTTTAAAACTAATTTACAGAAATAAATATCATAAAATATAATGCTCGTTTTTGGTTACGTTTTTTCGTCTTTTGTTTTTGAGCTGGGTTGATTTTCCGCAATCTTTACAGCATTGCTTGTAGATTTCAGCACTTAATGGAGTTGACATTTAAAAAAAGGATTTTATTATCCAAGCCCTACAGTATCCCGGACAAAATTATTTTATAATGTCGATTTAATGGTTTGCCACACTCGCGCCATATTTTGCGATGAAATTCTAGGTAAATTGCCCCACATAACAATCTCATTTACATTAACTTAAATATCGCTTCGGATGGCGTAATTTTTGGGCCTACTTAAAACATTTATGAAATTCTCGCTGTTAAAAATATCACAAACATCCAGTGTTGTTTATGTTTAGGCTATGTAGTTATAGGTATGTTGCAAAAATGTTAGATACAGCTTAGCTATTTGTGCCTCGTTGTTAAAAGAAATAAATGTATTAGTTCCCAGCAAGATAGGATATTACTAAAACTAGGAAGGTGCTCAGCCACTAACTAGAACATAGAGAAATGTAATTATTTCACACGTGAAAGCTCTGCCCAGTGCCCATTTCAGGTATTGTCCTTCAGTACTTAAAGGTATAAAAAGAACTAACAATTCTTGAGTAACTAATGCGGAAAAAAGCTACCTTAAGCTGGAAAAATCTAAGATGTTATTCAGAATTACGAACCCATTCAAATATATTCGGTACTGGAGCGTAACTCTCTTTGCAAACAAACGATTGAACGACGAAAATGCTTCAGTAGATTTTGATAAAAAACGAATAAGTAATCTAATTTTAAAAACTTTGTGAACCGGTGACGTGATTAGTACGCATGACTATGACGCATCATGGTTCAATGTAATCTTGTAAAACTCAACAATTACCTGATTGTGATAAAGGAAATCGCATGTGATAACAAAAGCACATGGCCGTGGTAGAGTTTAAACTGATTACTTTTGAAAGATGGACCGACGACCTTAAAAAGGTGGCTGGGACAGACTGGATGCGGAAAGCGGAGGACAGGGTGTTGTGGCGCAGCCTGGGAGAGGCCTATGTCATTGATTGACTTTTGAAAGGATTAAAAGGTTGTATTCGACAGGTTCGGGTTATTTAAATGGAGTCCCTTATCGTGTCTAGCGGTAAGAGTTGACTGGTAGTAATCATCACGTAAGGACAAAGCGTTATGACTCTTTCTCTTTATATCTCTTTGTCTCTTTATATTATATACGAGAGTGTGTGCACACGTTCTTTGTCGAGGAGAATCGAACTTAATATATCGAATATTAGCCTCTCGTGAATACATGAATGACATTGATGAAGTTGTGAATGAAATTACATTGCTCTAATTTCCTAGTTTTTTCACTATTGAAATACTATTAAAGGTATCACGACAAGCCATTAAATAAATGTTCATTTTAAGGTAAGCACTAAAATCAAACAAAAGATGAAACAAAACTATATTCGTTTCAATCTACATCCTTTGTTATATTAGTACGACCCAGCACTGCAGTTGACTCGAACATAAAGGTGCAAACGAAACTGCGAGGGACAATGTACAGGAAGGGCTCATACCGACTAACGAGCGAAGAGTTTTTTGCTTCAGGCTACTGGGACTCAACGAGGCTATAAACGTAGAAACTGTAACAGTGGAACATGTCACTTGTAAAGCTATACGAGTGATTTCATATGTTAAAGGCGGCTTACTGTCAATGATAAATGATCGTCTAGCATTGAAATTATTTTATTGTTTACGATTTTCTGTGCTAAATAAAATGACTGTGTGCTGAAAGCATAACATATTTAAATACAGCAGTACTAAAAATACTAAAAGATAATTAATTAATGAATAAGAATTAGTTAATTAATTTGTAAGATAATTTTTGTGACTCACAATTATGGACTTTGTCTGAATAGATAAATAATTATTCTTATGTTACTCCATTTCTTCCCGTGGGTGTCGTAAAAGGCAACTAAGGGACTAGAGAATGGGCAGCAGCGTTCTCTATGCATTTTAACACCATACTGCGATCGCTAACCCGCCTGCCAAGCGTAGCGATTATGGCAAACACTCCCCCTTAGGGGGAGGCCTATGGAGTCGCAAGCCGATTTCCGGCCACCGTAGGCGCGGGCCTGCGGACGGTGAGCGATGGGTAGCTCGCCGTCCGATAAGGACCAGGCCCGGGTCGACGGCGCGTTGTGTTCCACGCGCGCCTCAAAGAGATGTCAGCACAAACTGACGGGGTCCGTTAGGACCAATGCCTGCCGGGGTTGCGAGTTTGTCCGAAAGGGATATCGTGGCCCTGGCACACAGGCAACGGAAGGAACACGGGTGGGTTTTAGTCAGTAAAAGTCTGACACGCCCTCCCGCTCCGCCCAGAGCGGTAGAAGATATAGGATAATTTCCCACCCAAAAAAAAAAAAAAAGGGGGAGGCCTATGTCCAGCAGTGGACGTCTTTTGGCTGAAATGATGATGATGATAATTCTTATGTAAAAATATGAGTATACACTACATATTAGAGTTAGCAATGTAAAGTATTTAGTTTAAAATAATGGCCTATATGTTTTGCCATAGTACCTATAGATAATGGCTTACAATGTAAAACTTTCCCAGATATACACGACAACTTTACTAAGAATGAAAATTGTAATTTTAAAAGACCATTGTTACTCAGAAAAGGTAAATAATAATATATAAGGTAACAAATCTGTAACTTTTATGGTGTACTTAATAAAAAATATTCTATTCTATTCAATATATAAATCTGTGAAACTACTTTCACGTATATTTTCCCGTTCAAGAAAAGTATCACTTTCTGCCAGTCACCTTTGTGCCAGTCAGTCGCTTTGTGGTCGCCAGACTGATATAACAATTTCCTCTAAATTATTTATGTTGTCACTGTATGTTTTAGATTTTCAGAATATAGTGTGCTCACAAATAAACATAATAAACCACCACCACCATAATAAGCATCACCTTTGTACGTATTTTTCTGTTCCTTTCTTCTTGTATGTTTATATTTATAATATTATGTGTGTAAATAAATGATTAAATAAATAATAAATAAATAAATAATTTTAGCGCTTTCAGAATAAAAGGCTGTAATAATAGCCTTTTATTCTGAATTATGAAAAGTGGTTTTCATGTTTATAATATTATATTCTTAAGTTTAATTAAAATCTATTTTAATTTGATTTCCTCGTTGGTCCAGTGGTTGCAAGCGCCACTGTTGAGCATGAGGTCCTGGGTTCGATTCCCGGGTCGGGCAAAATGGTATTGGGTTTTTCTATCTGGAATTTCTCAGTAGCAGCCCGGAGTCTGGATTTGTGCCCGGTTGGTGGCAATAGGCTCGCCCCCTATTACATGGGGCTTAAACATAACTGGCAAAATGTGGGTGTACTACAGGTACACCTCTGCCCAACCCTTCGGGGAAACAAGGCGTGATGTTATATTATTTAAATTTGCTTAACTTGACTTTAGATTAATGGTTCCTCGTAAGTTCATCAACCTACTCCAGCCTAAAATATGACAGAACAAGATTATTTACTTAATTTCTGAATGACGTCTAAGAAAACTAGATTTGTATACTAAAAAGGTAGTATTTTAGCACCCGTTCATTATAGCTGATATTAAAAAGAATCAATCTTGAACCACACGACCTATCAATACATGACACTACAAAATGCTAGAGATTTTGCATCTTTGCAACTGTGGCTTGAGTTATTTTCTTAATTAATTTAGATATTTCAGCTTTATCCATAAGAACCACGTAATATACCAGAGTTATTTTAATTACTTTCATGAGTGAATTTCTCTAAAGTAGATTATTAAAGTACTCAAAGTTTCCATCCATGTCTTCATTCACAATTTATTACTGTAGGTACACCTAAGCGAGAGCCACGAGCTCCTGTGCGTAATAACAGCCGCACGGGTCGATCCATCAAGTTATGCTAAACTTGCCGCGGTGTTCGTGGATGGGTGACCATCTATCTTTACATACCGAGACTCCTCCATGCCTTGGAAAGTACGTTAAGCTGTTGGGCCCGGCTGTCATTCGCGGATCTTTGACAGTCGTTACGGGTCGTTAGAAGCCCGAAAGTCTGACAATTAGCCTTAGCAAGCGGTATAGTCCATATACTAAGAGAGTAGTGGTGGCCCAGTGGATAACGGCCTCGACTTACGAGTAGTAGGTCGTAGGTTCGAACCCAGACAGGCGCTTTACTTTGTGTAAATTATTTCATCACCACTGCTCTCAAGACGGTGAAGGAAAACATCGTGAGGAAACCGGCATGTCCTAGAACTAAAAATTCGAAGACATGTGACATCCACCAACCCGCACTGGGCCTGCGTGGTGGATTACGGCCCACTCCCTCTCACAGTCCCAGCAGTCGGAACATTATAGGCAGATTATGTTAAGACAAGAGGGAGACTGAAAGATGGATGGCTTGTTTGAAGCATGATACAATTATTATGGCTAGGAAGAAAGAAAAGACGTAGGAACTGCGAGAACCCCAAATAAATTGAAATAAAGACAAGAGGATGATGTTGACTTGCATACCTTTTCCAAGAATTTTAATACGTTAATCGCTTTAAAACGATTGGAATCATAATGATAGACGTGATAAAATGATTTGTTCTATAAGTGGCAAACTACCTAAATTACAACCGTCGGATCTCAGAGCAATAATCATAAACGGTTATTCATAAAATAGCCCATAACCCCGACCTTAAGCCATAAATTCTGGAATGTCTGTTTTATTCCGTTCCGGTAACGATTTGGGTCCTTAATGAATCCTTTAATATTGTTGTTTATGATCCTCAAATTTGCGCTTTACAACGTCGGGCAAATAAATTTATTTGCGCACTTTTATTATGTATTTTTTTATGAGTTTTAAAATTTGATTTTGGTTATGATTGTGTTTTTTATCTAGGTTTTCTTCTTCTCTCGTGGGTCGTGATAACACAGATGATTTATTTGTGTTACATCATGATTTGCGATTGTTTTTCGTGTCATGTTTTAAGTTGAGGTGTTGATAGCAAGAGTATTTATGTCAAGAGAATAAATGATCTGTCACGAAAACAGTTTTTGCTAAAACTGCCTGAATCATATTTCCGATGTTGCCTAGTGAGATTCCTTGAAACATTTTTTTTTTTTAAGTTCAATTCTAACAAACTAACCTAAACCCTGAAAATGTATTTGTACACCGGAAACGGCAGAATATCATAAGCTTTTAAAACTATGTAACAGCAGAGTTGTTACATAGTTTTAAAAGCTTATGATATTCTGCCGTTTCCGTTTGAAGTTACAATATTCTACCAAATAAACAGACTATTAGAAAGTGTAAATAATATGAGAAACTTGAAAATAAATGACAGACTTCAAACACGTACGTCAATATCAATTTCCTGTACCCAACAAGACAACACAGACTATATTAATATATTTAGGTTGTGTACCAATAGCTTATCGGGAACTAATTGTGACATCAAAAATAGATTAATTAGATAATTCAGTAATCTAATCAGGGACAGATACATGCTTAGTAACTGTAACGTAGTACTAAAGGTTACAAATATACATATCGATTTCTGCAAAGCATAACGAGATTGCCACGTGTGACAATGATATATATTCGGATATCTTTCAGACGGATCTCGACAAATTGGGAGCTCCGCGACGGAACCTTTTGTGAGATTGAATAGTCGTTTGTATTGAAAAACATGTTATATCAAGTTACTCTTGACCTTATTTTGAAGTTCTACTGGTTTTGATAATGTACGCAAAATGTTGGACGATTTTGTATAAACGGGTACAACACAAAATGAGCCGAGAATTTGATTTATGCATATATTATATTATAGCTGATAGAAATACAGGTGAACTAGGTGTAGATTTTTTTGAACAAAATTATTACAGACATAATATTCGACAAAATTTACAAAAGCGCTTTCTTACTAACGAATCCTAACTTACTTGAACAATCTGGAACCGTTCGAAATTATTTACGTGTACCCGATTTCCCAACAGGCACAACTTTACCAGTAAGTGCAGGTTCAAAGAGTTCGTGTTCAAGTTTATATTTTTCATTAATTTCCTTGCCACACACAGGCTTGTCTGTGCAATGTGCATTATCTACATCAGTTGACATTGTTCTTCGGACAGCATTGTTCAGTCCGAGCCAGTCTTTGTCAATGTTTTTATCTTTTGCTTCACTAACACACACAACTTCTAAGACTTTAATATCATGATATTTTTAGTTAAGCAGTGGTTTAGTTGTATATGATTTAATATTTTTTAGCTTAATCGAAGAATTCTGGTATCTTGACATCAAAAGAAAATAAGAGTTTTCCAATCTGCTAAATCAAAAGAAATGTCTTAGAAAATCCCCTTTTAACTGCCTGGCTATTCTCAAAGTGGAATTCCTTATTACATTAGAACTATAACCTAATTAATTTAATTTCTCTTTGGAAAAGAAGTAACTAAGGGGATTAATAAAACAGCTGTACTGAGGTATTTTTTTGCAAATTCATTATGTGCGATGAGAGTGGCAGTGACTAGACTATTGAGGTAGATATCTGATTTAAAAAAAAACAAGTTCTATCGATGAAGAATAACATAATAAAGAACTAAGATATCAAAATAAAACAAATGGAACTCCTTACTAGAACGAGAAGAAGTCACAGGCGTTAATTGAAACAGTTTTCCAACCTGTTCAATGAAAAGCACGTCTGAAAAATTTCGAAAACTTCCCCGCATTTTCCGCCCCAGCAAAATGGCAATGTTTATAGAGTTTGACATAGAACGCTGAACGTTCGGTCCCAACCGCAGCCTATAGAAGATTCGCCATTGAAAACTATATTGGATTTTGGCCCCATTTTGGCTAAAAAGTATTCATTTTTCAAAAGTGTACGTGAGGTTTTCAAGTCGAATAGCTCTAGACCATTAAAGTTAAAGGAGACCTTTTTAACCGACTTTATAACGCAAATTCTACACGTACCAGTTGACACAAATATTTCGTTTATTGCTCTATTTATCAATGTCGTTCCGGAATAAAATTAGACTGTCAAGAGGAGTAGTTTCATATCAGATATTATCACTCTCTCAGACAGGAATATATAAAAACAAGCAACTACATGATGCTTCAATAATTTAATTAGAAAAACAAAATTGAACTTTATCAAAAACACGAAGATAATAACATCGTCTGAAGAACCAACAGAAAATACATCCAAAGATATTTAGTTTGTTCCAATATTGTTACAGAATTGAATAGGAATGCAATAGTGGCCAATAACAAGCTGTCGCCCTATGATGGATGAGTTCCGTACCTATTTGTAATGTGTGACTGATTACATGACTTGAATTGCTCGGTTGTACCAACCGTATTGATGTGGTGAAAAAAGTTTTGCCGTGATTATGGTATATTAGCTGCGCCCCGCGGTTTCACCCGCGTAAGTCTCGATCCCGTGGGAATATCGGGATAAAAAGTAGCTCCATACAAAATTTTATCATTATTGGTCCAGCCGTTTGAGCGTGAAGAAGTACCTAACAAACACACATACACACACACTCACAAACTTTCGCCTTTATAATACTAGCATATAGTTTTAGTTAGCTTCACCATCATTATGTTAAGTTCAAATAATTCACACTAATATTACTTAACTATTATGTACCTACGTAATAAAGACATTGCCCTGTCTGGCTACCTTGATACTGAACGTTAACGAAGAGTTAGTTTTCCTTAAAAATAACTCTAATATTTTATTAGTGTCTGGATGATTCAAATTCGTTACGTACAGCTTCCAAATTATTCAGATGATTATAGAAAAGCCTTCCAAAAGCATTTCCATCAAAAGCCAAGTTTTTTCAAGTGGTGTCATCATGTATTCTGTGACTAGAATGGTTAATTTTTGGTCGACAATTAATGGGAACAAATGCGAGGCACGTTCCAGCGTTGTTGACAGACAGACTTAGCGGCCGCGGCTAATTGTCTGCGAGCATTTAATGATAAAAGAAAGTAAAAGAAATAAGCGGATTCTTTAAACATTTTAACTTTGTTGAAATGATAATCCGAGAAATTCTTTGACAGCGAGGAATTTGTGGTAAATTGAGAATAATTTTGGCTTTGTAAGAAGATTTGGATTGAAGCTTGAAGAAATTGATTATGAAAATTTGATTTTCACGATTATTGTTGAGCTACCTAGTACTTAATGAGGATCGACGAATCCAGTCTTAAAACAAAATAAAATTCGCTAATAAAAAGAATTGTGATATCGTATCATAGTATCGTATCGTAATTTCAGACAAAAGTAGATGAAATTCGTTTGTATCGTAGTCTTTTCAATTTCTTAAATTTAAAGTAACTATAAAATCCAACGCTCTGTTGGTTTCCTTATAATCGTTAAAGAAAAGTATTTGACCGCCTTTTTATTCTCAAACATTTTCTCATTCTTTCGTTACGGATTTGGATGAAAAGTTACTTTTGTAAGTGTTTAAATTTTCTAAGTCGGGATCCGGAATTGGATTATTATTTTAATCAATTAAACAGACAAATGTTTGTTTATTAAAATAATAATCCATATCTAATAATAGGATTAAAATAATAATAGGAAAAGAAAATTGTAATAGTTTATATGTGGCAGAATGCCAAAAAAACATGTTTTTAAATGATAGTTCCAAGAGGCTATGCAAATACTGGTATTCAACTGCATCTGGTTAGACTGGAAGCTAACCCCTACATAGTTGGGAAAAGGCTATAAGCAGATGATGATGATGATGATGATGAGATGAGGTTTAAGAACCTTTAAATCTTTAAACTGATCTATTTTTATGTGGGACTGATTTCGTCAAATGTGATGGAAGTGTAACAGGAAGTGACAGCTTGAGCATGGAATAAGTAAGTACTACATAGATTGTAAGTAGAGGAGGTCGAATTTCGACCAGTGCGACCACTAGTAATGAATAATTTATTCGCAAATTTAAAAAGCTAAATATAGTTTTTTAAATTTTGAGGTTAATTTCTGTCGCTGCTCAGTTGCTTATTACCAAGGTGAGATGTCAGATGTTACACATCATTATGCGACTCCTGTAAGGCTTGCTCGTTTTTTTTTTGTTTTTTTTAAGAACCTACTTAGTAATTCAAAGTTTAAAGACAGAAAAAATTGGTCGAGTTTTTCCGAAATGTCATCTCGTGATTAAAACTTCATCCCCATTTACAATTTCGTTCCCGGTGATTCACAAAAGGAGCAGATAGACCTGTCTCTAAGAACTACATCATTATATTGTTTTGTACTCGTAAAAGAACAACTGGAATCAAGGGCCCGACCCTTAATTCTTAATCGCCATTGACCTTGCCCATACAAATGCGCGTCGCACTCACGCCGCGCCACCGCACCGCGCCGCGTCGCGCCGTGCCGTTCGGTTACATAAAAGAGTGTATGTGGAGTTCCTTACCTATTCTTCTCCATAGGAACCTACTACTCTTTAGAATGGGCAACTAGCTTCATATTTTTCTAAATGACCGACTCCTTTATAATTCAAAAGTGTCGTTAAATGGTTTTTAACCGACTCTTCATAGAAATCCGACACTTCATACAAAAAAAAACATGAAATAAATATCGTTATTATAATTAGTTTGAAAAGCCCAAAAGTCTGACAACCAGTCTTGCAAAGAGGTATCGTATTATCCAGTTACTGGGTTGTGGAGGTCAGATAGGCAGTCGCTCCATGTAAAATACTGGTATTCAGCTGCATTCGGTTAAACTGGAAGCCGACCCCAACATAGTTGGGAAAAGTCTAGGCAGATTGTTTTGTTTTTAAGTAGTTTGAAAGTAACATTGTTTTTTATGCTTTGGGTAGACATTACTACCTGAATTTATTTCATAAAGTATTTTACTACAATACTTAAATATTCAGATATACAATAATTGATGTTTATGCGTTCTAGTTTAACATATATTTTTTGCATAACTTACTTGCATTATATGAATGGGTACATATTTAAAACTCACTAAAATCATATATCAGCGCCTTAAGCACCGAAATTGACTTGTTCTTGTGTAGGTAAGTCTTCTGCTTTAGATTGAATAGCCTTTCTAAGGGTTCGATTTAAAGAAAACACAGAATGTTCATACGAAAATTCTGAGAAAGCTGAATACTTACTCCATTTTCGATATTTTGTTAAAAATAGTCTGAGTTTAAATCAACCTTACTAGTATTATTGACACTAATTAACCCAATATCTTCCACGTTGGACCGGTAAGGAAAATATGGGTTCTGTACTTTTCCAAAAAATATAGCAATAGTCTGTTTTCTGCAGTGGAGCAAAAATAATATAAATTGTGTTATAATAAATAATCTATACAAGAATTAAACTTAATCTATAGACCAAAATCCGTTGTGAGCAGGGAGGGTACCCAAACTTTATCCGAAACTGGCACTAACTTAAATTATGCAAAGTTTTCCATATAACCGACAACTTGGAAGGCGTTTACGATCCCTCGTTATTTAATAATAACCCATATTACTTGCACGATTTAGTCGCACTTACTAACTTACTAATTGCTTTATTGTAGTAGTAAGTTATTATAAATTTACTACGAAGACATAGCATAATCAGCCTATAATGTTCCCACTGCTGGGACACAGGCCTCCTCTCTTCGAGAGGCAGTGGGCTGTTATCTACCACGCGGGCCCAGTGCGGGTTGGTAGATGTCACATGTCTTCGAATTTTTGGTTCCAGATTAAGCTACGCTTGCCGGGGTTGGCCGTGAATGGGTGACCATCTTCACATACCGAGACTCCTCCGTGACTCGTAAAGCATTTAAAGACGTTGGTCCCAGCTGTCATTCGTGGATCTTTGTCAGTCGTTACGGGTCGTCCGAAGCCAGAAAGTCTGACAACCAGTCTCACCAAGAGATATCGTATTACCCAGTAACTGGGTTGTGGAGGTCAGATTGGCAGTAGCTTCATGTAAAATATTGGTATTCAGCTGCATGCGGTTAGACTGGAAGCCGACCCTAACATAGTAGAAAGCAGATTGATTAATTGATTTTTTGACGTTATTGAAATGCAAATCTACTTTAATACTGGCAGGCTCATGTTACAATTTGTTTTGTCTGTAATGGATTTTAGAATTATTTCTTTAAATCATATACTCGGGTACACTAGTGTTTTAGTTTGCATTCCAAAATTAGACAGGAATGTTCATGGATAGACGAGAATTTTCGGTCATTAGAGACACCTAATCCATGAAATCTCAAAGGTCCTCGTTTACACGAAACACGAACTTCAAAAGGCTTCAGTAATTCAGTTACAGTTCCTGAAATGAAGCAAGTTCCGAAACAGTTCACAACAAAATTAACTAACGTCCGAATGCAGTTAAAAGAACTGGACAAAGAAGAAAACAAGTCGCTAATAAAGTTAATGTATGGACAAGAATGGACGATCGAATTATATTCTATATTATCTCTTGATATTTGATCATTTTATTAATGAAACGCTTTTATAAAAGTAGTTTCTATACAGATACCCGATAACCTACTTATACAATAGAGGGTAGTTAGGTAGCTATCTACTTTCCTAAGTTCAGTATTTATTTGACCTAATAAATATTTTATTTTTTGTCAAAGCCATACAAACAAACTTCCTTAAACGTAGTACATATTTCCATTAATTTACCCCAATTAAATCTTTCAGTTCCTAGCAAAATTATATTTATGTAAAAGTTATTTTATGAGAAGAGAACCGTTATTTTATTTAATTTAAGGCAGAATTGAACAGATGTTATTTCATCCATAAAGTATTAGCTAAATATTTATAACATTTGTCAAAAGAACGGTTTGTTTTTAATTAGCGAATTTAAATTTAATGAAAAGCTGCGTAAGTATGCTTATTTGCAAGTCTCGTCCCCTATAAAAACTTACTTTTCAAGAGTCCTTTGAGCCGGCATAATGAGGTTTGCATATAAATGCACACAAGCATAATGCGATTAGCAACTTTAAATATATTCAACAATGTAAAAGGAGCAAAGACTTAAAATCTCATGAAAATGATAATGTTAACGTATTCAAATTATCATATGAATGCATTTTATGCAAGTGTGTGGTGACACCTTTTCCTTAAGGGCGCACCGAGCCTTTTGCGATAATTAGGATACCGGGGAAGCGAGGCGGCTCTGCCACAGAGTCAACGGACAGAGGGTAAGCTTCATACAACCGCGCTATGAAGCATGAGGAGCATGTGCGCGGGAAACTGGCTGCTTCGTCGCGTACGAAGAGAAACCGGTTCATATCAGCTCAGCTAGTTGCCTCGCTCGGGCGAAGCCTGGCCAGTTGTTCAAACACACGCGCCTCATGCTTGTACTAGTGTACCTATCATAGCATGGTTGTATGAAGCTTACCCTATCTCCGTTTATTCTGTGGCTCTGCGATTCGCGCGCTAATTTAGGTATTTATTTCTCATTAAAACAAAAACACATTTAAAAAATGTAAAATGTATAATACGTTATAGAAAATATGTAATTTTGTTATTCCTTTTAAACTGATGGCCTTCCATGAAGTATTTATGCCGTACTAAGGGTGTATTTTGTTTTTTATAGATTACGTTGAATTTTTTTCTATTTAGGAAACTACAAGTAATCGTGTTTCTAAAGTGTACAATTATACAGTGAATCCTTAAATATCTTACATATTTATTGCATAACTAAAAGTTAAGTAGTAGCGATACAGCAAGGGATCAAACGAACGCAATTATTTCGCAAAATACTCGGTGCGCTCTTAAGTCTTTCAAGTAGGTTATGTTTCATGCAGTGCAAAAATTGTACTAAAGCTAAAGACATTTATAATATTATGTAACTTTACCAGCCTTATCTATTTATATAATGCTGCCACAAAGTCCAGTATTTCATGTAGCAGAATAGAACACAAAAGCATAGCACCAGGTCAAAAGGAATAGCTGTCGTTACTGCCATTCCATACTAAAGGCCCATAACTGCAAACTTTCACGTTTACGTTAAACTGAAAACACGCGGGTCGCAATAACATTCAGAGACTTGAAATCAGGTTTGTAATAATATTTTGGCAACAATTTTAATTAATTGTTGTGTTAAAATGAATTATTTCAGTTTATACCATCTTCTACAAAAAATTGGTTTGATGTTCTTCAATAATATTCCTGATATACCTACAAATAAATATGTGGATATTATAACGGAAACGAAGCAAAAGGTATATGTCAAGATTGCAGCAGGTGGCGTTCTGTAAGTTCTGCACGAGTTTATATAAAAAGGTATTTAAGGAAAACCTATGCAATTATGTAGTGTCTATGTAACCTCGTTCGAGGATAACGTTTATGTCAATTTCGGTAACGAGTGGGTGGACCATTGTCCTCACATTGTATTTGTTGTCCTCTATTCGTTTGCTGAGAATTATTCAGTAAACAGTAACAGTATTTCATGTGAACATAAACCGTTTCAGGCTCCTTGTACTTTAATAACGTCCTTCCTTGATCAATAATTCGATAAATATTTACATTAAAAAACGCGTTAATTATAACCGGTAGAAAAACTGCTTTCAAATAAAAAAAACACATCCAAATTGGTTCATCCGTTTAAGAGCTACGGTACCACAGCCACACACACATTGCCAATTACCCATGTTTGCAAAAATAAATGATTTGATTTTTGCTTTAGCGGTCAAACTTATAACACCCCTCTTTTTGCGTCGGGGGTAATAAAAATATGAATATTAATAGCTATTGAGTATTGTAATACAATAAATCTGAATTAAACCATAAATGTTTGCTAAAAAATATTCAAAATGTAGGTGCTCATTTTCTTGGAATTATTTCGCTGTAATTAATTTGCATAGCTGTTAGAGAGCAGACCGCCCGTTTGAGTCTAGAAGTTGTATTTAGTGATGGTAAGCAAAAAGGTAATTAAAAGATTGAAGCCTGATTTACTTGGTGGGATTTAATTGCTTTCGTACCTTACAGCGTCGAAGCACTCTCAGGTCACTTTTTTAAAATTTATTCATTTACCTACTTCAGACACTGATTCATATTTTTGGTAGTTGGTATATTTAAGAATTATGTTAGTAACCAAAGATTCAAATACACACCATAATCAATAGAATAGAATATAATACTTTTTTATGTACACAATAAAAATTGACTTTTCCCAACTATGTTGGGGTCGGCTTCCGGTCTTACTGGATGCAGCTGAATACTAGTATTTTACATGGAGCGACTGCCTATCTGACCTCCACAACCAAGTATCTGGGTAAAACGATACCCCTTGGTAAGACTAGTTGTCAGATTTTCGGGCTTCTGACGACCCGTAACGACTGTCAAAGATCCACGAATGACAGCCGGGACCAACGGCTTGCACGTTAAGCCGTTGATCCTGGCTGTCAGACCACAATCATACTATTATAACTAAAATAAAATGACAGAAGTATATTACTCACATAAATAAAATCTTAATCATTCATATTCTTTAAATGTTTAAAATCATCAATATTATTTAAAATCAAGAAATTCATCAAAATGTTTAAATTCATAAAAGTCATAAAACAACAAAATAAATAAATTAAAATCATTTTTTTTTTCTCCAGTTGCTGTTCTTTTCGACATGCAACTGTACACAATGCTACAATATAGGGCAGTCATTTCTGCCAGCCACAACGCTAAGCATGCTATTGCCACTGCCATGCCCACGACTTAGCCAACGATGCAGCTCTCTTTCTGAGGGTTGCATTGAATCCATCAATACGAGCGTCGGCATTTATTACCGACGCGCTGCATTGCCTCGGCAGCTGCATCAATATCCTAAAGGCATTGTTATTTATACCTAACTAGCTGCGCCCCGCGGTTTCACCCGCGTAAGTTTCGATCCCGTGGGAATACGGGATAAAAAGTAGCCTATGTCCTAATCCAGGGTGTCAGCTACCTTCATATAAAATTTTATCAAAATTGGTCCAGCCGTTTGAGCGTGAAGAAGTAACAAACATACACACACACACACACTCACAAACTTACGCCTTTAATTATAAAATATTAATTTTAAAATTTAGTTAAAATTTAAAAATTAGTGTGATACGAGTACCTATTGTAACAGGAATACTAATATTCTCTTTCAAAAATAAAACATTATGTAAATATCCACACTCGGAAAAGCTGTCACGTGAATCTCAGGAGACTATAAACTGTGTATCTTGTTCCCTTTTGACTACACGTAAATACCATAAAAAGTACCTGTTATTTATCCATTTACCTGTGTACGTGTTTGTCCCAAACATAATTAAAATAAACACACAATGATGGGAATCCCACACTAAAAATATTGAGTATCCCGGTTCTTTTTCAATCAAAATTGATATCACTATTCAATATATTAAGACCAATCGGCGTCGGACAAACCTCCAGGGATTTCACACATGATCTCATTCAATTTATTGTTCCCTGAAATTGCTTTTTTTGGGATACACTGGATCTAAGAGCCGTCGCGGATAAGGCAGCTTGGTTGAAGTGGCCAGTATTTTTGACCGTAGTGAACAAAGCGGTTGCTATGTGAATGAAACGGCCAGTATCTTCGTAAACTACAGCGTCTGATTGGCCACTGGTTCACTCTCATTAAGTGAGCGTATATTCCAAGAAACATTGGCCCCTACAACTTAATCGCTGCGACTGGGCTGCTTTGTGTGCATGTACCTTTATACATATTATCTCTTTTTGGAAAACGCTTTATTATAAATGATGCACACTACTCTCGTAATGTTGGGTCATTTATCCTCGGGAGTACCGACCAATAATATTAATCACGCTAAGTACATTAATGAGATAAAATTATATATATTCAACCGAGTTGCGTGGTTATGATGCGGTTATTCAATTTGAATAAATTAAAATGTGGCCACAAATTATATAAACAAATAAATGATATTAAAATAAAGGACATAATGGTAGCATAAACATATTGCACGTTTGTAAAGGACACATTGGTATAGCCAACATTTAATTAGATTTACTAGACACTAAACGAACGACTGTTTTTTTTTCAACAATAATTTTCCACTTTTTTTCGTATCGAAACTTCAAGAAGATGCTATAAAATATAAATTAAAGCACTTTACCTCACCGACAAAAGAATTACGAATTAAATTATGCTTAAAAACTTTTCCGAGTCTAATCTCTTTTTGAGCAATTGTTAAATTCACATCAATCTCGAAGGAAATAAATGTTCAGGTGCAAAAAAAAACAATTTCCCAAAGAATTAACAAGGAGTTTGAGAAAAAAAAGTTGCTAACTTATGTATTGCTTTGAATCTGTATGTAATATGTTTCTCGTTTTGAATTAACAAGTTGCTTGGAAGGTGAATTCAGCAAGGACAGCAAGTGCTTTCTTGGATATAAAGAAAGAAAGAAAGAAAAATAATTTTATTTGTCACAGAAACACGTGCAAGATATATGAAAACATAAACTGGTAAAACAAATAGTTGGCAGCTGCACGATATCGATATCAATTTATTGTTCAAGTAAGGTTTAAATAACCAGTTGCTAGTGTCTCCAGATTTCAATAGGCACATAAAAGGCACTTTTTAACGTCAAAATTTACAGAAAAATAGAATTGATTCTAGTTGCCCCTTCCAAAAGGTAGTTTCGTATGGAGAAGAATGGGCAAGCAACTCCAGCGTTACTCTTTTAAAATGTTTTACAATATTTTGTATACATTAATTATATAATTATATGTGAAGAAGATGAACCTAGAATAAGTTTACTAAATTACGATAGGTAAAAAAAAAGACTGATCACTTCCACGGAATTGTGTGTTAAATCTCAAATTCAATTATTTATATTTTTGCACGATTTATTACCTAGGTATTTATCTCAGTTTGCTTTTAAATAATTATTTGTTCCCTTGTCAAACTATTATTTAGTAGTTATGGGAAATAATCTGCAATAGGTATTTCTGAGCTGCACGGCATAAGCTCGCCTAGCTCAGTGACTCGGCCGGGGAACATGGTGTCAATTTAGTGTACACGACACTAAATTGACACCATGTTCCCCGGCCCGTTTGTGATGTTTTTTAATATTTAAAAATTGTTTTTTTTAATTGTTAATATTATTCTTGTGTTTATATTAAGTAGATTGTTTTTTATTTTTCATCTCTGGTAAAAATCTCCATTGATTTTAATCCACCTACATTTTATATAACCTAACCCAAGTTCCTTTGAGATCTAGACGAATACTAATTATCTACCCACATTTTACTTTCATACCCACAGTAGCCACTGGTTAATGGTAATGGATTTGTGAACATTTCTCAGGGGACCTTAAATAAAGGGGACGAGTCAGTTGCGATAAACTGTTCACAATTATAAGCACCTGATGTGTTAAAATTATTGCTTCAGATTAGTCTTCATGAAGTAAACGATGGCCTTGACAAAAAGGTTTTGCTTTTGTTTTCAACTTGAGCGATACTGTTAGCAGGAAAACCTTTTATACTTAGTAGCTTCATGTTTCAATGTTAAAGAGCATCTTGAAAATTATGTGTTCGTGTAACTTAAGTAAGTTGAACTTTATTTTTTATTACTTAATAAAGTTACAGCCTGTGAATACAATTTAATACCTCTTTGGATTATTTTATTTCGTATTTGATTATTGTTTCTACCAACTTAGGTCGTATGACTTTTCATTGTTTTACTATGTAACAATAACAGAATGTCAAGCGTACCCTAAACTCAAGACTCATTGTAAACATTTCATCTTGCCAATGTATCAAACTGCTCATAACATAAGTTTTTCTAGCCGAATTTTCTAAATATAAACACTAAACAGTAAAATCTCGTCTCTTCTTGAAGTATGCCTAACTTATTCCCAACTTAGTAACATTGGAAACCAACTACCCGTTTCTGATACGATATAAAAACTTCGTACGTTCAACTTTGTCCGATATACTTAGTAATTCCTTTTTATTACTAAGTTCCTTTTGATCTAAAGTAGTTTGACATTTTTATTTCCATGTACGAGTTTTCATTTTATTTGACCTGCATTAGAACTTTCCGTTTTTCTTCTGGCATAAATCTGAATGATTATTTTACGGTTTGTCTGACTTAGTGTAATTTATGTAATTTATTTTTTAAATACAATGAACATACAAGTTAATGTTTGCAAAAATACAAGTCCAGATTGGAGAGACACCTCAACTAATTAGCCGCTCAATTCAAAATACGGGATTGTATCAGCAGACTTAAAAGACGTAACTTTCTACAATTAGACAACTTGTAGAGAGCTGCTTGACTAACAAGAGAGTTGCTCCTGATGAGGAATAACTCTTCTTTCTTTCTTGCTAATTTCTTACATCGTACTTTACATTTCTTACTTGTTTTTAGGGTTCCATACCCAAAGGGTAAAACGGGAACCCTATTACTAAGGCTCCGCCATCTGTCTGACTGTCTGTCCGTCTGTCACCAGGCTGTATCTCATGAACCGTGATAATTAGACAGTTGAAATTTTCAGAGATGATGTATTTCTGTTGCCGCTATAATAACAAATACTAAAACCAGAATAACATAAATATTTAAGCGGGCTCCCATACAACAAACGTGATTTTTTTTGCCGTTTTTATAGATAATGGTACGGAACCCTTCGTGCGCGAGTCAAACTTGCACTTGGCCGGTTTTTTTTTATCTGCTGTTTATTATTTTGTGTGCTTTTAGTCTGTGCTAAATAAATGTATTTTAGTTATTTCTTTAATTTCTTTCTTCCCTGCCAGATCATCCTACAACTCATCTGCTCATAGTTTTCAAAACTGATAACAAGATACCTTAAAAAAAAAATTAAGAATTGATTAGCAAAAAATCGGTGATATTAATATATTATTATTCAAAAATCAAAATCGTATCATATCGATAAGTATGAAAATAAAAGTAAACGGATTTATTTATGCAAGTTTTTGTAGTTTGGTACCTTTTTAAATATATCAAAACGTGGAGAGATCATATCGTATAATTTCATCATGGTCCACCAAACCCATGAGAAGTAATAAAATATGACACTTTATTATATCCCAGTCCTCATGACTGACAGCTTTCGTTAGTGCAAAGATCACACGCGATATATTCCATGATAATGTTACTTGACATAAAATTTTCATCTTGAAAAGGGTAGAGTAATTTAAATGTAGTTTGGGATTGTCCTGACATGTTACTTGATAAATGTTTACGCTGAGAATAATTGTTTTGTCATTTTGTTGTGGGAATCAAAATTAGAACAGGCTTTCTATTTTCCTCTGTGTATCAGGAAAAACTAAGTTTAGAATGTGTAAAGTGACACTAAATAATAATATATTTGTTTTCTTTTTTCTTTTTCAAATATCGCAGCATATGCTGAGATAGGAGCCTTTTTAGCCTCGCATGGATCATATTTTTGTTATCACTATTTTGTTAGTTTTAATCAAAATAAAATATGTTTCTTTCTTTATTTCTTTTCTAATATATTGTGGTTTACACAATTTTACGAAGTGGGGGATTATCGACCCATCCAACACCCAGTGCGGTGCGGTACTATTATGTAGCGAAATAGTTACGTCCTTTACAAAAGCCTTTGTAAACTTTATCAAGTCTAGGAGAAAGCTATGTACTACTAAATCCTAGCCTGAATGAATGAATGAATGTAGAAAAATCTAAGTTACCATGTTACCATACATTTATAATACATAAAACTATCAACAAACGACTATTTATTATTCATAAGCCTAATGAAATGTCGAACCAGAATGAATTGCCGTTCATTCTGACCGCTTCGATAACAGTTTTAACAGTTATACCTCACACATACCTGTCGTATAAATGTATGAGCTAATAATATTTGGACGGTCGTTCCGTAGCATGCGAGATTTGAAAAACTGTGTCTATGGATTTTAGTTTCTGGATTTTATGGTACGGGTTAATAAGGTGTTCTTTTGACAACCGTTTTCGTGTTGCAGTTTTCTATTTTTAATCCGGAGATAAAATTAGAACTTCATGTTGAATAAAATTACTACTGATTATTTACGTCATGAAACATGCACATGGTCTTCTACAAAGTTAGAGCTGACTGCTTCTAACCGACTTCCAAAAAGGGTTATAGTTATGTTCGTCTATATGTTTTTTTTTCCGATTTCTCCATCAGTTTTGAACCCATATTTTTTTTTTTTTAAGTGTATAAGTACTCCCGAGGTGGTCCCATTGTCACCAAGTTAGAATCTGACGAGGGGATCCCATGGAAATCGAGGGAAATCATCAATTTTATAGGCAAACATTTAGCAATTTGGGTATTTTTTTATAGTAAATCATGCATTTGCACTCTGAAAGCACCATTTGGTGCAGTAGAACTGATGATGAAGACCACAGATGGCCACCGGTACTACTTAATAATAAGTATTTCACGGTTGACATTTGAATAGACACTTTAATATGGTTGCTCAGCAATTTATGCTCGTCACAAGGCATTTATGGTGAAGACACCATAAGTTCCAGTTCCCCTGGTTCATACCAGAAAAACTCCTCAACAAATATGCCCCTGCATCGGGAGAAGCAATATTTTGTAACAAGTGATGGCAGCTGACAGTAAGATATTGTAACTTAGCTAAATTACAAACTGACCCACTAAAAAGTGAAATATAAAAATACTTCTTAAATAAAATGCATTTTATATGGATTATTTTGGTTTCTATAATCATCATCTGCCTAGCGCTAGCCTTTTCTCAACTATGTTGGGGTCAGCTCCCAGTCTAACCGGATGCAGCTGAATACCAGTATTTAACATGGAGCGACTGCATACTGACCTCCACAACCCAGTTACTGGGTAACATGATACCCCTTGGTAAGATTGTTGGTCAGACTTTCAGGCTCGGACTATCTTGAACGAATCCTTAGCTGGGACCAACAGCTTAACGTGCTTCCCGAGGCATGAAGGCGTCTCAGTGTGCCGGTAGGATGGTCACCCTTCCACAGACTGACCTCGGCAAGGATACCTTAACCATCAATCAACCCGTGCGGCTGTAATTATTTAGCCATGAGTCCTGATTCTGGTTCCTATAATAATATAACATAACATTACGCCTGTAATCTCCGAAGGGTTAGGCAGAGATGTACCTATAGTTCACCCACGTTTCGCCAAGTATTTTGAAATCCCATGCATTAGGGGGCGAGCCTTTTGCCGGGCTGAGAAATTCCTGGTGCAAAAACCCAATAATAATTTGCTCGACCTGGGAACCGAACCCCGGACCTCGTGCTTGGCAGTAGCGCTAGCGACCACTAGACCCGTTGGGCTAGTGGTCGCTAATATCGCTGTAATTTTTTTTATTACTAACATTATACGAACTGCCTCGTTAGGCAGTTCGTATAATGTTAGTAATAAAAAAAATTACGGTATCACTTCAATTAAGTTTTTAATAAAAAGTGGAATCGCTTTTAAATAAGGTCATGCAGGAGTGATAAAACTTTAGAATGTCGTACGGCAGCGATAACTTTTTTATGGTTATTAAGGGATGAGACTGGACCAAATATTGCACGATAAGGGATACTACACCTGTAGGTATATACTTCAGATATAATTTCTTATAAATCAAAAAAATCAAAATCAAAAGTCATTTATTCAAACTAGTCTGAGAATCAGCACTTTTTGAAAGTCAAAAAACGCTCACCATTTACCACTTCCTAGTGCATTAGCTGGGAAGCTGTCTGTTCGGTTAGAAAACTTGATTCTATACAATAGAATGTAAAATAATTTGCATTACGCAACACAAACCATTAAATTAAATTATTTGCCATAATTACGTTAGCTAGCATTCGCCACTATATCAAAAAATTAATAAAAATATAATAATAATCGTCGAAACCTACACTCAAGCTGAAATAACGTAAACAGAACGTACCTTAATAAAAACATCCTGGCATAATGGGCGTGCCCGCTTACATAAAGCTATAAAAGCTTACATAAAATATTAATAACAAAAACATTAATAAATAGCGTCACAAAAAATATTTTGCGAGACTTCGCAGACGTCATGAGAAAATTAATTTTATCATAACACGATAAAACAGAAAATAATGATTTGCTGATATATTTTTACTGATTTAAATTGAACCTGAATATTATAAAACAGAGTCCCACCGCCACGTTTGTCTGTCTGTCTGAACGGATTTTCGTACGGTTTTCACCAATGGACGGGGTGATTCATGAGGAAGGCTTACTTGTATATAATTCATTAGGGTTCTGTGTAAATTGGATGAAATATGACGATGTAAAATACTTCAAGTAGCATGAACATCAGTTACATTTTAATCTAACCCACATGCTTGACGCAGCATACTGATATAAATAAGATACTACGACAGAAAAAAAAATTAAGTATATATGCTCGGTTACACGAGCGAAGCCAGGGCGGATTGCTAATATGAATTCAAATAAAGAAAAGTACTTTAAAATGTTCAGCAGATCATTACTATCCATGTTAAAAAGTCATGAATGTGTTTTTAGTTTGCATCGTTTCACGCTGGTAGCACACCTCCGCCGCGAAACCATAGCAGCGAAACCGCAGTAGTTCAATTGTACTGGTTCGCGTCATGTTCTGCTACTCTATTTGGATGCGAGTAGTGGAACATGACGCGAACCAGTACAATTGAACTACTGCGGTTTCGCTGCTATAGTTTCGCGGCGGAGGTGTGCTATACAAACCTAGTTTTGAGAACAATTAAATAACTCTTAAAACAGTACCTACTTACCTTCCTAACTAACTGGTAGAACCGTACGCTCAAACTAAACTACAGTGCTTGCAGTAAAACTGCTAAGTTTTTCTCTTGAATAGCGAGCATAAAAGTTTGTTTTTTGTACCGTGCGTGTGTGCTTTGTCACTACTTGCTTTTGCAGCTGGCTCTGCCATAACAAACTGGCTTTTTATAATTTTTTAAAACTCTAGCAAAGTATAAATATGGATAGTACAGTTTTTAAACGTTCGGCACACTCGCACAGCGCGCTCATTGACGAGACCCGAAGCGGTTGTCGCGGTGCTGTCAGTTGCGGTTGCCGTGTCGAGTGGTCTTCGCGCCTATCGCTCCGATTGAGCGTAGGTAATTTTTTCAACAATTAAGGATAGTTTCCATACTGTCCATATTTATACTGTGACTAGCCAACATTTTTGCAGGTTAAGAAAAATACTTAGATCCCCAATCTATCTTCGATAAAATATTTAAAATGAGGTAAGTTATCGCCTAATTACGTATAAAAAACTGTATAAATCAAAATCGTCTCATCTCTTGGATAAAATGTTTAAAATGATGTAGGTAGATAATCATCTAATTACGTATAAAAACTTAAATAACGTATAAATCCAAACCTTTCCATCTCTTCGATAAAATGTTTAAAATGAGGTAGATAATCACTTAATTACGTATAAAAAGTGTAGGTGGATAGGTACGTATTGCTGTGTTTTCTATATTAATTAAAATTGTCAGATGTTTATCAGCCCATCATGGATCCAATTTTTATGTATAGCAAATACCTATTAATTATGCATTTAAATACCTTATTCAAAACTAAGAAGGATACTGTCCTTCTTAGTTTGAGAGAATGAGGTTGTCATTGCCAGAATTTCCTCCAATCTAGCTTACAACAATGCTTATCTAGGGACGGTGGGACCGACGGGCCAAAATTTAAGTGCTTCATCTTTAATTTATTAAATGGAAATGCAAATGTAAGGGAAAATCTTTACAGAGATATACATAATTTTGCACTTATGTATACCAATTTCGGTGATGAATTTCCCTTACAAATATGGTAAACATTGATGGTAGTGCGTTCATTGACAACATGAAGAACAGTGATTTTTCAGCGAATCCTTGATTGTCCTTGTTTTTTTTTCCTTGATTTTTTTTTGTCGGCTACCAGTTTAACCGGATGCAGCTGAATACCAGTATTTTATATGGAGTGACTGCCTATCTGACATCCACAACTCAGTTAGGTACTGAGTAACACGATACCCCTTGGTACGACTGTTTGTAAGATTTTCGGATTTCTGAGTACCACCCCACCTGAGTAACGACTGTCAAAGATCTACGAATGACAACTGGGGCCAAGGGCTTAACGAAGGGTCTCGGTATGTACCTACCTAATGGATCGTTACCCACCTACAGACCGACCTTGGTAAGCGTAGCTTAACCTTCTCTCGTTATTACTTAGCCACGAGCCCCGCAAACGTATTCAACGATACAATAACATGAAAACGTTTAACTTTTTGCTCGTTCGCCCCTTTGTTCTATAAATGTCGCTCCTACGTGTCAGTGTTCTCGAGCAATTGACTTGAGGTGAGGGTGCCTCGCCGTGACGTGTGTAGATCTTCACTTGAAGACAGCTACGCTACTGCTACGCGAAAAAAAAGTCGAGCTACATGAACAGTAACAAAAATAAAACAGATTAGTGAAGATATTTTTGCTACGATCGTTCGTATTGCCAAAATTAATCTTTCAATGATTATTGGTTAGCTCCTTTTTATGACCTCACCCAAAATCGGTGTACATATATTTTTTTTGGGTAAGCATCGTCATTTAGCAGGTTTGGTATCAAAAATAAATAGTGAAAAAAATGGAATAGTAAAAGCTTGTCAAAAAAGCCTAGTTCTAAATTTTTTAGAATTTATAATGCAGGGTAAAGTGATATATCTATTCACGCTAACTCAGCTAAAACGATTTATGGCCCATTCACAGTATTTTTTGTGGTGCGATGTGTTTCGTTTTACTCGTATGACATGTAACCGTTAGGCTTATAAATTTCAGGGACAAGGCAAAAATTATAAAACTACTTAAGGCACAAATATATGATTTTAATGACTTTTAAATCTGTTATTACGGCTTCATATAATGCAAGTAAGTTATGCAAAAAATGTATGTTAAACTAGAACGCATACACATTCATTCTATATGTGAATTATGAAATAAGTATTGTAGTAAAATACTTTATGAAATAAATTCAGGAAGTAATGTCTACCCAAAGCATAAAAAAACCGGCCAAGTGCGTGTCGGACCACGCAGAATGAAGGGTTCCGTAGTTAGGATGAATATATCCCTAAAACAAACTTAACATTGTAGTTGAAAAACATGTTCTCCCATACATCGATATACGTCACGGTAAATTTTCTAACTGAAAATTTAAATTTGTAATCGCAAAAAATGTTTTTTTTTATGTGATAAAACTACAAATTTACAATTTTTGGACTTTTTACTATACTTGTGCTGTAAGACCTTGCTTCTTGCCAAATTTCATCATTCTGGGTCAACGGGAAGTACATAGGTTTTGATATAGGTTTTGATTTATATGCGAGTATCGAAATATGTCGCAATAATGTCGCTTATATCGCCGTATTTTTTTATTGCGTTGACTTGGAAGCTTGATTTTTTAAAAAGCTTCAAGGGACCATAGACTTACGTATTTAATAATAATTTCAACTTGATACCTCTCCGCGTTCCTGAGAAAAATGGTCAGCAAAACCAACAGCCAGACAGACGGACAGACGGACAACGAAGTTATCCTATAAGGGTTCCGTTTTTTCCTTTTGAGGTACGGAACCCTAAAAACGATATTTCTTTCAAACTAGTTAAGATATTTTCTTGATTTTTTTTGGATGAACAGACTATTTTATTATCCATAATTATATCTGTGATTTTTAAAATTTTCATATTTTCATTAGTAAAAATAAATATTCCTTATGAAACCGAACGGCGGCGGACGGCGACGGTACGCGGCGCGGCGTGAGCGCGATGCGCATTTGTCTGGCCATGGATGGTCAACGGCGTTTACCCGACCCTTAAAAGAGTTTTTGTTATACATCCGGCGTAATACTAAACTGGAACCAAGCCTTGGACGAAAAAAAAGAGCTTTTGAATTTGGAATCATCTTGAAAGGCTACCACCACCAATGCCGGGACTGATCCCTTTACCACTGCCGGGATCAGTCTAGTTACTATTCTGATTTACGCACAACCCTCAAACTCGTACAGCAGATGGCAGATGGTGGCATGTGATGATGACCAACTTACTCTGTTCATTTTCTGATTATCTTGCGACAAATTCTACCGTCTCGCCTCCTATTTCATCACTGGCTAAATGTGTGTGGAGTATAGAAACACCTCTGCCTAACCCTTCCGGTATTACACGCTTGATGTTAAGTGTGTAAACTGTACAAAATTGCAAAAAAAGTTTATTTTCATTACATCATCACAAAGTGAACCGAGTTTATAGAATTTGTGATGAGTATATCTCAGGACAAATTCCTTTACAAACAATTTCTACTACAGCTATTTAGGTACTAAACGAATTCAGGAAATCGATTTTCCATAAAGTCAAGTTTTCTATTTACCTCGTTGTTGGAATAAAAATAGCAATCATTTTACGATTGTACTGATTTTGTATTCAAAAGAGATTTTGCATATTGTTGTTATGATTCGTTGAGCATGATGACAGTCAATCATAGCGTAGAAAAATCTGAACACCGTTCCTTTTTTGTGGAATTTTTCGTTTTGTTCTTTTTAAATTATTTCGTAAGTACCTAACAGTCGAGCTTTATTGTAAAAGAAAAGTTTTGTGAGATATGTGCTACCACAATGCTGGTGTTGGTCGAAACTTCAAATAACAACCTGGTAACTGTAAATGCGATTAAATTTCATTCTTTTCTGCACGAACAATTTATTTGTTCTTTTGCCATTTTATAAGTTTTAATAACTTAACAAGTTAACTAGTTAGCAAAAGGCGAGAATAACTGAATTGCTTGCACAAAGATTTTATTTATGAGGAAATCCTAATTGGTTTTAAAATAGTGTGCTGTGAGCGCATTTCTCACCCCTACCAGCAACAATAAAGAGGCGGGACTGGCTGTTAATGAAACTGGCCTGTTCGTTATTTAAAAAACAAAATACGAAATGTTTTGCTGAATGGGAATCGCAAATTGTTACTTTTTAATATTGGAACAAAAAGTTCCAATAGGCTTTGCGGTGATAAATAAAAAGTAAAAGAATATAAGCGCAAATGTATGGTTGGCTCGTGAGAATGAACTTCTTTTGCGGAAGGTAGATTGTTCCTGATTATACATATAATTACATAATCAGCCTAAAATGTTTCTACGGCTAGGACACAGGCCTCCTCTCGTTGAGAGGGAGATCTCCTGAGATTATGCGTGATAGATATTAGAACTGTCTGTGTGGTGCCGGACGTAAAGAATAGCACCATCCCATTTCTTTCCGTGGGTGTCGTAAAAAGCGACTAAGGGACTTACTAGAGAATGGGCAGCAGCGTTCTCTATGCATTTTTACACCATACTGCGATCGCCAACCTGCCTGCCAAGCGTGGCAATTATGGCAAACACCCCGTTTGGGGGAGGCCTATGTCCAGCAGTGGACGTCTTTCGGCTGAAATGATGAATGATGATGATGAGATATTAGAATAACAGTAACTTCTACAATAATTTTGATGTCCGATTAGATTTTAACCCACTATTATTTGGGCCCTTCTATAATATTACGCTAGGTAATAATATTAGGTACCTCCAAACCTTTGTTTATTTTATTCCAACTGAGTTTTGCACCTGGTTTGTTTTCTATCTACCGTTTATGTTCGTTTTTAACTCACATTGTATACAAAGGTGGCATGACCCACGCTGGTTCTTTGTAGCAAACTTTAATTCCACTTATTTCGTTGAGCTTCATAAATTTTTAGTTACGTACTTAACACAAGCCACAATCACACATTTTGCTTCCAACACTTTTAAACCACACAGTATATTTACATCTGTCATAAAAACTCCATTTTATTTTCACTTTGACATCGTAAAAGTGACTTCGTTTCACGTAAAGGTGCAGGAGTGCAATTCTCTTCTAACAAGAAATGAAAACATTGTCTCTCTGTCTACCACAGTAATAGAAGGTATTTTTAAAAATTGTATTTTTCTTTGAACATCTGTGAAAGCTTGTCTGGATGTGTATACTTGTGAGTTTTATGTGTCAATAATGTCTGAGCAAATACGATTATTGGAGTGGAAGTATTTCATTGATGTCATGGTTTTGAACACAATTTTGTTGGTGTCTTTTGATTGCAGAAATTGTGTCTTTGACATTGTTTTCTTTCTTTTAAAGATGTTATGATAGCAGAAAAGGTGAATTTGGTTTTAAAAGAAAGGCATTCTAACTAATATTATAATTCGAAAGTAAGTTTGTTTGTTACGCTTTCACGCTAAAACGACTGAACGGATTTGAATGAAATTTGGCACATGGGTTAGGCCATGACATGGTTTAGGACATAAGATAGTTTGATCCTGATATTCCCACTGGATCGAGACTTATGCGGGTGAAACCGCGGGGCGCAGCTAGTAAGAAATATTTTTTCATAAAGCCGTAACGCTATTAGAGACTGAATGATCAAAGTGTGAAGTAATTTAAAATTGAGTTCGCTGATCCATTTTCTGTGAAGCTTTAGAACATTCCTTTAAAACATTATTTTAATTAAAATAAGTTAGGTAAAGCAAAAGGTATAAGAAGATTCTCAGGTATTTGAAATTATTTATGAAGACTAGACTTTAAATCTAAAGTGCTTTCTAAGTAATAAAACGATTATCACCGGTTGGCAGTGTTTCATAGATAACTACAGAAAAATTATAGAAGCGAAAGATACAGCTGCAGCCAGATGACACCCTTATAAAAAATTGACTAGAAATTAGGGATAAAACTGGCCTACTTAAGTTTGAACAAGAACAAACATTTATAAATGAGTTTGTAACTGATCAATCCATCAATACATGATTGATTGTGTTCAGTTGGTTTTTGTATCCCGTGTACAAAAACTTATTTATATTAATGATGAATTACATAATGCATTAGATTAAGCAGAAAAAGCTCCAACAGAAAGCTGGAACTTTGAGAAATTTAGTAGATATTAGGGTAGTCGTCATTTATTACGGACCACCTTACCAGTCATTGTTGCCTTTTGAACAAAGAAAAAGTTCAAGTTTTCAGTCATTCCTAGGTACTAGGAATGACAAATGATTACTTACTGAACGAAACATATCACATAACACACACATAATCAGCCTATAATGTTCCCACTGCTGGGACACAGGCCTCCTCTCTTTGAGAGGGAGTGGGCTGTAAATCTACCACGCGAGCCCAGTGCGGGTCGGTAGATGTCACATGTCTTTGAATTTTTGGTTCTAGGACATGCCGGTTTCCTCACGATGTTTTCCTTCACCGTTTGAGAGCAGTGGTGATGAAATTATTAACAAAACATATAGGTACACAAATTTAAATTTACCTTTGAAACTGTAAACATATTTGGGTTTGACTGCCTTGCTGGTGTTGAAGTTGCAAGCGCTACTGCTGAGCATGAGGTGCTGGGTTCGACACCCGGGTCGTGCAAAGTGTTATTGGGCTTTTCCATCTTGAATTTTTCAGTAGTAGCAGTCTGGATTTGTGCCCGGTTGATGGCATTAGGCTCGCCCCCTATTACATGACACTTAAACATAACTGGCGAAATGTGGGTGTACTACTGGTGCACCGCTGCCTAACCCTTCGATACTCAGGCGTGATGTTATGCTATGTTTTATTTGGGTTTTAGACATAGCTTTCACCCACTTCTACTAAATTGGTGAATTTCTTACATTTTGTCTAACTTTGTTTTTACCCGCCTGGCGAATCTAAAAAGGAGGGTTATGTATATGACCTGTATGTATATCTATCCCTATGTTAATTTTAACTAGGTACTAAACGGCTAAACCGATTTTGATGAATGATATGTTATTAGCTTCGTCTTTGTTGCGCGAGTGTCACTGAGTTTATTAAAATTATTGAAAATCAAAATGGCGGACGCATCTTCTTAAATTCAACAATAACGACCTATTGCCTCCGACTGCATGAGATTGTTTCTAGTAATAAATTATAAAAATCTTGTTTTCATCTTTTTGAAAGTTCACTTTTTACGCAGTCGGGTTTTTTTTATATTTTTTGTTTCCTTTTTGGACCTAAGACGTCAACACCTGTACCTATACAAGTTTCTGATTCCCGATTTCACAGTCAATTATGAACATACAGAAATGTTAGTAGGGCCTACGTATTTCACGCACAATTGTTGAGTAGGTAATAAATTCTGCAAGATTAACTCATTCATACTGAGGTCTGTCGGATTGTCCTGATTAAAATTTAAATTGAATAATACATGTGGGCGGGTGAAATGAGAATACAAAATTTCCAAAATTAATTTGGCAACACGGAAAATTCTGTTTTATTAACGAACTATGTTTTTGTCGACGTGGAAGTAAGGGTGCTGTTTGCAACCGGAATAGATTGGATTGAATTCTGAAATTAAAATGAAGAATGAAATTTGAATTTAAATGTTTCTTATACCAAAATATCAAAGTTCAAAAGTTCTAAACATTTAGTTACGAAAACATCCAGTTACATTTCACTTTAGCCGGAATAGATTGGATTGAATTCTGAAATTAAAATGAAGAATGAAATTTGAATTTGAATTAAAATGTTTCATATATACCAAAATATCAAGGTTCAAAAGTTCTAAACATTTAGTTTTAAAACATCCAGTTACATTTCACTTTTTTGTAACTAAACCATCAGGACTTGCAAATGTTTTTGACCTCATGAAAAAGTATAATCACACTCGCTAATAGGTGTTTTAAAAGTTGAACTTCGAGATATGTTAGTATCTGAATACGATTAATATCTTAAGTATGTAGAAACTACACTACTTCTAGTACTTATTACTGGAACCAATATTACCTACATAGACGGACATTTAAATGATTCAATTCGATTGTAGTCCTCATATTCCATTGTCCGCAATTAATTAAACCACCAAGTTAACATTGGTATAGGATCACCAATTTAATTACGACTGAACATAATCCGATTATGTACTTTCTAATGTACTTGGCTGGACTTTGCAAGATAAAGTTAGTAAATGAGGAATTACTTTTGAAGAGTAAAGAGAAGTATTACGACAGAATGAAGCACTTATGGTTGATATTTAAACAAAGTCTTAAAGATAATAACAGAGAAAATGTATTCAACTTTGCTGAGGTGGATCATAATCAGAGAAAGAGAAAGGTCACAATGTGAAAGGCATGACAAAATTAATAATTAAGAAAGAGTAAACACTCTTTTTTAATTAAGTGAATGAAAAAAGAAAACAATCTTCCTTCAAAGTAGGTACCTAGGCACTCTGAAAGGATTACCGGCGTTTTCTTTTTCCAATTCTTAAAGTTTCTCAAACGTTAAAAGTTAATGAAGTCAAAAGCAGGGAAATGCTTTTGATTTCATTAACAGCTTTGATTATTTATGTCTTTGTATTGTTCTAGATAGTGTCGCGCTGCAAAAGAACTAAAACAAACAGGCCAACTTTGATAGGCTGGTGTGTGTGACAGCTACGTCTTACACTCGCGTCACGTGATTGTGCTGTCATTGTTTTCTAGTGTGCGTGCATTTTGCGGCCAACAGTTGGACGCAATTTTTTTTTGATGAGTTCACAGCTTTGACTGACCATCTAGACATATTTATATATTTGGTAATTAGATCCATATTGTGTTGTCTAGTAAGACGCTCCACAACGGCAGAATGATTTCCCAATTAGCTCTAAGTTATCGTACAACGCTTGTATTATCTACTGCAAAGTCAAAGTCAAATTTTTATTCGGAACTTTTCATTGACTTTGACTTGATTATATACTGCTGTTTTTATATCATAGTTACTAGATTCTGAGAGAAATTAATAAATGTAAACGTCGACCAAAATTATTTACGATTATGTATTCAGAATAATGTAAATCGATATTATGCAGTCCTTAAATAGTCTCAAAATCATATTTTTTTAAAGATATTGGGCACTTTTAGCAATCTATACGCTAGCTAGTGCATTTATTCATTTATTCAGAATGATGTAAATCGATAATAATGCAGTCTTTAAATAGTCTCAAAATCATATTTTTTTAAAGATATTGGGCACTTTTAGCAATCTATACGCTCGCCAGTGCATTTATTTACAGTTAGATAAAATACGAATTTTGTGAGTTCACATATAAAAGCTAATAATGGTCATAAATGCAATATATCTAGAGTAGTGACGTCAGCATAGCCCGTCCTGTCACGTACCAGCTCCATTATTGCCGTAATTTTTCCCTCACCCTTTGGATTGGCATGTTTATATTGCAAAGAATGATGTTAATGGTGCGGCCAGCCGCATATCGGTGATAACAATTTGACATAGACAGCGATTTAATGTTGCAGAGGTATGGAATAAAGGGAGACCTCTAACATGCTGGGAAGACGAAATTAAAAGAACAGCCGGCTCTCTTTAGAGGCAAGTAGCAAAGGTCAGAGATAAATGGAGATATTTGGAGGAGGGTTTCACCCACCCTAGAGTTCTTGTAGACCAAGCAAAATTATAATAATTAATATTTTTGGAATATTTTTTTTCCGGGTTTGGCAAAGTGTTATTGGGTTTTCCATCTGGAATTTCTCAGCAGTAGCCCGGAGTCTGGATTTATGCCCGGTTAATGGCAATAGGCTCGCCCCCTATTACATGGGAATTAAACATAACTAGCGAAATGTGGGTGTATGTACACCTCTGGCTAACCCTTCGGGAAATGTAGGCGTGATTTTATGTTGTGTTGTTATTTAACAAAAACTACAAAAAACTATGAAAAATATTATTGAATGTAAAACTAACAAAACTAAAATAATAATAAGAATTAATACTAGAAATAAAAAAAAACTGTTTTTACAAAAAGTTACTTGAAATACACAGGTAAAGATACTACTACTATTATTATTATTATTTTTCATTTTTTTTTCTTTTTGGCTTCGCACAGTTTGTGCATTTAGCCAGTGTCATGTAAAATTAGGTAACAAGTACAAAGTTATAATAATTATGAAATGAACTCCACTCAATGCATGATAAAGATGATTGATGATAACCCGCCCCGCTCCCCTTGAGTTTAAGTAAAGACGCGGCACTTTACTGAAACCTCGCGCGGAGTTCTTGAGAGAACTTAAAGTGATGTTGCACTGTTTTGTTTCATTTGCCTACATTAATGCAGGTTCACGAACACTTAATAGTTAATAATCCACCACTATTATACATTAATATTCGGCTAAACACAAATTTTAGAAAACAAAACAAAACTGCTAACATGACGCTTCACTTTCCCGCCAAGAAGTCCATTATTATTATTAGAGATTATATAGATTTATATTAAGTGGAGATATAATTATGTAGACCATGTATAATTAACAAGAAATAAAATACTTTTTTATTTTATTTATTTTATTCTTTAGTATGGACGATTTTCGTAGGGGAGCTAAAGGAGGCCTTTGCTTTATAGTGGGACACAAACGGCTAATAATAAGTGGTTGGGGCGTCATTTTATTTAAAAATTGTCGTAAAAAAGGGGCCTTTACGAGTTGACTTCGTACGGCTTCCTAAAAACCAGGACCCAATGGTCCCGAGATTATATTAACATAATAATAACAATAAAGTGTTAACACTGTTGTGCGGTTGACTGTACGATGATAGACTAACCTAAATCCTTAAAAAAAAAATTAGAGAGAGACAAAAGTTTCAAAAAAGATTTATATTTGTATTAACATACCTACCGAGATTCTTGAAGATTTCATGAAATGGGCAGAATTTCCCGTATTGTTTTTTTATGTCTTAAAAAGGTTTTAATTAAAAGCTAACCTTTGTGTTCTGTTCGTGATCTAAAGATTTGATTACAGTTTAATTCCAAGGCTTTACTGTGAAGATAATACAAAATGGATGAAAAAAACTAAAGTATTTGGCATCGACGGGATTGATTTCAATTTTCCTTTGTGTTTCAATTCAAATGAATTTATTTACAAATGATCATATATTATTTGAATTTAATACACTTCTTGCAAATGACATAATGTAAAACCGAACTTTAGAAACTTTTTGACAAGACGATAATTATACTTCTCAAATCTCTAATTATAAATCCCTGCGTTTTTGCCAAGAATCGGAATTCAATCAGAACTAATTAATTTCGACAAAAAGCCACAATCTATTTTTTAATAATGTAGGCAGTATATATTTTTAATGTGGTCAAATGAAAAGTAAAATAGGCTTCCCTAAATTAAAAATTACTCAATTAATTTGACTAATAATTGGAAAAATTAATTAGTGAGTAAGGCTCTTTAATTTTAATTGAAGTCATGGCCAAGAGAAACAATAAATACCGAATATTTATTAAACGCTTTAAAATTTAATTATTACGTTACGAAAGAGTGTTTACATCATAGATTTGTTTCCAAGTTCTGATTACAACTTTCTTAAAAAAATCTTTACCACAATAAACAGCATCACAGCCTAGTACTTAGCTACACATTATGTTTTGGAATAAAATATAAAATATCGGAATCAAAGAGAAAACGGAAGGAGTTAACAGAGAAAAGCGATCTTAAACCATATAGAATATTTCTGCATTTTATTTTATCTCAAAGGGTTATTGTTGTTTGTATACCGAAGTGCCGCGCCGTGTACAGATCCATTACCGAATTTACTGACACCTACTTATGTTACCGACAGACAGTTTGCTGTAGTCAAAAGGGAAGTTGAAATAAAACAAAACGATGATAAGGTTTTCTCCATAATATTATTAAAAACTGCAACTGAGTCCAAAGTTAATAAAAAAAGAGAGATCATGAACCTATAATACCTATCATACATTCCAAAATACAGATTTATTGTGGTCAAGTAAAAACACCCTTAGGACCTAGGAAGGAAGATTAAAGACAAGGAAGTTTGGCATTACTTCCTTCTGCACATATTATGTGGCTTCCTTGGTACCTCATTAACGGCAAAACTATGTAAATGTCTATTAACTGCTCCCAAATTACGATGTTTATTCAAAAATATTTTTTTTTACATACTTCCTTGACATAATCTTTTTTATTTGACATTATATAAGGTACCTACCTACAATTTTAATTTCAAGAAGGTTCAAATTTTAATTTTTTAATTTTTATGTTTTGTTAATATGAGAACGTTGTAGGCATAATATACTGTAGATTTGTAGACCATTTTCTATATTGCTAAGTACCTGGTACTTTTGACGGGCCTACACTTGACTGTCCTCAATTATTTTTAAATGAGTAACCGTGGAGTTTCTTGCAGGCTCTTCTCCATAGGAAAAGATCAATTGGAACCGTGCACCTAGCTTCTGACGTTTCTTAAGTGCCCATGTAGGTTTAAGCGAAATAAAATATTTTGATTTTGATCGGCTTAAACATCCAATGTAACAAAACATACAAGCATTGTATAGAATGAAAAAGTCCGTATTATAACGGACTGGTCATTAAAACAAAATTTGATTTCTTCTTAATCATCATAAATAACAGCCATACTCCGGTCACAATCGCAACACTCTGTCAACGAAAACACGATTACAATCCTCAAAAATTCTTTGGTGAAATGAAAAACAGGAAGTTTTTCATGTCACCAAAGAATTTTTCAAATGGAACAGATTACTCCCTTGGGTAGTACTTTAACGACCAATAAACGTGTTTCTATTTTTATTTAGTCCAGTAAGAATATAAACGAAAACAAATGACAACATGTACTATTTATTCACGAAAACTTACCTAAAAACTTATCTACTGCCCAACTTCTTGACAGTTCAAAAAATCTATGATCTAACTGCATTAAATGCTTAGGCTTTGATAAAAAAAGGGTACAGTTTAAAACATTTTTCTTTTGAAAAAACTTTTCAGACTAACATTCTTTTCGAGATAATTTTAGCCTGATATTCCCTGAAATCATCAGACTGCCTGCTACAATAAATACCTAACTTTGAAATACATTTTTAACAAACAACGTCGTAACACGCTTTTTAAATATCTACAGTTTCAATTTAAATCTCACCAAGATAGCAGTTCAAGAGCAAGGTTGTTAGTTCCACCAATTTTCGGCAACCCTAACGCCTGAGTCGCAAAAAACTCACTTTTTTATCTGACCGCAAGAAGCAAAGAAGGGTAATGTGTTTATAAGCCTATGTATGTATGTATGTTTGTTCCTTTGTGGCGCTCTAGATACCAAACGCGTGGGCCGATTTTGATCATTCTTACGTCAATCGAAATGTCATTAAAGACATAGCAGTAATCAAAATTCAATATAGCGACAACCAGTCGCCATGTTGTAAAAAAGAAAAAAGATAATGTTGACGAACTATGTCAAGTGGAAGATCAGATTATGTATTTGAAAATTCATTTTTCATTTTTAATGACCATTTAGGATCTATAACGGTTTAGAGGTGGTTAGCAACCGTTCTCACTAAAATTTTCAAATCTTATAATAAAGCTGGGATAAATTTTAAAAAGTGTTGATTAAAAAAAGTTAATATAACCCGACTGCGTAAAAGTGGTGGCCCGGTGATAACGGCTGTGACTTACGAGTTGTAGGTCGTGGGTTCGAACCCAAGCAGGCACTTTATTTTGTGTAAATTATTTCATCACGACTGCTCTCAAAAATGGTGAAGGAAAACATCGTGAGGAAACTGGCATGATTGTACCTACTAGAACCAAAAATTCTAAGATAATATTACGTGACATCCCTACCAACCCACCCTGGGTTACCACCCACTCTCTCTCACAGAAAGAGCAAGCCTGTATCCCAGCAGTTTAAAAAAACAAAAATTTCAAAAAAAAAAACAAAAATTACTTTAAAAAAAATGCGAAACAAGATGACCTATTTCTATGTCTAGAAAACAATATCATGCAATCGGGATTTTTTCTTTTTAAATTTACTTTTCTTCAAAATCAGTGACATTCCACTTCAACAAATATCAACTCAACCGTCGTGTTAATAAAATAGATTTTAGTTTGGCCATTCGAGGCTGAATTTTGAAGCGAAAAACGCAAAGAGCGTTCGTTTTGCAGCCCTCCTGTAACGCCGTCACAAAATATTCTGCGAGCGTCGCCGCTAAAGTTAATTGCCATGATAAACAGTTACAGGATCGTTTGCTTCTGTCCACAAACATTTTAGACCCTACTTCAACATCAGTCTGTACATAAAAATTATACTGTTGATAAAATGCTGACCAAACAGTTATTTTTTCAAAAGGTTTATGCTGGCACTTAAACTGAATCCCCCTTATTACAAAACAAGACATGGCTTGCAGCCAGTTTTTGAATAAGAACGTAACAGTGATTGAAATATCGTTCTTTATACAAAACTGAAAACTTAGTTCGGTACTAAATTGTCAGTTTTTTGTTTAGGAACTTTACCATAATCGGAATAAAGTTCGAAATTCCATAATGGTTCCATGTTTTAAACCTGAGTCTGAAGATAAACCTTGTTTTGTAATAAGGGGGAATAGGTTTAAGTTTGAGATTCGTCTTCGATGTACCTAGAGCGATAACATTAAATATAATAGGGAATATGCACGTAATTCAAAACGTATCCATTATTTTAATATACATTGTGTAGGAGTCAAGAAGCAAATTCCAATATTTTTTACATTTTTTAATCCATTACTTAATTTACAATTAATTAATTTATGTTGCGTTTTTTTGGTGGAACGGAACGCAAACTCAAAACGGGTCCTCTTCGAAAATGCCGGAAGTGAAAACATGCGAAAATCTATTCTTTGCTAAATGCTTGAAATCTCACTAAGGTAAATATGTAAGTGCGATTTCTACTTGAATAAAGCATAAACAATAATTTAATATATAAGATTTGGGGCTAAAAAACAGATCTAAACAGAGCAGTTTCGTGAACAATGACGTCACATCATGACCGCGACAGAAACGGAAGTTTGAACTGTAGTAGAAAATTGTTGGAGTTTCATAATTTTTTTGAGCATCAATCAGTAGTTCAATATAACTTTCAATACTTTTCTTAGGTTTATATTACGGTCTATTATTGATTTAGCGAAGAAAAAAAAAACATGCATATTCCCTATTACATAAAGTCAATACTAAATATACATGCACTTCGATAAAACGACTTAACTCTGTCCACAGGAGTTTTTGTTTTGTTTTTGGATTGACCTACAATGTAATGCCGTAGTATTTTGTAAGGATTATAGTCACCATCTATCTTTTCCAATGTCGTAGTTGGAACTACAAATGACTACAGATTTCTGATTTTGTGAGAGACTGAATAAAGTTACCTCGTATACATGAATAGGAAATCCAGTCTTAAGACCACATATGTTGTCTTTCACTCGGCTTTGTTTAGGTATTCAATCGCCTTTACATGATATTGAGGGCAAGTCGCACTCCTACGTAAGACCAGAGAAGATAGTATTATGTATGTAGATTATCATAAACCAGTCTCAGGAATTGAAAACAAAAGCAGATGCAATTTTACATTATCTTTTTCCTAATCTAATATCCCCAATATTTTTGGACCCAAAATCAATGGTTCAGAAAACGAGATTAACCTAAAAACAGCTAACGAATTAATTTGACATTATTTCACTCAAAGAAACAAAGGACGTCTTATAAAAACCGATTTAACACGAATTGGAGCAATTCAATTAATAAATTTTCCATCTAATAACGATTTGTTCATTTGTAAAGACAATGGTAAGCACAAGTGAGTCATCTAGATAGACACAAAATGAAAATTAGAATAAGAAACAATATGATAACACTGCCATCAGAACAATAAACTAATCCCAAAAAGTATAAATATACTTATACACCGTACCTACAAGCTAGAAAAAGATAAACATACCAAAGTTAATTTGGTTGCCAAACACCTGCTGGAAGGTAAGAGCCCATCCGAGAGACGGTGATCCAATAAGGGAAATGGCTTTACGTTGAGTAACGAGTTCGCACCTCACTGCACAAGTTTGAAAAATAATTAAAAATTATACGAAGGAACTAGCTTAAGAATAGTTAAGAAATCTACGGGCTGATAAAGGAGAACAAAAGTATTATGGCAGATCTAATTGCAGGAAGCACTTCCTCTTGCTAATTGCCTTGTCTCGGTTGAGATTCTTAAAATATTTTTTACTTTTATTTTATAAGACAAAGTTAATGATTCTATTATTATTTTAGCTAAAAACGGGGGGCTTTTATTGAAACTATTATTTTCATTTTATTTTTCTTTTCATCTAAATAAAACGTAGGTAATCTAATTCAATCGCATCCTGTTTGTTCTTTCTTTGATCTATCTACCAATTTATTTAAATATAGACTATCTCGTTTTATGACAATTTGAAAGCGAAATACAATATGATGCTAATATAACATAAGAAATGGCGTTGAGTATTAAAAGCAGACAACATTTTTTACTTTATACAACCTTACATTTACTTCAACCACTGATATTTCATCAGTTTCATGTCGTTATTATAGTAAAACTATCATTCAAATATTTTTTTACTATGGTTTTTAATCTAAAATTAAATACCTTTACACAAAAATTGTATCATCATAGTCAACAGGCTAAGACTGTTATGTTCTATTGTGCCCAAGAGAGTGGCCTATTTAGCTTTATGACACCGAGGGGTTATGTTTAAGATGTTCACGTGGATTGCGGCTAAATGAGGTTAACCTTTGTCTTTCACTGCTGCTAAATTTAGATTGACCCTTTTATAAAACATTTGTTATAGTTTTAAGTGGCTCACTTTGCCGTAAACGCGTAAATCCTTTTTTGTACGATATAATAAAAAGTCTCCACGGGTAATCAATCTGCCTAGCCATTTCCCAACTATGTTGGGGTCGGCTTCCAGTCTAACTGGATATAGCTGAATACCAATATTTTATATGGAGCGACTGCCTATCTGATCTCCACAACCCAGTAACTGGGTATTATGATACCCCTTGGTAAGACTGGTTCTCAGACTTTCGGGCTTCTGACGACCCGTAACGACTGTCAAAGATCCACGAATGACAGCCGGGACCAACGGCTTAACCTACTTTCCGAGGGACGGAGGAGTTTCGGTATGTAAAAATGGTCACCCATCCACGGATCAACCCCGACAAGCGTAGCTTAACCTGGTTAATCGACCCGTGTGGCTGTTACTTAGCCAAAAAAAAGTCACTACGGGTCGAGCGATACGTAAATGTACGTCCGGTGGATCCTGGTCGGCAGTCAACCTCGCATTGACGTTGTTGACTGACTAATTATAAGGCAACCCGCACTGGGCCCGGGTGCAGGGCCCGGCCCGCTCCCTCTCACAGTGAAGCCTTAGTCCCAGCTGTGGGAACATAATAGGCTAAATATGTATTAGCAAGTTACACATAGTTATCCCGACACGACAAGAAAAACACCACGTTTTCACCTAAATTTATCATAGTTCTGTTATTTATATTCCGAAAATACTTAACGTTCTTAAAACTACCCAAATGTGTTACTTTGGGTAACATTTTATGAGTTGGTTCTAAGTGTTAAGCATTTTCATTCAATATATTCATAAAATTGTGTTTTCTTGTACACGGCTATAACGATAAAAGGTTGCAAAATGAGGTTAATGTAAAACGATTACTATATATTCGTCGATCGAATGTAAAAAAGTGATAAACAAGTCACTAAGCGTAGATTTTGGTAGAAGAAAACTGTATGAAGGAAAGAGACGATTTTTTTGAAAAATAGTTAAAAATCAAGCATAATTATTAAAAAGTAATGGTTCCAAAGATGCTATAATGTAAAATGCAAGACTATTAGTACCTGCCTAAAAAAATTGGCAATATATTAAATGTTAAGCCCAATCAATTTTTATTTGTAACTGGAATTCAGACTGGCCATTCCATTTGGGTTTCAAAAAATGAAATTTCTAACATTAAGATGTTTAATTTGTCGTCTAAATTCTTTACAAACTCCTTAAAGTTAGTAATTTAACTATACGAATTCGCTTTAATTTAAATTAATTTTAACCATGAAAATTATACACCGATGATTGTAAAAAGTGTTAATAACTTCGTAAGAACATCGAAAGCGATGTAATTATTTACAGGAGAGGTATTTTATTGTTTTTTTTTTTAAAGTGAAATACCTACTTTATGTCGCTTACAATGTTCTTCCATTTCAGGCTCGATATGGTATATCTATTTATACAGCCTTCAACATTAAAGAATACACTTGAACGTTTGTAAGAAACACTGAAAAGGCTAGTGTATGTGCTTTTGACCCTTCATGTTTTATATCTTTTTTAAAGGTTTGGATGGGCAATATGTAAATTTATTCTTTTATGTTGTTTAGTGTCATAGGTATTCTGAATTGTACTTAGGTTAACATCGTTTTAACATACTAACGAATGTTATTTATGAATCAAACTGTGAAGGTTCCGTTTAATCCACAATAGAATACACATTTAAAAAACTCTCAACCAACGCCTTTTAAAATTCTATAAGTCGTAATTTCCGTTGAAATTTTCTTTCTAATGATACTGTAATGAAATACCTTTTCAGTACGAATATTTCTGTATTTATATTCTTACACACATACAAACTTGGTTAGCAATATTTAACGAACTATTTAATTAAGTACTCAATATAATATCAGATAGACTTTAGACTTCTTGAAGACAACCTATAGGTTCCGAGAATCGAAAAGAATTAACTTAGCAACTACCGACGCCCCAAATAATGGTCATGTTTCCATTACGTTATGTTAAAAAACTAGGACTTTTACGGTAACTATCAAATGATATACTTTTATACTTCATGACTACCCCGATACAAAAATCATTACAGGCAAATCACATTTTATACTTACGGTCTTATTCATAAAAAAAGCTTATTGAAGGTTAAAGACATACATTAGTTAAAGTGTTCGCATAAGCATATAAAACCTCCGATAAAATTGGGTATTCATAAACGTTCCATAAAAGTTCTACAACTATTATGTCGTTTAAATTCATTATAAATCAAAATGTTGCCATTCTAATGTAGTCATCCAACAAATTGACCAACAATCGTCAAACCAGAATATCTGCCAGCGCACCGAATAATTATTGTGACCATAGACATTACGTACGTACTATTTTATCTACAGTTTCTACAATTTTGGGGGGACGGGTTACGGGAAGGTTTTAGATGTACGATAACTTTTTATGAATAAGAACTTTTTATGAGTATTTAAAATCACTACAAATCTTAAGGCTCTTACACACTCACGCGATATCGCGGGCGCGACATGCACCGACAAAGGAATTGTCTTTGTCGGTGCCTGTCGCGCTCGCGATATCGCGTGAGTGTGTAAGAGCCTTTATTCATATTTGAAAATTGACAATGACAATACCTTCACAAAATGTACCTTACCACTAATTGCATAAGGACCAACCACTTCATTTACAACCCTGGAGTCTGCACTATCGTCTTTAACACTATCTAGGTAACCTACATCACTGGTAAAATAATTTTACTTTTACCACGAGAACATTCTGTACAACACTAAAGTATGCGATATTTTACTCGGTTTGGTAACCTCAACAAATCTTTGCCTTTATGGGCACATAGGGCGAGATAACAGAGATTCCATATATTTATCTAAAGCTCTAGTTGGCCCTCTGAGAAAACAAGCTATGTGAAACTAGTGTCATAGTGAATGGAATGAGAAGCAAAACTGGAGTATAAATTCTAAAATATATGTTTGAAAGGCTGGTTGAATGAATTAAATTTTGAAGAAGAATTAACACAAATAATACTTAGAGGTCTACCCAAATTTTTATAGGTACTTTAGGATGAATTCTGCCAAAACAGTAAAAGAATATTAGTAAAATTGCCGTAAAAAATATTATAATTTTAGCTTCAGGCTGTTCTGAAAACCACCACCATGACATAATGGCTCTCTATTATCAAATTATTCGTACCTTAAATAATGTAGGTCTATCTATTTTTACAGATGGATGGACCTTATACAATCAAAGTTAAACCAACCATCGTTTTCCATTCCATGAAATAATATTTTCCAGGGAAAATTTTTGCTTACATAATTTTCTTTTCTTAGAACATTTCAGTAACTATTGTTTAGTTTCGATAACTTTTAAATCAAGTTTAGTTTCAGTAACCTATTTTTAACTTTCATGTTTATATGTAACTTTTGTATGAGAATGTCTCTAAATATAACATTATTTCCATATTCATTTCCAATTTATTGTCAGTGTATTTCTTGTCAAATAGTCAAAACAATTAATAAATAGTCGGCAGCTTTGGCAAGAAAAAAAATTACAAAAGCTTCTAATCCTTGAGTTTATACTATTTTGGTTAACCCGTTTATCGGTTTAGTTCATGGTTCCGGTTAATCTATATACCTATACTCCATTTGAAATAAGATTAGAAATTTAAATAAACCTCATTTTACAGTCCGGGCAACCGATTTTGATTTCTATTGCGTTGATGGCATGACAAATGGTAGCTGTAATAAACAGTTTATATTGTAACCACGTTTTTGCTTTTAATGCCATCCTTATGCATACGAAATAGAAGTCAAAATCGGTTGAACGGACTGTAAAAAAGGTTTATCTTTTCTAATCTTATTTCAAATGGAGTATAGATATGTTGCTATACCCGTATCTCCAACATATTCCTATGGACCTACTACCAATGTCCGACCGTCGAGAGAATGCGAGCTTGACTCCTGTCAGTTTCAACAGTTTTTTATGACAACTAGAAATTATCCAACGATGTCAGGAACGCATACATTCGACGGTCGGACTGTAGTTATATTGTACTACTTGTGTTGTCATCTTTTGTTACAAAGGAAACTATGGTACAACCACAGTGTGTACTCATTATGATTGTGGTAACTAGTAAAATAAGGTGTTTTAAACACCGTTATTTATTGAGGTAGCTACGAACGTGCAATTTTACTTGATTTGATTCTATCTTGGTAGTTTTTACAAAAAAAAATGCATTAAGCTTAAATTGTACAAAAAATATAGCATTCATTAAACAACAAAAAAGGTTATTTCAATTAATAATAAAATGTCGGCGTCCAAGCGAAAAGGGTCCAATAGTGGGGTATTGAGTTGAGACTAGATTCGGTATCTAGACTAGCCAATTGATAATAAGGATTAAAAAAATATTCAAAAACTGGCATTTTTAGTTGAAACTGAAATATTACAATTAAAATTCTTGATTTGGGAAAAACTTTATGAACTTGAAGATAATCGAGCATTAATTTTATTAATAATCAATTAAAATCACAAAAATGCAATTTTTTCACCCAATGTTACAAAACTGCGTATAAGTACTCGGAAACTAAATGCCGAGAACTGGACCCTTTTTGCTTGGATGCCCACAGTAATTCATCATTCAAAGCATATTTCTAAAAGTTACAAAATTTTCACGTAGAGCTCAAAATCGCATAAATTCAAAACCTTATTCCTCAAAATTCTGATAATACAATCTTTTTAACAAACTCATACCAACCAGATTCGACTGCGGTCCCCAATATAGTTAGAAGAATCGATGTTACCGCAAGGGCGACGACGAATTGAGCCGTCGAATCGACTAAACCACAAATGGATGACGTCGACCTCCCTAGGGTTGCCATTTTATCAAACGCAAGCACTATTTTGTACACAATCAGAAATGATCAGAAATAGGTGACGGATAATATTGGATACTGAGTCACAGTGAACTTTTCAGCACATACAGCATATTAAAATGTTATATTGGCACAGATTTCTTTCATTTTTCTTTTCTGTAAATTTCTATTTGGTGGAATCTCACTAATGAATTAATTTTTGTTTTTAGAATTACACTTTGACACTGACTTTTGACACTAACGCAAAAGAGGATATATAATTGCAAGGCTAGGACCTCCTTGCCTATCATAATCAGCTTATGATGTTCCCACTGCTGGGACACAGGCCTCCTCTCTTTGAGAGGTAGTGGGCTATAATCAATCACGCGGGTCCAGTGCGGGTTGATAGATGTCACATGTCTTCGAATTTTTGGTTCTAGGAAATGCCGGTTATCATTCACACCTACCTTTAAAGTCACAAAATTACAAATTATTACTTTTAGTTTATATCTACTTCTAATCTAACGAAATTTCGTAAGACTGTAATTATAAATTCAACTGCAATTTTTAAACCTGATATTGTAACTTTAAGAAATGGTGCAACCTATTCAATCTATGGAATGACCTACTTTTATGAAAAGATGACACAAATCACCCAAAATCAGTCAATATTGCGAAAATATAAATCAACGTAGGCACAAATTATGCAGTCGTACGGGATTCATGTATCATTCACCTCGTCACATCAATCATCTTCACTCCGCTTTCACGGTTCATTCGTTCGTTCACCCCTTCATAGCAAAACATATTGAACGATACAACATTATAATCATTCATTATAAGGTTTGGCATTTGTATATCATCAATTTAATGGAATCAGATTAGTATCATGTGAACATTAAGTGATTTATTTAATGATACATTTAATAATGTCATTTCACTTAAAAGCCACGTTAATTTTAAATCAGATATTAATATGTGCTTCCGGACTGATTAAATAAATTAAAGGATTTTAACATTTAATTGCAAGCCCAATTAGTGAAACTCAAACCGTTTTCTGTGATGCGAAATTGATGATTATCGTTCATCCAAGAATTTTATATTACTATGGAAATATTCGCAGTCGTTAATTTTGTAATTATGTGCGAATTAATTCATATTTACAGGCAAAATGATTGAAAATTAATTTCTTTAAGTTAAATTAAACACTGCCATCAAATTCATTCATAATGAGAAAATATGCTACCGTCCATAAATCCCAAATAGTAATAATTTATCACTTCAGTTTGCTTACTCTGCAAGCTATGTCGGTAACTCCGGTTCTTTTCCGGATAATTTCATTCCTGATCTTATCCTTCAAAGAGACTCCAAGCATAGCCCGCTCCATAGCACGCTGCGCAACCTTGAATTTGTGGACTAGCCCGACTGTCAGTGTCCACGTTTCGGCACCGTATGTCATGACGGGCAGGACGCACTGGTTAAAGACTTTAGTCTTCAGACACTGCGGGATAGGCTGCGGGGGTGGGCTGGCCATGTTTGTCGAAGGACCGATGGCCGATGGAGCAGACGAGTCCTGGAGTGGAGGCCGCGTATCGGCAAGCGTAGTGTGGGACGCCCCCCAGCTAGATGGACCGACGATCTTAAGAAGGTGGCTGGGTCAGACTGGATGCGGAAAGCGGAGGACAGGGTGTTGTGGCGCAGCCTGGGAGAGGCCTATGTCCAGTAGTGGACTGCGATAGGCTGAGTTGATTGAATAATTTATCAATTTTCTATTTCCTTATCATTAAATGTAATTGAAATCGAAAATCCTCTAATAATCTCTTACAAAAGTGACTGCAAGATCAGTACCCTAATTACGTAATACACTATCAATAACAAACTGAATAATTTTGAAGGATATTGCGAATCCATTGCTTCATATGTTTGAAAAAAATATCTGCTTCACAACGTAAATAACGCAATGAATGTTGTTGAACTGTCAAAATGAAACCCATTGTTACTATGTGTTACGCAATTAATCCGTTTATAGACAGAGATTAACTACAAAAATATGGCCCGCCCCTCCAAAATTCAAAACGTTTGAAAGTATTTGTTGTGCGTAATAAGACGGCCGTCAAACAAAAACAAATCACGGATTTGTTGCTCAACCAGTGGCGTCATTAATCGCTCATTATTCTTAGTATCTCGCCGCATTGACGTACTCTATGAAAAAGACACGTGCGTTGTATTTCGCGATCGGCTAGTTATGATTAGTTTACCAACAAATCTGGTAATAAGTGAGATATTACGAGTACTTACAACTACGTACAAACTCTTTCGTAAGGATGTGACTACACACATTGAAACAGTAATTTGGAGGGGCGAGCCATGTTATCGTAGTTTATCTCTATCTACGCCATCATTCGACAGAATGCAATCCTTTTCCCAAATGTATCGAACAGTAAAATAGTGATGCTATTTCTTTATCTAAATATATGATTTTTATGTTTTTTTTTTTGGTATAGTGGCGTGTGCTAGCTAACATAAGGCAAATAATTTAATTTAATGTTGTGTTGCGTAATGCAAATTCTTTTACATTTTATTGTATAGATTTAAGTTTTATATCTGAACAGACAGCAGCTGGGCTGCTGGGGAGTTTGTTGCGCCACTTCTTCTTCCCAGCTAAAGCACTAGGAAGTGGTGAAGGGTGGGCGTTTTTGGGGGACTGTCTTATGTAATTTTTGACGTTCGAAAAGTGCTGATTCTCAGCCTAGTTTGAATAAATGACTTTTGATTGATTTTTTAAACATAAATTATAAATTAAATTCGCTTTTTGTGTCTATAATAATTATGTATGTGTGACCACGTTGTTCTTCTTTATGTAAATTGTAAATTTGGAAATAAAGTTTTATTCTATTCTTATTCTATTCTATTCTTCTAAACTCCGCAAGAGATTTTAGTGCGGTTTTCACCATCATTTAGAGACTTTATTAAAAAAAACTTAAGTATAATATTATATTTATACTAAACTAGCTGCGCCCCGCGGTTTCACCCGCGTAAGTCTCGATCCCGTGGGAATTTCGGGATAAAGGTAGCCTATGTCTCAATCCAGGGTATCAGCTACTTCCATACAAAATTTTATCAAAATTGGTCCAGCCGTTAGAGCGTGAAGAAGTAACAAACATATACACACACACACACACACACTCACAAACTTTCGCCTTTATAATATTAGTGTGATTAACATAATACATAATAAAGAAATCTAGATGTTTAGTCAAGTCATAAAAACCGTGCAAAGCAGGGAAGGGTTAATAATAATTGTGAACAAACTCGAATTCTTATAATTTTTCAGGTGTGGTGAACATTTTACCAACCATTGTAGTCCCTCCCTAGAATATTGGAGTTCCGCTAGCTCGGTTTAATCTGCCACTACTGTCCATGGGGACCAAACTAATATTTGCTACAACCCAGTTGTTGTTTATAAAGAAAAAATATTTTACTGAAAACTGGGCTTGATTCTGGCTTGCGACGTGGATTTGAATTCAGTGGTGTCTGTATTTTTACCTTTAACTTTTTTATGTTATTCCATCAAGAAAATTCATGATACTTACAAGATAATTATGTAGGTAACACAACACTTCCAACTACTTACTACGAGTAACTTACTAAAGTTGTCAAAAAATAAAAGGCCCGTTTTAACAATTAACTTGAATCGATTTATCGTGAGTATCGAGTACCGAGTCGTATGGTTACTTCACTAATTTCGCGATGGTCAATCGCGACGTACCTAACTAGTGGAGTAACCATACGACTCGGTACTCGATACTCACGATAAATCGATTCAAGTTAATTGTTAAAACGGGCCTTTTATTTTTTGACAAGTATAGTTCTTTGACAATTCAAAAGTGCCTGTAAATGGTTTAATTCAAATAAATGCTTTGAGTTTGAGTAAGTATATTATGAAAAACAAAACACGTCTTAACAATAATGCTTTTAGTACATGAATGCTTATATAAGAATATTATAGAATAATAACATTACTTATATAACATCTATGGCATTAAAATCATTAAACTTAACATAATTACAATAGGTCAATAGATAAGAATGTCAAAAGTTTAATAACGATAATAATAATTATATCAAATAATATTCAGGTACAGTGTCATCAAAAGAGTTTGAAATGTAAGTAGTCATCAATTGAATAAAAACTCTGTCGCATAGCCAAATATATAACGTAAGTGTGTAAAGCTTGAGTTTTCTCACACAAGTATTTGCTGAGCGCAAAATGTATCATATATCAATGCGGATAGGATGATTGCACAAACGTAGTTCGTCATAGTTATGATGAGCTGAGAGAATGGAAACTGACCATACTTTATGATGACATAGGCTGCATTCCGTATTAGACCATAATCGCTGACAGCGCTCACATCAATAATATCCGTTCCGAGATAGATTCAATTATGACAGCTGACAGCTGTCAACAATTCAGAACGCTCGTGAACGCACTCACGGTTGGATTACAGTATTTCTTTGTTTAAACACCACACACACACATTTGTACACTTCTTCTTTGGTTAAATGGCGACTGTAGACAGAAGCATAATTTCGAAAGCAACTGTCATTTTTGACAGTTGCGTTTGATATTAATTTAGGGCATGGTCGGCGTCATCGCAAGATGGCGCTGTCATGACGTCATCTATGACGTTTCACGCCACATCGTTTTCGCGCTCACGGTAAAAATAAACGGGTTTAAGCGCACTCAAATCGATTACAACGTGACTCGGAACGCACCGATTGTGAATCCTAACATTGTAAATGCTTAAATCCTAATATTGCGACAGTGAGTTTGTTTGTTTATTTCTTACGCTTTCACGCTAAAACGGCTGAACGGATTTGGATGATATTTGGCACGTGGGTAGACAATGATCTGATTTAGGACATAAGATACATTTTATCTCGCTAGTACATCCCCGTGAGATAATTTCCGACCTCAACGGGGGTGAAGTCTCGGGCAAAAGTTAGTTTAAAAATATAATTAATTGAGTTTGGTTGTTCAAGAGATTGGGGTTTCCTACCTAATCATTCACCTGGCCTTAACTTCGTTTGTTTGGGGTAGCTTTTTCTTCCATATTTTCTATCAACCATAATTTAAAGGGATGGCAAAGAGTAAGTTTATCAGTGACTTTTGGTAACAACGGGTTAGTGACTGATTTATTATATCCCTCAATATTATTCGAAATCCAAAATAAAAATAACAAAGCTATAATAATAAAGTTTAAAATAATATAACAAAGCTCGAGGCGTGGGTTAGGAAAACAAGATTTTCAATAATAATGCCAACTAATATAACAAAAAGAAATACCCACATGAACTACTAAACTTTAATGGAAGAAAAACAAACCAATATCATAAACTGTCACAAAAAAAAACAATCCAATTTTATTAACGATTCATTTACTTAAAGGCTTAAATTTTCACTTCGCATAATAACACCAAATAAATTGAATTTAATCATATAGTGGCAGTTGCACATGCTGCCGGGGACGGCCGCGTCAATTTCACGCGTCCGCACTTCTACGCCCAGCTTTAATTATATTATCCATTTCACCCTGCGATATTTACATGAATCCGCAAATTTACGTACACAGTACCCTCATAGGCTTAACGGTCCTTAATAAGCTGCGACTAACCGTTTATGTGCCTTCAATTAAAAATAATCGTGTCAAAATTAGCGTAATTTCAGAATATCGTATAATACGAGTATTAGTACGTCAGACTTAATAACGGGGTCGTATCAAGTTAGGAATTACTCGGCAAATATGAGCTTTATAAGTTAAGTGAAATTAGCAATATTAAGTTCGCATGATTATACAGTTTCTGCACATTGACAAGTTTCTGTAAATATGATTCAGTCATTAGTAAAAAGAGCCGATACGTATTTCAGGCATTTTGGGGCATAAGACATTTTGAGTTTTAGATGATATGGAAACATGGAAATTTGACATCAAGTCCAAACCCCCCGGACCGACTTTATCTTAAATAAAACCACTAATTTATTTATGTAAAAGGTTGTCTGTTATCTTTGTCTTTGCATATACAATGATGGCACTTCGATGAAACTGTTTTACTAAGAAACTTGTCAAAGGGCAGGGAACTGTACAATCATGCGAACATTGCTAATTTCACTTAACTTATAAAGCTCATATTTGCCAAGAAAACACTATCAGTGTAATCACTATCTCTTCTTAAATAATACTGACAAAAAGGACATGATAATTCATAACCTAAAACATTATTTTGATTAATTTATTTTAATTCTACATTACGCCTTAGTTCCCCGACGGGTTTTTTTTATTCTAAAATAAATGGCTTTATCGCACATGCGATTATGCCGCCCTGGTTGGCTTAACAAAATCATACTACTATTATAACCTTAACATAGCTCATTTGTAAAGTACTCTAGCTGCATCACAAAGTGGCTCAGCTAGAGCACTATTACAGTAACCTATCTCTCTAATCCTACAATCTAAGCTATTCCTAAATTCCTCATTGCGGACACACTCGGTTAATATGTGATAAACATAATCAACGGAATTAATACAAAAATCACAAATAGCCGATGTTGATTTTGCCATTAGTTAGAGGAACTTCTAGGGTTCGGCAGAGGCGTACCTATAGTACACCCACATTTCGCCAGTTATGTTTAAGTCCCAGGTAATTGGGGGCAAGCCTATTTCCATCAACTGGGGACAAATCCTCGGGGCTGCTACTGAAAAATTCCAGATAGAAAACCCAATCACAATCATAACATAAAACGTAATTTAAACATAATATTTGACATCGTTTACTAACTTTGATCATTATTCAATTTTATTCGCATGCAAATCAATGGTTAGAAGCATACATTTTTCGCGTGCCTTCAATAGGTAACATTGTAGGTGTCATACAATAATATAACATATGAAAATTCACCAGGCATTCCCACAGGGAGTTACGATCATTGACGATACGAATCTTTCAATATTTTGGTGAATAAAATTGTCAGGTATGAAAAATGTAATGTAAGAAAATCACACATAGAGATGTTGCTTGACAATAACATTTTAAATTGCAATATACTTTGGTATCATTCCTCTAAGAACCTAGTATTATTTATGGTGGACACGCGTGTCCCGCTAAATTCAAATTTTCTTAAGTTTTTTGCAATTTTCAGGTCAGTTTTAGGTTGTATCTTTATCAAAACATGTATTTATATGTATTTACAGAATCATAATCATTAGAATCAATAATGCATCTGTCTAAGTAAGATTTGTTCTATTGAATGATTTTTTATGAAATCTTGACAGAAAAAGGGGTAACATTGGAATCATTTCAGCCTAAACACGCCCACTGCTGGACATAGACCTCTCCCCAAAAAAAAAGGAGGTGGGTTGCCATAATCGCCACGCTTGGCAGGCGGGTTGGCGATCGCAGTATCGTGTTAAAATGCATAGAGCACGCTGCTGCCCATTCTCTAGTAAGTCCCTTAGTCGGCTTTTACGACCCTCACGAGAAAAAATGGGTTGGTGCTATTCATTACGTCCGGCACCACACGGACGAACGAAAGATAAACGAACATTCGAATATCTGTATAAAATTACAATGCGCTTAGTTTTCCCTACACAAAAACTTTAGGAAGGAATACAGTATCGTTACCCTAATGTTTACCGTTCAGTAACAGGCTTTACCCAAAGGGTTTTGCAAATTATTCTACATGTAAAAGAAAACCGAGCAAGTCGATATTACTGTTATCGCATTTATCTTTTCGTTTTCTAACGTAAAATTCAATATATTTCTTGATTACATCGCGTTCTGTTGTTAACATTATAATTTTACAGAAATTTGGTACAGCAAAATTGTCCCTTGGAGTTAATTTTAAAGGAACGTTTTTTACAGGGGTCGCAACAATTTTATTGATTCAAAATTAAATGAGTTTTCTTCTTAGTGAATAAGTTTGTACTAAATCACCTACATCTAAGTATAAATATACATATAAATTAGAAATTGAAGTCGCTTTTCGTATTTGTCCGTGTGATTTAGTACAAACGCGTTGTTTTTCTAAACTACTGATTTTGATATAGTTTTCACCACAATTTAGTTTTTGGAAGGTAGGTATATGTTTAATATCTGACGGCGCAGAAACTAGCGCCGCCCCGTTTTGTTACGAAGTTACTGGAATCACCGAAAAGGTCGGATAAGAGTGACACTGGTGCTGACAGTCACTAGCAGAACGTCGCATCGATTGTTGCATGGCGGCTGTCTTCTGATGACAGGTGATGTCAGGGGAGCCACTGTCTTATCACGTCCACGAGAAACTGCTATTATTCTGGCATAAAGCTGCCTGTCCACCGGAGCGGAGCGAGGCTGCAGAGCAGAGAAACGAAGAAATATTAACCAATAGGATTGCAAATGGACAGAAGTTTGCAATTGTATTGGTTAATATTTCTCATTTTCTCCACTCCGCAGCCTTTCTCCGCTCTGCAGCGTAACCAGTGTAACCGGATGCAGCTGAATACCAGTATTTTACATGGAGCGACTGCCTATCTGACCTTCACAACCTAGTAACTAGGTAATACGTTACCCCTTGGTATGACTGTCGGTTGTCAGACTTTTTTCTTTTTCCAGAAATTTCATTTTAAATTTCTACGTAAGTAGGGACCTAACTTAATGAATTTATAATATTTTACTTTACTTAGGTGAGATTATTTTTTATGTATTCAGAATGGCTGTTAATTAAACACAGCCTTTTAATATTTAACTTAGTCAGAGTATGACGACGTCACTAAGTAGGTAGGTACAGTCGCCAGCACATCAGGTTAGACTAAACTCCAAATGATTTTAAACCATTATAATGTTCATGGAAGTTCAAAATCGAATCAGAAAATTTGACAGTTTGTGGTAGCTTGATGTGCTGGCTGGCTGTACATAATTTAATACAACAAAGTACGATCTATTTCTTGATTTTCGGAACAGCCCACATTTAAATTCTTCAACACCTTTACAAATTTAGATACCCTAGAATAATTATACTAAGTTAACTTGAAAGTACCTCTTGAAGTAACTATATATAAAAACGTTTTCACTGTTTTTACTAACATAAAACCAAACGACCTTTTTGTTGAAACAGAAGGGTTTCAACAAAAAACTTGAACGTAACACGTAGGCTACACAAACTAGTAGATACGTCATACCTACCCTAATCTTGGGTTCTAGTCATTTGAATGCGGTAAAAAAGCTAAAATTAAATAAACCTATTCATATTACTTGTTCATTTTTCATTCGTTTTTTTTTTTTTTTTCTTTTTTTTTTTTTTATCTTAATAAACTTAACTTGCTAGAATTTATCAATTATTGATAACTTGCTAAATCAAAGTTCGTTTGCTTTAAGTACCTAACTACTGCTTTAAATAGAAGTTAATTTAAGTACCTACCTACGCCTATGTGACCGGTATTGATATTGTTTAAACTTATCCCATCCCAATGTACCTATACAAAATATTATAAAACATTTTAAAAGAGTAACGGTGGAGTTTCTTGCTCATTCTTTTCCTTAAGAAACTACCTTTTGGAAGGGGCGACTAGAATTAATTTTTTTTTTGTTGTTTACAACGAACGACGACGAACGACGGACGATTTTGAACGTCAACATTTATGTTGACGTTCAAAATTGCCTTTTATGTGCTTATTTGAAAAAAATAATTTGACTTTGACTTTGTCCGTCAATAATGGATAGGCCGTTATTGACAGACACTTTCTTCTTCAACCCATTACACCCACTCCTGAGAAGGTATTTGATGTTATTCTGTAAAGTCGTCTATAATCGGACGTAGTTAAGCAGAAAGGACTCAATCCACACAGTGGCCAAATTTGAGTTAAGTATGCCATCGTACTCCTAAGAGTTGAATCTATCATAATTATAGTGAAAACCCTATTTTTAAAATGTGCACGAAAACTAGTTTTTCTCGCTACCCCGACTCAACCCACAGTATGAAGACCACACAAAAACTAAAACTTCAATCGCCCAAAACTCAAAAGTGACTTTGTGTGGATTGAGTCCTTTTTTCTTAACTTATCATACATGAAGGAATCAACATCAGCGGTGATGATTTCTATGCTATCTCGATTGAGCACTTGATAAATAGTATGCTTACGCCGGGAGCAGCAAACACTGCGTTACCGTGCTTCGGATTGTGTGGCCGGACTTGTCAGATTTGTCTTTTGAGAACCCTTCGATGTTAATCGAGACTACGCACTGAGCCGGTTTTGTAAGTGGACTTTGGATTGCCATAGTGGTGAAATTAGCCAATCAGCGTGGAAACTCGGTGATTGCCCAGGGCGCGCCGGACGTAAATTGGCTATGTAGATATGCAGCTCGGGGAGGTTTCTTTCATGTTGTTCCACAAACGGTGGGAGTGTCATGGCCTGCGTGTCCTGCCAGCTGCATGTTATACGACGCTAGTGAAGGCCGAGTCCATTTAGATTGCCAATGCGCTAAGAAGAAGGCTTTGAAATTCAAACGGTGTTAATCCTCGATTATTTCGTTAAAAGTCGTACAATCTCATGCAGACCCATTGCCTCAGACTGCATGAGATCGTATGGCCTAGGGTACAAATACGGGTGGATTGGAGACATAAATAGGTCTTGTTTCCAATTTTTTTAAAGTTTTTTTAATTAACTTTTTTGATTGTACACTTTTTAGTTATTATTATTTATTTATTCTTAATTAGGTTATTTTTCTCTCACTGTATTAAGTAACGCTTTAGGTAACGGTCGTTAAAATTATCTTCCAAAGCAGTAAAATTCTGGGTTTGTCAGTTGATTTTAAGAATTATATTAAAGAATGGTTCCAAACCAACTGACAAACGCGGGCTTGTGCAAACAGGTGCGATGCGACACTGGTGGAACAATTTCTATGAAAACTTCATGGTAATTGTTCTACGGATATCGCCGCTGTCTGCACGAGCCTTAAATCGTTATCGAGTTAGCTTTAATCGTCATAAAAATGAAAAATTATTATAGAAACCAAAAAGATGTTTTTTAAATATATATTCAATGATAGAGCCGACTTGAAACAGTTCGTCGAATATATTTTTTTTCTTTTTCACAATACGGCTGGTAGTGACACTCAGAAGATTAAGACAAATCGACTGACGTAAGAATCGTCAACATCGGCCCACGCATTTGTTCTCTAGAACATCACAAAGGAACAAACGTACATACATATATACATAAATATATACTGATAAACACACTACCCTACTTTGCGTCGCACGGTCGGGTAAAAACAATTGAGTTTGCTTTCTAATTGAGTGCTGTCACTTGTAAGGTTCAACTATGGGTGCATTCCGAATTAAAACCTTAATCGCTGTAATCGATTTGAGCGCGCTTAAACGGGTTCCCTATTAGCGTGAGCGCGAAAACGTTGTCGCGTGAAACTTCATAGATGACGCCGACCATGCTTTAAATTAATATCACCGTGTGTGTGTGTATGTTTGTTACTTCTTCACGCTCTAACGGCTGGATCAATTTTCATAAAATTTTGTATGGAGGTAGCTGACACCCTGGATTGAGACATAGGCTACTTTTTATCCCGATGTTCCCACGGGATCGAGACTTACGCGGGTAAAACCGCGGGGCGCAGCTAGTAAGTTAATATAGATTTGTAATATGACCACACTGTCGCATTAGTTACATACACCTGTAACTAATGATATTTGTAAGCGCAATTTCAATAAATAAATAATATTAATCGAATAGGTCAGCTGGTCTCCCTATGGGATTTCCATAATTTTCATTAAGCTTTAATTAGTTACTATGAAAACCCCTCATCGCACCCTTCATCCCCGCTAATTCGTGAATTTGTTACTGCGCAGCGACTCGCCTCATGTTCCGAGCCGTCATAAAGTTTGAATCAGGCTCTACACTTAACCAACTTAGCACGTGCAATCGTGCAGTGTTGTTATAATTTTATTAATTCTAACTACTTTTATTTTTCACTGTTTCCACTCAACTTTGCTTATTTTAACTGTCTAGTTTTGCATATTCTTAGAAATTGTTTAATTAATTTCGTTCACGTTTCCAACTAGTACCTACTAGAAAAATACTACGTGAATATTTAATTTTATAAAAACCGGCCATTAAGAGTTCCGTACAGTGTTAAGATCGAGCAAGAACCCCATTAATTATTAACTTTATTCAATTCTTATTATTTGTTGAAGCGTCAATAGAAATACACAATCTGTGAAAATTTCAACTGTCTACTTATTACGGTTCATGAGATACAGCCCGCTGACAGACAAACTGACGGATGGACGGACGGACAGCGGCTGGATACGTGTATTACTTATCTTCTCTGATCATAGAAACATAATAATTCACATCAATAATTTCTAAGGCTTCACACTGAAAATGTAATTTCTTGAAAGAGAAAACTCACATGACCACAGCGGTGGCCTATTTTTTGGGAAAGGAATGAACATTGCCATATAACGTGCCGAGGCTGCCAGCCTTTTGGGCGATCTTCTTGTTGACAGCAATACGAAATAATTATTTGATGCCCTATGATTATTTCCCCTCCTTTTTTTAAGTGAAACCCGTGTGTGAGTTTCGACGTTATTAATTCAATTGACAACTTTCCTGCATTTGAATGAAATGCTTTTCGCATGCAAATATTGTTTCAGGGTATTATGAATTTCAATATTGGGTAATAGAAACATGATCAAAATGCGTGCGTGCGTTACTGGAGACTAGAGATGTAATCCACCAGCTTTTAAGACAAGTCTTTTACAGTTCAAGCAGTATGGTTATGGAATGCCTTGCCCGTGCCGATAAGGCATGTTCCATCTATGTCCACTTTAAAATTCTGGTAAAAAGCACTTCCTCTCTCCTTAAACATCATCATTACATAATACAGTTCCTTGCTCTTGTTTCATGTTTATTATTGTATATTTATATAGATAATTGTATGCTTTATGTATGTATTGTATATGTAAATGGTACACCATTGACTCCTGCAGTATTGTCTCTCCTTCTCCCTTTAATCCATCCAAAGGTTGTCTGTAAAATATCGTTTTTAGTGATAAGAACTCGGGCGCCCATTGTCACCCTATGTAAAATTTTAACAATTATATGTGTCATTTTTATGGTGTACATAATAAAGAGTATTCTATTCTATTCGATCCTTTGGACCCGTTTGCGTATATTTTCCCTCTCTAAGTCTATTATCCTCAAGAATTGAGGTATAAATGTCATACCACGAATATGTATATGGTAAGAATCGATTCCCTCTCCTTTTACATTTTTTACTATTACAATCCTATATAGATATTTACTTGCATAATATTGCAACAACGGTTTTGTGACAAACATACACTAAATATTTTTATCCCAAACAACGAACTAAACTGGCGTTATAATGTCAAAAGACTAACTGGAAACTCAAATTCAAATTCAAAGCATCTATTTCAATACAGGCACATTTGAATTGTCAAGGAGTCGGTCAATCAGAAATATGAAACTAGTTGCCTATTCCAAAGCGTATTAGCGTAGTAGGTACAAATGGAGAAGAACGGGCAAGAAACTCCACGGACACTCTTTTCAAAGTCAAAGTCAAATTTTTATTTTTTTACAAATCATTAATGTTGAATTTATAATTACAAAAAAAGACGTGGACGTGAAAAGCGTCCAGCGTACAGCAAAAAGAAAAAAAGTACAATTAAAAAAATTATCAATTAAAATAAAGGCTCCTGCAGACAGGCCCGTCGCGACAGGGCGACTCGACTCTAGTAGAACAATTTCTATGAAGACTTCATAGCAATTGTACTACCAGAATCGAGTCGTACCGTCGCGTCGCGCCTGTCTGCGGGAGCCTTAAGCCGTGGCCGATAAGAGATGACCTGAAAATGATAGCCCTGTTCTTTTCTTATCATTGCATGCCGTAAGCTCTAGAAAACCTGAACAAACTCCGATTTCTTTTCTTAATATTCAGTCTGTTTAGATAAGTCCCTGGAGGGTACTCAGACAGACTATATAACCATGAAGGTATAGATAAAAGTGGAGGCAATACTCTAAATACCTAAGTAAAGACGACTGTGGGCTCTCTCTTTCTAAATACATACATAAGAACGAGACAGTGATATGTGTTTTCTTTATCTTATGTATGTATTCAAAAAGAAAGAATCGGCCCACAGTCGTCTTCACTTAGGTATTTAGAGTGTGGCCTCCACTTTTATCTATACCTTCATGACTATAACAACGTACTATGTTAGTCTACAGTGCATACGTCACTTCGCATTGTGAACCCTTTACGTATCGACAGTGACCTACTTCTTCCGCATGAAAGATGAATAGGTGACACATTATTATCATTCCTTTACATTCACTGATTAGCATAATAATAACATTGAAATATTGTGTGGGAAATTTATTCCTAAAGAACGAATGATAGCAAAATTTTTGAGGAATTCAGTTAATCAAGACCGCTGCACGAAGATGAAAAAAAAAATACTGGCAGAATGTTATGCATTCCTTTTCCTTTTTGAAGTTGGTTATAAAAGTTAAGCCTTTGCTAAGGTCAAAGAAAAATAAAACTTTAAGAAGTATGAACTTAAATATTTGTTTAGTTTATATCTGATTCCAAAATGGTATAAGGTTTTAGTTATTGTTACCTAACTAATTGAAATCCTTATTACTAATCGGCTTGAACTTGAAATGACATGACTATTTATTGTGAATGTGAAGACTTGTGGGTCATTTTTTTTTGTCAGTTAGTTTTAGTCATGGTCTCGCAGTTTGAACTTTCTTTGGTATTGGTCCTCGCATAAGTTCTGTATTGAGCTGCACGATTACTGACAAATGTGTGCAATAAAAGATGGTTTAAATGAGCAAGTTTCTGAATTAGGTTTATAGGTCTAGTAGTAAATACTGCAGTCGGTTTAAGCAATGTTGAAGTTTAAACTTATTTTTTTGTTAAAACTAGTTTTGACGATAAATGTTTGAAACAGTTTCTCGCAATATTACTGTTGTTATATGTACCTATATCTTCGATAGTCATTACAGCTAGTTCGGAGCCCGAAAGTCTGACAACCTGTCTTATCAAGCAGTATCAAGTTACCCAGTTGGTAGTTACTGGGTTGTGGAGGTCAGATAAGTAAGCAGTCGCTCAAACTAAAATACTGCAGGTATCCAGTTACAGCCCATTAGACTCTAAGTCAACCCCAACAAGAAAAGGGTAGGCAAGTGATAACGATGAAGAAAGGATCCAATCACAAATCAGTTACTTATACAATATTAGTTTTAGTATATGCAAAACCCGAAACACGTGTCTAGTATTTTTATGCAAAGAATCTATGTACAAAATTTCAAAGCTGTATCATGAAAAATCACAAAGTTATAACGTTGTTATGTTACCGGGTTTTCCGTACAAAAACATGCTAACGGCGCCCCCGCGCCTCCAGGGTCTTCTTGCGCTCATTGATAATAATTTGGCAGTAGGTACTTAACCGTACGGTGATTCTATTGTAAGTAATTAAATAGTGATAACATGATCCATCACCCTTAAATATTTTTGGGACAAAATATAACATGGTGTAAAAATTATTGAAATAGATTCAGTTCCTTATTCTGAACAATCTATATTCAGGTTTCGCATATACTAAAAATAATTTTGTATACACTTGTACTAAAGGATCATAACCTATGGTTACACCCATATTGAGGAAAATGTTCCAATAAACATTATAAGGTAAGAAACACCACGTTTTGTCTTACACTATTGACTTTAACTAGATGATTACTTTGAAGGGGATACCTTAGACTATAAGGGAAGTAATTAGTAAGGTGTATGTTTATATGACTCATCACACGATATATGCAAATATGAAAAGGTTAATCTAGTTTTTTGTACTGACTTGAATAAATTGAAAATGAGAAGTAGCTAAAATTAATAACGTGTGACTTTGAAGGAGATTCTGATAATGATCTTGTGTAATATACAGCAGTTCCGTGTCTGGATAACAGAAAAATAATAGCCTAATAAACCGTTGAAAATAGAAATATAAAGGAAGACAGGATTTTAGAGAATCTAGATATTTACTAAGAAAGAGTGTTTCGATATTCAATCCTTATAAGGGGTGCCCCCGGTATTCCATACCGTGGCAACCCCGTGGTATTAAGGCGTGTAATAAATACTACTCATTACCATGTACCAAATTTTGAAGAGGTTATCGGAAGGAAAGTAAATCAGCTTACTTTCCTTCAAATATGATTTTAACTAAATTTTTCCCGATAACCTTAAGATTGTAAGATTCCATGATTAAATGTACCTACGTTATTCAAAACAACACAAATTATTTCTATTGCTAAAGGCTGTTGCAGCCTCTGACGTAAAACGCATCACACTCAGTTGAATTAAAACCACTGGCAACTTCGCTCAACAATGTTCATAAAAAGTGAAGAGGAAACCTCACTTCCACTGAACACGGTAGGTTTTCCAACGTGGTAAGTTGTAAGCTTAGACATAATTCCGGCCGGACATAAAACGTCGGTTCAACTGGTGGTTAGTTAGCCCACAAGTGTTCTAATTAATTTTTAAGGGATTATCTAAGCAGCAACTAAATATTTGTTTAAGTTATAGCAGATCCGTTACGGATTTTATATACATATAAAAAAAAAGAATAATAAATAAATATTGATTAAATACTCAGAAATTGTTTCATGTGTTATGATTTTGTTTTATTTTGGTGTAAATGTCAAATGCTTGTTTCTTTCAAGTCTTGATAATAAGAAATACGGATATTTTTCAGATCAAAATCTGTTTTCTTTATACATTTTTATCGAGAAATGAAAACCTTTGGTTTCATGTTTGAATGCTATGATGTTAATCAATTCTTTGCTGCCCTTTGTTATAAACAATATCTAAGAGAATATTAAAACAATTGTATTGAAGCAAAAGAGAGAGAAAAATATTAGTTAGACAATGGTCAAGGTTTTTTATATTTGTAGTCGATTTGAGGTGTAACAACATTCAAGTATCTACCTAATTTATTTCATACGTAGGGCAATAAAAGCTGTAACTTTTTAAAATATTATTACAAAAATATACGGCAGTTGTGCGGCAGTGTGAAAATAAATCCGAGTTTTTAAAACCTTAGAAAAGTGAAATTTCTACGACTTTCCTTTTAAGCTGTTACAAAATTCAAAGTTATAATCACGTTACTTCTAAACTAAATATTATACCAAAATTATTTTTATAAGGATATTAAATGACTTGATCAAAGGGCTTAACCGAAGTTTAAACGTAACTTTCCTAATATTTTCTCGACAATCGCTTTGGAATTTAGAAAACTTTTTATAGTTTTCCAACTCAGTGTTACAGAGTTTATTAGTTCACAACTCGAACGGCGAGCGGTTATAAATGAAGTTGGGGTCATTAATGAAATAATAATGGAAGTTTAGAGTTACGTTCGTCTGAAAATAAAGAAGATTATCTTTTACGTCGTTCTGCCGTTTAACGTTTGACGTCAGTTTAATCAACGTTTGAAAGTTGTTTGTTTTCAAAAAGGCAGTTCAGATTGTTATAAAAAGTTTGGGAATCTTATTTGTGTTTGTTTGAGTATTACGTTCGTATGTTGTTTTGTAATTTTGTTTAATTATGTAAATTTTAAATTATTAGGAAAAACATTTTAAGGTAGCAATGTTGCCCATTTCAGTAAATAAGGAATGACGTAGACAGTCGCAGTTCTGAATAATAAAATTATAATGAATTACAGACACATAACATAAAAACTCAATTGTACAAAGATGTCTTGGGGATTTTAAAGTATTTATAAACTAACTTATCAGTCAAGAATTTCAAAATAGTATAATTTAGATTGAATAACGGGGGCTACTAAAACTTTTCCAGTAAACCGCTTCGCTTTATGCGCAGTAAATACAGGCTCGGTCTTTATGAGTTTGAAACTGTTCTATTTCATATTTTTTGTACTTACTGTTTAATTTGTATCTACTATTGTTATAAGTGACATTAGCTGCACTTTTAATACCTGGGTATTTTTTATAACTAAATGCATGTTTGATAATACTATTTCTTGATCAAAATGAACGATTTTACTTGTTTTAATTTAACCATAATTTTTTTTTTATGTTTACTTTTTGACTGCATGTATTATCATTTTTGAAATTTTCAAAGAAAGCTTTCAGGAAAATTTCGGAAACGTTTTTTCCTGTTCACTATTTTTTTTCCACTTACCTGATTCGTATTAAGTGTTGTTTCACCAACGTTGGCAACGGGCAGGCACTGGCGTCGGCAACAAGTGGTGTTGTGCAGTCTGCCGCCCCGGCGCCCGCTTATATAGCACGCTGGGCGGCCGCCCTACCCGCCCACCGCCCTAATCATCGCTGGAATGCTACTAACATAGTTTGCATTTCAATTTTAGGCAACAAAATTGTATGATGACATTAAATTTAATACTTATTTTTACACATTTAGAGCTTTTTGCAAATGTTCGAAATGTTAGGTAATTTAGGCTGGGCTAACAGATTTCTCTGAAAATATTTACGATTTTAAGCGTATGAGCGTGTATCGCGTATTTTGCGAAGTGTTTGTACCTTTTTTAATATGTTTAGATGTAAGTTTAATCGCTGGACATAACTTTTTACGGGAATAAGCTTTTAGAGCTTTTAAGTAAAATTATCGAAGCATTTTAAATGTAAATTGAAGAGAAGACACGTAACTTTGTAAACAAAATGCTAGACATAAAGAAATTATTACATAAACAGCCATAATTTATTATTTCGTTATTTTACGTTTTGCTTTTATAGACTCGCGTAACTGTAAATTTTTTACCTCCTAGTGAAGTAACCCCGTAAAAAAGTAAATAAATGTGATATATTTCCTGAAAAATATACTTTCGGAAACGTTTTATTTTTATTATTGTTGCAAACAAAATCATTGCCACTTTCGTCGCGTTCGTTAAGTATATTTTATAGGTAGCTTTTAAAACTGCTAGTAAGGTACCTTTATTGTGTTTAAGGGGATGAAACGAAACTGTTTCAGGTATTTTGCTTGTATTTGTCGTTCCTATCTGTACGTGACTGTACCCAGTATATTATTTCATCACCATCATTCCAGCTGAAATATTTCCACTGCTGGACATAGGCCTCCCCCGATAGGGGGTTGTCATACTGCCGCACGGGTCGGTCGAAGGTTATGCAACGCTTGACGCGGTCGGTTCGTGGATGGGTGAGCATCCAATATCGAGACCCCTCTGTGCCTCGGAAAGCACGTTAAGCCGTTGGTCCCGTCATTCATGAATCTTTGACAGTATTTACGGGTAGAAGCCCAAAAGTCTGACAACCAGGCTTACTAAGGGGTATCGTGTTACCCAGTAACTGGGTCGTGGAGGTCAGATAGGCAGCCGCTCCATGTAAATACTGGTTTTCAGCTGCATCCGGTTAGACTGCAACGTTTTTTTTTTGTTACTGGGGTGGAAAATCCTCTTGGATGTCCTCCACCCTGGGGCGGGCGGAGGGGCCCTGTCAGACTCTTACTAACTAAAAACCACCCTGGGTTTCCCTTCCCACACTTGCACCTGGGATCTTGGGAGCTAGTATTACTTCCGTGATCCCCGGCTAGTGCCGGCCCGCCTCTGCGGGCCACCTTAAGTCTGGGGGGGTGAGGGTTAGACCTCCCCCCACGACGTCTGAAAGGGGCGCGCGTGAAACACTACGCGCCACCACCTCGGGTCCACTGTGATAGGGGGCGGCGGACGTCCCCGAATCCGCCGTCCCTGGACCCATTTAGGGGGGCCGGAAGAGGGGCATTGTCTGCCCTCTGCCGACGCCCAGTGCGCCTGCTGCGGGCCGGGTGAGCGGACGAGATCTTCCACCTAACTTACCTTCAGTTTGTCGGACAAACGGGTGTCCTTTGCGGATTTGCCCGCCCCGACAGTAGAATTTTATCAAATCAAAAAAAAATCAAATCAAAAGTCATTTATTCAAACTAGGCTGAGAACCAGCACTTTTCGAACGTCAAAATCACATAAGACAGTCCTCCAAAAACGCCCACCCTTCACCACTTCCTAGTGCTTTAGCTGGGAAGAAGAAGTGGCGCAACAAACTCCCCAGCAGCACAGCTGTCTCACACAGGGGTGCCATAATCGCCACACTTGGCCGGCGGGTTGGCGATCGCAGTATGGTGTTAAAATGCATAGAGAACGCTGCTGCCCATTCTTTAGTAAGTCCCTTAGTCGCCTTTTACGACACCCACGGGAAAAAATGGAGCTATTCTTTACGTCCGGCATCACACGGAACAACACACAACAAAAATACATAACATCACGCCTTGTTTCCCCGAAGGGTCAGGCAGAGGTGTATCTATAGTACACCCACATTTCGCCAGTTATGTTTAAGTCCCATGTAATAGGGAGCGAGCCTATTGCCATCAACCGGGCACAAATCCAGTCTCCGGGCTGAGAAATCCCTAATTGAAAATCCCAATAACACTTTTCCCGACTTGGGAATCGAACCTAGGACCACATGCTCAGCAGTAGTGTTTGCGAGCACTAGACAACGACGCAGTTCGTCGTAAAATCAAATCAAATCCATTTATTTGCCAGAATGTAGGTTTACAATGTGTGATCTTAAAACTATAATGGCCCCTTTACCATTTTATATGATGTGCAAATATTTAAATTTATCCTTCACGATGGTAATATTTTAATTCGATTTTTATGGAAAAAAATAATTAATTGATGTCAAAGTTCTAATTCTATTATTGTTGGCATGAATAATAATATCCTAGCTGCAACCTTGTCCAGGACAGTCAAAAAATATACAAAATTGTATACCTAGGCATTAAGCGTAGATATATGTAGAATGTGATGAGGGTGACATGGTCATACTGATCGAACTCTCTATAAACTAATAAAGATTTAAAAAAAAAGCTATGCCTATGTAAGTTCAAGAGATAAAGTTTAGAAAAACATTGGTTTGGATAAACACTATTTCGGACGGAGTAACTTTTATTGATGCTTCAACGTATGATATAATGCCACAGGCAATTAAATCACACCGTTTAAATCAGGCTTTACGCACAGTTAGCGGGAAGCTGCGTTTTGTTAATTATATTAGAGCAAGTAATTATGACATTCATTTTACAATACATTTGTGATTACTTTAACTCACACGCACTGGCTTATAAATTGGTAATTATTATAATGTTTAATTTGTTTTGGGAATTCTTCTTTTACAATATTTGTAAAATTATATGAGCACCATTTATCTATCACATAGCTGTTGATCTATCTGTCATTGCTTCATTTTTAGGGTTCCGTACCCAAAGGAACGGAACCCTATTACAAAGGCTCAGCCGTCTGTCTGTCTGTCCGTCTGTCACCAGGCTGTATCTCATGAACCGTGATAGCTAGATAGTTGAAATTTTTACAACAAAAACTGAATTAAATAAATATTTAAGGGGGCTCCCATACAACAAACGTGATTTATTTGCTTGTTTTTGCTCGATATTGTAACGGCAACAGGTAGACGCTTGACATATTCACAGAATAAATTTAGTTATATATTCACTTTAAAAATAAATAATTAAATTAAAATAAAACAAATATTTAAGGGGGGCTCCCATACAACAAAAGTGATTTTTTTGCCATTTTTATAGATAATGGTACGGAACCCTTCGTGCGCGAATCCGACTCGCACTTGGCCGGTTTTTAATTATTTTTACCTACTGTTATATAAATGTTTTATTCTATGTACATCGTATTCACATAATATAATTATAATTTATTGATTGTATACAAAACATAGTTAACATTTTAAAAGAATAATTGTGGAGTTTATTTCCCATTCTGCTCCATACGAATCTTCGAATCGAATTTTTGAATCCGGTGAATTTGGCGATCCAATAAAAATATTTATATAAGAAACAGAGATGTTTATCTAAATGATACAAAAAATACTTAAAATATCGGGCCTATTTTTTCGGGCCGCCTTAATATCTCTAACTTCTACAATATCTCCGAAAATGTCTATTTGGGATTGCCAAATATAAACACGTCAAGAAAATGTGAGTATGGGAATGACTGACACGTGCTGATCACGTGACCATTTATAAGTTACGAGTAGCTTTCCCAACTGATGCGTATTTTATATATGCTTAAATATAATATTTCTTTTCAATACAATAATAATGTGATAATTGTAAAGCATTGCTATTTATAAGAATTGCATAATATTTTAAAAGAGCAACGGTGGAGTTTCTTGCCCTTTCTTCTCCATCCGTAACTATATTTTGGAAAAGGCGACTAGAATCAATTCAATTTTTTTTAGAATTTTTTACGCTCAATAGTTTTTGAGCGTAATTGATATAAATAATTTGACGTTGTTATTTGTACATAGATCTTTGACAGTCGTTACGGGCCATCAGAAGCGCGAAAGTCTGACATCCAGTCTTACCAAGGAGCACCGTGTTACCCAGTACCTAACTGGGTTGTGGAGGTCAGGTATGCAGTCGCTCCATGTAAAATACTCGTATTTAGCTGCATCCAGTTAGACTGAAAACCGACCACAACGTAGTTGGGAAAATGCAGTTAGATGGTGACGATAAAGATAGATACTATAGGTCGAAGGATAGATAGGTCTAGTTTTCAGTTTCGTCATCATAATTATACAAGGTGTAAAAATGAAAGAAAAATAACGCACAACCTCTTAAGAGTCTATATAGTCCTCAGCGCTACCTCACTCTTTATCTCGCTCGCACACTACTGCTCTACTGCTGGCGGTCACGTGAGCAAGCGAGACAGGGTGGCAGGGAGAAGACTCCAAGGCACCGATAGTTTAGTTAATTTTTTTTCACGGTGAAAATAATGGTACTTAATTTAATTTGAAAAAAATAAATAAGACCTGCTTTACAGTTACTTCAGTTAAAGTTTCATTATCTAATTTTAAGTATTTTTTTAATACCATCGGTTTGTTGTTCGGTTTGGAGGTAACTTTGGATTTTTTTTTCTATCAAGAAAATTTTATGGAATCGTGTTTTCGTCAAACATGACACACACAAGTAGGTACTTAATATTAATATTCAACTTTACCATATTATATTTATTTCAAAATTAATGCTGGAGTATTTTCGACATAACGGAGGATCATGCTAAGCCATTTACCAATCACAAAATCGCGAAAAAAAAAGGCAGCTGGTCAGTCAGTTGTTGTATGGGGGCTCCCATACAACAACTGACTGACCAGCTGTTTTTTTATTTGTTATTATAGCGGCAACAAAAATACATCATCTGTGAACATTTCAACTGTCTAACTATCACGGTTCATGAGATACAGTCTGGTGACAGACGGACAGACAGACAGACAGACGGTGGAGCCTTAGTAATAGGGTTCCCGTTTTACCCTTTGGGTACGGAACCCTAAAAAGACAAAGAGAAATAGAGAGAGTCTGGATTTGTGCCCGGTTGATGGCAACAGGCTCGCCCCCTATTACATAGAACTTAAACATAACTGGCGAAATATGGGTGTACTATAGGTACTCTTCTGCCTAGCCCCTCGGGGAATACAAGTGTGATGTTATGTAATAAATAAAATCAGATAATCCTTGAGAACAAGGAGTACCTCATAAATTAACCTCCTTGGAAAGGTCACTTCTGCTCGTGTTACTCCCGTTGTCAGTTACGAGTACCGCAACCATCATGAAGTAGATAGCTAACTGCTCGTAAGTCGTAAGAAACGACTCGAAAGTTGTCGCTCGGTAAGCCGTCGTACCCACGGGCGGTTTTTTACGCGGCGATTTTCTATCAAGCACTCGATTTTCAACACACGTCTTGACGCCGAGTTTTTATATCCAACAGTGTGTTTTTTTACGCTCCGGAATGCACTCTGTTGAATTCTCAATGCTCGGCTTAACACCGAGACTCGTAAATTCAGTGACGCGTGACAAAAAATCATCGCCTAAAAAATTCGCCGTATTATGACGCGGCACCGCCACCGGTAGAATAATTTCTATGAAAATTTTCTTGGTAATTTGTTCTACCAATGTCGCGTCGCGCGACCAGTAGCGTCGGTCTGCACGAGCCTTTATTAATGTTTCATAACCCTGTATATTTTTGCTCGTCGTAAAACTTTATTAAGGGACCTTCTCAAATCTGATGACTTCAAAAAATAAATTCAAACCTGTCGATCGCGAAGTCATCCACTGTCGTCCATAAATTGAATTTCACTCAGATCTAACGACTGTATACCAAATGATTAATTTTCTATGCCCCAGTATATACATAGATGTTCGTTGGATCTCCGTTGGAAACCAGGCAAAATCAGAGTGGTCCGCGATAAATAAATAGATATGAGTTATAGGTCAAATCAAATCAAATCTTTTTATTGTGGGCATAGGTTACACAATACACATTCAGATGTTAAGTAAATTACAGATCCATTATGTCCTGCCTAGTAGGCATTCTATAATAAATTATGTCAACGTGCAGTATAAAAAAATATGCTATTAATTATTATTTATTGAAAGTCAAAGTCAAACCATTTATTTCAAATAGGCACATAAGAGGCACTTTTGAATGTCAAAATTTACAAAAAAAATAGAATTGATTCTAGTTGCCCCTTCCAAAAGGTAGTTTCGTATGGAGAAGAATGGGCAAGAAACTCCACCGGTACTCTTTTAAAAATGTTTTACAATATTTTGTTTGATTACATTAATTATATGATTATATGTGAAGACGATGCACCTAGAATAAAATTACTATACCATAATAGGTAAAACAAACTAAAAACTAAGCAATGAAAAATAACTTAATTATTAGATAGATACATGGTGTTCACATATTTACAAACATCATAAAACTATGTTTTTCTAAAAAAATAAGTCAGTGTGTGAGTATAGGTTATCACAGAATGTAAAATCAATATCATAAAAATAACAGATTTTACCATAAAAATAGCAACCAGTTTGATTTTGTCTAGACTCTAGATTGTCCTATGGAGCTGGACCAGCATGTTTCCAAGCATTCCTGTCCTGGATATAATCCTCTAACTTGTAATATGCTTGTTTACAAAGTGTACTTTTAATATGTGTTTTAAATTATCTCTCATTTAATTTCAATATATCACAAGGTATTTTGTTGTAACATTTAACACAGTACCCCATAAAAGATGTATGTACTTTAGATAATCTGAAAAATGGTTGATCTATTTTATCTTTATTTCTAGTATTAAAATGATGTCTATCGCTTATCTTGTTAAAAATATGTAGATTTTTCCTTATTATTAGGTATTGTTATTGTAGCCCAGGTAAACTGTAATTTGTGAAGATCCATAGTCAAGAAAGGTGAAGTCATAAATGCATTAAAGATAACCAAAAACACAGCCAATACATAATATTTTTGAACAAATCACAAGAAATGACAATACAAGATTCATGATCACAGACTAAGTAGTACTTTAGTCAGTAAGAGTCTGACAGACTCCTCCGCCCGACCCAGGGCGAGAAATCCATGAGGACTTTCCTACCCGGAAACAAACAAAAAAAAAGTAAATATAAATGTAAAAACTGTAAATATATTATTTACAGTTTTTTTTTATATAATTATCTCTTGGTCTGTGCTAGGGCACACTTTATCGAAGTCCTTTGGCACACAGATAGTTTATAAACCTGGATTAACACAGGATACTTTTATCCCAGTAGTACGTTTCTGACATACACGCGGGCGAAGCCGCTAGCAAAAGCTAGTATTGGTCTTATAACATCACGCCTGTAATCCCCGTTGGGTTAGGCAGAGGTATACCTACCTAAAGTACAGCCACATTTCGCCAGTTATGTTTAAGTCCCATGTAATAGGGGGCGAGCCTAATTGCCAGCAACCGGGCACAAATCCAGACTCCGGGCTGCTACTGAGGAATTCCTAATGGAAAATCCCAATAACACTTTGCCCGACCTGGGAATCGAACCCAAGACCCCATGCTCAGCAGTTGCGCGTGCGAACACTAGACCAACGACTTAAAATTAGGTACTTTATTTCAAATGTTTCTTCTTTGCCCTTCAGAAGGTCTAAGCGTGCAACGATGCTGACAAAAATATTAGTGAGCAAAGAGTTCGTGGGTCACAATTATTGGTATCCCCCAATAATTGTGTGCTTTTAGTAAGCAGATAAAAAACTGTATGACGAAAGCAGTTTACCTATTGCGACTGCCCCCTAAGTTCTAAGTCAAGTTCAGATCGCAAATATGTACGCATAGTTAATAAGTAGGTAATAAAAAAATAATGAACGGCCTACAAATGTTATGTGCTTATAATTTAATATGGCAATCTTTTACTACACCATATGATAACATAGCCAATGGTTCTAATATGGGACATTCTCACCATACGTGTGTCCATGAATGAGCTTCACTAATTATTAGTTCACAAATATGTATATATCTATTTCATTAGACGTCCCTTACTATGAGTTCATTGGAATTAATTCTTTATTATTGGTCAAAAGCTCGAGAGGAGCTCGTGGCTAAATAGAAAGAGAAAAAAAAGAAATAAAAATATTTTTATTTGTCACAGAAACACGTGCATACAAAAACATAATAAACTCGAGTAGGTAAACATTACACAAAACAGATCTACATAATTATAATCACGAGCACCAGCTGCACGTCATGACTGTGACAAGAAGGCTTGCACTCAGCATAATGCTGTGCTATGGGGGACCCACAGCACAGCGCTGATTTTCAGTGGTCATCTGAAAAATACGTACGGAACCCAAGTCAGATTTAATGAGTTGTAGAAACGCCAGCACATCAATCTGTCCGCATTATTTGTAAGATTTTCAACTTTATCGTTAAAGCATAAGGTTCAAGGTTGATTGGGAAAATTTGACAGTTTAGGGTAGCTTGACCTGCTGTCGTCTATACATAAGTAAATAGGTAACAAAATAAAATGACCAATATACAACCAAATATAAGAATTAATAATAACAGCCTTACGTGTCAATGGAAGGTTAAGCTACGCTTGCCACGGTCAGTTGGTGGATGGGTGACCATTCATTAGGTACATATCGAAACCCCTCCGTGCCTCGCAAGCACGCTAAGGCGTTGGTCCCGGCTGCCATTCTTAGGTCTTTGAGGCCCGTATTAATAAACGTTACTCAGCCCAAGAGCTCGCACTTGATAACAGTCTTGGGTCATGATCGTATTAATAAACATAATAATTGATGTACTCAAGTTACGGCTTGGCTTTACGTTATTAGCAGAGTGGTGGACTGATTAATAAACGAAAATCGACACTTAAGTACCTATACAATCGGTGTGTGTACTCGAGATGCTTAAATCTGAGTGTAGGCAGTCCGTGACTTGAGGTCGTGATTAGTAGCGCAAAACATGGAGTTTGAAAATATTTTAGGTGAAATTAATTATTATTACGATGAATTTAGAGTACTATGACGATATTTTTGTCAAAAATCTATATATGGGACGCCTCGAATCCTTTTGAGTTACCAAGTGAACATTTAAAAAAAAAAACCGACCAAGTGCGTGTCGGACCACGCACAATGAAGGGTTCCGTAATTGGGATGAATTTATCCCAAAAACAAACTTAACATTGTAGTTAAAAAACATGTTCTCCTATACATCGATATACGTCACGGTCAATTTTCCAACTGCAAATTTAAGTTGGTCGACTATTACTAGTTAACTTGTAGAGCCTACATAAGGAAAGACAGACAGACGGACATGGCGAAACTATAAGGTTCCTTGTTGACTACGGAACCCCAAAAATTATCCAGATTTGTTCAAGAGTCACATTAATAAAAAGACTCTGGTGAAATACAGTGGTCAAAGGTCTTCCAATTTCCCTAGAAATATTTCTAACGTGATACAGCGCTATACATTAAAGATTTAACAAAATAAAAGTATTTCAATAAATCTTACGACTTATCAAGAACGAAATGTGATGAATGTCATTCTAAACTTCGGTAAATTAGACGTACCGGTAATCGTTCATCAAGTACAGCGCCTTGAGGAGCTGATCTTGGTAACTGAGATACTGTTTTCGTGTGTTTATTAATCAGTAATGATCTTGAGATGCTGATATCGTAATAATGGCGTATCAAATAATTACGCACTTGAGTACGTCGCCCAGTAATTGGGTTGTGGAGGTCAGGTAGGCAGTCAGTCCATATAAAATACTGGTATTCAGCTGCATCTGGTTAGACTGTAAGCCGACCCCAACATAGTTCGGAAAAGGCTAGGTAGATTGATCGGTTTAAAGCTTCAGAGCGTCTGATGTGTACGCTGTCATTAATATGGCACATAGGGTTTTTTTTTTTTTGAAGTGCGGTTTTTTAGTGCGTTGTTTCTGTCAATCATACTTTTGTGACAGTCTCTTTATAAATGTAATGTAAAATATTATTTTAATTATTGTGAAGTGAGGACTATGTGGTTCATTGTTTTTTTTTTTATTATTTAATGTTTGTCTGGCAATTTGAGTACTTTATGCGGCCTACCCAAATTTCCTTTCTTTGGTTTTGTTTGTCGAATCGTTGAGCTCCTTAAGTTTCTAGTTGGGCTGCATGATTACTGACAAATGCGTGCACTGACTGGACAGTGGACAGGTACACTTAAATCTGTGTGGTTCTTTTCTCAACAGAACATTTCAGGCACCAATCTACATGGTCCTCACATGATCCGACCAAGATTATGTCTGGACTTTAAAAGCCAACCTACGTACATAAATAAAATCATTTATCATTACAACTCTATGTGCCATACTAACGACTGGGTACTGTATATATATTCCAGGCAAGTTGCATAGCTATTTTTATTAAATATTGTAGTGAAATATACAACGTCACTATTGATTTTCTCAGAAACTTGTTTAGATGCTTACATGTTAAAAGAAAGTGGATACGACCTTACTTCTTTAGCCTGCAGCTGTACTTCATTCAGCCCCATTTTTTTAAGTTAGAGTTTAGTTCGCCGTAATCTAATAATACCACAGTTATTGTAAGAAACAAATCTATACAAATAGACAAAAATTGAAACTTCTGTTAATTTATGTCAAAATAACTGCTCTTTAATAAATAACTACAAAAGTATACAGGCTGGATTTTTGAGATGGGGCAGTAAGGGCAGCTACCTTAACCGTTGTAGCTACAGGAAAACGGTCTTAAAAGACTGTCCTTAATTTTTTGAGAAATTTTGATCTGCATTCACAGATTTTGAAAAAAATGTGCAGTCAGCAGGAAAATGGGCCATTTTCACAAAATTCTTTTTTTTATGCCAATCGATCCTCTTTCTTATAAGGATCAAAACCTCTATGGGACCAATTTTATTGAGGTTTGAGTATTAGAAAAGTCATAAATCACAATAAACTTTTCCCATACATTTCGTAGGAAATGAGACTCCACCTTAGTTTTATATGATGGATAGATGGACCGCTACAATGAGGACTGTCCAAAAATAATCAAAAAAGAATTAAACTTGAAATTTCGAACGAATACTGCCCCATCTCAAAAATCCATCCTGTATACGGTACTTATAATTTTTTTAAATCTGTTTTTGTCTGTCTATCTGTCTGTTTGTTCCAGCTAATCTCCAAAACGGCTGGACCGATTTTGACAGAACTTTCACTGGCAGATAGCTGATGTCATAAGGAGTAACTTAGGCTACTTTTATTTCAGAAAAAGCACAAGGCTTTTTCTGAAATAAAAGTAGCCTAAAGCGAAGCCGCGGGTATCAGCTAGTGCAAAATAAAGTACCTACAACATTCAAACACAAATTATATTTTTAACTTTTTCGAATTGGGATAAAGAAAATAAACTAAGCGTGAAAGTTAAGGCCTATTCAAAAGTAAATATTCAAGAAAGTTAGATCGCTATTATTTAAGAATTGTAATATAAACCATTTTTATAACCGGATTATATTTAGAAGGAGATTTGGACAAAGGAGTATAAAACAATTTAATCTTGTTTCTGCGTAGTAAGAAAGGTGCCTAGCATCTGAGACTAGACTATTCTTAAAGAGGGACATTTTAAATGATGGACTCGGTCCAATGAGCCAAAAATTGCTAAGTATTTGTGAAATTACAGTTGCTACTACAGCAGAAATTCATAATTGATTCGGAAAGGACTTATAGCGATGTTAGCTCTAATAATTTTGAATCTTACTCAAACTGCTTGATTTATGGAATTAATTAGTACTAGCTTTTGCTTCGCCCGCGTGGATGTCGGACAATTTCGCACGGAACGTACTGCCGGGGTAAAAAGTATCATAAGTGTAAATCCGGGCGGCGAAATTGGGCCTGTGTCGTCGCTCGAGCAGTTAGGCTCAAGGAGGTGGCAGTCATGCGATCGGCCGCACTCGGTGATGGGGCCCGCTAGGCATGGCGGGCTGATACGAATTGGGGGTGCGGCGAATGTATAAGTATCTCCCGGGCCCCCGGACTCATGGTACATACTAGTAGGATCAGTGGGATTTTAGTCGGTAGGAGTCCTCCGTCTGGGAAGAACAGAGGGTTCCGTTCTTCCCAGACGGAGGGAATCCATGACGATATCCCCACGGAAAAAAAAAACAAAAAGGTTATAATCGAGGGGAACGTAGGGCCTTGGCAGTGAGATGCAATATGCTGGCATGCAGGTTTGCAAGGTGCACAAAAATGTTAAAATTACTCTGTATAAAGCGCAGGCCACACCGCCAGCTAGCGGGCGGGCGAACATCGTTTCACCTCTTTACATACTTCGGTTCACACCGCGAGCTTCCCATTTCGCGTAGTTTGTATAGTTTCCTTCGTTCGCTTCGCCCGCTTCGTTCGCTTCGCTGGAGGTGTGGCCTGCGCTTAAGGCGTACTGCCAGACATCGTACACCTGCAGCCTATACGCAGATCGCTATACGCAGAAGGCTTTCAGTGCTCTACGGATCCTTACATTAATGGGTTTAGGATGCTGATGGGGTTGTCGCGACACTGTAGTACATCAGGGATGTTTGCGGAGGCCAACACCGACTGCTTTAGAGCAATAGTGCACAAGAGACTGGCCTCCCTGATGCGTCGTGCGGGGCAGCTCCAACGACCTTCTCAACACAATAACGGAATGGGTTGAGTGCCCTATTGTAGGGCACTGGAATAAAGTACAGAGCTCTGGTGGTGTCATTTTTAATATAAGATGAATAGATTAATTTAATTGATTAATTAGGTATAAGTACTAATATAGTTTTAAGCTTTACTAACAATTGTATATGGAATTTATGTTCTGAAATAAACTTATAAATAAAAAAATAAACTATCTGTGTGCCTTTCATCCAAATCCGTTCTGCTGTTTTTGCGTGATTGAGGAACAACCATCCAAACATCTGAACATACAAAATTTCACATAATCATAATATCAGTAGGACAAACGTGCTAATTATCTAAATAATTAAGAAGTTCTTAACATTTTACAGTTTTTAGGGTTCCGTACCAAAATGGTAAAAAGGAACCCTTATGGTGAGACTAATTCTGTCTGTCACAGCTGAATATCTCAAGAACTACTAATGCTATCAACTTGAAATTTGGAAGTTTTAGATGACGTTTACCCAACCATTTTGCAAACAAGAAAGAAATTTAAACAAATATATCTTTTTTGCAACAGGGCCTGAAAGGGGGTCTTAAAAATTCGATTAGAGTCTACTAGGGCATGTGGGGTATGATATGAAAGAGCGCTGTTTGCACATTTCCAAACATTTTTTTTAGGCATCATAGTTTTCGACTTTTGATGAAAAATGTAAAAAAAATACCGTTCCTTATATCCGAAGTTTGCGTAGAGAAAATCTGAAATTATTCTATGTGATAGAAGTTTATGTAAAGATTACAGGAAAAATAAAACAATGTCTGTAAATAGCACAGTTTTTCAGAAATCATCAACATCATATATACATACGGAACCCTCGGTGCGTGAGTCCGACTCGCTCTTGACCGGTTTTTATTTTTGGCACCAGCTAGCAGCTGTTCATTTGATATTATTTATTTAAAACAAATCTTCTGGAAATTAATGGTCGCGTAATTTGTGTTGGACTATAACTGTTACCTACATTGATTAATATTACATGTAAACACATAAAAACAGCGACAATTTTTTACAAAATATTACAGACCCAAATCTCCCACAACCATCTGAACCTCAAAGAAATTCTCTCACAAAAACTCGAACACATGTGCTAACCTCTAGTAAGGGCTTTCTATTTTTTCTGACCTGACAATGGCGTCGGCCGACTATGAGGAGACTGTGAGCAAACAAAAGGAAATATGATTGGTGCGGGAGGACGATAAGACGCCCACGTGCCAAGTCGGCGCGCTAAGGTGCCGATAACTATGTTCCGACACGGCATATCTCCTATATATCGAAATCAGGTGGGATTAAAAATAGAGCATTATACTAGTTTGTAGGTGAAGAAGTAAATTGTATCGGGTTTCGGTATGTTGATGAGAAAATTAAGTTTTCTTTGTCATCAATACACATTTGTATGTCCTATATACAACATTATTTTTAGTATATGCGAAACCTGAATATAGTTTGTTCAGAATAAGGAACTGAATTGATTTCAATAATCTTTACACCAAGTTATATTTTGTCCCAAAAATATTTAAGTGTGATGGAAAATGTTATCACCATTTAATTACTTACAATACAATCGTCGTACGGTTAGATACTGCCAAATTATGATCAATGAGCGCAAGACGACCCTGGAGGCGCAGGGCCGCCGCGCCGCTGTTTTTGTACGGACAACCCGGTAACATAACAACCTTTTAGCTTTGTGATTTTTCATGATACAGTTTTGAAATTTTGTACATAGAATCTTTACATAAAAATACTAGACACGTGTTTCGGGTTTTGCATTATACTAAAACTAATATTATTGTATAGTTGCTACGGATTTAGTGTATGGCCACATGTAATACGGAGATACTATGCTGGAGACACGATGCAGAAAAAATCCTAGTGTGGGGTAGTTAAGAAAGTTAAACAAAAGAGATGTAGAGTAGGTGGTTTTTTTTTTTATGAGGTGCGCACGCGTATGTACACATCTCATACACCGAGAGCTGCTAAATTAATGTTTTATTTTTGTTTTTATTTTTTATGTATACTCACTATTTACTTATTAGCCTCATTCATCATTGTAAAGCAACCACTAAAGGGAAAGGTGAGACAGCTCCGACACAAGTACTTTTGTAACTTACTGGGGCTGCCTCAATTTATGTATGACACAATGTTTAAGTATAATAGTAGTACATTTTTTGTTTTTGCTTTGATAAATTAATAAAAAAACCTATCAATTGAATCAATCTGCCTATTCCCAACTATGTTGGGGTCTGCAGCCGAATACCATTATTTTACATGGAGCGCCTGCCTATCTGACCTCCAACACTCAGTAACTAGGTAATACTACGATACTCCTTGGTAAGACTGGTTGTTAGACTTTCGGACTTCTGACGACCCGTAACGAATGTCAAAGATCCACGAATGACACCCGGGACCAACGGCATAACGTGCTTACCGAAACACGGAGGAGTCTCGATTACCCATCCACGGACCAACCACAGCAAGTGTAGCTTAACCTGATAGATCGACCTTTGCGGCTGTTATTACGTACCCACGAGCTCTAAAGTAACCTATCCGTTATCACTGAAAAGTAACCTTTTAATGTTATTAATTTTCTAGTGTTAGTCGCAATAATTTGTAAGAATTAGTTAATAAAGATTGTAAAAGGACAAGTTTAGATTTCTGCTGATCCTTTCAATGTGGCTGAAAGCAGTTTGTTTTCCTTATATTTCCAGACTAGTTATGCAATTTGACTTCGATGTAGTGAAGCCTAAATCAATGCTTAATCATGGCTAATTTCGGTTTGTGAGTTTTCAATTAAAGTACTATCTACTACTGGTGCTGTGGACAATATGGCCACCATTTATTGCTTTTGGGAACCCTTTGTGTCTGTAACGACTTTCTACCTCGTGGGTCGTCTGCGCCTGCCTATTTGTCAAATTAATTAGATATATTATATGACAATAACTGTTGAACCTGAAAACGTGTTCTCCTAATTTTGAATATTTAGTAGTCCAATTTCAGCCCTGCGGCTCCATATAAAATACTGCTATTCAACTGCATCTGGTTAGACTGAAAGCCGACCTCAAAGTAGTTTGAAAAGTGCTAGACCAATGTTAGGTTCCCCAATTTCAGCCAAACATACTTTAAGTACTAGATCATCAACAAAATCGAATACCGAATCGTACATTACGAAAACCGATGCTCGATTATCGATAAACCCTCAAGCTTTCAGGATGAGTTTTTTAAGTAATACTCTGATGTAAGTAATACCGACGCCGACTGGTAATTCACTAAGCTATCAAATGAGATAGGTCAATAAGCCCCAGAGTGGATCGCAAAACATTTAACGATCTCAGACTGTAATATACGTACACGCGTTTTTTTCTTAAAGGGGCGAGTGTAGCGTCATGCTTGAGGTACTGCCAGTTGCTATGGAAATTAATCTAGGTTAATGAGGTCCAGTGACCATGACCTTCGCTGGACCCATATATTTATTATTCTATGTGACTAGCTTTTGCCTGCGGCTTCACCCGTTTGGAGGTCGGAACTTATCCCACGGGAATCTACTACCAGTATAAAAAGTATAATATTTCCTAACCCAAGTCATAGTTTACCTGTGTGCCAAATTTCATCGAAATCCCTTCAGCCGTTAAGGCGTGAACAGAAAAATGAGTTACTTTCGCATTTTTAATACTCGTTTGGATTAAGTAGTAGATTTTGGTTATTAATTAGGAAGAGTCCCATCTACGTACCTTGAAAAGGTATAGTCGTGATGTGTCAACTTTATCTTAAAAGATAGGAAATCAAGTTCAATAACTGGTATTCCGTGAATGATTGCAAATTAAACCTGCTTAAAATGATAAGGCTGCTTGCTCTTTTCCGGAACCTAACCACCACGGAAGGATGGGGAATGTCGTTCTCTTATCAGCTAACATTATGACCTTCGTGGTCATTGTATCATGGTACATTAAAGAGCTGGTCTCTTTTATCCAAGTATACATGAACATGACGCTCTCACCAGTGAGTCAGTTCGTCAATCGTCACTTCAATGACATAGCAACAGTATCCCCAGCCCCTTAACCGGTTATGATTAGCGGTCTCTCAGATGTCCCATGTTCCGAGGAACTCTACAGGCTGATACTGTCAATTTTTTTACAAATCACAGACACATGACGCTCGTACACAATTTAGCATTTAATAATCGTTATCTCATCGATTATCTAGCCCAGTTTTTGCCTAAATACATGGAAGCAGTGATTTCTAATTAGTTAGCCCACCACGTCGCTTGTTCGGTGAGCCTCTTCAACTAAATGTCAAACATTGGTGATGGTTCAATGGCGGTTGGTTGAGTCAGACAATCCGATGTGGAGTTGTTTCATCGTGAAATGTAGATAAACGGCAATTTTTATCGCTCAGGATTATGAATCAGCTGCGTTCTAAACGATTTGACAGTAGTCAGAAGACCAGACGTTTGACAACCAGTTTCATGTTCTCTGCCTTACGCTAGTGTAGCACTGTCTTCAGATGCAGCTAGTAGCAGCTGGTCTGCAGAAGCTGGTTTTTCTGGGAAACTGGAAAGTCAAAGTGATAAAAATATAGGTAAAGCCATGGTTGGAGACATTCATAAATCTGACACACTCGTATTTAGAAAGGATCTACTAATGATATCGATTCCTTAATGTTTCTACGTCTCCTTAGTTTTTTAAACGCCATTAAATCTTTTTGAGCTTACATTATTCAAAAAAAGCTACAAATAAATAGAAGGAATTAAATTTCAACAATCTAAACCTAATGCAATCGAAAATGCAGATAAGTTATGTGTCATAAACGGAATGGTCGTGACAAAATGTAATAAAATCTGTAATGGGCAGTGCGAGGGTTGTCTCGACGACAATGTGCGTGCGGTACTTCAGACCGACACGTTTACTGGCTATAAAACCCGTTACGACCTGTAACACTGACGGCCTATGGACTCTCGTATTTAAATTATTTGTTCATCTGTGGGGGGACGTGTGGAGAAAAGAATAGAAATTATTATTGAAGAATAGCAAACTGTTGAAAGGAGCTATGGTGGCCCAGTGGTAACGGCGGACTTCAAAGTCAAAGTCAAATTAATTATTTCAAATAGGCACTTGAATACGGCAGTTTTGAACGTCAATATTTACAAAAAACCGGCCAAGTGCGTGTTGGACCACGCACAATGAAGGGTTCCGTAGTTGGGAGAATTTATCCCAAGAACCAACTTAACTTGAAAAAGATGATCCTCCATACATTCCAACTGCAAATGTAAGTTTGTACGCATAATATTGAGTGATTTACCGACTTCTTATAGGTTTTCCTGTAATCTATAAGTAAAGAACTATTTTTGTATTTTTTTCAATATTTTAAGCTCAGTAGTTTCGGAGATAAGGGGGGGGAATGGTCATTTATCATCTATTTTCTTAAATAATTTCAAAAGCATTTAGTAAAAAAAATATATATGCAATCCTTAAAACAAGCCCTTTCATTTGATATGTAACACGGTACAGTCAGCAAATCTTTTTTAGGTTCGGAGCAAATCAGCTGTGACAGACAGACAGACACGAGTGATCCTGAAACACTCCAGGATCACTCGTGTCTGTCTGTTTTCGGAACCCTAAAAATAGAATTGATTCTAGTCGCCCCTTCCAAAATGTAGTTTTGCATGGAGAATACTCGTAATGGGCAAGAAACTCCACCGTTACTCTTTTTAAATGTTTTACAATATTATGTTTAGGCACATTAATTGTAAATGTACACATGTACACCAAAAATAAAATTGTATAGTAACTTTATTACAAAATAATTATGATAAAAGAATTAAAAATAAATATGTGATATATGGTGCTTACATATTTACAGATAATGTAAAAATATACGTTTTCCTAAAATATAATAGGTCAGTGTGTGAGTTGAGGTAATCATTTGACACAGAATGTAAAAAAATTTACAAAAAAAAAAAAAAAATACAGTTAAAATAGCAAGTTCAACAATAGAAGGTTCGAACTCAGGCAAGGCCTTTACTTTGTGTAATTTATTTAATCATCACTGCTCTCAAAACGGTGAAGGAAAACATCGTGAGGAAACCGGCATGTCCTAGAACCATAAATTCGAAGACATGTGACATCTACCAATCTACACTGGGCACAGAGAGGAGAACTGAGTCCCAGCAGTGGGAACGTTATAAGCTGATGATGCTAAGGGCGTGGACACATCACCGCGGCGCGACGCGGCCTCCATGTAAACAGCACGACGCGTGACGTCGCGCGTCGTCGTGCCGTGGAGCTGTGCCATGTACGGTGCGCCGCGTCGGCTCATGACAGTAACCATCGGTTAAGACGACCGATGATACCCAATATTTTCTTTTCTTCTGTTTCTTCGTCGTCTTAGCAATAACAGCAGAAGAATACGTCTTTCACTGTCCATATCTAGACAAAAACTGCAAGTTTGAGTACACGTTTGAACCGATGGTTGCTGCCGGTAGCTGGCGCGGCGTACCGTACACGGCACCGTTCAGTGGCACGACGTCGGTTTCACGCTGGCGGCGCCGTGCCGTGCTGATTTGTCAGCGCCCTAATAGCTTCTTACACAAATACTCACACGCTCGCTTGTTTGTAACCCCCTGATGTAACCGGTAAGGTGTGAGGTATACAGTCAGCCTTAAAAAGATTTTATACATCGACAAGAATTATTCGTTTGATAAAGATTCTGTCTACAATTTGTGTTGCATAGTACCGTATCCATGTGTACACATGTGTCCACAATAAGACACAACTGAAAATTCAGTGCTAATCTGCGATCTCTAATTCTAGGATTAAACTGTAATTGCAAATGTTTCAACCCTCAATTGCTTTGGCTGTGTGTTGTTAGTCAATCAATCAGGCCAGTCATAAGGCTCGTACAGACTGGTGCGATATCGCTGGCGCAACACGACACTAATAGCAAAATTTCTATGTCGCGCCCGCGATATCGCGTGAGTCTGTAAGAGCCTTAAAGCTACAGTAAAAAAAAAATGAATGCTGGAGAATATAAATATTTTTTAGTTTTTTTGTATTCAGTGGACCAGTGGAATTGGTCAAAGTTTTACATAGCTCCGTTAAATATCACTACAACTATGTTTTTCTTTCAACGTTGAAAGTCTACTCGTATTTCAAAGCGTCTTTAAGTCGTAAAATAATACAAATATTAAACAAAGTAAATGCTATCGTTTGCAGTGAGACATTTTATTGCAATTCGATGAAACATCCGCTCCTAGAAAAGTGATATTTCGTAAAAGCAGCATGGGTGGTCCGCCCCGGGCCCCCGGTCCTGAGGGGCCCCAAATCTCCAGAAATAATTTTAAGGTGAATCCGCAGCTGTAGCCTGCGATAAAACATCTCTCTAAGTTAGATTTGTTCTCAAATATTAAGATTTCATGAAAAAGTAATTCAATGGAACAAATCTAACTTAGAGAGATGTATAAATTATTGCGTTTTGTTGCCCCAGGCCCCCGACAGGCTTAGTCCGCCACTGACCGCTGGCCTACCCCTTTGCGGAATATAATTATAATTATTTCGATTTTTTCTCTGTCACCTCTGACCTAGACTAAGGTCAAGAGCAAACCCATCACAAATAACAAGGGCATTGCTCTTGAAAAATTGCAATGCAATTATTTAAAAATACAAATCTTAGTCGCATTGCGCCGCGAAAAAGGATTGCAATGATTTAAATAAATATTATAATATAATACATAAATATACAAAAAAATAAAAATTACCTAACTTGATAGCTTAATTTATTTCCCTATCAGTTCTCAATCATAAAATAAAAAATTAAATGAGTCGGAGGCCTTTTTCAGAAATACATTTGAGCCATATTACAAGCGATTTATTATTCTGCGTAGTTTGCACTCCATAGCGTACGTATACATTGCTTTTAATTTGGTTCAATCAAGGCGGGACGCTAAAAGGTGCGAAGCGACAGTGCGACGTGCCTCTAGTAAAACAGTTTCTATGATAACTTCTTGGAAATTGTTCTACCAGAGGGCCTAGACAAAGTAACATTCGATTAGCGATAACGCTAGTAGAAAAGCCAAAATTGTATGGGGTTGACATAAGCTATTGAAATATCGTGTGATCACATGTCAACGAATAGAAGTTAGCTAGACAATGTTATCATCGTTCGATTCCATGAAACGAATCGACAGCGTTGAACGATAACTTCCTTGGAGATGCGTAGCCAAGTGGTACTTTTTGACAAGCGTTATTGCCTGCCAATCGAACTTCGTTATTTGAAGCGATAGTGATTTTAGAAATAGCATCGCTCCGAAGCTAATGCCATTTGTCTAGGCTCGTAGCGCCTTCAGATGTTTACGTAACATTCATTCGTCCAACCCTTTCCTACGACAAAGTCAAAGTCAAATCATTTATTTCAAACAGGCACATAAAAGGCACATAGGAACGTCAAAATTTACAAACAAATAATTTGATTCTAGTTGCCCCTTCCAAAAGATAGTTACGTATGGAGAAAAACGGGCAAGAAACTCCACATTTACTCTTTTAAAATGTTAACAATATTTTGTACCTATACATTATTTATATAAATATAATTATGTCAATTAGACTGCTTCTATAATTATTGGCTAATACTTTCTAGATACTATTGAACATTCGATACACTTAACCTACAAAAATGTATACGAGACTAAGGGCTGAAATTGGCACTTAGTTGTATTGAAAAGTTTTAATCTTTTAACCAGCTTGAAACTGCATCGTGGTGCAAATACCTGAGTGCTTATACAATATTGATCAATATCCGTTTCAGTTAGTATCCGTATACCAAGCGAAAATATTTTTAAAAGGATGATTTAATAAGAAACGTATGAAAGTTCTCAATAAAATAAAATCTTTTCTAGCCAGTAACACCCGGTGTACATGCGAAAAGGCAGTTGCGCGAATAGACTTTTGCGCGAATGGATAGGGACACATGCGCAAATAGTGCAGTTGCACGAAAGGACACTGGCGCGAAAGACACTTGCGCGAAAGACTCTTGCCAGAAATAACACTTGCGCGAAAGACTCTTGCTCAAATGAACGTGTACCATATCCGTAACACCTGGGCAAATGACTACAGTCATTTTCTCAGCTGTGGGAACATACTAGTGTCCAAAAAATAGTTATGCGTAACAGATGTCTTTACTTATAAAAAAATCGAGTTCGTCTTTCCATCGCTTTTGAGGACTGGGCTCCCCTATGTAGTCATTTTAGCCCACAGGTAGGTATACGAAAAGTATGACCATCCCAATAAATTTGCATAAATAAATTCGGAATAGCTAAGTAATAAAACATACTATCAAAATATCTAACATTTCGGAACTCTCAATCCCATGCAAGCCTCTGAGGAATATGGTGGGCCGTGGGTTAAGGGTTGGCAAAGCTCGCAAGGGTTTTATTAGAAAATCCGAACACAATTTGTTTATGCAGAATTTTCTCTTTCGTGCCATACCTGTGGTGACTTTTGTGGATTATTTTCAGCACCAAGTTTCTATTTTTCAACAAAAATAAATTGTTGGAGAGAGAAAAAAATTCAAAAGCATTTTATTGGAGTTACGTACCCAAAGGGTGCTAATGCGACCCTTTTACTAAGGCTCCGCTGTCTGTCACAGCGCTGTATCTTTTGGACCGTCTTATGTAAACACTTGAAAGTTTGAAAGAGTGCGTGGACGTTATAACAACAAAATTAAAATAAAGCAAAAAAAAAATTAAAGGGGAATCCAAGAAAAGAGTTTTTTTTTTAACTAAATCACAAAAAACAATATGTAGTGTTAAATATTGTACGGTGTTACGGAACCCTTCGTGTGTAAGTCCGACTCGCACTTAGCAGCTTTTTTAAAGTTCTACGTTAATTTAAACAAATGTTATTTAATTTAAACACTTTAGGTTAATGAAAATGTATGCTTTAAAAAGAGCATAACCTCTTTGACAAGTTCACACCGCCAGCGGCGAATAAAAAAGTTTATAATTTCTGTTGGTTACATAAAAATATTTCTAGAAAATAATTTGACGGTTGGATAGAACTTTCTAATTAATCTTTACATACCGAGACCCCTCCGTGCCTCGGAAAGCACGATAAGCCGTTGGTCCTGGCTGTCATTCGTGGATTTTTGACAGTCATTACGGGTCGTCAGAAACCCGGAAGTCTAACAACCTGTCTTACCAAGAGATACCGTATTACCCATTGACTTGTTTGTGAAGGTCCGATAAGCGCTTCATATAAAGTACCGGTATTCAGCTGCATCCGATTAGACTGGAAGCCGACACCAACATGGTTAGAAAAAGGCTAGGCAGATGATGATGCTTGGAGACTGCATCTTAAAACGACGCATCGTTTTTCGTGTCATGAAACAACCCTAACGAATGATGCGTCTTATTTCTAACACAAACATACACAAGGTAGGTGATGAATGCACATACCTATACAAATAAATAGAGTATGTTGGGGGTAAGTTCGGTGTTGGGATAAAACCGTAAGAATCATATTCTGTGCCATTTAATTCAGCCCCGACGTTACGACATCACCTATCTTGTGCATGTTTGTGTTGTAACGCAATATTGTCAGCATAAAAAATATTTCCAAATTAGCGGGAAATTTTGTTAGTACGGTCTTACCCCAGCGCCGAACTTACCCTAACTTACCTAAATATCTACGTAGGTGTATACTCAGTTAACGCTTCACCGTTCACAGTATAAAAGAGACGCAATTGAGGAATCACACGCCATCGCCAACGAGTCGCGCGATTGAAAACATGCAGTACCTACAAAGGCGCTCGGAGATCACTAGTGAGAATTGTTAGGATCAAATTTAGATTGTCATAAGTTCGTCATCAGGGTAAAACTAAGTACCACATGTCTTCAATGAATACCAGGGCAGTTTTCACCAAATAAGTATATTTTACGATGTCGCGTTGGAAAAAGTTTTAATTGGAATAGAGTTCATTAAATTCGTTTGTCATTTTCTCTTTTTTTACTAGTTCTTGCGGCTGGTGATTGTCGGAATTGCACGTACCATCGCTGCATCGGTTTAAAAAAATCTTATGTATATTATTAAAAAAAAAAATTAACCCGATGCAGCCGGATGCTGGGTTAGGACACAAGTCGTGCTCTATCCGTGAGTCTTTTATCCAAATCAGGTGTGAAAAGGTAACAGACATACAGAGTTACTTTCGCATATAACTTATAATTTCAACATGAATGATGTAACCAATACTTTGTAACAATATTTTGATTTAAAAGAGTGTCCGTGGAGTTTCTTGTCCGTGGAATCTACTATGCTTTGGAATGGGCAACTGGCTTTATCTCTCTGACTGACCGACCCCTTGACAATTAAAAAGTGCCTGTAATTGGTTTATTTGAAATAAATGCTTTTGGTCTTTAAGACCATATTCACAAACTCGACGGCAGATGCCGTGAAGTGGGACCCGAACTACTTATGGTCAGGGGGGTCAGTAATTAAAAGGATATCTACCTTCAAATACCTAGGTCACTTTCTTTCCGACGACCTTAAGGACTATGTAGATATAGGAGCGCAGGGTACTCGCCATCCGGTGTACAGACCTAGTAAAAACAATTTTCAAGGCTTACTGCCAGAGTCTGTACACTGATAATCTATGTGTCAATTACGCCAAAAGATCGCTGGATGTTCTGCGTGTCTAGTATATTAATGGTTTCAGGATGATGTTGGGACTTCCTCGCTTCTGCAGCGCGTCGGAAATGTTTGCGTAAGCTGGTACCGACGGTTTTCACGCGATTGTGCGCCAGAAAACAGCTTCACTACTGAGAAGAGTAAGAGACAGTTCCAACAGCAACCTGAGAACTGTTGCGGAAAGTTTCAGATCTCCAATTGTCAAGCAGTTTGTGCGGAGAGTTATTGGTACTTACACTGGATAATAAGTTGTTTTGATATTATGTTACTAACACTCTATGGATTCTTTGTCCGAAATAAAAATAATTTATTTATTTATTATTATTATTGCGACGAAATAAGGAGTCTTTAGTCAACTGGACCCATTGGATCTGGTCCCGCGGGATCAGTCAACCTAATCACATTTTGAATAGGTCGACTGGGCCCACTGCCCGATTTCATTATAACTACAGTCACGGAGTAAAGCCGAATCTTTTATTTTTATGACTTCAAATATACTAAATTATTCAATTAGTTATTTACACATACTCACCACACTTATTCACTAACACTATAACTAAATATTTTTTTACTGTAATAATTCCTAAATTAAGTGCAGTTTCTTACGGTATCAAAATATCAAAGCGGCTGCCTGAAAGCAAAGAAAGAAAGAATAAGATCGACTACGCTGTAGGTGAACTACTCAGCGGCCAGATTAGTTTAGGCCAATGTTTTAAAAAAAAAAAAACAAGTGAGACTAATTTTCAACTGACTTACTGACTATTTTTAAATACTATTTAATGGATACATAAACGTGGAAAAAGAAATTAATCATTGTTGATTTGTTTAGATATTTAGAATGTTGATTTGTATATTTTTTTTATTTTTTATTTTATTGTAAATTTTATGTCTGTGATTTTTAAATTGATTAGGGTTACTAGACCAAGGGTTATTTTTAAATAGTACTAAATAAGATGTAAAGGTGACCAAAAAAGACGTACTGAGGTGCTGAATATCTGACTGATTTTAACTTTTTCAATGTTGTATGTACATGTTTGTAAAGAAAAAAAAAACAGTACTTATAGTTATTGTTGATTGTTATAGTTGATTTACTACGTAGATTTGTATAATTTTATTCATGACTGTTCTTTTATCTGTCTGTGATTTTTAAATGTATTATCATTTTTATCTGTGTTATTTAGTTAATATTCTCGGCTGAACTCATATGATATTCTGACTGACATTATAGGCTGATAATGAATATTCTCGTTATAAAGTGGTTTGTCTTGATTTTAGGTACTTACTTGAACCTAATTAAAGATTAATTAGGTTATTAATCTGCCGACAAACTGTTTTGCAGTTTGGCAGACTTTATGTATGTAATTGTTAATACAGATTTTGAATAAATAAATAAAATAAAAATAATAAATTCTAGATTTTGATTGAGAATAAACGTTTAAACCTAATTGAATTGTGTTTTATTATATTTTGACTAAACAATTTTGCTAGTTAGTAGCCTTAAACAATATATGTTTTTGTGTGGGTCCAGTTAACCAATAAAAATATAGAAAATAAATTATGTGGTCAAGTGGACCCGCGGGTCCAGTAGCGAGCGGGTCCAGCTGACCGAAGACTCCTCCTATTTTCTACAAGGTTATCACAATTAGGTAGTTAGGGTCGCAAAATATGACGATATCAACTTATTTGGCCATGAAAGTTCATATAAAATGTATAAAGACTTTCTGTGCAAGATTTTTAGGGTTCCGTACGTCCGAATGAAAAACGCGTGAGTGAAAAAATGTTCCGTGTGGTGCTGGACATAAAGAATGGCATCATCCTATTTCTTCCCGTGAATTTAGTATAAGGCAACTAAGGGACTTAATTGAGAATGGGCAGAGGCGTTCTCTATGCATTTTAACACCATACTGCGATCGCCAACCCGCCAAGCGTGGCGATTATGGCAACCCCCCCCCACCCCCGTTTGGGGAGGTCTATGTCCAGCAGTGGACGTCTTTGGGCTGGATTGATAAATGAAAACACGGAACCCTTATAGGATCACTCATGTGTCTGTATATCTGTCTATCTTTATGTCTGTCTTCCTGTGCGTCTGTCACAGCGAATTTACTCCGAATCTAATGGAACTGGTATAAATATGAATGGTCATGGTATTAGTGGTTCAGCAGCTTCAATATCATCAGGATTGTGCCGGAATATAGCAGTTCGTCGTGGACGTGGTGCGACAACGGCTCTTTCACATCTTCTTCTGTCACCAGAAGACAGCCGCACCATAACCATCGATGCGACGCTCTGCTAGAGTGACTGGCACCAGTCAGCCCCCTTACCTAGCCTACCCCATAGTTACCCTTGTCCGACCTTTTCGGTGATTCCAGGAACTTCATAACAAAAATAGACGGCGCCAATTTCTGCGCCGTCAAATACATTTATATGCTTTTTATATGATTTTTGGACACAATAAACGTTTTGTTTGTTTATGCTTATACATGTACGCAGGCCGCTGCGCGTCGCTAGTCTAACGCAACACGTGGTTATAGCATGTCGGTGACGCGAGCTCATAAGTTTTTCCCGTACCATAAATCAATGCCTAAAGAAGTTATCACTCAAGAAAGTTTTACAAACTGTAGGGTCATTGTAGGAACAGTGGATCAGTATTTTTTCAAAGCAACGTAGATACATCACTATAACACTCTCGACTTTCATAATTGTAAAGCTAGAAAAGTAAATTACTGGTCTACATTTTTGTAAGATAGCAGCTACCTATCTTTAACCATTTTCATGATAAAGTGTTTTTTTTTAAAAATGGGAAATGATCCACTGTGTACTGAGATGGGTACACAGTGAAACATAGTACATGTACTCAGTGAATCAGACGGTACACAGTGAATTTAGAAAAAATACAAGTATTACTTAACATATTTTTTTATTCTATAATAATCAGTCTCTAATCAGGAACATACCTGAGATCAAATATTTACGGTAATTAGCATAATTAAATAATATTAATCAACAACAACACAAGTTACAAAAATATCACTTTACCCATTGGGTAGGATTTTTTTTAACGAATATCAATTTGGGTAAAGTCTGTAAATGATAAATGATAAATGATTTATTTCTGTAAGTAGGTATACGGATATAATCTTGGTCAGATCATTTGAGAACCATGTAGATTGGTGTCTGACATGGTCTTTTTACGAAAGAACCACACAAATTTGAGTGGACCTGTCCAGTCAGTGCACGCATTTGTCAGTTATCGTGCAGCTCAACTCAAAACTTAAGGAGCTCAGCGATTCGACGAACAATACCAAAGAAAGGACAATTGGTTAGGCCTCATAAAGTACTCAAACTGCCAGACCTGCATTAAGAATTTTTTTGATTGAGAATAAAAATAAAAAAACAATTCACATGTATCAAAGTAATAGAACGACTGCTGGCGCAATGTGCTGCCCCCGACTTGGGCAGTATAAATTTTATATCATGATTCCTCACGATGGCCAGATCAGGAACAGTTGGCATGGTGAACTGGTGTTTTCGGTTCCCGCGCAAATAACTGACGTAGTAGTCGAAGTTTTCATTACGATTGTGTAATATTTTGGGAACATAATAAATCTTCGTTTAGTGTCAAAACGAACCAGGACATAGTCACCCCCTTCAGGAAGGCGAGGTAAAATACTGTTGAGTAATTGTTCGTCCGTTAGTGGTACAATATCAATCTCGTCATCCTCACACCAGTCGGAATCTTCGTCGTGTATTGAAATGTTCTCATTTTCAAGATCTTCAGACTCACTTTAATTTTGCGATATAACTTTTCTAACAATATATGTATATGTTACGGCTAATACCCGAAGTGCGGCTACACCTAGTTTTAGCCGGTTAGAACTAGGTGTAGCCACTTACTCTTGGTCAAACCTAGTACGAGCCGATTGTTTTCGGGTAAAATCATTTGGGTTAGGTTAGGTTAGAACAGTATTGGTAAATTGGTTTTATCCAACAGGGATTGTCTGGACCTATAATTCTAACCGGCTAAAACTAGGTGTAGCCGCACTTCGGGTATTAGCCGTAACATATATATATATTATATATATATTTTCCAACATATGTATTTACACGGTACACAGTGAATCATTATCCACTGTGTCCCCGTAATGAACTATCCACTGTGTACCCCCCTGACATACTGTTTTTATTGCATCATAACGAAAAAAATACATTACAATACGTGGCAGACTTACTCTGAAAGTGGTGCTTAAGAAATAGTTTTTATGAAAAAGTCTGAATAAGGCATAAAACGAATACATACGAAGAGAGAAATTACTAATACCTACTTACAACTGTTATTTTTTTTACCTCGCGAAATCCAAAATCGGTCACTACAAGTGTATGCGACGGGGCAGAGGCTAGATGACTAGAGCGGTGGCGTTGTATTTTTGAAAACGACGTAAGAGAAAGAGATAGCCCGTTTCACGCCATTCGTTCTGTCCAATATGGCGATGCTTCACTGTGTACACTTGATTCACTGTTCCCACAACGACCTTACCGTATGACACGTTAAATGAAAGAGCTTACTGTGAGGGTCTCAATTTATTATAATTTTAAAATCAATAGTTCTAAAGTAATTTATGAAAATTGACCACCCATTAAGGCTCGAACAAACTGACGCGACACCAATAGAACAATTTCTATGAAAATTGTTCTACCGGTATCGCGTCGCGCGGCTACGTAGGTACCATAAATTCAAACGACTTTAAAATAGAAAATACTCGTTTCTCACATAATATTTATTTACTTCCACTTTTATTTTATTCATATCTATACCCATCATTTTATGCCTCGCCTTTCCCAACTACATAATTATGTTGGGGTCGGCTTCCAGTCTAACCGGATGCAGCTGAATACCAGTATTTTACACGGAGTGACTGCCTATTTGACCTCCACAACCCAGTTACTGGATAATACGATACCCCTTGGTAACACAAACTTTCGGGCTTCTGACGACCCGAAATTAATAACCTAATTTAATTCAAAATTGAACTAAATTAACCCTAACTGTAATTCATATCTATACCCATAGATATGAATTACAGTTTGTGTCACCCAATACTAATTGTATTTGCGGCATAAATTTAACACTAAATACGATATTTGTATTTACGTTAAGGCTCGTACAAACCCGCGCGATATTGCGGGCGCGACAGGCACCAACAAAGAAATTGTGCTACTAGTATCGCGTCGCGCCCGCGATATCGCACTAGTCTGTACAAGCCTTTACAGTTATATTTCATGATAAAGTTTAGATTTTATTAGTATTGATCAGATCATAGAATTCATACAAAGAAAACACATTTTAAATTCCATATAGCCTATGCTTATTTTAAAAACATGTATGGATCTTTGAGAGTACTCGTAAACTACCATACTTATCCGAAATCCAGTACATATAATTTAAAAAGATTTAAAGATACTTATGTACCAGAGTTGCCGAGGATTTTTTAGTAAATTAATTTATTTTATTTTATTAATTAATAAAGGTAAAATAAATTGACACACAACATAATCATGACCGCGACAAAAAAATCGTTTTTTTGTTTTTTTATTAAATGCCTTTTCTATCGCAGTCATGATATGACGTCATTTACCACGATACTACTACTTTGTTTACATCTGTTTTTAGCACCAAATGATATATAAAATTATTTTTTGTGCTTTAATCAAGCAGCAATCGCACTTACAATACCTAAACTGCAAAGAATATATTTTTATTCACATAGTGTTTTATGTCACTTCCCATTGTCGAAGACAACAAGTTTTGGGTTTGCGTTTCGTTCCACCAAAAAAACGCAACATAAAATAATGAATTGTAAAATTAATAATTAATTAAAAATGTAAAAAAAAAATGGAATGTGATTCTTGACTCCTGTATATTATAAAAAAATATTAAATATTTAAATAATGAATAAGTTTTGAATTACGTGCATATTCCTTAGAAAGCATTCAAAAATAGCCTATTTATATTTTTTAGGTACCTACCTACCTTAATGAGCAATTTTAGAAGGTAGTACCTAAGTACTTTTATATTTATCTCCGAATCAGTACTAAACTGATTTAAAGAGAAATAGCTTTTCATTGAGACATAAATGCATCAATATTTCATAAAAATCAGGCCAACTGGCACTATATCCTGCTATTAAGGACCAATTGGCATGTTCTCTGGATCGGACTGCACTTAATGTCATCCCGAGGACTAATTAATTGAAAGCACCTCTCACTGTCGGTAATTTGTACCTCTATAGAGCTTTTGAAAATTGGATTAATGCAACAACTTTCTTTATACATTGAAATGTTCAGAAGATCAACTTTAAAACACGAAGTTGGCTACGTATAGAAAATGGTGGATGTCATTTGGGCAGTTCAATAATGCTCTCTTTACATGTAATTTCAAACCACACTCAAGTGACCGAATACAGTTCACATGCTAAGTATCCTAACTAATATTCAATCAATCTGCCTAGCCTTTTCCAGGGGGTCGGCTTCCAGTCTAACCAGATGCAGCTGAATGCCAGTATCTGCCTACTGTGACCTCCACAACTCAGTAACTGGGTAATATGATACCCCTTGGTAAGACTGGTTGTCAGACTTTCGGGCTTCTGATGACCCGTAACGACTGTCAAAGATCCACGAATAACAGCCGGGACCAACGGCTTAACGTGCTTTACGAGGCACGGAGGAGTCTCGGTATGTAAACGGTATGTAAGTATCCTAACTAATATTATAAATGCGAAAGCGAGTTTGTTTGTGTATTTGTTTGTTTGTTACGCTTTTACGCTAAAACGGCTTAACGGATTTGGATGAAATTTGGCACATGGGTAGACCATGACCTGGATTAGGACATGGGATACTTTTTATTCCCGTATTGCCACGGAATCGAGACTCATGCGGGTGAACCCGCGGGGCGCAGCTAGTATAATACATATACTTCAAGTCCCGGAATTCACGCACAACTTCTTACGGGGTGATAGTACTCATCATTATGAACAACTTTTACTATGGGACCAAACCTGAAATCTAGAAAAAAAATCAGCTGTTTCCTACATTTATGTTCTCATAACTCGTCAAAATGTAGGGAACAGCAGATTTAGTTTGCAAATCATTAAAAACATGTGAATTTCGGGGGCTATCCTGGCGCTTTCGCTTTACAACAAAATGTCAAAATACATATTATTTTTATGCTTATAATTGATGATAATTAATGTAATTGGTGTTGTACTGTTTTAATTAACTATAATTAGATAATTTAAGTATAAACCTCAATGAAGGTCAATCTCTCACTATATGCCCCAATATACAGATGACTAATTTGTAAAGGATATGTGTCACCACATAAACCCTTACTCGTTTCATTTCGATTGACAAACGCCTCAGTTTATGAGCCATAAACTGCGTGAGCTCACGCCAATAAGTGATCACTCTTACGTCTTACAACGTGCAATGCTGTGTTAACTGTGATTAGGATTCGGACTGAGTGACATGAGATCTATACAAATAAATAAAATTTAAGTGTCTGTTTGTACTTACAACAAAAAATATTTTTTTAAATCAATTCTATTTTTAGGGTTCCGCAGTCAACAAGAAACCCTTATAGTTTCGCCATGTCCGTATATCTGTCTGTCTGTCTGTCCGTCCGTCCGTTTGTGGCTTAGCATAGAGCGAAATCCAGGACAGGAATGCTAGGAAACATGCTGGTCCAGCTCCATAGGACAATCTAGAGTCTAGACAAAATCAAACTGGTTGTTATTTTAATTGTATAAATTGTTATTTTTATGATATTGATTTTACATTCTGTGATACTCACACACTGACTTATTTTTTTTTTTTTTTTAGAAAAACATACTTTTTTCGATGTTTGTAAATATGTGAGCACCATGTATCTATCTCATAATTAAGTTATTTTTCATTGCTTAGTTTTTAATTCTTTTTACCTATTATTCTAGGTGCATCTTCTTCACATATAATCATATAATTAATGTACTCAAACAAAATATTGTAAAACATTTTTAAAAGAGTAACGGTGGAGTTTCTTGCCCATTCTTCTCCATACGAAACTACCTTTTGGAAGGGGCAACTAGAAACAATTCTATTTTTTATAAATTTTGACGTTCAGAAGTGCCTCTTATGTGCCAAATGTAAATAAATAATTTGACTTAAGGCTCTTACAGACTCAGGCGATATCGCGGGCGCGACGTGACACTAGTAGGACAATTTCTTTGTCGGTGCCTGTCGCGCCCGCGATATCGCGTGAGTCTGTAAGAGCCTTAAGTCAAATTATTTATTTACATTTGGCACATAAGAGGCACTTCTGAACATCAAAATTTTTACGACTTTGACCGAAAAAGTCGTAAAATAAAACCATGAAAAACATATTTTTTTATGGTTTTCTCGCTAAGGTTTTCGGGTTTGTGCAAACCATTTTTCAATTCAGGAATCTGTATGCGTAATATTAGGCTTTAAAGTGCTATTTTTTCTTAGAGTCGAGTGTCCCCCCCCCTGCCAGCTAAATGGTTGGTTTTGGATATTATTATGTGAAAAAATTCATGGCAATAGTATATACAGGGTTACTGGTAACTCGACGTATTCCTTGCAGGACGTCATAGTAGGGTTAAAATGCAATAAATTTAGCCACCAAATGTTCTACCGAAATTCAGTACTTTTTGAGTTAATTAGGTTTTTAGTTGTTTCATGAAAAATCCAATTTAAAAATGGTTTACGACGGGACTGTACTGGAATTTTAGTTACTACCATAGCTGCTGCCGTAGCTGGTCTTTGTTGTTAATTAAAGTTCAAAAATACCTTAAACTTTGGCAGTGATCACTAATTAAACATTATATTTTTCGTAATTTTTGTCATTACTTTATAAAAAAAAACTCAAAAACTACTGAATTTCGGCAGAACATTTGGTGGCTTAATTTGTTACATTTTAACCCTAATATAACGTCCTGCAAGGAATACGTCGAGTTACCAGTGACCCTGTATAACGAAATTAAAAGGAAAACTATCACAGCTAAGTAGGCTTCACAAGTTAACGAGTAATAGTCGACCAACTTAAATTTGCAGTTGAAGAATTGACCGTAACGTATATCGATGTATGGGAGGGAATGTTTTTCAACAACAATGTTAAGTTTGTTTTTTGTATAAATTCATCCCAATTACGGAACCCGGATTTTTATAATTTTTGACGTTCAAAAATGCCTTTTATGTGCCTATCTGAAACAAATAAAATGACTTCGAATAATTATTTCTATTACATACCTCTGATTGGGAACAGAGACACCTAAGACAATGATGGTGCCAACTCAATGTGAAACCATTGTGGATCCGTCTTACAACAGCTGTCATGGGGTCTCAACGCCGAAATAGAGGCTGTATATGGACATTTAGCATATTAATAGTGCCAGGAAACCTATCACTTAGCTCCACCAATGTAGATACACTGAACTGAAAAATACTGTCGAACTTGAAAACATCGCAGTACCTACTTCAATTAATTAAGAAACGACGATAATAAGGGTTGAATTTTATAATTTAGGGTCCACCGTAACCCGCCGATAAACCATTATTCTAAACCGGGACCCTGTCATATTTTGATGTTAACTACAAAGCCTACGAATTAATTGTTTTTTTGGAGTAATTGGTTGAGGCCTTCCAATTCGACGTATTTGCTGCCAATACCTATTCCTTTTTCAAGGCCTCAGTTATAAGGGAAGTTCTGAAATTCCCTTCTTTCACCATAAGTTTATTAAAATAGCGAAAAGTGGTGGAAAAACTTATATCCCCCATCCCATCGTTACGTTTAATACAAGATATCTTGGTAGGCTAATTATTCCTCCAATGAAAAGCCACTTATATCACAGAAGTTGCTTTCCAATGGTTATAATAAATTACCAAAATCATATATATATACCAATTAATCGGTTTAAAACAGTGCTATTCAAATGGCTTATAGAAAAATCATTCTATTCTGTGAAAACCTAAACTTTAAAGATTTAAACTGACATTTAACTATTATAATTTGACAAATGTGTGACATTTCTATATCTAGGATTTATTTTACAATTTTGTCATCATGGATTTAATTATATTTGTATCAATTATTTTGCATGCTAGTTTTAGCGAATTGTTTTAGAAACTTAATTAAAAAACCCGAGCATCTGTAATGTACTACAATTCTTACAATAAATTTCAAATCATTTCATTTCATCCCATCACTGGATAATATTGTTTTTTGTTATTATTTTATAAGGATATTGTGGTGAGAAATAAAATATATTATATAAATATTGACACCAGTTCCTTCTTTACGCAAGCAAGAGTGCGGTGTTCCAATCTAAAAATAACATTTTAAACACCATCTTAGCCAATTTTAACCCTTCAACAAATCACTGACATCAATCTTAAAGACTGATGCAACAGCAAAATGTATTTAAAATTTTATTTTGTCCTAATCATTACAAATTACTGTAATATTTCACCTAAGTGTGGGTTGAATGGGCAGCTAATGAAACCTTATTATTTAGATTCGCGAAACATTACGATATATAGGAGGCCCGAGAGGCTTATGAATCTTAATCAAGAAGCAAACGCGTCTGTGGCTTATCTAGCTAAAAAAAGTGTAAGTAAGAAACTGTGGTTATTATTATAACCAGTAACTGTTGCACTGCTGAGAAAAACTTTACTTTACACGAAGGGATTTACTTTACTTGGAAAAACTTTACTTTACATTGAAGAAACTATTATTAAAATGAACATCCAAGCAATTATTGGATTTAGGTACTTCCTATATGTCCATGTGGTGCCGGACGTAAAGAATAGCACTACACCATTTCTTCCCATAGTTGACGTAAAAGGCGACTAAGGGACTTACTAGAGAATGGGCAGCAGCGTTCTCTATGCATTTTAACACCATACTGCGATCGCCAACCGGCCTGCCAAGCGTTGCGATTATGGCAAACCCCCCGTTTGGGGGAGGCCTATGTCCAGCAGTGGACGACTTTCGGCTGAAATGATGAATGCACTTCCTATATAACGGATTAGGAACAAATAGGGTTCAGAAAGGTATAACACAAAAAAAAATTGCGCATGCAGCACCATACCCGAGCTAGAAGTGAAACTTAAAAAGTAAAGAATAAGAGAGATTATAGTATGAGATACAGAGGGAGAGAGAGAGTTATATCTTTCTTCTCTCTCATTTAGCGAAGTGTGCCTAAACGTGACGCGTTTTTGAACTTTCACTCTCAATTCTCGTCCAATTGAATCGTGAATTGAATCACAAAGAAGTTTCATTTAAACAAAAACTTGGTGTAACAGTCAATCCCTTAGACCTGAAAATTGGAATGTTTCAGAGTTTAAGGTTTAAATGTTTTTCTATGTAATCGATTTATAAGCCGAATGTTTAACGAACGCCATATAATTAAAAAATAATTCCTTTTATAAACTTGATTTGAATTGAGTAAGTGAATTAAGGTTTTAGATTTTAGATTAAGGCTTTCAGGCACTGACAACTGTCAATCTGTCACTTCGCATATAAAATCATTGGCAGATGAGGGTTGCATTATAGCAGTAGCTCAGTATTGGAAAAAGCTATGGTTGTTCAATTTTGAAACAAATACTGTGAAATCAATCTATCATTAAAATCTTTTGTTTATTTGTAAATTTTGACGTTCAAAGTGCCTTTTGTGTGCCTATTTTAAAAAAATAATTTGATTTTAACTTTAGTTATTTATTTTGTTTTACCTGTGTCATACCAAACATTATTTTGTTAATTTATCTTCACTTCATCATTATCAATTTTATTCTTTAGTATTTTAATGCAAAAGTTATACAGTTTGGTTTCCTTAAAATTATTCATACCACGTGCCCCCCGAAAGCGCTAATTATTATAATTAAATTGAGTTATTCTATTTCCTTCCAAAGAGAAAACGCTGCCGGCATTAATATTTTTTATAGAAATCTTTTTCAAATGAGTAGATACGTAACAGCGACCCGTAGCGAATCCTCAGTTTAACTGGCTCGTAGATAAGTGATCTGCGCAGCTTGTGTGTGTCGGGTCCGATTCCCAGGTCGTGTTTGGGATTGAGCTGCTCGCTTTGCTAGCCTTGTGATCAAACTGGAAAACTTGACATTTTTAATTATTATGCATGATTTTGTATACATATTGACATTGCAGATTATATACAATATTAAATGAATGTTTACTTTGTAAATTATTATATTTACTGCTTTAATTTATTGTGAATGTGAGCACTATGTGGGTCACTTTTTTTTTTTTTAAATATTTTCCTATAATTTTTTGCTTTTTCTCAGTTTTAATGGTGGTCTGGCATTTTGAGCAATTTATGCGGCCTACCCAAATGTACTTTCTTTGGTATTGTTCGTCGAGTCGTTGAGCTCCTTAAGTCTTGAGTCGAGCTGCACGATTACTGACAAATACTTGCACTGATTGGACAGGTCCACTCTAATTTGTGTGGTTCTTTCCTCAAAATACCATTTCAGACACAGATCTACATGGTCCTCACATGATCTGACTAAGATTATGTCTGGACTTCAAAAGAGACTTTGACCCCCGAGATTGTTTCGCCATTTCTTCTCAGGGGTAGTCAGATAGGAAATGTCGACTACATCTAGCTTATTTTTTACTTTTTAATATGACGTGTAAAAGTGATTCCGATATCCTATTTACAGAATAAACGATTTCATTTAATTTCGTTTCATATTGTAAATCAACAAAACCATGGTTTTAGTGTACTAAAATATGAATATTTTAGATAGCTGCATGTTTCAGCATCAAGCTTAGAGAAGCTAAGAGAGAAAATACTCAAGTAAGTATCTGAATAGTTGGAAACTTTCCATGTGTCTTGCATTTAAATGCACTTATTAAACTTTATATTTGTATGTGTTGTACAGATAGAATTTGAACCCATTGCCTAGAAACCTTTTTCCAGGGAGGATTCTATCATCCATTTTTATGTAGGCTGAACTTCAGTGTATGCTTAACATTATCAGATAATGTGGTTGTGGTTAAGTTAGATAAATCGAATGATATCACGAAATTATTTATTTCTTCGGTAGCTTCCGATTTAGTCCAGCCTGCAAGTCAACTTGTAATTTTATGAAAAAGTTTACTAGTTTGATGACGTCACGTCACCCTGTGTTAATGTTATCACATTCCGCATTCGTTCAAAAATTTTGTAAATTCTTGTTTTTGTTTTGCAATCAAAAACTGTCAATATGGAATTAAGAAGAACAAACTAGTAACCAATAATATAATTCCTAGTATAAAAGGGGAAAAAAATAAAAACATATATCACATAATAAACACAAAGTAAAGGACAGTGCACATGGGTCCTTAAATTATAATTATGTAGTGATAAATATTTATAATTACAACAAACAATAACAAGAAAATAGCTTACTTTATTATATATATATATATATAATGTATAACGTTTTTACATGAGAAAACAATAATTATATTATTTTTATCATAGTCTTATTTATTAACAAAACTTGCCAAGTAAACAGGTACCGCAGAGCTGATGAGTTTGTCTATCTTTAAGCCAAACTTGAAGCTGATAACTGATATCCTTGGTCACTTAACCCACAAAATGCGTGGATTTTGCTAATGGAGTTCCCAATGTCCCTGTGTGTGTGCTAAGGGCAGCCATTATGTAATTTAGTCGATAGGATACCAACATTTTTTTTTTTTGCCGGGTTGGAAAATCCTCATGGATGTCCTCCGCCCTGGGGCGGGTGGAGAGGTCTGTCAGACTCTTACTGACTAAAAACCACCCCAGTGTTCCCTTCCCACACTTGCACCGGGGATCTTGGGAGCTAATATTACTTCCGTGATCCCCAGCTAGCGCCTCTGCGGGCCACCTCAAGTCTGGAGGGGGGGGTGAGGTGTTGGACCCCCCACCCCCCCTCGACGTCTGAAAGGGGCGCGTGTGGAACACTACGCGCCGCCACCTCGGGTCCAGTGTGATAGGGGGCGGCGGACGTCCCCGAGTCCGCCGTCCCTGGACCATTTAGGGGGCTGGAAGAGGGCATAGTCTGCCCTCTACCGACACCCAGTGCGCCTGCTGCGAGCCGGGTGAGCTGACGAGATCTCCCGCTCTCTTTCCGCAGCCTCCTTCTGCGACACGACTGTTTCGCAGAAGGATACCACCACGTCCCAGGACTCCCCGCTGCCGGTCATCGACTCGACCACGGCTGGCAGCGACAGGTCACTGCCTACTCCTGATATGAGGGCACGGCGTGGCTCCTCCCAAGCGCCACACTCTGCCAGAGTATGTCGCGCCGTATCCTCCCGGCAGTATACCAACATAACCTAACCTTCTTTCTCTTTTCTAACGGTGGGTAGGTATCCACACGAAAAGCGTGTGTCCGCACCTTAACGCACCAGAGCAGTGTAGTGCCATATTTCCAGATAAAAAGAACTAAAGATTATTCCAAGAACATTATGTGTATGAGTAATTTGCTCTTTGACACTCTGATAACAATATAGTGTTTATAAATACAGATACAATTTTGTTTAAATATGCAATAAATCAGTCATAATAACGCTATTGTCTCGGACAGACGTGGTTCAAGATGTTTAACTATTTCATTATCGTTTTATTCTTTGCTGTAAGTCTATATTTTATCAATTATTTTACAAATTATTAAAAAAAAACTGAAATATTAAACGTCTTCAATAGTGTTCAGCAGCCAATTCGAGTTCATATTCGGTTTAGGTTTCAAACTTTTTACCAGAGTTTTTAGGAGTACATCTAATTAAATTTTGTACAGTTTTTCGACCCCGGGTAGTACTTCAACTTTTAATAAATTGTTGGTGTTTTTAGGCATCCCAGGCTGATTTGCTGAGTGAAAGAGAAAACAAAGGTGCCACACTGGTAATTATTAAAATTATTTGTTTTTTTTTTAATAAAGTGACAATTTGTTTAATCACCAAAATAAATAAATGGTTGTTTTTTTCAGAAACCATTATCTGTATGCTGTGATATACCAGAGCTTGGTGATGCAAAACATCTAACGAAATGTTCTAACCCTAAATTGCCGGGCCCGGTGAGTTTTCAATTAATAATTGAAATGAACATCTGCTGGAGTCAGTTTTGATTGCAAACGGTTAAACAAAAAGTGTTATTGAAAATAATTCAGGGAAATTTATTGTTTAGCAGATTGACTACCTACCAACTTTAATTGTCCGTCCTTTGTTGCCCTCTGCCTAATCCATCGGGGAAAAAGCGTGATGTTATGCGTTATGTTCAATAAAATTGTCCGTATATTGAAACTCAAACTTGAAACATTTATTTCAACTAAACCATAAAGACATAAGAAAGAAAATACGTTTATTTGCGGTAAATATAACGCAAAGAAATAAAAATACAAACACGAAAGAAAAAGTTGAGGGAAAATATGCGTCACATTCACGCAAAACGGCCATCGCTCAGCATAATGCAGCGACCCTATGCGAGACAGAGCCCCAGCGCTGCGCTGGTTTTCAGCGACAGCCGGACGCTGGCGCTGCGGTGCCATACGTATATACGAGTACATGTACAATATTATAGTAAATAATTATGTATGTATGTGTATTATAAGTCTTTTACCTATTTATGTACTTGTGCACCCGTTTTATTTATAATTAATAATTTTATAATTTAATATTTTTTAATATTATTATTTTCTCTAAATCAGAGCACCGGCCATCTTATCTTCACCACCCTTGGTTGACTGGTAGAGAATGCCTAAGGCATTAAGTCCGCCTTTGTACCTAATTGTGTGTGAGAAGTTTAAATAAATAAATAAATAAATTGTCAAGGAGTCGGTGAGACAAAAAGTTGAAGCTAATTGCCCATTTCAAATAGTGGGTATTCAAAGCAAAACTGTCATTCTTTGACATCTGTCTGCATGACTATAACACGGCAATTTGACGGTAAGCGTCAATTTGCTTAACAATTAATTTCCCTGGCTGTAAATGTAATATCATATACATACTTAATTTTAATTATTTAAACATTGTTTAATTATTTTTAAAAGAGTAACCGGAGTTTCTTACCGGCTCTTCTCCGTAGAAAACGACCAATCGGAACTGTGCACCTAGCTTCTGACGTTTCATAAGTGCCCATTAGGGTTTATGTGAAATAAAATATTTTGATTTATATAATTTTTTTTTATTTATAAAATTTAATATATAAATTAGTACAGAAAGGTTCAAAATCTACCTACCTAGTATCTACCTAATTTTTTGTAGAAGAATACAAAAAAAAACATAAAATTATTATTTTCCAGTGCAATGACGTCCAATGCGTGTTTGAAGAATCTGGTTTCCTGACTGACAGGAATACTCTGAACAAGGAAGCTTATAAAACCCATCTGAAACAATGGGAGGAGAACAATAAAGGCTGGTCTGTTGCTGTGGACAAAGCCATTAAGGACTGTGTAGATAACGACCCGAGGCAACACCTGGATTTCCCTTGCAAGGCGTATGATGTCTTCACCTGCACTGGCATCGCTATGTTGAAGGTAAGAATTAATTTCTTGTATTCTGGGTTAGACTGGATGCGGAAGGCGGAGGACAGTGTGTTGTAGCGCAGCCTGGGGGAGGCCTATGTTCAGCAGTGGACTGCGAGTTGATTAATTTATTCTGTATCATCAAGTAATTGCTTTGCTGATATTATTTATTTGCAACCGCAATCGATGTTCGCTCGTTTATTTAGTAATAGATAAATATTTCGCTAATTACCCTCGCTGTTATTTTCGTTGTAGTTTAATTTTAATTAAGAACTTAAGTTTGGTTTATTCTCTAAATTATGTGGTCGATGATTTTGGTGCACGGTAAAACTCTAATAAGTTTATGTTTGCGCCAATTTATATGTATAAAAATGTAACTATACTACTGAATAAATGAATAAATAAATAAATAATAATAAATAACCGGCGTACGTGTATAGCCAGATTTATGATCGTTAACGAAGCAAAAAGAAGTGTGTAAGGATCGTAGTAGGTGGCAATCTGTAGTTTCTTCCACGTCTCCTCTAACTTCTCTTCCCGTGGGCGTACATGGGGAGAAAAGAGAAGCCGTGAATTTATCTTTGTGTCATGAATTATTTATTTATTTATTCTAAGTAATAAGTGAGTAATAATAATAATATTAATAATAATGAGTTTGACCATACGCTGTATTCGTCGAATACATAATTTAGAGAATAAAACAACTTAAGCACTTAATAGGGTATTTGACTGCTATCAAAAATATACATTAATTAATACTTATTTTTAAAGGTGTTATTAAAAAAGACGATTTGTGAAAAAAAAAAAACGGTGAAAAAATGGAGAAGTTACACGCGTTTGAAATTATTCTACTATCCTTGTCACGCAAAAGGATCATTGTACGGAATGGCGCGAAGTTACTTCGGCGTTCCTGTGTGACGTCAGATCGCAGCAGTGCTGTCTCTGTCTACAATAGACTTTAAAACGCATACAACTTTGGCATTTTTTGAGATATTGAAACAGTTTTTTTTTTACCGTGGCTTAATTTTTTTGTTGGTTTTGAAAAATCTAAATAAAAAAAAACAGTCAAATACCATATTAAAATAATAAGTAAAAGCGAAATAGTTATATATTACTAACACGCGCACATCGGTGACCGAGCTGGCCGTCTTTAAAACAAAACTGGTGGAGGAATGTGTTTGAATTGATTATGTAGACCCAGGGTTGGTCAAGTGTCCGTGGTAGTTTAAAAACGACTTCTTGATTACGAGTTGTAATACTTCTTGTTAAAACGCTAGTACGAAAAAAAGTGGCATCATAATAACCTCATTCTACAACAAAGCCGCATTGCTATGTACAGATTTGAAAAGTATGAATGCCGGTCAAATTAGTGGGTTCTCTCACTTGACACTCTGTTCCATCAACATGATCTTTAGTGTTACAGAGGTCAAAAACTTGAGTGGCCAATCTGTAAGGCTGTAACATTCTATATTTTTGTTGCAGAAATGTCCAGAGGCAGCGTGGAAATGTTAGCACTGAATGATGAAATTAAATTACAATTATTTGCTTTATAGTAATTTTTGTAAGGAATTAAGGATAAACAGTTTTGAATACGGTATTTATTTCTTGTTTTAAGAACATTCCTGTTTACTAAAGGCTCGTACAGACTGGCGCGATATCGCGGGCGTGTCACATCTCGCCTGTCTGCATGAACCTTAATACTATATTTTCCTATAACTTTGTTATTGTGATCGTACCTAATAGAAGACGTGTTTTATGAATGTTTGTCAGTAAGTATTAACACAAGTAAGCTCGGGTTATGCAGAGCACTGACTGTACTTCAATAGGTACGATTATTGAAGCCGCAAACCGCGTTTGAGTCATTGATTGCTAATTGCAATATAGTAGTAGTTAGGTAAATTAAATTTGGTTAAACCCTATGAAGGGTACATTAAATTTGGTTTAAACCTTTAAAGGGTACATTAAAATTGGTTTAACCCTCTAAAGGGTTAAATCAAATTTAATGTACCTAACTACTACTATGTTGCAATTAGCAATCAATGACTCAAACGCGGTTTGCGGCTTCAATAATCATACCTATTGAAGTACAGCCAGTGCTCTGCATAACCCTACTCCTTTTCCCCTCTTCTTTTTTGTCAATACATAGCACTGACCGTACTTGGGTATTCCTTCTCATGATAGTGTCATTCTATGAAACTGCAGCCTAAATAGACAAAGTATGGGTGTTATTATTAAAATAAAGTAACAACATTTTCCTGATTATGGAACTGTGACTACGACCTTTTGAGGAAGAGTAAACAAAAATGCTACATTGGTAATTATCGAAATCGGATTTATTTTTATTATTGATCACAAAATATAATTGTTTTTTTTTTTTCGTCTATGTTAATAATATTTAAATGACAAAACTTTTACAGAAGCAAGAAACATATTTTGCTGTGTTATGTAATGCAAATCATCTGGCGCTTCAGGATGTTCCAACCCTAAACTGCCGGGGTCCGGTAAGTGTTTGAATGTCAATTGGACGGAGCAAACAGACCTTACTTAGCTCCTAGTCACCTGAAAGTGCTTGATGGGTCTTATAGTGCAAAGAGAGGGTTAAGAGTTTGTTTAGTACTTTTTAGTACGCATTTTCAGGTTAACGGATATGGACGAGATCAATCGATTTGTTTAGTACCTACTAACACATATTTTAAGAGCTAAAGGCGAGTTGTTGCAGATATCAATCCATTTGGTTGTCGTGTTATCTAAGAGTAAAAAATAATATGTAACAGTATTTAAAGTGATAGTTTTTACTGCAAAAAGTTTAACATGTGCTACGTAGAATTAATTAATTAAAACAACTTCTGCATTAGACATGTTAGTTTTGTACTCAACAAGGGTAAAACAAATAGGATTTCTATTTTTAAAAACAAAACACTGTTTAGCCAGTATATTTATAAACAATCCTAAACTCCACATTAAATAGTTATATAAGTAAGATATTCACTTTTTATAATCATTAGACTTTACTTTTTTTCATTTGAATAGTTTTATAAATATGTAACGTTGTTTCCATAACAATCCGGACATGAAAAACTATCATTATGACTACAAAAGCTTAACAATAGGTAGGTACTGTCAATATCAATTATCTAGATTCTTCTGGTAACAAACGACGTGTGATCGAATCAAAATGTTTTGATTTTCGTTTTATGAAAGAGAGATTCTATTATTTGTAAACAGACAGCGTGAGATTCCTGAGAGCGCACTTCTTTTTATTTCCGAACATATTTCTTGATGCTGCATGAACATGTTACTACAAATAGATGTAGTAACATATATTCTTAATTTTTTCATTTTATTCACGTTTTAATTTTTTTTTTTAGACACGAAAGGCAACTTTTATTTTTAATCTATATGGACATATTAAAAATTAAAGTCGCTTTGCGTGTCTTTCTATGTGACCGCATTGTTCTCCTAAACTTTACAACGAAATTTGATGCGGTTTTCACCATAATTTAAAGAATTTATTCGGGAAGTTTTATGTGTCAGAATAATATTAAACTACTTACTTATTATAAAGAAATCAAGTCAAGAAAGAAATCAAGTAAAAAACTTGCGCAGCAGGGGTGGGTCGAAAGGTATGATTATACTTTGATACGACCATGAAAACAACTGTCTGTTAAAAATTGGTTAACAGAAGTGATTAAAATTGTGCCTTTAATAAAAATTATGCACAAGTTGTTTTATAAATAACGTTCCCCCACTAACACAATAAAGTAAAGCAAAGCCAAATTTATTTTTAATACAAGTACCTATATTGAGTTCAAGCGGTCAATACATCAATTAAATCCAACACAATGAAAGCATTTATGGACACAATGCCAATAGTAATCAATTTAATTTGCTCTTCCTTATGACTCACAAAACCAATATAATAAACGATGACACTTTATTCAATAAGACATTATAATAATGAGAACATAATAATATCAAAATGGTATAGCATGAATTATTATAATTTAACAATGCACCTACAAATGTTGATTGATCTTGCAGACTCTTCAGATTCATGCGGCATAGATTCATTATAAATCTATGCAAGATGCGTAAGTCTGATGTAATTATCACAGCTAATTATCAATGCAATGCACTGCTGTTACCTATTATAATAATCAATGCACAGTACATCGTATTTCATATAGTAGCTAGCTCAGATTAATAAACTACAATACAGGACCAAGCACAGATCCTTGTGGCACTCCGATTGCGTTATCTTTATTGCTTCAACAACAAGTACTATTTAGGTGCATAACCCAGCATTATCTGTTGGTTCATTGTACCTGCGTAATTATACGTCGTCAACGGCATTCAAGGTCTTAAGAGCGCTTGACACTGATTCACTCAGCTTGATCGTAGGCCTCCTTGAGGACATCCGACACACTTCCACGGCTATTGTTATTATTATGTCCGATTTAATGGTAATTAACTGCCGATTTCGTACGAGTAATTGGTTTTCGATTATCTCAATAATGTTTAAGTAGGCTGTGTAAACAATCAACAGCTATGAGAACTTGGTTGATGAGATTTTTAGTGAATATGCAAAATCAATTCTTTTTACACATATTTCATAGAAAAAACTGGATGTCCATGATACAGCCCTTGAATTTAATTTACAATCAAATTAAAAATAATAACAGTTTAAAATAAGATGATACTTAGGATAGGACAACAAATCATGAACTAATTTGCAGTTACATAGATGCATGCAAGTGATGTAATTACTGCTTGCACAATCCAGAGATGTGGCGATTACTGAAAAAATACATCATGCAGACGCAACAAGACGTGATTCTTTTAGAAGATTATTTCTTGCTGGTTATTTAATTATATTTTATTGATAAACAAGATCATTTATTGTTTTGTTTGCAATACAACAGAGGCTATTAATCAACTCATTTTTTTTATAGAATACAATAATAAAAGTTGTTTTTTTTTGGCAAAATATATCCAACGTAATTACACCTCAAATCAAACGTCTGTTGTATTTAATGACCTCTGATTAAAGACCTTAACTTCATCCTCAAGGGAATGAAGGAAGATACTTACGCAAGGCTTGATTTACTACAAGAAAATGTGGATCACGTGCAGCTGGGAGTCATTATTGGAGCTAATGAGAATGCTATGGGTGGCTGTTAATGGTCCATTTGCTGCAACTAACTTGAGTAAAACCTAAGGAATTACATTTCAAAGTGCAATAAAAACTGCAGTTAGCGGTTTGTTAATTGATACCTACTGGCTTCGACTTGAAACGTTGGTAGTACGAAATAGGATTTTAGATTTTGGTGAATCACACTACCTATTAGTAGCACTGCTTTTACAAAGAGGTTAAGTAAGGATACAGTAAAAAGGAACTAAATGGTAATAATAGGGTGTAGTGTTTCACCATAAGACATTTATTATAGAGACAAGTTGATTTATTGACTCTGTTTGGTGATGCAATTAATTTTTAACCCATATTATGTTGCCTATTAGACATTATAGTTTAATGATCATCTTGCAATGTTTCAAGTTACGCCTGGACGATGCTTTCATCCTAGCTTCCACAATTTTCAGGATTCAAATATTTTACTAAACGTTAAACATTAAAACTACGAGTAAGTGCTTGTCTTTTAATATGATGGATTGGTATTTAATATTAACCTACAGTAAATACTAGCACACCGACCAACCCGCACTGGGCCCGTGTGGTAGATTTACAGCCCATTACCTCTCGATGAGAGGAGGCCTGCGTCCCAGCAGTGGGGACATTATAGGCTGATTATGTAAATACTAGCACAGTTACTTTGGTGTGGTTAAAAAAAATCTATGGGACCAAATGTATGGGACGATTTTTTTTCGCGATTGCGATTTCAGTCCCGGTCGAAAGTTGTTCAGTTTGATGGTCTGTACCACCCCCCCACCACCCCTTAATTTTCGCCACACTGTATACATACACATTGTATAATCAAAAATAAATAATATAAGCGGCATATCATATAATTGTATTATAATCATGTAGGCCTTCACATATTATTGTCTGAATATAATACTCACATGTGATATTCGTTTGCAATATTTCAATGGATTCTAAATATATTATTAGTGTTTCATTTCAGAATTTTGCCAAAATCAAGAGTTTATAGAGACTACCAAAAAGGTTACATTTAAATAAACGAAGCAAACAAAAATGATTTTTTATAAATCATTATCTAGTTTTTAAGAATGGAAATGGCATACTAAAAAGCACAGAAAACATTAAGCATGTAAAGGAGTTTTTACATGATTTGCATTACCCACTGCACAATTGCACATCATTTTGTTCATTGTCGTAGACTTAAAACTTATAAGAAACAATAGGTAGTTATTTAGTTGTTAAATTAAAAAAGAAAGATTTTGTATATAATTATGAGATCGGGGGCGTTACAATAAAAACAAAAAAAAAACATTAGGTACGAACTTTCCCAGACATACATTACCATACCAGTCTTTTTGCTGCTGGATTTACTAAATATTATAAGGTCTTACTATGTAAAAGTGTTGTATTTTATAACCAACTCCCAAAGCCTTTAATGTGGGACGCAACGTGTGTCGATACTCTTGCGCCATACTATCTTCCTAGTTCAACGTGCTGTGCTGGCACTGCTGCTGCGGCTGCGGAAGTATAATAAAAGTATAAACTTATCGGTAATTATATTTTCGAGCCATTTGGGGTTTAAACCCTCGGGCCGTGGGATCCGAGTGCTTATGGTTTGTTCCACGAAATCTCCAAACGGCTGGTTGACACTTCCCGTAATCCAATGGCTGGCTTTTACCTTGGTCAGAGGCTAAGCTTTGCCATACAACGTGGCAGTGCCGCCAGTCTCTTTGGTACATTACCAGTCAACCTGGAATTATGTGGGAGAATTTTTCGACGCCGCATTTTAGTTAGTTTAATAGTTTTAGTTAGGTTAGGATAATATAGATTAGCGTTATCAAAATCAAAAGTAATTTATTCAAACTAGGCTGAGAATCAGCACTTTTCGAACGTCAAAAACTACATAAGACAGTCCCCCAAAAACGCCCACCCTTCACCACTTCCTAGTGCTTTAGCTGGGAAGAAGAATTGGCGCAAAAAACTCCCCAGCTGCACAGCTGTCTGTTTAGATATAAAACTTGAATCTATACAATAAAATGTAAAATAATTTGCATGACGCAACACAGAACATTAAAATAATTATATTGTTTGCCTTATGTTAGCTAGCACACGCCACTATACCAAAAAAAACATATAATAAAAATCGTCGAAAACTATACTATTATCAATCATCATCATCATCTTTTCAGCCGAAAGACGTCCACTGCTGGACATAGGTCTCCCCCAAAGGCAGGCGTTGCCATAATCGCCACGCTTGGCAGGTGGGTCGGCGATCGCAGTATGTTGTTAAAATGCATAGAGAACGCTGCTACCCATTCTCCTTTTACGACACCCACGGGAAGAAATAGGATGGTGCTATTCTTTACGTCCGGCATTACGTAGAATAGTATTTATTATTACTAAACTTTGTACTTAACGTTTAATAATAAAACTCGTAAATTTTCTAAATTAAATGTCAATTAAAAGCTGCTATAGCAAACAGTCGCACCAAACAACATCAACAGTGTCTTGTCTTTACAAAAGCCGACATACTCTATGACCAACACCTTGATGGTTTCCCGTGCTGACAACAATGGTCACGGCCGGTAGTGGCTCAGTATATAACAGCTAGTGCCTACGTCATATCATTACTTCATCCCAACGCAGCACCATGACAAGATCCTGTAGCTGTTTAGTGTTAGCTGCTGTGATTCAGGTAAGAAAATTTATTTATTTATTCATTATCACATACATTTGTTTTAACGGGTAATGCCCAAGCTAACAAAAGTAGTCATTAATTTCTAATTGTTCGGTCCCAAATAACGGGTCTGGGTAAAGCACAAGTTATACAGTGGACAACATACTAAGTGTCACCTTCTGAAATTCCGCCAAAGAGCAAGAAAATATAAACAAAAAAAACCGGCGAAGTACGAGTCGGACTCGTGCACGAAGGGTTCCGTACCATCACACTAATATTATAAAGGCGAAAGTTTGTGAGTTTGTGTGTGTGTGTGTATGTTTGTTACTTCTTCACGCTCTAACTTTTTATCCCAATATTCCCACGGGATCGAGACTTACGCGGGTGAAAGCGCGGGGCGCAGCTAGTTATCTATAAAACCAGCCAAGTACGAGTCGGGCTCGCGCACGAAGGGTTCCGTACCATTATCTATAAAAAGATAAAACAAAAAACTTAAATATTTATTTTATTCTGTTTTTTAGTATTTGTTGTTATAGCGGCAACAGAAATACATCTGTGAAAATTCCAACTGTCTTATTATCACGGTTCATGAGATACAGCCTGGTGACAGACGGACAGACAGACAGACAGACGCACAGACAGACATACAGATAGATAGACAGACAGACAGATAGACAGACAGACAGACAGACATACATACAGACAGACAGACAGACGGACGGCGGAGCCTTAGTAATAGGGTTCCCGTTTTACCCTTTGGGTACGGAACCCTAAAAACGGCAAAAAAATCACGTTTGTTGTATGGGAGCCTCCTTAAATGTTTATTTTATTCTATTTTTTAGTATTTGTTGTTACAGCGGCCACAGAAATACATCATCTGTGAAAATTGCAACTGTCTAACTATCACGGTTCATGAGATACAGCCTGATGACAGACGGACAGACAGACAGACGGCGAAGCCTTAGTAATAGGGTTCCCGTTTTACCCTTTGGGTACGGAACCCTAATAAACAAAACAAAAAAAAACAAGTAAAATAAACAATATTACAAAGATTTGTCACAAAAATAAGATGCACATTTTTGATTGATCAATAATATCCTTAATTTTTTACAGTCTTGAATTTAAGTCATATTGTAAGGTAACTAATGCGTGGTCTAATGCTTCATGAAAAATAAAGTCATTATCGTCGTTCTTTTGCAGTGGCATCCGAAACAAGCAGACTTATAATAATAACAATTTTATTATTTTACAGGTGATATTTAGCCAGGACGAAGAGCCCGTCTTAGCTTCGGGACCGTTTCCACCTCCAAATGATCAAAATGGTTATAGGCAGATTATACCGAACCACTGCCTGTCTCCACCTCCTGGGGTACATAACTTATTTATTTTTGCCATATTCTCTTAGGAAACCCTTCAGTGGATAGTGCACGAATTATAGAAGGCATGTCTGTAAAAGAATCTATTAGGCCAGTGACAAACCACCTGTCAGGGGTGACTATAAATGTGCGAGCAGCTTCCACTCTTCGCCAAAGGTAGTTGGAAAGATACCCAGTTTTTAGTCATCTTACCCGACCGTCTCACCGGTCTCCTCAGGAAAAAAATGCCAGTGTCGGATTATGCAAGTGTACTGTGTGATTTTTTTTTATTATTAACTCACGCGTTGTCTCATTATCGGTCAAAGGTCTCACCCATAGCCATGCACTCTTTCCTGTTTGTTGCCTTTAACCTACATTATGTAAACTGTTTGTTACATATCTTCAATTTGTTTACAGATAGACCTACACAAGTGTTGCCCAATACCCAAGCTATTTTCCGATGAAGATATGGATCGTTGTGGAATTGAGAAAGTATCTGCAGATCGCCCACCTAAACCCAAAGTAAGTATATTACCATGAATATACTAATTTCTAGAAACGTTTAAACTTTCTTTTCGCATATTTTTCTGTTTGGTTAGCCTGAACTGGAGAAGGCTAAAAAAACAAAGAAACAGGGAGGCATACATAAGTAAGTAAATTTATAGGAAATTACAGATATCTCAGTGCAGGACACATTCTGCCATAATATAGTAGCATGCAAATTATTACTACAAAACTAATAAATATTACCTCAAAGATAAATTATATATATATATAATATATATTTTATTTTTTTAACCTTGCCCCACACTACAAATATTTGTTCTGTGCGGGAATCGAACCCGCAACATGCAGCACATCAGTCAATCGCATAACCACTGTACCAATCGTAACCATAAATGAAGTATAGTCTAAAAATCAGAGGAATATAGACAATACTCATATTTCGCAAACAAGCTAATTGACTTTTATTTACTTGTTTCCACTATCAGGTTCCCTGCAAAGAAAGTATATGTCTGATGCAAAACGCTAACATGCTTTTGGCAAATCAAAGCGTTGACTATGCAAAATTGAGGAACTTCGTCGATAACTGGGCACGTACTGACCCTGAATTTGCTGTACCTATATATGAAGCTAAAAAGATATGTGCAAGGGACGGAGGACCTTCGGACCCACCGGTTTGTGTGCAAGATAGAATCTTCTATTGCTTGACCTCAAACGTGTTATGGGTAAGATTTTCATATTTTTTTTCTAATTACGATGTCACTTGGCCTCATTCTTGTCCAGTTCTGTCTGTGTATTGTCTTGGCCTGTCCTTGCCCAATGCTGTTTATGTGTTACCGGGCTCAGAGCTAAATTCTTTATTCTAAAGCGCATTATTAACTATTAGCTTATCTACTTCTTCTATGCATCTGTGTCAGCCTTTCTAGCCATATCGTTTTACAATAAAAATCTATCCATGGTTTCCTCCGTCTTACTTTATTCTTATAAATATTGATTTATTAAAACTTTATGCAAAAGTAAAAAAATACTGTACAAAGGCGTACTTAATGCCTGAGGCATTTTCTAACAGTCAACCTTAAGGTGATGCAGAGACAAAACATGGCAGGTGTAAGATAGAACTCGAAAAATAATAAATACAAATACATAAATACATACATATAAACAGAATAAGCTTTGTCAGAAGAAATAATGATAAGTAGAGGAAAAAACGAATCCTGCAAAGCAGCGCTGAAATGATTCTGTCAACTTCTTACAAATATGATCACGTGCCAAGATAACTGGCTGGTTGCCGTCCTGATGTTCAGCGAGAGCGTATTCCGAATAAATACCGCCTCGGCAAAGAAAGAAGAATAAATGAAGCCAGAACGGTGAGAAGGACGTCGTAGATGACGATTGTTGATGGAACGAAGATTTTTACTACGGGCGGAGAATAAGTATCGAATTTGGGAAGTCAGGTAACAAGGAGAAGTGGGTTTGTCGAGAATAGAGAACAACGTAGACACAGCTCTCAACTCTCTGCGCTGACGAATGGGTAACCATTTTAAAAGCAAGTCAGTGCGCGGATACCTGGTCTTACTTACGAAGCTTGAAAACGAATCGAATACAGCTATTGAGGAAGCAGTTAAGTTAATTGAAGAGATCTGCATTCATAGTAACATAGATCACCATAGTCAATTATGGTAAATATAAGGGACTGTACAAGCATTGCCTTTATGTGTGATGGGAGAAGGATTTTAACCAATAGAGCGACCGTAAAGTTTCGGTGACTTTTTGACTTACAGTCGTGATCTTCTTTCGCCAGCTAAGACAAGAGTCGATATGAAGACTGAGATCCTTAATATTGGAACTAAACGGGATGACTGAATTGTCGAAGAATACAGGTGGCACAGTTGTGCCATTCAGCTTCCTCTTACTGTAGGGGGGTGTGTGTATCTATGAAAGCCTGACGCAAATATTGTATATTATATTATAAAACGGCGCAGGATAGCCTTTACCAGAACTGATCATTGTATTAGTGGTTCAATAGCTTCAATATCATCACGACTGTGCCGGATTCGTTGTGGACGTGGAATGACAGCCGCTCCCCTAACATATTCTCTGTCATCAGGAGACAGCCGCTACGAAACCATCGATGCGACGCTCTACTAGTGACTGTCGGCAGCCAGTGTCACTCTTATCCGAGTTTTTCGGCGATTCCAGTAACTTCGTAAGAAAAATAGATGGCGCCACTTGCTGCGCCGTCATATATAATAATAATAGTAAGGAACTAACGTCGTGTTGGCCCAGTGGTTAAAGCCACACCTCCGATGCCTGAGGTTGTGGGTTCAAAACCGGGCTAGTATCAATGTGACTATATGGACATTACTGATGTCGGTGAAAGAAAACATCGTGAGGAAACCTGAGGGTCTACTTCACGAAGAATCGGCCGAATATTCGGCCGTTTCTTGACTACGGCTAAATATGGCTGACTACGGCGAAAGAAAAAAAAAGAGATAAGCCAAAGTCAATAATGTGACTTAAAGTCGGGTAAGGACTCAAAGTCAAAATAGGAAACCTTGGAAGTTATAAAACGGCCGAACTTTCGGTCGATACTTCGGATTATCGCTTCGGAGTAGACTCCCTGGTCTTATAGTTAATATAAGTCCGAAATCGCCAACCCGTCTTAACAAGCGTGGTGATCAATGTTTCTGCCTTCTCTGTATGAGAAGAGGCTTTTGACCAGCAGTGGGACAGATAAAAAGCTGGTCTTATTAGTAAGGAACTCTTTTTAGGTATATGCAAGTTTATAACAGTAGTTTATAATCGTATTCCAAGAACAAAATATGTAACAATACAATACCTGTGTATATTGTAGAAATGAATGGTATCTACTTTAATTTAAATAATATGTTTTTATTTTTCAGAACTGTAACCTTCGAGATGCAGTCGTTCCGGGTGACTGTCAGATTCTGAAGGCTCACATGGATGAGTGCAGACCGTATTACTGGAAACAGAGGGAGCATGATTTAGTAAATCTGCAAAAATCAAAAATATAGTCGTTTTGTATGTTATTTAATATCATGTAAATAAAGAAATTTTCATAGTAGTTACGTTATGTACAGACGCCAGCAGGTCAAGTTACCCGAAACTGTAAAATTTTCCCAATCAACCTAGAACCTTATGCCGTAGGGATAAAGTTGAAAATCTATTAAAGTAATTTGACAGATTAAAGTAGCTTGTTGTGCTGGCGTCTGTAATTTAGTGGCAATCATTATTACAAAATCAAATCAAATCATTTATTTCTTTGCAATTAATAAATTCATAAGGCACGACGTCTTTCAATAAAATATTTATATAACAACATGTACATTTGTTTTCATCTTCACTGAACGCAAAATATTTGAGGTAATCAACTTAGCTGATCGGCTGATAGAAGTATTATATATCTATGAAATTAATATGACTGTGCCTTTTCCCGAGTAAGTCTCAATCGACTATTTTTTTTTATTGGAAGACATTTATTCCATATAGGCAAATAAAAGGCACTTTTGAACGTCTATTGGTACCTTTAGGTAATCACTACGTCAGTTCATAGTAGTAGAGCTCTCTGTTTAGGAGCTCGTCTGGAGAACTATTACAATCGTACCTATTTCGCCGACAAAAGTTGCTCAGTTTACTTTTGGAGGACATGGATGCAGCTTTGCCTCTGGGATGGCAACGCATCCGCGATGCCTATGGTATTATGTACGCAATAATCGTCTTATGAACAAACCTAGTCTTTGACACTTTAGCAGAAATCCAAGCTCGAGGTTTGCCAGCGAGCCATGGAACGCCTGAGGGTTCGAATTTCGAACCACATAAGGAACATAACACTGCGCACCAAAACCAAGATCGCGGATGTAACCCAAAAACGTTCCGTTCAGTTAAAAAAGTCTCTTATGTCTGAGAGATGACTACCCTTCAATTTTTTGGAGCTCCATAATAAATGATGCGTAACCTCGAATTGAAATTAGGAAATTATTCAGTATGAGAAAGTTACTAAACTAACTGCAGCACATAGCAACAGCGTAGCAGTGGCGCATCATAAGTATTGTAGTCAACGTGGACACTATTACGGACATATTACCGGACTATAAATAAAGCAATAGACTATATAAAACTGACTAATTAATTATTATAAAAATAGGAACAATAAAGGTTAATGAATCGTGAATGGTTCTGGTTGAGTGAAGGAACCAGGATCAGTCATAGAAGGTCCTGGTTGAGACTTGCGCTGATCAGGGAAGCATATCATAAAAGGTAGGAGGTCTTTACTCAGCAACGGATGTATGTAACAAGGCTGCCAATGATGATGATGGGAATGACGTGTCATGTTTCATCAGCTCCCGACACCCAGCTGAAGATCATCGAAGACACCCGAACAGACACCATGCCTATGTCTACTACCCAGGAGCGTTGCTTGATTTTGATTTGAAGGTTATGGGTACCGCTGTAATAAAAGACACATGAGATAAATTTCAGCTTTGTATTGGGTATGGTATCGTACTTGCAATGCTTCTGGCATTGCAGTTGTCCATAGCCGTGGCGACCATAAACCATTAGGTGGATCAACTGTTTTAAGATGAATTCAAAATTAATAAAGAGTGAAAAATTAAGTCATTAGTGAAACGACTCAAAGATGTTAAATTTGGCACTCGAGATTTTTCACTCGCCTACCAAATGATCTTATTATGACATGAAAGGATCAGATGAACGTTCATTTCTATGTAATTTTGTCTGTGTTGTGTAAATGAACGACGCGTTTGATATCAGCAGCTAGCGAAACAAGTGACAAGAGCCCGCTTCTTGGTCTTCATGACAGTTTTCTTGAGAGAGGAGAGAGATGAGATACGAGGCACGGTAAGAATAAGAATAGGTAATTTATTTGTTCAAAATCATACAGACATTTAAATATTATATTTTAAGGTACACTATATTACACTTTTATTTTATGATGTGATATTGAACATCTGTGTCCGAACTAGATATAAAATGTCTGAAACAAACAAACCACAAACCCCACCACTAGAAATAACATTTTGTTTGACCTCTATTACATATCTATAACACATTAAACATAGAGATATAAAATAACATTAAAATAAAAGGAAGTGACAAATATAGGAGAACAATCTTAAATTAGTTGTATAGTGATGGCCTCCGGTGAGTAGAGTGTAAATGAGCGGATGTGTGTAGGAGGGTGAGTATTATTATAAGCTACTTAACTACAGACAACAGGTCTTCGGTCTCATTGTAGTTTAGCTTGCGAATGTAGTCTACGAGTACTACCATAAGTTTACACTTGTTCCTATTTAAGGGGTGTATAACTACAAGCTTATTTAGTCTTTCATACAGAAAAGAGCCTAGGAAACAATAGTACTTGCGAACGTATGGATGTTTAAAGGTCGGTAGATCATTGTATGTAATGACCTTTCGTCTGCGCTTAGATAAATAAGAGGACCTGTTAAACTCTGTATTAGCATGGCGTCTCAAGACTGCGTGCAGGACAAAGAGCTGTCAGACAGTGAGGACCTCACAGGACTGATACAAAAGGTATGATGAAAACAGATAGGGCCGGAAAGTGCTGACCTTGAGTATTGCTCTTTGTGCAACTTCTAATGGTTTGAGTGTAGGTTTTGACGTGCCTCACCATACAGAAATACAATATTGCAGCACTGATTGGCCAAGTGCTAGGTATACTTGCTTAATTAATTTAGGTTCAGCTGCATTTCTCAGATTTTTGAAAATGAATATCAGTTTTCTTACCCTAGAAGTAACCATGTCTATATGTCGAAAAGATAGATTATTGTCAATAATTATTCCCAAATATTTTATTTTGTCCGCTTTAATTAGGGCAGGGCAAGAACAGCTTACGTTATTACAGCAATTGTGTGCTATTATGGAGAGATTTGAAGGAGGACGATTACAGTTACGCGTAGAAAATGTGAGATATTGCGTTTTACTTGCATTAAGAGTAAGAATATTTTTCTGCAGCCAGTGGCTTACTATATTAAAACCATGCTGAGCACTCTTATACACATTTTCCCAAGTATCAGCAGAAAACAGAAGCACCGTATCGTCCGCGTACGATATTAATTTACCTCCAGCAAGATTAAGCTCACAAAGGTCATTTAAATAAACGAGAAATAGACTTGGACCCAAAATACTACCCTGAGGGACACCGAAGGAGACAATGTAAGTCACTGCTTAAGTAACCATTTATTTTCACACCATCAGAAAGGTAGTCTTTAAATATTTTGAGTTGCTCTCCTCTAACGCCTATTCGTTCCAGTTTTTGTAAAAGCAATGGCACAGAAACCGTGTCAAAGACTTTGGCTAAATCCAAGAATATGCCCATAGTCTTTTTGTCTGCATCTAAATTTTCTACCACATAATCCACAAGCTCATGGGCCGCATCACTTGTAGACTTGCCAGCTCGGAAACCAAATTGATTGCAAGAAAGATGATTATTTGCTTCTAGGTAGCTTGTGAGCCTTTTATTGAGGATGCGTTCCAGGAGCTTGGAGACAGATGGCAAAATAGAAATGGGCCTATAGTTGGTGATGCGGTCTTTATCTCTGGATTTATGTATCGGATGCACCACTGACTTCTTTAGAACTGTAGGGAAAACCCCTTGTGATAAACAATTATTAAAAAGATGCGTTAAAAGGGGTACAAGTATGTGTTTATTTTCTTTAAGAAGGCTATTTGGTATAGAGTCCCAACCAACGGAACAGATATTTTTCAAACCCATTATCAAACTCTCTACCTCCACCTCATCTGTGTCCAATAAGGCGAGAGATTTTAGACAGTGCTTTGAGTTATCAGTTGCGAAATGAAAGTGCTCTGGATTTGCACAGTTTGTAGTACTATCAGCTAAGTCTTTGCCTACACTGACAAAGAAATCATTCACTTTTCCTACCGACTCTTTTGCGTTGCATGCATTCATTAATTCTGTCACGGCATTTTTTGTCTTTTTAGTGTTGGTTATAGTTTTTATTGTATCCCATATTTTTTTGTTATTAGTGCTCGCAGTTTTCAATAGGTTCCTTTCATACGATATTTTAACTTTCTTTAGTAGACGGTTGCAGAAATTTTGGTACCTTGTGTAGATAATTTTAAGTGTGCTGTTGTCAGGTGACTTTCGTAACTTTTTATGCAATCTGTCACGGTGTCTCATGCAACGAATCAGTCCTGGGGTAATCCATGGTGATGCTTTATAGATTGTATAACCAGACACCGGGGCGGGTTTAGGGTATTTGTGTTGGTTGAAAACGCAATAGGTACCATACAGGACAGCCTTAGTGGCAGGTTTGGGGTTCCGTACACAAACAGTGCCAACGATACTCTATTACCTAAGCTTACGTCGGCTGCCTGGCTGAGGGCTGTTATCTTTTTAGCAGTAATACATAGGTAGCTCGCCGGTTTCCCACAGAATACGTATTATAATAATTAATAAATATACTTGTTTCTGGTTGTTCTCGTCTTGCTAACGGCGAGTACTTGCACAGCACAGACACAGTCTAGTGGCTAGGATTATCCACCAGCAACTTGCCTTGCAGTACAACCTTGTGGAGCTCGAGTTACCATACTACAGGTATGTGCCCGACCCAGTTCTCGAGAATGGGCATGCCACATTGTACTGGGATCGATCTTTCATCACTAAGAAGACTATTGTAGCCAATAAACCTGATATTGTGGTGATAAATCGACGAGAGCGCCGTGCAATGATTGTTGATATCGCTGTCCCTCATGACGAGAACCTCATGAAAGCCGAGAAAGAAAAAAAAGTCAAGTATCTTGACTTAGCACACGAGGTTGTCGACATGTAGGATGTGGACTCTGCAATCATTGTACCGATAATCATTACGGTCAATGGCCTGATAGCGAAGAGCCTCAACCAACACCTCAGGAGGCTCTCATTATGCGGCTGGGTCAAGGCCTTGATTCAGAAAGCATTACTCCTCGAGACGGCACGCATAGTGAGGAGGTTTCTCTCTCTAGAGCTCTGACCACCGGCAGCTTGGACCTTGTCCCTGATGCCAATGGACTACTATTTTTAAATGTTTTTTTTTTTGTATTTTATAAAAATATTTAAAAATGTAATGAATAAGTAATGTGTACGTAATAAATTAAAATTATAAATATGCCTTCTTCACACACTTTAAATAATATAAATGATAGTATTTGGTTTAGTAGTTTGTTTACATCTAGTTGTTAGTAATATTAGTTTGAAGTTCACAATTTGGGTTTAAGATAGATCTATCCTGGGTGAAAGCCTCCTCGAGTAGAATAGGTAATATATTACTAAGCCCATATCATAGCAAACAAACTACATCTCGTTTTTGGTGGTACGGAACCCTTAGTTCGCAATCTGGTTGTTTGTTTTAATGCATCGATACAATAGCACACCTATGCATTCAAACACAGCTAAGTATTGAACCTCGATTCGTTACCGTTTCAACAAAGCTTCAAGTAAACACGTAACTGACTTATTCTGGTAAATTATTTTCCAAAAACTTGTTTGGTCTGATAAACATACCTTATGAACGTGAGAAAATAGTGTGTTTACGAGAAAATGATGGCTGCTTCTGTTTACCAATTACAATACAAAGAACAAACGTAACACTTGCATCTCTTGGTCGGATGTGGCCGCATTTCCCAACATAAAATGAGCCAAAGAATTTTGTTTACGATGATCTTGACTCTGTGGTATTGTTGACAGTCATCACAGGCAGTAATCACTTGCTATATAACAGCTCGAGTCTACGTCATGTCACCACTTCACCACAACACAGCACCATGAAAAGATCCTGTAGCTGTTTAGTGTTAGCTGCTGTGATTCAGGTACGAAACAAAAAAAGAATTTTTTTAGTTATACTGATGTTATTTTGCAGTTTTGCCATACATTATGTTACAATTGTGATTTTGTCCCTCTAGACGAAAGAACAAAAGCTCTGATGTAAGGATGGGTTAGTATCTGCACACAAAGAAACTACAAAATGTATCAAACAATAAATATATTTATAACAATTATAAGTAGCCTAACTTAGATTAGGTAGGTGACAATAAAACCTAAGGTATGCCAGCCAGCTTAGATTCTCTTTAATAAGAACTAGGGTCGTAGGGGGTTGGTGATAAACCGAGTACTGTTTCCATAGCCTTCCAGTTATTATTATAATTTTTGAGAAAAAACCGTCGCGCGGATTCCTCGTTTGTGCTGTTTTACGCAGTACTGTTTACTATTTCCTTTACGTAGAGCTGTTGGTAAGGCTATAGCACAAAAACTAGAGGGACCAAATCTCAATTGTAACAGTGGGTTTCCAATCAATAGTAAAGCAACTAGATAAAATTAACTAATATCGATTAAAAAGTCAGAAGAACCGGGTTATTCCACGCACTATTGCTAGGTTCCACTACTCCCATCTCCAACATCTCACTCTAGCTTGCGCTTCTCGAAATTCATACTGTTACAATTGTGATTTTGTCCCTCTAGACGAAAGAACAAAAGCTCTGATGTAAGGATGGGTTAGTATCTGCACACAAAGAAACTACAAAATGTACCTTACAAGCCAGAGTACTGTTTCCATAGCCTTCCAAATATTATTATAATTTTTGAGAAAAAACCGTCGCGCAGAATCCTCGTTTGTGCTGTTTTACGAAGTACTGTTTACTATTTCCTTTACGTAGAGCTGTTGGTAAGGCTATAGCACAAAACTAGAGGGACAAAATCTCAATTGTAACAATTACCAGATAAATCACTCCATACAAAATTTTCAATACCTACTGGTATAATAGCCTACACTTTCGAGTCACTAGACGCTGCGAACGAAAATGTACCTAACCATACAAGCGTAAAGTGAGTTTTGCTTTGTAGCTGCGCGCCGCCGCGTGGTTATTGTGCGTACGTACGCGCCTCGCGGCTGTCGGCAACCCACTGAGATATGGGTCGCGTACGACCCGGCGGCCGGTAGTTAGTTAGCTTTATCTGGTAATCCGTGGTTTTGCAGAGGAGACTAAATACATTTTTGATGTGGTGTTAACTGGGCCTATGATGACTTCGACCGGTGCAGCATACAGTGATATTATAAATAAAAAATAAAATAAATACAAACTACTTAAGGGGGGTGCGCTCAGGTAGCCCGCGAAATTCAAATGTTCTTAAGTTTTTTGCCATTTGTATGTCAGTAACAGGTTGTATATTAATCTACATATGATTCGCGGCCGTAACAAATATGGCTTTACAGAATTATAATCATTAGAATCAGCATTACAACTCTCTAAGTTCAAAAAATCCTACTGAATGAATACTTCTGAAATAATCTTTCAGTTGGAGTTTGTTACTGACCTGCAAATTGCAAAAAACTAAAGAAATGTTGAAGTTCGCGGGCTACCTTAACGCATCCCCCTTAAGGTAAATCCGCAGCTGTAACCCGCGAAATTCAAACTTTCTTACGTTTTTTATGTACATCGTGGACGATGGTCCTTTATCGTCATCTTTTTGCAAAAAAAAAGCCATTGCCATTTCCTTTACAAAACATTTACAAGTAAATTAATTTTACATTTACATTTTATAATGAAGAATTCTTTCACAGGTGATATTTAGCGAAATGCCACGAGAACTGCATCACCTTGGTGTATATCATCCTTATCAACAGATGATACCGCGACACTGCTGGCAACCACCACGAGGTGTAGGTAGTTTGTCTTTTTCTTTATTCAGAAATGCTTAGCGGACAGTGCAAGAAGTGCTAAGTGACAGTTATCATACATCTGCTCCTGAATTATGGGGTCTGACAACCGATTTCTCCATCAAATCATTGAAGAATAGAACTACTTTAGCATTACGGTGGTTCCTTCAATGTAGCCCGCAAAATTCAAAATTTCATACGTTTTTTTGCAAATAAATTTTGAATTTCGCGCGCTTTCACATTAAGTAATGCTAAAGTAGACTTTCGACAAGCTCTCAACTTTATATTCTCAATTCAGAAACCGGGTATCATGACGCAGTGATCGGAAAAAGGTGAGCTAAAATACCTAAAGTTCGAAAAAGAACACAGACAAAGTGGAGACGCCTTACGACAAAATATTGTTTTATTTACGTCCCAAGATTTGTTATTTTCGTAAATTATGATTTAAAGATAGGATTGCGAGTAGGTACAACATTTGAGCACGGACTAAAATATAAAACAACTGTTTGAATAAAATTCCATAAATTGTTGAATAAAATTGTTTGAATTTGGAAAATTAATCAAGAATAGTTTAGAATGTCTTAAAAGTCATGTAAAGGTGGACATGTGAAGCAGATCCAATAAACGATAAAACAAGTACCTACAGGTAAAAAAAAACAATTCACGAGTCAAATATGCGTACACAAGTTGAAAAACTACAGGAGTGAGTGAGTGATGCGCGCACGACGACGCATGGAATGCAAAACACCCCTCTACCCCTTAACCTTTTTGTAATTGTTTACCAGTGACAAACAAAAGATAGAAAGAGACAACAAGTTTTGGCTATTCTGGGAAACTAAAATATGAGGCGGACCCAGTTCTTTACCTGACTATATATTATAATAACAATAGACAACGTATCTACTGGTTTTTTTGAGAACGTTCTCCTTGTTTTTGAAGTCGGTTAAAAAGGCAAATGCATTCAATTAGTTTACTGTATTAATAACATTAACATTAAATGTACGATGTACGTGTGTGTGTGTAATGTGTGTGCTTTCACGGCCCGCGCGGCCCGCGGCGCGGCATCCGCGCTCTCACGCGGGAGACGTATGGGCCGTGAACAGTTAAGTGATGTCTCGAAACTCGGAACAAATATTCCGAAAAAAAAATATTGTCGTAAGGAAGTCTCCACTTTTTTTGTCTCTGGTGTTTGAACTTTAGGTATATTAGCTCTACCTATTCTGATCAATGGTCATGAGTCAGTTACGGAAGATACCTATTTAACACCGTTCTAAAATAACTGTTTGTTCAGCAGTAGAGTAGAATCATCTAACCACTAGATCCAGCTATGCATGGTGAGAACAATAAGGCATGGTAGGTAATATGCGTAGAATTACGGCATCTTGCAATGAAACTGATTCCAGTGTTGTTTAATCAAAACTGTGAATCTGGGGCCTATTCAATATAGCTGTCGATGCGACACATTTGTCACATTTTAACGACAGGTACTGTTTACTCTTGAAATGTCGCGTGATACACCCATGAGTGCAAAGCAAACTATGAAAATTTAAGAGAAAAATTGTCCAATTGCTGCCTGTCGGTTTATAAAAGGGATCTTAAATTTCTATGAAAGGAAAATGTTCACACAAAATTTATTACAGATAGACTTGCACAAATGTTGCCCAAAACCAAGTCTATATTCAGACGAACTTTTGGATAGTTGTGGAATTGAAAAAACAACTGAAAAAGGCTCCAACGTTCCAGCTAGACCCAAAAGCAAAAAAGTAAGTACTACCAACAGTAGTTCTTTGCGTTTACCGTATTACAACATTTCCACAAACACGAACATCACATTGCTGCGGTTCATGAACACCGATGAACAGGGCGAAATGCGGTATTTAAGCTCAAATACCACCTCAAGTGAGAAGTAAGCTGTGGGAAGAATAGCACACACCACCACCCGACTTTGTTAAGCCACTGTTACATCTGCCACTCCCACGCAACCAGTAGTTCCATAAAAGAAAGCACCCGAAAGATTGTGCACCCAAGTAGGTCGCCGCAAACACAATCTGACAAAATGGAGATCTTCCCGACAACCAGGGGCGAGTGTAGTGCTCCTGACCAGATGATGGTCCTCTTATTGCACGGAAAAAAATATTTACTACAATACTAAAAGACCGCATAGTTACGATTTTTTTTTTAAGATAGCGAAGTACTTAGCAACAAGAAATATTTTAGCAAATACTGATCAAATCGTAAAGAGAACAATTTAATTCTAGTTACACATAATTTAATAAACTCTACTGACACCTCTTAATTATTACAAACATTTGTGTAGTCAACAATCTAGATCTATGCTTATGATTACAAGAAACATTATCACGCACAGAAAAAATATTACTCTGTTATTTTAACTAGAACGGTCTTGTAGTGTTAACAAAAGGGCTAAGAACAAGACGTTCTTGTTGCATGTACTTGTTGTGTGTATTCTAGTAACTGGAACGAGATTTTTTTATCCATATTGGGTGTCCAAAGTGACCCTATTCCTGCACATACGGAGCCAAAAAAAGTCTAGAATGATGTATCATCGATTCGAAAAGAAAGAGAAGCCCTAATAAACGATTTTCAGATGTTTCGCAAACATGTTTACATTGAGTTTGATTTTTTTGTTTGGCTTAATATACTAGAATTAATATACTTGTTGACAGGGCTGCACAGTGCAGGCCCGTCAACAGGTACCAGGTACTTCTATGCCTATTAACACTATAATTTGTTAACATTGTAAAAGCCAATTATTTTTAAAAGAGTAACCGTGGAGTTTCTTACTGGCTCTTCTCTATAGGAAACTAATAATTGGAACCGTACACCTAGCTGACGTTTCATAAGTGCCCATGTAGGTTTATGTGTGTAATTAAATATTTTGATTTTGATCTTCTGTTTTTCATAGGTTCCTTGCCAGAACGGTATATGTCTGATGACAAAGGCCAACTTACTAATGGCAAATGGAAGTATTGACTATGAAAAATTACGGACTTATATAGACCAGTGGGCAGCAGCCCACCCAGACTTTACTGAAAGTATTTTGGCAGCTAAACCACATTGTGCAAAATCAAAAGGAAAGTTTTGGAATATAGGCCAGCCGCCAAACATTTGCGACCCAGATAGAGTATTCATGTGTCTGCAATCTCACATGTTATGGGTAAGATTTCCTAAAATTAAAACATAATACATTTCTTTTCCATTTCTTTTCTTTTCCAACAGCACTTTGGGTTGAATTCAAACTGGTTCTGATAATACGAGTATCCGAAGATATTTGTTTATTACAGTCTTCGGGTAAAGTATCTTCGTTATAGGTACAACTAATTCAGTTTTACATACATTATGGACTTACTTACATCTGGATAAAAGTTAGGTAAATATCTAATAGCTCTATTTTTTTCAGGACTGTAAACTAAAAGAATTCGATGAATGCCAGCGTCTAAGAGAACACATGGATGAGTGCAAGCCATATTATATGAAACCTAAGGATTATGACGAAAAAATCTCCAATAAAAACAAAGACAATTGAAGTAAAATAGTCGCATTGGGATATTGAATTAAAATCTATATAATATATGTATATACAAATGAAATGATGTTCATTGGTAAGCGCATCACTTGAGAACGAGTGGACTGATTTGAATATTTTTTGTTTTAAAATGTTTGTAATAATACAGATGAAGTTTTTATTGAAAAAAATATTGGAAATGTTTCCCGGAAAATTTTCAAATTCGGGAATGCTGAACGTCCTTTTTGCTATGGGGTTTTTGTCAAAATTATTGTTTGGACAGGACGACGTCAGTCGGGTCAACTAGTGTGAAATATTTATAGCGAGTCAGAATAAGCGCAGGTTCTCAGATTTATCAATAAAAATACTGAATTAAAAGCAAAATGCAATAATTATCAGATCTGTAATGTGTTCGAACAATTCAACTATTTATTTTTATCCATCAGTTAATTTAAATATCTAAACAATATTGAACTATGTAACTAACCATATATGCTTTACATTATACTAATACATAAGTATATATAAAATCAAATAAAATATAAATGTTTAACAAAAAAATTAAGTACTACGAGTACTAGTATTTTATTTTTCACTTTTTAGTGTGTCGGTCAGTAATTTATCTAAGTTACAATAGCCTAATGTCAACTGCTCATCACCCTTTACAAAATATTGTTTTTCCGACGTTTATTCGCACCTCTATAACGACAATGTCGGAAGTGCAAAAACGTAATTTTAGAGAAAAACGCTTTAGATTTTTTTTTTTTTACTTTAACAGAAATATTTTGTTTGGAATGATATTTATTATTGTATTTTTTACAAAAAAAAAAAACATATATATGGATATAGGCTTATTTCTAAAATATGTTTGATTATTCTAACTCTGATATTTTAGTTGCTATTTATATTAATTTCGGGGAGTGCCTACAGTTGCGTCGTTGTTCAAAATGAAATTTTTATTAACTTCAATAATCCTCAAAGAACCATGACGTAAATTCAGAACATAACCTTAAAATAAAAAATAATTTTTAGTTTGTTGCTAAATAATTACCTACTTACATCATCTCTTCAATATCGTCCTGGTCATGTTTTAGTTGCTGATACCAGCAGTAAATCATATTTTAAGGGTTCCCTTAAGTTAATGTATTAAGTAGGTACTCGCCTAACAATCTTAATTATTTAAAAATCATGAAGCAGTGCAGTGTAATGTTTTATTAGGTAATAAACTTAAAAAAAAAAAAAACATTCAAAAATGTTTATAAAGTCTTATTTTCTCGGTGAAATTATTAAGTTTAAAAGCAAAAGTGTCATTGTTGCTCTAAATGAAGCAAAATATTTCACCAAAGTTTGTGATGAAATGAGTATGACATAAAACACAGTTAGGTCAATGTAGTTTAAAAAATAAGAAAAATAAATGGCGCAATTACCTTAGCGTCGTTGTAGCACTACGAGACAACAGTAAACTCTGGGCAACTGACCAATGGGTCGTTTTCGATTTATATTCCTTCTCCAATTACACAACGACGCAACTTCCCTCTAGCGGCAAATATTGCTATTACTTAAAATTCGATGTCGCACACAAAACTTTAATAGTATTCAAATCGTTTCCCATCAAAACGTGATTTTTGAAATTTTTGCACTTACGTCATTGTCGTTTTAAAGGTGCGTACTCGTATTATATGCATTGTGACGAGCATAAATTGCTTAACAACCATATTAAAACACCTAATCGAATCGCAACCCGTGAAATACTAAATTTTTAGTAGTTCCAGTAGCCATCTGTGATCTTCATCATCAATTCCACTTCACCAAATGGTGCCTTCCCATAACAAATGCCAAGTTACTATAAAAAATACCCAAATCGCTATAGGAGTGCCAATACAATTTGAGGATGTCCCTCGATTTTCATGGGATCCTCTGATCAGATTCTGACTTGGTGACAATGGGACCACCTTGAGAGCATACCCAATTACACAAAAAAAATCAAAATCGCTCCGCATTTGACGGAGAAGTCGGTGTACTTAAAGAAAAATAAACTTACTGACGAACATTATAACCTCCTCCTTTTTGTAAATCTATTAAAAATAGACCAACCCTCTGGTCACGTGGAGTGTCAATCTATCTACTAGGGTGTTTAACTACCTGCCAAGGTTGCGAGTTTGTTCGAAAGGGATATCGTGGCCCTGGCACACAGGCAACGGAAGGAACACGGGTGGGTTTTAGTCAGTAAAAGTCTGACACTCCCTCCCGCTCCGCCCAGAGCGGGAGAAGTTATTTGATAAATTCCCACCCAAAAAAAAGGGTGTTTAACTAGTTGTTATACCTAGTAGACTGTCACTACTTCAGAGTGCAGTTTTGGCACCGCATTTGAATCCAATCTCAAGGTCCTGGTCGGAGCTGTTTTGTTTTAATAATAGAAATTAACTGATTATCTTGTTGCAAGGGAACAGGAAAAATAGAAACTATAGAGATTGAAATCATGGTGGGTATCATAGAGCGACAACTTGACTACGACAGAAGCCTTTTTAGGGTTCCGTACCCAAAGGGTAAAACGGGAACCCTATTACTAAGGCTCCGCCGTCTGTCTGTCTGTCTGTCCGTCTGTCACCAGGCTGTATCTCATGATCCGTGATAGCTAGACAGTTGAAATTTTCACAGATGATGTATTTCTGTTGCCGCTATAGCAACAAATACTAAAAACCAGAATAACATTAATATTTAAGGGGGCTCCCATACAACAAACGTGATTTTTTTGCTCGATATTGATAATGGTAACAGGTAGACACTTGAAATATTCACAGAATATTTAGTTATATATTCACTTTAAAAATCAATAATTAAATTAAAACAAAACAAATATTTAAGGGGGGCTCCCATACAACAAACGTGATTTTTTTGCCATTTTTATAGATAATGGTACGGAACCCTTCGTACGCGAGTCCGACTCGCACTTGGCCGGTTTTTTAATAACACCAACAACAACGTGAGATTTACGCTGAAAGCCGAGTAAAGGTGAAGCCTCTACCTGATTATGCTTAAAAATTATAAGGACTCATTACGCGAGCTTGGAATCTGTCGCTCGGGAGTACTTTGCCTCGTTGAAACAAAAAACTCCTACGCCGTGCTAAATTTAGTACTCGTATTGTCGATAAATAGGGACGATCATAACTTGGCCAAAACTGAGGTCAGGGCAAATGTTATGCGTCTCCCAGCATACTACGCCTTGCCGATCAATGTGCCTAGCCTTTTCCCAACTATGTTCGGGTCTGCTTCCAGTCTAACCGCATGTAGCTGAATACCAGTATTTTTCATGGAGCGCCTGTCTATGTGACCTCCACAACCCAGTTATTGGGTAATACTTATACCCTTTGGAAGACCGGTTGTCAGAATTTCGTGCTTCTTCATAAATGACAGCCGGAACCAAGTCTCGGTTTGTAACGATGGTCACCCATCTACGGACCAACCGCGGCAAGCGTAGCTTAACCTGACCGATCGACCGGTGCGGCTGTTATTAACCACAAGCCTCTTCCGTACAGATAAATTAATATAATAATTAATGGAAATGTGACAGGTGAGGTCAGCCTTTTTTTTTTGGGGTCGGAAATTATCAAATAACTTCTCCCGCTCTGGACGGAGCGGGAGAGCGTGTCAGACTTTTACTGACTAAAACCCACCCGTGTTCCTTCATTTGCCTGTGTGCCAGGGCCACAATATCCATCCCTCTAGGACAAACTCGCAACCCTGGCAGGCAAGGTGAGGTCACCCTGGACGTACAGTCACGAGCACTAATATGTATACACTCAGCAACTTTTTAAAGTGATTTCCTCCAACTTTATTGATTGAAATTTAAATGTTACTACGAACATAGTATTTTGGAAAACTAATTCTTATGCATTAGATCTTTTCTCAAAGTTGCAATCGTTATTCCACGAGAAAATCGGTTATGAATTCTGCTAAGCATTGACATATTAGTGCTCATGACTGTACACTGAGGCCTGCTTGCACCAGAAATCACTAAATGAGTTTAACGTTAAACATTTTTTTAACAACAGTCTGTCACTTTCAACTTCAAACGAATTATAGAAATAGAACGATATTTTCAATATGTGTTGCTCTAAATCAGTCAATTCGCTAAACGTATTTAGAACAGCATTCTGTCTCTGCTATTTCCAAACAATAAAAGGAAATAAAACGATGATTTAAATTAATGTAGTGTTGAATGTATTTAAGAATTTGTGGTACAAGCGAGCATAAATGTAGGTCCACCAGCACAAGTGGCATGATTACCGTGCAAACGAAGAAACGAAAGACAATATTATGGCAGATTGTAGAACGATTTCTACGGCGCAATTTCAATAATGATGTAAAGAAATGTTTTATTTATTTATTTATTTATTTATTTAACTGCCTTAAAACTACCATTACAGGTCTTAACCTAATGCGATAGCTAAGTCACACACCCAAACTTAAAATTAAACAACAAAATACTAATACAATACCTATTAAGTTAGTTTTTTGTAACAAAGCGTAAACAATACTATTTTTGCGAATTCACCCCAGGCACATGCAAATATATCAATTTCGACTTGGATATAATTGACGGTGCGAATAGCTCGAGTCAGAGGAGTTTTGGCCAGCAAGTTGGTCCTGGCTGATGGTACGACCAGGAGTGGCGGGGGCCGTCGCCTCCACACATAACGGTCGGGTACGGACAAGTACAACCGCTGCAGCACTGCTAGGTTGTGCTCTACGCCTCGGAGCAGTTTCACTATGTACGACACCAGTGCAAATTCCCGTCGCACCCCGAGTTGATTGTACCCCACCATACCCAGTACGAATAGAGTGGGGTACATTAAAGGGTAAAATGGGTATACCCCATAAAGTTTTTTATAAAGGTGGCGCGTGAATTTGTTCTGGACTCGCTCCAACATCACTGAGTACTTAGCCTCATGTGGAGCCCATATGACAGCACTATGTTCCAGATGACTCCTGACTAATGCGTCATACAGGACTCTGATGGCTGTGATACTGGTAAAGTCTCGCGTCTGCCTCAGAACAAACCCCAAGTTTCTAAATGCCTTTTTGCAGATCTTAGTTACATGCTTACGGAAAGACAGTTCTGGAGTGAGAACAACCCCTAAATCACGTACCTGCGTGACTCGTTGCATCGGTACTGCATCCACTACGTACTCGTAGAGGAGAAGTATACATGCGCGGGTAAAACTTATCACCGAGCACTTGGATACGTTGAAATAGAGCCTGTTCTCATGGCTCCATTCCACTACCCTATCAATATCATCCTGCAACCGTTTGCAATCCGACTCCGTCCTAACCTCAAGCAGCAACTTGAGGTCATCTGCGAATAACAAACAAGATCCATTTTTGACGACTTCTGGTAAATTGTTTATCATTATAATGAATTCCAGAGGCCCCACGTTGCTTCCTTGACTCACCCCGGACCAGGTGTAATACGGATCGGATTCGCAGCCGCCGCAGTCTACATACTGCTGTCTGCCCTGCATATAGCTGGCTAAGAACTGCAACAGATGTGGTGTGCACCCAATTTCAGCTAACTTGCGTAATAGTATGTCATTATCGACGGTGTCGAACGCTTTTTGGAAGTCAAAATAAGCAGCGTCTACCTGCACACCAGCGTCCACCGTGGGCACCACCTGTGACATGAAGGTAAGGAGATTGGTGGCAGTGCTGCACCCCGGCCGGAACCCGTGCTGCGCATCCGATAGCTGAGCGCGGACCTGCTCCTGCATGCTGCGCTGGATGGCAGACTCGAAAACCTTGGCCGGCGTCGACAACACGACCACCGGTCTATATCCACTGATGTCGGGTCCTGCCTTACCCTTGGGGACTGGAATAACCCGCGTTATCTTCCATCGAGCTGGGAACGTCGCTGATTGGAGACACATATTAAATATATAGTGCAGAGGTTCTGCTAATACCCTACTGCAGTCCCTGAATAGGAAGGCTGGTATCCCATCCGGGCCAGCTGAACGCTTCGGTTTAAGGCCGTCCAGTGCCACGCTAACGTCCTTAAGACTTAGTGAGTTTAGTTGCACGCGCGATCCACTCATGGCCCCCGCCGCCGTCGCTGCGGCCGCCTGCGGGTCAAGTTGTGGTGGATCCCTACTGTACACCGACTCGAAATACATCGCAAATTGCTTGGCACATTCAAGATCCGTTAAGTGTTGACCATCCTTAATAATAGTTTGTCTGTTAGCCGTGCTGGTCTTAGATCGTAAGTATTGCCAGAATGACCTTGGATCTTTCGCAAACTGATGTTACTTGTATAGTATGTCTTTTCTTCACTGAGTAGAGATAGAAGTGATCATGCTTCAGAAATTTTAATAGCATAAGTAGGCTACTGTAGAAGGTACCTAATACCTAGAGGAAATCCTAGAACTTCCATAATATTTATGATCTGTGATGCAACGCGAAACTATGCGTATTGTACTAATTTCAAAACAAACTTCTTATATTACTTAAACAGTACAAAAACGTAGTTATCATTTGACCAATGGATCATTCGTTTGATTGCTTCCACTCGGATTACTCACGGAAAGAAAAAAATACTATTTGCAAAACTTTTCAAAAACCCGCAATTTATATTCGTCTTAAAAGTTAATAATACCAGTGGGACTAATGAAATCAGTGGCTTTAATAGCGTTTGTCATATATGTAAGTATTAATTTAAGGGAAACATTTAAGTGAACCTTTAAATACTTATTGACCTTATAATGATGGACACTTTATTTAAATTATAGGGCCTCTTTTTAATGACACCCATGAGCATTTTCCACACCGAAACAAAAAATAAAAGGTTGGAACTGTGACCAACCACGCGTGAGTCGCATTGGTCGCAGTAACTAAACTAGGGCTCCCCGACCAGATAGTTTAGGCTAGGTTAGGTGCAAGTGAGAAGGGAACCGCGGGGTGGCTTTTAGTCAGTAAGAGTCTGAGGACATCCATGAGGATTTTCCACCCCGGGAACACAAAAATAAAAGGTTAGAACTACAACCGAGTGCGAGCGGTGCCGCGGCAGCGGCCGGGTAAAATAGGAATTATTTAAGGTCCACAAAAAAAGGCTCAATCATTATAAATTAGAGTGAATTATTATGGAGGTTCGATTAAACACATGCCTTACTTTAAGGTGCCATGTAGTTACGATATACAGGCGCTGTTATATAGGATTTAATAATAACAATACCTAATCATAAGCTTTGTTTACGTAGCAAATATCTTGCAACGAAATGACATCTTTCTCCCATCAGTTCTGTTAATCCGAATTTATTATTTTCTCAATAACAGGTCTTACGAGAATGTCAACAAGACCCAATTGGTGCAGACAAGTGCGCAGCAAACGCAGACAAACTGGTAAGTTGGTGACTAGAATTTTAATTTCAACTATTTATTATTGGTTTTTGAAGACAGGTTATTAATTGAGATTTATTACAGTTGTAATAGCAAACATGTCATTTGGATTTTTAAACAGATTTTTATTATCTTATTGATATTTTAAATAGATTATTTTATATTTTGTGAATGTGAGAACGTTGTAGGCTTAATAGACTGTAGATTTGTAGACCATTTTCTATTTTGTTTAGTACCTGGTACTTGTTGACAGGCTTACTTTGTCCTCCCATACCTATTATCACTGTAATTTGAAAATATTGTAAAAGGCAATTATTTTTAAAAGAGTAACCGTGGAGTTTTTCGCCGGCTCTTCTCCATAGGAACCGACCAATTAGAACCGTGCTAGGTGCACGGTTCTAATTGGTCGTTTCCTATGGACTTGTGACGTTAAACATAAGTGCCCAGGTTTATTTGAAATAAAATATTTTGATTTTGAATCAGCTTATACCTAACGTTCCCAAAGCAGGGACCGGGGCGGGCCCAGGTCATTTTTTTGGTTAACTTTATAAAGCCTTGTAAAAACGTATTCCGAACTTCCAAAAATGGGAGCATCAAGACATGCAGCACATCGTTGTGCTTTGCTGTAAAAAAAAACATTCCTCTTTACTTCAATTTATTTTACCTGTAATTGATAACAAAACTGTTTCTTTAGTCTACCGCCATCTAGCTTTATCAAACGGAACTTTGACAACTGTTACTAGAGACTGGCTGCTTAGCATTTCCGTTTGGACGCTGATTTTCACACTTGGTGATTTAAATTAAACAAAGCTTCCCTTATTTTAGCTTTCAAATTACGTAAATTTTTGTCGAATTAAGTACTCTAAGGGACTGAAAAAAATTCCCTAGCCCAAAACGCGAATGTAGTGCCAAAAAGTAGCTTGTACAATTATGCATGTACAGTCAACAGCTTATCAAGCTACCGCAAATTGTCAAATTTTCTCATTCGATTATGAACTTAGTGAAAATTTCACCAATGAAACTGATCGCGATCAGCACGTATACCACGTTTAAGGGCTGTCAGTGTCATTATTTTCTTTGGAATATTAACACTGACAGCTCTTCAACTCGGTTTAGATGTGCTAATCTCGTTCAGTTTCATTGGTAAAATTCGCCCTTAACCATCAACTTTTAAGGTTTAAAATCTTAAAAGGTTTTAAATTTTTCCTGCTTTCTTTCTTTTCTTCAACTCTCTTATTAATTCGTGTTGAATAAATCTAGTTTAAAGAAAAACGCGTTTAAGACTTATACTTTTTATTTGCTTTTAGTATCGAATCTGTTGTGTGTTCCCTCCGTTCTTCACTCGAGAAGTTGCTAAGGAATGCGGAGGAGGTGTATTTGCAGATTTTTATGACGAAAAGAATAATGTATCTGGCTTTAGAAGGATTACTTTTAATGTAAGCATAAACCATACTTATGTATTTAAAGATTCACACGACACTCCCTGTACTGTCGGGAGCTAGCGGGTTTTGCTTACAAAGATGATGGGCTACATGGGCGCTACCAGCTTTTGTCTAAGGTATGGTAAATCAACCCAGGGGGGCAATCAAGAATTTCCTGTAGTACTTAGGCGTGCGTAAGTAGTTTTTCAGCTAAACGGGATGGATTGGATGGATGGTGTTGGTCAAAGAGGAGACCGATACCCTGACTTTAATTCTGTGACTACATTATCATTGTGGACTGTGATCATCTAACATTTGACTGGTCGTCGTCATGAAAGCCATGCCTGGCAGCAGACGTTTGTGTAAATGAATTAACATAACATCAATCCAAATTTAACATATTTTTGGAAAGGATTACATCAGACCAACCAAACGAAAGTTTACTAATATTAAGTTAATCAGGTGACTTAATGTATTGCATGGCTTACACTTTACAGTCCATTGAAGATATTTGGGAAAGCGAAGACTCGTTCACTAATATGTATTATGTGTCCCCACTACCTGGTACAGATTAATGAATATTAAGTTTTGCGATTTCGGCGGTCTCCGTAGTTCTGAAGCCATATCGCTAGATGGCGTGCTTCTTCATTTGAAAGTGATTTCGATATCTCGGTTTACTCGTGCAATAGTAACCATTAGCTTTGGTAAGAAATAGTAATTTGTTATTAATACATAATTATGACATGATAATATTCCTTTAACACTGTTTCGTATCGCAACACCGATACCCTTCGCCTTCCCATCCATATGTAAGTGTCTGTTTGTAATATCAGAATAACAGCTTTTTACTGAATGCATATGAAAGTATATAATTATGATACTTATAACAAAAAAAACTATAAAAAAAAAACTGTCTGTCTGTTTGTTACGGCTAATCTGCAAAACGGTTAGACCGATTTTGAAGGGACTTTCACTGGCAGATGGCTATTTGCCAGTGAGTTTTAAGGAGTAACAGCGGCTAACTAACTTTTATTTTAGAAAAATCCACGCGAGTGGATCTACGGGCAGCAGCTAGTCTATGTATACATGTAATAAAATTGTAGCCAAGTCAAAACAGTACATTGAATATTTAAAAAAATAGTAATTATACCTACGAGGTCTGGGATCGATTCTAATGCCGAAAATATAGTTTTTAGAATTTTAATGTTTGCCTGAATATGTTGGTTGTTGGTTGTTTGCCTGTTTGCCTGTATGTTACAAATTTTGTAACATTTTGATAGTTCTTTTTGGTACCTTTTTGAGTGGAACATGTCTGCTTTCACACAATATTTTTAATAACTAAATTTATGTTATTGTATTGAAGAATAATGTTCCTTAACTGAACACGATATCGCCAATTTGTGAAGAGGCAACGGAAATTATTTCCATTTTTTTTTTTTTACAATATTATAGACCAATATTTTCGAATGAAAAAATTGCTACCAAGGGAGATGTAGGAGCAATCTATCTGTGGCAATTACATACATTTTACATTTGGTTTAGTTAAATTTTGCCGCAAAATGTACCGAAAAACTGCAAATTTTTGTCAGATTTTGTTATAGCGTCCTTAATTCACAAAAAATGAAAAACTTCGCAAGCAATGGGACTACTGAAGACTACAGAGTCAACCAATACTAACAGCTTCTCACATGGGCAACTGTACGGCGCTCGCTTGTTTCCGCGTCACGAGTCCTGAGTCTCTATATATTTTGGCTGCTGCAACCAAAACTACAAACGTATACAGGGTTTTTTTATAAAAATAACATAACATGACCCCAGTATTCCCCGAAGGGTTAGGCAGAGGTGTACCTATAGTACAAAGACATTTCGACAGTTATGTTTAGGTCCCATGTACTAGGAGGCGAGCCTACTGTAATAGCCATTAACCAGGCACAAATCCAGACCTCGGACTGTTACTGAGAAATTCCAGATGGAAATCCCAATAACACTTTGCCTGACCCAGGAATCGAACCCAAGACCTCATGCTCAACAGTAGTGCTTGCAACCACTTGACCAACGAGGCAGAAAATGTGGCTGTTATTTTAGTATATTTTGGTGTCTTACGACTTCCACGCGAACGAAGTCGCGGGCAGAAGCTAGTCATTAAGAGCGTGCATTCTAAAAGTTGCTTTGATTAATTTGTCAATATTACTGTGTGGAAATATGAAATATCGGTTGGATACCAAAATATTGATTATGAAATGCAATCATTATTAATACAATATATAACACTAAAAACAGGGAAGTATTTGACAGCTAGTTTCATCGTTGCCAACTTTCAGAATGTGAAAATGTGAATGAAATGTGTGTGTGTGTGTGTTTAGGATGTGGGGCCAGAACCCCACATCCTAATAGAAAGCGATGGTCGCACAAATACGTGGTCGCGCCGACAGACTTCCCAAGTTTGCGCTGAAAGCAAAGCTAACTAATTGGTTGCAGAATTTGTCTTACAACGATACAGAAGATTTACTGACGATCATCTCATGAATACCTTTCTCAATACTGATACCTGTAATTACTGAGTTACTTTAACCTGATTGCTTTTTATGAGGAACTTTGGCTCTTGAGATACAAGTAACTTTTTACTTAGTTCAGGAGCTAGCTGTTCAACCTGATTATGACCACCACTTGTACAGACGCCAGCACATCAAGCTACTACAATCTGTCAAATTTATTTAATAGATGTTCAACTTTATCCCTACAGCATAAGGTTCAAGGTTGATTGGGAAAATTTTACAGTTTCGGGTAGCTTGATCTGTGGCGTCTGTACAATCATGTTTAGTTTATGGCTATATCTATATCTCTTAAGCTTATTGTTATTATTTTATAGGTCTCCGGTTTTCCGAACAAAAAGTGACCTAAGAACGCGACCATAGCCTATTTGTGCTACGATCGCTTTCTATTAGAACGCAACGTTAAGGTTAAATAATAGTAATAATAACTCCATTTAATTCAGACTACAAAATTAATGTGTGTAGCCAGCTTTTCGAACGAAAATTATCGCATAATTTTTGTGACAAATTGTCAAGCGCATGTAAACTGCTACAATTGACTGTTTATTAATTATTCCAACAATTACTGCTATGTGGCCAAAACAATTAGGCGCAAGACAGGAATACGCTATAATAACTACTAGTAACTTAAAATAACTTCACATAAAGTACCTAAATGAACACTTTTTAGGGTTCCGTACCCAAAGGGTAAAACGGGAACCCTATTACTAAGGCTCCGTCGTCTGTCTGTCTGTCTGTCACCAGGCTGTATCTCATGAACCGTGATAGTTAGACAGTTGAAATTTTCACAGATGATGTATTTCCGTTGCCGCTATAGCAACAAATACTAAAAACCAGAATAACATAAATATTTAAGAGGGCTCCCATATAACAAACGTGATTTTTGTGCCGTTTTTATAGATAATGGTACGGAACCCTTCGTGTGCGAGTCAGACTCGCACTTGGCCGGTTTTTTTTTTTTAAACTACAAACTAGTACACTTTTCCATTGTGTTTATGATTAACTTTAGTCATAAACACCATGGCCAGATAAGACCATTTTATTATGCAAAGTGACAGCTAGCACATAATAGATTACTCCAGTGAATTATTAATTCGACTTTAGTTGTAGTCTAGTTCCAATAACGTCTTAGCTGTCATGCGCCTAATTGTTTTGGCCACGTAATACAGCAGATAACGCGCGCTTGACAATTTGCCACATTAGGTAATTTCGTCCAATAACTGGCCTTATGAAGACTGTTATTAATGCAACATATTTTTCAGTGTAAACATTGGTTTTGTGTCCTCGACAAATACAATATATTGGACCCAAAAGGCAACTTTGACATCGAAAAATACTATACTCATCTTGATCTGTGGGTATCACTGAACCCAATGTTTGCTGACGTCATGCTTGAAGCTAAAGTATTCTGCAAAGACGAATTTCGACCCTTTTTTCCTTTGCATACTTGCGCATTCTTCAATTTTCAATCATGTCTCAGAAATTATATAGAAATGGTAAGTGTTTAACATGAGTGATTACTCTTAATACAAAAATTAATTTTAATGCGGCAAAGCAAAACGAAACCTCCTTTGGCTTTGATGCTGACTTAGTACTTCATAACTCGGGACTCGGTGTACCTATACGAAAACGGAAAAAAATTAACATCGATGTGTTGGCCGTTTTTATAGTTGGCTTTTATTTTTTTAATTTTCTTTTTGTTGTGAGCTTTGCCGTATGGTGGCTAAGAGCCAACTAGGTTTTTGATAACCGACTGATTGAGTTGGTCTGACCTAATGCGAACGAGCTCGCTCACTTCTTGCTTTTTTTTTTGTGAAATGTCATATCGCAGGCTTACCCGGACTTTCCTGTGGCTGCCTCAATAAATTAAGGCCTCTAGCCGGGGCATAAAACATAGAAACTAAGCAACTAGCACCTACACGCTAATGGCACCCTGTGGGGTACGGACATCGGGTTACGGCATTCCTGGGGGAGGCAGGGGCAGGCTGGAGCGGATTAAGATTATTTGGGGATGAATTTAAAGCTACAGGCTCAGTGGTGCGGGCTGGCTCGAGAAAGGGTCGGGTCGGGGATGGACCGACGTCGCGGCGGGCCTCTGCGGCGAGGACGGAAGAACGGCGGTCTGTTTTTAGGGTTTCGTATGTCCGAATGAAAAAACCGAACCCATAAAGCATTACTTGTGTGTCCGTCTGTCTGTCTGCCTGTCCGTCTGTCACAGTCAATTTGCTCCCAATCAAATGAACCGATTAAGTTGAAATTTGGTACAACTATCAATTTCCGTGACCCAAACACGGACGTGTTACGCAAATAAATTAATTTTGAATATGGCGTTCACTTTTGGGAGACAAATTATAAAATTAATAAAAACGTGTTGCACACTGTACCGTGTGACAATCAGATGAAAGGGCTTACTGCAGTATTGTCTCTCCTTCTCCCTTTAATCCAGCCAAAGGTTGTCTGTAAAAGATCGCTTTTAGCGATAAGACTTTGGTGGTATGAGGAACAGGGTGTAAAGTTCACTCATCCACCATAGAAAAGGGAGGATCCTCCGACCAGACGGGTGATGTGTCTGGTGTGCAACTGCCCGACGGTTGATGTCGGGACGTTGTATATATGCTAGTTGCGCGGTAAACTCTGCTTGCGCGATGCAGGATTTGCGTGACGTCAGTGTGACGCGTAGCTCGCATGTGGCGATTGTGTCACCCTATGTAAAATTACAACATGTAACTTTTATGGTGTACATAATACAGAGTACTCGCATTCTATTCTATTCTATTCTTACTATGAGGGTCTCAAGTATATTTTTGTATAATTTTAAAATAAATAGTTTTAAATTTATTTAACAAGATGAAAATTGACCATTCCCAGCCCCGGCCCCCCTAATCTCCGAAACTACTGAGCCAAAAATTTCCATCAGATAATAGTTTTATACTTATGGATTACAGAAAAGTTAAAATAACGTGGTAAATCTTCCAATATTGTGCGGACTTACTTACTTTGCCAATCCTACTAAGGTAGATGTTATCCGACTTGTAACCTATAATAATTTATATTTTTTTTATAGGAATGTCCAATTTACATAGAAACCAGTGAATGTCTAGAGAAGAAGGAATTCTTAAGAGAATGTAAACAGTTTTTCCATAGAAAAAAATAAATTGTAATGAAACACCTACACAATAAACTATAAGTTCCAAAACATTTTTTTTATGGAAAACAGCTTAAAAAAATGGCCTAGCAGAAGTGCAAATGGGTAAAATAAAAGGTAAATAAAATAATGGACACTTACTCAAAACATCGCATTTATTCTAATATTGAAACTAATAAGACATTGAAATGACAATATTCCACGTCAAACATACTAACTTACACTACTTAATCATTAGCTATTACAGTACAATTTATGCATACATTCAACAATAATTCATCATTAGCATTCTTTTATACATACATGATATGAGACAGAGTAAAAGTACGTCCAGCCGTACAATTCTTATTGTACTGTTTAACGAGCCTACTCGGTACTGATACACTTATTAATACTGTCACGTAAATGCTCATAGAACAACTTTCATTATCACACTCACCAGTATTACCTTATCACTTTCCTTTTAGGAATGTTATTTAAACTAAGCTAACAGTCTTTGTAACGCCTTCAAGGGAGAAGCCGAGGGTTGTACCGCCCGAAGTACAATATCATACCAGATGGGTTGTGCCTCACGAAGTAGAGGAAAGGTCGGTCGAACTTAAGTCGCGCCGGCAGCGCACTCCGCGCCGGCAGACGCGCCTGTCTCGGCCGGAGGTGCAGCGGCAAGTGCATCGCGTCCCCAACGTCATGAGGATCGTGGAACGCTCTCTGGTAGTCTCTTGGCTCATCCCAATCGTTTAACCATCTAGTGCGACGTCTTTGTGAAACACTCAAAGTCTCAGGGTACTCTTCAGTGTGATGCTGTTCTCCAATACCATCTTCACCGCAAGTGGCGAATGTGTTCAACTGAACCATGTCCGATAAGTAAAGATCCTTCGAAGGTCCATTCAAGCCACCAAGATCAGCATGGTCACCATCGAATAGGTCTTTTAACCCCATTTTCCTCAAGCTTAATGAGACGTTGAAAGTTGATTTGTGAGAGAACCTTGGGATTTGAAGTTCCAAGCCGGTCCGAGGAAGTAGTGAACGTAAGACTCGATTCCATGCAGGAGTCGTTGGCAAAGCATCTAGTAGTCTTTGTTCAAGTTTCTCTAAATCATCAGCATGTACCACATTTCCTTGCTGGCCAGGCATTAGGAACAGCGTACTGACTATAGTGTTGGTATTTCCCAAGGCAGCTGCAGTGGCGTCTAGGACTGGATCGTAACCAGCCAAGAACCCGCTCTTGTAAACCACGGCTGGCACAGGCACAAGCCTTCGTTGACGGACGTTTGGAGACACAACAAAGTACATCTCACCATCTCTGCCTTCTACCGATGTTCCTGAGCAGTCAGTCTGGAAAATTAAACACAAATCTAAGAATAGTTTTGGAGTTGTAGTTAGAATTGAAAGGGTTTGTTAGTGTGCAAATATTTTACTACCTACTCGTATAATATTATTTTTAATGTTATCGGCGTTTATAAAAGTATAGAAGTAAAATGTTGATTATTATTATGACCATCTCCAAAAAGTAATCATTGGTTTTATTCATAACTAGCCCCTCAATCGGCGAAGAGTAACTATTGATGTTAAGCTACCACTACATGATAACGTCCAGAGGATTCAGGATACATACGATCACATTTTACCTAATAATATTTTCCATCGATCACTGATAATTAATCTTCCATATATATGGAGATTTCAAGTATACTTATTACAGTAGGTATATATACCTATAGATATATAGACAAGTATACTTATATCAGTTTCACAAGCTGATTGTAAGTTTGCGTAATGGGAGAAGCACGCATCTTAATAAAGTAAGGGCAAAAAAAGACTCACCTCGAAAATATTGGCCGTAAACGCTGCTAGAGGTGGTTGCATAACAATGTTATTGGTTTTCATGAATTCCGGAATCTTGCCCCAAGTATATCTCTTGACAAGCAAGTTAGTCCTTCTTCTTATTATGTCACTAATTAATTTAAAGTTAATCTCCTCAACATGGCCATTGTAAAAGTGCTGAGCCCTTTCTTTGTAGAATGTTAGGATTTTTCCCTTATTCCTATCACTGTAAAGTTCTCTAATAAATGCAGAAACTGCTACTCCGGATTCTGGAGTAGTTTCAATTGAGTCAGAAATGTTCTTCAATGTAAAGTGGGGATTAAATGTAACCATGTCATCTAATTTCAGGATCTCATTCATTTCTCCCGAGGTGGCGCCTCTGGCTCCCATAAATATCATGGCTAACATAGAAAATATGGAATAGGGCGACAAAACAAAACTTCTTTTTTTGTCGATATCGTCAATCATCACGTTCCAGAATCTAAAAGCTAGTTCATTGGAAAGTTCAGAAAAGCGCGCAAGGTCTTCACCCAAATCCTTTGTCGTCACTTCCAATCCTTGGTTTTCTTTCGAAAATTCTAAAACAATATCTTTATTTTCGTTATCTGGAATATAATGGTTCTCAGATTTGACCTTATCCTTTGGAATTTCATTTGCTTTTGGCGGAGAAAGAGTCGGTATAAGCTTCCATGAATTATTTCTTTCGCTGACTAATTCTTCGTCATCGATATTTACTTTTTGTATTTTTTTCTTGAAGTCGTCAACTTTAGGGAATGGTTCAGGAAGTTTATCTTTCTTATTATTTATATTGATTTTTTCAGGCAAATTAATTTTATTGAATTTTGACTGACTTATCTTATGTGGGGTGGTGGTTGCTGATGTAGTATCTAGATTTGGTGATTTTGTACTTATTTCTTTACTAGAAACATTTTCAGTCTCAGTCCCAGTAGTTTTATTTCCATTTTTAGTCATTTCTTTTTCGGGTTTTATTTCGACACTCTCTTTTTGTATATCAGAACTTTTTTCAATGGATTTGTCGATATTATTTTGGTTTTCTGTGGATTTATCAATGTTATTCTTATTTTCAATGGGACCCGGTTCTACTTTATTTTTATTAAAACTATTAGTTGAAACTGAGATTTGTACAAAGTTTTTAGTATTATCTTCAGGCATTTCTCCCTTTTTGGTTTCGCCTTTCTTACTTTCAATTGGTTTCGACAAATTTTCAATTTGTTTCTTCTCTTCAGCTTCAGTTATTTTATTTTTATTATATTCGGAGGGTAATTTGATTTTGTTGCTGACATCATTGCCTTTAGTTAGATTTATTTCTTTTGGTGAATCTGCTGGTGATTCTGTAGTTGAACTTGTTTCTTTTTTAACTTTATTGGATGTTTCAGAGGTTGTTTCGGGAGTATGCATGCTTTCTACCGTGGTAAGCTCTATATTTTTCTCAGTTGTCGTAACTTTTACCACTTTTTCAGTACTTCCTTCTGAGTTAACAATAGATTGCGGTGCTTCATTCACTACTTGTGATAGTAAGTCTCCCATAGACTCAGATAAAATTGGGTCAATAGTAGTTGCTTCAGTAGCAGCACTCGTGCTCAATAACTCTACTTTTTGAATGTTATTTATAACAATATTAGGTTTTTTATTGTCTGTTGAAATCTGAGTTATTTCAGTTTCTTTAATATCAGTTTTCTTTGTCTCAGTTTTTTGAACGTTAGTTTTCTTTTTCTCAGTGTTTTGAACTTCACTTGCCTTTGTCTCGGTTTTTTGAACATCATTTTCCTTTTTTTCATTATTTTGAACTTCACTTTCCTTTGTCTCAGTTTTTTGAACATCAGTTTCTTTTGTCTCAGTTTTCTTCGATCCCGTTTCTTTCAACATGTGGTCATTTTCTATTTTACTATTTTTTTTGTCTTCATTTTGGCCATGGGGATCGATTGTAGATATTTTAACAAAATTATCAGTATTTTTATCTGAAGATTCAGATGTTTTTACATCGGTTTCATTTCCAGCACCAGATGGTATATCCATATCTAGAACTTCTTTGCTTTCTAAATCCAATCCATTAAGTTTTGTAGAATCTAATAAATTGCTAGCTGTCGGAATTGGTTGATAACTTCCACCGAGATCGGAGGCAATTTGACTAATGCTTTGAGCAACATCAAACAAAGGAAGTAACGGTTCACCGTCTTTGTCTTTTTCATCGTTATCATCACCAGCTGGTTTATCTTCCATAGTATTTAGATTGTCAGCAGACACTATTTCTGTAGACGACATAGTTGTTGATGGGGATACAGATTGTGTTGTTATAGTAGTTACATTAATTTTATCGATGTCCTGTTCTATATCAGTGCTTGAAACATAGTTAGATGTACTGATAACAGGTTTATTTGTGGTCGCGAATGTTTGAATTTTAGTTGCCTCAGTAGTTGGTGCAAGAGTTGTACTAGTGACAGACCTCTTTGTTGTGCTTGCATAAATGGTAGGAGACTTAGAGGTTACTATTGGTTTACGTGTTGTGCGGTCAGTAATATAGTTAACGGTGGACACTGGAATAAAGGTACTTATTTTTTCGAATTCTATTTCGTTTTTCTCAGTAGAAGAAACTTCATTGGCATTAGGTTGAATTTGGACCTTAATATTCTCAGCTTCTTGTTCTGGTAAAATGCTTACGCTATGTTTATTTGTTGTGACTTCAGGCTCTGTTGTGGTTACCTTTACAGTAGTTTTAATGACTGGTTTAGGCGTTATTGGTTTAACTGTTGTTGTAGTTGGACGTGGGCTAGTAGTGACTTTAGTTGATGGTTCATCTGTGGTCGAGCTTAGTCTAGTCGGTGAGTTTGCAGTAGTTGGTTTTATGGTTGTAGTTGTTGAAGTCACTGGTTTTTTAGTAGTAGTAGTAGTGGTGGTGGTGGTGGTGGTGGTTGGAGCAATAGTTGTGGTTGTTGTTTTTGTTGGTTTTACAGTTGTGGTAGTTGGTTTTTCAGTTGTAGTTGTTGGTTTTTCAGTGGTAGTTGTAAGTTTGCGGGTAGTAGTTGTGGGTTTCCGCGTCGTAGTTGTAGGTTTACGAGTGGTCGTAGTTGTAGGTTTACGAGTTGTCGTAGTTGTAGGTTTACGAGTCGTCGTAGTTGTAGGTTTACGAGTTGTCGTCGTTGGTTTACGAGTTGTTGTTGGTTTAGGTGTAGTGGTAGTTGTTGTAGTGGTGGTCGTACTCGTAGTTGTGGTACTGGTTGTTGATGGCTCATCTTTAACTTCTGCTGTCGTAAGCAATTTCTCCGTAACAATAACTATTTCTTCACCTAAGGTTGTGGAACTACTAATAACTTGATTACTTCCTTCTTTGCTCAAGGAATTGTCTTCATCTTCCACATTTTCCTCTAATGTATCCGTCTCTGGTGGTGTAACTGAGCCGGATGCTTTGTCTAGAACTATATCAACTCCCGTATTTCCAAAAATTGAGGGCAAGATTAAACTCCAGGAATCGGAAACGTCAGGCGTATCTAATGTAGGTTGGACATGTGGTTTGTTTTTGTGAGCTTCCATTTGCGCTTTGAGAACATTTTGTACATTTGTCACAACGCTATGAACTTTTGTATAGGGTGGTTGATTGATGTTGAAAGAAACAGTTGGTTGATTATCATTGGCAAAAGTAACTAAGCCTTCAGATTCTTCGCCGGCTGCAACAATTGCTTGGATTTCTTCCAGAGTCATGAGCCTCTTTACAAGCTCTCCTGATTCGTCAAAAGTGTAAAACTCGTAGCGGTCTGGTGTAAGAAGATTCACAGGACTGCCAACGGTGGCTGGCACGTTGGACGGCGGCGGCAACGAGTTCCCGACGGCGTCAGCAACGAATGGTAGTTTGTTGCGCCTGGAACAGTTATAAAAGTGCGTAAGAAATTGAACCAGAACTTAAATTGTAACTCACTCAAGATACAAATTATTCTACGTTTTTCATTAAATTGTATTCAATTCTTCATTTTATTTTTTCATTTTCTAGCATTATTACTATTACTTTAAGTATATTTAATATTTGAGTCAGTTTAAAATTCAATATTTTACCTGTTATCATTCTTATCAGCCAACACGCAGCTGGCGGCGAGCAGCAGACAAAGTACAGCTCGCATGTTGACCTCCCATACACTCGGCATGCACCTGGAACTGAGAATAAATTATTTTATTTACTGACTCAATACGATCTCGAATATAATTAATAATTTGACATTACTTTCCGGTGACCACAATTTTGAAAAAAAATATCATCCCTAATTACTATCCCTTAAAACCACTGTACAGTCGATCAAACCTTAATCATAATTAGAGCCTTTTCATATTTAAAATGAAGCATCAAAGACGCAATACACGAGTGAAAATGACAGTTCACAAAGTAAAGAGTTTAATGTGCCAAAGTTCGAAAGTGATCAACATTTTCGTAAGGTGAATGAACATAATAATAAAAACTACATAAACTGTCAACTTGGATCCCATAAGTACCATTATCCTAATTTTCCATGACATTGATATACAAACACAATCTGTACCGTACGCATATTAACAACGGTATAGATGTATTGGATTTCCATTTGTGTTTGTTCATGCACGGTCTGTGCTAACTAATCAACTAGAAAAATAAAGCTAGTCTTGTAGCTAAGCACAATAAACCATTTCGTATTGTTTGGGTCTTTGCCAAAACTATACAGAAAAGTATGACCTACTTACTGTACCTATATTACTGAAACCGTGTCACAGAAACGCAAAATTCTTATTGTGAACTTGTTTTGTGAAATCATCCTCTTTTGTCAAGGCTAGGTTAGTAACTTGCAAGTGTTCTAATGAGAACAACAACATAATTAGGTTCTTTAACCAGTTTGAACCAGTTTTCTTCTTCAGTGAGACATCATTGCTATAATATTTATCACCTGATTCATAAAAATCTGCTGTTTAGTAATTTTGGGTTGGATCTAGTATCGTTTGGCAGGAGTTGGGGGGTAAAAGGGGTTAAAACTAGTAGGGCTTGAGTCCCGTATTATAACGCTACCACTCTTATTAAAAGGTAATGCATATTTTTCGAGAAATTAATAAAAAATGTTTCTAACCTCAAAACAGATAAAAAGCGAAAACGAAACGTTAAAGTGGGCGAATGGCAACAAAATCTGTCACTGAGACAGATTTTGTTGCCATTCGCCCACTTTATTGTTCGTGGTGTAAAATGACTTGCAACGGAACGTAAAAAAAAACGGTATGAGCATTTTACAATAAATAATCTACATAATGACAATTACAATAATCGTGATAATAATGATTTAATTTATGAATATCTGTGGAGAAGAGATGTAGAAAGAAATAAAAGTGATCCTTTTGAGGAACTAATTACAGTTGTAAATTATGGATGAAATGAAAAATGTATGAAGGTTTTGTTGTTTTGTTTTCGAAACAACTTATAAATCTTGCTCAGAAGAAAGTTAGTGTAGGTACCTCCACTGATATGTGTGTGTATGTGTACAAAAGGCAATGTTACTACTGTTACTAGGAGAACTTAGGATTCAAAAGCGAGCGAAGCGAGCTCGGGACTTAGGGCACCCCGACTCGGACAGGTTAGGTTCGGTGTTTAGGTTTTTTTTTTTAACCATTCAGAAATAGGGTCCCGTCAACCGCTCTTTATTATTTCCCTTCCAGGTTATTTTTTTTAAACAAACATAAATAACTAAATTCATGAACTAAGGTCTTTCTGACTTACCCATCCGCTTTATGTGTACAGCTTTCTGTTGTAAAATAATTACTTTGAGAGTCTGAGATTCTGAGAAGAGTCTGAGATTGGGACATTAGTAATATAATTAAGAAAATTAATTGATTGTACCTTACTGGAGTAAATACGTAATTGTACCGAGTAGTAATATGGTTGATAGCAATAATGGTGCAGCAAAGGTTGGTTGGGTTCCCGCATTGGTACAAACATTGGCAGCAAATATTTAGTTCGAGCAGCAGCTGCAGTATATGAACTGCCGCATATATGGATACGGGACTTTCAAAGCTTTTGTTATTAGTTATTAATGAAACAATAAGAGCCAGTGTTTCATTTGGAAAGAAGAATTAAAAAAAGTAATCTACTAGTTTACAAGTCTGTTTGCATAAATAAACCACATCAATTATTTTATTTTAAAACCAACTTTCTAAAATTGCTATACTTCTTAGCTAACTCAATTGATTATGTTAACTAAATAACCCTTGACAATCAACGTTCGTTGTCTATGTAACCAAATTTAAACATCTCCATAAAATTAGCTTTATTGAAAAACCTCGCAAATTCCTATCATCTATTTAATAGAGTAACAAATATGAATAAACGCAGACATAAAAAATATTTTATAACTCCTATAAACATAAGCTGTTAACAAAATGAACTGTAAAATTGTGAATAAACCTGCTAAACAAGTAAAGCTAAGGTCATTGTCACTTCAAGTAGAACTACTAGTTTACTTCGATGACTTACTAGTTCCATCTTTCCTATTACTTGCTTTGTCAAAGATGATTCTAAACGCTGCCTTGTAAATCCAGTGATGTATGTTGTCTTAAGTTGAATGTTAGAATATGGAAACGTCATTTCGCTGACGGTTCCGTTGTATTTTGACAAGTTGTTTGCCGACTATATGTGGGGCACCTGGCGCACGAGATGGGAGGTCACTCAACTTTAATGGTGACATATTTGTTATGTAAGGCAATGGAATGGCTTTTAAAATTCACTTTAAAAGTGGACCTTTGAACTTCAGAATTGGTAGAAGGTCGAATACTACGGTTTTTGAACGGTTTTGGTGAGTTGGTTCATTAAAACCTTTTTTAGTTGAAACTCCATGGATAAGTATATTCATTCGCACAATAAAGATAGTCTACAAACAAGATTTCTAGCAACTAGTTTTTCTATTAAAATTATCTTGGAGCTAAATGTAGATGTAGGTACAAATGTAAAAGACAAGAAGTAAACATGTCTGATGTAAATGGAATTTATTAAAGCAACAGATATTTACTTTATTGAATCATATTAGTAACACTTCAATTAAAAATGCTCAGAAATAAGAAAACATTCGTTTTTGATAAAACTGAGAACAATGGTCAAAAATCCATTGTTACTCATATCAATTACAACATTGCATTTTCTTAACTGTTACAATAACCATACGCAAACTGGAAAATGAAATAACTGAATGATGAAACGTAAACTGACAAAATCAACGCTTAATAATATGCAGTAAGCAAGCGTGGTGATAAATGCTCGTATTTTCGCAGTATGACAGATTTTTTTAAAATTAAATTTTGTTTATTCTGTAAATAGGATATCGAAATCGCTTTTACACGTAATATAAAAAAAATAAGCTAGATGGAGGCAACATTTCTTTTCTAACTACCCCTGAGAAGAAATGGCGAAACAAATGCCAAGATGAGGTTTAAATGCCAGACATTACATATCAATGCAGTACAGCATCCAGACTGGACTTTAGAGGAAAGTACTGGAAATAGTGTAAGTTTTCGTTCCAGAAGTGATGATCGGAGATTTACCGCTAATCAAAAACAAGCGTGATGTTGGACCTTGGAGTGTATTAATAAACTGGAAGATTCCAACACATTCCAACATCATCATCGGTTACCTCACTCAATTTTGACAAGCAAGTAGATGATGCATCAGGCACGATGCTACGGCAATGTGCCACGGTTCGCTGGTCGCTAACAATCGCGACGAGCCGTTACTAGCCACCGATGCGACTCGTGGGACAGTTATGCTTTATATGGATTAAGAGATAGATGACAGCGGATTTGGAGCGGAGAAGATTTAGCAATTAAAAGTAAATTTAACGCCATTTTTTTTTGCTGTTTTTATAGGTAGCTGAGCGGAGCGTTATGGTTATTAAAATATCATAATGCTAATAGTAGATTTTTTGCTAGAAGGTTCTTAGCCATGGGAATAAGTTGGTGTTAGGTAAAGTAACCTAAAAATTCAAAAGACGAACATTGTCCTTTTTTTAAAGTGTTTAGACAAGTCTAGTAGCCTATCTATTGACTTAACGAGATTGCTCAAGCTTTTTAATAGTTGGGATAAGTACCTACTTTATGAAAACAAGAAAAAAAAATATTTTTCTCTATCGTGTTATGTTACCTTTCTATAAATTATTAATATCATGAATTAATGATAATTTATTTGTAAACCTAACGTATGTTCCTATGTGGATTGCGATAAATATTTTGAGTATTGACCTAGGTACCTATGGTAAATATGCAACTTTTACCAAATTCTCCCATTATTTCCTAAAGCGTATTTTTCCTATTTACCGCTAACTCCCCCGCTCCGCTTATAACTCACACCGCTCCACATGAGAACTCAACTGACATTGACACGACATTATGTAACCTGAAGTGGGTTACACTCGTTACAGAACAATGCGCTATTAATTAATAACAGCGGATCAGTTTATCGATCAATGGATACGGTATCATACCTACGTAATTGTGAGGTAACTTTTAGCGGCTAATTACGTTGTGCTAGACGTATTGTGTTGTGATTTTTAACAATAAACGACAGTGTTTTAATGATAGTAAGTCCCGTTGTACACACAAGTTTTTCTTGCCGTGAAAAACTACGGTTGATTGGCCTTGTGTACTCGTCAGTCTTGTATGGATCACTATGGAAGCTTGTTGACAGACACGGCAGCACCACGGTTCGGCGTCGTCGCCGTATGCGCATATACAAGCTCACACGATTTTTCTACGGCGCGGTTAACACGCTTTACCGTAAAGAAACCATGCCGTGTACAAGGGGCCTAATGCTGCGTAGTAATAATAATAGATTGTTTTCAGTAAGTGATTATAATATAATAATTAATAATAATAATTTTTTCTACCCACGGGTATGTAAGGAAGAGACTGTCGTCTAGGCAAAATATAGACGCAGTTCCATCCTCAAAAACCTCTCCATTTTATAATAACCGTAGATATTGATACACTTAACAGACTGAAGCTGAAACCAACCGCAATGAATATTTAAGAGGAAGCCTACTGTAAAATTGATAATATAATCGCATCTGTAGATCGTATCCGGGCTAAATGGCTGACGGCGTCTATCACGGCCATACTGCTAAAATATGCAACGGATCAGCCCTTTTTTTTTTTTTTTTTTTTGGGTGGGAAATCATCAAATAACTTCTCCCGCTCTGGGCGGAGCGGGAGGGCGTGTCAGACTTTTACTGACTAAAACCCACCCGTGTTCCTTCCGTTGCCTGTGTGCCAGGGCCACGATATCCCTTTCGGACAAACTCGCAACCCCGGCAGGCATTGGTCCTAACGGACCCCGTCAGTTTGTGCTGACATCTCTTTGAGGCGCGCGTGGAACACAACGCGCCGTCGACCCGGGCCTGGTCCTTATCGGACGGCGAGCTACCCATCGCTCACCGTCCGCAGGCCCGCGCCTACGGTGGCCGGAAATCGGCTTGCGACTCCCGACGCCCGGGGCGTCTCCTGCGGCGACTAGGGGCATGAGGGCGTGAACCTTGTCTCACCCTCACGCGTTCCGCCTCCTCCTTCGCTAGCATAACTGCTTCGCAGAAGGAGGTGACGGCCTCCCATGCACTCTCGCTCCGAACCATGGCCTGAACCAGGCCCGGACGCGAGAGATCGCCGCCGCCGATCGCCTCCGTGAGGACACGGCGGTGCTCCGCCCAAGCTGGGCAGACCTCCACCGTATGCTCCACCGTGTCCTCCGGGCGATCCACACAGTGGTGACACCCGGGCGTTTCCTCCCGCTTAATCCTAAACAGGTACCTCCCGAAACATCCATGTCCGGTGAGGACCTGCGTCAGGCGGAAGGTGAGGACGCCGTGGCGCCTCTCCAGCCACTCCTCAAAGAGGGGACTTATCGCCACAATTGTGGCGTGCCCAGCGCTGGGTTGCGACAATCGCACTCTCCATGTCGCCATGAGATCCCTCCGGAGCTCCGTCCGCTGTGCCGCAATTTCTTGCGGCAGCGGAGTTATGCCCCGGAGTTTCGCCTCTTCGCGCCACACCCAAATGTTCGCGAGGACTTTCGCCTCCAGATCCCATGGCGGCAATCCGGCAAGGAGGCTCGCCGCCTCACGGGAGACCGTGCGGTATCCCCGTACCATCCTGATGGCCATGACCCTTTGGGACGCGTTCAACCGCTGCGCTGGTCGCAGCCTCAGAGAACGCGCCCACACCGGTGCCCCGTAAAGGGCCATGGACCGCACGATCCCCGCGTAGAGCCTCCGGCAGGAGGCGTTTGGACCCCCTAGATTGGGCAGGAGCCGCTTCAAAGCAGCCCCGGCCCGCTCCAGTCTGGGAGCCAAACGTCGAAAATGCTCCACGAAGTTCCACCGGCTATCGAGGACGAGTCCCAGGTACTTCATCGTCGACTCGACGCCGATGTGAACCCCTCCCGCCGTTATCTGGGAACCCGACAGTGGCGCGTTCCGAGGACCATAAAAACACATGGCCTCGGACTTGTGCAATGCCACCTCGAGTCCCAATTGCCGGATCCTATCGACGATTGTCGCAACCCCACGTGCCGCCAGTTCGGCCGCCGCCTGATGCGAACTCCCTTGTGCCAGGACTAGCGTGTCGTCAGCGTAGCAGACTACGCTGACGCCACTAGGGAGGTCGGCGCGCAGCACCCAGTCGTACCCGATGTCCCACAGATGCGGCCCCAGGACCGATCCCTGTGGGACACCGCACGACATCTCTCGCCGGTTCCACTCTCCGTGGTGACCGGGGTAGATGACGGCCCTGTCCGTCAAATAGGCCTCGACCACACGACAGAGGTAGGTCGGCATCCGGTGATACCGAAGTGCCTCCCTAATGCAACTCCAGGGCAAGGTATTGAAGGCATTGGCGATGTCAAGAGACACCGCCAAGACGACCCCACCCCGGGCAACAGCATCCCCCGTCGTGAGGGCTCGAACGCGCATGATGGCATCCACCGTAGAGCGCCCCTTACGGAAACCAAACTGGCTCTCCGCCAAATCCGGCCCCACCCGCACCAGCCGCCCGACAAGGCGGTCTGCAATTACTCTTTCAAAGAGCTTGCCCACCTCGTCGAGCAGCACGATGGGCCGGTAAGCGGACGGAGAGTCCGCCGGGCGCCCTGGTTTCTTTATGAGGACCAGTTTCCCCGTCTTCCAACGAAGTGGAAACTGGCCCCTCTCCAAGCATGCGCTTAGGAGCCCCCTTAGTCGAGGCCCGAGAGCCTCTAAAGCCAGAACCCAGGCTTTTCCAGGCAAGCCATCGGGTCCTGGGGCGGTATTCTTGGCATTCAGCCTACGTACCGCCACTCTCAGATCTACCTCGGTCACCTCTGGAGCATCGTCGTCGTCGGTCTGGTCCGCATCTGGCACCGCAGGAGGCGGAGCCATGGGCGGGGGAGTATGTTCCCCTCGCGAAGGGAACAGAGCGCTCACCACGTCCTCCACGAGCTGGGGCCGGAGACTCTGCGTCAGCGGGGGAGCCCATGGGCGGAGTTTATCTCGCACCCATTTGTAGGGGCGTCCCCACGGGTCTCTGTTGAGAGTCTCCAGCGTCTCCTCGCGGGCCAGTCCTCTGGCCCGCTGGATCTCTGCTCGGAGGGCAGTCTTCGCTGCTCTGTACCCCTCGTATAGCTCCGCCTGAATGGCTTCCGTATCCGGAGGGCGGACACGGAGCCTGCGGTGCCTGGAGTACCGGTGGCGCGCAGCAACGCACGCCTCGCGTAAAGCGGTCAGCTCACGCGACCACCAGTACACCTGGCGCCGGGCACGTCCGGGCTGGACCCGGGGCATTGCCACGTCACATATTTCGGACATGGCCTCCCGGAACCACTCCGCCTCGTCATTGATGTCGGCAGGCCTGTCCGGTGATGACACCCAGGCCTGCACGATCGTGGCTTCCAGGAGGAGCTCCCGGTCCAGCTGCTTCAGCGCCCACCGCGGACCACTCGGGGTCTGTCGGACCGGCGCGCCCGAGGTCTGGGCGGAGACGTCAAACCGGATGTACCGGTGATCGGAATAGGTCTCCACCCCCTCCATGACGCGCCAGTCGATGACACGCGGTGACAGAGCGGGGCTGGCGAACGAGATGTCCACCACTGATTCACCCCGCATCCGCACACACGTGGGGACAGAACCCCGGTTTAGGACGACCAGGCCTGTCTCCAGAGCCCAGTCCTCCACCATCCTGCCCCGTGTGTCCGTATACCGGGAACCCCAAGCCACGTTCTTGGCATTGAAGTCCCCGAGGACGATCACTGGGAGGGGATGGTACCCGACGACGACGATTCTTAACTCCCCAAGGGAGTTGTGGAACTCGGCGAGAGTTCGGTTCGGGGAGAAGTAAACTCCTACCACGACAATCTCCCCGAACCGTGCTGCCACGCAACCCTGTCCCCTCTTGACGGCCTCGAGGGACGGGGTACCGGCGGCGGCCGACGAAATTAGGGTCACTGAGCCGCTCAGGTCCTCCACCCAGTCATCCCTGGGCGGGACAAAGTACGGCTCAGCAACCACGGCGATGTTAATCGACCACTGCGCCATGCTCTGGAGCAACAGATCCTGAGCGGCGGCGCAGTGGTTGATGTTCGCCTGGAGGAGGCGTAATGGGGCCATTTATTGGCATTCCATATCAGCCTCCTCCCGGGCCCTCTGGGATGGCCCTGCCGCGGTGGTAGCGGCGGCAACGACGACGGTGGAGGCGGCAGCGGCGGCGGCAATCGTGGCGGCTGCGGCGGTGACGGCGGTGGCGGAGGGCTTGCCCCTGCCCCTGGGTTTGGGGGGAGGAGCACAGGCCTTGCCCCCAGCCCGGTGATCTGCCGGCTTGCCAGCCGCCGCACATGCAAAACAGTGCGGCGTGGCATTACAGGAGCCGGCCTTGTGACCGGGCTGACCGCAGCGGAAGCAGTGATCGCTGCGGTCCACCTCCGAGGTACAGCATGCTCCCACGTGGTTTCCCACCCGGCAGCGGAAGCACCTCAGAGGTCTGGGTTCCAGCAGTTTCACCTGCGCGGATACCCAGCCCACCCGGAGCCTTTGGCCCTCCCCGGATATTTTTTGGGCCGCCGACACGGGGCAGCTCACCGTAATGGTTTGCATCCCCGATTTGTCAGGACGGAGGGTGCCGGCCTTCACCTGCTCGGCAGAGCACTCTCCACTCCTAGACACGGCGGCCACAACATCTTCCGCCGTCACGCAGTCGTCCAGGCCCAGGATGCGCATGTCAGCGCACTTGGTGGGCCTGGAGACTCGGGCCTCCCCCGCATTGAGGGACGCCCTAAGCCTTTCGGCCAGGGCGTCAGCGGTCGGGCCGCTTGCCGCACCAGGGATCTCGAGCATCCGGGCCCCAGTTGCCGTGACTTTCATCCTGAAGCCCGCGGCGACGCCGATCTCCTCCAGGTTCACCGCCTTCCACGCCTTGGCGAGCACCTCGCGGTAGGTCACGCCCTTCTTCTCCGCTTCCGGCTGTAGTGTGATCACTACAGCTGCGGACTTTGGGGCGCGGAGCCTAGCCGCGGCGCTTCGCTTCTTGCGCCGTTGCCGCCTCTCCTTTTTTTTGGCCGCCTTTTTGGCCTTAGCCGCCTTCTTTTTCTCCCCGGCTACTTGCCATTCGGCGTCGGCCGGAGAGGACTTAGGAGGCTGGAGGGGGGGCGACCGTCCAGCCGCAGTGGCTGTGGCTGGGGCCCTTGCCTTCTTAGCAGCCACCTGTGCAGCCGTCCCGTCCTTCTTGGGCTTAGGCTGCGCCGATCTGGCCGATTTGGCCAGAGGCGCGGGCTTGGCTGCAGGCTTGGCCGCGGCAGCCACGGTGGCCGCAAAGGTGGCCGGTCTGCTCGCCGCTAGCGGGGGGCGCAAGACAATACCCTCGAGTACGGCGAACCGGCTGTTGAAGGCAGCCAGCTCCTGCCGCACCAGGGACAAAACCCGGTCCTCCGCCGGCAAGGGCACACCCTGCCCTTGCTGCACCCCTCCATGCGGCCCCTCCGGAGGGCCAGCTTTTCGAAGCCGGGCCAGGTCCGCTCGGAGCTCCTCATTCTCCTTTCGGAGAAGCTCCATAGCAGCCGTCAAGCGCCCGACCTCCGCCCGCATCTCGGACACTTCGCCTGACGAAGGCCCGACCTGAAGGGCCTTCGCTGCCGCAATTATGGAGGCCGTGGCAGCGGGTACGACCTTGTCTTTAGAGGATTGAATCCTCTTCAAGGCCACACCCCTGATTGCGGCTACCACAACCTCCTCAAAGCTGGCAGCTCGCTCCTTAGAGCCACCAGCGGCATCCGGCTCACCACCGGACGACTCAGTTCCTGGTGCCCCAATCCTTGCCTGCTTTGTCGGTGGACTCACAGGCTCGGAGTCTCTGTCCTGCTCTTTCCCAGCCTTCTTCGTCACGATCGACTCTTTGCTCTTCGGTTGCTGTCTACGCTTGCGCGCTCGGCTTTGAGTCAATCTTGTCGACTTTTGCGAGCAAGAGGACTCGCTGGTGTCACTAGCCACCTCGTCAGCAACCGGGGTAGCCGGGCGCACAAATTGTGCTCGGGTCTTTGGCACTCCCTGTGCGTTTTTGTTTTGTTTCGGTGCCGTGGATGTACTGGGAATAGAACCCAGCGACTCCTCGGCACCGGTAGGTGAGCCACCCTGGCTCAATGCGTCCCCGAAGGACGGGTAAAAATCCGAATTGGATTTTGGGCGTTCATTGTCCCCCCCAGAATACGAGGGACTGACCGAGCTCTGCTCGGTGAGGGATTCTCCTACTGCGGAGCAGCAGGTACCCTCCTGGGGTAGTTTGTTTTGATGACTCGCTTCCATTGTTGTTGCTGAACACAGCTTTGCCTTTTTTATGGGGTGGGGTCCCCAGACCACTCCTTCACCTCAGTCATGTCTGATGAGCAGACACGTACTAGAGGTGAACCACTCTTCCCACTCTCCAAACGATGAGGAGAGAAACGCCCGCCATCCAAGAACACCAACAGCTGTTGAAGTCCTCAGACGGCGCGCCCCTCGCGGAAGTCAGATGTTATTGACTCCGCCCCATGTCTCTCTTAGTCAGGTCTCTCACTTGAGGCCTTCCGGCATGAGTGACTCTACCGGCAAAGCCCCCAAGATCATTGAGACACGCAAGCCCCACCACGACGACAACGTGGAGACACACTCGGTGGGGTACGGATCAGCCCTACGGTTTTAAAGCGGGATAATATTTGTGATGTGACCATTTCGGAGATTTGGATAAAAGTATTTAATAGGACATGTCGGGCTTAGGTAATTTCAAGCGTTTTGGAAAAGTTAGATCTTTAACATGTTTTAACTTTTTGTCATTCACAAATATTAGGAAATACATAATACAGTGCTTCTATTTTCTTAATGTCTCTGGGCAAACTTGGTGTTTCGTCAGTCATCGGATTTCCTTTGCATTCAACAACAACAATCTCAATAGACTTGGAAGTATAAATAGTTGTTATTACTCTGTTTACTTACCATGTAATTTATTTAAAAAATGGGAGGAAAGCTGCTAAAGTCGGAAATGTGGTGATTAGCGAGAGACATTAAGAAAATAGAATTACTGTAATTTATTTTGGATTCACACACCATGAAAGTCAATTATCAGAACTAAAATGAGAACCCTATCTCAACATAAGCTGTAACAGTCTGTAAATACTAAGTCAAGAGAAAATATTTCTATAATCGGCTGTTTTACAACTAACCATAATTTCATGCCGATTAAAAATAATACATGCACCGTCCTCATCAAGTATTTAAACCGCCGGGAATGAGGTATTATCCCTACGGAAGTACAGTATTATAATGAATCGATTCAAATTGAACGCGTAACCACTGCCACACAGGAAACAAGACACTGAAATGTGCAACACACCAGCCATAACATAAATCCGATGTATCGGCCAAAATGTTCGGTCGTTCCTTTACTACGGCTAACTATCGCTGAAAACAAAAAAAAGACAGTCGAAGAGATAAGCCAAAGTCAAAACTGTGACTTGAAGTCGGGTAATGACTCAAAGTCAAAAAAGGAAACTGTGGAAGTTATAAAACCGCCGCACATTCGGCCGATACTTCGGTTTAGTCTTCGGAGTAGGTTTAGCGTAGTTACGCTAAACAAAAACGCAAACGCTAAACGCATTTCTAATAATTCTGTCAAATCGCTAGTTAGCGATTTGACAGAATTATTAGAAATGCGTTTAGCAAGCTTTGTTATTTCAATCATTAAAAGATACACAGGAATTTCGGAGAATTTGACTTTCTGGAATCTCTAACGACATTTAACTCGAGGTTCTGGTCTCTACAATACACGACAGCACGACACTTAGTAAAGGTGACTTGAATAATTGTTTAGGAGTTCAGTCATAACTCATAATATAAGACCCATATGACTTTATGGGTTCCATATTATGAGTTATGTCTGAACTATCACCTAGACTTTTCCCAACTATGTTGGGGTTATGACTGATCAATCCACCTAGACTTTTCCCAACTATGTTGAGGTTGGTTTCCAGTCTAACCGGTTGCAGCTGAATGACAGTATTTTATATGAAGCCACAGCCTATCTAAACTCCACAACGCAGTAATTGGGTAGTACGACTTTCAGGCTTCTGACGACCCGTAACGACTGTCAAAGATCCACAAATGACAGCCGGGACGTTGGTCCCGGCTGAACGTGCTTTCCGAGGCACGGAGGAGTCGAGGTATGTAATCAATCCACGGACCAACCCCGGGAAGCTTAGCAAAAAATGTTGCTGGTAGAATATGCTTATTACCAGTTAAATTATACTAAATAATATTGATTAATACTGATTGATAAATTTGTTTTATTTGTTTTGATAAAAATATTTTTATTTTGTCCTGTCATTTCGGTTTTCTTACTCTCTCCGTTTCAACATTTTCAACTCTACTATCTTATAAAGGCTTACTTAAAGTATCGAAATTATCGGGAATCCCGGTTCTTTAGCCAGAAGGTCCCAAAAATCCCAGTTCTTTAAAAAAGAACCGGTTCTGCATTCCCTACTATCTACATCTTTCTAACAGCATGATGTAAAAGCACTGCAGCATTTGACGTGTTCGAAGTTTGCCTTGCAGACTGGGCAGGCTTCCAAAAGATACGAAAAAAAAGTTTAAGCTTCCTAAGTTGGCAAACTGTTTTGGACTTAAAATTCAGTATTACGTTACATGAATAAGGTTCTACTTTTCAGTTATACCTTATGGCTTTTTGTAAGTTAGGTTACACTGAAATTCTTTGGAGGGTAAAAGCTCCCATATTTTTGAACAAAATATGATATGAGGTAAAAACAAAATTTTATTTGAGATTATAATGAAATTAGAGCTACGAATTCTTCGAGGATACAGGAAATAAATAAAGCAGAATAATGTAAATAAAATTTTTGAGAATAAAATAAGTTTTTTTTTTTACTTTTTTTTATGGATGTATTGTTGCTCTCATGCGTCAAGTTTTACAAATTCATAAGTTCTTTCTTTTCCCAGATAATTTGACCTTTCTATTAAATACACTTTGTGCAAGTAATACCCAGCAGGCCAGGCCCTTAGTTTACTGCTTCAATATGAATGAATTTCTCTGAATTACTTAGCCCTTAGCCCTACCGGAATAATAAGCTTATTTAGGCCGGGACTATACGCCTCCGGTTTGGGTCTGTTTCCGTTAATTGTGAGTCTTCATTGCGGTTCTTAAATGAGCTTGACTGGGGTTATAAGTCTTCTGCCTGGCAGTTGAAGATCTAAATAGAATAATTGTCATAATGCCTGGCCTTCAAAGCATAATCAGCCTATAATATTCCTACTGCTGGGACACAGGGCTCCTCTCTGTGAGAGGGAGTGGGCCATAATAGAAAGATAAAAGAAAGAAAATACGTTTATTACGTTACGTTACGTTTACGTTATAATCCACCACGCGGGCGCAGTGTGGGTTGGTGGATGTCACATGTCGTCGAATTTTTTGTTCTAGGACATGGCGGTTTCCTCACGATGTTTTCCTTCACCGTTTTGAGAGCAGTGGTGATGAAATAAATACACAAAGTAAAGTGCCTTCAAAGGACCAGCGAAAAATATTGATCGTCTATTGTTTCTATTTCGTTATTTGAATATATTATCACTAGCCCATGCCCAAACCCAAGGGAAAAAACGACTAACCGTCCAGCTACACGAGCAAATGCGTAGGAATCAATTTATTAGTTTCTATTTATTGAATACCAATTTTGATTAAATAATATAATTTCGATATTGGAATACGTTGTTTGCTCACGTGTTATTATAATTTACATAACCAAAACATGTTTCCAAGTAAATATAATATACATAGGTACCAAATTAGTTTATATACGAGCAAGTTTCAGTAATAGGTATCCGATGTGAGTTTCGGGTCAGTCGTATTCCTAAACTGATTTGCTAGCGATATTGCGGCTGAAATGGAAAGAGAAAGGCTTGGTACAGTTCTGTTTGAGTCGAAAGACAAATATTTGTCAAGAAACAATAAATAGGCTGATGAATAGTGTGGTTTGAACTATATTCCCTACCTTACTAATATCATATTATAGAAGGTTTGATTTTAGTAGGTTCAGATATTTGATACTCAATTACGCTTTAACGGATGATCGGAATTGCACGTAATTGGGACCACAGGTAGTCCATGACCGAAATTACCATTTAAATTGATTAAAGTTACCCGAATATAATATTATTATTTATGTAGTAGTTTCAGTGGGATGTGAGTAAAACCGCGGGTAACAGCTGGTAATAAATAAGCTGTAAATATGTGGGTATAGCAACTACACGTACAAATGAAATTCAGGATCTATCTGCCTAGCCTTTTCCCTATTTCGGGGTCGGGTTCCAGTCTAACCGGATGCAGCTGAATACCAGTGTTTTACATGGAATGACTGCCTATCTGACCTCCACAACCCGGTAACTGGGTAATACGATACCCCTTAGTAAGACTGGTTGTCAAACTTTCGGGCTTCTGACGACCCGTAACGACTGTCAAAGATCCACGAATGACAGCTGGGACCAACGGCGAGACACGGAGGAGTCTCGGTATGTAAAGATGGTCACCCATCCACGGACCAACCCCGGCAAGCGTAGCTTAACCTGATGAATCGACCCGTGCGGCTGTTATTAGTTAGCCACGAGCTCCTCACATGAAATTCAGGATTATATCTAAAATGAAAATGTAACAAGATTTTGAAGAAGGAACATATGAACCTATGTTTTTGCTAAACGGAGAACGTCTGAATAGCTCGTAGTTTAGCTGTTACCGCGGGCTATAGCGCGCCCATAGATCTGAACTGCAGAGAGTCACAGTAAATCTAAGTAATAACCATAAACTATGATTTGTTGCTCTTGAACTACTTTACAAAATCACTCTTGTTGCACTTAATGGATGAGACATTGGTGCAATAGACCATGGTAGAGGATAAGGTTGATTGACCAGTTAGAATGTAGCTGCAATTATGCTATATACAGGGTATCTTTCTATAACGTTACTATCCCTCGCCTTAAACATTATTTTTACTTGTTTCATGATTATTATTGAATATTTATATACAGGGTGTAAAAAGACAGATTACAAAGCCGTCAACTACGCATACTGTGCATCTAACTAAGTAGCTTTGCGCTAAAATTATTGCTGGGAACCGATTTTTATTTATAGGGATTAAAAAATTGCAATTTTTATTGCGCGCAATGTAACGCGAACCCAGGCAAACACACTCAGTGCTGTTATGCGTCCCTTCGTTCTACGCGGTACGTGTAGGTACTTGTCGAATACTCGCGGCTATGAACGAAATTAATTTAAGAAAAATCGAAATTTCAGGTAATGTTTGCTTAGAAAAAGTTTTATAATAACACTTGGAATTCGTTTTCGTAAATACGTAAAAAAAATAATGCTAGTTTGGCCTTCGATATCTCCAGAATCAGTGGATTTCCAGGTATGGTCTAGTGGAAAAAAAAACCACCCAAATAATGGGTAGAATATGTAGCTTTCGGCTTCGGAAAGGGTCTTTTTACACCCGATAGATAAGTTTAATATGTTTTTTGTATATATGTAAATGGTACACCACAGGCTACCTGTAGTATTGTCTCTCCTTCCCACTTAATCCATCCAAAGGTTGTCTGTAAAAGATCGCTTTTAGTGATATTGCCGCCCATTGTGCCACCCTATGTAAAATTTCTACATTTATATCTGTAATTTTTATGGTGTACATAATAAAGAGTAGTTTATCTTCTACCTATCTTTATATAGATACTCTATTAATAGAGAACCGTTGGCAGTCAGCCGCTCTAACACCTTTCTGACTATAAATATTTTAACCGCGACGTGACCTGATCAAAAAACCTATATTAAAATTAATATAATTATAAGTTTTGCCGATACAGAAGATAAAGAATATTGATTCAATAAGTGATCCGATGTATTAAAAGATCACCTTTTAATTTTCACTCTTTGTTTTTCTTAAATTTTCAAAGTAAGTAATCAAACGGTATATATATCAGCAAAACATCTCTCTAACTCTCTGTTTTCCTCGAAGGTTTCAGCAGAGGTATTTATTTATATATACTTTGGAGGAGCTTGTGGCTAAATAATAACTGCCGCACGGGTGATCGACCCGTGGATCCTGTGGATTTACCTGATCGATCGGATCAGGTAAAGCTACGCTTACCGCGGTTGGTCCGTGGATGGGTGACCATCCGTTCATACCAAGATTCCTCCATGCCTCGGAAAGCACGTTAAGCCGTTGGTCCCGACTGTCATTTGTAGATCTTTGACAGTTGTTACGGGTCGTCAGAAGCCCAAAAAGTCTGACAACCAGTCTCTCCAAGGGATATCGTGTTACCCAGTAACTGGGTTGTGGAGGTCAGATAGGCAGTCGCTCCATGTAAAATACTGGTATTCAGCTGCATCCGGTTAGACTGGAAGCCGACCCCAACATAGTTGGGAAAAGGCTAGGCAGATGATACTTTATTGTAAATAGATCATCATTTCAGCCGAAAGACGTCCACTGCTGGACATAGGCCTCCCCCAATATTTACAGGGGTCATAATCGCCACACTTGGCAGGCGGGTTGGCGATCGCAGTATGGTGTTAAAATGCATAGAGAACGCTGCTGCCCATTCTTTAGTAAGTCCCTTAGTCGCCTTTTACGACACCCACGGGAAGAAATGGTGCTATTCTTTACGTCCGGCATCACACGGAACAACATACAACAAAAATACATAACATCACGCCTTGTTTCCCCGAAGGGTTCGGCAGAGGTGTATCTATAGTACACCCACATTTCACCAGTTATGTTTAAGTCCCATGTAATAGGGGGCGAGCCTATTGCCATCAGCCAGGCACAAGTCCAGACTCCAGGCTGCTACTGAGAAATTCCTAATGGAAAAACCCGATAACACTTTGGAATGTGGGAATCGAACCCAACAAAAATACATAACAAAAAATAAATCAAACACAATGGGAGGCCTTGTCGATTACCTTATAGTACACCCATAGTTCGCCAGTACGAATGTTTAATGTAATAATAATAAGCCTATTCCGATCAACAGGGCATATAAATATCACTTCATTAACATCAGACCGTTTATATTTCAAGTTCAATGTCCGCATGGTTCTAATTAAGTAATAAGTAATTTTAATTAGACTATGAACGTCGCGTCGTTTACATGAGACACGAAGCAGAGAAAATGTTTGTTCCTGCATTCCAAACAACATGGTGATTACTGTGATTGCACGAACGTTATAACATCTGTATTACGTCTACGCATGTTTATGTTTACTTGTATTTTCTATTAGGAAGACCCAAGGCGATACACATACTATCGTAAATGTTTTCCAAATACTTCCCGATGGCCACTTGATCTAATGATTCTATATTATTCTCGAATGACAAACGAAATAATTTTACAGAAGACATAGCATGTCCATGTAAGGCCCGTAAAACTACGGTTTTGCCGCGAAAAACTACGGTTTTGCCGTGAATAACTACGGTTCATTCGCCGGTCGTCAGTGTTGTATGGTTATGAAAGCTTGTTGATAGACACGGCGGCACTATGGCACGGCGCTGTCGCCGTATATGCGCGTATACAAGCTCACACGATTATTTTACGGCGCGGCTAGCACGCCGTACAGTAAAATTATTTTATTTTATTTATTTAGCTCTAATGTTCAACCAACAATTGTTTACACCGTTACAATTTTAAAATTATATGTTACTTAAATATAAGCTTCGTGTAACAGTCTCTTATAGCTATAAAATTAATCAACTAAATAGGAAAAACAAAAGAAACATGTAAAGAAACCGTGCTGTGTACAACGGGCCTAACTCATACAAAAAATACCAAGCTATCAGGCTCCATTATATTATAAATAGAATAATAATGACATGAGGACGTACGTATTTGGGAAATATCTAAATCTGTAAACGCTTAAACAACATAACATCAATATACTATGTTGAAATCCTGAACACCGGAACAAGTTTAGCAACGTCTCAGAAGAAAATTAAATCGATCGGCTGCATCAATCCCATTCCCTGGAGCATCCCTAAAATCTTGATCACCAACAAAAATAAATTAGATTTCCTACTTTACTATGAACTTTGCAATCCAGTTAAGTTGGCGAGATCGCAGAGCAATGAAGTTTAATCTAGCAGAACAAAAGTTATGATATCCTGAAGTTCTCAGTAACTTCGCAAGAACTTCACAAAACGAACATGATTAAGTGTTAGGAGAAGTCTTGAAGTACCAAGTTATGAGTAGACACTTTATACTTTGATTGGCTATAAAATAAGTTATCTTCGTTAATTAAAATAATTCCATCCACTGATGTAATTAACTTCATATAATTAAATGATCATATCTGTCGTCTGATGGAAATGTCCATAGTAGATTTTGATTAGCTCAACTCTTAAGCTAGGCAGTCTGATACTAAAATTAAATGAATGACGAAATTAGATTATTCATACAAAGTGAGACATATCGTCATCTGGATTCCATAAAGAAATACAAGAGTTTTCACAAAGAAAAGAAGGAAGACAAACGTTAAATTTTAATAGAAAAGTCGGTTCTACTGCATATCAAACTAATAAACTTGCTGAGCAAATTATTGTAAAACAAATTGTGACACAATTGTTTAATACCTCGGAATCTAAGAAGAATACAAGATGCTCTTATAAAATCAACCACCTATAGAAACCTAAATTTATCCCCAGAACACTCAAAAATTACAAAGTAAATGATATCGCCACACACATGTCACTAGGTCACTCAGCATGTCCTCAACTTTGAACAAGTATAAAGTTCCTCAGTGAACGAGAGAGAACTGACGTAAGAGTTTCCAACTTCCTCGTGTACCTCACTGAACTCGTAAGTTCCCTTCAAGTAACATCGGTGAGTAATGACACTATTAAACATATAAATGTAGGCTGTATTGTGTCAGATATATTTTTGCGCAGTATGTGTTTCTTTCTTTTTTGTGCCGGGTTATGGATGGTGCAGGGTTCCGTAATGGGCAGTAAGTATTGGTATTATTTATTTCTTCTGCTTAAGAATAACTGGCGCAATGTGGGTGCACTTTATACCTAATACGGGCATGACGTTTTGTTATAATTTTGTTTTCTAATATTTTACGTCGGGTATACAGGGTGCTCGGTAATTCTACCTATTCCTTGAAAGCGGTTTTACTAGTGGTCATTTCCGAAAAAAATAAACCCCGTCGACTCACACATTTTTTTCAAGTAAAACACATCTAAATAAATAAGGTTTCCTTTGCACTTAAGACCTTTTATTTCTGAAAATTTAGGCCATGTATATTTTTAAATGAGCACTCGTTTATCATCAGTCAGAAAAATAACAAATAAGCGTCGAGAGAGAAGTAGTTATTTTTAAATTATTTGTTTTTGGTGACCAGTCTGAAAATTATAACAATAATCTAAAAACCTCCGTAAGTCGGAAATCATTAATTTTCGGCTTAATTTATTGGAAATAACCTCCAGAATAATCCCTTTCAAGGAATGTGTCGAATTACCGAGCATCCTGTATAATTTACAAAATTTTGAGAAATATTTTAAACATATTTGCGTTCGCAAACGTAGGCGAAGCAAAAGAAGTATGTAAGGAGCGTAGCAGGTGGCATTCTATAGTTTCTGCCTACCCCCATGGGAAGAAGGCGTGAGTTTATGTATGTATGTATGTATATTTTCGTTAGTGAAATGAAATACGAGTTACATACTCGTAAAATAATAAATAAATAATCAATAATAAAAGCAAAATGGATTTCAAATTATTTTAACTCTTATAGGTCCTACTCTGCTTACACTCGCTATCAATAACATTCATTATGAATACAGGATTTGATTAACCTAATTATACCCGCTTCATGATAATTTCACTCGATAAAATTAGATCAAAATTAATGAGTACTTTAATAAACTAATTCGCCTCGTGCTCAAATATATCAAACATACGAAATATGAGGAACCCAATGCTAATACCACACCGAAGTTCAACCAAGTTCAACAATGTAACTGAACCTCCAGACACTGCGTGCATTTCACATAAATAACACCTTCCAAATACAGTTACACAAACTGCCATGTTGTCTCAAAACTCACAACTTCCTCATTGTAAATTACATAAGCTAATGTCAAACAAATCTAAGTGATTTTACAACGTTTTAAGCACCGTTACACTACGCCGGGACACACGACACCTCGTTTGGAAATCATAAAAGCAAAATGTGTGTGAGCAAGCATTTGTCTAATTCATACAAAGCATGAATTATTAATAATAACAGTCGCTTGAATACTTCGCAAATGTCCCAGAATGTGGCTAAAGACGACGTTAATGGTGACAAAGATTTGGATGACAAAACTGAAAGTGGAATGGTATGATAATAAGGATATTAAAAATACAAAGACGTGTGTTTTTGGGGAAGATTAGACCTAATTTCTTGTCTGCCCACATTACCGTAGGTGTGACTTAGCGGCGTGGGTAACATGAAAGGGCAACTGAAGGATTAAGTACACTTTGTTATGTGTGTGATACACAAAAGTATAAAATAGCACTCCATAATCTTGATTTCATTATTTTCCTCATGAAAGTAGAATTATAAGTTGGGAAACTGATGGACCAACACAGAATCTAATCAAAAGCTCAAACAAACATAATGAAAGAAGAAAAAAAAACATTGTAGCAATACCTATAAGGAAACATAGACATAAAGGTACCAACAGATGTAAACCAACTACTCCATTACCCACCACAGACCGTAAATTCAGCTCCACAACTCATCAATAAACCTACACTTTAGTGAGTGAAGACAATTCCAATAATATCAAACTTAATACGGTGTGAAAGTGAGGGGTAAAAGGGAGGTATTATGCAGTATTGCACACGATCTCGTAACATTGTGATGTATCGCTTGGCAACACTTGGCGCATTCGTGCATAAACGTGGCGTGCTCGATGCTGATTGAAATTATACTAGCAATCTGCAATACACGTGGGAGCCGCAGCAGTGAGAATTTGATTCAAATTCTGTGGCGATGTTATGAATTGGTGAAATTTCAAAGCGTTTAATAAAGATCGAGCTGCTGAAACTTATCAAAGCATGTCGTAAGATGTTTCACAACTGCAGTACATAATTTACTGGGTGATTACGTATGAATTCATAACTATTGGGTTGGGGATCTTGATTATAAATTCAAGTCGTGCCCCATGAATCTATAGACAATCTTATCTTTAAGCTCTACGATATTGTCAAGTCCAGTAAAATATTTAGTATATAAAATATTAAGGAAGTATTAACGGCAGTAAACCCAATATTTGGACGAGCATTTATTGATATCACCAATTAAACTGAAAGTGGATGTGCAATTAATAAAACGAGATCAATTCGTAGCCAACATATAATTAGTTTCATTTCTATTATTCGACTCACAATAAAATACCTATAATCAAGTTCAAAGAAATCGAGATTAACAACAATCAACGCATCATCTATTAAGAAAGACTTAACAAAAGATGTTCTTTCAAAAAGATCTATCATTTAAATCTATTATTCTAATAGAAAGCCTAGTGAACAAGTGTAAATTCTTTAACAATGACATTATTATCCTTATCAGGTGACCACTAACGTAGATGACACTATCGGGCGAACGAAAGTTGTCTCAAAGCTGTTCACCTGAATGAAATTGTACAGAATATAATTTATTGTTGCTACATGTAACAGATCTTTGATGCTAAAGAGTTCAAATAAGACAAATTAATTAAATTAATCATTGAAAATTAAAAAAAGAACAAAACAAAAAGTGTAATCTCCAATTGTTACTTTATTATAGGTGAATACTACGACGAATGACAAAAAGTCGAGAGGTTTCTTTAGACACCCGGTTCGAACGGAGATCCTTTCGCTGTATATTTTTTAAATAACAGGCACAATTAAATAAATTTACAACAGTTGAGATTTACTAAAAGAAAAATATACGAAAAACAAAGTGTCGTGACGATTAAAATGCTGCACCTTTTTCGGTCTAGCTCTCATTCGCCAAGTGTGCAGATTATAACATTTTGTTTTGATTGTAATTTAATTTAATTTGTGTTTTAATTCTAATGTGATATTGACTTTAATTTTGATTTGGATTTTAATTTTGTTTTTTATTGTAATTTAAATTTTGTTTTGGAAATTGATTTTAATTTTGATTTTGATATTGATTTTAATTTTTGGTTTCGATTGGAATAATAATTGCTTTTTATTTCAATGCTACTAACATATTTTTCTAAGTTCTAACTAATACAATATGGATGTTTTCCAAAATAAAAAAATTTAATTGAATAATATGCCTTATGGAACTTCGTCCGAAAATGGTCAGTCTAATACAACCCACCAATAGTAATTCGTTAAATCAATCAACCAGTTACAACAGAAAGCTCAAGGAACAAGTGTTCAAATCCTTAACAAAGCCTTATTCTAACGTTATCAGATGAGCACAGAACAGTTGACACTATTAGAGAAAACTAGGCGAACAGTCTAGCTGAAAGTAAACTCAGAAGTAACGGTAAACACTTGCCAAGGGTCAATGAACCAGTGCACCCAAGAACCTCGTATTTGTTTGCGGAAAAAAACTCATAATTACCTACGAATCATTCTAAAATTTATAAGCCTCGGCTTGAGCATGACTATAGTCACGATTGGCGAATTACTCGGCCATTCCGTTACGGAAGATTATATGATAGCTTCGGTAATTTTGGTCGAAGCGAATTGGGGCATTTAGAAGTTAAGTCATATTTCTTTTTTGGAAGTATGAGCTTCTACGTGTAATTATGTTGTAAAAAAAGGCTTAAGTGCTTATCTTTCTGCTTACATTTTTAAATGACATATCTACTCATTGTTGCGTTTGTAGCTAGCTTATCCGGACTCTCTTTTTGCGAGCCACTCTGCTTTTTCCATAACCCTAATGGATTATGTTTGTCATAGAGGTGTGGAATGCTCACTATTCGCAACTCGCGTAGTTCAAGAAATTGTGCAGCAAAGAAAAATCTGATACAATCTTCGATCAATAAAGGCAGGGTGAAAAAGACTCGAAGCTACTTCAGGGTCAACAGCCATACTATTTCTGAGATAATATTTTTGCTACTCAAGCGTTACCTCTAGTTAATTAAACCGTAATTCCCATTATTCCAAGTTAATTCAAGCACCATGATCACAAAGCAATAGTACAATATCAGCAATTAATTCAGGAGTAGATAATATATCGTACCGTACAAACTTTATTGGGTCGAAGTTTCTCTGACCCAAATAAATAAAATAGTTACTGACGCTGCAGTAACAATATAAATAATTTATTTTTATGGCCCAAGAACGTCGATAAGTAAATTACATTAGCGCTTACTTTAATTAAGTTTGCGTCAGTAAGGGGGCGTTTAGATTGGGAAAGTAAGTGAATGCGAGCGGTAAAGTACTGGATTACAAAATTAATAACGTTTTGAAAACCTTATTTATTTATTTATTTAACCATTTATGTACACACATATATAAACATACAAGAAGAAAGGAACAGAAAAATACGTACAAAGGTGATGCTTATTTCTAAAGGAATCACTTCCAGTATACCTGCGATAGAAAAGTCGATAAAGAGATGTAGACACCGTGTGTAAAAGTAGAAGAGAAAATAGAATACATAAAATCAAAAAAAAATTAAGTACTTAATAAAATTAAACAAATAATATGAGAATACACTAATATACATACATACACGCAAGCATACAAACTTATAAAATAAATATCACTAGAATATTAATTATATTTCTATTAAAATAATAAATACATACGCAACTATGACGAAGTGGAAAGATAGTGTTCTTTCACTCTTCTTTTAAATACTGAAACAGTTTGGCAGTCCCTTGTTCAAATTGGCAGTTTAAGTATTGCTACCCAACTGCTAACAGCCCAGAGTATTTACATTAGACTACAAATAGTATTTTCAGTACTTAAAACCTTAGGTACTTTCCCAAATATCACGTACCCGAAAGTTTCGCCTGTGTAAGTAAGCAAGGAAAGCTTATTGTAATATTTAACAGTTCAACCCTAAAATTCAAAGACCTTCCAACTTACTTTGATAATTATTTAAATTCGCGTTTGCAGTAGCTTCGTATAAATTATACCAATTTTCATCCTAAACTTGGACAATATTTCGGCCTGTTAGTTAAGATGATGTTATTTTGTAAAAAAATAATACGAAAATCATGAAAAAAAAAAAAACTAACTTGTCTAAAAGTGTTTTTTTTCTGGTGTTAAATCAATATCTTGTCTGCACCTTTAGTTTACAGTAAACTTATTTACAAATGTTTACATTTACGAATACATTACGTGTAAATATTAATTACTTGTTCGTAATATAACTTAGAAAATAGAGGTCCGCTTTGGTCAATTTATATTTACAACCGACACAAATATCTTAAGTTTATGGTTCGTTACAAATTAGTTTGAGCTTACAATGTACCTTTCTATACATTTAAGTTATTGCTAGTGGCTTAATAATAACTGCCGCACGGGTCGATCGATCAGGTTAAGCTACGCTTGCCGCGGTTGGTCCGTGGATGGGTGACCATCTGTTCATACCAAGATTCCTCCGTGCCTCGTGGAGGTCAGACATCAGTCGCATCATGTAAAATTCTGATATTCAGCTGCATCCGGTTAGACTGGAAGTCGACCCCAACATAGTTGGGAAAAGGCTTGGCAGATGATATACATTTAAGTTATGTGAAAGGATTTATCTTCATGTAATTATGCGACATCATAACTAATTACATTTTAATATATCTGCTAATAACCCGGAGGCACACTAAGCCATCTTCTAGTTGCCACTGATGGCGTCTTATTCCGTTTGTAATGGAAGGAGGGGAATAAGTCGGTGGACCAAGTAACTGAGTTACTGTGACATCACTACCATCCGGCTGCATACGACCATCTGTTTTCGGCCATTCTCGACAATACATTGGCGATTTCACTGATGACTCATTCGGGCATTTCTGATGCAAGAAAGTCCGTTTCCATTAAAGAACTCGGTGTGACAATGGGTTTATTGACCAGAGGTAATGTGGTAGCCTTTTACTTTTTGAGTTCAACGTTTGGACCTAATCGAATCGAAATGTATCGAACATTTTATTTGCTACGTGCTCGAAATAATAAGCAATGAATTTAAGAGGGTCTATGTAAAACTATAATCATTATAAGCTTACTATACGCATTTTTTTATAAGTATTTTAAATCTTCATTGACAAGTTCAATCTGCTCTACGGTTATAGATAATCTAGGAAAAACTATCAAAACATCAATTACATTGAAACCAATTAATTCTTTCATTTTTTTATAGAATCTCATCAAGCTGAAAGTAATCCATAATTTTAATTTGTTTTCATTCTAATTTTCGTGAACTACTACTTTTCGCCCGTCAGAGAATCCAATATATAACTTTGTAAGAGTTACAGGGAAAGGGCGGGCAGCCACAAACTGCTGTCTCATAGAACTAAGTCCTTAAATTGTCGAACATTTTTTCCGCCACATTTATTTGGAATTGTTTTATGAAGGTTTAAAATACGTACTTTTCGTTTTATCCACCATATCCAGTAACAGTATTAGAGGCTTTATTCTTACAGAATATTATAGGTAATCACGTAAGTACCTACATGGCACACATTGAAAACTTATAATACTTTTCGTTTTGGTTTTGTACCTCTACACTAAAAGTTTAGTATGGGCGACCTCGTAGTGAGGGTTTTCTGAAATAACATTCACTAGGTGGCGGCACTGAGACGTCAGGTCCGGGCACCTGTCAAAAGTGTCAAAGCGCCTATATTTTCTTTAGTCACGACTGAATGAAACGAATGATGAACGTATATAATATATTTTATATTCATTGTTGAAATGGGAGACCTCTTGTCAAAGTGGCGCCAATTAATGGCGTGAATTTTCATGAAAACCTTCTGTGCATTATCACCATTGAGAACAACTTAAACTAAAAACTTTCCTAAGGTTGAAACTACCTAACTGTCACTTAAACAAATATACCTTGTTGTTTTATGACTTGCATTTACACCAACCTTAGGATGATAAAGCAGTTTTGACCTTTCAACTTTAACCTTTTTTATAATCTACTTTAAACTTTGTAAAGTTACTTCCTCACAATTTTCTAAGGTTTTTATATTTTGATGACACACAGACACTGACAGCTGCGCGATCAGAACAAATATCAGTGCTAATAAATCACACAAATAACTGTGCCTATTCGGGAATCGAGCACGCAAAGCGGAGATAGCGGATAGTTTGTCATAACGGCATATAAACTATGACACCCCTTTAATGCTGAGAAAATGATTAATTTAATACAATACCTGCCTATATATGTCAATATAATAACTTATCAATAAAGGCTCGTACAGACTAGTGCGATATCGTGGGCGCAACGCGACACTAGTAGCACAATTTCTTTGTCGGTGCCTGTCACACCCGTGTGATCGCGCGAGTCTGTACGAGCCTTAAAATTTTTGAAACATTAAAAAATATAAACTTTTATGTGGTCTGAACACTATTTGGTACTTTCATACTATTGTCATACTTCATGATACACTTTGGTACCTCTCCAACTTCTCGACACGTACAGACAAACCGTGGCGGCAGACAAAGGCTTTTAGAGCGCCATACTAAAAGCTACTTTGGTAACACGACGATACTAGTTACTAAAACATGTTATTAAAACAAGAGCCGCCATTATGACGTCAGCTTTTGGGGGCAATCCAACGCGGTAAGGATTGAAATATTAGTGCAAGCAAAGAGGTTTTGTGCTGTCAGTCAGTCTAGTTATGGGATTTGTATTGAATGCTTGGCGGTAGCAAATGATGCTTTTGGCTAGGAAAATTATTTAATTATGCTTGCTGCATTTTTATTTCTTTTATTTAGTAGATGTGTTTGTGAATTGCTGTTAAAAGTACCTTTAAATGCACGGCAAAAATTAGCAAAGTACCGATTTGGCTTGGCAAAAAATTATACGGCTACAAATAACCAAGACTTATTTAAAACGTCCCATACAGCTTCGTTAATACCAAACAAGTAACTTTAAATGGTAACCAAGTTAACTTGTTCAATTCTAGCAAGAAACTTTGCAGGCTTCCTCTGAACCAAGTCGCTCAGTTGTAAATAACATCAACTTGTTTATTTCTAGCCGTTACGTTTTTTCCTTGTGCTATGGCTACTTTGTCGCGATAACGTGAATTACACTTCGCGCGCTCCCTCTCGCACACTGCTCGACGTCGTACAACAGAGAGCTTGCGAAGTGTAGTTCGCGTTATCGCGAAAATGAAAAACCCGTAGAATTGGAAAACGTGTCATCTTAATACACCTTGAAATTTAATTGTGGTTTTCGACATTTTATAAATCTTTTGTACACTATTTTGACATTACGCATTTTATCTTCCAATGATCTTGGTTAGTTCAACGGACGATTAACTCAATAGTTTCAAGAGCACTTCAAACGCTGTTAATTTAGAAAGGAATAATACAAAAGACTCGATAAATCTCGATTTACAGACTTATACAACTTTAAAACCTTCATTTTGCGTGTCACTTTAGTTCTCAGTTGAAGTTTCTAGGTCATGATTGTCAGGCCTTTCAGAAGCTTTTGCGGTGCCATCTAGAAAGGAAACTTTTGTTCAGTGCTCGACGTTTTTAGGGTGACATGACTCGGGCTGTGTTTTGCGGTGGTGTCGAGAAACTTAGATAGTTTGAAGGTAAGTTTCCTAACACTTATTTATGAAGTAGAGCTGCCAATTAAGAGTTAGTATGGCTGCTCAATTACAACATTGTTGGCTTGTGCTCTGAGACTGGGCTATTATTAATGATTTAATTGCTAAAACTTGACTCGTTTCTTAACCCTGAAATTGAACCAAGAACTACATTTCGTTAAGAGAAAAGTTATGGTCTTTTGAAATGAAAATTATGAGAGACGTTTCAATATTTTTCATAAAAATACTATTTTTAACTGATTTATTACGTAACCAAGACATGTTTGAAAAATTTGGTATGTCAGTGATACATAAATAATTTTATTCCAGTTTCTCTCTTTTATCTAATAACATGCTGTAGGTACATATTACTGACTCCAACATTCAATGCAACATGTTTCCCGATATCGAAAGGTTCCATTTTCCTTCACGATTCAATTTTTCTAGGACGATTGATGCTTACAAACACCGATGCAATGCGATGCGACTGTTAAATTTGGAATTACTTCGTAAAATTGCGTGGATTTGTTACAGATTGTATATTTTGCGTCAATTTGCCGAGTTATAGCCATTTCCTTCAACTGTCAACTAAAAACAATCTTTATATGATATACAGATAATTTAAGTTAGTAGTCAATTTGCTTAACGATTAATTTCCCTGATTCTACCAAATATTAATGCATCTATTGTCATCTCGTGATGTGTGGTTGGAGATAATAACCACCGTCAGTCGAATTACTTGACATGAAATTTGACAAAATTGCATTGGTTATCGAAAAAAACTTCTTACAAAAGAAAAATAACCGACTTCCAAAAAAAACACTACAAAGTGAAAAATAACTTTAATTTCGAAAGTCGGTGGCAAAAAACTAAAATTTAGATCTAAAGACACCGACTTCCGAAATTAAAGTTACTTTTCACAGACGTTTTTATTTTTCACTATTTTAGTGGGTCAGTTTGTAATTTATCTAAGTTACGATAGCCTAATGTCAAATGCTCACTAGACCACAGAGGTGGTTAAAAAGCTATGTACCTTTGGACTATTGCAATACAATAGCAAAAACTCTATAAAGCATGTTCGTGGCTTCGAGCAGCGTTTTAACCCTTCCTCCGACTTTTCTCTTAAAAAGGCACTTTGTATTCAAAAAACTTTGATAGCTTTTAAAACACTATTTGAATACACTTTTAATACGACAGTCTCAACGCTGCCCCTAGATTTTGTTTGCAAAAACAAACAACAAAAATATTTTTTTCTCATATCGTTTCTTCAGATGAAACTAGATTATTTATAAATTCGTCTTATTTGGATAATATCTTTTTCATTACTCCCGAGTGGCAAATATAATTCCCGTGACGAATCAAGCGTTATTTTTCACTGTAATACATTTTTTTTCTAAAAATGTTAAACTAACCGGAGTTTCCAGTTTTGTTTCCCAACCAGCTTAACATTCGAAGGGTCATACTTCGTTATTTTAAAGACACTACCTACACATAATATCAGTTTCCCAGCAAAATCACTGCACCCATATTCCTATAATCAAGTTTATATGCGTATTTGAGGCTATCGGCGCGCGGCGTGTCGATTAGCCCTCAGGGATAACGCGGGCTATAAGATATAATCAGAGTTAATTATACTCAAGGTCCATTGGTTATACGGAACTTGTAATATGAAGGAGTTGTTTCGTGTTCTTGTAAATAAGGATGGCTTTGAGGCTGGTTTTTAGTTTCTATTGTCAGTTTTATGGCGTATAAAACTGACAAGGCGTACCGAAATAAATTAACGGATGGTAATCCGTTAATTTATTTAGGTACTTTATTAATCCTGCCAGGGTTGCGAGTTTGTCCGAAAGGGATATCGTGGCCCTGGCACACAGGCAACGGAAGGAACACGGGTGGGTTTTAGTCAGTAAAAGTCTGACACTCCCTCCCGCTCCGCCCAGAGCGGGAGAAGTTATTTGATGATTTCCCACCGAAAAAAAAAAAAAAAAAAAAGGTACTTTATTAATAGATAGCTTCTGCCTGCGACTTCGTACAAGTGGAAGAAACATTATCCTATGGCATTCGGCAATAGCTTTAGCTTTTTAGCTTTCAAACCGTGATTTATTTTTGTAATTGGCGCTTTACAAACAAACAATTTTACCTCTTTTTAATATTACTTCAGAAAACAAATAGAACACAGACGGTATGAATGCCACAGGTATTCTCTACCTGTCGATTTTTTTGGAAGTTTCATTGACCCTATATAACATTGCAAGTGACGTAAATCTAATCATTATATAAGAATTGTGTGAGTTTTACTTGCGGCGGCTTATGTTGTTTAAGAAGCTGTCAGAAAGTTTTACAACACTTTATTTAGCCCAATTTTATGAATAATTATTTCTGAAATCACATCTAAGTGATCAGAGATTTAATGAGGCTTTCAGTTACCGGAGGTAAAAATCCATTACACAAAACCAAGTTTAACGATCATTTATCAAATTAATCGTTCGTTTAACTATCATGCATTTTCCAAACCATGTTGGAATCAAGGAAGCGATACATCTCCTTTAAAATCACCGTACAATCTATATCTAGAATCATAAACGTCGTGCGTTCGTTCCGAGATCCTGACGGTAACAGATAACTATCTTTCATCTCACGTCTATTTAGAAAACAAGTTGATGTTAGTTAACGTGTAGTTATGCGTTAAACTCAGTTCTAGCCTTCAGGGTTTATTGGCACAGGAAGAGTTTAATTAGATATTGGTTTTAATTGATTATGAGAGGTCTCTCGGGTTATTTAGTATGAGAAAGCTTAATATGGCGCTTATTATAATCATTATACCAGTCAATATTTATAGTTAGGTACCATAGCATCGGCTAGTAATTGACATAAATATGTTGTGCAGGCAAATCGTGCGTTTGTCGGTAAACTTATAATAAATAGCACCAACAAAGTTCAGGAAAGGGGTTTCCGGTGCAATACTATATATAACGGCCACAGTGGCTAATCTCAAAGGAGATTAGCCATTTTCGACGCCAGTTGTTGTCTGCTTAACCGGACTTCCTGTAGGTCCTCAATAAGTTAAGGCCTCCAGCCGGGGCACCCCCTGTGTGTATTATAGCGCATCATAAGTGTGTGCGCAAACACAGGTGCCCTGTCTGTTCCTTGACTTTCATAGTCCGATGGGGTGTGGACGGGAACTTCACACCACCAACTCCCACAACAACAACTTTAACTTCGTGATTTTTATGCTACATGTAAGTTCAATCTTAATGTATTATACACATAACCTTCCGGAATAAATGCTCTAAATGATAGTGAAAACCGCATCAAAATCAATTGAGTAGTTTAGAACCACTTAGCATTCACACAGAGAGACACGAAAACTGACTTTGTTTATGCCATGTATATGTCACAGCCATCTGGTTAAATTAGCCAGCTAATTGGACTCCTTTCGCCGTTCATTAAACGCCGGCATCCAATTAAACAGCTGAAGGACAACTAGCCAAGTCATTGAGCGCAACGTTTAACCAGATGGCTGAATGTCGTATAGTAATTTAGTTCAATTTGATATTGATGAAGAGTTTTTTTTTTGGTAACTGTTTTTACCAACAATAGAGGGGATCTGGTTAAAGGTCTGGCCTCGTTAATGGTCAATGTTCTAACCTAACCTTGCTCAAATGATTCAACAACAGTAGATGGTATCATACCAACCACAAACAATTCGATTTTAATCACATTGCTGAGTCTTGGTCAGTCATCTTCAAAGGGCTGACTTTCAATACGCCAAATTGTTAAACGTTGAATGATTGTAGTTCAATTAACTATCGGCCTAGGCATCGAATTGGATGCCGGCGTTTAATGAATGGCCTGGGCGTCAATTAGCTGGTTAATTTAACCAGATGGCTGCAATAATTTATAGATAAATGATAGAACATTGAAGTTCAATATCAGATTCTATAAAGTTATAAAGCACTGGAAACTGACAGAGATTTTTCAAAAAATACTCTAAAGCCAGGAAAATTTTGCAGTGTCTGCCAATTTTCATTACTTACGTTGGCTACTGCAGTAGAATTTTAAAATATTTAAATTCTGTCATGGCTATTTCATCGCAGTTAGGATAAAAATAGGATTTGTTTATTAAGATTTTTAGCAGTAGTCTTCCTCTGGTGAGAGCTATTCAAGAATAGCTGCATATCATGCTTTCGTTATAGCGAATGAGTCTTAAATATAGTGGAGCTGACTTCTCATCATTTAAAACTTGAAGAGCACAAGGGTAACATCATCTTCTTTAGGTATAAGTGGTACATAATTTAAATTATTATTATATTAACCCAAAACTTAGCCACGATACGTTGCACAATTAATATTGTCCTAATGTTACAATTCTCTAATTAGAAGAAACTCTAGATTGGCAATTAGAGTCTCTTCCCAGTTACCAATATTTTTTAATAATTATATTATATTCCTTGTTTCTTTAACTAAATGAGGGGTTTGTGGCGTAGTAATGCAGCGTAGTAGTACAGCCTCACGGGTCGATTGATTATCTTACGCTACGCTTACCGCGAATGGTCCGTGGATGGGTGACCATCTTAACATACCAAGACTCCTCCGTGCCTCGGAAAGCACGCTAAGCCGTTTACAGTCAACCGTTGTTACAGGTCGTCAAAAGTCCGAAAGTCTGACAACCAGCAACTGGGTTGAGGTGGTCAGATAGGCAGTCGTTCCATGTAAAATACTACTCGGCTCGGCTTGCCCAGCCTTCTCCCAAAGTATTTGGGAGAAGGCTGGGCAGATGATGATGATTTTTCTTTAACTAAATTCCTCTTTATCTATCTAATGATATACATACAGAAACATAAATAAATTGCTCTGAATTATTTCCTCGATCAATCCAGACATAGTAGTCTAAACTACGTCCTATGCCACTGCGGCAGTTATCGCTAACGAAGGCACAACGACAGCGCAATCTCCGGTGCTTCGCGACTTCAAGCTACCTAGCTAAGCTACCATACTGTATCAGTAAAATGTTGGTGCGGGAAAAGTCGGGATTTGTTATGGTTGCATTATAAGGATATGAAGGAAGAATGTCTGGTAGAACCAGCAATGCATTGGTTAAAATTTTTTGAATTTTTCTAAAAGAAAATTAAAACCATTTGAAACCACAAATGCCTGTATTAACTTACTTTTTTTTTACCAGTGTGCAGTGGTAACTATGTAATCGCTTATCCAGGCTTGGAAAAACATTGTATTATTTATAATACAATTTGTATGTATGTATTACGTATTTGTGTTAGGTATGTTGTATTTATTTTTTGTTTGTTTGTTTGTATGTGTGTGGTTTTATTTGTGTGTTTGTATTTGTTTGTTTTGTGTTTTTGTTTGTGTTTGTTATGTGTGTGTTTTGTGTGTGGTTTTTATGTTTGTTGTTTTTTTTTTATTATGTTTATTTGTTGAAATGTCCGTTTTGTTTGTGCGGAATAAACAATTTTTCTTTCTTTTTTCTTTTTTTTTTACTAATTTGTAACGTTTCATACTAAAATCACAAGTAGAATCTGCCACAGCATAATAAATCCAGTCAGACAATTCCATTAAAACTCACACATTTCCAGACCCGCAAAATAGCTACTGCTAAGATTAACTAAGATTTGCCATAATCGCCACGCTTAACAGGCGGGTTGGCTATCGCAGTATGGTTTTAAAAATGCATAGAGTACGCTGCTGCCCATTCTCTAGTAAGTCCTTTAGTCGCCTTTTACGACACCCACGGGAAGAAATGGGATGGTGCTATTCTTTACGTCCGGCACTAAATGGAACCTCCTCCTTTTTGGCTTAGTAGTCGAAAATTCTACTGCTGAACTTGAGGTCCTGAGTTAGATACTCAGGTCGGGCAAAATGTTATTGGTTTTTCCATCAGGAAATTCTTAGTAGCAGCTCGGAGTCTGGATTTGGCCCAGTTAATGGCAATACGCCTCCTATTATATGGGACTTTAACATAACTGACAAAATGTGGGCAGACTATGGGTCACTTCGAACAAATTTTCTAAGAAAACGGGCATAATGTTATGTTATGTGTTAAATCAATGTTCGTTAGCTTAGCTTAGATATTTTATGAAAGGGCCAATATTGTGTGTAATTTTAAACTCATGAAGCATTGAGTTTTGAAGGTTAGTGTAAAAGTTTAAATAAATTCATATAAAAAAATGAAACTGTTTCAATACTTATTAAACATGTACGTTCATCAATAACTTAAGATCGTTCAACTGCCTAAAAACATTTTAATATCGAAGAGAATTTCTGTCAAAAAAATATATTCGAACACATTTCTCCCAGGAACACCCTTTTAATAATTGATCTCGTACGTAAGTACGTGCGATGTATTACAGAATAATATATTCGCAAATTATAATAAATTGTTGTGAGAAATTCGTCCGACAACTAACACATTGCCGACACAAAACTGTCGCTCATTAATCATCATGGAACAGAACAAACGTTGGATGTGACTATAATGAAATTAGTAACGATCAAAGTAATTGAGGCTGTCATTTGTTTTATTATTTCTCTATTATGCGAGATTGTGAGAAAAAGATGGGATGGTGATGAATTTGTGACCTACATTGTGTTAGAACAACAGGTCGATTAAGGTGATTCCTTCAATGCGCTACCCCATACATTCGCATTTCCAGTCTAGGAAATCTCGATTCACAGGTAACTAAACGCTTTTTGTAGTATTAAAGCCACAATAGTGATGAGTTGTACCCACATTTGTTAATAAAAAATGTATTTATTTATATTTATAATAAAATACATATCATCACGCCTGTAATCCCCGAAGGGTTACGCAGAGGTGTACCCATAGCACACCCACATTTCGCCAGTTATGTTTAAGTCCCATGTAATAGGGGGCGAGCCTATTGGCATCAACCGGGCACAAATCTATACTCCAGGGTGCTACTGAGAAATTCAAGATGGAAAACCCCAATAACACTTTGCCCGACCCGGGATTTGAACTCAGGACCACATGCTCAGCTGTAGCGCTTGCGCCCACTAGATCAACAAGGCAGTTGAATTATGAACTCTTTCTTAGTAGTCTCTACATTCGTGACTGACTGACTGACAAAGCAGCATTATACACCATAATTAACACTTTACATTTACGCTTGTCAAAGAAAGTTAATTACTTTTTAAACACGTCAATATATATGAGTAACATGTTTCCATTCACGTAACACGCAATAAGTACACTGACAGCATTAAAACCTTATAATGAATACAAAGTGAATTTAAAATAATGAAAATGTTGATAGTTAAAATAATAATTTGCAAAATAAACACTGCAATGAAGGCCAATTCAATTTGCTTTTCATTATTTGGTTGAAATAACTTGCCTTGTTGAAAAAAATATATTGTTTCTACAATATAATATATTTATTAGGGTGGAGAGAAAATGTAAGGAGTTTTTTTTTTTTTTGTATTTTTGTATCAGCATAGTGGTAAAATGCTGCCTATGGATGAGTAAATGAAGTATGTTAAAAAGTATCATTTATGTATTAAAATAGTATGAGGTGTCCCCGCACGAAATAATTTTGAAAAAAAGTATAATTTCGTTCATTTTTGACAGCCTCATTCAGATGTAAATATAAACCTGAATAATCTATCGGAATAATATTTTTTTTTATGTTGTTTATATACAATATTAGTTTTAGTATATGCGAAACCCGAAACATGTGTCTAGTATTTTTATGTAAAGAATCTATGTACGAAATTTCAAAACTGTATCATGAAAAATCACAAAGTTAAAAGGTTATTATGTTACCGGATTGACCATACAAAAACATGCTAACGGCGCCCCTGCGCCACCAGGGTCGTCTTGCGCTCATTGATAATAATTTGGCAGTAGGTACCTAACCGTTCGGCGATTGTATTGTAAGTAATTAAATGGTGATAACATTTTCCATCACACTTAAATATTTTTGGGAAAAAATATAAAATGGTGTAAAAATTATTGAAATCGATTCAGTTCATTATTCTGAACAAACTATATTCAGGTTTCGCATATACTAAAAATAATGTTGTATACATATTTATTTATTTTATTTGGTATTTATGGTGCCTTTTACTATGCGATGGGCTGGCTAAGATCAAGAATCATCATCTCAATAATCCGTGCCACTAGCATGTGCATTCGCGGTACAAGCCAAGTTATCCGGCTTCGACGATGGAGCAGCCCTAACTAGACAAGACTGATGTGGCTGCGGCCGACGAACAGACAAGACGTCGATTGCAAAAAAAATCACGATGGCTAAATGAGGTTGTTTTATTAGTTAATTAATTAATAACTCGACAGTACTGTAGTTATAGATTATTTTTTATTATATTTTAATAAATCTATTTGGTTTTCTACAATTCTTATCTACTACATTTAAGCTCCGGTTAACATAATCTTGGCTAGGATGCAATTATTTAAGCATTCTGCTGTAATTGACTTACGACATGGCTCTAGGCCAATAAACGACTCATAACTTGTCATTTCCAAGGCGATTCTGTATGTAATTAGGTACAGTCGCCACATGCGCATCAAGTTACCATAAACTGTCAAATTTTCTCATTCGATTTTGAACGTAACCGTCAACATTTTAAGGTTTAAAATTATTTGTAGAAATTTTACAGTTTGTTACAGCTTGACAAACTTGGCTTGGCTTGCTTGGCTTGGCTTGGCTTGGCTTGTGGCTTGCTTGGCTTGACTATACAACAAGACATCATTGCTACATGGAACATAAATTGTGCAACAGTCTATGATGCCTTTTATATCGTAAGATTATTATAATAAGTTCTAAACCAATTAAAATAAAAAAATCAATACAAGAAACAATCACTTAGGTTATCATAAAATAAAGAGATTAAAAGTTGGTATTTCCCTGCAGTGTTGAAGAAGGTTATGAGTGTTGATACAATATCCATACCTTATACAATCCTGAGAGATTGAAAAGCCTGATACAACTTTGGAGAATAATTACTATCTGAATATACATGGCACGGTTGGAGCAGTGGTTAAGCGATTGACTGCTGCGGGTACGGTTCCGCACGGAGCAAATATTTGTATGACCTATAAATAGTTGTTCCGGGTGTATGTGAGTTTAAATGTTTGTAAACGCACCCACGATACAGGAGAAATTCAAAGTGTGGGGCAACGTTTAAAAAAAACACACACACACACATACACAAACAGCCAGACCCGGAACAACTACTTGTAGTAAAAATATTTGTTCCGTGCGGGAATCGCACCCGCGACACGCAGCGCAGCATTCAATGGCTTAACCACTGCGCCAACCCTGTCGTCAAATACTATATGTAATTGACAGCATAAACGATTTGACACGGTAAAAACATTTTCCTAACAGTCTTATGACGATCAACACTATGCACAAGTGGTTCAGATGAGCTATGCATATCTTCTAAAGCTTGATTCATAACTGTACGAGAAAATGACTGACAGGTTTTCATGAATAAGAAGGCTAGTGTTATACCGTTTATTGCTCTTTTCACTATATAAGGCTATGTTCACATTTATCGATGGCTTACTTAGCTTGTGTAGCTTTGGAATTCTCGGGCAAGCACCGCTACATGCCACCTTACTAACGAGAAACCGAGACCGGAGTGAATTCTAGAATTTTATTTTTTTAATGAATAGGTGACATATTTTTCTATAGGCAGTGGTGATAGGAGTTTCTATGAAAGCGTATGTAGCCTGAGGTCAAGTAGGTATGGAAGTCCATACTTAATATTCAGAAGAAACACAGCGAACAGAAGACAAATACAGAAGGTATAGAAGGCTCTAGAGTAGTAGAGGAATTTATAATATGTAACGCATTTTGATATTTATAGTTGAAGATGCCAATCTCAACTTATCAATGCAACGGTTTAATGATAAAAAACTTTTTACAAAAAAAAAACAACCGAAATGAAAAAAAAAACCACATAGTGAAAAATAGCTTTAATTTGATATCTTTGGATCTGTATTTTAGTTTCTTGCCACCGTCATAAAATTAAAGTAATTTTTCACTTTGTAGTATTATTGTGGAAGTCGGTTATTTTTTATGTAAAATGTTATTTTTTATTTTTTAGTTTTTGGTGGGTCAGTTTGTAATTTATCCAAGTTACAATAGATGAATGTCAACTGCTCATCACCTTTTATAAAACATTGTTTTTCCCGATGCAGGGACATTAATTGTTGAGGAGTTCTCCTGGTAAGAACCATCAGCTCAACTTCACCGTATGCATTGTGAGTAGCGTAAATTGCTTAGCAACCATGTTTAAGTACTTAATCGAATCGAAACCCGTGATATACTTATTATTAATTAGTTCCGGTGGCCATCTGTGGTCTTCATCATCAGTTCCACTTCACCAAATGCACTTTCCGAGTGCAAATGCACGAGTTACTATAAAAAATACCCAAATCGATATAAAATTTGAGGATTTCTCTCGATTTCCATGGGATTTTTTTTTTTTTTTCATTTCATTTATTCAGTAGTATAGTTACATTTTTATACATATAAGTTGACCGTGATTTGATTCTGACTTGGTGAGAACACCTCGAGGGCATGCTCTTACGGACATTTTTTTTTTTTTCAAAATACATAAAAAAAAGATACAGACGAACATAATAACCTCCTCATTTTTTAAATGAATACTGACACCATAGATTTTAATCGCAAATGAAAACCGGGGGCCGTTAAAACACTGCCAATAATCTCAGGAACATCTATTAAAAAGCAGGGTAAATATACTACCAGCACCAGTACATTTAACACTTCGTCGCTCAGTAGCCACTATCGACGATCTAGTCATTGTGGCCCACCGCACGTCCAACCCGATTTCTCCTCCTTTTCATCTGATTCAAAGGGAGCCACTGAGAATCGGCCTCATTTCATTAATAATGAATACATTATGTATTGTGATGGTACAATAGTGTCTCTATGTTAATTCTGTAGGACACAGCGTGTTGCTAGAATGTTTAAGTTATTGTTAATGGATGTATGTGGCTCTCGGGTTTCTCTTCAGATGTGGATGTATGGCAGAAACTATGCATATGTAGCTACTTGTATCTAGGACGCAGTTAGGTACAAACTGCGTTCATCTTTCGTGCATGTGTCTTTGACGAATCGACCACTGCATTCGTCATGTTAGTTTGCTTATTGATCTCAAATGACACATTACACTACTCGTACAATTAAGCTCTCACCAGCTATGAAAGAGGATACAAGATTTAAACAAATCTTGAAACTGCTCCAAAATAAAGGATATGCAATAAAGTTTAATTGGTTGATGAAGGAGTCCTATTTTTTATATACAAAAGAATATAATTCTCCCCGTCTCTCTCTCTCTCTTTCTGTTGTAATTATCACAATAAAGCCAAAATATAATTACTAAGTAAAACACAGCTGCACGAGTAATAAATACAAGAAATCAAGGCCAGGCGTAGGCAGTATTTGCTGCCCAAACACAAAGAATTGACAACTCAAATAAAGCGAAAAGGGAAAATTTGAGGATGATAAATTAAGATTGAACATGTAGGTAGAATGTTTCACTATTTCACTAAGGTCAATCACCTGTGACCTACACAACTTTAGGAACCATACTTTATCTTTTCGATATATTTGGTTTGAGCGGCAAACCCAAGCAGGCGCTTTACTTTGTGTAAATTATTTCATCACCACTGCTCTCAAAACGGTGACGGAACATCGTGAGGAAACCAGCATGTTCTAGAACCAAAAATTCGAAGACATGTGACATCTACCAGCCGCACTTGTCCGGCGTGGTGGATTACCGCCCATTCCTTCTCGTCGAGGGGAGGCCTGTGTCCCAGCAGTGGGAACATTATAAGCTGATTATGCTTATAGGTTTGAGCGGTGAAATGGAAAGCGCTCAATAAAAGCATAAGAATTTAGTAAAAATAAATGTTAGTAGGTATGTGACTAGGATGAAGCTGGCAGAGGAGCGTGGGGATTACCCGATATACAGTGTTCCACGCGCGCCCCTATTGAACGTCTCGGGGGGAGTCTTACACCCCCCTCGGGCCTGGGGTGGCCCGCAAAGGCGGACCAGCCGGGGATCGTGGAAAGCGCACAAGTTCCCATGATCCCCGGTCCAAGGCGTCTACTACCTAATCACGAAATCCGTAGTTTCGGCCGAAGTTTTGGGCGTTTCCTACTCCGTCGCACTTACGGACATAAGATTAGTTCAGAGCTCGAATTAAAAATGAATGACAACATGATTTGATAGTGTTCCCTAATCCCGATGTGTATTTACCCGTTAGAAAAAAATTATTTGTCACTTGTTTTGACGGATCAACTACTTTCGGACGGGCCCGTATCTTCGTTGACGGACTTAGAGAGTAGACCCCCAAGTGTGAGAAAGGCACACCGGGTGGTTACTAGTCAGTAATAGTCTGACAGATCCCTCCGCCCGCCTCAGGGCAGAGGACATCCATGAAGATTTTCCAACCCGAAAAAACTAACAAAAAGGAGCGTGGCACACCACCAGTCATTGGGCCTAGTTTCAATCTCTTGCGAAAATCATATTTATATCACAGAAAACAATAAAAAATTGAACCCCGTCAAACCATTATTGAATACCACTACAGAGTTTTCAGTAACAAACAAATTGCTTTAAAACGCATTTTATCGCAACAATAAAAATGCATGTGACATGATAGGGGCGTCAGCATACGGGGTGATACGTGTGACGCGAACATAATATTTATTATCACTGTATAAAGATTCCTTTATTTTTAACAGTGAAAGTATAATATTAATGGTAAACTTAGGTATTGGATTTTGACGATTTCAATGACGCAGTGGAAAGAAAAGAAAGAAATCTTTTATTTGCCAATAATGTAGGTATACAGATATGATGGTTATTCTTGATGAGTCCCAATCTATTTTTGTGACACAAAGATGTCTCTCATTTAATGAGAGATATCTTTGTTCCACACACACACACACAGGTCTTATTAAAAAGGGGTTATCATTTATAACCCCTTTTAATAAGACCTGTCACAATCTGTTAATGAACAACAGATAATGACAGGTCTTGAACAACAGGTTATGATGCCATTAAGAATTTTCACTAGGAAAAAACATATGTTTCAAATATTCACTTAAAATATGTTAACTCCTTGTTTACTCAAATGGCATCCATCTAAATGATTCCAAAATGTAGCCTTTGCAGAGGGATAAATAAAACTGATCTGCCTACGTCTGAATTAGTAATCCCCAAAACTTTTACTTTAACAAATTCGGAGCAAATTTGGCTGTGACTGACGAATAAACAGACAGGCAGACACACAAGAAGTGATCCTATAAGGCTTCCATTTTTTTTATTCTGACATACGGAACGCTTAAAACAACGCCCCAGTCATTAAAATTTCAAGTAACTATCTGAATAAACTCTAGTATTGTTCCATACACATTACACTAACTTAGTGTCTAATAATTCGATTTACGATCCATTTATGTGATTGTATTGTTCTAAAGCGAAATGTACAGAGAATAAGTACACTTTCCGAATAATTGCTTCCCAGGACAGATCGTGTTTGCACTGCTCTTATTTAGGTGAAGATACTGAAAATTTCTAGAAAGCTCTGCTCTTGTTTTAAAGTAATTGTTTGTGAATGTGAAGGATTTGTTTGCACGTTTACTTAGCCCTTGTGCAGTGCTGACGAGATCATTTTCTGAGAAAATTGACTCTGTTGTCAATTTCAACGCGAGTGATGTGTTTTTTTGTTCAATATTACAACTAAACTATGTTATTTTCAGTAAACATTATGGTTTTATAGGCACATGATAGGCACCGACTGATACAAAAAGCAACATATCGATGAAATCTAAGTCTAGAGTTACGAGCCTGTCCGTAAGGGACATCGTGGCCCTGGCACACAGGCATCTGAAGGAACACGGGTGGGTTTTAGTCAGTAAAAGTCTGACACGCCCACCCGCTCTGCCCTCCCAAAAAAAAACGTAGCTAAGTCTAAAAACTTATCAAATAGTGTTGAGGCTTGAGACGTGTGTGTGCAGAGACGCTTCAAGAATGAAAATCAGCTGCTTCCATTCAAGAATCTCCAAAACTCAACCACGCGGTAACGATTCTCCAACCCAACGTAAGATCGTATAAGTAAAGCCAATCATGGCCTCTATCTATTTTAACCCAGTTCTCACTAAAAGCCACGTTTAACCCACATTAGGGAGAGGCAATCTAGCTACTCATAGCGCCCCTGTGATGTCTCATTTCACGCACGGTCACAGTCATAACTTGGCGTAAAGTAACGGAAAATTGCTTCTCAGGCATCTCACACTATATAGCATCGTCGACGGTCGCGTTCCGTCTCGTCGTGTCAAAATGATAAGTGTATGAACACACTTGCAACCCACGTTGTAAAACATTTTTGGATACTGTAACTGTTTTTTTTTTCGTAAAATGTTGTTTTTGGATGTACTAGTGGAGTTAAAATGTTCGCAATACCTAAATGGTTGTATTTTTGGTAAGTAAGCTTAAACGAGTTTTTTCTTTTTGTTAAATTTTATTTATTTTATTTTATAAAATCGTTTTAAAGGTAGGGCTTGTGGCAAGTAATACCAGCCCCACGGGTCGATCGGGTTAAGCTACGCATGCCGCGGTTGGCCCCTGGATGGGTGACCTTTACATACCAAGAACCTTTACAGACCACGCTAAGTCGTTGGTCCCGGCTGTCGTTCGTGGATCTTTGACAGTCGTTACGGGTCGTCAGAAGCCCAAAGGTCTGACAACCAGTCTTACTAAGGGGTAGCGCATTACCCAGTAACTGGGTTGTGGAGAGTAGATAGAAAGTTGCTCCATTTAAAATACTGGTTAGCTGCATCCGGTTAGACTGGATGATAAAATCATTTTAAAGAACGCTACCGAAATCAATCTTGCTGCTTATGTAAAATATATTTCATTGGGAGAACTAATTTCACTGAAATATTTATATACTAGCTGCGCCTCGCGGTTTCACCCGCGTAAGTCTCGATCCCGTGAGAATATCGGGATAAAAAGTTGGGGTCAAAATTGGTCTAGCTGTTTGAGCGGGAAGAAGTAACAAACAAACACACACTCACAAACTTTCGCCTTTATAATATTAGTGTGATAAAATAAATTGAAAATATTAAAAAAAATATATGTATTAATAATATTTTTATTTTTCATCAGTTTATTTATTCCAACTTTTATCACATGTTTTTTTGACAGACCTTGAACAGAGATCTCAAAGATGACACTTAAAAGGCAACACTCCACCACAAAAAATCTAAACCCCCATAATTACAGCCACATAAACCACAACATCATTCAGACTGACCCTAAATCGCGACAGGACTGCCCATCACGACTAATCACGACACTTTGCGGTCGCACATCCGCAGCCACGAGTCGCAAGCGTGTGCCCAACCTAATGGGGTAATGGAAACGTCGGAAAATTGCCTCGACGCGATCTTATCGAAGATATATAGAATTTTTATTGGTCATATCCGTTCGCCCTTGCTAGTTAACTTACTTCGTTTTAGCACAGATTAACCTGTAATTAAATAGAAGCCAGCTTTATTTATTTTTAGATCGACGTTCGTGCTAGAGTGGATTGAGGGTATAAGGTTTGTTTATGATTGAACGGCTAGGTGGAGTAATATTCTATATAGTTAATAAAGAAAAATTTATTACCACGAGGTTTGTGGGAGTTTTATCATGTAATTTTGTTGTTATTATTATTTTTATCTATTTACGTCTTCATGGCTGTTATTGTTTACAGTTATCTATAAGCAGGAAAAGGTTATTTAAAAAAACCGGCCAAGTGCGAGTCGGACTCGCGCACGAAGAGTTCCGTACCATTATCTATAAAAATAGCAAAAACATCACGTTTGTTGTAGGGGAGCCCCTTAAATATTTATTTTATTCTGTTTTTTAGTATTTTTTGTTATAGCGGCAACAGATATACATCATCTGTGAACAATTTCAACTGTCTAACTATCACGGTTCGTGAGGTACAGCTTGGTGACAGACGGACAGACAGACAGACATACAGACAGACAGACAGACAGGCAGGCAGGCAGGCAGACAGACAGGCAGACGGCGGAGCCTTCCCGTTTTACCCTTTGGGTACGGAACCCTAAAAAACTGACAGCCTGGACTATTCCACAATAATTTACATTATAGTTTGAAAAATTTCGTAATTAGCAAAAATTTAAAAATTATGGATAACTAGCTTCGCCCCGCGGTTTCATCCGCGTAAGTCTCGATCCCGTGGGAATATCGGGATAAAAAGTAGCCTACGTCTTATTCCAGGGTGTCAGCTACCTCCATACAAAATTTTATCAAAATTGGTCCAGCCGTTTGAGCGTGAAGAAGTAACAAACATACACACACACACACACACACACACTCACACATTTTCGCCTTTATAAAATTAGTGTGATGTAATAGGCATACCTAAGTAAAACATTGTTCTCTGACTGACAATTTAAAATTCTTCACATGGGCGAGGCCGCGGTCTGAGCTAGTCATCTCATAAAATGAAGTAGTGGATGTATTATTCAACACTGTCAACACTGGCTTCCGGGAGACAGTGAAATAGTGCTGTCGCTTGATTCAGTGCCATCCTTAAGATGTGGAAGGTAGGTAAATAATTCATTTGAAAATAAAAACGATGTAAACTTACATAAGTAAGAACAGGATTTTTCCTCAAACACTAAGTGCCAATTTCACCAATGAAACTGAACGCAATCAGCACATTAAACCACGTTTAAGAGATGTCAGTGACATTATTTTCTTTAGAATATTGACACTGCTGTCAGTGTCAATATTCTAAAGAAAATAATGTCACTTGAACTCGATTTAGATGTACTGATCGCGTTCAGTTACCTTGGTGAAATAGGCACTAAGAAATTTATTTTTGATGATCATATTTTACAGAGCTCCTGAATAAGAAATCAGTTTGAGCCCGAAACAAGTCAGCAAATCCCGAAATAAACGCATGAAACCTAATTGAAATCAAATACAAACTCAAAATCAAATCCGAATTCAAAAACAAAATTAAATTCAAATTTCAAATATTTTAAAAATAACCTAATTCAAAAGCTCTGAGAGCATATTATATTTTCAACACTTCAGCTCCAAAAAGTTTCTAAGCATTTACGGGACATTAATTCCCGGCAACACTATTCGCATAAGGACACGTTACACGTGCTTCCTAATTAGACCTTTGGGAGTAATTAGAAGTCCAAGGCTGGACCACTTTGCTGAAAAGATAGCTCTAAAAACACATACGAAACCTACTACGAAAAAGCACTAAGTAGTCTTGTGAGTACGTATAATAGCAGACATAAAAAGATAGATACACTTTATTCATAAGAACATAAACATTAACTAAAATGATGCTTTTAAGGCGTCTTTAGAGGTTATGCTTTTATGCAATGGTGGAACATTAGACGGACGAAATTTTGAGTTTAGAAGAGACTTATGAAGATACAAGAATATTTAACGCATTTGTCATAAAAAATTAAAAATCCAATACGTCGAGAATCGTATGACTATGAATGACTGGTACTATCGAGTCAATTTTAGCAATCATAGTAAACATGCATAAATTAGCTCACAGACAAATCTATTACGTATTACACCATTTTCTCATTTAAGAGGGTGCTACTGCAATTTGCAAATAGCTGTAAAAATTTCGCTGTTTTGATTAATTTATCAACACTTATCTATTATATACTAATTTTACCTCTTTAGTAATCTCTGGAACTAGGTACCAGTCGGGTTTCATTTTTTTTTTGCATTTGATAGCGCAATTCTTGAGGAAGGCTAACATCACGCTACGATCCTTAAGAGCCGAGCAAAAAGAAAAAAAGTCAGAAAGGCTGCTAAGCGAAAACGAAGTATGGCGAGGCGATGCGACGCAGTAGGTCGGGGGAACAAGAAATTTCACGCGGACGAAGTCGCGGGCTGAAGCTAGTTACTAAATAAATAATGAAATAGCGCTTTACAGTGCACAAAAATATTAATTAGGAATTGCAATCATTAATAATTATCTTTACAATTAATATTTAGAATTAGGTGTAAAAAAGGATTCGGAAACTTTACAGATGACTTTTTTCCCCTAAAACTTATACACCTAATTCATTGCACTATATGTCATAATTTAATTTAGTTTACTGATTAAATTATTAAAATCATGACATATTTGACAGCTTTTTGCGATGTTGCCAACTTTCAGAATGCGCCTTGTTAATATTGGATAACTCACATATCAATTACTATTTCAACACAAAAGCGTTAGGAAAAGTCGAAAGTGAGAACAAAATACACAAAAATACTGGAGCTAATGTGAATACAAAGCAGTCATCAATGTTCATTACGACTGAAACAGTTTCCATGTTACGCCACTCATAAACTCATATCATGAGATGTTTCAGCCAAATGAGCAGTGATGCTGCTTTAAAAGTACGACATTACAACGTATATTGTTTTAAATTTTTCTATTCTGACCAATTTTCTTTTTTTTTATATATTTTGTTTTAGTAATTAGAGACTGGAAGGATATGAGCAATAGTTATAGTAATTAGTACTTAGCTGTAGCCCGTGATTTCTCATTCGGCAAAACAGTGGGCTAATTTCGTAACACACTATCAGTAGGAATCGGTTTCAATTTGACAGTTCAACAACATACATTGCGTTAATCACATTGTTCAGCAGACCATTTTTTCTAACATAAGAAGCAGTGGATTAGCGATATACTTTGAAAATCATTCCGATTCTTATTCAAACTGTGTTACGCAAAAAGGGTGCAGTTTTTAAAATTAAGCATGTTGTTTTCGAAAGTAGTTTTATGTATAAATCGAAATTTGGTAAAGCACGTTGAAGTTTTGACATATTTCGATGTTTTACGATATTTATTAAAAAAAATATGCTGTACTCTTGTGGCTATATTTTTTTTAATTAAGCCAACATGTTTTTCCTAGAAACGAAAAGAAACATTGCTGAACAATAGAACCCAAGCCTTTTCTAACACGATACCCAAATCCGTGACGCTTTGAGTTTCTTTTTTCACTGAAAGAAAAATGCAGCAGTTCCATTCACGTCCAAAGGACGATAGCGACACAAGAGAAGTAAGTACACTACTAACAATTTTAGCGAAATAAATTATTTTTGAAGTGATACCACCACCTGTTCCTTGGTAACGTAATTCAAAGATAATATTATTATCAAAAACTGACAGAGTTTTAAAAGCACTTCAGTTACAGATAGTGCCATCCACGATGACGCGCCCCACTCTTTTCCCTAATCGCTTACAGTGTAAGTGTGCATCCTAGTTCTGTCGATACGTAAGAATTACCTATGAGTGCACACGCACACTACGATGAATAGATAATGACGAGAGAGTGTTATGGTCAACTAGGACTAACCAAAAAATAGTGGGGCGCGTCTTTGTGGATGGCCGTACCTGTAAAGGGAGGAAATTAATAGGATACCAACCGTACGGGAAGGAAAACGTCGTGTTTTTCTCATTTCTTTGTGCTTTGTTGACTCTTATTATTTGCTTCCTTTATGAACATCTGTTACAGAGTGTATCAGGACTGTAGAGTACCTATGTTTGTGTTTGTTTTGTACTAAATATGGATGGATATATTATGGAACATTTTTTATTTGTTTTGTAGTAAGTATGCACATTTATAGAACGCTAAAAGTAACAAAACATATTTTATTCTGGTATTATTGACTCGCGACCTGATAATGTTTGCAGGACAAACATGGTCAAAGATCGCAGAAGACAGTCAGGTTTGGAAGGGAAAAGGGGAGGCCTTTGCCCAGCAGTGGGACACAATACAGGTTTATTAAAAAAAAATCTTTGGCTCATTTCATTTACAAGGACGTAGTTCTTCCAAAATCATTATACCAATTCGCATCACCATATTCGAGGAAATAGCTTCGTATGTTTCAAAATGCGATGTTTTATTTTCAGTAACCCAATATTTTATAGTTATGAATGCAAGCTTCTTTCAGAGTTTTTAACCACAGTTTATTTTTTATTTTATTTTCTGTAAGGTTTTGGTAATATTCGTCAATAAAAACAATTGGTACTTTTGCCAAATGGCATTTTGTGTGGAACTAATTCTAATTATTAAAAAAAAAAACCGGACAAGTGCGAGACCAACTCGCGTGGTGTGGCTTCCGTACGATGAATATTTGTTTGTTACCTACCATGCTTTTTATCCCAAGACAATTTAGACCAAGAACAAACTTAACAACACAACTTTGAAAAACATGTTCTCCCATAAATTCCAACTGCAAATTCCTTACAATTTTTTTTGTTTAGATTCCTAAACAAAAAATTTTGTTTAGTATGCGGGGGGCTGCTTAATGTTCACCTAAATAAATTTAAAAGTATTTATTTTAAAATAATAAAAAAAAATGAGATCCTCGCAAAACAATTCATTTGATATGTCACACGGTACAGTACGCAAAACTTTTTTTTTTTGACTTGACCCCCATAAGTGATCCCCATATTCAAAATCCATTTGTTTACGTTACACGTTTGTTTGGATGACAGAAATCCATAATATGTGTAAAAAAATTCAATTTAATCGGTCCAGTAGATTCGAAGCATAATGGCTGTGACAGACACACGAAAGATCCTATAACGCCAGTAGCACACCTCCGCCGCGAAACTATCACAGCGAAACCGCAGTAGTTCAATTCAACTAGCTCGCGTCATGTTTCGCTACTCGAATAGGATGCGACTAGCGGAACATGACGCGAACCAGTTGAATTGAACTACCGCGGTTTCGCTGCTATGGTTTCGCGGCGGAGATGTGCTACCGGCGTGAGGGTTCCGTTTTTTCATTCAAACGTACGGAACCATATTATGTTAATAAAATTTAAGCCCTATTAAATCTGGTGGTAAAGGAATATCCTTATAAGTAAAGAGGGAAGAATTAATGCACGATGCAAACAATATTGTTACAAAATAAAACACAAGTAAACAATGAACGTTGTTGAAACAGTGTAGGTAATATCGCGCAACAATTGTTTATTTGTTGTTTGAACGTAAATTAAACGTTAACACTAGACGTAGTGAAACTATGAACACAAGATGAATTTCCATGGTACAACAGTTAGAACTAAATTAACACGGCTACATACCAAGCTATACATATCCAGTTTAGGCTGATCTTGCATTATATAGGATTTTCGTACAATGGGAGGTCAGCTTATACTAGAAAATTATAGCTTGATGTGTAGGCGTGTGTACCTAGCTACATATTTGACACTAACTGCTGCCCACGAGGTTTTTTCTAAAATAAAAGTGACCTTAGTTACTCCTTATAACATCAGGTATCTGCCAGTTAGCGAAAAGATTAGGCGGAACAAACAGACGGACAGACAGACAGACAACAAAAATATTTGTTGAAATTGTTTTTTTAGTATAAATACCGTATGTAGTTTCATACGCATTTAGTAAAAAGCGGGTATTTTGACATTACAAACAGACACGTCATTTTATTTATTTGTATAGATAATTCTTCTGTACGTGTGTATGTCACTGAGCTCCTCCTAAACGGCTCGACCGATTTTGATGACCTGGATAGTTTTGATTCACAATTGTACCCGTTAGGTGGCGCTATTTGGGCAGGACAGTCTGTCAGGTCCGCTAGTATAATATAAATATTTGCATTGAAATAGCCTTTAAGAATGTAGCTACTTAAATGTAATTAAATATTGTTAACCACTTTGCTTTCTGGCTATATTTTACCACAGCTTGAGCAATTCGGATACACAAGAAAAAGTCCCACCAACATGTGAATTTAGCTTCATAATCACCATTCCTTTGTAGACAGATAAGGTACGGGTTTGCTCGATTTTCGGCGATCATTCTTATCGTTCGATATGCTACGTTTTGACGACCAATAATAGTCAGCTACTAGCTGCTGCTTACCCTTTTGACAATAGATTATAAAATTTTTATGCTCAGTTGAATGACGAGCCCAAAATACTAAAACCTCATTCCCTCGGGTAAAATGTAATGATTATTTATTATATTTGTAATGTTGCCATACTGTATACTTAATTACAAAATATTCACGAGCGCTCATTTATAAATGACGATTTCCGACAACGCGGCAACGTAGGCACTTCATATTTATGAAACCTGAACCGGTTCGTTAGTAACTGAAATTAATTTTAATTCATTTATTGCGCTGTTATGCCTTTAATTATGGAACGAACATTTTAAATTTTGCTCTTTGTTCTGGATGCAATGACGTATACGGGTATAGGTTAAAGAACCAGCTTGAAAAAAACCGGCCAAGTGCGTCCGAATAAGTTTATTCCAAAAACAAACTTAGCATTGTAGTTGAAAAACATGTTCTCCCATACATCGATATAAGTCACGGTCAATTCTCCAACTGCAAATGTAAGCTGGTCGACTATTACTCGTTAACTTGTAAAGCCTACTTAGCTGTGATAGTTTTCCTTTTAACTTCGTTATATTAATAATATACTACTGCCCTGAATTTGTTCACATATCCAAAAACAACCATTTAGCTGGCAGGGGAGGGGAAACCTGACTCTAACAAAAATTATCACTTTAAAACTAAATATTACGCAAACGGATCCTTAAATCGAAAAATGATTGACCCGTAATTTTTTTGAACGGCCTATCCAACGATATGCCACACTATGAAATAGACGAGAAAAAAAAATACCACGTGCAAGAAAGGTACTTAACCTATTTTTTTTTTTTTATCTTGATTTTATTTTACCACTTTGTCAGCGTGATTAATATATATTAGGTATATTGTATACGCATGACAAAATTACAGCTTAGAACTCGAGTCCCTGAGCTAAGCCGCGGACAGACAGACCGATGGACATGGCGAAACTATAAGGGTTCCTTCTACGGGACCCTAAAAAAGATAAAAAACTTAATTTTAAGAATTCGACATTCAAAGATAAAGATAGAGCAATGTCTACGTGACAAAGTTAATGAAACTTTCTAGCTTTTCTTTGTATCTTGTTTCAGAATGTATTTAATTTAAATATCTTGTATCGTCGTTTAGTTTGTAAAAGCCTTCAGCAAGTTACTGTTTCATTTCTAGTCAGCTTATTGGGATAATATAGAGTCTATTAGCTCCAGAATAGGCCGGAGGTCTAATATTGACATTTGTTTAATTAGGGACTTACTGAACAATTTATTCATCTTGAAATCGATTAGATACTTAGAGAAATTCAGCCGTCAAAGATTATACGTTCATTTATATTAAGGTAAGGTAAAGGTATGTGTTTAGTAACGGATAACTGGCAGATAATAACCTTACCAAGGGGTATCGTGTTATCCAGTAACTGGGTTGTGGCGGTCAGATAGGCAGCCGCTCCATGTAAAATACTGATATTCAGCTGCATCCGGTTAGACTGGTAGCTGACCCCAACATAGTTGTAAAAGCGGCAGATGATGATAATAATCTATGATAATGTGGAACAATTTAAGTTCAGTTACTAAATGTTAAGCCGCTGACAAGAGGCAAATTATAAAAATAGGCTTGTCTTAAACAAAAAAATGCCAAAGCTAAATAGTTTGTGGTAGCGGAAAAAATATATGTTATTCTTGAACATAGGTATTTCTCAGAACTTGGTTGTTACCAAAACACGTTTAGAAAAAATAATCTCGATACAAATGAACGGTAAACTAACCCTTTACTTTGTGTTTCAATCCAAAATATCTGTATTAAGTATAAACGTACGGTCGGTATTTAATTAATAACAAGAACGTTTTATTTGTATGCAGAACTTGGTTTTTTTTTAATTTCGATTACTCAACTCATTTTTAAGTAAAATCTATTTACTGCTTCATATTTTGCAATAAATTACAAGATCAACAATCAAAATCAAAATATTGTATTTCACGTAAACCTACATGGGCACTTATGAAACGTCAGAAGCTAGGTGCACGGTTCCAATTGGTCGTTTCCTATGGAGAAGAGCCGGCAAGAAACTCCACGGTTACTCTTTAAAAAAATGGCCTTTTACAATGTTTTCAAGTTACAGTGTTTATAGGTATGGGAGGACAGAGTAGGCCCGTCAACAAGTACGATACTTAACTTAATACTTAACAAAATAGAAGATGGTTTACAAAGCTACAGTCTATTAAGCCAAGCGTTGTGACATCGCGCTTCTCTTTCTTTTGTATGCAGTCTGACAGTGACCGCGGTTTAGCTCTTGTCAGCGTCTTAATACCTATTTCATTTTACACTAGCTTTTGCAGGCGGCTTCGCCCGCGTGGTTGTCAGAAAATATCCTACGGGAACGAACCACCGGCATTAAAAGGACCGTAGGTTAATCCAGGTTTTAAACTATCTGTGTGCGAAACATCTTAATTCTAAATATTATGCTGAGTTTTTACGCGCAAAACAGCGTACCATAAAAAAAAAACAGTTGTAAAAATTTAACTTCTTGTCCGATTTTTTTTAATATAAACACAGTTTTGATCAAGATATAATGGAGAAACGTCTAATTTAATTTAAGAAGGATACGTAAATAATTACCCCAGAAACCTTAATTTAAAGATATGTTTAAAAGCATTTTCTAGCAATATTTTTTGGTTATTGTGTGTATCTCTCAAGATAAACTTATAGCGTTGCTACAGTATAATATATATTTTTAAGATAAATAATTCCGTAATACATTGTTTTCATATTACTATTGGTTTACGCGGCGCACGCCAGTAAAGCTCGCAGTCGGCATGATTTTTTCCGACATCTTCAACAATCATCGTCATATTTCAGCCAATTTACACAAAACCTTAAGTTATACATTAAAACCTTCTACATGAATCACTCCGTCCATTGGTGAAACGCGTATGAAAATATGAAAATCCTTTCGGTAGCTTTTGAGTTTATCGCGTTCAGACAGACAGACGCGTCGGGGGAACTTTGTATGTAGTGTATTTGTTTTCATCTAATCAGACATGTTTCCTGTATAGCCAATACAGACCAACATTGGGTAAACCAACCATTCTATAGAACTATAGATATAACCAGAAATCTTCCTAATCCCATCAGTTCCCATAGGGGTCGTTAGGGGTAGCTAAAGAAATATATCCAATGTATTGACAGCTACATTCACTTCATATCTACCCACAGATAAATAATGTACATGTAGGATATTAGGTATACTCAATGTATAGGTAGGTCCATGTCTAAACTGTGTAATTTATGTTGGACCAACTGCGTCCTTATGAGGGGCTAGTGGCTAAGTAATAAGAAACGCACGGGCCGATCGATCAGATTAAGCTACGCTTGCCGCGTTTGATCCGTGTATTGGTGACCATCTTTACATACTACGACCCTTCCTATGTTGGACCAACTGCGTCCTTATGAGGGGCTAGTGGCTAAGTAATAAGAAACGCACGGGCCGATCGATCAGATTAAGCTACGCTTGCCGCGTTTGATCCGTGTATTGGTGACCATCTTTACATACTACGACCCTTCCTATGTTGGACCAACTGCGTCCTTATGAGGGGCTAGTGGCTAAGTAATAAGAAACGCACGGGCCGATCGATCAGATTAAGCTACGCTTGCCGCGTTTGATCCGTGTATCGGTGACCATCTTTACATACTACGACCCTTCCTATGTTGGACCAACTGCGTCCTTATGAGGGGCTAGTGGCTAAGTAATAAGAGACGCACGGGCCGATCGATCAGATTAAGCTACGCTTGCCGCGTTTGATCCGTGTATTGGTGACCATCTTTACATACTACGACCCTTCCTTGTCTCGGAAAGCATGTTGAGCAGTTGGTCCCGACTGTCATTCGTGGATCTTTGACAGTCGTTACGAGTTTTCAGAAGCCCGAAAGTCTGACAACCAGTCTTACCAAGGGGTATCGTGTTACCCATTAACTGGGTTGTGGTGTCAAATAAGCAGTCGCTTCATGTAAAATACTGGTATTCTAGGTAGGCTAACATAGTTGGGAAAAGACTAGGCAACTGATAATGATGGTAACTACGTCTTTATATAAAAAAAAACTCTTGAGAATTTGAATGAAAAAAATAGGTTTCTGATCATTTCGAAGTAGGCACCTACCAATATCATAAAACAAGCTGTGAATTAGTCCACGTGGAATTCAAATTGATTATTAAAGCTTTTCTGGGCAGAGTTGAAGTTCGAATAAACATGTAATTTCAAAAAACTTACTTCATAAAGAGTGCACGATTACTGACAAATGCTTGCACTGATTGGACAGGTCCACTCTTTGTGTGGTTCTTTCCTCAAGAGACCATTTCAGACACAGATCTACATGGATCCACAAGATCTGACCAAGATAATGTCTGGACTTTAAAAGAGACTTTGACCCCTGAGTTTGTTTCGCCATTTCTTCTCAGGGGTAGTCATATAGGAAGGTCGACTACATCTAGCTTATTTTTTACTTTTTAATATGATGTGTAAAAGTGATACCGATATCCTATTTACAGAATAAACGATTTCATTTCAGTGATGTTGGTATCTAAATGTAAATAAACTGTTTACTGTAGGTATTACTAAAGACAGACCGTACCGTTACCACAGCTAGGTAAAAGTTTCTCCAATAATTTCAGACCTTTCAGTTTGGAACTGATGGAAATTTATCTAAATACTTAAAATATCTATTTCATACCTGGACAATAATAGAAAGTTCAGGACTGATATAAACTTACATATTTTGTCTATCTTTCTCAATTCTGTTTGGAAAAGCAGTAGCTTATATTTAAATTCAAATAGAGAGCCACTGTAATAAAAGTTGATGCATACAAATAGGGATATTTCCATAAAATGACGTGAAGTTTAAATATAGGCACCTAACAAAGTATTTGTTTGAAAATCACAGACCAGGTACATTGTGTAGGTAAATACAAAAAGCATAATACAAAATACAAATAAAAAAATAACATAATAAAAAAAATAAAAAAAAAATGGCATAATATAAATTATTATAAGACTAAGCCTCGATAGTCTAGTGGTCGTAAGCGCTACTAATGAGCATGAGGTCCTGGGTTCGATTACCAGGTCGAGCTTTTCCTCCAGGAATTTCTTAATAACAGCCCGGAGTCTGGATTTGTGTCGGTTGATGGCAATAGGCTCGCCCCTATTACATGGGACTTAAACATAACTCGCGATCGCGAAATGTGGATGTACTAAAAGTACAACTCTGCCATGGATTCGCCGTTGGAAGTGGTACACTGTTAGATAGGTGGCGGAGAACTAATGCCACCGCGCCGCCGCGCGTTCACCCCGCAAGTTCGGTATGAACAATGTTGCATCACATTTCTCCTAACACCGTCCACACCGAATAATGAAATTGGATCGCTACGAACATTTTTGACGAACAGTGTTCGATGTTCGTTAGTGGTATACACATACGAACAAAGTGTTCGATGTTCACCATGTTCTTGTTCTATCGTGCGTACACGCCTTTGGGATACCTTTTGTTCTAAAACATTAATTATTATTCACAGCTATTATAGTTGAGTGAAGATGATGTAAAAATCGCTAATCATTTACAGAACTTAACTGCAATTTTTCAGTTTTCCATCCCTAGAGCAGTGTTTCAGTGGAACTTTATTTTACGTACGCTATGACTTAGTAAGCTGAGGTCGAGTGGCCCACATTCAGCGCAAAGGCGTTTCGGATGACGACCATTTTATCTCTCACGGTTCTCATGCAAACACTAGTCTGGGTGCTGTACCTGTTCGTGTTTTAATATAGCCATTTGCACAAGATTACTATTACCTGAATAACAAGCTACTTAATGGACTAATTCCACCACCAAATCGCACTGGGCCCGCATGCTGGATCAGGGCCTACTCCCTCTTCCAGAGAGGATGCCTGTGTCCTATGTCATTATGATTAATGGTGATGAAATTATTTACACAATTGTGCCTGTGGGTTCGAACCCACGACCTACAACTCGGTAGTTCGGGGCCGGTAGCCCGTTGCCACTGGGCCACAAATGATCAGCTACACGTTTCTACGACCACACGTGAAGATTTAAAGTGCTTAGTTGTTCCTAGCACTCAGATAGTTGTTTAAAATCCTATCTACAAAATCAAATAACAATGGCGAACCGTTTCAGGTTTTCCGACTATTGTTATCTTTTCTTAATCTAGGTAGGTACCAACGTCCTACGTGTTTCAATTCAGTCTTTTAGTATAAAAGGACTATTTCCTTTGGGCATGTATTTAACACGGCGACAAATTAATCTGAATTTGGGATTAAAAAATAATTAAAGCCGGTAGCAAAAATAATAGGTTGGCAGCAAAAATAATAGGTTGGCAGCTACAGCGAAGTATTATTTTAAGTAGAAAGTAGCAGCTCAATAATCAGTTTTTAGCTTTATTTTAATTTAAACTGGCATCGAATTTTTGTTTTGGTAACTGAATTTACCAACAATAGAGGGGATCTGGCGCTCGGCGGCCGCTAACGCGGCACGCTCGCTTCGCTCGCTCGCCTTCGCTTGTTAATGGTTACTGTTCTAACCTAACCTAACCCAAATGATTCAATAACAGTAGATGACTTTGCAGCGATTAAGAAATAATATTTAATCGCTGCCAAGTTATTATTTTAGTAGCAAATAGTTAGTCGCCCTTTAAGTTATTAGTCGCCTGGAAAATTATTATCCTTTCCTTTGTAACTTTACTTTTAGACCGACAGAATATTTTTTTTCACTCTTATTAAAAGTGCTAATTGAAGTTCTGCTATCACTGGCAAGGACAAGACTACCGTTCATTATTACTGACCGCGTTTTAATATTTTTTTATTAGAGTATCTAGGACAAAGAAAAAAGCTCTTACCGTATGCAGATTAGGGCAGGAAACTGTTGTCCATTGATCCATTATTACAAACCTTATGTGCTTCTAACTAAACATAAAGTAATAAACTAACTTGGCTACTAATATACCAAATTATGTATAGAAAGAAGAAAAAGAAAGAAAGAAAGAAAAATTATTTATTCTGCACAAACAAAACGCACAGTACAACAAAATAAGTACAAGAAGTAAGTAAGTAGCAGTAAGTAGTAATGTAATAAGTATATGTATACTATCCGTAAAACTGCCTCGTCGGTCTAGTGATCCCAAGCGCTACTGCTAAGCATGAGGTCCTGGGTTTGATTCCCAGGTCAGGCAATGTATTATTGGGATTTTCCATTAGGAATTCCCTAGTAGCAGCCTGGAGTCTGGATTTGTGTCCGGTTGATAGCAATAGGCTCGCCCCCTATTACATGGGACTTAAACATAACTGGTGAAATGTGGGTGTACCTCTGCCTAACCCTTCGGGGATTACAGGCGTGATGTTATGTCATGTTTTATGTACCCGTAAAACTAAAGTATAAACTGTCATAAACCCACAGCAAAGTATTCGAGAACTTTCCAGAGACATTCATAGAAATTTGCCTGCCATTAGAACTAGCAAGTTACAATACAATCTGTGTAATGTTACCCTATAACAATAAAACGAAAGTACCCTCTAAGGGACGCCTGATTATAATAAAACGAATTGTACTGTCTATGTTGTCATTACAGGAACGCAATCATCTTCTCTATGTACTTTGGTCTCTAACGGTTCAGTTTTCAGACAAATGAAAGGTTTTGAATAGATCGTTTTTACAATTAAAACTGGAGTTGAAGGACACCATTTTTGCTGTAGGTGCTAAAATAAGTTGACTTAATCATTAAGAGAATTATGAAAACATTTGATTCAAAAATAATTGAGAAAATGAACACAGCTGATGACGAATGTTCTGTGTGGTGCCGGACGTAAAGAATAGCACCATCCTATTTCTTCCCGTGGGTGTCGTAAAAGGCGACTAAGGGACTTACTAGAGAATGGGCAGCAGCGTTCTTTATGCATTTTAACACCATACTGCGATCGCCAACCCGCCTGCCAGACGTGGCGATTATGGTAAACCCCCTCTTTGGGGGAGGCCTATGTCCACTGATGATGATGAATGACAAGTATGTAGGTTTTGCCTAGCGTTTTCCTAACTATGTTGGGGTCAGCTTCCAGTCTATCCGGATGTACCTGAACACCAGTATTTTACATGGCGCAACTGCCTATCTCAACTGCCTATCTATCCACAACCCAGTTACTGGGTAACACGATACCTCTTAAAATAAGACTGGTTGCCAGACTTTCGTGCTTCTGACAACCCTTAACAACTGTTAAGATCTACAAATGACAGCAGAGACCAACGGCCGTACCTGCTTTCCGAGGCACGAAGGAGTCTTGGTATGTAAAGATGGTCACCCATCCACGGACAACCGCGGCAAGCGTAGCTTACCCTGATCGATCGACCCGTGTGGCTGTTATTACTTAGTCACAAACTACTCAACTTAGCTTAGGTATTTACAGTCGCCAGAACATCAGGTTATACCAAACTGCCAAATTTCTCCAAATGACCACACACCTTAAAATGTTGATGGTTAAGGTCAAATTCGAATGAGAAAATTTGTCAGTTTGTGGTAACTTGATGTGCTGGTGAGTGTACCTAAGTATGGTATTTATTTCATAAATTTAAACAATAATTGGTACTCACAGGTTGTGCTGTTCTCTCGATCTCAATGTAGATCTGAAAATAAATAAAATGGGTTTAGTGCCAAGTTTCTTATTCGTGAAACTAAAAAAATACCTTCTTTCGTATCGGTGCGAACTTCAAGCTACGAGTAATATTTTTTTTTGGCAGACATCAAGTAGGTATTGATTCTGACTCGCAACCCGGGTCAATCTAATAAAGCTAAAACTAACACGCTTTCCTCCTATATTCCTTCAGATAATATACGATTATGTAATCGTGTATACAATATTACTTTTAGTATATATGCGAAACCCGAAACACGTGTCTAGTATTTTTAAGTAAAGAATCTAAAACAAATTTTCAAAACTGTATCATGAAAAATCACAAAGTTATAAGGTTATTATGTTACCGGGTTGTCCGTACAATAACAGCGGCGCGGCGGCCCCGCGCTTCCAGGGTCGTCTTGCGCTCATTGATAATAATTTGGCAGTAGGTACCTAACCGTACGGCGATTGTATTGTAAGTAATTAAATGGTGATAACGTTTTCCATCACACTTAAATATTTTTGGAACAAAATATAACATGGTGTAAAAATGATTGAAATCGATTCAGTTCCTTATTCTGAAAACACTATATTCAGGTTTCGCATATACTAAAAATAATTTTGTATAAATAAAAATGAAATTCTGTTCGTTGATAAGCACATCACTGGATGACGGCGGCGGCGGGACCGATTTGGGATTTTTTTCGTTCTAAAATGTTCATAATAGTCCGAATTGGAAAAGATTCAGATTGATGGAAAAAAAAAACGGGAAAAGTTTCCCGGAAATTTTTCAAATTCGGTAAAAACTGGATGTCCTTTTATCTATAGGATTTTTGTATGAATTATTGAAAGGACAGGACAAAATCTTTCGGGTCAGCTAATAACTAATAAAGATACACAAGCACATAACAAAGAACACCGACAAAACAAAAACATCTTACATAATTAAAAACTCGCGAACCATTTAATCCGGTGTAGCAAATTGAGATAAAAAACGTAAAACTAAAAGATATCGGCTGCATGGATGCATGCTAGTAATAAATAACGGTTATTAAATAGCCGTTTCGCACGTCACCTCTCTATGAGATAAACGTAGCATAAGACTTCCGTAATTTGAATTCAGAATCTTTAATAATTATCATGTTTCGTAATCATAAGCTCAATGTTAGGCGTAACAAAGTTCGAATTCCAATGCAACCCGAATTTATTTAGGATCTTTTCATCACAAATGTTCAACTAAACATTAAAGTTACTGCCGCACTGAGAGACGACACTTAAATAAAAATATAATCAATCATTAACTTTTTTTTTATTATTGTTAGGTTTATCCAACAGGAATTTCTCAGTACCAGCCCGGAGTCTGGATTTGTGCCGCTGAAGGAGGGTAATGTTTTCGAGAGTACCTATTTATGTCTATTCTTTGGCACACTTTCTGTAGCCTAAACGGCTTAATGGATTTTAACACATGAGGTATCCTTAGATTCGTTTTAATTGTGGGAGTGACATAAGCTATACAATATGTCTATATCTATATTTATATTCTGCAAATATAAAAAAGGGGAAGGTTTTTTAAAAATAAATTACAATAATATTGAAATCAAATAAAAGCTAGTAATGAGTCAATTCCATATTATTATATATATACATAATATAAATCTAAAAAGCTTGAAATAAAAAATGTATTTAAAGAAAAAAAAATGGACTGCAATAACACATAAGTAACTGAAAAAATAAGTTTTTTTTAAATATATTTTTGTTTCATACTAGTCAATTAAGTATTTATCTTATTATTATATGACATGACATATCTGAATACCAAGGTACTACCTAAAAGTAAAGAAAATACTTGAGTAAGTGACAATGAATTAAATCTAAGATTCTCAATTCAAGTGCAATAAATATCTGTTATTAAATTAATAGCTGTTTAGCACGTCACCTCTCTATCAGATAAACGAAGCTTAGCATCACACTTCCTAGTATGGGCAGTAAAGCTCTGAGTGGGTGTTAGAATTGAGCAGAAGCGAACCGGGATAAACGGACCGGGACTGTGATTTTGTACCGAATAAATCTACTTTGCTATATCGCAGCATCATGCTGAGAGCACTAGGAAGTGGTGAAGGACGGGCGTTTTTGGGTGACTGTCTTATGTATATAATTTTGACGTTCGAAAAGAGCTGGTTCTTAGCGTTGTTTGAATAAATGACTTTTGATTTAGATAGGAGTCTTTTTGACCTCGCACAGGTGTATATTTTTTTTTGGTTTGACTATTTTGTTTAATTTTAATGTTCTTTTTTCATTGTTTTCGTTATTTTGTTAGTTATAATGTTCTTTCCTGTGCGTGTGACAAATATATTATTTTTATTTCTTTCTTTCTTTTCTTTCCTTCTTTCTTTTCTTTCGTACTATATTTCTTTGTTGCAATGTCTCTCAGACCGTCTTGTTTTGTGTTTAAAGTTGTATAGTTTAATACTTATTGATTTATTGTTTGAACAAGCCATGTGCCCGATGGGAGCCGGCAAAAAAGGCAAAGTTCCATGCAAACTTTCTTCCCCTATTGAACCTCTTTTCGGGATGATTTTCTCCCTTAGTGCACACTTTCATTACATAAGGAACTATTGGGAAAGACGTCCACTGCTGGACATAGGCCTCCCCCAATAGGAGGGTTTGCCATAATCGTCACGCTTGGCAAGCGGGTTGGCGATCGCAGTATGGCGTTAAGATGCATAGAGAACGCTGCTGCCCATTCTCTAGTAAGTCCTTTAGTCGCCTTTTACGACACCCACGGGAAGAAATAGAGTTGTGCTATTCTTTACGTCCGGCACCACACACAGCTACGGCAAATAATTTAGTTTAATGTTTTGTGTTGCATAATGTAAATTTAACTGAACAGACAGCTGTGCTGTTGGGGAGTTTGTTGCGCCACTTCTTCTTCCCAGCTAAAGCACTAGGAAGTGGTGAAGGGCGGGCGTTTTGGGGGACTGTCTTATGTAATTTTGATGTTTGAAAAGTGTTGATTCTCAGCGTAGTCTGAATAAATAACTTTTGATTTTGATTTTTGTTTTGTTGCAATCTTAATTCTCAATAGAGCTTTTGCTATAAGATATTAATTTATTTATTAACACGTTCAGTGTCAGGAGCCCTCCTGGAAGGTTCACTCAAGCATATGGGATGCCGGGAGCCCTCGCGGATGGCTCATTTTAAATATCCGTTTTTCTTAGCGAATACAGGATTATAAACTGTGAAAATAAAATCAGTTGTATATTTTAGCAAGATTTAAGAGTAGGTATACTCGTTGGTTTTCAAATACAAGCATTTTTATTTATACATAAATTCTTTTTTTTTTTCATGTCTATATGTAGGCGGCATGGCATATGAGCTCTTCGAAAAGTGGGTGGAATCGAAAGTGTTAATGCAGGTGCAACGTCAAAAGATAAGAAATTATTTTTTTAATGCAAGTGCTACCATCAAGGGACCAAGGTAATGAATGACTTAGGCGGTTCACCCACTGAAGATGCGTCCCGCCGCGGTGCGCAGAGCGACGGATAACGAGCATATATATTCCCGCGCATTTCCGCGTCGGCAGTGTGTTGTGCTAGGCGTGACTTCTATATAAATTTAGATACTTGCATACAATGGTAAAATCTGCCATACCGCGCTACGCGACGGGGCGCGGTGCAATGGGTGGAGCGCCTTATAGTGAAATTAATTTGGAAGCGTGTGAACCAAACTATTTAACATTACATTATACCTACTCCGTTTACATAATCAGCCTATAATGTTCCCACTGCTGGTAAACAGGCCTCCTCCTACAGAGAGGGAGTGGGCCATAATCCACTACGCCGGCCCAGTGCGGGTTGGTTGTTGAAGACATATTGTCTTCGATTTGAGAGCAGTGATGATAAAATAATTTACACAAAGTAAAGTGCCTGTCTCGGTTCGAACCCACGACCCTACCTGTAAGTTGAGGCCGTTACCACTGTGTCACTACTGCTCCCCCTTCCTACTCCGTTTAATCAGTATATTTCTTCTACATATTATGAAAACAGACTTCTGGTCATCATAAATTCCAGTTAAGTACTCTCACTTTCGATCCAGAAAAGCGAAATCAAGTTTTCTATCAAAATCTCCTTGCGGTGTCGAAAAATCTATATTGTGTATCTTTTTATTGTATCAACTGACTGCCTTATTGATCTAGTAGTTGCATGCGCTACTGCTGAGACGAGGTCCTGGGTTCGATTCCCGGGTCAGGCAATGTGTTATTGGGTTTTGCCATCTGGAATTTCTCAGTAGCATCCCGGAGTCTGGATTTGTGCCCGGTTGATGGCAATAGGCTCGGCCCCTTTTACATGGGACATAAACATAACTGCCGAAATGTGGGATGTAGGTATCAGATATACCTCTGCCTGACCCTTCGAGGAATACAAGCGTGATGTTACGTGGGGTTAGTTCATAATTCAAAAGAAATCTACAATAATAGCAGTATTCACAGACAGCTGTTACATAACTTCAATTTGTCTCATTAAGGCTCCCGCAGACACGCGCGACGCTACAGCGCGACTCGACACTAGTAGAACAATTGCTATGAAAATTTCCTGGAAAATATCACGCTGCCTGTCGCGCCCGCGATATCATGCCAGTCTGAACGAGCTTTAACGCATCGTCCTGTAGAATCAGTGTATCATATTATTACAATGTAAATATTCTTTAGGGTTTTCACATATCGATCAGAAAGAGAGTTGTGCTATGTGTTGCTTTATCAATGACGGCAACCTTATACATAGTTCATAAACACTGCATCACTTTAAATTATCGCTTCTCGATACGCTTTACCAACCGGCGGGCGCGGCGCCTTCCTTAACTCTAAATATACCTAATTATCGGTTTTCTATCTCCAACGCAGTCCGGTTAATACGCTTAAACATCCATGGACAAGTTGGCACGCCGGGGATTCCATGTGCGCGATAATGTATCGTAACATCACTAGCTAAATAGCGTTCAGAACATCCACTTAGACTCATGATAAAAATGCCCGCGTAATCTTCGAAGCGGCTAAACGTGCTTTAATGATTAACTTGCATTTTTGCTGGCTTCTGAGCTGACTTATCCTGTCGAAATATCGACAAGGTAAGTCAATTTGTTGAATATTGAAATCGTAGTTAAAAATAAAGACTCGTGCAGACTAGCGCAACGTCCAGTCTGCACGAGCCTTCACTCTAATGGGTAGAAGAATAGTAATTGGTGGGATTTGTTTTAGTAGAAATATCCCCAATATTGGTGATCTCGATTGGTTGTTAGCAGCAAATAGTAACTACAAATTCAAATGTTGATGTTCATCACATCCACAGCCCGAGTTCACCCACTGCTTGCTGGCTTTCTCTCTCTCTCTTCTCTTCTCTGGTCTTCTAAATAAATTTTCTTGCTGATAAATTTTAGTTGTGTTAAAGTTTGTATGTTTGATGATGAACTGCATCAATATTTGCATGCCAAAATGGTAGAATGTACAAGGATTCTTTAATATTATTGTAACCACCTTATTGTAAATACCTTCATTCTGAGCAAATAAATAAATATTCTATTCTATTCTTTGATTGTGATAACTCCACGGGTCATACCCGGACTCCGGGGACTCTTTCGGGCTCGATTCGCAATGACAACAATCTCGCAAATGCACAAATAAACTCCGACACCACTTCACCAAATTTTGTCACCTTCCTACTTATGAGCTAATTTGTTCACCCAAAATTGTACAAAGTGGGTTCTCTGCTCTCGATTTAGTAACACCGACTGAAATATGCAGTAACGAAGCGTAAGCACGTCGAAGCTCGTTTAATGGCATACCTACTCTTGTAAACCCTATTGTTCGCGTTATGTAATTCAAGATCATTGTGCCGATATTACATGCATGCTGTAACTTTATTAAACCTCCTTGTGGTATTTAATGTGATATAAGCTTTGAGTAAGTTCTATGATAAAATGTAATTAATTTACGGTGCTATTTTTGTGAGCAGTACTTTTACTTTTTTCAAGAAACCTTTGGCCTGGACCAAATATTTATTTATTTAACAGTTTATGTACACCTATATAAACAGGGAGAAGAAAGGAATAGAAATATACGTACAAAGGAGATGCTTATTTCTAAAGAAATCTCTTCCAGCATACCTGCGATAGGAAAGTAGACAAAGAGATATAGACACCGCGTGTAAGAGTAGTAGAGTAAAAAAAAAACATAAAATAAAAAACTTACTAATATTATTTACATTAAGAGAATAGAGATAGAGAGATTTAAATCAGTTTGGACTAGGATTTTTCATAATTGACATAAGAAATGATTAAGTATTACAAATACTTATTTTGAGGAGATTATTTCGAGGGCATGTATGAATCCTTCCAGACAAAAGATTTACATCGTTAGTTAATACTAATACAAAAACTTACTCCACAGCTTGACCAATAGGTGTATGGAGCAGAAAGCTCATTGCTGAAGCTAAGAGTTTGTTTTGGCATTTCTTCCCAGACGCCATCATTTAGGCAAAGCTGGCACCAACCAGTATATAAAATCTACCAAAAGTTTTAGGATGCATAGATAAATAGAAACATTTAATTTTGAATCCGATAAATGAAGGAGAAATTAAAAATTTCGTCAAGTAAACTAATTTAATTTCACCAACTTGCGAATATGCGCTTCTTTTACGAGAGAGATCTATGAATAGCAGTGTTGCATTATAAAAGGGTAATGAAAAAATAATCAAAATCGGTGCATCCGTTCACGAGCTATGATCCCACAGACAGACACACAGTTAATAATATACAGATACACACTACAAACTTATACCACCCCTTTTTTTTCATCAGGGGTTAAAAAGGCGCTGCTGCTCCACAGCAGCCCACGCTAAACTATGGGCGAGCTATTCTTAGCTCTTTGTTTTGTATGAAAATCTCTCCGTGCACATCCTACGTAGCTCGCTGTGGACGGTCGCCTAAGCTATGCACGAGCTTTGCTTAGCTCTTTGCTTTGTATGAAAGTGTAGACGGGATCGTCCAATGCGACCCACGCCCACGCTGGTAAACAAATGAACCGCGCAGAAATGTGGCAAATCTCTCCGTGCACATCCTACGTAGCTCGCTGTGGACGGTCGCCTAAGCTATGCACGAGCTTTGCTTAGCTCTTTGCTTTGTATGAAAGTGTAGACGGGATCGTCCAATGCGACCCACGGCCACGCTGGTAAACAAATGAACCGCGCAGAAATGTGGCAAATCTCTCCGTGCACATCCTACGTAGCTGGCTGTGGACGGTCGCCTTAAATCCCATATATTCATATATTATTCAACACTTTTAAAGTAGCTCTTTTGGCTTAAAGGTTTAAATAAATGTTTTATAAGTAGAGTTGTTTCAAATCTCTTTGCTAAATTAAATTGTAACGTGTATCTTCTAACAACTCTAGCTAAGAACGAAATTTTATTAACAACTTACAAACAATTAAAACTTATCTTTTTTTAATAACCTTAGTTGGCTCTCTTTTAATTTAGATTGTTCAAAGTTTGCTTTATTTTATTCATGAGATTTTAAAAGCCTTTAAATTAATTCTTTATTGTTTAAGACCATTTAAAAACTTGACAGAGTTGTCATTAAGACAACTGCTGAGTACCTTTGTTTCATGTTTTTTATCCGTATTGTTTTCTAAACAGCATAGTAAACTTAATAATTCAGATACCGAAAAACTCGAAGTATCCATCCAAATTATTTTTATCAAATATTTTTCCGAACGCATGGCAAATTAAGTTTTCCGGTCATCAACAGGTTTCACTACAAAATTTTACCCACCATAAACATACTATTACATAAATGTGTAAACAGATGTAGTGTAATCTCTTAAATGTTGATGTATTAATTACCAAATGAAATAGGAATGAAAACAATTAAATTTGTGAATATAGAGGAAAGTGATATTTAATGACGAATTCTGGGAAATCAAAAAGACTTAAATTGTTTGTATTGTGTTAGTTAGTTAGTCATTGATAGTATGTACTTAGTGTAAATAGAGAGTAGCATTATAATTGTATATAAGAATTTTAATGTTAATAATGAAACTTGTAATTCCATCTCTCGTTTTAATCCCATGGATTTTCGTCTAGGCAGACTATCACGTTCTGGATAGGATACGTTGAATTACAAATCACCAAAAGAATATTTTCCGTTCTCTAAATGTTTGTTATTGGTAACGTTATGAAGATTGGAAGTATCGTTGTCCTGTATGCTAATAAACCATCAACAAAAATTGTCACCATCCAATCTGCCAAGCATTGTGATTATGACAACACACTCTTTGATCATTCATTATTAACACTGTTCATAATAAAACAGGAAAAAATCCATGCAAATACGTATTTTCTTTCTTTCTTTTCTTTTTCAATACGACATACGACATATAATATAATGGGACATCTAACTTGCAATCCTGCACTCTCATAAGTTAGCCAACCCTGGCAACATTTCTCGTCACTACACCACAGAAACCAGATGACGCTGACAATTGTATAGGCTCCGAACAACTCCATCGTTTGCAATGCGGAACGGTCAGTACAGTACTCCGGAGACCAACAAATTGGATCACGGAAACCGCAGACCAATTTTGGTCAGTTCGTTCACGTAATACCCTCATTGATTCATACGATAAACACAGTGCTTTGCGAAGAATTGCGAGGACTTGTAATGGGCTGGTGCCAAGTGTACGTTATGTATTGTCTCTGAGGATTCAGCTTTTTAGACGACGCTCCGTATCAGTAGTATAAATATTACGGAGTGTTTTTGTGATCAGAATAAGTAGGTGACACATTCATCAAGGTGTTTCGGCCCCACCATCATCTGGAATCAAGCCCGCTGATTTTATAAGATGCTCTTGACGAAACTGAGTCTTAATAATATCTCAGCAAAGTGGCATTTTATACACATTCATTTTCTAACTAAACTAATTACTCCAATTACGTGATTCAAAATCTTCCATCATCTAAAATTAAACACAACCTTCGCGGTTTTCAAACAAATTAAATCATTTCAACACAATGCTAGCACCATAATTCCTTTACTTTGCTCAAATTCTTAACTTCCAAACAAAATAAAGTCAAAATAGAACAATTCACTGTCTTGAACTTTAAAAGAGTAGGTAAATAAACTTGGACGGAACAAAATCTTTGAAAGAACTTTGGAAGACTTTAGAGGTTCCAAAGTCTTTCGAAATGTTGTTTTGGTGTTAGTGCAATCTCTGGGGTGTTGTTTGTTTACAGTGGTCTGAATAATAAATGATATTGCAATGCTGCGTTTGCATGAACGTTCAGACCGCATGGATTGTCAGAGTCAGGCTTACACTGGCCGATGCGGTCGCTCTAAGAAATTGCAACTTTGTATTTGATTGTACGTTAGTAGTAGATTTTAAAATGAATTGGTTAATAGAATAGGGTTTTTTTGTGTTTTTCGTCAATGTCAGTATGAAACTAGTTGTGCGGTCATTGTTTTAAATGCAATTTTGTAAAAAGGGATGTTTCTTTTGTAGGATTTGACTGAATTTGTTTTTTCAAGTGTCGAAGAGTGACTGGAACGGACTGTGAATACCCATTATTTCTAAAGCTTAATTCTTGTTTTATAAAATATTTTTAATGCAAAGACAGTCTTACTTCATTTGCATTTCGTAATATTTCGTAGTAGATTCAACAAACCTACAACCAACGTTCACTGAAACCTCAAAATCGGATGTCCCTACAATATTACAATCACCACAGTTCATCCATTAATACCGGCAGCGGAAGCACCACGAATCAATAAAGATTCCAATAGAACCGTAAATTACAGCCGAGGGAAAAGATTACAGGGTCTATCCGTATGACAGACAGTTACTGATAGGTTGCGCTCGTATCACTGTTCCAATTTCTTTCCCTTCCATTGTTACTAAGTGTGCCAAGTCGAGGTGTTTCGATTTTAAAAGCGTCGATAACAACATTTTTACGACCATTTCCTACTGCGAGAAAATCTCCAGCGATCCGTAGTTTACGGGAAAATGTTGGCATTTACTTCACATCTCAATCTAAAGTGCCCATACGAGACTGATCTCGAATACCAATAACATAAAGACTGGTATACCCGAGACAGATATTATAGCTGCATGTCATGACGTAACAATTCCTAGGACACAATCGAGATTGAAATCTTATAAGCAAAGTTCACCAAATTAATCAGGGATAGGGTAGTCAGCGATAGTTAGCCGTAGTAAAGAAACGACCGAACATTCGGCCGATACTTCGGATATATGTTCGGAGTAGACCCCGTGTTCGCAATCGCATTGTGATAGGAACATAACGTAACAAATACGTACTTATGCAATTATCCTAGGAGAGTTATCAAATTACGAAACATTATAACCGACAGCTCTGATTCAGTTCACTTACGCAAAGATGAAGACATTCACACATCGTTGCCTCATGGATAACTATCATTTAGGTCTTAATTATTGTCATTGTCTGACCAGACAATACCCTTGCTGTTATGACATACAATTTGACGGGTCATAATAGAATCTTATTATTTTTTCGCAATGATAATTATTTTGACTGACCGTTATTAAAATTTAATGATCCGTATATGCCTCATGTAATGAGAATCTTAAGAGAAAGGAAACTTTACAACACATTCGAAAACATTAAATCAGGTATTGATAATGTAGGTACTTACTTTCATCTTATAATTATTAAAGTCACTTAACGATAAACGACACCTTTTACCTCTCGAAGCACAATTATTGTTGCAATTATGTAATTATGGGGACAATAATATCTGAAGAGCCTGCCAAATATCCCTTCTCTTTTAATGGAAATGTATTAAAACAGAAGCTCTTACTACCTGGGGGCCTACTCCGAATCGTTAAACCGAAGTATCGGCCGAATGTTCGGTCATTTTATAACTGCCATTGTTCCCTTTTTTGACTTTGTGTCCTTACCCGACTTCAAGTCACAGTTTTGACTTTGGCTTATCTCTTCGACTGCCCTTTTTTTCTTCTTTTCGCCGTAGTCAGCGATAGTTAGCCGTAGTAAAGAAACGACCGAGCATTCGGCCGATACTTCGGATTTATGTTCGGAGTAGACCCCCTGGTTCAATCAAGACATAATAACAAAAGACGAAGCACGTCCATCTATCCTGTCTATTCTGTAATAACTCACTATCAACTTCACTTCTGCATCCACAATGTGAAATGGCAGTGTCGAAGCTCTATTTCCACTTCGGATACCAAAGTAAACTTGAAATTGAAAATTCACAGAATAGTCGCGCTACATTTGCCTTTGCATAAACGTACAACATTTGCTAAGTGCCCCCAGCAAACATGTCATATTCCCAACACGCTGACCAACATGTTGGCTATATAGGTCGTGTTGGCTATGTTGGCGCCACACACGAAGTGTTTGCCATGTCACATGGTCGAGCAAACATTGAGATGAGAACCGCACTCGAAGTTGCATTAATAAAATAAGGTGGTGTTTAAAAAGCTAAATATACAGTACAGTGTTTTAATTGAATTTGTATTTAGTTTGTGTGCGTTGACCTATTAGTTTCACTAGGAAAGTGTAGAAAGCTTTTGAGAAAAACAGGTCGTTAGGAAATGGAATATAAATAAGTGCATAATGTGTTCTTTATAAACGGTACGATTTAACGCCTGAAACACTACGCCAGATTAGTCGTAAGTATATACAGTCAATCCGGCTTATTAAGCAAAAAAAAAACTACATAAAGAGCTCAATTTTATAAACTTGATGTAAAGAAAAAGCTTACCTAAACCAGTTCACACGTAATAGGAGATGTTTGCATACGATAAAGCAAATGGGGATTGCAGGATGTAGCTTGTGTGAGACTGTAGGAAGTAGCTTTTGATAAATTGTAGGATGTAGCTTTCAATAGATTCTACACAGTAGGTACCATGGGATTTATTTAACATGGCAACTTGCAGGTCAGATTCTGAGGTTGTCGGATGCTTAACCGGCCTTTCCTGTGGTGCCTTAATAAATGAAGGAGGTTCTTTTATCATTACTACGCAGTAAGTCTTCCTATAAAGGTCCTTCATTAAAACCTCGATTTTTATTCACAGTTAACCTACACATTTCTCTCAGAACGTTTACCCAAGTAAACAGTTTTCTCAGTACCAAACTCTACCACTAGAAGCCTTCCTTAGAAATAAGCCAAGGAATAAGCAAAGATTTAACAAGTCGGGTTACGCTGAGAGTCGCTTTGAACTTAATTATAGCTAACAGGTATAATTTGTTCGCCTTTAAAGTCGTTTAATAAGTTTATAAGGCGTTCAGAAGTCGTGTCTTCATTTCCTTGAGGAGATTGAGATCGGGGCGGCTTTTTTATTATGGTGGGCATCAGGGTTGGGTTGATTATTCTGTTCAGAAAATCCGTTTTAACAATAAAATAATTATTTCAGACTCAAAAGTAGGTGTACTACTTACACTAACACCGGAATAACCAATTTTAACGGGAACTAAAATTATTATAAAATGCTTGCGGTGGTAATAAAACTTAGATTATGTCACACCCCTACGATATGTGAACATGTATCTTAGTTTAATCGTTGCTATATGGTACAAAGATAATAGGATACATTATATCACCAAACATAACTTAATAGTAACAATGAGCCAATCTTAATTGAAAACGTTGCAAGCTCCTTGCAGCTTGCTTGTTCTTTGAGATATTTTTTTATCATGATTTTTGGTACCGTTAAAGTTGGTTATTCCGGGATTTCGAACACAATGGCAAAGAAATTGAAGACAGAATCACGAAAAACTTCAGTCAGGTGACCAATTTTTTGTTGACAAAATGCAAGTGATATTGAAGTTCAAGTTTTATTTATTAAATAAAATATTAATGTTGCTTTTATATTTTTAGTTTCGAGAACGAATAAAATTCTTTTCTTTAATAATATTTTCGGACGTGGAACTTTCACTTCTTTAACTTTGGCTTACTTCAATATTCCTTTTATTTAAATAAACCTAGGTACTTTCCAATGATATGCTTGACAGTGGACACTATATAGATATCAAACAACAATATTATAAAAACATTAGGTATAATATGAGTACGTTGTCAACACGGAAGACATAAGGTAGTCAATGGTACCCTAATTCAATACCAACTAAACAATCGCATGGCCCATCTTTGCCCAACTTTATGCCAACAGTAATGTGGCTTATGGGCTTACCGCACTTGTAACGGTATCCGTTAACAATTAACCAAGCATGAACTATCGCCAATTAAATTCATAGAACAAGAAATTTAACAATCCATCGTATATTATTACCCGTTTACGAGCAATTGTCGAGACAGTTCAGCGGTATTATATTCCAATACGGGACTTGACACATTACCAAGTAAGGAGATTATGCCTATAATCACCATTCTTGATAATCATTTCCGCAACTGCAGTATAGCGGATCGGAATACAATGCTTGCCCGTTATATTAGGTAGTTACAAATTGTGGAAAGATTGAAATTGTGAAAAGTCAGGCAGGATGGCTCGCAGCTTTCATTCTTTCTTTAGCAGAACTATTACTCTGGTATGCACTGTACCCAATTAATCGTAAAAATATCAGTCTTTCAATTATCTCGAAAAGATCACAAGGTATCACCATACAAAATAATAACTACTAACATATAACAACTAACCCAACTCCCAACCCTAAAATCGCTGATAAGTGTTCCATCACAATACAAAATAATGTCACAAGGTCACACTAACCCAACTCCCAACCCTAAAACCGCTGATAAGTGTACCATCTAAACACAGCCTTAGTTGTACACGATGTGCCTTACCGCTTTCATAACGGTGCTTGAAGACAATTAGCTGAGCATGAACGATGCCAATTAAGTTGATAGTATCATCATATAGCGTGCCTAGTGTTGTCACAAGAAATGTTCAAATAATATCTTGGGAATTATTGGTGATGTGGGAGGAAATTGAAAGATGGAAAGGAGGGATAATAGATATCTATCTAGGCATTGTGTTGTAACCCTTAGAGGGATCAGGTTCTAACGGTGGGTGGTGACAGGTGTATTTAGTAAAAAGTATCCATAAAAAAACATGTTACAGTAAAGATAAAAGAATTATAAGGGATCATAATAATGCTGGGAGTTTTTAAGAGATAAAACTGAAGAAGGAGGAATATTGGCTAGACTTTTGGCCAGCAATGAAGATGTAGACCAGTTAGTAGTCGATAGTAAGGAGATACTTACCTAGATAGAAATCGAGATACTCCGAACAGTAAGTATGTCAACATGTAATGAATACTAAAATAATTCAGCGAAATAGTGTATTTTATGATGGTACTGAAATATTAATTATTAAGATTTTCCTAGTGCTATAAATTATAATATTTCTATATAACTTTTGAAAGGAAGCTAAGCCACGTTTTACTCACCTCTCCTGGGACACTTACTATGCAAATAATATTATAATAAAATTCTTTTAAGGGTGGAAATTCCTACATTGATGATGTTGTGATAGAATTCCTAGAGAAGCCTTGATGGTATAAAACAATATATTATAGGTATACGTACAACTATTTATATTGAAATATCTTGCTCTTTGACAACCATTTGAAGAACGTTGATGATACGAACGCATGGTGCGTCGTAAAATAACGCTGTAGGTAGTCTTGACTGTGAGACCCTGCGATAGCATGACATTTTTGCCCGATATGAACATGCGGATTTGATACCATTATTCAATCCGGAATGCATCAAGATGAAGGAACCGCACCAACTTTGAATAAATTTTAAACCTTTTAAAAATTACTACGATAGTCTGAATACATCACAGAACTCAAAGCTTCACGATACCTAGAATCATTTCTAATGAAAGCCTTCATGTTACCTAAAATACAGAGGAAAATCTGTGCCACTAGAAACCTGCAACGAAATACATACCAAGAAACTTTACATTTGACATCGAGTACTCGCTCAGAGCACTTCACACATAATATTTCATGGAAATAGTGGAACATTTTCATTCATACGTTTCTAGGAATGTGTGTCAGCCCTTTAACAGTGGGTCTGCGACGCCACTAATGACTCCTCGTATTACATTTTAACTTACTGCAACTTACTGGCTTCTTAATTGACTTCCTTGCTCGCCAGGTTTCTAAGGAAGTTATTATTTTTAATAGCATAGTCAGCTTAATATATTCCCACTGCTCACAGGTCTACTGGTAGGTGTCACTGACACAGGTCTCCTCTCGATGAGAATGAGGTTATCGAGAATCGTTCTGAAACGATTCTCGAAAAATTGAAACTTCAATAAGGTTAAAAATATCTAACTATCACATAGACAAATAGTCCTGATCTAATGAACTAAAATAAAATAACTCTATAAAAGTTTGAGGAGCTTGTGGCTAAATAATAACTGCCGCACGGGTCGATCGATCAGGTAAAGCTACGCTTGCCGCGGTTGGTCCGTGGATGGGTGACCATATTTTCATACCAAGATTCCTCCGTGCCTCGGAAAGCACGTTAAGCCGTTGGTCCCGGCTGTCATTTGTAGATCTTTGATAGTTGTTACGGGTCGTCAGAAGCCCAAAAGTCTGACAACCAGTCTAACCAAGGGATATCGTGTTACCCAGTTACTGGGTTGTGGAGGTCAGATAGGCAGTCACTCCATGTAAAATACTGGTCTTCAGCTGCATTCGGTTAGACTGGAAGCCGACCCCAACATAGTTGGGAAAAGGCTAGGCAGATGATGATGAAAAGTTATTGATTGTATCAGCATTAGCCATTATTATTGATCGACTATTTCACATACATACATAAACTCACGCCTTCTTCCCATGGGGGTAGGCAGAAACTATAGAACGCCACCTGCTACGCTCCTTACATACTCCTTTTGCTTCGCCTACGTTTGTTCGTTCATTGTTATCGACAATTTCAGTTGGATATTAATATTTATCTTACTTCGTTGAAACTTTTCTTAAGATACCTACTTCAATTTCAGTTCTAAGCTTCATTGGTACTTTAGGTCACTAAAAATATAAGACTATACCATAATACTATCGCGATAAACTCAATGAAACTCATATTTCATCGTTTAACATGATCTAGGTTAGGTTACAAAACAATATAGAAGCACTAAACACAATCTCATGTCGTTTAGTCACGAAGTACTAATCTCATTTCGAGAAATAAGCTTTCTCTGTTAATCTAAAATAGTATCTTTACACAGAACTTTACGAAATACCAACAGACTTTGTCTTTACTGACGAAACTTCAAGATGGTTTAAAAGTTTATTAAAGTTCTACCTTGGACTTAACTATTTCCCCTTGGTGTCATTAGCACTACGTTCTCTCTCTTTATTCTTGGGTTAAAGTTTATTAAAGTGAGGCGATGTCTAAAACTGAATTTAAGGAACTTAATCCTCTTAACGCTAGGTGACACATAAACGTAATGTCCAAATATTTAGGAGATAGGTTAATGCTAAGGCAACTCTTACGGATTGCCTAATAAAAGATTCCCAATAATATTGACAGTGCCGAACTTGCTTTAAAAACCACCAGAGTGTCAAAAATGTAGATTTCTAGGCTTACGGCCGCGAAAATCGAAAAGCACCCTCTGATAGCGCGACCACGCGTAACTTTTCGCCGAACAAAAAGTGACATATGAACGCGTACTCGGGCGACGATCGCTTTTGGTTACACGTGTCGCACGAGTACGCGATCGTCGCGTTGATAAGTCACTTTTGCCTATATTGAGAAACGAATGGTGAAACGGGAGTGGTGGCTTAGAGATTGCCTGAACTAGGCGTAGCCTTGCTAGACGTTAGTGAAAACGGGCCTTAGCACTTTAAAGCTGAATTTAAGGAACTAAATAACTCAGGGCTGTAAACGTAACAAAGGTTATTAAAATATATGTTTGTGTTGTTACTCTTCTATGAAAACTCCGGCCACTAATGTACACACGGTCGAAAAGTTCGGAGCTGAAATGGGATTTAGTGAACTACTGCGGTTAGCCGGTAACACTAACAGCTGAATTTTACCTAATTTACAAACTTCATAGAAAAGCGATTTATAACTTTCCAAGAATCTAAAGCGCTGATATTTCGTAGCTAGTATAAGCCTGGTGACAGCCGGACGGGTTAGACGGTTGAAATTTTCAGAGATGATGTATTTCTGTTGCCGCTATAACAACAAATACTAAAAAACAGAATAAAATAAATATTTAAAGGGGCTCCCATACAACAAACGTGATTTTTTGCTCGTTTTTGGTCGATATTGATAAGGGCAATAGGTAGACGCTTGAAATATTCACAGAATATTTAGTTATATATTCACTTTAAAAATAAATAATTAAATTAAAATAAAACAAATATTTAAGGGGGGCTCCCATACAACAAACGTGATTTTTTGCCGTTTTTATAGATATATGTACGGAACCCTTCGTGCGCGAGTCCGACTCGCACTTGGCCGGTTTTCTGTAATAAGTAGAATACTTAAATACTAGAACTGTTGTAAAATCCTAGCTAGTATTTTATAATGGCACGACATTTTCTTATATACCAATACGAGAGAAGTTATTTTGCCGACAAAAATCTTGCAATTATCTAAACATTGACTTGTCCAACGAAGCCAAACAAAACACACTCTTTTTTAAAACCAACCCTCATTTACGAGCATAGTAAATCGGATACAAGCAAGAAAAATCTCAAACGTTCATGTTGTGACGTCACTAAGTCTTTACCCCCGACTGACGGAAATAAAAGGGTAAAAAGAAAACAGGTGCCAACGTCGGGGACTTGATAACTGAATCAACGGCTGTACAAATGCAACGGACTGGGAAACGGTAATGACGACAAACTAAATTGGATACTGGATGTGGATACAGATTTTTCTTTTTGAGTTTGAGAATGTAAGTATAGCGCTACAAGGTTCTTTTGGTGCGTGGAAAAAATCAGAACTAACGCCGTCATCTCGATTTCAATACAATTCGACAAAACAATTACAAAAAAGTTTACCGAAAACGTTTGAATGACATTGACAGACATTGCCCCTGATATCGTGGCCCTGGCACACAGGCAACTGAAGGAACACGGGTGGGTTAGTCAGTTTAGTTGGTAAAAGTCTGACACTCCCTCCCGCTCCACCCAGAGTGGGAGAAGTCAGAAGAAGTTATTTGATAATTTTGATAATTTCAAACACACAAAAAAAAGACGGGGGTGCCCCTGTCAATGTCATTCAAGCGCCAAAAGATGGTTGTTCATAGAACTGTATGTGCGAAATCATAAAAAATAGAGACCTAACCTAAATTATAAAACCCAAAACATTTTCCCAGGAATCTGGAATACTTCTAATGAAATACTTTACCTAATAATTTGCAAGTAAATTATACAGTTAACAGTAAATAGCCTACCCTTTTCTTCCATAATATTTCATTTTGAGAATAGAATATTTTTTTTGAAATATTTTTAGATTAATAATTGTGGAAAGTTATGACCGGTAAAAATGCTTATCTACTTTCTATAGTAGATAAGCATTTTTACCGGTCATAACTTTAAAAAAAAACAAAGTACACATTTAAAAAAAAACCTTTAAAAAAGATTTTTCTCTTAAAGTTAAAATTAGTGTATACTAAATGTCAATAAACATCTCAAAACAAATAACTCTATTTATCAACACTTCATTGGCAGAATTGAATGGACACACTTATTTATTTTTGACTTCTTAAAACTACTGATTCCTACTTTATTTTCTGGTACTAATCTCAAATGTTGCTTTTATTTCTCTAGACTTATATTAATGGTACGTTAAAGGATTACTTTTGTGTGAGAATAAAACCATCTGTCAATAAGAGCTCAAGGCTCCGTGCACAAAAAAACCCGCTTTTCTCAATTTCTTATCTAATTGTGAGAATGCATAAAATAATTGAAACAGTTAAGGCTCCCACAGACAGGCGCGACGCCTTTTCCAAAGACGCCTTTTTCGCACCTGTCTGCGTGAGTCTAAGTCTATGTTACTATAAAAGTACAGTTTTCGTGGCGCTAAACTATCCCAGCCCGATATTTATGTATGCCAAGCCGCTTCTCCCAAGGGTGGGCGAAGTGGCTTGCCATACATAGAGATCGGGCCAAATAGATACCTAGGTGTAATCCTTGACCATCACCTTACTTTCAGTGAGCACATAAAGACGGCTCGTGCGCGCGCCTCTTTGGTTATCGGTAGGCTCCATTTTATATTGACCGCAAGCAGCAAAATTATCACTCAAGTGCTAATCGCGCATCTACACCGCGGTCATACGTCCCATCATGACCTATACTTCCATCGACTTCGCACACGCTAAGCCACACCATCTCCATACGATGCAGACCCTCCAGAACCGTTTCTTTAGTTTACGGGAGCACCCTTCTATGTTCGCAATTTGGATCTACACTTAGATCTCAAAATGCCCATCATCCAGCAGTTCATGAAACACCTCTCAAAGCATTTCTTCGACTGTGCAATAAATCACCGCGCAACCCCCTGACTGTGGCGGCCGAAATGAAATCGTTTTAATCTGTAAATAGAATATCGGAATCACTTTAACACGTCATATTAAAAAAATTAAAATAAGCTAGATGTAGTCGACATTTCCTATCTGACTACCCCTGAGAAGAAATGGCGAAACAAACTCAGGGCCGTCCGATACACACCCTCCCGCATAAGTAGGATTTGCCGACCAAGGCATACACTCACTATTCCCGATGACGCTATTACTCTCTTCCAGGAGAGTAGTTCTACCATTAGCACTATAGCACACAAAAACAAGATCCGACCGCCGCCACCGCCGCGCCGTCCTTCCGTCCTCGCCAGCGAGACCCGCCGCGATGTCCCCGTCCATCCCCGCCCCGACCCTTGGTCAAGCCAGCCCGCGTTCCCTTAATAATAACATGAATCCGATCCAGCCCCAGCGATGCCCTAAGCCGAGGTCCGTACCGTCGCTTAGTTTGTAAGTTTTATGCCCTGGCTAGAAGCCTTAATTTATTGAGGCATCCACAGGAAAGTGCGGTTAAACAGACGACAACCTCTTACATTGACATGCAAGATAAACAAAAAAAAAAAAGTCGGTGATAACTTTAAATATTTTCTATATAATGTAAGTATTGTAGTTAAGTTTATAGTAAAAACAATAAGTAAAAAAAAGCGCTAAAACTTTCGTATCAGTCACAGTACCTGTTTATAGTTTCATCACTTTTGCGCTCTCGAAAATATATTTTAAGCCGAAATGAACCATGTGTAGTTCATTTCGGCTTTGATTTTGAAGATACAGTATTTTCATAGAATAACATTGTGATTTATTTCAAGGATAGCTGAAGACTAATGCACTTATGATTTTTAATTTTCTTGAAAGTTTTGTTAATTAATAGGAAAAAAACGTTATAATGTTTTTTTTTTTCTGTACAATTTTTCTGCTATAATTTGTATCGAAGTTGAAAAAAGTGGTCCAGCCACGTGCGTAGACCATACAATGAGGTTGATGAAATTTTTAATATTCTAAATCAAAAGAATTTTCTTGTAAAACGATAATCAAACGTCAGTCTCTCATCTTTTTTCGGAAAAGTTGTTGCAAATATAAGTGACTTTCCATTAAGGCTTCCTCGCTCACAACCAATGAACAAAATTGATCAAAATCCATAATCGTAACCGCCTTTCAAAAGAAAAAAAAATTAGGTATCTTGTTATTCTGCACGAACCCTATCAATCTTTTCTCCCATCTTGTTATATTGGCGTCCTATATCTTCGCAGCTCGAAAGATATCTTCAATAATGAAAGTGTGGATACAATGACACTCGACACACAAAACTTGATCCCCACTCGATAGTTCGATACACACGATAGCCTAACATCGATATAGTAATTGGCTACAACAATATCGATATGAAAAAACCGGTCAAGTGCGAGTCGGACTCGCGCACGAAGGCTTCCGTACCATTATCTATAAAAATGGCAAAAAAATCACGTTTGTTGTATGGGAGCCCCCCTTAAATATTTGTTTTATTTTAATTTAATTATTTATTTTTATAGCGAATATATAACTAAATATTCTGTGAATATTTCAAGCGTCTACCTATTGCCCTTAATATATAATAAAAAATACATCATCTGTGAAAATTTCAACAGTCTAACTATCACGGTTCATGAGATACAGCCTGGTGACAGACGGACAGACAGACAGACGGCGGAGCCTTAGTAATGCCCGTTTTACCCTTTGGGTACAGAACCCTAAAAATCGATTTGAAAAATGGAAGCGAGCTAACGGTAATGTCATATTATTTACAAACATAATTAGATGGTAGGTAAATACTAAGAAAGAACGTAAAGTCTCGTTAGCTATTGAATGTAGATGAGGGTGTGAGTGTGCTCGTTAGTTAATAAGTAACAGTTATTGTTTCTCAACGGATAACTGTGTGGCAGTAAGGTAATGACGGGGCGGAGTCATTCCCACGTCGAGTCCGCAATTTAGATAGCGTGCATCCGAAAATGCTCGATATGCTCCGATGACTACGCACAAAAACTTTTTTATTCTCTCACTGTACACTGTCTGGGAAAGAAAATGAGTGATTTTTTCCGCAGCAGCAAGTGTTTTCAGTGACGGAGTGAGCCGTTCGTTTGACAAGTGACAACAGCTTGACTGTCCTGACAAAAGTCGATGGTACTCGTAAATAAAATAGAACGTAAACCTGTTGAACTTTTGTGCAGAATACAGAGAAAAGAAATATATTGTATAAAGGCATTAGAATAACGGTCTATTGCAAAATAATTGAACTAAACTCTCTCGCTTAGCGGAAGGTCCACCTTCGCATTAGCGATACACTGTGTACCGATTTTATGATGTAATTAGCGTTGTGTGATCGCTTAACAGTCCAAGTTTAGCAATTCACACCACTAAGTACATATATACATACATACATAAACTCACGCCTTCTTCCCATGGGGGTAGGCTGAAACTATAGAATGCCACCTGCTACGCTCTTTACATACTCCTTTTGCTTCGCCTATGTTCATACATCTGGTCATACACGCACGCCGGTTGCGAGCACTACACACCTGACCTTTCTGAAGAACATTACCAATTAGGTCAGTATATGTCCGCCTAGGGCGTTCCCTCCCGGCGTTTCAATTCACCTCTGCTTTGTAAATACATTTTGTTAGTCGCCTTTCATTCATCCTCTCAACAACACCAAACCATATAACCATACTCTTTTCAATTTTTGTCATCTTCTTTTAAACTGCACCGTTGCCTTATCACATAAAAAAAGAAAGAAAAAAAAAGATAAAAAAGAAAAAAAAAAGAAGAAAAAAAAGAGAAATAAAAAGATTCATATATATATATATAATTATTATCTATAATTTTTCAGCCTACTTATCATTCATAGTCACGCCAGACATGCTTCGCAAGGAACGCATTTCCACAGCATTTATTCTCTTCTTTCTACTATTCACCACTACGTTCGTTTCGTTTACGTTCCGTAATACACAATTATTATAGACCAACCCTAAGACGGTTAAAATCTTAAAATCTTTAACAGAAAACTAGAACAAAGTAATTATGAACCCTTCACAATATGAATACTCACTTAAAACTTTATATCAAAGCATGGTTACTTGTAACACTAGTACAACCGTACTTGCTTTTAGGAATGTATACAAAACGTAACAAGACAACTCCGTATCTACTTCCGCATTTCACAAACATCAGGACTTTTGAAGAAAGATTTTAATATTCTTCCTGCATACGTCAACATTTTCTCTTTGTAATCTCTTGCTCAGAAGAAAATCTTCCGCTTTGAAGGATTATTTATTTAAAGCTTTGCTCATATACCTTAGAATATGGAGGGGAATGTTTACATGTGGTTTACGACGGCAGGAGCTTAGACATTACCTTCCTTATAATAATATAAAAATACGTGATTTATTAATAAGTTGATGAAAATCTTTACGTAGGGTGAAACGACGGTTTTTTTCCGTGCGGTTTCGGGAACTTCCTCGTTTTTATAAACAAGAATCTGACAAAGAATGTACTGAGTATTTCGTCTGAAACATGGTAAGATATCTTAAAAAAAAAAAAAAACTCAATAAAATAAGTAATTAAGTAGGTACTGTTCATATCATAAAAAGACAAATAATTCGTCTTTATACGTATTCTATTTTTTAACTTTTTATATATATTCACCAAAATAGGTAATAAACAAAAATATTGAGTGATCCAATAACTTCTATCGGCTAAAGCTAAAGAGCCTTAATTTCGTTGACTGGAACATTCAACATTATTTATAAACCATAACTCAACAATTTATACATATTTTTAATTTATATTAGGGTAATGCTAACCAATTCATTTGTTACTTAGGTTTGAAAATGGTTCTTTGAATTTGGTAGACAATTTTAAATAAAAGGCAAAATGGAAAACATAACCAAAGCCATTAAATAAATATGAATGATGTGTGAATATCACACTGGAATTATTTTAACGAATCCAGAGCGTGGTCTAAAAGTATAAACAAATATAAATGTTACTGAACCTCACACATAACATCATATATTTAAATAAATTCCAGAGAAAATTACCTAGGAAATGTTACTTTTTGTTATAAAAGTACATTTACAAAGAGCATAATATGCGAGCTGTTAGTTCCCAACTAGAAGTTCCATAATAAAACGTCAAATATCATCTAGTACATAATAATGACATCTCGAGCGCTATTGAAAATTAAGGCTGCGCCACATTTACGCGACATAAAATTCCAGGCTTAGTTGGTGTTTGCAACAGGCAACAATTCAATTGAGCATACAATCATTTTAGAATGAATTCTCTGATTTACTGCGATTCGAGATGCATCATTACAGAACACGGAACACGAAATTTCGCTAACCAATTCCTACCACTCGCCGCTCAGCATTTCCCTTTCGAAAATGGAACGAATTGAACGGAATTCGAAACTGGAACGTTTTAGATTGCACGATATATCGCGGGTGTATGTCGGTGCCCTTACCGACCGCAAAGCAGTGCCCGAGGGTTCGCGCCATAAACACGCCTCGCCTGGACTTTTTGCTCACTCTAGAAAGTCATTACAGCCTGGTACGTGTTTTCATTATAACCCCCGATGCGCTAGAAGCCGTTTGTAACTAATAGTTACGTTATTGACTGCGAATTGTTCCGAGATAGGTACCTACTGACTCGTACACAGTGTTTTTGCTTCCAAGTTATTTATTGGTAAGTTATTCGGGTGGTTTTACCGTCCAGAAAAATAAAAGACCTGAAAAGATAAATGGCTCAATATTTAGTTCACGCAGCTTTAAGCACTACCTAAGAAAATAATGTTTCTGTTTGTACTCCTATATAATATTATAAATAATATAAATGAAACAAAATTTTAATACGAGTACTCACCAACATAATGTCGTGAACGAATCGAATGAACCACTATTATAAAATGGAGACACGACTAGCAGGAATGTACAACTGGATTTCTAAATCTGAATAAAGATTCCCATTCTAACGCACTGTATTTTTCCACACTGTCCTCGTTAGGCGGCAGGACATCTCTAATCAAACGCGTCAAGACACCTATTTAATTAACTGGCAATTCTCAAAGAACTATCTGGATCCATTAACATGAGACGTATGTGATTAAATCTGCAGGTATATAGGATCGAACCTTTATATCCACCTACTCAAAGGACCTCTATCTGATTCCTTTGATCATTCAAATGTGGTCGGAATATTTTCAGCTTGTATCCCCGAAATAGCCAAAGAGGAACTCTGTTACAAGACTTTTTGTTATTTTTCATAACTACAATATTTCGAATATTTTTGTTAGAAATGTTTTTAGACAGCCATATTATGCTGAACATGTGGAATAATGTTTGGGACTGCGCTTCAGGCATTACGTCAGGACAATAAGTGGATGATGGAATATAAATCACGTGGTTTTATTTCGAGAAAATGGGACAAATGGTGACATATAACGATAGTGCTCGCGACAATGTCCTGGGTAATACCATCTTTAGTATCCAATCTAGCATCTTTAGCGTCTGCATAACAAAAGACTTTGGTCTTGGAACAATAATGCCCCAAAACAGTGTTAATACACAAGGCATTTGTAGCGACCTCCCTACTAGCGATCCGACCCTGCTTCTCACGATTTATACGACTTGAAAAAACATGGAGATTTATTTATTATATTCTTTTTTAGGGTTCCGCACCTCAAAAGGAAAAAACGGAACCCTTATAGGATCACTTCGTTGTCCGTCTGTCTGTCTGTCAAGACCATTTTTCTAAGGAACGCGTAGAGGTATCAAGTTGAAATTAATATCAAATACGTAAGTCTATGGTCCCTTGAAGCTCTAAAAAAATCAAGCTTCCAAGTCAACGCAATAAAAAAATACGGCGATATAAGCGACATTATTGCGACATATTTCGATACTTGCAAATAAATCAAAACCTATAGGGTACTTCCCGCTGACCTAGAATCATGAAATTTGGCAAGAAGCAAGGTCTTACAGCATAAGTATAGGGACAAGTCCTAAAATTGTAAATTTGTAGTTTTAGCACATAAAAAAAATTGCGAATATCTCGCACAAAAATCAAAACCTATAGGGTACTTCCCGTTGACCTAGAATCATGAAATTTGGGCAGAAGCAAGGTCTCGTAGCATAAGTAAAGGAAAAAGTCCGAAAATTGTTAATTTGTAGTTTTATCACATAAAAAAACATTTTTTGCGATTACAAACTTAAATTTTCAGTTGGAAAATTGACCGTGACGTATATTGATGTATCGGAGAACATGTTTTTCAATTACAATGTTAAGTTTGTCTTAGGGATAAATTCATCCTAACTACGGAACCCTTCATTATGCGTAGTCCGACACGCACTTGTTATCTTTTATAAAGCATCAGGGCTGGTGTTACTTTATTCACATTAAAATCTAGCCTATTCGCTAATTAGTAATTTAAACATAACTTAAATTGCTACGTAAACAGATATAAATATCTTCATGTATCTTTATCTAGTCTGTAGTGTAGGATCTTTATTATAAGTTAGATTATTATTAATGTAATAAACACATAAAACTTTCGGAATAAATTCTCTAAATGTTATTGAAAACCGCATCAAAATCCTTTGCGCAGTTTAGAAGAACAACGCGGTCACAGGCAGAGACGAAATGCGACTTTAATTTATATTATGTATAGGCATCCTCATTTATTAGTAGGGATATCGGATTATGTCTCACGATATTGCAATTCCAATATTGGCTCTTGTTATCAGGTATTCCGTCCATAAATTATTGGCATACGTTTTGACGATAGCAAATTCATCTTACATGTCCGTTGGGATGCTGCGATATTGACAAGATGATATCTTCTCATGTAGTTATTCTATATTCCACTGCCTCTGAGGTACCGCTCCTATAATTTGCAAGTTGCTGAATGGATAATATGAATTACAAAATAGCATTTAATGTTTTCATAGTTCAGACAAAGCTTGAGAGCTTTGTAGCAACTAAGTAGTGTTTAGATACACGTTTAGCATACTGATAGCAACAGCATTATGTATTTCAGACGTGCGCAATGTTCAGTTTTTAAATCACTGACATAATTTTGAACTGGATTTCGACGTGACCGAAATATTTTGACGAAGTAAATATTCATGGTAAACTAAAAATTTACGTATGCTTGATTTAAATTAACTGTGAAAAGTTGACTGTACTTACTCACTGTATGCATGAAACAGATGAACATCGCATAAAGTTGTAAAACGTTTTAGTAACAAAATTTTCATGAAGGGGTATAAATTAAAGTATCCGCGTAAATCTGTTCAACGGGCACGAAACCCAATTTTCAAAGCTCAAACTTTTGTTTCACAAACATGAGAGCCCAGATACAAGAAATTAAGCGTGCAGTGTTCGTGAGAGTAACATGCCTGCACCGAAATATAGCACCAACGGGATCGATGATTGACAAAAAGCCTCGTTCCTCGACGAAAGCCAACAATGTCCGCGCGGCAAAAAAAAATACCTTGTCGGTTATTTAACTTTGGTGTGAAAGAACTCACGACTATTTTTATCTCGTTCCAATGATAAGTATAAAACTAAAAAAAAACCACATTCGTGATTCGATTACCACGATTATTGAGTCGACTTTTATGTGCGGCTACTTTTTTTACTCACAAATGCATACTTCGATGTCTATATAATTTTACGCCAGCTAGGGTTGGGAGGAGATTTAATTTAGAATCGAGTTATTCCAAAAGTTTAATTGTCTAATATTTACTTTGGCATTTGAGATCATAGACTTTTATTCGTTCCCGTCGGTTTTTAGGATTATTTGAAGTGTTTAATATTTGATGTGGTTCAGTAGTGTATTATTTACATGAGTCTGTACCGCCAGCCCTAAGCTACATAGCAAAGACTGTAATGTGTATCGGAGTGTGGAGAGACACAAAAAGGAACTATTTTTCTCTTTCCATCGTCAGGAACCAGCCGGGCCACTTTTATCGCTGTTTTACTGTTTGCAATTTAACTTGAAGCGTTAAACTCAACGCGGACGAACAAACAACAATAATAATAATCACATTTTAGCATCAATGTGTGTCACTTCTAGAATATTATATTTGTTACAACTTTATTTAGTGTGGAGGTCACACGCTATTTTATGAGCCCTCAAATAAGTTACTATTTTTTGGACGTTTAAATTAACCTTAGGTATTTATTTATTTATAATAAGCACACCAACTTACAGCACAGTCACTAACAATTCAAATTAAATAACAGCTAAAAATGTCATTCAATAACCATGCAAATAGCAGGTATGCTAAAAAGTGTGTTTAATATACATTATATCAAAAACAAACCACTTTGAGCTACATAGCATTGTTCGTATTTAAAATGATACTCAATACTTTGGCTGCCCTTAAAGAACAGAAAGTTTTACTAAGATAATCCAACCTAAAAGCAATTAGATTTCTCGCCTATAAGCTTCAATGCTCCAATAACTGAAATCCGATACTACTAACAAATTAATGGATTGAATTAGATTGATTAGAAATTCAAACTATCTCTAGCAACATTGTTCTACCAAGAAACAACGTTGTGATTAGAGAGAACTTAAACTACCTAAATTATCAGTTAACGTTCCCATTCTTATCTCAGTGTCAATTTGTCAAAAATAAAACTAAATTTTTGACATTGATTGTTGCCGAGATAAGATTGCGACAAAATTTAGAATATTTAAAAATTACAGCTTTTGGCCTTCTCATATTATTTTATACGGAACCCTAATGCTCCAAATGAAATGTAAACTTTCCTATAAGTAATAATGTATCTGGCATACAATGATACGACTCGGCAAGCTCCCAATAAGAAAATAAAAAGCTTAGAAATGAATTGGAAACATAAAAATGATATATAAAACCCATAAAAACTAACGTGAAGAATAAATCGTATCCCCTCAGACAGGAATGAATACATTGAGTGTGAACCATGGAGTTTGTATAGGTTTGTATGTATAGCTGTTTGTGTATCATATCCTACGGTAAAATTTATGATATTGGAACCCTGTCAAACCTACGAAAGTCCGCAGGCCGTTAGAGTAGTGACCTAATTTTTCTATAACCTGCAATGCAGCTATAACTTACATCAGTATATTAATAGAAGAAAAACTCAATCTCGAATCCTGGGGAAGAAAATAATTCTCTCTTTACCTTTGACATGTACTTCTTTCTTTTGTTTTTACTTTGGAACATTTTAACTTTTTCTGTTTATGGAAGTGTAAGGATGTTATTTAACCAAAAGCTGAAATTAGGTGAACAATGAAAAAAATACCAATAGAAAAATAAGCAATCTGTAACGTTAGTTGAATGTGTGAAAATGAAAATCTTCCAGAAATACGTAGGTATTTTTGATATTCGTGCTTTTTTTTTTTTGTTCGACTACTTATGTAAACTGCAAGTTCAAACCCACAATTTAGGAGAGGCACGATTATAATATAGGTAAGGTATTTTCGTGGAACGTTCGTCGTTCGTCTAAGGGACATTACTAGAGAATGAGCGGCAGTGTTCTCTATGTATTTTAACACCATACTGCGAGCGCCAACCCGCCTGCCTAGCGTGGCGAATATGGCTTTGGTGGTATGAGGAACAGGGTGTAAAGTTCACTCATCCATCATAGAAAAGGGCGGATCCTCCGACCAGACGGGTGTTGTGTCTGGTGGGCAACTGCCCGACGCTGACGGTGATATCGGGACGGTGTATATATGCTAGTTGCGCGGTAAACTCTGCTTGCGCGATGCAGGATTTGCGTGACGTCAGTGTGACGCGTCGTTCCCATGAGGCGATGTTGATGCCGCTCCATGGCAAACCCCCGCTTTGGGGGAGGCCTATGTCTAGCAGTGGATGTCTTTTGGCTGAAATGATGATGGTGATGATAATTTCGTGTCACTCTTTCATAATATCATTTATATATTTAATTTATCAGGTCGTCAGAAGCCCGAAAGTCTGACAACCAGTCTTACAAAGGGGTATCGTGTTACCCTGTAACTGGGTTGGGGAGGTCCGATAGGCAGTCACTCCATGTTAAATACTGGTATTCTAGGTAGGCTAACATAGTTGGGAAACGGCTAGGCAACTGATAATGATGGTAACTGCGTCTTTATACTCGTATTAAAAAAAACTCTTGAGAATTTGAATGAAAAAAATAGTTTTCTGATCATTTTGAAGTTGGCACCTACCAATATCATAAAAAGCCGTGAATTAGTCCACGTGGAGTCCATAGTTTCAAGTTGATTATTAAAGCTCTGCTGGGCAGAGTTGAAGTTCGAATAAACATGTAATGTCAAAAAACTTACTTCATAAAGAGTGATGTTGGTATCTAAATGTAAATAAACTGTTTACTGTAGGTACTGCTAAATACAGACTGTACCGTTATCACAGCTAGGTAAAAGTTTCTCCAATAATTTTAAATAATTTAATGCTTGGTAATAAATCTATAATTATGAACCACGGTTCGCTTCAGCTATGGGATATTTAACAAGGTAATAAGTGTTAAATTAGGCCGTCCCCAACATAGTTGGGAAAAGGCCAGACACATGATGATGACTTTCATAATATAATTAAAACTTAATCACTTAATTAACGTCTTTAATTCCGTTTATAGATCTCACGTAACATAACCTACCTCAATGCTGCGGTGATTTCAGTGCTAATGTTATAGTTACATCGCTTGCATACAAAACTTGTTATAAACATGTTCCCCGGTCGTTGATGTCTATTAGCCAGTCGATTTAATGTATTCTGGTTATTTTTTCGAACTAAAGTCGTGGTTAGAATCAAATATTTGTTAAAAGTTGTTTGAAGAAGAAAGCTTGATATTGTATGTTAATTTATTTATTTTCACCACCACATGATAAGGTCCTTATCAGGTGGTGGTGAAAATAAATAAAAAAAACAGACTAATAAAAAACACATTTTTTTTCAAATTTGCCCGTACATGTTGCCTCTCCAGACTTTGCGAAACAAGCTATTATTCCGAATTATTTCTGATACTACAGAACTAGACCATTTATCTACTCCGAACATAAATCAGAAATATCGGCCGAATGTTCGGTCGTTTGTTTACTACGGCTAACTATTGCTGAATAAGGCGAAAAAAAAAGACAGTTGAAGAGATAAGTGAAAGTCAAAACTGTGACTTGAAGTCGGGTAAGGACTCAAAGTCAAAAAAGAAAACTGTAGAAGTTATAAAACGGCCGATACTTTGGTTTAGCGCTTCGGATTAGACCCGAAATCAAAAATACACCCATGATAATCAAAAAGTAATAATAAAATTAAACATTTGTCCGGAAATACTTCCACTTGAAAGGCTTATTATTCCAAATTATTTTTGATACTACAGAAATTGACCAGCATTATCGACTTTTTCGACCCGAAATCAAAAATACACCCACGACTAAATTATTAAGCATCCTAATAAAATTAAACATTTCCCCGCAAATACTTCCACTTGAAAGGCTATTCCTTTCAACTCACTTTACTGACCCATAAAACGTGGTATCCTTTCATTATTGAGCACTTTGCACTCTCGTGGTAAAAGCATGTGCATCTTTCACTTTCCGCTATCGTAAATGGTAGGTATATGTTCAGGTAAAGTACTGGCTTTTACGAGGTAAAGGCCTTATCACACTTGCGATTTGAGAGTGTGTTTCCAGCGAGGCGATTGTTTGACGAGCTCGCCACGAGTACGCAACGTACTCGTCACGAGTGTGCGACGTATTCGCCGCGTTTGCGGAACGAGAGCAGTTGACGTCAGTGTACAATAGAGAGCGAGACAATTGAGTGTAAAATATTGTGAAAACGCGGCGAACAAACAACTAACAAGAGGCAAATAATATAAGTAGGCTTGTCCTAAACAAAAAAAATGCCAAATCTATATAATTTGTGGTAGCGGAAAAAATATATGTTATTGTTGAACATATTTCTCAGAACTTGGTTGCTATAAAACAAGTTTAGAAAAAAAAATCTCGATATAAATTAACGGTAACTCTGAGTTCCAATATGCAGAACTTCGATTACGCAACTCATTTTTTGAGTAAATAGATAATTCCTTCATATTTTGCAATAAATTACAAGCGTTGTGTCATCGCGCTTCTCTTTCTTTTGTATGCAGTCTATGCGCTTTAGCTGTTGTCGGCGTCAACAATCGCCTCGCTAGAAACACGCTCATAAATCGCCAGTGTGATAAGGCCCTTAGTTTATAGCCCCGAGGTACTATTACATACTATTGTTCGGAACTGAAGGTTATTCGACACATCAAATCGGAACAATTTGAGCTTTACGCGTGATACAAATATGATTGTCAACCTTTTTTATGACGCGATTGTCTGATGGGTTGATTTGCTCGAAATTGAGTGAGTGGTAGCTTATTGGAAGACCTTGTAGATAGATTGAAGAATATTTGGTTAAGGCCGACGATAAAAATGCGAATAATTGTGTTATGTGAAGCACAATGAAAACCCATTGGCTTTCAAATCGACATAAAAGCAAATCAGAATGATACAACTACCTATTAAATTATTACACGTACTGTAACAATATTTTTTACACCTATTGATATACTAACAAAACTAAAAAAAGAAAACACCTGGTAAGTAGAAAACTCAATCGGATACTCAGTTCTCTTTCTTGACAAAGTGTGAAACAAACAAAAGACGTTCCATAAGAACCGTCTTCTTAAACATGAGCTCGAAAAGAAACGTTTAAACTGTGAGATTTTGTTGAGAACCTATCCTGAATAAACTTCTATACAAGGAATCTAAAGCTTAAGACTCACCGGAGTCTACGAACGAATCGTGGCGTAACAGAGACGTGATTCTAAAATATTTTCATGCACCGCTTGGTCTATTCTGAAATGCTATTTCATGTTCAAAAGGTTTTCGCTTATAGTTGGTGATCAGATTGTGAGGTGGTGTGAGCTGCATGGATCATGATACCAACGTAATAGTGACGTTTTGGACTATTACATCGGCTATCTCTTGTAGGTTTTCACGTAATTTAATATCTTTAACTAGATACTGGCAGCGGCTTCGCCCGTGTGGCTTTTTCTAAATAGCCTTAATTACTCCTCATAAAATCAACCTGTCTGCCAGTGAAAGTAACTTCAGAATCAGTCCAGCCGTTTCGGAGATTAGCCGGAACAAACAGACAGACAGACAAAAAAACAAACAATTTTTTTTTGTTATATGCTTTCGTATTATGCATTTAGTAAAAAACCGTTATTTTGACATTACAAAAATACATTTCTATTTTATTCATTTGTATTTATTTAATTCGGGAAAACACGAAATATAATGTATGTATAGAGATTCTGATTTATAGATATTTTGAGGCATCACGACCAATGTAGCATTTCTTTTAAAAAAATAAGGTCACCATTCGGATATGATTGTTTTACTTAGACGAAGACGATACTACAATTTGCATCAAAAAATGCAATGGAGCTGTAAATCTCTTGAAATCAATTTTCTTAATAGGTCAAACGGGCTGGGCTCCCAACTCCACATCAATGTGCGTATTTTGCGTACGGGTGGCAAAATCAGTTATTCGCTCCACCCCAGCTCCTCAAGGAAGGGCAGCAACACCTTGGTGTTACCGCTAATCTCACGTAGGGTACCTGGGTAACCGAATTAAAATTCCGATTCTCTTAAAAAATTGTGACATGAAACTATTTTGAAATCGATTACCACAGCAGACACAACTAACACTTTCCCAGAATAAAATCTTTTCGTTTCATACAATACATGCAATCCTTTTTCTCACCCGAAGAGAAATAAATACGTTCCGATCCGTTTCGCAATAAACTCACAAAGTTCAGACGAACTTCTAATCCTGGGCTTAACAACGATGCTCCTAAACTTGGAAACGACAGCGAAATAAACTTCTTGTTGGAGTTTCTTACAATATCATTGAACATAGATGCTGATATTATAAAGAAAACAAGGGTTACAATAATGTTATTAGTTTATCTACGAAGCTTTGATGCAAAACAAAGAGATTGTTCAAATGTTCATGAATATCTTACGTAGTACAAGTTTAGGAATTCGATTAGGAGCACAAACTTTAAGATTTGTTAAATTTTGTTGTAGCTATGATTACAGGGGGTACCCTTAGCGTGTAGTCGCTTGATTTTTAAGTTTTATACCTTGGCTGGAGGCCTTCATTTATTGAAGCTCCCACAGGCAAGCCCGGTTAAGCAGCCGACAACGTCCTAGGTTGACCTACGAGATGCCACAAATAAAAAAATTGCTGTGATTGCTTTCAATATTTTCTTTATAATGTACAGCGCCAGCACATCAAGCTACTACAATCTGTCAAGTTTATTTAAAAGATTTTCAACTTTATTGTTAAAGCATAAGATTCATGGTTGATTGGGAAAATTTTACAGTTTCGGGTAGCTTGACCTGCTGGCGTCTGTACGTTATATTGCAAGAAAAAAGCGCACGTTTGTTGCATTAAATTATAATGCAAGATAGTTTTAACCTATACCTACCTGTGTGAAAAAGTGTCATTAAAAAACCAAATTATATACTTAGAAAAACAAAAAGGAGCTGCCAGCAAACTGCTGTGCAGTTTGGCAGCAGTAAATATTATATATTATGTCCTTAAAATATTTATCTGAATAAACATTTTTTTTTGTAGTTAAGTTTAAAATGGAATTTTTAAGTTTTTAATTTTATTAGGACGTTAACGATTACATTTCAAAATCATTATTTTTGGCTAGGCCGATGAAGGAACTGCAGTTTAGACCAACAATAGTAATATGACTCAATACATTATAGCTTCCCGTTGCTGGCCGTGCCGGTTGCCAGGACCAACCTTCTCGCCAAAGGGTTATTAACGATCTTCACGTGAAGATCGATGTATTTAATTTGACATGCAATTTGAGTGAATTCGCAAAATACTGTTGTTTATTTTATGATATAGTGTAGATTAGTTTAAGCTATAATGTTGTTGTTTTTTTATATTTTAAATATTTGTGTTTTTTTCTATTTAGGGAACTTAGTAAAGTAGTTATTATTTTAAGATGAGAACTTCTTCTTCCCAGCTAAAGCACTAGAAAGTTGTGAAGGCTGGGCGCTTAATGTAACTTTTGACGTTCGAAAAGTGCTGATTTTCAGCCTAGTTTGAATAAATGACTTTTGATTTTGAAAGTACTACTAGTTTTTTTACGTTTTTCATTGTATTAAATTGTAAGTTAATTTTAAGACCGCACTATCGCATTAGGTATACACCTGTAATGATAGTATTGTAAAGGAGATCTTAATAAATAAATTAATAAAAATAATATTTTTAGCTAAACTTTCATAATTAGCTAAAAAATATGAACTTGGCCTCTTTCGCATTAATTCTAGCTCAGATCTAATCATAAGTGCACAAAAAACAGGTCGTCGACATAAGTGTGTTAGTGATGAACTAAAAAATGGAGTTTTAAAGCTTCGCCCGTCACGACTTTCCACATGTCGTGACTTTGTAATGGGGGGTCTGTTAGAAATTGACAAGCATCCGACGGCCCTTGTATTGTAGGTACTGTTATAGCTCTACTAAAGAACATGCGGCCTGATTTGAGACGGAAATAATTAAATTGATAAGTGGGAAAGACTGCAAAATCACGAGCACCTATATATTTTTGAGAGAAAAAGTATAAAGAATTAAAAAAAAACCGGCCAAGTGCGTATCGGACCACGCACAATAAAGGGTTTCGTAGTTGGGAGGGATTTCGCCCAAAAAGAAAACTTCACATTGTGTTTAAAACATGTTCTCTCATACATCAATATACGTCACGGTCAATTCTCCAACTGCAAATGAAAGTTTGTAATAGCAAAAAAAATATTGTTGTGTGTTATAACTACAAATTACTTTCGACGAAGTATTTTCGGACTTTTGCCTTTACTAGTCCTGTGGACCTTGCTTCTTGCCAAATTTCATGATTCTAGGTCAACGGGAAATACCCTATAGGTTCTGATTTATTTACGAGTATCAAAATATGTCGCATAAATGCCCGTATTTTTTGTTACGTTGACTGCTGAGAAGCTTGATTTTTTTAGAGCTCCAAGGGCCACCGTAGACCATATTATTTGATATTAATTTCAACTTGATACCACGCATTCCTGAGAAAAAGGGACTTGACAGACTGACAGACAGACGGATAACGAAGTGATCCTATCCTAATACGGATGACATTTTTTTTTTCTTTTGAGGTACGGAATCCTAAAAAAAGCGAAACTTGTATGCTTGTGAAAACTACAAAAACGGTGTAGGTATTTGATTCCCTGCGAATAACAATGAAAACCATACTAGTATTCAACTGCATTCGGTTTGACTGGAATCCGGCCCTACATAGTTGGGGAAACGCTACGCAAACTGAACAACGAAAAACATATTTTGCGTTAAAAATAAAGCCATCGTGAAAATAAAGTGACCCAGTTATATCAATTTCAATGCTTTTTAATCGAAAAAAGTTGTCTGAGAACTGTTTGAATAATATTAGACATCGATTTAAGGCTCGTACAGACTGGTGCGATATCGCGGGCGCGACAGGCAGCGACAAATAAATTGTGCTACTCTGCGCCAGTCTGCACGAGCCTTTAAACAAAACGAAACAGTATTCCAATTATATATTTTCCCTAGAACAACCCAAATAGAATACCTACAAACCAATAAATAAGTTTTAAATGAATGTACGACCCTCATAAATGGTGCCTCAACAATCCTACCAAAAACGCAAAGTGGAGATGTTATAACTTTCTAGACGAACTACAAAAACACTAGGTTATCGAGTACTTAGTCCTCACGGGAAGAGAAAATAGACTTCTACACAGACAACTTCACAGTCCCTTGGTAAATAAAAGTCTTGGAACGAAGTATGAGATCAAAGTTCTGTTCCAGGAGTAAGGCTTAGTACACACGACCTCTAGTTTAACGTTACAGTCCGTGACATTGTAATAGAGAAGTGCAAGCGAGACTTTGCAAGTTCAGTCTCGCTTTGCAATATACGAGCGACATGCGTTTGTTAGGTTTCTCTGTATGTAGGGTTGTATCTTATTTCTGAAACTTGTGTTCGTTTGCAAAGTATTTTGTACACACATACACACACACACATACATACATAAACTCACGCCTTCTTCCCATGGGGGTAGGCAGAAACTATAGAACGCCACTTGCTACGCTCCTTACATACTCCTTTTGCTTCGCCTACGTTCATACATCTGGTCATACACGCACGCCGATTGCGAGTACTACGCACCTGACCTTTCTGAAGAACATCACCAATTTGGTCACTATTATGTCCTCCTAGGGCGTCCCCTCCCGGCGTTTCCACTCACCTCTGCTTTATAAATACCTTTTGTTAGTCGCGTTCCACTCATCCTCTCAACATGACCAAACCATCTAAGCATACTCTTTTCAATTTTTGTTACTACATCTTGTTTTAAACTGCACCGTTGCCTTATCACCTCATTTTTCATCCTATCATTCATAGTCACGCCAGACATGCTTAGCAAGGAACGCATTTCCACTGCATTTATTCTACTTTCATGCTTCTTTTGTGTGTGTTTGTGTGTGTAGTATTTTGTCAAGTACCGAAAACCTCTAAGTAAACCATGCATCGTTTTTTTAACCGTTTCTCACATATATTTTTTTTTACTTTTATCGTGGATACACTGAAAGCATTTGAAAAGTAGGTTTTGTTTTTTAAATATTATGAAAATCCCGCTACTTTTTATTAAGGTGCCTAACTAACATAAATATAAAATATTTTAAATACCAATGACATCAAATTCAAATAGAATTTTATGTGAGTACCCAGCGTCGTAACAATTTAAAAGGAGTTCAACTCCAAGTTAAGTCTTTTAATTAAACGCCTAATTAGAACGAAGTCTTTCCTCTATTCCCTATTATTACACCGACGTTCCATTCAGAACAATACCTACATATAACAAAACGTTATTTAATAAACCAAGGAAAACTGACGTAAAGCTGGACTTTAAGTATAAGTAATGACACTGTGTTACGCCCTTCAATGAACGCATCCGTAACAAACTTTTTTTAAACTCAGAAAAAATTAAAGTTTTCAAAACATGTGGACACGCAACCCCTTTGCTTCATAGTAACTTATTAACTCAGAAACATGCGATAAGTTTAAAAGTTTTAGGAAAGCACATTTTTAATTAAGCACCCACATAAAAACCGCTTTCCTGTTTATTTAAAAATATAATCATCAACCACAGTAAATATTTCATGAATACGAAACGACAAAAAAATAAAAGTTTCAGTCATAAATCAATAATAATAAATTTTGTTCAAACTTACCGATAGTAACTCGATCACTTGCAGAAAAACTTCAATGCTACGAGTTCGTTAGAGCATTTTAACTTTGGAACATAAATCACGAATAATTCCCGCCTATTTATTTTTATTGTTCAATATTTTTTTAATTTAAATTCAAGCGTCGAATGTCATGCGTTCCATTCGTTGAGTTCAGCGAGCGTAGTCGCGCGCGCGGGCTCCGGGTACTAAAGGCGGCAACACACTGCGAGTTCGGCGTCAGGCTGCGCCAGTGCCCCCTCCGGCTATCACTCTACTTTCGGTTATTCTCTCGCCTCCCTCGAGACAGAGACCGATTTATCACGGTGGCGTATCTGTGTTAGCTCCCAGACAATCCAGACTCAACTCGAGGTTTGCCGTGCAATCTTTCTTATACAGAACACCTTACGTACCGCAAGAGTGTACTCTGTGTACTCGTTGTTTCAAGGAAACGTCACTGACCGCATAATGTCGCAGGTAATGAGTTTGGAGCCAGATGAAAATTGTTCGTTAGCCGAAAAAGGCGATTTTGTTGCAATCGGAACGGGCTTAGCGAAATCATTAATTTTATCAAATTCTTAACTGTTTCTTGCGTGACAGGTCGTTGACCTCTCACACTGGTCCAGTTACAACGGTCCAAACATGTAAAACGCTCATTAGTAGTAAACAATCTATTCGAAAACATAGCATCAAGTTTTTGTGGCTTTAAACTTTAAATCTGTAATTTATAGTTTCAACTAACCTTTGGAATACTTGAGATCGAGATCCGGATTGCTTAAATAATCCTAAGTTATGGCTGGTTTAATTTTTGTGGGTCACGTGATGACTGTAATTCTCAGCCTTTTCCATAAATTACGATCAGAGCCACCCATTCTATCTACAAAATAAACACATAAAGTACAAAAAAAAGGCCAAGTGCGAGTCGGACTCGCGCACGAAGGGTTCCGTACCATTATCTATAAAAACGGCAAAAAAAATCACCTTAAATATTTGTTTTATTTTAATTTATTTATTTATTTTTTAAGTGAATATAAAACTAAATATTCTGTGAATATTTCAAGCGTCTATCTGTTACCGTTATCAAAATCGAGCAAAAAAAATCACGTTTGTTGTATGGAAGCCCCCTTAAATATTTATTTTATTCTGTTTTTTTTTGTATTTGTTGTTTATAACAACAACAGAAATATACTTACTAAAAATAATTACGGCAACAGAAATATATGAAAATTCGGCATCTGTGAAAATTTCAACTGTCTAACTATCACGGTTCATGAGATACAGCCTTGTGACAGACGGTCAGACAGACGGCGGAGCCTTAGTAATAGGGTTCCCGTTTTACCCTTTGGGTACGGAACCCTAAAAACAACGCAAGACAAATTTATCAGCAGTATCATCATCAATTATAACCACACACAATAATTAATTAAGGAAAGAGCCGATCACGCTACTAATATATTTATCTCAACATTAATAATGTCCAACATGACGCTGCAGATTCACCGCTGACCTAATTTCTTTGGTTGCAAGTACTATTGTTATACGAGTATGTTCAAACGCCGACGGACGAAAGTAAATTTCTCCTAATGGGTCAACCTGAATACATATCATGTTCACATTAGTATGGAAAGGTCGTGTGACATGCACTTGTAAAGCGTAAGTGGACATATCAATTTGTAAAGTCATTATTATTAATTAATTAAAGGAGGTCGGAGCTGTTGAGAATATAATATCCTGATTCATGAATGGCCAGCTTTAATTGTACCGGTTTTTTAATCACCATGTGTTGTAGTGTTGGTTCGTTAATTTGATTGAAAGACAATATTGTTTTTTTTTTTTGTGGTTGGTTTTGGTGTTAGTTTTTGATGAATATGAAAGCCTGGCGATCTGCCAACGCGCAACGCTTCATTCAAATATAAAAAATGCAAACAAAAACATTTCCATTATAACAAAAAAAAAACAATGTGCGAGCCTTTTCCCAACTATGTTGGGGCCGGCTTCCCGGGTGCAGCTGAATACCAGTATTTTTCATGGAGCGACTGCCTATCTGGCCTCCATAATAACCCAGTAACTGGGTAATATGATACCACGTAAAACCGGTTGACAGACTTTCGGGATTCTGACGACCTGTAACGACTGTCAAAGATCCACGAATGACAGCCGGGACCAACAGCTTAACGTGCTTTCCGAGGCACGGAGGAGTCTCGGAATGTAAAGATGGTCACCCATCCACGGACCAGCCCCGGCAAGCGTAGCTTAACCTGATGGTTCGACCCATGCGGCTATTATTACTTAGCCACGAGCTTCTCCTTTCCGTTATAACAATTGGGTTCTAAAATCTGTATCAAAATTTGCATAGTACTTTCTGAAATTGTGATTACGATTGTTAACGATTCCTGTTTGTATTTTGAAAAACATACATAGTAACTTTTGCGCCGATACGAGGTAACTTTTCCAGATAAGTTTTAAGGCAAATTTATAAGTAACTCATAGCAAGATTGAGATGATTTTTAGGGTCCCGCACCTCAAAAGGAAAAAAAGTGAACCCGTATAGGATCAGTCGTGTATCTGTCTATCCGTCCGTCTGTCACAGCCGATTTGCTCCTAATGTACTGGACTGATTAAGTTGAAATTTGGTACACATATGAATTTCAGTAGTCCAAACACGAACGTGTAACATAAATAAATAAATTTTGAATATGGAGTTCACTTTTCGGGGGAAAAACAAGAAAATTGAATAAAAAAGTTTCGCAAACTGTACCGTGTTACAATATCAAATGAAAGTGCTTAATATGACGAATTCAAATATTTTAATTTTTTATAATTTTAAAGGAATTCGTTACAAAGTTATTCAAGAAAATAGATGAAAATTTACCATTCCCAGCCCCTTATCTTCAAAACTGCTGAGCCTATAATTTTGAAAAAATACAGAGAGTAGTCAGATTACAGAATATAATAGAATACTCTTTATTATGTACACCATAAAAATTACAGATATAAATGTTGAAATTATACATAGGGTGACACAATGGGCGGTCTTATCGCTAAAACCGATCTTTTACAGACAACCTTTGGATGGATTAAAGGGAGACGGAGAGACAATACTGCAGGTAGTCAGTGGTGTACCATTTATATATACAATAAATATATACATATCTACATAAAGCAATACACTTATCTATATAAATATATAGAACAACCTATAAGAAATCTATGGTCTTAAAATAGTATGGTAAATTACAAACAAACAAATCAATCTCAATATCAATCAATATGATGCGTACAAACTTACATTTGCTGTTGGAATTTATGGGGGAACGTGTTTTTCAACTACAATGTTAATTTTGTTCTTGGGATAAATTCATCCCAACTACGGAACCCTTCATTGTGCGTGGTCCAACACGCAATTGGCTGGGTTTTTCTGTTGTGACATATTATCTCCATTTCTCCATCTCAAAAACTCACCATAAAGTAAGAATTATTTTCAATTCATAGAATGATGGAATCCTATAACAATGATATTGATATGCTCGTATTTGCATGCTCGAAAAATAAAATAAAATTTAAATTTAATATTAAAAAATATTTATCCTTATTAATCTTACTATTATGACTTATTTATTGCATAAATTTAAGTAATTGAATCGTTTCTGATCTAATTTGTTTTTTTTTGCTATAGCTAGCTTTAAAGTAACTTATTTATTAATTTCTAATTATTTCTAATTGTGGTAATGCTCGTCTAGTGGCAACCACTGATCTATATAAATATGTCCTATCTGTGGATTGCAGTGGACTGCAACCTTGCTACATAAACTATTGATATCTGTATGTATTATACTATAATTATGTTGTAGTTGTTTATTGCGCGGATTTCGGGTGACCACTGAAAATCAGCGCTGTGCTGTGGGTCCCCCATAGCACAGCATTATGCTGAGCCTTCTTGTCACAGTCATGACGTGCAGCTGCCGACTATTTGTTTTTTTGTGCTCGTGATTATGTGTAGATCTGTTTAATTTGTGTAATATTTAACTTCTAGTTTATTAGATATGTTTTTGTATGCACGTTTTTTCTGTGACAAATTTGCTGTTTGTGTATGTGAGTTTAAATGTTTGTAAACGCACCCACGATACAGGAGAAATTCCTAGTGTGGGGCAACGTTTTTTAAAAAAAAAAGAAAAAAAAAAAGAAATAAAATAATTTTTCTTTCTTTCTATTATCCCTTAATAAATAAAATAAAATAAATATTTAATTGATCTTTAAAGGCTCCCGCAGACAGGCGCGACGTGACAGTGCAAGGCGACACTAGTAGTACAATTTCTATGAAAACTTCATGGAAAGTGTCACGCTTCCTGTCGCGCCCGCGATATCGTGCCTGTCTGCACGAGCCTTAAATCAGGAAGCTCACATTCCCATCCTTATTTTTACGCAATCAAGTCCGAGGTCTCGAAGGGTCAGTCTGAGGATGATTGAATAAAGCTACAAAGGGAAAGTTACCCAGTTTGCATAAAACATCGCAGTCAGTTTATTATTGATACGAGTATTAGAATCACGGACCCTTCTGTACTGCCAATTAATTTTCTGTTTTCCTTAAATTGATCGCTCCCAAATTGCAATAACATTACAATCTATTGCAAAAGAGAAATGGATCATATGATTTATTTTATTATTTTCAAGACTAGTGTTACCTAAGTGCAATAAAAAAATAGTGGTGGCCCAATAATAACGGCCGTGACTTACGAGTTGTAGGTCGTAGGTTCGAACCCAAACAGACGCTTTACTTTGTGTACCTAAATAATTTCATCATCACCACTGCTCTCAAAACGGTGAAGGAAAACGTCGTGAGGAAACCGGCATGTCCTAGAACCAAAAATTCGAAGACATGTGACATCTAACAACCACTGGGCCCGCGTGGGGGATTACGGCCCACTCCCTCTCACGGAGAGGAGGCCTGTGTCCCAGCAGTGGGAACATTAGAGGGTGATTATGCTACTTATGTCTGATTGATAACTACTACGAATGTACTAATCGAGGAAAATTACTATTAAAAAAAAAAACAAATCTTACAAATTTCCAACTTTTCCATTAATAATAAAAAAGTTTTGGGAAAGAAAAATTATGTTACGGAATATAGCAGAAGTTTACCGTGGGCAATTTTCCTAAACCATTAGGGGTAGATCAATCAATGATTACCCTTGTGGGTTTCAATTTGTTCCTGTAAATAGCGCATTAATTTGTATTGCAATCGTGTATTTACTTATCTGCGCCAAAACGTTCCATCTCTATAAAAGACTAAATAAAGCCATATAAAAAACTTAAACCCGACTACGACAAAATCGCCAACTAAAAAGGTCAACAAAACATGGATGTAGTTTTGACAATCAATTAAACATAAAATCGGTTTCGTATCCGGAGTCACACATCAATACATGAAATCGTACAGATTCTACTCCTTATAAGACCTTTCATTTGATAACAAATACGATATAATATATTAATCTAATTTATTTACGGTTTGGCTTTACATCCGATAGAAGCCGCCATGTTGGACTTTTTGTGACGTCATATGTATAGCCCGCGGAACAACATGACGCTTACAACGATACCTCGTTTGTCAAAATACAACAAGGAGTTTAGGATTTATGAGGGAATAGATAAACATATATACAAAGAAACATACATACATAGCCTGTTAAAATTATAACCCTTCTTTGGCTTTGCCGTAGTCAGATAAATAGCAATCAATTGTTGAAAGTCAAACGCAAACACAAACAAAGTTCTATTTGCAGAAGGATCTGAGTTATGACCTGCGTAATGTTCGCTAAACCTACACAAAGCGACCCGACCTTAGTAATCATGTCAACGAAAGCTTCCCACGAGAATTTTAAAAAGTAAGTACAAGTAAAAACCACAGAATTATGTCCTTCATCTAAAATTTAAAACAGCTGCCTCTCCGGAGTTAATTGCTGGTGAACCGAGTCTTTGCAGAACATATAAAATGTTGGTAGTCTGCACAATTGTTCGGGGATACAGTTCTTTACACAATAGTGGTAAAAAATTTGAATATGTAATTATATTTTCTTTTATAACGTACATTTTGTGATTTTTTGAATATTGTTTGTGTGTTTTATATTAAAATGCTTTGCAAACTTGTTCAAAATCCCATTTGTGATACCGACGCAACGTTTATACTACAGAGTCCATATGTTCAAGTTATGAATACATATACACTCGTGATAAAGTTTTGTTAACACAACACTGACTCGCTGTTAAACACATACGCTTCTATGTATACGATGATATACGACGTGAATGTATATTACCGGATTGAACTAAGCTATACAAATCACGATTTAAATCGTCCAGAATTACACAAATTTACTTTCAACGGCCACTGAACTTCTTTGGAAGCCTCCTCCAAGCTCCTTGAAAAACCTTGACTACGGCTTAGTTATGCACGGCACGTTTTGTTGAAATATATGGAAATTAGAGAGCTCGCCCGCGCCCCAGTTTGTTCCCAGTAATTCACTGATCTATTAGCAACTACCGTGACTTGATTAGCCCACGATTTGTAAAAGAACAATGCCCACAGGGTCACAAGACTTCGTTCCCTCGGTTTTTTGTCTAACTAATTTCAAAGTGATTAAACTTCGCCCTTTGCAGTCCTAATGAGCTTGGCCAATTTTGTAATCCTAAACATTTTACTAGAATTTGCGACATTTAAATTGAGTCTTCATTCCTTTGGTGGAGTATCAAAGGGTCTGTAGACATTACTTTCAATTTGTTTTTGTTGCCTTCTGGAACTAGTTTCGCTAAGCCAACATTGCTCGTTTTGCGTTCGAATTTAATTTACTTCGAGCTACTAGAAATAATCTTGCGATATTGAGTCTAGTAATTGAATAATCCTATAAAAAATCTGTGAAACTGCAATATACTGACTGTGACCTCTTAGTTTAATTCGATGATTCTTCTCAGAGTAGTTGGATAGGAAACACTGAACTCTTCTAGTTTTTAAAATATGATCGACTTGTAAAAGGACGTGTCATGTGTTTGTATAAGCCTACTTACAGAAATAAACATATTTGGGGCTCTATCTCGCATCGCAGGGTCGCAGCATTATGCTTAGCAATGGCCGTTTTGCGTGGATGTGACGCATATTTTCCCCTCTTTTCGTGTTTGTGTTCATTCTATGCGTCGTGTTTTTCGCAAATAAACATTTTCATTCTTTCTTTTAATTTCAATCATTATACAGGGATGACGCTATAAAATGACTAAAAAGGAACAATAGTGATCTGCTACAAACAGCATTTTGTCTCATGTGTGATTCTTCCAAAACACTGGTTAATTAACAGGCAAAAATACATTTCATATTATTTCTTCTGCTACCTACACTTACGTTTTGCACTTAGAATACAAAAGATCCCAGGAAGTAAACTCTGGTGAAAAAAAAAGCACATGATCAACGCAAATTACCTTATAATGAACAAATGAATCCTAACTTGTACAAAAAACTACCACTTCAACAGATTATCGAAGTATAAGAAGTTGGAAACCAGGCCACACCGCCCAGGTTCACACTCCAGGGAAATCTAACGCGCTTGGCACCGCAATGAGCTTCATCATAAGAAATAAAACCTCCAACGTCCTTTATTTTCTGCACGTAATTACATGTCATCCTATTATCTTTGAATAATGTGAACACTAGCAATCCCTGAAGAGTGATTGGGGCAATAAGTTATTTTTTGCCCTCGCTTTATTTATGGAACACTCATAAACTCCTTTATTTGAATTCGGTTGGGGCAGACTGGATTTAAAAGGGGTATGTCCAATTGGGACATGCGATAGGGTGAGTTGAATGGTAGTTTAATCTGAAAGAAAAACCTTTGGTTCCATGAGAGAACTACTAGTAAATTCATAATTCAGAAATATCCTTTTGCCAAGTTATAAACTGGCAATATTTTCTATCAGTCGTACATAGCTATATACGGATAGATTGAATATACTATATTGTTCACCAAAATTCGTAATCACTGCCTAAACCTACAACCTACCGCCTAGACCTACAAGTCTGCCAAATCATGACAGACTTGTACACTGGCAGTGACGATGCGTCACTGCCAGTGTACAAGTCTGTCATGATTTGCAAATATTAATAAGACTAGCTGCGCCCCGCGGTTTCACCTGCGTAAGTCTCGATTCCGTGGTAATATTATACTGTTTGAGCGTGAAGAAGTAACAAACATACACACACACACTCACAAACTTTCGCCTTTACAATATTAGTGTGATTCAAACGGTTGGACCAATTTTGATAATATTTTGAATGGAGGGGGCTGACACCCTGGATTAAAACATAAGCTACTTTTTATCCCGATATTCCCATGGGATCGAGACTTACGCGGGTGAAACCGTGGAGCACAGCTAGTTAAATATAAAATTGAAAGTAAGTGATTTGCCTGAAATGATTTTTGTATCAGCCAGTCATGAAGTTTAAAAGTATCTCACTTGACAGTTACCGTAAAAGTATTGGTTTTTTTACAGAACGTAATGGAAATATGATAATTATTTTGGGCGCCGGCGTCATGTAGTTGCTAAGTTATTTTCTTCCAGCCTTGGAACCAAAAGGTTGTCTTCAAGTAGTCTAAAGTCTAAACTAATATTATATTGAGTACGCAATTAAATAGTTCGTTAAATATTTCTTTATACCAAGTTTGTATGTGAGCAAGAATATAAATACAGAAATATGCGTTCTGAAAATGTGTCTCATTACAAGTCAATGTTCTTGATTAATTTAAAACAACATAACATAACATCACGCCTGTAATCCCCGAAGGGTTAGGCAGAGGTGTACCTATAGTACACCCACATTTCGCCAGTTATGTTTAAGTCCTATGTAATAGGGGGCGAGCCTATTACCATCAACCGGGCACAATTCCAGACTCCGGGCTGCTACTGAGAAATTCCTGGTGGCAAAGCCCAATAACACTTTGCCCGACCTGGGAATCGAACCCAGGACCTCGTGCTCGGCAGTAGTGCTTGCAACCACTAGACCAACGAGGCTTAATTTAATTAACCATTAAAATACTTGTAGATAGCAATTACAGTATCAATTATTCATTCTGACTCAATCTGCCCAGCCTTTTCCCAAATATGTCGCGGTCGCCTGCCAGTCTGCAGCTGAATACCAGTATTTTTACATGGAGCGACTGCCTATCTGACCTCCACAACCCAGTAACTGAGTAATACCCCTTGGAAGATTTGCCAAGCTTAAGTGGCAGTGGGCAAGGCACATTGCTCGCAGTATAGCGCAGAGTAACGTAGCGTTGGAAGGCCTCCTACAAGGTGGACCGATGACCTTGTGAAAGCTGCAGGTATCCGCTGGATGCGGGAAGCACAGAACCGGTCGAAGTGGCGGTGCTCAGGGGAGGCCTATGTCCAGCAGTGGACGTCTTTCGGCTGTTATGATGATGAATGATGACCCCTTGGTAAGACTAGTTGACAGACTTTTGGGCTTCTGACGACCCCTAACGACTGTCCAAGATCCACGAATGACAGCCGGGACCAATGGATTAACGTTCTTTCCGAGACCCGGAGTCTCGGTATGTAAAAATGGTCACCCATCCACGAATCGACCCCGTCAAGCGTAGCTTAACCTGAAGTATCGACCCGTGCGGCTGTTTCAACTTGACTTAACAATTTCCTATCTTGTGCAGTGCTTTTGCATTAGCCAACCAATTATACGATTCATCTTCACTTGAAAGAACAGACAAAGTAAAACTATAAAGCCTCCAGTAACTTTAATTGTTTAAAATCAATAATTCATTATTTCTGTCTCTTTCACAATAGCACCGGTAAACAAGGAAATAAGTACCTTTCTATGCGAACTACTCATTAAAGTTAAAAACTGGCAAGTTTTAGATGGACTTTCCGATTGGGATCCGTACCTATCTTGAATATCTGAATAACAGTTAGTGCAAATTTATGGTTTTTGCATTGGTTCAAAAATAGAATCGGTACCTACAAATGCTATAAACATGAAGTTCTATACCTACTAAAAGTTGTATGTTACTATTTCAGAAACGTTTCCATCTGTCTTATACAACGTGCCGCTACAATGGCGACATTTATTTAACACACGGGTTGGGCTAGAGGCTAGTGGCCAGTAATCATAAAAAATATAATAAGATAAAATACTTCGTAAATTGAAAAATTACAATTTTCAAACAAACAAACTAAATAATAAAGCTCTCTCTTTCCTTCAATTCGTCTGATCTCTGCACGTTATTCGTTTTAATTTCATTGATGCAATGTGACCCCGGCAAATGACCTCTGCGCTACAGTTCTTTAAGACTCTGACAACAGCTAAACCGCGGTCACTGTCAGACTGCATACCAAAGAAAGAGAAGCGCGATGACACAACGCTTGTAATTTATTGCAAAATATGAAGCAATTATCAATTTACTCTGAAAGGAGTTGAGTAATCGAAAATAAAAAAGCGTGTTAAAAAAACAACCAAGTTCTGCATACAAATAAGACGTTCTTGCTATTCATTAAATAGCAACCGTAAGTTGATATTTAATACAGATAATTTGGATTGAGACTCAAAGTAAAAGGTTAGTTTACCATTCATTTGCATCGAGATTTTTTTTCTAAACTTGTTTTGGTAACAACCAAATTCTGAGAAATATGTTCAAGAATAACATATATTTTTTGTGCTACCATAAACTATATAGATTTGGCATTTTTTTTTTGTTTAAGACAAGCCTACTTTTATCATTTGCCTCTTGTCACCGCCTTAAGTACAGGTTGCTCTAAAATGCTATTTTAGATTATTGATAATAAATCAATAAATAATAACGTTTAATTAAATTAAAATAACTTCATAAAAAGAAAACGCAAAACCGTATGGGTGTATTCAATTAATGTCACCATTAAAGCGGCACGCTGTATAACTTTTTCGCATGTCATTTAAAGCTCATCTAATTCCACCAACCAGTACTGCTTCTGAAAACTAAAATTCAACTATACCAATTTCAGTCCTGTAATTGGATCACCACTTCAACTATATCAAACAACAGTAACTGAAAACGTCAAACTGCCACACCGAAAGGGCAGCTATGATAGACGGACAGTCACGGACATGATTTCAAAGATGTTCTCTTCGGAAACTTTGACGGATCTCTAAAAACAGACAATGAACAAGAATACGGTAAAGTTGTACAAGAAATTTTACTTTTCTTGAGTTACTTCGACTTTTATCTTTGCATTATTACAGTTTGTATTATTTATGTAGAGGTTCTTCTAATATATTCCTCGAGTTTTATAAGTATTGCAAAAGTCTTCTTAGTAACGTGTGTTTTAACTTCTAGTAACTGTTAGCTAAATCGAAAGAGACTATTTTATGTATAACGTCGGTTTAAAAGCGCTATTACTTTGTATTTCTTCTTTTCCGTTTCTTGTTCTCCCAGACCTGAGATTAGCATTTGATTTCTAACCAAAACTAGTCCACCACCCTTTTTAGGGTTCCGTAATACAAAGGGAAAAAACTGAAATCTTATAGGATCACTCGTGTGTCTGTCTGTCCATCTGTCTGTCACAGCCGATTTGCTCTGAATCTACCGGACCGATTAAGTTGAAATTTGGTACCCATATGAACTTCTACAATGTTAAGTTTGTTCAAAAGAAAAAATAATTTCCACTACGGAACCCTTCATTGTGCGTGGTCCGGTTTTTTTTTCTTACTAGCCTGCGATATCCCACTCCAGGTCAAAGGTCTCCCTCCACTCCTTCCATCTTTCCCGAGCCCGCGTGTCCTTCCAGTTTTGACGGAACCTATCCAGCTCGTCCCGCCTTTCTACTTGGTCTGCCGCGACCCTGCCTCACTGTCCCAGGGCACCAGTTCTGTGCTATGGGCCTCCTTTGCTTTAATTAACTGTATAACTGACAAATTCAGGTAACAACCAATTTTTGGTCGACACACTCTTTGTTCTGAAGTATATGGACGTTTATGAACTGGACTTTTATATACTATCCGGTTCTCATAAACAAACTTTTTTTGCGGGTTTCTTTGTTTTTTATTTAATAAGCTTGTTACCTAATATAGGCGACTTAAACATAACTGGCTAGATGTGGGTGTACTATAGGTACTCCTCTGCCGAACCCTTTGGGGAATACCAGCGTGATGTAATGTATAAATTAATATATTCTGTTTGAATTAATAAATTCATCACTTCATAACTTCCAGGTATTTCTCCATAAATCCGTAACATTGGCCTGCAGATTACCTATGTTTAGATTGTCGGAGGTCGGCTTAAACAGGCGTAACTCTTGTTCACACATATTCGTTGTCTGTAAATCGGCTCAAGAGGGTTACGGTCGGCTTTGAGCTTCGGATTAGCTTAGCTACGTGTCAGTTCTTACATCATCATATATATCATGTAAAGGGATGAAGCCTGATTAAGTGGATTCATCTCTTTTATTGTTCAAGGATATTTTTGTGAGCTACGTTTGGCGTTTGAGATTTAAGAAGAGTTTTCAGTATTTTGGTGGTATAAAGAACAGGGTGTAAAGTTCACTCATCCACCATAGAAAAGGGAGGATCCTCCGACCAGACGGGTGTCGCGTCTGGTGGGCAACTGGCCGACGGTTGATGTCGGGACGTTGTATATATGCTAGTTGAGCGGTAAACTCTGCTTGCGCGATGCAGGATTTGCGTGACGTTAGTGTGACGCGTAGTTCGCATGTGGTGATGTTGATGCCGCTACAATATAAAGTTAAAATTGCTAGCCAGTCAGGTTTAGGAAAAAATTTATAACTCGTGTCCAACTATTTAAAAAAAACTATAATATGAGAAGTTTTATTATTATTATGCCCTAAACATACAGCCTTTTTGGCCGACAGAATAAATCAAAGAGCCACAAAAGGCTTTTCTCTTCTTATTTTTCATTCGTCTCAACGTTCTATAAGGACAGTCAAATTAATGAAAATGTCAAAAGAATGAAAACAAAGGTACCCCAAAATGTTATAAATTAAATCAGATTTTTATTTTCTTTAAAATACAGACCCTGCACATTATTAACTACGTTACTTCTTTTATTTCTGAGTAACTCGCATAAGATAACAAGCTCGTGTTCATTGGATCACGTTGCTTCGTTTGTTGGCACGCTGATTACACTCAGCTTACACTTAATACAAGTACACACCATTGTTGTCTCCGGAAAGAAATAATAATTAGGCAGAGGGTTCAAGATGGCGGAAAGTTATGGCGGGGTTTAGAAATATATTCCAGTCGCTTCTATGCAGTTGTTGCTATGTTGGGGTAGGCTGGAAGTGGCCGGGAGTTCACGGCGCGGCATACGCTGGTAGTGTGCCGCTTGGGAGGAGCCTCGTCGTGCCCTCATCTCAGGAGTAGGCAGTGACCTGTCGCTGCCGGCCGTGGTCGAGTCGAAGGCCGGCAGCGAGGAGTCCTGGTATGCGGTGGTGTCCTTTTGCGAAACAGTCGTGTCACAGAAGGAGGCTGCGGAAAGGGAGCGGGAGATCTCGTCCGCTTACCCAGCCCGCAGCAGGCGCACTGGGCATCGCCAGAGGGCAGACAATGCCCTCTTCCGGCCCCCCTAAATGGGTCCAGGGACGCGCGCCCCTTTCAGACGTCGCGGGGGGGGTACTCATAAAATAAACAAAAGGCCCATTCTTACAATAGACACAAATGAATGAAATAAATATTATCCTTTAAAGTTGAACATAGCTCTATGGTGTGCCAATACCAGTCCGATAGTGCCCTAGTCACGTACTGAATAATCTATGGGGTTCAGAGTTCATAGATGTTAAAGTCGATGGGATTGGCCGTAAATATTATACAGATTTGCAAACTATTAGAGAAATTGTGAAATAGTTTACAGAACATAGAAAGCAAGTTATCTATGTTTAAGTAAGTTCCATGAAACATGGGTCAAATCTTTTCCCAATGAAACTACTCAATAACAGAGCAAATAAAATATGCTAGTAATAGAAATTCACATTAGGTCAATCAAATGAAAACAAAAATAACAAAAATCAAATCAAACAAATGTTCTCGTAACATATTTCAAAATATTGATGGACGTAACCAACACAAACAAAATAACACGTACCTCTAACAAATCCTAGGAATTTATAATTTACTCCAATGCTTTTCATTTTTAAGCTCTTTATTTCAGGAAAACTCTAAAAACATCGAACCTATCAATTTGATAACTTTAAATTTTGTTCCAAGTATATCTACTATTTTATAGGACATGTTTGGATAGAAAACTTTTAATTGCACACCACCATTTCAGCCGAAAGACGTCCACTGCTGGACATAGGCCTACCCCAAAAGGAGGGGGGGTGGCCATAATCGCCACGCTTAGCAGGCGGGTTGGCGATCGCAGTATGGTGTTAAATGCATAGAGAACGCTGCTGCCCATTCTCTAGTAAGTAAGTCCCTCAGTCGCCTTTTACGACACCCACGGAAAGAAATGGGATGGTGCTATTCTTTACGTCCGGCACCAAACGAACAACCCATTCCCACTCCATTAATTTTCCATTCCATTAATTGCTTAGTCCATTTTCCTTAACAAATAATAAGACTTATATCAGTCACACAGATATTTCGCCTTTTACGACACCAACGGAAAAAATGGGATGATGCTATTCTTTACGTGCGGCACCACATGGAATTCACACCAATAAATGGAAAACAAATGTAGTTATTATTTTACAAAAAGGATTTATTAGAAGATTTAATCGAAATCAGCTCTTTGTGCCTGATAACCTACGAATGGACAGAATATGCATTTAAAAATAAGGGAAGCCGGTTGAAATGTTGCCGTGCTTTCTTATAATTTATTATTCTATATTTCAAACTTTTAACTTTTAAGGTTTAGAATACTAGGTTTTTAGCATTTTTTTTTCTTATTTTTATTTCTGGTTATTATTTACATTATAGTATTATTGTATTAGAGTGTGTATTTTTGTGAATTTTTATTTAATTTTTGTAAAGTGTGTCTTGTTTGTGCAGAATAATTTTTTTTTTCTTTTTTTATGTGAAATCTATAATTATCACAAGGATTGTGGGGTAATGCTGTGTATGTACGAGCATTTAGTTGATAAGACACTAATACATAAAATATGAGATTAGTTCTTTTAAAAAAATTGCCGCACAGTAGCTGAGTTTTACTGGATAATGGATGCATTAACAAACATAAATACTACACATACCTACACAAACAGCTAGACCCTGTAATGATTACATATTTATGATTACCATAAACGTTTATTGTCCGTCTACCAAATAACAGGTATTATAATATGGAATATTTATTTAAACTATAAGGCACGTTCTATTTAAAATCGATCGTCGCGCAAATACGTGATTGTCGCGCTCATAATTATGTCTCTTTTTGTTCGAGCCATATTAAACTATCATAGAAATATGATCAGATATGTATGAATCATTTGTATATTGTCAGCAAGCGTACAAATATGATCATATCCGTCTCAAAAATGGCGTCAAAATGCAAAAAGTTTCGACTGGACTATCGAAATAACAAAAATATTAATATAATTTTAATATAAATAATTATCAATTAATAATTATTAATTATATTTGAATAATATTTTTTTTATTATTATTATATTAGTTTCTAATATTATAATATTCTTATCTATTATACCTTTAAGGGGAAAATTTGTATTATTTACAAATTTTTATTTTCTTTTAAAATGCAATTAATAAAATTGCACTCATAGCAACGGAAAACATGGCTAAACTGTTATCTATATTCATTAAATATGACGTTTATAAGATCATAACTGGAATGCGAAGTGTCCACTAGCAATAAAATTTGCAAAAGACGATTTGCGCAAGCGACTTCCAACGTGTAAAGACTCGCGCATGTGGACTTCTGCAAGTTTTAGTGACTTGCCGAACTTGCTGCAAGTCCCACGTGTATACGGTTATTTTGACCTTGCAGCAAGCGCTTGCGTCTTTATTTTGTTCACAACAAAAATTTGGAAGTTTTTAGGGTAAGTTCAAATATTTTAACTTGCCCTTGCTTTTTCTTTTTTTTAAACGTTGCCCCGCACTAGGAATTTCTCATCTATCGTGGGTGCGTTTACAAACATTTAAACTCACATACACTAACAGCCAGACCCGGAACAACTACTTATAGGTCAACTAGTTAACTGCTACACATTTCTAAAAGCGACTTGCAGTAGAAAAATCGCAGTCAATGGCAACAGTCGTCAATTGACTTCTGCAAGAAATTGCGGAAGTTACTTGCCAGTGGACACTTCGCTTAAGTGTAAAAATTAAGAACAGCATCATTTAACTATGATCATAAAATTTTACAGATATGAAATCATATTTTGTATAATATGATAAATAATTATTGGGGCTTTCGGTGAACCTGAACGCGTGGTCGCGCCGACATTGAGGGCATTTTTCGGACAAAAAGTGCCATATGCACGCGATAGTTTTTAAATAAGACGCAGGATAAGAGTAATCAGTTTCAAAGCTCATGGCCCCTGGGAAATATCCCGCAACTAAGCTTACTCAAACCTAATATAAACCAAAGTTCAGCCATCCGCAAAATAACCTAGATAGGTATACAGCTAGATTTACTTTAGATTCAATAATTTAAAAATTCCGGGTCTTATCACAGAAAGTTGATAGAGAAACGTCATATAAAGTTCTTAAGGAAGGACAATTTATAATCCACGAGGAAGGATTCTCCTAACTTAGTTACGAGTTTAGGGATCAAGTTATTCGGATGTTACATAAAAGTTATGATGTTGATTTCTAGATCAAAAGGAGAACGAAAATGTAACTTGTGTGCAATAGACAGATATTGTGAAAATTAGTTTGATTTAGGTAGATGAAACAACTTTGTTTTTAAATGATACTAGCTTTCTGCAATCTTTCTTTCTAAACCTCAAAAGCAATATTTTTTTATAAATAACGAAATTGAAGATTCTATAGTTTTAAATGTAATCTTGTAACTCAGGTACCTACACTGGCCCAAAACTGTGAACAGAACTAAAGAAACTACATAATTATAATTTTATAGACAGCCCAAAATCTTCCTATTCCACCTTATCTATTTCGGGTAGGAAACCTTTGCCTTCCAACTTTAAGACCGATAAGATTCAGGTAATGAGGTAAGATCATATCGCATATATGAGTTTTCCCTACCAATGAAGCTTGGTGTGAGTGGGCCGCTATCCACCACGCGGGCCCAGTCAAATGTCTTCGATTTTTTTGGTCTTAGGACATGTCGGTTTCCTCGAGAAGTTTTCCTTCCCCGTTTTAAGAGCAGTAGTGATGAAATAATTTACTCAAACTAAAAACTTAAAGCATTTATTTAAATTAAATCATTAACAGGCACTTTTGAATTATCAAGGAGTCGGTCAGTTATAAATATGAAGCTAGTTGCCCATTCCAAAGAGTAGTAGGTTCCTATGGAGAAGAACGGGCAAGAAACTCCACGGACGCTCTTTTAAATTAAAATATTGATACAAAGTATTGGTTACATCATTAATGTTGAAATTATACATGTGAGAACGATGCAAAACGTCAGAAGCGTCCGTGACAAAGATATTAAAAAAAAAACAATACTAAAATAACATAATTAAAATAAGCCGTGGCAGCTAAGAGATGACCAGTCCCAACTGACAGCGCCCGTTCAAGAACATGACGCATGGATCAGCACCATTCTGCTCAACCATTTTGAAGGGAGCTAAATGATCCAACATAACATAATTACATATATAATAAGAAAAATAATATAATATAACGTTTATTTCAGAATGATGCTCCATATACATAATATGTTAGTTACAGTGTAAACTTATAAAACTAGTGTTAGTACAATAATTCTAAGCTGCGTGAGGCACGCCGATCCTGGGGACTGCCTACTTACCATACTTTCCTAAATAAGTCAAAAACTGTTGTATCAAGTAGTGACTCTGAATGTTTATAATGTCTTAGATACGGTGACATATGTATCTAAGACATTATAAACATTCAGATTCACTACTATATCCGCTTATGTGATTCGTGACTGTCAAGTGCTGAAATTTCCCTGGGGCCACCCACGAAATCGGCAACTTATTCGGGAAATATGTTGATAAATTAAATAAAAAATAAATTTTGCCGGATTTGGCTCTACGTCCTTATAAATATATGTGTCATTCATCTGGTTTTATTTGCGTCTGATATTCCTATTTTTTGCGTTCGTCGCACACATTCCAGTCAGCTATAAACCCTTGAATGACTAATCTTTGGCTATCTTTGCAGGAACTATTCTCTCATGATTCGTGATACCTCAAGAGAAGTAGATTAGAAGCTTCCATTACAAAGTAGTAACTCGAAAATGTCCAGTAAATATGAGTTTCCTTACAAAAACTAGTAATGAATATTCAGAAGAAATATAAAAATAAACAACGCGGAAACATGAACAAAATAAAACAAACAAAACAGCGCTTCATGAATAATAAACTCAACCGAAACTGCGCTCCATACTGGATTTCCCACCTCGTACAAAAAAATACCGAATGACATTTCGCGGGCGCCTCCACCACATGGTTAGCCTTCAAGCTGACTCCCAACATAGTTAATAAAGCTGGGCTGACTAACTCACACCAACTAAATTAGCTTTATCCCGCACTGGAATAATTTAATTTCCGCTAAACCGCTGGTTTGCATACCGGTGTTGTTTTACTTCTTTTCCTAGGAAACTAAAACCACAGGGTGAACGATGAGTTACGGGACTTGCCCGTTACGGCGAGGCTGTAAAAACAGCGATTTTTAGTAAAGCGATGTTCAATAAGAAGTCAAAGTCTAAAAATCTGATTTAAACAGCACTAAAAATTATAACATACCATAACATTACGCGTGTACGAAGGGTTAGGCAGTGGTGTACCTATAGTACAGCCACATTTCAGGGGGAAGACATTTGCCATCAACCGGGCACAAATCTAGACTCCGGGCGGCTACGGAGAAATTCCAGATGGAAAAATCCAATAACACTTTTGCCCAACCCGGGAATTGAACGCAGGGCCTCATGCTCAGCAGTACCGCTTGCGACCACTAGACCAACGCGGCAATTAAATTAAACTTAGAGTTATGAAGTTATTATTTATTATTTATTTATTTTTATTTAAGTTAAGTTATTATTTATTTATTTATTCACTTTGGAAGACTTACAGCTAAACAAAACAGACTAAGAAATTGAAGATGGGACTGACAGCCAATTACAAGTCTTCACATATAATTAACATAATAAATAACAAATTTGTGAACACCACGGTACTGGCAACAAAAACAATAAACCGCCTAACCTAAACATATTAATACTTTATACAAACAACAATACTTATAATATAGGTGATAAAACTAGACTTCTCTGTCTAACCTAACCTAAGCAGCATCAAGCATCATGTGAAAAAGTTAAGGCTCAAGCACTTCCTGGCCACGGACACACTTGTTGTAAAAGGATCGATGGCATGCTGTTCATTATGCACTTATTTCTAGAATTTGGTGGTTCTAATTATGGAGCAAATTAGAATGATGCCGTGAGTTTTATACATCTCTCGGCTGAGTTAAACTGCAATGACTTACTAATAACGCGTAACTAAGCGTAGTGTGGGACGCCCCCCAGCTAGATGGACCGACGATCTTAAGAAGGTGGCTGGGTCAGACTGGATGCGGAAGGCGGAGGACAGGGTGTTGTGGCGCAGCCTGGGAGAGGCCTATGTCCAGCAGTGGACTGCGATAGGCTGAGTTGACTTACTAATGGTTTTATGTAAAAAAAATGTATCGCGAATGTGCTCCGGCGCCGTGTGCGCTACGTAGTCGACGCACTGCACGCTCCTTCATGTTTGGAGCTCATTCAACTATTTATATTGTTCTTCAATTCCTTGCTGCATCTTTTCAACGAGTGAATGATAACCATCTAGTCATGCCTAGGATAGAATTATCATGTCACTAATGTTAGCGATTCCAGCTTCTATCTTCTTCATCTTGTATCTATCTGTGACATCACAGCGGGGCCTATCAGAATTGGTATTCTGATAACTTATTTTTTAATCCCCCACCCCTCCCTCTCTCTCCTCTCGAGTGGGGTATCAAAATGAAGGGTGTTAAAAGGTGATTACAAAAATATATACAAATTATATGTTTAAATGTAATTTAAATGAGAAATGATAAAAAACTGTCCCGAACTTTTGGAGTGACTGAGTAAGAGGCCGTTATCACTCGATTAGAAGTGAGTAAATAACCTAGTTTACCGTCATTTATAATCCTAACTAAAAAGTGTAAAATAAAAAAAGTTAATAAAAATAAACAAAAAACCGACTGCATGAGATTGTTTATAGTATTAATTTATATAAATCTTGTTTTCATCTTTTTTTCAGTTCACTTTTTACGCAGTCGGGTTTTTTCTTTTTTTTTCTTAAAGCTATTTTCACTCGATTACATTAGATTTAAGTAAAACAACAGAAACCATATAAAATTATTGATACTGTATTAATATCATCTTGGTATTGTTGTTTCCGCCGCTCTCAAAGCTCCTCTAAGTTACTATTGGTCACTAAGTTTTTACAAGTGGCGTTAGAATGGAACATCAAAAAGTAGCGGTCTCACAAACTGATCCACCGTAACGGCACGCTCGAAAACTTCACGGCTCAATCGTTTAAGGGTCTGCAGATAAAAAGAGAAGAACCTAAAGAAACAATACGATTAGTCTTTCTCTTCAACCTGTTTGGCCGTGTTAAATTAGGTCAGTGAACTCACGGCTTGTATTTATAAAGTCGTGAAAATAAAAGTCTTGTAGTCTTGTGGTGAAACTTTTTGTCGCCGAAGTGTGTCGCCGTTGACAGTTTTTTTTTGGAGTTTGAAGAGGATTTATTGTATCGGTCATTGGGTGCAGATTCATTTAAAATGTTTAAATTACAATTTCATTCATTGAGATGATTCTAGAACTATTTGTTATTTTCTCACTATATACCCTATGAAATACCGCGATTGCAAAAGACACTCACTGAATGGTTGACAGGCAAAAGTTGCGAAGAAATCGAGGCTATGCTCCATATAGCCACATAATTCCTAAAATACATCATTATAATCTATAGATACAATTTGTCACGAGTAAAACAAAAAGTACATACATAAATCACACCTTCCACACCAACATTTACACCCCTACACCACACACACCGCCACCTCACACATGCTCACCCCCACACACACACTGTGCGCATTCCTTATTCCATTTTTTTTTTGTATTAAAACCTTTGGCATGCTTACAAAATTATCTTTTTTTTATTCTCTCACTAATGTATGGTCAATGTAAACTGGAAGAGCGGAACCACCTATAATACAAGCAAATCTTTACTTAAAAGGTGACTACATCTTTATTTACATAAGTTGATGAAATAAACATTTTTTATTTTTTATTTGACCTTATGATGAAGTAGCTGCAGATCAAAAGACAAAAGTCATTAACGCATCAAACATTCGCAACATAATAAATCTCTCAAACCTACAATTTATTGCAATAATCTAATTGCATACACAGACATACATCACACATGAGCTATTGCGCTATCGTGATTACCTACGTCAGATTAACATTTATAATGATGTTTGTACATTATTTACTTGTCCTGTGTACACCAAATTGATGCAATGAATTATTAATGTCCCTTTGAAGTGCCAAGTGTACAGTGTTTTGCAAGCCATCTGGAATTTCGAGTGCTTTCCGGACATGAAAAACCTAGTCGTGGTTTGTAGTTTAAAATTCATGGGGAATTTATTGTGACTTGAAGCAAAACTAAAAATTTATGACGGACAATACTACTTTTTCATTTCTGAGTGTAATATACATACACATTTTTTTCTGAATCCCATAAAAACAAAACATGGAATTTAGTTAATGCATTCATTGTGGTATTATGTTGCCTCCATTAATTCATCATCATTTCAGCCGAAAGACGTCCACTGCTGAACATAGGCTTCTCCCAAAGGGTTTGCCATAATCGCCACGCTTGGCAGGCGGGTTGGCGATCGCAGTATGGTGTTAAAATGCAAAGAGGACGCTGCTGCCCCTTCTCTAGTAAGTAAGTCCCTTAGTCGCCTTTTACGACACCCTTTTTTGTTTTTTGGGTGGTCTGAATTCCTGGGTTTTGAATTCTTGCTGACGTCTCCTTGAGGCGCACTCTCGCTCCGAACCATGGCCTGAACCAGGGCCGGAAGCGAGAGATCGCCGCCACCGATCGCCTCCGTGAGGACACGGCGGTGCTCCGCCCAAGCCGGGCATAACTCCACCGTATGCTCCACCGTGTCCTCCGGGCGATCCACACAGTGGTGACTCCCGGGCTTTTCCACCCGCTTTATCCTGAACAGGAACCTCCCGAAACATCCATGTCCGGTGAGGACCTGCATCAGGCGGAAGGTGAGGACGCCGTGGCGCCTCTCTAGCCACTCCTCAAAGAGGGGACTTATCGCCGCAATAGTGGCGTGCCCAGCGTTGGGTTGCGACAATCGCACTCTCCATGTCACCATGAGATCTCGCCGGAGTCCGCTGTGCCGTGATTTCTCCCGGCAGCGGAGTTTTGCCCCGGCATTTCGCCTCCTCCCGACACTCCCAGATGTGCGCAAGGACTTTTGCCTCCAGATCCCATGGCGGTAGTCCGGCAAGGAGGCTCGCTGCCTCACGGGAGACCGTGCTTTAACTCCGTACCAGCCTGATGGCCATGACCCTTTGGGACGCCTTCAATCGGCGGGCTGGTCGCGGCCTTCGACACCCACGGGAAGAAATGGGATGGTGCTATTCTTTACGTCCGGCACCAAACGGACAATCCATTCCCACTCCATTAATTTTCGACTCCATTAATTGCTTAGTCCATTTTCATTTACAAATAATAAGCACTTATATCAGTCACACAGATACTTCTGCGGTACGAATTAACTGCTAATTATCTTTGACTGTAACAGAAAGATGAAATTCTCGAAGTTAAGATCACCATTTGGCTTACCGATTTGTGTAAACTATGTAATTTTTTCACTATAGATTTATTTCCTTCTGAAGTTATTTGCTGGCATCATTAACTGTCGCCGCTACTGCTTCAGCAAAAGTATTGACAATGCGTTAGTGAGTTCTGTTAAAAAGAAACCTATGGACCTTCACTTTAAACAAAGACCGAGAATTTGTCATTCAATTTAGTCACATCTTTAATTCAATTCAAATCTGGATCTATATTAAACGTACATAATATACACACAAAGGTGCTAATTAAGCAGAACATCATCTACCTAGCGTTTTGTTGGGGTCGGCTGCCAGTTTAAACGGATGCAGCTGAATACCAGTATTTTACATGGAACGACAGTCTATCTGAAGTCCACAACCCAGTTACTGGGTAACACTATATATACCCGCTCGTAAGACTGGTAGTCAGACTTTCGGGCTTCTGACGACGCGTAACAACTGTTATAGATCTACAAATAACAGCCAGGACCAACGGCTCAACGTGCTTTCCGAGGCACGGGGTCTTGGTATGCAAAGATGGTCACCCATCCATGGACCAACCGCGGCAAGTGTAGCTTAATCTGATCGTTCGACCCGTGTGGCTGTTATTACTTACTTCCCAATTAGGCAGAACAACACGTCAGTTGACGAATGAATCTATTGGTTTCGCCATTGTGGTTGTCGCGCATTTCGCGAATAATATGGAGTATTTCTATTCATGTGGTAATTTGCTGTTTTATTATTCAACACTTACGACTGCATCAATTTGCGGTGATAACATACAATCTAGCTTGACTAGACATCTTTAGCACTGTGATAACATCATTTTGACTGCAATAAATTATTATGATTAAAATTTCATGTTTCATGTGGTGTGAAGGAATGATGGATACCTATTTTGTTGTGAGAATATTTACAAGTGTGAACAGAGAAAGATCAAATAAAATAAACAATACGGATTGTGTATAAAATCAAAATCTAAAGTCATTTATTCAAACTAGGCTGAGAATCAGCACTTTTCGAACGTCAAAAATTACATAAGACAGTCCCCCAAAAACGCCCACCCTTCACCACTTACTAGTGCTTTAGCTGGTACATAAAGGGCGACAGGGCTTGGCTAGCAAGACGATGCATACTGAAAGAACAGCTGATAGAGACTTTATTGAGAAAGAAGAGCCTACGGTGGTAGCAGCAAATAAATACATAACATTAAGGCGCGGCTGACAAGAGGCAAATGATAAAAGTAAGCTTGTCTTAAACAAAAAAATTGCCAAATCTATAGTTTGTGGTAGCGGAAAAAATATATGTTATTCTTGAACATATTTCTTTAAACTTGGTTGTAAACAAAACACGTTTAGAAAAAAAATCTCGATACAAATTAACGGTAAACTAACCCTTTACTTTGAGTTTTATTCAAAAATATCTGTATTAAATATCAACGTACGGTTGGTATATAATTACTCAATATCTTCAATCAATAACAAGAGCGTTTTATTTGTATGCAAAACTTAGTTGTTTTTTATTTTTCAACTCATTTTTGAGTAAATAGATAATTGCTTCATATTTTACAATCAATTACAAGCGTTGTGTCATCGCGCTTCTCTTTCTTTTTTATACAGTCTGACAGTGAACGCGGTTTCGCTGTTGTCCGCGTCTTATGTCCATAATTTGAGCAAAGAGGAAAACCTCACAAAAGTGGAGCTCATTAATAATTTCGACGTCGCAAAATATTCCGAGAAAAGCGATAATCATAGCCCACGACATAATAAGTACCACACATGAGCCTGTCTCATTTTTATGATCTTCCAAGTGAATATTAAAACATACAGCAGCTGTCAAGCGAGAGAATGTGTGGTCGGATGTTGTACGTCGCGTTGGGATAATTTGATTCGCGAGAACTGAGTTGTCGGGATTAAGCGACATTGCTTTATAATCTCATAAATGACTGTTGAAGCTAAAATCAGTCATACCAAAGACTACATTTGACTTATTTCCATGTATTTATTTAGCAGCATCGTCGTAACGTTGTGTTAAGGCGAAAGCGTCCGGGTAGCCCGCGAAATTAAAATTTTCTTACGTTTTACAGAATTAAATGATAAAAAAAAGAAAAAGTGAATAATTATAAAAACAAAAAAAAAAAAATGAATGATTTTATTTTTGATCAATTATTATAATTCTGTAAAGCCATATTTGTTACGGCCGCGAACCATATTTAGATAAACATACAACTGGTTACTGACCTGCAAATTGCAAGAAGAAAATTTTAATCTCGCGGGCTACCTTAGCGCATCCCCCTTAAATCGGAAAGGCATCCTTGAAATAGTGATAGCAGCTATTTATATTATATAGCTGACCCGTACAAATTTCGTTGTGGGGAAAGTCTTTTCATTTTCCGGATTAATATATAGACTATGACACTCACAAATAACGTGGCTTTCTATGGGTAAAAGAATTTTCAAAATCGGTTCTGTAGATCCAGAGATTACCCCGTACAACCTCACAAACTTTCGGCTTTATTATATTAGTGTGATAATATAGTATAGATTTCTTTAAACGTTGTTTACAATTAAACTCAAACCCAAAGCATTTATTTCAATTAAACCATTTACAGGCACTTTTGAATTGTCAAAGAGTCGGTCAGTTAGTCAGAAAGTGGAAGCTATTTGCCGATTCCAAAACGTAGATCTCTATGGAGAAGAACAGGCAAGAAACTACAAGGACACTCTTTTTAATCAAGATATTACAAAATCCTGGGTACATTATTCTTGTCGCTTCTATATGTGAGACAAATGTAAAAACCAAAAAAATAATAATAATAATTTCCATCCCTCAGCAGTCGTAGAAGGGCGTACAATATTATCATGTCAAAGACGGTAAGTCATCTCCAGTACCTATACAATGTGGAAACTGTCTACTGCATTATCTATTCACCAGCTAAGCGAAAAGATTTTGGCACTATTACATAACTTATTACAGAGCATATATACAGCAGCTGTATTCCACAAACAATTTTTAACACGACAAACGTCTACATAACTCATCCCCGAAAGGAGACGAAATAACACTAAACCAGTACATTACGGACCTAATGTACTACGTTCCCCACATAACGTCAGTAATACGCGGCAATCCTAGCAAATTGCCTCGCAAATTTATGCTTTCATGCCGAGAATTGAACATTAAGCGCCTCTATCAGTTTTCTGTGAAACTATGCGAGTAGCACTTTAGGTACGCTACGAAAAGGCTAAGATTAATTGAAGAAGATTAAAGGACACAAACGTTCTGTATGTGGACAAAGAATAAAGAATTGGTCACGCTGTGATACAGTGTTAGTTAAACTGAAAGCTATCAAAAGTGTCAGGACAGTGACGTAGGCTTAAGGCAGACAGAGATTGATATGTCTAATTGTCTATGTCAGTGCCAGCTGAGGTCAGTACTTCAACACATCTACTAAGTATGTAGATTTACTAAACGCTAGCTAGGTGAAAGCTTTGAAGGACTAAAGCCGCTTTACACTTGCCAATGAAGTAGTGCTATAGCACAGACTCACAGAGTGCAGAATAATATGGGGCACAGCAGGCATTTAAGAGAAGTAAATTATACATGGTATAAAAAGATCCATCATAAAGCTGTTATCTATTGAAACTGTGACCTTCAATTTATCCAGAACTAGAAGATTCGCAGGTATGGTCCAGTACCAAAATTGTATGTGTCAACTCCAACGCACGACTAGAGTTTACTCCTTGAAAGGTACGCAAAGTACGTTGTGCAGAAAAACGTAACGCTTTTGAGTTAACGCTTGTATTAATTTCACTCGTCATAAAATTTCAATACCGGGTGCCTTATATGAAAATCAATTCTTAAGGAGATTCTAAACTCCAAAAAAAAATTACAATGGCGGGGAGTCCAAGTGAATCTCGGCTTTGTTAAGCGTCTTTTCACCCCGTTAGGAAGGGTCAGGAAAACTTTGAGCATGTCACAACTCTTTACTTCTCTTTTAAATATTTCATATCAATGAATGATAAGTTGGGAATGAACAGCGCACCACCGAATTTAGGTACCAATTAATTATTAATTAATGAGGTATACAGTAAAAGAAAGAAAAAAATAATACGATAAAAAACAATTATTATTATTATTAACAAACACATATTCAACAACAAAAAAAAAAATAGAATATACATTATATATATAATTATGTGTATATATTATATTTATAGTTTTTAATAGGTATATGTATATCTTTATATTTAATTATTATTTATTCCTCAATGCCCGCTATTGCACCTACCACTGTTTGTCTCTACATCACCCAAAGGTTGACTGGAAGAAAATGCATATACGTCTTTAAGTCCGCCTCTGGCCGTTTGTGTGCTTAAAGTATTAAATAAATAAATAAATAAAACCTTTCAACTAAGAACATGACTAGACCACAAGTTCACCAGACCAAAGCACATAATATTATCAACCGAGCAGTAATAATAGGAGCGTTACATTTCTGGAAAATGGCCAAACATTGTGTCCCCTGTTCCCTAATGCAACCTACTTACAACTTCCTCATTACACGAGCGCAACCGCCAGTCCGGAAGCTGACATTATTTAAACAGTAATTTCATTTTGAACTTAATGTAACATTACGCTATACCGCGTACAGGTAAACGGATAATGTATGCACAGACATTTTTAAACTTATGATAACTAGCTTGGGAATAAAAACTGCTATTTGTGTGAAAATTCGTCGTGAAATAAAATTACTTTTGACTTTAATGTGGCGGGTATACTGTAGTGTGGTTTATACTTGACTACCGTTTGATGATAATGATCAGACGGTCAACACATCAGTTAGCATGTTTAATCAGTCAATCAAAATGTTTAGTCAGTCAATTTATCAGGTGGATCATGAGTAAGCCAGTTCCGCTTCCAACTGTCCAAATTTCGTACTGACATGAAAGGAGAAAGAAGTTCCGTACCGTATTAAAATCGAGCAGAAAACGCTTAAAAACACATGTTTCTTGTATGGGGATCCCCTTGAATTATTAACTTTATTTATTTGTTGTTATAGCGGTAATAGAAATACACAATCTGTGAAAATTTTAACTGTCTACCTATTACAGTTCATTAGATTCAGCCCGCTGACAGACATACGGACGGAGAGCGGAGGCTTAGTAATATTTGGCACCCTTCGGATACGGAATTGTCTCAAGAAATCACTAAGTACCCAAGTACATTCGAGTGAAGACTCAACTTTGCACATGACCTGAACATGAACTGACATGAACTTATCACTTTGCACGGTACGCTTTTAGCCTAGAATGTGAGAAAATCCTACTTCAAAGTAACACCAGCAAACAGCAATAAATTACAAAATTATGTACCTACGATTATTTAATCTATTGTAACACCTCTTTTAAAGACAAATATTTATTTCGTAAAAGATAGCACTAATTTACTTCGGTCATACTTAACAATGGAGCATTAAGATTCACGAAGTATATTGCAGCTCTCATTAAAATTTTCATCACTCTCATGCCGAAGATGTGGCTCAATCAAATGATATACACCGGAGAATGTATTAAAGCATTTTTTCTTATGCTCTGCTTTTGTTGGTGGTGTCAAGGTTATTTTTTATTGAATGTAAAGGCTTTGTTTGGTAGTTAATGGATTATGACCATTAGGGTGCATTGTTAGGTTAGGTCTAGGTCTAGTCTATAAGGTAAGAAACCTACTTATATTCTTATAGGATAGATCAATCAATAGATGCATTAGCAATATATGAATCATCCCAACAATCTGTTGCTGGACAAAAGCATCTCCAAAGTTGTGCCACAACTCAACTAAATGGCGATATACACTATACGTGTTAAGTCTTGGATAATACACATAGAGTTCAATTCTCACATCACACATACCTTTAAAAACATGATTCTGTGTATAATCAGCACCCATGATATAGAAAATTCTAGTTAAGAATCTGCGCTTGACAACTAACTGGACCAATGGCACACATCTCATCCGCCAGTGTTACAAAAGATACATGTTCCAAACAATTAAATCTGCAGTAATGGCGGATTACACGCTGTTACATATAATTACAGATAATTTTTACGGAAACATTTTTTTTACTCGAATTCTTCACGTCTTTATGCAAATTTTTTGTTGCACGAGTTTACACAATCATGGATTTATAATTTTGATTTCATTCGTTGCAAAGCTTTCTAGCTGCGCTTTCCGATTCAGCTATTGTTGTAAGTACTGAAATTTATAATAAATCAGTTACGTACGCAATCTATTGATTAAATATTTTTGAAATTTAGGATTTGAAATGTTTTAAATAATTATGTTTTCCGCTTTTCAGGTTCAGGAAGTGGATTGAATATATATTATCATTTATTATTATTTAATGAAGCTTTTCGGAACAAAGAACATTTATTTATGTCTGTAGACAACACTATTTGCATTTAAATTAGGTATCTACAACATTATTTAATACGTTCATTTCTCAGCACATACCGCACACAGACTATTTCTCTCATAAAAACTGTAAAAGTCATTCAACACAAACATTATACAATTAATTAGTCTATTATTTGGCAGATCGCGTGCGCTGCGGTGCCGTAATCCGTTTTATCGTGAGAAATGATGCGCGGGCGCTGCTTTTTGTACACTTCGCAACATGGCCACCACCGCCCACTAGATAACGTGACTAGATGCCATCGTAATTCGCACACGAATTTAATTGGTAACGACTTAAGTAATATGATATAACAATGGATCCCTGAATATTGCATTGTCAGTTATGTTTGTTTGATAAATAAGATAAAAGGTAGTTAGGTACTTGTTACGGAGATAATAGGATTTGTTGAGAAAGAGGTGAGTAATGTTTTATATCGTGTTGGCTGATTGCTTTCGTGTAGGTCTTACTAATTTTGTAAGCTAGCTAATAATATACTTTGCTTCTTCGTGTTTCCTTTTCACATTAGATCATTCAGAAATAATTCAGTTAAGGTGGATCTGTAGCCTGCTACATTCAAGTATTTTTTACGTTTTTTGCTATTTTCAGGTCAGAATATTTAAGTTGTATCTTGATCAAAATATGATTCGCGACTATAACAGATATGTATTTACAGAATTATAATCATTCATTAATACATCTCTCTAAGTTAGATTTGCTCCATTGAATGACTTTTTCATGAAATAGTGACATTAGGGAACCTTAATTAAATATCTAGTGTTGGTTAATTCAGTATTATTAATTTCAACACAAAAAATACTTTCTAATCGAAAACGATTCCAGACATGCAAAAAAAAAATTGACAAATAAAAAAACGTTAACAGCACAAATCAAGGATAATTGTAACATTTCGGCCCAATGTTTTGACTCTAAATTAACAGCCCACCTCCCCCAAAGAGGTTTATTGCACCATGTAGAGTCTAAACTAGGCGAGGGTGATATCAGAGGTGCAGCTAGGATCATCTTTAGCAGCGATGTGGTTGCGCCGTACTCACCAGAGACAGCTCTGGAGAGTAAACATCCCGCCCCGGCAGATGATCTCTCCTTCCTTGACTCACCCGATCCGGAATACAACTCACTTGAAATTACAGCTCAACAAGTATGTGCGGCCGTGTGCTCCTTTCGAAGTGGCTCCGCCGGCGGCCTCGACGGCTTGACTCCTCAACATTTGAAGGACCTAATTTGTTCAGGCGCCGGGGAGGCTGGTGAGTCCCTTTTGAAGGACCTGACGGCCCTCATTAATCTCATGCTCTCCGGCAATGTGAACGAAGCCGTCATTGATATCTTGTATGGGGCAAATCTATGCGCCCTGTGCAAGAACGATGCCGGCATTCGTCCCATTGCCGTAGGGGCCACCTATCGTCGTATCGCAGCCAAAATTTGCTGTGCTTTTTACAGAGAAACACTGGCCAGCAAATTCCAGCCCCTACAGCTGGGCTTCGGGTCTAAAGGGGGCTGTGAGGCTGCGGTACACGCTTTATCCACCTACCTCAATAGTGGTAAAGGTGAGGTCATCCTTAAGGTTGACATTAAGAACGCTTTCACTTCCGTAAACAGGGACACCTTGTTGACAGAAGTTCAAAAAGAAATACCCAAAATTTACAGTTTTCTTTATCAATGTTACCGGCACCCCTCTAAACTACTCTATAAAGACAACGTTTTGAGATCAGCTGTTGGATGTCAACAGGGTAACCCCCTTGGGCCAGTCATTTTTAGTTTGGCAATAAATCCAATTATTCGAAAACTAAATTCTGAATTCAACGTTTGGTATTTGGATGACGGAACCCTAGGAGGTGATGTAGACACAGTCTTAAAAGATTTAACTTTTTTAAAAGAAAAAATCAGTTCCATTGGCCTTGACTTTTACTTTTCAAAATGTGAAATTTATCTTCCCCAAACCACTGACAGACAGACTACCATAGCAAAATTTAATACAATAGCACCAAATATCAAAATTACGGAAAGAAATTCTCTTCATCTCCTAGGCTCCCCAATTTTAGACGAATCCTTTCGAACGTTCATTGAGGAGAAAGGACAAAATACAAAATTTTAATGATGTCTCGGAAAGACTTTTTTAAATTAACATCCATTCGGCCTTCACACTCATTCGATACTGTTGTTTTGGACCAAAATTTACTTATAGCCTTCGCTCCTCACATTTATGGAGACATCTACAACTTTTAGAAAAAGTTGACCAAATTATTAGGAACACACTAACTTCTATCCTAAATGTGGCCCTGGATGACCGAGCGTGGGAGCAAGCCACACTTCCCATTCGCCTGGGAGGTCTCGGCGTCCGCAAAATTTCATGTATAAGTTTACCGGCCTTCATCTCCTCGGTTCACAGTACTGATAAATTAACCAGGAACATTTTATCTTCCTCACTGGTTGATTTTGAGATACCGTGTTTGACCGACGCTTTGAACGAAAATGGCTTGTCCCAATACGGATTTACCCGACAACCCGTCCTCCCAGAGACGGTGGGACGTGGCGCTCTGCAGTGTTATTCGGAATACCCTGATAAACACTTCACTTAATACTGCTGAGCGTGCCCGTCTGCTGGCTGTGGGAGAATGGGAGTCTGGTTTGTGGCTTCAGGCGCTACCGTCATCCACCATAGGCACTATGATGGATGACTCATCGTTTCGGCTCGCTACGTGTCTCCGCTTGGGCGCATCTTGTGTTGCTCCGCATCGGTGTCATTGCGGTGAAGCCGTCGACAGTCTGGGACACCATGGCCTGTCCTGCTGCAGGAGCGCAGGTCGCATGGCTCGGCACGCCAGCATCAACGATATTATTCGTCGAGCCCTTGTCACCGCCGGCGTACCAGCGGTACTAGAACCAAACAGATTGGTACGTGACGATGGGAAGAGACCAGATGGCATGACGTTATTGCCTTGGAAGGTGGGTAGGCCTCTGGTGTGGGACGCAACCTGTGTCGACACCCTTGCGCCATCTCATGTTCCAAGCACGGCCGGCTGTGCTGGCTCCGCTGCTGCGGCTGCTGAGACCCTCAAGCGGCGCAAATACAGTAATCTTATGGGTAACTACAGTTTTGAAACGCTCGGGTCATGGGGCCCGAGTGCGCGTCTTCTTTTTAAGGAAATTTCTCGCCGACTGATCAACACTTCACGTGACCAGAGGGCTGGCTCGTTCTTTGCCCAAAGAATTAGCATTGCCATTCAACGTGGTAATGCTGCCAGTCTCATCCAACGTGGCAGTGCTGGGCACGTTTCCGGATGACAGCGATGCGGACGAGTACTTCGACGCTTAAGTGTTTTTTTTTTATTTTTTTATGTTGTATTTTTTTTTTGTAGTTAGTATCTAGTTAGTGTAAATAATTAGTTATGTAATTTAATAAACATGCAAATATATTCGCAGAACTTTAAATAAACAGCACAAAAATTCCCTAGAACATATACGGAATAATACACACGAAAGGAATAATATATTCCACTCGAACAAAAACTACTTTGAAACATATATTCATAACATACATATTTGACATAGAGGCAATGAAAACAGATGGCACACGCGAGACAGAGTTTATAAAACTATAACGAACCAACTATACAAGAGAATATGCATCGTTCTCGTTCATTGAAATAATAAAACTTGTACACATTGTTCCACCGAATTCATTTCCACTAGGATACAGGAAACAAAAGAAACAGTTCGATCGCACATCCACATTTCCGATCTTTGCTATGCAATTTTGAACTCTGTGTACTTAGATTAAAAACGACAGGATGCATCACCAACGTCCTACTCTTATCTCTATTCTTCATTGGGGTCAGCAACGTACGTCTTCTTCTCCAACGCATTTCTATCAGCCGTGATCTTGTTCACTTCCTTCTCAACTACAATACCATACAATCCATCTATCGTTTCCTTAGGTCCGGCATCCATCTTTTCAATGTAGCCATCAAAATAGCTGGGTAAATCCTAAACGTAATTCTTTTTAAAGCTTTTTTCTTTACAAACCTATCTTTGCTAGCAATAAAGGAAGGCGTTCCGCAAATCGAAAATGAATGTTGTGAAAAATTCTACACATTAAATTCAACAGGCAACACTTAGTCGTCAGTCGACATAGTATACTGTATGTCTGTAAAGTGTTAGGGACTTTCTCTGGAACGAATCGCGTACAGTCAACGCCGACAATGCGTGTGGAGACAATATGTCTGTTGCTAAGTGTCGTCTTCATTGTCACAAGTAATAAAATACTATAAACAGAATATTTCGCAATAAATTCTGAACACGTCCGCTGGAGGAAAGCTTTGGGAGATAATATTGTTAATGCTTTAATAGATACTGATTAATCAAAGCCTTCTTCCGCTCCAACTACAAAATCAGAGACGTTTTATGAATATTTTGGAAACACAGGCAGTGGTTGGTGGTAGGAGGAAGGATAATCAAAGGATTTTACATGAAAAATTAAATCCTGCCCTATTTAGAGGTACGCTAACAAAAACAACGAAGTTTTTACTGAAGAAAACCATAACCAAATAAATGTGGGCGTCCAAGAAAAAAGTGTTCAGTAGTGGTGGTATTGAGCTAAGACTAGATTCGGTATCTAGAATAGTCAATTGATAATAAGGATTAAAAAATATTCAAAAACTGGCACATTTTTTTTTAATCTCAGACATTTGATATTGAAACTCTGAAAAAGCTTGATTTGAGAAAAACTATATGAGCTTGTAGATAATTGAGCAGTAATTAATAATCAGTTAAAATCACGAAATTTAATTTTTCACCCTACTTTACAAAACTGCGTATATCTCGGATACAAAATGCCGCGAACTGCCGTCACTGCTGGACCATTTTTGCTTGGACGCCCACAAATGATGTCTGGCTGAAAACTCCGATATTAAGTATAGACGCCAGCAGGCCAAGCTACCCGAAACTGTCAAATTTTCCTAATCAACCTTGAACCTTATGCTTTAACGATAAATTTGAAAATCTTTTAAAGAAATTTGACAGATTCTAGTAGCTTGATGTACTGGCCTCTGTACAATAACTATGGAACACTGATCGAGATGGTCACGTTTTTGTCATAATTATTATTTTACTACAAGGTTGTGATGAGTCTATGAATCTTTACACTTTATATTTTATACACTTTTGTATAAATATTATGTGTAACAGTTGTTTTCAAGTGTTATTTAATGGGTTTAATTTTTTTATAGCAAAAAAAAAATCGGAGAAAAACTTTGGTTAACTTCTTTGAGATAAGCATACCAAGGTAAGGATGTAGGAGGTAAATCATACTTTAATTTTTATTATTAATAGCGGCCAACTATGTAGAAAAGATAATCTAAATATTAATAAATAGCAACAGTGACCTCAAGAGCATTAGGAATACAAAGCGGTTCTTGTCAGAAAGAGATGATATCTATTTATCTATACAAATAAATAAAATTGAAGTGTGTGTTTGTAATGTCAAAATAACAGCTTTTTACTAAATGCATATGAAAGTATATTTACAGTACTTATAACAAAAAACCGATTTTTTAATTTTTTGTCTGTTTGTTCAGCATTAGGAATACAAAGCAGTTCCTGTCAGAAAGAGATGATATCTATTTACCTTATATGCTTATAAGAGTTTTCCGAATAATTGCAAAGGTCCTTATTGTAGTGTAGTTGTCGAGCTTTTTCATTCCTCAAAGCATCATCCTCAGTAAGTTGTACTGACCGCGCTTTTCCCCCTTGTCAATTTAAATGTCAGTTTTCATACAGGTACAAGACCAATACACGTAAAAGCGTCATTTACTAGCCCGATTAGATTTTACGAGCATTCCTACACAAACAAAATAAATACGTATAATATGGCTAAAATTTGGCATACAAAGGCTTGTTATCCGTTTGAAAATATACAGAATTCTAATAACATGAGTTTATTCAAATATCTCGCTCGGCTGGTGGCTCGGGAAACATATTCGCGGGAAATCGTTTGAGCCATTCCGATACCGCGTTTCACGTTTGCGAAACGCCCGTTTTGAATTTCCCATTCAATTTGAACTATCGCACGTTTTATGGGTATGCCTTGTAATGAATGTATGCATTTTGTAGTATTTGTTCGGCAAGCTTCAATCTACGTGTATTTTGAAAGCAAATATCTTGTTTTGGTGCGAATCCGAGGTGACAGCTTGTTTTTCATAAATATAGAATTTTGTATCGTGCTTTATAATAGGTACTCTAGAGTGAAATTTAAATTATACCCCGAGCATTCTTTCTAGTTTTTATTAGAGTTTCGTACCTCAAAAGGAAAAAACGGAACCCATATAGGGTCACTCGTGTGTCTGTCAGTCTGTCTGTCCGTCTGTCACAGCCCATTTGCTCCGAATCTACTGGACCGATAAGTTGAAATTTGGTACACATATTAATTTCTGTGACCCAAACACGGGCATGTAACGTAAGTAAATATATTTTTAATATGAGGGTCACTTTTGGGGGAAAATAAGAAAAAAAAATGTAAACTGTACCGTGTGACATATCAAATGAAAGGGCTTGTTGGCAGGGTCCCAAATATTTTTTTTTTTATAATTTTAAATAAATAGTTTTAAAGTTATTTAAAAAAATTGATGAAAATTTATCATTCCCCCGCCCTTAGGTATCTCCGAAACTACTGACCCCCTAAAATTTCCAAAAAATACAGAAAACTGTTCTTTACTTGTAGATTACAATAAAACATATAAGAAGTATATGGTGTTAAAATAACTTGGTAAATCTCTCATTATTGTGCGTACAAACTTACATTCGCAGTTGGATTGTATGGGGGAACATTTCTTTCAACTAAAATGTTAAGTCTGTTCTTGGGATAAATTCATCCCAACTACGGAACCCTTCAATGTGCGTAGTCTGACATGCACTTGGCCGGTTTTTTTTTTCAATACAGTATACCTACATATCGAAATTTATTGTTATAACAAGCATCCATTTTTAGGGTTCCGTACCCTTAGGGTAAAATGGGAACCCTATTACTAAGGCTCCGCCGTCTGTCTGTCTGTCCGTCTGTCACCAGGCTGTATCTCATGAACCGTGATAGTTAGACAGTTGAAATTTTCACAGATAATATATTTCTGTTGCCGCTATAACAACAAATACTAAAAAACAGAATAAAATAAATATTTAAGGGGGCTCCCATACAACAAACGTGATTTTTTTGCTCGTTTTTGCTCGAAATTGATAACGGCAACAGGTAGACGCTTGAAATATTCACAGAATATTTAGTTATATATTAACTTTAAAAATAAATAATTAAATTAAAATAAAACAAATATTTAAGGGGGGCTCCCATACAACAAACGTGATTTTTTTGCCGTTTTTATAGATAATGGTACGGAACCCTTAGTGCGTGAGTCCGACTCGCACTTGTTTTTGAAGTTTTATATTTACTAAAAGGAAATAATTAACACCACGTCTATAACATAGTACGAGTACCTACCTACAAAGTATCGTGGAGTGTGCAAACTGAGCGCCTGCAGCGACTACAATGAATGACCTCGTTCCCTCTCTTGAATATTTACGTCGAGATGACGAGCACCTGACACTCTGCCCTTCTAGCCTTCTTCCATCACTCACACATCCGCCTCAAAACAATAGTTTCATCTATTCCTTTGTCTTTGATTCCCGTTTGAACCATTCTCTCCAGTTATTAAAACTACCAATAAAAATATTACTGTCTCAACTAAATGTCGTCGCAAACGTAAATGCTAAGGAGCCCTCCTTGATTCGATCCCCGGCATAAAAAAATAATTAGGTTGTTCTTCAGAAGCAGTGCAGAGTCTGGATTGGTACCAATGCTGTAGCCCGCGAAATTCAATTTTTCTAGTATCAGGTTGTATCTTGATCAATAAATAATTCGCGGCTATAACAAATATGTATTTACAGAATTATAATCATTAGAACATTAATACATCTCTCTAAGTTAGATTTGTTCCATTGAATGACTTTTTCATGAAATCATGAAATTTGGAAACAGATCTAATTTAGAGAGATGTATTAATGATTCTAATGATTATAATTCTGTAAATACATATCTGTTATAGTCGCGAATCATATTTTGATTAAGATACAACCTGACACTGCCCTGCAAACTGTAAAAAAAACCGGCCAAGTTCGAGTCGCACTCGCGCACGAAGGGTTCCGTACCATTATCTATAAAAATGGCAAAAAAATCACGTTTGTTGTATGGGAGCCCCCCTTAAATATTTGTTTTATTTTAATTTAATTATTTATTTTTAAAGTAAATACATAACTAAATATTCTGGTAATATTTCATCATCTGTGAAAATTTCAACTGTCTTACTATCACGGTTCATGAGATACAGCCTGGTGACAGACGGACAGACAGACGGCGGAGCCTTAGTAATAGGGTTCCCGTTTTACCCTTTGGGTACGGAACCCTAAAAACGTAAGAAAATTTGAATTTCGCAGGTAACAGCTACGGATTCACCGCAATTGATTAACTGACGCAACATAATTAGCGAAATATGGGAGCAGTCTTCTGACTATCTCATCGAGGAATACAGGCATATCTGGTGATATCTTAAATGCTCTCCGTGACTCCCGAAAATATCTACCAAAGAATCTTTACCCGGACGCTATCTCAGGTCCCTTTGAACGCAATAAACTTATTGTTCGATAAACAAGTTTCACTCTTTCATTATAAATAATGCATGTGACATGTGTGTGACCATGACCATACAATCGCCTTCTGCATACTAAAGCTTTGACACAATGGTGTTCATTTCTCCAACGGATTTCCCGTGAACTTTTGTTTTGTATTTTAACCTTGATAATAGGCTGAGAAATGGTGATTGAAACTGGTCAGAATAAATTAAATAAATGATAACTTGAAACTTGTTAGCGGTCTACGGTCTCTTTAAAATTTTATATAAAACAATTGTAACACTTTCGTTTTCATTCGCAGTATTGAAACCTACATTTTAGGGTTCCGAAGCCAACAAGGAACAATTATAGTTTCGCCATGTCTGTCTGTCAGTCCCCGACTTAGCTCAGAGACTGTCATTACTAGTAAGCTGTAGTTTGACATGGGTATACATATTAATCACGCCGACAAACCGGTCTTCCCTTAAACGTAAAGTGGGGATGTTTTTTTTTCTCGTCTACCCCATGACGTGGGTTATCGTTGGATAGGCCGTGCAAAAATATGGAGGGTTTTGAAGACCATTTTCCAATTCAGAAATCCGTTTGCGTAATATTAAAGGGCAATTTTTAGTAAACAAACAGTTGCCAGCTAATTAGTGGTTTTTGGATACGTGAAAAAATTCATTGCAGCAGTATATACAAGATGTAACATAAATAACGCACAACCTCTTAAGGGGTCATATAATGGGGTTGTATAATGAAATTAAAAGGAAAACTATCACAGCTAAGTAGGCTTTACCAGTTATCGAGTAATAGTCGACCAACTTACGTTTGCAGTTGGCGAATTGACCGTGACGTATAACGATGTATGTTTTTGAACATGTTTTTCAACTACATGATATATGTGAATAATGAATATGAACATGTTTTTCAACTACAATGTTAAGTTTGTTATTGGGATAAATTCATACCAACTACGGAACCCTTCATTGTACTTGGCCGGTTTTATTTTTTTTATTTTCTAGTTATCTAATATCTACAAGAGAAAGAAGGCTATTAGATAATTCAAATAGATTGCTTAGTATTAGAATAGATTAATTTTTAATCAGAAAATCTTCTTAAAGTTTTGGGGTTAGGTACCTTCCTACTTGACACGGGTTTTTGAGATATATACCTCCTTTAAGTATCTAAATTAAAACCAGATTATTGTCCTAAATTATGGAAGTATAAAATACATACGTAAATGTTCAAAATACTTCGAGAGAAGGTACATAATGCGGACATTTTAGGGCACATAGGTTTTTGTTTTCCGGACAGGTACTACGTGTGGCGGGGTGCATCTCATAACGTATAAACTCATTTGGTCTAATTTCATTTTATTATCGTTCATCAAGGTGAGATAAACCAACTGTTGATATAATTTCTTTGCATATAACATTTATTTATTCTAAAACTTAATTAGTATAACGTTGTTTGATATAACGTTTATTTAATCGAAAACCATTTGGTCTAACGTTTAATATTATAAAAAACGTAATTATGGTTAACACCCCGACTCAGAGTACCGGACTCGGATAGGTTAGGTTAGAAGGCTAAGGCGGGACCGAAGCGGAGCGGAGCTCCCACCTTAGCATTCGTGGTTTTTTTTTTAAAACCACCCAGAAATAGGAGCCCCGGCAAACGGGGCTCCGTCGACCTATCTTAGCGCAGGTGGTAATCAGTTACTAGTTATGTTTAATATCTACTTAGGTCACTATTACCTATAACTACGATAGAACTTACAAAGAATAAAACAAAGAAAAAATACTTTTTAATATTTATAAAAATAATACTAAATAAACTAACCCGTGTCTATGCAATTTTGCTTTGTGTTTTTAAGTAGGCGTTTTCATCTTATTAGACCAAATAAGTTTTATATCTTTTGAGTGGTATGTCAAACGATTTTATATTTAATGTATGTTATGTCAAACGACGTTATATTTAATGTATGTTATCCTTATAAAAATTAGTTATTTTAAAACTATATCAATCGTTCATTATATTAACTAATTGCTATATTAAATAAAATTATAGGTTCCGTTGTTATATGTTGTTAATATTAGAGATTTTGTTGTTATATCATCTATTACTTACCCCGTGTGGCGACGACGACAGCCACGGCTACTGGCAGAGCCGCGCTCTCGGACCAATCTTTTAAGTGAGGCGCCACTGACGCGTGCACTCCGCACTCTTAACGTCATGGCTAGCTCAACACAGACCGACTCTGTTGTTCTCTGAGTGAGTTCTAGCTTCATCTTTATGACTGATCGACCCCTTGACAATTCAAAAGTGCCTGTAATTGGATTATTTGAAATAAATGCTTTGAGTTTGTTCACAAAGAATGCATTACTTTTCTTTTCTGGCTTCGTGCGGTTTGTATATTTAGCCAGTGTCATGTTAAATTAGGTAACAAGTACACAGTTGTTTAAATAATTATTAAATTAACTCGATTCAATGCATAATAGATGATATCCCACCCCACTCCCCTTGAGTTTCAGTAAAGACGTGGCACTTTACTGAAAACTCGCGCGGACTTCTTGAGAGAACTTGAAGTGATGTTGCACTGTTTTGTTTCATTTGCCTACACTAATGCAGGTTCGCGAACACTTAATGGTTAATAATCCACCACTATTACACATTAATATTCGGCTAAACACAAATTTTAGAAAATAAAACAAAATTGCTAACATGACGCTTCACTTTCCCGCCAAGAAGTCCAATTCATTACTTGTAAAAAGTTGCATTTAATTATAATAATAAGTTAGGATAATACTCTAGATAAGTACACTATCGCATTAGGTTACCCTGTAATGATAGAATTAAGTAAGTTGAAAAAAAAAATTTGAAGTAAATGGATTAAAAAAAAAACTTAAAGACTTGCTTTGTAATAACTGTTATTATAATTTAAACGACTACTTGAATGATACTTTGACAGCCTACTAAAAGAGTTAGATGTCAAAGTATAAAAGATTACAATTCATAATCTTTTATACTTTGACATCTAACTCTTTGATACTCTGACATTAAATGATACTTGGCATCCTAAATAAATTGTGTGTGTATTAAGTATGATATTATATTTAACTGACACACCTCAAATTGTAATTTTAATTCGTAATTATGCAATCAATAATGTTAATACTAAGTTAACCTAATAATTGTATGTACCTAATATTTGCACGCCATATTTGGCAGAATGTGATGATACCATTGACTAATCCTATGACCAAATAATGTGCCATATTCTGACAAATAACTGATTATGATTATGAAAAATAAAATAAAAAAATCTATTGCTTTAAGGCTTCTACATACTGACGCGACTTGTCGCGCGACGCGACACCGGTAGAACAATTTCTATGAAAATTTCAAGGCAATTGTTCTACCGGTGTCGCTTCGCGCGACAATTCGCGCCAGTATGTAGAAGCCTTTATCTTCTGACTGTCCATTCGAGTGTAGAAACATAGGTATAAATAAACAAGCAATTGAACTGAAGCACATTCTACCCACAAGCGAACTATTTTACCGAACAAAGCTTACCTATTCACTGAAATTATCATCCGATTTTCTGAGTACCTTTTGTTATTACGTACTCACAGACAATAAAGGTCTTCAGAACAATTTGGTAGTCATTTTTCTATTGAAAATTGTGAATAGATTTACATTTTTTGGATATTACTCGGTAGATACTTACATAACTTTTTTTTTTTCATCCTCATGGATGTCCCTGCGGTGGATGAAGGGGTCTGTCAGGGGGTGTACGAATGCTTGCACATTTTGGTGTTGGCTCGCATGAATTTATACGGACCCCGTCACCCTCAGCGGCCGCATACGGCCGCAATTTCTCTAGACAGAGGCGCGCGTGGAACACGGGATGTCTCGGGCCTTTGTTCAGGTTCTGTTGCCTGCAGGCCTCACCCTAAGGCAGCCGGAGATCGTTCCGCGCCCTCCGGCGCCCGGTGACTCTGCTGCGGATTGGAAAGAAGGCTGTATCCTCTGTCTCCCTTTCTGCCGCTTCCTTCACCACCATCACTTCCCCGCAGAAGGAGGCGATGGCGTCCCATGCGCTCTCACTTCCGACCATGGACTGGAACATGTCCGGAAGCGAAGATACTTACATACCTAATCTGCTTTTATTTGTTGGCAGTTTACTACATGATGGCGTCCTCGAGACAGCCTAGCATGGCATCTACGTAAGTGTGAAAAGTATTAGTTCATCATCATAATCCACAGGCTAGTTGGAGCGATGTTGGCTGATAGCAGATGATTGAGAGCAGTGACTGAGGGTCAAGATAAATGGCATAAGATTGGAGTGGCCTATTCCTAAGCAGGGGACTTCTATAAGCCACGTCCTAGTTCTTAGCAGTTCACACACAAAAAACACACAGTAAAGTTTTTAAAAAGCAACTTCAGTTATCACTTCTAGTATAGGCACTCGATCATATTATGCCTACTGAGTTAACGGTGTAACATAAGTACTTAACTTCTTACAGCGTTAAAAGTAGTGTAAAAAATCGGCCAAGCGCGTGTCGGACCACGCACCATGAAGGGTTCCGTAGTTGGGATGAATTTATCCCAAGAACAAACTTAACGTTGTAGTTGAAAAATACGTTCCCTTATACATTCCAACTGTAAATGTAGTGTACGCACAATATTCAAAGATTTATCATGTTATTTTAAGATCATAGATTTTTTATAGATTTTCCTGTAATCTTTAGGCTCAGTAGTTTCGGAGACAATTTGGAATGGTCAATTCACATCTGTTTTCTTAAATAATTTGGAAAGTTTTTATTTTCAAATTAAAAAAATATATATCTGAAATCGTTACAATAAGCCCTTCATTTGATATGTCACACGGTACAATATGCAAAACTTTTTTTTTTTAATATTTCGCCTCCCAAAAGTGACACCATAACCAAAATTCATTTATTTACGTTACACTTCCGCATTCGCGTCACAGAAGTACATACGTGTACCAAATTTTAACTTAATCGGTCCAGTAGATTCGGAGGAAATCTGCTATGACAGACGGACAGGCAGAAAGACAGCCAGTCAAACAGACAGACACACGAGTGATCCTATAAGGGTTCCATTTTTTCCTTTTGAGGTACGGAACACTAAAATACGAAAGTAAAACATACCACCCAAGAACAGCAACACGGATATCAAATATACAGAGATTGTAAATAAAGTGCGCCTCAAAGTTCCACTACAGTACTCGTAAGACTGGCTTACCCGAAGTTTGAGCGTCTGCGCCGAAATAAGACACACTTGTATCTATTTGCGTTAACCCATGCATGCATTGCTTGCATTGACTGTAACCATTTCTAAGTACACTGACATATTTTGCTGGTAATTACATACTTCTTGTTTGTGTGTGGTCTCATATTCTCATTGCCAAATTGTGACGTAAGATCTGCGATCCCTATATTATCGCTACTTTATGCATACTTCCAGCTCTGTTACGGATAAGCGGATATCACAATGGGAAGAACTGATGAGAAAGTTCTCCGAAGCACACAAGGAACAATTCAAGTAAGTACTAATATAGTAATTTTCACCACCTGCTGGCTAATATTAAATTATATGTCATGCAACCTTTTTTTTTCCCGTTGTAGAAATTTCTCATGGACGTCCTCCGCCCTCCGTAGGCGGAGGGGTCTGTCAGACTCTTACTGATGACCTAAAGCAAGTCATGAGTCCGGGCATTCATATTGTACTGGATTTCATTATGACCCGCTGGTCCTTAATATGATTTGAATTTGGAACCTCAACTAAAAAAATCGTATGAAAACTTTTACCACAAAAATAGTACGTTACTGTAGCGGCCTTCAATCACGTTCGTCCATCAATGCCTGGTTGCGGCCACGGCTTGTATAGTGCTTTCCTCAAATAATGCGCGGAAATTCAAACAAAGTAAATTAATTATAAATTCAATGAAGAACAACGATAATTTTTCACGCGCCAAAGTGTTCTTTTGTTTTTTTTTTTTCATTAAACAGCTTTCTATTTGCAAGCCAGTTCGAAATTTAAATAAAACCTTTGATAAGTTACCTCCTTGGTTGCTATGAAGATTGTTCCATTTTTAAATTACACGATAGATATTATTATGTATAATATTAGTATAGATATTATGAGTTTAATATATAATTTATTTGACCGCTAAACCACGACACATATGGATTTTCATACAACTTTTGGTGGACGCTGCTCGCATGTATTTGGCCAATACAGCAAATTCGATTTATCTCGAAGATGTAAGTCTGTAGTCTGTTAAACTCGACGAAAGAGTTCTGACTTCATAGGTTTTAGTTTCCGTCGATGAACAAAATAATGAAATTACGCAATTCAACAACAAAAAGTAACATTAATGTATATTATTTAAATAGGTAAAACAAAAATATTTACAACAATAAAAACATTTTCCTCTGTATATGGGCAAATCCAAAGTTATTGAATAATCTGCATATTAGACTAGGCCAACTTGAGGCCAACCGCGTTTCTAAATTATCTGTGGCGGTAATGATGGCACCACAACAGCAGGGCCTCAAGTCTGCTATTACAATAGTGTCAGAATGGTCGATCATTGATTTCATAATTGTTGATTTTGACATGTTTGGTAATCTACTATTATAATGGCGTCATTATGACTTTCCAATGGTTGGCAACTGACACTACATTGAAAGAAATTGCACAGAAAATGATCGACCATTATGAATTTACCAGATTACGGACTTTTAGGAAAATGACAATGGCATCGTGTTGGAATGACTGAATTTATAAAAATAGCAGACTTGGGCCCCTGTTCGGTTGCTGTGGCGCGTACCCCCGCGTTGGGCGCCTTATTTACGATATTATTTATTATGTTTTTGCCATGTTTTTGCTAATTGCATTAATTTAGATAATGAAATATGAAACTAAACTAATAAAAATATTATATGAAACTGCACATATCTACGTATTAATAGACTCGTGTGATACTATTGCAAATCTCTTGAAATGAGGCTTGGTGTATATAATCTAAGGGCTTGGTATAGTATAAAACTCACATTCATGTTATTTAAAGTTAGTTAACAGTTTAATACACGACTTTATTGAATCAACTAGTCGAACTCGGACGAATCGTAACCAGATATTTCCTGCAGGGTAGCCAAACTGGACATACCTCGAGCTGAACGCTCCGTCAAGTACTTCCCGACAGGCTCTCAGTATGAAGGCTCTTGGGATGTGCTAGGAATGAGCGGCTACGGAGTCTACACATTTCCTAATGGTAGGTATGACTCTTTTTAGGGTTCCGTACCTCGAAAGGAAAAAACGGATCACTCGTGTGTCAGTCTGTCCGACTGTCACAGCCAATTTGCTCCGAATCTACTGGACCGATTAAGTTGAAACACGGATATGTAACCTCAGATTATTATAATCTGAGCGTGGAACGTACATAAATTTATTTTGAAAATATAACTTTTGCGGTGGCACATAAGAAAATTAAATAAAAAGTTTTGCAAACTGTACCGTGTCATATATCTTGATCTAAATTAAAGGGGTTTTTGTAAGGATTTCATATTATATATATTTTTTTATAATTTTGAAAAAAAATATTTTAAAATTATTTCAGACTAAGGTGAAAATTAACCACTCCCCCCTTGTCTCCAAAACTAATGAGCCGAAAATTTAAAAAAAATACATGATATAGTTCTTTACTAATTTAGATCACAGGAAAACCTATAAGAAGTCTATGGTCTGCTACATGCTAAATCTCTCAATATTGTGCGTACAAACTTACATTTGCATTTGGAATATATGAGGGAACATGTTTTTCAACTACAATGTTAAGTTTGTTCTTAGGATAAATTCATCCCAACTACGGAACCCTTCATTGTGCGTGGTCCGACACGCACTTGGCTGGTTTTTATTAGTAGGACAATGGATAATAGAAACTTGGTTAAACTGTACAAGATGGAACTAGAACATAATATGTACATTATAAGCCTAAATTAAAAAAATCCCCTAGTTAACGAGTCCTAGGTAGTGGGTACGGACCCAAACAGGCGTTTAATTTACTTCTAGTAAGTTCTTATGTCCTTATTAGAGAATGGGCAGCAGCGTTCTCTATGCAATTTTAACACCATACTGCAATCGCCAACCCGCGTGCCAAGCGTGGTGATTATGGGAAACCCACCCTTTGGGGGAGGCCTATGTCCAGCAGTGGACGTCTTGCGGCTGAAATGATGATGATGATGATGAAGTTCTTATGTATCATCGCCCCTGCTCCAAAATCGGTGAAGGAAAACATGCACTTTAAAACCAAAAATTCAAAGACATGTATCGTCCACTCAGCGCACTGCGCCGGCTTGGTGGATTACGGCCTACTATCTCTTACCTAGTAAGATATCAACTATCATATCTAGTTGAAACATTAGAGGCTGATTGTATTATTATAATAATAAGAGTCCATTTATTTTCAGGTGACACAGGCCCCTACATAACCTTAACCTAAACATACATGTTTTTGCTATAAACAAAACTTGTGTTAATAAATAAGGCGTAAGGCTATTTTAATAGCATTTCACTTTGCAATAGCTTGACCTTGTACTGTCATGTGGTAGGTACTTGTCCGCAGAAGCAACGTAATACCACGTCCTGCGACCAAAAGTCTTCTGCCATGACGAGGGGTAGATAACAATTCGGTACTCGCGTAGATAACCACGAACGCCTTAAAGTTGACGTTGCGACGCGACTCCAGTAACTGCGACCTCGACGTGTGCCTCGTCTTTTGACGAACATACTCCACGATGTCCTCCGCCTTAGTGGTGTAGTGCAGGCGAGAGATGTACGACGGTGTGTTTTCATTTGCGGCACACAGGTTTACTCACGCTGATGAGGTCTGAGTCCCAGTATTTGGAACACTATTGGCAGGATATATTAGTACATTACTGCAGCGACCTGCAATAGAGGCATTGATGGACGAGCTTGAAAATGTGACTCACATACGTTCGTCCATCAATGCCTGATTGCGGCCAAGGCTTGTATAGTGCTTTTTTCAAATAATGCGCGGAAATTCAAACAAAGTAAATTATTTATAAATTCCAGATTCAATGACGAACAACGATAATTTTTCACGCGCCGATGTGTTTATTGGTTTTTTTTTTCAATAAACAGCTTTCTATTTGCAAGCCAATTCGAAATTTAAATAAAACCTTTGATAAGTTACCTCCTTGATTGCCATGTCTCGGAGTAAAATATCGTTCCATTTTTAAATTATACGATAGATATGAGTTTACTACCTGTGTAATTTATTTGGCCACTAAACCACGATAAATATGGATTTTTATACAACTTTTGGTGGCCGCTGCTCGCATGTGCTGGCCAGTACAGCAATTTCGATATATCTCGAAGAAGTTTGTCAAAATAATGCTCGAAAAAAAATCGTAATAATTTCAACATTTATATCAGTAACTTTTATGGTGTACATAATAAAGAGTATTATATTCTATTCTATTCTGGAATCTCCAAGCATGTTTGAGAAAAATATTTAAATTACCATAAACTTCGTTTGCAGGAGTCATCTACGAGGGAGGCTTTGAAGATGGAATGTTTCACGGCAACGGTCAGCTTCGATACGAAAGCGGCATGATCATCCGTGGCAAGTTTGTGAATGGCGTCTTAACCGAACGAACGCTGCTCGGTAATAACATGGAGCATACTGAGAACAGCTGGAAGTACTGCATGATGCCTGATAGAAGGTAATAGGAGTTAGAACTAGATTTCTTAGATTTGAGGTTTTATCGAGCGGTAGTCGTAATCATATTGCACCTAACATTGGGGGTCAGACAAAAATGACTAGACACGATTTTTATACGCTAACTAGCTTTGCCCGCGGCTTCACCTGCGTGGAAGCCGGAAATTACCCCACAGGAACGTACTACCGAGATAAAAAGTATCCTATGTCCTGACACAGGTCTACGAAACAATGGCGCCAAATTTCATCCAAATCCGTTCAGCCGTTTTAGCGTTAAAGCGTAACAAACTCTACGTATGTTCGCATTTATAAAATTATGTAGTTAGGTTAGGATTAGGATGCAAGGAGCAAAGATGAATGGAAAACATATGCGATAGACCTTTGCCCAGCCGTGGGAAACAATGAACATACTTAGCTATATCAACGAGGGAAGAGAGGACTCCAAGATCATCAGCTTGCCGTATAATGGCTGTAACACCTCAACTAATGCCTATTTCCAAATCGGTAGGCAAACATATCTTTTTGAGAAGAGGAAAAAATTTGAAGACACCAAGCAAAGTCTAGCCTTTTCCCAACTATGTTGGGGTCGCTTGCAAGCAAAGTATTATTAGAAAATGATACTTTGCTTGCTGTCCTCAATGTTTTCCTTTAATAGTTAGGTCACACTAGGTTGAAAGCGTCAGGGTAACCCGCGTCTTGCCGGACTATCGCCATGGGATCTGGAGGCAAAAGTCCTCACGCACATTTGGGAGTGGCGCGAGGAGGCGAAACGCCGCGCGCCGGGGCGAAACTCTGATGCCGCGAGAAATCACGGCACAGCGGACAGTGCTCCGGCGAGATCTCATGGCGACATGGAGAGTGTGATTATCACAACCCAGCGCTGGGCACGCCACAATTGTGGCGATAAGTCCCCTCTTTGAGGAGTGGCTAGAGAGGTGCCACGGCGTCCTCACCTTCCGCCTGACGCTGGTCCTCACCGGATACGGTTGTTTCGGGAGGTTCCAATTCAAATAAAGCGGGAGGAAACGCCCGGGTGTCACCACTGCGTGGATCGCCCGGAACACGGTGGAGGTCCGCCGTGTCCTCACGAAGGCGATCGGCGGCGGCGATCTCTCGCGTCCGGCCCTGGTTCAGGCCATGGTTCGGAGCGAGATTGCACGGGAGGCCATCACCTCCTTCTGCGAAACAGTAGTGCTCGCGAAGGAGGAGGCGGAACGCGTGAGGGAAAGGCAAAACCCACGCCCTCGCGCCCCTAGTCGCCGCAGGTGACGCCCCGAGCGTCGGGAATCGCAGGCCGATTCCCGGCCACCGTAGGCGCGGGCTTGCGGACGGTGAGCGATGGGTAGCTTGCCGTCCGATAAGGACCAGGCCCGGGTCGACGGCGCGTTGTATTCCACGCGCGCCTCAAAGAGATGTCAGCATTGTCAGCACCAATTGACGGGGTCCGATAGGGCCAATTGCTGGTCAGCATCAGGTTGTACGTTGATTTAAATATGATTCGCGGCCGTATCAAATATTTATTTATAGAATTATAATCATAAAAATCATCAATATAACTCTCTAAGTTCATATTACCCTATTTAATTACTGTTTCATGAAATCAAGACATTTGAGGCCAATTATAACATATGGAGCGGTATTGCTAATGCTAATGATTATAATTCTGTAAAGCCATATTTGTTACGGTCGTGAATCATATTTTAATCAACATACAACCTGACACTGGCCTGCAAATTGTAAAAAACGTAAGAAAATTTGAATTACGCGGGTTACCTTAGCTCATCCCTCTTAACAGGCCCTCAAATAATCTACCGCTCGTCTGACAATGATAATAATTAAAACCAATGCCTGTTCTTTTTCCGATGTGAACATGATTGTCTAAGATCTTTCAGTCACTTAACACAAATTATTTTATTACGCAGATATCTAACTAATTAACATTTGATAAGAAGTCGTCAATTTAATAATATAATATGTGCGAAGGGCTCGTGTTTAAAATTGAAATTAAAACTTTTATTCGCGTCCGAGCTTTCATCGGGACAAATTAGGAAGTTTTTAGGTTAAATTAAATTGAAATTGTATTTAACCTGAAAACGCAAAAGTGATACTTTTAATTAATGGTTTCTGGTCAGGACCGGCAAAATGAGATTTCACAAAAGTTAGGGTTGTTCCCCAATGTCATGATTTCATGAAAAAGTCATTCAATGGAACAAATCTAACTTGGAGAGATGTATTCATGATTATAATCCTGTAAATACATATCTGTTATAGTCGCGAATCATATTTTGATCAAGATACAACCTGACAATGATCTGCAAAGAGCAAAAAACATAAGAAAATTTGAATTTCGCGGGCTACAGCTACGGATTCACCTTAAACTCACTTGCTGCAAAATTAAAAAGTATTACAAGTAACCCAAATGAAAAGTAATCTACAAGCGTCAAAGAAGGTGTCAAAACATAACGATAACAATTTTGCGTACAGATTCGAGATGGAATACGACACAGGACTGAAGCCGGCCGGCCGGTCGAATCTAACAGCTGAACAGCCGACGAGAGAGATACCTCCCGGTTACTATGACACCGGAGACGGCTTCTACGACCCTAAGACGAAAGTCATTTATAAGTATGATGACATGACAGTGATTATCAGGTAACTTACTAAAGTATGGGCAGATTGGGCATAACTTAAGACTGCATAATTTAATGATTGTCACGATACGATGGGCATCGAATTGTCCACTTTTTGTTAGTCGTTATTGAAATGTAAAGGTTGGAAAACACTTCCCCAAAATGTTTTCCAACAAGAATATTATATACTGAATTAAAATTTATGACTTTAGTCGAATGATGTCCACTGCTGGACATTATGTAGACCTCTCCTAAGCATCGCCACAGCGACAGATACTGCACTTTCCGCATCCAGCTCATTCTCGCAACCCATGGGGACACTTGCACTGCTGAGAATACTAAAAAACAAAATGAAGGCGCCTTGCACCAAAAATCAATAAAATTATTTAGCGTTAAAAGTATTTGTAACATATTTCTGTCTTTGTTAATCGTTTGATGATGACAGAGACAGTATGAGTTCAAAATGATAGCTAATACTCGTACATACAAAAAATTTGAACAATAAATTTAAAACCAACCAGCTTAGTTTACACATTGCAAAAATAGTAAACCTGAGAGCAACGACCAGGTTATTGCTTGACGTAACCACAATTCAGTTGAACCACTAATCATATTGACGTCTGAGCAAATTGCAGAACAATCAAGTTCCAATTATTCATATCGTACTCCATAAACGAGGCACGACTGTATAGCTGGACTGTGGTGACGTCATAGGCAATCGTGACTTTATTTCTTTTTACAATCACGGAATAGAAGTATGAACAAGTTTCCTTGACCCTCTCTGTCATACAGTGTGAATTTTTGAGATGGGATTTCAGAATTCCATCTCGTCCAGTAAAAACTCAAATTGTGATAAATAGGGTTGTCAAAGGCACCATAAGCTCGGTTTAAAAACCGGCCAAGCGCGTGTCGGACCACGCACAATGAAGAGTTCCGTAGTTGGGATGAATTCATCCCAACTAGTGGCCGCCCACTAGTCGAAATTTGACCCCCTCTACTTACAATCTATATAGTACATAATATATGTTGTGTTGAGTGCCTTTTAGTCTATGCTAAATAAATGTATTTTCTTTATTTTTTCTTTATTTTCTTTAATTACATGAGTAATACTTACTTATTCCATCGTCAAGCTGTCACTTCTGTCACCTATCTATCTTCAAGTCATGAGGCCCTGGTGAGTGTGTGTGTGTAAAACGCATGGTAGTGTGTGTAATGTTTTTTTTTCTAATGCATATTATATAAAAATATTAGCTTTCTGCACTCCTCCTCCATATAAACTTTAACTGTGCCAAATTTCATACTCCTCCGTTCGAAAGTTTTCACTTCACGTATTGATATATGTTTTTCGTTGAGTCCACGTATCACTGGTCAGTTTCCCTCACTCGTCAGTTTATTTAATTCGCCGGTTTCGTTGCTTAGTCAATGTCGCTGATTGGTCAGTTTTGCGGATTAGACAGTCCCGTCAATTCGACAGTTTCCAGTGTTCGCCAGTCCGACTGCAAATGTAAGTTGGTCGATTATTACTCGTTAACTTGTAAAGCTTACTTAGCTGTGATAGTTGTCCTTTTAATATCGTTTTATATAATTATGCCACTGGCGAGATTTTTTTCACATAGGATCCAAAAGCAACGACACTAATTGACTCTAGCAAAAATTAGCACTTTAAAGCTTAATATTTCGCAAACGGATTCCTGAATCGAATAATGGTTTTTACACACATTTCCATTTTCCTGAAGAAGCTCCTAGTTTAGTACTTTTTCAGGAAAATGACAATTTAAAAAACCGGCCAAGTGCGAGTCGGGTCCCGTACCATTATCTATAAAAATGGCAAAAAAATCACGTTTATTGTATGGGAGCCCCCCTTAAATATTTATTTTATTTTAATTTAATTAATTATTTTTAAAGTGAATATGTAACCAAATATTCTGTGAATATTTCAAGCGTCTACCTGTTGTCGTTGTCAATATCGAGCAAAAAAATCACGTTTGTTGTTTGGGAGCCCCTTAAATATTTATTTTATTCTGTTTTTTAGTATTTGCTGTTATAGCGGCAACAGAAATACATCATCTGTGAAAATTTCAACTGTCTAACTGTCACGGTCCATGAGATACAGCCTGGTGATAGACGGACAGACAGACAGACAGACAGCAGACAGACAGACAGACGGCGGAGCCTTAGTAATAGGGTTCCCGTTTAACCCTTTGGGTACGGAACCCTAAAAATTATACTGCCATAATGATAAAGGATACACTGAAAAGAAATATTATGTCTAAAATCAAACTACCCTTTATATTCTTTTCATATCCTCCCAAAATCTTGTGCATATTTCTATGATAAGATCTCCGTACGCTTAGATACATTTGAATTGCAAAACAAATTGTATTGGAAACTGCGAAAACAAAATCTTATTGGAAGACAGTTGGTAAGAAATACGAAAGGATAAGCCTGTCTGGGACGACTGTCTGCATTTCTGCAAGTTTCAGGACTCACTAGATTTTCAAACACCTTAAGGCGTGTACGCACAAACGAACAAGAACATGGTGAACACGAACATCGAACACTTTGTTAGCACGTGCGTACCACTAACGAACATCAATAACTGTGTTCGTCAAAAATGTTGGTAGCAATCCAATTTTGGTTCTGTGTGGACGGTGTTCGGAGAAATTTGATGCAACATTGTTCGTACCGAACTCGAGGGGTGAGCGCGCGGCCTCATCGTGCTCTGCTATCCAACAGTGTACCTACTATTTCCAAAGGCGAATTCATGGCTACTAAAGAGAGCGGGGCGGTTGAGCGCAAGTCGAACTATGTTCATGTTCATAAAATACATATGTGTTCGTGTTCGCTTTGCTAATTTACGTCCACACGTACAAACCAAATGTTCCGTGTTCGATGTTCACCATGTTTTGTTCGTTCGTGCGTACACGCCTATAAAGATAAAAAAAAAATGCAAAATATCTTAAAACAATGCTCAAGAAAAACAATTGAAGTGGATCAGTTGACTTTTTCTACTTGATATTCTGTGTTATTTTAGTGAATAGCCAAAAAGAGATCGGTGATTGTGTTATTGTCAGACTATCACCTTAATCCAAATAATGTTTTTAATTCAATTCAATATCCATTTATATCTAAGTAAAGAATCCAATCTTATTACAAACTTTTATTTAACTTGCAATGTTCGTATGTAAGTGGTCCGCTTCAAAATTTGCAAACAATTTTTCAGTCACTTGTTGGTATCCGATTAAGCTGAAAGGCATACTTATGTAAGTCCTGTGAAAATGCAATATTATGATATTATTAAGTCACTGGTGGAATCTTGCCTTACCGAATGTTAGAAATTTAGGTCCCAACATCGTTTTAGATAAAGAGGTGCTTGAAACTGTAGGCTCGGCAGTGTTTCTGGGTATAACAGTAGATGCCAAACTTCAGTGGGAACCTCATATATCAAGCCTAGCGGGAAGGCTCAGTTCGGCCGCATACGCCGTCAGAAAAGTAAGACAATACACTGACGTTGATACAGCCCGATTAGTCTATTTTAGTTATTTTCATAGCGTTATGTCCTACTGTATTCTGCTGTGGGGTAAAGCAGCTGACATTCAAAATATATTTGTACTACAAAAACGAGCTGTTCGAGCAATTTACAACACATTTAAAAAAATCTCTTAGAGAAACTCTGGCACCCCAGCTGGGTGCCAGAGTTTCTCTAAGAGATTTTTTTAAAGATATTGGTATATTGTTTGGTTTGATATTGGTTTTTTGGTAATAAGGATAAATTACGTGCTCCATTTCACCGGCTTCATAAGGTTCATAACTCATTTGTTGGACTTGGTATAACTTTTTATAACAAGCTACCCTCTTTTTTGCTAGATTTGCCTTTTAATGCGTTTAAAGTTAAAGTTAAATCCAATGTTTGTTCAAAGGCATACTATTCTATCAATGACTACTTAAACGATAAGAATAGTTGGTCGCTGTGATTAACTCAAGACAATGTTCATGTTCTTTCTCCAGAATTAGCGTACCTACTGACAGGTTATATGAGTTCATATAATTGTTTATTTTTATTTGACTGTCTAAGTCAATTTATTTTTATTTATTAGTGACATAATATACTCATGAAAATGTTTTTTTTATGAGTTGTATTGCAATAAGTGGTTAGCTAGCGACCTCGAAAATTGATTATATTATTCTTGCCTGAGCAACCGGCAGCAAGTTCGTCGTGCTCCCTTAGATGTCACTGCTTGCGGTAGCGTCGGGGGTCGGGTTGCCTCCTTCCCTCAAATATGCTCGTGAACGGGTGCCGCTTGTGGTGACTGGTCGTCTTGCTGACCATGGTTTTGTTATTGTTATTAATGATTAACTGTTTTTTATTTTACTTCGATGGTGCTAGTTTATCATTTGTGACTTCGAGTTACAGCTATAGCTTTATGTAAGCGGGCACGCCCATTATGCCTGGAGGCTTTATATTTAAGTACGTTCTGTTTACGTTATTTCTGCTTGAATATAGTTTTTTGACGATTTTTATGTTTTTTTTTTTTTTGTATAGTGGCGTGTGCTAGCTATCATTAGGCAAATAATATAAATATCTTTAATGTTCTGTGTTGCGTAATGCAAATTATTTTACATTTTATTTTATAGATTCAATTCAAGTTTTATATCTGAACAGACAGCTGTGCTGCTGGGGAGTTTGTTGCGCCACTTCTTCTTCCCAGCTAAAGCACTAGGAAGTGGTGAAGGGTGGGCGTTTTTGGGGGACTGTCTTATGTAATTTTGACGTTCGAAAAGTGCTGATTCTCAGCCTAGTTTGAATAAATGACTTTTGTTTTTTTTTTTTTGATTTTTTTCTTGCAAACTGAATTAAAACGACTTCCTCATACCCTACGGAGTTGAAATTTTACATGTTGTAACAATACATTTTTCACTACTCTTGCCTAAAAAGTCCGTCATTCTTCCTCTAGGGGAAAAAGTTTTTTTTTTTTAATTTTTGTCTGTGGCCAAAAAACGAAAAAGTCATTATTCTTAAGGTGAATCCGTAGTTGTAGCTGTAGCTGTATTAATGATTTTCATGATTATAATAATTTAAATACATATCTTTTATAGTCGCGAATCATATTGTGATTAAGATACAACTTGACACTGACCTACAAATAGAATAAAACGTAAGCAAAAAATAATTTAGCGGGCTACAGCTGCGGATTCACCTTAAGTAAAATAATCATGAATGAAGACTCGACTTATCACTTGTTCATAAAAAAGAACACTTTATTTTTGAAAATGGAACTAAAAGCGGCGGTCTCTTCGGTAGAAGGCCTCGCCGTACGTGAGTATAAATGTTCCTTGGTTGCGGCTACAGAAGACATAAAAAAAAGGCATTGGCGCGAAATCTTTAGATTTTTTTTCTCTAATTACAACTTGAATTGGTGACCGAAATTTATTTTGCAACAGTGAAAATGTCAGCATCTAGTGAGACTCCATTCTCACTAGATGATGACATTTTCACTGTTATCACCCGTATTTGCAGATGGAAAAGAAAGGAAAATAAATAATTTTCAAGGTGTAATGGATTATTTTATTTTCTCGCAATCTTAATCGTAGTGAAAAGTATAGTGTAACACACGGCGCTAAAAACCCTTTATAACTCGGTTTCTATTTACTCCCTCGCCAAAGCTCGGGAGTAAAACTACCTCGTATATAATGGGTAATTTTAGCCCCTTGTATAACAATCTATTATTTATGATAAGCACAACCTCATTCTACACTAAGGATTGGTTCCAGATGAAGGAACTCCTCAATGGTCCACAGTACAGACACGAAATTGTATTGTGTGTGTTCACCTGTAAGCATGTATATGGTGGTAATGTGTTTTTACAACCTTTTATTTTCATGGAGGTTGTGTACCTGTTGAAACTTAAACTTAAAACACTGCCATGTAGGTAACATGGCAGTGTTTTAAGTTTAAGTTTCAAGAGTCGAGTAAAACTGTTTAGAATATGGTACCAAATATTGTAAAACATTTTAAAAGAGTAACGGTGGAGTTTCTTGCCCATTCTTCTCCATACGAAGCTACCTTTTGGAAGGGGCGACTAGAATCAATTCTATTTTATTTGTAAATTTTGACGTTCAAAAGTGCCATCTATGTGCCTATTTGAAATAAATAATTTGACTTTGACTTTTGACTTTGGTACGACAAACTGTTCCGTCAAGGAGAAAATTTAGTTTTTTTTTTTTTTTGACTAATAGTCGTTGTTTAATATAATAATATGGTGGTGTTAATAAATGAGTTCGGTCTAAATAGCCTCTTGATTTCAATATATTTAACTTGCAATGTTTGTATGTATGTATGTTCGGGTCAAATCTTGCAACTGAATTTTAAAGCAATTATCCTCCGATCCGACCGCTTGAGATTAATTTTTTTCATACACGTTTAGTTAGTAACAATGCATTGTAAGCTAAGAGACGTCATTCTAAATCCAATATGGCGGACGGCCCAAGATGGCGGACTAGTTATTTTTTGTGCACCCCCATGATATGTGTATCAAATGAAAAGAGTTTGCTGAAAAGAATACGAAAAATTTAATGTCTAAAAAATATATAAACCTTTTTAAAAACAAACTTTTATTTAAATGCTCTAAAAAGAAGAAAATAGACTTTAAAATAAGTCAAACTCATGAATTTATTACATCACACAATTTATATGATATAAAAGCTGTTGCGAGATTTACTTGTCTACGTGCATAAACAAGAATACAGCTTGTTGCGTGTAGCTTGATCTTGACATAAGTAAATCTAAGAAAAAAAAATATATGTAAGTATTTTATAAAATAGTTAAATACATCGACACATGTAAATCTCGCGACAAGTTTTTATATCATATAATATAAATAGTGTAATGTAATAAATTGATGGGTTTGATTTTGATTATTATGTTCTTGCTAAACATCAGAAGGATCGCTACCCTTAAAAACACTGTTAACAAAGAATATGATACGCAATCGCTAACTTATAGATTGTCCCAAATCAGATACCAATGGCAATAAAACCAATAAATAATAACGAAATTGAATAGTCAAATATCGTGCAGGCTCGACAGTATACGGCTGTAATTAGTGATCCATCGAAACGCACCTTAATTGGTGTGTTAATTGACTCGCTGATTGGTGGCCCCTGCCTTCAACTCCTGCCAATAATTCACGCTTATTGCCTACACAAAATTGTAAAAATAAGCACTCAATCGTGTACAGCGCTTGTGTGGATGTAATGGCATCATTCTTTTTTTTATTTTTTTATTTTTTTTATCTATTATTATTGGCTGTTTGTGTATATGAGTGTAAATGTTTGTAAACACACATACAGGAGAAATTCCTAGAGGCAACGTTTTAAAAAAGACAAAAAATATATATACATTTATTATAAGCTTATAATAAATGTAACAAGTTCTTGGTATAGGTAAAGTAATAAAGATCTGAATTGGCAACCTGCCGAGGCAATTCCATTGTGAGCATCACAATAAAGCTTGATTTAGGGAGTCTACAAGTACACATCTTGGTACATTCTGTTTAGTTACCTTTATGTCTGAGTGTGCCACATTTATTATCACTACAATCTCTGTTATTTTTCTTCAAAGCAACAAAAATATCGTGACAAAAACAACCATTTGTACCAAAACGTTTTTTCGTTTACTTTAGATTGCCTAATTTCGATCAATTACTCTAAAAGCTACCAAAGAAAAGCATCATAAGTACGCGTTGCTTTTATTCCCACGTCAGTAACAAACGGCAGAAGAAAACAAAATTCATAATAAAAACGAACCGCTTTGCTTAGACGTGGAAATATTTATGCAGCTTATGCCGTTATTGCTCTCCCTTTGTTTAGACTTTCTTCCGATGTAATTCTTCGAATAAACAACTCTGGGAAAAAGAAATATTATTTACTTACGGTTCTTTTTCGCTTATCATTTGTACCCATTGGGCTAGTTGACATTTTTCACTAGTGTGTTCCAAAAGTATCTGCTTAAAATGTAAGCAAATGGATCTGAAAATGTACTTGGATATCAATTTGTAGCACCACTTACAAATTGAGTGCATTTGATTATTTTAATACATTCTAGTTTTAAATCATCATAAACTCATCAACACACTCACCACCACCCCACCCACCAGCCCTCACTCATCAACTCATGTTTTACAATAAATATATTCTAATCTATTCTAAAGATGTTTTTAATTTTCATCGATGACCTCAATTTTCGTCGATGTTGTTTTAAATTATTATTTAAAATAATGTTATGTAATTATTATTATTTATTTATAAGAAGATTTTTTTTAAATAATGTACTATAAATATTATTTTTGTTATTTAAATAATAATTGTTGAAAAAAATTGGTAAGATATAAAGTTGATACGTTATAAATATAGATGAATGTGTTACTTAAGTGAGTGAGAATTTAACCTAAACAGGGTTTGTTTACAATTTCATCTTATACACAGAACCGACCATTAAAGGACGATGGGACTTGGCGTCCCCAAAATTGAAACTTAGTCAACAGACTTGAGACATATCTCATTTAAAAGGTCTTAACTTACTGATCATTCTTTACTATGGCGACGATAGTCAAAAGCATGGGGTTTTAAGGGAAATTAAGGAAATGTAATGGTACTTCTGTAGTACAAAATATGTTTGATTATGAAAAAATAAGTGAAAATCGTATTGGTTTTTACTTATGATACTTCATATTGTATTTATTTTCCATGACATAACATATTCACGCTTGTATACCCCGTAGATGTAGGTAGATATTGTGTACCCAGGGCACCCACAACACGATATCCAGACTTAGTCAACAGACTTGAGACGTATCTCATTTAAAAGGTCTTGGCTAACTGATCATTTTTTATTATAGCGACGACCGTCGAATGTATGGGGTTTTAAGGGAAAATAATAAAATGTGGTCATAATTATTTTGTAGTAGAGAATAAGTTAGATTATTAAAAATTTAAAATCGAATGTTATTTTACTTTATTGCATATTTGTTTTAAGTATACTTACTTCTTTATTTTAAATGGCATAACATAACATCTCTGCCTACACTTGCAGGGAATAAAGGCGGTATCAGGTCACTTTAAATAAGTTCCAGATCACTCTGTTGAAATCGACTTTGAGAATGTTCCTGGTGTGTTGTAAAGAGTTTTAAATAGATTAAAATAAAAACATAGTCGCCCTGTCAAATCTTACCTGACACCGTAGCTCCGCTAGGACTAATAGTGTTCTGTGCACCGTAGACAGAGAATGCTATTCTTTGTCTACGCCTGACACTCTGGTATACCTAGCTGTTCGTTGCTCTCGTTGTTCACTTTGCGTTTTTGATCTCAATATACAATGTACTCTGTGTTTGATCTGTTTCACGAATAATACTGACCCTTGCTTATTAACTGGACCTGATAGATAGCTTTCAACTGACCCTGGCATTTTCTTTGGACTTTGAATATTAATTGTGAGTTGTTTGTTGACGGGAATATCATCCGTGTTCTATTATGGAGAGTGGAAACCGGTGTGTTTTGTGTCCACGATCTGTCCTTCGACAGAGAAGATATATTTTACAGAATTCGCTGCTACAAAGTAGACCTGAGCTATCTAACTATATTTTACAAAATGGACTACTACAGGTACGTACTTAGCCACATAGGTGATACTGGTAATAGTACTACATCACCAATAGGTAGGTATATGCATGCTGCATGTGTTAATTTCCGTTACAGGTTGTGTTCAACACCGTCATGGCTGTGTGCCACAGGTGCTGGCAAAGAGCCAATAATGCCGTTGAACAACGACGCCACGTAGCAGAACCACATAACCAACACTCTGATGATATGGCTGTGGAACCTGACCACCAGCAACAACATATTTATGACCCACAAGTTGCAGAACCGGAAGATATTGGCAATGGACCAAATGAAATATTTGTGCCAGATTATGTAAGAGCACCTAATTCTTCCAGGAGATGCTTATTTAGGGACTGCAGAAACGAGCATCTCAGAAGAATCCCAGAATCAGTAAGAGTGTACTTGGCGTGTAGGTACCGCTTATATATGCCACCCAGCGCACGTTTATGTGCAGAACACCTGTCTTCGGCTAACCAACACTGGGACAACTTACTTGATAATGTGAACGTGACACATTATTTTTTTAACGCACGTTTAGTTTATATGCTGATTGAAGCCCTTCAGAACAAAAAGAGATTTGATTTTGATACCGCTACAGCCCTTAATGATACGGAACTGTTTTTTTGGACTGGTTTCACTCTTCAGCAATTTAATAATATTATAGAACAAACACCATCACTAACAGAAAGACACCGTCGCCCACGAACGGTACTAGGTATTTACTTAACAAAATTTAGAACTGGCGAAACCAATGAAAGACTCTCAATTCTATTTGACATGTCTCCTCGAGGGTTAGAACGTAAAATAAAAGTTGCCAGAGAATGACTAACGCAAAGCTTTGTTCCAATACATCTAGGATTAGACCATTTGCCAAGGGAAAGTATTCTTCAAAGGAACCTTCTATTACCACGAGGCATTTTTGGAAATGATGAAAACACCAAAGCCATATTTATTTGCGACGGAATATTTTCCACAGTTATCAGCTGATGATATATTTCTATTTGCGTTAGGCAGTTATCATATAAAAATAGCAAAATCGTATTGTGCTGAACATTTTTGCAATGGCCTTTATTTAATAGAATTATTTAGTGACAATGATTTACATGATTTAGCGCAATTTAATATTATTCAAAACAATGTTTGGTTAATCAGAGGGCGTATACAGTCGCGTCATGTAAGATCGCGCATTTATTACTCCTATATTTTAATAGACCGCAATGTTAATGACCGGCGTGCCGTCGCACACTGGTATTGCTCATGCTTGACAGGACGCCGCACTGTCGGAAGCTGTGCGCATATTATTTCAATTGTGTGGTATATGGGCTTCGGACGTCATAATGATTTCAATCCTCCAGCAGAACTATTAAATAGCATTACAATTGTCGATCCATGACTCTAACACATTATTTGCAGTACATTTACTAATATTTGTTGATGCTCTCGTTAGGCAGTAGGATCAGAAACTCTATTGATAGGAGGTACCTCTCTCTGACTGAAGCCCTGCCTACTGGTAGCTTGAACCTTGTTCCCAACATTGCAGGGCTATATTTTTTTTGTAGGTACACACTTTTTATATATTTTATAATGATGTTTAGTATTTTATTTTGAACTAGCTAATTAATGCCCGGTATGTGCTGCAATGCCTTTTTTTTGTTTGGAATCTTCTCCGGCGCGCACTACTACTTACCAAAGTTTAAGTTTTACCTTTGTCTAGTCTCCGGGTAATACTGGTGTGATGTTATGTATTACACGGCTATGCGGGGAATCATCAAATACTTAACTTGCGAAGTCAGAATGTCTTATACATCTCTGCCCTTCCGTTAGAGGATTACAAGCGTAATGATATGTTGTTTTAAGTTGAATATTAAGTATATTATTTGACTATCATTGTGTTTGATTTCTTTTGTTTTGACGAAAAATATAATTGAGTAGCTACCTGTGTGCTTACCTCTGCCTAACCCTCCGGGGAACACTGGTGTGATGTTATGTATTCCCGTCTATGTGGGGAATCATTAAATACCTAACTTGCGAAGTCTGGATGTCTTAATATCTCTGCCTTCCCCTAAGAGAATTACGGGCGTACTGATATATTATATGTTTTAAGTTTATTTTTATATTATTTGGCCATTGTTATATTAGTTTCTAATAATATTAGTGTCTGATCTCGTTCATTTGGACGAAAAATACAATGCAGTAGTACCTACCTATGTAAGGGGTGGACCTCTGCCTATGCCTCCCTACGAGAAATAGTATTGTGATATCATGTAAGTAAAATAAGTATAATAGATTACATCGCGAAATACAACATAAAGCAAAATGTGGATGTTCCACACATGTCTGCCTATCTATTCTTTTGTGGAATATAGGCGTGATGTTTTGTTGTTTTATGTTCCATATTAAATAAGTAGGCAATTATTATGTTTTATCTCATTTATTGTGACGAAAAATAGAAAACAATCATCTATATTCTCGTTAGATAATTGAAACTGAAACATTTTTTTTTTTCAGGAAACCCCATATATTTAAGACTTGAAACCAGCGGATTGTTATTTTGTAGCTTGTAACGAAAAATATGAGACAAAAGCGAAGTCTGTTGGATCAAAAAAAAAAGTGGGGACGGGGTCCATAGTAAATTGCCCATCGTCGACCTATTTAGGAAAAACATTTGCAAGTGCTCAAGCTTTTACGTTCCACAAGGTGTTATCCTGGGACCATTTTTTTCGTGGAAATGAGACGAGAGTAATCCAGCGGCCGTGTCATTTCCGACGTTTACTTCGTCATGGGACACATTACATGCCACCTCCGTTGTTGTGCGGACACCGAATAGATAATAATTAGTAATTAACTCGCTTTGTTGTCTGTGATACCATACAAGTACCACCAGATAACAAATGTCGATTAGCATCTAATTGTATTTGCATACGAAATGAACGTCCATTTTTCATACCGGAGAAACTCTTATCAGCATAGACCTGCTAATTTTTAGGGTTCCGTACCCAAAGGGTAAAACGGGAACCCTATTACTAAGTCTCCGCCGTCTGTCTGTCTGTCACCAGGCTGTATCTCATGACCCGTGATAGTTAGACAGTTGAAATTTTTACAGATGATGTATTTCTGTTGCCGCTATGACAACAAATACTAAAAAAGAGAATAAAATAAATATTTATGGGGGCTCCCATACAACAAAAAAGATTTTTTTGCTCGTTTGTGCTCGATATTGATAACGGCAACATGTAGAGGCTTGAAATATTCACAGAACATTTAGTTATATCTTCCCTTTAAAAATAAATAATTAAATTAAAATAAAACAAATATTAAAGGGGGCTCCCATACAACAAACCTGATTTTTTTGCCGTTTTTATAGATAATGGTACGGAAACCCTTCGTGCGCGAGTCCGACTCGCACTTGGCCGGTATTTTTGTATTAAAGAGCCTAACTCTTTCACACCTGAGCTTTCATAGTATATATGAATTTTAGCAGCGCCACATTAGCATCAGCTTAATCATTTGGTACAAGAACAAACAGAAAAACTAAAATTGTTAATAAACTCAACACAGAAATGTCCCACACAATATTTTTTTTTTATATTAAAAAAGAAAGTATCCAGGAAAAAAACATGTCATGAAAACTATAACCAGAACATCAACACTTCCAGATCCCCAACAACTCTAGATCAGCAATGGATATTAAAGAATTGTCGTGTCAACCCCGAGAAGCCTTTAGGGCCTTGTCCAGACCTATACGAGGAATATACAGAGCCTGTAATAAAACCAGAACCGCCACCCCCACCAGCCGCTGAAGTCAAGTGCGTCATGGCATTGTTCAGAACACAGTCAACGTATGAGGACTTTGACTTTGTGAGTATAATTGTTACTAAATATTTCCTTTGCCTTTTTTAACGTTTGGCCAAATTATGTCCCATAAAATTGTATTGGCCAAATTATGGCCAAATTATGCACGGCAGTACCGAGGGAGCCGTGGTGGCCCAGTGGTAATAGCCGCGACTTACGAGTTATAGGTCGTAGATTCAAACCCAGACAGGCGTTTTACTATGTGTAAATTATTTCATCACCACTGCTCTCAAAACGGCGAAGGAAAACATCGAAAGGAAACCGAGGCATGTCCTAGAACCAAAAATTCTAAGATATTTGTGTCATGTACCACCCGCACTGGGCCCTCGTGGTGGATTACGGCCCACTCCCTCTCACCGAAAGAAGGCTTGTGTCCCAGAGTGGGAACATTATAGGCTGATTATGGTAAGCACCGAGGCTGCTCCTTAAACACGGGTTTGCATCATCATCGTCTTAGCCTCTTCTAGTCCATTTTTCTATTGTTAAAATCCTTATGAATACTCCTGAGAATAGAGGGTTATTATTTATTCTCTCGGACTCCACCTTCTCGGTTCCTTTTGCTACCATAATTTGAGTGTGCGGAGTACACTTACAAATGCTTTTATCCTAGATTTTATGCAAATATGAAATCAGTAATCACGTAAAAACGTCAAATTCTTTATGACAGCTGACAGCTGCACACTTATTTTTTTTTTTCTTTCTTTTCTTTTTGGCTTCGCACGGTTTGTGCATTTAGCCAGTGTCATGTAAAATTAGGTAACAAGTACAAAGTTATAAATAATTATGAAATGAACTCCACTCAATGCATGATAAAGATGATTGATGATATCCCGCCCCGCTCCCCTTTAGTTTAAGTAAAGACGCGGCACTTTACTAAAACCTCGCGCGGACTTCTTGAGAGAACTTAAAGTGATGTTGCACTGTTTTGTTTCATTTGCCTACATTAATGCAGGTTCACGAACACTTAATGGTTAATAATCCACCACTATTACACATTAATATTCGGCTAAACACAAATTTTAGAAAATAAAACAAAACTGCTAACATGACGCTTCACTTTCCCGCCAAGAAGTCAGCTGCACACTTAGATTGCTTAACATGCCCGCGGTGCGCGGCGCGGCGCTTGAGTCATTGCTGACGTTACGGAATGGTGCCATTCTAGATATTATATTTATATAAACATAGAGAACAAAGTATTGTATTTATTTTATTTCTGATTTGTTTATTTTTAACTCATTTAATGCTGCACCGGATGACGTCATCACGTCAACGCCGGCTGTCGCTGAAAACCAGCGCTGGGGCTCTGTCTCGCATAAGGTTACCGCAAATAAACGGAAAATTAAGGTAATTAGGTTAATAGGTTAGGTTAATAATATTATCTTTCTTTCTTTTTTTCTTTAATCAAAGGTTTAGGGGGTGTACAATTCGATTTCAGAATAACGTTATAAACACCAGTTGCCACCTTCACGGTCCGACAAATTCTTATCCTTACTAATATTAAAAATGCGAAAGTGATTTTTTTTGTTTGTTATGCTTTCAAGCTAAAGCGGCTGAACTGATCTGGATGAAATTTGGCACATGTGCAGACCATGACCTGGGTTAGGACATAAGATACTTTTTATCCCGGTAGTACTTTCCCGTAGGATCATTTCTAACCTCCACGCGGCCGAAGCCGCAGGCAAAAGCTAGATCATTATAATTTTAAGTCCTTTGATCACAATGATCAAGGCGGTTATTATCTCTTGTCTTCAAGGATTCAATTTCATTGATTTCGACGGTCTGATGTCGGATTCCTCGACTTGCTTTAGCAACAGTTAATCACCTCTTGTTGTTAATTATGTCAAAATCACCCAAGTACTTTACGTCTAGAGAAACTCATGTTTTAATTTCCAATTTCCACGCGGGCATATCCACGGGCAAAAGCTAGTTCATCATAATTTTAAGTTTTTCGATCACAATGATGAAGGCGGTTATTATCTCTTGTCTTCAGAACAAAGGATTCAATTTCTTTGACTTCGATGGTTCGATGTCGGATTCCTCGAGCAGCATTAGCGACAGTTAACCACCTCTTAATTATGTCAAGAGCCCCTAAGTACTTTACATCTAGAGAAACTTGTGTTTTCGTTTATAAGAGATTTTTTATTTTATAAAACAATAATGCTTAGTTTTTAATAATTTGATTAAACATTACGATTATAATTTTAATAGTCTTTCATTTACAAGTTGTCTTAACAAAACTGTCTTTATCAACACATAAAATACGTAAGTTAATATCCAAAACTATTATAATGAGGCTAAGTTCTTAGGCATTATAATTGAAGCCAACTTACATGGAAACCTCATGTTGAAGAACTACGTAAGAAACTTAGCAATTCCGCATATCGACGGCGAAGTGCCAATAACTTCTAACTGTCAAAGTCAACACGAGTCCCATGGAATTTGGGAGGTAATGCCATAGACTCGGTGGTTTAGCTAAAAGGTATTTCAACATCTTGATTTATGCTATTGCAATACCTGCAATTAAAAATGTAGATTTAGATTTTGCTAGACCATGCTAATTTGACCTTTAAATTTAAAAAAAAAATGTATTTAGCGAAAAATTTCGCATAGGAGCTACTGGCACTTCGCCGTCGATATGCTCTTTTTCAACTCTCAAAGAAAGTTAACAGTCAGGCTCTTTTAACGGCGTACCATGGACTGGTTGCCTCTGTTTTGCGGTGGCATTATTTTCTGGTATTTTGACTGCAGAAGCGATGCATCAGGTCAATGTGCGGCCTTAATTATTAAGACAACTGATAGCTGTGTTCCCTATTTTAAATCGTTAAAAATTCTTTCTTTGCCTTATTTATACAATATGTGACAAAAACCCTGTTGTTCCTTCTACCTACGTGTTAAGAATCGGTATACATACGTAATAAAGCAAGTCATTTAAAAAAACTGTTCAACAAAAATAATTAAAATAAATATTTAATTATTAATATTTGTAATGTTAACTGATTTCTTACCTCTGCAATTCTTTGATTTTGACGTCTCGACTAGCCAATATTTTTTCATTATAATTCCATCAATATTGTGCTTTTAGGTAAATGTATACGTCCCTAAAAGGAACAACAGGGTTTTTGTTACATACTGTATATAAAGGAAACTGCTTTGTTTGTGAAATGTAACACCACAGCACATCTATTTAAAAAATTATCAGAGGTCTGGAAAATCTAATACGGATTCAATACATCAATCAATTATATCAAGTAAAATGTAAAACCGAACTAATGCAAAAAAGTTTTTTGATATACCCCACTCATGTATAATAGAGTACCTAATATTAGAACAAATATGACTACTTTAAAATTTAAAAGTGAGCTAAAAGAAATTTGAATTATGAAAACCTATATTACACGATTGACGATTTTCTTAATGATGAATATGATGATAACTGATTGACATAATTATTGTGTTCCTGGTTTCACTTACTTTTTATTTCTGTTTGACATTATACAGGGTGGAATTTTGTAATGCCACCGGGAGGGAAAGTACTCTTAATACTGCAGATAGAAAATTTTACTCAAAGGAAACATTCCTTTATTTTTGAATAGAAAGCAAACTGCATTCAAAGATTTTCGAAAATTCTCTTCTCCCACACCCGGGAATCGAACCGGCTAAAATCTGAAAAAATTATACCCTGTACTTTTATTGCATCGATCGTTAGGGTCAATTATAAGGATGAAATCTCTCTAACAAACTTGATAAATTAAATGAAAGGAAAACCAGGAAATCTTAAATTAATTTAATTATTTACAAAAAATGGTAAACTAACTAATTAGTTGCTCGAAATGGGCTTCATTCTCTTGGATACACAAATTTATTCTTTTAACGAATTCATTTCTAGTAACCTTTAATAAAGTGTTGTGGTGAATATTATAAATCGTATTCTGAACTTCAACTATCAACTCGTTGTCATTCGCATAAGATTTCATGTAAATTAGATTTTTTACATATCCCCACAAAAAAAAATCTAATGGGGTGAGATCTGGCGATCTCGCAGGCCATCTGATTGTGCCGTTTGTACCAATCCAGGTATTAAAATGGTTATTAATGTAGGCAGTAGTGATTCTGCTGTTATGTGCTGGAGCACTATCTTGCTGTTGAATTATTTGGTTTCGCTCTTCCTCGGGGAAACCATTTAACTCGTTTCTTAAGAGATCCAGTATTTCAATATACTTGACAGTGTTTAAATGACCTTCGTACACGTGGACTAACACTACATTATTTCTCATAATTCCGCACCAAACGTTGAGAGAAAATCTTACTTGATTGTTAGTTTCATGAACACGAACAGGATTAACTCGAGGGTTGTTCCTAATTCATCGGCAGCATCTCTACTTGAAGCCTTTAGAAATGATTCAAAGTATGTTAAAACATCTAGTTCAAAATCGAAATAGTTTTGCTGAATAGTTTGCCGTCTCTTCTTGAAACCACCCGTATTCTTTAAATTTTCTACCATTCTTTTCAATACGAACCGAGTTGGTGCCTGTCGGTCTTGATATCTCTCTCCATACCACCGCAGAGCTAGATTCACATTTTTGTGATTTAAAAAATAAGCTTCCATTAAATCAAACTGTTCTTGATAAGCCATTTTCACCGTGAGACAAAATGTGAAATGAGTTGTAAAAACAATCAAATGTGAATAACAACTATGACAATCTAATTTTCAAATTTTAATCTAACATTCCATATTTAAATTACCTCATACACGCAGCTACGAGTATGTCGCAAAGGAGTCTGCATTACAAAATATGGATGTTAGTTAAAGAGCTTTAACTTGACTCATTGAATTTGTAACTTCAGATTTCCTGGTTTTCCTTTCATTTAATTTATCATGTTTGTTAGAGAGATTTCATCCTTATAATTGACCCTAACGATCGATGCAATAAAAGTACAGGGTATAATTTTTTCAGATTTTAGCCGGTTCGATTCCCGGGTGTGGGAGAAGAGAATTTTCGAAAATCTTTGAATGCAGTTTGCTTTCTATTCAAAAATAAAGGAATGTTTCCTTTGAGTAAAACTTTCTATCTGCAGTATTAAGAGTACTTTCCCTCCAGGTGGCATTACAAAATTCCACCCTGTATAGTCTTATTTTTTTTATTGTTGTGACCACGCTGCCTTTTTTTGATTTATGTTATTTTTTTTTTTTTTAATTTGTAATTTTGCTTTTTTGTTAGGAAAAAATGTAAACATTTGCACGCCCATGTGACGGTAAAATATAGAGAACTTTATTATAAAAAAACACCTATGAACTATACCCATGTTTGCAAAGAAATAAATGATTTGATTTGAAAACACATTGCTGTGGCAATTGATGTCGTGTTAATAACAAAAATATTAAAATGTTTAACATCAACAACAACATTGTTTTTTTTTCTTTTTCTGTAGGTACTTAATATTTTAAGTTACGTCGTTTTAATTTACAGTACACGGAACCACCCACGCTCTACGGCGCTTCACAAGAATGGCTGACACATGAAAATGGCTTTGAAAAGTCGTCAATTTGTGTTAAATTAAGTGATGCTGCTATCCAACCAGTACCTAGTGAGATAAAGAAACAATCAGAAGCTGTAGGACTTACTAATAACCAATCAGAAGCTGCAGTATTTATAAGTGACCAATTAGAAGCTGTAAAACGTTCTAGTGACTTTTCATTACCTGCAGAGCTTTCTAATGACCTGGCTGCAGAAGTCACTTTTTCAAACTTTAAGGCAACGCAACATTATTAATAAAAAGAAAAGTAATACCCGGAAGTTTGTTTAAAAAACAAGTTAAGTTGAAATATTTTCTACATACGCCTCATAATATTCCGAGTGGATTCTGAAAGTGTTCATAAAATAAACCCTTCAGAAAAACTACAAAATATGGCACTAGGTAGGTACCTAAAGAAAAATAAATGAGGTTTCTCCGCAAACTGGTTTTGCTTCCGTATTTAATGTACTTTTATTATTTACCCCTTTAACAATAATATCCGATTTTTGATGACAGGTACAGCGTTTATTAATACCGAGGTAAACAAAATAGTCAATCGATCAACGCAACTCAATCCGAGACATACTTATAGTATTTGCGTGACACACAACGGAAATGCCTTTCATTTTGACAGTTCAACAACATTCATTGTGTTATTTACGTGGTTGAGCAGACGATTTTTTCAAACTTATGATGCAGTATATTAGGAGATTCTTTCAAAATCCTTCAGATTTTGATTAAAAGTGTGTTAAAAAATTAGACCAGGTTCGCACGGGCGCTTTTTTACGCGACGATTTTAATTCGCGCACTGGAATTTCAACGGGCACATGCGTGGAATGATTGTGGAGAAGAGTGCTCAATGATTATTGTATAAAATTTTCCGATGCTTATCATGGTGTACCTATATCAATAAGATCACTGCGTCTGTTTAGAATTTCGCACAGGAATGAAATCGGTGAGTTAAGTTGGAAAATTCTTGCTCATGGATACAGAGAAAGAAAAGAGGAGATAATTTAAAACTACTCCAGATTTCCTCTGAAACTTTGCCTGCACCGCCAATAAGAGTGATCTCTAAGGGGTAGCGCGCACTGCGGTGCATTATTTCTGCCGTACGATATAACAAGCTGTGAATAATCCACATGCGTTTTTTTCATCGCAATGAGCGCACTTCAATGACATTCCATATACTTTACAGATGATGCGGTAAAAATAGGCCTAAGATTTACTAAAGTAGTGCAGAAAAACGGCGGTCCAGCTCGACTCAAACAACCCCGTGGAGAAAGTTCCGCAATAAAAAAGGTTTTAATTAAAAACCAGTTAATGATTGCCGTCTGTTTAGGATACTAGTAGTACCTATACTCAAATTTAGAACGAAAATTCTGATGTCATTTTTTACAAATGGCGGAGCGAGTCATTCATAAACTTTCTAATAGTGTACAATTTTAATTTATAAATGTTTTAATAAACAGTTTTTATAAAGTTTTACAGTTTTTTTTTGCATCATTTATGCAGAAAAATCGTAGAAAAACTGCGGTTAAAACGTTAAGATAAAAAATCTCAGATTATAGAAAGAAATCCGAGTATAAATCTATACTGAACTTAAGAAGGTAAGCACACGCTTTACACTTTTTACGCTATTTATAATATGTTTATATTCTAATGTAGTTGCAAAAAAATATACGGGCTGTCTAATTATATTATGCCTTACAGCATGAAGAAACTGAATGGCTTAACTGTGCCACATATTATTATCTCTTCTATCTTCGACAATTCACACATTCGGTTTAGCTCCAATGTTAAGGTTTTTGGTCTGCATGTCAACATTTGTCTTGACTGGCGAAAACAGGTGATGGCTGTTACTAAAAAAGTCACCGGAACGTTGCGGTCGCTCTATCGTGCATCGGTTGAAAAACCTTCTCCCATCTTTTTTCTTTCTTTTCTTTTCTTTTTTTTTTCTTTTCTTTTTTTTATTTTCTTTTCGTCAAGTCAATGCTTGTTTAGACCCTAATCTTTTTCTTTATTTGACTATGGTGATGTGTGTTACCGAGATATTATAAAAGTAAAAAGTGATACATAGGTTACAAGCGCTCCTCAAATGACACGTCAAATCTTGACTAATTAGCCATAATTATATGATATATAGTATAACGTTATGTTATATATTGTACGTATTGTCTATATATTGTAGAACGTTATATAGAAAAATCACTCACAGATGGCGTTATAGTAAAACAAACATACTAATGAGTATAAACCATATTTTGATCGGATTTCGTAAGTTCCTGACTCCTAAAGCTTATTAATTGTCAAATTAAAAAAAACATTGCGGTTATAAAAATATAACAATCTTTACTGAACATTCATTTTTGACTACCTAGGCAATCGACATATCCTTTGAATTTTAATATCCCTAACTTAAGAAATGCTGGGTTTCCCATACAAACTTTCAACTTTCCTCTTTAGGATTATTTTTGAAACTAAAAGTAGCCTATATCCTTTCCCGGGATGACATCTATCTCCTTGCCAAATTTTAATGAAATCCTTTCAGTGGTTTAGGCGTGAAAATGTAACATACAGACAGACAAACAGACAAGAGTTACTTTCGAATTTGTAATATTATACAGGTTGGATTTTTGAGATGGGGCAGTAAGGGCAGCTACCTTAACCGTTGTAGCTACAGGTAAACGGTCTGCAGAGCCTTAACTTTTTAAGAAATTTTGATCAGCATTCACAGATTTTGAAAAAATGTATATTCAGCAGGAAAATGGGCAATTTTCACAATATTTTTTTTTTATTATTATTATTTATTCATCATCAAGTAACAATAGACTCATACTAATTATTAGGCATAAAATTTCAATACAAATACAAGCAATTTCAAATCACATATCACTGGTCATAAAAATTAAAACAAAACACAATAATTAAAATTTTCTAACCGGGATAGCAACAGCAACATGCCTGCCACAGCCATGTCGGACATAAGGGCAGTCCAGCCTGTCGGCGATCATTGCCAGGATGGTATGGGGGCTGGCCCGCACCCGGCGCACCAGGTAAGCACACCGCTTACGCATAGTAGCGTGGAAACAGTCAGTGCGCGCCAACGCGAACATCCCTGATGCGCTACAGAAACGGGGCAGCCCCAACACCGCCCGGAACGCGTTGTTGTACTGGACACGGAGGGCACTGTATGCCCTTTCAGTATAGTCAACCCACAGGCTGCTCGTGTACAGTGATTTGCAGTACGCTCTAAAAAGCGTGACCTTCACACCAGCAGAACAACGTGAAAACCTGCGGGCTATCATGTTGGCTCGCACCGACAGCACCCTCCGCTCCCGCTCCATCAAATCAAATCAATTTATTTGTGAAACATAGGTTTTATGATAGATGGATCTTAAGAACTAAATAGTGCGCTATGTCTTGTCAATTTTGACATACAAATATTTTTAGAGGAAACATGCGTAGTCAATTATCAACAATAAAAGAAAAAAAAGAAAAATTTACATAATGAATTAAATAGTTGGTTTACACTAGATTTCAATATTAATTAACATTATCATTTAAAAAGTCTTCAATTTTATAATAACATTTGTCAATTAGCAATAATGTGAGAGCTTTTTTAAACTTTACTTGACACATATTTTTAATATTGTCTGGTATTTTATTATAGATCTTTGGCGCAATGCCAAAAAAACTCTTGCATTAAAGATGTCTTGCATTTTATATTACATAACAGTGACAAATATTGAGCACATATTGGCTTTCTTTTATTATCAGCCATTTTTTCGAATAAGCTTTTTATAAATATTGCAGATTCCAAAATATACAGTGCTGGTAGTGTTAGTATTTTCAGTGATTTGAAGGATGGTACACAGCTATCAGTAGTCTTTAATCCACACATAGATCTTATACAGCGTTTTTGCATCTTAAATATAAGTTCCCTGTCAGTTGACTGCCCCCAAAATATAATTCCGTACCGAAGCACTGAAGCGACTAGTCCATGATAAGCTGTCAGTAACGTGCTGATATTTACCTTTTTAGACAATTGATAGAGTGCGTACGCAGATTTACTCAGTCTGTTACATAGGTGTTCTATATGTGGTTTCCATGTCAATTTATCGTCTACCATTATACCCAAGAACTTCTTAGCGGTATTAACTAATTCTATTTTTTGTTTTTATGAGTCAAATTAATAGTGGGATTTGCCCGACGTTGATGGAATTGCATGATTTTTGTTTTATCTAAATTTATTACTAAATTGTTACAGTTAAGCCAATGTATTATTTTTGTCAGTGAGTCCTTAATCTCGTTTTCATAATTATTGGGATTAGTGCATTCTATTATAGCTGTGCAGTCATCGGCAAAGAGAATCATTTTTTGTTGTGTCATCTTTGGGAGGTCGTTGATATCTATTAAGAAAAGTAACGGTCCAAGCACGCTGCCCTGAGGTACGCCATACCTTAGGAGTCTTGGTTTCGATATGTAAGTGGTTTCAATTTTAGTTTTAGGACATAATCTACTAATTTCAGTACATTGGTATCTATTGCTTAAGTATGATTTTAGGAGGTCGAGGACATTACCTCTTATACCATAAGCATGTAATTTATGTATAAGTAGTGTATGATCTACATAGTCAAAAGCTTTACTCATGTCAGTGAAGATAGCACAAACAGGATTTTTATTATCAACACATGACATGACAGTGGAAAGTAAATCATATAGAGCTATATTTATTCCACATTTCTTTTGAAAGCCTTTTTGTTCCACACAAAATAAATTATATTTCTCAAAATAAGTGTAAAGCGAATTATAAATAACTTTTTCAAAAATTTTAGAAATTATAGGAATCTTAGCAATTGGTCTATAGTTTTTTGGATCAGTTTTGTCATTTTGTTTAAATACTGGCTTAATTATAACATTTTTTAGGCTATTTGGAAAAATACCGTCAGAAATACAAATATTGATAATATGTGCCAATGGAGGCGATATGATTTGTTTTACATATTTTATTACTTTGGTAGACACACCATCATAACCAACAGTATTCGTATTTTTTAAGTCATCGATAATTCTAATTATGTCAGATGCTGAAACGGGAGTCATAAATAATGATTGTGATGTCAAATTTTGAAACTTAGAATTAGGCGGATGTTTGTCAGTTTGTGGTTTATTTTCAATTATGTCAATAAAATAGTTATTTAATTCATTAGCAATGTCATTAGGGTTAGTGAAAGATAAATTGTCTCTATTTATACACATAATTTGTTCTTGCGGCAAACATATTTTTGAATTATTAATAATTTCCCAGGCAGCTTTGGATTTATTTTGGGAGGTATTAATATAGTGGTTATTTTGAGCTTTCTGGGTTAGTTTTATGATCTTTCTATAGAGGGTAGAGTATTTTTTTAGCAGTAGTTTATGTCCATGTCAGCATGATCTTTCAGGTCCTCGGTGAGTAGATGCCCTAGATATTTAAATTGGTCGACTTGGTCTATTAGAATACCATCAAGATGAACAACTGGTATTTTCATAGGGCTCGACACACCGATGGAAAAACCATGTATCGGCTTTTCTTCCCATTATATTTCAACCCATGACCACGCGCGTATTCCGTGCACGTACTGAGTAGCCTCCTCAACCCACAGATCGACACGCTCAGCAGCACCATGTCGTCCGCATAACTCATATATAATACTCTTTATGCCAATCGATTCTCTTTCTTATAAGAATTAAAAACCTCTATAGGACCAATTGAGGTTTGAGTACTGGAAAAGTCATAAATCGCAAAAAAAAAAAAAACGTTTTCCATACATTTCATAGGAAATGAGACTCGAACTTTCATTTTAAACTGGCCGGTACAAAAAAGACTGATCGAAAAACAAATAAATAATAATAACTTCTACTTAGTGTATTATTTCACCTTAAAATAAAAACTCGAAACTTTACATTTGGACTCACCTAGAAATTTTACTTTTGTGCTCTAAGATATGAGGTGTTCCAAATGGCCATGGACCATTTTAACGTAGGCATAGGTTTATTCTCTTTACTACAGAGCGGGTAGCAGCTGATAATGTGCTATGATTAATTCCATAGAAAATCGTGGTAAGTAAATCTTTGAGGTCCTGAACACTGTCGTATTTCTTTTTATAAAGGTGCCACATATAAAAATCAAGGGGCGTAAGATCAGTACTGTGAGGTGGTCATGGTATAGGACCATGTGTTTGTATCGTCTGCCTTGCGAATTGCCAGTTCAAATTAGAACGGGTACGAGTCTGGCGGCTGTTGCGCAGAATTTCAGTAATTACAAGCAAACAAGCAACAGACTATCTAGATTCTGTTTTCAAAGCAAATTAAATTATGACGCGTATTCGTTCGAAATTAGAAGTTATTTCTTTTTATTTTTGGCCAGTCTTCATTGTAGTGGTCCATCTATCCATCATAAAAAAAAACTAAGTTGCAGGCTCATTTCCTACGAAATGTATGGGAAAAGTTTTTTGCGATTTATGACTTCTCTAGTACTCAAACCTCAGGTGGTCCAATAGAGATTTTAGACCCTTATAAGAAACAGGATCGAAAGGCATAAAAAAAATGTTTTTGTGAAGCTTACCAATTTTCCTGTTGAATGTACATTGTTATCAAAATCTGTGAATGCAGATCAAAATTTCTCAAAAAGTTAAAGACAGTCTCTTAAGACCGTGTTCCTGTAGCTACAACGGTTAAGGTACTCAAACCTTACTGCCCTATCTCAAAAATCCACCCTGTATCAGGTCACATCACATCACATCACACTAATATTATAAAGGCGAAAGTTTGTGAGTGTGTGTGTATGTTTGTTACTTCTTCACGCTCTAATGGCTGTGGTAGCTAACACCCTGGATTAAGACATAGGCTACTTTTTATCCCGATATTCCCACGGGAGCGAGACTTACGCGGGTGAAACCGCGGGGCGCAGCTAGTAGTATATAATTATGTAAGTATGGATATTATAATTTTTATTATGATGATATTTATAATTTTTCAAGTTATCTATCCCTTATGTTGCACCGGCCACGTTTAGTCTCTGCATCACCTTTTGGTACTAACTGGTAGAGAATGCCTCAGGTCTTAAGTCCGCCTTTGAACAGTATTTCTTCTTTATATTCTTTAAATATAAACAAAGCCTTGCAAAATTATTAAATCATTCATTTATTCACGAACTTATACCGTGGAAACACGGCAATCAATTTATTTTTTTAACTGCACACTGAACAGTGTAGTGGACATTGATCTGGCAGTGAGTGCTGTAAGTTCTGCCGTACGGAAGCAAACACGCTGTTTTGCAAACGTGAGTTTTATTCTACTCGTACCCTAATTACGTAACACGCTTTTCATCACAATCTGAGGGGTTTCGAAGGATATTCCTAATCCATAGCTTCATAGGTTTGAAAAATTCGTCTGCTCGACACCCCATGTAACGCAATGAACGTGGCTTAAGTGTCAAACTTAAGAATATTCTAAGGTGTCAAAATAAAAGAGAATGCAATCAATCTTTTTATGTCTGGTCTTATAGACTTTTTCATATTAGTTTACCTATAATTTTGCATTGTTTACAGTTTCTCCACAATAATGTCAGAGCAGAGTCATTGTACGTGTTCTACGTAAGTTTGAAATTTCTGAAGTTGATCATGATCTCATTTGGAAAGCATAAGCTATAAAAATGCGTTAAATACTCGTATATTAGCATATACGAGTATTTAACGCATTTTTATAGCTTTCTATTAGTTGTCAACAAAGGGCACAATTAATGGGTCATTAAGCAGCACAAACTTACTAACAATAACACTGCAATTATTATAATCACTTTTTCCAAAAGTGTTTTCGCTTGTGACACCAATGAGTGTGACCCAAGGGAGGATACCAATTTCGACGACGGGAATCATTGCGATGAAGATTTATTCTTAAGATATACGTGGCTTTAACGCTGATAGCACACCTCCGCCGCGAAACCATAGCAGCGAAACCTGTCTGCGGTTTCGCTGCTATGGTTTCGCGGCGGAGGTGTGCTACCAGCGTAAAGGATCACCATGTTAAATAAAAACCCAAGGTTAAAATATTATTTACATCAATAATATTATAAGATGTCATTTTTAGCTTTATCACTAAGAGATATAAATCGGAATGGGAAGATCTTATGAAGAAGTATTCCGAAAAACACAAAGTAACATGCAAGTTAGTGGTAAAATAGTTTTCACCGTTTATTATACGTGGTGGTGGAACAAACACATCGTGAAACAAACCCTTACATCGTTTATTGAATATGACTATTCAATAAACGATGTAAGAGTAACGATGACTCGTTCCATCGCAGACATCACAGTATTTCTTATTTAAGGTTGTCAAACAGTAGTGAAAACAAAACTTTATTTCTGGAAAATTCAATCTTACTAACATTTTATTTGATAGCAAGTATAAGGAATTGTCAGTGTTTGTGTCAAGTGTAAAGAATAGCATTACCCTATTTCTTCCCGTGCGTGTCGTAAAAGGCGAAAGGCTAAGGAACTTACTAGAGAATGGGCAGCAGCGTTCTCTATGCATTTTAACATCATAGGTACTGCGATCGCCAACCCGCCTGCCAAGCGTGGCGATTATGGCAAACCCCTCTTTGGAGGAGGCCTATGTCCAGCACTGGACGTCTTTCGGCTGAAATTATGAACGATGATGATAAGGAATAGTATTTTTGTACTGTTTAATAAACAGCGATAGTTTGTGTTTGGTTGGTAACCACAGTTTCCCCGCAGGAATACAGAGATGTCTCCATCTCCACTAAAGCGCTTCCCGACAGGCTCCTCTTATAACGGTGCGTTCGATGCCAACGGCATGAGTGGCTACGGAGAATACACATTTCCTCATGGTAAGAAAATGGCTCCAGTTTTAGTAGCAAACAGTTTGTATGACCTTGTTCTAACGACTGACATACTGGGCTATTAAGTTTATTACTTGTAATCTTCCTTCTGTTTTGCCATTACGCTCTTTGTAGAATGGTTGAAAGAAAGATGAATGAAAGAAATAAAATAAATATTTTATTTGGGACACGCACAAGAAACTCAAAGTTATAAAAGGAGCATTTAAAACTAACAAATTTGACATATTTTTTCGAACAAAATACAAGAAAAAATAATCAAATATTGTGCGAGGCTAAAAGGCACACCAGCAGGTATCTCAGCATATGCTGCGATATTTAAAAAATAAATATTGCAGCGCCGGTATTCTCATAAGACAACCTATCAGCCCTATCAGAATACCAGCGCTGAGGTTTTTTTTTTTATCATACGGTCGGTGAGGGATGGGTAGCTTGCCGTCCGATAAGGACCAGGCCCGGGTCGGTCGACGGCACGATGTGTGCCGTCACCACGCGCGCCTCAAAGAGATGTCAGCACCAACTGACGGGGTCCGGTAGGGCTAATGCGAGTTTGTCCGAAAGGGATATCGTGGCCCTGGCACACAGGCTACTGAAGGAACACGGGTGGGTTTTAGTCAGTAAAAGTCTGACACCCCTGAGCCCCGCTCTGGGCGGGGACCTGCCCCGCCCAGAGCGGGAGAAGTTATTTGATAATTTTCCACCCAAAAAAAAAAAGAAAAAAGATAGTAACATACTTAACAAACAGGCATTGATGTCGTTGTTCTTCTGGTACACTCATAATTAATTTGTCTTCAGGAGTCGTGTACCGAGGGGAATTCGAAGATGGCTTGTTCCACGGCAATGGCGAGCTCGTTTACAATAAGGGTCCCGAGGCCAAAACAATCATTCGCGGTCACTGGGTAAAAGGCGTCATGAGAGAGAGAAAATTTATCTTGAACGGCACCCTGGAGTATGATGAACACGATTGGAAGTACTGCAAGCTACCTGACAGAAGGTATGATACTATTTTCTGTAATTGTGACGCCTCCGTGCTTCGGCTAGCATGTTAAGCCGTTTGGTCCGTTGACAGCCGTTATGCAGCTAGAAAATCTGACAACCAGCCTTGTCAAGGGGAATTGTATTACACAGTAACTGGGTTGTGGAGGTCAGATAGACTACCGCTCCATGTAAAATACTGGTATTTGGCAAGCCGCATCTGGTTAGACTGTAAGCCGACTCCAACATAGTTTGGCGAAAAGCCTAACTAGGCAGATCATGATTTAAGTGAATTCAAACTCCAATAGTTGTAATAAAAGTAGGGTACTGTCACGCCATAGGATAAAACTTGATCACTACAACGACAGAATAAAACAGTGCCTTCAAATATTTAATTCTTGGAATAATCTTGTAATGGTAATAAATCTGTAATTATAACATTCAAATTAATTAGCCTATAATGTTCCCACAGCTGAGACACAGGCATCCTCTCGGTGAGAGGGAGCCACAAAGTGGATAAAATACGTATTATCGAAGCTACTCAAAAATTACCCAAGCAAAGTTGGGGACCAAATATGGGACCACCGCGCCAGCTGTTTCTACCAAATGAAAAAAAAATCAATATCAGTCCATAATTGACGAAAATACCGATTAACATAGATGAAAACAGAAATATATATAGACGAACATCATCATCATCATTTCAGCCGAAAGACGTCCACTGCTGGACATAGGCCTCCCCAAGCACCGCCACTTCGACCGGTTCTGTGCTTCCCGCATCCAGCGGATACCTGCGGCCTTCACAAGGACATCGGTCCACCTTGTAGGAGGCGTTCCAACGCTAAGTCATCCGGTACGCGGTCGCCACTCCAGAACCTTTTCGCTCGTTCTGCGAGCAATGTGCCCTGCCCACTGCCACTTAAGCTTGGCAATTCTGCGGGCTATGTCGGTTACCTTGGTTCGCCTGCGGATCTCTTCATTTCTGACTCGATCACGTAGAGAAACTCCAAGCATAGCCCTCTCCATTGCCCTTTGGGTGATTTTTAGCCTTCTGATTAGGCCCATTGTGAGTGACCACGTTTCAGTGCCATAGGTCATCACTGGCAACACGCACTGGTCAAAGAGTTTCGTCCAGCCGAGTCAGATTCGACGATTGGCCTCTTTCTCGAAGTTGGACCTACCTAACCGTCCACAACTTCAAGTGTAGCGTCTCCGATCTTCATGAGAGTGGGTGTTACATGGGCATTTGACATGACCTTTGAACAGACGAACATAATAATAGAAAAAAAAAGAAAATACGTTTATAAATTGCGGTAAACATAAAGAAAAGAAAAACAAAACACAAACGCGAAAGAACAAGCTGGAAGAAAATATGCGTCACATTCATGCAAAACGGACATCGCTCAACACAATGTTGCGACCCAACAACTACCTTAATATAACCTCCTTCTTTTTTGAAGTACAGTTTTTCTCATTTTCATGAAAACAAGTGTAATCTGAAATGACTGAAGTTAGGAACCCAAAAGTTGAACAAACCCGCGGGAAAATTTTCCAAATTGAATGTGAAATTAGATTATATCTAACCTAAGAGTGATTTTACTCCGCATTGTCCACGGATTTACTCCGCGTTCACATTCGAACACCGTTGCCAAGTATACTTCAAGTTAATAAAGTTCGAGAAATATTCACGTGATTTGAGATTAAATAAAATAGAGCTAATCCTTTTTGATTTTAAATAAGAAGTAGATTGATTGCCAGTTCTTAAAATATCGATTGTGATTTATTTTATAACTGAACGATCTCGGTCGGCAACAGTGTCTAATTTTATTGTAGCTATTGATAACAACCATTCGTGCACAGTTTTGTGTTTATCAGTACATCCGCGGTGACCTATGTCATTTGCAGGTGACTGCATGACATTTCTAACTGTAGGTAAACGTATTTTCTTTCTTTCTTTCTAGGTAGACAAATCTTGGTAATAACTAATTGTACGCCAACCACATTTTTTTTCCTGTTTTAATGCTTATTTAGCTGGAAACTGCATCATTTACTTTGAAAACAACATTTTTCATTCACGAGGTAAACGATATTAGCGCAGAATTACATCTCATCACGTTCGTACGTATAAAAATAGCGCCTGTGAATCCCACCAAAAACATTTCCCGCGTATTTTTTGCCTTAACTCACACTAATCGCCTATCATAACGATTTGTTTTACTTATACGCATTTTTACCTAAAAAAAAGCGTTTATTCTAATGAGGATAAATGATGAAACAGCCTTTTTGTAGCATTTACTTAATTCTGTACCCAAACAGAGATGCATGAATAAAGAGGGTAAGCATTATGTGGGATTATCAAACGCTTCAGCTCAAATATTTTCATGAGGCTAATGAAATATCAGAATATTTTTTTTGCGATGACTACCGTGATAATGTAAGTTACCAGCATCAACAGGCTACCTACCGAAATTTTTTCATGCTGTGAGGATATTAAACACCCTTTAAACGGCGAAAAGTTTCAAACTAACTTCGCAGTGTGTAGCGCCTTTATCTCTGTCTAGTCCTAGTTTATTATTTTGCTGTATCCGTAGAATATTCAATAGTTTTCTACTATGTGAACAGATATAGGGTAGAATACGAAACGGGTCTACTGCCTGCCGGCAAGCCTCTGCTAACACCTGATGGTGCTCCCAGAGAGATACCTGCCGGCTTCTATGACGCTGAAAGCGGTTTCTACGACCCTAAGAAGAAGCTCGTTTGTGATTATGAACGCAAATCAGATGTCTTAAGGTTAGTGCTTCGCGTTCAGTTTACAAATATCAAAATCAAAATATCAAATATTGTATTGGAACAAAAACAGGTTCACAAAAAGAAAAAGATGCGTTCACAGCTACGTTAGTTTAAAAACTGTGTTGCAGCCAATGAACCAATACATTTCTTAGAGCACTCCCATCCCTTGGCTCGGTCAACCGTCCGTCGGTGTCCGTCGCTCGTTCCTTGGCTTGGTTTCGCTTGGTTGGTTTTTTTTCTATAGGCCCATTTCACTAGCTACTGTGATATCAAAGGATTTTGACAGCATGCTTAATGCACAACTGAATAAAAGAACAACCATTCATGACAATCAGTTCGGTTTTAGGACTGGATTGTCAACTGAGAGTGCAGTGTTGTGTCTTAAGCATGCTGTCACGTACTATGCGAAGCGTGAGACGCCTAGACCTATCTAAGGCTTTTGATCTCGTTTCATATGTGTTATGGAGTAAGTTAGAACGGGTTAATTTACCCATAGAACTTTTAAATATTTATAAGTTTTGGTATGGAAACCAGATCAACACTGTACGATGGGCGTGGGCGTTGTCTCGTCCATACGGGTTGGAGTGTGGGGTGAGGCAGGGTGGGTTGAGCTCACCCTTTATGTGAACGAACTGATTGCCGAGCTCAGCAGTACCAGAGTCGGATTTTACGTAAACGGGTTCTGCGTTAATAATATCAGTTACGCGGACGACATGGTGCTGCTGAGCGTGTCAATCTGTGGGTTGAGAAAACTGGTTGCCTAGTGTGAAGCGTATGCTAGGTTACATGGCCTGGCATATAACGTCAAGAAGTCAGAGATCATGGTCTTTGAGGCTGGGGGTAGGAGTCCTAATAAGGTACCACCTGTTTTACTTTATGGCACGGCTTTAAAAAGGGTCCATAAGTTTAAGTATCTAGGTCATATATTGACCCCCAATCTCAAAGACGATGACGACATTGAACGGGAGCGGAGAGCGTTGTCGGTTAGAGCGAACATGCTGGCTCGCAGGTTTGCACGATGCTCACTGCCTGTAAAGATAACGCTCTTTCAAGCCTATTGTACGTCTTTTTACACGAGTAGCCTGTGGGCTAGATATACGCAAACATCGTACAACGCTATCCGCATTCAGTATAATAACGCGTTTAGGATGCTGGTGGGGCTGCCCCGCTTCTGTAGTGCGTCGGGGATGTTCGCGGATGCGCATGTAGATTGTTTCTACACAACCATGCGCAAAAGATGTGCTTCCATGGTGCACAGGGTGTGGGGCAGCTCCAACAGTATCCTAAGCATGATTTCAAGTCGTCTGGACTGTGTATTTGTGGGTCGCTGTTGTGCCATCTCACGTGGGTTGCCACAACGGTGATTCACTATCATTTGTTTATTTTTGTGAAGTGTCAGTTCTTACTAATATAGTTGTAAGTCTTACTAATCATTTATTTTTGAGTCTAAGATACTTGACTAAAGATAATTCTATTCTATTCTATTCCTTGTAAGTAGCAGTCATTGCAAACTTGCAAGCGGCCACCGGAAAGTAAATGGTCATCACCGCCAATACCAGAAATCCGCAAGGTGCGTTGCCATTCCAGAGGCAAAGCCGAGATCTCATGTGCCATGATTTGAAGGGTTGCAGGTGTACCTGCAACCCTTCAAATCGGAGAATAGCAACGCTGCTTGGCGGCAGTAATGCTACTACTAACAAACTGAAGTGTAGACTTAAACACAACAATCAAAAGCTTTTAATACTTGTTCCATCAATTTTGTGATTTCACGATTTTGGAATCGTTCGCAGGGGCCCTTTTATTGGAGAGCGGAAGTGGATACAAGACAACTGTCGCAAGAACCCTCTGGGGTCTGTAGGACCTCGTCCGGACTTCTACGAGACTTGGTCAGCGCCGGTAATAGAGCCAGCACCGCTGCCCAACCCTTTAGTTGGCTTCATGAAGTCCAAAAGTTCATCTTTATTGGACCAAGACTATGTAAGCATAATTGATTTATCAAATATTTTATTTATTTAAACTTTTACCCATTCGATTAATTCTATAGTATAATTTCTACAAGATGAGGAGCTCGTGGCTCAAGTAATAACAGCAGCACGGGTCGATCCATCAGGTTAAGCTACGCTTTCCGGGGTTGGTCCGTGGATGGGTGACCATCTTTACATACCAAGACCCCTCCGTGCCTCGGAAAACACATCAAGCCGTTGGTCCTGGGTGTTAGTCGTGGATCTTTGACAGTCGTTATGGGTCGTCAGAAGCCTGAAAGTCTGACAACCAGTCTTACCAAGGGGTATCGTTTTTACCCAGTTACTGGGCTGCGGAGGTCAGATAGGCAGTCGCTCCATGTAAAATACTGGTATTCAGCTGCATCCAGTTAGATTGGAAGCCGACCGCAACATAGCTGGGAAAAGGCTAGGCAGATTGATATTGAGTTTCAACAAGATATAACTGAAATCCTGAAATCGCGAAAAAAATCAGCACTGCTCTACATTTTGTCGAATTAGAGAGAGAGCACATAATTGTATGGAGCAGCTGATTTTTCTTTTGAGATTTTAGGTTTGGTTCTATAGTGAAAGTTGTTCATCATAGTACAATTCAGAAATTTCAATTCCACCTTGTATAATCTGATCTGATCTAATAAGTCTGTCCCAGACTCTATTTTTTTCCCTCTCTTTTAGGATCGACTCCAACTCACATTTAACAGAAGACAGCCGTTGTTTGAAGGGGTTTGTTGTTAGAGTATTATTTAATATGTAAAGTTTTGTTTACTTCGCAGAAGGAGGGAATGTTGAGACCGCTTTACTACGATTCCTCGCAGGTTGATTTACAAAGGTTTGAAAGTTTAAGTAGTAAGATTGAATGCTTGTGATTTTGACAGCAAAAATGCGGCCGCAATTTGCATACGAATGATGTAGATAATGGTTCATATGTTTACCAGACCAAGCAATATCTGCTGTATCTATGAACTTGTTAGCAACGAAAGCTCAACCATTGAATAAGTACAAAACTACGTATTACGAAAAATCTGTATTTATGACTACTCTCATAAATACAGATTTTTCTTATTACTTACAGATTATATTACTCTAGTATCAGTATAATAGAGTAATTATGGCTACTCATAAATACAGATTTTGATTGAGAATTCTTTCACACTTACCTTACCTATGTACCAGTGTACAGAGGTAAGCTAAGTGTGAAAGAATTCATATACTTTACGGTGAGTATGTAAAACCATAATGCTGTACCACTTTTAAGTGAACTAAGGGTTGTATTAGTTCATAACTTGCAGCCTGAAACGGCCTCGTTGGTCAAATGGTCCCAAGCCCTTCTTAAATGAGATTCCCAGGTCGGGCAAGAGTGTTCTTGGGTTTTTCCATCAGGAATTCCTCAGTAGCAGCCCGAAGTTTGGATTTGTGCCCGATAGATGGCTTAGGCTCGCCCCCCCTATAGATGAAAATTAAATATAACTTGCGAAATGTAGGTGTACCATAGGTCACCTCTGCGTAACCCTTCGGCAACAGGCGTGAAGTTATCTATGTTGTTAGAGACTGATTTACAGGCTTGTTCCCAAAATATGATATTTTATATACTCAGCACTATAATATTTACAGTATGTATTTTCACATGGTATTTTTATTTGGTTAGCGAAATATCACCGGCGTGATTAGCTTCGGTATCTAATAGCTGCAGTTGATGCCTTTTTTTTTCGTGGGGAAATCCTCATGGTCTGGGAAGACGGAGGGTTATGTGGTTATGTGGCTAGTAGTGAATACTAGGTATCAAGACCCAGTTGACGATGATTAGTTTACTGTGAGCGTATCCTTAGTGATTTCTCTTGCGAGTACGAGGTATATGATACTAGAGCATCATGTGTGACTCCATGCGAAACCCCAGAGCCTCAGCTATAATGCAAAAAAGAGCGAAGTGTCTGTTGTTCAAGGCAGGCACTTATGAATATCGTGAAGTACCGTCTGTCACACTCGGTGGAACTGCTTTAGAATGGGTTACATCTTTTAAACATCTGAGGCATTGGGTCACTGCAAAAAAGACGGAAAATGGTGACGTGGAGAGGGAGGAGCGTAGGGCGATATCAGTTAGGTGCAATATGTTGATCCGTAGGTTTGCAAATTGTTCAAGGGGTGTAAAAACTACTCTGTTTAGCCATACTGCCAATCTTTTTACACCTGCAGTAAGTATATGGGTCGACTACACGCAAAGGGCTTACAGCGCCTTACAACAACGCATACAGGGTGCTTTTGGGTTTGCCACAGCACTGTAGCGCATCAGGGATATTCGCAGAGGCACGTATAGACGATTTACGCAATGCTGATAGGGCGGATGGTCTAATACTAAGCACTGGACCAGGATACAAGTAATATCTTCAAACCGTGTTTCGAAATAATGTTGTTTATTGCATCTATTGCATATTTGATTATTTATGTTGTATTGTATTATTAACTATATTGATATTATTCGCCAAATCTTGTATGTAATAACGCGTATTTAAGCTGCGTTTTTAATTACTAACAAATTGGATTTTATCTTTCTTTATTGGATTCTAGCGCTGAATTGAGATACTGGATGCATGTAAATCAACCTATAAACATGTTTTTTTTTTCTACAGCGTACCACAACGACAATTCCAGCCTACGCAGGATTTTTCAAAATAGACTTTTTTATTTTTAGGGTTCCATACCTCAAAAAGAAAATACGGAAACATTATAGGATCACTCGTGTATCTGTCTGTCCGTCTGTCACAGAGCCAATTTGCTCCGAATCTACTAGACCGGTTAAGTTGTGGAACATAAATAAATGAATTTTGAATATGGGGTTCACTTTTGGGGAGAAATTAGAAATTAAAAAGAAGTTTTGCAACCTGTACCGTGTGACATATCAAATGAAAGGTCTTGTTGTAAGGATTTCAGGTATATTATTATTATTCATTTATTATCTCAAGTTACATGTCTCTACAATATTTAATACATTATACACACAACAGACAATATATTAACTTACAATACAAAACAACCAATCAACCATCGCCCTATCAACACTTTACATTACCGACGACTGTAGGTGACGTGCAAGTCACTGCAGTATCGAATGTATGGACAGTCGAGCCCGTCCGCTATCATCATCAGTACGCTATTGGGGTATATATTTTTAAAATTAATACTTTCAAAGTTATTTAAGAAAACAGATAAAAATTAACCATTCCCCGTGCCCCGCCCCCCACCCGCATTCCACCTATATCTCCGAAATTACAGCCTGAAATTAAAGAAAAAATACAGAAAACAGTTATTTATTTAGAGATTAACCCTATAAAAAGTCAATGGTCTTAAAATAACATGGTAAATCTCTCAATATTGTACGTACAAACTTACATTTGCAGTTGGAATGTATGAGGGAACATGTTTTTCAACTACAATATTAAGTTTGTTCTTGGGATAAATTCATCCCAACTACGGAACCCTCCATTGTGCGTGGTCCGACACGCACTTGGCCGGTTTTTTATTTGACTAAATGAAACAATCGTTTTATGACGTTTTAATTATTAATGTTATGTTTGTAACCGTTTTAAAAATGTGTTTACTTATTTAAATAAAGATGTTGTTTTTTTGTTGTACCTATGTTGTTTTTCTCTCATATTATTCATTACTGCCTCGTATTACTACACCGTACCTATATTATACTTTGCGGTCGTCGATATTATCATACAGCAGTTGTGTACACTGTACTATTGCGGACTTCACGAAAAAAGAATGTGGCAAGAAAAATTGGATGTTCACACCGAACTCCTAGCAATTATAGATAATGAGATATCAGCGTTCAAAGTAACGTTTCGACTGCGCGGCCACGTGTTTTTTGTTGTGAAATGATTTTGTATGTTTATCAGTTAAACTTTTGAAGTATTTATTGCTTTCGTTAGTTTTGACAAATTAAGAACATTCTTCTTGTAACAGTTTTACTGTATAAGTCTTAAGTTTTAAAGAAATAATCAACAATAAAGAAACAACAAGTGCACGATTGCGCGGCCATAACTTCCAAGGTAAATATCTCGTAAAATATTGATCTAGAGCTTAGAATTGTTTTTTCGTCAATTTTTGACAAATTCAGTCTTCAATTGACAAAAAGAATTAGATCTCTAACCCAAGTACCTAGTTGCTGAGATCTCCATGGCCGCGCAATCCTCCACGTTACGTTCACGCGGCCAACTTAAAACCCTTATAACTTCTTTATTTCTACTTTGACAAATTTTTGGTTTGTTCCCTTCGATTTTGACAAATTTCGACAAATTTTTGGGCTAAGTTTTTTTCTGTTTGGATAACTTGGCGGAGCAATCGTAACGCACACAAACTACTGCACAGTCACGACTTCACGAGCATAAGTACCTACTTATATTAGTTTGCGTTCCCATTGAGGGACCACATTTGAATTTTGAGCTTCTGAATGCGTTAGCCTTTAGTAAAAGTTCTCAAACAATTGTAAATTCAGCCTCTAGTTTGTAAAAGTAGCCACTCTAAAGTTAAATTCGATTAGAGATGGTCCCTCAGTCATGACTAACAGGCATCCATATCTCAAGACATAGTTAAAATTTACAACTGCTTTATATGACTACTCTTAGTAAAAGATTTGTAAAACTAATTTGTTGAATATCAACCCTTTCTGTACACGGAATAAAAAGAACTAGCATGCGGAAGGTGGTCCGTCAACCGATCACTATAAGTTCACCTTGAGTGGAGACCACAATAGAATTTGAAGTTTACATATGGATCTAGCGGTAGTAAAAGTACTTGAACGATTGTAAATTCATCCTCTAGTTTGTAAACGAAACCATTCAAAAGTTACAATTGACTCAAGGTGGTCCCTCAATTGAAATGTTTATCATAAGAAAAATCAATTTACGTAGCATTCGGAAGTTAAATAGACGACCAATGCTAATGCTGTCAGTGCAGGGTAAAATTTTGTTATTTTTTTATTACTATTATTAGCATTATTTTCTTTCTGTGTCAATTATCTAAGTGATGTCAAATATTAATAACAATTTATATCAACAAACAGTCACTAGGTTTTACTTATTAAAAAAAATCCTGCTGTGTGGTCACCTCTACCTTAGTATTTCTTCCCAGGAATTCGATTATTATTTTAAATAAAACGGTAAATTGTTTGATACTGTTTAGTAAAGTAATCGTTAGTAAAAAAAAAAATACTAAAGGATAGACTGTAAGCATTCGTCTTTAACTTCCGAATGCTACGTAAATTGATTTTTCTTATGATAAACGTTTCAATTGAGGGACCCCGGGCGTCGGGAGTCGCAAGCCGATTTCCGGCCACCGTAGGCGCGGGCCTGCGGACGGTGAGCGATGGGTAGCTCGCCGTCCGATAAGGACCAGGCCCGGGTCGACGGCGCGTTGTGTTCCACGCGCGCCTCAAAGAGATGTCAGCACAAACTGATGGGGTCCGTTAGGACCAATGCCTGCCGGGGTTGCGAGTTTGTCCGAAAGGGATATCGTGGCCCTGGCCACGATATCCCGCCCAGAGCGGGAGAAGATATTTGATAATTTCCCACCCAAAAAAAAAAAAAAAAACCTTAAGTCGATTGTAACTTTTGAATGGCTTCTTTTACAAACTAGAGGTTGAATTTACAATCGTTCAAGTACTTTTACTAACGCTAGAACCATATGTAAACTTCAAATTCCATTGTGGTCTCCACTCAAGGTGAACTTATAGTGATCGGTTGAGGGACCACCTTCCGCATGCTAGTTCTTTTTATTCCGTATACAGGAAGGGTTGATATTCAATAAATTAGTTTTACAAATCTTTTACTAAGAGTAGTCATATAAATCAGTTGTAAATAACTAGGTCTTGAGATATGGACGCCTGTTAGTCACGACTGAGGGACCACCTCTAATCGAATTTAACTTTTGAGTGGCTACTTTTACAAACTAGAGGCTGAATTTACAATTGTTTGAGAACTTTTACTAAAGGCTGACGCATTCAAAAGCTCAAAATTCAAATGTGGTCCCTCAATGGGAACGCAAACCTTATATTACTATGGACAGCTCGGCTACAATAGGTATCCGATTTCATGATTCACCCAGTAGTCTTAGATTTTTATGCTATCAAAGTGATGAAGTGATGTGATATTTTCCATCACAACGAGGTAACAACTTATTGAGGTAACTTATTGATACAACATACTTTTAGAAATTCTGCGTCCTTCATGCTGAATACGGAGGCAACCATACATCCTGACGTCAGAATGGCTGGTCAAAAAAAGATTCATATTTCTCTGAATGTACCATATGTAGCAAATATAAGCAATAGGGAATATGCAAGTAATTCAAAACGTATCCATTATTTTAATATACATTGTTAAAAAATATGTAAAAATGTTTTTTAAATTTTTTTAATGCATTACTTATTTTACAATTAATTTATGTTCCGTTTTTTTTGGTGAAACGGAACGTAATCTGAAAACGCGTCCGCTTAGAAAATGCCGGAAGTGACGAAAAAAAACATGTGAACAAAATCTATTCTTTGCTAAATACTTGAAATCTCAATAAGATAAATATGTAAGTGCGATTTCTACTTGAATAAAGCATAAATAATAATTTTATATAAGATTTGGGGCTAAAAAACAGATGTCAACAAAGCAGTTTCGTGAACAATGACGTCACATCATGAGCGCGGCAGAAACAGACGTTTGAACTGTAGTAGATTGTTGGGAGTTTCATAATTTTTTTGAACATCAATCGGTAGTTCAATTTAACTTTCAATACTTTTCTTAGGTTTATATTACTGTCTATTATTGATTTAGTGAAAATAAAAAATACATGCATATATTGGGTAGCAATTCTTGAATATAATTTCAGAGCCGCTTGCCATAGGCAACCAGCCATTCTGACGCTAACCTCATTCTTCTAAATATAACTGACTAGGCAGATTTATGATCCAAGCCATGTCCAGGATAGGTAGTTGGTGTTCCTTCGATGTCACGTACTTGTGCTGCCACTTATGCCTTCCACAAATGATCACATTTGCTGTCAATTATTATTTTTTGATATTCAATAAATTAGTTTTACAAATCTTTTACTAAGAGTAGTCACATTATATATAGCAGTTGTAAATTATAACTAGGTTTTGAGATATGGATGCCTGTTAGTCACGACTGAGGGGCCACCTCTAACCAAATTTTAAACTTTTGAGTGGCTACTTTTGCAAACTAGAGGCTGAATTTACAATTGTTTGAGAACTTTTACTAAAGGCTGACTCATTCAAAAGCTCTAAATTCAAATGTGGTCCCTCAATGGGAACGCAAATTATATGAATGGATTAATCGGGAACACCCAAATACGCCGAAATATTGTTAGCGCCAGAATGGCTGGTTGCCTATGGCAAGCGGCTCTGAAAATATATTCAAGAATTGCTATCTAAAGATAGATAAGATAGATTATCTAAAGTACATACATCTTTTATGGGGTACTGTGTTAAATGTTACAACAAAATACCTTGTGATATATTGAAATTAAATGAGAGAAAATTTAAAACACATATTAAAAGTACACTTTGTAAACAAGCATATTACAAGTTAGAGGATTATATCCAGGACAGGAATGCTTGGAAACATGCTGGTCCAGCTCCATAGGACAATCTGGAGTCTAGACAAAATCAAACTGGTTCCTATTTTTATGGTAAAATCTGTTATTTTTATGATATTGATTTTACATTCTGTGATAACCTATACTCACACACTGACTTATTTTTTTATTTTTTTAGAAAAACATACTTGTATGATGTTTGTAAATATGTGAACACCACGTATCTATCTAATAATTAAGTTATTTTTCATTGCTTAGTTTTTAATTCGTTTTACCTATTATGGTATAGTAATTTTATTCTAGGTGCATCGTCTTCACATATAATCATATAATTAATGTAATCAAACAAAATATTGTAAAACATTTTTAAAAGAGTACCGGTGGAGTTTCTTGCCCATTCTTCTCCATACGAAACTACCTTTTGGAAGGGGCAACTAGAATCAATTCTATTTTTTTGTAAATTTTGACGTTCAAAAGTGCCTCTTATGTGCCTATTTGAAATAAATGGTTTGACTTTGACTATGCAATTGCTTATATTTGCTACAATTCTTCAATAATTGCTACATTCAGCGAAATATGAATCTTTTTTTGACCAGCCATTCTGACGTCAGGATGGATGGTTGCCTCCGTGTTCAGCATGAAGGAAGCAGAATTTCTAAAAGTTTGTTGTATCAATAATTGCTTACTAATGCTACTTTCACGAATTTAAGTATGAGCTTCGTACTTCTATTGTGTAAAAAATATAGCTTTTAACGAAGAAGTGCCTAATAATTTGGAAAGGCAACAGATTGTTTTACTACAGCGTCTTGCTTGTTCAAATCTTGCAAGCGTTTACTTCGACTTAATTTGGTATATGCTGAGTACAGTCTGATTTTTAATTCGACGGAATTCCGACAGCTGCCATTTTTTGACAGTTCAGATAAGATAAACCTTTTCTGTCTTGTCCTTTTTTAAGTTATTTAAATGACTAGAAATTTTCCTTCGTTCGTGTTAGGGCAGATTCTGGTTAGGGCAGATTCTGTTTAAGGCAGATTTTTGTTAGCAGATATCAGACAGTCATGCACAAAAGCCAGTGTAGTGTAGTAAATAAATTGGAATGTGTGTGTTTATGAGTCAGTTGTGAAAGTAAATTGCCTTTTTTTAAAGCAGCAAAACAGCAGAAGGCTATAAAATTACTCGTCTTTACACCTTGCTCCCGAATATTATCTCGCATATATTTCGCTATTATCCCGAATATATTGCAACCGAATATGATACCTGAGGGTTATTTAGTCATTCGAGAGGAAGCTACTGATTGTAAGGCGTGTTCTGACTTTGACCATTATTTTTCAAGGCAGTGGTTAAAGAAAATGGGTCAAAATCAGAATAATTGCTCATTTCAGAAAATTTACTTGTCCATCATCTTACTTTAATTTCTACTAAAAATCTGTCAGGGCAATATTAATAAAACACTGAACATAACAAAGGAGACCTTCTATAAATTGTATTAATATATATCATTGTTAGTAGTTGATACCGCGTTTTTTATATTTTGCAGCATTTTTAAAGGCGTGTCTTGTGGTCTCCATACAAAATACGTGTGTCCAACTTCCAACGCTGATATTTCAAACTTGTAAAAACATTAAAAGTATTATATTTATTTTCAAACAAAAGTAGCTATCCTTTCAAATAATACTGTAAAATGTGCGTAAAATCCTTGAAAACTCATTTGAAATATAAATGATCGTTTTAAATAAAAAAGAAAACTAGTCTCAAAATTACTTCATCGATGTTATTTAATTTATGTAACGCATTGTTAAGTCGTGAAAAAGGTAGTTTATAAAACTTTAATACTGGCAACATTGGCTGTCACTGTCCCAACCTCAGGCGACCAATCAAAGGGCAGTAGCCATTTTATTCTCGGCAAAAAAGTTAGGTGTATGGTGCGCGTCGAAAACAAAAACTGGTTTCTTTTTGGTAATTTGGAAGAAATACGTTTGGTAAGTAAATTTAAACTATTTCTTATTGTCTGGAAACTATTATCTTAGTCCTATTCTGTCGCTTATTAGCTGCAACAAACGAGTTAATTATGTTCTGTGATTTGCGGTTAGTCTCTAGAAAAACATGCTTATTTCTTCCTTTATGTCACACTTATGTAACATTTTTTTATGTTACGTAACATAATTTAGCCTTATTAACAAACTGTTTATACCGTTTATACTGTCCAAGCTCTGTGCGAGTACTTTTGCAGTGCAGCTTTGATTTGTTTGTGTAAATAAAAGTCTAAAACGGTTTTATTTACAACTGTGAATACAGCCCTTGTTTTCCTTTATGTTACTTTTATGTTATTGTGACATAACTAATATTTATGAAATTAGCAATTATTTTGATTTTGACCTAAATAAGTACGAGAAAAAAAAAAGAGACGTTCAGCTGCTATCGCGAAAACATTCGGACGACCAACGCCATCGAAGGTTGGCATCGGAGAATGAATGCTCGATTCCCCAGGAATCCGACTATTTTTTATTTTATTCAACCTCTGAAAAAAGAAGCCATGTTCTAAGATAGGAAAATAGAGCAAACGAAGTCTTTACCAAAATCTATCTCCGGTCAAAGGCGACAAAAGAAGCTTATAGAAAAAAAAAATACGAATAAATGAAATTTTAACAAGCCTTGAAGAAATCGAAATTACAGTTAAAGATTGTCTGGATAATTTAGCTGATAAAATAAAATAAGAAAAAATAAAAAGTGAAAGAAAGAAAGAAATAATAAAAATTTGGACACAGTTCGTGAAACACAAAATACAAACAATAAAATAAAAACAGAGAAAATAATGTTTTAACAATAATAGTGTGTCTCACGGCTGCGCCAAAAAGGTTCATTTCAGCATTAATGCCAGACAGATGCTGTCTGACGCTGGTTTTCTAATGAACCTTTAGGGTCAAGTGACAGGAAGTAGGTATAAACAGTTTCAACATACCTAATACATATTTGTATACTTATAAATAGATAATGTGTGTGTAATGTGTGTGATGTTGTGATGTTATAAATAGATAAAATAAACTAGAAATCAAACAAATATAATTACAAAACCAAAAAATAATAAAAACTATGATAAAAAACATAAATAATTCATTTCATTTATTAGCTATTCGGAGGAAGTGAAGTATCCACGAGCAGCAGCGTCAACGAATTGGGTACAATAAAATTTAGGCAGCAAAGGACGGAAAATCACAAAGCGAGTGCAACCCATAGACCCAGAATATACTTTCGTGACACAACAGGAATTACGTTTTAAGCCTAGTACTGTAGGCATTTCATATAAGTGAAACATTCAGGGCGACCATATCTAGTTTCTGCTGGGAAACTATCAGAAGTGATAATTCACTAACTCATCGTATGTATATGTACAAAACTTCCTGTAACGAAAACGACTCGAATTATAAAAGGATCACACACATTGTCCATCAGATCATTAAGAGGGTACATTTTATCCTCTTCTTTAGTAATATGGTTTATGCATTCTTGCCATTTTTCAACTGTGATATTGCTTATGCCTTCTAATATTAAGTGTTTCACTTCCGCCATCAAGGTTTATTATTTTTAGCCACATGCTCCTTTGCTTCAGCCCATATAAACTCTATTAGGGTTTAGCTCGCAGTGGTATGGGGGCAGTCGGAGCACCTTGTGTGGCAACCATGTCGTCTACAAACCATTGTTGATATTTATGTTTTTCGATTTCCAAGTTTGCTTTCAGCATTGTTTCACTAAAATCTAAATTTTTTGACAATAACCAACTTTGTATGTCAGATTTTCTCCATGCAGTTGTGGGTACTTCTTCCTGGAGTGATATGGTGCATTGTCCATGACGAGTAGGTACGGCTTTTGATTTCAATTAAGATAGTACTACTCGCCCAAAGCACTCCTTAAACTAGGTAGGACTTATAAGACTTACCTTGATCGAATTTACGCACTTCAACTACGTATATTAAAAGTGATTGTCTCGCATAACATTAAGAAGAAGTACAAAAATGACTACCGTAAATTATTTGAATTCTGTAAAATAATACCCATACACGAAAAAATTAAATTTACACTATTAAAAGAAGAATTTTTTAATGAAAATCTTAAGAAAACAAAAATCATAAATAATAATGAAATTAATACTCGTAGTGTCATCAATGCTAAGTTGTTACTTCCAAAGTACAGAAATTTACACGGCAAGAGATCGTTAAACTATACAATGCCTTACTTTATTAATCAGCTACCTATTAGATATCATTGAGGGACAAAATAACTCTTAAAAACATAAAATACAAATTAAAGCAACATTGCTTACAAAAAATAAATATCTACTTAATTGTATAATAATATGTGAATGAAAATAAATGTCACACTTGATCGATTAAATAATAAAAAAACATAACACCTATCAATATCATAGCAAACAAAAATAAAGAAAAATTAATTATTGCTAAAAATATTTATACTTTTAGGAACAACCTGTATCAATCTAAGTCACATTCCTATACCACTTTTGTTTGAAGGACGGTCAAATCGGTCACCGATGTTCGCTCGTTTGTTTAGTAATCGATAAAAATTTCGCTAAATACCCTCGCTGTTTTGTAAATTATGTGGTCGATGATTTTGGAGCACGGTAAAACTCTAATGAGTTTATGTTTGCGCCAACTTATATGTATAAAAATGTAACTGTACTACTGAATAAATGAATAAATAAATAAATAAATACTTCTGCAGTCATCTTTTTGTGATAATCTGCCATTCCATTCTTCGATTAAAAAAATAACAAACTTACTTCTAAAAACTCTTCTTCACTTCCTTTAGGGCTAATAATTAATCGCCTCTCTTTTCCTGAAGGAGCCTTTAGTCCTGTTGTTAAGCCCTTGAGAAAAGCTTCATGAGAAGACTGTATGGATGTATCAACCCATACTTTATTAACGGTTGCCAGAACAGGCTAAGAGACCCAGACCCATACTGGCCAAATCTGTAGTTACAAGAAGCGAAGAGTTTACAGACAAGGTTTTCCTAAAAAAGGTTTGTAACCTATGGATTAGTGAACAGAGATTCCTGTGAAAGAAAAATAATTACCTTACTAATTATTGTAACTTCAATAATTTGATAATAAAAATCTGATTACCATTTTAAAATTATCAGTGAATTTTTAGGTTCTAGTTTTTCTAATTGAAACCTTAAATTCAAGAAACATTTTTTTAATTCGATAAAAAAGAGTTCCTTTTTAGTAGGACCATTTTATTATGTGCAACACAAAAGAAATTTCAGAATTCCGTCAAATTAAAAACCGAGACTGTAGGTACTCATCAAAATTTTTTAAATTAAGGCGAAGTGAACGCCTGCAAGATTTAAACAAGCAAGACACTGTAGTAAAACAATCTGTTGCCTTTTCCAAATTATTAGGCACTTGTTCGTACAAATTTTAATAAAAGCTATATTTTTTTTACTTATTTTATGTACGAAGCTCAAACTTAAATTCGTGAAAGTAGCAATTAGTAAGCAATTATTGATACAACAAACTTTTAGAAATTCTGCGTCCTTCATGCTGAGCACGGAGGCAACCATCCATCCTGACGTCAGAATGGCTGATCAAAAAAAGATTCATATTTCTCTGAATGTAAGTATCTTATGTAGCAATTATTGAAGAAATGTAGCAAATATAAGCAATTGGATAGCAATTCATGAATATACTTTCAGAGCCGCATGCCATAGGCAACCAGCCATTCTGACGCTAACGAAATATTTTATTCCGAATTTCGATGTTCCGATTTTAAAAGTCCGAATTTATAAAATTCGGACTTTAAAATACCTAAGAATTATTGTCTATTATTAAAAATCACGAAATTTACGCTACATACTAGTATGAAGAGAGATTAAAATAGAGAAAAGTTGAAAGTTTGTAGGTGTTCGTCAGTCATTGTAGCCTATAGAACATCCCTTCGAGGCACACGGCTTGTAGTACGCTTAAGGGGGATGCGCTAAGGTAGCCCGCGAAATTCAAATTTTATTAGGTTTTTTTGCAATTTGCAGGTCAGTAACAGGTTGTATGTTGATCTAAATATGATTCGCGGCCATAACATATTTGGCCTTACAGAATTATAATCTTTAGAATCTCCATTACATTTGCAAGGTTTCTATCGTAATGTTTTCTTAACATTTTCACTTTATGAGTACATTATGAATGGCTAAAGTTCAGGTAAAATTTGTGCAAAAAAGCAGATTTTTGCAGGCTCATACAGAATTTTTTTTTCAACATTTTTATTTTCTGCTTGCATAGAAACCTAGATATAGTGCACATGATACCTATTAGTTCAAAAAAATCAAAGAAAGATGTGTTACAACGCCATAATCACGTACGAGCGTTTGTATGAAAAGTATGTCGGGTTGGCCGCCCTTAAATCAAGCCTTGGCTGGTGGAAGTGAAACAGAAGTTGTGAGTTTTCTCATTACTAAGAATGTTTAAATTGAACATTCGAATATTGATATTTATACCAATCGCAGCAATGCAATTTTAAAACGTTAAACTTAAATATAAATAAAGTAATAATTGATCTAGAGAAAAATATCTAGTGGCTGGATAATAAACTATATTTTCTTGCTGTGAATTTTTATTTTAGACATAAAAGCCAAACAAATCTTGTTTGTTTTTTATAATTATCCTTAAAAAAGACATGATTTTCGAATAGCAAATGTGTTGAGAGAAAATATTACAATTACGTAACTGTCTTCAACGTGGAAAGAGAAAGATCCAATAAATCATAAATTGAAGTTTCATTTTGCCGGTTTGGACTTGATGTCAAATTTCCATCTTTTCACTTGTACCTATGTGTGACTGTTTCAGAATATTCATGCAAATTAATATAAAAATAGGCAGCCTCCTCTTAAAAAAGCGTTTACAGCAAAAAAAGTATGTTGGAAAAAATGTGACCTACGTGGTTTTTTAAATGACCAATTCAGCTCATTTTTCGACAACTTTAAGAGATGGCTGAATACTTTGGTTTTGACTTAATTTAAAATCAACACCATATACGGAGGTCAGTGTCAAAACCCGCTAGGAGTAATAGTGTTCTGTGGTCAAAACCTCTTCGATTCTTCAATGACATAATCACATAAAATGTTCTGTCATATTGACAAAGTTAAAAGTGCAAAATCACAGACTAATATTGTACAAAAAATATTATAATTCCAATAATAATTAAAGGTACATTTCAGTTTTATGGAATCTTTCAAATTGTTCTAAAGAACAATAAAAACACGGCCCCAAATATATATTCTATTAAGTAAACTGCTACTGGGCTGCAAATACTTCTATGCGTGATGTCCCATGAAAATCAAAAATGTAACGTTGTTTATTTTTTTACAGTTGTTTCAAATCTGCTTGATGAAGTCGTGCAGGAAGCCTAGTGCTCAAGGAAGGTATATAAGTTTGAAATTATTTAAACGTTCACCAACACTAGGCGAAACCGTCTCGAGCCACATAATACAAGCTGTTCTCGAGGGTCGTCACGAATCGTCTCGCCAAGAGTTCGAGTTCGAGCCACCAGAACAAGCCGGTTTTCGAAAAGGTTTCAGTACCAGAGATTGTACAGAAGACCAAGGAGAACAATCCGCCGCTGTGTATGGCATTTATAGACTTCGACTCCATCGAAATATGAGTAGTTCTGGCCTCTATGCAACAATGTCGAATTGACTGGCACTACATCGAAGAGTTAAGGAGAAGCACGTGGCTAAGTAATAACTGCCGCACGGGTCGATCCATCAGGTTAAGCTACGCTTGCTGGGGTAGGCCCATGGATGGGTGATCATCTTTACATACCGAGACACCTCCGTGCCTTGGAAAGCACGTTAAGCCGTTGGTCCTGGCTGTCATTCGTGGATCTTTGACAATCGTTACAGGTCGTCAGAAGCCCAAAAGTCTGAAAACCAGTCTTACCAAGGGGTATCGTATTACCCAGTTATTGGGTTGTGCAGGTCAGATAGGCAGTCACTCCATGTAAAATACTGGTATTCAGCTGGATCCGGTTAGACTGGAAGCCGACCCCCACATAGTTGGGAAAAGGCTAGGCAGATTGATTTTTTTTTTTACATCGAAGAGTTGAGATGTTCGTCTGACGCTACCACGATGACTGTCTAGGAATCAGAATCACAAAACTGCTCCGAGGGCTGAGGGGTGAATTGTACATGTTTGTAATATCTATCATAAACAATTCACACGTCTTGCCGAGCTTATCAACATCGAAGGGTCGCTTATCGAAGTTTATTTATTTATTTACGGTTACATTTGTTTTATAGGTTCCCAACCCATTACAACAATGTAGTCACAATTTTCACACTCAGAGACGTCACCTAAAAACCAAACACCACCACCATTCCAAATTTGTGCAGGAGTATGTTTACCTATGTCATCTAGCTCGGTAGACACAACTTTGAAAAAGAAGTCGACAGAAGTATCAAGTTAGGGCGGCTGCGGTTGGAAAAATTTGTCAGTCTTCTCGACACCTATTCCGCAATGTTTGAAGACTAAGGTCTTCAACCAATGCGTCCTGGCCGTTATGACATACGGTGCTGAAACGTGGGCACTGACAGTCGTGCTATGCTCGGGAGTTTCTTTGAAGGATAAATCAGAAATTAAGTTATCCGGAAAAGACCTGGAGTTACCGACATAGCTGGCAGAGTAAGCAAGCTGAAGTGGCAGTGGGCTGGTCATGTTTGTCGAAGGACCGAAGGCCGATAGAGCAGACGAGTCCTGGAGTGGAAACCGTGTATCGGCAAGCGTAGTGTGGGATGCTCTACAGCTAGATGGACCGACGAGGTGAAAAAGGTGGCTGGGACAGATGCGGAGTGTTGTGGCGTAGCCTGGGAGAGGCTTATGTCCTGCAGTGTACTGTGATAGGCTGAGTCGACACTTAAATATATTGAGTTAAACATATAGAAGAAAGCGGTGAACGATCACACAATTTGCCACGATAATATCGTCACTTCAGAAATTATAAAAAAATCTAACGTGACGATATAATCGTGGACGTCCACGGCATGGCGATAACACAGGGAAGTAAAATGTATGGAAATATATGAAGACGCTTTTAAATTTCCGTCCATGATAACGTTATACGTGCACGCATTGTATGTAAGTGGACGTCCACGATAGACTGATATGTCGCATGCGACTGTCGTTGGGTTGCACGTGCACCGTGCGTTGTCCTGTCGCTGCGACAAGTAGCGAGAACGTGCCCCCTAGCCTGTCGTTGGAACTCTGTAACTCGTCGCCAAGAGTGCGCACTTTTGTTTAGGCATTTAGAGGTCGGGTAATGTTAATAAAAACGGGACGTACACGAAAACTGAGCAAATACGGCCGAAGAATATAAAAAATTCTGCATGACGCTTAGCCATTTGGAAATCAAAAGAAGAAACACTGTATGTATATACGTTTTTTTTTTTTTAAATAGCTACATCTGCCAACCTACTGCTTTGTAATTCGGCAGAGGTACATAATATGTTTTACACTACAGTTGAAAGTGTTTGTTTTACTATAAAAACTTCTTTTTTTTTTAACTGGACCTTTACGGGATAATACGGATCCATTAGTGATACTGAGAAACTGTCTTAGAAAATATTAGCTCTTTTTTCAAGAAAACAAAATTGGCATACCTAATTATCTTTTTAGTCCCAAGTACGAGTTGCCCATGACCGTAAAAGGACAAAAATTTACCATTTTTTGTATGCAGTTGTTCTCTTTTGTATGTAAGGGTCATTTCATTGTATGGGTAGAAAAAATCTAAACAGCAGAAGTGGATCAAATAATTTTTCATACGGATCCAAATCCATTGACTCCAATTTCCCCATACGAGTTAAAAATAAACACTCTGTACCTATAAAGCTGACTGTATATAATTTCATTATAATTATGCTTTCAGCATTAAATATCCATGCGCATGTCAATGGCTGTGCCTTATGAGAGAATTCAGACAAAAACACGAAGAAAAATGCAAGTTAGTTTTGAGATATTTTTACTTAGATTTATTACTCGTAGTTTACTACATTAACCCAATTTTCTTGTTATAAAGTGATACTTACCTAGGTACTAGAGATGGAGGACTAGGGAAGAGGACTTACCAGAACAAAAAAATGTTACTTTAGTTCTAAACTAAAGACTTTTTGTGCTGAACTAACAAATTTACCCTTTTTTTACTCTTACGTATGATTTTCCCGCAGTGCCGTAGAACTACCCGGACCTTCTTCCAAAGTTCACGAATTCTTGACAGGATCCTGTTATAAAGGCGGGTGGCAGCAAGGTTGCGGCATGCATGGCTATGGAGTGTACACGTTTCTTAATGGTAATGCAATAGTGTGGGAATTTTTGTGTACACTTTTCTTAATGGTAATGCAATGGTGTGGTGATTTTTGTGTACACGTTTTTTAATGGTAATGCAATGGTGTGGTGCTTTTTGTGTAGGTACACGTTTCTTAATGGTAATGCAATAGTGTGGGAATTTTTGTGTACACGTTTCTTAATGGTAATGCAATGGTGTGGTAATTTTTGTGTACACGATTCTTAATGGTATTGCAATGGTGTGGTGATTTTTGTGTACACGATTGTTAATGTTAATGCTATGGTTTAGGTATTTTTGTGTCTACAATTCTTAATGTTAATGCAATGGTGTGGGATTTTTTGTATACACGATTCTTAATGGTAACGCAATGATGGGGGGATTTTTTGTGTACACGATTCTTAATGGTAACGCAATGATGTGGGGATTTTTATGTATACTTAATAGTAATGCAATGGTGTTGGGGATTTTTGTATACACATTTTTTGAATGATAATGCAATGGTGTGTGAATTTTTGTGTACACGATTCTTAATGGTAATGCAATGGTGTGAGAATTTTATTGTACACATTTCTTAAGGGTAATGCAATGGTGTGGGGATTTTTGTGTACACGTTTCTTATTGGTAATTCAATGGTGTGGGGATCTCTGTATATATTATACGTTTCTTAATGGTAATGCAATGGTGTGTGGATTTTTGTGTACACGATTCTTAATGGTAATGCAATGGTGTGGGGATTTTTGTGTACACGTTTGTTAATGGTTATGCAATGGTGTGGGGATTTTTGTGTATCCGTTTCTTAATGGTAATGCAATGGTGTGGGACTTTTGTGTACACGATTCTTAATGGTAATGCAATGGTGTGGGGATTTTTGTGTACACGTTTGTTAATGGTTATGCAATGGTGTGGGGATTTTTGTGTATCCGTTTCTTAATGGTAATGCAATGGTGTGGGACTTTTGTGTACACGATTCTTAATAGTAATGCAATGGTGTGCGGATTTTTGATAGTGGATGTACTGTTGTAGGTAAAGAAACAGCTAGTACTTCTAAATAATGGAGATATATTCTCACCAAAAACCATAAATCGAGGTAGACAGGAGCACGTTGTCGACCTGTCGCGCGACCCGACCCGTGATGAAAGTGAACGAGACTCAAATAAGAATGTCCACCGAGAGCGCACGCTAGTGATGTTCGTATCATTTAGTGTTGGGACGTTACTTGTCTCATTTTAGTTGGTAGCGTAGCGAACTGAACAAGGTGCGCCGCCGAACGCTTAATGCCGCCACTCATGAAGATTCTTTTATGAAATAAACAGCGATAAATTTAGTCACTCCAGCCGTCCTCTAGTGGTGTCCACTGTTCATCAGATATTTTTCCCTTTCATTAGCAGGCTTTTTACTCACTGCAGAGCATACCGAAAATATAAAAACCGAATACCGAATATAGTTTATCTTCCCTGTTCTGCACCAACCTTGTCCGGCCTAAGACTGTTTTGAACAGATTTTACTTGTGAATTTTCTCACTTTTTTTTAGGTCGAAATGATAAATCCATAACTATTGCAGGTACCTAAATCAACAGCATGTAATCAAGAGCCTCACTATTTTCCATAAAACTCTGGTTATTTATAGGAGTCACCTACGAAGGCGAGTTCTTTGAAGGTGCGTTTCACGGTAAGGGTGAGCTGCGATACCAAACACCTGCTGGCCAGGCGATCATACGCGGCAAATGGAAGAAAGGCGTGATGACGGAGAGGACGCTCCTCTTTGACGGTGCCCTGGAGCACGATGCTGAAAATTGGCAGTACTGCAAGATGCCTGATAGAAGGTAGCTTCGATTATATCTTCTGTTATGTAGTTGAAAAAAACTTGCAAATCTTGTTTATAAAAAGGTAGGCATTATATCTACCATAAGCATAATCAGCCTATAATGTTCCGCTGGTACACAGGCCTCCCCTGGTTGAGAGGGAGTAGGCCGTAATTCACCACGCGGGCCCAGTGCGGGTTGGTAAGATGTCACAAATGACTTGAATGAATTTTTGGTTCTAGGACATGCCGGTTTCCTCACTTTATTTCCTTCACCGTTTTGAGAGCAGTGGTGATGAAATGTACACAACGTTTTCTGCCTGTCTGGATTCGAACCTATGACCTACAACAACTTGTAAGTCGTTACCTTCCACCACTGCTCCTGCTTTAGCATTCTGCGTGATTGTCAAATATCCAGTAAATTAAAGACTACTTGGTTAAACTTTTTGTTTAATTATTGCTGCAGGCTCAGGGCTGGATTTAAGGCAGGGCAACAGGGGCTCTAGCCCCGGGCCTCCACAAGGAAGGGGCCTCCACAATTATTTTTTGTTTTTTTATAAGAAAAAAATACATCCTTTGTTTCCACCAAAGGAAAAAAAAGGAGCGAGCCTTACAGTAGTCGCATATGATTAAGCGCCTTGCTCACAATTTTTAATTATTATGTAGTATTTTAGTATGTATTAACTTTTTGGTTTTAAGATTGCGAAATAATTGTATTGTTGTTATATGTATATTGATTTTATTTAATTTTCCAAAACTGTATCTTTTGTAATAGTAACATGTGGAAACGTAGTGGATTGTACATTTACTTATAGCATACTCTGTATTTAGATTTAATATACAGTGTACGATTGTTTGTCTTCCCAAATAAAATAAAATATGATGTGTAACATCCAAGAAGCTTATAATATATAAAAACATAACCCTCCTTCTGGAGCAGTCGGGTAAAAAGTGGAGGCAACACTCTAAATAAGTGAAGACGACTGTGGATCACCTCTCTCATTCTGAATCTCACCTTGGTAATAAGCAACTGAGCAGCGACAGAAATTAACCTCAAAATATAAAAAAACTATACTAAATAGCTGTAGCTACCTATAAATATATAGGTACTGATATATTTATTCGAATAATTATTCATTACTAGTAGTCGCCCACTGGTCGAAATTCGACCCCATCTACTTATAATCTATATAGGACTTACTAATTCCATGAGTAGGTACACTAATTTCATGCTATTATAAAGTAGGTACATGCCCTCTTTTCACGAAATCACTCCCACAAAAAGCGGAAATATACATCAAAAAAGTTCACATTCACAAGGTAACTTTTTAAATTGTTTATTTATTTTCGTCTGTTCCAAAAACATATCGGAGCCTCCACTCCTTGGTTGCCCCAGGGCCTCCACACCTTTAAATCTACTGGCTACCTACAACAAGCAGCATAGCAGCCTGTAAGCTGTGTAGATGGATTCCCATTTGTATAGGTACTTTCCTTTTAATTTAATTTTCCTGTAACCGTTTTCAAATCGTACAAAATTCTGTGTGAACAGATTTACGAGAGAATACGCCGATGGTGTGCAGCCTGGTGGCAAGTCATTCCTGACGGCTTATCAGCCCTACGTAGAGGTACCTGAAGGTTACATTGACACCGGGGACGGCTTCTTCGATATTAAAAGGAAAATTATTTACGAACATGCTGACCACACAAAGATCTTAAGGTAAGCTTGAACTCCGATAGTTAATAATCGTTATCACTAGCTAGAGTGTAGTTGAAGAGAGAAGAGCGGTGAGCACACAAAATCGGTAAAAAAAGTATTAAAAAAAAATACAAATTATTCCATACTCTGGTTTTCAGTAGGTATTAAGTATATAAAATTAATTTATCTATTCGATTTCTCAAATAAATGCTAGTTTTTTTTTTTTTTTATTGAATTTTTAGCAGACTTTAGATGCTGACTGTTCAGCTTTCTTGGTCCAAGGGTTTGGGCTGAGTGTTGATGAGTTAGTCATCAGACTTTTCTTTTTATAAGTAGGTATTGATTGGCCTTTGTTTACAGTTTTGGTTCAAAGAATACTCTATCTATCTATCGACAGAATCGGGGTCCCTATGTTGTTTCGAACGCCGCTGTTGCGACACACGCTGTTGCGAATTATTTTTCCACTGCCTCACAGGTTCGAAAGCTCACGGACTCGAATGAAGTAGTCGCGAAAGACGCTGTTTCGAAAAACATTTTCACTGCCTCATACGCTCGAATGCTTGTGATTTCGATTTATTTAGTCATAAAGTGTACAGAAAAGTATTTAATCATTTGGGTTAGGTTAGGTTAGAACAGTGACCATTAACGCGCGAAGGCGAGCGAGCGAAGCGAGCGTGCCGCGGCAGCGGCCGCCGAGCGCCAGGTCCCCTCTATTGTTGGTAAATTCAGTTACCAAAACAAAAACTCTTCATCAATATCCAATTTAACTAAATTACTATCACAAGCATTCGAGCGTATGAGGCAGTGAAAATGTTTTTCGAAACAGCGTCTTTCGCGACTACTTCATTCGAGTCCATGAGCTTTCGAACCTGTGAGGCAGTGGAAAAATAATTCGCAACAGCGTGTGTCGCAACAGCGGCGTTCGAAACAACATAGGGGACCCGTATCTAATACCTATTAATCTAAATAACAAGAACAATAAACATTAATTTTCCGCTCGTTCGCAGCCCGGGCCCATCAGATCCCGTTCGCAGGGGCCCAGGAAATCCTGAGCAAAAGTGGATACTAGAAAACTGTCGCGTGGGAAAAAAGGATATGACTATAGGGCCTCGTCAAGACTTGTACGAGAAGTATATGGAGCCAACAGCGCTCCTAGAACCAGTGCCACCGCCACCAGCCAAGTTCATAACCGACGCCAGAAAAACGTCGATATTCGAACAATTCGAAGACCTTGTAAGCATGATTTTCTCACTGAAAGAAAGAAAGAAAAAAAAAACTTTACCCTATACATCATCTGCCTAGCCTTTTCCCAACTATGTTGGGGTTGGCTTCCAGTCTAACCGGATGCAGCTGAATACCAGTATTTTACATGGAGCGACTGCCTATCCTACCCTTTGGTAAGACTGGTTGTCAGACTTTCGGGCTTCTGACGACCCGTAACAACTGTCAAAGATCTACAAATAACTGCGGGGCATCGGCTTAACGTGCTTTCCGAGGCACGGACGGATCTTGGTATGTAAACATGGTCACCCATCCACCGACCAACCGCGGCAAGCATAGCTTAACCTGATCAATCGACCTGTGCGGTGGGTATGACTTAGGCACAAGCCCTTCTCTTAACTTTACCCTATACATCTAACTACTTTACCTTTTTTTTTTAAATTTAATTTAATTTTTTAATTGTTTTTTTTTTATCTTTTTTACGGACGCTTTTAACGTTCTGCATCGTTCTCACATGTATAATTTGAACATGAATGATGTTATCAATATTTTGTAACCATATTTCGATTTAAAAGATTGTCCGTGGACTTTCTTGCCCGTTTTTCTCCATTGGAACCTTTTACGCTTTGGAATGGGCAACTAGCTTCATCTTTCTGACTGACGGACCCCTTGACAATTCAAAAGTGCGTGTAATTGGTTTATTTAAATAGATGCTTTGAGTTTGAGCTATCCATCAGTATTTCAGGATAATTTTAGGCATATTGACAATGACAGTCTTGTCAGTGATGAATTGATGATAGAAATCAATCCTGAACAATGTGACATTACCATTTTCGAAAACGGGGTCGGGTAAAATCCTGTTCTATGGTAGGTATTCTGTGTTTCCAGAATAGTTATCGTATTTAGAGCAAGTAGCTAGTGCTGAGCATGAGGTCCGAGGGTTCGATTCCCAGGTCGGGCAAAGTGTTATTGGGATATTCCATTAAGAATTTCTCAGCAACAGCCCGGAGTCTGGATTTGTGCCCGGTTGATGGCAATAGGCTCGCCCCCTATTACATGGGACTTAAACATAACTGGCGAAATGTGGGTGTACTATAGGTGCACCTCTGCCTAACCTTTCGGGGATTACAGGCGTGATGTTATGTTATGTTAGCCAGTGCAACTTTTTTATTACTATTATGATTTTAAAAAATTGCTACACGCTTTTACTTTTTTTTCTGTTTTTTTAAATAATTTAATGTAAGTATTTTGTTTCACTTTCAGGAAGATGCGCCACTATTCTACAACGCTACAAAATCCGGGACAAATACGGGGTTTGTTCACTCGTTCATTCAAATTACTTAGACAAGAAAGTTAGCGTCAAATATATTATTAGCAAGTAAGGTGATAACAAAGTCACATAATAGTAGGTACCTACTGCCGAAACAAAAAAAAAAAAAAAAAATTAACGTTTCTCCTTAATCAGCCATCGTTAATAATTGCCAAGAGGTCCTGTAGGTAAAAAAACCGGTCAAGAGCGAGGCGGACTCGCGCACCGAGGGTTCCGTACGTATATATATGATGTTGATGATTTCTGAAAAACTGTGCTATTTAGAAACATCGTTTTATTTTTTCTGTAATGTTTACATAAACTTCTATCGCATAGAATAATTTCAGATTTTTCTCTATACAAACTTCGGAGATAACGGCACGGTATTTTTTTTAACATTTTTCATCAAAAGTCGAAAACTATGATGCCTAGAAAAAACAGCGCTCTTTCATATGATACCCGGGCCCACATGCTCTAGTAGACTCCATTCGAATTTTTAAGACCGAAATTTTCAGGCGCTGTTGCAAAAAAGTTTTTTATTTTTTTATCTTTAATTATTTAGTATTTCTTGAGAATTAGTAGTTCTTGAGATATTCAGCTGTGACAGACAGACAGACTTAGTCTCACCATAAGGGTTCCTTTTTACCATTTTGGTACGGAACCCTAAAACGACAACATCACACCGGCATTCTCCAAAGGGTTAGGCAGAGGTGTAAGTAGTTATAGTACAACCACCAAAAAAAAAACAAAGTCTGCTTTTTGCTTTACGTTCGTCCATTTAATTATATTTCGGGCATTACACTATTGAGTCTTCATGACTTGATGAAGTCAGCTATGGTAAGCTAGAAGTATCCCCTAGACCACCCATACTCAAAGTGTGCTCCGCGGAGCTCTAGGGCTCCGCAAAGCCTCTGTGGGAACTCTGTGAAAATACTGGACATAATGATAATAAATACTAAAGGGGTACTTACTATATTTTATTTTATTATTCGCGCAAGTAAAATAATGTACAAATGTTAATGTCAAATTATAAAGAATACACATAAAATAGTTTTATGTGTATTGGTGTGGTTGGTTTTATGGATTTGTGTGTGTAATGGTTATAAGTGGCGCAGTGATTCTCAAACAATGTCTGAGAATCACTGCCCTAGACTTTTAATACACTTTGAAACCTTAATGAAAACTTGTATTTTTCACAGGCCGCCACAACGAAAATTCAAGCCTAACCCCATACCTGCTGTCCCTACTAGGCCATATATAGAATAATTATTATACCTATTATTATTTATCCTAGGTGTACAAGGTGTACATACTTACTTTATAATAGCTTTTAAATGTATTTTACTGTTGAGATTTTTTGTTATTTTCCTACTTGAATTATTTAAAATTAAGTTACTAGTAAATGTACTAGGTGTTCATACTTAATTTAGAATAGTTTCAAAATGTATTTTTAATGTTTTTTTTTTTGTTATTTTAACAAAAACTTTATCAATATTTAAAATAGTATTTTGAAAAACTTAATTTTCAATAACGCATAATAATATTTGTTTTTTTTTTATATATATACTAGGCGTTCTTTAAATAATGCATAGTTTTAAAATATTTCGAATTTAAAGGATTATTATAAAATCTTTCTCCAATATTTTGTTTTATTTTTTTACTAACACACACTTGATTATTGTGTCGTGACTGTCAGTATCACAGACCCAGCCTAATGGTGTTTATTGTTTCTAATCTTTCTAATCTATAAACAATATTATATTGATCTATGCAAGTGCATCCAAGGACAAACCCCGATTGGTGTTATTGCAGAGCATGGAAACAAATCACATGGGCTTGGGTGGCTACAGTGGATTGGTTACCTAGAACTATGGAAGTACTATGTCCCCTGCCTGATCAATTTTATGTAATACACGGATTAAATGGCAGGGCTCTGGACAATCTTTGAGGAGTGGCTAGAGAGGCGCCACGAAGTCCTCACCCTCTCTCTCGTCTCGTCTCTTCCGCCTGACGCAGGTCCTCACCGGACACGGTTGTTTCGGGAGGTTCCTGTTCAGGATAAAGCGGGAGGATACGCCCGGGTGTCACCACTGTGTGGATCGCCCGCAGGACACGGTGAAGCATACGGTGGAGGTCTGCCCAGCTTGGGCGGAGCACCGCCGTGTCCTCACGGAGGCGATCAGCGGCGGCGTTCTCTCGCGTCCGGCCCTGGTTCAGGCCATGGTTCGGAGCGAGAGTGCATGGGAGGCCGTCACCTCCTTCTGCGAAGCAGTAATGCTAGCGAAGGAGGAGGCGGAACGCGTGAGGGTGAGACAAGGTTCGCGCCCTCGCACCCTTAGTCGCCGCAGGAGACGCCCCGGGCGTCGGGAGTCGCAAGCCGATTTCCGGCCACAGTAGGCGCGGGCCTGCGGATGGTGAGCGATGGGTAGCTCGCCGTCCGATAAGGACCAGGCCCGGGTCGACGGTGCGTTGTGTCCCACGCGCGCCTCAAAGAGATGTCAGCACCAACTGACGGGGTCCGTAAGGACCAATGCCTGCCAGGGTTGCGAGTTTGTCCGAAAAGGATATCGTGGCCCTGGCACACAGGCAACGGAAGGAACACGGGTGGGTTTTAGTCAGTAAAAGTCTGACACGCCCTCCCGCTCCGCCCAGAGCGGGAGAAGTTACTTGATAAATTCCCACCCAAAAAAAAAAAAAAAGGACTGGACAAGTGAGAGTTGAACTTGCGTGGTGAGGGTTCCATACAATGAATATTTTATCTAACATGTTTTTAATCTCAAGATAATTTATCCCAAGATCAAACTTAATAATGTAGATGAAAAAAAATCCCATACATTCCAACTACAAATGTAAGTTTGTATGCACAATATTGAGAGATTTACTATGTTACTTCAAGACCATAGACTTCATAAAGGTTTTAAAGGAAAACCTATAATAAGTCTATGGTCTTCATTGATATATTATATATCAATGATGGTCTTTTAAAAAGTAAAGATATAGATATAATTAAAGAACTATTCGAAGTATTTTTTTTAAATGTTGTCTCAGTAGTTTCGGAAATAATGGTGGGGAATGGTCAATTTTCATCTCTTTTCTTAAATAACTTTAGAGCTATTTATTCCAATTCTAGATGATTTATGCACACTTAATAATGGCCATTATGGTGTTTCTGATAGTTTTATCCACATCCTAAAAAAAAACATGTTTACACAGCGGCAGCACTATCCGACGCTTCACCGCGGCTGCACCATTCCATGGGAAATGGCACAGCAGCGATTCACATACGGACAGTCCAACCTGCTCGACATTAGACGCAGAATACTCTTGTTGCCACCCCACACCCCACGCACCAGGGACGCACAGCGCTTACGCATTGTGGAAAAGAAACAATCTGTGCTTCCGCGAACATCCCTGATGCACTGAAGTAGCGGGGCAGCCTCAACAGCACCCTTAACGCGTTGTTGTATTGCACACGGAAGGCACTATACGATTTTTGAGCATATCTAGCCCACAGGCTGCTCATGTACCTAAAACGTAGTGCAGCACGCTCTGAAAAGGGTAATTTTAACGCTTACTGAACAACGAGCAAACCGGCGAGCCAGCATGTTCGCTCTTACCGACAATAAATTGGTCCTCCGCGCCCGTTCAATGTCGTCATCGTCCCTGAGATCTGGGGTAAGTATGTGGCCAAGGTATTTAAACTTGTATGCCCCTCTCTAATGGCATACCACTAAGGTAAACTGGTGGTACATAAACAGGATACCTACCCACGACCCCAAAGACCATGAATTCACTTTTTGTGCACTGCCATGATATTATGGGTACAATATCAAATGGTTTGCTGAGAAGATTACGAAAAATAAAATGAGAAAAAAATAAAAAAAATAATATCATATAAATTGTGTAATGTAATAAATTTATGGTTTTGGTTTAATTTAATGTTTATTTTCTTCTTTTTAGAGCATTTAAATAAAAGCTTGTTTTTAAAAATGTTTTTTTTGTTGGCTCGTATCTGCAGCAAAAATATAGCCTGAATGTCGGCTGCATTTCCCACAGCAAAATGCCGTACGACATTAAACTATGGAAATAACTAAAATATACTAATCGAGCTGTTTCTACATCAGTCAAATGACGGATTTTATAGACCACGTTGGCTGCAGAGTTTAGCCGCTTTTATGAACTAAGAACACAGAGAAGTCCACAAGATCCAATTCCGCCCCATTCACTAGTAGGTACTTTGCTTTTTACCTGCTTAACGTTAGGAGTCAGAAATCTAATACATTTAGTATTTTTCTCATATAAAAGAAAATTATTGACACTAAACCGAGAGAGCGTTAATTACATCGTCAGTAACTGTATGTTGTAGTTTAAGCTTAAATAAAAGGTATGTGTCATCTGCAAATAACTCTATTTCATGACTGTTCTTTAAAAGGCAAGGTAGGTCATTAATTTATACGAGAAATAAAAAAGAGCCAAGAATTTGAGCCCTGCGGAACTCCCATAGTGACAATAGAACCCGGGGATCGCTTGCCGTTCATGTCCACTCTTTGAACTCTAAAAACCCAACCATGACGTAGACCGTCTAGGGTTAGCGTTTCCGTCAGCAGGTCGACGGAGCCCCGCTGCGCGCATTTTTAAATGAATTGGACCACGGAACTCTCTAAAAGTGCTGTCGTCAAACTATTTTTAAAGTTGGACAACTGCCCCTACTAAAGACCCATGGTCCAACTAGTTGGACAGAGCAGTTGGACCACTGCCCCGGACATATGAAAACTGACATGGTTCTCTGTTTCTGTTTATGAAAAAACATCACTTGTTCACGAATTTCTCCCATATGTCGTAGATAGTATCGACGAATTATAGGGTTTCCATTTTTTCTTCGGAGACCTTTCCTCATCAGTTTTCGACTTTTAACATCTTTTGGAAATACACGGTCCGGGTCTCCGTAGTTTTGCAGTCAACAGCGGAGCAACGGGGCATATTAATTATGCGTAAAAGTAGTTGCTAGTTTAAAAAATCTTAATGTTCTAAGCAAAAACTCTATGGATAGTGACAACTAGCTGTAAAATTCTTGTACTAGTGATAGTAGCGACATCTGAAGTGAGCAAGAGGCAGTTTTTATCCCCATTGTATTGACAAAACAAAATGCCAACGTTAGTTCCGATTTTGGCCACGCAGCACAGTATGGTACCCGCATTGCGATAAACTTGCGCTCTACGCTACGGCATGTGGGACGACCCGTGCACACACACCTGCAAAGTAGTAGCAGTTTGGCTAAAAGTGAATTTAGACTCTAAACAAAGATATAAACAGAGCAAGAGCATTATTTTCTTGATACATTATTATTGCGTTGGATTGGGTATACATATTAACGAAATAATGCTCTTTCACCAACGTTAACGTAAAACGAAACGTTGCTATCAAACGCATTTTGACATTGTATAGAAATGGTGCTGCCAGGAAAACCAATGATTTCAGATAATAAAAAAAATTATGACACAAAAAGAAGAAATAGTTGTGTAGTATTAGTACCCAGATAACCCAGATTAGGAATTAAGGAATAGTGTACCAATAAATCGCTATAAAAAAATATTTATTTATTTTACAATGTAAGCTAGTACCTGTTCTACAGAGAGTACAACTGCAGCTTTCAAAGTATGACAACACTATTCAGAAAAAACAAATCGGAAAGAAGCATGGACGTCGTGTCTTTTCGCTGAAATCTTCAAAATAGATCGATATTATTTTTCTGCAAAAACCATTTGACTATGTGAGCAAAGTTCCTTCTTTAGTTAGCTAGACTAGTAGAAACATTAATTGTTATTTTCTGTTTCAATCCTTCGGAACTAGAGATTTTTTTTGTAGTTCAGGTTAATAATTTAAGAGGCTGTGAAAAAATATTGTGAAAGTGAGCGTAGAATGGTTATAAAATGAAGTGCCACTACGAAGTTTTGTGTTTGCCGAAAGAAGCGTCTGCCTCTGAAATAAAGAAGGCTTATCGGCGCCTTGCGCTGCAATGGCACCCAGACAAAAACTTAGAGAATTTGATAGAGGCGAAAGAACAGTTTCAGCTTGTGCAGAATGCTTATGAAGTGCTTTCCGACCCACAAGAGAGAGCTTGGTAAGTCCTAATGAAAATCTATCATTGTATGATTTGGTGTCATAATGATTATTCAATAAAACTGCTTTCAACCCTTCCTTTTTTAGGTATGACAATCACAGGGACCAGCTTTTACGTGGAGCCGGCAGTTCATATAATGATGATAGTCTTGATGTTTACCCTTACTTTAGTCCGTCCTGTTATAAAGGTTTTGGTGATGACCCACAAGGATTCTATGGGATATACAATGAGGTAAAGCTGACCTTTCTGCACAAAATGTTTATGTATTTACTGATATAATTTTATTATAATGTCAACTTCTTACTATTTTACAGGTTTTCTCCAAACTGATAACCGAGGAAACTGACTTCCTTGATGACCCAGAGGAAGTTACCAAAATACCTGCATTTGGCAACTCTACAACTCCATATGAAGAAGTTAATGAGTTCTATGGTTATTGGATGGCATTCTCAACTAATAAAAGTAACTAGTTTCTCTTAAAACTATCAATAAATTAATGAATTGTACTTTATTTAATTTAGAACTAGCTGCATGCCGCGGTTTCACCCATATAAGTCTCGATCCTGTGGGAATATTGAGATATAAAGTATCCTATGTTCTAATACAGATCATGATCTACTTATGTGCCAAATTTCATCCAAATTTGTTTAGCTATTTTAGCATGAAAACATAACAAACAAACTCACTTCCACATTTATGATATTCAACAACAATCAACAATCATTTATTCTCTCTTCACAAAGCTGACTTAGAGCTGTTATTAGTTAGGATTGCTGAGGACATAACATGTTAAAAAGCACTTAACACATTGCATATCTATTTCACAACTTTCCAGGTTACGTGTGGTTAGACCAGTATGAAATCTCACAGGGAGATAACAGGAGAGTTATCAAATTGATGGAGAAAGAAAACAATAAAATTAGGCAGAAAGCTCGCAAAGAAAGGAATGAAGAAATCAGGAGACTTGTAAGCTTTGTCCGCAGGAAGGACAAAAGAGTAATAGAGCACACAAAACTGTTGCAGGAGAAAGCTGAAGAAAATAAACGAAAGGTATGTTGTGGTCCACATGTAATCTATTGATCTAGCATTTGCCAGTCTAGGAACCTAGGACTAAGCCTATTACCTAGTCTTTTCAAAGTTTATGGCTCTGTGTCAGTTTGAATCTTTCATACTGAATAGATGAATGATGATAATAGTGTAAATAGGTCTGACCACACATGAAAGACACTATTTCCATGATAACCAGTAACACAGACTGTGCTTGTGGATATCATGGAAATAGTAGTATTAAACAGTCATTAAATACTTCATTTATTTTATTATCATCTGCCTAGCCTTTTCCCAACTATTTTGGGGTCAGCTTCCAGTCTAACTGGATGCAGCTGAAAACCAGTATTTTAAATGGACCAACTGCCTATCTGACCTCCACTAAAGTAAGACTGGTTATCAGACTGTTGGGCTTCTGACGACCCGTATTGACTATCAAAGTTCCATGGAGCGGTCTTGGTATTTATAGATGGTCACCCATCCACGGACCAACCGCGACAAGCGTAGCTTAACCTGATCTGTCGTCCCGTACGGCTGTTATTACTTAGCCACAAGCCCTTTCATTTATTTAATATCACCTCTAAAACATTATTTTGGTCATTTTACAAACATTGCTATATTTTTTTTTTCAGGCTGAACAATTAAGAAGAGAAAGGATAATACAAAGACAGAAAGAAATAGAAGAAGCAAAGAAAAAAGAAGGTGAAAGTACCTTCTTACAGAGTGAAGACTATCAGAAGAAGTTGAGTGAGATTGAGTCTCTTCTGGCTGAAGAGTTTGGTCTGTCTTCTGATGATGACACCATTAGTGAAGGGGGAATGGAAAGCAGTAATGAAGAAAGTTCTAAGACAGAAGAGGTCAGCATAACTTCCACCATTTAACCATCCTCCTTTAATTTATTTACTCCTATCAAATCCTTTTTATTTATAAAAAAAAGATTTTGATCTGATGCACTCATAGACATTTTTTTCTAAAATTACAAATGAATTATTTTTTGGCAAGATACTAGAAAACATGGATTTCAATTTAGATTAATTTTGCTATTAACCTATCAAATCAGAAAAGTGACATGTCATGGTTCAAGAGAAACAACAACTTTCTTGTTGTAAATTTCAGTACTGCAAAACATTTGGAGGAAACTAAAATAATTTAGTATGTATCATTAATGCAGACTTGGTACGCAAAATACGCGGATTGACGTGGAGTTGCGGACACCAGCCCCGTATTACCTACTTATCACTAATGCTGCTTATCATAATGGCAATTTTATGCTAAAAGCTACTCTGCACATACTTTAAAATAAATTCTATGTTTTATAATTTCAGGCTAGTGAAGCATCAAAGGCGACAGCAAAATCTTCGACAAAATCTAAACCAGCAATGCGAAATCTTTACTGCTCAGCTTGCAACAAAATGTTTAAAAATATCAAATCATTTGAAAATCACGAGAACAGTAAGAAACACAAAGAAAATGTAGCTAACATGACATTAGATGATGACATTGAAATGTCAGATAATGATCATGAAGATGCTCATGTTGACGAAGTTCCAGTGAGTGAGGAAAAAGGTGAAGGTGATAAAGTGAATGGTCAGACTAAGGAAGAAGAAATGGAAAACTCAACTTCAGATATTGAAGACAATGAAGATAATGATTTCAGAGAAACTCTGAGTGACGATTCTGATAAAGTTCAGGTAAGTGGCTATTAACTTATTATTGAAAAAAAAAAAACTTTTTGAGTTAGGGTTGATCACAATACGCCTGTGAGGCCAAAACGCTTCAACAGATAAAGCATAGATTATAAGGCCTCAGGTCAGGTAGAGCAACAATTTACATAAGGCAGCTGGTTGTTCCTGGATGAGAGTAGCCATAAACCAAGTATCAAGTTCCATGTAGTGCAATTGGAGAGGCTTATGTCCAGCACTGGACTCCTGCTGGTGATAATGATGAGCTAAAATGCAGCTCATCATCAAGTAGAATTTTTTAGTTTCCTTTAAGAATAGAATACTCTTTATTATGTACACCATAAAAATTACAAATATAAATGTAGAAAGATGATGATGTGTCTAGTTTACCGTTCTATAACCTATCCAGGTTAAACTAAATTAAATCTTGGTCCAATAGTTTAAAATAAAATAAATTACAGGCTTTACCAAAGAGTCATAAAAAGAAGAAGAACAAAAAGAAGTTTATACCAATGCCAGAAAGTGAAGGCAATGACAGTCATGATGAGATGAGTTTCAATGAAATTGAGGGACCAGCACGCAGCAGAAAAGCTAAGAAATTCAATATGCTCAAGAGTCAGATACAAGCTAAGAAAGAAGCTAATTTAAAGAAAGGATCACAATCACAGACTTCAACAGAGAATCTGTATGAAGTATCTAGTACTACACCCACTGACGATGCATTGGGTGAAGCAGCTTTGCCAAAAGATAGGCCTGCATTACCCAAGACACAGAGGAATATCAAACCAAAAAAGATGGTAGAAAGAAAACCAGTGAGGACTAAAACAAGTGAAACAGAAGATTCAAGCACAGCATTGACACTCAGGTGTGCAGTCTGTGAAACAGACTTCCCATCAAAGAATAAATTGTTTGACCACTTAAAAAAGACAGGGCACTCTGTACCTCTCCCGCAGACTAGCTTTACGCCACAGACTAGGAAAGGTAAAAGAGCTAATAGGTAAACATGTGCAATTTAGATAGGATGGAAGTATTAACTAATCATTGAGAATCAATTGATTTTCTTTAAAATCTCTACAAGTTGTAAAAGTGATTTTATCAATCTATTTATTAAAATTATGATCACTGTCATTAAAAAATATGCCTACATGGATTTTTGGTTTTATTGTATGTACCCCAAATAAAATAAAATATCTGTTGTAATTTAATATTTTGTATTTGTAAAGTTAAACATACAAAACAAGGTACTAATACGAAAGCTATCAGTGGTGAACTGCGGATCGACCACTGATAGCTTTAGCATAATATATAAAATCACAATGACACATAGATTAATAATCATTACTATGTACATATTACATTAAATAAGTTGAACAGTGGCATACAATCAAATTAAGATTTACAATAATTAATACTAATAAACCACTTCTAGGAGTGTGTGTGCTATACAGACAATAATTAATTATTATGAACTACTCAACATACAATGAATTAAAAGTTTATAACTATTGACTAATAGGCAATGCACAAAAATAAATAAAACATTTAGAAAACAACCGCTAAACATTATCAAACAGATCTATTGAAAAACAATATTAATTATAACACAAAAAAAACTATTCAAACTCTGGAATGTCAGCAAAACTGTAACCAGGATATTCTTTATAGGCATAATATGCTATCCTAATATGATAAGCCCCCGGCAAAAACATAATGCAGCCTAAAACTATCATAGGCCACAAACGGTCAGAATACTTAGTATCTATGTGACCAGTAACAATTAAACTTCCTACAATAAGTAGTGCTGTACCCACAACAAATAAGAATGCCGCAAGAGATATTGCTTTCCAGGGTATTTTAGGTGGTGGTCCTTCAAACTGTGCATCCGAAAACCCGCTGTCATCTTTCGATACTAGACGATACCCGTCATGCTGTCGTCCAAAGCGGAATCTGGACATCTTTAAGTTTTTCAGTTGTTCTGTGCAGAAAATAGATTATTGTTATAACTGTTAAAATAAGAAAAAATTAAATACAACCCAAAACATCAGAGTAATTTTACAAATTATACAAAAGTCCGAAGACTATAATCGGACCCTATGTTTTGCTATGACCATCCAAACACTGGATCAGAAAACTGAGCATATCCCCTGCGTCGAGAGGTGAGTCAAGGGGACGTAATTACCCCGAAATTGTTCTATAACTTATTGGAGGATGTGTATAAAACACTGAACTGGGAAGGTTGTGGCATCAACATCGACGGCGAGTACACTTGAGATTTGCAGATGACATTGCCATACTGGCTGAATCTGCTGATATGGGCTGATGAGGATGATCCGAGTAATAACTACGGGTTTACCAAATGACTTAAAATTTAGTTGAAAATCAGTGTCGTTACATACTTAATAACACCACTTAAAGCGTCCAAAATGCAGTTATTACACAAGGCTATAAACTAAGTTTGGATTAAGATGACATTGTGCAATAGAACATTTACAAACAAGTTATTTTTACAAGAAATGTACCGATATCAACCACAACCATAGCAATTTTAGACAAGACTTAATAAATGAGAAAATGTCAATGTCATTCTGTAACTGTCACCGGCTAATTATTAATGGCGAGACCACTGGTCTTTTGGCCGAGAAATAAATAAAATACACACATCACAAGTGTCTAGGGTTCAAGGTATTTTTATTATAGTTCGAGCGAAGATTTCATCGAAGAGGCGTTATACAAGAAGTTTCGAGTTACGAGTCGAGTTCGTTGTCATAGCATCTTTTGCGTTGTAAGGCGCCAGTTTTATTTTATTGTTATTGTTGTGTACCAAAGTTATGAAATATAGTGGCAAGTGCCTTTCAACGACCACGGTGTTTATCTTCAATTATTTACCCCACTGTCTCCTACAGTAATATTTTATGTGCTCACCTTTCATTTGTTGCACAAAAAGCGTCATTTATTTGAATTTCTCTTGATCTAAATGTTGTCGTAAAATGTAACTTAAAATAAATAGGTTGGAATGAGGGTAGGTGGAAGGCTATTATGCAATGGCCAACAATCCATTAAGCTTCGTATTCTTTCTGATGCTCGATCTTATGAACAAAACAGTCGCCATCTGAAAAAAAAACGAAATATTATTTCTAGGTACTAAATATGTACCTACCTAGGTGCACAGGTAGGTATATAAAGGAGGGGGTCTGTCAGACTCTTACTGACTAAAAACCACCCTAGTGTTCCCTTCCCACACTTGCACCGGGGATCTTGGGATCTAGTGCGACCTCCGTGTTCATACATCTGGTCATACACGCACGCCGCCGGTTGCGGGTAGGTACTACGCACCTGACCTTTCTAAAGAACATCACCAATTAGGTCACTATACAGGGTGGAAACTTTCAGCGGGGCAGTAAGGGGAAGTACCTTATCCGTTGCAGCTACGCGAAAATGGTCTTAAGAGACTATCCATATTTTTTTTATGGAATATTGAGCCCCATTCACAGATTTTGAAAAAAATGTACAGTCAGCAGGAAAATTGGCAATTTTTACAAAAACTTTTTTTTATGCCAATTGATCCTCTTTCTTATAACGATCAAAAATGTCTATTGGACCAATTGAGGTTTAGTACTGGAAAAGTCATAAATCGCAAAAAACTTTTCCCATACATTTCGTAGGAAATGAGAAATTCCAACTTACATTTTTTACCATCGATAAACTGGCCGCTACAAAAAAGACTGATCCAAAAACAAATAAAAAAACTATAACTTCTACTTTGGGTATTATTTCACCTTAAAATTAATAACTTGAAACTTTACATTTGGACTTACCTAGAAATTTTACTTTTGTGCTCTAAGTTATGAGGTGTTGAGAATGGTAGCCGTTTTGACGTAGGCATAGGTTTATTCTCTTTACTACAGACTGGGTAGCAGCTGATAATGTGCTAGGATTAATTCCATAGAGGACCGTGGTAAGTCTTTGAGTTCCTGAACACTGTTGTATTTCTTTTTATAAAGTTCAATTTTTAAATAGCGCCACATAAAAAAGTGTAGAGGCGTGAGATCAGGACTGCGAGGTGGTCACGTTATAGGACCATCATTATGTTTGTATCCACTGCCTTGCAAATTGCCGGAATTCGATTTCGAAATACGAAGTTTATTTATTTTTGGCCAGTCTTCGTTGTAGCGGTCCATCTATCGATCATAAAAAACTAAGTTGGAGTAAGTGAAGTGTAAAAAAAGTAAGAAATGATTTCTTACGAAATGTATGGGAAAAGTTTTTTGCGTTTTATGACTTTTCTAGTACTCAAACCTCAATTGGTCCAATAGAGGTTTTTGATCCTTATAAGAAAGAGGATCGATTGGCATAAAAAAAAGTTATTGTGAAAATTGCCCATTCTCCTGCTGACTGTACATTTTTTTCAAAATCTGTGAATGGAGATCAAAATTCCATAAAAAATTATGGATAGTCTCTTAAGACCATTTTCGCGTAGCTGCAACGGATAAGGTACTTCGCCTTGCTGCCCCGCTGAAAGTTTCCACCCTGTATATCCTAGTAGGGCGTCCCCTCCCGGCTTAGAAATTTGTTCATTTCATAGGAAATTCCAGAAAAGATCACATCCAATCAAGATATCAATTTGGGAGGGTTCATTAAAATAAGGATCGGTTAATTTTACGCGTTGTATTTTTTAATAGTAACGTGGCTTTTTGGCCACGGTCATGACATGGTCTGTAATACCTGCAGGTAATGATATGAACAACGCAATTAAGAGCAGGCAGTCTAAATCAAATTTCGAACTCAAGCTCTGCCCCTCGCTCCCCGACATTCCGTTAAACGCTAATCATCAGTAATAAAGTTGAATATCGCGTGCGCTCTTTGATCGTGTTCGAGCACGAAACTAAATAGTGTAAGTCTCAAATCTTATTTCGATTATAACTAAAGCAATAATTTTTAAAGATGGGCCGAATGTGGTTTGATCCGAATCCGTACTTCGGCCGCACATTCGGTTAAAATGAAAAGTTCGGCCGAACTTCGGTTCAATTTTGCGCACTTTCTCGAGAGCGACACGTCGTGACTTGTTTACGCATTTACTTCACTTAATGCTAGATGTACCCCGCCCGCCGCCCGCACACCGCGCTCCCACCGCGTGACCCGGTAGCACAGAGATCCACATCATCATCCAATAACGAAAACATACACAGAACGTTCTGGAGCTGCTACGAGGAACTAGCAGCAGTAAAGTTACCACTAGATGTAGAAGAAACCAAAAGTCCGATTTCGTCAGAGCTAGACAGATATCTCAATGAAGTTCTGCTACCCAAAGACCTATGTCCATATGGCTGGTGGGCAAGAGAATAAAGACAAGTTCCCTAACATGAGTTATTTGGCTCGAATATATTTATCGTCTCCTGGAAGCTCTGTATATTCTGAGCTACTTTTTTCGGAGGCAGGAAACGTATACGAAAAAAAACGTAACAAACTTCTGCCAGATAAGGCAGAGTCTTTGGTGTTTTTGCACCATAACTTGCCTCTAGTTTCAAATATCAGTGAGTAGTCAGAAGAGAAAAGTTTGTTTAATTTGATTGTTGAAAAAACGTTTTAATTTAACCCTTTAATTGTAATAAAAAATAATTGATGTTAATAAATGTTTAGTTTGTGAACCAAAAACGTGATTTTTTTACTCAATTTACTAATTGTACTGATGTTTGTTAGAAGAATACTAACTAAGCTTTTTTCATTTTTGTAAGAGTATGTCTAATTAATTAGGCAGAGATTATCAAGACTAATAAGAAGAACTGATTTAATTTAAGGTTTACATTTACAATGTTCCTAACTAAAATAAATGACCTCATTGAGTGAGCAAAAGACATATTAATTTTATTTTACAGTAATGCTATTCTAATTCTATTAAATTTCAGTCAAAATATAGCAAGTTGAGTTGAGTTGTTGTATTATTTTTCTGTGTCGAATGTTCGTCATCTGAACCGAATTTCGGCTCATCCCTAATAATTGTTGATCTAGAGAAAAAATATCTTGTGTCGGGGATAATAAACTAGGTATATTTTCTTGCTGTGAATATTTATTTCAGACTTAAAAGCCAACAGCCAGCATAATCTTGTTTGTTTTTTTTTTATAATTATCCCTAAAATAGACATGATTTTCGAATAAACAAAATATTGCGAGAAAATATTACAATTACGTGTATATACTAAAGTTTCATTTTGCTTGTATGTGTGACTGTTTCAGAATAGTCATGCAAATTAACATAAAAATAGGAAGCCTCCTCTTAATGTTCCTTAGCATAAGCATTGCCTATAACGTACCCACTGCTGGGACACAGGCCTCTCTGTGAGAGGGGCTGGGGTGTAATACACCACGCGGGTCCAGTACGGATTGGTAGATGTCACATGCCGTCGAATTTATGGTTCTAGGACATGCCGCTTTCCTCACGATATTTTCCGTCACCGTTTTGAGAACAGTGGTGATGAAATAAATTAAACAAAGTAAAGGCCCTGCTCGGGTTCGAACTTACGACCTACAAACAACTCGTAAGTGGGGGTCGTTACCACTCGGCCACCACAGCTGTTCTCAATGTTCCCTACGCTTTTGATTTCTGGTTTTTCGTCGGTCGTCGCTAGACGGTCGATAACTTTGTACAATAAATCGCATCACGTCAGTTAATGACAACCAAAACAATCCATTATGGGGGATGCGCTAAGGTAGGCCGTAAAATTCAAATGTTCTTACGTTTTTTGCAATTTTCAAGTCTCTGTCAGGTTGTATGTTGATCCAAATATGATTCGCGGACGTAACAAATATGGCTTTACAGAATTATGATCATTAGAATCAGCAATACAACTCTCTAAGTTCAAGTAAGTATTCAATAGGATTCTACGAAGAGTGCGGTTAGTGGAAGTGCTCAGGTGCGGTTCGGACAAGTGCTGTTGAAATCAGTGCTCTGAGTGGAATACCTCGTTATTTGTATTGCTGATTCTAATGATCATAATTCTGTAAAGCCATATTTGTTACGTCCGCGAATCATATTTGGATCAACATACAACCTGTTACTGACCTGCAAATTGCAAAAAACATAAGAAATTTTGAATTTCGCGGGCTACTTGATGGCATCCCCCTTAACTACCACATGCGAGTTGACTCACACAAACTCCGCGAAAATTAAAAGGGTGAGTCATTGGAAATCCCCGTCTGAGGGCAGGAATAGGAATGCCTGAGGTAAAGGATTACCTACCTCCTTGATAAGGACGGAAGAGTCACCGGTGTTCACCGGAGAGCTGGAAGTTGCAGTGTCACAAAACCGCCTTATTACATAACGAGTTAGTCCAAGACTCCAAGCCACACCTTCGAGCCAGTTACTGTACTTTAAACTATATTTCGACAGACGTAAAGCTGGTAATACAAAAACTGATTTTAGATCCGGGTCTAAATTGTCAAAAATATTAATAACTTTGCTGCTTTGCCGCTGGATGCGGGAAGCACAGAACCAGTCGAAGTGGCGGTGCTTGGGGGAGGCCTATGTCCAGCAGTGGACGTCTTTCGGCTGAAGTGATGATGATATTGATAACTTTACGTCTGTCGGAATAAAGTTTAAAATACAATAACTGGCTGGAAGGTTTAAGCATGATCTTATAACTCGTTTTGTAATAAGACGCAAAGTTTAAATTAAATTAAACTCCGCATCGAGCATTCTCATCTTTCGTATAAGTACATTTGAGCAGTGGATATCTGCACCGGCAAGACGGTGAGACGAATTAAAAAAGGCTGTTGGAGGCAGCAAGTACCGAGCGGTCCCCACTACAGAAGACCACAGAACTTGGAGATGCATCGTTGTGGTCGCGATCGCATTGAGAGAATAACGAAGAAGAGCTACCTATGCATAAAAAAACTCACACGCGGGCACGAATTTTTATTAGTGGGGTCGTTCTACCGAGCACCACCCTTTCGAATCAGTATTTAGTTAAGTACACGAAATTAGTTTATAAACGAGTACTTAATATTGTACTCGGTTTAGTCCGAGAACAATATTAAGTATTCGTTAGCTCACAGTATGGACGCACCTTTATGAGAAACTTAGCCCATGAAATAAAAAATAAACCTATACGAGTTCGGAAACTTAAATAACTTACAGATTTTGGCAGCGTACGAGAAAGTCCGGAGACGTTTTTTTAGCTTGTTTATTTTTAGGGTTCCGTACGTCCGAATGAAAAAACGAAACCTATAAAGGATCACTCGTGTCTGTCTGTCTGTCTGTCGCAGCCAAATAAGTTAGCTCCGAATCTACTGGACCGATTAAGTTGAAACTTGGTACACATGTGAATTTCTGTGACCCAAACACGAACGTGTAACATAAGTAATTTTTTTTTTAATAAGTATGGGGCTCACTTTTGGGGGGAAAATTATAAAGTTTCAAAAAAAACAGTTTTGCAAACTGTACCGTGTGACACATCAAATTAAAGGACTTGTTACGTGTATTTCAAACTGAATGTATTTTTATAACATAACATAAACATAACATCACGCCTGTAATCCCCGAAGGGTTAGGCAGAGGTGTACCTATAGTACACCCACGTTTCGCCAGTTATGTTTAAGTCCCATGCAATAGGGAGCGAGCCTATTGCCATCAACCGGGCACAAATCCAGACTCCGAGCTGCTAATGAGAAATTCCTGGTGGAAAAGCCCAATAACACTTTGCCCGACCTGGGAATCGAACCCAGGACCTCGTACTCGGCAGTAGCGCTTGCGACCACTAGACCAACGCGGCAGTCATGTTTATAATTTTAAAACAATGCGTTTATGAGTTATTAAAGAAATTAGATGAAAATTGACCATTGACCATGACACCCTTAACTTCGAAACTGCTGAGCCAAAAATTTCAAAATACTACAGAGTACATTTATACTTATAGTTACAAGAAAACCTATAACAAGTCTATGGTCTTGAAATAACATGGTAAATCACTCAATATTGTGCGTACAAACTTACATTTGCAGTTGGAATGTTTAGAGGAACATGTTTTTCATCTACAATGTTAATTTTGTTGTTGAGATATATTCATTCTAACTACGGAACCCTTCATTGTGTGTGATCCGAGACGCACTTGGCTGGTTGTTTTGCTTATTTTTTGTAGAAAAGTATGGTCTATTTCTTAAGAATGGACAGTATGAAAGAATTAATGCCAAGATTCTAATTATAATATTTAACATAGTAATTAAGTAGGTATCGTGATATAAACCGACGAGCGGAGAGCCGAGGGAAGTCTGGCCCTAATGAATTTCTTTGTTTATTTTTTCGCGCTTACAAAATGTTCTAATTCCGGGAATGTTTTTCTCTCTTCAGGAAAGTAGGTAATCGTAGGTAAGTAGGTACCTAAGATGAAATTGAAATGGGCTAAGTGGTACTGTAGGTTACTTATTGCATGTTTGTTTGACATGTGGGTGCAGAGCAGTGTAATCTACAAACATTGTTTTAGTCAACAAACACTACGAATAGCTAACTATAAATTAATCATAGTTCAGGGATGTCAGGGATCTACCCGCGACTAACAGCAAGTAATAAGGTTTGCCAATGTGACGTAATGCAAAACTAAGAACGTTATGGCCACACTGTACGATTAATACAGCTATAGTATATAAATACTTAGAAAAATATAAATACCAGAAAAGCAAATGATACCATTTTAATGATACTATTTTCATGATACTATTTTAATGATACTATTTTAATGATACTATTTTAATTTAATAAAAAAAAATCGTAACAAAAAGCGCCTTCATAATCTCTCCTATTCAAAATTAACTTTGCTGTGCCCGACTGGGTCCATAATTGATTCGATGTTTTAACATACCAACTGTTATATTAGGGGTCCCTATGTTGTTTCGAACGCCGCTGTTGCGACACACGCTGTTGCGAATTATTTTTCCACTGCCTCACAGGTTCGAAAGCTCACGGACTCGAATGAAGTAGTCGCGAAAGACGCTGTTTCGAAAAACATTTTCACTGCCTCATACGCTCGAATGCTTGTGATTTCGATTTATTTAGTCATAAAGTGTACAGAAAAGTATTTAATCATTTGGGTTAGGTTAGGTTAGAACAGTGACCATTAACGCGCGAAGGCGAGCGAGCGAAGCGAGCGTGCCGCGGCAGCGGCCGCCGAGCGCCAGGTCCCCTCTATTGTTGGTAAATTCAGTTACCAAAACAAAAACTCTTCATCAATATCCAATTTAACTAAATTACTATACGTTATATTAAATGATGATGTTGACACCGAATTTGTTGATTTTATTTAATTACTGCTTAAATACTTTTCTGTACACTTTATGACTAAATAAATCGAAATCACAAGCATTCGAGCGTATGAGGCAGTGAAAATGTTTTTCGAAACAGCGTCTTTCGCGACTACATCATTCGAGTCCATGAGCTTTCGAACCTGTGAGGCAGTGGAAAAATAATTCGCAACAGCGTGTGTCGCAACAGCGGCGTTCGAAACAACATAGGGGACCCGTTATATTATGTACACATTATGGAATGCAATAAAGTATTGAGCTTGTACCATCCACCCGGGTAGGTCCGTACATGTCCGGCCTTTCACCCCTCGTCCGAACTTCTGTCTTTTGCCCGGAAAAAAGGTTTTTTTTTTAGCTTGTGAATAGCATAAATTCATCGCTGTTGGGACGCAGACATAGGCTTCCTCTCTGTGAGAGGGAGTGGGCCACTACGCGGACCCAGTGCGTGTTGGTAGACGTCACATGTCTTCGGATTTTTAGTTCTAGCAAATGCCGGTTCCCTCACGATGTTTTCTTTCACCGTTTTGAAAGCAGTAGTGATGAAATAATTTACACAAAGTAAAGCGCCTGCCTGGGTTCGCACCTACGACCTACAACTCGTAAGTCACAGCCGTTACCACTAGGCCACCACTGCTCCTAAAAATATAAATGATTACTGAGAAGGAAAGAATAAAAAGTTAGGTAATTAAAAAATCAAAAATATAATTGATTACTGAGAAAGAAAGATTAAAAAATTAATTAAAAAATCATAAATATAAATGATTACTGAGAAAGAAAGATTAAAAAATCAATAATATATATGATTACTGAGAGAGAAAGATTAAAAAATTAATTAAAAAATCCGACTGCGTAAAAAGTGAACTTAAAAAAAGATAGAAACAAGATTTATATAAACTATAAACAATCTCATGCAGTCGGAGGTAAGGGTCCGTGGCTTAGGCCCCCAGTGGTCGAGGCACCTGTGGCCGACGCCCCCGATTCGATTAATTTAATATCTTCTTTGTTGTGCTTTTTGACTTAGTACAGTAAATGAGAAAAGTGTTTCACCATAATAATAAAGTATTTTTCCTTGCTAAAAAAAAGTTATCTATCAAATAGCAGAGAGAATAGATCGCCACAAACTTATCATTACACTCCTTTTTCCCCATTAAAAGCATGCATTAAGCATTATTATATTTATTATGTACAAACATCCAAAAAATCAAAAAGGCTTCATATAAAATGTTAGTAAATGTTACATTTATAATAAATTACCGTATGAAAATTTTATCTTTGAACTTCAACCAACACGTCAATTAACTGAGCCAAAACAGTTATTGGTAACAATAAAAAGTCCGTCTTTTTGTCCATAAAATTTAAAACAATGTGGAAGTATGAATAGATAGTTATTATGTCTATCTCTTTCAAACCAGAGTCAAGTTATTGATTATTGTAATATGCTACTGATAAGAAAATTTAGTGTGTCATCTCACAATGATGAGCGAAGGCTCGTGCGAAATAATTACAATATAGTTAAAAATAGACTTGGTGGAAAAACATTGTTGCACGCTGGATTTGCGTATAATATTCATAGAAAAAATCAAAACTCTAGTGTGTGGGTGTGTTTGAATAAAAGACATGGCCAGTGTGGTGGTGCAGTTAAATTGATAAATGAGAGTGAAAACGTTCAAAAATGATAAAATGACATAAGCCTGAGTGCCAGCTGGATGTATTAAAAAATATCATCAAAATTGGTATGAATGACTTAAAGAGAGAAATCACAACTTTTGGCTCCATTCAAAAAATGTATGAAACGAAAATTGCGAAAGTACATAGTGAAAACTACAGTGACGAAATTCCAATCTACAACAATATAAAAAAAGCGATTTACAGAAGCCGAAATACAGCCCTGAACGTACAAAAAAAAAAGATTCAAGGATTCAGCCCAAGTTATAATACCTGAAATTTTTCAAAAACATTTGTTATTTGATTATAATGAGAACGACAACAGAATCGTCTTATTTGTATCATACATAGCTTTGGATGAAATTAAAAATGTGCACCACTTCTTCCGTGACGGTACATTTGATTGCTGCCCCTATCCCTTCAAACAGATTTATACTTTCCACGGAGATATTGGGAATAACTCAGATGAAACCAACAGTGTGCCTATATTTTACGCGCTGCTGGTTAATTATATTATTCTAATACATTTGAGACTGATTATTATAATTAAGTTAAATGATTCTCTTGATTAGGTGATGAAAACTGTGATTTATGTACAATTTTTTACTAGATTTCTTATTGAGATAAATAAATAAATAATGATAAATAACTAAGACTTTCTTTTTTCAAAACATACATCATCCAGTATAAAATCATTTCTATGTTATAAATATTATATAATTATGATTTAATATTATACATAATATACTTACAATCAATATACATTTATTATTTTTGTAAAACATATTTGTGTCATATTTGATCAAAAATTGCTTTGAATTAAATTTATCGAATCGGGGGCGTCCGCCACAGGTGCCTCGACCACTCGGGGCCTAAGCCACGGACCCGGAGGTAATGGGTTGTTATTGTTAAGAAGATGCCTCCGACTGCATGGAATTGTTTACAGTTTATATAAATCTTGTTTCTATCTTTTTTTTAATTTCACTTTTTACGCAGTCGGGTTCTTGATTTTTTTATTAACTTTTTTTATTTAACACTTTTAAGTTAGGATTTATGACGGTAAATTAGGTTATTTACTCACTTATAATCAGGTGATAACTGACTCTTACTCACTCACTCCAAAAGTTCGGGATAGTTTAAAATCATTTCTCATTTAAATTACACTTAAACATATAACTTGTGTATATTTTTGTAATCACCTTTTAAAACCCTTCATTTTGAAACCCTACTTGATAGGCTTGGGATATTGTATATTTTTTTCGAAAACACCTTTTAGCACAAGAAATCCGCCATTTTGATTTTTATTAATTTTAATATAGACGAATGTAACAACATATCATTCATAAAAATCGGTTCAGCCGTTTAGTACTTACAAGGAAACATAGGGACGGACATACATACATACAGGACAAACACATAACCCTCTTTTTTTCGCAGTCGGGTAAAAAATAACATGTACGGACTTTTAGAAAGAAAAGAAAGAAAGAAAGAAAAATTATTTATTCTGCACAAACAAAACGACAAAATAAGTCAAAAAAAAAAACATACTAAGTAGCCAAAAGCCTCGCAACTTTCGAAATGGTCTAGGTAACAAAGCATATCCTTAATGCTACTTCAAACGATCTCGACAGGTCGATGACAACCACGCTTTGACTACACGCTTTCAACCACCCTCATGGAACTGCTCGTGCATGCATCAGGAAGTACATGGTTTACTAGCTCAGCTTACAATTTCACCCGGATGTATTAGGGGAGACAGCTCAAAGCGGCCATAGGAGGCAAAGCGGCCACGCTATATTTTTCTGTTATTTGAAATGACAGCGCGTAGTACCAGCACCGCGCCGATCAGTCACGAAAATATTTCTTTGCGTGTTTTGTTAAGAAAATGCAAGGTAAGTTTAATCTGCTTTGGTCAAACCTCTTTGTATTTCAATGCTTTTATTACATGTGTATTGTTACTTTTCTATTTGGCTTTGTTTGTGTTCTATTTCCTCTGAAATATTATAATAAATAATGTGAGAGCAGTAGAGCAGTCCAATAAAACAAAATGGCCGAAAATGACAAAGCGTTTCAGGCAAAGCGGCTGACTGACCGTTTTGCCTTTAGTAAAAATATTATGATTCGATAGGTTATGCTTATTTTGTTTAGATGTGTAGGGGCGCTGACGCGGTCGTTTTATATTCCTCGCATGCACGGCGCCCGGCGAAGCCAGTTCGCTCGAAACCGCCTTCCGCTATACACGAGTCGCAAATACAACTTTGTAATATTCAACTATAGTAAAGACTTATATAGCACGTGACATCTATTATTTCTCTCCGCACACACTACCCTGGAACACACACAAAATTGGTGACCCCGACGTGATCCTAAAGTGTGTGCGTTGATCGAGAGCGGGCAACTCAACCTAACATCCACGCGGCATAGTGTGAAAACCCACAGTGCTTATTGAGAAAAAGTCACAAAGTCAAGCCTGAAGATGGAAGAAAAAGCGACCGCTGGAGAATACGTTCTCTCACCCGTGTCCGTGACCGACAAGATAGAAAATTTTTGGACCACGTCGCCAGAATTATGGTTCGCCAAAGCGGAAACGATTATAAACCCGCAGAAGATGTCCGACGACTCCAAGTACCGAATATTAGTCTCGAAGCTCAACCAGGAAGTCACAGAACAAGTAGCATCAATTATATTTGAACCACCCAAAGAAAAAAAATACGAGACCTTGAAGGCAAAGTTACTCTCAGTTTACAGAGAGTCGGACGAATGTCAAATCAAAAAGCTGGTTTGCGGAATGGAGCTGGGAGACCAGCAGCCATCACACCTTCTTCGAAAAATGAGGGAGTTAGCCAGAGGAAGGGTGACAGACGAAACACTCAGGGTGATGTGGAAGAACCAATTACCACCGTCTATACGCAGCATTTTGGCAGTATCCGACGAGGCAAACTTAGAAAAATTAGCGTCGATCGCAGACAAGGTAGCAGAAAACGCAACGCCGGTCCACAGTGTCGCTAGCGCGAAAGAAGCGTCAAACCCAACGAACAAGGATGACGCAGTGATAGCCGAAATAAGACAACTTGGTGACAGATTACGCAGGCTCGAGAGCACACCCAGAGGTCGTTCGCGAAACTTTAGATCTAGAAGCAGCAGATCCAGGTCGGGATCGAACTCCAGGTCTACCAAGGCGATGACAAGTGATGACCCCAACTGGTTGTGCCGGTACCATTTCCGGTTCCGTAACAAAGCGACGAGGTGTGAACATCCGTGCAATTGGAAGAAGTCGAAGCCAGCGGAAAACTAGTGTCGGTGCAGTCAGCGACGGGTGGCTGCGACCGCGTGCACGGAAATCACCGTCTAAGCGTCCGGGACAAGAACTCAGGTTTGAACTTTTTAGTAGATAGTGGTGCAAATGTGTCAGTTCTACCTCGCAGAGTGGTTTTCAAGAAAAATAACGCACAAAGTGCCGGTTATAAGTTATATGCTGCGAACGGAACCGAAATAACTACGTACGGTACACACATGTTAGAACTAGACTTAAATCTTAGACGAGCGTTCCGTTGGTTATTTACGATAGCAGACGTACAGCAACCAATATTAGGTGCTGACTTCTTAGTAAAACATAATTTGTTAATTGACTTGAACGGACGAAGGCTAGTCGACCAGGCAACTAAGTTAGGCGCGAGAGGAAACCTCTCCGAGTCGACTGAGCCCACGATAAAGACCATTGTTGATGGCTGCCCCTATCATGAGCTATTATGTAAGTTCCCAGAGGTAACTAAACCAGTTTCATATAAAGAGACACCTAGACATAGCGTACGTCACATTATAGAAACAACAGGTACCCCAGTGCACGCACGAGCGAGACAGCTACCACCAGACAGGTACGTAAAAGCGAAAAACGAATTCAGGGTCATGCAAGAGCTGGGGATCTGCAGGCCGAGCCACAGCGCTTGGGCAAGTCCTCTGCACGTAGTACCCAAGAAAGACGGGAATATTAGGCCATGCGGAGACTACAGACGTTTAAATGCGATCACCAAACCGGATCGCTACCCTGTACCTCGGCTGCATGATTTTACATATATGTTGGCAGGTAAGAAAATATTCTCAAAACTAGATATTAACCGAGCATACAATTGCATACCTGTCGCGGAAAATGACATTGAAAAAACTGCTGTCATAACACCTTTTGGTTTATTCGAATTTATGCGCATGCCCTTCGGATTACGTAATGCAGCACAAACGTTTCAGCGTTTCATGCATCACACGGTATTGCAAGGAAAAAAGATGAAAGAAAAAAAGAAAAAAAAAAAAAAATTGGGATTAAAGATGGTTAACAACTCTAAATAATAGAAAGACGCCATGATAGAAAGGCGTCATGGGAAGAAGAAGAAGTTTTTAAACTAAATATTAGTTAAGTAAACTTACTCTCCAGACTAATTGTGATTAAAATATTTTATAATAAAGTAGAAAATGCTGATTATTTTATAAAAAAGTTAAATAATATTTTAAAATATTTTTGACAAAAAACGAGTAAATTTCTTGTGCACTTTTGGGGTGGCCACGTTGCCATTACCCCCATGGCCAGTTTGGGCGGTGACTCGGGCAAAGAGGTTTTTTGTCAAGTTTTCGTAATTTACTAATCATAATAGTTATTTTTAAATTTGCGCGTATTTGAATTTCACATTACAATTTTTGATGAATTCTCTGGCTATTAGTATAAAATGCTCTACAAAAGTCTATCGTTTAATAGGTTTTTTTTTAACTTAAAGTTAAGATGACCGCTTTGTGCTACCTTCATTTAATTTACTAGGCCTCAATATCCGTCCATCAAATGCGAACGTAACTTCGTATGTCTGCATGGGTATGCTAAAGCTGTAGTGTGTATGATAAAATAGCCGCGGACGATCCCCCCCCCCCCCCCCTAGGTCAGAATCCAGAATTAGGTTAGTCTGTCTACTACCTTTTCATACAGTCAGGACATAGGTTCCCGGTAGATAATTTCCGACCTATACGCGGGGGAAGCCTCGAGCTAAACCTAGTTTAGCTATATGTTTATATATAGTATGTTATTTTTATGATATTGATTTTACATTCTGTGATAACTGTGATACTCACACACTGACTTTTTTTTTTTTTTTTTTAGAAAAACATACTTTTACGGTTTTTGTAAATATGTGAGCACCATGTATCTATCTCACAATTAAGTTATTTTTCATTGCTTAGTTTTTAATTATTTTTACATATTATGGTATAGTAATTTTATTCTAGGTAAATATAATCATATAATTAATGTACTCAAACAAAATTTTGTTAAACATTTTTAAAAGAGTAACGGTGGAGTTTCTTGCCCATTCTTCGCCATACGAAACTACCTTTTGGAAGGGGCAACTAGAATCAATTCTATTTTTTTGTAAATTTTGACGTTCAAAAGTGCCTCTTATGAGCCTATTTGAAATAAATAATTTGACTACTTTGAGTACCTACCCAGTTCAATCTTTACTTAAAAATCTATTTTGTAGACTCACTGACTCGATATTACATTGAATATTTGGATAATGTGGCTGGTACGTGGTTTTCTTTGCAGCGACTGAAGTCTGACCTCTTTCTTCATATAAGTAGGTACTGACAATGTTGGCAACACGGCACTACCTATATAAAATATTCCTTATATAAAATAATTCAATTCAAGCTCGATAAATTAATTGTTTTAGCGAAAAACTATGATTAGTACCATAGATTTTGAATTCATCACGCCGAAGTGATTTCATTCGGGCTCCAATTTCACTAGCAGCCTTAATGGAGAACTAATTTCACTAGTAGCCTTAATGGAGTAATTTCACTAGTAGCCTTAATGGAGAACTAATTTCCAGTCCACGTTCAATATTACCACATTGATAGGTTACCGAAGCACCAATTTAAAAAATACCAAATAATTTACGCTTCGTGATATAATACGTAATTCTGGTAAGATATCACCGTAGCCAGCCGTAGTAAAGTTTCGAAATGCTTTTACCAGGCTGTGCTACGAAGCCTTAAAGAGATGTCAGCACCAACTGACGGGGTCCGAAAAGGCCAATGCCTGTCAGGGTTACGAGTTTGTCCGAAAGGGATATCGTGGCCCTGGCACACGGGCATCTGAAGGAACACGGGTGGGTTTTAGTCAGTAAAAGTCTGACACGCCCTCCCGCTCCGCCCAGAGCGGGAGAAGTTATTTGATAATTTCCCACCCAAAAAAAAAAAACCGTGCTACAAAAATAGCATTGTTCTTTTAGTACAGTCGGTGACCCCTCTTCCATTATTCTTCTTTGTAAGAGGGGTCAGGTAATACTGGGCACCGACTGTACCTGCTACTGAATCAAATATTATGTAGGACTCCGCTACGAAGGTACGTAGCCGTGTTAATTACGTAGACACTCGTAGCAGACATTGCATAACCATTATAATGAACTCTGTAGGAAGTATGTACTAGTGTCAATTGAATTGTTACGTACAGAAACTTATATAAGACACAATACAATCCGCCTACACTATCAATGGTTACGTAATTTAACGAAATATGTGCAAGCTAAGCTACATTAGGTACAATTAACTGGATTTTGATTGGTTTTGTTTATCAGAACTTAATTTAAATAAATAAAACATTTAAACCTCACTGAAATATTGGGTATTCGGGACCCCAATCACTCAATATATACGTATTATTGGAAAGGAGTTTTATTACGCGGCTTGCGGTTGAGTTGACTGGTAGAAATCGTCACGTAAGGAAAAAGCGTTATGTTCTAAACTGTTGAAACTAAACTGTTATATTTGTGGCCTTAATATTACAACCACAAGTAAATAAAAATCGATCACCATAACTACTAAAACCAACATAAATAAAATTAAAATGACTGGACAAAACATGCAATGATTAATTACCTACACGAGGGGCGACCTTAGCGCAAAACTCACACACACGAACAATCAATAAACATGCATTACGCAACCGAGCTCAATTGGCAAGCTCCCATACTTAGTATCCCCATAAATTATAAACTTAAGGTGAATCCGCAGCTGTAGCCGGCGAAATTCAAAGGTTCTTACGTTTTTTCTTCAATTTGCAGGTCAGTATCAGTTGTATCTTGATCAAAATATGATTCCTGACTATGACAGATATGTATTATTTTATCATTATATTACTCGTAACATCTCTCTAAGTTAGATTTATTCCCCAATGTCATGATTTCATGAAAAAGTCATTCAATGGATGTATTAGTGATTCTAATGATTATAATTCTGTAAAATATACATAATCTGGGGGCCAAGTCTGCTAACGCAGTTGTGTCCGAATGGTCGATCATTGGCACCGTAATTGTAGAGTTTGACAATTTTGCTAATCTCCTAATTGAAAGACGTCTTTATGATTTTCCGATGACGGGCCACTGGTACTCCATTGGAAAAATTGTCTGTATTTGGTGATTTCGTACTGACAAGCTCCTATTATTTCGACTTCCCTATGGACCACTGTCACGCCATTATGAATTTAGGAGGTTACAAACTATTGGCACAATAGTCATGGCGTTCGTTGCCGTGGTATGGTCGTCATAATGACCACTCATTGAAAATAGCAGCCTCGGCCCCCTGTTATAGTGTTGAATTTTGTTTAGAGCTACAGCTGCGAATCCACCTTGCGAACACTCGAAATTCAAACCGACCTTTGTAAATTGAACGTTACGACTGGGGAGCTGAACTAGTGTGCTATGTTTTTTTTAAATATACCATTCTAACAGACGATCCACCTCAAGGTAGGTAAGTAGTCAAAGACGCCTATCGGTGAAGACAAGGGAGTTTGGCATTCATTCCTTCTGCACATGTGGTTTCCCTGGTACCTTATTAACGCAAAAAAACTAAACTATGTAAATATCTATTAACTGCTCCCAAATTTCGATGTGTATTTTACTTTTATTTTTTACATACCCTCTTGACATAATCTTTTCTATATTTGACATTATATACCCACAATTTTAATTTCAACCAGGTTTTAACTTTTATTATTTTAATAATAATTTATACCTATCGTTTTTTTTTTAAATATTTTGTGAATTTGTGAACGTAGTAGGCTTATTAGACTGTAGATTTGTAGACCATTTTCTATTTGTTAAGTACCTGGTATTTTTGACGGGCCTACACTTTCCTCCCATACCTATTAAGACAGTAATTTGAAAACATTGTAAAAGCCAATTATTTTTAAAATAGTAACCCAGGAGTTTCTTGCCGGCTCTTCTCGATAGGAAACGACCAATTGGAACCGTGCACCTAGCTTCCGACGTTTCATAAATGCCCATGTAGGGTTATGTGAAATAAAATATTTGATTTTGATTTTATAATGCCTGACCAGGAGGCGTCGCTGTTGCACTGCCATCCTAGAGACAAAGCTGAACTGGCTCATGTGGCTTCATGCTCTGAAGGTAGTAACTACACGCTGCACCTTTCCCTTCCAACCTGAACACAACAGCGCTGCTTGGGGGCAGAAATAAGTATCGTGGCAGTACTTCCCCGAATGAGCTCCTTTACAACGCTTTGCTAACTACGATATAATGTGGTTATGCTAGTAGGTATGCGCCACGCAGGAGACTGCGGATTTGTGCATTGTCCTTGACCTGATGCCACTAGCCGCAGCGAACACATACGACTCCGTTGCTGCTAAAATACTCCGAGCTAATGTATTGGGGGTTTCCGTTCCTAACGCTGTGAAGATCTTTAACTACTTCAGTGAAGATATGCTATGACGTTTCAAGTTTCTAGGCTATTTTTTTTTCTAAAGTTTTAAAAGTTAATAATGTAAGTAGTCTTTTCTAAACTCTAATAAAAATTACGAAATACACTTATAAAAATAATTTATAGATTAAGAAGATTTAATTAAATTGACATTCAAAAACTTAAAAGGTAGGTACCTAAATAGGTTTAGGTAAACATGGTTCACACAAGTTCACACATGGTGACATTCAAAAACTTAAAAGGTACCTAAATAGGTTTAGGTACCTTTTAGGTTTATGAATGTCAATTTAATTAAATCTTGTTAATCTTTTGAAATAAATGTAGCCCATTCATGAGATACCCCATTTGACATTTTAGATTCCTTTTGTTGGCTATTGGTACGTCCGCGATTAATTTCCTTAGTAGGTACGCATTTGAGTTATGTAGGTAATTTCTCGATATTATGACAGACCGAAAAACCTATAGACAGGATACCGAAATTCCACATTTCAAAGAAACTATGAAAAATATACTTTTCGACGGTTTGTAAGTACCTATGTTGAAGTTAATCTTAAAAAATGCCGTAAGTACCTACCAAAGTTTTCACTGTAAGTAGAACTTTTTGAGGAAAGAAAATACAATGTCTTCCTGCAAAGCCGCTTAGCCTCTAAAATCTACGGTAATATTCATGGCATCAAAGTGACCTCAATTATGTCAGAAGAGCAGATTTTATAAATTATTTATTTAGTAAATATTTAAGCTCAAACAAGTAAGGTGATACATTAAAAGCTTTATAAACAAAGAATGCTTCTCGGCTGTCAAATGCTATCGAACAGACTGACATTTAAGAAAACTGAGAAAGACCTGGTTGCGGGATACACACTCATTTGTGTAGTACACCCGGATTTCGCCAGTTAAAGTCGTGTGAATAAGGGGCTAGCCTATTACCCACTGTGGGCTCAGATTCAGACTTCAGGATGCTACAGAGAAAATCCTGATGGATGTGTATCAACAAATGGCCAGACTATAATTAGGTACATTGTAATTTCAACCTTGTTACATACACACACACAACGTCATGCGACGTCCAGCCGGATCTATTCAGCCGTGACGTGATTGAATTACTTCTATCAAAACGTTCGCATTTTAAACATAACATCACGCCAGTAATCACATTTCGCCAGTTATGTTTAAGTCCCATGTAGTTATTGCCTATTGCCATCTCGTTCGCATTTTGTTCCTACATATTTACTTATATAGGTTTAAATTACGATTGCAAAATAATTAGATTTAAGTCCTCATGTAATCGGATAAAGTTTAAAAAAAATGTCCGTACAAAATATGTATTCTAAAATTAAACTTTAAGTCGGTAAGGTTAAAACTTAAAACATTATGCTGACAATTTCATGCTTACTCTATTTTGGAACTAGACGTACTTCTTGGTATTACATTGCAATGCTCAGAACACAGTAAGTATTAAAACTATTGAATGACGTAGAGTTGCAAAATATTTTTAACCGATTTTAAAAAGTATTAGGACTAAAATATTACAATAGTTATTTTATTAACATGCCATGAACAGTGACCTGGATTTGATTAGCAAGTGGTCGCGGTCCTTTGGACTGCAGATCAACCCTAAGAAATCCCAGGCCATAATTATCAGCGGAAGGTATATGCGGAATAGGCTCGATGTTGCGTCGCTGTCTTCACTTTATCTGAATGAAGTTCAGATTGAATACGCAAATACGGTTAAAAACCTGGGGGTGACCATGAACTCTTACCTATCGTAGACTGTCCATGTTGCTCAACTCAGTCGCAACGTACACTACACGTTCCATTCGTTAAAATGCCTCCAGAGCTTCTTATCCTTGAATACCAAAATCTCCCTTGCTCAAACTCTCATACAGCCCATCATAGACTACGCTGATGCCTGTTATTTGGATGCCACCGAGGAGCTTTTAATAAACTTGAGCGTTTGCAAAATATCTGTATTCGTTTTATTTTTAGCCTTAAAAGTAGGTATGATCGTGGTTCTAACTTTCGCAAGATACTCAAGTGGCTCCCTATTCACCTTCGCAGGATTTCTCGGATATTGTGTCTGCTATTTAACACACATGCACAGCGAAGTAGGTCGCTAGGAAATCTACAAACAAAAATAAGATATAAAATAATAATACTACTCCATGCATTTTCTGTTCCAGAACAGCGATGTTTGTTACAATAGTTGGAGCGTTGTCGCAAACATTGGTCAAACAATCATAATATTTGCTAATTCATTTATATTTACTGTTTAATTCTGTTTTTATTTATGAAAAATACTTAATGATATAAACTTAGTGAAAAAAAAATCTTCCTTCCAAAATCTTGGTGTCACGGTGGTTATTTACACAATTTTTGAATGCGCACTGTTGACGTATTAACGTTGGCTATGATTGAACCATACTAATTTGAAAATTATTGGACCGTTTTTGAAGCGCTTATCGGGAATCTAGTAATATTATTGATCGAAGTTCCCAGCTAAAGCACTAGAAACGTGAAGGGCGGGCGTTTTGGGGCACAGTCCTAAGTTTTCTTTGACGTTCAAAAAGTGCTAATTCAAAGACTAGTTAGAATAACAAAATTTTGTCACGATAGCGTGACAAAATTTTATTATTCTAACTAGTCTTTAACTTGCAAAATGTTTTTTTTTCTGATTTCCCTCCCAAAAGTGACCATATATTAGATAAATATTCAAAATGTAGGTATTTATTTACGTTAAACGTCCGTGTTTGGGTTACAGAAATTCATAATTATGTGTACAGTCGAGTTCTTTAATATATGAGCATGTTAATGAATCATAAATATATAGACAATGGTAAGTTTCATAAAACTCTAAAAAACTTTGCCTTACAATAAATTGTAAACAATCTGTGACATCATAAATATGTGACTACATTATATCAATAATATTGCTACAGACAAAGACTCTAAAAATTGTGCGCAATCCCTTTTTCATATTATTTAGCGCGAAACTAGGTTCAGAAATATCTATGCAATTTTTCTGTGAAAAATATCTTGACAATTTGACATGTCTCGAATTGTTGTCTTAAATTCGTTGAACAATCTCTTTACAGTAGTCAGTATAGTCTATCCTATTGTAATCTTTTTCTTTGAAACAAATTCAAATTGAAGTTGTCAGTTATAACATCCTGCATCCGAATACCCTGTAGTATAGTGTATTATCTATGTGAATACCTACTGGATTCCATCCTGTTCGTGGATTGACAAATATTTTTAATTAAAATAATTTTCCTTGTATGCATACCAAATATTAATAATTATATATCGAATAGACGAACATACGAAACATGTTATCGTCAATTTGGAGGAACAAGGAAACTCATCCTCGCATGTCGCTGAAGAGTGGGGTATTTCGGTTAGTATTAGAATTATGAATTTAGCTATTTATTTTGTTTTCTGTACTCATTGTGCTTACGCTACTTTTGAATTATTTGCTATTTGCAGGGAAATACAGTTGATTTATGGTGGAAAAGATGGCTATTGACAAGCACGTGTCGTATGGTAGACCTCGAAAGACAACTAGAGAACAAGACGAACAGCTTATTACTAGAGTGCGAAACCAAAGATTTATACAGACTTCGTTGATGCCGCCGAAAAGATTTATACAGACTTCGTTGATGCCGCCGAATTATCTGTGTCATAGTTAGCCGTGAGGAGAAGGCTTAAAGAGGCCGGACTCCATTATCGCCAACCTGCCCGGAAACCTATTTTAAATGACCAACATCGGCATTCGATAGAGTCTGGCACAAAGGACTGCTGTACAAGCTAAAAACCCTTCTACCAAACTCATTCTACATGATCCTAAAATCTTACTTGGATCAAAGAAGATTCCAAGTAAAATACAAGGAAGAACTGTAAAAGCTGTACATCACCGCCTCAGTACCACAAGGATCGGTGCTGTGTAACAAACTACTTGTTTACAAGGCTATAATAAAGCCAATCTGGACCTACGGGATAGAGGTCTGGGGCTGTGCTAGCAACTCCAATATCGAGATCCTCCATTTCTAAACATTGCTCTAAGAAGTATTTCAAGTGCACACTGGTTCGTAAGAAACACGGAAATACATACACACAAATGAATTGGCTAAGAATCTATTAACTCAACAGGAAGATGTAACTCGCCTAAAAAGATGGCAAATACTAGACATAGACCAGAGAAACTAACTATTTAGTCTCTACCAACTCATAGGGTGCTGCTTAATGGAATAGCACCTACCCCAAATAAATCCCAGAAAACATCTGATTATGGCTGAAAGCCGATAGCAGATTAAAAAAAATATAAAAAAATGACCGACATAAAATGTTACGATTGAATTTCGCCAACAGATATTTACAGTATAATTTTGATAACGTGGCATTTATGGACGAAAAAGTTTTTGTGTCTGATAAAGATGGGCGTATATCTCTTTATCGTACTAACAACACTAGATACAATGACGAAAACATTCTTCCTAACAGACGAAGTGGGCGTATCTCATGCGGTTTTTGGGGGTGGATGAATGCCGCTGGGCCCATGGAAATATGCGAAGTCACTGGTCGTACGACAGGTATCGATTACGTGGACATCTTAAAAAATGTCTTTCTTCCGACCGGTAAAATTGCTTATCCCGATGGCCATCGAATCGCATTTGTACAGGACGGAAGTTCCGTTCACAATGCGAGAAGGGTCCAGGAGTGGATAGCTCAACATGAAGATTTACATTTAATTAAACTCCCGCCAAGAAGCCATGATCTAAATTCCATAGAAAATGTATGGGGTTTAATGGTTCAAAATTGGGACTAGACGCGAGTTAGATCAGTCAACAATTTAAAGGCCCACATACATGAGATTTGGGAAAGCTTTAGAAGTAGCGCCGCCTGTTCAAACATGATTGCATCAATGCGTGAACGTTTGCAAGATGTCATTGATGTCAAAAGTGGATATACCAGATTCTAAAACTGGCAGCACCATTGCTAAAACCTTGCCTGGAAGTTTCCTACCTTATTTTAAATGTTAAGTTTTCAGAAGAACAAAATAAGAATTTAAGAATAGTAAATTAAAAATTAAATACTAATGTGCTTATAAAAGTAAATGTTATTTTAATTTTTTTAACCGAATGAAAGTTTTAAACAAATAGGTAGGTATAGTCTGAATTGACCCTAAGATTTCCTGAAACTTTTTTCTTCTTTCTTTTCAAATAATACAGCTACTACGCAACGTTGTCAGATTGATAAAGTCATATTACGAACGTCAACATTGCATTATTACTCGTACTTCTGCTGCGGCAAGTAAAAATAAATTTTATGGTAAAGGCCATTTAGTTGAATATTCAAAGCTGTATGGATATTTACGAATCCTAGGTTGCACCAAATATATTGAAATCTAGAGTATTTAGATATTTATGTTCTGAAGAGTAGTCAGATATTTTTGACTGCACTACCGTAACATACTTATGAACAGTTGATTTGATAACATTTTATTGATGTCTAAGTTTGTATATAACTATATGATCATTTTAACGCCTACAATATCTTGAAACATTGTCACTGCGAATATATTATTGAACTCGACTGTACCAAATTTCAACTTAATCGGTACATTAGATTCGGAGCAAATTGGCTGTGACAGACGGACAGACAGACACACGAGTGATCCTACAAGGGTTCCGTTTACTGACTCGGACGTACGGAACCCTAAACATAACGCCACATATTAGCTCTTTCTTTACCTAATGTATTATAAAATAATGTATCTACGGAGCCATGTACGAAATCGTCTGGTTTTGATTAATTTTGTTCATTGTTTGTGAGAAGAGGAAAAAGAATTTGAACAAAATTATTTGTAATTTGAAAACTCGAGTTCTTTGTTTTGCATGTAACTGAAAGGGTAAATCTTTCAAATAAATTTAGTATTCTTGGAAAATCACTAATATCCAAAATAAAATATCAAAATTACGTGAGACTGACGTTTGATCACCTTTTTACAAAAAACTAAATTTTGGTTTTGAACATTTAAAAAATATCGTCAACATCATTATTATGGTCTACTTGCACGTGGTTTGGCCGCTGTTTTCAACTTCGATACAAAATATAGCAGAAAAATAATTTTGTAAAACCTTTTCTCAAACATGCTTGGAAATTCGAGCATTTTTTTGACAACCTTCTTCGAGATAAATCGAAAATACCGTACTGGTCAAATACATGCGAGCAGGCGGCCGGTAATGTTAGTATGAAAATCCATATCTTTCGAGTTTAGCGGCCGAATAAATTACAATAAAAACTCATATCTATCGTATAATTGAAAAATGGAACGATCTTTTACTCCCGAAACATGGCAACCAAGGAGGTAACTTAACAAAGATTTTATTTAAATTTCGAACTGGCTTGCAAGTAGAAAGCTAAAAAACAAATGAAAAAAACAAATGAACATATTGGTGAGTGAAAAATGATCGTTGTTCGTCATTGAATCTGGAATATATAAATAATTTACTTAGTTTGGTTTTCGCGCATTATTTGAGAAAAGCACTATACGTATACAAGCCTTGGCCGCAACCAGGCATTGATGGACTCACGTATGAGTGGCTCGGCTTTGCCTCGGCCCACATTTTCACGTTCGTCCATCAATGCCTCTTTTGCAGGCCGCTGTAGTAATGTACTATTTTTCGAAAAAAAACCAGTCAGTAATTATTTTTTTCTATTATATACCAAACCATTTCAAAAAATTTAAAAATTAATATAAATATTATTATTATATAAAAATAATTAGTGTTCAGTGGGTCTACTCCGAACATAAATCCGAAGCATCGGCCGAATGTTCGGCCGTTTCTTTACTACGGCTAACTATAGCTCACTACGACGAAAGAAAAAAAAAAGACAGTCAAAGAGATAAGCCAAAGTCAAAAATGTGACTTGAAGTTGGGTAAGGACTCAAGTCAAAAAAGGAAACTTTGGAAGTTATAAAACGGCCGAACATTCGGCCGATACTTCGGATTAGCTTCGGTTCGGAGTAGGCCCCATGCATCCTTGAAATAAAATAAAAAAAATATTTTATGATAATACAATATCTTCATTGAGTAAATCAAAGGCGAAATAAACTACATTTTGGAGAGCGCAAAAGTGATGAAAGTACTTATTAACACGTGCTGTAACTGACACGAATGGTTTAGTGCCACGAAAACTGTACCTACTTTTATCATCATCATCATTCCAGGTGAAAGACGTCAACTGCTGGACATAGGCCTCTCCCAAATTGGGGGGGTTGCCATAACCGCCACGCTTGGCAGGTGGGTTGGCGATCGCAGTATGTTGTTAAAATGCACAGAGAACGCTGCTGCCCATTCTCTAGAGTCTAGTAAGTCCCTTAGTCGCCTTTTACGACACCCACGGGAAGAAATAAGATAATTTTTTAATCACACAAAATTAATGTTTCAATTAATTCAAGCTTCTCAAACTTGCGTAGCACTACCTTCTCAGTTCATCTTTTTAAAAAAGCTCTTGAAAATCTGGTTACGAATTATTCATGCAATATGGTGGTCCTTTTCTGAATAGAGAATATAAAAACGAAAAATTAAGTCTCGATTTAAAGAGTTTAGCAAGGTTTGTAGCAATGCAGATACTCCGCGTAGCGTACGCGTAAACACGTTACAAAAAAGATACTTACATAGGTAGTGCTTTTTTAGTTTGATTTTCACTGATCTACTACATTTTGTGCGGATACCTACAGAATTACCTAAAATTATGTACCTACCTATAATATAAATTAATAAAGTAACTATATGTTTTTGTATGCAAATAGCTGACTAGTAACATATAAGGTGTAAAGGACACTGGGCAATTTTTGTTATTTTGAAATAGTTAGGTTTTTAATAGGTACGAGATAAGTTATGTTTCACAACTTCTAAACAAAATAATTTACACTTTTTGTTTCTACTGAATTTTATTATCAGTTTAAATAATTTTCAGGGTCACTATTGTTACATCTGCGATTACAATTTCACATGATATAAACACAGACATTGTTGTGCCGCTCCTACAAACTCGACAAAAGGAACATCACGAATTATATGAACCATGAAGGATACACAAACGTCTGTTTTGATCTCTTTATACAACGGTATAGAGCATCCCGAATAAATACATCACATTACAATTATATTTATTAAAAAATGAAGAATTATATTTTTATTATCTTCGGCAACTTTTTGTCAGTCTTAGTCAGCTAAGTTAGTCCTAATTGTTACGCAAAAATGGCGTGTGCTTAGTAACAGGGTAGGTGTCCGCCATTGCTGGAGCCGCGCCAAAACATAGAATAACAGTTACTGTTCGCGCCCAGCGGTGAAAGTGCCGCCAATCGATACCACCCACCGATAACCTGATACAAACAGCTGATGTTAACAACTACAATACCTATATCAAACAATACTTCACCCTCCGTCCGCATATTTAAATAAATTATACTCAATTTGTAATCTGTTATAGTAGAGAAAAAGAACTATCACACATTTCTTTCATCTACAAAACGTTAATGAATGTCAAAGCTTTTGTTGATGTAACTCATCGCTACGAACACAACTTCTACCGATACTTTGGTTCAACTCATTCTACTAAACGTTAACAATAAGTTTGTAATACATTAAGTAAGAAAATAATATAGGTCAAAAACGAAGATTATAAAAAAACTTTGTATAATACTCACCTCGATATGTAGGTGAGGCGGCAGCGCGCCAGTATAGCACATGTAGTGGCGCTGCTTGTTGGTGTATTTAGTTTAATCGCTTGCGGCGCACGAGGGCGCATGCGCGGTGGTGCAGGCGCGCGCACCCTCGCCGGCTGTGACAGCGCGGCCCACTCCGCCGGCAAACCGACCTCGAGGCACACGCGCGCCCATCGCTCGCTACGCGCAGCAACGCCGGCCCCTCGCGGCCAGGAGCCCTCCTTGGCGCTTCCATCACCCTTACACTCTACGACACTACATCACCGGGGGCTTACCGCCACGGACGCCGGCGTTCGCACACAGGGCTCGCCGGATAAAAGGTATACCTTTCATTATGTGCTTGCAATGACATGTCCGCCCTGGATCCGCTACTCATTTGGGGTACAATGCCACATTTAATTGTTTGAGGCTAGCAAAAAAAAAAATCTACTCCCGACTGAACACCTGGGGTTGCTGCATTATGACAAAAGAGTCCGAACGTGATAGAAATCTTCGTTCCTCTTTTATCAGCTGCCGTATGTTGGTAATCCTCTAATTGACGAGTAAGGCATTGTGTTTGACCTTTCCTCATTACGGCTTCCACTAGAATCTGCATTATGTACTATGTGTAGCTAGTAAACCATGTATTTTTTTATAGTACTTATGACGTTTTACTTGTGCCTAACTCCGTCGTCTAGGACGTCCGTCACTCACACACTTCGTGATCAAAATTCCATAGTTGGCTGTTTCTTCTTCGTGTTTGCTAAAAAGAAACTGTCGTTAATATTGAGCTAGTTTTGCGATTTTAGTCTACGAGCTACAAAAATCCACTTAATCAGTTAATTTTTGCGACCTGTATCTAAAATCTAGTAAGTGATTTCCTCGGATCTCGTGCGGTTTCCTACACCAATAATTTTTTTAACAAACCATACCCACGGCTGTCGTGCTGAGCGTGTTGACGTCGCAATTTCCCGAAACGCAAGAAACATAATAATTTTGACATTCATTGTTTCAAACACTTTTATTATTTGACATTATTGTTTTTAGAAATTGGTACTTATCTGTCAAGTAATCATCTGTTTTATATTGTTATGTAGGAATTTTTAATATTAGATTCATGAATGAAACCTACCTTTATATTACCGCATACAATACGGGTGCATTTTATATCATCGTGCATATTACACCTGTCTGCACACATTCATATAAAAGAACGTGCTGACACTCAAACCTACCTCAATGGAGCTTTCATTGAGCGAAGCGCATCCAAATGACGTGTTCCGAGGTGCTTACTGAAGCTTTTGTAAAAACGTACCTTTATAAAAGAAAACAAAACTATTTCAAAGATATTTTTAGCTAAGAGAATAAAGAAATTTTTCGGTGAACATAAAGTTAGTATTGTAACTGCAACAAGAAATCGTTAATCCGATTTTGACCCAACACAGTCTGTGGTCCGACACGCACTTGACCGGCTTTTTTTTCGGACAGCAACAATATGGGCCAACTCAGACTGCGGATTTGACAACAATACCTACAGCTCTGATGCGTTTGTAAAGAGGGTGCATTGATATCACGATGTACTTAATCGTTATTTACGTTTTTATTTTTACACTAAAAAATCCAAAATCCGCATTCAATTGCGATATAGACAGCAACATAGTCGTGAATCATTATGCTAAAATCACGGTTTCCTGCAGCCATATAGTTACGTAGCTATATCGATTAAAGTACCTACAATACAACCGCGACGGACTTCCACAGATTACTACTATCACACATACTCGTAGTACTGATACAAGCGGCTTAGCTAATTGACCTTGCGACGCTGCAGTCGCCTGTCCTTGAAATGCGCTACTGTATCGGTGCTGAGAAACGTGTACGCATATAAGCTACTCTCACACTGTCAGTTCCACTTGCGTCGTGTCGCTACATCTATAAGATCAGCTTCGCCGTGACTCTGCCGCCAGTCAGGGGGATAGCGGGGCTGACTTACTTTAAGGATCGCCACTCGTGAAGGCTACTTTAGTGCTTCAATTCCGAAATGACAGCTGAAACCTGGACTGGTTTTATTGAAGGTATTAAGGAAGACAGCCACAATTATACAATCCAATTGATTAATAGTGGCTGTCTGGTTTCAGGTTTGGTGCTTTGTGTTTTTTGCCAGGCTAGTCTGACTGAACTATGTATTAACACAATCCCTTAAGACTCCTTTTACGATACCTACCCTCAGGTGGAAATGCTGAAAAGGGCCGCCGTGGGCTTTCGGTAACGACACTGCCAAAGAAAGCAAATAAGATCATTTTCCAAATCTTATAATTTTACTATTTTATTTTTTGCCCCCCAATTGAAGTCCACTGTTGGACATAGACTATTTCGCCCATTGTCTTTATCTAATCTTTATTAAATCAATAGCAATACAGCCGTAGGTTACGACAGACGCAAAAAGTTTGGTTTTACGCCCCAAAGCACTTATCTTGTACACCGAGCTACAAAGTTTCGTAGCGCTTTCGTTGAAAATAAAATATTAATGTTTTATGCTGAATTAACCGCGGTTTCGTTTTTACTGATCTTATCGGATCCTACAGAATTAACTCAGTACACTTCAATATGTTTCTTCAGTTTGTGACGAAAATCTCTACAGGGACACTATTTTAAGAGTCTTAAAGTTGTTTATTTTTTATCAGTCTTGTATTTTAGTTTCACTTTCATGAGAATATTTCGGTTCATTAGGAAACCCTGATCTTTATATTGGGGAATCTATAACATGCGCTAAAACTTAGTTACGAATAGATTATTTTTCAGTCCTCATCATTCATCATCATTTCAGCCGAAAGACGTCCACTGCTGGACATGGGCCTCCCCAAGGGGGGTTTGCCATAATCACCACGCTTGGCAGGTGGGTTGGCGATTGCAGTATGGTGTTAAAATGCATAGAGAACGCTACTGCCCATCCTCTAGTAAGTCCCTTAGTCGCCTTTTACGACACCTACGGGAAGAAATAGGATGGTGCTATTCTTTACGTCCGGCACCACACGGAACAATTCTTCGGAATTTTCAGGCCTATTCACTTCACAATATTATTATTGTAACAGTAGTTCGTTTTAATAGACTCACAGATTTATCAAAAAGAAAAGCACCTTAGCCGTTAAAATTGGCATAGTTTAATGGTAGATGAAATGGTCTTACATTTACATACCATTTGTCTTACGACTACGGCTAATATTTTGCTATTGTCTTGCCTGCAGTGGAAATGTGATAGGGTCTTTTAACGATATAACACTTGTATTTTAACCCAGTTCATTGGGCGCAGAAGATAAAATGCGATGTTTTTTGGAAACACCAAAAGTTACATGACCTACTATAATTCACATCACACTAATACTAGTATTACAAAGGCGAAAGTTTGTGAGTGTATGTGTGTGAGTGTGTTTGTTACTTCTTCACAATCAAACGGCTAGAAAAATTTTGTATGGAGGTAGCTGACCCGCTGGATTACTACTTACTTTTTATCCCGATATTCCCACGGGATCGAGACTTGCGCGGGTGAAACCGCGGGGAGCAGCTAGTAATATTATAAATGTAAAAGTTTTTATGTTTGGGAGTTTGTTACTTAATCACGCAAAATCAGCTGAACGGATTTGGATGAAATTTGGCACACACATAGTTTATAACCTGGGTTACCACATAGTGTACTCTTTATCCCGAGACCTATCGGTCCCGTAGGCATATCCGCCCCGCGGGTGAAACCATGGGCCGCTGCTGGTTTAAGATATTTTCCATCAGAAAGTAAACATATATTTTCTACCGCATTATTACGAATTATGTTGCTGTAACAACTAGATAACTTTAACTTTATTAATCAAATAATAATAAATTACTGCGACAAGTTGAGTAAATTGATTGATTGCAATACATTATTCTATTTTTGACCGACTTTCGTGCCGCGTCGAAAACTACGCAATCAAAATCCCATTTATACAAACAAAAAGATCGTTACACAGTAGGCAACCTACTTAATCTGTCCTACCTAACTAGACATATAGGTTCTAGGCTGCGTCAAATGACCTCAGACGAAAAGAGAGGAGCAGGCGACATTAAGCGGAAATCCAACGCTATTGTCCCTGTACCGCGTAAATTCTGCTAAGCCGCCACCAAAACTAGGCTATCGAGCTCCCATTCAGTGCGGCTATCGATCTTCACTCTAGTACCACTTCTCCCAACAAAAGCCACCTTCTTAAACTCGATCGAACATTTTACTTTTCAGCTGTAAAATCTTCAATAAAACCTAGAAGCACTTAATTGTTCGCCTTTCCCTATTAAACATCTCTTTATTGCCCATCTTACGAATGGAGTGAGGGCCCTAAGAAATTAGTTGGAACCACACTTTAGCTCTTTTGAGTCAAGAAGTCCGAAACACCAAGTTTTGCCAGTTTGTACGTTCCCGAAAGTTTGTGGAGCTACGCTGCTTAGGATAACCCGTTTCGTTAAAATTACGTCACATCAGACGCCATGTTTGAGCTTTTTGATCGATATTCTGAATTCAATTTTAAATGTGGAATATTCTCATATTTCGCGGTACGAATGTAAGAATGTCATGAACCCAAAAGCCATCCCGCCATTTCGCATTCACACAGGACTTGGCACTATCGTCCAAGTAAACCGGGTCAAAGGAATTTATTGTCAATTGAAATATTATGCGGTACGGTACCTATTGTGCACCATAACCTTCGTTTATGAACATGTTTTATGCATTCCTTTAATAGGAAAAGGATTTAAAAAATCAGAAGTCTTTGAGATGTGCAAAAGATTAATAAGGTGACATTTATTCCCTAGAGTAGGTTAAGATGACTATACTTAGTACCTCATATACCTAACCCCTATACCCCCCGTATGACTGGATAACCATATTCATTTTTACCCTTAAATTGGTTTGGGGGAAAAAAACTTTGCCTGCGCACTGATTCTAAAACCAATTATCATGATTTTCTTAACCTCTCTTTTCTCACTAACAAAAAAGTGTTTTTCTAGAGAAAGATAAAAATATTTATTAGAATATAATTCTTTACCAGGTTTGATCTTGTGTTGGATACCTTGTTGTTATATTCTGGTTTTATAAATAGTTAGATAAATATGTAATATCATTCATCTACAAGTTATGTCTATTTAATACGAGTACTAGCCGACTCGAACGACGTTCGTCCTGTCAAAATTTCATAATGTTCTTGTGTTGATACAAAATCCCATAGAAAAAAGCATTTAGTTTTCCCGATTTTCTTTCCGGGCAAGTTTTCCAAAGGAGAATGCCCAAAAAAACCCACCGTCGATTAAAAAAAAATTATATGTACGACAGTGGTACATAAAAAATATAACGATAGTGGTATTAGTAGTACATACAATGATAGATATCAAATGTGAAATTAGTTTGTCTCAAAATAATCACCATAAGCGCCACAGCCGCGGTGTGTACGAAACGGCAAGATTGCAAGCGCCGAATAAAGAGTTTCCTGTGGTCAAAAAGAGATTGGTAGTGCACCATGCGGTTATGTTGCATATATTCAAGTTATGCACTGAGAGTGCTAATAACGCTTATTTCAACAAAACAGCGATGAATGCAAAAAAATAATCGCAGGAGCCCTCATTAATGCATACTGAGAACCCTACCAAGACAGGGTGCCTCATGCATCCTAAGTTAATATTATAAACTTGCTGTTGCCCGCGACTACATCTGCGATCCAGGATGAATTCAGAGCGCGATAAAAATCGCCCGTACCCACGAGGGGTTACAATTTTTAAAACCTGTATTATTTATAAAGAAAAAAATATTTCAATTTATTGCCTGTCTGCAACCTTTTCATGCCTTAACAGTTGGGCGAATTTGGACGAAAGGCATACGAATAGGTCATAACCGAGGTTAGAATATAAAATACTTTTTATCCCGGTAGTACGTTCCCGAGAGATAATTTCCGAGCACCACGCGGGCTAAGCCGCGAGCAAAAGCTAGTTTTATTTTTATTTTATAGTCGTTTGTCATACGGTGAGAAGTTGTGCGCACATAATCAGCATGTTGTAAAATCTCGCCTAGGCATGAAGACACTATGGAACAGTTTTCTATTTTAAGGGTTCTGTGCCTCAAAAGAAAATTAAATTTGGTTATGTGACCCATTCACAGCCGTATTACGTAAATTAATGAATTTTGAATATGGGGGGTCACTTTTAGGAAAGAAATAAGAATTTTTTTAAAAAATACACACTACCGTGTGACATATAAAATAAAAGGACTTACTGTGAGGGTCTCAAGTGTATTTTTTTATAATTTTAAACTAAATAGTTTTAAAATTATTCAAGAAAATCGACCACCACTTCACAAACACGAGACATGTTCTAGAACCAAAATTCCAAGACATGTGACGTCTACCAACCCGCACTGGGCCCGCGTGGTGGATTATGGCCCACTCCTTCTCACCGAGAGAAGGCCCGTGTCAGTGGGAACATTATAGGCTGATTATGATGATAAGAATAAGAATAATTTATTTTAGCAAAAAGAAAATGAAAATTATGTAACACCGATGTATTTTTTGTAATAAATATCTACCCTTTTTTTTAAGTGTCTTTTTAATAGGTTGGAGAAAAAGTTTCTTCGCTTTTTTAAGAAAATTCAAAACATTTTTTAATATAGTTTATTTACATTTAACTAAAGTATGTAGGTACCATTTTGTTCGATAACTTTTTGCCATCTTGTAGGTAGGGACAGGATCCCATTGCTATACAAATTTTGGGACTTCTGATCAAAATACCGCGACAAGTGGTTTTGGCAGTCCTCTCGTGATGTTAACCTGACACTGCCTAAAGAATTCTGAAGAGACCGAAACAAGCGGAAATCTGAAGGTGCAAGGTCAGGACTATACGGCGGATGCATTAACACCTCCCAGCCAAACTCTCTTAATTTTTGCTGAGTGGCTAAAGATGTGTGAGGTCTAGCGTTATCATGATAAAAAACCACACCCCTTCTGTTCATTAATTTTCAGCCGGTTTCTCTCAACTTCTGCTTTAATCTCATCAGTTGTTCGCAGTAGAGTTCAGAATCAATAGTCCTGCCGGGTGGTAACAGCTCATAATGAATAATGCCCATCCAATCCCACCACACACACAGCAGCACCTTGTTGCGAGTTAACCCGGGTTTCGCCACAGTCTGTGAAGCCTGACCGGCCTTTGACCACGACCTTTTTCGCACTTTCTTGTCGCACGTGATCCACTTTTTATCACCAGTTATCAGCTGCTTTAAAAATGGTTCGGTTTCATTACGTCGTAATAACGAATCACAAATGAGTACACGGTTCATTAGGTTTCTTTCAGTTTGCTCGTGAGGTACCCAAATATCGAGCTTTTTGTGTACCCAGTTTTTTTCAAATGTGCCAAAACTATTTTGTGGTCAATTCCCAGTTCTTCAGCTACGTCGTAACTACTGATATAACAATCTTGCTCCACTTTTTCAAAAATGGCATAATTTTATCCGTAATAGGGCAACCAGAGCGACGTGCATCTTTGACATCAAAATTTCCGGATTGAAAACGCTTAAACCAAATTTGTGCTACTCTCACAGACACTGCACTAGGTCCATAAACATCGCAAATTTTTTTCGCGGCTTGCGTTGCATTTTTACCTTTTTTGTAGTAAAATTTTAAAATGTATCGATTTTCTTCATTAGATTCACTCATCTTGACAGTACGAAAAACAAATGAAAATCACACATTTTTCTAATTTGAATTTGGAATTATGTTCTTTAAAATTTAAACTTTCAATGATACCAAAACCAACCAGATACAATAATAATGCTATAAATAGTATAGCCAAAGAGATTTTATTACAAGTTCATAAATACTATAATGCGAAAAGACTTTTTCCCCAACCTATATTTACTAATAGGCTATTTAACCAACTTTATTTACACGAAGAAACCAAGAAAATCACAACATCTTATTAAAAAAATATATTCATAGCGAGTCATGGGGATAATTTTCATATTAATATCTATACTTAGCCGTTTTACCCCACATAGGTCTTTTTCTATTGACTCGGGGTTTTTTGCTCATAATTTTTTGGGCATTCTCCTTTTCTTTCCATAAAAACCTAATTCGGACTACTACGAATGTTTTAAAACAAAAAAATGCCAAATCGGTTCAGCCATTCTCAAGTGATGCGCTTACCAACGGTATTTCATTTTTAACCGACTTCAAAAAATAACGAGGTTACTCGTGTATGTTCGTTGTTTGTATGTATGTATTTTTTTTACGTAGGTTCATTAATATTTTCATCAATTGTAGGTACCGATTTAGAAAATTATTTTCATTTGGTAGAGGAAGCTTGCGTGGCGGTCCCAAATAAATTGTATAAACTTTGCGTGGCTAGTTTTTCCGTTAGCTTCGATAATACCAATTTAATCCACTTTGTGTATACTTAATGATGATGTTATAATACTTCCTGTCACTGTTGTTTACTTAGCAAGTAGTGGTATACGAATTAGCCTAGTTACCATAAAAAGTGAAAAAAAAAACAAAAAAAAAACTTTTTTACAAAAATAAAAACCACCGACTCCAAAAGAAACACTACAAAGTGAAAAATTAAACCGTTGTCTTTATTTAACTGTATTTTAGTTTTTTGCGACCGACTTCCGAAATTAAAGTAATTTTTCACATTGTAGTGTTTCTTTTGGAGTCGGTGGTTTTTATTTTTGTAAAAAAGTCTTTTTAATATAGATAGAAGATAGATTCAAGTACCTATCCATTCATTGACAAGGCACAAGTACCTACGTGCACATATTTTCCTCACGGCATCAAAGAAAATATCTGGTGACGTTACTAAGAGACTTTATTTATTAAAAGAACTACCTACATAGGCTACAGAGCTCTTGTTACACGATGTTCATATCAATTCATGATCACTGACATCATCCACGACACCTCGTATTAGTTAGTTACATCATACTAATTAACTATCTTAGGTATAAACCTAACGGCACTGATTTTGAAAGGCACAACACATAAAAAGCTTTTTACAAAAAAAAAACCGACTTCCAAAAAAAACACTGCAAAGTGAAAAATAACTTTAATTTCGGAAGTCGGTGGCTTTGGATCTGTATTTTAGGTTTTTGCCACCGACTTCCGAAATTAAAGTTATTTTTCACTTTGTAGTGTTTTTGGAAGTCGGTTGTTTTTTATTTTTTGTAAAAAGTTTTTAATTTTTCACTTTTTAGTGGGTCAGTTTGTAATTTACAATAGGCTAATTTCAAATGCTCATCACCTTTTACAAAATATTGCTTTTCCCGATGCAGGGGAGTTAATTTTTGAGGAGTTCTCCTGGTGAGAACCAGGAGAACTGATGGTGACTTCACCATATGCATTTTGACGAGCATAAATTGCTTAGCAACCATATTACCATATTAAAGTGCCTAATCGAATCGCAACGGTGAAATACTTAGTATTAAGTAGTTCCGGTGGCCATCTGTGGTCTTCATCATCAGTTCCACTTCACCAAATGGTGCTTTTCGAGTGCAAATGCTCGAGTTACTATAAAAAATACTCAAATCGCTATAGGTATGCCTATAAAATTTGAGGATTTCCCTCGATTTCCAGGGGATCCCCTCATCAGATTCTGATTTCTTAGCAATGGGACCACCTCGGGAGCATACCCTTCCAAACAAAAAAAGAATTTTCAAAATCGGTCAACAATTGACGGAGTAATCGGTGAAAAAAACAAACATACAGCCGAACATAATAACCTCCTCCTTTTTGGAAGTCGGTTAAAAATAGCTTACTATTGCCAAACTCATATTAATTGCTGTGATTGGTTAACTAAAAGTCACAGTACAAATATTTCTTATTAATTTAGATACTATGATATGATGATGATTATGTTATTTATTTAAATACAGTTTTTAGGTCATTTTTGTAATGATTAGCCTCAGAAGGTGGGTGTACTTTCATAAGTCTCATTAGACAGCAGATATAGATATTATATTTTGGTTATAATTATAATATATAGGATAATAAAAAAAAAGTGAACCTTACAGTAGTCGCATATGAAGTGTAACATCTGGCATCTCACCTTGGTCAATTCCTTCCTTGGTTAATTTCTGTCGCTGCTCAGTTGCTGACATTGCACAGAAATTAACCTCAAAATTTAAAAAAACCTAAATACTGAAACGTATTTATTCAAATCATTATTCATTACTAGTGGTCGCCCGCTGGTCGAAATTCGACCTCCTACTTATAATCTATAAAGTAGGTACTTACTAAACCCATGAGTACACTAATTGCATGCTATTATAAAGTACTTACTAATTCCATGCTATTAAAAAGTAGTAACTTATTCCATGCTCAAACTGTCACTTTCTTTCTGTTACACACTTCCGTCCCTTTTCACGAAATCTCTCCCACAGAAAGCGAGACGAAATATGTTACACATCAAAAGCTCTTTAAAATGCGGCCATTCCAGTGTTCAAAATAATCTCAAAGAGGTTTCACGAGATTGGCAACTCTAATTCCGTCGCTGGGGATTAGGTCGATATAATTCAGTTGTATCACAACTCTAGAAAACTCATTCCCGCATTCAGAAGCACCCGTATAGCAGTAGTTTAATATACTTATAAGTCTTTGAGTATGACAATCCTTTGAAGTAATGTTAATGAGAAATCTCCGACCTACCTCTACCTACTAATTCCCTGAGAGCGCTGAAAGATAGGAATTTGAATTCGGTGTGTTTTATTGATGTTACGATTTTTTTGTTGTTTTTGGCGTACTCTTTAAAATTTTAAGCTTAGCACAGAAAGTCGTCGGATTTTCTTGTAATGATGATGGTACTTTCAATTCCTGTAGGTAACTAATAGATAATAATCTTTTTTTTTTATTCACAAAACAAACTGACAATAAGTATACAGAAAGGTCAACGGACTTGAGTAAAATTACACAAAGATTGGATACAAAAGGTAGGTCGTGACTGTAGGGAGGTCGAAAGTCCAATAAGAATAGGTACCCTGCCCCCAAACTAGGAAAATCCTGTATCTTGGGAGGCAGTGTCTTGCGATTTTTTTGAGCATACAAGTAAAATTAGAATTAGAGAATTGTAACTACCAGTATTTAAGGCTACAACTAGCTTCATTAAATCTATTGATATTCACGCTGAACTAAAAGTATTCAACTCAATAAGCCAGGCTTTTCAGGTCAGCGATTAGCATTATTTTCATGAAAATATACATTGAGCTGAGCTTTTACGCAACTCGGCTTCTTTGTTTGTCGGAACATTTTCAGAGCATAGTAAAACCTACATGCATATTTATTCAACCTCGATTTGGCGACTCAATCATAACTTGGTTCGAAAATGAATCAATACGAGTGTGCTTCTGTATTATCGGCGACATTTTCATTCAAGCTTTGCTTACATATTCGCGTATTACGGACAAGGACACTAAATATTAATTTCCATCACCATCATTCGTTCCATACAATTTATGTATCGTTTTATAAGCTTGGAAGCCTAAGAAACACCATAAATCGTGCCGAACTTAGTTTACACGCTAAACGAACGATCACGCAAACATTGTTGGAAATGTCGTTGGAAATAGAATATAACATTAGTTAATTAATATTGTAAGTGGGTGTGAGATAAATACATCTTGAGACACGCGATGAAAATGTGCACTTTTATCAACACAGATGTCGCAGTGTGAAACATCTGACATAAATGACAGATTGTCAGTGAATCAAACATGTCACTATTTATTCCATGCAATAATTAAACACTTGTTGGAGACCGAGGTACATTAATATAGTTGGCACATTATTCACACACCTAATCATTTTGCATCGGTACTAAATGTAGAAGCGACCTACAGCGTACTAGGCTGCATCAACTAACAATCACACTAATATTATAAAAGGCGGAAGTTTCTGAGTGTGTGTGTGTGCGTGTGTGTGTGGTGTGTGTGTATGTTTGTTACTTCTTCACGCTCAAACGGCTGGACCAATTTTGATAAATTTTTGTATGGAGGTAGCTGACACCCTGGATTAAGACATTGGCTACTTTTTATCTCGATATTCCCACGGGATCGAGACTTGCGCGGGTGAAACCGAGGGGCGCAGCTAGATTGTTATAAAGAACAATAATAAATGATCTTATGAATTTAAAGGGCGCTGAGAGGCATGTAGCGATAGAAAAAAAACCGGTCAAGAGCGAGTCGAACTCGCGCACCGAGGGTTCCGTACGTATATTTGTATATAGTAATAGTAATAGTATGATAATCTGGAATCTTTACATAAACTTCTATCACACAGAATAATTTCAGATTTTTTTCTATTTAAACTTCGGAGATAAAGGGAACGGTATTTTTTTTACATTTTTCATCAAAAGTTTAAAACTATGATGCCAAAAAAAATTATGTGCGAAATATTCGCAATTTTTTTTTGATGTGTAAAACTCACAACAAATTTACAATTTTAGGACTTTTTCCTATATTTGTGCTGTAAGACCTTGCTTCTTGCCAAATTTCATGATTCTAGGTTAACGGGAAGTACCCTATAGGTTTTGATTTATGTGTGAGATATTCGCAATTTTTTTTATGTGATAAAACTACAAATTTACAAGTTTCTGACTTTTTCCTTTACTTGTGCTGTGAGACCTTGCTTCTTGCCAAATTTCATGATTCTAGGTCAACGGGAAGTACCCTATAGGTTTTGATTTATTTGCGAGAATCGAAATATGTCGCAATAATGTCGCTTATTTCGCCGTATTTTTTTATTGTTTTGACTTGGAAGCTTGATTTTTTTAGAGCTTTAAGGGACAATAGACTTACGTATTTGATATTAATTTCAACTTGATACCTCTACGCGATCCTGAGAAAAATGGTCTTGATAGACTGACAGACAGACAGACAGACGGACAACGAAGTGATCCTATAAGGGTTCCGTTTTTTCCTTTTGAGGTACGGAACCCTAAAAAACATTTTCCTCTTGAATATTTAAGCGGTGTTAACCTAGATACGTTTTGAGGCGATAATGCCAAGATCTTCTATAATGAGGCATAGGCAAGCCCTTGTAAAACCAAAGCCGGAAAGCCGGAATTAAAATACGAGAGTGTTTTAAAACATTAAGCCGTTCATATTTCAGTACAATTTTAAAAGTCGTATCGTGACACCAAGTTAAACCGGTCATCTGGGATGTAATTCAGCTGCTATAGGGTAAAAAAGTAGAATAAAAAAAACCTGAGAATATTTATTACCACATAACATCATCACGCCAGAATTCCCCGAAGGGTTAGGCAGACGTGTACCTATATAGTACACTCACATCTCGCCAGTTATGTTTAAGTCCCATGTAATAGGGAGCAAGCCTATTGCCATCAACCAGGCACAAATCCGGACTCCGGACTGCTACTGAAAAATTCGTGATGGAATAACCCATTAAACTTTGCCCGACCCGAGATTCAAACCCATAACCTCACTCACTTCAACAGTAGCGCTAGTTCCGTAGTCAACAAGGAACCCTTATAGTTTCACCATGTCTGTCTGTCTGTTTATCCGTCCGTCTGTCCCCGACTTAGCTCAGAGACTCTTAGGGCTGTAATTTGGCATGGATAATATAAATTAATCACGCCGACAAAGCTGTAAAATAAATTCTTGAAGAAAAGAATAATTTTCTCTTCTATCCCTTGGTATCGTTGGATAGGCCGTTCAAAAATATTACGAGTCTATGAAAACCATTTTTCGATTCAGGAATCCTTAATATTTGTCACCCCCGCCAGAAAAAAATCATTGTAGTAGTATATTTATGACAAAATTAAAAGGAAAACTATCGTAGTAATTAATAAGGCCTTACAAGTTAACGAGTAATAGTTGACCAACTTACAATTGCAGTTGGAGAATCGACCGTGACGTATTTCGATGTATGGGAGAACATGTTTTTCAACTACAATGTTAAGTTTGTTTTGTAACCATATGTTAATTAAAAATAGTGTCCGTGGAGTTTCTTGCTCTTTCTTCTCCATAGGTACCTACTACGCTTCGGAATGGGCAACTAGCTGCATCTTTTTGAATAACAGACCCCTTGACAATTCAAAAGTGCCTGTAGTTGGTTTATTTGAAATAAATGCTCTTCATTGTGCGTGGTCCAACACACACTTAACCGGTTTAGTTCACTGTGTTGACGGTCGGAAAATCGAATGTCAATTTTTTTTTTTTTTGTTTTTTCACGGGTCTTGGTGATATTTAATATTCTATATATTCATATTCTATAGTGGAAGTTCAAGCGTAGGTCGAACTGCAGATGAATTTCATAGAGCCCACTTAGTACTTCGTGGAAATTCATAATTGATATTCCCAGGATAGTTAATTTGCGAATTTTATTCTCATCTACTTGACATAACAGTTTAAACAGATTATTTATTAAAAACCTACATATAACAGATAGTTACAGTGAATAAGAAAAGAAGAGAGAAGAGTCAGTCTGAAAGTGCACCGGTGTCTGAAAACTTTTGCGGAAATCGGTTGTCATAGTATGGGCATGTGATGCGGAGGAATGAGGAAAACGTCGTGAGGAAAGTTATGAGTATGGAAGTCGATGGCTATAAAATTAGGGAAAGGACCAAAGAAACGATGGATGGACTGTGTGAAAGATGTTATGGCTAGAAAGGGAGTGACTAACGAGATGACGACTAATAGAGAAATATGGAAGAAAGGAACCTAGACAAAATCAAAGTGGTTGCTATTTTAATTGTATAATTTGTTATTTTTATGACATTTATTTTACATTCTGTGATTACCCTCTCTCACACTGAGATTATTTTTTTAGGCTAACGTTTTTTTTTTTTACAATGTTTATAAATAATATATTATTATGTGAGCGCCATGTATCCATCACATAATTATTTAATCTGTCATTGATTTATTCTTTTTTTTTTCCTATTGTGGTATATTCATTTTTATTCTAGGTGTATCGTCGTCACATAAAATAAAAATTATATATTTAATGTACCTATACAAAATATTGTAAAAACAATTAAAAGAGTAACGGTGGAGTTTCTTGCCTAATCTTCTCTATACGAAGCTACCTTTTGGAAGAGGCGACTAATATCAATTCTATTTTCTTGTAAATTTTGACGTTCAAAAGTGCCATTTATGTGCCTATTTAAAATAAATAATTTGACTTTGACTTTGAACATGTTGCGCCGACCCCAAATAAATTGGGATAAGGGCAGAAGAATGATGATGATGGAAATGATCAAAATTTACCGTTTTTTTCAATTTTAATGTATTTATTTAAAAAAACATTGAGTGTCAAAATTCACAAAGAATGTACGCATTATAAGATGGAGATTATATGGAACTATGGAAAAGAGTCTTGACGCTGTGTGAGCGTGAGTGATGCATCGCCGCCCGTTCGATGTCCACCGCGCACAGGATGGATAGACATGAAGTAATTTTTTTGCTCCATTGGTGTAATTGCTGTATGGCGTTCCAGAAGGGGGATAAATAAATAAATGATTATGATAGTTAGTTACAGTGCCCGGGCGTTCAAATAGCAAATCCTGTTTAAGAGAGAAATGGTCAGACAGGGACACATGGGCGCGTGCTTAATTGCCTATTGCCATCAACCGGGCACTAATCCAGACTCCGGGCTCCCACGAATAATTCGTAAACATCTTAAATTCAACTGATAGACAAAGCACACCTAAACCGCTAGGTCAATCAGCCTATAATATTCCCACTGCTGGGACACAGGCCTTCTCTCTTCAAGAGGGAGTGGGCTGTAAATCTACCACGCGGGCCCAGTCTGGTTGGTAGATGTCACATGTTTTCGAGTTTTTGGTTTTAGGAGATGCCGGTTTCCTCACGATGTTTTCCTGTACCGTTTTGAGACCAGTGGTGATGAAATAATTTACACAAAGCAAAGCGCCTGCCTGCCGCTAGCTGCAGAAAAGCATTACATTTTGCACAAGTGTTCCTTATATAACGAAAGTGCGCACTATGGAAGAATTTTTGAAAATCTATCTCCCCAGAATGAGCACTAAGGACGAAATTCATCCCCCAACGGAGTTAAATTGGGGATGAAAGTTTGTATGAGTGTTCGTCATTTTTGCCGAAGGGCACACGGCTTGTAGTTTGAGATTCCTCCTGTACAATAGCAGAACAGTTATGTCCTACAATAGATTAGGTATTACTGTTCTTCGTGGTTCTACTATGCAATTTCAAACTGACCTACTTTATCTATTGTTTTGGCTTTGAAGAGCCAAGACTTGCATCAGATTCGCAACTACGAGCACACTTGTCTGATATTTGAATGCCTCATGCTCTTTTGAACTAGGAAAATTGCATGAATTTTATTGTTTGTTTATGCTGGTTGAAACTAAAGTTACTTTACAATGCCTTATTGACATAAAAACTGCACTATTCATACCTGAAAAATTGTTATTGCTACAAACAGTATTGTAGTAAGAATTTGCCTATTCACCTCGTTTGACTTCTCAAACTTTTACCGAGTTATGAACCCCTGGTACCTATTATTAAATAGGTACCAGGGGGTGGGTTTTCTTTCTTTCTTTAAATAACGACTCAACAAATGCAAATGCAAGGAAAGGTCTCTTTTTTATATTCATTATTATTATTTACCAATTTTTTATTTTTTTTAACTCTGCGTAATTATTTTTAATTCGGAATATAATATTTACATATAGGTATAAGGTAACAGACTTCATATTATAATAATATTATGTACCTATATAAAAATAAAACTGAAGAGAACCATGGGTACCAAAAACTTTGTCCGCATCGCTGTCAACAGGAAAAGTTGCCCAAACGGCTGGTAGTATTGCATACCTATGGAGTACGTAATTAAACGTGAAATACTTAGTAATTTTCGGTTTTTGTATTATGATTTTAAAATGATTTTAAGAACTTTAATGAATAATCTTTTTAAATAATAATTATAATTCTTCTGTACGGTCTGTATGTCACTGAACTCCTCCTGAATGGCTAGACCAATTTTGATGAATTTTAGTGTGTTCGAGTGGATTCCTGGATGTTTTAGATTCACAATTGCACCCGGTAGGTGGCGCTGCGTTCAGGCAGGACAACGTCTGTCGACCGGTAGTTTAATATAAAAAGAGTCTTTATGTTGAATTATGAATCACAGAATCACGCATTACTAATTAATCGCTTTGATACTTACAAAGTTAAATAATTTATTGGTTGACTGCCAAAAATAAACCATGCATACAACGTACCTGACTAATAAATACATTTCAATGGAGGTTAAGTAAAATTCAGCGTTGATTACAAACTAATAAATCACTCCAATTTGCAATCAGGTATTACAAACCAACAAAATGTTTCTGTAAACTAGGTAATAGTTTTCTTACAATAAAAAGAAAAAAAGAAAAAAAAAATATGTGTCAGAAAAAACGTGCATACAAAAACATATCTAATAAACTTGAAGGTAAACATTACACAAAACAGATCTACATATAATCACGAACACAAAAAAAACAAATACTCGGCAGCTAATACGCTATTAAGTGTATTAGTTGATTTTCGGCTGTCTAATAGCCACATAGGTTTTATTTGAAGCGTTTTAATTATTTAACCCAGCATTTCAAGTAGATTGCATGATTTACAATTCTACTTATCAATGAATAAATGGAACAAACTGAATAATAATAAATAAATAAATAATATTTACGAAAAACGTTTTTGTAGACACTACCGAAGTATTTTCTTTTCTCTGAATCAATCAAATTATTGGCATAATGTACCAATATGATTTTGTATTCATAATATCGAGATGAAGAAACAAAACATAAATTACTATTTACTTACAAACATAGCAGAAAATCTATATCTCAGAAAGAAAATGAAAATTAATTTTCGCAGCACGTTTCAGGTTTTTATGTACACGCTTTTCGTCTGTAGAACACAATACATTCATAATAATATAATCATTCTCAAAATAAAGTCTTGTTTAATGACTATTTCAATTAGTTGTGACTGGGGAAAGAAATAGGATTGTTAAGAGGTTTAAATAAGTAATCCATCGATCGTTGTCGCGTCGGCCACTGCAGTACTCCCTCAGATTCAAGGGCGGCGCGCGACGCTGCCGCTTTTCACACGCAAAGTCGTTGCTAACTTGATATGGCTGCTATTCGGTCGCGTGTCGGGAATTTAACACATTAGTTTTCACTTTTGAATGATTACATAGTTTTTAGGTGTAAGAAATCACCTACATTGCGAAATTATAATAAGTATACGTAAAGATAGAATGAGACGCGCAATACAAAGGTAATAAACTACCAAACTTATTTGATTACTTAATTTTTCACAAAATCATTAAATTAAAATGATGTCTATTTTTTTATAATAGGAACGTTTTACTGTAACCTTTTTCATTAATTTTATTTCATTAAACTAATTTGAAACAACTGGCCGTTTACGTTGAAAATATTAACGTGAAGCCATTACGTTTTAGTTTTTATTTTTCATGGTTAATGGTTTTCTTATATAATAATTAATGCGCATCATTTTATAACCTGCCCGTAACTATGTTCGATATGTTAACAAAACCTTTATATGCGAATATTGTTATTGAAAATTTTAACAAACTGGCCACCTGGCACAAAAAAAAACGTAACTAAGTAATATATTTTTTTTAATTTATTATTCTATGAACAAAATGTTTTGCTTTTTTGTTTTTCGCCAGTATCAGTCCATATTTTTACAAACATGAATTTACTTTTTAGCCGACTTCCAAAAAGGAGGAGGTTTTATGCTCGGCTGTATGTTTGTTTTTTTTTTATGTATGTTCACCGATTACTCCGTCAATTGTGGACGGATTTTGAAAATTCTTTTTTTGTATGGAAGGGTATGCTCCCGAGGTGGTCCCATTGCTACAAAATCAGAATCTGATGAAGGGATCTTATGGAAATCGAGGGAAATCCTCAAACTTTATAGGCATACCTATAACGATTTGAGTATTTTTTATAGTAACTCGTGCATTTGCACTCGAAAAGCACCATTTTCAGTGGAACTGATGATGAAGACCACAGATGGCCACCAGAACTACTTAATACTAAGTATTTCACCGTTGCGATTCGATTAGGCACTTTAATATGGTAATATGGTTGCTAAGCAATTTATGCTCGTCAAAATGCATATGGTGAAGTCACCATCAGTTCTCCTGGTTCTCACCAGGAGAACTCCTCAAAAATTAACGCCCCTGCATCGGGAAAAGCAATATCTTGTAAAAGGTGATGAGCGTTTGAAATTAGGCTATTGTAAATTACAAACTGACCCACTAAAAAGTGAAAAATAAAAAACTTTTTACAAAAAAAAACAACCGACTTCCAAAAACACTACAAAGTGAAAAATAACTTTAATTTCGGAAGTCGGTGGCTTTGGATCTGTATTTTAGTTTTTTGCCACCGACTTCCGAAATTAAAGTTATTTTTCACTTTGCAGTGTTTTTGGAAGTCGGTAGTTTTTTTTTTGTAAAAAGTTTTTTATTTTTCACTTTTTAGTGGGTCAGTTTTTTTTTTTCAACCTCTGATCTTAAGCCATAATTAGCTAAACGTCAAACTTTTAAAATAGTTAGCATGGAATTAATAAGTACTCTTAGATAGTAATAATTAAATGTCATCAATAAATAGGTAAATAGAGAGAAATGAGACAATTTAATCCCAAATTACCTAATATCTGAAAGTAAAAATGCTATCTTCTAAATAGGTATTTATAGGTAAGGTTCTTATACTCAGATTTTTTATTTGTCGACATAAAAATAACCTATTAAACAATCTAGTTACTGAGTGACTCTCACCAAAAACTACTGAATCATTCACTGCAGGAGACCGACGACCTTAAGAAGGTGGCTGGGTCAGACTGGATACGGAAGGCGGAGGACAGGGTGTTGTGGCGCAGCCTGGGAGAGGCCTATGTCCAGCAGTGGACTGTGATAGGCTGAGTTCATTGAGGAGGACCGTCACTGTTGTCGTGTTGTCTCTGTAATATTAATTATTTATCGTGTTATTTTTAAAAAAGGTTGACGGCGGCTGCATTGTTGTCTAGCAAATTAAAAACTGTGTTTAGCAGGTGGCGTTATGTAGAGAGAGTGTGTGGAGGGCGTGAGTTTGTGTGGGTGTGTATGTTTTTAAATCAGCATTCAAACTCATTTTAAGTCTGCAGATAATGCGATACAGCCTCTACGAAACATAATGTGACGTTCAAATAATTATATTCTCATAATATTCAAAACAATGCCAAACATAATTTGCCTTGCGTATCAAGTACCTACCTAAAGTTGTTAAGATAAACACGTAATAAAGCAGGAAACCAACGAAGCGGTTCCTCGATTTAAGATAAATATGATATGCTTCAAATTAAGCCCCGCAATATTCTTTGTTTGACAGACGTACCTATCTCTGATTCAAAAGTATTCGCTGCCACCCTTTTTACCCATCCCTTTTACCTGTTGTATTTTATTTTGTACATGTTATGTAATACATACCTGTACCGTACACGGCCACAGAGTTCTTTAAAAGCTAAGTAAGACACAAAAGCCCGTGTTATATCTTAAAACCATTTTAGGAATGGTAATTCAAAACATACCTAAGTATATGGTCACAGAGTTCTTTTAATGAAATTAAATTATTTTAATTCAGGTAAAACTCATAGCACATAAAATTAAATTAAAATATGTATAATAAAATGGCACAATACTGCAACATAATACAAAAGCATCCAAAAGTTCGGGATAGTTTTTTATCATTTCTCATTTAAATTACATTTAAACATATAACTTGTGTATATTTTTGTAATCACATTATAAAACCCTTCATTTTGATACCCCACTCGATAGGCTTGGGAGATTTTTTTTTTCGAAAACACACCTCTTGCCGCCAAAAATAGGCCATTTTGATTTTTAATAATTTTAATATACCCTATGACACTCGCAAAATATAGACAAATCTAACGACATATCATTCATCAAAATCGGTTCAGCCGTTTAGTAGTTACAAGGGAACATAGGGACGGACATACATACATATATACATACAGGTCAAACAAATAATCCTCCTTTTTTGGCTTCGCCGCAGTCGGGTAAAAAGAGCACGAAACTTTGAAAAACTTGTATTAAAATCCCTTTTACGAGTATATGTGTCCCGAAGCTTTAGTACCGGGTTTACGTCGACTCTCGAGACAAAGGCGACATCCCAGTACATTTTCGTAAACCACTGAGCGGAGTAATAATTCAGCAAACGTATCTAGCGAAGTCTCCCAGACCGATTGAGGTACGAACATTAATCCGACAGATATAAATTCTCTCCTTTCTACCTGGCTTCCTACCTAGTTTAATTCTGTAATTGAAACTGGAACTAGGTTTATAATCTTCCTGACCATGGCCCATACTAATTGGGGTCGCAACACGTTTTCTCTTTGCATTCTCCTCTGTCAACCGTCACGTCATTCACTCCCTTCTCTTTCAAATCATTCCTCAAACAATCCGTCCATCTTTTCTTTGGCCTTCCTCTCCCTCTCCATCCATCAACATTTTTATATTCATCACTCTCACACACATGCTTCACAACACTCACGCAGTCACATGCGTTTCCTCCCTCCTCATAACATGCCCAATAAGCTTCTAGGCTCATACCAAGCTAAACGATTTCCTTTCAACTTTTCCGTCACTGACGTCATTTTCAACACATAATCTGCCTATAATGTACCCACTGCTGGGACACAGGCCTCCTCTTTCTGTAAGAGGGAGTAATCCACCACGCGGGCCCAGTGCGGGTTGGTAGATGTCACATGTCTTCGAATTTTTAGTTCTAGGACATGCCGGTTTCCTCACGATGTTTTCCTTCACCGTTTTGAGAACAGTGGTGATGAAATGATTTACACAAAGTAAAGCGCCTGTCTGGGTTCGAACCTACGACCTACTACTCGTAAGTCGAGGCCGTTATCCACTGGGCCACCACTGCTCTCATTTTCATCAATTCATGTCATTTTCAAACTTCCCCTTAAATACTCATTTCTTACTTTATCCATTTTCGGCACTCCACACATCCATCTCAACATTCTCATCAACTGGAACTAGGTTGAAACTTGAAAGAAGAATTAAAGCTACTTAGATTAAAATATTGCAACGCTGGTCCTGCTCCACAAGGGCGCAAAAACTAATTGATTGAAAATACTGTTGAGGCTGCTGAAGATTTCAAAAACTATCTTTGTTTTGTATAAATTCAATCTCTTAGTATTATATAATTGCATAGCACATGTGTGCTACTATAAAGCTACTGGATACGTCATTCATTGACTTGAAAGTGCCCTGGCAGCTGAGAGTATGTCATGCTCACTGTAATGTCTTGCAGATTGTGGCGCGTGTGTTGGATCATTTAGCTCCCTTCAAAATGGTTGGGGAGCTGAATGGTGCTAATCCACGCGTCATATTCGTGAACGGGTGCCATCAGTAGGGACTGGTCATCTCTTAGCTGCCATGGCTTACTTTTTATTTTTTTATTGTTTTTTTAATCTTTTTATTACGGACGCTTTTGATGTTTTGCATCGTTCTCACATGTATAATCACACTAATATTATAGAGGCGAACGTTTGTGAGTGTGTGTGTGTGTATGTATGCTTGTTACTTCTTCACGCTCAAACGGCTTGACCAATTTTGATAAAATTTTGTATGGAGGTAGCTGTCACCCTGGATTAAGACTTAGGCTACTTTTAATCCCCATTTCCCCCTTCCCACCTTTTAATCCCCCCGTTTAATTCCCACGGGATCGAGACTTACGCGGGTGATACCGCGGGGCGCAGCTAGTTAATCATAAAGCGACTGTAACATGAATGATGTAACCAATATTTTGTAAACATTACGTTAATTTAAAAGTGTCATGGAGTTTCTTGCCCGTTCTTCTCCATAGGTACCTACTAAGCTTTGGAATGGGCAACTAGCTTCATCTTTATGACTGACCGACCTCTTGACAATTCAAAAGAGCCTGTAATTGGTTCGTTTGAAATAAATGGTTTGAGTTGAGTTGATTTGAGTGCTTTATGAAATGCGCTTAATGTTTAATTTATAGTAGTTGAAAGATCGTTGCTGTTGCGGAGGTAGTTTAAAATTCAAGAAGAAAGTGCAAACTTTTAAATAAAAATTATTTGGTAGTTCCAAATTAATTACTGAGGCTTCGAAATGATTTAATGTTCTCTTCGTCGTTTGGCTCCATCCAAGCTGTAAGTTACTCTAGCTATATAGGCGCATTTACTTACGTACGTGTAGTAGCTAATGTATCGCAATTATGTTCTGGATTTGACAGATTTTTTCATCGCATCTCTGCAAAGCAGCGCTATAATGACACGAACAACGAGTAGGTTGTCAGTGAATGGGCTGTTCATAATTTCCCGACACGTCAGTGTTGATAAGATGTCGATTTGCAAGTTCTGGAAATTTGCCATGTCAGTCATGCCTAACTAACAGTTTATTATTAATCCTAACAAGGTCTAGAACCGACTTAAGTATGAAAACACAGGGCACAAATCTTAGCATTTTTAGGGTTCCCCTTAGGGAGCCCTTATAGGATCACTTCGTTGTCCGTCTGTCTATCTGTCAGTCTGTCAAGATCCCTTTTTTCGGGAACGCGTGGAGGTATCAAGTTGAAATTAATATTAAATTCGTAGGTATGTAAGTATACGGTCCCTTGGAGCTCTAAAAAAATCAAGCTTCTAAGTTGACGTAATAAAAAAATACGGTGATTTATTTTGATACTCGGAAATAAATCAAAACCTATACTATGGGTACTTCCCGTTAACCTAAAATCATGAAATTTGGCAAGACGCAAAGTCCCTTGGCACAAGTAAAGGAAAAAGTCCGAAAATCATTAATTTGTAATTTTAAAATTGGCGTTTATCGATGTATGGGAGAACATACACAACTACGGAACCCGCACTTGGCCGGTATTTTCCAACAAACATTGTATCCGTTCTAATCCTATTTGTTTTATAGATCTAGGTCAATCTAGTCTTAACAAGCAGGCGTTTTTGCTACTAAATCTAAAAGATAAATGTGTCTGGTGGATGTTATTGTATCGTGTCTGTAGGATATATATATTGATAGATATATATATATATCTATATTATTGCATTTTATTTTAGGTTATAAAACAGTTTGTCAAATACCAGCCCCAGACTAACAGACTTTCTTCAGAGCCAATTTAGAATTACCTTCCAGTAATCACATAATTAACCACAAAACAATGCTAACCTTAACAGGCACAAAAGCTTAGTTTTCTTTTGCTTTACGACCATTAGGAATACCTGCCCAAATGACGTGCTAAAACAAAATTTAAATGTTCACGGACTGAATATTGACGGCTCTCAGGCGAGGCTATCAAAAACGCCGGCAATTTTCAGCGAAAAAAGAAACCATAATACCTAACATTTTTAACGTTTGACGTGTGCAATAGGTTGAAAAAATTCAGCATTAATGAATATGTACGTAAAGGAGTCTCATAGAGTTAGTCTGACATGGCCCGTGAATGGCAAAGAGAATATTCGTGAAACAGTAAAGAGATATTAATGCTTTCTCCCTTCAGGTCATAAATATTCGATTACCCGTCTCGACACCGCTATCTCCTAGAATGAAGACGTTCATACATCTTATTCCTCGCGTTTTAGGTCATACGTCATTCAGAGAATCGTTATCTGTCCGATTCGGAATCCTGAAAGCGACTGTAACTTTTGATGTACGTAGAGTTATATCTATTTTCTACAGGCCTTTTTTTTTTTTTAGGTAAGACATTATCAAATAACTTCTCCCGCTCTGGGCGGAGCGGGAGGGCGTGTCAGACTTTTACTGACTAAAACCCACCCGTGTTCCTTCATTTGCCTGTGACTGGGCGACGATATCCCTTTCGGACAAACTCGCAACCCTGGCAGGCAATGGTCCTAACGGACCCCGTCAGTTGGTGCTGACATCTCTTTGAGAGTTCTATGTACTTTAAACGTCCGTTAGAATTGTAGGTTAATATTTCTGAACGAATGAATGAATGAAATGCACCGACCCAAGCGTGGTTAAACCAGACTCGATTACTCGAATGAACCCAAAGGTTCACACTAGCCCCTGGAGCCTCATGTTTCATTGGACTTCAGAAACCATTGCATATCAAAGAGTAGATAGACCATTTGTGTAAAGAATATCTACCTTTATTGCCTTACCTTTTTGCTTATGATGCATTGATTCGAAAATAAACTGAAAAGAGGCTTAACTTCTACAAATTATGTGTATTTCCAAAAATACTTACATATTTCCATAAAAATGGAACTGTCTTATCGAACGTAGAGCCTTTAGATAAGGCAGTCCCTCCATAAAAGTTACTTTCAACGATTCCCTACATCCTCTTCTCCATTATTTAGCCCATACAATCAGTTTTCATCAGTTAGATATCCGGCATCCATATCTTCACCACATAAATGTGTCAATCGTAAAAAGCATTAGGAAAGAAATATTGCTGAGTCACCAATTTTATTTGAAGAATCGCAGCGTGATCATGAAGAAGTAACACTTACAAATATTGCTTTTCTTGCTCAGTTTAAAATCCATTGTTATTTCCTAACATGCACATTGCAGATGAAAATGTAATGTAAGTTCTTTCAAAATTAAAATTAAGTAGGAAGGAAGAAATCTCTTAAGGGGTCATTGAACTCATCATTATGAACAAATTTTACTATGGGACCAAAATTGAAATCGCGAAAAAAAAATCTGCTGTTCCCTACATTATATAATACGAACATGAATGTAGGGAACAAATAATTATTTTTTCGCGATTTAAGGTTTAGTCCCATAGTAAACGTTGTTTATAATGGTGAGTACAATGACCCCTTATGAGATTACGTGTATGAATAGATACACCTTATATAAATAATAATAATATAGAATATTTAATAGTGACAAAAATAATTAAAGAAATAACAGACGATCGCTAACAACGCAACATATCCAGCATAATTTGCCTTTATGATAAGAACATTTATAAAACCAAATCTCACCCAGATATTCAGCTAATTTAGTGTTCCCGAAGGAAAGCTCACAACTGATTAAAATTAAAATTCTCTCTTACATAGAATCCTAAATTGTTGGAAGTCCGTTTTTGGGCCAGGTAAGTATTGTTTGATTATGTGTTTGTTATCTGGGTCTTTTGTCATCAAGGGAGTTAAAAATCTCTTGAGCTGAATTGGGCTTTTATTGGGCTAGCTTTTCTTTTTATTTCAATTGTTTTTGGTCTTCCAGGTCGATAAGATTTTTTTATTGCATCGTAGAAACATTGTATCCAAAATGTTGCTCTACCAACACAAAATTAAAAACATTAGGTATATGTTTATGCACCATTTTACGTACATACGAGTATTATGCAGATCCGTCACGGGTAGACTGTTGAGACTAAAAATTGTATGTTTAAAATAAGAACAGAATTTGCACCTTTAATGACAAACCGTTATTAAATGATCTTAAATTTGTTTATCTATTGTGAAAAAGCCGTGCATTTTTTTATGGAGTTCTTTTCTGGCATTCATACCAAATAATCTTGTAACCAATCTTTGAAACTACTCCACCGACTCAAAGTTTAAATTAGAGTAGGTAGTTACTTGTTCACGCGTACTACATAGGGGAACCATTGTTTTGTTTGACCTCGTGTTCAAAGAGGTACGTTTGGCAACCCTAGGCAGGGAGGAACGTGTGGATATGACGTCACGCGTGTCCTTGAAACGCCCGCTGCATTCGACCACCCCTTCCTGCCGACTGCACGGGTGTAGCACCTGCTTTAAATTGCAAATTTAATTGCGAGCAGCTTTTCTATACGACGCGGCCACGTGACGTTCTAATTAGGCAGCAAAATATTTACGTGTTACACGGTATTATTAAAAAGGGATATGGAGCTTGTGGCTAAATAATAACTGCCGCACGGGTCGATCGATCAGGTTAAGCTATGCTTGCCGCGGTTGGTCCGTGGATGGGTGACCATCTGTTCATACCAAGATTCCTCCGTGCCTCGGAAAGCACTTTCTTTTTTTTTTCTTTTCTTTTTGGCTTCGCACGGTTTGTGCATTTAGCCAGTGTCATGTAAAATTAGGTAACAAGTACAAAGTTATTTAAATAATTATGAAATGAACTCCACTCAATGCATGATAAAGATGATTGATGATATCCCGCCCCGCTCCCCTTGAGTTTAAGTAAAGACGCTTCACTTTCCCGCCAAGAAGTCTCGGAAAGCACTTTAAGCCGTTGGTCCCGGCTGTCATTTGTAGATCTTTGACAGTTGTTGACCAAAAGTCTGACAACCAGTCTTTCCAAGGGATATCGTGTTACGCAGTAACTGGATTGTGGAGGTCAGATAGGCAGTCACTCCATGTAAAATACTGGTATTCAGCTGCATCTCATTTCATTGTTTAAATACCAGGAATAAACACAATCTTGCTGTACATCGCACTCGCCTCCACAGAGTAGGCAACTCGTTCATGGGTCAATGTATACGCTTTCACAACAAACTTCCTACTGACATTCGAAACTTACCCATTAAACGATTTAAAAGCTGTATTAAAACCAAACTTTGTAAAAAAGGGTACTATAAAATTTCTGATTATTTAGAAGACAAAAAAGCTTGGGATTGAGCTGCTCGCTCTGCAAGCCTTGTGATCAAACTGGAAAACTTGACATTTAATGTTATTATGCATGATTTTATATAAATATTGACATTGCAGAATATTATATACAATATTACATTAATGTTTACTTTGAAAAGTATTATATTTACTGCTTTAATTTATTGTGAATGTGAGCACTATGTGGGTCATTTTTTTTTTTCTTTAAATATTTTCCTATTATTTTATGCTTTTTCTCAGTTTTAATGATGGTCTGGCATTTTGAGCACTTTATGAGGCCTACCCAAATGTACTTTCTTTGGTATTGTTCGTCGAGTGTGGACCGGTCCAATCAGTGCAAGCATTTGTCGTAATCGTGCAGCTCGACTCAAGACTTAAGGAGCTCAACTCCTTAAGTCTTGAGTCGAGCTGCACGATTACGACAAATGCTTGCACTGATTGGACAGGTCCACTCAAAATTGTGTGGTTCTTTTCTCAAAAGACCATTTCAGACACAGATCTACATGGTCCTCACATGATCTGACCAAGATTATGTCTGGACTTTAAAAGAGACTTTGACCCCTGAGTTTGTTTCGCCATTTCTTCTCACGGGTAGTCAGATAGGAAATGTCGACTACATCTAGCTTATTTTTTACTTTTTAATATGACGTGTAAAAGTGATTCCGATATCCTATTTACAGAATAAACGATTTCATTTCATTTCATCCGGTTAGACTGGAAGCCGACCCTAACATAGTTGGGAAAAGGCTAGGCAGATGACACGGTATTATTAAAAGAAAGAAAGAAAATACGTTTATTTGCGGTAAACATAACGCTAAGAAATAAAAACACAAACACGAAAGAACAAGTTGAAGGAAAATATGCGTCACATTCACGCAAAACGGCCATCGCTCAGCATAATGCTGCGATCCTATGCGAGACCTTAAAACAAAAAGTAATGTTGGATGTGTTTTTAATTGGTGTTTTTTTAATAATGCAAATTGTTTAAAACAATACTTCCCGGATTTTACTATAGCACTTTGGTTATTCAACTTTTTGCTGAAAACTTGGAAATTCATCAACGTGTAATTTATTAATTGAGTAACTTGGGAAGTTTTAGCAAAATTCTCAAGTCTCGCTTACAAATTATTTCAGAAACAGGTTTCATTAATTAATTGAGTGATCAACTCCCACTTGGTTGAGACAGAATTAACTCAAAGACGTCATAAGTAAGGTACTAATAATAAGAGTATTATTGCCAACCTCCACTAGTTATTTTTATACTGCAGGTGTTGATTACCACCGAATTTGTTTTAGGAAAAACCCAGGTAATTTAGACGATCTTATTTTAGCTTACAGTAGGTGTGGCGAATCTATTATCGTAGCACCTGCCCTACCACCGACGAGGAAATTACTGACTATACTTGTCAAAAAATAATAGTTACGTAACTATATAGTGAAGTAACCATCCGACTCGGTACTCGATACTCACGATAAATCGATTCAAGTTAAATGTCAAAACGGGCCTATTATTTTTGACAACTTTAGCTACAATGATTTTCTCGCTAAAACTTAAAAAAGATTATAAGTAGGTCCCATGTAAGTAGAAGAGATCATCATTCTCCTGCCCTTTGGGGTCGGCGCCACATGTCTATTTCTTCCTTACTTCTCTATTAGTCGGCATCTCGGTAGTCACTCCCTTTCTAGCCATATCATTTTTAACACAGTCCATCCGGTATCACGGTAGCCTGTAAGACCCTTAACAATCGTATCCACTGCCCTGAGCTCCATGACTTTTTCTGTCGACTATTTGTGCCCGACAAATACATCGGTCACCGCCAAAGTCGCAGACACAATCTGTACGCGCAACTGCCTTGCAGAACGGTCGCCAGAGCTGAATCACCTGTGTGTCTTTAAGGATGCTCAATGCCCCCTGATGGCCAACCCTGAATGTGATGTGTTTGCAGACGAATGGAGTAAAATTAAGCGCGTATGTTTGATGTTCTGTGAGAAACAGTACGCGAGGGTGTCCACTGTTCCATGTGCGAATATTTTTTATGACATAATTGTCTGCATTGTGTAGATTTGTTTTCTATGTAAATTAATGTAATTGGTATTGTACCGTGTTAATTAACTATAAATAAATAAAATCTATCGTTTCCTTGGTCTTCCTCTACTTGTATAGCCATCCACATGCATACTCAAAACCTCTCTGGCGACATTCCTAAGATACGATGACCACTTTTTTCCACACGTCTTTGCAGACAACGGTGTCACTTTCAGACTTCCTCTTATATACTCATTTCTTATTCTATCCATTCGTGTAACACCACACATCCCTCTTAGCATTCTCATCTTCATGCAATTGCCTTTCATTCATCCCTTTTGTGGCTCAACATTCTGATCCATACAAGACAGCAGGTGTTACCATTGTTATATAAATCTTCCCCTTAAATTTAAGGGGAATGCAGGAATCGCAGATTGTTCTCGTGACATGCCTGTACGGTTCACGTACAGGCAATTCGCTAACGCCGCGACCTACTTTTCGCTACACGTTTTATTTACTTTTATAATTATAATAGTTAGTTGACATTTACCTGCCGTAGCGCTATAACCGCGGATTAGCATCCAACTAAACAATTCGTGTAACTTTTATGAATAAACTTAATTATCGCGAAGTCTGTGGTTTTCGTCAACTCACAGCCAACAACTCACTGGCTACCTCTGAACCATACATAAAAGTGGTCCTTTGAGCCGGATATTTATTGTGTGTAGTGTCTCTATTTACCATAGCGAATCGGTTGAGCTGGTCTCCCACAAGCGGGTCGCCCCAGTTGGATTGAGAAGGCGCATAATATCGTACATAGAGTGCGAACACAATAAATAGCCAAAACTTGCGGAAACTTCGCAACTTTGGTGAACTAGTACCTGCGGTGATACAACTCTACTCCACCAACGGTTAAACCAATAACTAATAACAATGGGTCAGAGTGTAACGGAACTGATAAGCCATCAATAAACTATCTTCAGAGACTTGAAGCTTATTTGCACCAACTACAAGAAGGACAGTCCAACCAGGAAGAACTTGGCGTACCTGGAGGAGCGTCTTTCTCGGCTGAACAATAACTAGGAAAAGTTTGTTCACCACCAATCAGCTACTGGAAGAGTCTGGAGCATCGGACCTTCAATGCTTCAACGACGACATTTTCAATAGTACGAAGAAGATGTATCAAGAAGTGCTGCAAGACATGTTGAATCGTAAATCGGAATTGCCATCTACTAGTAAGACGGACCAACCACCTGCGACGCCTAAGCAAGGTACGGGGCAATTGAAATTTAGTTTTGACGATATCCACTTCCACATACCACCTCGAAAAACAAGCGAGTCGGCCGAAAAGAAACAAGATCTTTTGCGTCAACAATACTGCAACTTTAGAGCGTTTGAACGCGCTATGGAGAAAATAAACATAGCATTGGCGTTACCGATGGAAAAATGGGAATTAGACGACAACTTAAGCACCCTGAAAACTAAATGGGAGCATTTAAGCCATTTCATCCAGCCGGTGTAAGGCAAAGAGATACATATAAAAATAGGTGATCGCTGACTCTTCACACCACCCACCGGCTAGTACTCGTTTGTCGCAGTGCTAAGAGGTATTAAATAGAGTACTCGGTCAGCGACGCACGCTTTTTACATACGCATACCAGCGAGTAATCACTCGTCGCCGTCGAGCACTTGCTGCTCGTTGCTTGCCAGCTCGTTTTTAATTGCTAGCTTTACTCGCTTCTCGCTAATCGCCGGAATGGGAGGAAGGAAGAAATAAAAAAAAAGAAAGAGAGAAAATACGTTTATTTGCGGTAAACATAACGCAAAGAAATAAAAACACAAACACGAAAGAAAGAGTTGAGGGAAAGTATGCGTCACATTCACGTAAAACGGCCATCAGTCAGAGCATAATGCTGCAACTCTATGCGAGATAGCGCCCCAGCGCTGGTTTTCAGCAACAGCCGGCGTTGACGTGATGACGTCAACCGGTGCAGCGCCGGCGAAGGCCCTTATAGCAAAAATATCCTATGTTGTACTTCATCATCCTCATAACATCACGCCTGTAATCCCCGAAGGGTTAGGCAGAGGCGCACTTATAGTACACTCACATTTCGCCAGTTATGTTTAAGTCCCATGTAATAGGGGGAGAGCGTATTACCATCATTCGGGCACAAATCCAGACTCCGGGCTGCTACTGAGAAATCCCTGGTAGAGAAACCCAATAAACACTTTGCCCGACCTGGGAATCGAACCCCGGACCTCGTGCTCGCCAGTAGATCTTGCAATCACTAGACCAACAAGGCAGTCCGTTGTTGTACTTATCTTTTCAAAACCCATTAACGTGCCGTGTTTTATCAGGTACTTGAATCGTAATAAATCATTAACTCCTTTATCTCGTTGTAAACGCGTGTTCTAAAACAGATTAGACTAAAACCTCCGAAAATTTTTACTATACTATAGTATTAATATTGGCACGGTTGATAAACAGGGTTATTGGTACAACACTAACAACCTCTTAAGGGGATCATAGTAGTCATCATAATGAACAACATTTACTATGGAAAAAATCAGCTGTTTCCTACATTTTGACGAGTTATGCGAACATGAATGTAGGAAACAACTGTTTTTTTTTTTGCGTTTTCCGATCTACGGTTTAAGACATTAATTCCTAAAAAACAATATAATTCTCTTGACATGAGAAATCCAAGTAAATCTTAGTACTAAATAAACGAACTTATGAAGAAACGGTAGGTACTCGTAAATCATCTCATCATCTAATATTATAAAGGCGAAAGTTTGTGAGTGTGTGTGTATGTTTGTTACTTCTCCACGCTCACACGGCTGGACCAATTTTGATAAAATTTTGTATGGAGGTAGCTGACACCCTGGATTAAGACATAGACCAATACTTTTTATCCCGATATTCCCACGGGATCGAGACTTACGCGGGTGAAACCGCGGGGCGCAGCTAGTTATCTATAAAAATGGCAAAAAAATCACGTTTGTTGTATGGGAGTAATTTTTGTTTTATTTTAATTTAATTATTTATTTTTAAAGTGAATATATAACTAAATATTCTGTGAATACGAGTATTTCAAGCGTCTACCTGTTGCCGTTATCAATATCGAGCAAAAAAATCACGTGTGTTGTATGGGAGCCCCCTTAAATATTTATTTTAATATATATTTATATCCATACAAAATTTTATTAAAATTGTTCCAGCCGTTTGAGCAGAAGTAACAAACACACACACACTCACAAACTTTCGCTTTTATAATATTAGTGTGATAAGGATTAAAATTAAAATAAGTTTTGTCCCAAATTAAATGTCGTTCATAATGATGACTACAATGACCCGTTAAGAGGTTTTTAGTGTTTTAAATTACAACTTGTAAATTAACAGAAATCTTTAATTAATTCATTCATTGACAGAGAACGGGCCTAACCGCTATGTCCAGAAGCATGAAATGCACAAGAAATCCTTTTATAGCGAAAGTGAGCACTAAATAAGGATTTTTGAGAATTAACACATAACATAACATCACGCCGGTAATCCCCGAAGGGTGGTAAAAAAGTGTACCCGTAGTACACCCACATTTCGCCAGTTATGTTTAAGTCCCATGTAATAGGGGGCGAGCCTATTGCCATCAACCGGGCACAAATCCAGACTCCGGGCTGCTAATGAGATTTTCCTAATGGAAATCCCAATAACACTTTGCCTGACCTGGGAATCGAAACCAGCAGTAAAAAATATGGAAAAACGAAAAAAAAAATTGTGAATATAAGTTTTTATGGTACATAGTTCGTCATTTTTGTCGATAGGAAATCACAATGGGCACACGATTAAAGTGTTCAATCGAAGAGAAAAAGAGAGAAACAAATTATGACAGAGAACTTGTCGAATAAATATGTTCTATATCTATTTAACTTGGAAGTGAAGCTGGCATAGACTCCAAACTATTGTATGATTATGCGGGATTTCTCAAAAATATGTAGTACTTCAGAGCTGCTCTACCTACATATGCAAAATTATAGTCTCTCATGGAAAAGCCGCTTCTATCAAAGTCAAATTATTTATTTCAAATAGGCACATAAGAGGCACTTTTGAACGTCAAAATTTACAAAAAAATTGAATTGATTCTAGTTGCCCGATGATTCTAGTTCCGTTCCAAAAGGTAGTTTCGTATGGAGAAGAATGGGCAAGAAACTCCACCGTAACGTTTTAAAAATGTTTTACAATATTTTGTTTGAGTACATTAATTATATGATTATACGTGAAGACGATGCACCTGGAATAAAATTACTATACCATAATAGGTAAAAATAATTACAAACTAAGCAATGAAAAATAACTTAATTATGAGATAGATACATGGTGCTCACATATTTACAAACATCGTAAAAGTATGTTTTTCTAAAAAAAAAAAAAAAAATTAAGTGTGTGAGTATAGGTAATCACAGAATGTAAAATCAATACTTGTCCTACACTGTCCTCCCATACCTATTAACACTGTCATTTGAAACATTGTCAAAGCCCATTATTTTTAAAAGAGTAACCGTGTAGTTTCTTACCGGCTCTTTTAATTCTATTACTCCGTAGGTTGCTACATTAAATTTATTTAAAAGCCTACGATATTGTTTCGCAGGCAAAACTTTAGATCGACATTTAAAATTGAATGAGAATAAATGAAACACCAAAGGTTCGTAGCTTTAGGTACCAAGAAACCCTTATTTAAGTTCCTGAAACAAAAATATATAGGTAGGCTATAAATTCACCAAACGATTCTTTTTTTACCTTGGTCCATATTTGTACAATAAAATAAACGCAAACTTACAGATTTATAGCCTACCATATTCCAAATGTAAAACTGCCATCCGTTCGTTTCTTCTTTTGAAAACCTATGATGAGACTGAGGATCTCTTAAAACCACTCTCATAACTTCTCGTTCTTGGCACAACATAACCGTTTAATAGCCCAATAGTAATTTTTCAAACACATACACACATACCCACACCCCCACGCGCCTAGAAACCCGCACTCACGAACAGCAAACACTCACACACACGCAGTACACAAAGAACAAACACTTACACATACTGAATCACGTCTCACTTAAAACATTCTCTTTTTTACTATGATTTAAAAATTCCTTTTCTTTCCGTATTTGTAACCAATTACAGTATTAAATTTATTAGTATTATTCTAGTTAACAAAATTGATAATAATGTACCTATGTAATTTAACTAATGACTTGATTTAGGAGTCAACACGTAGCATTATTTAAAGATCTTTATCGAGGGAGGCAAACTGTCTCTCCTTAATACAGGTTGCTTTGCTACCTAGCTAGGAGAACAGCAGTTCACCCCTACAGATATTTGTTAGTTTAACTACTACGCTTACTTAATTATTAAGTTTTAATATGTACGTACTACAAATACCTTTTATGCAATAAATAAATATTTTGATTTGATTTTGAAACAGTAAGCGTAGACGTACATAGACTGCTGCTGCGAAAAGTCTACGCTGCTACGAGAAAAGGCTACGCTGCTACGAAAAAAAGGCGCAACGGTTATGCTTTCTTTAGATCATTATTCCATACCCATCTATACTGAGAGCAGTCGTGGCCCAGTGGTAAAAGCCCTACTTAAGAGTTGTAGGTCATGGGTTCAAACCTAGTCAGGCGCTTTACTTTGTGTAAATAATTTCATCACCACTGCTCTCAAAACGGTGAAGGAAAACATCGTGAGGAAACCGGCATGTCCAGAACCAAAAATTCGAAGACATGTGACATCTACCAACACGCACTTGGCCCGTGTAGTAGACTACGGCCCACTCCCTCTCGAATAGAGGAGGCCTGTGTCTCAGCAGTGGGGACTACAAAGGCAGATTATTTACCCACCTAATACTTATAAATAATAATATTTAATGAGGTAAAATTTGTGAGTTTGTATGTAGAGGATAATCTTCGGAAACGCTAATCCGATTCCGAAAATTATTTCACTAATAGGAAGCTATAAAATTACCCAGTGTTATAGGGTATATTTTGTCTCAAAACAAGAACTTAAACACGGACAAAGTCGCGGGCAGAAGGTAGTTTCATAAAAAAACTTAACCGATTTAAAAGCTTAGAGTATCACTTGACTTTGCTACATTCACAACAGTAAAATAAACAAACACCATTTTACTTGGAAGACATTTATAATACAGTACAACCATTTACTGGATTTAAGGCCATGATTTCAGTCGTGTGATCTGAATTTCAAACAGCCAGTAACTTTCACATAAACCCAGACACTCCATAACGTCTGCATATGCTCATTAAACGCAAAATGCCGGTTATTACCCATAAAACGTCACAATAACTTGATACGACCTCTGTTAGTCCTAGAAATCGATATGCTGAGAGTCACTTACGTCCTACAATAATATTTTAATGGCCTTTAGACACGTGCCTTTTTCGCAATCACTGTCTTTGTCATATTTTTGACAATGATTCACATTTTCCCTCTCTGTGAAAACATCTGACGGAACGGGGTAACACACAATTCGATTCCAAATTCAAAAGGTTTATTTTTTAAATATATTTTCACGTTTTTCCTACTGATGACTTTGATTGGCTTCCGAATGTTTTTGGTAACGGTGGAATTTTGTGTAAGGACTTTGTCAACTACTACTTTGTTGTCTGGAGTTGGACGTTTATTAGGTAGGTATATTTCTGAAAAAACAGGAACTCGTGGTTAAGTTACAACAGCCGCACGGGTCGATCCATCAGGTTAAGCTACGCTTGCCGGAGTTGGTCCGTAGATGAGTGACCATCTTTACATACCGATACTCCTCCCTGCCAAAAGATGTGGTCTCAGCTGTCATTCGTCTGGGCACGCCACAATTGTGGCGATAAGTCCCCTCTTTGAGGAGTGGCTGGAGAGGCTCCATGGCGTCCTCACCTTCCGCCTGACGCAGGTCCTCACCGGACATGGATGTTTCGGGAGGTTCCTATTTAGGATTAAGCGGGAGGAAACGCCCGGGTGTCACAACTGTGTGGATCGCCCGGAGGACACGGTGGAGCATACGGTGGAGGTCTGCCCTGCTTGGGCGGAGTACCGCCGTGTCCTCACGGCAGCGATCGGCGGCGGCGATCTCTCGCGTCCGGCCCTGGTTCAGGCCATGGTTCGGAGCGAGAGTGCATGGGAGGCCGTCACCTCCTTCTGCGAAACAGTAATGTTTGCGAAGGAGGAGGCGGAACGCGTGAGGGTCAGGCAAAATCAACGCCCTCGCGCCCCTAGTCGCCGCAGGAGACGCCCCAGGCATCGGGAATCGCAGGCCGATTCCCGGCCGCCGTAGGCGCGGGCTTGCGGATGGTGAGCGATGGGTAGCTCGCCCTCCGATAAGGACCAAGCCCGGGTCGACGGCGCGTTGTGTTCCACGCGGGCCTCATAGAGACGTCAGCACCAATTGACGGGGTCCGAAAGGGCCAATGCCTGCCAGGGTTACGAGCCTGTCCGAAAGGGATATCGTGGCCCTGGCACACAGGCATCTGAAGGAACACGGATGGGTTTTAGTCAGTAAAAGTCTGACACTCCCTCCCGCTCCACCCAGAGCGGGAGAAGTTATTTGATAATTTCCCATCGAAAAAAAAAAAAGCTGTCATTCGTGGACCTTTGACAGTCGTTACGGGTCGTCAGAAGCCCGAAAGTCTGACAACCAGTCTTACCGAGGGGTATCGTATTACCCAGTTACTGGTTTGTGGAGGTGTTTGTCTTTGGCAGTCGCTTTATGTAAAATACTGGCATTCAGCTGCATCCGGTTAGACTGGAAGCCGACCCCAACATAGTTGGGAAAAGGCTAGGCAGATTGATTTCTCTAGTCAATTGAGAATTAAAGTGTTTTTTTAACAAAAATCATTTTTTTACAATAATTATAATATTTCTCAATAAAAGCCCTGATCACCTACCCTTTTTTATTTCTTTAAATTATTTTTCATCGTATCAGCTTTCTAAAAGTTAAAATGTACCATGTTTATATCTCAATCACAACGTTTTCTATCAAATGATTTGTTTACACAGGGGCCACTGCAGCGAACAAGAATTTTAAAAAACATTAAAAAATATATATATTTTATATATTTTTTTTATATTTTCACTGACGATAAAATTAAGCTTAGTTTCCCTCTTTTCAATATGTGCACATTATGAAGAATCACACTGTATATCCCTAACTGACAGCTGTGTAGCTCACTAACTTTGAACATCCTGCCGGTCTATTCTGTAAAAATCTCACCGTGAAAACTCAGGTGATGTGAGCTGTCATTCCATTGACGCTAGGGATGGACACTATGTATTGATGCTCACTTTAAGCTCACTTCACCTAAGTTTTCACGGTGAGATATTTACAGAATAACACTACTGTTTTGAACTGCCTGATTTGTAAAAGCTTTTAGAGTTGATCCGGTTGATCAGTAGCTGTCAATTACTAATTGACAAGAGCAGTGATAAAGGAACTATGTGTAGCTTTACATAGTTCCTTTATCACTGTACACATTTTTCAAAGAAAATTAAGCAAATAAGTAGGACAATAAGTAAAAAAAAAAAAAACATTCTCTGTTAGTATAATACGTTAACTCAACCATTATGATTTATACAGTTCAGAATATTCTCTGAATAGTGAGAGTTCTCATGTAAAGGCTGTAAAAGGCATTTCAGGGGTTTATACAAATACAAATTAGTCTATTTGCATTACAAAGGATTGTGAGAAAACCATTTCAGGCACACGTATTTTAGATAGGAGATGGTTATATTATTATGTGGCTTTATATGAAAATACGAAACCCCCTATAATAATAATCATCCAGAATTGATCCAGCCAGTCCTAACGTGCTGTCCTCCCCCCAGCGACGTCCTAAGCCGAGGTTCGTACCCCACAGGGCTTAGTATTTTAAGAAATTCGACCCTGGCTGGAGGCTTTGAGCTCGCTTAAGGCAGTCACAGGATAGTCCGGTTAAGTAGCCATGACCTCTCAAGGTCATGGCTACTTAACGGTCAGATCAAAAAAAGAGGAAAATACGATACATTAAAGGGGATGCGCTAAGATAGCCCGGAAAATTCAAATTTTCTTACCTTTTTTACAATTTGCAGGTCAGGTTTGCAGGTCATTCTACGAACTTAGAGAGTCGTATTGCTGATTTTAATGATAATAATTCTGTAAAGCCATATTTGTTACGTCCGCGAATCATATTTAAATCAACATACAACATGTTACTGACCTGCAAATTGCAAAAAACGTAAGGAAATTTGAATTTCGCGGGTTACCTTAGCGCATCCCCTTTAAGTAAATGACATTTCATATTCACTTTTTCCTAACTTTTAAGCAGTCATATTTTCTACACTCAGTTAAAATCCAATAAATAAAACTTTTACCTAAACAGAATTCAAACTGCATAACAAGGTCACGTCGAGTCGCGCGTATAAACTCAACGTTAAGCAAATTGCACTTCATTTAGGCGCCCGCATATAAAACGTTCAGAATAACCCGCTAACCATCACGAGATATACCGCCATACATTTTGAACGTGGAACATCAGCCCTGATTTTGTGTCGTGCAACATGCAAGATTCTATGTCAGTTTATGATGTGACCTCGTAATGTGATGTTACATTTTGTTGTTAGTTTTTAGTTCAAATTTTTATTTCGTGCCTGATTTCTTGTCATTGATATTTTTCATAGAAAATTCATATATTATGGAAAAGGAAATAAAATGTAATTGTAAAGGAAATAACTTTTTTTTTTGTCCTTTATTTTATTAATTTCGTGAAGACGTGCTCGGCCAGTTCCTTTGAGTCCTTTAACTATGATGAAGCAGGTGCCTACCTGCTTACCTAGCAGATTTAAAAACAGTGTCTGAATCTTAGAGCTAAATGTTTTGAAACTCGACGAAAAGCTGCAAGTTTAGAACTAAATCGCATAAAAATATCAGAAATACTTTACAACAAATAAAATAAACAGTTCAACAAGATTAAATCTGGCTGACATTCAGTAATCCACTTCCAACGACACTCGGCGGTAACTCGGCATGAATTTCGCTCACCGTGCACTTTTCTTTCGAACATTTTATCTTAAAAACCTCTGCGCTGTTGCAGTGTTTCTGTTTTCTATATTTTATATTAGAAATCGCTTTATGAGATCATGTCACGACTTTTCTGCTGCCCCTAGGCTAAACGCCGACGTATATCTACTTATTATAGGGCCACTTTTTTCTTATGAAGGCCCGCTTTCCGGAACTCGTAGCTCGTAGCGCTACGAAAAGCGTAGCGCTCGTAGCAAGCTCTCGGTCATTTCCTTTATCGCTACGAATTTATTTTCTTACGCGCAGGGAAAGATGTGGTTGCTTTTTTCTTTTTTAGATGTTGTAAATATCAAGGCACACAATATACAGGGTGGATTTTTGAGATGGAGCAGTAAGGGCAGCTACCTTAATCGTTGTTACGAAATGTATGGGAAAAGTTTATTGCCATTTATGACATTTCTAGTACTCAAACCTCAGTTAGAAGTTTTTGATCCTTATAAGAGACAGGATTGATTGGCATAAAAAAAAGATTTTCCGAAAATGGCCCATTTTCCTGCTGACTGTAATTTTTTTTCAAAATCTGTGAATGCAGAATGCTCAAAAACTTAAGGACAGTCTCTTAAGACCGTTTTCCTGTAGCTACAACGGTTAAGGTAGCTGCCCTTACTACCCTAACTACACTACCCTATCTCAAAAATCCACCTTGTATAGTAAAACAAATGAACGTTTTACCCCTAGCGTGTCTGTAGTTATTTCTTTCACAAACGTTACAACCTTCGTAACCATATTATTTACTTAGATATAATTCGCTTATACTAGATTTCCATTGTGATAACACGAGCTCGGAGTTAACAACCTCTTTTGGATAAAAATGTTTGTTAGTAAAAAATAATGTTATAGAGGTGTGTAAACTCTCGCGTTTCTACCACGTCCCATATATGGTACGCTACTATTAGAAACGACACCGTCGATAAAGTGCGCTACATGCATAAATCATCAGGTTAAAACGTCACATTGCATGCAGTACAATATTATGACTTGACGCCGATGCCGTAGAAGGCTTGTTAACAATTTACAGTTCTTAGAAACTCTAGGAATGACGGCTGATTAACTTACGATACAAGTCGTTATGAGGGCTAATGGAATGTCCTTTGGATTGGGATAAAGACATGAGTAGGCAATTTTTACATAAAGTAATGTGACTTGGTATCTAGATTGTTGTAAACAGTCATAACGAATACGTAGATGTGAGTGACATAATCGGAACGCTTTGATTTGTTTGCTCTAGACGTGTTAATATATGTTTGACACAATGATATTGTGGCCAATATAAATAGGTAGGCACTTAATTAAGTAACTACTTTACACAAGTATTAATATTTACTCTTAGAATTTAAATTATGAGTTTCACACACAAGTAAAGCAAAGTAAGTAAAACCTTCATACGCTACTACCATAACTAAAGACTCATGCTTGGCAGTTTGCACAGCTGCCTTTGCCTACCGTCCCATATTTGACACACAAGCGCGTTTCCGTTTTCCCGCCATTTATACCTGAGCAAAATGAAAACCGTTACAACGTTTGTTTCAGAGATGGAAATCGTGCCCGAAGGGAAACACTTTCGATTGGTTTCAGAAGACGAGCTCCCAGCTGTGGCCGATGTTTTAGTGCAATATATGCCTGAATCTTTAAAGGTAACTTTTAATGAGATTTTACTTCAAAAGCTTAGAAATTGAGGCAGAAAGTTTTTGTTTTTGTTTTGATCTAGGTGCTTATTTATGTTCAAATGTTCTGTGATGAATGTGAACTCATAAAAGCGATGCGTAATTTTATTGTAATGAACATTTGAAATTAGAATGTTATTAAAATTCGTGTTTCGTTTTGAAAACATGATCCTAATTCCGAAAATAATAACTAATTCATATTATAATTACCTACAGCAAGATTTTTTAAACACTTTTGAAAGCTAATATATATTTTTTTTTTCTAGTTTCATCAAACGATTCAAACATATCTGAACAACAAGGTGTGGGACTTCAATTTTTATGTAGCTAAGAATTGGCCCGAGGATCCGATCTGTTTGCATTTCCCCGGCTGTACTAGTACGGTAAGTTTTATTAAATAAATTTTATTTATTTTTGTAAATAAAAAGCAGGTAATAAGAAGACGCGTTGATTTAGCAGACTTATAGAACCACCTAAATCGTTTTCAGGGATATATTAAGCATAGCATCTTAAACTTTTGTAAGTACTACTGGTTAAAAGAAACTAGTTTTGTAAATTCAGTCTCACTATCTAATTGGTATAGAGAGAGAATTTATAGGTTGGTAACTACAGTTTTTTAGGGTTCCGTACCCAAAGAGTAAAACGGGAACCCTATTACTAAGGCTCCAACGTCTGTCTGTCTGTCTATGTGTCTGTCTGTCTGTCCGTCTGTCCGTCTGTCACCAGGCTGTATCTCATGAACCGTGATAGTTAGACAGTTGAAGTTTTCACAGATAATGTATTTCTGTTGCCGCTATAACAACAAATACTAAAACACAGAATAAAATTAATATTTAAGGGGACTCCCATACAACAAACGTGATTTTTTTGCTCGATATTGATAACGGCAACAGGTAGACGCTTGAAATATTCACAGAATATTTAGTTATATATTCACTTTAAAAATAAATAATTAAATTAAAATAAAACAAATATTTAAGGGGTGCTCGTCTACAACAAACGTGATTTTTTTGCCGTTTTTATAGATAATGGTACGGAACTCTTTGTGCGCGAGTCCGACTCGCACTTGGCCGGTTTTTTTTCATTTACTTTCATAATCTATAATTTCGTCCGCATTTGGCAAAGCGCGGTCGTAATACCCTAAAGTAAGAGTTTAGAGTTTCGTTTTCCCTTGCCAAGAGAAACTAAAATTGAAAACAGAAACTACTCTCATCCATGTTACGTCAAAGGCCTACATTAAATTATTCAAAAGTGACCTTTTCTGTCTCAGCCACTACTTGCTTCGAGATTAAAATTGAAGTGGGTACTGAAATGGTAGAACGTCTTATTTTCTCTGCTGCTCGAGAAATATTAATTTACCTAATCTTAGGCTTACATTTTGTGATTGTTATTTTTGATGATAATAGTAGAGAAGCACTGTATGTAATTAGGTAACTATATCTACAAGATGTAGGTAATTGAAATAAATGAATTATATTTTTTTCACGATTTCAGGGTTGATCCCGTAGCAAAAGTTATTCATAATTATGAGTACAATAAATGAACTCCTTAAGGCGCTGTAAATTAACTCCTTAAGGCGCTGTAAAGAGGCAAATGATAAAAGTAGGCTTGTCTTAAACAAAAAAAATGCCAAATCTATACAGTTTGTGGTAGCGGAAAAAATATATTATATGTTATTCTTGAACATATTTCTCAGAAATTGGTTGTTACCAAAACAGGTTTAGAAAAAATCTCGATACAAAATAACGGTAAACTAACCCTTTACTTTGAGTTTCAATCCAATATATCTGTATTAAATATCAACGTACGGTTGGTATTTAATTAATAACAAGTACGTCTTATTTGTGCATACAAATGAATGAGAACTTGGTTGTTTTTAGGGTTCCGTACTCAAAGGGTAAAACTAAGGCTCCGCCGTCTGTCTGTCTGTGTGTCTGTCTGTCTGTCTGTCCGTCTGTCACCAGGCTCTATCTCATGAACCGTGATAGTTAGACCGTTGAAATTTTCACAGATGATGTATTTCTGTTGCCGCTATAACAACAAATACTAAAAAATAGCATAAAATAAATATTTAAGGGGGCTCCCATACAACAAACTTGTTTTTGATGCTCGTTTTTGCTCGATATTGATAACGGCAACAGGTAGGCGCTTGGAATATTCACAGAATATTTATTTATATTAATTATTTATTTTATAAAAATAAATAATTAAATTAAAATAAAACAAATATTTAAGAGGAGCTCCCATACAACAAATTATAGCGTTTTTATAGATAATGGTACGGAACCCTTCGTGCGAGAGTCCGACTCGCACTTGGCCGGTTTAATATTTTCGATTACTCAACTAATTTTTGAGTAAATAAATTACAATCGTTGTGTCATCGCACTTCTCTTTCTTTTGTACGAATTCTGACAGTGACAGTGGTTTACCTGTTGTCAGCATCTTAAGAGGTTTTCAGTTATTTTAGTTACACCTGCTAACTAGTCTCCTATTTACAAATCAGTTGCTCATGAAAACACATTCGTTCTAATAAAAAAAGTCCTAAATTTTTCTAATCAAATCAAAATATTTTATTTCACATAAACCTACATGTATTGTTAGAAGCTAGGTTCACGTGTCTAATTGGTCGTTTCCTATGGAGTCGTTGCCGGCTCTTGCCGGAAAGAAAATTCATGGTTATTCTCTTAAAAAATAATTGATTTTGACAACATAACATAACATCACGCCTGTAATCCCCGAAGGGTTAGGCAGAGGTGTACCTATAGTCCACCCACGTTTCGCCAGTTATGTTTAAGTCCCATGTAATAGGGGGCGAGCCTATTGCTATCAACCGGGCACAAATCTAGACTCCGGGCTGCTACTGAGAAATTCCTGGTGGAAAAGCCCAATAACACTTTGCCCGACCTGGGTACCGAACCCAGCACCTCGTGCTCGGCAGTAGCGCTTCCGACCACTAGACCAACGGTCGAGTCTTGACAATGTTTTCAAATTACACTGTTAATAGTTATAGTAGTGTAGGCCCGTCTTTGGCACAAAAACCCCCTCATCAATCAATCTATTCAGTCTATCAGATACACCATCTCAAAAGGGGTTCGAAATTGGGTTACCTATTTAGAACGGCCTTCTGCTATCTGTTTAACCTTTTGCCTTTATAGATATCGCAATTAATTATTAAAATCCCAAGAAACATGGAACTCAGAACCTGGAACTGCTTAAACCAGAGTGCTACATTATGCTGCCCAAACATTAAGCCTATATAAACGAGAACATCATTACTTAATATAAACGTTAAGGGTTGTTGTTATTTTAATCCATAAAACGAGCTCAGGAAATGAGTTTGGAACGTGACGTTTGCGAGTTTGCTTACACTACGAAAAATAAAAGGCTCAGTTTTAAGAACACGCTATTATGAACTTCCTCGATAAAATAAATGGTGGTTGGAGGTAAAATATATACTTACATAGAATAGTTTTGATCCATTGCAGACTCATCAATCTCCTGCCCTTATCCCAATTTATTTGAGGTCGGCGCAACATGTCCCTTTCTTCCATACTTCTCTATTAGTCTTCATCGCGGTAGTCACTCCCTTTCTAGCCATACCATCTTCCACACAGTCCATTGTTCATTTCTTTGGTCTTCCCCTACTTTTATATCCACCGACATCCATACTCATAACTTTCCTCACGACATTTTCCACATTCCTCCGCATCACATGCCCATACCCTGACGACCGATTTCCGCACAACTTTTCAATGCCACTTTCAGACGTTCTCTTATGTACTCACTAGCTGCGCCCCGCGGTTTCACCCGTGTAAGTTTCGATCCCGTGGGAATATCGGGATAAAAAGTGTTTTATCAAAATTGGTCCAGCCGTTTGAGCGTGAAGAAGTAACAAACACACACTCACAAACTTTCGCCTTTATAATATTAATGTGATTCTATCCATTCGTGTCACACCACACATCCCTCTTAGCATTCTCATCTCAGCTACATCGCTTTCATTCATCCCTTTTGTGGCCCACATTCTGATCCATACAAGACAGCAGGTCTAACTAAAGGTTTAAGTAAGTAAAGGGCTCTTCATCAAGCTTCTTGTTAAAGTTTAAATCCTGATTGCACCACAACCAAATGCGTTTATCACTAATCATATTTAAAACATTGTTCTGTCAATCGTTTAAAGATGATTGCGACGGAACGATGCGCATGTATTAAATTCGTTTAGTGTTAAACGTAGTGAATTGTCGTGCAAATGGGCCTAAATACTACTTGACCACGTTTTAAAGCCACAGAATGTTTGTCACTAAGATCGGTTACTCGGACGTAGGCGTTATCAGTGTCCTTGGGCGTTGTAACCACTTACCAAATGGTGGTAAAAACCAAGCCAAAAATTTACTGGGTTGATGTCACTACGAGACGTTATCTGCCCACTGCTGATCGTGTTTTTCGGGGCTTACATGTTTCCAGATCATTGCCCAATGTTCACTACTTTATTACTTGATGAGCACCGAGACGATATCGTCAGCAAAACTGCATATCACGCCCTTAAAAGCAATTAACTTATGAGTTTGCTTTTCTGTCTTTTACCTCGTTTTTAGGGTTCCGTGCCTGAAAAAAAAAACGGAACCCTTATATGATCTTTCGTTGTCCATCTGTCTGTTAGTCTGTCAAGACCCTTTTTCTCAGGAACGCGTGGAGGTATCAAGTTGAAATTAATATCAAATACGTAAGCTTACGGTCCCTTGGAGTTCTAAAAAAACAAGGTTCTAAGTCAACGCAATAAAAAAGTACGGCCATATATGCGACATACTTTGATATTTCTATAGGGTACCTAATTCCCGTTGACCTAGAATCATGAACTTTGGCAAGAAGCAAAGCCTCACAGCGCAAGTAAAGGAAAAAGTCCGAAAATCGTTGTGTAGATTTATCACATAAAGAAATACTTTTTTGGGATTACAAACTTAGATTTGCAGTTGGTGAATTGACCGTGATGTATATCGGTGTATGGGAAGAGAACATGTTTTATAAATACAATGATAAGTTCAACCATCAAAACTTCGGAACCCTTCACTGTACGTGGTCGGACATGCACTTGGCCGGTTTTTTTTGGTTTGCCGTCTTAGCGAACTTGTCGTTTTGGATGCAAGCTAACGAGCTATGTCACCGGTATTTGCAGCTTGCTGTGTTACATGCATTATTTAACTATGCTCTGTGTCTAGAAATCCGTGAGGAATTGAGAAGAGGAAATATTGCTCAAGGAAAAGTAGTTTTCTTATGTTTTCAGAAGTAGTTTCAAGTTCCAAGCTTTATAGTTTACGGTGAGACAAAGGCTTTTGTGTAACCAAGAGTTGGATATTTGTTTTGGAAGTCATAAGACTGCAAGATTGGCCACTTTTTACTTAAATTCGCCATTTTACTTCTGCAGTAGTGTGTTCATGGAGAGCTTGTCAAAATCCCATCAAGAAACGTGACTTAATAAACTGACATTCAAGTAAATAAATTGCCACAATTTCCTACGCAAAAAATTAACCAATTTCGACAACAATGCCACAGAAATTGTGACCGTAACGACTAATTTCTTCTCAATTAAAATTTCAGGGCGGTACTATGCAAATTGGGATAAAAATCCAATATCCTTCCTTAGTTTTAATAAGTATACTTCTCCCTAACAACGACATTTAAGTTGGCATCGTTTCCGACTTTCCCTACACAACATCACTTAGCTTGTGACGTAAGCGGCTCGTCTCGCAAGAGCTCGTCACCACAAGTGTTTCTTTGCCTAACAAATCTCGGGTTCCCTTACAAATGCACGAAACACCAACTAAATAAAACGTTGGCCAAGTAAAATCACTTAATTAGGTTACTTAAATGCTGGTAAACCTTCCCCGAGCGATAATTCGGTTAGCCGATTTGTCGGTTTTACAATGTATGTATTTTAGAAGTCTGGAAAAATAGAAAGTGCTGAGATTACCCAATTATAGGGGATTAATTTTCTTTCTGAATGTCTTCAGACGGTTTTAGGAGCCTAATTTCAAGGTCGTTTCACAGGGTTTTGCGAATATTTTAATCTGTTATAAGAAGAGGAGATTACGACAAAATTAGCTTGATTTTTCGTCCCGAATCCGAAGAACAAAGCTGATAAGAGATGAGAAGTTGCTCGGCTGAAAAAAAGTTTAGAATGATAACAAAAACTTTGTGGGACGATAATTTATTCGAATCGTGAATAATATTTCTCCGACTATGTTTAATTAATCGTCCCTAATGGTCATTAGCATATCGCACCAAAAAAGCAAAATTGAGTAACTTTGGTAGATTTCAAAGAAATAAGTCGACCAAATGAATCTTATAGGCCTGATTTATACGTACTTACGTTGAACTATACTTACTCACCCTAGTCTTTTCCTATGTTACACATCCTAACTATGTTGGGGGTCGGGCCTGCAGTCTAACCGGATGCAGCTGAATACCTACACAACCCAGTTACTGGGTAACACGATGACGCAAATCTATTATGTAATGGTGGAATTTTTAGTTTATTTGTTTTGATAGTATTTTTAGTTTCTTTTTTAAATATTTAACATAATAACAGGGCATTGGGCATTCTGGTAAAAAAACACTTTCTCTGTTCTTAAACAGCATCATTACAGAATACAGTTCCTTGATCTTGTTTCATGTTTATTACTAGTACTGTCTCTCCTTCTCTTTTTAATCCATCCAAAGGTTGTCCGTAAAAGATCGCTTTTAGCGATAAGACCGCCCATTGTGTCACCCTGTGTAAAATTTCAACATTTATATCTGTAACTTTTATGGTGTACATAATAAAGAGTATTCTATTCTATTCTATTCTATTCATTGCAAATGGTTTACTTTTTAATTTGTTATAAGGTTAATAATGATTTTTATTGTAATTCTTCTATTTTTTTTATAATAATTTTGTGTAATAAAAATTATTACAGAAATAAATAAAAAAATCAAGGCTGTGATAACTTACCATTTACGAGTACCAATATATACCTCCCTTCGATATACAAACGCCTATTTCATAAAGACATTGGGGCCGACAGCCGAGCCCGGCTTATGTGCCTCTTGTATATAATACCCTCTAATTATCTAAAGTAGTCTGGCGTAGACGATAATCCTTGAAGTCTATCCAGACTGAATTCTAAACACAAAATCTCATCTTGGGGGACCATCTGATATCTTTTACGCTGTTTAGCTTCTTTTTTTTTATAGCCGCGTTGAGGGGTTTTTGGTAGGGGCCAAACTTATGGGTTGCCGTCACCGACATGTTAACCGCGTCACGTGACGTGTTGCGCCAAACTGGTGACGCGCAGCAGCCTGTGTACATGTATACGCATATTTAAATAAATGTTATTCCAAAGTTTTAAGTTTTCTTTTCTGTCGACAGTCCCCATGATTACCTTTTTTTTATAGTTGCATTGTTAAACGTGTTTAATAATTGTATAGGAGAACTTATTTTATTGTGGTAGTCTTTAGGTAATTGCATTTCTAACCGCTAGTTGCACGTAAGTCCATTAAATTTAATTCCCCATTAAAAGCAATGCTGCCTCTCTCTAACGGAACGTATCAGAGAGTGACAGCGTTACTTTTAATGAGGAATAAAATTTAATGAACTTACGTGTATCTAGCGGTAAGATCAACAATTTTTAATGAAGAAGCACCTAATTAGCTATCTTACCAAACAGGGCCAACCTTAGTGGTCTCTAGGATTAGTCTTCTGGAGCTTTTATTAAACTCTCAAACTAGCAATATATATATATTTTTTTAGAAATAACTCTGTTACAATGCAGGCAGGATTGTGGATTCATGGGACATCCACAATGAATCGGGGAAACGTTTTCCTCAAATACATAGGTGTTTTCTACCTGTACTAACGAGAACTCGATCTGTAGCTTGTTCTTCATAGAAAATGTAATTTGAAACTTAACCGGTAGTCACGCCATGTTTACTAATGGCGACCCATGGGACCCTAAACTAATGATGAGCTACGTAGATTATGTGACACGTTAGAGTTTTAATCACATTATAATAGATTAGGTACATCATTTTCTCATCAAGAAACTTTGCAAAAACCTATCGACACATTTTCCGAGCGTACTTATATAACCATTTATTATAACATTAGAAGAATAAAATAACCGTCATAACCCTTTCGGTATTTCGAAATAAACGTATAATAAACTCCGTTATTTCATGGTAAAAACAAAGCAATGTATTTTACCACATACATAAAATAAATTACTCTAAAGTGCAGTAATTTCGCCAATATTTATTTATTTATTTAACTGGTTCACCAACAATTATATACACTGGTTTATGCAATTAAAAAAGAAGCTACAAATAAGAATAGAGTGTAACAATCACTTATAGGTAAACTCTGCATGCACACAAAACATTGTTGAACCTACAAAAAAAAATATAAAGAAATAAAAGACTATATTATAAAGTTGCACTGAATAGAACTTATACACTAAATTAAAACAAAAACAAATTAAAACAAAACCAAAACAAACAAAAACAAACTAAGTAAACAAAATTAGGCAATACAAAAAAAAAAATATATATATATAAGTAGCCTAAATTCACCCACCCAGTGAGATAACGCAGGGCCAAGAAACTCAATATTCATATGGGAAGAAACTTATAAAAGCTGGCTTTCAATTTGCCTAAACTGTCAAAATGAAGGTCGATCTGAACAATCTCAATCAATCAATCAATCAATCGGTCAATCTGATATTAAACAATAACTGTCGTTATTTATCTAATGCTATAATAAATGGAGTATAAGTAGGTACACTTCATATAGCTGGCGAAATTTCTGCTTTTGGTTTGACCGTCTTCGAAAAGTCGATAACTTGTACATTCCTACTGAAAGTCCGTCTAAAAGCCAATGACATAAAAGTGAAAAATGTCTTCTTATCTTTCTACCCCAATAATATCCGGTATTAGGAGCTCGTAGCTAAGTATTACCAGCCGCCCGGGTTGATCCATCAGGTTAAGCTACGCTTGCCGGGGTTAGTCCGTGGATGGGTGACAATATTTACATACCGAGATTCCTCCGTGCCTCGAAAAGCACGTAAGCTGTTAGTCGCGGCTGTTATTCGTGGATCATTAACAGTCGTTACGGGTCGTCAGAAGCCCGAAAGTCTGTCAACCAGTCTTGCCAAGGAGTATCGTATTAGCCAGTTACTGGGTTGTGGAGGTCAGATAGGCAGCCGCTCCATGTATAATACTGGTATTCAGCTACATAGGGTTAGCCTGTAAATCGACCCTAACATAGTTGGGAAAAGGCTAGACAGATTGATTTAGTAGGCGTTCTACATCCGCAGGTGAATGCTACGTCTGCTGTGTGAATAACTGAGCTCTCAAATTTCTTATAAGTTAGTAGCCATTCAAACTCAAACTTAAAGCATTTATTTCAATTAAACCATTTACAGGCACTTTTGAATTGTCAAAGGGTCGGTCAGTTAGTCAGAAAGTGGAAGCTATTTGCCCATTCCAAAACGTAGATCTCTATGGAGAAGAACAGGCAAGAAACTCCAAGGACACTCTTTTAAATCAAGATAATGCTACAAAATCCTGGGTACACATTATTTTTGTCGCTTCTATATGTGAGAACAATGTAAAAACAAAAAAATATTTTAAAAAACATAACATAACATAACATCACGCCTGTAATCCCCGAAGGGTTAGGCAGAGGTGTACCTATAGTACACCCACGTTTCGCCAGTTATGTTTAAGTCCCATGTAATACGGGGCGAGCCTATTGCCATCAACCGGGCCCAAATCCAGACTCCGGGCTGCTACTGAGAAATTCCTGGTGGAAAAGCCCAATAACACTTTGCCCGACCTAGGAATCGAACCCAGAATCTCGTGCTCGGCAGTAGCGCTAGCGACCACTAGACCAACGAAGCAAAAAACAATTCAAAATATAAGACTAAAAGATTACAAAATAAGCGCTGGCAGTTAAGAGGTGACCAGCCTCAACTGACGGCGTTCACGAACATGACGCGTGGATCAGCACCATCCAGCTCAACCACTTTGTAGGGGTGCATTTAGGTCAGTACCTATAGATAAAAAGTACCTCGGATCTGAGCTAGATCCTGACCTTTACGAGACTGTCCTAATTTTAGCCACAATACGCGTTTGATTGCCTCGCCCGGCCAGACAAGACGTCGTAAAATGAGGGTTCTTTGTGCGCCAAACTTTCCCAAATTCACCTGACAACTGCGCAGACACTTATATCTATTATTATTTGTACCAAGAAATATTTAAGTGACTACAGGGCGTCAATATGTCTACTTGTCTATCAGATTTGAGTTTGATAGTTAATTATTTAGGTATAGATAGATTGCTTAGAATTTTTCGGTTCATTATTGATTGTGATCTTAAATACCTTCGTAGGATACGTAGCAGTATTTTTCAGACTAATTTTTTAATACAAGGTATTAAGGGACATTGACGTTTAAGCTGTTAGCCCCCAATCCCGCGAGTGATTTTTACAGCGGCGGCGGTGTAAAAACTCGTGGTAATTGCCATGTTTTCGCCGTAAGCGATTATTAATAAACCGGACAAGTGCGAGTTAAACTCGCGTGGTGAGGGTTCCGTACAATGAATATGTTATCTATCATGTTTTATATCAAAAGATAATTTATCCCAAGAACAAACTTAACATTGTAGTTGAAAGACATGTTCACATGTACATTCCAACTGCAATGTTAGTTTGTAAGCACAATATTGAGAGATATACCATGTTATTTTAATACCATCGTCTTCATAGAGGTTCTCCTGTAATCTTGTATATATTTTCATCTATTTTATTAAATAATTTTAAAACGATTTATTTTAAAATTATAAAACATTTATTTGAGACCCTCACAACAAGCCCTTTCATTTGATATGTTACAGCTTGCAAACATAAAAAAAAAAAAAACAAATTTGCCTCCCAAAAGTGACCCACAAATTCAAAATTCATTTAAATACCAAATAATAAAAAACCGGCCAAGTGCGAGTTGGACTCGCGCACGAAGGGTTCCGTACCATCACACTAATATTATAAAGGCGAAAGTTTGTGAGTGTGTGTGTATGTTTGTTACTTCTTCACGCTCAAACGGCTGGACCAATTTTTATAAAATTTTGTATGGAGGTAGCTGACACCCTGAATTAAGACATCGACTACTTTTTATCCCGATATTCCCACGGGATCGAGACTTACGCGGGTGAAACCGCGGGGCGCAGCTAGTTATCTATAAAAATGGCAAAAAAATCACGTTTGTTGTATGAGAGCCCCCCTTAAATTTTTGTTTTATTTTAATTTAATTATTTATTTTTAAAGTGAATATATAACTAAATATTCTGTGAATATTTCAAGCGTCTACCTGTTGCCGTTATCAATATCGAGCAAAAACGAGCAAAAAATTCACGTGTGTTGTATGGGAGCCCCCTTAAATATTTATTTTATTCTGTTTTTTAGTATTTGTTGTTATAGCGGCAACAGAAATACATCATCTGTGAAAATTTCAACTGTCTAACTCACGGTTCATGAGATACAGCCTGGTGACAGACGGACAGACAGACAGACAGACAGACGGCCGAAGTAATAGGGTTCCCGTTTTACCCTTCGGGTACGGAACCCTAAAAATTATCAAATTTCAACTTAATCGGTCAAGCAAATTCGGAGCAAATCGGCTGCGCAGACGGACAGACATACGAGTGATCCTATAAGGGTTCCGTTTTTTCCTTTTGAGGTACGGAACCCTAAAAACAGCTATTTCACACAAAAGTTCAATACCAATACGGCCAATGTATGTATGAGACAGATGATTTTTTAATAACAGTCGTGACGATGGGTGGCTTAGAATCATGTACTGAAGTCATGATAACACTTGCGCGGCGATGACACTTAGACCGTGTATTAAAATCCATTAATATATGTAAACGACAGACTATTATATAAATTGATATTAAGTATATCTGTCGGATAAACGATGAGTCGTAAGCATTGCCTGTGAACGCCAGGCGCAGATACTGAAACGTGTCCTTATTCAATTCAGCTTTCAGTATTCCAATGCGACCTAGCTATCTAATTACCTTGATGACATAAATGATGTAGTGGAACTTTTGAATACGGGTTTCATTCTTGTCGTGTGGACTAAATGTGGCCCAGATATATTTAATCACATCATGAAGGTCACAATCGTTAGCAAGCAGCACTTCTTTTGTACCTATATAAGTTTGACGTTGATTGGTTTTTTTAATGATTCCAGCCGAACAAAACAACATACGAAAGCGTGACAGTGTTTTGTCCTTCGGAGCGCGCAGAATTGGTGGACCTTCTGACGTCAGAGGAGATCCTCCTAGATCTGACCCAGCCATTGTACCTGAACTTCACTCACGAGGCTATCGTGAACCGCTTCGAGAGGCATTATGAGGCGCACGACAAGATTACTGGCGACGTCTATGCCTGTGATAACCCACCACAAGACGACAGTACTGAGGGGTAAGGAGAACCATACATTTTGGATACTTGATGTGTGATTGTGTATGCCACATAGACTTATCTAGTAACAAAACTTGGTTTAACTTCAAATAATCTTGCATTTTAACACCATACTGCGATCGCCAACCCGCCTGCCAAGTGTGGCGATTATGGCAACCCCCCCCCCCCCCTCCTCCTATGTCCAGCAGTGGACGTCTTTCGGCTGAAATGATTATGATGAGTCTTGCATCCTCTTGACGATTTCAACATTTTACCACCTCGACCATTTCTTGCCTGTAGGACGTGTAATGCTCCCTGATGATTTTTTTTAAAAGATCCTAAACATTAATTAAAATGTGATTTCAGATTGCCATCGGACGTGGAGTTAGTTCGCTTGCAGCCAGAGCACATGAAGGCAGTTCACGACCTGTACCCGGCGAGCGATATTGAATGCTGCGAAGTGTTCGAGAAGCTGGTCGCCGAACTGCCTGCCTACGGCATCTTCGTCGAAGGGAAGCTAGCCGCCTGGATGGTCCAGTCCTACTACGGAGCCATGTTCTCCATGCAAACTAGGCCCGAATTCCGTAGGAAAGGATACGGGATCTACTTGGCTCGCCGTCTCACCAAAGAAGTCGCCGCCCGCGGCTACAAACCCTTCGTCGTCATTCGTCCGGAAAATGACGCGTCCCGATCTCTGTACATGAAGCTCGGCTTCGAGAAACGTTTCCGAACGGTGCGCGCCGTTTTGCGTCCCCGCTAACGCGTTAAAGTTGATCACTAGCAGATTTTATTTTTTTAAGACTTTTGAATAAAATCAATTTAGCTTGCGATCTTTGATCGCCTAGAGAATTTTAGTAGTAGCTTTAAGATGGGGCGGCTAGTGCTCTCGGTCCGACCCGAGTCGATACGACAGGTGTTAGCTCCGTTGTGGCGCTTGTACAGGCAGAGGTCAGCCGCGCGTGCCCCGGACAGACACCCAGACTGGAGGGCTCCTGGTGACCGGTGCAAACCCGGTGCTGTGTACAAGCGCTCTTAGACTTCTACACATAGGGCCTCTGCGATATTTTTCTGCCGTTAGCGTTTTTAATCTCCTATAGTATCTACTTCTTGATATTGACAACGAATGGCTTTCTTGTTGGGCGTTACATACAAGTCAGCCTCCATTTTGATACGTATATAGCTGATGCCTCATCACGCTTCCAGTCAGATTCGAGAGCTGTAGCCGTTTGCTGCGTTCTCTGGCGCTAGCCTAGTTACTGATATCAACAATACTAGTGTTCACCATTATTTGGAACCCTGATATTAAATGATCAGATCAGTAGGCTTCGTCATTCGACGGCATCTGTTTCGCTGATACGAGTACTATTGGAGTACAGACAATAAAACTAAATTAATCTGAAAGCTATCATGCTCTACCATTTAAGTTCTACTACCGCAATATTAGATCATCCGGACGTTGCCTTTGCTAAAGTTTGAGACAAACACACACTCACTCACTTCAACATTCCTTATATTATAATAGGTTTAACCTATGAAATCAGCGTTTTGTATGGAGAATTGTAAAGAAGTTGCATTTTTAATACTAACATTTTCTTAATTTATTTATATAACAACCATGAACACTAATGTTTTAAAACTTTTATGCACTAATGTTTCAAAACTAAGATAACGATATGCCACTTAGATTAAGCGCTAGCGCATGCGCTTTTAGCTAAGTTAAAACAAATAGGTAGGTAGTGGTAATTTCTGCTAAAAAAATGAGTAGTCATTTTTAAGGTATTTTTATGTTTAGAAAACTACAAGTAATAAGGTTTTTTTACTACTGGTAGTTGTCTATGGTGGTCAGTATTCGATCTAATACCAAGCAATGGATGAATATTTTAAATCATAGAAGTGACGAGATTCTTTATTTGTGAGAAAAAAAACGCTAATTTCATAGGTACCAAATATTGTATTTAGTATAGTATAGCTATCAGTGAATCAAATACCATATGAAGTAAATGTATCGGGGCTCTAATACTTGTGAAGCTGGTTACTTCTCCACCCATTTAGGCGAACGCTTCATTACCACTCGTTGATCGAGCGGAAACTATTCTGTCTCATGGTTTATAAAATTTTTGGGACCCGATATGATCTGTGTGATAAAAAAAATGTTAGCGTTTAACATTGACATACTTGAAAATGTACACATGAGAAAGAAAGGTTGCCGTCGTTGCACACAGTTTGCACAATTCGAAAAAATTAATCAAGCACCTTTTAAACGACAAACGCGATGAATATTAAAAATATGATAAAAACATTAAAAAAAAAACGTTAAAAACATTGAACATTTTTATTTCATAGGGTAAATGAACAAGCGGATCTGTAAAAGTAATGGGAGGAAATGACAATTATTTGAATTTATAATTTAAGTTTAAAAAAATATGATTGTAAAAAAAACATAAACAATAAATAAACTTGTTGTCTAGATATTTTCATAAATGTAGAGTAAAATAAAAATAAACTGTGACTAGTTTTCAGTTATAAGTTATTATAAGTTTTTATAGCAAACAAGTTTTTATAAATCAAGTACATGGAAAATCATTTAAAATTTGATACGAAAACGTAGTTAGGTAGGTATTTTAATACGGGAATGTATTTTACGATTGTATCGACGTATCTAATGAAAAACGTTTGCTATTCATATGTATACCTGAATATTAATTATAAATTATTAAGTTAATCATCGATTTATTAAGTACTAATTACGGATATTATTGTGTGATATGATAATATTTATTGCTTTATGAATATTTTTATTAATTTGGCCAATTTGTAGTATTTATTCTGTCTTCCTAAGGCATTATAATAAATATGATGAACATCTCTTATTACAAAAGCGGGTAGTGTAAAAAGGACTCGTTAAGAATAAATAATATATAGGTAAATGTTATGCCTAATCCTTATTTATTTTTCTGTGTACACTGGTCAGAAAATGCACTTCCTTTTTACGTATTGTAGTACTGGTTTAATAAAAAATAATTGGCAAGGGCCTGAAATTGTAAAGTATTGCTCAATAATTGGAGCTTCCAATTATTAATTAAATTCTGAAATTGATTGCCAAATTATTGATTGTGTATTTATTGTTCTTGCATTTTACTGTAACTAATGATTATATTTATTAAATAATTGTGCTTGTCTTTGTTTGTGTCAAAGTTATTCGAACTGGATGACAGGTTAAAGAATTTGATATTACCTACTATGCGTTATTTTTTATCATCCGCGATATTTTTCTTATAAACAGATGGTATGTAACAGTCAATTGTAAAATGTTCAACTGTTTATCTGAGAATGTACACTCATACCATGCAATCATGCTAAAAGCTTCCCTACTTACTTAATGTAGGTACATGTCGAATAAGTAGATCGAGATCTCTTGAAATTATTAATTTTATAAGACATTTTCTCTGAACACTCCCTTACCTACTTACCTATGTACCTAAATAAACATACCTAAACTAAAAGGACAAGTTTTCCGTCCTATGCTGCAGTTGACATGAAAATCGCAGTGTATTTCAATCGTACCGAAAATTATAAAGAATGTAGTATCCATTCTGTATTATTTATCAGTTTATCACTTACCAACCTTGCAAAGGTATTGAGAAAACAATAAAAACTAAACCTACAACGATTTATTTTTATTTAACACCTACCCCTTTTAGAAATTTTATTAATAGTGTAGGCCACTACCTAAAGCCTATACCTACTTGGCTGTGATATAAAGAAACATAGAATGTTACAACTATTATGTTATAATATTTATTATATTGCAGCCTCTAAGGGTCCTATTTCACTAGGACACCAGTGGCGGCGCAACCATCGTCGCATTGCCAAAAAATGTATAGTTGGTTGCGCAACCGATCGGACGTCTGGTGAGATACCCACCATAAAGCTGTGTATATTTTGCTGGCAGCGCGACCATGGTTACGCCACCATGGTGTCCTAGTGAGATATAAGCCTTAGGGTTAATGCCAGCCACGAAGGTTTGTGGTATAGGCACTAAGCCACACACTAGTAGAAGCCTCTTGTATCCCGATTACAACAATGCGATCACCTATCTGTCTGCCAAGTAGATAGTACAAATATAAATCCTCGACAATATAAATAACAATATATATAAATTCTAGACAAGATCTTAATTGAGATGGGTGCATGAGTAGGTATGTACCTACAGTTCATTTAGGTACCTAAACCTATACAGTAACCACCTACCTAACCTTTTTTTTATGTTCTGGGGTGGAAAATCCTCATGGATGTCCTCCGCCCTGAGGCGGGCGGAGAGGTCTGTCAGACTCTTACTGACTAAAAACCAGCCCGGTGTTTCCACACTTGGACCGGGGATCGTGGGGATGTTTTGCGAATTCGACGATCCCCGGCTGGTGCCAGCCCGCCTTTGCAGGCCACCTCAGGCCCGCGGGGCGAGTGAGGTGTAAGACTCCCCCCGCTCGTGGAACACTACGCGCCGCCACCTCAGCTCATACTGGATGGGGGGCGGCGGACGTCCCCGAGTACGCCGTCCCTCCGAACCTGTAGTTTACGGGGGCTGGAAGAGGGCCTTGTCCGCCTTCCGTCAACGCCCGGTATGCCTGCTGCGGGTCGAGAGAGAGAGAGTGGTTTCAATCTCCCCTCTCCCTTTCCGCAGCCTCCTTCCGCGAAATTATGGTTTCACAGAAGGAGATCATCGCATCGTAGGACTTAGCGCTCCCGAACATCGAACGAGCGACGCCCAGCAGCGACAGGTCAGCGCCAATTTTAGACACGAGGGCACGGTGCAGCACTCCCATGCAGCACACTGCCAGTGTATGCCACGCCGTGTCCTCCCGACAGTAGACACAGTGGAGACCCCGAGCGTCCGGCTCCTTGTTTATGCGATACTGGTACTTCCCGATAAGCATCCATACCCCGAGAGCACCTGCGTCGCTCGAAATGACAGGGAGCCGTGCGTCCTCCCAAACACCCACCTTTTTATTTTTGTTGCCGGGGTGGATGTCCTCCGCCCTGGGGTGGGCGGAGGTGTCTGTCAGACTCTTACTGACTAAAAACCACCCCGGTGTTCCCTTCCCACACTTGCAAGATCCCCGATCTTGGAAGCTAGTCCCAAACACCCACCTAACGTAACCTAACAAAGATCAATCAATAAGGATTGTTTACCTGCAATCACTCTTTCTCCGAAACCCCTGAACCATCGCAGTCTACGGCTAAACACAATACCTACCTATACTGGTTAACAAACTCTTACAGCGTTCTCGGTGACTCCCCCTGATGACCAATTTCGTATGAACTCGTATCGTGCATTATTATCCATCGAAAAACTGTGGCCGAGAGCAATATTGGACTGTGATCCCGCCTGATATCTATAGGCCGTAAGAGCTAACTTTAGTCGGATGTAGAATGTGTTGATTTCTGGCTGGCTGATTCAGGACTTACTTAAGCCGTGTTCATACCAGACGTAGAAGTAGTCAGACGCCTGTTGTTGCTGACACTATTATTCTAAATACATAAACTCATCAGCAGGGCTAATTATTTTTATTTTTCTAACGATTTTTCTGGCAGGCAACCAGGCAACCACAGAGCATGTAACTTTCAGGCAACCTAATGAACTTTCTTACTTTCGAAGTCGAAGTAACTTTGATAAACCGGAAGTAGGTGATTTGCCTGATATTTTCGCGCTTTCCGACCACATTGACCCACCTAGAGATTCAGTATTTTAATACTTTTTGAGTATATTTTAGTAAGTTTTCCAAGAGTCAGTATTTTTATAGGTATATTGGCGGAAGCCAGTATTTTTGGGTATATTTTGGAAAAAGAGTTATGGCAATATAGCCATATCATATAATTATTAAAAAAAAAAAAACTGCGTACATTGATGTTCAGGGGAATTTCCGGATTTATTCTATATTTCATTTTGGAGCAAAGATCAGTAAGTTACAGATAGGACATGACAGATGGGCAGCCCTAGAATTAAAAAAAAATAGTATCGAATCATCTAGTCACAAAATGATTTTCTGTTCTGCACTTAGCTTAATCTTTGAAGGTTTGGTTTCAAACTTTCAAATTGAAACTTAGGGAAATTCCCGAATTATTGAAAGTTTCAAAAATTCGGGATTTTCCCTAAGTTTATGTTGTACGTGTTCGTCGTAATATAAATAGAGCGCGCGATTTTTTGTTGTCATTTTACTTCATGCTATTACGCTGTTATCTGATACGCAATTCAGAATCCAGAAAACATGTCTAGTTTTCAGCAAAGTTATTCGGCTAAATGGGAACAAATTCCGGAGTTTTCTTCGTGGCTTTCACGTTATAAAAATGACGAGTACGCTGCGTTTTGTAAAGCGTGCAGTGCGAAACTCCAAAGTAGATTAGCATCTATAAAACAACATGCAAATACTGAAAAGCATAAATCGAACTTGAACAAATATAAGGGACAGTCAAAGGTAAGCCTTGTTTTTAGTTTTTAGTAAAATTAGAATTACTGTACCTAAAGTCGAGAAGTTCGAAGGTACTTTATTTAGTGTATGATCATAATGTATAATTTATGTTTTTACTTGTTTCCAGGTTGACACATTTTTCAAAAAGGCACCACTGAAAGACGAAGTCAAGAAAGCGGAGCTGCGTTTATGCGGTTTTCTTTCAGACCACAACATCTCTTTTAGAGCTATGGACCATCTTAGTGATGTTCTAGTGAAATGTTTTCCTGACTCCGAAATTGCAAAAGAATTTTCCTGCAAGAAAACCAAAGCATCAGCTATTACATATAACGTTTTAGGACCCGAATTTGAAAAAGTTATGATTGAAGATATACTTCGTACTGTATCTCCGTGAGGTAAACCAGTATATTCAATTGTAATAGATGAAAGTACAGATGTCACCACAATCAAAGTGTTGGCGATAGTAATCAAATACTTCTCTGAAACCAAATGTAAAATACAAACCAAATTCCTTGATTTAGTTGATTTAAGTGGTGAGACTGCAGATCATTTATTTGATGCTTTGTCATCAAAGTTATCCGAGTTAGGTTTAGATATAAAAGACATGATGGGGTTCGCTGCTGATACTACGAATGTGATGTTTGGTCAACACTCTGGCATTGTTACAAAAATTAAAGAAGTGAACCCAAAGTGCTTATTCATAAAATGTGTTTGTCATTCTGCAGCATTAAGTGTTAGTCATGCTTGCAAAATACAACCTAGAAATTTAGAACAGATAGTAAAAGAAGTATATGGATATTTTTCTCAAAGCAGCAAGCGTCAAAGAGAATTTGTTGAGTTCCAAAATTTCACTGACACTGAAAAACATAGATTACTGCGTCATTATAATATAAGATGGCTATCGCTTCATGCTTGTGTTAATAGAATAATTGAGCAATGGAGGGCACTGCCGTTTGTTTTTTCAAGACCAATATTTGAGTGATCGCATTATGTCATCAGAATTTTTGTATCATTCTTTTAATAATGATATAAACAAATTATACTTTTACTTTTTAGACTACATTTTGCCGATTGTAAACAAATTTAATATAATTTTTCAAGGCGACTACTCGAGCATTGATAGATTATATTATTATGATGATGCTTCTAGTATGTACTTGTCGATTTTGGGTTGCTATATGAAAACTAATTATATAAAAAGCACGGACAACGTATTTACATTAGACCCAAAATCTAGTGTGAATTATTTGCCATTGAATAATATGTACCTACTTAGGGATTCAAGTGGGCCAAGAATTAATTAAACATAGGGGAAACATAAACATGAAAGAACACATTGCTGATTTTTTCAGAAAGTGCCAATCTTTTGAATTGAGCACGCAATTGAAATCACGTTTGCCTTTTGAAGATCAAATTTTTCGAGAACTGAAATTTCTTGACTAGTTTTCGTGAATAAAGAATTTAGTAGTTTAAGAAATGTTACGGAAACTTTCCCATACGAAGTACAGCCAGAACAAATGCAGATAATTGACGAAGAATACAGAACACTCAAACTTGATCGCGAAGTAAGTAATTTATTACAATCTTCGAGTACTGGCTCACCCCTTTCTTGTGAACAATTTTGGTTGGAAGTTGGGAAAATTTCTAACAGTGATGGTACATTAAAATACAAGAATATAATATCTAGTTTCAGAAAATCTCTGTTATGTATACCAGTGTCGAATGCTGCATGCGAGCGCATATTTTCACAGATTAATTTAATAAAAACGGAACAAAGAAACAGCTTCATAACAAAAATGTATCTGCAATTTTAAAAACCAAACAAGGTATAAAAGATGAAGGAGGTGTGAATTTTAACCCATCAAACAGAATATTACAATATAATTCTAATATTTATTGCGATGATGATGATGATTAATAAATAAAAATATGTTTTGAAAATCAGTATTTTTATTGGTATATTTTCCCTGTGCAAGTTGGTATATTTCAGTATTTTTTTAAGGAGCTTCGGTATTTTTGTAAAATTTAATCCGGTCACACTGCACCTAGTGGTATTAGTTGCCAGAGTAAAAACATTCAAGTATCTTAGTGAGATATTACTAGTTGGTAACCCTGCTGATTGTCAAATAAAAATAATGAAATGTCAAATTATTATAATTTCGCATCATGGCGACCAATGTTTGATTTTGTGTTTTGTCTTGTAAATTTTGTTATGACTGAAGACGGCTTAGTCTAATTAGTGATTGCAATGACGAGCTTAATAGATAAAATTGAACAATTAATCAAAAGGGAGAAGACGACTCCCGAACGTAAAAAAGATGATTCTAAAAAGTCGTCAAGTGAGATTCTATCAGAACTATTCAGTGCTTTTAACGCGGATCCTCCTAAAATAGAAGAGGTTCTATCAAAGAAATCTAAGAAAAGTAAGAAGAAACATAAGAAAGAAAAGAAGAAACGCAGCCGGAGCACTAGCAGTGTCAGCTCGGAGGGTAGCGAATACTCCCACAAACGAAAGAAACGAAAAAAAAGTAAGTCTAAAAAACGTTCTAGAGAGAGCCGGTCGCCTTCATACCCGTACCCGTTGACGCCTGTTCGAGTTAAACCTGAAAATGATCATGTTAAAATAAAACATGAGAAAGTAATTAAATTGGAAGATGTGAAAACCAAAGAGGTTAAGGTTGAAAGAGATACAAAAAAGTTAGTGACTATAAAAATAGAGGATAACTCTTTATCACCTCCACACCCTATTCCCTTGCCACCAGACTGTAAAAATGCGACCATTGACTTAAGGCAAAAACTAGATAGTAAGAAAGCTGAATCTAAACCTGATGTAAATGGTGCAGACAATGATAAATCGAAGGGTAAAATTCAAATAAAGAATTTAAAATTCAGTGCGGTATTTGAAGAAACTGTGAAACAGGCAGAAGAAGAGGCTAGAAAAAAAGCAGAGAAGTATGAAGAAGGTGAATATACTGACTCTTCTAGTAGTACCGAGAAAGAAATTGTATGTAACTCACATTTCCCTAAAACCTCTGATCCTGGGGGACTCAAGAAACAAGCTGAAGATGAAATGAAAATGTAAGTTAAGCCCATTCTTTCTGATCATCTTGATCTTTCTGTAACTTTTAGGCAGTGCAAATTAAGTGGAATGGATTACCCTGCTCCATTCCACATAATTTTGTAACAAAAGTAAATGTTTACAATGTCTCATATTCTAAACCATTTTTTGGGTTCCGTACCCAAAGGGGGTACAAAAAAGGGAACCCTATTACTAAGGCTTCGCCATCTGTCTGTTTGTCACCAGGCTGTATCTCATGATAATTAATAAATAACCGTGATAGTTAGACAGTTGAAATTTTCACAGATGATGTATTTATGTTGCCGCTATAACAACAAATACTAAAAAAAAAATATTTAAGGGGGCTCCCATTCAACAAACGTGATTTTTTGCTCGATATTGTTAATGGCAACAGGTAGACGCTTGAAATGTTCACAGAATATTTAGTTATACGGGGTGGAAACCACGCCCCGGGCGTCGGGAATCGCAGGCCGATTCCCGGCCACCGTAGGCGCGGGCTTGCGGACGGTGAGCGATGGGTAGCTCACCGTCCGATAAGGACCAAGCCCGGGTCGACGGCGCGTTGTGTTCCACGCGCGCCTCAAAGAGACGTCAGCACCAATTGACGGGGTCCGAAAGGGCCAATGCCTGCCAGGGTTACGAGCCTGTCCGAAAGGGATATCGTGGCCCTGGCACACAGGCATCTGAAGGAACACGGTGGGTTTTAGTCAGTAAAAGTCTGACACTCCCTCCCGCTCCACCCAGAGCGGGAGAAGTTATTTGATAATTTCCCACCCAAAAAAAAAAAAAAAAAAGGGGCAGTAAGGGGAAGTACATTATCCGTTGCAGCTACGCGAAAATGGTCTTAAGAGACTATCCTTATCTTTTTGAGAAATTTTGATCTGCATTCACAGATTTTGAAAAAAATGTACAATCAGCAGGAAAATAAGCAATTTTCACAAAAACTTTTTTTTATGCCAATCAATCCTCTTTCTTATAAGGATCAAAAACCTCTATTGGACCAATTGAGGTTTGAGTACTAGAAAAGTCATAAATCGCAAAAAACTTTTCCCATACATTTTGTAAGAAATGATACTCCAACTTAGTTTTTTATGATGGATAAATGGACCGCTACAATGAAGACTGGCCAAAAATAAACAAAAAAAATAAACTTCGTATTTCGAAATCGCATCAATCAAATTCCGGCAATTCGCAAGGCAGTGGATACAAACATAATAATGGTCCTTTAACGTGACTACCTCGCAGTCCAGATCTCACGCGTCTACACTTTTTATGTGGCGCTATTTAAAAATCGAACTTTATAAAAAGGAATACAACAGTGTTCAGGAACTCAAAGATTTACTTACCACGATTCTCTATGGAATTAATCCTAGTACATTATTAGCTGCTACCCACTTTGTAGTAAAGGGAATAAACCTATCGTCAAAACAGCTACCATTCTCAACACTTCATAACTTAGAGCACAAAAGTAAAATTTCTATGTGAGTCCAAATGTAAAGTTTAAAGTTTTTAATTTTAAGGTGAAATAATACCCAAAGTAGAAGTTATAGTTTTTGTATTTGTTTTTCGATCAGTTTTTTTTGTAGCGGCCAGTTTATCGATGGTAAAAAATGTAAGTTCGAGTCTCATTTCCTACGAAATGTATGGGAAAAGTTTTTAGCGATTTATGACTTTTCTAGTACTCAAACCTCAATTGGTCAGAGGTTTTTGATCCTTATAAGAAAGAGGATCGATTGGCATAAAAAAAGTTTTTGTGAAAATTGCTTATTTTCCTGCTGACTGTACATTTTTTTTTCAAAATCTGTGAATGCAGATCAAAATTTCTCAAAAAGATAAGAATAGTCTCCTAAGACCATTTTCGCGTAGCTGCAACGGATAAGGTACTTCCCCTTACTGCCCCGCTGAAAGTTTCCAACCTGTATATTCACTTTAAAAATAAATAATTAAAATAAAATAAAACAAATATTTAAGGGGGGCTCCCATACAACAAACTTGACTTATTTGCCATTTTTATAGATAATGGTACGGAACCCTACGTGCGCGAGTCCGACTCGCACTTTGCCGGTTTTTGTCAGTTAGACAATTAAAAATACCTTCAACACTATTTTTTGTATGATTAGACGCAGGACCTCAGTAAACAATTTGAGATTCGACATTATCATCATCCCCCTGGGCTGGTGTCTATGATGATGGGCCATTATTCGTATTTATTTGGGCCGTACATCTTTTTGTAGGTCACAATAATAATAAAATTTGTGTTATTTTATTAGTAGTGACTTATTGGAGGATGCTAAAATTGCTGCAAAGAAGAGCAAAAAAGCTGAAACCTCATCAAAAACAACACGGAAGGAACGAAGCAAATCTCCTAAGAGGTATTTTGATGTTTCCCTTTTTAATCAATCACGCTAATATTATAAAGGCGAAAGTTGGTGAGCCTGTGTGTGTGTTTTTGTTACTTCTTCACGCTCAAACGGCTGGACCAATTTTAATAAAATTTTGTATGGAGGTAGCTGACACCCTGGATTAACATAAGGCTACTTTTTATCCTGATATTCCCACGGAATCAAGACTTACGCCGGTGAAACCGCAGGGCGCATCTAGTATTATTATAAACTGCTCTTCATTATTTATCTTAATGTATTGTACATTAGGGAGATAGTAATCTAATAATGTAGTGCATGCTGTGATTTTCTATAAGTAATGGGGTACTTAGGCTTCAGTTTGCATAGTATACATTGTAAAGCAATAGTGTCTCTTTGTTGAAGACCCTTAAAAATAAATTGTTGACTAAAGTATTCAGAATTGGTTAGGTATTTGCTTGAAACATGTTCAAGTGATTTTTAATTCATTGATTATTAACAAATAATTGTGACCAGATACGATTCCTGGCTTCTGTATAATGCCTTTAGTTGCCACTACTCACATACATTCAAACCACCCTGCACCTTCCATACTTGAAAAGAAGTCAACATTAACACATATTCATTGAACAGGTCAGGAAGTAAATCCAGGCGCTCATCATCAGCCTCAAGGAAGCACCACCACCGCTCAAGTTCTAAGACGCGTCACAGTAGCCGCACACGTCACAGGTCAACCTCGAGGTCTCGGAGAAGGTCAAGGTCACGCTCGAGACGGAGATCGTCAAGGTCACGGTCGCGCCATCGGGGGGCGCGGCGTCTCTCGCCCAGGCATGGAGGAAGAGGAAGAAGATCTAGGTATGTGGAAAACTTACTGATAAATGTAATCTCATAATATTATGAAATACTAGTTATTAATATTATGTAAAAAGTTATTAAGTACCTAGGTAGTAAATTTTCTGAATGATGGTGAAAAACACAGACAGACACAAAACGCGACTTTAATTTATAATATATTATGTTAGTGCACTGATAAGCTGAGAACCATTAATCTGATTTACATGTGCATTACTAATAAATTTTATGGTCTCAGAAAAAGGTTATTTGGTTGGTTGGTTATTAGGAGCTGTGTGGTGGCGGACGTAAAGAATAGTACCATCCTATATCTTCGCGTGGGTGTCGTAAAAGGCGACTAAGGGACTTACTAGAATGGGCAGAAGCGTTCTCTATATATTATAATACCATACTGCGATTGCCAACCTGCCTGCCAAGCGCGGCGATTATGGCAAACCTCACTTGGGGGAGGCCTATGTCCAGCAGTGAACGTCTTTCGGCTGAAATGATGATGAATGAATGATGGATACGTTATTTGAAAAATTTGTATTGTGGCGCCCCGATCAAAGCTGGTCATCATTATAATACCTACACAGCTACAACCTGCAAATATTTGTGGCTAGGTCAAAGAAACTTTTCTACAACTAAACTTTAGCATCCTATGGTTTTCCACAACCTTTACTAAGATATGACGTAGTATTATTGTATATTGTAATCAGTTGGCCTGTTAAATCATTTCGTCACATGAACAACAATAGCTTTATAACAAACTACGGCTATTAAAACCTTGCATTATTAAATTTAATTTTGCGTAAATTAAAGTTATTGATTATTTTCTCTGCCTATTTCCATAATCTGCGAAAAACAAATAATCTGTAAATTAAAATATAGTTATCAGTTTTCGCCATGACGATCGTATTGTAGACGGAATTTAGCGCTTGTACAAATGTGTATACTTTATTAATAAGAAATAAAGTAACTCTTACAAAGATAAATAACATTTGTTATGTCACACATATACGCATATACGTACACACAGGGCCTTTTGTTCTCCGGGCCTTCACAGCTCAGTGCCTTTAGGGAACAGGAATAGATTCCTTGCATACATAAAGTAAGAAATCAACCACACATAACCATCATCAGGCCTATCCAGGTCGTGATTGTGCTAGAGCTTAATCTGACGTCCTGACTCGGAATGATAAGGATTAACTTTATCTGTCGTATATTTCCAAGGTCACCAACCGGCGTGAAACTAGCAGACAGTGAGAAGAAGCGACTGCTTGAAGTGGCCCGAAGGAATGCTATCAACATGCTCAAGAACGGCGCGGTACCGGCTGGAGCGGCCGCGCTGCCGCCTCACACTAGGAACCAAGTCATGGCTGCCATACAGTCTGGAGGTCAGTTAATAATAATACAAATTGATTTGTTCAAAACTATTCAACAATTTATGTTACACTTTATTCTATGATCAGATTTTGACCATCTTTGTCTGAACTAGATATAAAATATCTATATTTCAGACATCAGCGCTCTTCCCCTGTAGTGTGACACTTAGCACATAAAGGTTGACCTCTATACACATCTCTAACACATTTGGTCTGAGAGATACAATTATATACAGGGTGTTTGGCAGAACGTTGAACATACGAAAATGGTGGATAGGTGGGGTCATCTGCTACTTACTCAGCCCTAATTTATTTGGCCCTGGCCCCCTAGATATTATTTTAATTTTAATTTTTTAGCTAACATCTGAGTAAAGCAATAACTTTATAAGCATCTGCCAACATTAAAGATTAAAAAAAAAACAAAAATATTGCCTGTTTTACCCATTTTTAATAAAAATTACACTTTAAAGTTAAGAAAGTGGTGAAACTAGAAGAAAGCAAAAAAAAAATTAAAAAATACCAGGGGGCCAGGGCCAAATAAATTAGGGCTGAGTAAGTAGCAGATGACCCCACCTACCCACCATTTTCGTATGTTCAACGTTCTGCCAAACACCCTGTATATATTTTTTTTTTAATTTGACAAGTGTTCGAGAGTTGTGTCGCGTCTAGTATATATAGAACTTAGATCTAGAAGAAATGACAACACGATCAATAATGACGTAGTTCCTGGTTCCGAGCAGTTCAAGTAATTTGTGTTACATGCTTTCACATTATTAATGCCCTTATTCGAACAAAACTTTCAAATGGGTTTATAGTTATACTTGGTTTTTTTTATAGTTATGCTTGGTTTTTTTAACTACTTGGCGAAACTTCACAGATATGATGGAAATCTGGTTCATTCTAATAACAATTTCTCATGATTTCTATATCAAACAAAACTCGTTCCCACAGGTAAATCAGTAGACGAGCTGACAGACTTCTGCAAACATTTATCAAAGAAGGAGGCCCTTGGTGAGCTGTCGTCTGTCTCATCAAACGATGATGATATGAGCGAGAACGAAGATACACTCGCTTTCCACCATCCCTTCCTCGTCAAAGAAAAAGCGCCGATTGTTATGAATATAAGGGTATGTTTCCTTTAATAGTATATTTTCAACAGTTGACAAAAAAGCAAAATAGTTTCTAACAAATTGTGATAAATGACAAGGTTTTGCTAATAAATAACATAACATCACGCCTGTAATCCCCGAAGGGTTAGGCAGAGGTGTACTCTATAGTACACCTACGTTTCGCCAGTTATGTTTAAGTCCCACGTAATAGAGGGCGAGCCTATTGCCTACAACCGGGCACACCGCTAATAAATAACCTAACAAGAGTTCAAGATGTTAATAAACATAAACAACAATGTGTGTGGCAGAAGTAGTCATAAAACGAAAGAGCGAGAAGACTATAGAGATAGAGACAACAACAGTAAATTAATAAACTGTACATACTGATCTTAATATAACGTAAATGTAACGAATGCAGTGAAGCGTTAATCAACGCGGCAGCCATCACGCCGATTATATTTATAAAAAATAATGTGACTTATAGTGCATTAGGCAGTCGAACCGACAATACGTTATTACGAAACAATAATGTACCTACAATGCATGTGATGCGGAGGAATGAGGGAAATGTCGCCAGGAAAGTTTTGAGTACGCATGTAGATGGCTATTCGAGTAGGGTAAGTCCAAGAAAACGATGGATGGACTGTGTGAAAGATGATAATGGCTAGAAAGGGAGTGACCACCGCGATGACAACTAATGGAGAAGTATAGAAAAAAATCGGCCAAGTGCGAGTCGGACTCGCGCACGAAGGGTTCCATACCACTATCTATAAAAACGAGCAAAAAAAAAAAATTCACGTTTGTTGTATGGGAGCCCCCTTAAGTATTTATTTTATTCTGTTTTTTTGTATTTGTTGTTATAGCGGCAACAGAAATACATCATCTGTGAAAATTTCAATTGTCTAACTATCACGGTTCATGAGATACAGCCTGGTGACAGACGGACAGACAGACAGACAAACGGCGGAGCCTTATTAACTTAACAGAAATACATAATCTGTAAAACTTTCAACTGTCTATCACGGTTCATGAGATACAGCCTGGTGACAGACGGATGGACAGCGGGGTCCCGTTTTACCTTTTGGGTACGGAACCCAAAAACGGAAATGTTGCGCCGACCCAAAATAAATTGGGATAAGGGCAGGAGAATGATGATGAGTGTAGTATGCGTTGAGTGTGGAGGGGCTTGTGGCTAAGTAATAACAGCCGCACGGGTCGATCGATCAGGTTAAGCTACGCTTGCCGGGGTTGGCCTGTGGATGGGTGGGTGACCATCTTTACATATCAAGACCCTTCCGTGCCTTGAAAAACACGTTAAGCCGTGGTCCCGGCTGTCATTCGTGGAACTTTGACAGTCGTTAGGGGTCGTCAAAAGCCCAGAAGTCTGACCATCAATCTTACCAAGTGGTATCGTGTTGCCCAGTAACTGGGTTGTGGAGGTCAGCTAGGTAGTCGCTCCATGTAAAATATTGGTATTCAGCTGCATCCGGTTAGACTGGAAGCCGACCCCAACATAGTTGGGAAAAGGCTAGGCAGATTTAAGTTTTTATGGTACTTAATTCGTAATTTTTTTGATAGGAAAACCCAGTGTAATCACAACGGGCACACGATTAAAGTGTTCAATCGTAGAGAAAAAGAGTGAAACAAATTATGACAGAGTATTGTCGAATAAACATTTTCTAATTCTATTTAATTTGGAAGTGAAGCTGGTATAGACTCCCCAACTATTTTATGACTATCTGGGATTTCTCGAAAATATGTAGTTACACCTCAGACTAGTTAGACTAGAAGCCAACCCCAACATAGTTGGGAATAGGCAAGGGAGACGATGAGTGTATGTATTATTTATCCATGAATGGTGATCCTCACTTCAAAACTATTTAGTGATTAAGTATGAAACACTTAAACCAATATTATTTCCTTCATATTAAATACTTTTTCACCTTTACATTAATAATGAACCAATCAGCCACTTGTACTTAGTTTTTAGTTTTTAAAAGTCTCTTTAGATCAGTTACACGCAGAATCCTACCTACGCGGAACCTACTACGCTTTGGAAGGGGCAACTAGCTTCATCTCTCTGACTGACCGACCCCTTGACAGTTCAAAACTGCCTGTAATTGGTTTATTTGAAATAACTTCTTTGAGTTCGAATCAATTACATTACAAAACAGCGGGGTAATCGCGTAACACACTATCAGTAGCAATGGGTTTCATTTTGACAGTTCAACAACGAATGTTGTTGTACTGTCAAAATGAAATTGCGTTAGTTGAGCAGACAAACTTTTCGAACATATGAAGCAATGGATTAGCAATATACTTCAAAATCATTCGGATTGTGATAGATAGTGCGTTTCGCAATTAGTTTGCTGTTTTGGTACAGACGCCAGCTGGTCAAGCTACCCGAAACTGTCAAATTTTCCCAATCAACCTTGACCCTTAAGCTGTAGCGATAAAGTTGAAAAACTATTAAGGAAATTTGACAGATTGTAGTAGCTGGATGTGCTGGCGTCTGTACATAATTACTAAAATAAAACATTTGCAACTAGAATTGACTACAAGTACCAGTAATGGCTTACGTGATTTAATACGTGTTTTATTATTAAGGAGTGTCCGCACGAACGAACATCGAACACTTTGTTCGCATGAGAGTACCACTAACGAGCATCAAACATTGTGTTCGTCAAAAATGTTCGTGGCGATCCAATTTTGTTGTTCTGTGTGGACGGTGTATGGTAAAAGAAGAAAAAAAAAAGCATTTATTGGGACTCGCACATTAAACCCAAATCAAACTAAAACACACTCATAGAAACATAAAAAACAAAAATAAAACAAAGTAAAAAATAAAAATAAAAACAGAAAGTCCTGTACGAGGCCAAATGGTGTTCGTTCTGCTAGTTTTTGTCCACACTTACTCAAACTAGGCTGAGAATCAGCACTTTTCGAACGTCAAAAATTACATAAGACAATTCCCAAAAACGCCCACCCGTCACCACTTCCTAGTGCTTTAGCTGGGAAGAAGAAGTGGCGCAACAAACTCCCCAGCAGCACAGCTGTCTGTTCAGTTAGAAAACATGATTCAATACAATGTAATGAATGTAAAAATATTTGCATTACGCAACACAAAACATAAAATTAAATTATTTGCCATATTATGTTAGCTAGCACACGCCACTATACCAACAAAAAAAAATATAAAGTGTTTGATATTCGTGTTCACCATGTTTTGTTCGCTCGTGCGTACACGGCTTTACAAGCTTTTTAATAACTTGCTTCGTTTGTAAGTGTTCCCAGTTACAAACTATTAATCCATTATCAATACTCATAATCAAGCACTTTCTAATTTACATTAGCACATTAACAAAACCTTTAAATGACTTTATTATTTTCTAGGGAGGAGCTCCACTGCCCATAAAGACGAATCCCCTACCAGTAGCTAATAAGGAAGAGTTAAGACTGCAGTTCCCCGTGTCTTCGGGCTCGCAACACAGAGAGAAGGCCTCGGAATGGGTGCCCGTCTCGCCACCTAAGAAAGATATGGTAATATACGTCTTTTGTTAATTATTTTTTAAGGTGCTGACAAGAGACAACTGATAACAGTAGGCTTGTCTTAAACAATAAAAGTGCCAAATCTATACAGTTTGTGGTAGCGGAAAAAATATATGTTATTCTTGAACATATTTTTCAGAACTTGGTTGTTACCAAAATACGTTTAGAATAAATATCTCGATACACATTAACGGTAAACTAACCCTTTACTTTGAGTTCCTATCCAAAATATCTGTATTAAATATCAACGTACGGTTGGTATTTAATTAATAACAAGAACGTCTTATTTATATGCACTGAACTTGGTTGTTTTTTATTTTCGATTACTCAACTCATTTTTGAGTAAATAGATAATTGCTTCATATTTTGCAATAATTTACAAGCATTGTGTCATCGCGCTTCTCTTTCTTTTGTATGCAGTCTGACAGTGACCGCGGTTTACCTGTTGTCAGCGTCTTAAGTAGTAACTAGGGACCCGCCCCTGCTTTGCACAGGTGCAATGGCGACATATCAAAATATCGATATGGCCATGTTATATCTAAGATAGCAGCAGATGTGAGCAGTGGTAGCCCAGTTGTAACGGACTTACGAGTTGTAGGTCGTAGTTTTGAACCCTGACAGGCGCTTTACTTTGTGTAAATTGTTTAATCACCACTGCTCTCAACACGGTGAAGGAAAAAACCGTGAGAAAACCGACATGTCCTAGAACCAAAAAATTCGAAGACATGTGACATCTACCAACCCGCACTGGCCCGCGTGGTGGATTACGGCCCACTTCCTCTCAAAGAGAGGAGGTCTGTGTCCCAGCAGTGGGAACAGTATACGCTGATTATGTTATAATCTAAGATAAATATCAGTGTAATAATACAAATAAACCTTCAGGAATAATTCTCTAATGATGATGGAAACCAAAATGTTTCCAAAAAGTAATAGACACAGAAATAGAATAGTTATCTACAAGGTGTCTTAAAGTATTGTGAAGGGAAAATAATTTCTACTCAGAAAGCAACATATTTAAGGCCAGGTAGACCAAGCGAAGTAGGCATTTAAAACTACGCGAAGCGAGCCGTGCGGTTACGTCGCCGGCGTGAACTTACATGAACCCATAGCCGAGCAAACTATCACAGTTTAGGTAAGCGTAGGTCAACTTATTTTGTTATATTTGTTTTAAAAAAATAATAAAATACGATAGTTAATACATTATTGTTGTAATGTATTGTAGTACCTTTGTACTAATATTATAATTATGTCGTATCTCTCTGTATTTTACTGTGTGTACATAAATAATAAAATAAATAAATAAGTAAAAATTGTTTTATGGGCCGGGTGTCCCAAGCGCAATAGGTATTTACGCGCGGACGTCGCCGCCGCGCCGCCGCCGCCGCGCCGCGCCGCAAAGATCGAGTTCCGAGTGTTCGCGCGCCACAGTCTAAACTGAACAGTATTCCAACGTTATAAACAAATTAATAAATTTGATAAAAATAGCTTAAATAATTATATACTTACTGTAAGTGATTGATATTATTATGAAATAATAAAGTTATAGTTTCACTTTCAGCTTTCAAGCTTTGTATGAAGTTTGTGATGTAGCGCTACTTAAAAAAACTATATCAAAGTTGTCTAAAAAAATAGGGATAGTTAAAAATAATACATATTGCGAAAAAAAAAATTATGTGTTATAATATTGTCACAAAAATTATAGGTAATATTGATTACATTTTTCTTACTTCTATGAAACACATTATCCAACGTCCTAATATTATTATTTGCAGTTTCTTCCCATTTCTTATAAACTTTATTTTGTAGTTGATTAAAATATTTTGAAGAAAATATGGGGATGTTTATAGCCGAAATAACTCTTCGATCTGTGAAAATCCTATACAAGGCTACAACTCCAGTAGTAGCAGCTATATAAGCATTTACATGCTCAGTATCTTTGGAGTTTTCGGATGGAATCAAACAAACTTTTTTTTTTTTTTTTTTTTTGGGTGGGAAATCATCAAATAACTTCTCCCGCTCTGGGCGGAGCGGGAGGGCGTGTCAGACTTTTACTGACTAAAACCCACCCGTGTTCCTTCCGTTGCCTGTGTGCCAGGGCCACGATATCCCTTTCGGACAAACTCGCAACCCCGGCAGGCATTGGTCCTAACGGACCCCGTCAGTTTGTGCTGACATCTCTTTGAGGCGCGCGTGGAACACAACGCGCCGTCGACCCGGGCCTGGTCCTTATCGGACGGCGAGCTACCCATCGCTCACCGTCCGCAGGCCCGCGCCTACGGTGGCCGGAAATCGGCTTGCGACTCCCGACGCCCGGGGCGTCTCCTGCGGCGACTAGGGGCATGAGGGCGCGAACCTTGTCTCACCCTCACGCGTTCCGCCTCCTCCTTCGCTAGCATAACTGCTTCGCAGAAGGAGGTGACGGCCTCCCATGCACTCTCGCTCCGAACCATGGCCTGAACCAGGCCCGGACGCGAGAGATCGCCGCCGCCGATCGCCTCCGTGAGGACACGGCGGTGCTCCGCCCAAGCTGGGCAGACCTCCACCGTATGCTCCACCGTGTCCTCCGGGCGATCCACACAGTGGTGACACCCGGGCGTTTCCTCCCGCCTAATCCTAAACAGGAACCTCCCGAAACATCCATGTCCGGTGAGGACCTGCGTCAGGCGGAAGGTGAGGACGCCGTGGCGCCTCTCCAGCCACTCCTCAAAGAGGGGACTTATCGCCACAATTGTGGCGTGCCCAGCGCTGGGTTGCGACAATCGCACTCTCCATGTCGCCATGAGATCCCTCCGGAGCTCCGTCCGCTGTGCCGCAATTTCTTGCGGCAGCGGAGTTATGCCCCGGAGTTTCGCCTCTTCGCGCCACACCCAAATGTGCGCGAGGACTTTCGCCTCCAGATCCCATGGCGGCAATCCGGCAAGGAGGCTCGCCGCCTCACGGGAGACCGTGCGGTAACCCCGTACCAGCCTGATGGCCATGACCCTTTGGGACGCGTTCAACCGCTGGGCTGGTCGCAGCCTTAAAGAACGCGCCCACACCGGTGCCCCGTAAAGGGCCATGGACCGCACGATCCCCGCGTAGAGCCTCCGGCAGGAGGCGTTTGGACCCCCTAGATTGGGCAGGAGCCGCTTCAAAGCAGCCCCGGCCCGCTCCAGTCTGGGAGCCAAACGTCGAAAATGCTCCACGAAGTTCCACCGGCTGTCGAGGACGAGTCCCAGGTACTTCATCGTCGACTCGACGCCGATGTGAACCCCTCCCGCCGTTATCTGGGAACCCGACAGTGGCGCGTTCCGAGGACCATAAAAACACATGGCCTCGGACTTGTGCAATGCCACCTCGAGTCCCAATTGCCGGATCCTATCGACGATTGTCGCAACCCCACGTGCCGCCAGTTCGGCCGCCGCCTGATGCGAACTCCCTTGTGCCAGGACTAGCGTGTCGTCAGCGTAGCAGACTACGCTGACGCCACTAGGGAGGTCGGCGCGCAGCACCCAGTCGTACCCGATGTCCCACAGATGCGGCCCCAGGACCGATCCCTGTGGGACACCGCACGACATCTCTCGCCGGTTCCACTCTCCGTGGTGACCGGGGTAGATGACGGCCCTGTCCGTCAAATAGGCCTCGACCACACGACAGAGGTAGGTCGGCATCCGGTGATACCGAAGTGCCTCCCTAATGCAACTCCAGGGCAAGGTATTGAAGGCATTGGCGATGTCAAGAGACACCGCCAAGACAACCCCACCCCGGGCAACAGCATCCCCCGTCGTGAGGGCTCGAACGCGCATGATGGCATCCACCGTAGAGCGCCCCTTACGGAAACCAAACTGGCTCTCCGCCAAATCCGGCCCCACCCGCACCAGCCGCCCGACAAGGCGGTCTGCAATTACTCTTTCAAAGAGCTTGCCCACCTCGTCGAGCAGCACGATGGGCCGGTAAGCGGACGGAGAGTCCGCCGGGCGCCCTGGTTTCTTTATGAGGACCAGTTTCCCCGTCTTCCAACGAAGTGGAAACTGGCCCCTCTCCAAGCATGCGCTTAGGAGCCCCCTTAGTCGAGGCCCGAGAGCCTCTAAGGCCAGAACCCAGGCTTTTCCAGGCAAGCCATCGGGTCCTGGGGCGGTATTCTTGGCATTCAGCCTACGTACCGCCACTCTCAGATCTACCTCGGTCACCTCTGGAGCATCGTCGTCGTCGGTGTGGTCCGCATCCGGCACTGCAGGAGGCGGAGCCATGGGCGGGGGAGCATGTTCCCCTCGCGAAGGGAACAGAGCGCTCACCACGTCCTCCACGAGCTGGGGCCGGAGACTCTGCGTCAGCGGGGGAGCCCATGGGCGGAGTTTATCTCGCACCCATTTGTAGGGGCGTCCCCACGGGTCTCTGTTGAGAGTCTCCAGCGTCTCCTCGCGGGCCAGTCCTCTGGCCCGCTGGATCTCCGCTCGGAGGGCAGTCTTTGCCGCTCTGTACCCCTCGTATAGCTCCGCCTGAATGACTTCCGTATCCGGAGGGCGGATACGGAGCCTGCGGTGCCTGGAGTACCGGTGGCGCGCAGCAACGCACGCCTCGCGTAAAGCGGTCAGCTCACGCGACCACCAGCACACCTGGCGCCGAGCACGTCCGGGCTGGACCCGGGGCATTGCCACGTCACATATTTCGGACATGGCCTCCCGGAACCACTCCGCCTCGTCGTTGATGTCGGCAGGCCTGTCTGGTGATAACACCCAGGCCTGCACGATCGAGGCTTCCAGGAGGAGCTCCCGGTCCAGCTGCTTTAGCGCCCACCGCGGACCACTCGGGGTCTGTCGGACCGGCGCGCCCGAGGTCTGGGCGGAGACGTCAAACCGGATGTACCGGTGATCGGAATAGGTCTCCACCCCCTCCATGACGCGCCAGTCGATGACACGCGGTGACAGAGCGGGGCTGGCGAACGAGATGTCCACCACTGATTCACCCCGCATCCGCACACACGTGGGGACAGAACCCCGGTTTAGGACGACCAGGCCTGTCTCTAGAGCCCAGTCCTCCACCATCCTGCCCCGTGTGTCTGTATACCGGGAACCCCAAGCCACGTTTTTGGCATTGAAGTCCCCGAGAACGAACACGGGGAGGGGATGGTACCCGACGACGACGACTCTCAGCTCCCCAAGGGAGTTGTGGAACTCGGCGAGAGTTCGGTTCGGGGAGAAGTAAACTCCTACCACGACAATCTCCCCGAACCGTGCTGCCACGCAACCCTGTCCCCTCTTGACGGCCTCGAGGGACGGGGTACCGGCGGCGGCCGACGAAATTAAGGTCACTGAGCCGCTCAGGTCCTCCACCCAGTCATCCCTGGGCGGGACAAAGTACGGCTCAGCGACCACGGCGATGTTAATCGACCACTGCGCCATGCTCTGGAGCAACAGATCCTGAGCGGCGGCGCAGTGGTTGATGTTCGCCTGGAGGAGGCGTAATGGGGCCATTTATTGGCATTCCATATCAGCCTCCTCCCGGGCCCTCAGGGATGGCCCTGCCGCGGTGGTAGCGGCGGCAACGACGACGGTGGAGGCGGCAGCGGCGGCGGCAATCGTGGCGGCTGCGGCGGTGACGGCGGTGGCGGAGGGCTTGCCCCTGCCCCTGGGTTTGGGGGGAGGAGCACAGGCTTGGCCCCCAGCCCGGTGATCTGCCGGCTTGCCAGCCGCCACACATGCAAAACAGTGCGGCGTGGCATTACAGGAGCCGGCCTTGTGACCGGGCTGACCGCAGCGGAAGCAGTGATCGCTGCGGTCCACCTCCGAGGTACAGCATGCTCCCACGTGGTTTCCCACCCGGCAGCGGAAGCACCTCAGAGGTCTGGGTTCCAGCAGTTTCACCTGCGCGGATACCCAGCCCACCCGGAGCCTTTGGCCCTCCCCGGATATTTTTTGGGCCGCCGACACGGGGCAGCTCACCGTAATGGTTTGCATCCCCGAATCAAACAAACTTAAAGTACAAATATTGCACTTAAATAGGTCGATATAAATCCATGTCTTCTTTCACCAACTAAGCAAAAGTGGCTTGATTTACAATCAAATAAATTATTGTGGCGTGCTTTTTCTTGAAGTTCTTTTAAAAAGTAATTGATATCAATTATTCGCCGTCCAGTACCCTAATTGCGTAACACAGTTTGAATCGGAATGATTTTGAAGTATATTGCTAATCCATTGCTTCATAAGTTAGAAAAAATTGTCTGTTCAACAACGTAAATAACGCAATGAATTTTGTTGAACTGTCAAATTGAAACCGATTCCTACTGATAGTGTGTTACGCAATTATTAGCCCTCTGATATGGGTTGGAAATGGTTTTCCTTGTTATCCATTCCAATAATAAACGCGTCTTCATCTTCACTTCCATTAGTTTCTCTGTAACAACATAAAATAGTATATGGAGATAGTATAACGTGGAGCCTAAAAAAATTATGTTGAAAAACCATTTTCAGGTCAATCAGGCTTATAAGCCGTGACATACGCTGCTCACATGTGTAAGTGTTATGTTAGTTCTGATAATTTGCTGAGTAGATCCAGAATTAACAATTGGTTCTGGCGCAGATAACGAAGACATTGGTAGTGGTACATCTTGTGAAGAATCAACATTCGGCGATGTCTATGTCCTGAAATAATAATAATATATTTAACATTAATGTTTTCAAAATCTGTACAAAACAAATTTTAGATTTGTGTTTAAAGACAACAAAAATAAACCTTACTTAGTAGCGGAGGATTGCAAATCAATAGGTTCTAATATATATATATAAGATGCGTGAGTCTTATCAAACGTATCGTCACACGGTTTTCTGAAAAAACCGGCCAATGCGTGTCGGATCACGCACAATGAAGAGTTCCGTAGTTGGGATGAATTTATCCCTAAAACAAACTTAATATTGTAGTTCAAAAACATGTTTTCCCATACATCGCCTCGCCTAGAGCAACGGCAGGGATCTCGCGTGCTCGAAAGTCATTTGCGTGGACAGCTAAGTACCTAAGCGTAAGTACACGGGCGGAAAATAATAATTATTGTAATACTGTGACTGTGGTCAATAGGGATAAATGAATACAAAATATAACTTATCATATTTCTTTCGCGATTTTTTTGGCCTTCAACCTTGATTTAGTCCTATATTTATAATTTTTGTTTGCCATTTTCACAAAACAATCACAAAAATATTGTCTTAAAAGTGATATACAAATATTTACTCAAAGAAAAATAAACACAGAAATAAAATCTTAACTGTGGCCTCTAAAAGTTCTATAAAACAATAATTACTTAAAATTAATTTTATTTATTCTTTACACAGCAGAAAAGATGCGCGCGCGCAAAAATTTGGCATAGGTCTTACCTCGGTAAGGTCCCGCGGGACACTGGCAGACACTGGCAAGCGACGCGCGGATCGAAAACCACTGGAATAATCGATCCAAAAACTTATAAATGCAATAAAAAGAACCATCGGGTAGAATCGATTCCTAAATGAATTACCTATATATTGATATAAATTATAGAAAAAAAGGAGTAATAGTACTCGTTTAAAATGGGATTTGACTTGTAAAAAACCTGCAAATCGAGCTTAGTTCGGTATTTTTTTCTATTGAGAAAATTTTATTGTATCGTATATTGATCGGGTACAACCTATGGAGAAAGAATGCATCTGAAATATTTTTTTTTTTCAGATTCTAAATGTAAAAATTTGCCTATCAAAACAAAGTTCTTAAACATGCAAAAACGGGAACACCCAGCCTTAATAAGAGATTGAAAAATAAATAATAATCATAATCACCCTCTGACATTATTAGTATTTTAAAAAGTGTATCATGTAATGTAAAAATAAACATGAATATGCTTGAGTTTGTTTGTGTATATGTAATAATAATTATGACTACTTAAGAGCGGCCAACCCGTTCTACTTTTCATACAGACGCTCGTACGTGATTATGGCGTTGTAACACATCTTTCTTTAAAAAATTTGAACCAAAAGGTATCTTGTGCAATTTATCTAGGTTTCTATGCAAGCAAAAAATAAATATCGGAACTTTGGCCGTTCATAATGTACTCATAAATTGTAAATATTAAGAAAACATTACGATATAAACCTTGCACATGTAATGGAGATTCTAAATGACCAACATTTATTTCACAAACTTGTTAGGCTTACTCAAAAACACGTATTTGCTGGAACAAGTTTTATGAAATTTCCGCACACTATTTTTCGTTCAATGTTATCGCGTTCTCACTCGCTTGTTAGTAGTTCTCACTTGCGCTGGATGAAACAACAAGCTTTTCGACCATGCTGCGTTGACGATAGATGGACCGGGAAGGGCCCTCTTAAGTATAAACCCAAATGTTTGCATGTCAGATTGTTATGACTACTTGGATCTGTATAATTATTTATGTTAAGACCGAAATTGTACCAGCACTTATGACAAATAAATTGATTTTTATTTGATTTGAACCGCGTCAAAATCCGTTGCGTAGATTATAAGAACTTTGCGGTGACCCGGACTTGAAAAGCAACTTTTTATTTATAATATGCAACAGCGTGGCAGGGACATCGACTCGCAACCTGTTACCATGGATTCATGGTACATGATTCTAAACGCCCTGCGTTAAAAAATTTCGTCGGTTATATAATAAAAAATTGCTGTTCCATACATTTTGACCGCGTACCGTATTACTATTTTAGATTTAAAAAAATTATAACCGCTGACAAATTTCTACAATCATGTGCTGAATTCATGGTTAGGTTAGGTTAATCGATATCTCCGCCACCCTGTAGATAGAGCACTTTGTGAAGGAACTTATCCAGAGTATCTATTTCTGCCGCCAAGCAAGTTTCAAGGGAATGAGTGCTGGTGTAATTACATAAGACATTTCAGCTTTTTGTCTAGAATGGTAACGCATCCACGTCGTCAACGGTATTGCAGATGTCAAATGAGAAGAGGCTTGTTGTTTGCGATCCCATAATCATCATTTCAGCTAACAGAAGTCCACTGCTGAACATAGGCCTCCAAGCACCGCAACTTCGACCGGTTCCGTGCTGCTCCGAATCCGCTGGATAGCAGAGGAAATGTTAGCCGAAAGACATCCATATAATCCTGAAATTACATAATTATTGTAATAACAGCCTGTGTTGGGTCAAGGCTTCCCTCCATTCCTTCCTTCAAATTATGAAACAAAACTGATTTCTAACTTTATTGCAGCAAGTCGCAAAAGTGAACTCAAGCAGCACTAAATCAAAATCAACTACCTCTGCAGCTTCTACAGCTAACACATGCACAGAAATTGCCAAGTAAGTGTATACTTTATCACTATGAAAATAATGCATTAAATTACTTTTTCTAATATAAACAAGTTACTAAATTATGAATTTCCTTTTTAGAATATCGGAAAGATCTTCAAGTCCACCTGCCTATATGAAAAGCTTTACGACGGGAAGCCGTAAGTGACACAGTTACATACATTATTAAAATACTAGAATAAAAATTTCAAGTTACTATACAGGATGTAAAAAGACCATCACATAGCCATAATCTACTCATTCTGTACATCAAACTAACTAACATAGAGCAAAAATTACTGCTGGAAAACGACAACTATTTTTGTTCTAAAAAAAATTGCTGTTTACGGCACCGCGCATTGTAATGCGCGCAAAACATCGTGCTTTTTGGGTTCATGCAACGGTACAGGAGTCGTGGGGGTATTTAAAGTTAAGGGGGATGCGCTAAGGTAGCCAGCGAAATTCAAATTTTATTACGTTTTTGCAATTTGCAGGTCAATAACAGGTTGTATGTTGATCTAAATATGATTCGCGGCCGTAACAAATATGGCTTTACAGAATTATAATCATTAGAATCGGCAATACAACTAACTCTCTTCGTAAAATCCTATTGAATGACTATTTCTGAAATAATCATTCAGTAGGATTTTATGAACTTAGAGAGTTGTAATGCCGATTCTAATAATTATAAATTTATAATTCTGTACAGCCATATTTGTTACGGCCGCGAATCATATTTAGATCAACATACAACCTGTTACTTACCTGCAAATTGCAAAAAACGTAATAAAATTTGAATTTCGCGGGCTACGTTAGCGCATCCTCTTTAAGCTATAACATTTAAAACTTGTATTCTTGAAAAAAAAGTTAGAACGACAATGTCAATATCTCCGTAACCAGAAGATTCCCAAGTATGGTCCAGTATAAAAAAATGATCACAATGACGGAAAGCACACCTCAAATGATCACAATAGAATTTATTGTCCTCGGCGCCATATTATTGTGACATTTTTCCAAATATTAATTCACTCTGAGCGCTTGGTAAATACGCTGCTCTATGGTCGCGAATCGATTGTCTGGAAAATACGACGCTACGTCAGTCATAATCTCTGCTTAACCTCTTTAAAAAATAAATTCGTGATGTTATATCTTTTCAGAGCTAAACTCCGTGCCAGTGATACCAGCGTTGCCGGCACCGGGACCGCAAGCTTACCCCCCAGGGGTTGATGCACAGAAGATGGTGCAAATTGTCAGTACTATACTATAATTTACAATTCATTCTACTTTCGCTTAAGGTGAATCCGCAGCTATAGTAGTATCCCTTTTTTTTTTGGGTGGGAAATCATCAAATAACTTCTCCCGCTCTGGATGGAGTGGGAGTGCGTGTCAGACTTTTAATGACTAAAACCCACACGTGTTCCTTCAGTTGCCTGTGTGCCAGAGCCACGATATCCTTTACAGACAAACTCGCAATCCTGGCAGGCATTGGTCCTAAAGGACCTCGTCAGTTCTTGCTGACATCTCTGAGGCGCGCGTGGAACACAACGCGCCGTCGATCTGGGCCTGGTCCTTATCGGACGGTGAGCTACCCATTGCTCACCGTCCGAAAGCCCGCGCCTACGGTGGCCGGGAATCGGCCTGCGACTCCCGACGCCCGGGGCGTCTACCGCGGCGAAAGGTGCGGACGCAGTTGCGCCTCTCTAGCCACGCCTCAAAGGACTTATGGCCACAATCTTGGCGTGCCCAGCGCTGGGTTGCGACAACCGCACTCTCCATGACGCACACTGGTCCCGAATGATAAAAAAGTGGACATTAAGAAATTTTTGACAGAAGGTCAACGGATTCGGCTGATTTTTTTTTTGTAGACAGCTGATGCAATTACAAATCACTTTTATAGATTGAGTTTTTGCCAAATAAGCCGTATTTTCAGAGAAAAAAAATATTGAAATATTTTTTGTATGAAAGAAATCCTAATTTTGTCTTTATCTTCCAAGATTCAAACGTATTCAAAATAAAACTTAGCGCAGCTTGTAGAAGGGCTAATTGCTCACCACTTTGTCATAGACACTCTTCTGCGATTTTGTGCTCCTTTTGAGTTACAGGCACTTTAAATATTTTTTGTATAAAAAAATTCTAATTTTGTCTTTATCTTCCAAGATTCAAACGTATTCAAAATAAAACTTAGCGCAGCTTGTAGAAGGGCTAATTGCTCACCACTTTGTCATAGACACTCTTCTGCGATTTTGTGCTCCTTTTGAGTTACAGGCACTAACAAAAATCAGCCGAATCCGTTGACCTTCTGTCAAAAATTTCTTAATGTCCACTTTTTTATCATTCGGGACCAGTGTGTGACGCCATGAGATCCCGCCGGAGCTATGTTCGCTGTGCCGTGATTTCTCGTGGCAGCGGAGTTACACCTCGGCGTTTCGCCTCCTCGCTCCATTCCCATATATGCGCGAGGACTTTTGCCTCCAAGTTCTACGGCGGCAATACGGCAAGGAGGCTCGCCGCCTCACTAGAGACCGTGCGGTATCCCCAGACCAGCCTGATGGCCATGACCTATTGAGATGCGTTTAACCTGCGAGCTGGTCGCAGCCTCATAGAACACCGGTGCCCCGCTGACACTGCTAGGGAGGTCGGCGCAATGCACCCAGTCGTAGCCGATGTCCCACGATGCGGCCCAAGACCGATCCCTGTGGGACACCGAACGACATCTCTCGCCGGTTCCACTCCCCTTGGTGACCGGGGTAGTTGACGGCCCTGTCCGTCAGATAGGCCTGATCCACATGACAGAGGTTGTTTTAGGGATCCGGTGATACTGGAGTGCCGGGAGGCACCCTGCCCTGGAGTTGCAAGGGCAGGGTATTGAAGGCATTGGCGATGTAAAGAGACACCGCCAAGACGACCCACCCCAGGTCCCAGCACCCCCCGTCGTGAGAGCTCGAACGCGTATGATGGCATCCACCGTAGAGCGCCCCTTGCGGAAACCAAACTGGCACTCCTCCAGATCCGGCCTATCCGTACCAGCCGCCTGAGAAGGCGGTCTGCAATGACTCTTTCAAAGAGCTTGCCCACTTCGTCAAGCAGCACGATAGGCCGGTAAGCGGACGGAGAGTCCGCCAAGCGCCCCGGACTTTTAATGAGAACCAGTTTCCCCTTCTTCCAACGAAGTGGGAACTGGCCCCTCACCAAGAATGCGCTTAGGAGCCTCCTTAGTCGAGGCCCGAGAGTCTCCAAGGCCAAAAACCAGGCTTTCCCAGGTAACCCGTCGGGTCCTAGGGTATTCTCGGTATTCTTGGCATTCAGCCTACGTACCGCTCTCTCAGAAGATCTACCTCGGTCACCTCTGAAGCATCGTCGTAGTCGTAGGCGATGTAGACCGCATTGGGCACCGCAAGAGGCGGAGCCATGGCCGGGGGAGTATGTTCCCCTCGCGGAGGGAACAGAGCGCTCACCACGTCCTCCACGAGCTGGGGCCGGAGGCTGCGTTAGCGGGGAGTCTCCAGCGACTCATCGCGGGACAGTCTTCAGGCTTGCTGGATCTCCGCTCGGAGGGCGGTCTTCGCCACTCAGTACCCCTCGTACAGCTCCGCCTGAATGGCTTCCATATCCGGAGGTCGGATACGGTGCCTGTAGTACCGGTGCCGCGCAGCAACGGACGCCTCGCTTAATGCGGTCAGCTCCGGCGACCAATGCCACGTCACATATTTCGGACATGGCCTCCCGGCACCACTCCGCCTCGTCATTGATGTCAGCAGGCCTTTACGGTGATGACACCCAGGCCTGGGGCCGTATTATGAAGTATAAATGCCATGATTCCAGACCGAAAAAGGGATGGTGCTAGCGGTCATGTATAAATCCATCGCTCTCTTGCACTGGAATCATGATGGCATTAAAACGTCATAATACGGCACCTGCACGATCGAGGCTTCCAGGAGGAGCTCCCGGTCCAGCTGTTTCAGCGCCCACCGCGGACCATTCGGGGCCTGTCGGACCGGCGCGCCTCAGGTCTGGGCGGAGACGTCAAACCGAATGTATCAGTGGTCGTAGTAGGTCTGATCGATGACACGCGGCGACAGAGCGGGGCTGGCGAACGAGATATCCACCACTGATTCACCCCGCATTCGCAAACACGTGGGGACAGAACCCCTGTTTAGGACGACCAGGTCTGTCTCCAGTCCTCCACCATCCTGCCCCGTGTGTCCGTATATCGGGAGCCCCAAACCACGTTCTTGGCATTGAAGTCCCCGAGGATGAACACGGGGAGGAGGCAGAACCCGACGACGACGACTCTCAAATCCGCAAGGGAGTTGTAAAACTCGAGAGCCTGCGAGCCTGCGTAGCCTGCGAGTTAGATTTATTCCATTGACTGACGTTTTCTTGAAATCATGACATTGGGGAACAAATCTAACTTAGAGAGATGTATTAATTATTCTAATGATTATAATTCTGTAAATACATATCTGTTATAGTCGCGAATCATATTTTGATCAAGATACAACCTGACAGTGACCTCCAAATTGCAAATAAACATAAGAAAATTTGAATTTTACGAGCTACAGTTGCGGGCGGATCCACCTTAATTAAATTAAGGGCATGCTAAACTTAACTGAAAGTTATTATATCTGCCCCAAATCGGGGTAAGGGCAGGAAACTGATGGTTCCATTCTCTTAATGATTAGGTTTCACAATCAATGACGGAATTCGTAAATGGATGGTTCATTGACACATCTTTGATGAAATAACAATGTTGTCAGTGTTACTCAGATTAATATTACGATAATATGGTAATTCTCTTGCAGCAAGATGTAGCGACCCTCGTGTCTGCGAAGCTGTCTATAATTCGGAAAGAGCAAGAGGAAACTGAACTTTATACTACACATGGAGTAAGTAACTTTTTTCACAAGTTTTGAGTTACTCAGGAGTACTTTTTACTTCTAAAAATGAATTTCTATCACGGAAGATATTATAATTAGCAATCTCCCATCGAAGGCGCGCACCGACCTTTTTCAAAACTCCTTTTATTGTATCTGTGTGCTCTTTATTTCATCTAAAATTTCTTGTTGATATTCGGTAATATAATATATAATATTTTACACAGCAATATGTGTACGAAATTGGATTAAAATATTTATAACATAACACGCCTGTAATCCCCGAAGGGTTAGGTAGAGGTGTACCTATCGTATATTTTTTTTATATTTTGTTAGTTTTAAATGCTATTTTTGTATTTCTTGTGCATGTCCCAAATAAAATATGTTTCTTTCTATAGTACACCCACATTTCGCAATTTATGTTTAAGAAACAGTTGTGTTTTTGTTGTTGTTTTTTTTTATATTTATTATTGTCAATAATAGTAGTCCTCCAGACCGAATTTCGGCCATGGCGACCAATATCAGCGGGGACCAGCCTTCGGCGTGTGAGATATTTTAGTGCACAAGAGTGTGCGCAGACACAGGAGCACTCTCTCGTCCCTCGCTCTCATAGTCCGATGGGACGGCAATCCGACACGACCGGAGCGAGATCTGGCGCAGGGCCAACGGCTTAACGTGCTTTCCGAGGCACGGAGGGGTCTAGATATGTAATGGATGGTTACCCAGAGATCGACCCGTGCGGCTGTTGTTATTTAGACACGAAACTCAGAAAGTACATTTGAATTGAAAAAGTCAAAATTGGTACTTGCCCAGTTTTGAACCCACAACCTAGTGCAGGGATGGCGAAGCTTTATACATCTACGTGCCATTTTTTTCAAAAAAAGTATGTAACGTAGCCATGACGTGCCAAAAATAGACCTTAACTATTATACAGTAATCAATAAGAAAGAATAATTTAGTGCAACTTCTGCAAAACTAGATGACAAATAATTTATATCAGGTTCATATTTTATTACTTTTAGCAGAATGCAAGCTGAACTGGAATCATCTTACAAACAGTTTCAGAAAATAACGACTCACAGGCATAGGTAGATGAAAATATCGCGCTCAGATTTCTATGTTTGTTACTGTGACTTAGGTGCCTAAATTCCTCAATTGCTGCCGTGCCTAAATTATTTTTTCGCGTGTCATTGGTTCGCCACCCCTGACCTAGTGCATGGGAGTCGGGGCCTTAACCACTAGGACATAATGACACATAATTATTGCATTTTTTTTTTATTTAGCTTTATATTATTTTACCAATTTTATTTTTCCCTAATGTAGGTAATGTTTTCACAGTTTGGTTGGTCGGCGGGTTCTGTGAGTGAATCATCTCTGGGTCAGTTCACCGGCTCAACGGGTGCACAAATATTGACGCCAAGGGAACTAGCTAGCGGCACACAAGCTTGGGCCAAAAAGGTACACATTATATACTTCAAAATATATGGATATCTTATTGCTGCCTTTTTATATGACTTGACAGTGAAATTGTTCTTTCATTTTCACAAAATAATTGTTATTTGGATAGAATGTTGAAACTAGGAAGCAAAACTATTTAAAAAAAAACCGTTCAAGAGCGAGTCGGACTCGCGCACCGAGGGTTCCGTACGTATATATGATGATGATTTCTGAAAAACTGTGCTATTTAGAGACATCGTTTTATTTTTCCTGTAATCTTTACATAAACTTCTATCACATAGAATAAATTCAGATTTTTATCTATGCAAACTTCGGAGATAAGGGGGGAACGGTATTTTTTTTTTACATTTTTCATCAAAAGTCGGAAACAATGATTTCTATAAAAAAAAAAGAGAATGTGTAAACAGCGCTCTTTCATATGATACTCCACATGCCCTAGTAGCCCCACCTCAAATTTTTAAGACCCCCTTTTCAGTCCCTTTTGCAAAAAAGTTTTTTTTTTTAATTTCTTGTTTGCAAAATAGTTGGGCAAACGTCATCTAAAACTATTCTAAATTTCAAGTTGATAGCATTAGTAGTTCTTGAGATATCCAGGTGTGACAGACAGACAGATAGACAGACTTAGTCTCACCATAAGGTTTCCTTTTTTACCATTTTGGTACGGAACCCTAAAGATGCGTTTTCATAATGCTGTCGTTGTTTGTTGTTTAAAGCTACTTTGCGTAGCATTAAAAATCCACTCGTAAAATATTTCTGTAACGGTTTTTTGTAACAGAACTGATTACTTTCGCATGTATCTCAGATCTGCAACTATTGAGAAGAATGTCGACATTACGTGGTGTGTGATTATGAAAGAACAATACGCTTGTAGGGGCGAACCATAAAATATGCGTTAAAGTATCAAACGAGACCTATTAATAGTGCTCACCTGTCCTATTGTGTACTATGTATTGTGTTTAATCTTGTGTATTTATGTATTTTGAGTCCGAGTTTGTATGGGATGTCATCTTAGTAGATCTATTTATTAAAAGGTCCTTTCCAAAATATAACTACCTAGATACAAAATTTATATAAATACGTCTAAATTTTCTAATTAAAAGGTTAAGTAAATAGTAGTTGCAACACACTGAAATAAATTCAGCTAAATATTATTTTTAGTTAAACAAGCAATCTTAGCGAATATTAATTTTCAATACTTGATATTATAAGACAAAAGCTGGTAAGTACGATGGTAGGTTACTAGTCAGATAACCAGTTATTATAACAATTGCAGATTTTTACTACTGCAGGCTTAGCACGAGTACCGTAGAGAAGAGGTTTGTCGACGGAAGAGTAGACAAAAATTACGTTTCCTTGTAGACAGTAGAACATTTTCGGTAGACAAGAGATTTCTATTCTACAGTAGAGTAGATATAGAAATCGTCATGTTAAGCCTGCTGGAATTGCCTGGTAAGTCAAAGTAAAGAAGGCACTATTGAAGCCTGTAAATAATGGTAACACAGAATAGTAAAAAACCGGCCAAGTGCGAGTCGGACTCGCGCACGAAGGGTTCCGTACCATTATCTATAAAAACGGCAAAAAAATCACGTTTGTTGTATGGGAGCCCCCCTTAAATATGTGTTTTATTTTAATTTAATTATTGATTTTTAAAGTAAATATATAACTAAATCTTCTGTGAATATTTCAAGTGTCTACATGTTACCGTTATCAATATCGACCAAAAACGAGCAAAAAAATCACGTTTGTTGTATGGGAGCCCCCTTAAATATTTATGTTATTCTGGTTTTTAGTATTTGTTGCTATAGCGGCAACAGAAATACATCATCTGTGAAAATTTAACTCTCTGGCTATCACGGATCATGAGATACAGCCTGGTGACAGACGGACAGACAGACGGCGGAGCCTTAGTAATAGGGTTCCCGTTTTACCCTTTGGGTACGGAACCCTAAAAATGGAGTCATAATTTGTCTTCCGTATCCGTTTATAGAATAATTTGAAAGACTACTCCGTGTCGTCTGTTGTTGTTTTCGCAACTCCAGAAGAAAACACTTATTATTATCATTCCATTTGTTACCTATTCCTCGGTTAAAAAAAAAACTATCCTAGCGGTTAGATTATTCAAATGACTATAACAAAATTGAACTCCATACAGCCTACCAATACTGACAGTCAGTGAGCCAACGGTTTCGTTCAATACTTTAATAGTGTGGCCATAACTTTTCTTTCAGCTGATTGCTTCGCCGGTCGGGATCGCCGGTCCCAGCGCGTTCTACCGTGCGGTCAGAACTTATAATACATGTTGTATTATACTTTCTGACCTTTTTCAATATTACTGTGATGGTTGCAACAACTTATTTTTTACTGTTATTTCTTTGTATCACTCTTTTTGTAAACGAAGCAATATTGTAGCACAGTTTTTACGTGTATGTAATTTATTTATATTAACTAAGCTTTGAAAATGCTTAACTTTCCGGTCTTTTTTACGCACAGACTGTTAAGTCCACTGCTGGATTTGGGACTTCTGAATAAAACTGATGCCAGAAACTGGAAAATTGTTTCTGCACGATTCAAATCATGCTGGGAAATTGTGAACGGTTTTCGAATCTGCAGCAAATTATTCTAAATCATCGATTTTTATGTCTTTATTTATTGCCTTATATTTTCTATGATACCCTGCGAGTAAATATATCTATTTTAGTACTCTATGTTGTAAAAAAAAAGCATTTAGTATTAAATGTAATGTATGGCCTCACATAACTTTAAACTTCATCTAGAATATTGCATCACATTTATTATAAAGTCTCAAATAGCAAGTATTCTATTGTTATTACCACTTCAGATTATTATATTTAATATGTAACCTCACTATGTATTATTCAAATTATTTGTTGCTGCAACCATCACGTTCGTTACATTCCTTGTTCGTGTAACGAGGGAACTTTGTAGTTCGCTCGTTACACCGCACAATTCTTCTAATGTGATGATAATTCTCATGCCACAACCCATTTGGCATGTCAATCATCATTACCAAAGATTGCGTACAGATATTCAGTTTTCCCCTTGGTTATGACTGACTTATTTATTTTCAAGTTATCCTTTTGTTATATTATTATTCTTATTCACAATGGAAAACATATATTTACTATTTATTAAACAGTATAGGTACGTCCATTTAAAACTGGTTACAGCATTAAAAAATGCGTAATATTATTCTAAGAATGCAGACATTTCATCGTTTATAGTTTTGGTGTATGTTTTTCTTATTTCATAAAAAAAAAATTAATCCACACATTTTAATTTTCTGTCGTTGACTGTAAACATAAAAATAATTTTAGGGTCGCGGTTTTTTTTTTGTGAACGTAATTAAGTAGGCCCAATGGATATAAAACAAAATATATTTTAGTCAGTCAATCCATAAAAAAATTCATCCACACATTTTAATTTTCTGTCGTTGACTGTAAACATAAAAATAATTTTAGGGTCGCGGTTTTTTTTTTTGTGAACGTAATTAAGTAGGCCCAATGGATATAAAACAAAATATATTTTAGTCAGTCTCCAAATACGAAAGCCCATCGATTCTTTGAGCTATCTTCGAATGTTCGAAAACAGCTTGAACCTAAACATTTGTGCAAAGCTATGTGCGAAGTTTTGCACAACATAAAAACTTAACAAAGCGGCCACGAGAAATTATCGTTCGCCGGTGTATTTACAAATGTTCTAACACATTAGTGTTATTTGACATTTGTGTATGCATGGGGTTGCCAACCCTAGATTATACAGCGTTGGATGGCTCAAAGAAAAGTATGGCCGAAATGGGGAATTCATGAATATTTGTTGCAGCTTTTAAGTGATAAGGAGATGCGTGCACTTCGATGTCTACGATGATAGGTGCTAACCTTACAATGTATTCAAAGAGGTAAGTATAATGCGGGAAGGGGTGCAATGTTACTCAAACAAAAATGAACTTTATTTGTTGTGCATACTGAGTGGAGAATCGCAAAGTGATATAAAAATTACTTGCAATTTCAGAATATGAATTTGATCGAGGACGCTTTAATGCTGTTTGAACTACTAATTATTTTCAGCCTAAAGATTTTTATCTAAGTGTTCCTAGACTTTTCATCCTAAATTTTCTTCCAACAGGAATTCACTTTTCCTAGAAATATGAAAAATTTATTACATTCCCTAAAAAATAAAAAATAATTTATTACCAAGCCAAAAATTTATAAGTATACTCACCAATGTCAATATATTCTCTAATTAGTTTTAAAATGTGTAGGATCAACTTGTGCGAGCCGCGCCCGTCGAAGGGGGCATGGGCATGCATTTGCTCCAGAAAATGGGCTGGACGCCTGGACAAGGGTTGGGTAAGGAAGGTACTGGGACACTCCAGCCATTACTCCTGGAAGTCAAGCTGGACACCAGAGGTCTACAGGCCAAGGAAGAGGTCAGTAGCTGTAGACGCAGTAGAGGTGTAAGTAACATATTTTATTTTATTATTTTTCTTTTGTTTTTGTAGCTCTTTTGAGACTTAGCCTCTTTTGACTGACCATCCACTTTTTGCACAACGTTTATTATTTCGTTAGACCTTACTAATTTATTTTTTAGCTTACCTAATTCTTATTTAATAAATCCTTTAAAACATTAACTTTTTCTTACAGATGAAGCCTCAGCGACCCGGTCGCATCCGAGGCCCGGCACCACTTGTCGCCGGCGGCAAACACCCTGTATCATTACTAGGAGAATACTGTTCCAAACAGAAACTAGGACCGCCTGAATATAACCTATGTTTCGAATGCGGCCCCGATCACAAAAAGAACTTCCTGTTCAAGGTCTGCGTACGTTGATATTTTTTTATTGATTTTCTATTTTATAAGTTTACCAAAGGGTATGTAACCCACCCCGTAACTGGCTTGTGGAGATCAGAGGGGCAATTCCCGAATTTTTAATGATCGCATTCTAATCTCTATCTGTCAAAAATATCTCTAATGTACCTACATTTTTGACATTGATTGCCGCTAAGATGAGATAACACTAGATTTCGAATGTTTATAATAACGGGAATTGGCTTTCTGATAGGCAGTCGCTCCATGTAAAATACTAGTATCCAGCTGCATCCAGGCTTGAAGCCTACGCCAACATAGTTCCGCCGTGCCGCGCTCACAGGTGAGTTGAACTCTCTGTACTTGCTGCTGACCCCGACTTCGCCCACGTGTCTTTTTCTATTCTTTTTTTTTAAACATTGCCCCACACTAGGAATTTCTCCTGTATCATGGGTGCATTTACAAACATTTAAACTCACATACATAAAAAGCCGCGCGGGAATCGAACCCGCGACACGCAGCGCAGCAGTCAATCGCTTAACCACTGCGCCAACCGTGTCGAAAATAAAAATAACCTAATTTACTCCTTATGACATCAGCTATCCGCCAGTGAAAGTTCCGTCAAAATCGTTCCAGTCGTTTCAAAGATTAGCCGGAACAAACAGACAGACATGTTTAAAATTGTTTATTTTTTTAATAAGTACTGTATACACTTTCCTATGCATTAAAAGCTGTTATTTTGGCATTACAAACAGACACATCAATTGTATTTATTTGTTTAAATAGCACGCGAAGTATTCTCGGCAGGAAAGTATCGTCAATCATTGGATGGTAGCCAAAGAATTTCTATTAGTATTTTCCCCCTTACATTCCTTACTGGTACAGCTTCCCACGTTATCACTCTATATACGCGCGTGCGACCCTTTACTGTTCATTGCGATGCATCTAGTTATGGCATAGGTGGTATGCTAACCCAGAATATTGACGGGAATGACCATCGTATTGCTTATATTAGTAGATCCCTAAGTAAAACCGAGCGTAATTATAATGCAATTGAACGTGAAGCATTAGCTGTCATTTATGCGGTAGAAAAGTATGAACCATATTAGGGCAGTTGACGCGCGCGCGCGTGTTCGTGCTGTACGTCAGTCTAAAAGTTATTCCGACTTTGGAATTAGAATTAGTGATTATATCTGCCTTGTCATCACAACTCAGTTATTCAAGGCATCTAGCTAGAGTGCAAAGTTCTTCTTCGTCGATAAAAACCGTTTTCTTGCGGATCACGCTCGACTCTAGGCTACAATGAGATCCCCATTTAACATCTCTTGCAGGACGGCTAAGTTTAGCAGCATATGCTGTCAGAAAAATCCATCAATTTACTGATGTAGATACCGCGAGGCTAGTCTATTTTGTCGCTAACGTAATGGCTGATGAATTTTAAAAATACAAAAAACATAATTATCACGCAGATAGTACTTAGCCACAGTTAATAAAATTCGATTGCAAACTTACAACTTACTCAATCAATACCAGTAAAATTAAAAAAAATATACCTTCAAGTACCAAGATTAGTCAAGTTACGTATAAAATCGAGCGGTCAGCGGTTTCAACGTGTGCGTGCGCGCAATGTTGTTGTGTTGCGATTCAGATACCTAAACTCGAGCGAGTTAAAAATGTGATACTAGCGTCCTTAAGGATATTAACATCATGACGGTGCCTTGTCAATATATCTATTTATTTATTAGACAATTGTTTGCTACACTTACAGTAACCACCAAAGCGTGCAGCAAGCCAACAGTATAACATTACACGTAACAACTACAAAACTGTATGCAAACATTAATCATATACTTACACATAAATCATATACTTACACATAAATCATATACTTACTACTGACTGGAAACCATTTTTCGATTCAGGGATCAGTTTGCCTAATATTAAGCTTTAAAGTGCAAAATTTTGTTGAGAGTCAAGTGTCCCCCGTCCCCCCCTGCCAGCTAAATGGTTGACCGAGGATATGTGAAAAAAATCATGGCAGTAGTATATATAACGAAATTTAAAGGAAAACTATCACAGCTAAGTAGGCCTTACAAGTTAACGAGTAATAGTCGACCAACTTAAATTTGCAGTTGAAGAATTGACCGTGACGTACATCGATGTATGGGAGAAAATGTATTCCAACTACAATGTTAAGTTTGTTTTTGGGATAAATTCATCCCAACTCGGGAACCTTTCACGCTGGTAGCACATCTTCGCCGCGAAACCGCAGTAGATAAATTGTACTGGTTCGCGTCATGTTCCGCTACTCGCATCCGATTCGAGTAGTGGAACATGACGCGAACCAGTGCAATTTAAGTACTGCGGTTTCGCTGTGATGGTTTCGCGGCGGAGGTGTGCTACTGGCGATTTTTTGTCATATCGTCCTCACATTTAGTTATAAATTCAACTCTAAAGATGTAACAATGTTTTTGTAATATAATTTAAAAGAGTGTCGATGGAGTTTCTTGCCCGTTCTTCTCCATAATGATGTACCTACTAGCTACTACGCTTTGGAATGGACAACTAGCTTCATATTTCTAACCGTTCCCTAACTCCTTGACAATTCTAAATTAGGTACCTGTAAATGGTTTAATTGAAACAAATGCTTTGAGTTTGAGTTTTCTAATAATGACTCAGTAAAGCCAAAATAGTAATGATTAATCGTTTCACTGGCTCCAAGCAACCGGCACCCTAATTGCGTAACGCAGTTTGGATCGGAATCGGAATGATTTTGAAGTACCTATATTGCTAATCCAGTGCTTCATATGTTAGAAAAAATTGTCTGCTCTACAACGTAAATAACGCAATGAATGTTGTTGAATTGTCAAATTGAAACCGATTCCTACTGATAGTGTGTTACGCAATTAGCCCTCAGGTGTGAATCATTTTACATCAGAGGTACTAACACGAGGCGCGACGTAAATGTAACGTTAAAACTAAAACGATTTTTTAATCGAAAATAAGTACCTACAATTACTATCCTATACCATTTCGGTTAAACATTTTGCGACACGCACAATTAGTAATACCCCATAGGTATGAATCAAAGAGATTTAAGATAGTACTGTAGAGAGGCCATCAGAAGTATTGTCATAGAAAAATTGTGATCCCTTTTCTCAGTGACGCCATTTACCGTAGTATAGCAAAATTTAATAAAAGCTAAGTTTAATTTTCTTTAGGTGGTCACACTAAACTGAGCGACTTTTGCCCACTAGCACCAAATGTATCGGATTACGATTTTGTTCGCCATGTCCCGTCTATTGTTAAGTAAATAGTAATGTCTTTGGTATGAATACAATCTTAAAACCAAGTAAATATTATGTGCGAACCGAGTTTTTTCAATTTTAAAATCGTTCCAATTTACCTACGTAACGTTTACTCCGCACGTTTGTGCTAAACTCAAGTGTTCGTAAATTGATATGTGAGCGCACTATATGTAGGTACACCTCCGCCGATTCTTTCAGGGAAAACAGGCATGATGCTATGTTACGATTAATTAAAAATAAAATGTTTTTCTACAGGTGAAAGTAGCAGGAACAGAATACCAGCCAGCAGTAGCCAGCGCTAACAAAAAGCAAGCGAAAGCCGACGCTGCGCAACTGGCATTACAGAAGTTGGGCATAGTGACGTAACCGTACCGCGTAGGATCTAATTGTATACGACTGTTTATACTAGGTACTCTATTGTTATACTTGATTAGTATATCACTACCTTATTATAATATGTTTGCTAGAACACATGTGTTTAGGGTATAATGTTGTTTTATTTTACTGTTCCTCTAAATCCTAAAAATTGGCGCTAATTTTGCAAAACTATCACGTTTTTAGGTTTCCGTACCAAAATGGTAAAAAGGAACCCATATGGTGAGACTAAGTCGGTATGTCTGTCTGTCACAGCTGGATATCTCAAGAACTACTAATGCTATCAACTTGAAAGTTGGATGAGTTTTAGATGACATTTTTTGCAACAGGGCCTGAAAGGGGGTCTTAAAAATTCGAATGGAGTCTACTAGGGCATGGGGGTATCATATGAAAGAGCGCCGTTTGCACATTCTCAAACATTATTTTTTTTAGGCATCATAGTTTTAGTCTTCATGAAAAATGTAAAATACAAAATATTGTACCTGTTTATATAGGTTTTAACCTATTTAATTATGAAGTAAGCCGAAGGTTTACCTTCGACTGCACTTAGCATCGACATGTGAACTAGATAACAAGAATATCAATATTTAAGAGATATGTACCTGTACCAAGTGGCGTTATTGACTGATATCGCTCTTAAACTCTAGTTTGGAATTCCAACCTAGCACAACTAAATTGGTGACAAACTTACGAACCAAAAAAAACATTAATAAACCAACCTACCAGTGAACCAAAAATAAATAAATAGGTAATAATAAGTACCTACCTACCTAAAAGTAAATATATAGCATCTGCTGCTTAATAAAAATCTTAAATTCTTTCACTGAGAGACAATGCACAGCCCAAACTGTCTAGTAGAATTAAACGATGACCCACGAGTCACGCTACACCGAGCCGAGCCGGGGGGCTCCGCCGTTGAAACGTGTTATTGAAACGAATATCCAATATTACCTAATAAATTATATTATCAACCAGTTCGGTGACCGTACGTAGTTCGGACGTACGTACACCTACGTACTACGTAAGTACCTACTATCCTATACAAAATAAATGGGTTATTAGTTGACCGTGCTACGACCCACAGAGTACATTTTATATGCTTCCACCGAGACTGCACGGTGTAGGTAGCGTGAGTCATCCTTTATTCAGCTCTGTTCAGCTTTTGTCCATAGAAAGCAACGATTTTGTATGGAGATGCGTACGCATCCGTTCAGCTTTCCGCGGCAAACAGGGATAAAATGACGTTCAGCGCCGAATGTGGCGTAGGGAAACGCGAATGGAGCTGAATAAATGTAGTTTTAAGAACTGTCTTAAGTGTGACCAAAATCGTTCAGCGAAGCGCGAATGGAGCTGAATAAAAGTGGTCCCTTAACATTGTTTCACTTTTCAGAGAAGTCACATTGTGCAGTGTGATAATTCCTAAAAGGGGTTAACTAGGGCATGAAAACTTGTATGGAAGTTCGAAATTTTGCCATGGAAAATACCATTGGGCGCACGGCTTTGTACATAAAGAAAATAATACCTAAATGATAAATGATTTATTTCTGTAAGTAGGTTTGTACAAACACTTTTACACGTCAATCATATTAAAAAAAACTAGATGAGGTCGGCGTTTCGTATCAGACTACTCTGAGAAGAAAGGCCGAAACAAACTCAAGAGGTCAGTCTCTTTTTAAGTCCAGACATAATCTTGGTCAGATCATGTGAAGACCATGTAGATTGGTGCCTGAAATGATCTTTTGACGAAAGAACCACACAGATTGAGGGGACCTGTCCTGTCCTACTTCGTCAAGATGAGAAATAGCACTCCCGCTGTCAAATATCACTGTTTCACTTTCCAGGGCGGATCATACGCTTCTATAAGAAGTACCGTATTATTTTATTTTATGCTTATTAGATGTTGGGATAAAAATAACAAACCAGAAATACTTCATAATCAGATTTATTTAATAACTATTTTTGACAACATTACTACAACTATTCAGGACATTGACTAAAACATTTATTTTAATATAAGGGTGTAATTTTTTGTGTAAACAAAATCAAAGTCCAGAAACTCATTGAGAAAACAACACTTAGCTAATTCCAACAATTTCTAGTGCAAATTGAACCAATGGAATAAATTGAATAATATAGGTGCTTCTTCATTTCTCAGTACCCACAATTACTTCTAATAATGTAATAGATACTAGTCCTGCCTCCTTATGTTTCCTAAAAAATCACAGATCTGTTCCAAACTCCTTCCAGTGACATCCTTTACTGCTTTTCCCCTGATTGTTGTTTGATCCTGTAGTCTGACAGGGCAGCTTTAATGGCATCTTCAGCAAGCACTAGAAATAACAATAACAGACTTATTACATTTAGTAATACAATACAATCTATAATTATTAAAAAGTATATTAAGTACTACTTAGTAACTTTTATCATATTAATTAATTGGCCACATGATGATTGTATGAGCTGTAACAGTGGCTGACTGGCAACCTATATATAATTTCAAAAAAAATTAGGTATATTTAAAAAAAAACTACAAATGTGTTTACAAAACCTTATCTAAAACCACTTGTTAGGTTAAGATAATAAAATACAATGTCAAAATTTATCAATGTTTATCTATAAATATCTTCATAAACATTGGAAAACATACAATGGCATGAAACAGCCCTATGGTATTTTGATACACATCATCACTATTTATAAATGACTAGCGTCCCGCGCCCCACGGTTTCACCCGCATAAGTCTTGATCCCGTGGGAATATTGGGATAAAAGTATTCAATGTCCTAACCCAGGTCATGGTCTACCCATGTGCCAAATTTCATCCAAATCCATTCAGCCATTTAAGTGTTAAAGCAAAACATACAAAAAATCTCTTTATATTATTAGTTTAGAAGAACAACAACTATCAAAAGTAAGTAGGCATAGCATCACAGATATTCAATACAATATCACTTACTAGAGCAATGCAGCTTGACTGGCGGCAATGACAACTCCTTAGCAATATCTGTGTTCTTCAGCGTCAAAGCTTCATCAACCGTCTTTCCCTTCACCCACTCCGTAGCCAATGAGCTGGAGGCAATTGCAGATCCACATCCGAAAGTCTTAAACTTTGCATCAATGATCTTGCCATTATCATCAACCCTAATTTGCAACTTCATTACGTCACCGCAAGCTGGGGCACCAACGAGTCCTGTGCCAACATTTTTATCCTTCTTGTCAAGAGAACCAACGTTGCGTGGGTTCTCATAGTGATCAATGACCTGAAATAACAGTTTGAATTTAAAGGACTAACTTCACTGATCATTTGTTGTAAATAAATTCCTATATAAATTCAGTTTTACCAGTAGTTCAGTTCTACTATTAGCAGTATTAGCATAGTTGGAATTTCATTTAATTTGTTTTTAAATTTGTACAAAAAAATAAAGAAAAACAAAATTGAAAGAATCAATAAAGCAGATTAGCATATAAATAGTTTTGGTAGTGTACCTAACAAATTAAAAGCAAACAAATTAAAAATAAATTGATAATGCATACTATATTGGACTAGATTCAGATCCCAAAGTCCTCATTCGTAGTTTAAAATTAAAATTAATATTTCTTACACTGAATACTGAAAATATTACTTAATATTTTATCATCGGTTAAGGCTATTTGTGAAATTACGTAGTTCACTGGCGAAATCGATAATCCTTGGCATTTCATGAAAGTACTTACATTAGCATGGTATGATGTGGTTTGGATTAAGCTGGGGCTACTGATAGTTCTCAGGCAAACACATCTACGCATATTTGTCACCAAAAACGCCATCATTCTTTGATTATATTTGCAGGATAATAATAAAAATTTCGAACTCGTATACACCACACTGCAGTCTGCACTTTATGATTTGTGAAAGAACTAGAAGAAATTGTGGGGTCTTTGATTTGACGTTTGTCTTCTCTGTGGCAGGAACAATCCGAACAGTCAAATACCTTACCTAAAATTGTGATGAGAGAGATTCTTCAAGAAAGCAGTATGAATCGTCTGTATCTTGACTGGTAGCCATTCTTGCTAGTAGCTAACTTTATGTAATATTTAAAAAATGAATACAGAGCAATCGGAACTTCAACATTAATTATTTATAAAATCGTGTATTTCTTCAGTAAGGAAATGTTGGAAAAATTATAGCTACGTTTCGAACGCACAGCAATTGACACATTCAGCTGCGTTCGAAACCTGTAAAAAATATTAGAATTGCATGTCGTATGAGATGTAATTCTGGTGAAGAGAATAACAAATATTAATTTAATTAAAGAGTACTCATGAAAGTATTGTAAAGTTGAGAATGCTACAATTGCACAAAGTCTGATCTTTTACTGAGAATTGCGCAACATATAGCCCGATTGCATCACATAGTAAAAAAAAAGTTAGTTTACGAACGTGAGCCATATTTAAATAGGATATTTTTGTTGCGAACATGACAATCGGTTTTAGAGCGATTTCTAAGCTTGTGGCGCCTATAGTCGGAAACGTTATTTGTTTATCTCGAGCCCAATTAAGTGCAGTGTAAGTGAAAAATTCATTAAAACATATTAAATTCATTGTTTGACTTTAATAAGTGTTATGCAATAGGTGATGCATCCCAAGACCGGCTGACCCGGCTGTATTCGTTGTGTACATCATGATCACTAATCTAATCTGTCAAAAATGATTTAGAATGATGGAAATATGAAATAAAAATCATTGAGGCGAGCCGGTTTAGTTTTTATAACTTTTTACTGATTATTCTTACGATTTCCAGGAAAATGAGTGCTAATCCTGATTACAAATCTGCGACATCGATCCACGAATTCAGTGTGAAGAACATAAAGGGTGAAGATGTAAAACTAGATGTGTACAAAGGTCATGTTTGCATTATTGTGAATGTGGCTTCACAGTGCGGTCTTACCGCTAATAATTACAAGCAATTGAATGAAATGTACGAAAAATATGCTGAGGAGAAAGGTAGGTTGTTCTGTTAAAAAATAACAACAATTCTCGCCAATCTTTTGCCCGTTCTGAACTAAGCGATACCTGGGACCGCGCACCCCTGTGTACGCTCGCGCACGTCATATTACGCCACTGATTAGTAAAGTTAGTGTACATGTGCAAGATATCTACGCCTCGAGTGCAGGGCAACCATAAATATTGGCAAGAGTAGTAATGTAATAAGATAGATAGAACGTGATTATACCTATAGATGATTGCTTAGCTACAAAAAAAGTATTTATTTATAGGTCTGCGTATTCTCGCGTTCCCCTGCAATCAGTTTGCTGGTCAGGAGCCGGGTAACCCTGAGGAGATTGTGTGCTTCGCCGCAGACAGGAAAGTGAAGTTTGATCTGTTTGAGAAGGTTGATGTGAATGGAGACAATGCCAGTCCTTTGTGGAAGTTCCTGAAGGTAAAGGTTCTGTATATTATTTTATTTTGCAGAGTGCATTTGGCCTGTTTACATGCAATACTAAATATAATCAATCAGCCTGTACAAAACTACTGCTGTACTTTGGCCTACTTAAAACCTGCTGCATGCATTGTTAGTTTATTGCTCCATCTACCTACTTTTCTGAATACTCTATTTTTGTAGAGGAGCATTACCCTGGACATGGGGGTTTAGATATTATGGTTTGGATAAAAATAATAATAAGTATCAGTACTTACATCTTAATTGCTAACTTGTAGTTAGGTACAGTAAAAAATCTGTAAGTACCTACATATCTATAATTTTTTTATTTTTTTTAATATTTATGTGCACATATTTTACCTGGCTTAAGCAAATATATTTAGATTTTAAACATTAGGTGGGCTCCACTTGTTTGCCATTCAATAACATAAAAAACATGCCTTCTCCAAATTAAAATTGAATTATGTGGCAAGCTATGAATTTTTGACAAACTAACAAAATGCAAAAGTAATCGTAGTTACTTTGTAACATTCATCTGAAAATCTCAGAAAACTGGAAACAAAGCCTCCTTAAATAATATATAATAAAGTGTAGAACATTCCACAATAAAGTTTTGTTATGGAAAACTGAATTCTAATCTAAATCTATTTTTTTTTTTTACTAGGAATAAAGAAATCATGTTAATTTAAAAAAAAACTTCCATGTTAGTAATAAAAGTTGCTGACTGATAATGAGTTTTTAACACAATTAGTATGTTTATGTAGAATGTATGTGGTAAACCACAGATGTATTGAAGGTCGACCATGGATAATCTATTTGTGATAGGGTGGAAATCAATAGACCCTGCTCAATTATTCATAATCCAGTGGAAATGAGCTTAGAATCATTGCTAGTAATTATGTCAAATGGTTTATGTAGGTAGTATTTCTCACAATTTTTTCCATGTGGTAGATTTTATACTTGTGGGAATAGTATAAGTAATAGAATCATAATTTAATTATTATTAACTAGCGATGCAATCCTGCTTCGCACCTTTAATATAACAAAATTGATTATGTAACATGACAATTGTAAAACGACTTGGCAAAACATAGTTTCTTTATTATATGTTTTTGTTTTTATTTTATATTTATTTTATCATTATTATCTATCATTACTAAAAGATGGTGAAAACCGCGTCAAAACCCGTTGCATAGGTACCGCGGTCGCACAGGCAGACACTAAAAACGAATTTAATTTATATTATGTATCAAATGGAATATTCTTTTATACCTTCTTTTATCTTCGTTGTAACATCCAATAGAATATAGATTAAAACCTTATCACTAGGTAAGTACGTAAACACTTGGCTGCTAATGATTTGTAATTATATTTCAATAATAGGTAAGGATCGAAGGTGAAATCAAAATGTATCATGTGACCTGGCGACTTTTAATACAAATGCGCTTGGACGGTTACTGCGCCATTCAACATACACACAATTTTAATTGCCTACCTATTTATTTTTATTTCCTAGCAAGCCATGTGGATAGGATTTGTCGGCAAAAATGACCAACCTCGTTAAAAACTTTCATTTTTGAACCCTTTTACCTTTAAGAGATGAATTTAAAAAAATCCTTATTTATTTATTTACTTAACAGTTTATGTAGGACACACAAACACATACAAGAAGAAAGGAACAGAAAAATACGTACAAACATGATGCTTATTTCTAAAAAAATATCTTCCAGCATACCTGCGACCTGCGATAGGAAAGTAGACAAAGAGATGTCAGACAACGTGTGTAAGAATAGAAGAGAACATAAATACTTACCCACATATTAAAAAAAAAATATATTATCCACTAGTTTAAATATAAACATACAATAAGAGAATATACTTACATACTACTTCTAAAATAAATATCACTAAAATATATATAAGTAATATCAATATTTTAAATACATATTATGCAACTATGACGAAGTGGAAAGATCGAGTTCTTTCACTCTTCTTTTAAAAATTGTAACAGTTTGGCAGTCCCTAATGAATGCCTTCTCCAAATGCATGCTTAGTGCTCATGTTCGATACTTAAGGAAATCTTGTGCCAATTTTTTTTTTGTTTTAGACCTAGCGGTTTTGGCTGTGCAGTGTATAGTTAGTGAAAGTACCTACCTATTTAACATGTTATTTTTTCACAGCACAAGCAAGGCGGCACCCTAGGCAGTTTCGTCAAATGGAACTTCACAAAATTCATCGTCGACAAAGATGGCGTGCCCGTTGAGCGTCATGGACCCAACGTTGACCCATTGGACATGGTCAAGTCCCTCGAAAAGTACTGGTGATAAACCTATGGATAAACGGCTTCGCATTATATTTTTATATCTCGATATTTTAGTCAGGTTATAGATGGTGTAGCAGTAAATAATTTACTGAAGCAACTGAGCATTTAACTTTATATAAATTGTCTGACTAATCATTCACATCACTTCTACTATGCATCTTCAAGCAAAAATATAGATAGGTAAGTACACAGTTAAATCTCGATTTTTTTGAACTTGGCATGTCGAAAGAATAAACTAAGTTGTTCGTAAAATTAAAAAAAAAAAACTACAACTGCACTGTGTGATATTTTGTATTGTTTTTAAGAATCTTTGTTTTTTTTTCTTGTGATATATTTAGATACATAATAATTTTGAAGAATTCTTTTTTATTTAATTAAATGGATCCCTTCTAATTGAATCACCTTGGAACAAATGAAAATATCATAAATGATTTTATTGCTGAAAGTAGGTTCGTACAAACATTTAATTACACGTCCATCATATTTTTACGTTTCGTATCCAACTACTCTTGAAGAAACACCAAAACAAGAGGCCAGTCTCTTTTAAAATCTAAACATAGGCAATCTTGGCCAGATCATGGGGTTTTGCGTTTGATAATACACACAGTAAGAGCAATATATTATGGGACACCACACCGTGGTCGCTCTGCCAACAAAATGTATGTTTGGTTGCTCAACCAATCTGACGCCAGGTGAGACCCACCATAAAACTTAAGTATATTTTGGTGGAATGGAAACAGAACCACTGCTGTGCTACCGTGGTGTTTACTGACCCATATCTTACTATCTTCTTACAATATCTACATAAGTCATATATAATCGTTTGTCATTTCTACTGCGTGACCTTGGCCTTACTGTTCACCAGCACGACGAAAGACACCGAATGAAATTGACGTGACTGACATAAATTTGATTTTATGATTTATTTTAGAGTACCGTCAAGTGTCAACGTAGGTACAACCTAATAATAATTGTCAATTTGTTAAAGGTAAACAAAATATTCTACAGCAAAACAAAGATTTGATGAAGAGTTAAACATTTGATCGAGATTATTATATACCTAACCATGTGCCGTCTGAACAAAACCGTAATGTGAGAATAATTGAAACATGAAAATCATCACGTCATGGACAAAAAAATACACAATGCTAACTATAGCCGAGCCAAAAACATTCATGAATCTTCAGAGCGAACATCATGAGAAAACTTACAAAATTAGACAATACGGTATTTGTTAACATTGTCCCTAGGTCAGGCTAAAATGAAACAGATAAAGGGTTTTCTGTTTGACAATTCTCATTAGCTGCCCAGAGTTTGGAAATTGGCGGTGTGATACATGGACCCAGCATTTTTTTAGGAGTGGGGCAGAAGTAAATAAACTCGTTATGTAATAGAAATTTAACCTTATTTCCATTGAGGTAGGAATAGTATTCACTATCAACCTGCGAGTTCGTACTTTGACAGGTGCAAATGTCAAACTCCAAATTGAAAAACCGGACATTTTTGAGTTGAACTCGCGTGGTGTGTAAATTTTTTGCTTCGAGTCGGGGTCCATGGTGGGGCGGATGCCTCACCGTGGGTACGCCCATGGTGTTATACCCCAGTGTCTCGAAAAGCACGTAAAGCCATTGCCGTTGGTCCTGCTGCGCTATCTTTCCCCGGTTATAGTCATTGTCATGTCGGATTGCCATCGAACTATGAGAGTAGGTATCTAAAGGTGCTTAAATAAGTAGGTACCTACTCGATTTTTGACGATCTCTATTGTCGATCGTTGTGCTGTTTTGATGATCAATTACATCTGTCCTCTCTGAGTATAAGCGTTCTGTGGATCTGTCTGTCAATATCTTATAGATTTGCTCGATTTTATCGATCGCTACGGGGGATGGATGTGCTAAGGTAGCCCGCGAAATTCAAATTATCTTACGTTTTTTTGCAATTTGCAGGTCAGTAACGGGTTGTATGTTGATCTAAATATGATTCGCGGCCGTATCAATCTTTAATCAATCATTAGAATCAGCATTACAACTCTCTAAGTTCATAAAGCCTACTGAATGATTATTTCAGAATAAAAAATAAAACAGTAATCAATTAAATATAATGAAATAGTAATTCAATAGGATTTTTCGGAGAGAGATAGTTGTATTGCCGATTCTAATGAGTATAATTCTGTAAAGCCATATTTGATACGGCCGCGAATCACTGACCTGGAAATTGCAAAAAACTTAAAAACATTTGAATTTAGTGGGCTACCTTAGCGTCGCCTGTTAATCAGTGTGCGAGAGAGAAAGTTATATCTTTCTTATCTCTCATGTACTATCGGCCCAAGTTGAGCATGCTCACTTAAGAAAATATTCCTGCGAGAGCGCAGCTAGTGACAAACCACACCCCTTCCTAGTTTCCCCCAATTAGAGACAATATGCATTTGTGTGAGTAATGAGCGAGTAACATAAAATAACAAACATTAGCTAGAGCGCGGCACGATACTGCGTTCGGATCTCGCTGCGGACGGTCGTGTTGTGTGCTGCTATCGGTGTGCTCCCGCCCTCCTGCCGCTCTCTCGTGCCCGGTATTGTTACGCTTGCGTAACGCTCTCGTAGTCGCCCCGACTACATCCGATCGTCGATTGATTGGGTCGATTAATTTATTAATCAATTCAATCGAAAGACCTTTTTTTTTTTTTTTTTTTTGGGTGGGAAATCATCAAATAACTTCTCCCGCTCTGGGCGGAGCGGGAGGGCGTGTCAGACTTTTACTGACTAAAACCCACCCGTGTTCCTTCCGTTGCCTGTGTGCCAGGGCCACGATATCCCTTTCGGACAAACTCGCAACCCCGGCAGGCATTGGTCCTAACGGACCCCGTCAGTTTGTGCTGACATCTCTTTGAGGCGCGCGTGGAACACAACGCGCCGTCGACCCGGGCCTGGTCCTTATCGGACGGCGAGCTACCCATCGCTCACCGTCCGCAGGCCCGCGCCTACGGTGGCCGGAAATCGGCTTGCGACTCCCGACGCCCGGGGCGTCTCCTGCGGCGACTAGGGGCATGAGGGCGCGAACCTTGTCTCACCCTCACGCGTTCCGCCTCCTCCTTCGCTAGCATAACTGCTTCGCAGAAGGAGGTGACGGCCTCCCATGCACTCTCGCTCCGAACCATGGCCTGAACCAGGCCCGGACGCGAGAGATCGCCGCCGCCGATCGCCTCCGTGAGGACACGGCGGTGCTCCGCCCAAGCTGGGCAGACCTCCACCGTATGCTCCACCGTGTCCTCCGGGCGATCCACACAGTGGTGACACCCGGGCGTTTCCTCCCGCTTAATCCTAAACAGGAACCTCCCGAAACATCCATGTCCGGTGAGGACCTGCGTCAGGCGGAAGGTGAGGACGCCGTGGCGCCTCTCCAGCCACTCCTCAAAGAGGGGACTTATCGCCACAATTGTGGCGTGCCCAGCGCTGGGTTGCGACAATCGCACTCTCCATGTCGCCATGAGATCCCTCCGGAGCTCCGTCCGCTGTGCCGCAATTTCTTGCGGCAGCGGAGTTATGCCCCGGAGTTTCGCCTCTTCGCGCCACACCCAAATGTGCGCGAGGACTTTCGCCTCCAGATCCCATGGCGGCAATCCGGCAAGGAGGCTCGCCGCCTCACGGGAGACCGTGCGGTATCCCCGTACCATCCTGATGGCCATGACCCTTTGGGACGCGTTCAACCGCTGCGCTGGTCGCAGCCTCAGAGAACGCGCCCACACCGGTGCCCCGTAAAGGGCCATGGACCGCACGATCCCCGCGTAGAGCCTCCGGCAGGAGGCGTTTGGACCCCCTAGATTGGGCAGGAGCCGCTTCAAAGCAGCCCCGGCCCGGTCCAGTCTGGGAGCCAAACGTCGAAAATGCTCCACGAAGTTCCACCGGCTGCCGAGGACGAGTCCCAGGTACTTCATCGTCGACTCGACGCCGATGTGAACCCCTCCCGCCGTTATCTGGGAACCCGACAGTGGCGCGTTCCGAGGACCATAAAAACACATGGCCTCGGACTTGTGCAATGCCACCTCGAGTCCCAATTGCCGGAAATCGAAAGACCTGGATCACAAAAGTTGTCTTTTTCAAGACAGGTGTTTCTATAACAGGAAAACGTTATTAAATTCACTAGGCCCCTTCTGGGTAAAACCACAGTTTCGTGGTCCTCGGTGGATACCTTACGGTGCCAACGAAGCCGAGTGGGGTGCTGACCCAAACGCACCCGCCGAACCCCCTCAGGGAGAGGCAATAATTTGGACGGGTCCCAGAGTTAACCGGCCTTGGGGGATCTCCTAGTCGGCTCTGGTGACAGTTTTCCTCCCACAGCGACTCACCTAGTGTCTTTAGGGTGTGTCTACACCCTTCGCGCTAGACCAAATAGGGCCCCCTTGCACAATAAGATTGGCAACGGGATCACAAGCTCAGGGCTCACCATAGGTACCCATCCTCCCTGTCTACACCCGACAGGGAGCGAAACTCATCCCCGGGCCAATCCACCCGGGGAGTTAGGCGTAGGGCCACGATAGGCTTCATTTTCTAGTAGTGGAGTCCGGCTCCAAAATTCCTCCGATAGGATCCCCCCTCTCGGTAGTATGGAGGACGACCTCTTACTGACGTTCGTCAGAGAGGTCCTCCTCAAGGACCAGGACTTCCTCAGGAAGTACGCTTCCCAAATTAGTGGGTTGAGGGCTACGCCATCAGCGAGCCTCTCACAGTTCAGCGATGCGCTCGCTACTAACTCAGACGACTCTGACTCACAGAGTCGGTCGGATAGTCCGATAGTGTCAATGGACACCACCGCCCCCGCGGACAATAACGCGGCGGCGGCGAATTTAAACTCAGACTTCTCGGATGCGGAGTCAGGTTCTTGTTCTTCCTCCTCTGGACCAGAGGAAGGGGGCATCACCTCAGGCCCTGACAAGAGGAAAAAGAACAAGAGCAGGTCTTCGCAACCTAGTAAAATGGTTGCGATCGAGGCTCCCTCGACCTCCGCTCCCTCTACCCCCGCGGTAGTCGCCACTAGGGCCCCTACCCCGGCTCCGTCCGCGCCGTCGCAAGCTACCACTTCCGGTACTGCGACCGCGTCCGCCAAGACTCCTTCTGCCTCCAAGAAGGCATCCCGTCCCCCACCCATTATCATTCAAGATAAGGGCAGGTGGACGGAAGTTTCACAAAGGTGCAGTGATCTTAGGATCAATTTCACCAGTGCCGTCAGCACACAGCCAGGCATCAAAGTTTCCGTTCCAACGTCGAACGATTATAGGGAACTAACAAAACTTCTTCGGGCGAGGGGAATCTCATTCCACTCATACACCCTCCCCGAGGACCGTCAGATACGCGTGGTGATCCGTAGGATCCCCAGTGAGATCGCCACGGACGACATCAAGGCAGACCTAGAGAGACAGGGGATCCCTGTCCTCGAAGTGCACAGGATGCACCGATCCAGAGGTGGATCCGCATACGACATGGTTCTTGTCGTGTGCCCACAAACTGAAGGGCATCACCCAATCTTCAAGGTCAGCTCGATATGCTACCTTAAGGGCTTCGACGTCCAGAAGCCCCACAAATCAAGCATCATAGGCCAATGCCACAGATGCCAATTATACGGACACGCGCAAAAGAACTGCTTTGCGAAACCCAGGTGCGTCAAGTGCCTGGGCGAGCACGGCACTTCTGAGTGCACCCGTCCAAAGGACCGTGCCCTCTGCACCGAGCCTCCCAGCTGCGTCCTATGCGGCCAACAGGGTCACCCAGCCAATTACCGTGGCTGTCCTAAAGCCCCGAAGTCATCTTCCTCGAAGCTGACCAAGCGTTTCGACGCGAGGCAGCAACGAGAGCACCCCGGGTACCCCGCTACCCTGTCTCAACCTCCGCAGCGTCTGAGCCCTCAAAGGTCCAGTCCGTGGAACTATTTCAACCACCAGCAGGCCTTCCCTGCCTTCGGCCAATATATGGCCCCTCCTCTCCATCCTCAACCTCTGATGATGGACCCCAATATTCGCGCTCAACGCGCTCAACTGGCACCCGCCGCTAATACCGCGCTTCCCGCGGCTCGCGCGCCTCTCGCACCCCGCGCGGCTCCCGCGCCCGCCGCGCCCCGCGCGCCTCTCGCGCCCCGTGTACCTGAGCCAGCTCCTAAAGCCGCTCCCGTCGCCACCACTCGCGCGCCCCCTAAACCCGCGACTTCTTCAGTTGGCGCCGTCGCTAACGCACTAGACGCGTTTAATGTGATCACGAGCACATTCAACGTGTTCATGTCTTCTCGCGCCATTCAAATGGCCGGGGAATTAGTCAAGGCTCAATCCTCTGGCAATCTTTATCAGATCCAGAGCATATTCAATGCGTACCCGGAAATTACGCAAGTCCTCAACACCTTCGCGAAACGGCCCTAATATGTATAATACGGCCCCCGCAAGAACTAAACTCAGATCCCTCAAGTTAGGCTTCTTCAATGCCAACGGCATTAGGGGACAACGCGACGAAGTCGCCGAGTTCCTCCGCGTCCACAAGTTAGACATTCTCCTAGTACAGGAAACCTTCCTCAAGCCGAGTCATCGAAACCCGTCAATTGCGAACTATCGCATAGTTCGCAACGACAGGTCTCGATGCCACAAGGGCGGCACCTTGATCTATTATAGAACCCCTCTATACTGTATTCCTCTCGATCCTCCAACTCTCTCGTGTCTTGAAGTGTCTGCATGTAGACTAGGCATGTCAGGTCATAGACCGATTACGATAGTTTCGGCTTACATGCCGCCCACCGCGACCTCGTCAGCAGACGGTCTCAAACTGCTCTCTGACGATCTTTCAATTCTTTTTGGCCTGAGCGAATCCGTTATCATAGCGGGTGACCTCAACGCCAAACACCCGGCCTGGAATAGTACCAGTACCACGTTCCGAGGCAGACACTTGTTTGACCTCTGCCCCGTCCTAAACTTTGACGTCATCGCCCCGATGACGCCCACCCACTACCCTCACGACCCCAACCATACCCCTGACGTATTGGACATAGCGCTCCTAAAGAATATCAACCTCCGGTTGGATTCGATAGAGGCGATGGACGAACTGACTTCCGACCACCGACCAGTCGTCATGAGACTGGTCCCTCGCGACGGACTCCCTGACCCGGACGAACCCTCTCGTAACAAAGTAGTCACGGACTGGAGGAAAGTAAGCGATCGCTTGAAATCCACCACTTCCCCTCTACTAGACTATACCAGATCAGTTTACCTCAATCGCTGACACGACGGCCGCGATCGGCTCACTCACGGAACACGTACAATCGGTCCTGAACGATTGTTCAAGGCAAGCTCCGGCGATGGACGAACATCGCTTGAGGCTGCCGGACGATGTGCGTGAACTGCTGACTGAGAAGAACGCGGCTACTCGTGCCTACGACGTCTTCCCCTGTGACGCCAACAAAGCTCACATGCGCTATTTGCAGAGATCTGTAAAGACACGCATGGCCGAGCTGCGTGACGGTAACTGGGACAAGATGTTGAGCGAGCTAGAGCCCACTCATCTGGCATTCTGGGAAATTCAGAGGAAACTCAAGTCCCAGCAAGTAGTCTCTATGCCTCCCCTGACACGACCCGACAGGACGATAGCATTCGACGACATCGACAGGGCTGAATGCCTAGCTGACAGCCTCGAGACCCAGTGCTCGCCCAGCTCTCAACCAGTAGACCAGGCTCACCTCGCCGAGGTGGATGCCGAAGTCGAGCGTAGAGCCTCTCTCCCTCCGGTCGAAGACCCTGATTGTCCTCTAGACCCCGTCTCCCCGGACGAGGTTCACGATATAATCAAGGGTCTGAAACCCCGTAAAGCCCCTGGATCAGACGGTATCACCAATAGGGTGGTCCAGTTGTTCCCGGCTCACCTGATCATGCTAATGACCACCATCTTCAATGGTGCTCTTAGTAATAACATTTTTCCACAATCGTAGAAAAATGCCACCGTCATCGGTATCCCGAAGCCCGGCAAGCCTAAGACCGAGCCTTCCAGTTACCGTCCCATCAGTTTGCTCGACGTTTTCGGCAAGGTCTATGAGAGGCTTATTTATAAGCGTCTCAGAGACTACGCCGAGACGAAGGGGCTCATCCCCAACGAACAGTTCGGTTTTAGAACCCAACATTCTTGCGTACAACAAGTCCACCGTATCATAGAACACATAAGCGCCGGTTTCCAGCGCGGGTTCATGACGGGTGCTGTGTTCTTCGATATCGCGAAAGCGTTCGACAAAGTCTGGCACAACGGCTTATTGTATAAGCTATACAAATTCGGTGTGCCAGATCGTCTCGTGCTCATCTTACGGGACTATTTGTTGAACCGCACCTTCCGCTATCGCATCGAGGGTGCGCTCTCTTCCCCTCATCCGATCCGCGCAGGCGTCCCTCAGGGGTCTGTGCTGGCTCCGCTCATTTTTACGCTGTTCTCCAGTGACATCCCGAAAAGTAGAAAGGCGCAGTTAGCTCTGTTCGCAGACGACACGGCCATCTACTACACCGGCCGCAGTCAAGACCAGATCTCCCGCATCCTACAGACCGAAGTCAACAGACTCTGTGACTGGTTCAGGAAGTGGAGGATCGAGGTCAATCCTGATAAGAGCCAAGCGGTCCTCTTTTCTAGGCCCCGGCGTAGACCGGACCTACCACGACAGATCAAGATGTTCGGCAAGCCTATCCCTTGGGAGAAGCGAGCCAAATATCTCGGTGTGATCTTAGATCACCACATTTCGTTCGCTGAGCACATAAAGCAAGTGCGTTCGCGCGCTGCTTTCGCTCTCGGTAGGCTTCATTGCGTTCTGAACTCACGCAGCAAGTTGTCCCTTAAGGGCAAATTGCGTATTTACACAGCGTGCATCCGGCCGATTATGACGTACGCGTGTGCCGCTTTCGCACACGCCCGTCCCCATCTCATTCACAGAATGCAGGCACTTCAAAACCGATTTCTCCGTAAAATTACGGACGCTCCATGGTTCGTTCGGAACGAAACCCTACACGTAGATCTTAGAATCCCCACCATCAAGCAGTTTTTGAAACGCGCGACAAAGCGGTTCTTCGAGTCCGCAGATAGACATCGCAACCCCTTGGTTGTGCAGGCAGCTAGCTATAGGCCATCTCAAATCAGTAAGACTCGCCGACCTAGGCATACTCTCTTAGACCCGGATGACCCCATTACTCTCCTTCAGGAAAGCAATAGGGCCACAAGTACAGTGCACAAACACAAACCGTCATTCCGTCCTCGCCGCCGAGGTACCACGCGAAGATCAAGAATAAATTGTTCCCCCCGTCCCTTGCACGTCGAACCGCCAGCCCCGAGGCTGAGTGAGCCGTAGCATTTAATAGTAATCCCCGTTAATAATCATGAATTTAAACTTTCAATCCAGCCCGTCCCCAATTTGCTTTGTTTTTCCCCAACGACGCCCTAAGCCGAGGTTCGTACCCCACAGGGGGTGCCCTTAGAGCGCTGTCGTTTAGTTTTTAATACTTTTATTTACGCTCCTGGCTGGAGGCTTTAAGCTAATACCTTAGGGCAGCGACAGGAAAGACCGGTTAAGCAGTCACGGCCTCTCAAGGTCAACTGCGAGATGCCATATATAAAAAAAAAAAAAAAAAAAAAAAAAAATAGAGCGCGGCAGTGCCAATTTGCTCTCGCTAATTGTTGACGCTTCCCTTAAATTCCTATCGCCATTTCATTTTACGACCTGTTTATTTCTATCGGACTGATTGCCTGCCTAACTGTGACCTCTGCTTGTATACCGGACTGTGATCGAAAGCCTCTTCTTGACCCTAGCTTGTATCCTGGACTGTGTGTGTATTGTGTGTGGGCTGTGACTAACGTGGTGCAACCATGACGACCCGAAACCTGATTCAGGAAGAAAGGAATCAAATTATTGTTTTGCATAGACAAGGGTTAAATATATCCCAAATAGCAGTGGAGTTGAACATGCAAGTAAGTTATGTTTTTGTATTCAGATAGAGGGAGAGATATAGAAATAAATAAAGTGATAGTAATATTATTATTTCATAGTTTGCATTTTTCCTTATATTGCAATTTAAAAACAAATTCCATGAAAAATATTGGTATTCAGCTGCATCCGGTTAGACTGGAAGCCGACCCCAACATAGTTGGGAAAAGGCTAGGCAGATTTATATATAAAAATAATAAAATTATTATAACTTTCAGATGGATTCTTTTTAAAAGTCTCATAAGATATTACCTACTTATAGTAATGCATTCAAATAAGATTGTTCTTTTTATTTATTTTTGCTTTCAAAGACGTTGTTGGAGCCTTTTATGACCCGATAATAAATCCTAAACCAAAACAACCTAAACAATGGTGCCTTATCTCACAGCGTCGTTGCCGCATTTTAATTAGAAAAACCAGAGCGCATTCGTCGCATTTCTAGAGGCTTGATCATTATATTTCAAACTACAATTTTTTTTCGCCCAAGCACAAGATAATTGTTTTTTATAATTATTTTTAACATTTATTTTATCATAATACTGCAGATGGAAAGTAATTGACAATAATGTAAATTTTTGTTAGTAGTGCTCGTAAATACTTACCAAAAAAACTTAAAAAAAATTGCACACATAGTTTTAAATACTAACGATTTAGTGCTTGGCTGGCCGATAAAATAGCAAGTACTTACTATTTTTTCGGCCAAGCACTAGATCGTTGGTATTTAACCACGAAAAACCTTTAGAAATGCCACGTTGCCAGCCCGCACGGGATAAACACTTTTAAATAGTAGAGATAAAGCACAAATTTGCTTGGGACAGTTTCATACAATGTTGGAATTTACGCTATGCCATTTTTCTTACTCATAGGTATACGAGGTGTAAATTGCAATATCTGAAAACCTCTTAAGGGGTCATTGTACTAATCATTATGAACAACTTTTACTACGGGACCAAACCTGAAATCGCGAAAAAAAAACAGCTGTTCCCTACATTTATGTTCGCGTAACTCGTCAAAATAGACCAGCTGCTTTTTTATCGCGATTTCAGGTTTGGTTCTCATAGTAAAAGTTGTTTATAATGATGAGTAATGACCCCTTAAGAGATTTTCAGTTATTGTATTTACAACTTGTATTTTAAAATATAGTTATGAATGTTATAACTACTTAAATTAGTTATAGAAAAGTTAAGAGTTTATTTATCATGAAGTCAACCAAAATGCACACCTTAAGTATTTCAATACTTATAATTTTTATTTATAGTGTACTAGTTGTGCCCTTTGAATAAGACTTTTGTAGTGTACTCGTATTATTATACTTAGTTCCTATATTATGTAAAAAATCGATGCTGATTGTTTTTTTTTTTTTTTTTTCGTTAGAGAACAACGGTGCGCCGCTGAGTGCGAAGATATGAAGAAGGAGAAATTACAGAACGCGTTCGTGCACCTCGACCCCGGGCTATAAACGAAAACGAGTTAAATAATATGATAGCCACGTATGAAGAGAACCCGTTCACACCCACTCGCAGTTTCGCACAAGAATACGAAGTTTCGATGCAAACTATTAGAAACGAGTTGCATCGAGCTGGAGTCCATCACAGACGTCCCGCAAAAAAAAATATTTTGACGCAGGAGCAGAAAGCTGCTCGCGTGCGATTCGCTCGTGACTACAGGGACTTCGATTTCTCTTACGCCATATTTTCTGATGAAAAGTGCTTTAGGTCTAGCCAACAAGGTCGTCGGAATTTATGGCGTGTAGATAACACAAGATACGAACCTCGAAATGTGAACCCAAATGCAGAATCGGGAAGAATTGTAGTGAACATGTGGGGCTGGATGAGTGCTGCTGGACCAGGCGAGCTCGCTTTTATACCAGGGAGGGCAAACGGCCAAACGTATTTAGAGGTGCTACAAACCATCATGGTACCCACAGTGCGCACGGTGTATCCACAACTGGACGTGCCAGAATTTTATTTTTTCCAGGACAATTGCCCGATACACCGTGCGCGGGTTGTTCAAGAGTGGTTGCGAGGGCAACCACAAATTAAAACAGTGCCATGGCCCTCCCGATCGCCAGACTTAAACCCCATTGAAAATTTGTGGGGTTTAATAGTCCAGAGATGGGATAGTAGAGCAGAAAGAACGAAGGAAGCACTTGTCACACATTGCGAACAAGTTTGGGACACATTCAGAGGTTCGAATTTGTGCGAAGTCCTGGCTAGGTCCATGCGTAGCCGTTGCGATGCTGTGATAGATGCGGGAGGAGCAGCGACGAAATATTAAGTTAATATAATTTTTAACATGCACTATGTTAATTAACGAAAGGCGTTCCCGTTAACCCGCAATAGTCCAAACATGCTACAATTAATATTACCATTTAAAAATTCGCGAAAAAAAATCAGCTGCTCCCTACATTTTGTTAAGATAGGTATGCGAACATAAATGTAATGAACAGCAGATTTTTTTTCGTGAATTTTCGAATGGTCATATTTTGGTAGCATGTGGACGCTATACTATTGCGGGTTAACGGGAACGCCTTTCGTTAATTAACATACTGTATAATTACATTATACAGGGTTATTTTTCTAACACCTGGTAGGACTATATTAGTACAACCACTTTTGATCTATGACTTTTTAGAATACCAAAAGTAAACTTTCAAGTTTTTGTTGTAATATTTGTAATAACACTTTTTAGATCTGTATTTTGTAGTAAGTACCGCTGCGACCCTGCATTCGCAACGCACTGTTTGTTTATTTAACTACTTACATATTTTGGTACCGCGTAGAGTTGTTCAAATTTAGAGCGATCAAAATAAATATTTTTAATTGTATTATGAAATTATTTTTTTATGAATTATTAAAAGTCATACAACAAAAGTTGTTATTTATGATGTTAGTATTATAGTCCTACGAGCTTATTAGTGTTTTATCATCAAATGACTTCTCCCGCTCTGGGCGGAGCGGAAGGTCGTGTCAAACTTTTACTGACTAAAACCCACCCGTGTTCCTTCAGTTGCCTGTGCCACGGCCATGGTATCTCTTTCGAACAACCCGCGACTCTTGCAAATAACCCTGTATAGCTATTTTTATTAGGTTTATTTTTATTATTCCAATTTGTATTATATTACTTCGTTGGTTAATGTCACAGGGTAGACTGTAGACCGTAATCATAGTTTAAAATATTGCCAACGATTTTGAAGTCTTCTTGTAAAATTATTGATGTCAATTTAGTGTCATGTTGCCTTTATTGGTGGATTTGTTGTTTTATTTACAATCAATGTTGTCGTAAGCCCCGATCTCGTTAGTTTGTTATTTTACATATTCAGTAGTGTCATCATATCCGTCCACCTCATAAATAATTGATCTCATTTGCTTGATAAACCTAGTCTGTAGTGTAATGTAATTATTGCAAATTATAAAAATTATTAAGATTCTTAAATTGTACTAATCTTAAAACTTTTTAATTTCATTAGAACTGCACGAGCAATATTCTCCTAATCTTATTTACTGACAGGCTTTTTGCCTGTTGTTGTTGTGTTGTCTGTTTGTCATTGTTGTGTTGATTTCATATTTTGAACTTTACGATATAAGTGTAGATAAATACAGTTTATAAATGATATTATGAGTAAGAATCTTTTCACTTATAATATTTTGCATTTTGATGATAATTTCTGTGTAATTTTTTGTTATAATATGTTAATTTCTGGATGAATCTTTAATGTTTTGAAAAAGTCTATTAAAAATAAATTAAGTTACTTATATTGTTTTTTTTTCTACAACAGCAAATCCTTAAAATTGTTCTCAAGTAGATTTTAACTAACTGTTTATTTTTTCACACTGAGATTACAGCCGATAGTTTCATACAAAAAGCACTTACTATACATCTTTTATTATACAGATAAGATTTAAATATCAACCTAAATAAATCTTTAATCCTGCATAATGTTAAATGAACACAAACTAAAAATATATATTTCACTAGTACCCAACATTTTATTTCAATCCTTTCACTCTCACTGCTGCCAAGGCACAAATTATAGTTTAGTTTAATTACTTGATAAGCTTCTGAATTTTAAAGTGGCGTAGGAACTGAATCATTGTTAGATTTGTCAAAAAAAAACTTGACATGCAATGCCGGTAACGCGCCTGTAGCGTTGATTTCGCTTAAAATCATGAATTGTCAAACTTTGACTAGAGCATGAATTATAAAAGAGTAAAGTGTTGGTTTGATTATAATCCAGTCTTAAAGTGCTCATCCTGCACGGCATGCCTGGGCATTTTAATTGCAACGATACCTTGTTCGTTATACAGGCTGAAATTTAATTCATGGGTATCCTCTTAAGGGGTCATTGTACTCGTCATTATGAACAACTTTGACTATGGGAACAAATATGAAATCGAGAAAAAAAAATTGCCGTTCCCTACATTTTGTCGAGTTATGCAAACATAAATGTAGGGAACAGCTGATTTTTTTTTCGCAATCTCAGGTATGGTCTCATAGTTGAAGTTGTTCATAATGATGAGTACAATGACCCCTTAAAAGGATGCCCATGAATTCAATTTCACCCTGTATTATTTTAATGAATAAAAGGTAATATTACAATTACCTACTGTTAAAAGTATTAAACCAAATACAAGGAACAACTGCAAAACATTTGAGATAATCCTAAGGTAATAAAAAAACGTATGGCCCTTGTATTAAGCCGTCCTCTATTGTTTAACCGAATTTCCAGACATTCCCACTAAATAACAATGGGTCTTAGATAATGAACTTATTTTTATTTCAGTTGCAAGAGTTGTGCGGCTTGCGGCCTTGCGTTAGCTACAAACAAAAAGCTCTGATAACATTGTATGAACTGCGCAGAGTATTGGTTCAAATATTACTGTAATTTTCAAGTATTCCCAAATTGCCCAAGTATAAACAAACACATAGAAATTTAGATAGTTATTTACTTTTAATAAAGTCGATTAAACACAAAAAATTTCAATATAAACATTTGATACCTTCATGCAGTGCCGGTCAACGCACCTATACCTAACGTATTCAGGGAGCCGTGAGATAAAAGGTAAACAAACCATAAATGTCCGTTCAATCGATTTTGAATGCTATTGTGTTGGTGGCATGACAAATGGCAGCTGCAGTAAACAGTTGGTATTGTAACCACTTTTTTGCCTTTAATGCCATCCATAAGCCTACGGAATAGAAGTCAAAATCGGTGGAACGGACTGTAATAAAACGGTTCGTTTCAATGTCTCATCTTATTGTGAAGGGAATATGGTGCGGTTGCTGCGGCATGCGGCATCACATAGGATATGGTGAAAATTGGAGAGGCAGTGAAAGTGTTCATAAATAACCTATATCTATAGACCCGATAGAGAGAGGAAAATATTAAAGTGAATTAATACATATAAATTGTAGTTTATTAGTTATTACAAATTATTTTTGTAAATACTGCAATATCAATAATACATTTTCTAAACCAAACAAACAGAAGATATGAGTACTAAAATTAATTCTTGTCAATAATAAAATAACAATTCAATTCAATAACAAAGAGCTCACGCCGCCGCCGCGCCGCGCTGGCCGTGCCCATTAAAAACTCGTCTCTTAGCAGAAACAAGTGAGCATAGTACGCTCCTAGTGTGAGTGTCACACATTCTATACATGATTATACTAATACGAACACCACTAAAATACGCTTTGTGCATCCTATTGGTCAAAACTCGTGCATTGTGCGATCGAGTCGTGAGTCGTGCTATGCGATTATCGCCTTTAAGGTGAGCATGCGGAACTTTGGCCGATAGTACCTAAACGTGACGCGTCCTTGAAACACTCAATTATCGTTCGCCTAAAGGCGTGTACAGATGCGTGTAATGTCTAATACAATTATTTATCTTGTAATGTAACGCGAGTTCTGCGTGTGGACGAACTCTGAGCATTACAAGTTACTCTCGGGCTGGCGCTCGCGTTGATCCATCGGCTGTCCTGTCGGTGTGTCTAACTTGAACACAGTGCTCGTTTGTATGGCCGTCCACACTATTCAAGTTACATTTCATTACACAAGTCTGTACAGGCCTTAAGAATTTTTTCCATCCTACAGTCCTGAGCTACAGTCTCACTGATAAAAAAAGCTGCTGTAGCGTTGCAACCTTTTGGCGCGTGGCTTAGAGAGCATTTCACCTATAGTATCAATGCTCTAAAGCGCGTAGCCAAAACATAGCCAAAATCGGATCTTACGCCGCCATCTTGTTTTGATTTTGTTGTTTTGTCAGTAGTTCAGTACAACCGTTGAACACACGGCTACACATCAATTTATACATTTCCAGTATATGCTGACCTTTCATTGTACGGAAATCCTATACAATGCGAGTTCAGCTTATACTGGATATTATAAGCTATAGCTTGATGTGTAGCCGTGATACTGGTTACAACCGTGTCAATTTCACAAATAGACAGACCATAGATCTAATATAGCCACACCACTTACCCTATCTATATACAAAATGTACTCTGTGGCCACACTGTCATGTCAATGTCATTCAGCTTCAGGCCATTTCAAGCATCCTTAGATCACTACATTAAATATGTCATCAAATGGATTGTCACTAAAAAATAATGTAGAAAACAATAATGACATTCTAAAATTATGATCAAAATTATTAAATAAAATTCAAGTAAATAAATCATACATCATGGACAGAATATACAATCCGGACTATAGCCGAGCCAAAAACATTTATGAATTCACTGTGCGGAACTTAAAGGGTGAACTTATAAAATTAGATAACTACAAGGGCTTTGTGTGCATAATTGTTAATATCGGCACAAAGTGCCCCTTTACTGCACAGCATTATAAACATTTTAACGAATTAATGGATAAGTTTGGAGACAGTAAGGGACCTTGCACACTACGCGACCACGACCAGTCGCAGTCTTGGCTGCAGAAGCTCCGACCAAGATGCAGACGATCAATCTAAAGTAGGTAGGTATTTAAACAAAGTTTGGCCGCAACTGGTTGGAGGGCCGGCCAAGTGTGCATGCGCATTCGATTTCTATAAGTAGCTAGTTTGGTCTGTGCGGCCACTGGCCGTGGTCAGGGCCGCGTAGTGCGTGAGGTCCAGTCAATAGTCACTAAGTTAGCTAAGTATAAAAGTATATACAGAACCTACGTACTTAAATCGATGTTGTATATTTTATGTAACTGGCCCAAAAGACTGTACACAATAGCAAATTTTTTGAAAGCCCTTGTTGCAGATGTACGTTACTCATCAATTTATTTTATCGCTGTAGCATTTAGGACCGAAGGACCTTACCTACGTACCTATTTAATCAAATTTTCTAGTTCTTTTAAATTTCTAGAAATCGCGATGACTGCACTGTGTATTATTTTTAAGGATTACGAATATTGGCTTTCCCATGTGATCAGTTTGGAGAAGATCCTGGTTCCCCGGAAGAAATAGCTTCACATGCCGAGAAAAATAATGTAAAATTCGATTTATTTGCTAAAGTAGAGGTTAATGGAGAAAAAACATCTGACGTTTGGAAGTATTTGAAGGTATGAAATAGTACCTTCACATCTTTCTAACATTTTTTTACTAAAGTCATAAGAGTCTGGCAAACGAAAGCGTGACCTGCGAAAACGCGGCAATTCTAACTATACTTCTAGTTTATCCAAACGGAGCCATTAAAAACTAAAAATAAATGACAATAAATACAAAAAAAGTACTCAAGTAGCTAGCATGCGCTAGTTAGTAAAATACCGATTTTTTGAATTTGCCGCGTTTTCTCAGGTCACGCTTTCGTTTGCCAGACTACAACATAAATAAAGGCCTAAGCAAAGAGTAGAGTAACTATGGCCTGAGTGTAGTGAGGGTTGAGGGGATCAGCTGATCTCATATTCTCGTCAAGAATAAACTTCTAAAACAATCAAGCTTATTTATTCATTATTTTGTTTTAGCACACTCTGCCCGGCTCCACGAAGCAAGGCAATATGATTAAATCGAACTACACAAAATTTATTATCAATCGAGTCGGTATCCCTGTTGACCGACTTGGACCAGGAGTAGAACCCGCGAAATTCGAAAAACTGCTCGAGTTTTACCTATGAATTTTAGAATTTCCACTGGATTCACTTGTTTCAAAATGCATTAACGCTTTGTGCACATGCAGTGCTACTAGCATCAGTGACTTAATTCATTTTTCTAAAGAGAAACGTCGAGTACAGCTGATATTTTTATAGGTCTTGATGAGGTGACACGTCACCTAGCTTTACCAATAAAGAGAAAATATCAAAAACGTAGAAGACAGAATAATTTACATGGAAGGTCTAGCTCTAATGACACTTACTCGTACTCGTTTCTGAATGGCGCATTTCTAAATCAAGCATTGACATCGATGCATTTGCGCAAACGCACGGTTTTACTACCACGATCGCAAACTGACAGTCAGCAAACCGCGATCCTACGACGAAAGCGCAAACAATGCCCTTCTAATTTATGCAAACATGCCAATAATTTTTATGAAGGATGAAGCTTTTACTATTTCAAATATTTAAAAGGTGATGCACGCGATGCATGAAACTAAAGTCGCCTAAATTATAAAGTGTGCATGTGGCCTGCCGGCCATTATAAATTCAGAATAAAATACTACAAGTTTGTAACATATTTCTATTGCCACTAAGATTGCCACCAATAAAAGTGCAAATAGGTAGTAAATATGAACTTGTTTCTTTTATCCGAAATTGAAAATTGCAAAAGGTTTAGTAATTTTTATTGTAAAATTCTCAAGGTTTAAAATAACTAGTGGTAGAGGCACACTTGTTGTCGGCGCCAACAATAGGCGCAAAAATAAGACCACCATGTTACTTGATTCGTCGTATGTACAGACGCCAGCGGTCAAGCCTACCCGAAACGTGTTAAATTTTACCAATCAACCTTGAACCTTATGCATTATGGATAAAGTTGAAAATCTATTTAAGAAATTTGACAGATTGTAGTAGATTGATGTGCTGGCGTCTGTACGTATACATGCATGCATAACGCATGCATAACCAGCCTATAATGTTCCCACTAAACAGGCCCCCTCTCGATGAGAGGGGGTGGGCCGTAATCCACCACGAGGGCCCAGTGCGGGTTGGTACTAGTTGGTAGAGTTATCACATGTCTTCAAATTGAGTTACTGCAATTCACAAAAAAATTAAGATAATCTGAATATTGCGGCAAGGCTGAGCACGGTTAGATCTGCTCTTATAATATGGGGATCAAACATTTTTGAGGACACAATCAAACGACATAAAAGAAAATATAAAATCAATGATGTTTAATAGATTTTGACAGCAGATTTGTCGGTGAGATTTGGAAATCGACTAAAGTCGCTGCCTGTGTATTACTAACCTATCAAGACAGTCGAAAAATCGTGTATCGAACCGTTTGAAAGGTTTGATTGTCTCTGAATGAATGAGCTGGGTGAGCTGGCACTAGAACGGCCAAACGTGTCATATTATTATTAACTAGTGTGTGTACTAAACTCGTATTGCGACATTGCGACTAGCTGTTAATTTCAAACTCTCACGTTCACCGCGTCCACGTGCAGATTTTGACAGCCGATTTTATCGCTAACGATGTCATAATCCGTGTGTGGTGGTCCACACACGGATTATGAGTCGAATAAAAAAGCTCAGCTCAGCTAAGGCTCAGATTGAGACGAGGAGATTTCGGAAAACTACGGTTTTATTAAATTAGGAAGTTAGGTTGGCCAGTATGGTAAATAATAGTTTTTGTCTCTGTCTCTCCCGTGTGAAGAAGCAGTCTATCACCCTTGTCTATCACATGGAATAGTGTAGCAAGTAGCAACAACTATTTTTAGCCAATCACAGGCATCCTTTTTAAATTCATTCTAGCGTCGTCGTTCGTTGGCGCTTGGCTTCCTCTCCTCTCCTTTCCGTAGTTTTGCGTTCATTCTTTGTGTTTATGTTGCGTATTTTTCGTTTTGATTTTGTTTAAAAATATTGTTGGCATTTATTGTGGAGTAAGAAAGAAGTTGTAGTCATTACGGAATAAGCAAGTTGTGAATCGATGAATACTATAATATTGTGACAAGTAATTATCATCGCGTGTGGTTTTGTGATAATTTTAGACTCGACAAAAAAAGAAACTAGCAATTAAAATGTTGTGAAATTAATTACAGAATGTCTACTAGAAGCGGTCGGATAAGAACTAGCGTTATCGAAGTGAGTCCTTCGAGAACACGTAAAGCGGCCTCGCCGACGCGTTCTCCCGCCAGAACGCGGAAAAGTTCGCCGCCGCCGTCCGGGAAAACTCCGCCTCCTGCGCGCTCGTCTGGCCGTAAATCTCCTGCTCGGAAATCGCCTAGCCGAAAACCAGCTTCGAAGTTTCCCGCACGCAAGTCACCTTCGAGAACTACTAAGGATACAACACAACCAGAGGTTTCCAATATCCCGAAGTCTCCGGCAAAGCGCCCTCCCATCGACTCTGAAGTAGCAGTGGCGGTCAAACTTGAAGATTTATCTTCTAAGCTCGAAGTCTACCGCCGGACCCGGTCGAAGCGCTTAGAATACTCCCTCAAAGATTTGGCATCTAGTATCACAGAAAGTGAATTTTCTCTTGACAATGTGAATGGCTTGGAATCTAGTGACATATTATATGGTCTGAGAAACAGGAGATCTGTCGAGGAGGTTGCGCCTCGCAGGTCTAGTAGGTTGCGAGAGTTTGTTGACAATCCCCCAGACATCAGACGGAGTCTTAGCAAATCCCTAAGTCAAAGCAAATCAATAAGCAAATCGGTCAGTAAATCACTAGGAGCATACTCAGACGAGGACAATTCTGAAGAGGAATACCATCAGCTGAAATCAAAGTCAGTGACTAGAAAGTTGGCAACCCCCCTTCGAAACAGTATCAATAGCTTGACCCAAGTTGGAAGCAAATGGGAGTTTGGTGGAAGAATTGGATCCTTAAGCTTAATTCTCCTGATACCCTTAACAGTATTCTCTATATTAATTTCTTGTAGAAAATCTTGTTCTCCCAAATCACTTTTAGATCTGTCTGCATATAAATCATTACAAGTTTTGTTTAGTTTACAAACATCAGGCTTTATTCTTGTGCAATGTGTTATACAAGCCATCTTTGCTGTAGTACCAATATTTGGTACTAGATCTGGCCGCATGGATGAGTCTGGCACAAGACACTGTTTCAATGCATTTTTCTCCAGCATAGTGACTGTGGATACACTCTTCCTATTGGATTTCTTCCAAATTATTGACAAACAGAATTTATTGAATGAATACTTGAGACTTGCAGCCATGTCATACATTTTTGCTGTAGTACTAAGCATTGTTTTGTATGTAAAAAGCAGTGACTTGACAAAGGAAGACTTAAATCGGTATGGAAACACTGGATATACATTGTATGACTTCTTCATGGGGAGGGAAATTCATCCATTTATCAAGAAGCTGGATGTTAAACTTTGGATATCAAGAATCTCAAATATTAGCTCTGTAAGTATATTTTTTTTAAATATGGGTACATAGATTTTCATTCTCATACATAGGGGTATTGTGTTACCCAGTAACTGGGTAAAATACTGGTATTCAGCAGTGTCCAGTTAGACTGTAAGCCAACCCCAACATAGTTGGGAAAAGTAGTCAATCTGCCTGGTACCTGTGGTATGGTGACTCATTAAATCCTGTACTTCTAGTAGGATAGAAATGGTAATATTTTATTCACTCATTGGGGTGACCTTATCGTTTTTATGACTAGCAAATTATACAGGAAAGTAGAACCAATGCCATGCTGTATGCTTACAAATGAGGTAATGAATAATAAACAGATTTTTCTATAATTTATTACAATAATAAAATATTTTATTTCGTTTCAGTTGATATTTCTCTCACTAATCTTCACACAAGGACTTCAAATCAAACTGTCAGAGAAGAATGATTTCTCATTGGAAAACTTAAAACAGTTGGTGAACAATGTACAGTTGAAGCCAACAATTATTATATTCTCTATAATGCAGATAGTTTATATTCTGAACTTTATTATGAAGGAGTACAGGATCACGGCAACATTTTACTGGCAATCAGAAGGGGTAGGGTACCTCCAGACTGTCTCAAGTGCACTGTACCCATTCTACTTCACAACAATATCTAAACATGTGGCAGACACAGACTTAGTTCTGTCTACTAACACCTTAATCTCTGCTTGTGTACTATTTGTGCTGGGATTCTTCATAATGCTTGTTAGTAACAATATTAAATATGAGTTCAGGAAAGATCCTCTACATCTGAGCTTGGCAAGTAAGTAACTGTATCATGTATGCTATTTATTTTATTATAATATGCTTTATTTGTAAATGCTTTAATGGTGGAATATAGTTTTGGTTTATAACAGTAAATAATAAATACTTTTGTACCATAGTAATCTTTGGAATAACGTTTTTTTTTTTTAATAATCATAATCATAAGCCTAGTAATTTTCATTAACATTAGTATTGAGGTACTGTGTTTTATGAGGAAGATTTCTAATATTGTTCTACATAACAAGAAAAAGATTGTCATGATTTAAAATGCTTTTTTACTTTCAGATTTAGACTCCATGCCGACATTTCATGGAAAGAAGCTTCTGGTCTCCAATCTATGGGGGATCTTACGTCATCCGAACTATGCAGGTGACATACTGATTCACATTGCCCTAGCTTTGCCTGGGATTGTCTCTGGACAATATGTGGCGGCAGCTCCGGCGATCTTGACTATTCTTGTTCTGATGCACCGCGCATGGCGGGACCATGATCGATGCAAGTCGCGCTACGGGGCGGCCTGGCAAAGATACTGCAAAAGAGTACCTTCAGTACTATTACCTAAACTTCTTTAATTTCTATTCTCTCCAGGCTATTGCAATCCATCGTTGCACATAAACCTCTTTTAGAAAGGTATGCAATTCTTGTTACTGATGGGTGAAAACTATAAATTACATGCTTCCAGAACATCAATTTATTAAGACTCAAATGTAAAAATCTTAAAAATTCAGAACACATGCAACATGCATGCATTGTAGATTTGATTTTATATAATAAATGTACTATGTATTTTAGATTATTATGAGGTAGAGAATTTAATTTGTGTAAATAATTTTATTACTCTATGCATCACATTTAAAATGCAATTGAAACTTATATTTTCTAGAGATCTGTGTGACAATATTTTATTGAATTTTTTATGACATATCTATTAATTTTATTATAAATGTAGGTTATTGTTTGAGATTAATATAACTGCCTTACGAAACCACCGTACAAAATTCTAATACTTAATTAAGCCCACTTTAATTTTTTTAAATGAATTATTGGTATTTTTTTATAATGACTTAGGTATACAAATCATATTTTGGTAATGTAGTATTAAAATTATTCAGAGTTGTGTGATTTCAAGTTGTATTTTTAGAAAAGTAAGACTGGAAATCTCTTTGTTCTCATATTGCTAGATTTAAAATTAAATTGACCACGTTTGTCGTGTTTCTCTTTGCATGTGTGCATTTTATTCTACAATTATTATTCACGTAATTGCATTTTAAGGTTAAGATTTATTGTAACCTTTACATGACAAATAATATATTGAACTCAGACTAAGATATCATTAAATACATACTTAGTAAATATCTGTCAAAATTCTAAAACCAAGAAGACCAATTAATTTTAGGTACTCTAAAGACTCAAGAATACACTTAGGTTAAGTTAGAGCTTATGTTGTAAATTACATTATTTACAAATTAATGAAGTCTATTGGAAATGAATTTTGGAATTTCAATGGCAATAATATTTTCTTCTAAGGTTACTGTTTCAAGTAGGTTGTGTGTATCCAGTAGAAGTATAGGCCCTATATCATATTATAAGACAAGTGCCTCAGAAATAGAATAAACTAGTAAATTGGTGGAAAATTGTTCTTTTTTCAAGCGATTTAATTGTTTATCATATATTATAAATATTTATATTTTAATAGTTTCACAGGCATTTCTCAGTTTTTTGATCATTTATTAAAGACATTTTGCTCAAAAGTTATGCACAATAATATTTATTTAATGTAGCCAAGTTTCAAAATTGGCCTTAATTCTTAATTAATCGTGCCGCCTTCTCGGATCATTATTTACTCTAGATGTAAACTTGCTATGCAGCAAATTTTGCCATATTAGAAATATATTATTGTTTTGTTCGAAAATATTCTTGGATTAATTTTAATCTTAGTTCTTGTTCGGGAGTGTTCATGTGACTTCTTTAATTATGCTATTGTCACAATTTTAATAAAGATTTTGTACAAAGTGTAAAAACATCTTGTTTAATTTGGGTGGCGAGTTGACGACGCGTTGGTATTATTCCTCGATTTATACAATTCTGTATGTATGCTTCAAGCAAGCAGTACAGTATTTGAAAGGGACCAATGCATTGGCGTAAAAATAATATGCCAGTGTTAAAGGTATTCGTTTTATTGTAGTTTATCATAACTGCTGAAAATTATGCGGGTTCGATTCCCAGGTCAGGAAAACATGATCATTCAACGGCGTGTGTCACGAATATGAATAAAACACTTTTTAATCGCATTTATTTATTTTTCTATAAAATACACATACAATTTGTAAATAAACAATTCAATATTCAAATATCTAATTTACAGATTTCGTTCCTAAACATATTCATTACGTCCACGCTATAATGTAGGTAGGTACTACACTGATGCAGGATCATATGCAACAATTACAACACCAAATAAATATAGGTACCGATTAATTAAAACAAAGTGTAGGTTCTTCGATGGACAGCAGAAAACTACAAATAACTGATATGTACTTCATTTTCCGTGGATATTTGGACGAACTAATACGCGAAAGAAAGTTGAAAGTTATTTTTTGTAGGTACTTAAATCAATCACTGCAAAAGCTTCTTGGATATGGCATCGCATGCAATGTAAGATTTACGTCCTATGGGACAAAACAGCATCTATACTAAAGTAACTAACATCAAGTACCTGTAGATTTTAGACTAGTAAGTACATGGACCTTAAGACAAAATCGATATTAATTTACCATCCTAATAGGCCTATTAAAAACGCTCTGATTAATTAACTGGTGCAACCTTTTACATAGGAATAAAATAAACGATAGGACATGACTTGAAACAAAAGGCTGCACTCTCATATGGGTCATTTTTGGCACTAAGATAGTTATAATAAGTCTGTTATACATACGTTAAGCTGCGTCCCCACTTGTGACAAACACTCCCAACTCTCAAACAAGGTGAAATCCCCGTCCAAATTATGCGTAACATGTTGGATGTTTGAATATTATCATATCTACGTGATTTTGTCTGGTGAAGAGTTAAATCATTTTGAATATCTTATCTGATGGATAGTCAGAACCGGTCGAAGTGGCGGTGCTTGGGGGAGGCCTATGTCCAACAGTGGACGTCTTTCGGCTGAAATGATGATGGATAGTCAGTTGAGTTCAAACTGATCAGTTTGAACATCTTTCTGGATAATCACATCAAGATGAATGTCTTGTTTGGATCTTAGAAAGCATAGTAATAGGTACCTACATACGATCAATTTGTGATAATAGGCAGTACAGAATAATTTCCCTTTGTTTACGCAGCCTACGACATGACTCGGCTTTAAAGCACGATAATAAAAGCATGATCTGAGTCTCCAACCGTCGGTGTCACTGCTTTGTTTGGACTTCGGAGGTTCACTTAATGCTCAAATCCCCGTCCAAATTATGCGTAACATGTTGAAACAGTTGTTAGCGTGTTTGTTACAAGTGGGGAGCCAGCTTTAGATTTGAAATCATCATACATAACTAAACGTTACAGTAGATAGCTACAGTAAACAAAATAACATTCTTAAAAAACAACCTAAGATCGTAACATAGATTTATTTTTATCTAAGCAATAACGTCTAATTTTCATCATAAGATTGTGTTTTAATCCTATATAATATTATAAATATCTTCGTATTCTTTTAAACTAAAAAATAATTAGTAGTAGCAACCTCTGCTTAACCCTTTGGGTAGTACAGGCGCAATGGTTAATGTTATTTATGTATGTAATAAACATCACTTCAACGGGACTATCTTGTTTTATGGGTAGGTGCTTTATCAACATGGTCGTAAGATAGTTTGAACGTAACGGTATTATTTGGGAAGACACACATAAACCTTAACTATGTAAGCTCGACCAATAAAATAATGTTTAAAATGTACATGAAAATATTTCCACATGATGCCATTAGCTAAAATGTTCTAAGCACAATGTGGTCGTTTAATCGTGTAGGTATCTATTTCATATTAATTATTTATTATCAAACGTAAAATATCTTAACACCATTTAGATTATTATTTCATCACTTTTTAATCACATTACATAAAATTCATAAATACATAGATACAATTAGTGCTGTTATAATTTGCGTGTCATTTTATTACTTTTCAACATTAAAATACGCTGTTAATTAATGAAATCTAGTTATTTGGTTCCATTTAACATTTACTATGAAAATATACACGTTTAAAATCTATATTATCGGTATATACAAGGTATATTTACATTCATGGTATCTTTTTAGAAAATATCTTTATTTTCTTCAGCAGTAAAGACAATGAGAAATATTAGACATGTAAATAATCTGTCTAAATACGCAGATGAAATAAATGAATGGGTTTCAAAAATAAAACAGAATTAATGTTATCAGGTTATCACTGATGTGAATCGACATGGGTAGTAGATATACCTACTTAAAGGAAATTATTTTATGGCAGTGTTTTCTTAAGTTTCTCTTTGTTATTAATTTTAATCTTTTGTTCAATTCAATTTGGTTATAGCTAGCTACTGGCTGGCTTAGGCCATCTCTCTTAGAAGAAATGAGATAAGTACCTCTATGAGAATATAAGGTAGTAAGCATTCTTCTGTACCTATGAGAAAGAAAACTTGGTAAAATTTTATTAGTAAGTAGGTAGGTACTATAAAATATCTTAAAGGAAATATTTACTCTAAATACTATGAAAAATGGCCGGAACGATTCAAAATGAAGGAAAACAAAGTGTTTAATCATTTTGAGAAGTGAAGTAAAGTAAGGTTAAGGGAGTCCCCATTCAACACTGGCATTGGATTTCAGAAGAAAAGAAAGTACGTATTCAAGTTGTTACATTTTAGGCACCATGAACATAATGTTGGTCGACTCTTTGTTCTCCAAACTGCTTGGATGGTAAGAAGCAATACGTAATGCCAGGTGTTTCATGGGTCTTTTAGGTAGTAATGTATCTTTTTAAAAGCATTTTTTAATATTTTCGAAAAGTAGATAAGTATTTATTTTTGCGGTCGATTTAGTACGACCGAAAATAGGATTATTTTGGATGGCATGTCGTATTTTACGAATTACCTATAAATATTTTATTCTTACGATTGATTCAGGTATAAGAAGAAATTTTCTACAACTAGTTGAATAGCTTTAAAATATTTTGTAGTGTTTAGAATTAATTATTATCAGTGATATTCAGATAAAACTACCATTTTGAATACAGAAATCTTTAGATAAAAGACTATATTTTTTTTATAGATATCTTAAAATTTTGACTAAAAGGTAGAATGCATACATCAAACTAGAACTCTTAAATGTTCTTTTCTGTAGATAACACATCTATTAAAACATAAAATATATTTTCTATGGACAATTCGGTTTATTTTACAACGTGTAAGTTATACAAGAAGAAAGGTTTGCTTTAGTGCAAATACCAAGACGTTAAATAATATAAAAACGTTACATTCAGACGGCATAGTAGGCCTGGTCATGGGAATGTTACGATAAAAGCCAGTTAAAGCTGACTAAAACTAGCGAGGGTCTAACAAAATGCCCATTGAAGGATACCGCTAGAATTTACGATAAAACTATAATTAAGTATGTGGAATAATAACAAGTTCTTAACTGGACACTTAATTATACTAAATTAGTAAAGGTCCTAATATAATTACTAGTACAAAATAAGCCTCGATCACATCATTCCTTGTTGATGTCATTCCTACATACAAAACACAAGTCATTCCTTTCATATTACATAGCAACTGGTGCCATTTATAAAACATCATTTCTATGAATCCACTTTTTCTTCGCTAAAGCTTCTTATAAATAAGGCATTTCTTTTTACAATAATATCGTAATTCACCAATCAAAGATACATTGTGTATCCCTCTACGTCATTTTTAAATTGGTCTAGCAATATCAAAGGGAGCATAGCCATAGATGGTAACAAAAAATCTAAGACAACGAGTGGCATATAATACTGCACTACCAACATTCGTTTTCCTAGCGAGTTTTCATTTAGGCGCTGAGCAGACGATGGACAATTTGTCCGCGACGATAATCTATGCAATAGCGCACATGGACGACAAAACGACCGCGTTGCCGATGCTTGCCCGATGATATCTTTTGTGCTCATTAGCGGACAAAATGACCGACGTCTGCGGAGCGCCTTAAATTTTCTTACGTATCAATTGGCTGATGCAGAATTGCAGACTGGTTATGTACAAAATGACGTAGGTGGTGAATGTCGGTACTGTCAGGGGGGGCGGCACGTGTCTGCGCGCGTGCCGGCCGCAGGACGTCAGAAGTTGCTGTCGAAAACGCCCATCGACCTGGAGATGTCCTCGTCGCGCAGGCAGCAGTCGAGAAATTCGTCCAGAGTCAGCACACCATCGCGGTTCAAGTCCATTTTCTGAAAGTAACGTTATTTCTGCATTAACATTTTTGTAGAACATGCAAACAATATAACAAGCCAACAACATATTTTTTTTCTTTTTTTTTCTCTTTTGTCCTGCATTTTTGTACAATCTTTATTTGTTATTTATATTTAAGGGGGAAAACTGGCTCCTGTAACCTATAATACAGTTAATACCTACTCGCGCAGGAGCCAGGGAATGATTAAAATGTTATATAAGTCTTTAGTATTGTATACGTAGCTTGTTGTGTCTATAAATATTACAATACTAGCTGCGCCCCGCGGTTTCAGCCGCATAAGTCTCGATCCCTTGGAAATATTGAAATAAAAAGTATCGTAGGTAGTCTACCCGTGTGCCAAATTTCACCCAAATCAGTCCAGCCGTTTTAGCGTGAAAGCGTAATAAACAAACTCACTGTCACATTATTTGATAGTTTAGAAGATGTACAGTCAGGCGCAAAAGATATACATCTTTTGCGCCTGACCGTACATCTGAAAGAACGACAAGAATAATATATTTTGATCAACTCTTTTATTTTTGAGGTTGACAGTAGCTACATACTTAATTAGTAGGTAGGTATATATGTTTAAAGATAGCTGTGTGTATTAAAACACTTATCTATACTGAACCTAGAACAATATGATGAATTAACGGATAATATCAGCTAGTAGGTACTAGTAAACTAATAAATACCTATAGGTACCTAACTTTATCACAATCACTCTTTTAAATAATAAAGAAACAGCATATTTTATAATTGATTGTAATTATTATTTCGATAAGACTGTTTTTTTCCATAAAATATGCTTAAATGAGTCATTCACGTCAATTGTGGTAATACCTACCTAATGGTGAGGGTTGATCGAGCTGACGACTTTTCGTTCGCCAGTTCGCGCATTAATCGCACCATTGGCCATTGTCGCTTAGTTTTAGAATACTATGTGAGTTTAAAGGAAATACAAACCTGAAACAGTCTTTCAACCTTCTCCCGTATCACATCATCTTCTAAATTGGGCTCTACGATCTTCCCCATAAGGTCGTAAACAGCGGTGACAATCTCCGTCATTTCCTCTTTAGTGATGCATCCGTCGCCATTTATATCATACAGTGAAAACGTCCAACGCAGCTTCTCTTCTAAGGTCCCTCTCGATAATATTGATAACCCGGTTACAAATTCCTGGAAATAAAAAGATGTTATTTTTTCGGCAAGGTTTTTCTGAACTCTCAAGCAAGAGCACAGGTGAAAAATACAGGGCCAAATAAAATTCCCCAGCAAAACTCCGAAGACGTGAAAAAAATTGATGATTTTTTTGGGGTCAAAGACTGCTTATATTGATGTTACTAGAAGTAGGTATGATTTGAGAAATCTGTGAAATCGAATTAATTTAAAATGAACCTGTAGATAGTACCTACAGTAGTAGGTGGAGTAACTTCGGCCTGCCATCGGTGTAGGACATCAATAGGCAGAGTTCGCCTACGTTAATCAATCTTACTTATACGTGGTTGTAGGTACCGGACATTGGGCCTACTGAAATAATTGACACTAATACGTGATGATTCCAGACATCGCAGTTTCATGCTGTTAGAAATTAAGTTCGTAAGGGTGCTTGCTTATGCGGGTTCCCGCTAAAGACAAGTCGATACCGATCGCTGTGGGTGAAATAGGCCCGTGAGAAACAGCCAAAACGGCTGTGTCTCAGCCAAATTGGCCCTAAATGAAGATGAAATTAAACAACAGATAGAGATTAGGCCGATGGCTTTTGGCCATGGGCTGAGGAAGGCCTAGCTGATTATGTGGCAAACTAGGCATTAGATTGAGTACTTTATTTTAGCAGCAAATAATTTGATTTTTGCTTAAAACTAGGAGTTTTCGGGGCGTTTCACCTATGAAGACATGAAGGCAGCATGAATGGTGTCGCCCAATTGCTGTTGCTATTTACTTCTGACATGACTGCTCAAGTATAAAAGTAGAAACTGAAGTTTGTTTATAAAAGATGGAACGAAACGATTGGGTTATTGTTATTTCTAAAAATGTTAATGTATTTACCTCAAAACTTAACAGGCCACTTCTGTCTTGGTCCAGTGTGTTGAAAACGAAGTGCGCGTACTGAGCGGTGTTCGCTAGAAGATAAAACAGAATATCTATGTCGATAATTTGGTTTATGATTGTCCTTTTAAGTCACTAACTAAATATAATAATAATATACTAGTTATTTATGATATTTTGCAAGTTATGTGGGTACCTAAGTCATTGAAAATCACAGACCTAAATACCAAGGTTTCTCCAATCAATAATTCTTTATAAAAGCTGGGTCCTCCCGAGTACCTTTTGTTTAATTAAGCAAAGCTCACATTACAGCCGCAACGGACCGCATTTTCCAAAAAAGTGCTGTGCGGCCCGCTTAAAATATGCGTTCAGTTCATAGAAAATTTTCGAGTGATGTAGAAGGATTTTTGCAACGAGGTGCGACCCACCCAAATCTGCGTCAGCCTTTACCGTATACAGCTAATACCTACCAAATACAAGAATAGCTAGTCGTGGTAAAAGATTAGCCAGTCAAGGTTGATAGCGGGGACGACGGAAGTTAGTTGCTGATGAGTCTCCTAAAAAAAAGCTAGGTACTTACTTGATGTCCGTAATAGCCATGTTCAGAAAGTGGTTTGGTGACTGGAGTACAACTAATCTCTCTAGGATAAAACAGCAGCAGTTTTTCATCCAGTTCAATTCACTGGGTTGCTTACTAGAGCCGACTGGTAAATTGCATAGAAGATAGTGGTCTTAGTCAGGTCTAGTGAGATTGGTGTGGACCACTCGTAAAGGTGGTTGTGAAATATTTGGAGGTAGATAGGTATTATAATTAGGTGTGTACCATATTATGGCATAATTATTACTTCCTTGAGCTAAGGTAGTGACGTACAATTTGTATGTGTAGTAAGATTAGATCATTCTAGCCATACAATGTTAGAAATAACCTTTGTAACAATGAGTCATCGCTGAGGTTTCAGTGGCAATTGTGTTGGATTCTTGGAACTTTGTAGGTAGGTAAGGAAATTGTTGTCGACGATTCAACGGTTTATTGATTTTTTTAAATTAAAAAAACAAGTAGGTATGTAGTTTGTGTAGGGTGATTTTATAAGTCTGAATAGTCTGACTACAAGCAAGCATTGTGCAATTCGTTTGGCTGACAGAAAGCAATCTAATCAAAACAAGAAACATCCATCTGCTGGCACAATTTAATTGTGTTGGTGTAAAATACAAAATAAAAACAGTGAAACGTCACAACAACAAAAATTACAAATTAAAATAAAAAGTGAAGATGGTTTTAAATTTAATTTATTTCAGATATTACATTAGTGGTTATAGACTTGACAATTGGGTTGGACCTATGTCCAATAAATTATTACCACATACAGCTTGCAAGTGTTATTTTTTTGGCCACACTTAAAAAATTAGGAGCTGATCTGAAAAAAAAGTGTCAACTAAAAAAATTATCACAATGGAATAATTATTGAAGTTACCTAGAACATTTGGTTTACCTCAAATTTCTCCTTATTTAAATAGAGTATACAGTACTACTGTTTTAAGATACACAATGCTAAGGTATACAAAGCTCAGCTGAGCATTTGTGTATCTCAAAATATTACATTGTTATACTTGCATCATTTTATTTAAAATTAACTTAATGTTAAAGTTGAGATGGGTTCACCATAGCGTTCTTCCCATGGGAAATGGACAGTTCCTTAAGATAAGATTACACTAGAGGCGAGCCACCCGTCTGCTGCTGATAAACCTCTATTGTGTCCCCTTCTTCCATCTCCAGTGATGTTGGCGTGTCATTTTCATTGATTGGCTGACCGTCGAATCTGAACCGCACTACTTGCATTGAAAGACCCTGGAAAGATAGATTAGTGACTTTTAGATAATCAGAAATCTCACTCAGATAATAAATGTGGGAATTGCACAATATTAAGAAATGTTTATTTTGTCACATTGTTCCAAAGTTCAATTCCACACAAAATGTCAAGCTCTCATAGTTATGCCATAGGAATTAAATTACATTACAGATATCCTGCAGTTTCACCTGCACTATACAAATAATAGGTGTTGATAATCTTTGGAAAGCATTACTAATTGTTGGAACAGTTACTATCTGTTTGCAGAATAAGCCTTCTGAACTTCATGGTTTTGTGTCAATGCTCAATGCTTAGTAAATGCTCAATACGTTAAGTCTATGCTAATATCTTAAATAAGTCAAAAGAAACAATATTTCAAGCATGAAATAAATTTTGCAGTAGCAATAACAGTAATTATTTAACAGCCAATGAGGGCTAATTAGCAATAAATCTATGTAAAAATGATTTTTTTTAAGAGGCATCTTAAGTGTACTTATAATCCCTCACAAGAAAGAAGAAGTCCTTCACATAAACCACATAGTATTCTCAGTTTCATCTCCCTTGTAAGCAGAGCTTGAAATACCGGTATTTTTGGGGTACCATTGGCCTTGGTGTGATACCGGTACCAGACATAGTACCTGTACTATTGGTATTTCTAATCAGTATCGGTACTGTACTGGTAGCAAACAAATATTTCTGTAAGTTACGAGTTAGAAAACAGGTATAGTAAGTAAAAAGGATAGCTAATAGGCATTAGAAAAATAACAAGGTCGCCAACCGTACAAAGGTCCTCTATATGAATATGAGATTTGTGGTACACGCCAGGTACCCGATTTTGGGTACTGGTACTTATTAGGTGGAATCAGTACCCGTCCGGAACCACTACCAAGTACCGAAATGTCAAGAACAGCTAAGTACAGATACAGAACTTGTACTTTTGGTACGGGTTCCAAGCCCTGCTTGTAAGGGATCACTTGTAAAGGACACAAATGGATTTATCAAACAACAATACAGGTAAAAGTATTGGCCATATTATAAGCAGAACTATATACCCATGAAAATTTACTGCAAACCCACCCTAAATACAAGGTCAATGATCTTTTCAGAATATGATTACAAAACAATTACTTTGTTCAAGTAAATTATCAACGAATATTGTAGCCCATTCTGTATGTAGAATATAACCTATGTTAACACACAATCTACAAGTATATACATTAAATTCATTTAAGTGCCGAGATATCTTTTTGTTTTTCATAATTATGTATAGATGATCTCAGAAGTAAGGTTTTGTAAAACATTACTGTAAGCGACGCTTTCTTTTTTTTCAACTGCCGGACATAGGGGCCCGCAACTACCTAGTTTACTTACATACCTTCATTGTTCATACAATATGCATGCCATATCTATTTTGACTGTTTTGTCTTTGAGCTAACTATATTTATAATTGAATGATCAAAAGCCGCTTAGTAATTAAGATGAACTTACCGCTCGATCACAATAGGCATTCATTAGCTTCCTCAGGGGTGTGTGTTTTTTGATTTTGAACTGCACAATAGCATTATCTTGACCTAATACTTTCAAGTTGATGTGTTCGCTTTCTCCCTGAAAAACAATATCTTAACGATAAATATATAATCTCAACAAACACAATAGTAAAACACTTCTCACTTTCAATCAGGTAACCACATTTCGCTAATAACGCCATGTCGGTGAAGCACTGTTTTCGACTTTTCGTCACTACACTGATAATATAGTAAGATACACACCTTTTTCTCGTCAGACATTTTGATATTTATGTATTTAAAGGTACTATTAATACAGGAGCAACGACTTCGTAGAAAATCTAAAGATTATCAAACGTTAAACGCACAAGTGACAGATTCTCAGTCCGATGGCGTGGTAATGGCGTCCGGTCGTGGCTTGGAGGAAGCAACGCAGGTTTGCCAACACACGCGCAGTCGTAACGGCGAAATGGCGCGCTTCTGCGCACTGACGTTGATTTTTTTTTTTTGATAGAAAAATAAATGTTTCGTCGTTTATGTATACACTAAATTAATTAGAAACGATTTATGTAAATTATGAATCAGTTTATCAAAAATATTTCATTTGTTTTTTGGTAAACACGATCATCTGTACTATCCGTCCAGTGAAGAAACTTATTCAGAATTTATATAACATGATCTGAATGAAAATATTTGTATTCTCTACCTTTAAAATATCTAGAACATTCTAGAAGGTTACAAATAGATAATCAATTGACTCGATAGTATTGCCAACTGCACAAAGCTGCTTCCGTTACTAGTGTTGTACAAAGTCGATAGATGACGTCAAACGGAAGCGTCTAGTGTTGCGAGAGGTCGACATTGCGTTCCGTTTCACGTCTGTATCAGAGTGGTTTACACATTCATCTTCGTTTTTTTGAATTTACTGTTTTTTTTTAAATACAATTTAAATATTTTTATCATACAATTATTTTTATCAATGTATCTAGTTTTTTTTGTGTACTGGATTGTTCAACTTCGAGACAAAACCGGTTTTGACATTTTGTAATAAGTAACCTACCTCGTAATGAAAAACACAGGTCAAGTGGGAGTCGGACTCACGCACTTAGGGCTCCGTTCGTTTGGATTGTTAGACAAACGGCCGCGGCGCACGGTGGGCTGTAAATCGGCTTTCATAGACTTAGGGATTTCAATTTGTAAGTGCCGGATTTTTTGCCGGATATCGCTTCTATTAGTTATTACTATATTCAAAATGACACCCCAGTTAATTCTGCACAAAAACGAAGGAATTATATTTTTTTTACGAAAAATATGTATGAAGCTAGTATGAAAAAGTTAATTACCTCGTAAACAGCAAGGAGAACCGTAATATCCAGGTGGTTAATATCCAGGTGGTTATAATACTAATTATTTATGATTTTTTGACATAATATGTCATATAACGGTTATCCACTGACCTCTACTATACAAATAGAGGTCAGTGCGGTTATCACCCCAATTTTTTTAAATCGTCAAAATATTTTGATTTATTTTTACATATGAAACGGTTCATTTTAGTGTTTATGTTGAGGAACACAAACTTTTAACAACACGTAACATAAAATAGCTTCACCCCTATATTCCCGAAGGAGTAGTCAGAGGTTTATAGTACATCCACACTTAGACAACTATGTTTGAGCTAGATATTTATCAATACAAAATGAGTTTTAAAACTTTTCATAGAACCAAAATACCAAATAACAAATTATTTAGTCTTCTAGTGAGTCTGAAAATAAGTGATTAAGTAATTACAATGATTTAGTCTTCTAATAAGTCTGAATAGGTGATTAAATGATTGCTAATGATTTCTGATAAGTAAGCTAATTTGATGATTAGTTGTGTTATGAGTTCTAAGAAATGTTTTTGACGATTATAAATTTTCATTAGCACATCTTTTAAAACTCTAATGAGGGTAGTTAACTAATTATCGATGTTTTGCAATAAAAGGGCAAAAATTTTGCTTTATAATTTAGATTGTTTACAACTGTGTAACCGCTAACACTAAATTTTTGCTCTGCGACTATACATCTTAAAATGGAAAATTTAATCACCAATTTAGACTTGTTTGTTCTTCTAAAAAGTGAGAGTACTTCATTTAATCATGAAGTATTGTTTGGTGCAGTTGTATCCCGCATAGGCGAGTGCCTTTCTGCCGAAGATCGAGTAACTCTCAAAGAATTTTGTCAGAAATTCACGCGAGCTGCTTTACAGAGGTGGCATAAATCCAACAGATTCCTTGATCACTTCAGAAGACTGTACGGAAATTGGCTGCAAGCAAATATTGATTGGCCAAGTTGTGTGCAAGCTTTAGTTAATCAAGAACCAGCTGTTGATGAGATACCAAGAGCACAATCAGACTCTCAATAACCGTCGCCATCATCTTCCGTTGGAACAATGACAAAAAGGTCCAAAAAACCATTTGAAGATTTGGGAAGTAAACGGAAAAAGAGAAGATATGATGATCATACAGGCGAAGACTCCAGTGAATTGGCATATGCAGCTGCAACGCGTTTAAAAGAAGAGGCATGAGGATATCGCATCTGTGATCGATTACATGATGAAAAATCCCGAAGCAGCCGTTAAAATTAAAGAAACGCTTAAGAAACCAGTGAAAACAGTCATATTTACACCAGAGAAAGCACTTGGATTGCTTCTTTCACTAAAACTGTCAGTGGCAATATATTACTTTGCGAGAGGCTGCCATTCGGGAAGGTGCTAAAGATATTTATCCATCCTACTATAAAGTGCAACAAACTAAGCTTGATTGCTACCCTCCGAAGCAATCAGTGTCAGTTACGGATTCTTCGGCTAGGATTACACTTCAAGCCTTACTTGACATCACGGTGACGAGTATCCTTCAAAATCTTTCTGACTTTATGTGCAAAATAAGCAGCTAAAGCTGATATCCAAGTGGGGATTTGATGGTGCTTCCAACCAAAGCAGATACAAGCTGAAAATGGAGGGTGATCAAGATGATGCAAGCATTTTCATGACCTCTAAAACTGACAGATGGAGATAATACTGTATGCACGAACCCAAAACCATGCTCAACTTTGTATTGTCGTCCAGTTCAGTTTACTTTTGTAAAGGAGAGCGAAGCAGTTGTCATCGGTCTTAAAAGAGAAATGGATGATGAAATTCAGGCCCTTATTCCCACAGAGTGCAGTAATAATAACATGGTGACTCATCAACTAATGATGACAATGATAGATGCCAAAGTCTGCACGTACCTTTCTGAGGCCAGATCAAATGTATCGTGCTACCTGTGCTTGCGTACCAACGGAAATGAACCGCTTAGATGTTGTAACATCAAAGACTGTGTGTGCTGACATATACAAATTTGGCTTGTCATCCCTACACGCACGTATAAATTGTATGGAATGTCTGTTACATACTGCGTACAGGCTCGACTTCAAACGGTGGGCAGCGAGAAGTAATGAGGACAAAGAAATGTTGCAGAACAGAAAAAAATGTATTTAAAATATATTCAAAGATCAGCTCAATCTGTTGATTGATATTGTGAAACAAGGCTCGGCAACTACCAATGACGGGAATACCGTTAGAAAGTTTTTCGAGTTTCCCAATAAAACTGCTATTACCGGGTTGGGCGACGATCTTATTAAAAGATTTTCTGTGATATTGCAAGCGATAACATCTGGCAAGAAGATCGACGTAATAAGATTTAAAGATTTTGCTCGCAAAACAGTAGAAAAGTACGTGGAATTGTACGACTGTGTCGTCAACCGTACATAAATTATTAATCCCGAGTATTAATAATTTATGTACGGTTGACGACATGCTGACATAATCGAGAAAAATGATATTGTGCCGATTGGGACTCTCTCGGAAGAAGCCTCAGAGTCTCGAAGCAAAGATTTTAATTAGGAGGTTCCGAGAACATTCGCGGAAAAGAAGCAGGCAAGATTCTAATCAAGATATCTTAAATATGCTTGTTGTTTCTTCGGATCCTTTCCTAAGTGCACAAAGGCCTAAGTTAGATGACAAGAGAGAGCAGAGATTTTTTGCTGAAACTCTAGGCTTAATTTAGTTTCAGGAAAGTGAGTTCGAGTTTTTAGATATATCCAATCTGGATTCTGAGTCAGAATTGGAGTCGGACAACGGCAAAGATAAGGAAAATGAATAATATTTGATTTCATTTTTTCTATTTTTGCTATTTTTTAAAATATTTTTCTTGTTTTATATATTCTTAATATTGGGGTCAATAAAATTAACAGCGATAACCGTTATATGACATATGTCAAAAAATCATAAATAATTAGTACTATAACCACCTGTAAGGATACTACGGTTTTCCTTGCTGTTTACGAGATAATTATCTTTTTCATACTAGCTTCATACAAATTTTTCATCATTCTCATTTTCTTCATAAAAAAATTATAATTACTTCGTTTTTGCGCAGAATTAACTCGGGTGTAATTTTTGAATATAGTAATAACTAATAGAACCGATATCCGGCAAAAAATCCGGCACTTGCAAATTTAAATTCCTATGTCTATGAAAGCCGACTTTCAGCCCACCGTGCGTCGTGCAGTTAGAACAGTTGGCACCCTTTCGGTACAGACAGACCCATGACAAAAAATAACATGGTTTGGAACAATAACACTTTGTGTCTCGTTGACAAGAGTTTCCTCAATCATTGATTTCCAGTTATAAATTATTGTACTGTGTAATTCCATAGACCGGGGAACCTTAAATAAACAGAATGGTAGTTACCGTGATTGGCAAAGTAGAATATAAGTTTGAGGATCTTATGACATTCCTACTCACTGCAGAATTTGGAATGTTATTAGACGATGTGGTTGATTGACATGACATTTTCACATAGCAGCTGTAGCCCGCGAAATTTAAATTTTCTTACGTTTTCTGCAATTTGCAGGTCAGTGTCAGGTTGTATCTTGATCAAAATATGATTCACGACTATAACAGGTATTTATTTACAAAATTATAATAATTAGAATCATATTTTCATATTTTTTATTATATTGTCATGATTTCATGAAAAAGTCATTCAATTTTCACTTCAAAAATAATTAATTGCACATAAGCGTGTGGGGTTTGTTGGATTTCATAATCAAAAAAAGATTATTTTGGCAATTTTTTGAGATGTTTTCGTATCTAATACAATTGCAGAGATAACTTTGTTTTACTTACATAGTTGTATGTCGTATCTCTCATTGCTGTGTGTACATAAATAATAAAATAAATAAATAATAAATAATAGTTTTTTTTTTAAATAGGTACTAAGAAATACAAATTTATTTTTCCAGCTGATAAAATTAGTAGTTATTAATATAGTATTATGACTTCATGAGAAAATATTCATCCCAACTACGGAACTTACACTTGGCCGGATTTAGGGTTCCGTAGTCAACAATAAACCTTATAAGTAGTTTCGCCATGTCCGTCTGTCTTTCCGCGGCTTAGCTCAGAGACTCTTGAAAGCTGTAATTTGGCATGGGTATACTATACATATCTATATAATTATTATAATCACACCGGCAAAGTGGTAAAACAAAAAATTGAATAAAAATATTTTTTTCTCGTCTGTCCCATGGTGTGGGGTATCACTGGGTAGGTCGTTTAAAAATATTGTGGGTCTGTGAAAATTTCGGTTCAGGGATCCGTTTGCGTAATATTAAGCATTAAAGTCATTGATGTATTAAAAAGTCGGGGAGGACTGGATTGCCCCAACGCGAATGTATACGTACATCCGTGGTGGGGAGACCCGGACTACCAGGCACTTCTTCTCTTGCAACCGAGCGGGTGGGCAGGTTGCGGATAGCCCAACTCCGGCTGCGGGACCGACTATTAATGGTCGATCCCGCACCCGGAGCATCTCAGCGAGATCCCGGACAAGAGAAGTTTCCGAAGGCCAAACCCCAGGCTTAGGTTAACCCATGTACCTCTTCCTATGTTCCTACCACATCCTTCCTAACTCTCCATCCTTTCCTATCCATAAATCCTGTCGATCCCAAATCCCTAAGCTAAATCCTAAGCCTAGAGTGACCCCCCCCAGAACCCGTACCCGTCACCCACCAATACCTTCCTCCCCATTCCTATATCCCGTCGGTCCTAGAGGAGGGGTAACCTCGACTCCAAAAAAGCCCACCCCCAAATACCAATTAATATGCAGAATGAGAATATTTCTACCCAGGTGGGTCCCAGCCAAGCCGGGGAATCCCATACCGCCTCAGCGGTCAGCCCCCAACGTAATCTGGGGGGGCACCAATCTGCTCTTTAGTGCCGCGCTCTTCAGCGGCGGCCGGCTGCTGCTTTAGCGCCTACAACCCAGGCTGCGACTCACGCGCCCAAAAACCCGACCCTGGCTGCGACCCACGCGCCAGCACCCACGACGAAGGTAATGCCTTCCACGAGTCTCTGGCAACAGAGCATTGTGCGTAGCAGCATTACCTACCCGGACCAGGACCAACACAGACAAAGAGGGACGGGGAAGGATGACGGATCTGGCAACTCTAACACTTTCCCGGCCGACGGAGTACGCATGCTGTACAAGCGCGGAAAAGTCACTCGGGGAAAGAAAGTAGGCGACCGAAAGCGCAACATCCGCGACGGCGTTAGCCAGCGCGAAGCGCGATCGGACGCCGAAGAGACAGTACGCGACCAGCCGTGATTACGCGAAGGGGCAACCCAGCGCGAAAAGCGGCCGGACGCGGAACCATGCGTCCAACTGCAAGTACGCGAAGGGGAAACCCAGCGCGAAAAGCAGCTGGACGCACAGTTACGCGGGCAGGGGCAAGTACGCGAAGGGGCAACCCAGCGCGAAATGCTCCCGCACGTGACAGAACCTGCCGGAGCCGCCAATCGACCCCAGGACACCGACATGATCCACGACCGACCTCGACCTCAACGGAGAAGGAGCAGGCGTTCTGGATCCTCACACACTCAGGCGTTGCCGGCAAAGAGTACCGCGCCAGGCACCTCCGACCCGCAGCCTGGACCGAGTGGTACAGGGCCGGCGAAGAGGGAGCGTCCTGATGATTCGGCCTCACCGAGCACGCTTCAAGGGGACGCCAAACGTGTGAGGGTCCACTCCGCTCAGGGGGGTGCAGAGGACCTACGCGCGGGCCACGAAGGACATACCTGCGCTGGCCGTAGCAATCTGCTTCCCTCCTCCCTCCAGAGACCTGACCAAGGAAGAGGCCACACAGATCAAGACAGACCTGGAAAACTTGATGTCCAACATCAAGTTTTCCAGGTCTGTCTTGATCTGTGTGGACTCACGATCACGGATCACGGACTCGACGACACTGCTCCCGGCCTTCCGCGGATATCCACGGGTAGCGGAGGGCACCGTGCAGCTGTGGTGTGAGGACGACAACGCCCTGACCTGGTTAACACAGAACGTACGGAAGATTAAACAGACACCGACCTCTCTCTAACGGTGATGAGACAGTCCGACGTACCTACCCGCGTCCGAGCTTCACTCTTCGTCCCACGATACGAAGGTGACGTAGCCTGGCTCCAAAGTATTCTGATACGTCAGAATACAGGTGGTCGCTGTACAGGGCTACTACCGTCGGTGGCGACAACTACGGGACTTATCTGACCCTGGGTGTGCCACCGGTCGAAAGGGTCCTGGCCCGGGAGCGTCGGATATCGTACCTGCTCGGGTCGATATACGTGCGCTTCTGGCCCTCGGCCCAACCCTCTGACACACCGACCCAACCCACTGACACCCCGACCGACATCACGGACCCGACCACGACGCAATCGACGACGACAAAGACGACGAGTGACACGGACATTGACAAACTGGAGGAGGTCATGGCCCGAGCGGCAATGGCTGATGTAGAGGACGACACACCAGCCGCATCACCTGGGTGGAGCGAGCTTCTGTTGGCCTCGTCTCCGGGTGATCGATACGACGAACGGCACAGGGTGGAGGAGGTGGAGGGATTGTCCGATGGATCCGTCTCCGACTAACTCCGCCCCACCATCGTCATCGCCCCTCTACATAATACAGACCAACCTCCAGCATAGCCAGACCGCCACGGCTAGCTTGCGGAGGACGCTGGAGGTTAAGCCTCGGACCATCGCACAGATCCAAGAGCCGTGGATCAGGAACAACAGAGTATGCGGCCTCGGAAACATCGGAGGTAAGCTAATCCTCAACACACACAGCCCAGACAAACCTACAACCTGCGCTTACATACCCAAAGATATCCCTATCGCACCACTTACTCAATTCTGTTCCAGAGATCTGACAGCCGTTAGACTCCAAACAGAAGGCGATGTGCCAGACGTTGTACTGGCCTCGGTATACATGCCAGGCGAGAACGCCGACTGTCCGCCGAAAGAGATGGCCGACCTAGGTCCACAAATGTTCATCACTGGCGCCCGCGATATCAATGAAGGCATTCATTGATATCGCGGGCGCCTTTGACATAACCACGTTTAACAGCATTAACATGGCTCTAGACAGACACAACATAGACTCGACCCTGAGCGGCTGGATCACCAATATGCTCAAAATGAGAGCTGTACAGGTCACGATAAATGACACAACAAGGGCCATCGTGGCGAAGGGCTGCCCGCAAGGGGGCGTCCTGGGCGTCCTCTCGCCACTTCTATGGAACCTGGTTGTAGACAGCCTCATCAAAACACTCAATGACAAAGGTTATTTCACCGTAGGCTACGCAGACGACATAACCATAATAATAAATGGCACCCACGAAAACACCTTATGCAACCTAATGCGCCAAGCTTTGAAAATAGTAGAGGACTGGTGCAACAAACACCAACTGTCAGTGGATCCAACAAAAACCGAACTGATTCTCTTCACAAAAAGAGGAAGCTGGCGACACTACAACTGCCACGACTCTTTGGAACTACCCTAAGCCTTTCAACCGAAACCAAATACCTGGGCATATATTTGGACAAACAGCTGAACTGGGCAAAACATACCAACTATATTACCACAAAAGCCAGTATATCCTTATGTCAGTGCAAACGACTGCTCACCACTCACGAAAGTCACCCACTGGCTATACACCACAGTCATCCGACCAATTATCACATATGGCTCACTGGTCTGGTGGCCCAGGACGGACCTGAGCACAGCCAAAAAAGACCTCGAAAAACTACAGCGGTTTGCTTGTGTAGCAATAACTGGCAGTATGAGTACTGCACCCACTGCCGCTCTACAAGTAATGCTAGAACTGCCACCCCTACACCTCATCGTGCGAGAGGAGGCAGCCTTGGCCGCCTTCCCTGAGCAAAGACTCTAGGGTCAAACACACACGCATAAGGGAAGATGCAATCAAACGACAACCGATGATGGCATCACCCTGCGACAAAGCCCCGAAACTACACTTCTTTCAGAACCATTACAACGTTACACTCACAGAAGAACGGTGTGAGTAATGAAGAGAGATGAGAGTATACACCGACGGATCAAAGACCAACTCCGGAACCGGAGTCGGAGTCTTTTCACACGATTTTAACATAAATATATCCAGCCCGCTTGGAATGTTCAACACCATCTACCAGGCGGAATGCGTGGGCATTATACAAGCGGCTTACGCCATAGAAGCCAGGAAAGTTACGGACACCCGTATACGTATACTGTCCGACAGTGCCTCAGTTCTGCAATCCCTAGAGAAAAAATATATTACATCGAGACTAACACTAGAATGTCACAATGCACTGGAGCGGGTGACGGTGTGCAACCGTAACGCAGTGACACTGCAATGGATAAAAGGACACAGCGGATCTCTGGGTAACGACGCATCTGACGAACTAGCTAGGAGAGCATCCAGCGCGTCAGTCTGTGGGCCCGAACCTATTGTACCCATCCCCTTTAACCAACTACGCAGGTGGCTACAGGAGTTCACCCACGCACAAGCGGAGAACTAGTGGACGTCGACACCGGGCTGCAGGCAGTCCAGGGAAGCCATGCCATCCTTAGATGGCAGACTAACCAGGCGTTTGCTACGCCTGGACAGGAACGGCCTGCGCTTGGTGACGGGGACCATCAAGGGACACTGCTCACTAAACAAACACTTCCACAATATAGGCATAACGGACAGCCCTCTGTGCAGGGCTTGCATGGAGGCTGATGAAACCGTTACGCATGTGCTCTTTGACTGCACAGGCGTCAGCCAGATCAGAACAGAAACCCTCGGGTCACCCAGATCTTTCACAGATATTCTATGCAGACCAGAAGACCTAATTAGCTTCTGGAGGGAGGTGGGCTGGTTGGAATAAACCAATGACGGCCGCCATGGTCCACATGAAGGACTAAGTGCGGAAACCAAACCCTCTAACATAGAACTAACATAGAACATAGATTTGTATTAAAAGCGGTAGATACGGGACTTAGTAACAGCGCCTGGTCCTATCAAACTAAGTGATGGCCCGTAGATGGCACTCTGTAGCGCTCGGGATATCGTTGATCAAACAGCTCCCTAATTACAGTATTTTTTGTGATAAATACGCATCAAAACGACTTCTTGAGCAGCTAAACAGTGTTTTAATAATACAAGGAAGATAAGTAAGACACACGGGATTATTTACCACTCGTAAGTACGAGTACAGCCAAAAATTCTAATTAGTCGAAAGTTTTAATAATATTTAATGTATACTTCGCCATGTTTGTGAGAGCGAAATAGATATTACAAACATGCATGCAACAGACACGATACGCACATAATGCGCGAGTTGCGAGATAGACATAATGGCGACGGGTACTGTATACGACGAGTACAGACATTCGGCCAACATTCGGCAGCTAACGCGATTTCGCTCGCACGACAGCGTCGTCTCCTATATTGTCGTTCTTGTCTATCGGTAACTGTAGGTTTGCGACTGTGATCAGTGTGATGTGTGATCACACTGATCGTGATCACAGATGAGTGTGAGTTTTGGTGCATGTAGTAGTGCGCCGAGCCCAGTGGGCTAATTGCGTAACGCACTATCAGTAGGAATCTGTTTCAATTTGACAGTTCAACAACATTCATTGCGTTATTTACGTCGTTGAGCAGACAATTTTTTCTAACTTATGAATCAATGGATTAGCAATATACTTCCAAATCATTCCGATTCCGATTCAAACTGTGTTACGCAATTAGAGTGCTGGTTTACTGATTCCGATGTTAGCGCGTAACATAATTATCTTCCTCCTTTTAATATATCAGTGATTAAAGTGGTAATTTTTGTTAGAGTCAAGTACCGGCCAGCTATATGGTTGTTTTTGTATTACTTATGTGAAATTCACGGCAGTAGTATATAATATAGCGAAGTTAAAAGGAAAACTATCACAACTAAGTAAGTAGGCTTTACAAGTTAACGAGTAGGTAATAGTCGACCAACTTACATTTGCAGTAGGAATGTATGGGAGAACATGTTTTTCAACTATAATGTTAAGTTTGTTCTTAGGATAAATTCATCCCTTCTCGGAACCCTTCATTGTGCGTGGTCCGATACGCACTTGGCCGATTTTTCTAGAGTTCTGTCACTTCTGTCCGTTATAATTACGTCCAAAACGTTGCCTCACTGTCACTACTGCAAATCCCGTTTTTGTTACAGCATGTGTGTTTTACGGACGGTGATTGTTATTTCCGAAACTCCTATGTGTCATGAAATCACAGATTTGTGTGTGTTGCTGTGTACTGATAAAAGCTTTGTAGGTGTAGCCTGTTGGGAATTATTGCCAGTAAACCCCGATTTTTGCCTGAATAAAATTTGCTACGTGGCTTCATTTAAATAAAAATGTTTGGGTTAACGCTTGGTGACATTTTATTGTGGACGAATTTGGAATTAAATTATTTCGTTAAGTGAAGGTAGGCTATTATTGTGTTTAATAGAGGTGGTGTTAGGTGTTACATTGGTACTTTTTATTATCTTTTCGCACCATCTGCACCCGCTCGCTTTAATATCAAATTATTTGTCGTGCAAACCTAACCTAAACTTAGGCTCTAGCCGGTTTCTGTATGACCCGCTTCCGCCGTGCCGGTGCATAATATATAATGATTAACAAAATATATATTTTAATGGCCTGGTTGCTGGGACCTTTTAGCCAAGTCTTTATTTAGTTACAAACTTTTTTATTGATGAAATGAATTAAAATAGATAGATGAAATAAAAATAATTTCAACACAATTTTGGCGGCATGTCATTACAACAGCTGATCGGTTTGCGTGGCGCCTTGGCGCCACAGAACATTTTACAGGTTACTCTGTGTGGTGCGTACGTAAGCCCAGAGATATCATGTTAGATTTGGGCGTCATATTATTACGATATTATTTATAGTGGTTTTGATGAAATTGCATGAGTTTAGATGAAATCGTGTATGAAACTGCACATACCTAGGTATGCCCAGGTTATTTAACAGTTTCAAAAACTACTAATTCGAAATTCGAATTGGTTTTTATTACCTCGCAGTAGGTGCGAAAACTAGAGTATTCTCCTAAAGGTGTCTTCGTCTTGGGCGAGCTTGAATCCCTCGCTGCACCTTCGCTCCCTCGCTACGCTCAGCAATTAGATAACTCTCAGAGCTCGCATCGCTGCATTCGGGAGCCCTAGCACCTGTGACCTAAGAGACTGCTTTATCCCCTTAGTGAATAATCTACTATTGTTAGGATAGCCAGAAGACAGTCACACTAGACAGAGAGCTTTGCTAGTTTTCTGCTGAGAGTTAACTAATAACATAGGTACAAAATTAAATTATTGATTCTCGATTGATAGAACAGCGAAATTACATTCATAGAAATAACCACTAGGTAACTATTAGCTTTAGGGGTAGACAGACGAACAGATATTAGCTTTGTCTAAGTTAGATATATGTAGGTAGTTTCTGCTGTGAATGGTTTAATATGATTGAATTTCGCAGTAGTTATACTAGGTACTTATTATCATAATCTAGTAGCTTAGGGTGGGTTACTATAACCCACCCTAACCTACGTCTAAAACTTAGACCTATATCAAGAGTTTACCCAATGGGTTTCGTTACGTAGGTCTGTACCTTACGTATCGAAATTTTAGACCTAGAGAATGATGCTCTTCTCTTGCCCATAACGTAGGAACGAACGTGAAATAATCTACCTAGTTAATTTGAATAAGTAACTATAGGTACCTAGACTACCTAGTGCAGCGTTATTATTCTGTGATTAAATACTTTTTGCGCGTGAAGCGGATATACTTTTTGCACGATTAACGGACCATTTATTTATTATCGATACCTAGATGTTTTAAATTCAAATTTTCTACGCTTCCAAAAAAGCTTGTCAAAAGTCTACAGAGCAGGGGCCCAAGTATGCTATTTTTATAAATTCAGTCATTCCAACACGATCCCATTGTCATTTTGCTAAAAGTTCGTAATCTGGTAAATTCATAACGGTCGATCATTTTCTTTGCAATTTCTTTCAATGTAGTGTCAGTGGCCGACCATTCAAAAGTCATAATGACGCCATTATAATAGTAGATTACCAAACTTGTCAAAATCAACAATTATGAAATCAATGATCGACCATTCTGACACTATTGTAATAGCAGACTTGAGGCCCAGTTGAGTCGAAGGATGTTAGTTACAAAGAAGGACACGTTTAAATTTATTATAATAATTATGAAAATGAAGTAAAAACAATTAAAATGATTTACTAGCTATCAAAAACGACAGTACGTCTAATCCAATGAACTGAAACGATCTGAAAGGAGCCCGTCTCTGGCGCCGTTATTTCCCCTTACTCGGGGTATTTTTTTTCTCGGTGTATTACTTTCATCGTTTCGATATTCTTTAATTTCCGCCTTGTTCCCCTGGTCTCAACAAACCTTTTATTTGTCTTAGGTTTAAAAAACTAGTCAACTCACAAGGCCAAATGTTTGGCCCCAATCACCTACCGGCTTCAGGTATATCGACCAGCACCCTAATTGAGTAACACAGTTTGAATCACAATTGGAATGATTTTGAAGTATATCGCAAATCCATTACTTCATATATTCGAAAAAATTGTCTGCTCAACAACGTAAATAACGTAATTAAATAAGAAATTTTAATATAAATAGCTCTCGTCTCTACAACCGTATTAATAAAATAGCATTCATGTGCATAACCTTACAAAAGTTAAGTGCAAAAAAGAATTAGGTACAAAGCCTTTTACTAAAGTTCAATTATCAGGAGACTGAAGATCTTCTCAAAATAATCAAATAGAGATATTTAAAAAACACACGACGCATACATATATTCATACATACACCCACACATACACAATCACTCACCCGTGCACTCTCGTGCACACACATATTTCAATATAATTATTTATGTGGCTTAATTGTAGTTTATAGAATTTGTTTTTTTTGAATTCAACGTTCAACGTTCGATTTTTTTTGTTTTTAATGTTATCTAGTTTGGGAGGCGCTGGTGTTTGTGATACTATGATTTTTTCATTAGTACAGACACCAACGATACCCTTATTTCTGAAATGTTCCATTTTTACTTTGAAAATTGTTTTGTGAGCCGTAAATGTGTTTTGCTGAAATTTAGAAATATTTATTTTAAATATTTACTTATTTAATGAATGTTGTTGAATTGTCAAAATGAAACCGATTGCCATCGCAACACCGGCTATGCAAATTTTTAATCAGTGTCATAATGAAAGTTGGTGTTTTTTATTGATTCATAGAAAGATCTACTCTAAGTACTTATTTTCGAGTCCCAAATTATTGTAGCATTGAATCATCATAAAATGATGAGCAAGTATGAGTTATATAAGTGGGAATGAAGCTTTTTTTCTTTGAAAGAATTTCGTAAAAAATCTTATAAGCCAAAACACAATCTACAACTAAACTTCATAAAAAAAAGTAAATAAAAAAAGGTAGAATGACGCAAATTGTTTCCCCATTCTGCTTGCACATACAAAAGGTGATTGTTGTTCTGCACGCCCCGCCATTGGGATGCATTGAGCACTTGTTAACAGCACTGAAAGCACTCTGCTCGCAGCGAGTGCTTGGGCTGGCTGCATCTAAAGCACTTTTGCTTTTATCATTACTTACATCATAATTATATGCGTTTGCTGTGGATGTGTGCTAGCATATGTGGAATATGTGGGCCAATTTTGGATGCGATTATGTCGTGTGTAGAGAAGTGGTATTCGGTATTACCGAAAAACCGGGATACCGTTCATTTTTCCTCGTGTGATTTCGGCGGTCATTCGTCTCTTTTAAAGAATATCGTAGAGACGGCGGTAAAGGACCTTTATGAATTTAGGAATGAATGAGAGCTTCTATCAAACTGCACATAATTCCGAAATAAGAAGCTTTGAAACTGACTCAAATGATATAAAGTTAAGTAAGTAGGGACCTAACATGAACAATTATGACATGACAAATATAGAGAAAACAAAATAATTCTAAAGTGGTCCTTTTTGCTAATTGACAAAACGTCTTCAAAACTATTGTACCTTTGAGTATTGCTCGAAGAATGTAACACAGAAATACGAATAAAGCGATTATTTTTATAAACATCAGTCGTTGGAAATTTAAATGTCCCTGCACAATGGCCGGGCAGTCCTAGTTAGAAATGCAAAAGCTTGCAATGCAATCAGTTATTCAACTTGTAAACCAATAAAAGCTTAGAAAAAGTCGACATAAGTACCAAACTTATGTCGACTTTTTCTAAGCTTTGTTACTCCTTGGCCACGGGCCCACGACCTACACGCTTAAGCGACTGGCATAGGCGACAGCGACTGCGAACAAAACAAATGAATAAAGTTGTTTAGAATCACCGCGATGAGATTTGCGGAACGACGCGGTGGGTTGGGTGCGTATTACCTACTCGCTTGACGGAAAGTGCAGGTGACGAGCGATTTAGCACGCGATTGTATCTATGTACTAGCTAACAGCGCGGCGGCCATAATTTCAGAGCGGGAACGATTGGCGAGCACAATCCTAGGGTCTACTCCGAAGATAAATCCGAAGTGTCGGCCAAATGTTCGGCCGTTTCCTGACTACGGAGAAAGAGAAAAAAAAACAAAGTCAAAAATGTGGCATAAACTCTGCTAAGGATTCAAAGTCATAGGGAAACTTTGGAAGTCAAGAAACGGCGGATCATTCGGCCGGTACTTCGGATTATCGCTTCGGAGTAGACCCCCTGAGCCCTGGTTTGCACGGAAGATTTTTTATCGCGCACTGGGATTTCAATAAGTGGCAAGCATTGACACCCATGTTCTAAAACCTTATGATTTCCTCGTCTCGACTCAACCTCACTTGTAGTTTGATATTCATAGTTGCAATTTTACTCTTCATCTCAAACAGTTTCCTTAGTGGAGGTGAGATTGAGTTGAGAAACCAAGAATCCAACAGAGCGCATCTCAGCGCGTCAAAAAACACACTGTTGGATTTTTGAACTCTCGGCACCAAGCAGTGCGTTGAAAATATTCGCTCGATAAAAAAATCACCGCGTTTAAAAATCACCGCGTTAAAAAATCGTCCGTGCTTTCGGGCTGTCGCGCGTCACCACTGACGGGTAGTGTGGACATGGCATGAAATCGTGCGCGCGTGTCGCTTGACGCAAATCGCGTCGCAAGTCGCTTAAGTCGTGAAAGGGGCCTTAGCCACCCTCTTTGGTCTTTGAACCCATTCATTGCCTTCATTACTATTCGATTTTATTCGGAGACAATTTGCACTTGATTGTTCGGCAGGTCTTGATCACTTAACTTTAGATGGAATTGTTTCTTAACGGTCTGTTAGATGTCTCATTGTTATTGAAGATTGTGAGACTGGATTAGTAGGGCTGTTGAGATCTTTCTGTTTTATCTCCAGCCCTATTTGGGACAAATGCCAAGACCGAACGATCCTTCTTTAGTAGATACGTTAATGATAATTGAAATTTTCGCTGTCTTCACTGCTGTTTTATGGTGATTGTTTTATTTTTTATTCAGTATTGGATTTACGGGATTGGAAATATTTTACAGGTGTATAAGTTGCGTTTTAAACGATAGCGTTATTCTTTCAAACTGAGCTTAAATATTTATTCCGAGCCCATTATCCATAGCGAAGCATACGTGCAGTTGAGAGTGTAATTACAGATATGCTCGAAATATTGTTTGAAACGATATACGAGTGTCAGTAGTTGAGTTTAGTACACTTTCATTGGAGCGCGTTACCTCATCGTGCGTCATCACAATCTGAATGAATTTGAAGTGTGCTGCTAATTTTTATATTTTGGAAAAGTTTGTCTGTTCTACAACGTACCTAAATAATGCAATGAATTTTGTTAAACTGTCAAAATGAATCCCATTGCTACTGATAGTGTGTTACACAATTACTCCTCTGATATGAAAAACGTTGTAGGTGGAATACCTTTCAAGTGTAACAGAAATTACTGAAAGTAAGATTTAAACCTAATGTCAATATTAGGTTTAATAATAATAAATAATAAATTCATTTATTTCAGGTAAAAAACACCCATTGACCAACATAAACTAATAGAAACAAATCATAACCGCACTCACACATCCAAATCACAAACAACAGCATAACACTAACATAAAATTGTGTTCAATAAAATTTAAACATTTAAAAAATTATAATTAATTAATGAAAAATTGCCAAAATAAAATTTAAAATGTCAGAATCTACAAAAATTAAAAAGGAACCCTTACTTTCAGTCATATTACTTTCTTTGCCGTTTCTAAATAGTTAGCAACATGTCAATAGTTCCAATACTTACACAAAAATACCACAAATTTATTCACGTTCAGACAGAATCATATTCAGCTGTATACAATTTCTTCCGTGAACGTCTTATGAAACATTGCAAATTGTACTTTAGGCCTGTCGTCCTAAAATATATTTTCATTCGTCAAAGCTCCTAAGTTCGTGAACTTATGGCCTCGCGGACAATTTGCACGGATGTAATGCAGTACCCAGACGCAGACCACTCAACATGATGGGATAATATTATGATTATGTGATGCGTTTTTTATGTCCCTATTTTATTCCTGTATTACAGTTGGTATACTTTATTAAAATTCTTCAGTAAACTTTGACTGTTATTCCGTTAGAGTAGTTTTTGGTGTGATGAACGGCTTGTGGAGTGCGTTGTGTTCGTAATGTGTGAGATTTGTTGAATGTCGCTTACCTATACTGATTAATAATAGATAAATAAATAAGTACCAAAAATGTGGGCTTTTGAATAAAACAGCTATTATAAAGAACAAAACCTTTGATATAGTCATATATAGATACACTATCTGTTAGATGAGTTAATTATGAAGTTGGAAACTGGCCAACTCCCAAAAAACCTAAAAATTAAACACATTAGAAAACCGTCTTAGAAGATTTACTCTGTGGATGTATTCCAAAGTTTTTACTGTCTTAACATACAGCCAAAGATATAAATATGTCTAGATAGAAAGTTAAAACTGTGAACTCGACGAAAAAATTGCGTCCAACTGTTGGCTGTAAAATGCACGCACATTACAATAACACAATGACGTAGCTTCGAGCAACGACACAGCTTCAAAGCAGCCCCGGCCCGCTCCAGTCCTTCAGACTGGAGCGGGCCGGGGCTGCTTTGAAGCGGCTCCTGCCCAATCTAGGGGGTTCAAACGCCTCCTGCCGGAGGCTCTACGCGGGGATCGTGCGGTCCATGGCCCTTTACGGGGCACCGGTGTGGGCGCGTTCTTTAAGGCTGCGACCAGCCCAGCGGTTGAACGCGTACCAAAGGGTCATGGCCATCAGGCTGGTACGGGGTTACCGCACGGTCTCCCGTGAGGCGGCGAGCCTCCTTGCCGGACTGCCGCCATGGGATCTGGAGGCAAAAGTCCTCGCGCACAGGCGCGAGGCGAAACGCCGGGGTGAAACTCCGCTGCCGCGAGAAATCACGGCACAGCGGACAGAGCTCCGGCGGGATCTCATGGCGACATGGAGAGTGCGACTGTCGCAACCCAGCGCTGGGCCCGCCACAATTGTGGCGATAAGCCCCCCTTTTATAGGAGTGGCTAGAGAGGCGCCACGGCGTCCTCAGCTTCCGCCTGACACAGGTCCTCACCGGACACGGTTGTTTCGGGAGGTTCCTGTTCAGGATAAAGCTGGAAACGCCCGGGTGTCACCACTGTGTCGAGCGCCCGGAGGACACGGTGGAGCATACGGTGGAGGTCTGCCCGGCTTGGGCGGAGCACCGCCGTGTCCTCACGGAGGCGATCGGCGGCGGCGATCTCTCGCGTCCGGGCCTGGTTCAGGCCATGGTTCGGAGCGAGAGTGCATGGGAGGCCGTCACCTCCTTCTGCGAAGCAGTAATGTTCGCGAAGGAGGAGGCGGAACGCGTGAGGGTGAGGCAAGATTCGCGCCCTCGCGCCCTTAGTCGCCACAGGAGACGCCCCGGGCGTCGGGAGTCGCTAGCCGATTTCCGGCCACCGTAGGCGCGGGCCTGCGGACGGTGAGCGATGGGTAGCTCGCCGTCCGATAAGGACCAGGCCCGGGTCGACGGCGCGTTGTGTTCCACGCGCGCCTCAAAGAGATGTCAGCACCAACTGACGGGGTCCAGTAGGACCAATGCCTGCCAGGGTTGCGAGTTTGTCCGAAAGGGATATCGTGGCCCTGGCACACAGGCAACGGAAGGAACACGGGTGGGTTTTAGTCAGTAAAAGTCTGACACGCCCTCCCGCTCCGCCCATAGCGGGAGAAGTTATTTGATAATTTCCCACCCACAAAAAAAAAAAAGCACTATGACGTGGCACGAGTGTAAAACGTAGTTGTCACGCACACCAGTGTAGCGGCATCAACATCGCCACATGCGAACTACGCGTCACACTGACGTCACGCAAATCCTGCATCGCGCAAGCAGAGTTTACCGCGCAGTTGGTCAGTTTATTTTAGTTCTTTTGCAGTGCAACACTCTATCTGGACATAGAAATATCATCATCATCATTTCAGCCGAAAGTCGTCCACTGCTGGACATAGGCCTCCCCATAGAATTCACATTCCTAAACCACTTTTGTTTGAAGGACGGTCAAATCGGTCACCGATGTTCGCTCGTTTGTTTAGTAATAGATAAATATTTCGCTAAATACCCTCGCTGTTATTTTTGTTGTGTTTAATTTTAATTAAGAACTTAAGTTTGGTTTATTCTCTAAATTATGTGGTCGATGATTTTGGTGCACGGTAAAACTCTAATGAGTTTATGTTTGCGCCAACTTATATGTATAAAAATGTAACTGTACTACTGAATAAATGAAATAAATAAAATAAAATAGGGGGAGGTTTGCCATAATCGCCACGCTTGGCAGGCGGGTTGGCGATCACAGTATGGTGTTAAAATGCATAGAGAACGCTGCTGCCCATTCTCTAGTAAGTCCTTTAGTTGCCTTTTACGACACCCATGGGAAGAAATATGATGGTGCTATTGTTTACGTTCGGCATCACACAGACATAGAAATGTAATCAAAGATATAGATATAGCTTATCTATAAAGGCTATGTAGCACTTTTATTCATTAAAAGTTCCAAAAACAACTGTTTTATAGGCACAAACACATTTATCATCACAACACAACCTTCATAGCTAAAAGCGTTAGTGCACAAACACACTTACCTTCCGATGTATCCCGGTGATCGTACGATAGGTATGTCTTCCGCGTTCGTTCACACTCGTCAAGCTCCGGAGAAAAGGATGGGGGTAATATGGGGTAAATAAAACGAAACACATTTACTATTGTTTATTGAACGTGGTTACCTTTTTTCTATCTATGTATGTGAAGGTGTGTTGATTGAGCGCCTTGCTTCCTCTGCTGTTTTATTGTAAAAATCTTTATTGGAGAAATGTGGTTTATTTGGGAAGGTGGTTCAGAGTTAATTTGGAAACCTTGGTATTTATGTCGGTTTTTAGAATATCTAGAGTCCTGGGGGTCATTAAATAATTATCGGAAAGCTTTCAAAGGCATGGTCAAGCCTTATCTGATGATTATTTTGTTGTCAAATCACATATTATGAGATGTTGTAATTAGTTGAAAAATTCGACTAAAAAATAGTCAAATTAAATATGATGACTTGAGAACAGATTTAATTAAATAGGATTTTGGAAAACGCTTTACATTTGCGTCCTCCTCGGCGAAAAACATAACGTGGTTTCTACTGAAGTTGTTTATGCTTTTTTATTTTTTTGTTCCGGGTGGATATCCTGCGCCCTGGGGCGGGTCTCTCTTACTGACTAAAAGCCATCCCGGTGTTTCCTTCCTACACTTGCACCGGGGATCATGGGATCTTCTGCGAATTCCGCAATCCCCGGCTGGACTTCCGCGATCACCGGCTGGAAGTTGTTCAACCTAACCTAACTGTTGAATAAAAACTGGTTTTCGCTCAAGTTGTACCATGTGCTTATCGATTTGCGAAGTATTAAGACTTTACCTTGTGAACTTCAAATACAAGAAACTTGAAAGTGGCCTCCAAACTTTGGGGAGCTTTTACGTTTGAAGCCCTTTTGTAGACTTGCTTGATATTGAACTTTATTGGTCACGTTGTTTCCGAAGACTGCTTATTCGCCTACCTTTTTGTGAGTAGGTACTAAGAATCGCGAATTCGCGACTAAAGTAAGTCCTATTGCAGATTTTTCTCCTGATTTGGATGTTTAACTCCCGTTTATTATTTTAATTACCTCTTTCTGTAAACTTATTATGGCAGTAAACGATAGGATTTGAATTAATTTACAGGCCGCGGCCCAATGGCTTTGCGATGCAGAAATTACTCTGCCTGCTTCATGATCCAGAGTCGAAGATTAATGTTAGCATACCCGCAATCGTAATAATAAAGACCTGTCTTTATTTACCTTTTGTTGTCCCTCTAAGTATGTATTTAGCAAAGGGACGACTTTCGAATCTACTTCACTTTACACGCTTACCTCCTTGCGGAAAGAACTGCGAATAAATAAGCTTGAAGGTTTCCTCCTTCACGACTCCCGTGGGGCACTCTGCTTTGAAGCCCCGGTACAGCCGCTTCAGCTCGGGTTCCGTGAACCGCGTCATCCGACGGAGCGCCGCTATCGAGTCCGGCCGGTACCGCGGCAACTGTTCTCCCAGCTCCTCGAGTTCCGAATCTGGAAATGTAATGGAAAAAGTGCCGGTTAGATTGTGATGGACTGGGTGGATTGGTTTTCTGATGGCTTTTTAGGGGTTCCGCGAAACTGTAAAGGTTGTCTACAAAAGGGAACCTTACATCATGCAGAGTGGTAGAAAAATTATTCTGGTTCAATTCAATCACTCACGCGAATTTAGATTTGAAAGAAGAATTGTTTTAGTCGCGCTAAAGTGGACACGTCTTCTTTCTTGAAAATAAATATAAAAAAATCAGGATAACCTTTCATTAGCAGCTGTGCCTCATTCATTCCAGTACTAGAGCTGTCGAGCCCTAACCCCTGTCTGAATGGGGAAGAGTGCATTTTTGGGGCTGTCTTTTCAAATTATTGACCTTCAAAAAGTACTTCTCTTCCTTGAATAAATTATTTTGAACTGTGAAAGTATAGTAGGTAATCATATAGATAAGGCCGGAGTTACGAAAGATTTAACAAATAGTTAATGCTGTTGGCCATGATGCGATCTTATAGAACAATGTGGAGGAGTCCTATAAACACCGGACGTTGTTTCTCACCCAGAAGCGTAAAATCATAAAATCATCAAACGTATTTAAAACATCGTTCTGTTTCTGTCAATCGTTTGAAGATGCCAGAGACAGAATTATGTTTTAAATATGTTTTGTACAAGCGGGCCTAAGAGTACAGCGCCCGTGAAACAACAATGAATGCATGGCGACGTGTTTGCAAAATCATATCAATACCTCGGAGACGCACGTATTGCCAGTTTTAATGCTGGGTAGTCTGGCTAGCCTTTAGGCATCCAAGACGATGGATTTTAAAATCGAACCTTGTTAAAGACTAGGTATATCTTTTACGGGCATTTGTCCTGGACGCCTAAACAAAATTATCATAATAGAGTCTTCTAATGTTACTTTTGTTGGATCTTTTTGTGGGGTTTTGGAAACATAGTAATTAGGGACTCAGAACACCCCTAAGCTTTAGGTATACCCCAAGAAAATACTTTCAACGATTTTTTTGTCTGCCAAGCGGGATCCTGGTTTCGATCCTCAGGTTAGGCGTCTTATTGGGCTTCTCCATCAACCCGGCTTGCCCGGTGATAAAACATTCCGAACTAGCGAAATGTGGGTGTACCATACACCTCTGCCTACCTCTGCGAGTAATACAAGGGTGACGTTAAGTAATGTTATTTTCCAAACAAAAACCAACGTAACAAAACAGAGCACTATCTATAATACATACAAGAAAAAAACTAAACAAATGAATCTCCGATCTTGGCTGCACTTAAAATCTAACGGGTCGTGGCTCGGCCCGTTTGCTAAGAGATGAGACCGATGAAAGCCTTTCTTGCCATCGGTTCCGTGCCCTATCGACAAACCCCGAGCTTTACAATGGAAGGTCGAACAATGTTGCCCCGTTTGTTTGTCGGTTATCATCTATAATTTATCGTGTCATTGCAAGGAGGCTGAGAAATTGAATTTGGTTTTAGAATCGGTAAGATATCCGATCAGACCGACCGACTGACTATGGAGTGGGTGGACGAATAAGTAGGTATACTACTAGGTATCGTTCCGGATCGCAATTTTTATCATAAGAGGCATGAAATAGACGTATTTCTCATAATAACATTTATTCCTATGTCCCAATAACTCCAGGTGCCCGCGACTAGCAGTTTTATCTCCTGCAAGGATTTGATGAGCAAGCATACGCGTTCATGTGGGTACAAAATAGTAACCCAGGTCTTTCATTTATCCATCTCATATTAAAGATAATTTATTCCCTTTGGTACCTATTTATTTTAATGTCGACTGCTAAACTACTGGCCTTTTTTATAGGTATTTAAACCCCAAACTGTATATCAAGTAGTTGACAATAAACTTATGTTATACAGTTACGCAGGCATAAAGGTACTCGTAATGTTAATAACTAGCTGCAGCCCGCGTGACTTTTTCTAAAATACTTAGGTTAAGTTACTCCTTATAACACCATGATGTTATAAGGAGTAACTTACGTTCCCTGACAGATAGCTGCAGCTATCTACCAGGGAAAGTCCCGTCGAAATCATTCCAGCCGTATTATAGATTAGCCGGAACAAACTAGCGGAGATATAACATTTTAAAAATAGTTTTTTTTTTGTTATACGTACCGTATATAAGTATATACTTTCATATCCATTTAGTAAAAAGCCGTTATTTTGAAATTAGAAACAAACGTTTCAATTTTATTTATTTGTATAGATAGGCGACCTTTCGAAGCAAACAGTGAGAAAATACACTAGGTACATAACTACTACTAACTATTATGCAAGTTTAATGTGTTAATCACGTTGGCAATGGTAGAACTACAGTGCGCCCAGTATATCTCAGTAGTTGGCAAAATATGGAACTAAATATAAATGTATAGAATTTGACAGATATGGCTGCTTTTTGCCTTTACAACCAGCGCCACCTTGTGGTGCTAAGTATTCTGGGCGCATTGTATTTGATCGCCTCAAGTAACTGTTTCTATAGTCATCTATAGATGTCAAAGAGCTAAGAAAGTTCGTGTTTAAGTGGCGTTTAGTTCTCTTTTAAAGATTGTGTTAGCCTTTCTCCGTTGAGTGGGTATGTTAAGATGTGAAGGCAATACTTTGCATAGTTTCTGACAGTTTAAGGGGGCGTACAACGGTCCACTAGCGCCACTCTTTAAAAAAAATATTATCTCGTGACTGAGAAGGAATTATAAAGAATAATGAATAATTTATTTGTTCAAAATCATACAGACATTTAAATATTTTAAGGTACACTATATTACACTTTTATTTTATGATGTGATATTGAACATCTGTGTCTGAACTAGATATAAAATATCTGTATTTCAGACATCAGCGCTTTTCCCCTGATGTAGGCGACACTAGAAATAACACTTTGTTTGACCTCTATTACATATCTATAACACATTAAACATAGAGATATAATAAAATAACATTAAAATAAAAGGAAGTGACAAATATAGGAGAACAATCTTAAATTAGTTGTATAGTGATGGCCTCTGGTGAGTAGAGTGTAAATGGGTGGATGTGTGTAGGAGGGCGAGTATTGTTAATATATATATTATGAATAACGGCTAGTAGGGACCCTCGGTAAGTGTGTCTAGAATTTTCTAATACCTTTTATAAAGTTTCATATTGAGACACGAAGCAACAAAATACGATCTAGAGGAAAGTGGCCGCTTTTCTTTAGATCGTACTTTGTTGCTTCGTGCGCCCTCTTAAGGTGTAATGTAATGTTTAATTGAGTGTAATTATGGCCTTCTTATCATATCGGATTTATCTATTGTGTTGTTGATTCCAAATTAATCAACAAACCAAGGACGTCGTAAAATATTCAGTGAACTCATAAAATTATATTTTTCGGACATAAATCAGGTACCGTACCTAAATTACTTCGAACTTTACGAGTCCGTCGTAAAGTTCGAAGTAAATAGGTAGGTAGGTAGATAGATTTAAGCTGAAAACAGGCCCTAAATCCAGAAAAATAAATACATAAAAGGGCCTTCCAATCAAAATACACCATTCAATCACATCTCATTAGGACGAGGGGCCGAAACAATGGACTCGATGAATGCTTACAACAAAATGAATAGGTAGTCTTTTTATCTCTGAGAGTCTATTTTTTCTTTTCATAAATACGTTAAATATAAGCAAGTTCTACTTTAGAGACGCTGTTCTCGTTGCGTAGGCACTAATTAGTTCTTACGTAAAGGGCTCTCGACTACTTGTGCCTCGTTTACAACGTTAGTCTGGACTAGTTTAGATGCATGTAGGTCCGCCAATTACCCTTTGATGACCGTTCTGGCAGTGCCACCGAGCAAAATATTCCTAAACTGAAGCACTTATACAACTGTGCTATTAAAGAGATGATAATGGACTTCTTGGCGAGAAAGTGAAGCGTCATGTTAGCATTTTTGTTTTATTTTCAAAAATTTGTGTTTAGCCGAATATTAACGTGTGATAGTGGTGGATTATTAACCATTAAGTGTTCGTGAACCTGCATTAGTGTAGGCAAATGAAACAAAACAGTGCAACATCACTTTAACTTCTCTCAAGAAGTCCGCGCGAGGTTTCGGTTGATATTGGAAATCATCTATCATCTTTATCATGCATTGAATGAAGTTCATTTCATAATTTGTACTTGTTACCTAATTTTAAATGCTCAAAACCGTGCGAAGCCAAAAAGAAAAAAAAAGATATGATAATACGTTTGAGAACGAAACTGTCACTCAATATTTGTACAGGTACTGGACTTATAATTATTTAAGTAGACACCTACAAAACTATATTTAAATAAGACTAAAGACAAACGAAAATTAAATACATAAATTGTTTTATCCAATTGTTTCAATTTCAACTTCAAACAAAGACAAACTAACTGAAACTCATTCAAGATTCATAACTAATTCTCTTGTCTAACATCTGCGCCTAACTTTCCACCACGTATAATGAAATTCGTCAGCGGGAAATTGTCAGTAATCGGTGTGTCCTAAGACTAATTGCCGGGCCCCTAATTCGTCTGGAATTCTCATTCCATTTCTGGGACGAAACGAGCAATTTATTACGATCCTTGCGGTCCCGTTCCGTGACGTCACGTTATGACGTGTGAACGCACTGTGGATGATTTAAGCCTTTTTAATGATGTGCTGGGATCATCAATGCGTATGAAAAGTGCATATTATAATGTAAGTATAATGTAGCTTTAGTAATTGTGAAAAGCATTTTTGGTCTTGTTTTCCGGGAATTATGAAGCAAGTAAGGTTGTGAACGTATTGTAAGGGTAGGTGTTGTCAGATAGTGATTTTTTATTGAAGCCGTTTTTACAACAAAACTCGTTCTTTCATCAGTTAAAAAAACAATTCGTTTTCGCTGTTCAAATCTAAAACTTGTTTGATGAACGATGCTAAGTTTTGAAACTCCTTTTATAATTGACAGATTTTAAATTAAAAAAAAACTCCAATCTAGTTTTTAAATTAAGATTCATGGCTGAGTAGGTATATATTCATTTAAAAATGACGCCCAAATGTTTTCATAAAACATCTTCAGTGTCAAAAATGGTTGGGTTACAATGTGGTGGGTTCATGAAATTGGATTTAAGTATTTTGATAGACAGTCAAATAAATTGCAGATTCTATGTATTGTTCTCGTTCTGTCTCTTGCGGTATTGGAACGTGGTATCTACGTGACGTCACGTGCAGCCATATTGTGCAGAAGATGTCGGTTAACGGTTCGGTAGACTTTTGTTTTTGACAGATATTTAAATCTTGGTTTACTGGAACTTTTCGATCTGTCTTTTCAAATTGTCTCTTAATAAAAGTATAAAGTTGACTCGTGAAGGAACAAATTCAGTTTTAAAGTAATCTTTTATTTACTTATTTTTCATTTGAGTTATTTAATTGTAAATAACGTCTTTGTTGTGCTACAGTTGTCATTATAAAATAGAAAACTTCAACTCTTTTTTACTTTTATTATTGTGAATGTGAAGACTATGTTATGTGTGTTTTGCTTCGTTTTTTTTTCTTTTCTTTTTATTCTGAGTTAGTTTTAATCATGGTCTGGCAGTTCGAATCATTTATGCGGCGTACCCAAATGTCCTTTCTTCGGTATTGATCGTCGCATCGTTGAGCTCCTTAAGTTCTGAGTAGAGCTGCACGATTACTGACAAATGCGTGCGCTGACTGGTCAAGTCCACTCAATCTGTGTGGTACTTTCCTCAAAAGACCATTTCAGACACCAATGTACATGGCGTTCACATGATCTGACCAAAATTATGTCTGGACTTTAAAAGAGACCGTGACCTCTGGGTTTGTTTCGGCCTTTCTTCTCAGAGTAGTCAGATAGGAAACGGCACCTTATCTTATTTTAAAATATGATCGACGTGTGAAAGTGTTTGTGCAAACCTTCTCACAGAAATAAAAATCATTTATCATTGAATTATTTCATACATAACTTATGTACCTAATACAATTATTTTATATACAACGTGAAAATACTACAAAGCTTCTAAAATATGCTACTCATCATAACATATGAATAATCATGTACGGAGTACCTACTTAGGCTCATGCATTTTAATGTAAGCAAGCTCAGAACTCCAAATAGGAAGAAACATAATGACCTAGTACTTAATGACTTTGTAATAAGCCTTTAAGCCTTTAATTTTGCTATCAAAAATAAAGTCAAAAACGTATTGTATGTTGTATCTTCTACTTCCTTAACATTGCCGTTATTCTTTGTACTTATTTATTTATTTAAATATCATGGGAGACATACAGCTAAAACAAACAGATCAAGGACAGTACATAAGTCTGAAAGCCAATTACAGGTCTCCACTTATAAAATACAGAGAGAAAAAAAAAACCGGCCAAGTGCGAGTCGGACTCGCGCACGAAGGGTTCCGTACCATTATCTATAAAAACGGCAAAAAAATCACGTTTGTTGTATGGGAGCCCCCCTTAAAAATTTGTTTAATTTTAATTTAATTATTGATTTTTAAAGTGAATATATAACTAAATATTCTGTGAATATTTCAAGTGTCTATCTACCTGTTACCGTTATCAATATCGAGCCAAAACGAGCAAAAAAATCACGTTTGTTGTATGGGCGCCCCCTTAAATATTTATGTTATTCTGGTTTTTAGTATTTGTTGCTATAGCGGCAACAGAAATACATGATCTGTGAAAATTTCAACTGTCTAGCTATCACGGATCATGAGATACAGCCTGGTGACAGACGGACAGACAGACAGATGGCGGAGCCTTAGTAATAGGGTTCCCGTTTTACCCTTTGGGTACGGAACCCTAAAAAGAAGTAAATTCTAAGGACATTCACAACAAGTTACTTAATACTACAGTATACTTACTATGTTGCTCGCTCTGCATAACAACCATCATAACAACATGAACTACATGAAAAAGTTACGGCTTAAGCACTTCATGGCTGACGACGCACTAGATACGATCGGATCTATATCGTAATGTAACAAGCTTTGTATTGTTTAAATTTCTGCTTGCACGCACAATGTACGAATTTTGCCTATAATTGGTTGAAGCAAACGGCACGCGCAAAGGTGGATTGTATCCCTTAGACTTCATGGGAATGTTGAAATAAAATTTTGTCAAAATATCGGAACAGTGGTATTAAAGATTTTCAACAAACACACACAGTCAGAAATCTCGCGGCGGTTGATTAAAGCTAATATATGAAATTGCTTGGAGCTTGTGGCTAAATAATAACTGCCGCACGGGTCGATCGATCAGGTTAAGCTACGCTTGCCGCTGTTGGTCCGTGGATGGATGACCATCTGATCATACCAAGATTCCTCCGTGCCTCGGAAAACACGTTAAGCCGTTGGTCCCGGCTGTCATTTGTAGTTCTTTGACAGTTGTTACGGCTCGTCAGAAGCCCAAAAGTCTGACAACCAGTCTTACCTAGGGACATCGTGTTACCCAGTAACTGGGTTGTGGAGGTCAGATAGGTAGTCGCTCCATGTAAAATACTGGTATTCAGCTGTATCCGGTTAGACTGGAAGTCGACCCCAACATAGTTGGGGAAGGCTAGGCAGATGATATTCTTTGTACCTATACGAGAATCAATATGGTCGAAAAACTACGGCAGACTGTTTTCTTAAAGTTAAATAAAATAAAAGCCATTTACTTCAGCTTAATCTCAAGGTAAACGTTAATCTTAAGTTTCTTCAAGTGTTAGCGGCCAAATAGTTTAGAATATACGTTTGTGTTGTTGTTCGGATAAGAAATAAGAGAATGTTTGCTTATAGGAGATGATTCAGATTCCATATAAGAAAAACCCAAGCTCGGCAAAGCAAACCTTTTGTATCTCAGACTAGCTGCTGGCCGCGGCTTCGCCCGTTTTCCTAAAATAAAGTAGCCTAAGATACTCCTTATAATCAGCTATTTGCCAGTGAAAGTCTCGTCAAAATCGGTGCAGTCGTTTCGGAGAAAAGAGAAAAACAAAACAGACAAACAAAAAGAAAATGTAAGAAACCGTATACTTTCATTACGCATTTAGTAAAAAGCTGTTATCTTCACATTACAAACAGACGCTTCAATATTATTTATTTGTATAGATTATAGAGTAAGACAGTAGGAGAGTAGTCTTATATTAACATGAAACATCGAGAAAAAGTTTTATACAGGATGGAAGGGATATCGACGCGCATCCTGTTACCTTGGATTCAGTACATCATTCGTGATCACCCTGCGTTAAAATTTTTCGTCGGTTATTAAAAAACATTCGCTGTTCCATACATTTTGACCGAGTAGGTATTGCACTTCTGTAGGAAACAGCGGGTTTTTTCTATAATTACCGACGGGAAATTTCAACGCACGAGGGTACTGAAATCCATGGTAACAGGTTTCGCGTCGATGTCCCTGCCACCCTGTATAATACATGTGGTGATGTGGATGACAGTCAGAATAAATACATTGAGGTTGTGAGATAAGTTGTTTTAGTTTTTTTTTTTTTTTTTTTGTTGCAGAAAACCTCAAACGGCGCAAATATAACAAACTTATTGGGAGCTATATGTTTGAGCCGTTTGGGGTTGAAATACTAGGCCTTGGGGTCCGAGTGCTCATCAAGTATTTCGGGACATCGCCAAGCGGTTGGTCGACTCTTCACTGGACCAGAGGGCTGGCCTATTTTTAGCCCAAAGAATCAGTATTGCCATCCAACGTGGCAATGCTGCCAGCCTTTTGGGCACTTTTCCCATTGACAGCGACGCGGACGATTTTTTTGATGCCCAATGAGCACTTCCACTTTTTAATTATTTTATTATATACCTACTTGTACATATTATACATATTTTAGAGTTAGCTTGTATCATGTTTTAATTAAGGACCATTGTTATAAATAAATAAAAAAATAATTTTTAGTTGTTTTACCAGTTACCTACTTATTTCACAAGTGTGCCGTGGAACTTCAAAACACACAATTTTAAATTATGAGATTCCATTTAAGCTTTCTTATAAGTAAGTAGCAAACATTTCTTCCTACGCCATTACCATTTTCCTCTAGATTAGCCTTTCTTCCATTGAAGAAATTGTAGGGACTACTGACTAGAGATTTTACAAAACAACTTGATCAAGGTCATTTTAATAGCAAAAACAACCGATTTCCAACAAAAAAAAAACACTAAAAAGTGAAAAATAACTTTAATTACGGAAGTCAGTGTCTTTGGATCTGTATTTTAGTTTTATGTCACCGACTTCCGAAATTGTTACTTTTTACTTTGTAGTTTTATTTTTGGAAGTCGGTTAATTGTTTTTTTTTGAAAAACGTTTTTATTTTTCCTTTTTTAGTAGGTCAGTTTGTAATTTATCTAAGTTGCAATAGTCTAATGTCAACTGCTCATCGCCTTTTACAAAATATTGCTTTTCCAGATGCAGGGGCGTTAATTATTGAGGAGTTCTCCTGTTATGCAGGAGAAATAGAGCTGATGGTGACTTCACCATATACATTGTGACGAGCATAAATTGCTTGGCAACCATATTAAAGTGCTTAATCAAATCGCAAATCTTACTAGAGAATGGGCAGCAGCGTTCTCTATGCATTTTAACACCATACTGCGATCGCCAACCCGCCTGCCAAGCGTGGCGATTATGGCAAACCCTCCCCTATGGGAAAGCCCTATGTCCAGCAGTGCACGTCTTTCGGCTGAAATGATGAATGATGAATCAAATCGCAACCCGTGAAATACTTATTATTAAGGAGTTCCGGTGGCCGTCTGTGGTCTTCATCATCAGTTCCACTTCACCAAATGGTGCTTTCTGAGTGCAAATGTATGAGGTACTGTAAAAAATACCCAAATCGCTATAGGTGCGCCTATAAAATTTTAGGATTTCCCCTGATTTCTATGGGATTCCATCAGATTCTGACTTGGTGCATACACAAGCAAACAACAAAAAAAAATCAAAATTGGTCCACAATTGACGGAGTAATCGGTGAACATACATAAGAAAAAAACAAACATACCTACAGACGAACATAAACTCCTCCTTTTCGGAAGTCGGTTAAAAAGATACCAAGCCACGACCAACAACAATCATAAAAACAATCACTTCATCTCGTGTCCAAAACCAACAAGCAGTATACTACAGCAGCATATTACTGTTGTGATAAGAATATCAAATTAAGTAAACAGGACGGACAGAATCTAAAATGAGGCAATTTTCAGGGGACCAAGGAATCCTGTCCCACTAACGAAATTTAATTTTACACCCGTTTCGATTAAAGGTGCCATACCATACCTTTGGGAATTAATCGGATTTGGAAACGAATTCTAATTCAGGCTTATATAACAAACTTATTTAGCCAAGTATTTCAATGACGGATTCCATTTATTTTAATTTCATTGAGGAAATAAAGGCTCCCGCAGGCAGGCGCGACGCAACTCTCGTAGAACAATTTCTACGAAAACTTTAAGGAAATTGTTCTACAAGAAACGCATCGCAACGTGGCGTCGCGCCTGTCTCCGGGAGCCTTAAAATCTGCTTTTAGATGGCGCGGGAACTGTTGTTAATTACAACAGTTCCTAGCTGTCATTATATCTTGGAATGAAACTTGTTTATTTGGTCCTTATACATTACTAGTCTAAGTACTCATCTGTAATGGGTAAGGCCCTTTGTACACGGCACAGTTTTTTTACGGTACGGCGCGGCGTATTTATTGCGCGGTAGAAAAAACGTATCTGTCAACAAGCTTCAACACTGACACGGTGAATTTTTTGAAACCGTAGTTTTCACGGCAAGAAAAACGAGTGAGGCCTTACGATGGATCAGACCTTCCGACCTTTCTATGTTGTAGAAACATGGTAATTCAATCTTGTAAGTCTAAACATGTTGTACAAAGTACAGTATAGCCTTGTTACATTTTCTCATTCACACGGTGCAGGTAGAGTTTTGAACATTAACTCATCGTGGGTGCAGCTCAACTTATGAGCTCTTAGTATAATGAAACACGGTTTACGTTTCTAATTGCGCATATACGAGCCTCAGGCAACACACATGAGCACCATTAAAAACCTCTCGTACTAAATTTCAATAAAGCTAGAGAATAGGCAGATACATTCTTTTTCTTCCTTCAAACATGAGATATTTGCATCGAGACCATACCTCCATCCGACTATATCAAGTAGCCGCATAAATCTCACAAACTGAGTCATATATCTCGTTGATACAACGGAATAGTTCCGAGGAATCGTAAAAATATGCGTGAGGAACACGTCGAAATTGAACGGCGGCAATCTGTGGCTTCATATGCCTCGATATTATCGGGGCTGGCGTCGGGAACTGCGGATTATGTCGCGGGTACGTGCGTGGCGTGCCAACCGCCATCATGAATATCAACTACGTACCTACGTTTGACACTTCAGATGCCGTGAAAATGCTCGTAAATGACTTGCGTACAATGGCAGCCGCGAGAGGCCGCGCTTCCTAAATTATGAAGTTACTATAAATTTTATGTAGCGAGTGCGATGTGTCAGTGCGTAAGAAAAATGAAAATATGGAGGGTTCTGTAAGTCTTTGTGAAAAGGGTTTTCTTGTTGGCAGTTGATAGGTATATATATATCTACACATTATTACGAGCAAAACTTTGTCAAATGCTGAATTTCTGAAATAGGAATTTGTGAAAGTCAAACCCTGTGTTGGCATAACTTTCAAAACTTTGGTACCGAAACAAACATCGTCATAAACAAGAATTAGCCACGTAGATTACAGGATAACACACTTTTATTATATGCCACTCGCAGAATTAATTAATTACCCTATAGTGTTTAGAGTTTCATGTGGTGCCGGACGTAAAGAATAGCACCGTCTCAATTCTTCCCGTGGGTGTCGTAAAAGGCGACTAAGGGACTTACTAGAGAATGGGCAGCAGCGTTTTCTATGTATTTTAACACCATACTGCGATCGCCAACCCGCCTATCAAGCGTGGCGATTATAGCAACCCCTTCCCCATTAGGGGGGGCTATGTCCCAACAGCACTCAACTTTCCGGCTAGAAGTCAATAAAATCGGCTTTGTGGTCCACAAACATTTCGCAGTAGAGGCAGGAATTTCCAATTTTCCATCAATTGCAAAACAGTGTGTACCTGTGTTTTTGTTTTATCAAAGCGGATTTTTTGAATACTGAGCGTCCAACGTGTATCCAACGGCTACCGCATTGCGTCTCATAATTGAGGTAGGTAGGGTATTTGAATTCTCGGAAAGAACAGTTTGCGGTTACAAACGAAGGAGTTGGCAAAAGTCAGGTGTTTGCTATCGGTACCAAGTTTGGGCCTATCAGTGTTTCAGAGCGATGTGAAATATTAGTAGGCGCGATTGTGAAAATTATCGGGCACTCGTGCCTGCTCTCCCGATTCTCGAATATTTCCTGGTAGCAATTTAAATATAATTATGAATTCACTTTCGAGTAAGTTTACTCCACTTGTTATTTTAGCCAATAAACCTCTCGAATATTTTTATTTAAGTCCTAATATTGCGATCAAGCGATAAAGAAAACAAATTGATAAAAGCAATTTGTTTTCTTTATCGCAAATTTTAAAAAGCTTTTAAAATAAAATCTACATTCCAAACCGGATGAAATATTACTCAGAATGTATTTATTATATATCTCCAATTCGAGGCGTAGAGTTTCTAAGATTAAATTATATCAACCCCGAAATAGATCAATTGAGGAGGCCATAAATATCTGTCGGGCCCAACCCTACGACTTTAGTCTATCGTAAAGGAATAGTGAAATGAAATGGGTCAGTTTACACAGCGAATGTTCCTTTTGTAATTAAATGCATTGTGTTACTATTATAGAATGGTTTTGTTACATTGTTTTAACAAGATCGATAGATTTGTTTGAATAGAGTAATTTGTAAATGTTTTTATTTATAGTTTTACATCTGCTTTGTATCAAGAATCGATTCAGGTACCTTTAATATCTACCTACGGCTAAACGTGGAAATCTGCATGCTTCTAGAGATTAGATTGTTAATATATAATATTTGGCTAATTCATTAAGCGAAAAAGCAGTCATAATAATATGACTGACCGAGTCACTCTACCATAATTCTATATAGTTCAGTATCTGATCTGCATGTTTTCATCTTGTTTAGTAGAAAAACAATTCACTAAACTACATATTATTATCCTTACCTCAAAGGCCAATATTACTATCGCGTAATTAGTAGATTAGGTATTCACCATGCAAATATTCCATAATCGCACACTACTACTAAAGAGAATAATTAACGATTCATAGTCTGTGGTAAATTCGTCGTGACATTTTATATCTCAGTGAATAATGTCTCTGGTTTGATCTTGGCGTGTCGCCGTCGCTTGCATTGTGAAAACTTTTCGTGCCATTTTTCAAGGGTTTTTCTAAGATTTCACACGATTTTATCGAGCGAATGAGAACGTCTTTTCGGCTAGATTTATAGATGGCTGGTATATAAATTCCATTGACACTTGATGAAAAAAAAAACTTTTGGCTGAATGGATTTTCTTTGTAATGATTTTGTATAGATTAATATTAGACAAAATAAAACTGGTTGCTATTTTTATGGTAAAATCTGATATTTTTATAATATTGGTTTTACATCCTGTGATAACCTATACCGTACTCACACACTGACTTATTATTATAATTATTTTTTTTTAGAAAAACATACTTTTACGATGTTTGTAAATATGTGAGCACTACGTATCTAAGTATTAAGTTATTTTTCATTGCTTAGTTTTTAATTCTTTTTTCCTATTATGGTATAGTAATTTGATTCTAGGTGCATCGTCTTTAAATATAATCATATAATTAATGTACTCAAATAAAATATTGTAAAACATTTTTAAAAGAGTGGAGTTTCTTGCCCATTCTTCTCCATACGAAACTAGCTTTTGGAAGGGGCAACTAGAATCAATTTTATTTTTTTGTAAATTTTGACGTTCAAAAGTGCCTCTTATGTGCCTATTTGAAATAAATAGTTTGACTTTTATTAAGCGTTCAGAGATTGAATGATTTATATTGCATATATTTTAAGCTACATTTTGTTTGTTTGATATTCTTTGTTTGCTAATTGAACTTTGTAAGGTAAGTACCTATAATGCCATCAACATTGTACTCAAAGCAGATACAAATTGAGTAATGATATTGCAAAGTTCAGCCATTAACTTATTAGACAGAAGTTCGCAAGCATAATTACATCACTACAGAGTTATATTTGTACCGTATTTGTGTGATATACACAAGTACTCTTGTCTTTGTACAGAAAAAAAATACAATTGTTATTTTTTAGTTCGATTCCGTTTACCGGAGTTTAAACGCTTCCACTTATAGTATGTTTCGATAATTTACTGGCATGCGACACTGGCTACTGAGAACAAAGCTGGTTTTGTCACCACACGGCAAGAAACGTGATAGATAGAGAACAAACAGTCCAAGGAAATTGCTTTTGCTTGGCGTAGAACGGAAATTTTGCACAGTGGGCATGTGGACGCGAGCCAGCCACAATTGTTACAAACTGTAGAAATACGTCGAAAGGTTTTCATACACCGTTATGAGGATTTCCATTTATCATTCAAGTTGGCAGTGAGCCTATTATGCTGTGGGTACTTAATAAGCCTTGCGACAATATGATAAGTTGGTTCTAAGTGAGTTGTTAGTGGATTTCTGGCAACATTATTCTGCGGATTTCGGGCTTTATTTGAGCTAGCCGGGTTAAAATGTTTTATGTTAAATATGTGATATGTCAATGTTCGTCCAGGCCACCCGGAACAGTGATCCACGCTGCCTTGTTGGTTGTCTAATAAACAAGAGAAGCTGTTTCAAAGAAAATGTCTTATTTACGGGTTCACATAGTGTATTCCTAGGTTTTCCTACGCAGAGATAGATACGTGTGAAGTATCAAATCTAAGCGGAGTAGCGTCGAGATTGCATTCACGCCGACACGTTTGCTTGAGCCGATTATCCGATATTGAGATTTGCACGAAATTCAATTTCAGCGCAGTCTTTCGCGATCAATCCAGTCTAGGAAGTTCAGCCGCATCGCTTTTCCACTTGCAAAGCTGCAGCGGTGGATTTCGAAACTCTAAACTGATGGCTTAGGTGTCTTTGGCTAGAACTTATAATTGTATACTGTTGCTGAATCCGCTTCAACAGCATTAGGTAACTTGTTAGTTACATCAGGCTAAAGTTGTGGTTTAAGGGTTTGGTGTTCGTTAAAGTCTTTGACTGTCCGAAACTAGTCTTTGATCTACATAGAAATGGAATATCTGAACGAATCGCGTTCAGACATTCTATTCTATATATTTAGGTATTATTTCTAGGAATTTTGGTTTGGCACACTGTGCTGTTTATAGCTTTTTTATTACTTATTTCCGTTGAGGTACCAGACATTTTAGTTTTCTTCTATAGTATGTCTATATAATCGTGTTTGTACTGTGCAGCCATTCAATTTTTTTTAGGTACCTACTTATACCTACCATTCATGGCAAAACAAAACACAATCTACCTTCCCATTATTAAGAAAAACTAGCGTCTAAATGCTAAATAATGCTTATTAATTTACTACCAAAGCCTCACAAGAAATGAGGGTAGGAAAAAGCCGAGGAGGTACCTACGTGTTAATTACTAATTACACACAGGGCTGTCACGAACAGTGTGTGTGTTTTGTGGCGAAGTAAATAAGCTTTAAGCTAGGATACTGTCTCACTGCGACCCTGTTTAACGAAACGGGAATATCTTGCACCTTTTGTCAGAGTTTTTCAAAGGTTGAAATGTGAGCGTATATTGTAGAACGGAATTTTTGAGGGAAGTTTGATGAAGTGTAACGTTTTTTGTTGTTTGGCTTTTAAAATGTGAAAGTCAAATGAAATGGAAAGCTCAATCAACTTTTTTCAATGAAGAGTGTGGATATTGGCAACTCTTTAAACACAATGCCTACGTTTTCAACGTTGAGCCGAAAACAATATTGGTTTTAAGTGATATTTTTAACAGCTTAGTTTTATATCTTACTTCTCTTGTTACATACACCGGCTCAGAATACCCTATTTTGTAATTAGGAAATACCTGTCTTTTAAGCAATTGGTAAAACTAGGACGATGGCGCGTTAACTATTTCCCTACCGCACTAAAAGTTCCCGTATCTCAATTCAAATTCAATCAATCAATCAATCAACTCAGCCTATCGCAGTCCACTGCTGGACATAGGCCTCTCCCAGGCTGGGGCACAGCACCCTGTCCTCCGCCTTCCGCATCCAGTCTGACCCAGCCACCTTCTTAAGATCGTCGGTCCATCTAGCTGGGGGGCGTCCCACACTACGCTTGCCGATACGCGGTCTCCACTCCAGGACTCGTCTGCTCCATCGGCCATCGGTCCTTCGACAAACATGGCCAGCCCACTGCCACTTCAGTTTGCTTACTCTGCAAGCTATGTCGGTAACTCCGGTTCTTTTCCGGATAATTTAATTCCTGATCTTATCCTTCAAAGAGACTCCAAGCATAGCCCGCTCCATAGCACGCTGCGCAACCTTGTTCCAAATTAAGATACTTTAAATATTTTCAAATGTCTCACCTGGCAGACCAAGATCAATCAATCTGTCAAGCCTTTTCCCAACTTTAAAAAAAAAATGTATTATCATTTATACAAAGGAACACAGGATTACGTATTAAATAGCAACCAAAAAACCACTAAGGTTTAAACTTGTGCTATCATGAGTCTATCTCAATATCAAACTATACAATTAATTATTTTATATGTACGCGTTATTGTTGATACAATTAATAACATCTTTAGGTTTTAAATAGTTCATTCCTACATAATACTTAAGTAACATTGCTTAAGTTTACATTTGATATTTTTATGTGTAATACTTTTTTTTATTTCTGAGGGTAGACTGTTAATAAGTCTCGGTATAATATAACCGGTAGTTTGCTCGCCATACGTATTGTTGGCGCGTGGTGTACGAAGCCTATGTTGGGGTCGGCTTCCATTCTAACCAGATGGAGCTGAATACCAGTATTTTACATGGAGCGACTGCCTATCTGACCTCCACAAACCAGTAACTGGGCAATACGATACCCCTTGGTAAGACTGTTTTGTCAGAGTTTCGGACTTCTGACGACCCGTAACGACTCTCACGCCAGTAGCACACCTCCGCCGCGAAACCATCACAGCGAAACCGCAGTAGTTAAATTTTACTGGTTCGCGTCATGTTCCGCTACTTGAATCGGATGCGAGTAGCGGAACATGACGCGAACCAGTACAATTTAACTACTGCGGTTTCGCTGCTATGGTTTCGCGGCGGAGATGTGCTACCAGCGTGAAGAAAGATCCACGAATGACAGCCCGGACGAACGGCTTAACGTGCTTTCCGAGGCACGGATGAGTCTCGGTATGTAAAGATGATCACCTCGTCTACGGACCAAACCCGGTAACCAAGCGTAGCCTAACCTGATGGATCGAACCACGTGGCTGTTATCACATAGCCACGAGTTCGTCCAACCAAACTGCAGCTGCCTGCAGCTTGGTGGTTGGTGCTTGGTCTGCGTGTAGCTGGCAGACCAAGATATAAAACTCATTTACGCATTCTCAAACAAACGTTACTAACAACGGAGCTGCAATATCCGTCTACGAAGCAAAAACAAAAAGGTGCATGTGCACTAATTATGGCAAATCTTTTATTCAGTGCAGTCCAGTGAAGACTGGGCGACCAGTATCCGGCCGGCATGTTGCAAGGAAATCGGCTTGAACACGCGTTTCACTGCAATATGCAAGAGGCTTTGCCCACATCGTTGAATAAAATTTTAATAATGCAACGTTACTTTATTTTCCGAATATTCGAGGATTTTTAACTGGGTTTTTCTGGTTGAGCTTTTATTTTTAAACCATTTATGAACTCCTTAATTCAAAGTAGGTTTTAATACTGGGTAACAGCCTCTCCTGCTTCAGAGAAATTGCGAGGAATAATAATAATTGGCGATCAGAATTATTAAATAACATAATATCTCATTGAAATCAGTCTTAAGTTGATGGTTGATACACCCAGGGACGTTTTTAATTTAATCTTTGTAGAATGCAGGATGCAAGAGTGAGCTCAAAATTTATAGCACCCCGCCTCGGATATGTTACAATTTTTTTTTGAAGAGATTTGGAAACTAAGAAAACGTAAGATGTAACCTATGAGCGAGTGAAATGAGATCGAATAGTTTATCACCCCGTCTGAGATTTTTAGCTTTTCTTTTGACAGCCTCTAGCTACGACGCTGGCAAGAACTAGGGGGCCTAGGTTCGCGGGGCCCTGGGCTACCAGAGTGGCCAATGGCAAAGACGGCCCTAGACACACCTTAACGGTAAATTAAACTAGGCATCAAAAGCCAACCTTCATTGACAGTTTTACAACCAGGCTTTCATGAAGCAGTAAAGTGAATAAGCAAGCAGCTTAGTAACCGCAGAGCCAGTCGTTCCAGTCAGTTATAGTACCATCTGTTGAACGTCAGACTACCGGCCAGCAACGCGGAGCACCGCATGTAGGTGACATTTCGGAAAGCAAGATTAAGTGCCCCATTTACCTAACATGTCTGTACATTTTCAAGGAGAAAAAATAATTAGCAAAGGAAAATGAATACAATGAAATATGCATAGTATGAAAGTATCATAATCCCAAAACAAATACAAAACCGCACACGAAGGGTTCCGTACCATTATCTATAAAAATGGCAAAAAAATCACGTTTGTTGTATGGGGCTCCATACAACAAACGTGATTTTTTTGCCATTTTTTTGCCACTTTGCCGCGCACGAAGGTTGAAGGAAAATTCCGTATCATTATCTATAAAAATGACAAAAAATCACGTTTGTTGTATGGGAGCCCCCTTAAATATTTGTTTTATTTTAATTTAATTATTTATTTTTAAAGTGAATATATAACTAAATATTCTGTGATTATTTCAAGCGTCTGCCTGTTGCCGTTATCAATATCGAGCAAAAAAATCACGTTTGTTGTATGGGAGCCCCCTTAAATATTTATTTTATTCTGTTTTTTAGTATTTTTTGTTATAGCGGCAACAGAAATACATCATCAGTGAAAATTTCAACTGTTTAACTATCACAGTTCATGAGATACAGCCTGGTGACAGACGGACAGACAGATGGCGGAGCCTTAGTAATAGGGTTCCCGTTTTACCCTTTGGGTACGGAACCCTAAAAAACACTAAAACAACTTGTTTATCCTGCCAGAAACAAAAACTGCACAGTTCACCCTTGCTGTGCAATACACAAGCATATTCCAAAGATATTCGTGCAGGCATTCCGTGGAAATACAATGAATACAATGAAATATGCATAGTATGAAAGTATCATAATCCCGAAACAAATACAAAACCGCACACGAAGGGTTCCGTACCATTATCTATAAAAATGGCAAAAAAATCACGTTTGTTGTATGGGGCTCCATACAACAAACGTGATTTTTTTGCCATTTTTTTGCCACTTTGCCGCGCACGAAGGTTGAAGGAAAATTCCGTATCATTATCTATAAAAATGGCAAAAAATCACGTTTGTTGTATGGGAGCCCCCTTAAATATTTGTTTTATTTTAATTTAATTATTTATTTTTAAAGTGAATATATAACTAAATATTCTGTGAATATTTCAAGCGTCTGCCTGTTGCCGTTATCAATATCGAGCAAAAAAATCACGTTTGTTGTATGGGAGCCCCCTTAAATATTTATTTTATTCTGTTTTTTAGTATTTTTTGTTATAGCGGCAACAGAAATACATCATCAGTGAAAATTTCAACTGTTTAACTATCACAGTTCATGAGATACAGCCTGGTGACAGACGGACAGACAGATGGCGGAGCCTTAGTAATAGGGTTCCCGTTTTACCCTTTGGGTACGGAACCCTAAAAAACACTAAAACAACTTGTTTATCCTGCCAGAAACAAAAACTGCACAGTTCACCCTTGCTGTGCAATACACAAGCATATTCCAAAGATATTCGTGCAGGCATTCCGTGGAAATACCAGGAATTAAATTCAGAATTTTCGAGAGCATTTACTTTTTTAGAATGTTGGTGAATCTACGCCACCCAGTGTAGTCCTGTTCTTATTTCTGTAGAGTGGTTGGAAAGTCAAATATTGATTTATTCCCACGGAATGGGAATCATTTTGTTAATTGCTTTTAGTCCTTTGTTTCGAGTTTCCAAAACCTTTGGTTCTGTATGGTATGTATCCCGTATATCATGTAATCGGAGTTAATTACTCGCTTCCATGACTTTTACCAATCAATGAACATTGTTGGATGATATTTGTGGTCTATTCATAGGTTCAAATTAATGTTTGATTTGGGATGCCTGTAATCAAAAGTCATATTTAGGCGTAGAATAAGTAGAAGACAAAAAAACATACCATATTATTTGCGTTTATGTAGGATAGGTCGTGCGGAACAATACAGGCTCAATTAAAATAATTACGTTTTTTTTTAAATTTATTTAAAGGGCTTTGTCGCTTAGCGACCACATCGCCCAGTGCAGAAAAAAACACAAAATTGTTGATTACTATCTGCCTTATCACTAACTTGTACAATTTTTTAGCCTTATCGGACACTGGAAAAGCAAGGATGGTATTACAAAAGCCAATATCATACCTTTTATATTGTCCAAAAACATTCATTCTAGTATTTTCATTCCGGACACACTCCATCAGAATATGAAAGACACCATCAACCACACAATTTGGAGACAAAGCCTTCCTCATTAAGTAATAAAACTTATTTGATGGAATATGTCCGGAACGAAATCTTAAGGCTATAGTAATTAGGTTTTTATTGAGGTCACAATCAATCCACGGACCCCGAGAAATCTCTGGCTGGATAGTTCGATACCATTATGGAAAATTACATGCAAGCTTTCATAGTCACTAACGTATTTTAAGTGCACACCATTTACTGACAATTAATGGATCTTTTAAAAATACCTTGGTATGCCGCCGCCGGGCCTAACGCACGTAACCGATGCTTGACAAGCCGAATTTCGTCGAAGCCGGATTACTATCGTCGTAGCATAAGGTAGGAACATGTTTGCTATGCGCTCAGACGATAGATGAATAATCCGGTATAATCTAACCTATCACGTCACACTAAACACTTAGCAGGCTTTGTGTGCGGCAGCCATGTTCTGCATGCCTCATAGACTGAACTAGGTTAGTTGAAGCAAGTTATGAGAGCGTTTTAGTGAAATTCCCTAAGAGTTTGAACCCCTTCTGAACATAACCAGATTTATCCGCTTTATGCTCGCATATGGATTGATGGTTCAACCAATCTCGAATTTGGTTCTGAGTACCTAATTTTATTGGTCTTTTGGAAGACGACTAGACGACTTTGGAAGCCTTTGAATACTAATAAAAGATCTAGCCTATAAGTATTACGATAACTACCTTTTTTTCTTTTTTTTTTCGTGGGGAAAACTTCAAAAGGCACCTGGACTTTGGGGAAAAAGACCAGGGAGTGTGGGATTCTTACCTCACTAAAACCACCCCGGTGATCACCATCAGCACATGGAGGGGATCCCGTTACCTCTTAATAGACCAATCCGGAACCCCCTTAGTGCAACGCCTGTTAGGGCACGTCTCAGGGGAGACTATAAAGAGGTCTCCCCTGAGCCTCGCTATGCACGGCAGCACGTGATCACAGTGCCACCGTATTCCCTGAAATCGTACGATAGCTACTTACATATCGACCAGTATCTGCATAAGTACTTAGATAAAGTCTGTGAAGTTTAACCGTTCCTATCGATCAGTTACTACATACAGAAATCAAAGCTGAAAGCAGTACCTGTACGTCATATTAAACCAATAATGGTTGGCTAGAGAAAGAATTTGGCATTAGACCGTTAAACGTTATAATACGCCCCAGAGCACCGCAGAAAATATCTTCCTAACACGTTTTGTGTATTTTCCCTCTCGGGCATTAGTTCAATCGACAATACTTTTTGGACTAATGCCAGGCTCAACGAAAGCAGCTGTGAATGAAACCGTTTAGTTTTAGAATTATGAACTTTATTTCCACGTTTTCTGTTGAATTGTGACAGATTTTGCCGTGGTTACAAACTTTTTGTTTAAAAGCAAGGGTCGCTTTTTACGTATCTAACGGGTCACGTGGCAAAATTTTAAAGTATTTAGTTTTTGGAAGCGTTGTTTTGGCTTCAACGTTTCAAAAATAGAACGCCACATTTTTCGTACTCTTACGTGATTATTTCATTTGTGGCCAGGGTTTTTTTTAAAACCTTTCGAGCTTTTGTGAAGTTTTAAATGTCTTTAATAACAGTTCAATGGTTCAACTCATTCAGGTAGAAATAATGATAATAAATGGGTAAAGAGAAACTTGGGAAAACTCGTAAACAACTGTAATAAATTAATTTTATCTTACGCAAGTTGAGAATTTTAATGACTTGATCAAACGCGTGTATAGATCTTGTTTTAATTTGAATGATTTTGAATTACAGACAAGAAATATATTCTCATTTATTTTCGCATCGGACCGTATTTTAAGTTACAATAAACTATTTGCTTCTTACTTAAAACTAGAGCAATCGTGACGTCATTCTTTCAAACCTCCAGAGCTAAAAGCGATAAACAATGCAACGCTAATCAAGTACAATATCATGCTGAAAGCTTCCAGGAAAATCGAACTATTTCCTTTTCACGTTCATTTATATCAGGAATTATGAACAACAGAGTCTTCGTACAATGTAGGTAGGTACTAAGTTAGCAAAAGGTATAATAAGTGCGGACAGGAAGCCAAAGGTACGTTCTACGTAGAAATCAATTTATCTTTATTTACAGCAAGGAGGTAATTCCCCCAACAGCGATTCTCTCATTATTTATTTTCCTCTATCTGCGCGAAGGTTTTGTTTTTCTTGCTTATTATTTATATGTTACCTTTTTACGTTACTATTAGGGATCGACGTTCGTGTGGATGATTTGTTGTTTTCTCACACGAATTCCCTAGAAAAGCCGAATTGTTGTAGAGCATTTCTGAAACCAATTTTGGCTTAACGGTTTTATCTCTTTGTTCAGATTGCTGTGCCTGTTAAAAGGCTTATTAATTAGCGCTATTTGAGATTTGATGGGTAACTAACTTTTTGCCTGCGGCCTCGCCCGCGTTGTTGTCGGTAAATATCCCACGGGAACGTACTACCGGGATTAAAAGTACCCTTATGTTTTTGTTCAGGTTATAACCTATCAGTGTGTCAAATTTCATCCAAATCCGTTTTGCCGTTTTTGCGTCAATCGAGAATATACATCCAGACAAACGGTCAAAAATTCTAAAACCTATATTTTCGGCATCAGACTCGTTCCCACATCTCTACTATTAAAAATACGCAATTACTTTTAAAAATATTCAATTCACAGTTTTGATTTCATTACTATTTAATTTGTATGTATAGTAGATAATACAGCCAGATCTACCATGAAAATCAGATAAAATCTAAACTAAGAAAACCTTGTAATTGCACCATAATCTAAAGTTGATTTAATATGACCTAATAATACGTGTTACTACATTAAATGCTTATCAATAAAAAAACAGTTATCTTAAATAAAAATAAAAACACATAACCCTCCTTTTTTGGCTTTGCCGTAGTCGGGTAAAAACACACTCATAGTCACGTCTGCATTAACTGAACAACCACAGTTTTGTGTGTTCGACGCGCGACGCTTTGTTTCCACATCTGCACCTCCCTTTCAGTTCCCGCCCCCCCACCACTTCCCGCTCATAAGGAAAGTGTATGTCGTCAAAGATAATGGTAAAATCATCACAATAACTTTCGGATGTCTCGAACAGTTCACGTTAGATTAACCTCTGAATGATTGGCGCTCGTTTTAGGTACTTTGTCAATATTTTTTTGATGTGGGGGTGGCGTGGTTTATCGTTTCTGTTTTTAGGGACATTTGGTAGATGTGTTGGGATTAGAAAGAATAGAAAGAAAAAAAAAGAAAAAAAAATATTTGGTCTCAACACAGGAGATCACAAATTAAACTAAAACACACTCATAAGAACATAAAAACAAAAACAATAAAAAAACTAAGTAGAATGAAAATAAAAACAAAGTCCCGTACGAGGCCAAAAGGCCCTATCTCAGCATGCTGCGACAATTAAGGAAAGTGCCACAGCGCTGATACGACTTTATGTGTAGTTTTTGTAATGAATTTAGTATCTATTTATCTTGTTGACCTTAAGAACAAGGCTGCCCAACCAATTTTGAAGGTGGGCCATAATTATGATTCCGCGTCAGCCGGCGGGCCATCTAGTAAATAAAACTTGCGTATAGTTATGGTAGATACCTAGCTGTTAAAATTAAACAAAATTTTAAAATAAAACTTCACTGATACCTTTGAAAAGGTTTTTAAGCTAACAAACTAACAACGTATCAATAATTGGCGACAAATCTGAGGTCGAAAATAAAATCAAGTCTGTAAATATGGTTTACAGTCGGCTAATTGAGACCTGGTCTGAAGTCCTGAAATCTGTTCTCGAAAGACTATCGCCAGCTGATAGCTTTCGGCGGGCCAATTCATATACGTTGGCGGGCCACTTCACGGCCTGGAGTTGAGCAGCCTTGACCTAAAAGATACAGTCGACTGCACGTCGTTGGTAACACGTTTCGTGGTAGATACAGAGTTTTAATAGAATAAGAGCCCAGCTCATATCATGGTTTTGTTACCAATGACCTGTGGCCTCTTGTACCCAAATCTCTGCACCCTTCGCGCACCGAAATCATAGTCATGTCATGTGTAGTCTACGCACAGCAATGCTTATAACAGAAACTAGCACTTTGCCCGCGACTTCGTCCGCGTGGATTTCGTATTGTCCTCTAAAAATTACAACACCCCCTCCACCCCCTTTGAAAGATAGTTTTCGAAAATTATTATTTACGGTCTGTCACATTTGCTTAGATAAATAAGTATTCTGGACAATGTTTTAGTTTATAGCTCAAAGGAATAAGATTTTTCAAATAAACTATGTCCTCCCTTTTTACCACGACAGTTTGATATAAAAAAAGCGTTTGGTACGTTTCCATTGTATGACTTAAACATTATTTATACCCATGTTCGAGTTAATTGAAGCAAGTAGTAAAATCCACCCCATAAACTTTATTACCATTTTCCACCCCGTTAGGAGTTCTTTATTTGTTTTAAGTACCTATTAATACCGAGTTTTGAGTCCGAATCCGATAGCGCGTTAAAAATTTTCCTTACTAACTTTGACACCCCTAACACCTCTGTGAGGGCTTGTTTAAAAACTAAAAGTGACCATTTTTATTATTTACTGAGGCAAGTGTTGCCAAGTTTCAAGTTTATTAACCACAGGAATAAGATTTTTACTATAAATAGTATGATAAGTTACAAGTTTATTAACCAAATGAATTAGATTTTTCTTCTAAACTGTATCACGTCTTTGCACCCCAGGTGGAATTTTGAAAAATCGTTTGGTGTGCTTCCATAACGTGACTCACAGATTATATAAACCAATACGCAGTAAAACCCTACCCTGTAAAATTGACTACCCCTTCTCCCCCGTCCGGGGTAGATTTTAGAGAAACCCTGATTCACGTTATTCCTTATTTTTGGTATTGAGTTTAGATTTAATAGGACCGCGCATTAAAATTCTTTCATACAAATTTTGACACCCCCCAATCCCCCTTTAGTAGTTTAGAAAAACAAAAAAAACAACCTTCATAATTTACTTAGATAATTATGTATTTGAGGAATAAGATTTTCCATACAAACAAAAACCCCCGTTTGCCCCCTTAAAAGTCGAATTTACAGAAATCCCTTTTTAGTGTTTCCTTACATTAATAAAAAACTTTTTACAAAAAAAAACAACCAACTTCCAAAAAAACACTACAAAGTGAAAAATACTTTAATTTCGGAAGTCGGTGGCTTTGGATCTGTATTTTAGTTTTTTGCCACCGACTTCCGAAATTAAAGTTATTTTTCACTTTGTAGTGTTTTTTTGGAAGTCGGTTGTTTTTTTTTTGTAAAAAGTTTTTTATTTTTCACTTTTTAGTGGGTCAGTTTGTAATTTACAATAGCCTAATGTCAAATGCTCATCACCTTTTACAAAATATTGCTTTTCCCGATGCGGGGGCGTTAATGGTTGAGGAGTTCTCCTGGTAAGAACCAGGAGAACTGATGGTGACTTCACCATATGCATTTTGACGAGCATAAATTGCTTAGCAACCATATTAAAGTGCCTAATCGAATCGCAACGGTGAAATATTTATTATTAAATAGTTCCGGTGGCCATCTGTGATCTTCATCATCAGTTCCACTTCAGCCAACGGTGCTTTTCGAGTGCAAATGCACGAGTTACTATAAAAAATACTCAAATCGCTATAGGTATGCCTATAAAATTTGAGGATTTCCCTCGATTTCCGTGGGATCCCTTCATCAGATTCTGATTTGGTGGCAATGGGACCACCTCGGAAGCATACCCTACCATACAAAAAAAGAATTTTCAAAATCCATCGACAATTGACGGAGTAATCGGTGAACATACATAAAAAAAAAACAAACATACAGCCGAACATATAACCTCCTCCTTTTTGGAAGTCGGTTAAACATGGAACTCATGTGATAAATATCACGTACCAAGTCTACTGGGACTTGGAACGTGAAATTTATCACATGAATCAGTCAGGACAAGTAATTATGTATGTATACAATGTTAGTTTTAGTATATGCGAAACCCGAAACACGTGTCTAGTATTTTTATGTAAAGAATCTATCTACAAAATTTCAAAACTGTATCATGAAAAATCTAAAAGTTATAAGGTTGTTATGTTACCGGGTTGTCCGTACAAAAACATGCTAACTGCGCCCCCGCCTCCAGGGTCGTCTTACGCTCATTGATAATAATTTGGCAGTAGGTACCTAACCGTACGGTGGCGGCGATTGTATTGTAAGTAATTAAATAGTGATAACATTTTCCATCACACTTAAATATTTTTGGGAAAATATAACATGGTGTAAAAATTATTGAAATTGATTCAGTTCCTTATTCTGAACAAACTATATTCAGGTTTCGCATATACTAAAAATAATGTTGTATAATTATGTAGATAAGTATGGTTATAGTGTACTATATTTCCCCGAATAAACTATTTCACAAAGAACTCTTCTAGCGTAAATGTTTTGTGTAAAATGTGGAGTTGATAAAATTGAAGCGTATTTACTATCGGTATGTTAAAATAAGAGATTAAAGTCGCTTCAAACGGCTTTGCTTAACACCGAGACCTAATCCGGCTTTCGGTTTAATGTCATTTTAAGCTGACGCTCAATAGACTAACACTTTTACTACATTTGACAACTTGCTTCGTTTCACCCTTTCTTGGGAGTAAATAAAGATAACTTTTACTTCTTATTGTAGACCCTTCTTGACATAATTACTGTAACAGCGGGCTTCACAACACGATTTTAGTTTTCTGTCTGTCTTACCAACTATCAAACCATTTTTACTGATCGTAGATACCACCGAAGCACCTACGAGCTCAACGGACTCTTTCGTTATGTTTTTATCTTTTCTTCCTATTCTTTTGGTGCGTCTCCAATTATTGAAGGATGGCCATCAAGTCTCAATATTTCTCCTTGTCCTTTGCGAGGTGAAACAGTTCAGCAGCACTCGTGCCTTCGGTATTTGGTATTTTGAGACGAATCAATTCTAACAAATTGCGATGAAAGACCACTGATGGCTCAGCATTAAATAACGTAAGTCACTTCACTACCCCGTTCATTTAGTAACAACCCCGGTCCTATTTTCAAATTATCTTTATTATTCGTGCTAGTGTTGGCTTAGACTCAAGTAGGCAAAGAGCCGGGAACTGTTTACCCACTAAAGTAACTAGGTAGCGTGTCGCAGATATAAGCGCCGTAGTGCTACAGGCTCCGTTACTTATTAGTTGAGTTACGGAGTACGTGCTTTTGATTTTGTAGACTATACTAAACGTAGAGATTTTTTTAAACAGCATCCTAACTAACGTTATAAATGCGAAAGTGAGTTTGTTTGTTTGTTACGCTGTCACGCTGAAACGTTGGCACATGGGTAGAACATGACCTGAATTAGGACATAGAATACTTTATATTCAGATATTCTCATGGGGTCGAGACTTATGTGGGTAAAACCGCGGGGCGCAGCTAGTTTTGTAATAAAAGTAGACGCTGTGAGATTAGTAAAAGCAGCGGGGTAATTACGTACTAACAATTGCAATGCCTTTCATTTTGACAAGTTGACAGAGTTCATTGTGTTATTTACGTTGTGGAGCAGACGAATTTTCAAACACATGAAGCAATGGATTAGGAATTTCCTTCTAGATCCTTCGAATTGTAAAAGAAAGTGTGTTTGGGGATTTATGTCAATCTAAGAAAAGCGAATAAGTCGTAGAATCAATGTGAGAGGAGGCATCAAATTAATTTACAGTCAGATAACATCATTATTTTCAAGAATAATACTGGCAGATCTCTAACAGAAGTTTTTTTAGATTGAATGGATATCCTACGTCAAAGAGCCTAACCAAAATCAGTTTAATCCAAAAAGTTCAACGTTTCACTTTCCTTCAACAAACCCTATTCACAACCAAATAGCGGTTACAAAAACAAGTTTATTCAAAGTCTGAACAGCCGTCTGTAACAAGCGTCGGTTTAGGCGCCGGTCGCGTTGACGCGTCGCGATAAAGTTGGCGCGGCTCACGCGATCGCGTGTCGACAAGTCTGGCGCGGCCCTTGACATTGTGCTCGAGTACGATAGTATCCTGATTAGCGTTGCCAAGTATGCCGATTTTTGTAGAAGTTTTTCTTTTTAACAGACTTCTTAAAAAAGGATGACGTTCTCAATTCGTCCGTATATACTTACCTATTTTTTTTTATATGTTTGCATCGATATTTTCATCATTAAAGATATAGATAAATTTATTTGTTCAAACATGTGTAACATGATACATAAATATGCACATATAGATGCAAAATTGGAAACATAGTTTTACTGGACCGACATGTTTTGCCTCACTAGGCGTACACAATTTTTACATTTTAATAATTAAGTTTGTAATTTTAAATTCATTATTAATGACAGTTTAATTTATAAAATTAAAGAAGAGGGTTTTTGTTTTATTAAAGTTGTCATAAGTTACAATTGTAGATCGATTTAGATTTTTTTTTTTTTGAAAGAAGAAGTTTGGGCGATGGTTCCTTATACATAATATCATATTAACTTTGCTTGGGTAGTTTTTGAGTTAGCTTCAATAACACGTATTTAATCCACTTGGTTGATGATGTTACAGAACTTCCTGTCACTGCTGTGGTAAACGAGAAGGGGTGGGGTAGGTACCATAACTAAAAAGTGAAAAATAAATTAAAAAAACAAACTACTTCCAAAAAAAACAGTACAAAGTGAAACACAACTTTATTTTCGGAGGTTGGTGGTAAAATACAGAATCAAAGATACCGACTTCCGAAAGGCTCTTGACATTGTGCCCGAGTACGATAGTACCCTGATACTCGAGTACGATAGTACCCTGATACTCGAGTACGATAGTACCCTGATACTCGAGTACGATAGTACCCTGATACTCGAGTACGATAGTACCCTGATACTCGAGTACGATAGTACCCTGATTAGCGTTGCCTAGTATGCCGATTTTCGTGGACGTTTTTCTTTTAGTTTATGTCTAGGTCAATGTATTGGATAGGTATTTTTGTGTCGACGTTTCCGATTTCACCAGGTTAAGTTTACGTCAATAACTACTTTAAGTGACGGATGGTCAGGCAAAACCCTTTAAGGATACCTACCAGCTACCTAGTGGAGCTTTGATGTGTTTAGCTTTAGTTTAATTAAAAAAACAATAGTGTCAAAGTTGTTTTTGTGATATATTTACCTTTTAATACCGGGAATAAGTTTATTGCTACTTATTAACTGTGTTCCTGCCCATCCGGCTACCCTGCCTTTGTTACTAGAGATAGGCAGGTTAAAATAGTGTTCTGGTAACAAAAACCAAATTTATTTAAATATATGCAAGCTTATTCTTTCTATTAAGTTTTTTTTTAAATAAAGCTTAAAAATTAATTAAAAAAAGCTTATTCTTTCATTTCTATTTTTAAAACGGTAGCGCTTTAAAAATATTTTGTATTTTTAAGGACGTTGCCGAAGCAAGGTTGGAGAAATAATTTGTCGCCGCAGCTTATATTTCCAGGAAATGAAACCTTTTGGCCCTGAAACCAACTAAATACATGAAATAATACAGTATAACTGTACTTTCCTGAAGAAATAAAAAATATAAAATAAAGTTAGAAATGAAAGGTCCCCATATAAGAACCGTGTTTCTTTTAAACTGAAGTATTTTTTACAAAATATGTAGTGTTAAATATTGTACGGAACCCTTTACACTTGAACGGTTTTTTTCATTTAATGTCATTTTTATTTTGACAGTGACATTTGTTTAAAAACTTGACTTATTGCCTTTCTAGCCATTTCACGGCGGAATGCATGATCTCAACAAAAACACAATCATTACAAAAAATATTTTTCTATATTTAGCAACTGTAAATTAATATTCTTTGATTTTGGTTTAGCATAAAATAAGAGTATTTTTTTCTGTAACTAGCTGGGCCCAAATGTGGACGACCTTCTTTGGTACTTACCTATTTAGAAACATTTACAGGAACCCTTAAGAAGTTTAGTTCTTCACGTACCAATTTTTTTTCAAAACTCAAGATGCAGTAATCCCTGGTAATAGTAAATAATGGACCTTAGTTGTTGAAAGAGTTGAGTTGTTTAACAAAATGATTTACAAATGTATGATTTTAAGCTAAAAGCTACAGTTCAAATTAAGTAAAAAAAAATACAGTGGTAAGCATAAACATTATTTACATAGCTCCCACACTAAAAGCAAGTTACACAAACTTTTTATTTTAGCAACACTTTTACAGTTTTATTTTACTCCATTACACAGAGTATCGTAAATAATAAAAAAGTATAATGTAGGAGTCATGAGTTGAAAAGGCAAAGGCCTTTATTGCGTACAGCCACCTACTCATGCCATAGACGATAGAGAAAGTTTGTAGTGTTGCCAAAATTACACAGAGCTCGCAATGTTACTTGTTTCGAGTGTTTTACTTGTTTTATTGGAATAAACATGCTATTTGATGCTCGTGGTGTTGCAATGCGTCATACATTGTTTATTTTATAACTTTAGCAGGAATATGTGATGTTATTGTTCGTAAATAAAAAATGTAGTACTGCTGTTGACATTGAGATAATCGCTATGAGGTTGAGTTGAAATAATATACCCACTCATAATATTAATTGTTTTAAATCTTCAACAATTTATGGAGTCGCACCACACCACAAAACCAACGAAGAATTACCTACATTCAGAAACGAAATCACCATCATTCTATCTTTATCTATACCGCCACATGCGAACTACACATCAAAGACCTGACGTCACACAAATCCTGCATCGCGCAAGCGAGTTACCGCGCGACTGGCATAAATACTTACACCAGACTAAACACCCGTCTGGCCTGAGGATCCTCCTTTTCTATGGAGGATGAGTAAACCTTATCCCCTGTTCCCCATACCTCTATAATTCTGTACCACCGTTTTCAGTGATAAACCGTTATTGAATAAAACCTTCATACAAAATGGACACACCAGAAACAATTGGAATATCGAATTCCACATAAAATACGAACTAGCATTTTGAAATCGGAACAGCATCCACGATTCGATGCTCTAGTGTCGCGCTGTTTCGAAAACGACAATTTGACAATATTTTACAATGTTTCAATAAAAAGGATACGAATTGGGATTCACCTTTCTTGGCATCTCATCTACTAAGTAGATGTCCAGCTAGGTACTCGTAGGTGAAGTATCGTTCATAGATCTAATTCGCTTTTCGGTTCGATCGTAAACGGCCGTATTTACGACAACTTTCGAATCTAGGCCATTTTATGGATGCTATAAACTTTGTGATGTGCCCGCAGACAGTTTTCACTTTATTTTGACAGTGACACACATGTTATTTGTAACTATGTTAGTTTTCTATTCTTAAAAGTTCGTATTATGACAAACTTAAAATTTTAGATCGTCAATTTTATTGATCTTACTAAGGAAACCGGCCAAGTGCGTGTCAGACTATGCACAATTAAGCGTTCCGTAGTTGGGATGAATTAATACCAAAAACAAACTTAACATTGTAGTTGAAAAACATGTTCTAAAATACATCGATATTACGCCACGGTCAAGTTTCCAACTGCAAACGTAAGTTTGTAATCGCATTATTTTATCATAAAACTACAAATTAACGATTTTCGGACTTTTTCCTTTACTTGTGCTCTGAGACCTTTCTTCCTGCCAAATTTCATGATTTTAGGTCTACGGGAAGTATCTTTGGATGGAAGTATTTTTTTTTTGGCTTTGATTTATTTGCGAGTATCAAAATATGTCGCATAAATCGCCGTATTTTTTATTGCGTTGATTTAGAAGCTTGATTTTTTTAGAGCTCCAAGGGACCATAGAACTACGTATTTGATATTAATTTCAATTTGATACCTATACGTGTTCCTGAGAAAAAAGTATTGACAGACTGACAGTGAGATAGACAGACGGACAACGAAGTGATCCTATAAGGGTTCCGTTTTTTCCTTTTGAAGCGAGTAGGATTGTAATTTTGAAAACAAATCAAGAGTCGTTTTGATTTCTTTGTTCATTTCCATTTAAAAAATATTTCCTTCATTCTACAAGAATGCCGACGAGGAAACTCTTTACAGAAACAAGGACTGCTTTGTTGTTTTCAGAATTTTCCCTTAGCTTTGTCACAGCCAGTCAAACTGGCCGAATGGCTGTCAATTACCCGACAAGGTGACGCGGACGTTTTAAAAGAAATTCACTCAAGCATTCGAAAAAGGAACGAATTAATATTGGAAATTGCTTTGAAATTTATGATAGGTTTTCTTTTTTTTTAATTATTTGGTGTTGAATAGCAAGTGGCTATTTACTTACCGTAGATACTAGTTTTATTTACTCTAGGTCATGGACCTATAAAAAAACTCGGACGGAACTCCCGCTAAGACAAAACTGTGTCCCGTAATGGCGGCGACAGTCTTAAGCGTGAGTGAATTTAGAGTTGCCATGTTAGCCAAATTTACCCATATATTATTGTTTTATTTTAAGACAAATACAGGTCGAGAGACAAGTTTCTTGGAAATGTCGGCAGAATTATACCGTGCTAGTTTAACAAGTTAATGGTAAGAACCAAATCTCCCTATGAAAATATGTGCAATTAACAACATAGTTAATAATTGAAAATATTTTAATTGTAAAAAATATTTACTGTATCTATTGTATAACATCCCAAATGCTGAGTATGTTTTTTTTTATCTAGTCATTTTGACAGTTACAATTTGGATTTTTTTTAAATCCAATAATTTCTCCATACTTCATTTTCTTTAGGAAATCTAATAAGAAGAATATAAAATAACTAGTAATAAATAACCTAAATAAGTTGAATTGATTAAATAAAATATAAATTTCCCATATATTTAGGGTAATTTGCACACGTGAATATTGACAACACTGGCCTTGTGATGATTTTTTTTTGTTCTAGTGAATGAAGATTGATTGTAGTCTATAAAATTGGGAACTAAGTTGTTGAATTATTCATTTACCTATGAAACGTGATTCCTGGATTTTTTTCTTTCGATCGCTACGGTTGTTACAACATTTCACCACACAAGACATGCTGTATTTCAATACTTTTTTGCCGCGTAGGACGTGTCGACTGTGTTGACGTTTGCACGCGTAATGGGTGAGTATGCTGTGAATGTGTGTGTCCGGCCTGTACGTACAGCGAGCTGACTGACTTTGAGTGACACAGTTTTCTGTTAACGCGAATCCGTCCGAGTTTTTTTATAGGTCCATGCTCTAGGTATATAAACAATAATGACAAAAGATTGCAACAAAAAAGGGTGTAGCATTGTACAACAAATGCTTTATCAATAAAGGATCTAAGAAGGTCATAGGTTACCCATCACGGTAGCAATCAAATCCGCATTAAACTGGTTGTCCCGAATGATTGCGAATCGTTAAGGTTTACATGTCCGGAAGAAGTCCACGTAAAATGAGGAAATAACCTATTACCTGCGTACCAGTGATAAAAATAAAAGGCAAAATACGTTGTTATTTAATTGGGGCGTGAAAATGTACCTAACCGATAAAGTTGAGACACTTTTGAGCATATTAATGACAGGCGAGTGTCCGCCTATTACGTTTTATTCGATTTTCGAATCGGGCGGGAATTTGTTACGAAAAATAAATGTTGTAATGTAAGCCAAGCGTATTTAAAAAAAACTGCATAAAAAAGGCTGTTGCGAGCAGGACCATGCTTAGAAGGGAAAAGGAGAGGGTATTCTATTATAAAAATAATCTTTGTGGGATGAAAATGGTAATGAATGGATGGACGCATTCTTCATCTTAAAAAAACATTTCGGTAAAATAATCTAACAACTTAACATTTATTTATCCATTTTCAAAGTACAAGGTACACGCAAATACGAAAAAATTGAGAACTCGTGAAAAACCCACATTTGTAGGGTGTTCTTTTAATAAATCTATCAAGAATGCGAGATGTTTTTCTTTGATACCTATATATAGCTCTGCATAGTTATGTTACCTACGATATAAAACAGCAGTAGAACAAATAATTGCCTCATAAAAGGTGGCGGTTGGTTTACTATTAAAGCCTATGAAATTACGTATTTCATTCACTTTTATTACAGAAGTTAAGCGAAGGAAATGATTGGCTCGTCAAAACTAGTCATGGATGTTTTTCCTTTAGAGCGCACTATTAAAGGGTAACATAATCACATAATACCTTTATTACAGTTACTGTAAAAGGTCACACGTTCTGAAAATTGCAAATGAGTTATAAACAAAAAGATGGTTGGCATTTCACATAACATTACGTAACGTCACGCAAGAAATCCCCGAAAGGTTAGGCAGAGGTGTACCTATAGTACATCCACATTTCTCTATGTTTAAGTCCCATGTAATAGGGGGCTAGCCTATTGTCAACAACCGGGCACAAAGGCATTTTGGCAGTGGGAATTACATTAAGTGTATGAGCAGATAGTGTCACGTGACCACCACTTGGACCTTACATTAGTGCTACCTACCCATAGCGTTTAAAAAAAAAACTCACGGTTTCTAATAAAACACGCTTCGAAAATGGAATCGAAATTATTCACCATACAAAGCCTATATAGGTACAGAATGAAAGCAAAATTCCGTCGAACCGAAAAAGCGTAGATTCAGCTGAAGGTACTCGGTGCTGACCCAATTAGCACCGAAAACCTTACTCCACATACCTGCATCCTGTGAGAGCCGAGTTTGAGTACTGTGTAGACTTACAGTATGGATAAGAGAATTTAATCTATAAAGCTTTATTTTTTGGTACATAGCGCAAACTCCCTTAAGGCTCTTACAGACTCACGCGATATCGCGGGCGCGACAGGTACTGAGAAAGAAATTGTTCTACTAGTGTCGCGTCACGCCCGCGATATCGCACCAGTCTGTACCCTCCACCTTTATTTAGAATTTTTTTAAGATTTCCTCTGGACATTCTTTCTTTTGAAGTCTGAAACGACGAAATTAGCTTTGAGACCATCTTAAAAAGTTTTTAAGTCACCTTGATTTGTTAAAGACTACCTACATGAGACTAAAACACAGATTAACTCAAGAGCGTATACGCCGTACGGCATTTCATACAAACTTTCAAGCCCTTGTTTTTCGAAATGACTGAACCGATTTTAATGAAACTTCATACGCATAAGCAGGATACTAAGGTCTAAAAAGTTAGTTAAGAACATTTTAGAAAAATAGTGTTACAGCCAAATTAGACCAATTTTAAATTTTCCGTAGAAACAGAGATTTCTCAGTTATCTGTTTTTAAATAAGACATTTTGAAAATGTTCTATTTTAAAACACCAGCGTTGCCAGATTTTTTTTCGGGTACAAAACCGGGAGTTTGAAAAAGCGGGACATAATAAGAAAACGTAAATAATCAGTTATTTTTTACTACTTATCCTTTTGAGTTTCAAATTAAGTTTACAATGATGATATACAATAGAAAATGTATTGTAATGAAAATACGTTACGTTAATAACTGTCTGGTTTGCCCTATACCTAAGGCAATTAAGTCTTCAGAGGTATATAAGTAATACATTACTTACGTACTTATTTATTTTTCTTGCCCTGAAAAGCGGGACTGAGCCAGTCCCGCGCGGCATATTTAATTTTGGGCTAAAAATCGGGACGTCCCGCCAAAATTGGGACATCTGGCAACGTTGCTACACACTAAAGTACCTAGTATTATAAACCCATAATGCTACTTTCGGATTCCACAGTATTCATTTCTAACGTCCCGTTTGTGCCATTTCCAAGCCGGCCTGAGAGAGATGTCAACCTGTCGCCACCTGTCTCAACCATCGCCGTGACGACAACCGACTGGGAAATTAAAACCTTTGATTAAACCATCCAAATGTTGAGTCGGGCTTGATTTTGGCGACGAGGGACGTGTGTAGAAATTCCTATAGTTACTAGAACATTTGGAGCTGGGAGATTTGGTAAAGGTAATTAAGTAGTTGGTATTGTAAGTATTTGGAATAACTTAAAGAGTTTTTAGGGTTCCGTACCTAAAAAGGAACCCTCGTGTGTCTGTCTGTCCGTCTGCAACAGCCGATTTGCTCCGAAACTACTGGACTGACTAGGTTGAAATTAGTTACTCATATGAATTTCTGTGACCTAAACAGGAACATATAACGTAAATAAATTAATTTTGAATGTGGGGTTTACATTTGAAGGAAAACTTTGAATAAAAGTGTTAATGTACTTATATGCTTAAGTGAGATGATATATTTAACAACTAAGTAGTCCAATAAAAGCCCTATTCCTCTCTCCTACTTTTGCTGTGCCCGACAGGGTCCACAATTATCATATTTTGTAAACCCTACCACCTAAGTTCACATGTGGAAGCAATAAATATCTTGAGTATTTATTGAATTTTAACTTTTTAACAACGATCGTTGGCTTTCTGATGTAAGATGTTGTTTCTGATGTAGTTTAGTCGCTTATATTAATTACTAGCTTTTGCTGTATGCACTCCTGCATGCTGCGCTGCCACATATTCAAAGATAGATATCTTCCTAAAAAAACTAAACGATCCCATCACTAGTTTCTCGGTAACATCCCTAGTGTAAGAGACACTAGGGATGTTACCTCATCCGTCATTGTTTCAAAGCACACAACTTTCACTATGGGTGAGAATTTAATCCAATAGTTTTGTCTAGCATTGAAAATCAACAAACTTAAGTAATCTAAATTATTTTCTATCATACTAAGTGTAATTAATTTTCATAATTATGTCATAACATTCTAAGTAACTACTTAAGTAATCAAAAGTATTATAGTTGCATTAGTTAACATTTTCATCCACCAACTTAGTCAAGTATTCAATCTAACTGAAAATAAGCAACTTATTTTCTTCTAAAATACCAAATCAGATACTTATTAGAGTTATGTTGTGTCGTGGGGAATGAACGCTACAACTACAATCAGTCTATGTTTCCTTCTCATAAATGATATAACATTTTAAGTAAGTAATAATCAAACTTCGTCTGCGATCTAGGATAAAAAGTATCCTATGTCCTTCTCCAGGTCATGGTTTACCCATGTGCTAAATTTTATCCAAATCCGTTCAGCCGTTTTAGCGTGAAACAAACTCACTTTCGCATTTGTAATATTACTAGCTGTTGCTCGCGACTTCCTCTGCGATAATTCGCGCTCTCACGCCCCTAGTCGCCACGGGAGACACCCCGGGCGTCGGGAGTCGCAGGCCGATTCCCGGCCACCGTAGGCGCGGGATTGCGGACGGTGAGCGATGGGTAGCTCGCCAAAAATAAGATGAAAAGTAGCCTATGTACTTCTCCAGGTCATGGTTTACCCATGTATCAAATTTCATCCAAATTCTTTGAGTCGTTTTAGCGTGAAAGCGTAACAAACAAAACTCAGTTTCGCATTTATAATATTACGTTAGGATAGTTAGGTTATCAGATCAGGTTTCCTCACGATGTTTTTGCCTTCACCGATGTCAGTAATATCCAAGATAAACTCAGAAAGTACTTGCCCGGATTTGCACTCACAGTCTTGTGCATGAGAGGCGTGGCCTTACCTACTAGGCCATCACGATTTCCCTTTTGGTACGGGAAAACTTTTCTCGTTTCCAATATAGGTACAATGATTTTAAACCTTAAAATGTTAAGGTTAAGTTCAAAATCCAATGAGGAAATTTGACAGTTTGTGGTAATTTGATGTGCTGTCGACTACGTAAACAGAAAATAAAACCATAACTGAATTTTTTTACCAAACTGTACTAATAAATAAAAATGTTGCCATATCCATATAACGTGTTGACAGTTAAATTCAAACCTGGCTTTCGGGGGCTATTGACATTTACATTATAGGCTCGATCCGGCCCTGGAGGGAAGTGAGAAAAAGCCATGAACACTTTAACGATTTGACCCTGTTTGACCGTCGGAAACGTGCCTGAAATGGTGGTATCCATTTCAACGCCATGATGTGTTGATACCAAAACGGTAGCTTTCGAGAAGGGAATGTCGAGAATAATTTAAAATGAGGATGAGCTATCACTTTCGTAGGCCTTTTGGTATACGAAATCGTTCATGCTCAAATCGCGGTGTAAAATACTTCACTACGAATAAAATAGCTATTTCCTTCGACATGAAACACTTATCTATAAATTATAATACCAATAATCCTTCCCAATTGAACAAAGATCCGGAAGGATGAATGAAATATTTTTGGATCGTACGTCTAAGCTCTAAGCTCCTCGATCGGTTCACAATGACGTCACAATCTTTTACAAAGATAGTAAAAATTTATGTTATCCATAGGTAATGAATATTGCGGTACTAAGGTAACCTGAAAATGACCTTGGTAACACAGCTTCAGCACTTGACTAATATCGCCTTCCAGGAAATCTTATCAGGGTTTTTCATAGCTCCGAGCCTTTTTATACCATTTCGAGTAGGTAAAAAATAATAAACTTATGAAAGTATCTTCTTTCTATTCCCTTGCGGCATGAGGAGAAATACATTTTTCCTCTTACAATCATAAGAGCTTTCCAGCATTAAGCCCCATTTACACGGTGCAATTATTGCCATTCAAGAATTGCGATGTGTTGTGATGGTGCCAGTCAATTGTTGCTTGGTAAGCCACAGGCAAATAAACTTACACCGTGCAAATGGGGCTTTAAGCGTTGTCTGGACGTCGGATGTAGTTAAAGAAAACCGACAACATTGTCGATTTTCCCCTGTGCCTTGTCATAAGAAAACCAGGTGCAAACCTTAATAAAAAGTTTTCTTACTCTCCTCCTAGATGTCGCTTCTCTCGCCGGATTTTAATTTCAAAGTGAGTAATTAAAAACCGACCAATTACGTGTCGGACCACGCACAATGAAGGGTTCCGTAATTGGGATGAATTTATCCCAAAAACAAACTTAACATTGTAGTTGAAAAACATGCTCTCTCATACATCGATATACCTTACGGTCAATTGTCAAACTGCAAATTTAAGTTGGTCGACTATTACTCGTAAACTTGTGATACTACTTAGCTGTGATAGTTTTCCTTTTAATTTCGTTATATATACTATTGCCATGAAATTTTTCACATATCCAAAACCAACCATTTAGCTGGCAGGGGGGGGGGGATACTTGACTCTAACGTAAAATAGCACTTTAAAGCTTAATATTACGCAAACGGATACCTGAATTGAAAAATGGTTTTCACAAACCCAATATTTTTAAACGGCCTATCCAACGATACCCCGCACTATGGAATAGACGAGAAAAGAAATATCATCCCCATTTTACGAGCAAAGAAAGGTACCCTAAAAAAAAATGTTTTTCATGGTTTTATTTTACGACTTTTTCTGCGTGAATAATATGTATACCTATGTCAAATTACAGCTTTCTAGTACTAAGCGTCTCTGTGCTAAGCCGGGGACAGACGGACGGACAGATAGACGTGGCAAAACTATAAGGGTTCCTTGTTGACTACAGAACCATAAAACGCATAAGTTAGGTAAAAATTAAGTAGCTGACCCTGGACTACTTTAATTGCTTTCTGACAACTGTCAAAATTGTAAACGTCCGTTCGTTTACAATTTCTGAACACAGAATTGAAAAACACATAAAAGACGTAACCGAACCCATGGACAAAATGTATATCACCGAATTGACCGTGCTACAGTGCCTTCTAATAAAATTATGCCTCCCTCTCGTTGTTTTGGTGAAAATAATGAAAATATTCATGGCCACGCGCACCAGATTTACATTCTCGTGATACGCGTTCTCTACCAAGTTATTGTGTTTACTTTTTACTTATTTTTTAGGGTTCCGTAGTCAACAAGGAACCCTACAGTTTCGCCATGTCTGTCTATCTGACCTCGGCTTAGCTCAGAGACTATTATTACTAGAAAGCTGTAATTTGGCATTGGTATACATAATATTAATCACGCGTGGTAAAATAAAATCATGATTTTTTTTTTGAACACCCTTGCACGTAAAGCGGAGTAGAATTTTTTTTTTAGAGGACAAAGGAGGAAAAAAAAATCAACTTACCATGATCAACTTAAATTTGCAGTTGGAGAATTGACCGTGACGTATATCGATGTATGTGAGAACATGTTTTTCAACTACAATATTAAAATTGTTTTGGGATGAATGCATTCCACTACGGAACCCTTTATTGTGCGTGGTCCGACACGCACTTGGCCAGTTTTTAATTATCACATGGTTACGTTTGTCATACTGCGTGGAATTTTTATTTACGTTGGTATTACTGATGGGATATTTCGAGGTTTGAATGTGGAAATGTAAGGGTAATTTATTGTTTGGTCTGTGACGGATGAGTCAGCGAACAAAACGCTCAGCAGTATAAAATAATAACACTGCTGAGCGTTTTGTTTTCAGAATAGCCTAACAAATTAAGATCCAAAAAAACACGAAATGTGTTTACTTATTTACGTACTGACCGAGTTTCACAAGAAACAAAAAAGTTTTCCGTAACACCATATTTAAAAACTCCAAAAAATGTTCCACAGAGTGTAATAATAATAATAAAAATGGATTGCTACAGATTTCCTTAAAACACTCTACAATGTAGAGTGAATGGCTCTGAAGTTGGCTCTGCGGAAGTTGGCGACTTTTCTTGAACTTCGAGAAACAGCCCTCATGGGAACCTGGAATAGGCTTCGCAGCTTCATGAACTGAATGTACGAGCATTTGTTTTGGTGATGAAGTTGACAATCTGGTGAGGATTGGGTTTTATCTAATAAAGCTCTGCCTAAAAGTAAAGTGAGACGGTGGAATTGGTAAGCGAATTGACAATTTGTTGTGTAAAAGCTATTTCAAACAACTGTCAAAGAATGTGATGTGATTTGAATAGACGGAGAATTCAAGCTGGTAGTCAATTTACTCGACAATTAATGTCCTAGATAGTAAAGAAAAATTTAAAAAAAATTGGGTAAAATAGATGTGGGTCATTATTTTCCAACCACATGATGCGATACATAAAAAAAAATAACACGGAAAACGAGAAACAAAAGAGAACAGGAAAAAAATACGTAAACATAATTTAACTTACGCACAGGAATTACGCGAAATAAAAAGGTTTTATAATCCAAATTGATGGTTCGAACCAAAACAAACAAAACGAGTGTTCAATGCCCATAACAATTAAAGATCGCATTCAGAATAATATAATAATCTCATCGTGAATACGTCAATTATATTCAATAATCCGCAATCACCCGTTAATATGCGTAGAGCGGCCATTATGCAAATCCCCGGCTTAATAGCGTACAGTAAAATGTAAATCAGCAATAATATAGACCGATAGAAATGCTTGCAACAAGTGTGTCGGTAACCTTAGTTTTGTTTTCTTTTTTATTTGTGGCAACTTTTTTGACCGGGTCTTTTATAGATTATCGCTTTTAGTTGAAGGAATTCGATTGATATTACCTATGTTAAATGTAACTACATAGTAACAACAGTCCTCCAGACCGAATTTCGGCCATGGCGACCAATCTCAGCAGACACGTGGCCATGAATATTTTCATTATTTTCACCGAAACAACCAGAGGGAGGCATAATTTTATTAGAAGGCACTGTAGCACGGTCAATTCGGTGATATCAATTTTATTCAATTACAAATTCAAGATGGGTGACAAGTCTTAGCGCTGAACGCGGGCGCAATCCTGCATACACCGCTAATGTTGCTACACTGATTGGGAGCAAACTCCATGGCTATATTCAATTCAGGATGGATAAAGGAGATTTTGAGGAGACGTAGGTACTAATAGATGACGTTGAATAAGAATAAGAATCATTTATTTGCAGAAAATATTGGTGTTACCAGTTGTGAGACTTGGTGGTTTAGGCATAGCCCCATTTTTTGCCTGTTTAGGACATGCAAATTAATTTTACATTAATACCTAATCGGTACTTATTTGAATTATTGTTGAATTGTTTTATTGTTGATTCTCAATAAAATCACCGAAAATATAATATGCAACGTCTCTAAGCAAAACCCTAAAATATCAACTACTATCAAGGGAATCATAGAAAAACTCCCATAGCGTGGTTTTCTTTAACGCAAACCAGATAAATTTATGCGCGAGTCGGACTCGCGCACGACGGGTTCCGTACCATTATCTATAAAAACGGCAAAAAATCACTTTTGTTGTATGGGAGCTCCCCTTAAATATTTGTTTTATTTTAGTTTTATTATTTATTTTTAAAGTGAAACTTGAAATATTCACAGAATATTTAGTTATATATTTATATAACTAAATATTCTGTGAATATTTCAAGTGTTTTTATTCTGTGAATAATTTGTTATTATAGCAGCAACAGAAATACATCATCTGTGAAAATTTCAACTGTCTAACTATCACGGTTCATGAGATACAGCCTGGTGACAGACAGACAGACGGCGGAGCCTTAGTAATAGGGTTCCCGTTTCACCCTTTGGGTACGGAACCCTAAAAATACACAACACGTCTAATATTTTTCACTTGATCGACGTCATCATTTTCTTTCACCTTCACGATTCACAAAACTGTATCGCGTTAATAATCGCAGTGACCCCTAGTCTACAATTTACCCTTCACGATTTTACACTTTGGCCGGCTACCAGACGCCGCTCCTCTTGTCCATCAAAATCAGTCACTAATGGATGCAATTCGTTTCCATTTGTCGGCAACCACGAGCCTCGTAACACGTTTGAGCCGCGAATACATTTTGCAAAGGATTAGAAACAATTCGCATTGCTTTGTTGGCACTCTCACTATCCGCATGGAAATATGTTATTATCTACCAGTACCTTACCGCCATTCTGGCCGGCCATAAATACGGCATTTAAAATTGTCAACAAAACAAAAACTTTGTAGTATCCTTTTTAATTTTTTTTTGGTGGGGAGTTATCAAATAACTTATCCCGCTCTGGGCGGAGTGGGAGGGCGTGTTGGACTTTTACTGACTAAATCCCACCCGTGTTCCTTCCGTTGCCTGTGTGCCAGGGCCACGATATCCCTTTCGGACAAACTCGCAACCCTGGCAGGCAATGGTCCTAACGGACCCCGTCAGTTCGTGCTGACATCTCTTTGAGGTACGCGTGGAACACAACGCGCCGTCGACCCGGGCCTGGTCCTTAGCGGACGGCGAGCTACCCATCGCTCACCATCCGCAAACCCGCGCCTACGGTGGCCGGAAATCGGCCTGCATCTCCCGACGCCCGGGGCGTTTCCTGCGGCGACTAGGGGCGCGAGGGCGCAAACCTTGCCTCTCCCTCACTTGTTCCGCCTCCTCGTTCGCGAGCATTACTGTTCGCAGAAGGAGGTGACGGCCTCCCATGCACTCTCGCTCCGAACCATGGCCTGAACCAGGGCCGGATGCGAGATCGCTGCCGCCGATCGCCTCCGTGAGGACATGGCGGTGCTCCACCCAAGCCAGGCAGACCTCCACCGTATGCTCCACCGTGTCCTCTGGGCGATCCACACAGTGGTGACACCCGGGCGTTTCCTCCCGCGTTAAGGTTTCTACAGACCGGCGCGACTCGCGACGCGACACAAAGGCACCGCTCGTCGCGCGACATGCGGGGCCTTTGTGTCGCGTCGCGTGTCGCGCCGGTTTGTAGAAGCCTTTATTCTGAACAGAAACCTCCCAAAGCAACCATGTCCGGTGAGGACCTGCGTCAGGCGGAAGGTGAGGACGCCGTGGCGCCTCTCTCTTGTAGTATCCTGTGTACCTCTGTGTGACAGTAAGTATCTTAAATAGCTCTTTCTGACATATTTATTCCCCTGTACAAAACTACTAAAAGTAATAACACAAAAAAGCCCTTTGTACAGTAATTGGTGCTGGAGAAGTTAATCATGCTAAAATGTAATCACAGTTATTTGTTATTTTGTTAAGCAAATTAAGCCTGTTTCGAGCAACAATTTTTATTTTGGCCGAGGTTGTTAATCAATTAATTAAGGTTACAAATTACCTAGCACTTTTGGCTAAGGTATATTTTTTGTAATTTTATGTTACCCTAGAGGTAATATTATTGTCAGATTACTCAAAGCTTAAATTAGGGTAAGCCATTTTCGCGTAATCAGTATTCCATTAGTTAATACAGGGTGAACTGGAAAACATTTACATAATTTACAGGGCGAGTCTTTCTCGTTATTTATATTAAAATTACACAAGAAATGTTTAGTACCAACTCAACACAAATGTAAGGAACTGACAATAATGTTTATTTTTTTGTTAAGTGACTTATTTACTATTTGAGGCAATGGGTAACTTCCGAACCGAACCAAAGAGCCTGAGACAGTGACATTTTAATTTTGTTTTTTTTTTATTATGGGACTGATATAAGCTAAAAAAAACTTATGTCCATCCTGTTGAAAGTCTTTGTGGAAACACAAAACAAAAGAAAGCGAATGTCACTTGTCTAAATGTCTAGGACCTGTGGTGTTAATGTATTCTTAGTACAAAAATGCAGTTTTTTTTTCCGAAATAGTGTTCATGATTCCTATCCTAAATCCATTTTATCAATTTCTCAGTTTTCCCGAAAAGTCACTAAAAAGTGCATCAAAGTTAAAAGAATATCATCCGTTTTTAATGTGTGAATATTTCAGCAAAGGGGATTCGAGTCACAAAGTCCTATTAAGAAGCTTACTGCTTCCATTTTGTCAAGAGTTAATTAGTTGCATCCGACCCTTTTCATACTGCGTGTATATTTCAGTAATATTAAAGTATTATTTACTGTCCTGGGCTGCTCATGTTTATGAGTTTACAAGGTACCTTACTGCTTTAAGAATTCATGAAGCTTATTCCGAGTGTCTTTTTTTCATGTCTGTTGTTTTTACAAGGTTCTATAATTGAAAAACTCTTAATGGATCACTGAGTTCATCATTATGAACTTTTTTTATTATGGGACCAACACTGATATCGCGGATTTTTTTTTTGAAGTAGCTTCCCACCCACCGGTGAACCTAGGAGGTTGTTGTCTACTTAACCGGACTTTTCTGTGGGTGCCTCAATAAATAAAGGCCTCCTGGCAGGGCATAAACTTATAAACTAAGGGACTACACGCTAAGGGCACCCACTGTGGGGTACGGACCTCTGCTTAGGGCGTCGCTGTGGGAGGACAGCAAATGACAGGCTGGTTCGGATTAATATTATAAGGAGACGAATTTAAAGCTACAGGCTCAGCGGAAAAAATCTACTGCTCTTTTTATTAACGTATGTTCGTAGAATTCGACATATTGTAGGAAACAGTAAAAAAAAATTCGCGATTCATGTTTGGTCCATAAAACAAGTTGTACTTGTACATAATGATGAGTACAATGACCTGTTAAGGTGGGTTTTCATTTATTTTAATGACACCTCGCATTATCCCTTATGAACTTATTTCAGACTCTAGCGTTACTGAAACTTAGGGTACATGCATGGAAAACATTGAAAATTGTTAGATATTCTATGTAACCTTCCATGATCGTAACCCTTAAGTAAATCCTTCTACAACAATGTCGATCGAGTTAACCCTCCCCATTGCTATGCATCCCACGAACACGTGATAGGCGTTGCAGGTACCCGCCCCATTGTCTTACGTCACAGAAAGAGCTCGAATGTTGAATGCAAATGAATATTGAAGCAAAGTCAGCTTGCTCTGCGGAGATGTACCACAGGCTCTACGCGGTGTTCTCGATTCAAAATGATCATCATACATTGCTCTTTAAAATCAGTTCGAAAACCGAGCGAAATCTCAAAAACAGAAGAAAGGAGATGTCCGCTTTTTGTATGGGCGTTGGTTTTTTATTCCGAGAAAAATCTAACCAGCGTCAAACTACACCTAAATAAAAGCAACAAAAATATGGAATTTGTAACCACTGAAATACTATTTTTAGACCCCTCCATTTAAGAGAAAAATTATAAAATATTTAATGTTAGTACACATATTTTATTTTTTGATGGCAACCCAAATAAAATCTAAAATCTAATCCCTTTCAGTTCTAAAATGTTAAACTAAACATTTTTTACTGAAAATATCCCATTTCATCATATTTCTTATTGTTTACATTGTCTTAATCATCCATCAAATATTTAAAAACAGTACCATGTGTCAATTTTGACCAGTTTTCTATTTGTTTAGGGTGTGTTTACTTTAATATATTAGTTAGTTAGAAAGGTTTGTTCGTTTTAGGAGTAAATTCACACTAAAATAAAAAAAAGATTTTTCTCTAAAATGGAAGCCTGCCTAAAAATGTATGTTATAGTTAGAACCACTAGCTTTTGGGTTGTCTATCCAAATATATTTAACTGATCCTGGTTAGAATGATTGAATAATAAAAAAAACATTTTTGATTCATTTTTTTTTTATTAAAAGAATCCTTTTCGTCTTTTAGGGACGTGTTAAATCCGATCAGGAGACATAAAAAAGAAGAGAAAACCCAGACATCCCACGATCACTTCGGTATCACCGGATGCCGACCTACCTCTGTCGCGTGGTCGAGGCCTATTTGACGGACAGGGCCGTCATCTACCCCGGTCACCAAGGAGAGTGGAACCGGTGAGAGATGTCGTGTGGTGTCCCACAGGGATCGGTCCTGGGGCCGCATCTGTGGGACATCGGGTACGACTGGGTGCTGCGCGCCGACCTCCCTAGTGGCGTCAGCGTAGTCTGCTGCGCTGACGACACGCTAGTCCTGGCACAAGGGAGTTCGCATCAGGCGGCGGCCGAACTGGCGGCACGTGGGGTTGCGACAATCGTCGATAGGATCCGGCAATTGGGACTCGAGATGGCATTGCACAAGTCCGAGGCCATGTGTTTTTATGGTCCTCGGAACGCGCCACTGTCGGGTTCCCAGATAACGGCGGGAGGGGTTCACATCGGCGTCGAGTCGACGATGAAGTACCTGGGACTCGTCCTCGACAGCCGGTGGAACTTCGTGGAGCATTTTCGACGTTTGGCTCCCAGATTGGAGCGGGCCGGGGCTGCTTTGAAGCGGCTCCTGCCCAATCTGGGGGGTCCAAACGCATCCTGCCGGAGGCTCTACGCGGGGATCGTGCGGTCCATGGCTCTTTACGGGGCACCGGTGTGGGCGCGTTCTTTAAGGCTGCGACCAGCACAGCGGTTGAACGCGTCCCAGAGGGTCATGGCCATCAGGCTGGTACGGGGTTACCGCACGGTCTCCCGTGAGGCGGCGAGCCTCCTTGCCGGACTGCCGCCATGGGATCTGGAGGCAAAAGTCCTCGCGCACATCTGGGAGTGGCGCGAGGAGGCGAAACGCCGAAGTGAAACTCCGCTGTCGCGAGAAATCACGGCACGGCGGACAGAGCTCCGGCGGGATCTCATGGCGACATGGAGAGTGCGATTGTCGCAACCCAGCGCTGGGCATGCCACAATTGTGGCGATAAGTTCCCTCTTTGAGGAGTGGCTAGAGAGGCGCCACGGCGTCCTCACCTTCCGCCTGACGCTGGTCCTCACCGGACACGGTTGTTTCGGGAGGTTCCTGTTCAGGATAAAGCGGGAGGAAACGCCCGGGTGTTACCACTGTGTGGATCGCCCGGAGGACACGGTGGAGCATACGGTGGAGGTCTGCCCAGCTTGGGCGGAGCACCGCCGTATCCTCACGGAGGCGATCGGCGGCGGCGATCTCTCGCGTCTGGCCCTGGTTCAGGCCATGGTTCGGAGCGAGAGTGCATGGGAGGCCGTCACCTCCTTCTGCGAAGCAGTTATGCTAGCGAAGGAGGAGGCGGAACGCGTGAGGGTGAGACAAGGTTCGCGCCCTCGCGCCCTTAGTCGCCGCAGGAGACGCCCCGGGCGTCGGGAGTCGCAAGCCGATTTCCGGCCACCGTAGGCACGGGCCTGCGGACGGTGAGCGATGGGTAGCTCGCCGTCCGATAAGGACCAGGCCCGGGTCGACGGCGCGTTGTGTTTCACGCGCGCCTCAAAGAGATGTCAGCACAAACTGACGGGGTCCGTTAGGACCAATGCCTGCCAGGGTTGCGAGTTTGTCCGAAATGGATATCGTGGCCCTGGCACACAGGCAACGGAAGGAACACGGGTGGGTTTTAGTCAGTAAAAGTCTGACACTCCCCCCCGCTCCGCCCAGAGCGGGAGAAGTTATTTCATGATTTCCCACCCAAAAAAAAAAAAAAAAGACATCCCACGATAAGTAAATTCTACATTAAAATGAGATCTTGTAGTAAGGCTACGATAGAGGCACTGGCATGAAATGATGAGTGCAGATTCGTGTTGAATGAACAAATAGACAAACTAGCGAACGTGACACAGTTAGCTTTTAGTTACAATATCTACAAATTGAGTTTTCCAGGAAAATATAAACATAGGTAACTGGAAAGCGTAAATAGGAATAAGTGGAAGAAGGGATGGGAGGCTTTTGCCTGGAAGTAGGACACAAACGGCTGATAATAATAATAATATATACGAATTATTTATATATATGAATAATGGACGAATTGTTATTAATGATTTATTTTAAAATAAGATGTAATAAATTATCGATTAACGTTTAGTATAATGTAATAAATTGCAATAATTAGAATCAATAGTATGTAATTTAAAAACTTAATTTAATTTAATAATAGTAATTCGATATACTTATTTAAAAAATTGCAATACAGGGTGCTTGTCATAATACTGTCATGAAATTGTTATGCATGCCTACTAACCAGTGTTTTACATGTTAGCAAATAAATAAATAAATAATAACTAGAAAGCTTGAAAAGTGTCATATAAACACAATAATATGCAGAAGAAATAGAGCTTCAATACAGTGGTACAGTTTTTAACAAAATAAAGTCTATTGTAAAATAAAGGAAAGAAGAATAAAATACGGCAATTTGTGGTAAACATGACGCAAAAAGAACAAGTTGGGGGAAAATATGCGTCACATTCACGAAAAACGGCCATCGCTCAGCATAATGCTGCGACCATATGTGCGGTTTGATTTCGTTGTTTCTTAAGCATAATGAAATCATATAATATCACAATTAAACGGAAGTCTGGTACTTACAAAAAAATAGTTAAAATGAGATATAACAGTTATAAAGCTTTCAGAACCCACCCACGATTCTCTGTTTCTGAAAAGAAATCTTTACTAATAGAAAGTCCTCTACATCCAATTAGTAAACACAACTAAATACAATTAACTTTAATAATCCCTGTACATTCAAAGTCGTAAGACCACGGCTAAGCGGAAGCTAGCAGATTGGATGCACGCTCGCAAAACACCCTGTATGCATGCATGAATGAAAGACCTACCAGATTGCAGGATTCAGACCCAAGTACTGTACATTAGAACATTCTGCATTTTGATTGAATTCACTTGCGCCCGAGATGTTGGCGTTCAATTTATTGGTGTGTAGTGTGTGGGTTTGAAATTGTATTGCGTTGAAAGCCGGGAAGCAACTGGTGATGTATATAGAATATGTGGGAATATTGCATTTGCAGTATTTTTTATTGATGGATGGCCTTTCATGAAACTGTTTTGACAGAGTGATGGCTGCTGTGTGCGTATTGGATAACTGGGACCCGAAAAATAAATGAAACAAAGCATCGTAGGTACTGATCGATTTTCCACTGGATGTTTTACTACTTAGAAAGTCGGCCCAATGCGTGACGGGCCACGCACAATAAAGGATTCCGGAGTTGAGATGAATTTATCCCAAAAACAAACAACATTGTAGTTGAAAAACATGTTCTCCCATACATAGATATATGTCACGGTCAATTCTCCAACTGTTAATGTAAGTTGCTTGGCTATTACTCGTTAAATTGTAAAGCCTACTTGGCTGTGATAGTTTTCCTTTTAATTTCGTTATAATTACTACTACCATGAATTTTTTCACATATCCAGAAACAACCATTTAGAAAACCCGGCCAAGTGCGAGTTGGACTCGCGCACGAAGGGTTCCGTACCATTATCTATAAACACGGCAAAAATCACGTTTGTTGTATGGGAGCCCCCCTTAAATATTTGTTTTATTTTAATTTAATTAATTATTTTTAAAGTGAATATATAACTAAATATTCTGAGAATATTTCAAGCGTCTACCTATTGCCGTTATCAATATCGAGCAAAAACGAGCAGAAAAATCATGTTTGTTGTATGGGAGCCCCTTAAATATTTATTTTATTCTATTTTTTAGTATAGATTATTATAGCGGCAACAGAAATACATTATCTGTGAACATTTCAACCGCCTAACTATCACGGTTCATGAGATACAGCCTGGTGACAGACGGCGGATCCTTAGTAATAGGGTTCCCGTTTTACCCTTTGGGTACGGAACTCAAAAAAATTAGCACTTTAAAGCTTAATATTGCGCAAATGGATCCCTAAATCGAAAAATAGTTTTGTTCGGCCTATCCAACGATACTCCACACTGGGATAGACGAGAAAAAATAATTTATCATCCCCACTTTACGTACAAGGTACCTTAAAAACATTTATGTTTACAAGATTTTATTTTACCACTTTGTTGTTGTGATTAATATGTATTCCCATGCCATATTACAGCTTTCTAGTACAAAGAGTCTCTGAACTAAGCCGGGGTCAGACAGACAGACATGGCGAAACTATAAGGTTCCTTGTTGACTACGGGGCTATAAATTTTCTCATGGTTTAAAGAAATAGTAAAGTAAGTAAAATAAATATTGTAACAATAATACTTAGGTTCTCTAATCTATGCTTGAATTATGAATAAGTAGTAAGAAAGTACTTCAAGCAAACTAAAGAAAAACTATGTTAAAGCAATATTTAAGAGAACTATTTTACCAATAGGAATGAAAATTAAATTAAAAATGTAATGAAACACAGAGTGCTTCGTTTAAATATTGCATTTAAGTAAAGAGAAAAGTACTTAACTTAAAAAGATTGGTTCGTGTTAAAGAAAAGATGAGGAATCTCTTTGAGGATAATTTATTTTGTTTTTCGGACTAAGAGCGAGTAACGTGCCTTTCTATTTTTAACATGTCACTGAAACAAGATATTTAATTTAGTCTATTTATACTCGTAGAATTTGTTTTGGCTTTATTTAAGAACGACATGTAGGTATGCTGACTGTATTATGGATAGCGAACAATGAGCTGGTTTAAATGGCTGTAGTATATTCCCTTTTGATGTCAATTCAGGGGGCCAAGTCTGCTATTTTCAATGATTGGTCATTAGGACGACCACACCAAGGCAACGCCATGTCCATTGTGCCAATAGTTTGTAACCTCCAAAATTTATAATGGCGTGACAGTGGTCCATAGGGAAGCCAAAATAATAGGATACTAGTCAAAATGATAGGCTTGTCAGTATAAGATTACCAAATACAGACAATTTTTCCAATGGAGTATCAGTGGCACGTCATTAGAAAATCATAAAGACGCCTTTCAATTAGGAGATTAGCAAAACTGTCAAACTCTGACTTACTGTCATCTATCACACAAATATTATAAAGGCGAAAGTTTGTGAATGTGTTTGTTACTTCTTCACGCTCAAACGGCTGGACCAATTTTGTTAATTTTAATTAAAATGGAAGTAACTGATACCCTGGATTAATATATAATATACTTTTTATCCCGATAGTCCCACGGGATCGAGACTTACGCGGGTGAAACCGCGGGGCACAGTTAGTATATAATAAATCAAAAGTCATTTATTCAAACTAAGCTGAGGATCAGCACATTTCTAACGCTAAAATTACATAAGACAGCTCCCCGAAAACGCCCGCCCTTCACCATACTCTGAAAAATCTGAAATTCCGATACAACGTAACTCCTTACATGAAGTTACTCTATGTAAGTAGACCATCGCTATACCCATACCAAAAGTCGATTCATTACGCAGCTTCCTCGGTAGTCAGAGGGATTAGTGGGCGCCTGAGAATTACCCACGCCTCATCAAGACACGTACACGTGTCAGTGAGTGAGAAAAGCTGAGAGAAAAATGAGCGATGTTTGTTTACCGCTGAGTTTGGGATTACAGCGCGACGGAAGTTCTTGATCATTGCATATTGTGACGAGAAATGTAATGTTGTTGTTTAAAGTTTTGTTTGTTTGTCCAGGTAAATAAGTGCAAAGGTATGGCTTTTGATATCAATGTATCAAGTTTTACTATTTTTCAGGTTCTTTGAAGCAGTAAAAATACCAACGGGGAAGAAACGGAGATGTCAATATGATCTTCTCTGAATAGGTACAAAGCTCAAAAGTCATTACTTTGTATGATGCTATGGTGGTGTCTGTGTTTTGCGTATTGATTTATAAGTTAAATATAATTTTAGTAGTTCCTTGAGAACCCGTGGTATCCAGCTGCATCCGGTTAGACTGGAAGCTGGCCCCAATATGGTTGGGAAAAGGTTAGGCAGGTTAATAGTACCTTAAGGCATCCTGAAAATGATTGTTAACAGGCCTGACTGTCCTATACAACGGCACTGGGTGGAAAAAGGTATAGGTATACGTACTTAAGTTACCTATGGTGCACACTGAGCCTCGCGGGCGGGCTTAAGTAATTTAGCTGTGTTTGTGTCCATACTAACGATACTAATATAGACTATAAGTGTTTTCTGTTACTAACCCATCACTAAAAAACCTATAGACTGTTCATGTCTTAAATATAGTTTTTTTTTATGAGCTTGATTGCACGATTTAAGAATCTAACACTGTTCTTAAATCGTACAAACGGGCCTTAAAAAAAAATCTTGTCTTGTTATTGGTATTAATTTTGTAATAGTGGGCTAAAAAAGAAAATATTATTAACAATTGCATGTGATATTGAATATTTGAAACTATTCCCGTATTGAATAAGTAATTACTTTATGAGACGAGGTACGGAAATAGATATTAAGATAAGTCTGTTTTCACTCAAGATTTATAAAATCTTAATAATTTCCACACATTCATAACAAAAACTACATACTTTTTTAACTCTGTTCATAGTTTAGCGTTACTTATAGAATAAGAGCTCACAGTGCCTTTGACTTAAATATTAGTAAGGTACTCATTTAATTCATTATGCCAATTAAATATCTCCGCTTGACGTCCTTGCTGACGCGTTGAAAACTACCCGTAGCTTCGTAGTTGCTGATTCCGCTCGTTGAACGGAATGGTGCGGTAAGTAACATGATAGCGCTTGCTTGTTATTTTTGCTGTTACTAGGCACCATATGTCCTAAGGCAATGTACTCACTAATGAATGCTTTATATTGTTCTGCTAAATTGGGTTGTTTGCTAAATTTACGTTCCATATTTTGAAACTGTGCTATGGCCATCTCTTTCGACGAACCTAGTTTTTCATTTATATCAGCTTTTAGTGGCAATCTTACTTCGTACCGCCCGTCTTCACGTCGTTTTGTTGTAGTTGAATAGAAGTCGACACATTCTTGATCTTCTAACGATAAGTTCGTATTTTCGCTTATATCCTCGATCTCCCAAAACTGCTGAATATCGTGAATATTGTTCATGACGACGTTGCAGTGAAGTGATGATATTTGGCCACCACCGTATATGATCCACCCAAGCTGTGTTTCTTGTAACACAGGTTGTGATAAGCTATCTCCTTTGATCAATCCTCCTAATAATATTAAGCCATTCACTTGTGCGCTTAATAATAAGTCCACTGGACGGCTATGGTTAAAACATGGATCAGCTAATTTAAGATTTTCTATGTAGGACCACTTTGATGTGTCGAAGGATTTATACGGGATATCTTTTAGTAGGTTTTTCATGATAAGTACGTCGGTGGTAAACGAAAAGTCGTTATGTGTAGAGAAACAGTTTAGTGTGAGCACACCGTTACAGCTGTTTTCCACTTCCCCTACTCCGAATATCAATCCGTTGAATTTCGATTTTCGTAATCCTAACTTCTTCGCTGCACTTTCTCTTATCAGAGATACTTGTGATCCAGGGTCAATAAGAGCCCTTAAGGTATGATAAGATCCATCGATCGCTGCAACTTTAATCAAGGCTGTAGCTAACAAAACTTCATTGGTTCCTGGATCATTTTGTGACACATGCGCAGTCATTGCGACATTGTCTTGCGGATTTGGGTCAGCTGTTGTTGTTACAACGCTATTCGATTGCGATATATTTTTTGAGCAGGCGTCATGTAAAACAGAGTGGTGATTTCCGTCACATTTGCGACATCGCCTAACGGAAATGCATTGCTTGCCATTATGGTCAAATAAACAATTTTGGCATAATTTCAGTTTTGCGACTGTCTTCAATTTCGATTCGTTAGACAATTCTAAGAATTTTTCGCAATTGTACATGGCGTGTTGTTGACCGCAAAATTGGCATTTGCTGGTTGACACGTGTAAGACTTTTGAATGCTGCTTGCTAAATTTAGTGGCAAAGTAGTGTCGTCTAGCTTTTTGATGTTCAGGAAAATCATTATTTGTTTGATTGATTGATTTCGGTGATGCTTGATCTACCTTTCTGCGAGATGTTTCCAGGCTCGTAAATTTATTTTCTAAGTAGTCCAAAAAATCCTGCAAAACCGGTAGGTCTCTCGAATTTTTAAGGGAGTCTATGTAATCTCCGTAGGTTTCGGTATCAAGCTTCTGTGACAATAAATGCACGAGAAGCGGATCCCAAGTGCTGATATCAATCCCTAAGTTCCGTATGGCATGCAAGCTTTCTAGCGCTACGTCATGCAGTTTTTTAATATGACCTACCGTTTGATGTTGTACACTAGACAGACCTAGCATAGTATTTATGATTGATGTAAAGATGAGCTTTTTATTGTTATACCGATGGTTTAAGATTTCCCAACAGGTATCATAGTTACTGGAACTTATGGGAAGATGCTGAATGAGTCTTTCTGCCTCGCCCTGGACCTTTCCTTTCAAAAATTGCATTTTTTGCGCTTGCGATAAGGTAGGGTTGCTGTGAATAGCTTCGGTAAAGAGGTCCTTGAATGACATCCATTGCTGATAATTTCCTGAAAATACAGGTATATCCATTTTCGGTGTAGAGTGCTCTCTATGTGATACACTCCAAAGCTTTTTGTTAATCAGTTTCTTCAAATGAATATATGATCGCTCATGCTGTGTATAAACTGCCTCGTAATCGTCGTCTTCTCCACCCATTTCGCTATCAATCTCCCAATGAAGAGAGTCAATTTGTGACCAGCGCGCTTGTAGAGTGCTTAATGCGTCCTCCATTTCCCATTTTTCTGACATGGAGTCCAGGTCGATAAAACCCGCTGATCTCTTGAACGCTTTGAAATTCGCTGCTTGTTTACGTATCATGTCATCTAATTTGCTAGTTGAGCCTCTTGACTCCATGGTACGTAAAATGCTGATTTTTCTTGGCTGCTCATAACCCGATGGCCCTGCTTCTTCTTCGGCTTCTTTTTGCTCCTCTTGTCTCGCTTGAGTACTCCTAACGGTTATCAAAGGCGTTAGCTTGCTGGACATCTGCAGGCGTTGTTCGCTGATTAGAGATTTGGCAGCTGTATAATGCTTGCTAATCTTTTCATGCTCGCAGTTTATGAAATACGTATGATCTTTGACCCCATATTCACAGATAGCTAAGTGATTATTCTGATAATCTGACCAATACTTTTCTAACATCTCTAATCGCCTTTTGAAATAGTCGTCAGATTTCCGATCGGCGCTATCCTTTTTTATATTTATCGGTATTTTCCGGATTAACTCGCTTAGTTCAAGTTGTTGATAGTAAAGATCCTCCATTTCGCTGTTAGTTAGTTATTAAAGTAAAAAAGGAAAGATCTTACTTGAAAAATACTGGCTTTGACTGCCGCTGGTTTGCTGTTGTCGCACTCCGAATGCTGATGCTCTGCTATAACTGGACACTGTCGTCCTGCTGCTGTAGATACCGAGTGCTGCTGTAGTAAATACCGATTCGCTGCTTGCTAGTCCGGATGCTGATTGCTTCGTGCTTGAAGCGCTGATATTCCGTTGCTCGGGATGCTCAGGAAAGTTGCTCGTGCTCACTAGTATTGCAACTCCACCCTGTGCTGCTATAGGGTTTTGCTACGAATACTTTGGTAAAGTTCTGCGGTTGCGAAACTATGTCCACAATTCACAAGTATCACTGTAATCCGATATGCTGATTTCCGAACGAGATCACTCACAAGATTCTAAATAGACGTAACTCCTCAAAGAAAAACGAATACTATAACTCGCGAAGTCCCGCCCGATAGCTCGAAGGACCATGTAGAAGTTTGGAAGATAGTCAATGATACTGCTGCGTTTAAGGTAAAAATAAATGTATTCAACGGACCAAAGGTTATAATATAAAGGAGCGAGGGAGCACACGCGATGACCGCTAGTCATGTACTAATTGCTCAATTAATATTTATTAATGAGTTACGTAAAAATGCTTAGTCGTCGGTAGTGTATGGTTTCACCGTACAGTTATAATGCTACACCCCGCGTCATGACACGACCGACGACTGACTTGCTTTAAAATCACACTGTGATCTTATTCACATTTTTACAATGTTATGAAAATTGCGATGTGTTGACCTCAAGCGCGTAGGCCGCGCCAGAATGTTCACCCTGACCTTTCAAACATGATACAGTATCAATTCGTGACAGTTGTATTCAAAATTGGCCATTTAATACACAAATATTCCAATACAATACCTACTAGATTTAAATTTCTACTCATACGCACGTAAGCCCAATTACACGGATACAGCGTATTTGTTCGGCAACTCTGATCGAAATGCCAATATCAATTACAATCCTACCAACATTGCATATAGGTCTCGTTTGGGGCTCACGTATAGCCAAAATGTGTGGGACGTGAGGTGAATATCTCCTTTTAGCTAATATGATTAACATCATGTGATATGGGGGAAAATGGGTGGTCGTACGCTGCGTTTGTGAATAATTTGACACTGTCGAATTTTTATACAACGGCTTTTTTTTCATTTAGAATTAATTTTCTATTTTGGAAAATGATTTTATTATACGATCAAAATGACTTGATCCTGCTATTTATTTCTGTCATGTACCTTTGACTTTCAGAATAATCAATTCTGGTCAATGTATTTTTTTTACCATAAACGAGGTATAAAAGAAAGAAAAGTAGAAAGACAGAAAATAAGTTTATTTGCGGTAAACATAACGCAAAGAAATAAAACACAAACACGAAAGAACAAGTTGAGGGAAAACATGCGTCACATTTACGCAAACCGGCCATCGCTCAGCATAATGCTGCGACCCTATGCGAGACAGAGCCCCAGCGCTGGTTTTCAGCGACAGGCGGCAGTTTAATTTTTTGTTTTGCATGAGTTTGAAAGAACAGGGTTCTACTCCGAACATAAATCCGAAGTATTGGCCGAATGTTCGGCCGTTTCTTGACTACGGCTAACTATGGCAAACTACGACGAAAGAAAAAAAAACGATAGTAAAAGAGATAAGCCATAGTCAAAAATGTGACTTGAAGTCAGGTAAGGATTCAAAGTCAGAAAAGGAAACTTTGGAAGTTAAAACGACCGAACATTCGGCCGATACTTCGGATTATCGCTATCGGAGTAGACCCGCAGGTATTTGAATAATCAAATAGGTACCTGTTTCTTTTGAAAGCAGAGGAAATTGGCCTCCTATATGTAAATGAAAGCTCGTAAGTATTCCCAGAAAACACCGCTTACAGTTTCTCGGGAAAGCTACTATGCTTGTGTAACCTGACAACGTCGGCGTCGGTACAATGCTCTTGGCCTTTTATTAAGCCTTATCTTGCAAGATTACGTTACAAAATTGAAAATCCTCTTTGGCGAGAATTACGTAGGTACCTATTAGTAGCGGAACACGATTCAAGCATGTTTGATTCAGAGACCACGGAAAATAGTTTAGTATACATGGCAATAAGCAATATTTGCGTTTTTAATAAATTGCTTATGCTGTCTGCGGTGAATTGCGACTTGTGTCTCATTCCGAACCGTTTTAGTTATGTCACCAAATCATAAAGCACAGTCCTCTTTAAGAAGGCAAACATCTAAAAAGCTTTGAACGTGTTGAAAAGTTTATTCGAAAGAATTTGACAATAAGGTTTCCTGACACAAAAGTATTTTGGACTTATTCAAGCAATAATAGCACTTAGTAGGACTGGAACGCATTGTAATTATTTTTAGTGTTTCCTCAGTTTTAATTCCTTTCCTTCGTCCATTTATATTCCAAAGTTAAAATGATACAGAATCATTTTATCTTTGGAATGTAAATTAACTTATTACTTTAGTCTATTAAAGGGGATTTATATTTGATAGTGTATGTTTTAATATAAAAAACCGGCCAAGTGCGTTTCGGACCACGTACAATGAAAGGTTCCGTAGTTGGGATGAATTTATCCCAAAAACAAACTTAACATTGTAGTTGAAACATATGTTCTCCCTTATATCGATATACGTCACAGTCAATTCTCCAACTGCAAATGTAAGTTGGTCGACTATTACTCGTTAACTTGTAAAGCTTCTTTAGCTGTGATATTTTTCCTTTTAATTTCGGGGATCCTGCCGTTTTGCCGAAAAGATTTTGCCAAATTTTCATTACCCAAACAAATTTTAGCAACCTTTTTTTATACCATTGCAATATTTCGAATGATTTTAGTACGCATATTTTCATTTGGTCAAATTTTTACTTGGCAAAATATTACCAAGTATAATGTCATTATGGCATTTGGTCTTTAATCAAATGATTTATTACAGCAAACAATCTTCAGACAATAAACGTTTTTGAGCGAGCGAAGCGAGCGGTGCCGCGGTAGCGGCCGGCGAGTGCCAGGCACGACTTGCATTAATAGAAAAAAAGATATTGTTTTTAGTAGGTTACCCGGAACATAACTATTTAGATTAGGTTAATTTCTTTAAAAAAAAAAATGGGTAGGTTAGGTTAGGTTAAAACTGTGACCTCCTACGCACGAGCCGAGCGAGCGAAGCGAGCGGTGCCGCGGCAGCGGCCGGCGAGTGCCAGAAACGACTTGCATTAATAGAAAAAAGAGATTGTTTTTAGTAGGTTACCCGGATCTGAACTATTTAGATTAGGTTAATTACTTATTTATATTATTATTTGATTTTGCGTAAAAACTGTTATTCCAACTGAAATATTTGACTAAATAAAAAATGTTAAAAGTACTAGTTGGTAAACAAGTTATAGTTTAAACGTTCATTTGTCAAACATTAGGTTTGCGTTACAATTTTTTGTGAATAGATTTTTTGCTAAGTAATAATTTGGCAAATGAAATTATGCGAGAAATTTTTTGGGAAGTGAAAATTTGTTAAATTCCTTTCGGCCAAACAAGGGAGACCCATTTTTCCTTTTAATTTCGTTATATTTACTACAGCCATGATTTTTTTCACATATCCCAAAACAACCATTTTGCTGACACGGGGGGATACACATTTGACTCAAAAAAATTGCAATTTAAAGCTTATTATTACGCAAACAGATCCCTAAGCCGAAAAAGGGCCTTCGCAGACCCTTAATATTTTTGAACGGCCTATCCATCGATATGCACATCATGGGACAGAGAAGAAAAAAAAATATCATCCCCATTTTACGTGTAAGGGAGGTACACTAAAAATATATATTTTCAAGTTTTATTTTACCACTTTGTCGGCATAATTAATATGTATACCCATGCCAAATTACAGCTTTCTAGTACGAAGACTCTATGTGCTAAGCTGGGGAAAGACAGTCAGACAGACAGACAGACGGACATGGCGAAACTATAACAGTCTTACCACAAAAAATAAATAAAACAACGTTTAAACACGTGTTTAGTTAAACAGTGTCTAAGGGATAAACACTGCTTAAACAAGTGTTTAAAATTTCTTACCACAAATACATGTTTAACATCTAACTAACAAAACACTGCCTAAATTGCCGTATCTTTTTTTTACTTGGCAATTCTAAGAAACGTTTCCTTTTACTCAGATTTCATTTGTTGAGCCTTTTTCTTTCCTTCGATTTTTTTTTTTGTTTCCGTTGTTAGTACGGAATAACTAAGCTAGAATATTGAAAATAGGAACTATTTAATTATTAATAAGTCCGCCATCCATTGGTAAACATACGGCTGGTGTAGACATAAATGTAAAAAGTTTTATGTACATTAACAACGGAACGGAACATACTTTTCGGAACAACGGAACGGAACAAAAAGACAATCGGTAATGACGACAAAAACTAAAGACAATAACAAAAGGGCGCTTACCTGATGGCGGGCCAAGTTCTGTAAGGCACAGGCAACTTGAATTTGAGGATCTAAGCACCTACCACGAGAATCATGTGGAATATCATCTTTTATTAGGTCAACAATTTTTAGCGGCCGCCGAGCGGCAGAATCCCTCTATTCTTGGTGAATCATTTGGGTGATGAATCACTCGATTTTTTTTTTTTCTTGGTAAGTAATAAGTTTGATGTTAACTAAGCAATATGAGGATAGAGAATATTTGATTTGTTATTCTATGATATGAATATTAAAACATAAAATTTTATTTGTAACAAAAATCATTGATTTAAATTTCTTCATAGAAAGTATTCTACGTATTGATTATTCTATGAAATGATAATATGAGAAAAATTTTATGTAAAACGAAATTCTATGAAACTATTTTCTATAAAACAACGTACAACCGTTAGTCATACATTCTATGTCGTCCAAATAATTAAAAGCAGCATAATCGAACCGTTACCATTGCAATTTGCAATCTAAGTACTGAGAGAAAGCAATATGGCGAGGCTTAAACGCGTGTTAAACAGGGGGTTGATGTTGTTTAAATTTAAACAACGTCTAAACATTGTCTAACCCTAAACAACGGCTAAACATGGTTTTGTGGTATCACTTTTGCTAAACAACTGCTAAACACGTGTCTAAGGCGTGTCTATGTTTTTTGTGGTGAGACTGTATGGGTTCCTTGTTGACTACGGAGCCCTAAAAAGGTTCGCCTACATTTGGCTGATCCGAATCTAGTTTAAAGGTAAGAAAATGTAAACCTTTTTATATTGGACTTGTGACGAATAAAGTTATGAGCAATATTATAGGTAGGTAGTATTGCGACACAGTTTAAAGATAAAACAAAAGCTACGCTCAACGGGTGTTTGGGTTGTCAACCAAACTTTTTAATTAAAATTCACTATACGTATAAAGGCTCTTACACACTCACGCGATATCGCGGGCGCGACAGGCACCGACAAAGACAACTCCTTTATTAAGAGCCTTAAAGCGTAACGGCTTGTCTCGAAGCGAAGATTTTGTAAGAGCCTTAAAGCGTAACGGCTTGTCTCGAAGCGACAGCCCCGACAAACTCATGACTAGCTGAACTGGTTACCTGAAGTATGCTTAGATTTCGAATAAATGCGTGTTTAAGTGAGTCGACTCGACCGTTTTGTTCCTAGTTTAAATACTGTATGTTAAAAAAAATCTATTATATCTTTTGAGTTTGCCACACTCTTTCAAGCCTGAAAAAAAACAGGTACCTACCTAAATGACTTTACTTGTCTTAACATGGCTCCAAAAACTTCCTCTTAACATCCCAAGCATGACGCTCACTTCCTTACACGCACCCAAAACACCCAAAAAACTTAACTAATCCTAACTAAAAACTCCAATTTACTATAACACGCACTTGGCAGTAACAAATTGATCTGTGTCCAAATTAAATTAAATAGTCCAGAACCGCGGGAGACTCAAGCCTGGGCTGTGACGTCATCAGTGACGAGGGTTACTTCCTTCATCCGTCTTCGTGCGATCACTCACGATTATTGCTCAGTGGTGCTTTCTATAAGTCTCCTAGATAGTTATTAGACGCGAAAATGAACGATTTACATCGAAGATTGATCAGCCAATATCCGTTTGATGGTGGATTAAAAGGATTTTGCCAATGCCTTGGAAAGCCTTGCAAAGGCATATTCAACATTGCTGAAAGTTTTTCACTTTTTTTTTAGTTTTACTGAGAACATTTTTTTGTCTAATGTAATATTATAAAGAGATAAGATTGTTTATTTTTGTATGTTTTTTTGTAATGGATAAACTCAAAATGTACTTAACCGATTTTAAAAACCATTTCACCTATACAGGGTCAAATTAAATTAGCTAGCGAAACTCGACAGACGTGATGGGTTTCGATATCTGAACAAAAAATAATAACATTTGATGACTTACTTTGGAGTCAACAACCGTTGGTATTGTAGTTACTTGAAGCAGAAGTTGAGAACATGAGTTTATTTATATCTCATCGTGTTTAGATATACAACTTTATTTTTTGGATATGGGAAACCTGAATATAGTTTGTTCAGAATAAGGAACTGAATCGATTTCAATAATTTTTATACCATGTTATATTTTGTCCCAAAAATATTTAAGTGTGATGGAAATGTTATCACCATTTAATTACTTACAATACAATCGCCGTACGGTTAGGTACCTACTGCCAAATTATTATCAATGAGCGCAAGACGACCCTGGAGGCGCGGGGGCGCCGTTAGCATGTTTTTGTACGGATAATCCGGTAACATAACCACCTTATAACTTTTATAACTTTGTGATTTTTCATGATACAGTTTTGAAATTTTGTACATAGATTCTTTACATAAAAATATTAGTCGGGTTTCACATATACTAAAATTATTATTGTATACCCATCACGTCTGTGAAGTTTACCACAAAAATAACAGATTTTTCAAATTTACATTTCCACCTTTACTCTACCGCCGATCGTTAACCCAAAAAAAAATGATAATATTTTGTTTTTTTTTTTTCGTTTTATCATGTTTAGATATCTATACCCATCACGTTAGCGGAGTTTTTCTAGCTAATTTAATTTGACCCTGTAGATAGCTGGATGCGGGAAGCACAGAACCGGTTGAAGTGACGGTGCTTGGGGTAGGCCTATGTCCAGCAGTGGACGTCTTTCGGCTTAAATGATGATGATGATAAATAGCTACATTATCAGCGAGTAAAATTGGGTATTTTTTTAAAATTAATTGAGCGAACAACCATTACACATTACAGCGCTTAAGTCTATTAGTTACCTGCACAATTTACTTTTTGTGGATTAATTCATAGGATTTACTATTTTTAATTCCGGTAATATCTACTTTTCTGTTTATATTTTCCGGCAAACACGCGGGTGAAACTGTGGGCAAAAGCTAGTTGATAAATAATTTCTTACTTCAGCAATATCATCCAGTCTAGCTGTAGTACCGAATACATAAGGTGGACATTAATCTGTTAAACATTTATTATTATTATTATATCGTTTAATTCAGGCACTAAACCCATACTAAAATTACAAAAATACAATCCATTATAAATTTAAATTAAATTACATGCATCAAAATTAAATTAAATTACAATAGAAAAAATTAAATGAATTACATTAAATTAAATAAAAAAATTATCAGCGTCTTAGCATGTACACACAGCGAAGTACTACAGACACTATTTGATTAGTACATGCACATAGTTGAGTCAGGAAGGATGCCTTGAGTTTCCTCAAGAGCCCGTAAAAATCGGTAACTCTGTTCTCAACGAACATGCCAGTCGCACTACACCGCCAGGGCAGCTTATACACCACCTTTTGTTTAAGTTGCTTTTTTAATTAAAACGCAGAACTTTCAACAGAAAACAATACTTATTCTTCCGTAAACAACGAACAAATTATGTTCGGACACGTTTTATGTTTATAGAAATCGACTGAACGGAAGGCTGGTAGAATAATCGGATTAATAAAGATAATGAGGAACCCTGATTGGGCTATACATTTCAGTTAGTAAACAAATTAAATTTTCTGAACGATTTCATTCTTCGTCTTTTAGAAAGTTAATCTTCTTGTCAAATTGTAATGTATATTTTTTATTATTTTTTAATTAAGGAACAAAACAAAATATGAACAGAAATATCACAAAAACCTCAAAAGGTTTGTCCGAATGTTGAAACACTTAAGCAATCTCAATGCAATCGAAATAATTATTATCTAAAATTAAAACATACTTTATAAAACATTGTGAGATAGTTCGTAAATAATAACTAAAAAGTACAAAAACGACGACAGCGCGGGTCAAACAGCCCCTCAATGATAATTACTAATATTGAATGCGATTTAAAAAAAAATTGGACAAAGGAATTGTCTTTGTCGGTGCCTGTCGAGCCCGCGATATCGCGTGTGTTTGTAAGAGCCTTTAAACAGAACGATGCATTTCAAAGAGAAATAAAGAAATGTTCGTATTTATTTTTATAATTATTATTTGTTACTTCATATTGAATTTTTGTTGGAGCATCATTAATTAGAGTAGGTATTAGATAAGCGTTCATTAGTTTCCCGTAATAGTTTAATAACAACAAGTTAGTAGTTAGTTTAGTTCAAGTATAAGAATAGTTTATGTTGTGGTAATTATGTTTGCCAGTAATTAGTAAGGTGCTAACGGGGCTGACTGCCCAGAGTCCGCCAGCCGCTCTTTACCCACGTCACAGTATAAAGATGACCAGTACCTCAACTAGGCCTTTTTTTGTGAAAACAAAAGCTCGCAATACACTCCACGTAGAAAACGTAACCACTTGTCACGAAGTGACAACCCCGACTAACTGGTTACCTGAAGCTTGTTTAGATTTTGTGTAAACGCCTGTTGCATTATGGGAGTGTGTCGATTGGACCATTATTTTGTTCCTAGTTGAAATATATTAATATAATAATACTAATACGTATGTCTACTGTGCCTGCGTATCGCCACTTGTGGAGGCTATTAAATGCTACAAGTTTCAGGTATTTAAAATTATGTTCATGTACACACTAAGGCATGGGGTCTGAGTGCCCACTTAGTTTTTCGGGACATCGCCAAGCGGTTAGTCGACTCCTCACGTGACCAGAGAGCTAACCTATTTTTAGGCCAAAGAATCAGCATTGCCATACAACGTGGCAATGCTGCCAGCCTTTTGGGCACTTTTCCTGTTCCACTATGATTATTTCCCCTCCTTTTTAGGGTTCCGTACCCAAAGGGTAAAACGGGAACCCTATTACTAAGGCTCCGCCGTCTGTCTGTCTGTCTGTCACCAGGCTGTATCTCATGAACCGTGATAGTTAGACAGTTGAAATATTCACAGATGATGTATTTATGTTGCCGCTATAACAATAAATACTAAAAAACAGAGTAAAATAAATATTTAAGGGGGCTCCCATACAACAAACGTGATTTTTTTGCTCGTTTTTGCTCGTTATTGATAACGACAACAGGTCGGCGCTTGAAATATTCACAGAATATTTAGTTATATATTCAATTTAACAATAAATAATTAAATTAAAATAAAACAAATATTTAAGGGGGCTCCCATACAACAAACGTGATTTTTTTGCGATTTTTATAGACAATGGTACGGAACCCTTCGTGCGCGAGTCCGACTCCCACTTGGCCGGTTTTCATATACATGTACAAATTGTTATTATTATTATTTTGAGTCTGTTAGTTTTCGAATGATGTAAATATTTTCAAAATATGTTCATGCAGAAATCAAAGATTGTTTTCGTTACAAATCCGCATCATTATTGGCTTAAACGATGTAAACAAAAGTCCATTGTTCAGCACAATTAAGGATTGTTTGCTGAAGTAATTAAGTCTCGATAACTCGAATGGAAATAAAAAGGTTCGTTCGTTGTTACTGTTTTCTTTTAAACTTAGATTCCTTTTGTCGTTTACAAGCTGTTAGCTGAATTTATTTTTTGTTTTATTTTATTTTTTTGACTTAACTACTTGTAATTAAACTTTCCTTCATTTTGCATCATTTATAAACATTTGTCTCTGTTTTCTATGTCGGAAAACAAACAGCATTCTTTTTTATTAAATTCTACCGATACAACTGGCCCGCATTAGCAGAAAACAGAATTGCACAGTAAAAGGAGAGAGAGGCCTTTGTCCTGGGAAAGTTAGATTAAATTGTGCAGCATTTAGTAAAGTCCTAACGGTCCCGAATTCTAGGTTATAATATAGGTAACTCGAGAAATATTTATCTAAATTATATTTTATAATGACTTGTATTTTAACCTAAAATAATTCCCATTTTGCCTTCCTAAAAATATTACTGAACATTAATATAATGAATGCGTTTCTTTTAGTGAAGCTCTAAAAAATCTTATTTTGGGGTCCTACAAATACTAAATAGCCAAGTAATTGCGACCAACTTAGACATAGCGCCTGTCATTTATTTAAATAAAGTATACATCATTAGAAGGTCAATAAGTTTTTAGAGGATCAGTTAAATACTTCCCTTTTATAATGTCAAAGTCAAAGATTTTAATTTGACTTTGACCCTTTTGATAATGATAATTTCTTTACTTTTCCCATCTTTTCCCTAAATTAATACAGACAGCTTTCCTTCACTGTTATGAAGCGATTCCCTTGTTTGCACTGCTTTTACATTAATAGGCTAAGGTGGGTTAAGTATACCTTTTATACCTGCTATACTTTATAAATATTCAAGAACTTTCGAGATCCCTGAAAAAAAATTTCGAAACAAAACATTGTTGATTTCGAAAGTCATGGAACAATATTTAATGTAACACGACGCCTGTAACCCTCGAAGAGTTTGGCAGAGGCGTGCCTATTAGTAAACCCACATTTCGCCAGTTATGTTTAGGTTCTATGTAATACCCCGGCGAGTCTAATTGCCATCAACCGGGCACAAATCGGGTCCGCGCCCACTAGACCAGCTTAAACTCGACCTGAAGAATAATACCTAGATATTTCTGTTTTGATAGGCGTAAAAACGTCGATGTGATAGTCAGACAGAAAAGTGTCGTTTTAACGTTTGCACTACAGAGAGTGTAAAATTTAAATAATGTTTGGATAAATAATTCAATATTTAAAGAAGTAAGTACTTATCCTTTTTTAATATAGTATATGCTTTGTACTTTGTAGTAAAAGTCACAGATTATTGTTAATTTTCATTAGAATCTTATAGCTAGTGGCACACTAGAGGTAGAGGCTATCTTTATAAAGCTACATTTTTGAAACGAAATCACTGACTACCAGGATAAATTATCATAACAAAATATTAAATATTCTATGTATATTAAGTTAATATCATTGCCTGAGTGCACAAATGGCACTGAGCTGGTAGTAAAATATCTGGTATTACTCTTCGGGTCGAGTCTAAGCTAGTCGAGTGGGCGCGGACCCCACAAATCCAGACTCCGGGCCGCTACTGAGAAGTTCCTGTTGGTAAAACCCAATAACACTTTATCCGACCTGGGAATCGTACCTAGGACCTCATCTTCAGCAGTAGAAAAAAATATCATCACACTAATATTATAAAGGCGAAAGTTTGTGAGTGTGTGTGTGTGTTTGTTACTTCTTCACGCTCAAATGGCTTGACTAATTTTGATAAAATTTTGTATGGAGGTAGCTGACACCCTGGATTAAGACATAGGCTACTCTTTATCCCAATATTCCCACGGGATCGAGACTTACGCGGGTGAAACCGCGGGGCACAGCTAGTCACTCATAAAGTAAATGTGACGTACATTTTCCAACTAAAGACCGCATAAAGAGACGTCAATTAACTATAATGAGCCACTAAGTTTTAAAGCAAGAGATGCATATTTAATGGAAGGTTTTGGGCGTGTTACATGCTGGTTATTTTATGAAGTGGCTAAACGTACCGCTTTCAAGTGTAACGACTATGTTTAGGTGTCAGGAGACCTTTGAAATAGCTGTTGTAATAAAATAACTTGCACATAAACAGCCAAGAAAATGTTTTAGTTCGTACAGTCGTTGACCAGCATTAACTGAACCCTATTACAAAGAAGAATAATGGAAGAGGGGTCAGGTAATGCTGGTCACTGACTGTACTAGTTTTTGTCTGCGGCTTCACCCGCGTAGAGGTCGGAAATTATCCCACGGGAATGTACTACTAAGATAAAAAGTATCTTATGTCCTAACCCAGGTCATGGTCTACCAATGTGCCACATTCCATCCAAATCCGTTCAACCGTTTTAGCGTAACAAACAAACAAACTCACTTTCATATGTATAAAATTACATGAAATACTAAAAAAACAGAATAAAATAAATATTTAAGGGGGCTCCCATACAACAAACATGATTTTGTTGCCGTTTTTATAGATAACTAGCTTTTGCCCGCGGCTTCGCACGCGTTAATTTAGAATTTGACAATCAATTCGGGTTGTAACTGCTTGTTGTTTGGCGTTTGGCGGCAAAACTCTTAACACACTGTTAAAGTTTCTATAATAATATAATTAAATCATGATTCGAAAGACACGTGGCGCCATCTACTATCATAAGAACGTAATTGTTGTTTTCCTCGGGAACAGTACTTTTTTTCGGGATGAAAGATATCCTATGTCCGTTTCTGTATACCTGACAACATATATGCAAAATTTCAGGATGATTGGTTCAGTGGTATAGGCGTGAAAAGGTAACAAACAAACTTACTTTCGCATTTATAATATTGGTTAGGATAGTAAGGATGTAACTAAGTTTTAAAAGTTCCTGAATGCCTGCCAGGGTTGCGAGTTTGTCCGAAAGGGATATCGTGGCCCTGGCACACAGGCATCTGAAAGAACACGGGTGGGTTTTAGTCAGTAAAAGTCTAACAGCCCTCCCGCTCCGCCCAGAGCGGGAAAAGTTGTTTGATAACTTCCCACCCAAAAAACAAGGGTGTTTGTACGAGTATATAAATGACGGCGCAGCAAGTGACGCCGTCTAGTTTCGTTAGGAAGTTACTGGAATCACCAAAAATGTCGGATAAGAGTGACACTGGCTGGTGACAGTCATTCTAGCAGAGCGTCGCATCGATAGTTGCGTGGCGGTTGTCTTCTGATGATGAAAAAAAAAACCAAATGTATTAGATTTAAATTACCTAATGTTAGAAGTAGCGAATGTGATATCATATTGAACGGAGAAAAACTGGAATTTATTAATCAAACGGTTTTCCTAGGAATCACTATAGACGAGAAACTGCAATGGGGACCACATATAACCTCTCTGGCGGGGCGGCTAAGCTCGGCCGCTTATGCTGTTAGAAAGATAAGACAGCTAACAGATATAGAAACCGCGCGTTTGGTTTATTTTAGTTACTTCCACAGCATTATGTCGTATGGCATTTTACTGTGGGGTCGGGCTGCTGACATTGAGTCCATCTTTATTTTGCAAAAGAGAGCTGTCAGAGCAATTTATAATCTCCGTCGCCGCGAATCTCTTAGGGAACTATTTAAAAGGATTAATATTATGACGGTACCTTGCCAATTCATTTATGAAAATATTATGTATGTAAGGAAAAATCTACATATTTTTAACAAGATAAGCGATAGACATAATTTTAATACTAGAAATAAAGATAAAATAGATCAACCATTTTTCAGATTATCTAAAGTACATACATCTTTTATGGGGTACTGTGTTAAATGTTACAACAAAATACCTTGTGATATATTGAAATTAAATGAGAGAAAATTTAAAACACATATTAAAAGTACACTTTGTAAACAAGCATATTACAAGTTAGAGGATTATATCCAGGACAGGAATGCTTGGAAACATGCTGGTCCAGCTCCATAGGACAATCTAGAGTCTAGACAAAATCAAACTGGTTGCTATTTTTATGGTAAAATCTGTTATTTTTATGATATTCATTTTACATTCTGTGATAACCTATACTCACACACTGACTTATTTTTTTAGAAAAACATACTTGTATGATGTTTGTAAATATGTGAACACCACGTATCTATCTAATAATTAAGTTATTTTTCATTGCTTAGTTTTTAATTCGTTTTACCTATTATGGTATAGTAATTTTATTCTAGGTGCATCGTCTTCACATATAATCATATAATTAATGTAATCAAACAAAATATTGTAAAACATTTTTAAAAGAGTACCGGTGGAGTTTCTTGCCCATTCTTCTCCATACGAAACTACCTTTTGGAAGGGGCAACTAGAATCAATTCTATTTTTTTTGTAAATTTTGACGTTCAAAAGTGCCTCTTATGTGCCTATTTGAAATAAATGCTTTGACTTTGACTTTGACTTTGACTGATGACAGAAGATGATATCAGGGGTGACACTGTCGTACCACGTCCACGACAAACTGCTATATTCCGTCACAATCCACATGATATTGAAGCTGCTGAACCACTAATACGATGACCACTTCAGGAGGCCTACTCCGAAGCGCTAAACCGAAGTATCGGCCGAATGTTCGGTCGTTTTATAAGTTCCAAATTTTCCTTTTTTGACTTTGAGTCCTTCCTTGGCTTATCTCTTCGACTACTTATCTTTTTTTTTTCGCCGTAATCAGCGATAGTTAGCCGTAATAAGAAACGACCGAGCATTCGGCCGATACTTCGGATTTATTTTCGGACCCCCTGGTGAGGGTATCCTGCGCCGTTAAATATTTAAAAACATCCAAGTTTTAGTACATAACAGTCCATCCACTTTGTATTCTAAGTTTAAAAATCTCATAACACTATGCTCATAGCATATCGAGCACATACAATACGAACCTGCCAAATAAAATCCGGTAAGATTCGAAACGGATTTCATGTTGCATTTTGTTCACGTCTTACAACGGCCCACGGTGGGCTGAAAATTGACTTTCCATAGATTTAGGGTAGTCAATTCTTAACTGTTCTTTTTTTGCCGGATATTCATCAACATTTATGTTCATCACTCTTTTAGTCACATGCGTTGCCTCCCTCCTCATCACATGCTCATACCAAGCCAAACGATTTCCTTTCAACTTAGTCACTGGAGACACTTTCAAATTTTCCCCATTTTCGTCACTCCACACATCCATCTCAACATTCACATCTCCGCTGCATGCACTCTTTTTCATCAGTCTTCTTCACGGCCCAGCATTCCATCCGTACAGTACGACAGGCCTTATCACGGACTTGTAAGTTTTCCCCTTTAACTTGAGGGGACTAACAGAGAAGTATGGAAGAAAAAGATAATAATATGTTGCGCCGACCCCAAATAAATTAGGATAACGGTAAGAGAATGATGATGCCATGTATACACGGCGTGTCATCGCTCAGAGACCCTAGCACGAACGTACGACTTAAACGTAACGTAAATTCAAAAAAGTTTTTTTTTATTTAAATTAGAACTATCTTATAGCAATTTTTGCGCAGCCGTGATGCACACTTTACTGATAATTTCTTACATCACATTTTACACCTTTTACTTCTTCGATTTTTTTTTTCTGCTGTACATTATATTGTGTGCCTTTTAGTCAGTGCTAAATACATGTCATATTCTTTCTTTCTTTTCCATAGCTAACCAAGCAGGTACCATTTCTTATTTCCCACACCACCAAAACACCTACTTATGTCCCAGAACCGCCCCTGATACAGTCCACTAAGAACTTTATATTTTTATTTCCTTCAAGTGCATGTTTGTACTTATTTAGCAGAATTTTTTAAAATGATGACGAACATTTTAGAATTAAATGTAAAAAAAATACCCTGTATTTTTAGGATACGTTCATTTTCTATCATTAGGATCAACTCTTACAAAGCCTAATAATATAGCCTAACTTACTATGGTCTGCACAATAAATTGACACAACTTATGGATTCGGTTTTATTAAACCCTTCGGTGTATATTTCGGTTTTTATACGTTATTCGGACCTTCATTACCAATATGAAAATTTTTAGGCGATTTTTTTTTGTTATGGTAAGTAAGGTTATATTTTGGGTTTTGTTATTATTTCTTCTCGTTGTAGTCCGGTAAATCTTCAGTTTAAAAACATAATGGTAAATTAAATTATGAATGTGAGGACTACGTGGGTCATTGTTTTTATTTATTTTTTCTCTTAGTCAGATTTAATGATGGTCTGGCAGTTTAAGTACTTTATACGGCCTACCTAAATGTTCTTTCTCTGGTATTGTTCGTCGAATCGTTGAGCTACTTAAGTTCTGAGTTGAGCTGCACGACTACTGACAAATGCGTGCACTAACTGGACAGGACCACTCATTCTGTGTAGTTCTATCATCAAAAGACCATTTCAGCAACCAATCTACATGGTCTTCACATGATCTGACTATGATTATATCTGGACTTTAAAAGAGACTGTGAACACTGAGTTTGTTTCGGCCTGTCTTCTCAGAGTAGTCAGATAGGAAACACCGACCTCTTTTAGTTTAAAAAAATATGTATAATTGACGTGTTTGTACAAACCTACTTACAGGAATAAAATCATTTATCATTATCATTAAATAATTGTCATAAATTACAATTTAAATACTACTTACTACCTTTTATAGTTTCAAGATAATGTTTTCAATGGTTTATTATATTTAATGTTGGTACAATTATTTCGAGACGAAGAGATTTAGAGCGAAGACAGCTAGAATCATTGCCCAGATAACAAAGCTGTTAAAGTGTGTAAATGTCTAGAAATTCCCTTTAATGTTCTCAGTTATGTACTTAGACGAAGAAGTTTTAGACATTGTCGGTGTCTTTAGCGATAAAATAGAAATAGTAGTGGTTTACTGTTTATAAACTACTAGTTGCACCCCGCGGTTTCACCCGCGTAAGTCTCGATCCCATGTGAATATCGGGATAAAAAGTAGCCTATATGTTAATCCAGGGTGTCAGCTACCTCCTCCACAGAACTTAAGGAAAAAAAATACTGAGAAAAAAAAAAACAATGACCCACATATTCTTCACATTTACAATAATTAAAATAATATAATACTTTACAGAGTAAAGGCTCGTGTAGACTGACACGATATCGCGGGCGCGACAAAGTGCGCGCCCGTGATATCGCACCAGTCTATCTATATTCATGTCATTGTTTATATAAAATTCATCAATGTCAATGTGTATATAACAATCCGGACATAATGTTGGTCAGATCATGATCATGAAGAACTAGAAGTTACAAAACTTAAGCCTATATAGGCTGACTTGTGTGTCTCAACGCTAACAATGTATAACCAAGAAACGATACACATATACAATTATAAATACATAGGAACGTCAAAGTAAATAACGAGCTTCGAAGGAAAACGAACAAGGCGTGAAGCGTGAACGATAAACCTATTGTTTAATTAAATGTTGATGAAGCAAGCCGTGGTAATAAGCTGACATTCACAATGAATGTTTTACGGTTTATTAAATACGAAGTTGGTTAAGTGACAGACATGGTAGGGGGTGTAAGGAGTTTTGTAGATACGTAGTCATTTAGAGCAGTTATGGCCCAGTTGTAGTGGCCTCGATTTACGAGTACGAGTAGTAGGTCCTGGGTTCGAACCCGGGCAGGCGCTTTACTTTGTGTAAATTATTTCATCACCACTGCTCTCAAAACGGTGAAGGAAAACATCGTGAGGAAACCCAAAGTCCTAGAACCAAAAATTCGAAGACATGTGACATCTACCTACCCGCACTGGGCCCACTCCCTCTCGAAGAGAGGAGGCCTGTGTCCCAGCAGTGGGGAAATTATAGGCTGATTATGTTGTAGTCATTTTGTGATGGATATGTATACAGTTTCAAATTAAAATAGTTAGCGAAAGTCCACAGACGTGTTGGGTATCAATATCTTAACAGATTAAAACTAAAAACAAATGAATACGATGATTTTTTTGTGTGATCATTGACCGCAGCTAGTGTAGTCACGTAGAGCATTATTTTGACAACCTTCTTCGAGATAAATCGCAATTGCTGTACTGGCCAAATAAATTCCAGCAACATACTCGTATTGGAGCGTGAAAAATTATGGTTGTTCGACATTGAATCTGGAATTTATAAATAATTTACTTAGTTTGAATTTCCGCGCATTATTCGAGAAAAGCACTATACAAGCCTAGGCCGCAACCCGGCATTGATAGACTCACGTATGTGTGCCTCGGCTTCGCCTCGGCTCACATTTACACATTCGTCCGTCAATTCCTCTTTTGCTGGCCGCTGCAGTAATGTACTATTGATAATGAGGGCTAATTAGAAAATTAATAAAAACGTTTTGTACACTGTAGGTACCGTGTGAGAGATCAAATGAAAGTGCTTGTTGTGAGGGTCACAAACATTTTTGTAATAATTTTAATATAAATGGTTTTTAAGTTATTTAAGAAAATAAATGAAAATTGACATTATCCCCGAAACCACTGAGTAAATCTCTCGAAATTGTGCGCACAAACTTACATTTGCGGTTGGAATGTATGTATGAATGTATGTATGGGGGAACATGTTTTTCAACTACAATGTTAAGTTTGTTCTTGGGATAAATTCATCCCACCTACAGACACGCACTTGACCGATTTTTTTAATTTTATTTATCATGTTTAGATATTAATACCCATTTAGAATTTCAGTTTTTTTAAAGAGCCTTTTTGAGAAAGAGCTTATTGTACTCGTATAGTCGAATATGCCAAACATGCATTTGGTATACGAGCAAACATATTTTTCTTTCTTACTTACTCGTACATTACCTACTATTGAAATATGTACCTAATGTGTTGTTTAAATTTTTAATTCAAATTGGTATTGGCTTGAAGAATTTGTTCTTAAAATTCTTAAGCTAAAACTCGAATTTAACTAAAAATTGTTATTAATAATAGTATTATTGTTGTATGTTACTGACTAACATTCATTAAATATTTGCTTGCCATCAGTGCATGGCGGAATGTGTCTTTGCACTGAATTTTATATACTTTTATCATCTTTTGTAACCACCACATTTTATGCAAATAAACGATTTTGATTTTGATTTTATTTATCTGTCCACTACGAATATTTATTTTATTACTCTGTTATTTATACAACGTGGCGATTAGGTTATCACATTAAATAGTACAGCGGTTATTACAAGTTGTTATCAGTCTGTTAAAATAATAAAAATAAAAATAGACCTAAAAATAGAAAACTGAATTTTTCTAACAAACTAAATAGCGTAAAAATTGGCAATAAATAATCCACCCTTGATACTACGGCGCACACGCCAAACGACAGTGAGACTAGCGGAGGGTAGGTACTTGCGCTCACGCGCGGGGCGTTATAATACATGATGTTGTTAAATACTAAAAGGGAAAAAAAGGTCTCACGGGTAGAATGTTAACTTTTATTAATTATTTTATTTATGTATGCTTAAAATACGTAATGTAGAATACGTGGTTTGAATTAATGTGATAACCTAATCGCCACGTTGTATATATATTTTTTATTTTATTGTGTGCGTAATAACTTTTTAAGCATAAGAGAGTGATGTGAAGGAATTGACTAAGTACTCAGTACACGCGCAACAATATTTAGGAGTAGTTGCAAGTTAGCTGCCTCACTGCCTGTATACCAAATATCAGCTTCTAGAATTTTCATGCAGATAAAACTTCTATAAGTGATTTCAATAATTTTAGATACCTCCTTTATTAATATTTGTACCCTCTCAACGGCAAAATATAGCGACCTTTATACATATTTTATTTACACACATTCATAGGTGATAGAAAAAAGCAAAGCATAAGAGATAAAAGAAAGTGAAATCATTAATTTGTAAAACATATTTTACAAATTAATGCTTTGACTTTCATATTCTGATATATTTTGCTTCCCTGGCACCAAAGTTATAGTCATTGCCTGGCACAATTCACACTATCTTTCTCCTTCAACATTTTTTTTTGTTCTTTGCGCTTTTTTCAAAATTATTATTATTGAATATATTTATATGGATAAATTTAGTATGTGATATGTATGTAGGTATGTATTATTGTATATATGTAAATGGTACACCATAGACTACCTGCAGTATTGTCTCTCCTTCCCCCTTAATCCATCCAAAGTTTGACTTTAAAAGATAGCTTTTAGCGATCAGACCGCCCTATGTAATATTTCTACATTTATATCTGTAATTTTTATGGTGTACATAATAAAGAGTCCTATCTTATCCTATCTGCCTAGCCTTTTCCCAACTATGTTGGGGTCGGCTTCCAGTCTAACCAGATGCAGCTGTACATAATAAAGAGTATTTTATTACATTCTAGGGTCATGGGACATCCAGATAGAACGAAGTTCCTTTCACGGTATATTATGTATTAAATAACAGACACAATTAAATAAATTAACAAAGTTTGAGAGAAACTAAATAATAACAAAAAAACTTTTGACTCTCTTCTTTCTCTTAATTTGAGAGCTTGAAACTCACATTTATTTTAGCTCGCATTAACGGTTTTACCCACCCACAGACGCGTTTTTTATACAGAGCCATCTAGTATAAGTTTTTAGAAGCTCTGATAAAGTTACCACACTCTGATGTATGTGTGGTTACTTACTATATTAAATTCACACTTTCTCTCTTTCTATTATATGTAATAGAAAGAGGCAACGTCTTTCCAATATTATATCATTATAGACTAACGCGTTCCATTTGGCGCCCAACTTAGCTCTACTTCCAGGATCATAATCCCAGCTTTAAACCAACCCAAACAAAACACGATCTCCCCATTAATAATCCCACAAGTAACATGAACTATGTGTTTCGCATACTAAAGCGTTAAAGAACCTAGTTCACTTGCACAAGCGTCTAGTTCTCTTGCACAAGTGGTTATCGCCGCACAGGGGCTCAACTTGCACAAAGCGTTAACTTATACAATGCGAGTACTACACCTTACTTAAAGTTTTATTATACTACAACTTATTCGATGAAGCCGCACTTCAATGAAGAATTATGTTCGATACATGTGTTATGTTAGCCAATCATGTTTAACTATTTATTTGTTTAGTTTGAAGGTCGTATGTGAGTTATAACTGAATTTCCAAGGACTAAACAAAATGTATTTGGCGTCAAGATTTATGGGGTTCATTATGAGATGCTTCATATGATTATTTATAGCTCAACGCGCAACGTAGGTACAGCATTAGATTTTTATTTGCTTTACAAAATGACCACGCTTGTTTTTGTAATAAAAAAACAACTTTAGTAGGCGGTTGAATAAGTAAAGTTTGAATGAAGTTTAAATAAAGAATAGAAAATTAGAGACATTATAAATAAAGTTTAAAAACCTTCAAAAAAAAAGTTAATTTTGTGAAATGACAACTCCAAAATTGTTATCAAAAACAAAATGAAAAATTGCGTAATTTTTTAAGTCTCAGTGGACGTGTTAAGTTACGTGTTAGTCATAAATATTTGTGATCTGCTCTAATATCGCCCGGTGTCCCTCGGGAAATCTATTGAAAATTATTCATCTAATTAAATATAGTGGGTATGTCATACACCTTCATTTAAATTAAATATTTCTAGGACAACATAATTTTACATGCGAAATGAGACATGAAATTGGTCATTATGCGACATTAAGAACGGAATTAACTGTACAAACTTAAGAACGCTCTTAAAAGTTTGTATGTTTAACACCCCTGTATACCATGTTTTACGCAAATAAATATTCTATTCTATTCTATTCTATGAAATGCCGTACGTCGTAAACGCTTACGACGTACGGCATTTCATACAAACTTTCAAGCCCTTGTTTTTCGAAATGGCTGAACTGATTTTAATAAAACTTCATACGCATAAGCAGGATACAAAGTTCTAAAAAGTTAGTTAAGAAATGTTTCGAAAACTTACATTAACTTTTTAGAACTTTGTATCCTGCTTATGCGTATGAAGTTTCATTAAAATCGGTTAATTCATATCGAAAAACAAGGGCTTGAAAGTTTGAGTGAAATACCGTACGTCGTAAACGCTCTTAAAGCATTTATTTCAAATAACTCAGACACTTTCGAATTGTCAAGGTGTCGGTCAGCTAGAAGGATGAAGCCAGTTGCCCATTCAAAGCTTACCTAATAGATTTATACGGAGAAGGAACGGGCAAGAAACTCCATGGATAATGGATTAATGGTACTGTAATTGTCTCTGTTTAAATCTATCTACGCTACCAAGAACTGAACGTTATTCGCGTCTCATTTAAGATACGGCATTATTATTTTTAATTGGCAGCCGTCTACAGGCGCTATTAACTTTTAACTTCTTTAGCAATAAACAAATTTATTTCTAAGAAAACCCGCGCAAGTGAAAACTTCTGCTTATTTACTACTGCAGGCAGATAAAGCAAGTCAAAGGCTTTCCGTCTGATGCATCCAATTTAATTAGTTCCAAGTCCTTACCTTGCCTGAATAATATACCAGATAAACAGATTTTAATGGCGGCTTTAAGGGGATGCTCTTGAGACTTGGCTGTTATTTTAATTAAATTATGTTCTCAAATCTTAAGAAATTAACTTATTAAAGCTAGGTTTCACGATGACACGTTGAATACAGTTAGAGGCCAGTTTGAAACTATAAACGATTAATAGTAAACAATGATGAATTACGTTAGGCGCATCCTTAATTAGCGTTTAAAATTAAATTGGAAATCTCAATTTAGTGATAAAAACATTCGAAACGGTGCTGGTTGGTTAGTTATGTACGGAAGAATTTGTTCCTTAATGTATTTTTTGTTTTCAATCGATTTCCGCTACTAATTTCTGAGATAGATGAATACGTAGTAGGTAAACAAATTAGATAGATTTTATGGATAAAATAGGAGTCACAAAGTTTCAATAATGTAAAAAAAATGTAACAATATATACACTGGATAAACTTCTTTGACTTAATTAACTAACAAATTATCAAAATAAAAATACAATATCCTAATCTAACTAAAACTATTAACAAACTAAAATATGGCGTCGAAAAATACCTCCATATCTCTGTCGATTGGTAATGTATCCAAGAGACTGACTGACGGCATGACCATGTTGTATGGCAATGGTAAGTCTCTGGCCAAGGCAAAAGCCAGTTCTTGGGTTACGGGAATTGTCAACCAGCCATTTGGAGATTGCGTTGAACAAACCACAAGCACTCCGACCTCAGCCCGAAGGTTTTAACCCTAAACGACTAGAAAATATAATTAACGATAATGATTTATACTTTGGCCGCTCGTGGTTTTTTGCAGCCGTAGCTGCAGCACCAGCACAGCACGCCGAGCCAGGAAAATAAGATGGTGCAAGAGTATCGACACACGTTGCGTCCCACACTTAAGACCTACTCACCTTCTATGGAAATAAAGATATGCCGTCTGGTCTCTTACTATTGTCGCGTGGCAAGCCGTTGGGTTCTAATACAGTTGGAACGCCGACGGTGAGAAGAACTCACTCATGGTGTCATTAATGTTCTCGCCGGTCTAAGCGATTCGCACTTGGCCTGCAAGACAGACCTTGGTGTCCGAGCAGTTGACAACTTCACCATAGCGACAGCGCAACAACAAGAAGCTTCTAGTCGTAGGGAAGCAGTGAGGCGGAAAGTAGTATCGTCAATCAAAGCGACGACGGTAGTGCATGAAGCCAAATAACTGACTCCCACTTACCCAAAGCCAGCAAGCGCGCACGCTCTTCAGTAGTAGCAGAAGTGTTAAGTAACTTGTTCTCTACTACTCTGGAGAGTGGCTCAACCCAATTTTGCGGACGCCAAGGCCTCCCATACGATAGAGAAGAGTAGCTTGTACCCAAGCTCGGTCGTCCATGACCACATTTAAAATCGAACTTAATGATAATTTAGTATATTTTGTCTAAAAGGTGAGTGTGCTTCCATAAATGGGAAGCGCGAAGGAAATATGTTGATTTAGGGCCAAAATAGCAGTACCTAACGGATTAAGGTTATGGCCAAATACATGTTAATTTAGAACAATCTTTTCGAAACTTGGGAACTTAATGGGAAAGGAATCCTCAAAAATTGGAGACCCAAGGAGACGAAGAGAGCTATTTTCAATAATTTTTATTTGGGAAGTGTCGGGTGTCTGTCAGTACTATCCGTTAAGTATAGTTTACATTTCGAAAGGTTGAGATCAAGGCCAACGCAATGAAGTTTATTTTTTAAGAATTGCAGGTCATTTTAAAATAGTTTCTACATCGCCTCCCAAAGTTCCATCATTAAAATACCAAACATTAACGCCGGTAGCACATCTCCGCCGCGAAACCATTTTATTTTTATTTTATTTATTTGGGCAACCATAGCAGCGAAACCGCGGTAGTTAAATTCAACTGGTTCGCGTCATGTTCCGCTAGTCGCATCCGATTCGAGTAGCGAAACATGACGCGAGCCAGTTTAACTGAACTACTGCGGTTTCGCTGTGATGGTTTCGCGGCGGAGGTGTGCTACTGGCGTTAATTTGGAATTTAACTGTCGAATAATTGGTTGAATGACTAAACTAAAAAACACTAAACTGAAAAAAAAATGTTAGATGTCTCTAAAACAAAACATTATTTTGCCAACAAGCCACATTACCTTAACATAAACCGTCTACTCTCAAAATCCTTTAGAAGTTAGCGACCAAGTTCGTCGGCTGCGGCTGAAGCAAATTGCTCCAACGATTTGCTGGCCACTGTTCTTTGTCGTTAGCAGTTTGCAAGAGGAGAATTTGATGACATGTGCGCACCATGTTTCAGACATTATAGGATGATATACGGCTGAAAGTGTTAGTGGGTCATATAGATAAACCATATGTAACATGTAAAATATGTTAAACAGGTATTTGATTTAAATTGCAGGCCTGAACATTTAAAAGAATTATCGCTACGTTGATGAATGAGTACAAGATTAATGGTATCATCATCATTTCAGCCAAAAGACGTCCACTGCTGGACATAGGCCTCCCCCTAAGGGGGGTGTTTGCCATAATCGCCACGCTTGGCAGGCAGGTTGGCGATCGCAGTATGGTGTTAAAATGCATAGAGAACGCTGCTGCCCATTCTATAGTAAGTCCCTTAGTCGCCTTTTACGACACCCACGAGAAGAAATGGGGTGGTGCTATTCTTTACGTCCGGCACCACACGTGTTTTAGTTTAATTTGTGATCTCCTGTGTTGAGTCCCAATATTTTTTTTTTCCTTCCTTCTTTCTTTTCTCTTTCAAGATCACCAGATTTTCTTGTATACAGACATACGTATAAATAAACAAATATGTTTGGTTAATATATACGGTTTCAATATAGATAATAGATAAAGTGCCTGAAGCTATCGTTACCAATGATAATATCATAGTTTCGAATGTATGGTGGTCTACGCCGTAGCAAAGCGCTTGCTACGCCGTAGTCAATCACTTGACGCCTTAGCTGACTGTCGGCACAGGCGAAGAGCTTGTTTTTTTTTCCTTAACCGGGGTCAAATGTTTTTTTTTTGTTTTTTTTTTGCCATTACGATACTACAATTCACTAAAGCGCATGTATTTTTCCTCGTAGTTGAAACCATATTTTGTAAAGTTTATAAGTGTACTGTAGAAAATTACTGTTTTTAATTGTGGGTTTACCTCCATTTGCCTATGTGGATACATCTGAAACAGTGTCCTACATTAACCTACTTTACAAACAGCAGTTTACAAATTGAAATACAGCCTTGTTTCAAGCCTATATTTGTAGTCCTGGTACATGTCCCTTAATTCAACACTGTTTGGGGACTTCGGTACCACAGTCAAAGATACGCCGTATGTTTGATAATTCGAATGCATCTGCACGTATCTCGTTTGTTTGAGGACTCTGCAGTACGATTTCGAGTTGTTTTCAGTACATCGCTTGTTTACTTTAACGGTATCGTTTCGGTTTTTATTTTGGGCCGGTGTTGGATTGTGTTGAGTGTTATTAATATATTGTGAACGTTAAATGAAATAAAAACATATGATGTGCAGAGCAGTGGTATCCCAGTGGTAACGGCGTCAACTTACGAGTTGTAGGTCGTGGGTTCGAACCCAGACAGGCGTTTTACTTTGTGTAAATAATTTCATCACCACTGCTCTCAAAACGGTGAAAGAAAACATCGTGAGGAAACCAGCTTGTGCTAGAAACAAAAATTCGATGACATGTGACATCTACCAACCAGCACTGGGCCCGTGTGGTGGTTTACAGCCCACTCCCTCTCACCAAGAAGGGGCCTGAGTCCCGGCTGTGAGAACATTATAGGCTGTTTATGTATGTGATGTTCGTCAAATTAATGTCACACAATAATAAATGATTTCCTTGACATTATATAATTGTAGAATCTTATGACATTATTTTTAAAACTGTTTGACATATTTTTGACATTTTGTTTTAAACCTGTTTGACATTATAATTAAAATTGCTTGCACTCTTAGTATGTTAATTAATAATTCGTAGTATTTGTTATTGTATTATGTTATTTCGTATTTGTATGTATTAAATTGCATGTGTATAGGTATATTCAACACAATATAAATTGTTTAATGAATAAATAAATGAAAATGATGAATAATTGGTTATTTTTTGAGCATCTGCCGATGCAATTCGGCAAAGGCTTTTTTCTTATTTTACTTGAGTCTATACTACCTCAGCGCACCTCACTCTTTATCTCGCTCGCACCTACTGCTGGCAGTCACGTGAGCAAGCGAGCCAGGGTGGCAGGAAGAAGACTCCAAGGCACCGATACTTTAATTTATTTTTAGTTTCTTTTTACGGTGAGAGCAATGGTAATTAAAAAAAAAAAACATAAGACCTGCTTTATAGTTAGTTCAGTTAATATGCAAAGTTTCATTATCTAATTTGAAATATTTTCTGAATACGAGCCGTTTATTGTTCGGTTTGGTGGTAACTTTGGATTTTTTTCTATAGAGAAATTTTTATGGAATCGTGTTTTCGTCAAACATAGTACTTAACATTAATCCTGAACTTTACCATATACGAGTATTTATTTCAAAATTAAAGCTGCAGTATTTTCGAAATAACGGAGGATCATGCTAAGCCATTTGAGGTATAGGCTCTTAATCAAATCTATCCATTTTCAGGCACCATGATGTTCATATAACTAATCAAATATTGTTAACACGACGACCAACCACGTCAAAGAGTTTGAAGAATGAAAGAAATTATTACCATGACTAAATTTCCCTATTTAAAACATTGTAGTGAGTTACTGACTTACATAATGTTAGTGTAAACTACAGTATTTGTAATTAAGTACGTTACCTTTATATTGAGCTATAAATTACGTGCGCAGTTAGTAACCAGTATATTTTATTACGTAATTTAATGTTTACTTTGTGTTTATGGCAGTATCAAAGTTTAATTTGGAACTACTGTGTAAGTAGATAGAATGGTAAATTGTATCAGCCTTGAGACGAATGTTTAACTAATGTAGATAGTATTTTTTTAATGTTTGGTAGTTATCACACTTCACACTAATATTATAAAGGCGAAAGTTTGTGAGTTTGTCTGTGTTTGTTACTTCTTCACGCTCAAGCGGCTGGACCAATTTTGATAAAATTTTGTATGGGGGTAGCTGACACCCTGGATTAAGACATAGGCTACTATTTATCCCGATATTCTTACGGGATCGAAACTTACGCGGGTGAAACCGCGGGGCGCAGCTAGTTGACCATAATTTTGATCTCCTTATGCTGTAATTTTGGCATTCGATAGTATGTAACTTAACTTCAGTGTTTTTGGTATTTTCATGGTTATAATAAAAAATAACTCTTTCAGAATAGCTGCTGAAACATAAAACAACAAAAACATAAATAATATAACGCTTTCCTAACGACTAGCATAGTGAATGAACATTCACTGAACACTCATTGGTCCATTTCGTGGACGAGCAAATATTTATATGGCCTAATTCTCCGGTTGTGCACACGAGATTTGCTCCTAAAAATGAAATAAATAAAAATAAAAATCATTTATTTCAGACAAAAAAGTCCATAGGCAAGGCAAGGTTGTTAGTAACAAGAAATTTTGCTTATAAATAGTGTTAGTAACTATAAAAAGTAAAAATAAGAAACAACACACACCGTCTACCCCTGCACAGTAGGCTCATCGGTCTCGCATTACATGGAGTTCAGTGAACCTACTGAGCAGAACAGTATCAGTTCTCTCAACAATCATTCTTAGGACGCCATTCGGGCTCCCCCGTACTCGTCGCACAAGCGACGCCACTTTTTTACGCATAATAGCGTAGAAGTCATCTACGCTGGCGTCAGTAAACATCCCAAATGCACTGCAACAACGAGGGAGCCGAAACAGAGCCCTGAACACATTATTATCCTGGACGCGCATGGCATTGTAGGCTTTTTGTGTAAAGTTTACCCACAGGTCGCTCGTGTCCTAAAACGCAACTACTATCCAAATGACCATAGCTTTACAGAAATAAAACTTTAAACTTGACATACAATAATCACCCTTAATGTTATTCTGATTCATTCAAAAATTTAACTGCTGATTATATGGTGTTGATATTTTGATTGTTGATGATTTGGTATTTTAGTTGAGTATCCCACTCTTTCCCACCTATTTCCCTTCCACGAGCTACACGCTGAAGCGTCACGCGTCTTGCGGAGAAAACAAGTAAAAAAAGTAGTTTAGAGCATGCCATGAGTCACCGTCTTCATGAGTCTTGCTGAGCGACGGTACTCAAGAGAGTACTCACTCAGCGACACTCGCTTGGCGTGTAGTCCACTCGCCGAGAGACTCACGCTTGGTACATACGTATACCAGCGAGCAATCGCTCGTCGCCGTCACGCACTCGCTGCTCGTGGCTCGCCGACTCGTCTTTAGTTTATTATAATCTTTCTTTATTCATGAATATGAGACAACCATACATAGTAACTTAATAATAAACACAAGATAGCCAAAGATCGTTTAAAGTTATTTGGACAATAAAATTTAGGGAGGTCAACAGTTGGAAAATGTGGAACGGTGGATTGTAATATTGGTTTGGTTGTCCTGGGACTGCTTCGCCCTATCCCCTCGCACAGTCCGTGACCAGCATTATCTGACCTCTCTTCCATTATTCTTCTTTGTAAGAAGGGTCCGGTAATGCTAGTCACTGACTGTACTAGTATACAACTGGATCACGAGCGGATAGTCTTCCTCAACCTTATAATAACAGATTCCCACAAGGTTCCAGTTACAAGTCACATAGTTGCTAGCTCTACTCGCTTGTCGTAAATCGCTGGCGAGGGGACAGTTGCCTAAGGCACAAACCATTATGGTAATGGCAGACTGCGTACGACCGTGCATAACGATCGTGAAGGCAGCACGTTAAAGATTAGTACCTATTGTTTGCCACTTTAAGGATATTTTCTTAGGATATTAAACGCCTGTGCACATACTTTCCAGTCGTTTGAACATTGGATGGGTTTTGTACATAACATTAACTTTTAAGAAAGGTTAAAGATAAAGAAAATTTACGTAAATCATGTCAAATAGATGCCTCTCTAGGCCGGGAGGTTAAAATTGAGGGTAGTCTGATCAAACCGAATAGGAAACCACAAACATTGTCTAAAATCTAATGTCGTCTAAATTACCGATCGATCGTATCTTCGTAGCGTAGATTTCATAATTGTGTGTAAGTCTGTTCAACTCAACATAATCATTCAGTACATGATTTCATTCTTTACAGGAAAATTCCCTAAAGATACTTTAAAAGGTTACGATTGATGAGAAAACGATTACAAAACATTAAGGGGGATGCGCTAAGGTAGCCCGCGAAATTCAAATTTTCTTACGTTTGCAGTTTGCAGGTCAGTAACAGGTTGTATGTTGATCTAAATATGATTCGCGGACGTAACAAATATGGCTTTATATAATTATTATGATTAGAATAAGCAATACAACTCTCTAAGTTTGTAGAATCCTATTGAATGCTGATTCAAATGATAATAATTCTCTAAAGCCATATTTGTTACGTCCGCGAATCTAAATTATTTAGATCGACATACAATCTGTTACTGACCTGAAAATTACAAAAAAACGTATTACCTTAGCGCATCCCCTTAATGTACATATTTTCATCAACCCCAAATAGCACAGTTCCACAAAAAAACGATACAAAAAAACCGGACAGAATAAAAATAATTACCTGCAATACGTTAGTTACAATTGCATGGTTCCGATTTATTTCACGAGCCGGCGCCGGGTACGGATCGGACGCGTTGCATCAGCAGCATTCATGTGAAAGAGCACGGTTTTTTTTATCGAACGTTTTTTATTCGATGCCCATTCATGAGCTTTTTATGCACCTCAGTTATTTGATGTGGTGGTTACCTAATGGTTATTGAATAGGTCGAAGTATTTGTGAGTGTTAATACACTCACAAATATCAATTTTGTGTGTTATCTTATCGCCGGGGTAATTATAGAAAAGCTTAAAAAACATGTTCTGAATTAAGAGGAGGCTCCCTATTTTATGTTAATTTGCATGAATAATATGAAACAGACACACATACAAGCAAAATTAAACTTTAGTATTATGATTTATTGGAACTTTTTCTTTCCATGTTGAAGACAGTTACGTAATTGTAATATTTTCTCTGAATACATTTTTTATTCGAAAATCATGTCTTTTTGAAGGATAATTATAAAAAACAAACAAGATTGTTTAGCTTTTATGTCTAAAATAAATATTCACAGCAAGAAAATATAGTTTATTATCCCGACACAAGATATTTTTCTCTAGATCAATTATTACTTTAGTTATAAACGGAATAAGAATTGTGACTTTCGCTATTTAGTTTCGTGCTAGAACACGATCAAAGAGCGCACGCGATATTCAACTTTATTACTGATGTATTAACGTTTGGCACATAACGGAGTGGCGGGGAGCGAGGGGCGGAGCTTGCGTTCGAAATTTGATTTAGACTGCCTGCTCTTAAGGGTATACCGAAAATTTTGTTAATAAATAGGCTTTGTTAACTCTAAGGTAAAATATATTAATAACAATAATCGTTTGTGTGATAGTACACACGGCTACACATCAAGTTATACAATCCAGTATACGCTGACCTCTCATTGTACGGAAATCCTACACAATGCGAGACCAGCTTATACTGGAAAGGTATAGCTTGATGTGTAGCCGTGTGTACTATCGCGGGCACCCAAATTGGACCACTTTCAAAACAAAATCCCATGCTTACGATGTCCACATCTGTTTATCGACCCTTTTTGCGTCGATCAATAAAACAAAATACATTGGAATATTTTGCTCTGTTACACAGATCTTTTTTTTTTTTTTGGGTGGAAAATTATCGAATAACTTCTCCCGCTCTTGGCGGGATAAGTTATGTCAGACTTTTACTGTCTAAACCCGTGTTCCTTCCGTAGCCTGTGTGCCAGGGCCACGATATCCCTTTCGGACAAACTCGCAACCCTGGCAGGCATTGGCCCTATCGGACCCCGTCAGTTGGTGCTGACATTTCTTTGAGGCGCGCGTGGAACACAACGCACGGTCGACCCGAGCCTGGTCCTTATCGGACGGCAAGCTAGACTACCCTTTTTCGACCAATAAGAATAGAACAATACGAACAGCGGCGGAACCGAAACGCTGCGAGCAGTCCTTACGGTGGTCCGATTTGGATGCCCGCGATAGTACCTACGTAGATTTACCTGAACTGTTTATGAAGCAGGAAAACCATGAAGATTTGGAAAGGGTAAATTCTCAAGGGAACGAATTCAAAGGTTTTGGCAAAACCTTCATGGTTTCGGAAGGGTTTTAAGTTGCTAGTTAAGTTAGTGAACTCGGGTTTTATTTTCTTAGTACAGAAATTACAAGAATATGGTTAGACAGTTACATTATGTGGGTACCCAATACAAAATTGGAAATATATTATGAACGAGAGTTGTGACTGATATATTCCGAATTTGGTATGAAATATAATACAATCAATCTATTTAGCCTTTTCCCAACTATGTTGGGGTTGGCTTCCAGTCTAACCGGATGCAACTGAATACCAGTACTTTACATGAAATGACTGCCTACCTGACCTCCACAACCCAGTTACTGGTTAATACCATACCCTTGGTAAGACTGGTTGTCAGACTTTCGGGCTTCTGACGATCCGTAACAACTGTCAAAGATCCACGAATGACAGCCGAGACCAACGTCTTTACGTACTTTCCAAGGAAGGAGGAGTTTTGGTATGTAAAGATGGTCACCCATCCACGGACCAATCCCGGCAAGATCGACCGGTGCGGCTGTGGTTACTAAGCCACGAGCTCCTCCTAATTATTAATAATTATTATGCCAAATGAAATGCAACCTGTTTCCGCCGTGTGAAATTGTGAAATTATGAAAACTCTAATTTATGTAACGCAATCATGAAATGAAATGCAGCGTATGTGTGTACGTGCCGTTTGTAATTAGTGGAATAATTTTAGTACTCATTTCAATATTATTTTATTTCAGTTTTATAAATTGTTCCGAGTGGTGCCGGACGTAAAGAATAGCACTATTCTATTTTTTTCCGTGGTTGTACTCGCATCCGATTCGAGTAGTGGAACATGACGTGAACCAGTATAATTGAACTACAGCGGTTTCGCTGCTATGGTTTCGCGGCGGAGGTGTGCTATCAGCGTTAGGGGCTTACTAGAGAATGCAGCGTTCTTTATGCATTTTAACACCATACTGCGATTGCCAACCCACCTGCCAAGCGTGGTGATCATGGCAAACCTCCCCTTTGGGGGAGGCCTATGTCCAGCACTGGACGTCTTTGGGCTGAAATGATGATGAATGATAAATAATACACATTTTATTACAGTCTGAGGTTGACATTAATTATTGTGTAACTTTCTGATCTAATCGTCTTGATTTCTGTGGGAGTGATTTCCTGAAAAGGGACGGATATGTGTAACATTAATGTGTTACACATAACTTAACTTAACTTAATTTTATTTTATCAATTAGATGACATCGGAACTGATGCCACTCTGATGCCGAAAAATGAAAGCTTTTGACATCGTTTAAAATCTAAAATCGCTTGACATCATATTTAAAACTGTTTGACATTTTAATTATATTGTTTTAAAACTGTTTTTGACATTGAATTTTAAAGTTGTTTGACTTCTGAATTATATTATTTTTGAACTGTCTAGCAGTATTTCAAAACTGTTTCGACATTATACGAGTATTTGAAACTGTTAGGCACTATATTTTGAATTTCTTGGAATTTTAATTAATAATTCATGGGTCTTATAATTTTTATGTAAATTGCATGTACTTATATTCAACACAATGTAAATTGTTCACGAATAAATGAAATGAAAAAATGAAATGAAACTGGAAGTGACAGCTTGAGCATGGAATAAGTACCTAAGTACTTTTTAATAGCATGGAATTAGTGTACTCTCCTAGACTTAGTAAGTACTATATAGATTGTAAGTAGAGGGGGTCGAATTTCAACCAGTGGGTGACCACTAGTAATAAATTCGAATAAATATTTCTTAGCTTTTTAAATGTTGAGTTTAATTTCAGTCGCTGCTCAGTTGCTTATTACCAAGGTGAGATGTCAGATGTTTTACTTCATATGTAGCTACTGTAAAGCTCGCTCCTTTTTTATATTTTTAAACTTGCTTTGCCCACGTGACTTTGTGTTGTTTTAGCATCACTGATTTCCAATGAAAAGTTATAATTATCATGTAGACCCCTAAATGATTTTAATACTTTTCATTAGAAAAATCTGAGAAGAGAGAATTTCTAAAGAAATCTGTAAATTATTTTTTAAAATGTTTTAATTTAAACTAGTATACTTTAGATCTTATTCTTACACTGGCTCTTGACCGCGGCATAACCCGCGTGGATGTCAGAAAATATCCCACGGGAACGTACTACCGGGATTAAAATAATGTGTTAATCCATATTATATAAACTATCTGTGTGCCAAATTTCATTCAAATCCGTTCAGCCGTTTTAGATCCAGATAAACAGACAAAAATTCTTCGTTACTATTTTATAATACAAGTAAATAAAATTGTGTCTATTTGTAATGTCAAAATAACAGCTTTTCACTAAATGCATATGAAAGTATACACGGTACTTATAACGAAAAATTATTAATATTTAAAATTTTGTTTGTCCGTTTGTTTCGGCTAATCTCCGAATCGGCAGGACCGATTTTGACGGGTCCGATAGCTGGTGTGGTGTGAAAGACGTCCACTACTGGACATAGGCCTCCCCTAATGGGGGGGTTTGCCATAATCGCCACGCTTGGCAGGCGGGTTGGCGATCGCAGTTTGGTGTTAAAATGCATAGAGAACGCTGCAGCCCATTCTCTAGTAAGTCCCTTAGTCGCCTTTTACGACACCTGCGCGAAGAATTGGGTTGCTATAGATATAGACGAATCATTAATACCTTCCTAGTACCTACAATTAAATTTTCCCTTGGCAGTTCAATTCAAACAAATAATAGTTTCACGTTCCAGTTTCCTAGAATCAATGTAGCAATCTAGGATCAATGTGTGTGTGAATTAATGTAGGGATGTATTATAGTAAATATATGTGTATTATAACTAAGTTTATATCCTATTTATGTACTTATTATATTTATATTTAATTATGGTATATTTAATATTTTATAATATTATTATTTTCTCTCAATCAGAGCACCCGCCATCTTATCTCTTTACCACATTTAGTTGACTGGTAGAGAATGCCTGAGGCATTAAGTCCGCCTTTGTACATTATTGTGTATGTGAAGTTTAAATAAATAAATAATAAATAAATCATTCTGTTTCTCAACATTGGCCTAATCAATCTGCCTAGCCTTTTCCCAACTAAGTTGGTGTCTGCTTCCACCAGACCAATCTAACCGAATGCAGCTGAACACCAGTATTTTACATGGAGCGACTGCTCATCTGATCTCCACAACCCAGTAACTGGGCAATACGATACCCTTGGTGAGACTGTTTGTTAGACTTTCGGACTTCTGACGACCCGTAACGACTGTCAAAGATCCACGAACGACAGTCGGGAACAACGGCTTAACGTGCTTTCCGAGGCACGGTGGGGTCTTGGTATATAAAGATAGTCTCCCATCCACGGACCAACGCGGCAAGCGACCCGTGCAGCTGTTATTACTTAGCCACTAGCCCCTCCAACATTGGCCTAAGGCTAATACAGAAATATAAAATGTAGGTACGATAAAACAGTGGATGGACACTGATGGCAACATTCAATAATATCGGAAAGGGTGCGGCATACACACTGTTCTGTATTTGTGACGTAACGTTCTGAATACAATATTTGCGTACGTGAAACATGGCGGCCAAATTTGATTTAGAGGCGTAAGTCGTCTGTAGTTTTGACGATATTTGTACAGACATTCATACATAAATTCACGACTTTTTCCCATGGATGTAGGCAGAAACTATAGTATGCCACCTGCAAGCTACGATCCTTACAAATATCCCTTGATGGTCCGTACCACATCCATAAATCTGACCACACCTTTCTGATACATCCTGGATGACCTTCGATGGGGGGATTTGCTTATCGTCTCGTGCAGTGGAACTAATGAACATTTTATGTCTACCTATGTGTAATAGTATCGTATCAAGTCAGTAATGCAGCAGTTTGGCATGGATACAATACATTCCTCAGACGGGCACAGCAAGCTTTAATAAGAATTTTTTACATCAAAACACGGGGAAAACTTCTACGAAAAATCTCGCTTGCTTCTATATGTACGCGATTATTTACCATAAGTACACATTTGGCTTATTTACCGTTTCTCATACCAACAATATGCACGCAAAAACTAGAGATATGTTTACATTTTACCGGCTCCATTAGCTGTAGGCAATACGTCACACGATCTCAAATATTTGCTGTTTCACCGCTATCTCTATTTCCAAATCGATTTTCCTCTTTCAATAAACCAGTCTACCTTCAAGATCCGGTGCAATTTATCAAGACAAATGAACGAACAGATTTTTCACGTACAATTTGAGTAATAGGGCATAATAAATTGTCTGGTTTTCTTTTCTTTTGTGAATATAATTTGAGTGAATTCTGGTATTTTGTTACGTGTGGTGCCGGACGTAAAGAATAGCACCACCCTATTTATTCCCGTGGGTGTCGTAAAAGGCGACTAAGGGACTTACTAGAGAATGAGCAGCAGCGTTCTCTATGCATTTTAACACCATACTGCGATCGCCAACCCGCCTGCCAAGCGTGGCGATTAAAGCAACCCCCCCATTTGCGGAAGGCCTAGGTCCAGCAGTGGACATCTTTCGGCTGAAATGATGTGGTATTTTGTTATATTGTCTGGGTTTGTTTTGCATTTATTGTACCACTATAGCAGCTCAAGGACACTGAACGAGCCACAATATAAAGTTTTATTGTTTTGACGCCTATGATGGGCATTTAGCGGTACAAAAAGAGTTAAAACTTACCTCTATTTAGTGCTTAGTTCGTAGGTATTTTACTATTTGTTGATTTTATTATCAAGCAGGGTAAATATTTGGTAAAAGTTACCAATGAGAGTAATACCCTTTAGAACCCGTACTATAAAATCCCCCTCTAACTACAAACTATAAATTAGTTTTAGGTAAAATCCTCTTTATTACAAGATATTAAACATTTCTCAATAAAAAAGATATTATCCATCGCATGCACCACGCATTTTCTAGGAGAATTTAATAAACTAGTGCAGGGACGTCGGCAAATCCTTCTTTATCTCTCTTGTGGCTCAGCCTCATAGGATAGAATACTCTTTACTCGTATTATGTACGCCATACAAATTACAGATATAAATGTAGACATTTTACATATGGCGACACAATAGGTGGGCTTATCGCTAAGAGCGATCTTTTCGCTTTTCGCTTTTCGAAAGACAACCTTTGGATGGATTAAAGGGAGAAGGAGAGTCAATACTGCAGATAGTCAGTGGTGTACCATAAACCTATACAATCAATATACAATATTAGTTTTGGTATATGCGAAACCCGAAACGTGTCTACGAGTACGTCTAGTATTTTTATGTAAATAATCTATGTACAAAATTTCAAGACTGTATCATGAAAAATCACAAAGTTATAAGGTTGTTATGTTACCGGATTGTTCGTACAAAAACATACAAACGGCGCCCCCGCGCCTCCAGAGTCGTCTTGCGCTCAAGGATAATAATTTGGCAGTAGGTACCTAACCGTACGGCGATTGTATTGTAAGTAATTAAATGGTGATAACATTTTCCATCACACTTAAATATGTTTGTGACAAAATATAACATGGTGTAAAAATAATTGAAATCGATTCAGTTCTTTATTCTGAACAAACTATATTCAGGTTTCGCATGTACTAAAAATAATGTTGTATAAAGCATATACTTATTTATATAACACGCGCATACACATATCACAGAATAGGAACAAAAAATAAGATCTATTCTTAATAATGTTTCAAATTATCCTTGATTGTGATATTATAGTTATGACCGCATTGGATGGAATAAATAATAAAGGAACTAAACTATGTATAATAATGGTAATACTGGTTTGAGGGCAGAAGCCTCTAAATACATATGACAGCCATTGATCACCATGCTATCTCACGACGTGATAGCGATTTCGGACGTACGTTTAGATTTTCCTTGGATATTTTCCTTTTCCGTAAGTCAGTGGTTAGGATTTACTTGAAAAGTAAACTCGGTATTTTATTTACCTACAAAACGATAAATTCAGTTTCAATGCAAAGGATATAGTGAAATATGGGAAGGTCGCATACTTGTTTGACCCGACATAAATCCTATACAAAAATATATTCGACTGTCGAAAAATAGTTTGGTTTCAAAGTAAAGTCTATTTCTGGGATGTATTTTAGGCTACTACAAATGTTTTGTTTTGAGCAATAGTTGTTATGTTCATGTAGATTTCTGTGAAGAGTAATTCGGAAAAGCCTCTAGTCTTAAGGGTCGAGTACTCGCCTGTGAACTTGGCCATATAAATACGTATCGAGTTCACGCCGCACTGCCGTTCGGTTTCATAGGGAATATTTATTTTTAGTAACGAAAATATGAATCTGTGAAAAAAATCACAGAAAGAATTATAAATAATAAAATAATGTGTTCAAACAAAAAAAAACATGAAAATATCATAAGTCATCATCATCATTTCAGCCGAAAGACGTCCACTGCTGGACATAGGCCTTCCTCAAAAGGGGGCGGGTTACCCAGGTACCCTCTGTGAGATTGTCAGTAACACCAAGGCGTTGCTGGCCTTCCTTGAGGAGCTGGGGTGAATCGAATAATCGATTTTCCCACCCGCACGCAAAATACGCGCATATTGACGTGGAGTTGCGGAAACCAGCCCGTTTTACCTAAGGGGGCGGGTTACCATAATCGCCACGCTTGGCAGGCGGGTTGGTGATCGCAGTATGGTGTTAAAATGCATAGAGAACGCTGCTGCCCGTTCTCTAGTAAGTCCCTTAGTTTACGACACCCACGGGAAGGAATGGGATAGTGCCTTAGTATTAGTAGTGCCATAGTATTCTTTACGTCCGGCACCGCACGGAATATACGGAATCATAAGTAGTTTGAAAGTAATATCGTTTTTAGGGTTCCGTAGTCACCAAGGAACCTTATAGTTTCGCCATGTCCGTCTGTCGGACATGGCGAACGGACAGACAGACGTCCGTCCGTCTGTCCCCGGCTTAGCTCAGAGACTTTTAGTACTAGAAAGCTGTAATTTGGCATGGGTGTACATATTAGTTACGCCAATAAAGTCGTAAAAAAAAATTTGGAATAAAAAAATTAGGTAACCTCCCTTATACGTAGGTAAACTGGGGATGAATTATTTTTCTCGTCTATCCCATTGTGTAGGGTATCGTTGGATAGGCCGTTCAAAAATATTGTAAGTCTGTGAAAATCAATTTTAGATTCAGGGATCCGTTTCCGTAATAATTAGATTCAGGGATCCGTTTGCGTAATATTAAATTTAAAGTGCTAAATTTTGTTAGAGTCTAGTGTCCCAAGTGTCCCTGCCAGCTAAATGGTTGATTGAGGATATGTGCAAAAAATCAGGGCAGTAGTATATATAATATATAACGACATTGAAAGGAAAACTATCACAGCTAAGTAGGCCTTACAAGTTAACGAGTAATAGTCGACCAACTTAAATTTACAGTTGGAGAATTGACCGTAACGTATATCGATGTATGGGAGAACAAGCTTTTTTCAACTACAATTTTAAGTTTGTTTTTGGGATAAATTCATCCCAACTACGGAACCCTTCATTGTGCATGGTCCGACACGCACTTGACCGGTTTTTTATGCTTTGGGTAGACATAATTTCCTGAATTTATTTCATAAAGTATCTTACTACAATGCTTAAATATTCAGATATACATAAAATTGATGAGTATGCGTTCTAGTTTAATATACATTTTTTGCATATCTTACTTGCAATAAATAAAGGCGTAATAACAGATTTAAAAGTTACTAAAATCATATATCTGCGTCTTAAAGAACTCGTAATCAGGGCTATGTGTATAAGTTCACGATTATTAGAGGTTTAATAAAATGTACACAATGTATGTTAATAAAACTTTCAGAATAAAAACATCTATCCAACTTTGTTTCCACTAGAACTTTTGTGTCTGTGGAATGTCTACGTTGCCTTACGCTGATAGCTCTTTAGCGGCCTCAGCGTTGCCTGAATAAAACATTTAGCCGGTCTGATGAGGGACATACGATGTTCGTAATTTGTTGTACGCATTTTATTTCCCGTGGGAACTCTGGTACAGATTCTTTGTATAGCTCCATTTTGTGATACAAGATTTGAGCTTGCTAAAGATTTCATGGTATTAAAAGCGAGTATATTTACAGATTTTTCATTGATCATTTTTAACCGACTTCCAAAAAAGGAGGAGGTTCTCAATTCGGCGGTATGTTTTATTTTTTTATTTTGGTATTTTTTATAGTAACTCGTGCATTTACTCTCGGAAAGCACTATTTGGTGAAGTGGAACTGATGATGGAGACCACATATGGCCACCGGAACAATATGAAGAAAGAAAGAAACAAAGTCCCGTCCCAGCATCGGGAAAAGCAATATTTTGTAAAAGGTGATGAGCAGTTAAGTGAGCCAGTTTTGAATTTATCTAAGTTACAATAGCCTACCTATTGTAACTTAGATAAATTCAAAACTGACCCACTAAAAAGTGAAAAATAAAAAACTTTCTACAAAAAAATAACAACCGACTACCATAAATAACACTACAAAGTGAAAATAACTTTAACTTCGGAAGTTGGTGGCAAATAACTCAATTACAGATCCAAAGACACCGACTTCCGAAATTAAAGTTATTTTTCACTTTGTAGTGTTATTTTTGGTAGTCGGTTGTTTTTTTTTTGTAAAAAGTTTTTTATTTTTTTAATTATGTTCTGAGTCCTACCCGCTATTCATCGAACTATGATAAATAGTAGCTCATTTTAGCCCAAGAAATTGTTGTGGCATTTGGTAGTAGAACGTTTAGAAAAAAAAAAGTTTATTAACAGTCAAGTTCTTTCAAACAAACAACGTAACCCTGCTAATGCTGCGTATTCAAAACCGACACAAAAATGAGACCCAACTTTTTCGCAGCCAGCATAAAAATGAAAAGCCGGCTATTGAAGAGATTTTCTTTTTAGTACCTACATTGCGAAGTTAGGCCGCCTAGTCGACGACTTACTCCTAACGGGACCTAATGTTGATAATATAAGAACTAACGACACTTCTTTGTGAAATGTAAGATAAGTATGTACTAAATTTTGTCTAGTTCATACTTTTTGCAGGTAAAAAGTTTTATTGGACGTGGGAGAAAATTTTGGACATTTGCCAGCAGTAGCTAGGCAAAAACATATTTTTCTAGAAAGACTATTCCTTAATATGGTAGTTGTTTGTTATGACGACACGCGTGACTTTAAATCGCTTTACAAAACTTGCTTGGATTGAAACATTCTTCACACAAAACGAAACGTTTATAACCAAGCAAATTCACTGCCAATCATCTGCGAACATTCGTTCGCTTTATTTCGCCATCCACCGAAAATTTCAAATCGGGACACGTACGTCAATTCGGCGTGTTTCCGACGTGTTCCGATGACCACGATAAGGTTACGTCGGGGTGTCCCTCACTTTTGGGAATAAACCTGTCTACTTGTCGACTTTGGCGCTCAGTCCTCGACTCTTGAATAAAACATAGTACGGCTGAGTGTTTCAACGTAGTGTGACGGGTGTTTGGACTCAAGTTATCATGTTTGTGGGCAGTTGACCTATAATCTGTCTAAGAGTGGTTGTATCCCGGAGTTCTTTTGTGAAGTACTAATATTTATTTTAGGGTTTTTTGAGAACTAGCTGTAGCCCACGACTTCGTCTATGATCTAGAGTAATAAGTAGCATATGTCCTTCTACAAGTTATGTTCTACCCATGGGCCAAATTTCCTCCAAATCCTTTTAGCCGTTTTAGCGAGAAAGCGTAACAAACAAACTCACTTTTGCATTTATAATATTACTGGCTGCGCCCCGCGAAGTTTTCACCCGCGTAAGTCTCAATCCCGTGGGAATATCGGGATAAAAAGTAGCCTATACGTTAATCCAGGGTGTTAGCTACCTCCATACAAAATTTTATCACAATTGGTGCAGCCGTTTGAGCGTGAAGAAGTAACAAACATACACACACACCCACAAACTTTCGCCTTTATAATATTAATGTGATTAGTGTGATATATAGTTCGGATAGTCACGTATTTATTTGGATACTTTCTTATAGGTATTAGTGGAATTATGTATTAAAATACAAAACGGTACAAAGCGTGGTTATACCTAATAGTTTCTCGACCACAGAAGGGAGCTTAACCTAGGTTAGTGGTTGGTACAGAGGCGGGCCGGCACTAGCCGGGGATTGCGGAAGTAATAACAGATCCCAAGATCCCCGGCCCAAGTGTGGGAAGGGAACACTGGGGTGGTTTTTAGTCAGTAAGAGTCTGACAGACCCCTCCGCCCGCCCCAGGGCGGAGGACATCCATGAGGATTTTCCACCCCGTGAACAAAAAAAAAAAAAAAAGGTTAGTGGTTGGTCATGAGATATTACACATTAATATACAAAATCTCAGTGTGAAGCTCTGACGTACTCGAGTTAGGTTGCAAACTTTGCTCTCTTCCATTTTCCGCAAATGAGAAACTACTTGCACGGGGTGATAAGTAGTTCATTCTCGTGGACTAGCTAGAAAGTTCCAGGTATTAATAACATCTTGTGGAAGCTTTACCTCGTGGAATAGTGTGGTTTAAAATTGCATAAAAATTTTAGCGAGTGTTTTAAACCGGAGCGAAAATAAAGAAAAACGTTTCAGCTTTTCAGCAAAGCCATTGTTCGAAACTTTAACTATTTCTAATAGTGCAATATTTAGCAAGTCAACCGCAGAACTTATGAAGCTATAACGATCAAAACCACTCGCGCGTGACAGAGGCAGGTATATATTCTTTATGTGTTAGAGTGAGACGGTAGCGTCGAATTGCGGACGCGTCGATCGGAAGCGGAGCGGAGCGAGCGCGGAATTCACGGAAGTGGAACAATGCGGAGAGGCTTTTGTGAGGCGATAACCACCGCGTTATAATTTAGACGTAGCGTACGAATAGGTACGAATTCGTACGAGTGAGTGAACGGATTTCGTTTTGTAGCCGTGGAATTTGAATTAATTTCGCTGACTTTTGCGAGCGTTTACGTGTTATAGCGTAAGCACGTGGTGCTCTTTATTTCGGTTGTGCTCAAGGAAAATATTAACACATTTCGTGTTAGAAATTTTGTAAAGATTTTGTTATAGGAGTTGACTTTAATTTGTACTTTGGGCTAAGTATTAAAGGTATAATTTAGTACAGTACAGTACAGCAGTTCAGTTCGCAACAGTACTTTAGCGAAGTTTTAATATTTGTGTTTCACTATAGTAAAAATATATCTCAAGCCTCCCATCAAACCTTCGACTAATTAATTTAAAATAAAACCATCTTATATTTAACACATTAAAATCGACACAAATCAAATCAATCCAAAAACCATACAAACAGGTTATAAATATATCATAAAAAAATAAAACGAAATACACAGCGGGCCGCATAAATTTTCTCTCGTGCCACTTCGCAGCGAGATTCAAATGGTAAATTGCGAAACCGCAATCTTCGCGTCGGAAGTACCGTGTGAACGGACCAAGAACATTTGTCCAAGCCATTTGTTTTCTGAAGCCCTATTTTAAATGAAAATTATTCTTACGAAACGAGCTTATGGTAAGCGGTTAAGATTTTCAAGCCACTTAAGGGATGAAGCAATGGAATACTTATCACGAGGCGTTATTTAAATGGGTATTATTGTGAATTAATGGTACCTGCGTGAGAAATGTTTTCAATTTTGTTCGTTGTTTTATTTTATATATTTGTAAGTTTCTTATTCAATTTGTAAGTTTTGCAGGAAATTTTTAACTTTAGCTTAAGACTTAGTTAAAAATACACACGTGATTAATATTTAGAGGTGCCTAGGCAGATATTTATAAGCTACAACTAAGAATATTAAAAGTAATTACGCCAAAACATTTAAACAAGAAATTCCTAAACAGTGACGACGACCTATTTAAATACTGTAATGTTATGAATGTGTTCAATAAAGTTAAACTTTTTACTCTTGCGGAAGTCAATAGACCTGAGCTGCTAATCGAAAAAACAAGAAAACTTGGGTTTTCCATTTCTTAAAAGTAATCCATATCACCTGGTTAATAAAATAGATGCAAAGCCAAAGAGTAGGCCATTAAAAGGCACACTTGAACGCCAAAATTTACAAGAAAATAGAATTTTGTGAAAAAGAAAGAAATTAAGTGCCCCCGTCCAATAGGTAGTTTTGTTTGAAGAGAAGAATGCGAAATTTTTTTTTTTTTAATTTAAGTTACCACATATGACTCAGCAAATATTAACAGATAGTGCAAAGTCAACTGATCCACTGTCCCAATACATAACTTTAACAATCTAAAATAATCAAAACATGTCTCATCCGCTGTCCCAATTTTTTGTCCGCCATCATGTTTTTTCCGCTTTCGTATATATTGCGGGTATAATAAAAATAGATGAGTTCGCCTCACAACAGCCGTGATCCTCGTCAAAGAACCACTGGTATCTCTTGGACGGTATTTCAGGAATTTCACAATATTTTATCTAACAGAATCGTAATGCACAAATATTTAGTAGGACGGTTTGACTTTTCCATATATTATGTCGGATTATTTGAGAAGCTTTAAAAGCCGTATACATTTTAGAGGTATAATGTCTGATGGAGGTTGTATACCTACATGACAGTGTTCTAAAAAACTGTTTAGAATCTGTCACTACATCGAACTTTTCCGTAAAAAAAAAAGAGAAAAAGAGTTATATTATTTGTGGTGTTAATAAATTTGTTCCAACCAAATAGCCTCTTGATTTCAATAATCACATCAAATCAAAATGTATTTATTAAGACAACAAAGATCCATAATGTTAGTAATACCATATACCTAGTGTTAGTAAGTAGGTAAAGTAATATTATTTGAGTTTGGAGCACTTTGCGCAGAAGATGACCAAGTAAGGTATAAGTTTATCACTTGGCCATCCTCTCCACAAAATGCCTCAAAATAAATTAATAAAAATAAAAATGTTTATTTTTCTTCCACAAATAACACTTATTAACTATAACTTAAAAATATAACTTAAATAAATAATTATGATGTAGAACAATGTTCATTTGTGGGAGACTGGTGCCTAAACTAAGCCGCGACTTGTATTTCAGGACACCAGGGGCCCTAGAGGCAAAAATATCATCAAAAACATTAATAAAGAAATGCTTAACGAAAATGGGAGGATAGAAACTCTCTGTCACTGTTTTCAGAATGCTGTTTGTATGTATTGTGTGTGTATAATGTCTTCTTCTTTAACATAACCTTTGACTGGTTAAGGTTTACGCGAGTACGGGGTCACCCGTTAGTATAATAATAACACAGCTCAAGGATGGCGCAATGAAAGCAAATCTCTGAAGATGCGGTTCCCTTTCTCTGTTTATCCCAAAGAATAGGTACTGTCGGTATCCGCACTAACCGCAGATATGACCGCTCGGAGCCATTTTATTTTTAAAGCTTATCTTTAAAGTTACTTTCTGACTATATTTTTATTAGAACTACTTCGTTTATCTTGAAATACGTCTAACTAAGACTTTATTGGAAGCATTTTCATGAAGTATAAGGACCTAAACATGGTCAAATGTTTCGCAAACTAATGAGTAACGACAAATCCCACAATACTGACAATAATTTATGTCTTTCTAAACACAAATTCTCAAGTTTGGCTATCAATAAATCTGCATCGCTTCCTGTCTGATAAGTTACTACAGAGGACAGGAAAATAGACTATAAATAATGATATAATAGTTTGCCAACTTGAAAATTTATAGCATTTTGATTCCGAGAAACTTCAAAAGTAAAAACTAAAAGGAATAAGTCCCGATCATTAGTCGACAATTACTGTGGGAACTTCATCCCGAAAGACGAATGGTATAAAGTTCTCGAAATAGGACTATTTATCAACTCAGTGCAGCTCACAGTTGCGCGGCCCTATTCTGTTTCACGCCTGTCCAATTTACGCTTTGACCCACCAATTTATCCTTTATGGTTGAAAAGTATTGAGCAATGAATTTTACGGTCATTTGGGCAGTATAAATGAGGCGAAAAGGAGTTGGGTCGTAGCAAGGGAAAATTAGATTTTTTTATGTGATTTATTCGAACATTTTTTTTTGTGATAATTGCTCAGATTTAATTTATGTGTTTGTTTGTTTTTGTTACTGACGGCTTACATGACATTTCCTTTTACTTTTTCTTAATCGTTTTTGGCTTTTTGTTCATAGAAAGAAAATGTTTTTCTACTAGCTTTTATTCAACTTGACTTGTTAATTAGTTAGTTTAGTATGTATGGATAAAATCTTGCAAGCTGAATTAAAACTACTTCCTCTTATCCTACGGAGTTGATTTTTTTTTCATTGTGCGATTTAAACAGATACATTTTTAAATAAAGCAAAAGGTAACCGTTTAGTAAAGAAAACCGTTTTCCCAAACCTATCAATAACTTAATGCTATTTATTTACACAGTACTAACCACTGCTTACCCAAATACAGAAATAGCTATTCTTATGAAACAACTCCAGAATAAGTCGCCTAAAAGTCGGACTCGACAAAGATTTATAAAGAGCAAGTTTGAAAAGTCGCTGGAAAATATCCGGAATGGGTGCAACAGAACCAGAAGGCGACGATCGAGATCGTTGGCGCCATGGAGAAAATTAACCCCCGCTGTGTAGCTCGGGATTCCCCGGTTAAAAACAAACTCTTTTATTATGGCTTCAACCTCATAACAATACATGTTTATTTTCTTCTTCTACAATGTTTTGTATTGCGAGTTCTTTTGAAGATTCCGTTTGATTTATGATATCTCCAGTTATGTACGTAGTGAAGAGGTTTCCAAAATATTAAGGATTCTATAAATCATTTTTCCATGTCAGGTGCGCTGAATTTATTGAACGCGCCCGAAGTGTGGTGATATTGTACCTAAATGTAACTTTGTTTTTAAATATTGTTTGTAAGTTTGGATTTCTTTTTCAGCAGTAATGGAAAAGTTTCTGCTGTAAGTATTCTTTGTATCTACTTTTGTGAGCCCCGCTTTTTGCTCCACTTAGTTTTATTTTTAAATTCCTTAGTTTGCAAGTATTTTTTTTAATTTTAATTTATTTACATACATACGCTACCATTACAGTGTCCCAATCCGGTAGTGTAATTAATTAACAGCTCATGAAATAATTTACAACATATTAATATCCATGCTATACAAGATTTACAAATTAAAAACATAACACATGTAACGTTACCCTTGTGAACTCGCTCAGGGAACATGAGAAAATATCTATTCTGTCGGCAACCAAATTTACTGTGTAAATTGTTTGCGTCATCGTTAAAATAAAATCGTTAAAACTACTTGTATAGAATAAACGCAAAATGTTAATAATACTTAGCCAAAAAGTTATCCATAATTTAAAATGGCATTCCGCAACAATATTATGCTGATCGTACAATTTAGAGAATAAAAGAAAATTGTCTCTGAAATTGTCTTCATTCAGTTTGTGCGATCTTATGGCCATATAAAACCGTACAAGTGCGAGTTGAACTCGCGAGGTGTGGGTTCCGTACAATGAATATGTTATCTTCATGTTTTTTTTATCCCAAGAGAAAACTTAACATTGTAGTTGAATAGTAGATTATTAACCAAGGGCATAAAGCAGTGTCTTCTGTCGCGGATGACTTAAGTTCACCCAAGACTAAGACAGCTTTATCACCGAGGATAATACTCTACTTTTCGTACCATTTGCGAAAAAATTAACACAATAATAATATGAGATATAAACTTAACGTTTATGTATTTGAAGAAAACAAAAACGCGGCAAATTCCTAGACTAATATTTTTTTGTCGGAAAAGCAAAGGCATCAAGCTCATACGGCCTCGTCGGTTTTCGTAATTTTATGTAATAATCATAACTGCATAATAAATGCGTATTCCTTTTCAAAAAGATTTATAATGCTTTATATACAAACTCAATAGTGTAAACACAGATGTAGTTCAATATAAATTTCGGTAAGTATTCCAAATTTAAATCACATTCTCCCCCTAGAGGATGAATGAAATTCAGTACAATTTTCTTTCCCTGTTTTTAACAGATTAAAATGACTATTGTAATGTTCGCGTTTTTTTGTTATAGAATGTCACTTTTTTGAGCAAGTGGTACGAAAAAACATGTTCTCCCATACATTCCAACTATTAATGTAAGTTTGTACGTACAATATTGAAAGATTTACCATGTTATTTTAACACGATTGGCTTCTTATAGGTTTTCTGTAATCTATAAGTAAAGAACTATTATCTGTATTATTTAAAAAAAATAGGTGCAGTAGTTTCGGAGATAAGGTAAATAAAATATTAGATAGATTAGAGAAAATTGGTAAATTTTCATAACTTTAAAAAAAAATATTTTAAAATTATAAAAAAACCATTTGAGACCCTCACAACAAGCCCTTTCATTTGATATGTCACACGGTACAGTCTGCAAATCTTTTTTTTTAATTTTCTTTGCCCCCAAAAGTTCTCTCATATTCAAAATTCATTTATTTTCGTTATACATCCATGTTTGGGTTATAGAAATTCACACGTGTACCAAATATCAACTTAATCGATCCAGTCCATTTGGAGCAAATCGGCTGTGACAGGCGGACAGACAGACACACGAGTGATTCTGCCCTAAAAATAGCAATTAGTATTATTTTTTCACCCAACTGCGGCGAAGCCAAAAAAGGAGGGTTATGTGTTTGACCTCTATGTATGTATATATATTATGTCCGTCCCTATGTTCCCTCGTAACTACTAAACGGCTGAACCGATTTTGATGAGTGATAAGTGGTTAGATTCGTCTTTATTGCGCGAGTATCACTACACTCGCGCAATAAAGACGAATCTGGACTGGGGTATATTAAAATGATTAAAAATCAAAATGGCGGATTTTTGGCGCTAAAGGAAAAAAATATCTCCCAAGCCTATCGAGTGGGGTATCAAAATGAAGGGTTTTAAAAGGTGATTAGAAAATATATACAAATTATATGTTTAAATGTAATTTAAATGAGAAATGATTAAAAAAACTATCCCGAACTTTTGGAGTGACTGAGTAAGAAGCCGTTTATGATTCTAACTAAAAAAAAGACTGCATGAGATTGTTTATAGTATTAATTTATATATATTTTGTTCCCATCTTTTTTTAAGTTCACTTTTTTCGCAGTCGGGTTTTTTTTAATTTTTTTTATTAACTGTTAGATTGAAAATTGATCTACTTTATTCTTGTTATTATTTTCGAAGAATCAGGATAGCTGCTACTCAGACAATTTACGAGTTGGAATAAACATAAAATGAAATGAGCTAGTCTTTTTATGTTCTTCATTAAATTAAGGTGAGGACAAAATAACTTTTATTTGAGTCTGACTGTATAAACAGAGTTTCAAATTGTATCAAAATACTAAAAGTTTCAATGTTTATAACGCACTTATATCTACCATTTGAAGCAATTAACGGAATGAAAAGCGGATGAAAATGAATAAATTCATCACATAATATACAGCTATTAAAGTCATCCAGTTTCTGTTTAATTTCAGTGGTAATTAAATTAAAAATGTATATCAACGTATATTTTCATATAGAGCGTTAGTAACTGAGTTCCCTGAGTTCTTTTCATGAATATTTTAGTTTCAATCAATGGCTGTCTGTACCTTCCTGCATATATTATATTTCGAACTGACATATAACGTAAATTTGCATGATATTTGTTTTGCAAACCCGTAGTGATTAATTTGAAACCGAGTTATTCGAATATTCTGGACAAATTGGAAATAAAATAAAATAACAAAATGCGGCCAAGTGTGAGTCGAAATTTCTTACTTTATTTTTATTATTTGTTGTTATAGCGGTATACACACTCTGTGAAAATTTCAAGTATCTATCTATTACGGTTCAAAAGATACAGCTCTGTGAGATACGGCCGTATGGACAATGGGGCCTTAGTAATATGGTAGGTGGAAGTCTTGAAGGGTTCCGTACCCACAGGACCGTCAGCTTACGGTACGGAACCCTAAAAAATATACATACATACATAAACTCACGCCTTCTTCCCATGGGGCTGGGCATAAACTATAGAACGCCACCTGCTACGCTCCTTACATTCTCCTTTTGCTTCACCTACGTTCATACATCTGGTCGTACACGCACGCCGGTTGCGAGTACTACGCACCTGACCTTTTTAAAGAACATCACCAATTAGGTCACTCCTAGGGCGTTTCCACTCACCTCTGCTTTGTAAATACCTTTTGTTAGTCGCCTTTCACTCATCCTCTCAACATGACCAAACCATCTAAGCATACTCTTTTAAATTTTTGTCACTACATCTTCTATTAAACTGCACCTAAAAATATAAGTAACTAATGCATAAATCGATTTTTTTGTATAAACATGGCAAAGTTATTTTATACGGGTTATAAGCCGATGAGAAGGTTACTCTAAGATATTGGACGGACGTGGCTCAGGACTTTCAATGATTTCGTAAACCTATAAGCTCCATTTTTAAAGGTCACGTCTAAATACGCATAGCTACACTGCTGGGAACTATACCTAATGAGATCACTATAATCTAAATATGTAAGATAAAAATATTTAAATCTCGTCACTAGAGATCATTGAGAACAAAGACAGATACACTACCAATTTTCTTTACTAGATGTGAAATATAAAACCTAGATTTTTATTTTCTGTTTATATTCCGTTAAAATTATGAAGGATCTAAACATTCCACATTACTCTTTTGATATACCGTCGAAATAACTATTAGATACCGAAATATAGATTTTATTTTACTGAGTTATTTTAACGAACCCCTTTTCAAATAAACATATCTACATAACGCTCTATCATTGTGCCGCGCAGAAGTTAATGTTTCATTATAACTTTATTTTTACTGTTTATGAGGAAAATTAAATCAGAACAGCCAGCAAAAAGCTTTTAGAACAATAAACGAACGTGGAAAATATATATTTTTTCGTGTCCACGAAAAAGTATTTATTTCAAAAACTGGTCCTTAATTAAAATACACAAGCTAACACTCAAATATGTATAAGTAGTATGTACAAGTATATAATAAAAAAATAAAATAGGGGGAAGTAGGTACTCATTGGACATCAAAAAATTCGTCCGCATCGCTGTCAATGGGAAAAGTGCCCAAAAGGCTGGCAGCAATGCCACGTTCGATGACCATGCTGATTATTTGGGCTCAAAATAGGCCAGCTCTCTGGTCACGTAAAGAGTCGACCAACCGCTTGGCGATGTCCCGAAATACTCGATGAGCACTCGGACCCCAAGGTTCTAGTGTTTCAACCCCAAACGGCTCAAACATATATCTCCCAATAAGGAAAATAAAATATGATCATATAACATCACGCCTGTAATCCCCGAAGGGTTAAGCAGAGGTGTACCTATAACACCCACATTTCGCAGGTTATGTTTAAGTCCCATGTGTGAAAATAAATGATTGTTTTGTTTAATTAATTAAATTTCCATAATTACTGTTGCCAATTAAGTAATAAAATATTCAATAAGCAATGTTGCCTTGTATGTACGAATAGCACCTTAACGATCCCTTTGAACATGAACACAAGTTTCATCTAAATTCTGAAAAGGCATTTGCATAAACCACTGAAGTGGTACAGGTTTCAAGTTCTGAGAACTTTCAGTTTCACTAGATACTGAAGCAAGGTATTAATTGTATTCGCTACGATGATGGAAGCCGTGGACTTTGATCGAATACGATATTTACTGCTGACACAACATACAAAAATTGGTAAGTATAACTTGTTTTAAACAATATAGTGGAACAAATAACACATAGAAACGTCCATACATTATTTAAAACAGTGAGTAAAGACATCATCATCAAAATAACAAAACAAATGAATCGTCCTAAATGTATTTTTCAATTTATATTTTTTTCTATTTATGCTGTTCTTACTAACATAGTGTATAAGTCAAAGTGTTACTAACAAAGTGGACTAAATGTCTGAAATAAAGAATTTGATTTTGATTTGTTCATCATCATTTCAGCCGAAAGACGTCCACTGCTGGACATAGGCCTCCCACAAGGGGTGTTTGCCATAATCGCCACGCTTGGCAGGCGGGTTGGCGATCGCAGTATGGCGATAAAATGCATAGAGAACGCTGCTGCCCATTCTCTAGTAAGTCCCTTAGGCTCGGCGCCCACTATCGGCATCGGCATCTGTGGAGCTCGGGCGCTTTACAGCGGCTTCAGGCGCTTACGTAAAGTTTTCGAGCGCTTACGTAAAGCGCCCGAGCTCTACCGATGCCGATGCCGATAGTGGGCGCCGAGCCTTAGTCGCCATTTACGACACCCCCACGGGAAGATATTGGATGGTGCTATTCTTTACGTCCGGCACCACACAGCACATTCTAAAGTAGGTAATTGTAAAATAATATAAGTTTAAATTGAGTCAAGAATGTACGTTAGTTTTCCCTCTCTAGAAGAGTTTCTAATAGCATTCTCATCGGACTGCGATGTACTGGGAGATAAGTCTGCTCGGTAGATCTTCCATTTAGGAAAGTCAATACTTACATTTTCATTCGGTCGGGTAATCTGTTGTTCGGGTTTTCTACTAAGAATTTCTCAGTAGCAGCTCAAGTCTGGCTTTATGCCCGGTTAGTGGCAAAAGACTACCATTACCTACATGAGATCTAGCTGTGTATCTACCCCTTCAGGCAAAACCCTTATATAATAAAGTACCCATGTCAATTATAATCTTACATGTCCAAAACATTAAGAGTAAATATATCGTGAAAGCTTGTCCTACGTCACAAAGTGGATACTCGATGGGAAGTGCTCTCTCTGCTTACATTGGCAGTAACCGGACAAAGGTGCTTCAACAGAAATGTACCATGTTTTGGAAGTTTTTATTCAGATAAAAGGATTTTCGGTAATGGGGGGAAACCGAAGGATGGACTTGAAAATGTTATGTTTAAATGTAATGTTTTATTAATTAGTGACTCAGATTTTTAAAACAAGAACTGTAATTTAGATTTTTTATTTGCTAGGTATTGTTTAAAATGATAATGTTGTTTTTTCTTTTCTTTTCTTCTCATTTAAGGATTTTCTTTAGATTTTAACCAATAAGTTTCACTCGTGTGCAAATAGTTCCATAGCAAATATGTAGTATTTGACGGCACGGTTGGCGCAGTGGTTAAGCGATTGACTGCTGCGCTGCGTGTCGCGGGTTCGATTCCCGCACGGAACAAATATTTGTATGACTTACAAGTAGTTGCTCCGGGTTTGGCTGTTTGTGTATGTGAGTTTAAATGTTTGTAAAGGCACCCACGATACAGGAGAAATTCCTAGTGTGGGGCAACGTTTTAATAAAAAAAAAAAAAATAGGATGTGGATAACGTTGTGAGCTACACATATGTAATCTCTTTTTTTTCTCACTACCTGTTTATTAAGATATTTGTGTAACTGTTTCCCGAATTAAATAAATATATAAATAAATTAAGGAGGCATACTAATTAAAATGCAGCCAAATGAGGAACACCGCCTCAGAGGAGTGAATTTTACGAGACCTTTTTGGGCGATTGTCATTCATTTTAAACCTTTAACTAAAACTAACTATCCTTCTTTATTAACTCACTTTAGACCTATTACTAGGGACTCGCAAGCCGATTTCCGGCCACCGTAGGCGCGGGCCCGTGGACGGTGAGCGATGGGTAGCTCGCCGTCCGATAAGGACCAGGCCCGGGTCGACGGCGCGTTGTGTTCCACGCGCGCCTCAAAGTGATGTCAGCACCAACTGACGGGGTCCGGTAGGACCAATGCCTGCCAGGGTTGCGAGTTTGTCCGAAAGGGATATCGTGGCCCTGGCACACAGGCAACGGAAGGAACCAAGTCGGTTTTAGTCAGTAAAAGTCTGACACGCCCTCCCGCGCCGCCCAGAGCGGGAGAAGTTATTTGATAATTACCCACCCAAAAAAAAGGACCTATTACTAGTGTCCCGTTTCTCTCTGAAGTTTTTGAGCACATATATCATAGACAATATTACAATTTTCCTGGACGTCAAACTCAATAATATTCTCTTTTCAATCCGGTTTTCTCTCAGGTCACAATACTGTAACCGCGCTTTTGAAAGTAACTGACGACATCCGCTAGGCATTGGAGAATAAGTCCCTTACTGTTCCACAAATCTATCAATCTCTCGTCCGCTCTAGCCTGGTTCAGTTCTTATCTTCAAGGCCGTTCTCAGTGGTGTTCGTCTTGAGGAGTGTTTCTCAGATTGATTGAGTATGTATTTATTTAAGTATATGTTAATTTTTTGCATTATATGTCTGGGTATGTTTAATATTTTAGTATAAGACGTCGCATAATTATATTCTTCTCTTCTTGTTCTCGCTCACTATTGTCTACATTTCTTTTTAATTCCTCCTTTTGCAAAGTATCATGGAACAAATTATTTAAGAAATAAGCAGTTCCAAGTCGTATCTGTATCTATTTTACTATGTGTACTTAAATCACAAAATAAAATAAATAAATAATTTGCCTAGAAATTGATATTTAGGTACGGTACTGTAATCTCTGTGAATCCTACTTATTACCACATATTGCACTGTTATTATGTCAAAACTTTATTTTCCTGGCGTATACAGAGTGAGAAGGTGAAAAGCCTCAATTTTATTTTTATAATAAAGCACTGGGGAGTGTGACTATGGGTTTTGTATCTTCGAATTTTGTCACAAATCATCACAAAAACGTAAGAATTAAAACAATAAATATCTGACAACGAAAAGTAACATAAAAATTAAATTATGACTGCTTCACTCCGACCCAGCTCTATGTAATTGCTACGGTCTGATATTCATGTACCAGGATAACAGAAAATCAATGGCGTTGTAATTGGAATCGCACGATTGTATTATAATATTATCATCTCATGAATGTGAATTTACTCGGGACTGTTTTACAGCCTTTATTACTTGGTTTTGGGTCATCCTTCGAAACGACTAGGAGTGAAGAGGGGTGTGAATGACGGCTTCAAAAATATAGGTAGGCAACGAAATCGATTACAGCTGAAGGAAATTTTTAATAAACCGGCCAAGTGGGTATGGGACCACGCACAATGAAGGGTTCCGTAGTTGGGATGAATTGACCAAACTTAACATTGTAGTTTGAAAACGTGTTCCTTCATACATTCCAACTGCAAATGTAAGTTTGTACGCTCAATATTGCGATGTTTACCATGTTATTTTGAGATCATAGACCTTTTATAGGTTTTCTTGTAATTTATAAGTAAAGAACTGTATTTTGTTTTAATTTTAGGGTCAATAGTTTCGGAGATAAGGGTGGGAAATTGTAAATTTACATCGATTTACTTAAATAACTAGAAAAGTATTTATTTTAAAATTATTATAAAAAAAAATGTACCTGAAATTCTTATAATAAGCCCTTTCATTTTGATATGTCACATTTTTATTTGTTTTTATTAATCCCCAAAAGTGACCCCCATATTCAAAGTTCATTTATTACAATACACGTCCGTGTTTGGGTCACAAAAATTCATATGTGTACCTGTTCAACGAAACTGACGAATTAAATAAACTGACGAGTGAGGGAAACTGACCAGTGATACGCGGACTCCAAATTTCAACTTAATTGGTCCAGTTGATTCGGAACAAATTGGCTGTGACAGACGGAATGACAGACATACACACAGACACACGAGTGATCCTATAAGTTCTGTTTTTCTTTTTGATGTACGGAATCCTAAGTGACTATTACTGTAATTTACTGACCAACACTTTATAAAGATCAGTTCAGGTTCATCTAATTTTTTTGACATTAATTTAGACAAGAAAATTATGTTACCTTATTTTGTCTCTGCAACTAAACAAGACGTAGACACTAAACATAGCCCAATCAATAAACTTAATACACATTTCTCAAAGACCTATCTGTAAATCCCAGGTTTAACCGCTCACACGCCGTGGTAAGCCCGTGAATACGTTGCTAATCACAGACTGCCTGTACCTACATCGCTAACACTGGCCAGTCCAAGAGTTTGTCTAATCCTCCACTCATATTTCGTTGACATTTTCTCTGTGTTCCCTAGAGTGGCCACCATTTTGTCATTGTGACACGGCCATTATTGTGATGTCATGGGGTGCGTCATAATTTCTGTGGTTTTGGCGGAATTGTGTGTTTAGGTTAGGTTAGGTTAGTTTAGGAATTTTGGGTTTAATGAGTTCCTTGTAAAGGCTGTTTTTCTTTTTGTGACTGCAATAGTCAGTATTAAATGACTGATTGTAATATTCATGACCGATTGTAATATTGTGTATTTATAATATTAAGGAGAGCAGTGGTGGCCCAGTGGTAACGTCCCCAACTTATGAGTTGTAGGTCGTGGGTTCGAACCCAGGCAGGCGCTTTACTTTATGTAAATAATTTCATCACCACTACTCTCAAAACGGTGAAGGAAAACATCGTGAGGAAACCGGCATGTCCTAGAACCAAAAATTCAAAGACATGTGACATCTACCAACCCGCACTGGGCCCGCGTGGTAGATTTACAGCCCATTCCCTCGCGAAGAGAGGAGACCTGTGTCCCAGCAGTGGGAACATTATAGGCTGATTATGTACGATATTAAGGTAAAATAATAGTAAAGTACAATAACACATAACATCAAGCCTTTAATCCCCGAAGGGTTAGGCAGAGATGTACCTATAGTACACCCACATTTCGCCAGTAATGTTTAAGTCCCATGTAATAGGGGGCGAGCCTATTGCCATCAACCGGGCACAAATCCAAACTCCGGGCTGCTACTGAGAAATTCCTGGCGGAAAACCTAATAACACTGCCCGGCCTGGGAATCGAACCCCGGACTTTGTGCTCAGCAATAGCGCTTAGACCAACGAGGCAGTCAAAGTACAATACTAACTTTATTTTTGTCGGTATGAGCTCTAGTTATAATTGTGTCTGTATGAACCAGGTTTCGCAGACAGTTTTTTTTATAATTCAAGGTCTTAGTGGGTTTATACCCGAGCTTTAGAGTATTTAATTATACAACTTAAAAGCTTTTTCAACATTAACTTGAAGTTATCTGACTTCAAATTACTAAAAGTATTCCTGAGAGAAACCATCTATTTTGTAGGTAGTCTTCAGACAAAGATCTAGTTTGAACTAAAAAAACTTACCTACCTTCTCTACCAGGCTGGTTTTTTCGTAGGTATAATAAAACCGTGAAGGTTTAATTATTGTTCAAACTACCATTTATATCTTCCAAGAAGAATTACACCCGCGAGTAAAATAAAACATTATAAACTTTTACAAAATCTACAATGATCTTATTATAAAACAAAATCTTCGTAAATACGTTTTTTAAAGCTTGAATTGTTACGCAAGTATGGGAAAGTTTCGAAAAAACATTTTAAGGAAAATTCACGCCAGAAAAGAGAGCACGCTTTAACAAACTCCGAAGAAAAATGTGAATATTTTATAAAGTTTTTGGGATTATGATACTTCTGTTACGCATCGGGCAAAGTGAAGAGAATTTGCTTAATAAACTGTTGTTGGTGCGTACATTCTCGTTAACGCTTTGGCGCCTAGACGTTCTAATGAAGACGTGGAAAGCACTCTATTTGATATTTTTTCTTGGACAACAAAGAACGACGTGCAATTTCCTTTTTCACAAATAGCTAAGTTTAGAAAGAGCGCGAAACTGCCTCAGTAATACAAGAGATTGCCAAGTTTTAAATTCCTTTATTTCTGTTTCTACATAACAATTCTTCTCCATTATTATACAAGACTCGGTGTTTAGAAGCTTTTTAAAATGGTGGACTTTCAAAAAATAAGAAGCATTCATAAAGTACAAAATTCAATATCAATTGTCCAAGCAAAAAGGGTTCTGTAGTGGCGTATTGAGCTAAGACTAGATTCGGTATCTAGAATAGTCAATTGATAATAAGGATTAAAAAAATATTCAAAAACTGGCACATTTTTTTTATTATCAGACATTTGAAGTTGAAAATGAAAAATCTTGATTTGAGAAAAAGCACTTTCAAAGACATGCCGCCGATCAATGGTACCGTTTTACTGAACTTTTCTCTTAAAATTTCTGTAACTTAGAGACATCATACAAAGTCATTTACTATATGAACTTGTACTTTCACTACGATGGTGCTAGTTTATCATTTTTGACTTCGAGTTGCAGCTATAGCTTTGTGTGGGCGGGCACGCCCATTATGCCTGGAGGCTTTTATTTAGGTACGTTCTGTTTACGTTATTTCTGCTTGAGTATAGTTTTCGACGATTTTTATGTTTTTTTTTGGTATAGTGGCGTGTGCTAGCTAACATAAGGCAAATAATCTAATGTTGTGTTGCGTAATGCAAATTCTTTTCATTTTATTGTATAGATTCAAGTTTTATATCTGAACAGACAGCTGTGCTGCTGGGGAGTTTGTTGCGCCACTTCTTCTTCCCAGCTAAAGCACTAGGAAGTGGTGAAGGGTGGGCGTTTTTGGGGGACTGTCTTATGTAATTTTTGACGTTCGAAAAGTGCTGATTCTCAGCCTAGTTTGAATAAATGACTTTTGATTTTGATTTTGATTTTAGATAATTGAGCATTAATGAATAGTCAATTAAAATCGCGAAATGCAATTTTTTCACCCAACTTTACAAAACTGCGTATATCTGGAAACTAAATGCTGAAAACTGGACCCTTTTTGCTTGGACGCCCACAGATTTAGTACCGATATGATTTAGTTTGTTTCATCCAGGCAAGTACACAGCTACTGTACCTACAAATAGAAAAGTCAATATAATTCTACCATACCTAAGTTACAGTCATATAGTTAAAGTAAACCCTACCATTACACGCACTACGCTCACACTTACATAACAAAGATCACAATCATCATCATCTCTTGCAAAGGGCGCGGTCGGGCTCAAATGGCATTCTGAAGATGTTATCTAATAAACTTGACTCACCTTTTCTGCAACACTTCATGAAAATACTGGTGAGGCAAGAATAATGTTAAGATTTATTCTATTCATGTGTGTTTTACTAACATAGTTTATAACCCAGGGACCTCTGATGTCCGATAAATAAATAAATTATTATTATCTCCTTTATTTCATAATTAACATATTGATTATATTTTTAAATATTAGATTATAAAAAAAAATATTATTATAATTATATTCATAAACACTTACACACATACAACACACTCACGCAGACACAGCCTTCCTTAATACATAACAACTGCACATCAACTTTTTCATTTTATCACTATTACTAATTAAGCTAGTTTTTTATTTTATATTTTTAGTTTTTATTAGATTTTTTTTTTCTGTTTACATAAAATACTAACATTTCATTGTAAAGGATGAATCGACATCACCCATCTATTTTTGTCATTAACTATGTTTAAGCCCCTCATGGCGGATCACTATCTCTTAAGATACAGGTTTACCTAGTTTAAGAGGCAGGGTTATAATTATACTTGAGATCAGATATTAACATAGAACCAGATGTTACAATGTACACTATTTTATAATGAATCACGTAGGTTCCTATCTGTATTTTTATGGCAAATAAATGTATAATTTATTAATTAAATTAATTAATTCAATGGAACGTGTACTCCATTTGAAATAAGATTAGACATTTAAATAAACCTTTTTTATAGTTCGTTCAACCGATTTTGCCTTCTATTGCGTTGGTGTTATGACAAATGGCAGGTGTAATAAACAGTTGGTATTGTAACCACGTTTTAGCTTTTAATGCCATCCTTATGCCTGCAGAATAGAAGTCAAACTCGGTTGAACAGACTGTAAAAAAGTTTATTAAAATTTCCAATTTTATTTCAAATGGTGTACAGTCAAGTTTAATTTGTCCACGGCAGAATTCGGGATCGTTACTCCGAAATGTACTTGTGAACTCCTTGATACTCAAGTGGAAAGGGATGAGAATTTTGATTATACAACATAAGGAGGTAAAAACTTGAGTAGATTCTGCATGAACATCAGTGTTGGGTGTCGTAAAGTTTTCTATTTTACGCGGGATTTTTTTTAAGAATGTCTGTTAAATACCTACCTAAAAGTAGATAAATGGGTAAATATGCCCATTTATATACTTAGGTATCTACTTTTATCTAAAATGTACCTTAACAGGTTATCCAAACTTATTTTTTATTAAATATTTATTGCGGCTTCAGTTTTGGTGACCGCATGTTTATAAATCCAGAAAGAATACTTGAAACAGTTTCTGGATTAATTTACTCAACGTTCTAAAAACATTTTTCAGATTGCATTTAAATACTTATACACCATTAGCATACACTTACCATTAGCATATTCTACTCGTTCATTGAGCTGTGAAACTACGTTAGTATAAATCACAATATGTATGTCAAAACACGGCTAGTGTCGGTACTAAGTATAAAATATTGAATGAAATGTATCGGTATGTTGTCGGATACTACTTCATGCTTGAATAGTAAGTGGATTTGAAGGGCGAAGAGCTTAAAAAGGGGTAAAAAACTGCTAAAATATGCTCGCTAAAGATATGTGGTAAAACCGATTTGTACAATAATGCTCGCTGTAACAGGCATTCTTGCTCAAATCGTTCTGTATGTCATAATAAAAACGCACGATAATACATTATTCCTTAATGAATATCTAAAAACTATATCGTTTGATTTGCTAAGTCATACTTAGTTGCACATCGATATTTTATAAATAGGTAGAGGTAGGCTGATAGCCAATAAAAAAAAATTTTTTCGTGCTACGTGTGCTAATAAAAGGACACTACACATGGCGCCAAAATAATGGGACACATGTTGGAGGCGTGTAACACGACGTCACTATCGATTTGCAAGTAAGTGTATTAGAAATAGTAATTTGGGGTAATGTGTTCTACTGTCTGTTGGCACTATTAAAACTACAATCAAGGTATGTGTGACAGTGAAATATTACTAAATAATGGAGTCTCAGATGTTTGGTGTGAAGTAAAGTTCAAGTAGATGGTTGAAAATCTACAAGTACATGCTTAGTTCGGATTCTGGAGCTTACTTTCTGACTGCGCTGTGAGACCTGGGAAATATAGTAATGCGTTAGTATTGGAGGGATACGCTACATTTTAGTCTAAATCGAATACATATTGTTAAAATAGTGGGTATATAAATACAGTTAGTTATTAAAGAGGTTAGAAGTATATACTACCTACTGGTAGGTTGAAAATATGAGTTAAATGATAATTATGTGACAGCGAGAACAATAAACCTATTGCTAATTGGAAAGTGGAAAGGTAAATTGATAAAACTGTGTAGAAACATTGGTACTTAAACTGTTTTATTAGTAAAGTTCACTTGTTCATACCGATACAGAGAAAGGTCATTGTTTCAAACTACAAAAAAAATATATTTAAAAACTTTACAGTATGGTAATTGTCGCAATGTTCTTCTGAAAATACAAGCTATATACAAATCCTTTAAAGCTCAGTTTCTGCCATACATCGCAAAAACTCAAAATCCTTTTGATAAAATACACACCCGTTCAAATAAACGGCACCGAGCGTGAATTATTAGCTACATCAGTCAGCGGAACATCACTTACACGCTCCGGGATAATCGTCCACCAACGGTAAAATATTATCCGGATAACAATGAAAATAAGAAACATTGATATATGTGGGTCAATCAATCATGCATGCCAGTGTCCTGTGCTGAATCAATAGATCAAATGTTTGTGATCCCTGTTCATTAATCACTGATCAAATGACCGCGTTCAATTGAAGTGTTGAAGAGGTTTGAATTGGCGGGTGAGTTATTTTGGGCTGAAGTGTAATATTGTTTAATACAGCGCGCGTTATTATTCGCATGAGAGAGAACAATGGAAGGGTTTTCTTCTAGTCATAGATAAGTTCAAGGCAAGTTCAGTTCGAAGGCATTCCTTTCTAGTTAAATAACCTATACTACATTTGAAATAAGATTGGAAATTTAAATAAACCCTTTTTACAGTCCGTTCAACCGATTTTGACTTCTATTGTGTTGGTGGCATGACAAATGGCAGCTGTAATAAACAGTTGGTATTGTAACTACGTTTTTGGTTTTAATGCCATCCTTATGTCTACGGAACAGAAGTCAAAACCAGTTGAACGGACTGTAAAAAAGGTTTATTCAAATTTCTAGTTTTATTTCAAAGGAGTATAGGTTGAAAAAATATACTATAAATACTATTACTAAAAATATACTATACTATTCAGTTACTTACATTACTGCATGGTTACTTAGAAAAGAATTTACGATTTATAGAGATAGAAGATACCTTAAAAGTATGAAAATATTAGCGTTTTAAATTAAAGCGGGAAAGTAGAAGTTACGTTGCGCATTAGATTAGTTTTTTCCCCTTTTCATCTAGCGTCGCTCCGAATCTGCGAGCAGAAAATCTACTCACTTTTTACTAGAAGTAGAAATAACTGGAAATCCTTGAGTAAGAAAGAATTTCCAATGTTACTTCAACGTAAGAACTAGGTACAATGTCTTTGCTGCATGTTTACAAATGCTGCATGTGTTGGGTTAAAGGAGCATACGTAGTTCGTACTTCTTTAGCACAACCCCGTAAAAGTGTTGACATAAAGCATCATTTGTTAACACGTTAACGTACAAACATAAATCATTTCCTTCTTCGGCTAAACACTGCTCATGTATTGGGTTAAAGGAGCATAGTTACGTAGTTCGTATTTGCAATGTATCTGCCCAAAATTTTCTTTAGGACAACCCCGTAAGTGTTGGCATAAAGGCTCGTACAGACTGGTGCGATATCGCGAGCGCGACGCGACACTAGTAGCACAATTTCATTGTCGGTGCCTGTCACGCCCGCGATATCGCGTGGGTCTGTACAGCCTTAAAGCAGCATTTGTTAACACGTTAACGTACAAACATAAAGCATTTCCTTCTTCGGCTAAACACTGCTCATGTGATGGGTTAAAGGAGCACACGTAGCTCGTATTTACAATTTGTCTGCCAGAAAGCTTCATTAACACATCCCCGTCCAAGTGTTGGCATGAAGGAGCATTTGTAAACACGCGTCTTTGCTATACAGCGTGAACAACTTTCTCCATGATAGCAACATCGTAATCGCGAAAAAATTATCAGTTGTCTCATACATTTGGATCAAGTAACCATAGAGAGATAGCTGTTAAGGTGAAACCGCAGCGAAATTAATTATTATTTACGATTTTTCAATTTTCAGGTCAACAAATCTAACTTCGATAAATGTATTAATGAATATAATTCTGTAAATACATATCTGATATAGTCGCGAATTATATTTTTATCAAGATACGACCTGACACTGACCTGAAAATAGCAAAAAAAGTAAGAAAAATTTCGCGGATTCACATTAATATATCTTTTTCGCGATTACTATATTGGTCCCATGGAAAAAGTTGTTCAGTTTCATGGTCACAATTTCTAATACCAACACGCTGTATAAATATTACTCGGGCCAGCAATAATGCAAATTTTACGTGCCGTGAAAGTATTAAAAAAAGTATTAATAACGTTGGCGGAACCCGCACATTCTGTGGAGTACCTTTGACTTTTTTCAGAGGTAATTAAAAGCATAGTATGTTTGCGTCGGTGGACCATTCAAAGAGTAAATTGTTTAGTGATGGCATGTCCATTCATGTTATTCGAAATATATCATCTCGAATAATAATTTTTGTTTTCGGATACCATGTTAATAATTTGATTGCTTTTAAGAGACAAGTTTTTGTAAAAAAAAAAAACCCTAATTAAGGGTTAACAGCTCAAAGATAACATTAAGCATTGATGTAGGATATGCACGATGTAAAATAATCTACGAGAACGAAAATCTGGCAAAAAGACATACTTAGTTTCTAATCCTCTCATGTTTTGTTGGCACATCTAAATATGATTTTGATAAATCTGTACAGGCTGGTCGGAGAAGTGACATCTAAAGGTAAAATTTAATCACCCCCCTGTGTGTTTCGCGATTATTAGTAGTTTAGGAGAAAGATTTTTTTTATGATTTTTTCTCTTTCTATTGAACGTTTTTTTTTGTTATAATTCATCACCATAATGTCAAGTACCACCTTTAAAAACCTGGTTTACCTAGGTCTAATAAAAACCCAAAAAAATATGAAAAACGGATTCAATCAACTCAGCCTATCGCAGTCCACTGCTGGACCATAGGCTTCTCCCAGACTGCGCCACAACACCCTGACCTCCACCTTCCGCATCCAGGCCGCCATGCATTAGCTAGTACTTATTATAAAATTCATACAAATTCTAGAATAAACGTTGAATGACGTTTGCAAACTGCAGTGTTTTGCTTATTGAATCTGGAAAGTGATTGGCACGTGCAGTATTGAAGTATTGAATTTTAAATTTCGAATATATTTTATCGAATCGAATGAGTAAGGCGTTTTGATTATTCGAATTTTGATTTGTTTTTTAAACGTGTACCTTAATATTTACGGAAATAGATTAAGAGGAGGCTCCCTATTTTTATGTTAATTTGCATGAATATTCTGAAACAGTCACACGTACAAGCAAAATCAAATATGATTTTGGGGTATTTTGAGGTATAATATTATGATTTATTGGATCTTTTTCTTTCCATTACGTAATTGTATTATTTTCTCTCAATCATTTTTTTATTCGAAAATCATGTCCTTTTTAAGGATAATTCTAAGAAAAAAAACGGGTTTGTTTAGCTTTTATGTCTAAAATAAATATTCACAGCAAGAAAATATAGTTTATTATCCCGACACAAGATATTTTTTCTCTAGATCAATAATTGATCTAGAGAAAAAAATATCTTTAGTTATAAACGAAATAAGAATTGAGACGTACGCTAAATAGTTTCGTGCTCAAACACGATCAAAGAGCGCACGCGATATTCAACTTTATTACTGATGTATTACCGTTTAGCACATAACGGAATGGCCGGGTGCGAGGGGCGGAGCTTGCGTTCGAAATTTGATTTAGACTGCCTTAAACAATTTAGTTTTCTTTTCCTTCAGTAGAAATACGATAAACTATTTAATTTAAATTAACACATTAACTACATAGGTAACTCTTAAAACCATTCCGATGGTGACTTACACTTTAAATAGGTAATATAATACTTATTGGATTTGGCAATTTGATCAAAATACGAATGAATCTAGATTTCCTTCACAACCCTCCGTATAAACAAACTTGACCGACAACGTATAAAACATAACGGCAATATGTCAAAAGTTCCATATGTGGTGGAGCCAACCTTTTGTGCCACAACGTGACTTATCACATTTTGCTTTCCACCAAACGTGTTTCCCTTTCTTTGTGTACGATTTACGAGAAAACCTTTAATATAATATTTATAGTTTTTCTATAAACCAATGTATAAAAGTACAAAGTAGGACACACTCTCAGGAGTGTGTCCTACTTTTTCTTTATTGAATGCACGTGCGAAAATTGAGTTTAGCGAAGACTCTAGTCTTCACTGAACTCAATTTTCACGGTAACTGAATGTTACATTATTACCTGTATCATGAAAATAAATTTCCATGGCTCTAAATAATTTTACAGGTTTACAGACAAATAGTAGAAATCTCTTTCAGTATCTGGCTTTCTTTTTTTTTTTTCCTTTTTGGCTTCGCGCTTTTTGTGCATTTAGCCAGTGTCATGTAAAATTAAGTAACAAGTACAAATTATGAAATGAACTCCATTCAATGCGTGATAAAGATGATAGATGATATCCCGCCCCACTCCCCTTGAGTTTAAGAAAAGACGTGGTGGTACTTTACTGAAACCTCGCGCGGACTTCTTGAGAGAACTTAAAGTGATGTTGCACTGTTTTGTTTCATTTGCCTACACTAATGCAAGTTCACGAACACTTAATGGTTAATAATCCACCACTATTACACATTAATATTCGGCTAAACACAAAGGAGAGGTCAAAATTGGTAGAATATTCAGACGATTTTTTAAACGCTTATGTGATGTACCTTATTAGAAAGCTTATTTATTATGCTACTCGATTATAGTTAAATCTGATTTTTTCAGGCGCCCGTTTTTGTGAAAAATGTTTCAATACAAACAAAACGCACATAGTCTTTATTTATTCATTTCTATGCAATATAATTATTTTATGTGGCTATATTTCCGTTTCTATTAAATACTTTGGGATTTTATTATAATTTTAGCTGCAGCTCCATAAATTAAGACAAAAAATATTGATTATTATGACAATGCAATAACAAAACGTATCGAAAAAAGTCAAAGCTGTAAACTCGGACTAAATATCCGCTGTAAATGTCAAGCCGAGACCTGCTGACTGACGTTGTCATTGTCACGTCATTTGCCACAGGGCTGCCATCCCTAAAATATAAATAATGCTTGTAGAACATTTTATTTTTCAACGCTTGTTTAAAAAAAAACAGGCGGCTGTAAAAAAAAAAAATGCTCAAAAACGTCAAAATAATTACCCTCTTTCAGCCTATGTAGGTCAGAAGGCTGTTTAAATTTTCAATTATTTTAGTACCAAGCCCCATACATTTCGTGAACGTCTCCTTTAAGAAAATAAAACAAAACTGCTAACATGACGCTTCACTTTCCCGCCTAGAAGTCAGAAGAAGAGGACTTAGAAGAAGTTAAGAATTGAAGTATGCTTCCGTTGTCAATTTGACAGTTTATCGTGTCAGAGGGTTGTCTGACAGTGCCAGATATAAATGCCACGCATACGTTCCGCGCTTTAAGGCTCTTACAAACACGACTTACGAGCCTTTACTCGACCGACAGTTGACGGTGGGTACAAACGCGCAGATAATTCACCTGGGCCTGTCGTTGACAGGCGGTTGCGGTGAAGTGTGAATGGACCATAAAATTTAATACTAACAAAAAATATTTTTAAAAAACGTCCCGCTTTTCATCGTAAATGTATGAAATAATATTTATGATGTACTGTCAGCATATTCAATTGGATTTTTGGAATTAATAATCGCAATAGCTATTTTTTACATTTTATAAGAGCACTATAATTCATTGAATTTTAATCTGTAGATGAAAATAATATTGAACTTCATTGACAGGTTTCAACTTGTTAAAGACATAGTTTACTAAGACATGTAACTATTTCTCTCATAAAAGGTATAATTTTAACATAACATAACAACACGCCTGTAATCCCCGAAGGGTTAGGCAGAGGTGTACCTAATAGTACACCCACATTTCGCCAGTTATGTTTAAGTCCCATGTAATAGGGAGCGAGCCTATTGCCATCAACCGGGCGCAAATCCAGACTCCGGGCTGCTTCTGAGAAATTCGAAATGGAAAATCCCAATATCACTTTGCCCGACCTGGGAGTCGAACCCGGGACCTCATGCTCAGCAGTCGTGCTTGCAACCACTGGACCAACGAGGCAATCCAATCCAGGCAGGAATAATTTTCTGTTATAACAAATATTAAATAACGTCCTGAGTTTTAGAAAATAGTTATTACAAGTTGGTTATACATTGTTACCATTAGTCGTCAATATTCTAATATAAATGCTTCATATTTTGTTCGAGAATGTGGCTCTAAGCCGTCCTGAACAATGTATCGCTCCGTCCATTTTGTATGCTTTCGCGACACAATGAGCAGTGGGGCCTAACATTTTCCAGTAGTATACCATTCCAGGCCCTAAAATTAACACGTTGTGACCCCGCTTAAGGTGAAACCGCAGTGGTAGCCCGTAAAATCTTACGTTTTTTGCAATTTGCAGGTCAGTGTCAAGTTGTATCTTGATCAAAATATGATTCGCGTATTAAAACCATTAGAATCATTAATACATCTCTCTTCGTTAAGAGATGTGTGCTTCTGGAACAAATCTAACTTAGAGAGATGTACTAATGATTGTAATGATTATAAAGGGTCGCGCTGCCAGTTGCTACCACGATATCGCGCCAGTCTGTACCAGCCTTAATTTTGTATTGTAATTTTGTAATTATATTTTGATCTAGATACAACCTGACACTGACCTGTGAATTGCAAAAAAACGTAAAAAAATTACAATTTTGCGGGCTATCACTGCGGATCCGCTTTAAGTGTGTCCGTATATCAGGGACAAACTTCTTTGTAAAACAAAAAAATGTACAAAAAAATACAAGAGGCAGTTTAAGAGGTACGTAATTTAATTATAATGTTGTATCTTAGAAGAAAAATGTCATCAAATCAAGTTCCAGATCGATGAGCTAACTTTTTATTTTAAATGAGTTTCCGTTGAAGAAAATCTGTTTTCTAACTTCGATGTGGCTAGTAGTTATGTTGTGGATTATTAACTAAACTAGCTGCTGCACCCCGCGGTTTTACCAGCATATGTCTCGAACCCGTGGGAATATCGGGATAAAAGTAATATATGTCCTAAGCCAGATTATGGTCTAACAATGTGCCAAATTTCATTTAAATCTGCTCAGCCGTTTGAGCGTGAAAGCGTAACAAACAAACAAACTCACTTTCGCATTTATAATATTAGTTAAGATTAGGATAACTATGTCAAAGTCCGGTTATACCGGAAGCCGACCACAACATAGAACTTGAGAAAAGGCTAGCCAGGTGATGATGATGAACTATGTCAAAATCAAATTATTTACTTCAAATAAAAATCACATTTGAACGTCAAAATTTACAAAAAAATAGAATTTATTCTAGCCGCACCTTCCAAAAGGCTGTTTCATATGGAGTAGAAAGAGCCACAAATTCCACCGTTACTCATTTAAAAATTTCTTACAATATTTTGTATATAGGTACATTAATTATATGATTGTAGGTGAAGAGGATGCACCTACAATATATTTACTATACCACAATAGGTAAAAAGAATTAAAAATGGAGCAATGAAATATAAATTAATGTAATAGCTACATGGTGCTCACATATTTACAAACATTGTAAAAGTTTCCTAAATTTTTTAAAGTGTACCGTAGTATGCGCATGTACCTCTTTGGTTCATCATCAGCATCTACAGCTCGACCACACCCATCGCTGGGCATAAGGCTCTCTTTTCTTGTGCCAATTCCTACGCTTATGTGCCAGCCTCATTCAAATTTTGCACGCGATGGCAACAATGTCATCCGCCCATCTCGCTGCCAAACGACCGCCACCTGATACTTAATACTAAAACCGTTTACTGAAACTTAATTTAGTTTCTCAGGTTTTAGAGAGGCTTGCGTACGTAATTATGTAACGAATGACATTCTACTCGTAAATCTGGATTTTTTGTTTCAGCAAACTTTATTCATTGCCACAGCAAGGCTTCCAAAGTGCTCAAATTTCGCCACTTCAACTTATAATTTTTTTTTATGAGTCTGAGGGATGATCCTCGAACACATAAAAATAAAAGAAGAATTTAAACTTTAACTGAAAAGCTGACACAAAGTTTTTTTATTTCTATACATTTTATTGAAGGGGACTAAAAAAATAAGAAAAATATGAGGAAAATGGTGACCCTATCACAATTTGGACTTTTATTGCTTGTCAGAAGTTTCCAATGATCCAAATATGGTTCGTTTTAATACAGTTCTGGGTATAAAGACTTCGTATCGAAGTTATGGACTGCGGGTTATGAGATAAAGTTAGGGAGATGGGGTGATAACTGCCTCCCCGCGGGAGTAATAAATCTACCAGTTCTTGGAAGGGAATTTTTGGAAGCTTTGTTTTAAAGTGTGATTATATTAAGTCTTAGTTGGTACTTATAATTATAGCATTAAATACGTAGGTATCATCGTTTATTAAGCTTGAAACTAATAATTACCTGATCTGTGTAAAAGAAGCTGTTACAAATGTCAATTCGATTATTTAAAATTAACTAAAATACCTTTCCATTAGATGATTACGAAGAAAATTGTACACCTTGTTAATAGATAAATAATAATAATATAATAAAAAGTTTATTCAGGTAAAAAGGTAAAATACAAATTTGCTTAAATCTACGTAAAATTCTATTGTGTAATGTGCCTGAACTAGGTTATCCTGTGCTTCAAATGATTGTTTGATGGTTTTCTCTTGTTTACAGTGTTTCTATTACTGCTAATAATAGTCAGATAATTAGAAATATTGTATTACTAGGTGCACTCCGCGTTTTCACCCGCATAAAGGCTGTTACAGACTCACGCGATATCGCGGGCGCGACAGGCACCGACAAAGAAATTGTGCTACTAGTGTCGCGTCGCGCCCGCGATATCGCACTAGTCTGTACGAGCCTTAAGTCTCGATCCCGTGTTAATAACCCAGATTATGGTGTACCCATTTGCCAAATGTCATCCCAATTCGTTCTGCCGTTGTAGCGTGGAAGCGTAACAAACAAACAAACTCATTTTCGCATTTAAAATATTAAGGCGCTGACAAGAGCCAAATGATAAAAGTAGGCTTCTCTTAAACTGGGCACGCCACAATTGTGGCGATAAGTCCCCTCTTTGAGGAGTGGCTGGAGAGGCGCCACGGCGTCCTCACCTTCCGCCTGACGCAGGTCCTCACCGGACATGGATGTTTCGGGAGGTTCCTGTTTAGGATTAAGCGGGAGGAAACGCCCGGGTGTCACCACTGTGTGGATCGCCCGGAGGACACGGTGGAGCATACGGTGGAGGTCTGCCCAGCTTGGGCGGAGCACCGCCGTGTCCTCACGGAGGCGATCGGCGGCGGCGATCTCTCGCGTCCGGGCCTGGTTCAGGCCATGGTTCGGAGCGAGAGTGCATGGGAGGCCGTCACCTCCTTCTGCGAAGCAGTTATGCTAGCGAAGGAGGAGGCGGAACGCGTGAGGGTGAGACAAGGTTCGCGCCCTCGCGCCCCTAGTCGCCGCAGGAGACGCCCCGGGCGTCGGGAGTCGCAAGCCGATTTCCGGCCACCGTAGGCGCGGGCCTGCGGACGGTGAGCGATGGGTAGCTCGCCGTCCGATAAGGACCAGGCCCGGGTCGACGGCGCGTTGTGTTCCACGCGCGCCTCAAAGAGATGTCAGCACAAACTGACGGGGTCCGTCACGGAAAGGGATATCGTGGCCCTGGCACACAGGCAACGGAAGGAACACGGCTGGGTTTTAGTCAGTAAAAGTCTGACACGCCCTCCCGCTCCGCCCAGAGCGGGAAAAGTTATTTGATGATTTCCCACCCAAAAAAAAAAAAAAGGCTTCTCTTAAACAAAAAAATTGCGGTAAACTAACCTTTACCTTTTACTTTGAGTTTCAACCCAAAATATCTGTATTAAATATAAACGTACGGTTGGTATTTAATTAATAACAAGAACGTCTTATTTGTATGCAGAACTTGGTTGTTTTTTATTTTCGATTACTCAACTCGTTTTTGGGTAATAAATAATTGCTTCATATTTTATAATAAATTACAAGCGTTGTGTCATCGCGCTTCTCTTACTTTTGCATGCAGTCTGACAGTGACTGCGGTTTACCTGTTGTCAGCGTCTTAAGTTAGGATTAGGATATCAGAATATAAAAAAGTTTTACGATAATTTACGCTTGGCGTACCAGAAATGGTAAATATGAGTATTTTAATGTATATGCCATATTATGCGAATAAATGTTTTGAATTCACTTGATTCGAACCAATTACACTTTGTGTGTGTGTTGGTGCTAAAAAAGCTTTGTATCAAAGATTAATTAACCATTTGTGTGCCACATCTTGATAACATGATTTTATAAAAGAGCGTAAAACCCTTTGCACCGGTCTCAGAACCAAAAGCAACTTATTAACTTTAATTTATTATTGTACTCTTCCATTAGGTACCGTGTGGTGCCGGACGTAAATAATAGCACCATCCCATTTCTTCCCGTGGGTGTCGTAAAAGGCGACTAAGGGTCTTACTAGAGAATGGGCAGCAGCGTTCTCTATGTATTTTAACAACATACTGCGATCGCCAACCTGCCTTCCAAGCGTGGCGATTATGGCAAACCATTTGGGGAGGCCTATGTCCAGCAGTGGATGTCTCTTGGCTGAAATGATGATGAATGATGATACTCTTCCATTTGGAAAGTAAATGAAAACATATTGCTGAGTACTAGCAGCCATATATTATATAAAAGTTAATTTAGTCCTTTTAGCAGAGTAGTTTGTATATACTCTTGTTGGTACCGAAACGGGCAAACTGTCAGGACTTCTACACCGTTCTTATAAACACAACACGTTATGAATGCAGCTTTAAGGCGAAAGCGTCCAAGCGAAGCAAAATTCAAATTCTCTTACGGTTTTTGCAATTTGCAGTTGTGTGTTATCTAAATATGATTCGCGGCAGTATAAAATATTTATTTATAGAATTATAATCATAAAAATCATCAATAAAACTTTCTTAAGTTCATATTACCCTATTCAATGACTATTAGAAGTCATGACATTTGAAGCCAATTTTTACTTAGGGAGTTGTATTGCTGATTCTCATGATTATAACTCTGTAGAGCCATATTTGTTACGGTCGCGAATCATAGCAGCGAAACCGCAGTAGTTCCATTGTACTGGTTCGCTTCATGTTCCGCTACTCGAATCGGATGCGAGTAGCGGAACATGACGCGAACCAGTACAATTGAACGACTGCGGTTTCGCTGCTATGGTTTCGCGGCGGAGGTGTGCTACCAGCGTTAATCAACGTACAACCTGACACGGACTTGCAAATTGCTAAAAGCAGAATGTCGCGGGCTACCTTAGAGCATCCCAATTAAGTGATAATATTACCCCTTGTTTTACACCAAACTGTGAAACATTGTAGTATTTATACGGCAAAAATTCGATACTTCATCATCTAAACCGCAAACTTTACAAAAGACCAACAAAAAGATAAAATATAGGACGTACATCATTTCAGGTTACTCGTTAACTTACGTCTGATGTAGCAAAAAAATCCCTCTTCAAGAAAATATTAATTATGGCAGAAATTATCAAAGGGGAAGGAAACGCCTTTGGCCACGGAAAATTGGGATGTCTGCCGGGCGGCGTTATAATAATTTCGCAATTTCCTTAATTAAATTCATATAATTGTTTCAGTATGATCCGGGTATGAGGCGGGACTTGTAATGAAAAATTTAGAACGATAATAATATATGTTGCTTTGATTTTGTATAACCATATACATACATACATATAAACTTATGCCTTCTTCCCATGGCGGTAGGCAGAAACTATAATACGCCGCCTGCTTCGCTCCTTGCATACTCCTTTTGCTTCGTTTACGGTCATACATCAGGGGGCCGATCGCGCTAATTTTACCAAAACTAAACCACAACCAAAAACGTTACGTTAGACACATTTCGTATCGCGCTAGTCATTTCAACGTAAACGATTTAGCTTTACTTTGGAAGTTACGTTGGAGGAACGATCGATCGAACTTTCAGTATTGGGTAACGTCAACGATTTTGTCGCTCAGAAAAAATAGCGCGATACCGTTTCTTACATCACCTAAACCAAAACCAAAAACGTTCCGTTCGAACGGTAATTACGTTGAGAAATAGCGTGATCGGCCCCCTGGTCATACACGCACGCCGGTTGCGAGTACTACGCACCTGATTTTTCTGAAGAACGTCACCAATTAGGTCTCTATATGTTCTAGGGCGTTCCACTCACTTCTGCCTTGTAAACCTAACCTTTTGATAGTCGCCTTTCGTTCATCCTATCAACATGACCATCTAGGCATTCTCTTTTCAATTTTTGTCCCTACATCTTCTTTTAAACCACACCGTTACCTTATCACATCATTTTGTCGGCATATCTTTTATAATAACACCTAACATGCTTCGCAAGGAACGCATTTCCGCAGCATTATTCTACTTTCATGCTTTGTATAACCATTTTTATTATTTTCTCTATTATTTAATATAATTGCAAACCAACTATATATATATTATAATATATATATATGTATGTGATAAATTGCTTCTTACTTTAATTAAGGCGATGTGTTTTTGTTTTTTTGCTCACACCATTATTATTATAAGTCTATACGTGAGGATTTTTAATTAGCTTTCTGGTGACTATTCCTTTTTTTTATCTGTTTTTATTAGCTGTAAGTCCTCCAAGTTCAAAATAAATAAATCTCTAAATAATCTGAATTGGTTTCCAGAAGCATACACTAGGTCCTACGGTATTCTGTATCTACAATTTATTTCCAACATAATGTTAGTGCCCTTTTAACAGATTACGTACCAAAACTCATAATAGTTAAGTTATAAATAATATATGACGCAGTTAGGATGTTGAAATATTGGTTCTACATTAGTTATGCTCATTTAAATTGCATTGATAGGTAGTTTTATCCGACGTTTTATACAAAATATGTCAATCGGTAAATTACCATGTAAAACTTAACGGTAACGTTGTAAAATCTCAATCTCAGTGAAATTCATTACATTCAAATTAAAATTCTTTTAATATACATAGAAATAGTTCACAAGTCATGAATAATATAACATAACATCATGTCTGTAATCCCCGAAGGGTTGTCATAGGGGCGAGCCTATTGCCATCAATCGTCCACAAATCCAGACTCCGGGATCCTACTGAGAAATTCCTGATGCAAATAAAAAAACGTAAAAATAAGTTGCAAACTTACAAATTCCTGTTAAAACACGCGAAACATTTAACGTGTACTAAGCCGCCTTAAAAGTCAAACTTAACCCTGAAAATACAATCTATAACAAAGACGTCTGCACTGCATGCAACGTTGTAAATCATGAACAACGATGACATCAAGTTTATGTTGACACGCAACGACAAAATGGCGCTGTTACAGTTTGAAAGTCGTTAACAACCACGGTGCAGTGATATTGATGTTTTGATTATGCAAATAAGTTGACAAAACCGCTTGGAGGTGATTTAACATGGGACGAAGGAACGTAGAATTATTGGGAGCATAAAACAGTTGTTTCTTTCCAGCTTTAACATTGTTATAAATATGGATGATCAATGGATTACTAAAATAAACAGCATTCTATAAAACTTTGCAGTTGTTTGCAGAGATTTTGTTATTTCCCGCAGAACAATTTGTAATGTCAATAATATTTATACTATTCCCACTACCAAAATAAACATTCATTCAAACAATTCAATTACAACAACTACTCCACGATAACGACCGAACTCTGTTCTAGCATCAATAGGTAACATTTATAGGAATACAATCGCAGAGTTTATTTAGCTGCGCCATTAATAAATGTATCAGCACTCAATACATTTTCAGAACGGATAAACCTCGCCGTTTGTTACAGGTCCATATAAATACTCCTCTTTCCGATAAAAATAACCCTTCCTGCACTCGACGAAGGAAAAGCAGTGGGATTGTAGAACAAATGTTCTTGTGGCCGTATCTCGCTTTTGTTCAATTAGAAGGAGAACAATTGGAGTTTCTTGTGCAATTGCTGGTATTGGGTGTAAGTCAGCGGCCCGGAATAATAGGGTTAAGTGGAATGTAGTACGGGACAATTTGCTGAAAGACATTTCTTTTATTGGGATTTTTATGAAACTAAGTAATCACTTTTAGAAGGAAAGAAGAAGAAAGAAAGAAAATAAATTTATTTGACCCAGGTTAAGGCACACAATATTCACACAAAAAACAGAAAGAAAAAAAAATGCTTAAAATAGTATTGAGTGCCTCACGGCTGCGCCAAATAGGCCCAGTTCAGCAATTAATGCCAGACAACTAGTGCCTGACGCTGGTTTTCAACTGGACCTTATGTTACGAGGACGTCTTACGGATGTAAATCAGTTTATAGTGTGTAAATATTTAAATAAAATTAGATAGATATGTGTAACAAATAATAATATAAACCATTAGATATATTTTGTTTAAAAAACAAATACAATAAAAATAATTATAGTTATTCATAGAGTGGTGTTTAAGAAATAAATAAATAAAATGGTATGGTTGCACAAAAAAAAGTAATGGACTGTTGTCGATAATTAAAAGATAACCTTAAGATAATTTATATTAAAGAAACATTCAAATTGATCATGTCTAGCTTCCGTTGCGCATCCATGAGGTACTGCCGTAGGCGTTTTCTAAATGTGTCGACCATGTTAATTGCTCGAATCGGTGGTGGCAGGTTATTCCACACTTTGGAAGCCGCATAACGGAAGCTACCCCTAAACGCAGCTGTCCTATGTGACTGGGTCGAAAGCTGCTGCGAGCATTGCCTTCTCTCACATTCTCGTTTACTCGCTATCCAACTCAACTTGTCGTACAGGTAGTCCGGTTTCTGGTATTTAACTACACCAAACAGAAGGCACGCCAAGTGTAGTTTACGTCTCGATTTCATTGTCAATGTGTAATGTTTGTTTAAAAATGGAGTAACGTGAGTTCTGGGAGGAATTTTATAACAAAACCGAGCACAAGCGTTTTGGACCCTTTGAATGAGCCGATCTGAGCGAGCCAATAGGCGCGGGCCGTACACTGTATCTGCATAGTTTAGCCTAGATAAAACCAGGGTTTCTACAAGCTGCTCCCGTAGTGTTTCGGACAAATAAGGCCTTATCTTGTACAGAACTTTCAGGCGGTAAAAGCAGTATCTTACTGAGTCGGCTACATGTTTTATGGCCATAATAAGTCCAAGATTCCGCGCTTCATAGACTCTGTCAATTGGCTCACCCATTAGCTCCAGGTGAAACGTTGCGGGTAGTTTGGCTAGTTGCTGTCTCGTGCCAAATACCATGTATTTTGTTTTGGTTGGGTTTAGCGACAGGCAATTCTCTTCAGACCAGGCGGCGATTCTACGAAGGTCATCGTTTAGATCTTTAATGGCACTATCGTATTCATCTGGACTAAAGGATATGTATAGTTGAATGTCATCGGCGTATATGTGGTACTTGCATCTATGGAGACATTTAATTATATCTGCACAGTATAAAATAAACATAATTGGGCCTAGTATAGATCCCTGCAGAACCCCTCTCTCAATAGAAGTAAGAGTCAATGTAAGAGCAGTACCATCACCCAAAGGTAGGTCCACAAGTTGTTTTCTATCACTAAGGTAGCTGCGGAACCATGGCGTAGCGCTGGGGTCAAATCCATAACAATTTAGCTTCGATAGTGGGATATTTATTGCGTCAAATGCGCGGGAAAAATCTAGCAAGACCAGCAATGAACACATTCCTTTATCTTGGGCTGATAATAGATTATCAGTAACATCTAGTAAGGCAGTGGCAGTACTGCGCTGTTTTCTGAAACCAGACTGTAAGTATATAAAAATAAATAGTAAAACAAAGGAAAGATCTAGTTGACCATTAATTTGTACGGTCTAATGAAACATTAAAACAATGCAAAACAACAAAACCTTCACAACTTAAAAATGTAATACAAATGCTTTCTAACTATGTTTATTAGTACTGGAAGTTAACTCAAATTTGTTGAAACTTTAATTCAATATTTCTCTGTAGGTAGGAACGCGTAAGTACTGAGTGAATGGCGGAGTTCGCGAATTGCTGACGAGTTTTATTTACCTCACCTAAGTTTAATTAAACCACTATAGTAAGTACCTCTACTATAATAAATTTGTATATAATTATTAACACTAGCTATGCCGAAGCGGAGAGCAGTGGTGGCCCAGAGTTATATATAGTGGTGGCTATTTTGTTTATTTTATCTCATTATCCTGCACCGGTTGACGTCATCACGTCAACGTCGGCTGTCGCTGAAAACGAGCGCTGGGGCTCTGTCTCGCATAGGGTCGCAGCATTATACTGAGCGATGGCCGTTTTGCGTGAATGTGACGCATATTTTCCCTCAACTTGTTCTTTCGTGTTTGTGTTTTTATTTTTTTGCGTTATGTTTATCGCAAATAAACGTATTTTCTTTCTTTTCTTTCTAGTTAATGGCCGCGACATACGAGTTATAGGTCGTAGGTTCAAAGCCTGACACGTGTACTAATGGCGTTTACTTTGTGTTAATTATTTCATCACCACTGTGCACTGCTCTCAAAACGTTGAAGGAAAACATCGTGAGGAAACCGGCTTGCACCTAGATTCAAAAACTCGAAGACATGTGACATCTACCAACCCGCACAGGGCTCGTGTGGCGGTATACAGCCTATAGGGAAATAGGGCTGATAATGATGAGGGTTTAGTGACGGTGCAAAGGAGGAAGCGACGATCGCAAACTAACAGGAACCGCTGCGGCACAGCTCCTACGGGGCCGAAGTGAGTCTGCGTGTCGCAAAGCCGAAAACACCGGTGTACATCTCCCGCCTGCAATACACCACTAAGGTGGAGGACATCGTGGAGTACGTGCGCCAGAAGACGAGGTACACGCCGAGGGTGCAGTTACTGGACTCGCGCCACAACGTCAACTTTTGGTGCGCGTACCTAATTGTTACCTGCCCCTCGTCATAAAAGAAGACTTTTGGCCGCAGGATGTGGTGTTCCGTCGCTTCTGCAGACAAGTACCACAGGGCAGCACATAGTCAAGCTAATGCAAAGTGAAGTTCTAATAACATAGTCTTATGTCTTTTTATTAACACAAGTTTTGTTTTGTTTACAATAAAAATATGTATGTTTAGGTTCAGGTACTTGTCTATGGGCCTGTGTTGCCTGTAAATAAATGGATTTATTATTATTATTTATTAGCCCACTTCCTATCACCGAGAGGAGGCCTGTGTCCCAGCTGTGGAAGCATTATAGAATAGAATAGAATACTCTTTATTATGTACCGGTGTATGACTAAACGCCGACAGACACTACGCCGACAGACTGAACACCGACAAGACTTTACTTCGACGGGACTCTTCGCCGACAGGACACTTCGCCAACAGGACTCTTCGCCGACAGGTAGGTTAGGTTAGGTTAAAACTGTGACCTCCTACGCACGAGCGGTGCCGCGGCAGCGGCCGGCGAGTGCCAGAAACGACTTGCATTAATAGAAAACATTGTAACGTATAATATGGTACCTACCTAATCCTAAAACAATAGTTAATGTTTTAGGATTAGGTAGGTACCATATTATACGTTACAATGTTGTAACGTCGTTTATTTTGTATGAATTGTATAATTACAAGAAACGCATAAGTAATCGATTTCCAAAGTAAGTATCTGATTATCGGAGATAAATTGCGTCGCTGATGAGCCCTGTCGGCGAAGAGTCCTGTCGGCGAAGTGTCCTGTCGGCGAAGAGTTCCGTCGAAGTAAAGTCTTGTCGGTGTTCAGTCTGTCGGCGTAGTGTCTGTCGGCGTTTAGTCGTACACTCATTATGTACACCACAAAAGTCACAGATATAAATGTTTAAATGCATAGGGTGACACAATGGGCGGTCTTATCGCTAAAAGCGATATTTTACAGACAACCTTTATAGGCTGATTATACCGAAGCTGTACGAGCCACGCCTACGAAATTGTAAATCAAAATTAGTTAAAAGTACGATCGAGTTTGTTATAGGGGGGTATAGAGTTTGTTTGTTATGGGACTAAGTTCAAGCATGTACACTTGGTGCAACAAAAAATTTACACTTTTATTGCTTGACATTATTCTATGGTTATTGTCAGAATGTATTTTTAAACATATCTGTTTAAAAGAAAGTTAAAAAAAGGAGAAAAACATCTAACGATTCTTCCCAAGTTACGTGTTACGACTATACGACTAATCCTTTTTTAATTTAAATGTATCGATAAAATTACTTACATCAACATCACGTCAATGAATTACATGGAATGAATTTGAAAATAAGAACGAAACATTGTTTGCTTAAATCTACGTGATTTTTATTTTGCAGTACATTACTTTCCTTTTTAATGTCCGAAGCAAATAAGTAAAACCTTTTCCTAAACAACGGGACTACAAATTAAAGTCCACTGCCTTTAATTACTCATTTATCACCCTTTAATATATTTTAAAGCTGAAACAGTTCGTAAATAAACGCAAACTCATTTTAAATGTCGCGCAATTTTTAGTGAAACGAACCGCTTTGTCGACAGATATAGACGGAGGGCGGAGCCAATGTGCGCTTTGGAAAAATCTCTATTCAAGGGAAAATGAAGGGTGCTCCACTCCAAAACTGATGACGTGTAAAAAGCTGATAGAGCCATCGGGGGTTCATTTAAATGTCGCGAATGGGATGAGAATCTCTCAAGCTTTTGTATAATGTTGAGGGATAACCGCAGTTCGGACGACGAGATTGTATCTTTAGCAAAGATTTTTTGGAGTTTTTCTGGAGTGTAAATGTGACATGATAATAAACGCGATTTATGTGATACGAGTGATTTTTACCCGACTGCAGAAGGGCTACGTGTGGAGTTATATTTTTAAATTCATTATTAAATATATAATTATTACGGTTTAAGCATCCATTTTGTTTGTAAGAAGCATACCTACAAGTAAATACTTGTAGATCTTATGCTCCTCTATCCTGATATGCTATTTTTTAACCGACTTCCAAAAAGGAGGAGGTTATATGTTCGGCTGTATGTTTGTTTTGTATGCATATGGTGAAGTCACCATCAGTTAATTGTTGAGGAGTTCTCCTGGTAAGAACCAGGAGAACTCCTCAACAATTAACGCCCCTGCATCGGAAAAAGCAATATTTTGTAAAAGGTGATGAGCATTTGACATTAGGCTATTGTAAATTGGATAAATTACAAACTGACCCACTAAAAAGTGAAAAATAAAAAACTTTTTACAAAAAAAAACAACCGACTTCCAAAAAAAACACTATAAAGTGAAAAATAACTTTAATTTCGGAAGTTGGTGGCAAAAAACTAAAATACAGATCAAAAGCCACCGACTTCCGAAATTAAAGTTTTTTTTTCACTTTGTAGTGTTTTTTTTGGAAGTCGGTTGGTTTTTTTTTTGTAAAAAGTTTTTTATTTTTGTCTAATTCATTTCATTGTTTAATTTATCATCATGAATTTAAATAATAAGAACAGTTTATAAAAAAAGTAACGAAGTTCGCAAATAAAAACAAGCGATGTATTATTTACGATGGAACCGGTGTTCGAATTCACTTACAAATATTGACTGGGGAGCCTGAGCCTTGCGACCATCTTTCGCGTCCCTATACACTGCCGGAAGTGTTGCCAATGCCAATAAGTCAAGGCCTGAATAAAAAAATAAAATAGGAAACCGACATGAGTGATTGAATTCGAATTCGAATTTCGAGTGAGAAGTTCTTCGGTTTGAATTTGGAAACATTTTGTCACTTTTTTAATGCCCGTCGGGGCATTAAAAAAGTGACAAAATGTTCGTCGTTCGTCACTATCGTTTCTTTTTAGCGGACTATCTCCATGCATAAGAAGAAGTGTTTAGACGTATCCTGATTCCTGTTTATTATTCATTCATATACCTTCATTTATTATTAGTTATCTATTATACGCTCATAGTTAATAAAATAAATACCTAAAACCTTAAGAAAGTCCTTGAGAATAATTTTCTAACATTTGCATTCCCACGTTGGAAGCCCTCTGTTGGGTGTCAGAATATTTTTTATTTTTTTTTACCCTGTATTTCAATCTGGTAATACGGGCCTTGCGGCAGTAGGAATTACGACGCGCGCAGGTTATTTGGCAAACTTTGAACTGTGCCATTGTTCTCCCGGTGTCAAGTGGGGACCGTTGAACAATTTTGTTGTACAGATGTTTAGAGAAAACGTATAACGGCTGTTGTGAATTTGTTAAATTGACCTGTTTTAAGGTTTTGTACTTCAAAAGGAAAAAAACGGAACCCTTATAGGATCACTTCGTTGTCCGTCCGTCCGTCTGTCTGTCCGTCTGTCAGTCAAGACCCTTTTTCTCAGAGACGCGAGGAGGTATCAAGTTGAAATCAATTTCAAATACGCTGGTAAACGGTCTCTCTGACCTCTAAAAAAAAATTATTCTATGTCAACGAAATACAAAAATACGGCCATTTTTGTGAAATATTGTGATACTCGTAAATAAATCAAAACCTATAGGGTACTTCCCGTTGACCTAGAATCATGAAAATTGGCAATAAACAAGGTCTCACAGCACTATTAAAGGAAAAAGTCCGAAAATCGTTAATTTGTAGTTTTATCACATTGAAAAATATTTTTTTGCGATTACAAACTTACATTTGCAGTTGGAGAAAGATCCACAAAAAAACTCATCAGATTCAATTTTTTTTTTGTTTTATCATTTTTAGATATCGATACACATCATACCTGTGGAGTTTCACTAACTAATTTAATTTGACCCTATATATAGCCTTGTGGGCTTACACAGTCAACAATTTGACCCTGTATATAGCCTTCTGGGCTTACACAATCACCAATTTGACCCTGAGCCTTGTGGGCTTACACAATCACCAGAAGGGGAGCCCTCGCGGAGGGCTTATTTTAAATATCTTTTTTTGACCGCGACGTACCTATATAGATGTATGGGATAAAAAAAAATCAACTACTAAGTTAAGTATGTTCTTGGGATAAATTCAACCCAACTACGGAACTCTTCATTGTGCGTGGTCATGCACTTGAACGTTTTTTTTTAATGCTACTCTAATTTTTTAAAGGTTTTTATTTGTTCCTGTTTATGTTTAGGATTGTTGGAAACTGTCGTAGTTCATCTGAATAGCTAAATTTCGATGTTTTAAAAGAGGCTTGTTTAACAATATTTTTGTATATGTTTTATAAAATTTGCCTGAAAGTTAGTTAGTTTAGGAGTTTACCGCAATAAACCTGAGTTTAACGTAATGCCTATTCGTTTAAGATATGTGTGTCATAATATAGGTACGAACTCGTAAAATAATTGTAAACTTGATTTCTAAAACTATTTAGAAAGAAAACCTAAATTAGGGTGCACCTAATTTTGTAACTTTTTGTAACTAGGGGACTTACTACTAGAGAATGGGCAGTAGCATTCTCTATGCATTTTAACACCATACTGTGGTCGCCAACCCGCCTGCCAAACGTTGCGATTATGGCAAACCCCCGCCTTTGGGGGAGGCTTATGTCCAGCAGTGGACGTCTTCGGCTGAAATGATGATGATGAATTTTGTAACACACGAAAAATCACAATCTGAATGATTTTGAAGTATATTGCTAATCCATTGCTTTAAGATAAGATATTTGATTTGCATACAACATGGTATACAAGGTGCTATTAAAAATATTACATCGAACATGTTTTCCTTAAAACTAAAGCAAATATATAATTGTATTTGAAATAATTTACAATTTAATGATTTAAATATATTTGTTAATTTATTATAAAGACGTACACATAGCCAGAGAGTTTTTATTATATTTCGCTGATCTAGGCAGAGCATCCAGCGCAAGTCTGTATTGGTCACGCTGAATTCGAGAGCTTATTTCCTCTACTGTTTAAATAGTTATTTGTGTTTTCGAACCAATATACATGCTTCATATATAGATATATAATGATGGTAACGGTAAAGAGCTTGGAAAATGAAATGCGACCCCCCAGGAAATCAAGATGGCAACTAACCGTTTGTCCTTTAAAGGTAAAGTTCGCGAACACATTCGCGCAAGGTTTTTTTTTTGTTTGGGTGGAAATTATCAAATAACTTCTCCCGCTCTGGGCGGAGCGGCAGGGCGTGAGACAGACTTTTACTGACTAAAACCCACCCGTGTTCCTTCATTTGCCTGTATCCCAGGGCCACGATATACCTTTCGGATAAATGGACCCCGTCAATTCATGCTGACATCTCTTTGAGGCGCGTGTGGAACACAACGCGCCATCGACCCTTGGTCCTTATCGGACGGCGAGCTACCCACCGCTCGCCATCCGCAGGTCGGAAATCGGCTTGCGACTCCCGACGGCCTGGGCGTCTCCTGCGGCGACTACGGGCGTGAGGGCGCGAACCCTGCCTATCCTTCACGCGTTCCACCTCCTCCTTCGCGAGACTTGCAACCCTGTCAGGACAAAATTACCCCGCTGGACTTAAAATTAATATAAGTATGAAATCGTCAGTCAGCCTAGAGCAAGCGTGGTGATCAATGCTCGTGCCTTCTCTGTATGGAAACAGGCTTTTGCCCTGCACTGTGACAATAATTGGCTGGTATTATTATTATGTATTTCAATATTTTTTTAACCAAGTCACATGCACATCTGACAGCCAAGGCACACAGAAAATTAAAATTAAAGCCCATATTATACATCTTAAGATCATTGTTTGTAACATACTCGTAGTGTCAACAATAGTACTTTTGCGGATTCACTCCAGTGACATGTAAATATATCAATTTCGCTATATTCAAATAACTATAATTTTATTATGCACTAAAGTGTAATAATATATTTCGTATCATAATATTTTATGCTTTCATTAATGCATTATTAATGGTACTCGTACTTAATTGAATAAGTAAAAGGCTTTAATTAACTTCCATTACCTTTGATTATGATATAATTGTGAAAACCACGAGATTCAGTATATAGGTTGAAATATCAATTACTAGTGGTCGCCCACTGGTCGAAAATCACCCACTCTAATTTCAATCTATAGGTACAGTTTATACTTACTAATTCCATGAATACACTAATTCCTTGATATTAAAAAGTATTTACTTATTCCGTGCTCAAACTGTCACTCCTGTCACCTATCTATTTTAAAGTCATGAGCCCTGGTATATGTGTGTGTGTCAAACGCATGGTAGTGTGTGTTTTCGCTTCACGTATTAATATATACTGGGCGTCCCGCGGATATGCCACATGGAAGGAAAGTACCTTGAATATTGTAGATGGAACATTTTACTGAAAGAAGACATTATTTGAATTTAAAAAACAATTTAAACTGCAGTCATAGATATATAAATAATTACATGGTTGAACCGGAAATCGAACCTGTTACACGAGAAAAATAATCACCTGTAGCTTTACCTTAACGATCGAAAGGCTTCATCATAAGGATTATATTTTGCTAAATAACATAGTGTCACAAATAAAATGAAGCCCATGAATTTTTCTCGTGTATCGGGTTCGATTTCCGATTCAACCATGTAATTATTTAAATATCTATGAATGCAGTTTAAATTGTTTTTTAAATTCAAATAATGTCTTCTTTCAGTAAAATGTTCCATCTACAATATTCAAGGTACTTTCCCTCCATGTATGTGGCATATCCGTGGGATGCCCTGTATCATTTACAATAATTATATTTACATGACTTATATCACGCCAGTATTCCCCGAAGGGTTAGGTGGAGGTGCACTTAAAGTACACCCACATTTCGCCAGTTATGTTTAAGTACCATGTAATAGGGGGCGACCCTATTTGCCATCCACCGGGCACTAATCCAGAATCCAGGCTACTACTGAGAAATTATAGATGGAAAAACCCAATAACACTTTGCTCGACCTGGGAATCGAAATAATTTTATTTGTATTGAAATAAAACTGTGGACAATATTACTGGTCAGCCAGTTTGAGTTGACACATTATGATGTCATTATTCACAGCTAAAAAGAAAATAGGTAACTTTGAAGCACACGTTGTCAAAAAAAAAACGGGCCCCCAGGTACTCGTAGTCGCATATGATGTGTAACATCTGATATCTCACCTTGGTGATAAACAACTGAACAGGGACAGAAATGACTCCCTCTACTTACAATCTATATAGTACTTACTGATTCTATGAGTACACTAATTCCATGCCATTCTAAAGTACTTACTAATTCCATACATAACATACATAATCAGCCTATAATGTTCCCACTGCTGGGACACAGGCCTCCTCTCGTCGAGAAGTACTAATTCCAAGATACACTAATTCCATGCTATTCTAAAGTACTTACTAATTCCATGAGTACCCGAATTCCATGCTATTCTAAAGTACTTACTAATTCCATGAGTACCCGAATTCCATGCCATTCTAATGTACTTACTAATTCTAGGCTATTAAAAAGTACGTACTTATTCCATGCTCAAGCTGTCACTTCCTGTTAGACACTTCCTTCCGTCCCTTTTAACGAAATCACTCCCATAGAAAGCGAGAGGAAATAATTATGTTACACATCAAAAATAAATGAAAGAGCGACGACTTTGTCGTGTCACTAGGGCGTGTTAGGTCTGTAATTTACAAACGTTGTCATCTTTCCATTGTAATGTTTGTAAATTAGTAGACTTAGTCTACTAGCTCAAACTGAAAGCATTTATTTCAATTAAACCATTTACAGGCACTTTTGAATTGTCAAAAAGTCGGTCAGTTAGAAATATGAAGCTGGTTGCCCATTCCAAAGAGTAGTACTCGTAGGTTCCTATGGAGAAGAACGGGCAAGAAAATCCACGGACACTCTTTTAAATTAAATTATTGATACAAAGTATTGGTTACATCATTCATATTGAAATTATAGCTATTATCCCTACAATGTTCCCACTGCTGGGACACAGGCCTCCTTTCTGTGAGAGGGAGTGAGCTGTAAATCCACCACGCAGGCCCAGTGCGGGTTGGTAGTTTTAGGACATGCCAGTTTCCCCACGATGTTTTCCTTCTCCGTTTTCAGAGCAGTGGTGATGAAATAATTTACACAAAGTAAAGCGCCTGTCTGGGTTCGGTTTCTACTGGGCCACCATTGCTCTCCTTGGACTTGGTCTCCTGCTTGGCTAAATATATATGTACCGTGCTTTATCCAAGTTTAATTTACAGAAATACCACACACTTTATCAAATGATATCACGAATACAAAACGAAGTGATTATAATACCTATGTATCTATAGAATAACTTCTCCATTGAAGTCTTCAAAGACGGTACTGTTCACTAAATAATTCTGTTAATTAATTAACTATTAACTTTGGTACGAAAGTACCAAGGCACCAAAGCGCCGTAATGTCAGAACAGTTTAAACAGAATTCTGTGTAATTGAAAATATGGCGGTCGAAGCAATATATTAAAGACAGCAGCTCTATTGTTGGCAGCTTACATAGTTCGTTCTTGTTAATCGAACTTTACATTGAAATTAATTGCTTGTTGATCTACATTCGTGTAATTTGTAGTCCACTTTCACGTTACCATAGGGAAGAGTAACATAAAGGGGTAGGCATAGGTGTCAAGCTAAGCCAGGGAAATTAATTGCTTAGCAAATTGCAACTGAAATGAAATGGAATCGTTTATTATGTAAAAAGGATATCGGAATCAGGTTTACACGTCATATTAAAAAAAAAAAAAAGAGTAACTAGACGTAGTCGACATTTCCTATTTGACTACCCCTGAGAAGAAATGGCGAAACAAACTCAGGGGTCGAAGTCTCTTTTCAAGTCCAGACATAATCTTGGTCAGATCATGTGAGGACCATGTAGATCCCTGTCTGAAATGGTCTTTTGAGGAAAGAACCACACTTTATCACTTTTATTGTGATGAAAAATAGAAAACAAACATCTACATTTGCGTTAGATAAATAAAACTGATAGGTGATTTTTTAGGAAACTCCATATATTTAAGACTTGGAACAAACGGTTTGTTATTTTGTAGGCCGTAACGAAAAAATATGAGACAAAAATAAAGTATGTTGGTCAAAAAAAAATTGGGGACGGGGTCCATAGTAGATTGCCCATCGTCCTTTGAGTGGACCTGTCCAATCAGTGCAAGCATTTGTCAGTAAGCGTGCAGCTCAACTCAAGACTTAAGGAGCTCAACGACTACCGTATAATATTCAAATCACATCCGCCATTCTTTGACAACGGTCAAACAATTGTTTGAAATGGCTATAACACGGCAAATTGGCGTAGTATGTAAATTTGATAAACAATTAATATCCCTGCCCGTACATTTCATTGCATTATTTCCATCGAGTACGAAGACAGTGCTTAAGCAGTCCTTAATTTTCCCTATTATTTATTATGGTGATGTGTGCTACTATGACCTGAATGCAGATCTCCTTGACAAATTTGACTGTCTTCTCAATAACTGCATTCAATTCGTTTTCAATCTTCGTAAATATGATCATGTCTCTGCGCATCGAACGCTTCTAAAGTGGTGGCCCATACGCCAGCGCAGAGAGCAAAGGGCGCTAACCACCTGGTTTTCATTTCTTGATTGGGTAGAAAATTCAGTACCAGATCTGCCTTATGGCATAACTGGCGAGATGTAAGTAAATTATCATATAACTAGAGTGGACTTTTACGTGTTCCTTCAGATATCACAGAGATACACAGGCGTGCCAGGGCCACGATATCCCTTTCGGACAAACTCGCAACCTTGGCAGGATTCGCAAGAAACTGGCAGTATCATTACAACGGTAATGTTTTCTCATTGTTTGTCTTATTTGTTTTAGTATATTTATTTGTGCCTAGATTTATATATAATTAGTTGGATATATTATATTTATAGTTTTTAATAGGTATATGTATATCTTTATATTTAAATAATATTTATTTCTCAATTCTTGCTATTGCACCTACCACTGTTTGTCTGCATCACCCAAAGTTTGACTGGTAGAAAATGCCTATAGCATTATGTCCGCCTCTGTACCTCTGTACTTTGTGTGCTTAAAGTATTAAATAAATACATTTTCATCAGTTATATTTCAGTTCCAGATCTGCCTTATAACTGGCAAGATGTAAGTAGTTGTGCTTACACCATCACTGCTTAGCGAATATTGTAAGGCGAAATCTTATGTAACGTTGCCATTACCTAAAGTACCGAGATTACTTTTGCTGTTCATATTATTGTAAGTACACTCCCGGACTCCTAAAACGAGCCATCGTGCATTCTTATGTTTAAGTAGCCGCGCAAGCTGTGGCACTTCTTCAGTCTGGCCTGAGCCAGCGAAACGTAAGTGTACAACTTCATGCAAGTCGTTCTGCCATTCAAAGAATTTACTATCGATATCTGGAGACTAGCGGTTTCGTGCGCCATCCAGGAGTATCACGAAACCGGGTACCTACAGCACGACAAGTTCGGTTTATCTTTACCACCAGCTTGCGTAATCGTCATCTGACCTCAGTACAGTTTCAAGAACAGTTTCGAGACTTTCATGGACTGACTGTTTGCGCTGAAACTGTTAGGAGACTCGAAAAACCTGGCCTGAAACCTCATAGGCGAACCAATGGTCCCAAACTGACACGAGTTCATAGAATGGCGCCCTTACAATGAGCACACGAATGGAGCCAAGATTATGCTGTATGGCAATGATGGACGTAAGAAAAACTAAGAAGTCGAAGACAGGGAGAACGTTTGCAGCAATGTTGCATTGAAGAGAAGGTGAGTTATAGCGGTGGATCCCGGACAGTCTGTGGTGAAATTTCCACCGACGGAAAAACTGGACTTAAGGTTTTAAGGGGACCACGGTTGCCACCACTTAATAGCGACCAAGACATTCGTCAATGTCGCATGTAGTTTAATTAAACTGTTTTTTATTATTCCGATTTCAAATTTATTTATTTATTTGCTCTCATGCACATCACACATTTTACAATAAATTGCAATAAATTACTGTCGGCTTTAGTACATGAACCCTGTCAGGGCACTGCAAATCATAATGTTGGTTTGCTGTTGAGTTACATGAAGGTTCATAACATAAATTTAGTCAAAACTTACAAAAAAAAAAGAAAGAAAAACAGTACAAATAAATTACAAACAGTCTCTAAGTCAGATAGTATTAGTAGGTAGGTAGTCGAAAAAGATAAGAGATAGGTAATACAATCATGTCATGTCAAGTTATTCTTAGCAATTTCATTGAATTATGGTAAGTATGTCATTATACAATACAAATAAAATAAATTTAATGTCACTGGAATAAACAGTACATATTAGACTACGTTTTGATCAGACCGGATTTTGGCAAAAATTTAGTAGGTACCTACATCTATAAAGTTTTGTCTGTCATGAATTGGTCTACTGTGTAATAACATTTTTCTACTAGAAGCAATCTTAGTTTAGTATAGAATGTATTTTTATTCTCGTCATCTTTAACGTAATCTGGTAATTTGTTATAAATTGTGGCAATTCTATAGTTGGGGCTAATTTTCATTATTTTTAATTTTGGTGCCGGTATAATTAACTTGTTTTTGTTTCTTCGGTTATAGTTTGGGTTTGCTTCTATATTTGATCGAAATTAATCCCTATGTTTTTGCACGAACACAGCTATTTGTAAGATATAAAGGGAGGGTAGCGTTGGTATTTACACATTGGAACAATGCCAAACGGAAATGATAGTGAGTGACTGCCTTCAAAACCAGTTCTGGTTTTTTCTTTGTACACTACCCTTTGATTATTTATAATTGTCTAGATAGTGTCGCACTGCAAAAGAACTAAAACAAATAGGCCAACTTCGATAGGCTGGTGTGCGTGACAGCGACGTCATTGTGCTGTCATTGTATTATCCTAGTGTGCGTGCATTTTGCGGCCAACAGCTGGACGCAATTTTTTTCGACGAGTTCACAGCTTTCACTGTCTATCTAGACATATTTACATCTTTAGTACTACCATTCTTTAACAAGATTGTAGAAAGATAGGGTGGGTCGATTCTGGTGTCCGGGAGTGGGATTGAGTATACACTTTAGGTACCTACTTTAGGCTGAGTATCTTTAAAGCATATTATATTTCACTGAAACGCTAAAATCTGTAATCTATAAAATATTAAATAAAAGGGCATAGAGCTGTATTTCTATATTGTTTATCCATAGATTTCATAGGACGATTAGAGAAATGTTCTTTTCAGGTACAAAACCAAATAGTATTAACTTCGTCACAAAAATAGGTTACCTTACAGAAACTGTAAATAAAATTCACTTTAATTGAAAACACGGCTGTATTTAGCAATATATTTGAGACAATAGCCTGTATTGTTGCCCGTTAAGCTCCGTAAGCTGGCTCTGGCGCAGCGCTGCATTTGCTTGAAAATATACGGACGGACCATCTCCTATAATCGATTGCTGTGGGTTATATTTTGTCTCGTGGTTGAGGATTTAATCATATTAGATAATAATATTTAATACGTTGAAATTAAATGGTTTATTTTGTAAATTGGATATAGGAATCACCTTAACACGTAATATAAAAAATAAGTAGTTCTGCAAACAGTAGACCTAGCGAGCACAAACATTTTTGCAACAATTAATACACCAGCCGCTTCCACTGGTTGTAATCTAAAAGTGAGCAATTTAATGCATTTTGAGGAGCTATTCTGCTCATCACACCGAAGATCCTCATCAGATCTTTATCAAATTTCTATGAGACCAACTTAAATTTACTACTTTTCAAATGCCAAGAACCATCGAAATCGGATCTCATGAGGCGGTGATATCCAGTAGCCCCCTTTTTGGAGAAAGTATCTAATCAAAAGTCCCCGACGACAAAAAAAAACTATAAAGTCGAAATACCTGTAAACAAGTTTCGTCTAGATCGGTTGTCACATACGACCTGTAGAGGAGTAGCAACAAACTGACAGAGGAAAGCAAATTTTGCGACTTGAAGCAGAGACGCTTTGCTCGCTCGGTTTAAAATAAGCTAGATGTAGTCGACATTTTCTATCTGACTACCCCTGAAAAGAAATGGTGAAAATACTCAGAGGTCAAGGTCTCTTGGTTCAGGCATAACCTTGGTCAGATAAAAGGTTATGTAATCCATATCGGTGCCTTTTAGCTAAAAAATTATATTTTTGAAATGAAAACTTTTTAGGCGCGTTGAGCGATTTTTGGTATGGGAAAAACTTATTTATTTATTATTTATTAGATAAGCGGCGGTAAGCTAATTACATAAGCAGCCTATAATGTTCCCACTGGAGGGACACAGGCTTCCTCTTTCTGTGAGAGGGAGTGGGCCGTAATCCACCACGCAGGGCCAGTGCGGGTTGGTAGATGTCACATGTCTTCGAATTTTTTGTTCTAGGACATTCCTCATTCCTCACGATGTTTTGTTTCGCCGTTTTGAGAGCAGTGGTGATGACATAATTTACACAAAGTAAAGCGCCTGTCTGCGCTCGAACCCACGACCTTACTACTCGTAAGTCGAAGCCGTTATCACTGGGCCACCACTGCTCTAACTGGACATGGTATTATTACCTAAAAGATTAAATTGCTTGGTACACATCCACACAGCCTAGTTGTGTATTTCCATATAGTTCTCAAGCTACTTGCTTAGTTGCAAATACCGCGCTTACTTTGTACGCTTACTAAAATTATTTCTAAAACAGAATATTCAATGGGAACACGAAAACGCCGACTGTTTAGGCTTATGGCCTTTGATGGTGTGGTGTCAGGTAAGTGTGAGGAGCTGAAATGCTAAACTCAACTAGACGACTATATATTTTATTCTTCCTTTTACATTAGGTACTTATTTTTCTATATATACGTATGTATTTAATTATAACTATTACAAGTTCTGAGGTTCGACAATCGGCGCGAGCTGGGCGCGTGCCTTTTATATCCTCAGCGGTGCGGAGTAGGGACACCGGCCAGGCCCTCCGCACCCTGCCGGGGATGAGCTTTAACACCGACTATACTATTTTGTAAGACATTCGTGCTAGTTGTAAAGACACCGGGAAAACTACTCCCCTCCCAATCCTAACGAATATTATAAATGCGAAAGTAAGTTTGTTTGTTTGTTACCTTGTCACGCCTAAACCACTGAAACGATCATCCTAAAATTATCAAAATTTGCTTATACATTGTCAGGTGTACAGAAACGGACATAGGGTACCTTTCATCCCGAAAGAAAGTACTGTTCCCGAGGAAAACAACCATAACGTTCTTATGATAATAGATGGCGCCACGTGTCTTTCGGATCATGAATGAATTAGCACTTTAAATTTCAAAAAGCAGAGTACAACGAAACTCAAACCAAAGCATTTATTTCAAATAAACCAATTACAGGCACTTTTGAATTGTCAAGGGGTCGGTGAGTCATAAAGATGAAGCTAGTTACCCATTCCAAAGCTTAGTAGGTAGGTACCTATGGAGAAGAACGGGCAAGAAACTCCATGGACACTCTTTTAAATTGACATATGATTACAAAATATCGGTTACATCATTCGTGTTGAAATTATCCATGTGAGAACGATGCAAAACGTCAAATCGTCCGTAATAAAAAGATAAAAAATAAACAATTCAAAAATTAAAATAAGCCATGGCCGCTAAGAGATGACCTACCCGTCCCTACTGATGGCGCCCGTACACGAACATGACGCATGGATTAGCACCATTCAGCTCAACCATTTTGAAGGGAGCTAAATGATCCAACACACCCGCCACCATCACCGAGACATTACAGTGAGCATGAAATACTCTCAGCCGCCAAGGCACGTTCAAGTCAACCCGAAAATATTGTCAAATTCTAAATTAACGCGAGTGAAGCCGCGGGCAAAAGCTAGTTTACTATATTCTTGCTTCTTAAACATATCTGTTTAATATTCCAAAGTGGAAGCCAGCATATTTGTACTTTATAACTCGCTATAGCGAAGTATGAAACACGTTGTCATACTGTATAATTTTATTCTGTGGTGTTTCACTTACGTTACTTGAGAATTGAGGAGTCAGCTCAAGTTTATTAGCGATGTGCCAGAGTTTTATACCCAGTTAATAAACTTCTTCGTAGTATGAAGCAAGTTACTCCTTGTTGAAACTGAAACCATCTTATTACAAAACAAGATCTAAAGGACAATAGGCGCCAGCGTCCCCTTATTCAACAGACTTGAGACATATCTCATCTAATATACAGCGTGGCGCTTTCTGTCTCTTGATGGCGCTTCTGGCTCTGTCTCTTGATGGCGCTTCGCTTTCTGGCGCTTGATGTTAGCACCAACTGACGGGGTCCAGTAGGACCAATGCCTGCCAGGGTTGCGAGTTTGTCCGAAAGGGATATCGTGGCCCTGGCACACAGGCAACGGAAGGAACACGGGTGGGTTTTAGTCAGTAAAAGTCTGACACGCCCTCCCGCTCTGCCCATAGCGGGAGAAGTTATTTGATAATTTCCCACCCAAAAAAAAAAAAAAGCGTGGCGCTTTCTTGGCGACATTAATTTAACACACGTATACGGTTTAACCTTTACGTTTTATAAAGATAATTTAATTTTATTAAACATTATTATTTATTGATTTATTTTCAATTTTCTAAAATTGCATCTTGGAGCAACCTGTACTTAAAGAATTGTAGCGCAGTGGTAATTTGCCGGGGTCAGCGATCATAGCATCGCATCAATGAAATTAAAACGAATAACGTGCAAGGCGTAGGCGAATTGAATGAAAGAGAAAGCTATTATTTAGTTTGTTTGAATTTTCTTATTTTTCAATTTATAATTATTTTATCTTATTATATTTTTTTACGATTTTTGCCACACTAGCCGTAAGGCTGGACACGGATGGCCGTGTGTTGAATTAATGTCGCTTTTGTAGCGGCACGTTGTATATGCATGCTGCATGTGCTTATTTCCGTTACAGTTTGTGTTCAACAACATCATGGCTATGTTGAGCACTGGTGGCCCAAAGGTAACGGCCCCCCCAACTTACGAGTTGTAGGTCGTGGGTTCGAACCCAGTCAGGCGGATTACTGTGTACGAATAATTCGAAAAACCAAAATTCGAAGACATGTGACATCAACAAACCCGCACTGGGCCCGCGCGGTAGATTATAGCCCACTTTGTCTCTAAGAGAGGAGGCCTGTGTCCCAGAAGTTGGAACATCAAAAGCGGATTGTGCGGATTATGGATGTGTGCCACAGGTGCTGGCAAAGAGCTAATAATGACGTTGAATTACTACGCGATGTACCAGAATCACATGACCAACACCCTGATGATATAGCTGTGGACCCTGAACATCAGCAACAACATCTTGATTACCCACAAGTTGCAGAACCGGAAGATAGTGGGGAGCCAGCACCTCAAAATCTTGCAGATGGACCAAATTAAATATTTGTGCCAGATTACGTAAGAGCGCCTAATTCATCCAGCAGTTGCTTATTTAGGGACTGCAGAAATGAGCATCACAGAAGAATCCCAGCATCGGTGAGACACCAAGTACAATGGTGTGTAGGTATCATTTATACAAGCCACCCAGCGCACGTTTATACGAAGAACACCTGTCTTCGGCTAACCAACGTTGGGACAACTTTCTTGATAATGTGAACGTGACACATTATTTTAACGCACGTTTAGTTTCGGACATGGCAATCATACGGATACAAGCTCTTCAGAACAAAGCGAGATTCGATGATGATGCCGCAACATCCCTTAATGATACGGAGCTGTTTTTTTTTACTGGTTTCACTCTTGAACAATTTAATAATATAATAAGATAAACACCATCACTAACATAAAGAAACCGTCGCCCACGATCGTATCACTACGTATTTACTTAACAAAACTTGGAACTGGGGAAACAAATGAAAGACTCTCAATTCTTGTAAAGTATAATATTATTTTAATTATTGTGAATGTGAAGACTATGTGGGTTATTGCTCTTTTATTTTTATTTTCCCTTTGTCTTTTATTCTCAGTTAGTGTTAATCATGTCTGGCAGTTTGAGTCATTTATGCGGCCTAACCAAATGTCCTTTCTTTGGTATTGATCGTCGCATCGTTGAGCTCCTTAAGTCCTGAGTAGAGCTGCACGATTACTGACAAATGCGTGGACTGACTGGTCAGGTCCACTCAATCTGTGTGGTTCTTTCCTCAAAAGACCATTTCAGACCAATCTACATGGCCTTCACATGATCTGACCAAGATTATGTCTGGACTTTAAAAGAGACTGTGACCTCTGAGTTTGTTTCGGCCTTTCTTCTCAGAGTAGGCAGATAGGAAACGCCGACCTCATCTAGTTTTAAAAATATGACTGACGTGTAAAAGTGTTTATACAAACCTACTTACAGAAATAAAAATCATTTATCATTTATCTATTTGACATGTCTCATCGAGGGTTAGAAAGAAAAATACAAATTGCCAGAGAATGTCTAGGGCCCTTTCCTGATTTGTCAGTAAGTAGCAGTGCGATATAGTAGGCTCTGTATACCGAAAAGATACTGCACTGCTTTCATTTATGGACCTTACGTTATGTTTTCGGCATAATTTGTGCAGTATCACTGAAATCTTCGCAAGAAAATGACGTCTTCGAGTGATAAAGATGTTATGGCGTGTTATATTAATAACCATGCTGCTTGCTCCGGCAATCGCTAGTGACACTAATCAATATGTAACTCCGAACTTGTATAAATTATCTGATAAATGTTTATAGAGAGAGCCCTGTCACCCATAACACAAGTTTATTTGTTTCTTAGTTTGGGTGCCAGAGGTTTAAACTCAGTGGTATTTTTACAATTGTTTAGGTTTTAAACTCTGTTCTACATAGTGCTATTCTGCTAAATTGTAAACCTGGAAATAAAGCATTTATTTATTATTTTTATTATATTTATCTCCATTTAAGAAACAGCGCTATTGGCAACATCCGTACACAAAAAAAAATAGGTATATATTGTCGACTATTTTTTGCAGTTAACGAAATTTCACAAGATGATAATATTTTTTATCCATGTACAGGATTTGAAAGCAAATTTATGAAAAGCTTTTAAATCTTGTTGGTTCAGCAATAACAATTTTCAATTAGAACGCGTGAAGTGTCGCTGTAAACACCGACCTCACCGGACGTTTCTACCGAGACGCGGTAAGCCGAAATGATCCCGCCCCACTCCCACGCATATCAAGCTCAATAAATTATAGGCGCTTGGTGAGCTTTCGGTACCGGGTATACCGAGCATGTTGATCCCGCACCGCTGCGCTGACGCATCGACAAATCAGAAAAGGACCTAACGCAAAGCTTCGTCCCAATGCACCTCGGATTAGACCATTTGGCAAGGGAGAGTATTTTTCAAAGGAACTTTCTATTATCACGAGGAGTTTTCGGAAATTATGAAAACACTAAAGCCATATTTATTTGCGATGGAACATACATTTATATTGAAAAAAGTTCAAACTTTTTATTTCAGATAAATTCATACAGTCTTCACAAGTTTCCAAATCTGTTAAAACCATTTCTGATTCCTATGTGTCAGCTATGAAATCCATCATATCGATGCCTTACGGGCGAAAAGGGATAAGCGACATTTTTTGAGAAATTCAGTTATATACATACTTAGAATCGCCTTTTTTTTCTGCGTCGATTGGTCTAGGTAACGTTTGCCTACGTGAAACTTTTTGTCGGTTACGCGGTAGGAAAAATATAGACTTCTGTCAATTTATTTCGTTGTAAACGACTTCAATTTTTGTAAAATTATTTTTTTGGTGTTTGATCTACGATCATTTAAGAATAAAGAAGTTACACCTTTTGGACGTTTTTGTAATATTTTAATGATTGTACGTTAAACTATTTTGGCTGGAAGTAAAAATTCAGAAATATGTATTTAGTTTGTTATGCCTGTTCGTGTTTAAAACATAATTAGTCGTTTATTCCGTTTTGGCCGCATTTTGCAGACTCTGTTTGGTCTGTAGTCTTTTTTTCCTCGTTAAAAATATGAATGAAAAAGAATATAATATAAGAATATTTGTTACTTTATTAAAGTTGAACTTTTTTATAGTTTTTAGATTAGGTACCTATATTGCAATTATTTGAATTGTTCTAAGTAAAAAATATATTGAGACAAGTGATTATGATGTTGAAAGGGCCACTAATTTTAAGAATTTGTTTTCATTATTTTAATAAATTTGATTTTAAACATTGATCTCAATGTGATACAAGTAGCTGTTGCTTTAATTGCAATAGTTCTAAGTCTATTTGATCGCGGTGATTTTTTGATACGAGGGTTTATTACAAACAATTGTTATTTAGTATGTTTTTAATTTGATAAGTGCGAGGTGCCATTTTTATGTTAATTAAAGACTGAGCTGATTACCTAATTAAATGGTTTTTTTTATTGTATACCTATACCTCTTGGGTGAACTTGAAATGTTAAATGCAGAGATAACAGTTTTTTAAAGTAAAATAATCAAAATACATCCACTAAATAATTGACATCTTTTCAAAAAATGTGCTTGATACAATTTTCCTTTCAGTCAACTATTGTTACATTGTTGGTTAGATTATATTATCACATTTTTTTCTCTAAAAACCAAGACTTGACCTTTTTTTCCTTAATTTAAATAAAACATGGGTTGAATTTAGGTCATTTTTACTCGCATCAGATAATTTGATAATTCAATTTACGACATTTTGGGTGATTTTAAAATAAAGACCATTTGGGGATAACCGACAGTAACTGCTTCTTGCAGGCTGAATTACGTAAAAATAAAAACGCCATCTTATAGATAGCATGCTAAATATTATAAAAACTCATTTCCAGGCTTTCGGGAGCTATACTTAATTTTTTATGATTTTTTTTCGTTTATTTTGAACTTTAAACCACTCCCCTGTAAAATTTGAAAGAGGCGGTTATCCTTTTTCGCCCGTAAGGCATCGATATTTAATTAAGGGAATCCACTACATTGGTTGTTAAGATCTGGAGATGCTTTTACTTGGGGACAGTATCGATGATATTCTGTCATTGGGTCTACGAAGTCCATATGCCACATTATAGGTATTATCTAAGTAAACTGAATAGAATGGATTACATCGCGAAATATAACATAAATTGCGAAATGTGAATGTTCCATACAGTTCTGCCTACTCCTTCGTGGAATATAGGTGTAATATTTTGTTGTTTATGTTCTATGTTATGTAGGTTGGCAATTATTATGTTTTATTTCTTATATTGTAACGAAAAAAAGAAAACAAACATCTGTATTTTCGTAAGATAAATGAAACGGAAAGATGTTTTTTTCAGGCAACTCCATATAATATGTATTTAAGACTTGAAACAAACGGTTTGTTATTTTCTAGTTCGTAACAAAAAATGTGAGGCAAAAGAGATATATCTGATAGACCAAAAAAATAAAATTGGGGACGGGGTCTATAGTAGCTTGCCATCGATCTTTAGTCCAAGCCCAAACCTTCGAGTCAGTTTTACATTTTATACTTTACTAGCTGTGCTCCGTCGATCCCGTGGGAATATCGGGATAAAAAGAAAAAAAAAACTTATATGTTAATCCAGGGAGGGTATCAGCTACCTCCATACAAAATTTTATGAAAATTGGTCGAGCCGTTTGAGCGTGAAGAAGTAACAAACACACACACACACTCACTTTTGCCTTTATAATATTAGCGTGATTCTGACCGTTGTAATTTTTTTAATAAAACAATGACAACTTAGACTCCGCTTAAAAAAAAAAATATATATATTAAATAATAATTAAGACCAGGTCTGAACCATTTTTAGGGATACCGTACCTCAAAAGGAATTAAACGGAAGCCTTATAGGATCACTAGTGTGTCCTTCAGTCCGTCAGTGATTTTTACCATTTTAAACTTGGGATTGCGGGCACTCCGCTTGCTCGAATAATTTAATATTAAAACTCAGTTATTGTAATAAGAACTTTAATTTTGACGGAATGATATTCAAAATTAAAAAAAAAAACCGGACAAGTGCGTGTTTTACCACGCACAATGAAGGGTTCCGTAATTGGGATAAATTTATCCCAAGAACAAACTTAACATTGTAGTTGAAAAACATGTTCCCTCATAGATTCCAACTGCAAATATAAGTTTGCACGCACAATATTGAGAGATTTAACATTTTATTTTAAGACCATAGACTTCCTATAGGATTTCCTGTAATCTATAAGTATACATGTATAATTTGTATAACTATTATTTGTATTTAAAAAAAATAGGCTCAGAGTTTCGGATTCGTTTAAATATTAAAAAAAATACATCTGAAATCCTTCTAACAAGTCCTTTCATTTGTTGAGTCACAAGATACACATTGCAAAACTTTTTTATTTTTTTTCTAATTTGCCCCCCAAAAGTGACCCCCGTATTCAAAATTAATTTATTTACGTTGCATTTCCGTGTTTGGGTCACAGAAGTTCATATGCGTACCAAATATCAACTTAATCGGTCCAGGGTCCATTCGGAGTAAATTGGCTGTGACTGACGGACTGAAGGACACACTAGTGATCCTATAAGGGTTCCGTTTAATTCCTTTTGAGGTACGGTATCCCTAAAAACGGTTCAGACCTGGTCCTAGAGCCTTGTTTAAGGCCGATATTACTTTAGAACGATTTTTACCATTTTAAACTTGGGATTGGGGCACTCCGCTTGCTCGAATTTAATCATTAGCACTATTCATGTTCCTCTTGAGTTAAATATAGTCAGAGGCTGATAAAAACATATAAACCATAGACATTACTTACTAGTTAAAAAAAGTCGTTTATGTAGCAATCGTACAAAACGAAAATTGTGAAAAACGGGTAATATGGTACATCAGTCATTAAAATTTGATATCGACAGTGCCTTTATGTCCTAGCAATATGAACGACTTTCGTGGAGCAAGTGTTACTACTGATATGCGTTTAACTGAACCTGGGTAGTTTTTGAGGATTCAGTAACACGTTTTCGCAAAATTGCGTTTATAGACGCAAGCAGTAATTCATCCTGCCATGGGTTGTGGCTTTGTCCGAAAGGGATATCGTGGCCCTGGCACACCGGCAACTGAAGGAACATGGGTGGGTTTTAGCCAGTAATAGTCTGACACGCCCTCCCGCTCCGCCCAGAGCGGTAGAAGTTATTTGATAATTTCCCACCCAAAAAAAGGCAGTAATTTATATAAAAGAACGCGACATTTTATTTACGAATGACTTACAGGAAAACGTGAAGTAAGTTTTTATTAAGAAGCTAATTAATTTACGGGCCTTGCGTGATTTTTCACTTTTCTTTAATTATCTACATTCTACGGAAATATTATAATTAAAGCATGTTGCCGTTTACGGTGACGAATTACTGACATTTTTATAAGCTTATGTACCTAATGAATTAATATAATGTATAACTATACGACTGTATTACCCGAAGGTATTTCTTCGGGTAAAATAGTTGTAACAAAATATAACAACTACATGTGACAGTCGTGCCAAATTGGGTGGCAAATCATGGCAAAACCCACATTTTGCCATGATTAATGTTTAATATATCGGATGATTTTTTTTTACCGTCTTGAAAAAAATAGGCTATATTAGGTGAACGGAATAGAAGCCTATGGCATAGTGTTTTTTTTCCGTACGTATCCTATCCTGTGAAGCCGGCCGATAGTTACTCGTCGCGCATTTAGTAGGGTGCGTATGATTTTAATTTCGATATTTTTTTTATCGTTTCCTTTTTGTTTCAAATTTTATTTTTTTATCGTTCTAGTATGAAAAGTTTACTTCAAATGTGTAGTATTTATTGATAGACCAATTTCTTACTATGTTACAAAAAAGACCATGCCATAGGCTTCTACTCCGTTCACCTAATATACCCTATTTTTTTCAAACGGTAAAAAAAGTCATGCATGAAATCTCTTAAGGGGTCATTGTACTCATCATTATGAACAACTTTTACTATGGGACCAAACCTGAAATTTCAAAAAAAAAATCAGCTGTTCCCTACATTTTAACGAGTTATGCGAACATAAATGTAGGGAACAGCAGATTTTTTTTCGCGATTTCAGGTTCGGTCCCATAGCAAAAGTTGTTCATTATGAATACGACGACCCGTTAAGAGATTTCGTGTATGAATAGATACACCATATATATTATAATAAGAACTTAATTTTAATTCTCTAAATTATGTGGTCGATGATTTTGGTGCACAATAAAACTCTAATGAGATTATGTTTGCACAAACTTATATGTATAAAAATGTAAATCTACTACTGAATGAATAAATAAACAAAATAAATAATGCCCGTTTTGACTAGACACTACGCACCTAAATGAATACCTAAGTAAAAACGCGCTGCTTTATTCAACTTTCGGCGCTGAACCAAGCGTTCAAAATCCAACAGCGCGCTTTGATTCAGGATTTTTTAGGTGTCATCTAGTGTTAGTGAAAATGGGCATCATTAGTTACGTTATAGGTAAGTTTGTTGCCATGAACCGGGGCACAAATCCCGACTAGGGGTTGTTACGGATAATTTCCTAACGGAAAATGTTAAATTAGTTTTTCTTTAAATATCCATTTTGCATCAACAGCGAAGTTTAATTTAACTCAAGCAAAATTAGTTAGCTGTTATAATGTATGCAACAATATCGCGTAGATCGAGCATCGTTCACGTTGATAGCACACCTCCGCCGCGAAACCATAGCAGCGAAACCGCAGTAGTTCAATTGTACTGGTTCGCGTCATGTTCCGCTACTCGAATCGGATGCGAGTAGCAGAACATGACGCGAACCAGTACATTGAACTACTGCGGTTTCGCTGCTATGGTTTCGCGGCGGAGGTGTGCTACCAGCGTCAATATGTAACTGACCAATTGTAATACCGTACCCTCCTACTTATTTATAAGCGTAAAATCGATACAGTTCTAAACTTATGCCAAGAAATTTCATTGATTTTTTTACAATTATTATTAAATTTTGAACTTCGATAAACTTTGTATATTTCTAACTTTTTACTGACTTTTGTTATTTCATCGTCATCATAATTTCAGCCGAAAGACGTCCACTGCTGGACATAGGCCTCCACAAAAGGGGGGTTGCCATAATCGCCACGTTTGGCAGGCGGGTTGGCGATCGCAGCATGGTGTTAAAATGCATAGAGACCGCTGCTGCCCGTTCTCTAGTAAGTCCCTTAGTCGCCTGTTACGACACCCACGGGTAGAAATAGGAAAACATAATTTGTTATTATACTGATATACAAAAAGTATTTATAGCAATAATTATTTAAGTAGAGTTTACTGTATTAAAGACCTTATGTTGATTTAGGTGTACACATATTTTCCACATAGTCTAAATTATTTGCAATTAAGTAATTGAATCCATCTTTTAAAGGTTAATTGATGCTTCGAAGGTCAAAAGTACAATAACACAAATGATTAATAGATCTAATAAAAAGAGCCTTTAAAATTAATTAAATACAGAACATAAAAGTAATCAATTACGTAGGCACTTACATAAAGATTATAAGCTTATCGTCTTTACGTCGCAATCTTTATCCAACGCAAAAAGGCTCGTACGATAGATAAGAAATGAATTTTATTAGATTACATAAAATGTTAATAAGGGGATGTTATCAATCACGCATGACGTCATTTCGCTCACGGGGGTAATTACCCATGAAAAACGGGTGGCGGGGAAAATGAAAGAAAATTCGCAGTACGATAAGGTTGTTTTCTTTTGGGACCCATTTTAGAGAGTGACTTATGAAAAAACATGGTTATATCATTACTTTAAAAGTGTTGGGATACAGGTTGTTATCCTTCATCAAATAGGTCACACGATTTCTTGTTATTTTTTGTGGATTCTTGTTATTTCTTGTATTTTTCGTCTTGAAAAACAAAGGTAAGAAGAAACGAACAGTGCGTTTTTTTAAGCTTTTTCTTTTCTGTTTACAATATGCGGCCGAGCAACGAAAGAATTTTCGGCACACGTTTTGCATTAAACAAATGAGGGTAGGAGAATTTGTTGCTTCTCTATGTTACTTACCCAGCATTCATTTTTGACAACATCTGAGGCGTAATACAATACATTTTCATCCGTAATCCATCCAAAAGGTTTACATACAGACAGACAAACAGAATTACTTTCATAGTACACTTTCATAATCCTAATCACACTAATATTATACAGGCGAAAGTTTGTGAATGTGTGTGTGTATGTTTGTTACTTCTTCACGCTCAAACGGCTGGACCAATTTTGATAAAATTTTGTATGGCATCCTGGATTAAGACATAGGCTACTTTTTATCCTGATATTCCCACGGGATCGAGACTTACGCGGGTGAAACCGCGGGGTGCAGCTAGTAATTATTATAAATACGAAACTAACTCTGTCTGTAACCATTTCACGCCAAAACTACTAAACCGATCGTTATGAAATTTGACAGATAGATCTCTTGGGAAAATACACTCAGATGACGTCGTGGCAAGAACTAGTAACTAGACATACCTAAACTGGCTTAAGAGGAGGCTCCCTATTTCTATGTTAATTTGCATGAATATTCTGAAATAGTCACACATACAAGCAAAATTAAATTTTAGAATATGATTTATTGGATCTTTTTCTTTCCATGTTGACAGACAGTTACGTACGTTACTACGTATAAGACAGTTACGTAATTATAATATTTTCTGTCAATACATTTTTATTCGAAAACTAGCTTTTGCCCGCGGCTTCGCCCACATGGATGTCAGAAAAAATGGCACGAGAACGTATTACCGGAATTAAAAGTACGCTATGTGTTAATGCAGATTATTAGCTATAAACTATGTTACCAAATTTCATCGAAATCCGTTCAGCCATTTTTGCGCCAATCCGAAACATAAAATCAACCCCTTTAAAATTGACTACCCCTTTCCACCCCGTTAGGGGTAGATTTTTTGACAACCCTGATACACCTTTTCCTTTATTTCCGATCTTAAATATAAATACCGAGTTTCAAGTTAATCGAACCGCGCGATATATCTTTCCATACAATTATTTTCCCCAACCGAAATCAACACCCTTTAATTAAAAGGTTGTTTTTGAAAATTATGTTTATAGTCGTTTTATTTATTAAGAAAATATACGGGTCAATTTTCAAGTTTATTGATCAAAGGAAATATAATATTGATATAAACTGTGTCCCTCTTTTCACACCAAAAAGAGTTTATTTTTGAAAAATATATAATCATGTGTTATTCAATTACTTTGGAGCTTATCAAGACGCACAGTAAAATCCTTCCTTAAAACTTAAAAGCCCCTTTTTGCCCCGTAAGGGTTACATTTGAATAAACCCAAAAACACGTAAGGCTTTATATTCTGTGAGCATTAGGTACATATAAAATACTGAGTTTCGAGTTAATCGGACCGCGCGTTATAATTCTTCCATACAAACTTTGACATCCCACAAAAAATGACTAACTTTATAATTTACTCGGGTTAGTATTCGTGCCAAGTTTCAGATTTATTAACTCAAGGAATAAGATTTTTTGATTTTTTAAAGGTCGAATTACCAAAAACCCCTTCTTAGCGGATGCCTACGTCATAATAACTAACTGTGTGCCAAATTTCAGCCCAATCCGTTCATCGGTTTCAGTTGCGGATTGATAGACCTGTCAGTCACGCTTTCCTTTTATATATAATAGAAGATAAAAGATTAGAAACAGTACACCTGTACTTACTTATATTATTTTTACTCGAGTACAAAATTTTGCGAATGAACAACTACAAAAAACAAAACATAACAACGAAAACAAAAGAAATAAAAAATAACAACGATTTACGTTGTAAAAGCCAACCATAAGGCGAACGTGAATTTAGTGAAGTGATTTTAACTTAAAAAATAAAGAATTTTAATTTAAAATAAAATTTTATCCCCCTTTTCACTCCTTAAGGGTTGAAAATTTAGCAACACCGTTGCGTTAGCTTCCGACCATAAGCCTAGATAATAAATTTATTGATTTTTACATTCTAAAATGAAGGACATACAAATAAAAAAAAAAAGAAAAGACGTATAAATTAATTTTCAATTGTCAGCCTGAAGATCCTAACTTCAAAACTGACGGACTTTCATATAAACTTCCATCCCCCATTTTACCTCTTTAGGGGTGGAATTTCCAAAAATCCTTTCTTATTCCTTGTCTACATTATAAAGAGAACCTCTGTACAAAATTTCAGCTTTTTAGGTCCAAGGGTTTGGGCTGGGCGTTGATGAGTCAGTCAATCAGTCAGTCAGGACTTGTCTTTTTATTTATATAGATCATGTCTTTTTTAGGATAATTATAAAAAAAACAAACAAGATTTTTTTGGCTTTTATGTCTGAAATAAATATTCACAGCAAGAAAATATAGTTTATTATCCAGCCACAAGATATGTTTTCTCTAGATCAATTATTACTTTAGTTATAAACGAAATAAGAATTGAGACTTACGCTATTTAGTTTCGTGCTCGAACACGATCAAAGAGCGCACGCGATATTCAACTTTATTACTGATGTATTAGCGTTTAGCACATAACAGAGTGGCGGGGAGCGAGGGGCGAAGCTTGCGTTCGAAATTTGATTAAAACTGCCTGCTCTTAATCCTCACATCATATGCCGAGCATCCAGACTCGCAACAAATCTAAAGGCTTTACAATTATTGGACTAGTTTCGGGAATCGAATTTGGTGCCAGTCATTGTCTTATGTTCCACTCGTGCAACGTATTCATGGAAAACGGAAGTTTCATTGCACTATTTAGGTCGCCTACCAAAGGGATGGGCAGACACAAAATTAGGTCATCCTGCTGTTAGAAAACGGAAGCACGAAAAGTGATATCAAAAACAAAAGATACTCTATATGTATATATAGAGTACTTGGTCTGAACATCAAACTCCGTGCTAAGCTTGACTGCTCACAACCACTTAACCAATATGGCAAAAAGAGTCAAGTTAAGTGCCAATAAAAAAGCACAAAAGTCCGTGTCACTTCGAAGCGTATCCGAAAAATTATATTACTTTTCATGAGAGTCAGAACGACTTGTTTCAATTCCTGCCGAGGTTTTCGTGAGAAATTCAACAGACTCATATATTATAAAAGGTTGTTACGTCATCGGTTCTCTGATACTTGTAAAATGCAGTGTCATCCGGTCTGATATATACTGCCATCCATTCCTGTCTCCTTCGATTATGCAGAATGGAAATCAGTTGAGATCTGTATATTTGATCGGTTTGCGGCTGACGGTATGTCCGTTTTGATTGTTGTTTGTGTTATTATTGTTGTTACTCGTGTGTGTTTGGGATGTTCTGTAGCTGCTTCGCGAAAATCACATCATTAGTAACTAGAACACAGGCCAGTAGCAACACAGCATTCTAAATACAGTGACAGAGAGTTTATATTCTCCCGTTTTGAGGCATTTTCTGGAGAGAAACTTGTATCTTACTTGGTCATCTTCTGTGCAAAGTGCTTCAAACTCAAATGATAATAATATTACGTTACTTACTAACACTAGGTATAAGGTATTACTAACATTATGGATCTTCCGTTCCGTGTGGTGCCGGACGTAAAGAGCACCACTCTATTTCTTCCCGTGGGTGTCGTAAAAGGCGGTTAAGGGACTTACTAGAGAATGGGCAGCAGCGTTCTCTGTGCATTTTAACACGGGGATTATGTCCAGCAGTGGACGTCTTTCAGCTGGAATGATGATGATGGATCTTTGTTGTGTTAGCAAATACTTAAACTTTGATTTAGAGATTGTGTGTTTAGAGTGCTAAGTATCAAACATCAGACAAGATAATTTATTTTGCTAAATGCGTATTTGGAATGGGTTCTTGAATTATTTTTTGACCCGGTTTTGACATACCCAGTTGCCTAAAACAAAATTTAAAGGATCTGTCGCCTACCGTCGATAAAAACAAAGTATTTTACACAAATATGCGCATTTTCTTCAAAGGAGCTTTCATTTAGCTGTGCAACGTAGAAGATACCTATCCCTTAACCTTTTTCAGACTATACATAATAGGTAATAACGTTGGACCAATCAGGTCGAAAGCCAATTTAGTTGCCGTTATTGTGTGCCAAATTAAATCTATCTAAAGTCGGCAACATAGCCCGAATCGATTCCCGCGAGAGGAGAGAGCAGTTGTAAGCAATAAACGCCTAAATAATCCCTAATTCGAGGTGATTTAAGTAAAGCGGATGAAAATTAATGGAGGCCCGTCTTCCCTCCTGTTATCCGTGAGGAAGCTTGTGTAGAGGTGCGTCTGATTTGTTATTTGCGAACACGCAACGGAGGCTAATCCTTCAGCATGGAGGAAGGCCGAGCAATTAATTCTGTGTGAACTCTGTAATTATGAACACGAGATCTTGAGTGCCCAGCTAGGTCTGTAATGGTAGATGTCCAACTATTTGTTTGTTATTGAACAGGAAAACAAAAAATAAAATTTAAAATTAAAAAATGTTAGGGATCAAAACTAGACGCTACGAAAAAGTTTTAATTTAAACTAGTGGTAGGCTTTGATCGTCTAGCCTACGACTGAAACCCATTACACCGCATCAGTGACTCCTTAAAGGTTTTTAAAGCGGTTTAGCCGAAAATAGCCAAAAATTCCTAACGTCAAGTTTCACTCATCCGAAGTTGAAATGGTTGTCCATGGAACCGTGTAAAAGCGAAAAAATACCTATTAGGCTGGTAGGCATCCGAAAATTGGCCCCAAATGTCCTCGAACGAGCCCGTCTGGTTTTTAATTGGTTGGTTACAAGTTCGCGGATGAAACTGTGACGTGTTTTTGTACTCGCATCGGATAGGATAGGATGTTAGATTAAAAACTAGCCAAAAAGAAAGATGCGAACGTGAATGTAAGCTGCCTTTTGTGAATTTTAATTTTACTTGTAGGTACTCGTACGGGGTCAAAGTTGCGTGTTCTCGAATATATTTTGAGCAAAAAGCATTTGTGTTCCGATTTTAATCCTTGTTAAAATAAAACTGGCTAGGCTTTAATAACGATACATTGCATATGAAGATAAAAAACTTTTTACAAAAAAAAAAAAACAACCGACTTCCAAAAAAAACACTACAAAGTTAAAAATAACTTTAATTTCGGAAGTCGGTGGGTTTTGATCTCTATTTTAGTTTTTTGCCACTTTTTAGTGGGTCGGTTTGTAATTTATCCAATTTACAATAGCCTAATGTCAAATGCTCATCACCTTTTACAAAAAATTGCTTTTCCCGATGCAGGGGCGTTAATTGTTGAGGAGTTCTCCTGGTAAGAACCAGGAGAACTGATGGTGACTTCACCATATGAATTTTGACGAGCATAAATTGCTTAGCAACCATATTAAAGTGCCTAATCGAATCGCAACGGTGAAATACTTAGTATTAAGTAGTTCCGGTGGCCATCTGTGGTCTTCATCATCAGTTCCACTTCACCAAATGGTGCTTTTCGAGTGCAAATGCACGAGTTACTATAAAAAATACTCAAATCGCTATAGGTATGCCTATAAAATTTGAGGATTTCCCTCAATTTCCATGGGCTCCCGTCATCAGATTCTGATTTGGTGGCAATGGGACCACTTCGGGAGCATACCCTTCCAAACAAAAAAAAATGTGTGCGTGTACTAGTGTACACACGTAAGAAGTGAAACTTCTTTATGGCCTTATTTTTCGAAAAATGATCTACATGCAACTTTCTAGAAATTGGTTAAATAAAGTTAAATTAGATAAAGTTTAAACAAAAGGATTTTATTATCATAGACATGAATACAAATAATACAATTAAATATTTTTGATAGATATGTTAAATAAATATACTCCATCTTTTTAAAGATGGCGCGTAACGGAAAAATGTGACGCGTAACCGAAAAATGTGACGGTAAATTTTTTTCCAACGCCGATAAAGAAGTTTCACTTCAAAAAGAATTTTCAAAATCCGTCCACAATTGACAGAGTAATAGGTGAACATACATAAAAAAAAAACAAACAGCCGAACATATAACCTCCTCCTTTTTGGAAGTCGGTTAAAAACTAACGGCGTAGTTTCTACGAAGTTGCCCTATAATACGTACCCTATACAAATCCTATAACCCAAGAATCTGTGCCATAAAAGGCCATCAAAGGATTATCAAGAGGAACGGTATGCGTTTAAGTTTGTTAATAACGAAAATGACACAATCATAAGCCCTGGAGAGTGATTATTACACATATTGTTAATTGGTGGACCATGAATAAGCGTATCCCAATTTTTTTAGACTGATGATACCAAGAAAATTCGGTGTCATTTCATCCTTGCCAAAGAGCTGAAATCACACAATTTATTTAGGTATCTTCTTGGAATAAAGACTCGTATAAAAACTAAAGCATAAGCGAACAAGTCACATTATTTACGAATAAGGCGCTCAATTATAATAATACTGAGAGTGAGAAAATATGTATTTTCTTTTAGGGTTTTTTGTCTTTCACGTACGTTCCGTATAGTTTATGTTTAATGACTTATCCCTGAAAGCTTAAGGCGGTATTCATCATCTAGATGTGTGTGAGAGTTATATGAAGTAGATGTATCTATGAAATCCTGAATGATAATTCAACAGGATGGACTAAAACCTAATTTTGTAAACATATTATATGAAAATCGACCGATATCGAGGTGTGAATCGGCAATGATTTACCTACCTTTAAAACGAAATTTGTTTAAAATTGTGTGTGGCCACTTGGGGTTTGAAGAGATTTTTTGATAATTGCGCTATAGTTGTATCGAGATACAGGACTCGTCCTAGTTCGGCTACATTATGTTCCCATATTATATGCTGCCTATTACTAGCTTACAAGTTTGTGTAGATAATCCCTTGTAATTTTTTTTTATAAATTAAATTAAAAATTCTAAATGAATCGTCTAGAACATTCGTTTCATAGATATCCCGTGCCTACAAATAACACATTCGTACCTGTAATGTAACTTTGGGGTCGTGAAATTAATGGTTCAGTAAAACAACGAAATTATTCTCGTATACGCTGTAAAACCTTAAGGAAAGGAGAATTGGTTTTAATTCAGCTTAATAAGTTTAATGGACACTAGTAATGTAGTCTTGCCATTATACGAAAGTTCACTTGGCGCCAACAAATTTTAAGCTCCGTGTCTACAGTATAGAGGTAAAAGAGATAAATGTGAGTCACATCATTATCTTGACCAAGTCAGAGAAAATAATGTTCCTGAGAACGTTAGAATATTCATGCACGAATGCATTGCACGAAATGTTGCATGCACGAATCCTTTAATACTAACTGACAGACAGATACAGATACTGTAACTTGTGTTAGTCGTGTTTTCTCCTTGTGTTAGTAGACTTATCAATGTGTGAGGTTAAGCTGAAATTCTTGAGATTCAATCTCACCTATAGAATATTTACTACAGTGAAACTGAAAAATACATCAGTCCAGAATGTATTTAGACTGCATTATGTTAAATGGCAGTTGTATTTTTGATAATTTTATTCAGTTACATCATGAAAAACTAGACCCCAACAACGATAGTCAAAAGGCCAAAGTCCAAAGATAAGAAAACGACAGACACAAACACAGTGAAGATGAGAAATATTTAAATCCAGTTGGATTTTTATTCGGTGGAAATGAAAATATTTTAGGATCGCATTAAGTAAGGGCTGAAAGTCTAATACTTCGCGAGGAGTCCACCGGGCTCCGCTCGTAGCGAAAGTTGTTCCTTTATAGAGCGCTGTAATCCTCTCGAACAGGTTTTCTGTCATTTAAATTCCGTCGGTACTCCAGTCGGAATTTTGCTTTGCTTACAAATTGTATGTATTGCGAGCAAAGACATTTATTGTTTTAAAACGAATTCTTTAATGGCGTCGATTTAAGTTAATTGGGTCAAGTGTTTCGTTATAATGATTTTTGTCTTGAATATTGATTACTGTTTAAACATTGTGTATTAAATTCGAAGATAAGCGCTTATAAGAAGTAATAAGACAGCGATAATAATTCACTTGAAAAGTATTATATTTACTGCTTTAATTTATTGTGAATGTGAGCACTATGTGGGTATTTTTTTTCTTTTTCTCAGTTTTAATGATGGTCTGGCATTTTGAGCACTTTATGCGGCCTACCCAAATGTCCTTTCTTTGGTATTGTTCGTCGAGTCGTTGAGCTCCTTAAATCTTGAGTCGAGCTGCACTATTACTGATAAATGCTTGCACTGATTGGACTGGTCCACTCAAATTTGTGTGGTTCTTTCCTCAAAAGACCATTTCAGACACGAATCTACATGGTTCTCACATGATCTGACCAAGATTATGTCTGGACTTTAAAAGAGACTTTGACACCTGAGTTTGTTTCGCCATTTCATCTCAGGGGTAGTCAGATAGGAAATGTCGACTACATCTAATTTTAATATGACGTGTAAAACTGATTACAATATCCTATTTACAGAATTTAATTTAATTTCATTTACAAAACAATTCTTAAAAAAAAAAACGCGTTTTAAAAGCGTTACAAAGTAGCACGTGGTCGTTAATTTAGCACATGTAGTTTTAGAAAAAGTTCGGCTTTGTGGAACTTCGTCCAGTGACGTCTCCTTCAAAAACTCTATGTGCCATTTTAACGGGCACGTAGAGTACTTAGTATAATTGTACTACCAATTAGGTAGGTAAAATAAGCAAAATGCATAGAAATATTAAAAAAAAAAATAGAATAGTCGGCTTTTAAAACCATTTTTTTATTAGTTACACATAATCGTACAACTGTTTAAAGGGCAATTATTATAATAGACTCAACCACGCAAAATGGTTTTCGTAATACGTAATTTTACGGTTACCTAATTACGATCGACTATTTATGCATGAATGCGAGTTCATCCACCATTTCACTGTGGCATAAAGCGATAATGATTCACAATGTTAGTGCTGAAAATACGTTGACCTGCTGAATAGAGATTGGAACACTGAACAGTGCCCCTAGCAGGAACTCTGTAGTAACATAGTGTAGCTTCATCGTTATTGTTTCATTTGTGTTCATTTTGTAAGAGTATTGTAGTATGAGTAAATTTTGAAATAACCAAGGTTCAGGTAGCAAAACATGTTACAAATCCATAGTTTTATGTTACGAGCTAAGACCCGTATGAAGTAATGTGGTGTTATATAAAAACAAATGAAAATCAAGCAGGGGCCTAAAATGGATGCTTCGGCAGAATCATAATATAATTAATTGTATTAAAATTCGTAAAATGGTCACAAACTGACAATTTGTAATTATGATCTGCGTACAATTCATATGTCGCAATTCATCTGTTTGACAGCTGCTATTTGACATTAGACTTCATTATAGCAATTCATAATTTGTGGACCATTTTACGAATCTCCATACAAAACTGCCAAACAGATGAATTGCGGGATATGAATTGTCAGTTTGTGACCATTTTACGAATTTTTATTTATGATTAATAATATTATTATTCTGCCAAAGCGTTCATTTTAGGCCCCCTGGTCTCAAAAGCATTGTAGTAGCTCGAAATAAAAGACACCCTATGTTTGTTTTCGACACAATATCAGTTTGCTTATTTTGCAACATTACTTTACTTTTGAACATTTTCAATTTTAAATCATGTGTTGTTAAAGTGAAAAGTACTTTTTTCTTTTTTTATGATGCTGGAACGTGGTCCAGAGCGTAGCTAAATATCAACATTTACTGTTGAAAACGATCAAGCAAGAATAAAAGAAAATACTCATGACAATGGAGCTGAGACTGAGACATCATATTTAACTTTTGAGTGCCGTTGAACTAAAATTGTCCCTAGTAGTCCCTAAAATAGTGCCTCACAGTAGATAACAGACTGCGGTGAATGATTGACCTAAGTTAAATTTGGCCTCCACATTGAAAAGATCGCGGGCAGGATACGCGCCAAATAAAGGCAGGCCTCGACCCGTATTGGCGAGAAATGCGGAAACTTCGTGCTATTTACAAGCTTCAACGATTATTATTGAGTTGAAAAAACGAAAGTTAGATGAAGTATTTATAAAAAGATGTAGAGTGTGAAAGTGAACAGACGCTTTTAAAGTAAAATAAAGATTGGATTGGGCGATATTTTTTATGAGTTTTTACCTACTTGAAAAAGTAGATCGTAAATGTAAAAAGAGAGTTCGAGGAAACGGTCGTTATTTAATTATGTAATGTATTTTATTTTCGAACATGTTTATAAGTGTTCTAATAATTTTCGGTAACAAATCATAGAAATTACAGTTGTTTACGAACCCATGATTACACCAAACATATACGTAATACCTTGCAGGTATTTGAACTTGAAACACATCTGTGAAATCAAAGCAATGATTGCGGAACATTTAAAACCTTGTCTAATTTCAAAATGTTGTACAACTTCTTGTGTACAAACATATGTCACAAAAGTAAGGAAATATACATGAATATTTATGTAATTTAAGCTTGTAAGCATGTTTATACTTCAATCTCTGCAGTCCCGCGGTGGGCGCCAGTATTTGCCAAACAAAGTTTGCGGGTAGCTAAATCACAACTCAGTTTACACACTTGTGATTACTTAACACTCCATTCGAAACAGCTGTAACTAGGTTCCAAGTATTCCGAATTATAAATTCTCCATAATTTGCCGTGTTACATGTCATACCCATCTGGCAGTATCCGAAGATAAGGTCTATATTAAATTATGCATAAATAGTATTCGAAGGAAGCAAGGTTTATTTATGAAAATTCATTCTATGATTCATCAGAAACGGTCTATGTAACATCAAATCAATGTGAAGAGACAATGGTAAGCCGCGGTTCATTTATAAACGTCACGATTGCCCTAGTTACTAAAACACAGGTGCAACAAAAGATTGGAAGATAAAACGTTACGAATTGTTTTCTGTCTACAACAAACGATCGCTGGTTCTGACAAACAAGGCGCTTGAGAGGTTCTCGGAGAGTGACGAGACTGTTTGGGCGCGAGATGACAAACACAATGGGTTTTCTGAGCCTCTGAATGACACCTTCATTATAGAAGCTGACGTTTCGCAAATACTCGACGAATTGTTACCGCGCACTTTACCAAGTGTTTTGAAAAGTAAGCCGCGACTCTAATAGTCTCCCGAGTTTATTTTCACCCTCCGAAGTTATCACGATGTGTAAATATTGAATTTGCGTTATTAGAATTTGAATAAACGTTAAGGAAAATAATAGGTTCCGAGTACCAGGCGCTGAGTAAATACTTATAAAGTTATGAAAATGTTGAATAATTAATGTGCTGGTAAACAAAGAAGTGAATCAAAGTAAGTTTTCAACATATAATAACTTTAAAATAATAACGTATGTTTTTAAAACATTCACAACATTTCACACTATTATAATTAAGTCCATTAATATTGATGAGGCGGCATCGATATTCACTGATAACAATATTATGCAGCCAATACGTTACGTGAATATCTATTCACTACAGTAGAATAATATATATAAGAAGTCAGCATATCGATTTAAGCAATCAATCGAATCTGTCTCGCTCGGTAAAATATTGCTCGCTTTTATATAAATACTTCAGAAAAAGGCGATATTGCGAGAAAAATATCATTGGATTTATAAAAGTGTTGTACACCAAATAATAGAATTTGGGAGCACTCACTAGCGATTTGTTTGAGCGCCGTCACAGCCGATTTGATAGTGTTCAACGTACGACGCCTCAGATTCTTCTTAGCAGAAAAGTTATCCATATCAATATTCACCGACATTTTGATTTGCACTGTATTTTGTTGGTTTTAGAAGCTATTTTGCGTTGTTTTCGCACAACACTGCGCACTGAACACCTTTTGTTTCGGGAGCCCGGAATACACTGCGCGTAAATGCATATCAGTAACAGTCAGTCCACGCGCGAATTCTAAAGACTTTATAACGAACAGCGGAATGTGTGGAGACGAAATACTAACGGTTCTGGTAATAATTCGGTGCTATAACTGCGATTACCGAATCTATGCCAAAGTCGTGTCGTGCTATGTTTATTGGCGTTGAAGTTTGGAAGTATATTATGTCTGAATGGCGTCATTTTTGCACAAGTTTTTGAAATAGGCCTTTGTTTCTTTACCGTCATAAAATAACCAGTGAACGCTGAGTTGTTTAGCTTATCTAAAATATCGTAATCTGTGAAACATTTTGTATCTTTCTATACATTTCAATGATCTTTCTAATAAAGAATCTCGTGGAAAGAAAACGCCCATGAAAGAGTGTGATGTATCTGAAAAAATATATCCGGAATTTTCCCAAAAATTCCGCGCCACCACTTCATCTCACCTCAAATTTTTCAACGCACTTTTATTAAATCATTCTCACACCTTATTCCAGACCTTTACAATTCATAAGCATATTAGCACCTGATAAATTTAAGACCCATCTCCGACAGATGAGAGTAACGCTCAACATATACAATGGACGATGTGGTAAACAACTTCTATTCTTAACGCAGACTGCCGGCAGAGATCAGGTTCATTAACAAAAGACGACTTTACGAGACCTCGTATTGACGGGAACAATCAAATGAGGTTTTATGAAACAAATTACGAATTTGTTGTGTTTTGTTTGATAACGTTGTGATGAGATTCTCGTTTGTAGACGTGACGTCGTAAAATGTATAACGTGGAGAAGCATTTTTCATTCGTTTCGTCTCTATGTGGCCTATTACACTCTAGCGATGATTGGAAGGCTTATATTTATGGGGCAGAGTCCAGTGATATGATTTCAACTTGGAATAATTAGTTGATGCTGATTTGAACAATAATTCGGGCTAAAGCAAAAAAGAACAAGAAAACGTTAAAGACAATCTGATCGTTAAAGATGTTAAAGATACACAAAACAGAAACAATACAAAAATAACTAGTTCAAAGATGACCTTAATGTTAGGGAAGAATAAAAATAAACCAGAACAATTCGACAGATAATTGTATGAAGCTAATTCATTATAATATGTAAAACATACACATCACGCCGTGGTTCTTGCTATGGAGTTAAAACTACAGCAAAATGTAGACTGCCCTTGCAGCATTCGTTTATTTTAAGATATCTGTTTTCATTTCTTTTATCAAATCTCATTTGTTTGACGTTCCGTTATTTTTCTTCCAAGTTTTTTTGGTATGTCCAATATAATTATTGTCCATTCCTCTTCATCCGATTTGCGAAAAACATGACTTATGTTAGAATTTGTTTATTGTAAACGAATTTATGAATTTTAAGAAATCTTGTTTATATTGAATCGGCCGTCAGATGAAACACAATTTATATTAGCCATCGAAATAGAGTTAAATGTTAAGATGCAGTTATTTTTTTCGGGCATTTTTGCAGTTAGTGTATACTTGTCGACGTAATATTGAAACAGACTATACAATTTCTCTTGTTTTCTGTCTTAATAAAGAGAGATCTAAACAAAAGTGGCCTCTCCACAGAATCTTGCAACACTCATAATGAAGCTCAACGTCAAAGTCAAATTATTTAATTCATACAAGGCACTTTTGAACGTCAAAATTTACAAAAAATTGAATTGTCGCCCCTTCCAAAAGGTAGTTTGGTATGGAGAAGAATGGACAAGAAATCCCACCATTACTCTTTTAAAATGTTTTACAATATTTTGTATAGGTACATTAATTATATTCTTTTTATTAAGCTTAAATTCAAAGTACCAAGAAGTAATGAAGCCAACTATAATATTTTATTTTGGATAGGAAACATAAACAGAATCGCATAAACCTAACCTTGGACACAAATCTGCATGAATAATGACTATTTTGTGTCACAATGAGCTAATATGAAATTTGTGTGAAATGCATGTTATTTAGAGGTAAACTGCCCCCCATTTGGGAAATGAAACTTATTTGCATACCTTTTAGGTTTACATTTGCATTTGGTGTGCGGAATATGATTGATGAGGCGTATTGTACGACGTAGCTGTAGTCTGAGGTATAAATTAAACTGTATGTTAATGGGCTGTAAATCTATTTGCGTATTAACTTTTAGATTTGTTCTCCTGGAGAAGTGTAACGTTCATAATTATATCGGTTACTCCCTCATTACCTACTTGGTTTGTAGAGGCGTAGTTTAGACATGTCAATGGAGGGATTAAATGGTAAGCTTAGGAGATTGCTTTTAAAACCCTTCCGGTCTCCTCAGAGTTCCGAATGAATAGCAACACTGTGTTCGGCGACTAAAGTTGTATATTCAACAGTTGGTAAATATGGCAAAGGATCTGAAGATTTTGCTGAAAATTGAGGCTATAAAGATATACCCACATATTTCTAGAGATATTGGTCGAAGATCGTAGACAGGTAGATGCTACGTAGGTACTTACCAAATGTAATAACATCTAGAACACATTTCAATAATGCTTATAAACTTTTATAACCTAAAATTGTGCACAAACTAATTAATCTCTTCGTTATTACGCCTTGTTTACACGTTATTTTTTTGCAACTCCGAGCTAAAATCCATTTTCCACCCTATAGATTAACGAATCGAACAATACCGCATCAGTCAAAAGTAGATTACGTGGAAATGATGAATAGCTTTAACAGCGTTGCATTTCATTTCCTGACTTTTTGGCAATCATTTATTTTTGTCACTGCAGTCCTTTGATACGAGTTTGATGCTCGGAATTGGGGAAAAGGGCAATTATAAAGCCCTGTTTTGCGAAACGACTTTGAGAAGAGTAATTTTTGGTCAAAATGTCATACACTCACCGTGCGTGTATTTGAGGTATATTTATTTTGACCAAGAATTAAACATAACTGGAGAAATGTGGGTGACCTAAACACCTCTGGATATAAGGTGTGATGTTATGAGTACCTACTGACTATTGTCCAAGTGACAAGAGATAAGAGACACGTCACGTCATTCACGACACTCATCGTGTCACAGTCACTGACAGTGACAAATTACACAAACATTGACGTCATCCTTAATTGAGCAACGGGGCACTGATTACTTAAACTACCAGTGTTGAGTGAAATACATTATTATTACAACGTCACAGATCATTGTCATGGGCATTTCTGTTGGTGATGTCATCCGACCAACGAGTTCGTAATGGGCAAGCTTACCGTTGTCAAATACTCCGCGCCGGGTTTTACCGACCGAGCGACGGCTAATTCTAACCGTATTTTCGATGGGAATTCAATGTAGTCATTAATGGTCGGATTTGGGCTTAGTGCTTTGTCTATTTTAGGAGGGAATTTAAACGAATTGGGCACTGTTCTAAATGGATTAGAGATGATCATAATTTGTTCTGCTATATACCTATATTGAGCGTACCATTTACGGGATTATGTCGTTTCCATGTTTGGTTTTGTTAAATGATTTTCCCTTTGGGACATCTCTTTCCGCTTTTAGAAAAATGATGGCAGACTTTTTGTGAACACTTAGTTTCGCCAGAGTCGATAACAGGTTCTGAAGTATACGCTAACTGAAGTTTTTGAAGTTTAATATTTTCGTAAATTTTGGATGATTCAAATAACCACCATTAATATTTACCAGCACGTAGGTGCTGTCACCGCCACTGTGCGGAAATGGACTGAGAATGGATTAGGTGTAGACCTAGTCCATATCCGGAACTAGGTTGATTCCCTTACTTTCGAGTCGTACGTTGAGTTAAAACGACCGGTTACAGCTCTACGTGGCTGAGAGATGCACTTACCGACGATACTGCTTTAGCTCGGTTCGCTTTGGAAAAGAAAGACTCCTTGAGCTCGGGCTATCTATTTTTATAGTGTCTTGTTGTATAAGGTTCGGGTAAATTGTTCGTTTAAAATTTTAGATGAAGGTTTTAAGATTATGGTTAACCTGTCAAGCAGAGGTTTCATTGTGTTTGAATGTTTTACCGACGTAGTCTATTAGTTTCCTTAAAACAGTTGGGACCATAAAACCCAAATTAAAAAAAAAAAGGTAATTACTCGGTTTTAAATCTACAACATATATAAATGCAATCACTGCGATTACAGAAGGTATACAATTTGTCTATCTGCCAAGCCTTTTCTCAAGGCTGTTCAAGGATAAATGTAGGTAATTTGTCTATATTCAAATAAATAAATGCTAATTAAGCGTCTTCCAAAAAGGAGGAGGTTGGCGTGTATGTTTTTTTTAATCTAGATATGTTCACCGATTTCCCCGTCAATCGTGGGCCGATTTTGAAAATTCTTTTTTGTTTGGGTATGCTCCCGAGGTGGTCCCATTGCCACTAAATCTGAATCTGATGAGTGGATCCCATGGAAGTCGAGGGAAATCCTCAAATTTTATAGGCACACCTATAGCGATTTTTCATAGCTAACTCGTGCATTCTCGGAACGTACCATTTGGTGAAGTGGAACTGATGATGAAGACCAGAGATGGCCACCGGAACTATTTAATAATAAGTAGGTATTTAACGGGTTGCGATTCGAGTAGGTACTTTAATAGTGTTGCTAAGCAATTTATGCTCATCAGAATGCATATGGTGAGTGACAGTTCTCCTGGTTCTTATCAGGAGAACTCCTCAACAGTAAACGGCTCTGCATCGGGAAAAGCAATATTTTGTAAAAGGTGATGAGCAGTTAACATTAGGCTATTGTAATTTAGATTAATTACAAAAAGACCCACTAAAAAGTGAGAAATAAAAAACTTGTTCCAAAAAGTTTTTTACGTCTAACATTCGTGCTTATTTATAATATTTAATCAGGATATTATTATGTCAAAGGGTATGACGATGTCGGTGTTTCGACTTCCGATGATATTAAAGACGGGAAATTGGAAGGGCTTGATTTGTGTCAGGAAATTTATGATAATAGGCAATAGGCATTAATAGTTCGGCTGTTGCGACGAAGTTACTTCCATGTAAAAAATTGTGTTATAATGTAGCTAAGTGGTGTTGTATAAAAAATATTCAAATAATCTATTTATTTATACAAAACGTATAAATAAATAGATTATTTGATATTAACTTTAACAAGTGGAAGAATACTACTAAATAAAGTCTAAAGGATTTAAGTTAAATGTCTTAACGGGCCTATTATTTTTTGACAAGTCTATGAAACATGCCAACTATAAACAACTTATATTTAAGAAAACTCTTTAGAAGAAGCACTGGCCACAAAATTTTGTAAATGTTGGTTGAACTTACATTAAATAATTGTTCAAAATTAAAAAAATATATATATAAAAGCAAAAGCATTTTGGAATAAGCCGGGAAAACTTCACTCTGGTCGCAGCGTAACTTTAGAGATCATCATGGCTTTTTTTTCTTGTTTAAATCATTTTCGTGGCTTTATTGTAACTTGGTTGGACTTTGGACCGTTATGACACGAGATGCTTAGGGCTGTGGGTATGCTGGAAGCAGGCCGCAGTCAACGTGAAACTGCTGACGCTGTCAACACGTACCCAAGCGTAATTTGCCGACTGTGGACAGGTTACAGGGATACAGGAGATGTTGCTGAACGTCACCAAGGATGATACTGGTGACCTGTAATACAGGTTTTTTTAAAAACCTTCTTCAGGCACTGGCTCTCACAATGTGAAATTTATAGTTCAAAACTGTTAAATGCTACAAAACAATTGTGAGAGAAAACAAATAAACTTATTATTATTATTTTATACAGGGTCACTATTCAGAGACAAGTCAGCTTTCTGCAAAATACTGCGAAGAGGCAGCATCAAATTACGGCTCACCAGCTGGTAGGAAGACTCCAGTCTTAGCACCAAGTGGTCATCAGTGCCCAAACCAACAGGAGAAGATTGGATGAAGTTAATCTTCACGCTCGCAGACCCCTTAGAATTCCAGCTCTTCGATGCGGAAATCGAGGGCATCGATATTTGTGGGCTAACACACATTTGCACTGAACCGACACTCAGTGGGCTCGGGTATGTAAATGTGTGGTATAAATGAACTGAAATATGACGATTATTGTTGAAGATGTTGGAAAAAATAATGCCGACTGGTAACTTTATTGGCGTGGGCCGCGTAAACCGTACGAGATAAATAAAATTAAGGAACTACAAGATTGTACATCTTAAAGAGTTCAATCAAAAAGTCCGTAATATGTCTATCTTTTAAGAATTACCCACATAAACCATTATTCATCAGAATTTGATAAAAATTTCATTGTTATTTCCGAAGCTATTTTAACCGGTATTACATATATTAATCAATATCCAATAAAATATGTTATTTAAATATGGCATTTAATTAAAATTAAAATATCGAGCCTGCTAAGGAAGAACATCGTAAGCGACATAAATAAAAAAATTACAGCATTTTATTGATTATTTTATTATTTTTTGAAAAAGTGAAATACCTACATTATGTTGCTTGCGATGTTATTCCAGGCTCAATATATATTTAATTAAATCATATCATTTAATTGAATCTGTCATATGTTTTAAAAACATGACATATTCAAAATTACGCCTAACAGAATAATTATGGTTGACGGCGGCGGGCGGAATGCGATCGCTTTAGTACGTTCCCGTGGGATATTTTCCGACATCCACGCGGTCGAAGCCACGAGCAAAAGCTATGTAGTAATCGTATAATTTTGGTTAAAACACATTTTACAGCCATGTTTCTTTAGCAGTAATCACATCCAAAACAGTCACTCAATACTCAAGCATTACTTAAAACTATCTGGGGGAAGACTATATGGGTTATTGTTTATTTTTCTTTTTTCTCAGTTAGTTTTTATCATGGTCTGGCAGTTTGAGTAATTTTATGCGGCCTACCCAAATATCCTTTCTTTGGTATTGTTCGTTGAATCGTTGAGCTCCTTAAGTTCTTAGTTGAGCTGCACGACTACTGACAAATGCATGCACTGACTGGACATGACCCCTCAATCTGTGTGGTTCTTTCATCAAAAGATCATTTCAGGCACCAATCTACATGTTCTTGTGAGTCGTATACGAAACGCCGACCTCATCTAGTTTTTTTTTAAATATGATTGATGTGTAAAAGTGTTTGTACAAACCTACTTACAGAAGTAAATCATTAATTTTTATTATAATTATTATTATTATATTATAATTATCTTCAACCAATCAAATGGCTTGAATCTAGTTTTAAGTAACGCTTGAGTATTGAGTAACGTTCTATAATACGGGCCTTAGAAAAATTAAGCCGTCTCCGGACCATTTTTGTGAAAATTTTGTGAAAAGAAAGAATGTACAATTTAGTAGTAGATTGTGTGTAGTTGACAAGATAATAAAACAACTACTAAGCGTACTCTTACTACCTTGATCTCTAAAAACACGCTAGGTCTGCTGACATTTCATGCTTGGCTTAACTTGATTAAAACTTTATTGCGTAGCATTTTGTTGGCTTATTTCTTAGCATAGTGCACGAACAGCCTGTAAAAAATGTAGTCCTGTGGAATACTACCTATTCGTTACTCTGTGCTGATATTTGGAAAAAATCTAGCTTCTCTTGGCCTTTCTATCAAAATATGGAAACGCGTTCTCTCATGAAAATTGCTCGCAGCACATTAAACCATAACTATTTACCCTTTTCCTATAGGTAAACTGCCTCCATTTATCAGTAACAATACAATCCAGTGGAGGGGTAAACTGGTACACAGGGATCGCCTCATTGTGCCAATATACAGTGATTAAGCTCTGTCGTGTAATTGACTGTTGATTGCGAACATTAATCCTGATGCTGACGATATTGGTAGGATGTTTATGCGTGGGGTTGTGGCGCCGCCTCGTTTTGTTCCAAAGTTACTGGAATCACCCAAAAGTTCGGATAAGAGTGACACTGGCTGGTGACAGTCACTCTATCAGAGCGTCACATTGATGGTTGCGTGGCGGTTGGCTTCTGATGACAGAAGATGATGCGTCCATAACGAACATTGGTAGGATATTTATGTGTGGGGGTGTTTGTTTATATATTGTGACGGTGCAGTAAGTGGCGCCGCCACGTTTTGTTACGAAGTTACTGGAATTACCGAAAAGGTCGGATAAGAGTGACACTGGCTGGTCATAGTCACTCTATCAGAGCGTCGCATTGGTGGTTGCGTGGCGGCTGTCTTCTGATGATAGAAGATTATGTCTGGGGAGCCTTTGCCGTACCACGTCTATAACGAACATCGGTAGGATATTTATGTGTGTATTTGTTTATATGTGACGGCGTAGTAAGTGGCGCCGTCTCGTTTTGTTATGAAGTTACTGGAATCACCGAAAAGGTCGGATAAGAGTGACACTGGCTGGTGATCGTCACTCTAGCAGAGCGTCGCAACGCATCGATGGTTGCGTGGCGGCTGTCTTCTATTGACAGAAGATGATGTCAGGGGAGCCGCTGTCGTAACGGTCATAACTAACTGCTGTATTCTGGCACACTCCTGCTGATATTGAAGCTGCTGAACCACTTATACGTACTTATATGTATTTTAAGCTTAGATTTTTTTTTCTTTTTGTCACAGTCACGACGTGCAGCTGCTAACAAATTTCTGTTCAGTGCTCGTGATTATAGATCTGTTTTGAAGATTTTAATTCGAGTTAACTTAACTTTCTCGTATGCACTGGTTTCTGTGACAAATAAACCTATTTTTATTTTTTTCGATTTGACGTGGAGTTATGTTTTTAAGCCATAAAGTATTAATTGGAACATGTAGTGATTGATGTAATTGCTTTTTGTATATTTTTTAACAATAAAACTATAAAAAAACTTATTTCTGATTTAAACATGAAAATTGCTATATCTGTAAAACTGGTCATTATTTTTCTTGGTCAGACTTTCAATTAGCATGTATGTGTTTTAAAGGCTTTAAAAAAAATCAAAATTTCAGCCCAATTGGCCGAACAGCTTTTTCCTAGTATTTTATGCGGGCATAAAATGTTAGGAAAGAGCCGTTTTTGAATAAATTGTTGGTTTATTATGAGAAGAAGTAGATATATTATTGTAATATTGTACCATCATTTACTATATATGAAAGTCTTACAAGTCTGAACGACTGGTCCTCGGAACATAGGTATTTCCCCGTAATTGGGACGTGGAGGTCAAATGCTAGTTGCTTTTTGTAAAATATTGATATTTACTCCCATCTGCTGAGACTAAAAGGCGATCCCAATATATTTGGGACCGGTTAGGCACGCTAGGCAAAATATTCCTTATGCAAAATTTATATTGACGTCAACTCTAATCTTTTTTTTTCTTTTTGGCTTCGCACGGTTTGTGCATTTAGCCAGTGTCATGTAAAATTAGGTAACAAGTACAAAATTATTTAAATAATTATGAAATGAACTCCACTCAATGCATGATAAAGATGATTGCTGATATCCCGCCCCGCTCCCCTTGAGTTTAAGTAAAGACGCGGCACTTTACTGAAACCTCGCGCGGACTTCTTGAGAGAACTTAAAGTGATGTTGCACTGTTTTGTTTCATTTGCCTACATTAATGCAGGTTCACGAACACTTAATGGTTAATAATCCACCAGTATTACACATTAATATTCGGCTAAACACAAATTTTAGAAAATAAAACAAAACTGCTAACATGACGCTTCACTTTCCCGCCAAGAAGTCCAACTTTAATCTTCCTACATTAAGTAACGTTACGACAGATTTGACATGTGGATGACCAGAAAAAAAATTTAAAAAGTTTATGTTGACCAAAAACAAAAGAAAATACCAACAAACGGCAACAACAACGTCTTTCTAATACATTAAACAACAATTAGGTAAATAATTTCCTTAATTCGCGAAAACGGCGCAAAGCAGACATTCGTTGTAATAAATTCTGCGTAATGCCGCTAGGCGAAGTAAAAATGATTTAACACCGTAATTACGCTCTGCTAATTCAGAAGTATTGTACTATAAATTAACACCTTTCTGACTCCGTCATTTGGTTATGAAAGTGTTAAGAAAATTATAGTGTTTTTGAATAAATTATGAGCAGTTTCTTTGTCTGGTTTAAGTTCAAGGTTCTAAGAATAGTAAAATTAGATCGGTTTTGATAATTATATTGTTACTGACTTTAGTTTTCACGCATATTGTCACGCATTGCCTCGTTGGTCTAGTGGCCGCAAGCGTTACTGCTAAGCATGAGGTCTTGGGTTCGATAACCACTTCAGGTAAAGTGTTATTGGGATTTTCCATAGGAATTTCTCAGTTGCACCCCGGAGTCTGGGTTTGTAGTTCATGGCAATAGGTTTGCTCCCTATTACATGGGACTTAAAAACAAAAGTGGCGAAATGTGGGTGTACTATAGGTACACCTCTGCCTAACCTTTAGGGGATTACAGGCGAGATGTTTTGTTGTCACGCAACCTTTCATGATAGGATTATAATCCATCTGATTTAATCTAAACAAGAGTTTCTTACATGTAATGTGGGTGAAGATTTTATTTGACTACGTATAAGCCCGGTCCATGTGGTGCCGGACGTAAAGAATAGCAGCATCCTATAATTTCTTCCCGTGGGTGTCGTAAAAGGCGACTAAGGGACTTACTAGACAATGGGCAGCAGCGTTATTTATGCATTTTAACATCATACTGCGATTGCCAACCCGTCTGCCAATCGTGGAGATTGTGGAAAACCCCTTTTGGGGGAGGCTTATGTCCAGCAGTGGACGTCTTTTGGCTGAAATGATGATGATGAAGCCCGTAGTTTGAAATGGCTAAAATAATGACAATTTATGGTATATATATCAACAATAATTTATGAATTAAAGAACTAAATAAGACCATGCAATACGAAATGCCTTAGACCAGTGGTTCTCAAACTTTTTTGGACACGGAACCCTTTTCGAAAATGAAATATTTGACGGAGCCCTAAAGTAATCAAAAATGGTTTTATGTGTTCATATTACTTGACATTAAAATTTACATATTTTTTTACTTTTGTTGAAATATTTAGATTGATATTATGTTACTCAGGTACCAGAGTAAAATAATAGTAGGTAGACACTCCTTTAGTATTATTTTTTATTCTGACCAGTATTTTTGCGGAACCCCCACAGAGGCTTTGCGGATCCCTAGGGTTCCGCGGAACACACTTTGAGTATGGCTGCCTTAGACTGTGCGAATATCTATACACTAAGAATCAATATCCAATAAAATATGTTATTTAAATATGGCATTTAATTAAAATTAAAATATCGAGCCTGCTAAGGAACAACATCGTAAGCGACATAAATAAAAAAATTACAGCATTTTATTGATTATTTTATTATTTTTTGAAAAAGTGAAATACCTACATTATGTTGCTTGCGATGTTATTCCAGGCTCGATATATATTTAATTAAATCATATCATTTAATTGAATCTGTCATATGTTTTAAAAACATACCATATTCAAAATTACGCCTAACAGAATAATTATGGTTGACGGCGGCGGGCGGAATGCGATCGCTTTAGTACGTTCCCGTGGGATATTTTCCGACATCCACGCGGTCGAAGCCACGAGCAAAAGCTATGTAGTAATCGTATAATTTTGGTTAAAACACATTTTACAGCCATGTTTCTTTAGCAGTAATCACATCCAAAACAGTCACTCAATACTCAAGCATTACTTAAAACTATCTGGGGGAAGACTTATATATATATATATTTATATGGGTTATTGTTTATTTTTCTTTTTTCTCAGTTAGTTTTTATCATGGTCTGGCAGTTTGAGTAATTTTATGCGGCCTACCCAAATATCCTTTCTTTGGTATTGTTCGTTGAATCGTTGAGCTCCTTAAGTTCTTAGTTGAGCTGCACGACTACTGACAAATGCATGCACTGACTGGACATGACCCCTCAATCTGTGTGGTTCTTTCATCAAAAGATCATTTCAGGCACCAATCTACATTGGCGATAAGTCCCCTCTTTGAGGAGTGGCTAGAGAGGCGCCACGGCGTCCTCACCTTCCGCCTGACGCAGGTCCTCACCGGACATGGATGTTTCGGGAGGTTCCTGTATAGGATTAAGCGGGAGGAAACGCCCGGGTGTCACCACTGTGTGGATCGCCCGGAGGACACGGTGGAGCATACGGTGGAGGTCTGCCCTGCTTGGGCGGAGCACCGCCGTGTCCTCACGGCAGCGATCGGCGGCGGCGATCTCTCGCGTCCGGCCCTGGTTCAGGCCATGGTTCGGAGCGAGAGTGCATGGGAGGCCGTCACCTCCTTCTGCGAAACAGTGATGCTTGCGAAGGAGGAGGCGGAACGCGTGAGGGTAAGGCAAAGTCAACGCCCTCGCGCCCTTAGTCGCCGCAGGAGACGCCCCGGGCGTCGGGAATCGCAGGCCGATTCCCGGCCACCGTAGGCGCGGGCTTGCGGACGGTGAGCGATGGGTAGCTCACCGTCCGATAAGGACCAAGCCCGGGTCGACGGCGCGTTGTGTTCCACGCGCGCCTCAAAGAGACGTCAGCACCAATTGACGGGGTCCGAAAGGGCCAATGCCTGCCAGGGTTACGAGCCTGTCCGAAAGGGATATCGTGGCCCTGGCACACAGGCATCTGAAGGAACACGGTGGGTTTTAGTCAGTAAAAGTCTGACACTCCCTCCCGCTCCACCCAGAGCGGGAGAAGTTATTTGATAATTTCCCACCCAAAAAAAAAAAAAAAAAAAAAAAAAAAAAAAAAAAAAAAAAAAAAAAAAAAGGCACCAATCTACATGTTCTTGTGAGTCGTATACGAAACGCCGACCTCATCTAGTTTTTTTTTAAATATGATTGATGTGTAAAAGTGTTTGTACAAACCTACTTACAGAAGTAAATCATTAATTTTTATTATAATTATTATTATTATATTATAATTATCTTCAACCAATCAAATGGCTTGAATCTAGTTTTAAGTAACGCTTGAGTATTGAGTAACGTTCTATAATACGGGCCTTAGAAAAATTAAGCCGTCTCCGGACCATTTTTGTGAAAATTTTGTGAAAAGAAAGAATGTACAATTTAGTAGTAGATTGTGTGTAGTTGACAAGATAATAAAACAACTACTAAGCGTACTCTTACTACCTTGATCTCTAAAAACACGCTAGGTCTGCTGACAATTCATGCTTGGCTTAACTTGATTAAAACTTTATTGCGTAGCATTTTGTTGGCTTATTTCTTAGCATAGTGCACGAACAGCCTGTAAAAAATGTAGTCCTGTGGAATACTACCTATTCGTTACTCTGTGCTGATATTTGGAAAAAATCTAGCTTCTCTTGGCCTTTCTATCAAAAAATGGAAACGCGTTCTCTCATGAAAATTGCTCGCAGCACATTAAACCATAACTATTTACCCTTTTCCTATAGGTAAACTGCCTCCATTTATCAGTAACAATACAATCCAGTGGAGGGGTAAACTGGTACACAGGGATCGCCTCATTGTGCCAATATACAGTGATTAAGCTCTGTCGTGTAATTGACTGTTGATTGCGAACATTAATCCTGATGCTGACGATATTGGTAGGATGTTTATGCGTGGGGTTGTGGCGCCGCCTCGTTTTGTTCCAAAGTTACTGGAATCACCCAAAAGTTCGGATAAGAGTGACACTGGCTGGTGACAGTCACTCTATCAGAGCGTCACATTGATGGTTGCGTGGCGGTTGGCTTCTGATGACAGAAGATGATGCGTCCATAACGAACATTGGTAGGATATTTATGTGTGGGGGTGTTTGTTTATATATTGTGACGGTGCAGTAAGTGGCGCCGCCACGTTTTGTTACGAAGTTACTGGAATTACCGAAAAGGTCGGATAAGAGTGACACTGGCTGGTCATAGTCACTCTATCAGAGCGTCGCATTGGTGGTTGCGTGGCGGCTGTCTTCTGATGATAGAAGATTATGTCTGGGGAGCCTTTGCCGTACCACGTCCATAACGAACATCGGTAGGATATTTATGTGTGTATTTGTTTATATGTGACGGCGTAGTAAGTGGCGCCGTCTCGTTTTGTTATGAAGTTACTGGAATCACCGAAAAGGTCGGATAAGAGTGACACTGGCTGGTGATCGTCACTCTAGCAGAGCGTCGCAACGCATCGATGGTTGCGTGGCGGCTGTCTTCTATTGACAGAAGATGATGTCAGGGGAGCCGCTGTCGTAACGGTCATAACTAACTGCTGTATTCTGGCACACTCCTGCTGATATTGAAGCTGCTGAACCACTTATACGTACTTATATGTATTTTAAGCTTAGATTTTTTTTTCTTTTTGTCACAGTCACGACGTGCAGCTGCTAACAAATTTCTGTTCAGTGCTCGTGATTATAGATCTGTTTTGAAGATTTTAATTCGAGTTAACTTAACTTTCTCGTATGCACTGGTTTCTGTGACAAATAAACCTATTTTTATTTTTTTCGATTTGACGTGGAGTTATGTTTTTAAGCCAAGTATTAATTGGAACATGTAGTGATTGATGTAATTGCTTTTTGTATATTTTTTAACAATAAAACTATAAAAAAACTTATTTCTGATTTAAACATGAAAATTGCTATATCTGTAAAACTGGTCATTATTTTTCTTGGACAGACTTTCAATTAGCATGTATGTGTTTTAAAGGCTTTAGAAAAAATCAAAATTTCAGCCCAATTGGCCGAACAGCTTTTTCCTAGTATTTTATGCGGGCATAAAATGTTAGGAAAGAGCCGTTTTTGAATAAATTGTTGGTTTATTATGAGAAGAAGTAGATATATTATTGTAATATTGTACCATCATTTACTATATATGAAAGTCTTACAAGTCTGAACGACTGGTCCTCGGAACATAGGTATTTCCCCGTAATTGGGACGTGGAGGTCAAATGCTAGTTGCTTTTTGTAAAATATTGATATTTACTCCCATCTGCTGAGACTAAAAGGCGATCCCAATATATTTGGGACCGGTTAGGCACGCTAGGCAAAATATTCCTTATGCAAAATTTATATTGACGTCAACTCTAATCTTTTTTTTTCTTTTTGGCTTCGCACGGTTTGTGCATTTAGCCAGTGTCATGTAAAATTAGGTAATAAGTACAAAATTATTTAAATAATTATGAAATGAACTCCACTCAATGCATGATAAAGATGATTGCTGATATCCCGCCCCGCTCCCCTTGAGTTTAAGTAAAGACGCGGCACTTTACTGAAACCTCGCGCGGACTTCTTGAGAGAACTTAAAGTGATGTTGCACTGTTTTGTTTCATTTGCCTACATTAATGCAGGTTCACGAACACTTAATGGTTAATAATCCACCAGTATTACACATTAATATTCGGCTAAACACAAATTTTAGAAAATAAAACAAAACTGCTAACATGACGCTTCACTTTCCCGCCAAGAAGTCCAACTTTAATCTTCCTACATTAAGTAACGTTACGACAGATTTGACATGTGGATGACCAGAAAAAAAAAATAAAAAGTTTATGTTGACCAAAAACAAAAGAAAATACCAACAAACGGCAACAACAACGTCTTTCTAATACATTAAACAACAATTAGGCAAATAATTTCCTTAATTCGCGAAAACGGCGCAAAGCAGACATTCGTTGTAATAAATTCTGCGTAATGCCGCTAGGCGAAGTAAAAATGATTTAACACCGTAATTACGCTCTGCTAATTCAGAAGTATTGTACTATAAATTAACACCTTTCTGACTCCGTCATTTGGTTATGAAAGTGTTAAGAAAATTATAGTGTTTTTGAATAAATTATGAGCAGTTTCTTTGTCTGGTTTAAGTTCAAGGTTCTAAGAATAGTAAAATTAGATCGGTTTTGATAATTATATTGTTACTGACTTTAGTTTTCACGCATATTGTCACGCATTGCCTCGTTGGTCTAGTGGCCGCAAGCGTTACTGCTAAGCATGAGGTCTTGGGTTCGATACCCACTTCAGGTAAAGTGTTATTGGGATTTTCCATAGGAATTTCTCAGTTGCACCCCGGAGTCTGGGTTTGTAGTTCATGGCAATAGGTTTGCTCCCTATTACATGGGACTTAAAAACAAAAGTGGCGAAATGTGGGTGTACTATAGGTACACCTCTGCCTAACCTTTAGGGGATTACAGGCGAGATGTTTTGTTGTCACGCAACCTTTCATGATAGGATTATAATCCATCTGATTTAATCTAAACAAGAGTTTCTTACATGTAATGTGGGTGAAGATTTTATTTGACTACGTATAAGCCCGGTCCATGTGGTGCCGGACGTAAAGAATAGCAGCATCCTATAATTTCTTCCCGTGGGTGTCGTAAAAGGCGACTAAGGGACTTACTAGACAATGGGCAGCAGCGTTATTTATGCATTTTAACATCATACTGCGATTGCCAACCCGTCTGCCAAGCGTGGAGATTGTGGAAAACCCCTTTTGGGGGAGGCTTATGTCCAGCAGTGGACGTCTTTTGGCTGAAATGATGATGATGAAGCCCGTAGTTTGATATGGCTAAAATAATGACAATTTATGGTATATTTATATCAACAATAATTTATGAATTAAAGAACTAAATAAGACCATGCAATACGAAATGCCTTAGACCAGTGGTTCTCAAACTTTTTTGGACACGGAACACTTTTCGAAAATGAAATATTTGACGGAGCCCTAAAGTAATCAAAAATGGTTTTATGTGTTCATATTACTTGACATTAAAATTTACATATTTTTTTACTTTTGTTGAAATATTTAGATTGATATTATGTTACTCAGGTACCAGAGTAAAATAATAGTAGGTAGACACTCCTTTAGTATTATTTTTTTATTCTGACCAGTATTTTTGCGGAACCACCACAGAGGCTTTGCGGATCCCTAGGGTTCCGCGGAACACACTTTGAGTATGGCTGCCTTAGACTGTGCGAATATCTATACACTAAGAAGCTGACAACAGCTAAACCGCGGTCACTGTCAGACTGCATACAAAAGAAAGAGAAGCGCGATGACACAACGCTTGTAATTTACTGCAAAATATGAAGCAATTATCTATTCACTCAAAAATGAGTTGAGTAATCGAAAATAAAAAAAAACAACCAAGTTCTGCATACAAATAAGACGTTATTGTTATTAATTAAATACCAACCGTACGTTGATATTTAATACAGATATTTTGGATTAAAACGTTAATTTGTATCGAGATTTTTTTTTCTAAACGTGTTTTGCTAGCATCCTAGTTCTGAGAAATATGTTCAAGAATAACATATATTTTTTCCGCTACAACAAACTTTATAGATTTGTCAATTTTTTTGTTTAAGACAAGCCTAATTTTATCATTTGCCTCTTGTCAGCGCCTAAAAACAAAACGCTTCTTGTGTCTGTGTGATCGCTTAGAGAGTAAACGAGCACTGACAGGCCAAATAGCCGAACACGGCATAAAGTTAGACTTCGGCTGCCACCAATAAAACTAAAATTATTTGAGAAAAATGCATACTGCATGTCGATTATTATTTACAATAATTTACCAAATACTTTTCAAGACTTACCGCTGACAAGGTTTAAAAAAATGCTTTTTGAACTATTATTATTTAAAAGATATTATACCATTAAGGACTATTTAGAAGACAAATCAATAGAATCTGTAATTTGTACGTTAGATTAAATGACATCGCTGATTGTGAATACATTTGCACGCCATGTTATGGCAGGATTATGCTGAATCAAATTTACTGTATCCCTATGTACCTTATTCTAGCAAATAAATGTTTTTGATTTGATTTAGATCTTCTATTCGAAACAACGCAACGGATTTTAATGTGGTTTCACCATCATTTAGATTACAGAATTTATTTCGGAAGGTTACGTGTATAATACATATACGTGGAGGGGCTTGTGGCTAAGTAATAATAACCGCACGGGTCAATCGATCAGGTTAAGCTACGCTTGCCACGGTTGGTATGTGGATGGGTGACCATCTTCACATACCAAGACCCCTCCGTGCCTCGGAAAGCACGTTAAGCCGTTGGTCCCGGCTGTCATTTGTAGATCTTTGACAGTTGTTATGGGTCGTCAGAAGCCCGAAAGTCTGACAACCAGTCTAACCAAGGGGTATCGTGTTACCCAGTAACTGAGTTGTGGAGGTCAGATAGGCAGACAAAATCAAACTGGTTGCTATTTTTATGGTAAAATCTGTTATTTTTATGATATTCATTTTACATTCTGTGATAACCTATACTCACACACTGACTTATTTTTTTATAAAAACATACTTGTATGATGTTTGTAAATATGTGAACACCACGTATCTATCTAATAATTAAGTTATTTTTCATTGCTTAGTTTTTAATTCGTTTTACCTATTATGGTATAGTAATTTTATTCTAGGTGCATCGTCTTCACATATAATCATATAATTAATGTAATCAAACAAAATATTGTAAAACATTTTTAAAAGAGTACCGGTGGAGTTTCTTGCCCATTCTTCTCCATACGAAACTACCTTTTGGAAGGGGCAACTAGAATCAATTCTATTTTTTTTGTAAATTTTGACGTTCAAAAGTGCCTCTTATGTGCCTATTTGAAATAAATGGTTTGACTTTGACTTTGACTTTGACAGTCGCTCCATGTAATATACTGGTATTCAGCTGCATTTGGTTAGACTGGAAGCAGATGATGTGTATAATACATAATATATTTAACTTTAGAACCCAGTGGAATGCCACGTGACGATGGAAAGAGACCAGACGGAATTTTCATATTGCCTTGGAACTTAGGTAGGCCTTTGGTGTGGGATGCAACATGTGTCGACATCCTTGAGCCATCCCATCTTCCTAGCACGGCAGGCTGTGCTGCGGCAGCTGCTGCAGGTGCGAAAAACTTCAAACGGCGCAAATACTCCACTCCTGTTGAACCATGGGGTCCGAGTGCCTACTTAGTTTTCCGAGAAATCGCTAAACGGTATTTTTTGGTAAAAGAATCAGCATTGCCATACAATGTGGCAATGCTGCTAGCTTTTTGGGCGCTTTTCCTGTTGATAGTGATGCGGACGAATTTTTTGATGCCCTATGATTCTTTCCCCTGGTTTTTATTATTATTTTACTGTTACTTTTTAAATTATGTAAATATTATCTTGGAAATTGAAATAAAAATTATATTTAATTTAGATTATCATATAAATCTCGATGTTTTGACCTGGCCACATCAGTAGATTGCTCCCGTGCTAAGCATGGGCGGGTTCAATAAAATAACGAATAACACAATACCGTATCACCAATTACATAGAACTATTTTGTCCGTAAAGAAACGAACTCTTGCTAAGAAATACCTTGTGCATTTGAGCTTGTAAAGAATAGTTATACTACTATTGAGCAATTGGAAGTCGGGGCAATTTCCTCTGTAGCATTATGTGCACGTCCCCACGGACTGCGCAATAGTTACGGGTAAGGGAGTGGACATACAAGCTGATAATTTTTAATATTATTTGTGTTTTAGCTGAGGGAACTTGGTAGAGGTGTTAAGTTTTGAAAGGGTTCGTAGAAGATGTTGGTCTGTGTATTCATCAATAAAATACCTACTTATGTATGTGTCTGATAGTAGTGAAGGGTTAATGAGATCTTTTAATTGGTCTGGAGCTGTGGCTGGTGTGGAGGTTGTTTCTATCACTTTTTGTGTGCCTGTGAAATGAAATGTATTACAAGATGAATTGGTCAAAGTGAATCTTGAAAACCAATGCCGAGGTACTTATATACATTCATTATTACTACTTAGTTATGTTCGTGAACAGGCGCTGTCAGTTGGTACCTTAGAGCATGTAACCGTTGGGACTAGTTATCTCTTAGCTACCACGGCTTATTTTTATTTTAATTTTTTTTGATTTGTTTTTTTTTTTGTTTCTATTTGCTGTACTAAAGCTTCGTTTTTTTACATCGTTCTCAAATTTAGTTATAAATTCAACATTAAAGCAGAAACAATATTTTTGTAACATTATAATTTAAAAGACTGTCTTGCCCGTTCGTCTCCATATTATGTACCTACTACGTTTTGGAACGGGCAATTAGCTTCATATGTCTAACTGACCGATTCCTTCACAATTCAAAAGAGCCTGTAAATGGTATAATTGAAATAAATGCTTTGAGTTCCACATTATTTATTACAAACTACTATTTAGTACAATGACTGTTATAAATTTTTCTCTTATATTTATGAACCGAGAGTATTTGTTTGATGTAAAACCTTCTTTACCGTTAGTCTTTGATCGAGCCCTCATCACTTTTACGGACCGATCTGCCGCCCTAATTCATGACGTCACGTGCGTATATAAGCTTAAGACATAAACATACATTCGTCGAGATGAAGTTGATCGTTGTAATTTACGTCGGGCACAAACTCTAGGGAGTTGGAACGACTCAATTTGCGTGACGTGAAAAATGAGACGCGGGTACTCGGATAATTCGTATATTCGGATACGTTTCCTAATAAATTATGTACTTTCGTAAAAATAGGTATAAGCCCCGTTTCAGTTGAACGAGGGTAAGGTCAGTATTTTTGGGTTCTTTCAGTGATGTTTATGGATATTAATGGGGTCGATAAATGGTATTTCTGATGTAAATGCACTTTAAGTTATAGGAAACAAAACGTTTTATATGAATAAATCATGCATGAGGGTAGACTATCGGCGACAAGAGATCGCTTTATTTGATCATTGATCGACTTCTAGTCATCCTGTTGGGACACATTAAAAGAGAATTTGGTCAGAGGATACGAAATGGGGCACTGTGAAAAAAGGACTTTAGAAGTGCGAATTATTGTACCCTGGGTAACCGGCTTATGCACCAACCTTGGATCGGTAATTTTTAACGGACTTAAAAAAGGAAGAAGTGGTCAATTCGACAGAATGTTTTTTATACTACGGCATGAAATAATGTGGTATCACTAAATAAGAGAGACGAAGATCCAGATTATTGTGATATTTTACACATCTAAATGAGAAATTAGGAACTGATCAAAGACATTACTTAGAAAAAAAGAAAAAAAAAATGATGAAGCGAGAGTTGAGAAAGCTTAAATGTAGGCGAAGCACCATGATTTGATAATACAACAACATGAGTTGTAACTATGTTTTATTTACTTATAGCATGCCATAGTCAGATATGCTGTAACAGATTGTGTTACGTATCACTTTACATGATAACAACATTGTAACATAACATGTATTTTGATAACATCATCATTTGGATAATGATCGTAATAATGCAAGGTAAAAACTCGGGTTGAAACATGCATGATCAATCTTACGCAATAATATTGTCAATTGCGTAAGATTAATCAAGTTGCAACACGATTCTGAGGTGGCGACCTAACTCAAGGCCAAACCCAGCCACGCTTTGGTAACCCGTAGCATTGTATGGAAGAAAAGTTAAAACCCTTCAGGGCCCACACGCTACTTGAGCTAATGACCAAAGCCATATATACAGAAGAAATTCAAATTAAATTAAGTTCTAAACGCTTAAAAGTTCTTACAGTTCTAAAAGTTCTTATTGTGTCAGCAAGTGCAGTCTTCGACAAGTCTCCGGTGAAGTAACAGCTCCTCATAACTGTTAGCTTTACAAGTCGCGAATTTTCTATAAATAGCTCAGGGCAGTCAAGTTATCATAGCTTAGGATTATTTTACTTCTCTATTATTGTGTATTTCCGTGTACTCTTTAATGATCCTTTATGCTTATTTGACTGTATTTCCGTGTTGTGTACAATTAACTAACCTTACGTATGTGATTTAAATTCGTGTTAAACTATTGTGTGTGTAAATAGCAAATATAACGTTTTAAAAAGTGCTGAAAGTGGTTTCAATTAAATTCCCTCGTCAAGGGAACATCATCACCCCCGCCTACATCACCTGACTCCCGCGTTAATAACATTTTGGTCCTGTCGAGCCGGATCAGGTTCAACTAGAGGGAATTAATAAATAATAATAAATAATAAATTAATTAAAAAACCACATAATAATGAGTTTAAGGAGCGAAATAACCACACGCAGTAAACTACGTAAGCTAACGGAGGAAATGAGTGTTCGTAGACATCAAGAGATGGTCTCTGACTCAGGTGTGACCACCGAAAGGGCACCAGAGTCACCGTCTGTTGCACCAACGATGGCATCCACGTCTGCCCTCAATATCCCACTGACGGGTGGTCGAGTAGTCGACTTCAGTAGGAGTACGCCAGAGGGACCACAGGGAGGACAGACAGCCACTAAAGACCGACATAGATCGCCGCGAAGCAAAGGCTCGTCTAAACATAGCCGAGTCGATTACTTAAGGAAAAGAGTCGAATACGAAGCTGAGCGCGAGTTGGTGCAAATGAAGGAGAACTTAGTCAAAAAGAGACTAGAAGCTGACATCGCCGAAATAGAGGCGGCTGCTGACAGCGATGACTCTCACTCAGATGTGAGTACGACACAGCGCGTGGAAGAGTGGGTGAATACAACGCCCCAGGTGCCGCAATTGAACGAAGTATTGCGCACACCGGCTGTGTCAGGCGCGACCACTGAAATGGTTGCGCCCCGTGAACCATCTGAAACTGTAAGTAGAGTGAATCGCGTACCGAATACATACCGTGCGTCGTCAGTGCCTAATGAAAATGTGTCGCGTATAACAAGGGCATCTGAGCCAGTACCGTTACGTAACATAACGGTACCGAGTACGCCATCATACGTGCCAGTGTCAACAGAAGGTGTGAGATTTCGTCTACCCGAATATTATCCCGTCTTTACCACTCCGGTCGCAAGTGTACCTCAAGTATCAACACTTGAGTCGGATACACGGCGGCAGACGCAGTACGGAGCGGGTGAAAGAGAGAGACGGCGAGAATCGTCGGGAGACAGGGACAGTAAAATCGACAGACTGGCAGAGGCAATCTCAAGCATGGCACGACCACGGCCGGTACCAAGACAAGCTTACGAATTGCCATATTTTAATGGGGACCCATCCGACTGGATATCTTATAGAAATATGTATTGGGATACGACCCGGCAATACGAATTTAAAGCGCATGAAAACTTAGCACGGTTAAAAACCTCATTACAAGGCGAGGCAAAGATATCAGTGGAGGATTTATTAAGGACGTCGACGGATCCCACTGATATAATGCGTGCGTTAGAGGACGAGTTTGGTCACCCGACCTTAGTGCTACAGTGCGTACTGAAGAAAGTACGAGATTTACCTAGAGTGACGGAGAGTTGCCGGGAGCTAGGTAAATTCTCTTCTACAGTAAGAAATTGTGTATCATTATTAAAAAACATACACGCAGAGGGCTACATAAATAACCCACAATTAGTGAGTGACCTGCTGAGCAAGTTAACACCGGTACAACGTACGAAGTACGGTGACTTTGCGATGGGCCTAGATAACGCGCAGGGGGTGGATTTAAGAGTGTCACCGAACTTAGAAATGTTCTCGGAATTCCTGACACACCTGACACGCTCGGCATCATACTACGCGCAAGCTAACATGTTCGAGTCGAGTCCACCCAAACAACTTGCGAAGCAACAAAAGCATGGCGCCGGTCAAACCCGACCAGTGACCAATGCACGCCCCGCTGCCAGCAGGCCACCGTGGGTTCAAAAGGTGAACACGCAAAGTGACGAATCCCTCGCACCGAAAGAGTGCATAATATGCCAAAAGAAACACACCATTGAAGAGTGTGAACAGTTTAAAAAGCTGACAGTGCAACAGCGTTGGGACACAATCAAAGATAAAAACACGTGTTTCAAGTGCCTGGTGAGAAAACACCCTAAGAGGTTTTGCCGCGCAAGTAGATGCGAAAAGTGCGGCTACGGGCATCACCTGTTGTTGCACGCGGACAAGCAGCCGAAGGAGGATAAACAGCCGAAAACTGAGAAAACAGAAAGCATCACGAACATAGGAGAGTGGCGAGCAACCGCGTTATTAAAAATAGTGCCGGTATCAATCAGCGACAATAAACAATGTTACGCATTATTAGACGATGGTGCGACGGTATCGTTGATAGACAGTTCTCTCGCTACCGACCTAGAGGGTCCGTGTGTACCTCTTTCGCTGAACACCGCGGGCGGCCACGGAGTGACGGACCTAACCTCGCGAATGGTACAAGTGCGCGTAAAGGGGCCCAATGGTCAGTGCCACAAAATAAAGTGTCACACAATGGTAGACATAAACCTACCAACGCAGACAGTGTCCGCCTCAGTGATAGGCGACAATGCCCATCTCAGCGACTTGGGTTGCGTGGAGATGAGGGGCGCGAAGCCGCTGCTGCTCCTCGGGCAGGACAACTGGGAGCTACTCCACGGCCGGTACATCCGGCAGGGACGATCCGGTAAGCCAGTTGCCTCACTTACTAGATTAGGTTGGGTCATACATGGACCATTCAATAATTCTAGTACTAATGCAGTAGTCAATTGCATGACAGTCTCCCTCCCTGACTTACATAACTCAGTTAGGTCACAGTTTGAGCTAGAGTCAATAGGTATTTCAGAAAATAAGCGCAAACGTAGGGATGTTGAAAAGGCGGTACAAGTGTCGGACAGCACTAGCCATCACACCACAGATAAGTCGCAATGTGAAGTAGGTATATTGTGGAAACAAAATGACACACAATTACCTAACAATTACAATCAGGCCCGGCAGAGGTTGTACGGTACCGATAGAACGTGCCTCAGTTACAACCTGCCGACCGGACCTGACTTATTAACAAAATCTAGTATTTTAATAAAATCTAGAATAGGCCCTATAGCCTTTTCAGGCGGCATCGCTGACAAGTCCCTAAAGGTACGAATTAGGGCAAAAGGTCAAGGTGCTCGATTATTTTTGTGGCGAGGCGCGAAGCCCCACAGAGAACCATATAAATATAAAACAAGTTCCGTAAAACTAGGTGCAGCCTCATCACCTAGCACAGCAATTAACGTGCCTAACATAGTGGCCCTTAAACAGGGAATAGGCACAATAGAGGCGACCCTAGGTTCGATAAGGTCACTGACCAATAAGAAGTTAGGTTACCCTGCGCTCATACACCCAGTAGGCAATAACTCCGTAAGACAGAGGGAGATTGTCATGAAGCTAGGGAAAGCGCGAGTAGCACCGCCTAGAGGCAACTGGCGCTGGGTACCCTGGGGGAACGACCCAGCTGTCCGAGCGACCAGGTTGTGTTGGCCCGATAGCCATGCAGGTTGGCTCTCGGGCCCCTCTTTTCCACGTGGTCCACAGGAGCAGCAGCTGGCGTGTCGCGAGTCCAAGGCGATGAACGCAGACCCCGAGTGCAGCCAGCCAGTCTGTGCAACGACAGCGCCTGTGGCGCCACCCCTGAACTACAAGCGCTATTCATCGTGGGCGCGCGTACAACACGCTATGGTGCGCATACAACGCGCTGTGGCATGCATGCAACGCTCTAAGGCACGCATTCAGCGAGCTATGGCGCGCATACAACGCGCTGTGGTGCGCATGCGTCGAGCTGTGGCGCGCATACAACGCGCTAAGGTGCGCTTACAACGCGCTATGGCGCGCATACAACGTGCTATGGTGCGCATGCAACGAGCTGTGGCACGCATACGATGCGCTATGGCGCGCATACAACGCGCTAAGGCGCACACACGGCGAGCTATGGCGCGCATACAACGCGCTAAGGTGCGCTTACAACGCGCTATGGCGCGCATACAACGTGCTATGGTGCGCATGCGACAAGCTGTGGCGCGCATACAATGCGCTATGGGGCGCTTACAACGCACTAAGGCGCTCATACAACGCGCTAAGGTGCGCACGCGACGCGCCGTGGTGTGCATACAATGCGCCAAGGCGCGCATACAACGCGCTATGGCGCGTGTACTCACCCGCCTCAACGTGCTCCGAAGTACGCTCAAGGAGCGACCGCCTCGTGAGGAGGTCCTTTACACCCTCCTCACAGAGGCCAAGCTGATCGTGAGCAGTCGACAGCTGAGCTACGTGCACGACGACCACAACCAGCCCGTGGTCCTGACAGCGAACCATATTGCTCCTGGGCATGGCGTCCGGGAGTACTCCAATGGCACCAGGCGACGTCGACGACGTCGACTCGCGCCGGCAATGGCGGCGTGTAAACGCGCTCGCCGACATGTTCTGGCGGCGCTGGCTGCGGGAATATCTCCCAACGCTGCAACGTCGCGAAAAGGGGGCAGATAATGTGCCGACAATAACAAACAACGTAGTGCGTGGACTAAAGGAGTTATAAAAACAGTGTACCACGGGAGTGACGGCATCATCCGTGTAGTAGACATTAAAACTACAAACGGGGTCCTGCGTCGGCCTGTAGCTAAGATCATCGTGCTTCCCACAGACCAAGAAATGTAATACGGTTGAACCCTGTTACAGGGGGTGGAATGTAGGCGAAGCACCATGATTTGATAATACAACAACATGAGTTGTAACTATGTTTTATTTACTTATAGCATGCCATAGTCAGATATGCTGTAACAGATTGTGTTACGTATCACTTTACATGATAACAACATTGTAACATAACATGTATTTTGATAACATCATCATTTGGATAATGATCGTAATAATGCAAGGTAAAAACTCGGGTTGAAACATGCATGATCAATCTTACGCAATAATATTGTCAATTGCGTAAGATTAATCAAGTTGCAACACGATTCTGAGGTGGCGACCTAACTCAAGGCCAAACCCAGCCACGCTTTGGTAACCCGTAGCATTGTATGGAAGAAAAGTTAAAACCCTTCAGGGCCCACACGCTACTTGAGCTAATGACCAAAGCCATATATACAGAAGAAATTCAAATTAAATTAAGTTCTAAACGCTTAAAAGTTCTTACAGTTCTAAAAGTTCTTATTGTGTCAGCAAGTGCAGTCTTCGACAAGTCTCCGGTGAAGTAACAGCTCCTCATAACTGTTAGCTTTACAAGTCGCGAATTTTCTATAAATAGCTCAGGGCAGTCAAGTTATCATAGCTTAGGATTATTTTACTTCTCTATTATTGTGTATTTCCGTGTACTCTTTAATGATCCTTTATGCTTATTTGACTGTATTTCCGTGTTGTGTACAATTAACTAACCTTACGTATGTGATTTAAATTCGTGTTAAACTATTGTGTGTGTAAATAGCAAATATAACGTTTTAAAAAGTGCTGAAAGTGGTTTCAATTAAATTCCCTCGTCAAGGGAACATCATCACCCCCGCCTACATCACCTGACTCCCGCGTTAATAACATTAAAGGTTTAAAATATTTAAGATGGCGTTTGTCCAAGTCATAATGATACGTGGCCGAATCAATGACTAAATTAATAGACTATAGATAATTTCAGAATGTACTGAAAATACAATCTTTTGATTTATATGAAAAGGTAAAGGAAATCAATGAGATTACCTGGAAAAAATTTAAATAAAAACTATCTATCACCAAGTTTGGCGAATGATAGGTGCAGTATGTTGAATGGGTGCCTATTATTTTCGATACAATTTGTTGGTTTATTTTTTGCAGTTTATCGATTGGGGACGATATTAAACGGATTCAGTTCATGCACACACACACACACACACACTTCACACTTCTATGTTCTATGTTAGCGAGTTTGGTTTCCGCACTTAGTCCTTCATGTGGACCATTGTGCGTGGGCCATGCGGCCGTCGTTGGTTATTCCAACCAGCCCACCGCCCTCCAGAAGCTGATTAGGTCTCCTGGTCTTTTAAGATATCTATGGAGGATCTGGGTGACCCGAGGGTTTCATCATACTTTAGCGTCATACTAGTTAAGATTATCACCAAAGTAGATATTGAAAAATCGATACAGTTAGCTCGCAGGCCTTGCGTTACATGACTGTCATAAGGATTCCTGAGTATACCTGCATATTATTATAATCCATGAACAATGACCCATATTTATTACAAATTAAATGAAATGAAATTGTTTATTCTGTAAATAGGATATCCGAATCACTTTTTCAGGTTATATTAAAATAAACCGGCCCAGTGCGTGTCGGACCATGCATAATAAAGGGTTCCGAATTTGGGATAAATTTATCCCAAAAACGAACTTAACATTGTAGTTGAAAAACATGTTCTTCGATACATCGATATACGCCACGATCAATTTTCCAACTGCAAATATAAGTTTTTAATCGCACAAAAATATTTATTTATGTGTAAAAACTACAAATTAACAATTTTCGGACTTTTTCCTATACTTGTAATCAAGTAAATCAAAACCTATAGGGTACTTCCCGTTGACCTAGAATCTTGAAATTTGGCAAGAAGCAACGTCTCACAGCACAAGTAAAGGAAAAAGTCCGAAAATTGTAAATTTGTAGCTTTATCACATAAATAAATATTTTTGTGCGATTCCAAACTTATATTTGCAGTTGGAAAAGAACATGTTTTCAACTACAATGTTAAGTTCGTTTTTGGGATAAATTTATCCCAACTTCGGTATGGTTCCATACCTCAAAAGGAAAAAACGGAACCCTAAAAAATAAGCTAGATGGAGTCAACATTTCTTATCTGACTACCCCTGAGAACACAAGGAGAATGTCTGAAAGCCCACCTTAATTTATTTAATTGCCTGCTTTTACATAAATAAATACCAGGCTATTACTCTTTTACTGCAGGGCCTGGCCCCTTCTCGTACAGAGAAGTCATGATTGTCTGCTCTACCTATAAATATTATGTATTCATTGAAAACGAAATTAACCGATTTCTCTAAAATATCCCAAAAACCGCTCGCAAAGATTGCTTTTAGCAATAAAACCGCCCATTGTGTCACCCTATGTAAAATTTCAACATTTATGTCTGTAATTTTTGGTATGTACATAATAAAGAGTATTCTATTCTATTCTCTTATCAGGAATTTCATTAATGAGTGAAACTTACTCTGTTGAAGTTGGTCCATGGAGTTCGTCCCAGATTGTTGATCAACTTGGCTGCGGAATATGGCATTTAGTTCAATAGCTCGAATGTTTCATTAAAATTTAATTGGTATCGTGGAAGCGGCTGCTGGTTGTAATCGAGTACCTTGTTTCGGAGTTCAGTTCGTGTACGATAACGGTGTCTTTTGTAAATATCTGATTACCTGAATTTATCAATAAAGGTTACCTACTAATTGTTCAGTGTAGGGCCCGAGGCACTTCTTTCTGATAGTTGTTTACTAATTATAAACCGACGTATATCTACCTAATTCAAGCCAATACAAAACCATGTACACCTCTATAAATCGTAAAAGTTAACAGTTATAATTAAAAGTCAAACTCAGTGAAATAAAGTCCTCTTAACTATACTAAACAACAAACAAACAACATCAAATAAAACGTTTGTTTACAAAAAGAAAAAGAGCCACAAAAACAGGATATTATAAAAGGTGGGCGTTAACCAATAAAGCGAACTTACTTAGAACATTTTTCACGGATCCCCTCGTGTACTTCCAAAGGAAATGAAAAAATCGGGCGAAACGTTCGCACAGGGTGATCCCGGCCGCCGGGGCCGGCTCACTGTCTGAGAACCTAACCCTTTTCTTGCTGCGTTTGCCCTTACTCGTTTTACCCGACCGTTTATTTTTCAAGCTAGACTTCATAATTTTCACTTCATTTGCTACCACAACACTGACTTCGACGCTCGTTTGTTCGTGTTTTTTGCTATCGCGCTCTACGTCGACTACATTTTTACGGGTTTGGGTCTCAACGTTCGACGGTCTCACGCTGACTCTGCTACTTCGCTTCCACTCTTTCAACTCCGTACTTGTATTTTATGAAGCGCGACAAATATGTACAGTGTGTTTTGTTTAAGCGACACACAATGATACTGAGAGTACTTATAGTTATGACGCGTATGATTTGCACAGCTAGAGGCTAGTCTACGCGAGACTTGGCTTAGTTTCAATTCGCCGCTATAAAACCATTAGAATATACACTAACACGAAATCTATTCGCTGCCCATCAATATGAGACATAACGAATTGATTACTTAAACGGCTATTCACTCAATTCTATGTTAGTTATGTCTTTTTTGAAGGTTGGTTCGACAACTGTTGCAGTTTAGAAGCAACACTGACGCGTGTTTGGTCTTCTGCCAGCGTTTATTAAGAGACAATTCGCGTTCAATGCGTTCCAATTATAAGTCAGCCTGATTGTCATGCAACGTAATTAATTATATGTGTACGAAAATAGCGGTGCATCTGCGATATCAAGTTTAAACAGCATCAGTCACGGTCGGTTCGGAAGGCGTCGGTTCCAATAATGTTCCGTTTTGCTGTTTATGTGTTCGTGTGTCTAGACGAATCCAAACGAATCTGGATTATTGAAACAGTTCGACGTCGAGGTAATTAATCTGCTAACGGTTTGGCAAATGTTTGTGGAAGCAGCTTGGTGACGTGATAGATGCACACACCTTTACATCTCTGCGATGCCTGCATAGTTTGCGTAATTAAAACGCATTGGACATTCAGAGAATACGATGCAATTCAATGTTTGGCAATTACACAAACCCAATAGAATCACGTTTGTTATGAACTCTAGAGATTATGTTTGCAAACGTTTTGCATTACACGGCAATTTGATTACTTTCTGGTACATTACTGCTTATTGGATATTCATCTGATGACTAATGAAAAATACAAATGAAAAACACTAATGAGTTTTCGCGATAAAAATTCAATTAAACACGAGTGCTTTGAAAAAGAATTTTGATCAATTGACAGAATTGATGAAAGAATTCACCATTCTTTAATAACTTTCATTTCTCTGAAGATTCGAGGGTTGCGATAAAGGCATTTTTTCATCGAAATCGTCTGCCAATTGAAAGGAACCGACACGGAATTCGTAAATGAACAATTTACGTACCTACCGTCGAATACTTTAGACTACTTTCTTCGTGAAAATTAACTGATTCCTAACGACCCGTCGAGATTTCTCTGACGTGCCAACCTTCAGGCGAAATGTTCAACCAATTCGTTGAAATGATTGCTCTTTAATTTTATAATAGTGCTTTTAGAAGATTCTGGACAGATATTAATTTAAAACTTAATAGAGGACAGAACCTAAAACAAGAATTAGTTTTAATTTTCAAATTGAGTCTTTTGTGTTTTTGGGCACACTTATTTAGCAATTCGAGAAATATTTTTGATAGTTTGCTGAATTGGGAAAAACGTAAAACGTAGTTTAGCGATGGGTAAACTGCTTATCTCCACACACGAGTTGTGGAACTGGCATCCATTAGTGCTCACACACCGCTGATTTTGGTCGAAAAACAGTTTTAATAACGGCTGGAATATAGGAACTGTGGTTTTACCTTGTTAGGCTGTAGTTTTTACATTATGTTTTTTATTTGTTTTAAACCCAGAGGAACGTGTAACGTTTTTCTCACTCATATGCCTGATAATTTTCGTGATAAAACACAGGGATGTATGGGAGGTCATCTTAACGGAACCGGAGGTGGAAAAATAAAGACAAAAAAGGTAATTTAAACATTTATTGAAGAAATAAATTGAATTCAATTTAGAATAGAAGAGGAAACCTATACTTCACAAATAACTGTTTTGCGGCTTTGACACCTTCTAAGTGATTTCTTAGTGGTGCCGGCTCCAATAAACAATTGCTTACTTGTTACTTGACCTGGCGGCGGCGATGACATGGAAGTCAAAACTTGAAAATTCAAGTTTTATCCAACGATTAAAAGGTCTCCGTTTAGTTGGAGCCGATTTTCTTTATTAGGCCTCCGTTAAAAACTTGCGGAGGCGGAAGCATCCGCTCGGAGGTATGATATCTGTGGGCTAATTGTGTAACGCACTATTAGTAGGAATCAGTTTCAATTTGACAGTTCAACAACATTCATTGCGTTATTTACGTCGTTGAGCAGACAATTTTTTCTAACTTATGAAGCAATGGGTTAGCAATATACTTAAAAATCATTCCGATTCCGATTCAAACTGTGCTACGCAATTAGGGTGCTGGTGGAAGTTCCGCACTAGAGTTGGAGGCGAAGTTCCGTTACAACCCAAAATTATGTAGGTGGGTACCATAGAACATGGGAACTACAAATATATTAGTTAGTAGGTATATAGGTACGTACATTGACAGAATTCTACTGGTCTCTACCAACTATTAAGAGCCAGCTTAAAATACACTTACAAATTTCTTAATTTCGTACTATGTAAGACTTTCGATGTAAATTACCCGACAATGACAATATTGCTGGCGTACGAAAATAATTTATCACTGACCGAAACTTGGTAAATTTCTCGAAGGCACCAAGTATAATAAAGTTTGTAAATTAAGTATCTACCCGCTGTTGCAAGGACATTAGGGAAGATGTTTACCTGTTCTTATTACTACTTATTTGTAGATTGTTACGGAAGCTTATTTTATTTCGATAAAAGCTTGTACAGACTGGTGCGATATCACGGGCGCGACAGGCAGCGCGACGCTTGTCGTGCCCGCGATATCGCACCAGTCTGTACGAGCGTTAATGCTTTCGCCTTTTCATTATAACATGGTCTTATGAAAACACCAATTTCATACCTAAGATCGATATTACTTGACCCAAGCACATGGCATGGCCGCATGCCACACCCATGAGTTTCGGCTTTGACTGCCGATTAATTCGTTTAAGCGTTATTCAATTATAAATTTTCTCAAATTTGCAATATTTCGGCTGCTTTTCATTAGGCAACCTAAAATAAGTTAGAAAAAAGATGTTATTAATCTCATAGTCTATTGGCAATTTTAATGATTGTTTTTTTATAATTGGTCTCAATTTTATTTTGGGTTTTTTGTCGGTTTGGATAGTTTGTAATAAATGGTAGATATGTGGTTTAAATGTGTGAGTCTATGGCTACGGTTTATTTCTGTAAATTTATGTTTGGCAATGGGTGTTATTAACCTGAATTATATGAATTTATTTATTTATTTTATTACACAAAACAGAATGTTACTAGTACATTGATAACATCTTAATGCTACCGTAAATAATCCGACACAGTGTAGGTACCTACTACCTTTTGTGATCCTGCTCTCAAAGATTTCTGTAAAAGTACAGAAACACTATGTGAGATTTCCGTGTTCAGAAGTAATTTATACGAGCTTTGATGCATTCAACTTCTAGTGTGAAAGTTTTTATTTTTTTAGCAGACTTCTTGTTTTCAATTTGGATTTTTGTCAATTGTGGCCTGATTTTGAAAATTATTGTTTCATTTGGTAGAGAAAGCTTGCACGGTGGTCCCATATACATTTTATTAACTTTTCTTTGGTTGTTTTAGCTTCAATGATACCAATTTTTCCACTTATTGTTTGTAGTTGTTGGTTGTATGTTTACTTGTTGTTGTTGTTGTAATAGAAAAAATATAATTGTAAATTCTTGCATTGTTAAATGGTGTATGCCAAATGTATAAGTAGTTTTTTAGGGTTCCGTACCCAAAGGGTAAAACGGGAACCCTAAGGCTCCGCCGTCTGTCTGTCTGTCTGTCCGTCTGTTACCAGGCTGTATCTAATGAACCGTGATAGTTAGACAGTTGAAATTTTCACAGATGATGTATTTCTGTTGCCGCTATAGCAACAAATACTAAAAACCAGAATAACATAAATATTTAAGGGGGTTCCCATACAACAAACGTGATTTTTTTGCTCGTTTTTGCTCGATATTGATAACGGCAACAGGTAGACGCTTGAAATATTCACAGAATATTTAGTTATATATTCACTTTAAAAATAAACAATTAAATTAAAATAAGACTCGCACTTGGCCGGATTTTTTAGTTACCATAACCTAACTATAAGACCTACCTATCACCAAAAATCACACTAATGTCCTTTGACTTTGATGATGGTATAATAACTTCCTGTTACTTATATTTAAATAGCAAGTAGTGGTAAACGAATTTGTGTGTGGTGCCGGACGTAAAGAATAGCACCATCCTATTTCTTCCCGTGGGTGTCGTAAAAGGCGACTAACGGACTTACTAGAGAATGGGCAGCAGCGTTCTCTATGCATTTTAACACCATACTGCGATCCCCAAACCGCCTGCCAAGCGTGGCGATTATGGCAAACACCCCCCCTTAAGGGGAGGGCTATGTCCAGCAGTGGACGTCTTTTGACTGAAATGATGAGTGAATGATGATGATGACGTTACACAATTAAAAATGAAACATAAAACGTTTTTACAAAAAAAAAATAACTGACAAAGTGAAAAATAACTTTAATTTCGAAAGTCAGTGTCTTTGGTTTTCTATCGTCGTTTTTGCCACCGACTACCTAAATTAAAGTAATTTTTCACTTTATAGTGTTTTTTTTAAGTCAGTTTTTTTTTTGAAAAAAGTTTTTATTTGTTTAGTTTTTTGCTGTAAAAGTTTGTGTTACTGTTTATGTTTGTGCTGCAAGTAAAAATTACACCGTGCATTCCGATCTTTGCTTACTCTACGTAGAATCTAACAGGTTGTTATTGTTCAGAAAAACAAACATTTTTCTAAGAACAGAAGGAAAATGATTCTTGTTCGTTCGTAACATTGATAAAATATAATAATAAATTGAAGAAACCGGCTCGTTTACGTATTTATTAGCAAAATGCTAGCGCTAATACATTGTAGGTTTATTATTTTTATCACACAATATTATAAAACGTATTTCACACCTGTATTTGTCTTATACAATACATCAGATCTATTCAATAAACTTCTGTTTGTTCAGGATTAAAACAAAACTATTGGATTGATATAAAACCCTTTAGTTTTGAAGTCCCGAGGCTCGCAATATACACGCATTAAAACTAGTACTCTAAAACTATCTTGAAAGTTTTGATTGGATGCTCTAATTTCATGCTTCATACCTATTCTCCATAAAACGTAATCACAGTCTACGTCATTCCGCAAACAAACTTATTTTCTTTCTTTCTTTCATTACAGTCTTACAACGTCACATTTCACAGTAGGATGCTTTCAATTTCACAGCTGTCAATGTTTCAACCGTTATACCACTGCATGAAATTAATAGTTGCTCTGTGGTCACATATTCATAAATATTGGCATTATTATTGGTCTACCGCAGAAATATGAAACATGGAGTGAAATAGTGCACATATTTTAGTTCGTTGCCGTAACTGCGCCATTGACATTTTGTCATCGAAATGCCGACAAAAGAATTTATAGCCCTCTACTTTATTCAACGTTTTAAACTCGATACTGATATGTAAAATTTGATGGAACTTTTTGTTTTTATTGTTTACCGTTTGGGTGATAATAAGTATGATTTAGATTTCAGATCGATCACAATGTAATTTTATTAAACCTTATGGAATTATTGATGACAGTTGGGAATTGGGCTTTAAGGACGCTATCACAAAATCTGACAAAATTTTGGATTTTTTTTTTGTTGGCGGTACATTTTGCGGCAAAATTTAACTAAATCAAATGTAACTAATAATTGACACAGATAGATTGCTCCTTTATCTCCATTGATAGAAATTTTTTATTCGAAAATGTTAGTATATAATACTGTAAAAAATAATTTCCGTTGCCTCTTCACACAAAATTGACGATATCGTGTGATGATGTTAGGAACATATTTCTTCAATATAGTACACATAAATTTAGTTATTAAAAATATTTTATGTAAGCAGACATGTTCAACTCAAAAAGATAGCAAAAATAACTATCAAAATGTTACAAATAGTCTCAGAAAATAATGTTAAAAAACCAATATTATTAAAAAAACACTGTCGGTAATGTTTTTTTCCTATTATTTAACAAACCATATCAAGAATTTAAAAAATCACACACTGGGCTTCAGATATCAAAATCATAATTTAATTTTATGATTAAAATACAATATCTTCATTAAGTAAATGAACGGCGAAATAAGCTATATTTTTGAGAGCCCAAAAGTGATGAAACTGTTAACAGGTGCTGAGACTGACAGGAATGGTTTATCACCACGAAAACTGTACTTTTATAGTACTTAGACTTAACGTTTCAATTATTTCAAGCATTCTCACAATTAGATAAGAAATTGACGAAAAAGGTTTTTTTTTGTGATAGCACCCTTAAACGTTGAGTCTAATATTATGATCAGCTACGGAATATGTAGGTATTTAGGTACGTTATAAATAGGTAGAGATAAACTACGATAACATGATGCGCCCCTTACTAATTACTGTTACAATGGGTGTGATTTATTTATTCTTACGAATAAATAAATCCTTGGATTTATTTTTGTTTGGCGGCTATCTCAGTAGGTATGCACGCATGCATTGTAAGTCTTGGTGGCGCTTTGTAAATACTTTCGCAAATACTTTCAAACATTTTGAATTTTAGAGGGGTGCTCCATGTTGTCGTAGTTTACCTTCTACAGTGCTCTTGTGAGAAATAAAGGTATATTGTTCGCAATAATATCTAACAGATATAGAAACCGCGCGTTTGGTTTATTTTAGTTACTTCCACAGCATTATGTCGTATGGCATTTTACTGTGGGGTCGGGCTGCTGACATTGAGTCCATCTTTATTTTGCAAAAGAGAGCTGTCAGAGCAATTTATAATCTCGGTCGCCGCGAATCTATTCTAATAGTTAGCGGGAACTATTTAAAAGGATTAATATTATGACGGTACCTTGCCAATTCATTTATGAAAATATTATGTATGTAAGGCAAAATCTACATATTTTTAACAAGATAAGCGATAGACATAATTTTAATACTAAAAATAAAGATAAAATAGATCAACTATTTTTCAGATTATCTAAAGTACATACGTCTTTTATGGGGTAATGTGTTAAATGTTACAACAAAATACCTTGTGATATATTGAAATTAAATGAGAGAAAATTTAAAACACATATTAAAAGTACACTTTGTAAACAAGCATGTTACAAGTTAGAGGATTATATCCAGGACAGGAATGCTTGGAAACATGCTGGTCCAGCTCCATAGGATAATCTAGAGTCTAAACAAAATCAAACTGTTTGCTATTTTTATGGTAAAATCAGTTATTTTTATGATATTGATTTTACATTCTGTGATAACCTATACTCACACACTGACTTATTTTTTTATTTTTATTTTTTTAGAAAAACAATTTTATGATGTTTGTAAATATGTGAACACCATGTATCTATCTGATAATTTTCATTCTCCCCTTTCGACAGTTTTTTCTAACCGCTTCTTTTGCAATCTGGGACGATTTTTGTACAACAATATCAATAGAATTCTACCCATATTTAACCTCAATAAGGGACAATGCAAAAAGAAGCTTACCACGTGGCTCCTGGAACTCAATTATGATGACATCGAAAAACTACTTACCACCGTGACTTAATGTATACCAAATGACCAAATGCTACCTAATAAATCCTCACCCACACCCCATACACGCACCCCCACATACGCACTCTCAGACATACACTCACGAAACCCATCTACTCACGCTCTCACTACAAATGTTTACTAACAATACTAACACATCACCAAATCATACTATAATTATTTTTTGTTATTTCATTTTTTATTTCTCAAACTTTTGTGTTGAGAAACAGACTTAATTTGAAATTGTTAACTCACTCTTTCTTTATTTAATTGTTTTTTTTTTAATGTTCTTACTGCTAGAGGATGGAGACCTGGTGACCTGAAACACAGGCCCTTAAAGCCTAGCTTAGGCACCAGTCTCCCACAGTAAATTTAAGCCTTTTCATGTACCTTTATGTTAATAATGTCTGTATGTTTATTGTGGTGAGAAAATAAATAAATAAATAATTAAGTTATTTTTCATTGCTTTGTTTTTAATTCGTTTTACCTATTATGGTATAGTAATTTTATTATAGGTGCATCGTCTTCACATATAATCATATAATTAATGTAATCAAACAAAATATTGTAAAACATTTTTAAAAAGAGTACCGGTGGAGTTTCTTGCCCATTCTTCTCCATACGAAACTACCTTTTGGAAGGGGCAACTAGAATCAATTCTATTTTTTTTGTAAATTTTGACGTTCAAAAGTGCCTCTTATGTGCCTATTTTAAATAAATGGTTTGACTTTGACTTTGACTTTGAATAATTATTGAGTTAGTAGGTACTATTTTAAGGTTATTATTTTTTATTTCTCTATTTTAAGTATATCATAACATAAGGTATGTAATCCCCGAAGGGTTAGGCAGAGGTATACTTATAGTACACCCACATTTCGCCAGTTATCTTTAAGTCCCATGCAATAGGGGGCGAGCCTATTGCCATCAACCGGGCACAAATCCAGACTCCGGGCTGCTACTGAGAAATTCCTAGTAGAAAATCCCAATAACACTTTTCCCGACCTGGGAATCGAACCCAGGACCTCATGCTCAGCAGTAGCGCTTGCAACCACTCGACTAATACGTTTTCATCTCATTTAAAAAACCAAAATAAAAGTGTGAAGATCATTTTTATCAACCTTAATCTATTAAGGGGAAACCCAATATTCTAGAATTGATTCAAGTTTTCCGAGTGAATCTAGTAATCACTTAGATGCCTCGAAGGTAACCTAGATATTTTGTTACTCTGTGTACAAGCCAGGCTTTTGAATTATTTTTGTGCTCTTTTCGATATTGATAAAAATATTTTCGACTTTTTGAGGCATACAAATTATGGTGTGGTGGTTTTATATGCATGTGGCTTTTACTGGAGAAATATAAAAAAACCGTCCAAGTGCGAGTCGGACTCGCACACGAAGGGTTCCGTACTATTATCTATGAAAACGGTAAAAAAACCACGTTTGTTGTATCGGAGCCCCCTTAAATATTTATTTTATTCTGTTTTTTAGTATTTGTTGTTATAGCGGCAACAGAAATACATCATCTGTGAAAATTGCAACTGTCTCACTATCACGGTTCATGAGATACAGCCTGGTGACACACGGACAGACAGACAGACAGACGGCGGAGCCTTAGTAATAGGGTTCCCGTTTTACCCTTTGGGTACGAAACCCTACAAAGGATACGAGACGAAGTAACGAAAAACAAAAATTGAAAAATATAATATTTCATCAATTTCGAATTGGGTATCGTGTTTGAATTATATGGATTGTAGTAACAAATAAACCGGCCAAGTGCGTGTTAGGACCACTTACAATGAAAGGTTCCGTAAGTTGGTCGACTATTACTCATTAACTTGTAAATTCAAATTCAATTCAAATTCTTTATTTCAGACATGAGTCCATGAGTTCATTTTGTGGTGTATCAACAAAATAACTTAATAACTAGTGTTAGTAATAACGAGATAATACATCAAATATCAACTAGTATGGATTCTTACCCAGTGGCGCAGCATAGGGGAGTTCCACCGATCTGAGAACACGCTCAGGAGACCTTTGGTGGTGGCGCGTAGCCGGCCGGCTATGGAGGCGATCCTATTTCTTATTCTAGCGTAAAAATCGTCTGTGCGCGCCGCCGCAAATATTGTGAACGCACTACAACGACCTGCGCTCCCTCTCTATGTCCATATTGTCATCATGTCCATATGTCATTTGTTGTAAAGCTTACTTAGCTGTGATAGTTTTCCTTTAAACTTCGTTATATATACTACTGCCGTAAATGATTTCACATTCCAAAAACAACCATTTAGCTGGCAAGGGGAGGGGCACTTGACTCTAACAAAAATGATACCCCACACCATGCGATAGACGAGAAAAAATTATCATCTCCACTTTACGGGCGAGAGTATTTTTTTTTGCATGCCAAATTACAGCTTTCTAGTACTAAGAGTCTCTGACCTAAGCCGCGGATACACAGCAGATAAACAGGCAGACGGACATGGCAACATTACAAGTATGAGGGTTCTTTGTTGACTACGGAATGCTAAAAACGTTACAAGGTTCGATTGCGCATTTTAAACCCAAGGTTGGATTGTTCAAAAAAAAAAAAATATTTTATTAATAACTTGCATTTATTACCAGACAATATTCTTCAGTAGGGATGTATGTATGTGGAAGAAGCAACAGGGCCAGGTCCGTATAATAACGTTTTGTGGTTTCCACCTTATGGGACATACGTTCCATGTGACCATATGGGCTCAATTGCCCATAATACCCTGAAACTCCCCTGATTAACCCCCGAACGTTACAGAGTATATTATTATTTCATATAACAGCCAATAACATTGAAAATTACGAGCTAGTAAGGCCTGCCGAGTTTACTATTTCACCTTTACTTTTTATGGTTATGAGGGCCTAATGTAACAATGATGAAAACGCTACGTTTGCTGAATATATAGTTATTTTAATACTTCATGTCCCGTCGATATTCAGTGAGCCCGTTTTATGGTAGCGATTGTAAGTATACGCATAAAGGTAGTCGTTTTGGTAGTATATTTTGTGAGCATTATCTTAATCCAAGTTTGGATATTTTGGTTTCATTTAACTAGCGTCTGTGTGTGAGATAGATAGAGGTTATTTTATCCTCGGACAGTTTAAAATTAAAAGTAATAAAAATCTGTTAAGACGGAAAAGGACGATGGGAGACAATGGTGCGAATATAATAGATACTTAACACTGTTGGTCATCCACATACCTAATACCTACGTAAGGATCTTATTAAATGATCTGACCAATGTTATTGCCTGCAGGCTTACCATGACGCTTTATATTTCTACTCTACTGTAGAATAGTAATCGCTTGTCTACCGAAAATGTTCTACTGTCTACACGGAAACGCCATTTTCGTCTACTCTTCCGTCGATAAAATGCTTATTTACGGTTCTCGTGCTAAGCTTGCTGGACTTTGAAAGAGTTTTTGACCCCTAAGTTTGTTTTGCCATTTCTTTTCAAGAGTGGTCAGATAGGATAATATGTCGAATCCATCTTGCTTATTTTTTGATGTGTTACATATTTCCTCTGGCTTTCTGTGGGAGTGACTTCGTGAAAAGGGACGGAAGTGTGTAACAGGAAGTGATAGCTTGACCATGGAATAAGTACTTTTTAATAGCTTGGAATTAGTAAATACTTTATAATAGCATGGAATTAGTGTACTCATGGAATTACTAAGTACTATACATATAGATTGTAAGGTAAGGGGGGGGGGGGTCGAATTTCGACCAGTAGTACTAGTAATGAATAATTATTCGAATAAATATTTCAGTCTTTAGCTTTTTAAATTTTGAGGTTAATTTCTGTCGCTGTTCAATTGCTGATTACCAAGGTGAGATGGCAGATGTGTCGCTTATGACACATCATAAGCGACTACTGTAAGGCTCGTTCCTTTTTTTAATGTGATGTGTAAAAGTGATTCCGATATTTATTATATTATTATTTACAGTTTAAAACATTTCATTTAATTTCCCTAGTTCCACTACCTACATAACTTTGTTAGTTTTGTAAAGAAAAATATTTATGAGGGCATTTATTACTGTACCTACGCACGAATCATTTACCTAAAGTACTTCTGCCTACAAAGTAAACGACTTTCGCCGAACTAGACGAAGTACGTAGTGTACTTTACACGTACAGTAATAACGCGTTACGACCACGTAGGCCAATAACTATTATTGGTCTTAGTAGCGTGGCGTTCGATGTGTGTGCGACCTACGCCATTATTTTACGCGCCAAGAAGGTAACAGGTGGCGACACCGTCGTTTTAAGGTTAAACCTTACGAATTCTCATGTGGCATATTATGTTTTTAAAACGTATTTGTTTTATGGTAGTACCTAGGTACGGACGGTAAATGGACAACGCGTTCACACCAAACGTTTCGTCAGCTGCTAACTGCGAGCGTGAAGTTAAAAATGTTTGGAATAACAACGTCAGCCGCAGACTGACAGCTGTGAGTATGTGGCTGTGAGCGAGCGGTACGTTTGGTGTGAAGGCGGCCTTACCACAGCAATTATTCTTTTTCAAAAACCTTTGTTGAAAAAAACTTTATTTTTTAACAACACTGAACTTTAAAAACAATTGTATCGACCGTTTTTACCGAACGACAAAGAAAAAACAAGACTTTTCATAACCAGGAAAAATGTTTTTTTACTTTGCCGTCTCATAATTTTCTATAGGAACATATTTTAGTGAGTTTATTTCTTATAAAAGTATCTACCCGGTTATTATACTGTGTTTAATAACGGGCGGGTTCTCCGATAACAAGGGACCAATCGTAAGTAACCGTTGATATCATAAACTCGTATTTATCAGATGAATAAAGTTGTATTGAGATAAGTAAGTTTGACGTTTTAATTTTCGTGCGAATTGTTTAATGTGTTTGTTATTACTGTTAAATCAATGTTGTAAAGTGTGTTTTTTCTTCTTTTTTTCTTTTTGAGTAGTATTTTCAGCAGATGATGCGCTAGGTTAAACAATTGGTCGCTGATTAGGTTTAGGTATCCCGCTTTGTATAATAATGTTATTGATTCTGATGATTTTCTTGTAAGTAATGTGACTCAGTGTAGTTCTCTGAATCATCCGAAATGATTCAGCTTTTATTTTATTTTATTTTTAGTAACATAATAATCTTGATACTCCTTCTTCCCTATTTTCTTACAATAACAAACATTAAACGTTTCTATGTTGCTAGTTTATGTCTCACTTGAGAAGTGCTATCTACCTTCGCGGGACATTTAACACGTTGGATTATGTACGCATAATAAATTCTCCTCTCGGCTACCAACTTGATAATAAATATAATTTTGAAGTGTACCGCTCCTATTTCTACGTACGAAATTTTCCAATTATAAAACCGTACTCGGAATAAGGCGTCCTTGGAAGATAAACACATTGTACGTTAAAAAGTGCTTTCTATGTGCCTATTTGAAATAAATAATTTGACTTTGACTTTGAATAAGTGATTATGAACTTAAAAAAATAAATTATTTTGATTACATTTATTATTACGATTATAACAATAATTTAATTTTTAATTATTGTTATGAAATTAAAGAATTATGACTTTAAAAAAAATATCATTACAGCCAGTTTGTAAGAGTCTTCTGACATTAGGTTCTAATAATACGTATTATCTGTTACTTTTTAATAAACCACTGAAAGTTATCTAATAGTTTTTTTTACGGCGTTTAGTTTATTTCATTCGACAAATGCGATACGAGCATGAACCAGATGACCAAGAATTAAAAGAAAGAGAATAGTTACAAAGATATCTAAAAAACTATATTCAACGGCATCAGCTGTCAACCTTTCTCCATTGGACTACCGTGATGCTGTTTATTTAACAGGAAAACGAATATTTTATAAATGGAAAAGTTCTCAATATTATCCTAAAAATGATTTCCACAAAAAGGACATAAAAACTCAGAAGTTTGGTGTCAAATTTATCCATTTAGTTAAAGTTTCAGCTCCTCAAAAAACTTAGTCGTCCTTATTCTGAAGCGTACAGTAAACGCAGAAAAGGGGCGCTCTGAACATCAAAGACGCCGACGATTCTTACGCTAATGTTCGTCGTGACCTTACGAATATTCGACCAAGCGTAAAGTTGAAAATTCATTTCGAGAAATTTCGACTAAATGCTTAGGTAGCTATGTCCCTATATTACGGCGGCCCGAATAACTTTTGTTCGGAGGCAATTTTGTACCTACGCCTGAGTTTTATAAACAGGCATTCTAAGTTAATTTACGAGGTTCCGAATATGCTTCGTTGAAGTTCGGGTTTTATCAAGTAGGAATTGAAAGGAAGTTTCTCAGTTCCTTATCGTAGAAGATTGAACTATTATACTATGCGTACATTAATTTCATAACTGTTATGGTACAAGAGATGCACTCTGTTCTGTGAACTATTTTAATTGCATTAAAAAGTTTATTGTTTGAGTTTGTTTATAATGTGATATAATGCATGTCTTACACGAAGCCAATTTCCTTGCTACTAGGATACTTGGTTAAATATAAGATGAACATGATATTATATCAAGAAGTTAAAGACTAAGGCCACTTGCACCCACAATAACTAAATGAATTTAGCACCAAACGTGTTTAAAACATCATTCTGCCTCTGTCATCTTCAAATGATTGACAGAAATAGAACTAAGTTTTAAATTCGTTTAGTGCTAATACATTCAAGTGATTTGTAGTAGGGGCTGAAAGGTTCTGGAGTGGCGACCGCGTATCGGAAGACGTAGCGTTGGAAGGCCACCCACAAGTTGGAGCAATGACCTTGTGAAGGCCGCAGGAATCCGCTGGATGCACAGAAACAGTCGAAGTGGTGGTGCTTGGGGCTTATGTCCAGCAGTGGACATCTTTCGGATGATGACTATTCGTGGTACAAGTAGGCTTTAGAATATAGTTGCACATACTATAAGTAATGAGATGATGTTGTTAAATGTTTAGGTTAGAAAGAAACCATACCTAATGCAAACTTGACGCCAGTCCACGCGGTGCGGACATAGTGGAAGAGGCGGCGATAAAGCGGGCGGTGGCGGCGCCGGCGCACAGGGGCCTCCGCGTCGGGCGCGGGCGAGGGCGCGGGATCGTCCGCCCCGCCCGCCCCGCGACCCTCCACCGACGACGCCGTGGCTTTCCACACCCAGCTTTACTCAAAACGCTCCCGCTGCGCTAGTGAAACCGCACCCTTACGCACACAATCCGAACACTCACATGCATTTCACTTTTCACTGTACACTGTCGTTAGTTTCAGTCGGTTATTAGTACTTTAGGGTCGATGAAATTCCATTAAGTAAGGATAATCGACTCTAGCACGAATGTTTCAGCCGCAGCGTTGAGGGTTTTGGAATAGATATTTAGACAGCCTTAATAATTCAGAGGGCATCCGTAATAAGCGGTTGAATACTAAGCGTCTACTAAACTGCTCTTCAATATTTACATTTGTCTCAATCTTCAAACTTTGAGAAATTAGTTTGGAATTTCATCGAATATTAAACACAACTCACTTCGAAGGCGAATTAAAAGTAATTAGTGAAGCAGTTTTAACTTTGTAGTAAGTTTTTGTTAAGTTTTCCAATAAAGCAAGCGTTAGAGAAGAAGCCGGGAATCTGTGAACAAAGAAAGGACGATTGTTAGTCTTGTTAGTAGCCGGTGACAGGGTGAATTATTCCTTGTTAGGCGAGCGCTCAGTCGGTCCGTCAGTCAGAGATCTATTATTTACAGCTACGTCGGGCGAATAAGGAAATCGGAAGAAAAATCGCAAATCTCGACCTTTTCTATTTGCATTTATCGCGCTAGTTTTTCTTTGTGATGTAGGCTTATGTATCGATTGTTTGGATCTTTTTGTGTTCTCCGTAATACATTCTTTCGTTTGAAAGGATTTTATAGCAGTCATCGTGGGGAAGTTAAATGGGTTCAGGTTTTTGCTGATTATCTGTACGATACCAGTTTACAACACCATAAAGACATTTATTGTTTTTTAAGGTTCCGTAGCTCAAAAGGAAAAACGGAACCCGTATAAGATCACTCGTGTGTCTGTCTGTCTCTGTTCGTCTCTCACAGCTGATTTTCTCCGAATCTAATAGACCGATTAAGTTGAAATTTGGTACATAATGAACTGAAATTAAATTTGAAACACGGACATGTTGCGTAAATAAATGAATTTTGAATAAAAAAGTCACTTTTGGGGTGCAAACTAGATAATAAAAAAAAGTTTTGCAGACTGTACCGTGTCACATATCAAATGAAAGGGCTTATTGTAAGGATTTCCCATATATATTTTTTATAATTTTAAAATAAATGTTTTTGAAATTATTTAAGAAAATAGATGATAATACCATACTCCCCCCCCCTTATCTCCGAAACTACGTAGCCTAAAATACAGAACATAGTTTTTTACTTATAGATTACAGGAAAACCTAAAAGAAGTTTGTGATCTTAAAATAACATGGAAAATCACTCAATATTGTGCATACAGACTTACATTTGCAGTTGGAATGTATACGGGATCATGTTGTTCAACTACAATGTTAATGTTGTTCTTGGGATAAATTCATCCCAACTATGGAACCCTTCCGTTAATCGCAATTGAATTTATCGACACTATAGCTTTAGGTTAGCTTCGATAAAGTATTGTTGGAAGAAAATGAGTAAGAATATTTGAAAAAAAGCATGTAGCAGACTTATCATAGAAGATAATATTACTTAATACATCTTGTTATACATCACATTTACATATAATGATTGATGATACCAGTATGATTAATTATTAATCTTAATTATGTCAGTTTGATGTTATCTGCAAGTAATGTAATGGTGTCACTATCTTAGTTTACCAAGTAATCACACTAAAATTATAAAGAAGGCGAAAGTTTGTGAGTGTGTGTGTGTGTATGTTTGTTACTTCTTCACGCTCAAACGGTTGGACTAATTTTGATAAAATTTCGTATGGAGGTAGCTGACACCCTGGATTAAGACATAGGCTACTTTTTATCCCGATATTCCCACGGGATCGAGACTTACGCGGGTGAAACCGCGGGGCGCAGCTAGTATGACATAATTATAATACTCAAAGCATGTCCAAGTACCATACAATCGAAGACATGTGACATCAACCAACCCGCACTGGGCCCGCGTGGTGGATTAGGGCCCACTCCCTCGTCGGTCTAGTGGTCGCACGCACTACTGCTCAGCATGAGGTCCTGGGTTCAATTCCCAGGTCGGGCAAAGTGTTATTGGGTTTTTCCATCTGGAATTTCTCAGCCTGAAGTCTGGATTTATGCCCGGTTGATAGCAATACGCTCGCCCCCTATTATATGGGACTTAAACATAACTGGCGAAATGTGAGTGTACTATAGGTACTCCTCTGTCTAACCCTTCGAGGAAACAAGGCGTGATGTTATGTTGGCTAAAGATTAAATTATCTCAAAGACCTTTTACGTCTATTCCAAATGGAATCTATAACAATGTCACACCAGCCTTATTAGTGGTTTGACTTGCCAGCTAAATTCAAAGTTTAATCCAAAGGGTGTGGAAACTTCAACATAAACTTAGGGGAGTTTCATTCGGCTGTAGTTACAAGTAAGTCATGAATAAGGACGTTGGTACATGCGCTATTTACTTTGGATTTACATTAGAGGTTAGTATCATATTTGTACCTATTAGTTTTGCTGATATTGTTAGGCGCACTAGATGTTACTGAACCGAATGAAATTAAATTGGTAGGTAAATTAAGTTTGTTGTTTCATAGATTGAATACTGCTTAACAGTAAAAGACGTCATGGCAGGACCATGTGAAGATGTTAAGGGTCCCCGAAACGATCAATTGTAATCGTAGTTATATTTTCAATCGCTTCAATTGCATTTGGTACCCGATCAATTTGCGCAACAATGTGTATTAATCCCGTAAAAATGGACAATTGCAATTGATCGTTTTGGTGACTTCAAGACGAGCTGGGGGCCGATCGCGCTATTTCTCAACGTAATGGTAAAAATGGTATCGCGCTATTTTTTCTGAGCGACAAAATCGTTGACGTTACCCAATACTGAAAGTTCGATCGATCGTTCCTCCAACGTAACTTCCAAAGTATAGCTAAATCGTTTCCGTTGAAATGATTAGCGCGATACGAAATGTGTCTAACGTAACGTTTTTGGTTGTGGTTTAGTTTTGGTATTAACGTTCAAATAATATTGAACGCGATCGGCCACCAGGACTCCTGCCAAAATAATCACCGTGTATTATATCTTACAGAAGTTTCTGGAGAAGAAACATGGAGGCCATTTTCATGCAATCGGGCAGGTAAAGACTAGAAATAATAATAACTTCTTGAAAATAAAGCGTCTTCACATATGTCCCCCGTCGTGTCGTGTGCCTCTTCGTTTGAATACAAACTACAACCTTCCATTTAACCTTATCAAGAATGGAGTTGCCAAAAGCTCCTTTATCCTATTACCCAAATTTTATGTTTCTATCTTCCAACAAAAAAAAATTGAATAGAATAGATTAATCTTTATTATGTACACCATAAGGGTGCTCGCCCACGAGCGATTGTCTCGGCGATTTTTGTCAGATTTTCTGACAAAAATCGCCGAGAAAATCGCGCGTGGGCGGGCACCCTAAAAAATACAGATACAAATGTTCAAACTATACATAAGGTGACACAATGGGCGGTCTTATCGCTGAAAGCGATCATTTACAGACAACCTTTGGATGGGTTAAAGGGAGAAGGAGAGACAATACTGGAGGTAGTCAGTGGTGTACCATTTACATATACAATAAATACATACAAATATAAAGCATATACTTTTCTATATAAATATATATAAAATAATAAACATGAAACAAGAGCAAGGAACTATATTATGTAATAATGATGTTTAAGGAGAGAGGAAGTTTATTTAACACGCTTTTATTAGCTTCATACGTGTGTTAGTATGTATGTATGTAACGGAAACTTTGAACTTGATTTTGGACACTTCAAAACACTGGATTAATTTTAAAAAAATACCAGAATTTTTAAAGTGGACAAAGATTGAGCACGGCTTATCGACACGGGCAAGACATTCCATTACCATACTGCTTGAACAGTAAAAGACTTGTCATAAAAGCTGGTGGAACGCATCGGCATCTCTAGTCTCAAGTTTTCCGATGACTTCACTTCTGTTATGTGTCTCATGAAGGAACTGGAAACGTTCTTTAAGATGAGAGGGGGTTGTAGAATTGAACAGAATACTGTAGAGCTGAAATAAGATATGAGAATTCCGGCGAAGACGTATGGGAAGCCGCTTGAGCTTTGTACGTTTAGAAATGTGATTATATTTATTCAATGTGTGTTGTCTGTGTGGTGCCGGACGTAAATAATATTACCATCCTATTTCTTCTCGTGGGTGTCGTAAAAGGCGACTAAGGGACTTACTAGAGAATGGGAAGCAGCGTTCTCTATGATTTTAACACCATACTGCGATTGCCATACCGCCTGCAGGCGTGGCGATTGTGGCAAACACCCCCCTTTAGGGGAGGTCTATGCCAGACGTCTTTCGGCTGAAATAATGATGGTGATTTGCGCACTGTGATCAAATTATCTACCATAGACTGCAGATATCACTACAATAATCCTTCATAATATATTCGTTTTCTAGATTTACATATCAGAACAATGCTTCGGGATCGCTCGAGTTGGAAGTCAGGCGAATGCAAAAATATTGTTATTGTGTGGGTGTGTTTATTTTACTCATGGGAGTGCAAATAAATCGAGGTTTATCGAAACGTGATGATCAACTGTTTCGTACCGTGTGACGTCACATGGAATGTTTATTCTGCTCGTTGTCATGGGAAAATAACTCAGTACAGATACATTATTTCAAACCAAATAATAATAGTAGAAATAAAATTGAAATAGGCTTGGGATTGAGCTGCTCCAATAAATTTACACAGTGACTGTTGATTTGTTGTTTTTTTGCTAACTATCTTTTTATTTTCTATAATACATTTTACATATGCAAAGACATGAATATTTACTTTGTAAAATATGTTAGTTTAATTATTGTGAATGTGATGACTATGTGGGTCATTGTTTTTTTTTCTCTCAGTTTGTTTTAATAATGGTCTGGCAGTTTGAGTACTTTATGCAGCCTATCCAAATGTCCTTTCTTTGGTATTGTTCGTCAAATTGTTGAGCTCCTTAAATTCTAAGTTGTGCTGTACGATTACTGATGACCGGACAGGTCCACTCAATCTATGTGGTTCTTTCCTCAAAAAATATTTCAGATACCAATTCACATGGTCTTCCCACGATCTGACCAAAATTATGGATTGACTTTTTTTTTGGTGAATCATTTTGAATGTTTCAAGTAACTAAGAGCAAAAAACTAACGGTCTACCATTTTAATTTGGCAGCATTGTAACGACCACGGGTAACAAATGGAAAAAACCAATGACATTTTGCCCGATTTAGAGATCGAACCAAGGACTTCATGCTCAGCTTCAGGCGTTCAAGGTCACGACCAAGAATTTAAAAAGGCTAATTATTTTCCAGGCGACTGACAACTTAAAGGGCGACTAACTATTTTCTACTAAAAAAAATAACTTGGCAGGGATAAAAATATTTTTTTCTTTTTCAACTACGTAGTAATGTTATCATTAATCACTACAAAACCGATCACAAAGGACGTATTTTTTGCTTAGAACCAAAACAGTGCAGAAATGTTATATGAAATCTCATTGTTGCACAATTTTTCCTTAATGAACTGTTTTTTATTTTTTTGTTAGATATAAATTTATAGAGTTTTAATGTCTTCCATTATGTTTAGTATAAAATATATGCATTAGATCAAAAAAATACTGGCTGAAAATAAAAATCTGTTGAATAAAACTTGGTGAAAAACTTTGTTTTCGTAACTTGAGTTTTTATTTTGAGTAGGTATATTTTATCACGGTAGGTAGATTGGTAGTTGAAAGAAAAGTAGATTACGCACCTTGCTAAAGTGAGTAATTAATGCACTCGTGTTAATTTCGTGCTCTCGCCTGCGCTCGGGCACCAACTTAACACTCGTGCATTAATAACTAATTTTGCGGTCGATGCAACAATCTACTATTAATCGTTGCCAAGTTAATATTGTTATTGAATCAATTGGGTTAGGTTAGGTTAGAATCGTGACCATTAACGCCAGATCCCATCCCATTGTTGGTAAATTCAGTTACCAAAACAAAATTTCGATGCCAGTTTAAATTAAAACAAAGCTAACAACTGATCATTAAGCTGCTACTTTCTACTTAAAATTATCCTTCACTGTAGCTGCCAACTTACTATTTTTGATACAGGCTTTAATTTTTTTTCCCAAGTTCAGATTAATTTGTCGCCACGTTAAATATATGCCATTCAAAAATACGTGGTTGAATTGAAAAATTAAATAAACAGTTGGTTTAGGCATTGTCAGCAAGCTTGTCATCGAAAATATAAATGGCATAAAATTACAAACGGAATACTGGGATAATGAAAATATTACAATTACTTACATAGATTGTGTAGGCATCCGCATTTTCCGATACAGAATAGTTAAACTTTGACCTGTATGTAATTTTAAACAGCTGCTAAATATGCTTTCAACCTAATTTCTCAATTTAGATGATCGATTTTAATGCAACTGAGTTAATTCTTCATGAGAGAAGCGATTCTATATTTAAAGCTTAGGTTACATGATGAAGCAACGGGTTAAAATATACATTGTATGTTGATTGGTATAATTGTTTGAAAAACGTAATGAAACATTAATATTTAAGTAAATCATTGAACTCCATTAAATGGACTTATTAAAGAAAACTAAAAACATTAAGAGTAGGTAGTTTAGATCAAATTTCGAACGCAAGCTCCACCCCTCACTCCCCGCCGTTCCGTTATGTGCTAAACGCTAATACATAAGTAATAAAGTTGTTCGTATTCGAGCACGTAACTAAACAGCGTAACTGTCAATTGTTTTTTCATTTATAACTAAATTAATAATTGATCTAGAGAAAAATATCTTGAGCCGGGATAATAAACTATATTTTCTTGCTGTGAATTGTTATTTTAGACATAAAAGCTAAACAATTTTGTTTGTTTTTTTTATAATTATCCTTAAAAATGCATGATTTTCGAGAGAAAATATTACAATTACGTAACTGTCTTCAACATGGAAAGAAAAAGATCCAATAAATCATATACTAACGCTAAATATTGCTTGTATGTGTGACTATTTTAGAATATTCATGCAAATTAACATAAAAAAAATAGGGAGCCTCCTCTTAAACTGATATTAGAGAACCCAGAGGCGCTACACGAAATGCTACGTAACGCTCGTAGCTATGTCTACGGCGTAGACGTTTGGGGTTGACTTGCTACGCCGTAGACATTAGTAACTTAGATCAGATGTTTTTTTTTTATTAAAAATATATATAGGCCTTATTTTTTATAATGAAAATAGGTGTCGTGCATTTTAGGAGCCCTTCATCGTAAAATGAAATTATCAACACAATATGTGTGGCTTAATATAAATCACGGCGTGAAGAACTCACTCGACTAGCCGGCTGTCGCAGTTTTATATCTGCAGGGACAATGGGCTCGCTGAGAGCGGCATACAAACTCCTACCTCCACATAAACGGACAAAATTGGACTTTATTTCACTGGGGCCAAAGATGTTTTGGTCCGCAAAGTAAATGTTGTGAGTATATAAATTAGACCATGCGTCACTGTCGCGGCAGAGCGGCAAATGAAAGGATGGTTCGTAATAACCTGTGAAATGAACGTTTGATGACCACTTCGGGCCAGACCATAGAGCATAGAAGTTCTAAGTTGCTCGTATAATTGCGTGCTTCGGCAAATCGCTAGCAATTAAAGTTGCTTGATTAATAGCGAAGGGTTGATTGTGGGAGTTGGCGAAGAAATATCGAAGAGATGGTGGTCTGTGTTAGAGCTGTAAGTTTCATTTGTGTATTCATTAAAATGTAGGTTTTGTCATGAGATTATTGCGGTGTTTCTTTTTCAATAAAAAAAACTACTGAAAAAAAATAGGTTACCGCTATTCATACACATAAAAATATTGTTGTTTGCCAACAAAATCTAAAATACAAATTCTTTTTTTTATTATACTTGAACCCCCATATTACAAAACAAGGTTTATCTTCAGACCTAGGTTTAAAACATGGAGCCATTATGGAATTTCAAACTTTATTCCGACTATGGTAAAGTTCCTAAACACAAAATTGACAACATATTACCGAACTAAGTTTTCAGTTTTGTATAAAGAACGGTATTTCAATCACTGTTACGTTCTTATTACAAAAACTGGTTCCATGGTTTAAGCCATGTCAAAATATAAATCTTGTTTTGTAAAAAGGCGGTATCTGCTTATAAAAATATAAAATAACCATAACATCTCATGAAAGTTCTCTTAATGAACGTCTACGAGAGCGGCATTAATCACATTTAAATCCCTGAACAACATTAAAATCGAAAGAACAATAAACATGAAATGCCTGTCGATGGGCAAACAGCGCTTTGATTTAACTTCGCCAAACTTTGTTCCTCAATAAAATTAAATTGAACTCCTACTCTAGCTGTTTATCAAGATAACTGTGCCTCTGATCGCAGTATGTTACAATTGTATTTAATTTTCAATTTTCAACATTTTCTTGAGTTAATGGAATGGTTATGCTGCTTTTAACATGTCTTCTCTTAAATTCTGTGTAAGTTTTTGGTGTTTACCATTAGAAAAAGACAATGTTTTGTTATGTAAATTCACCGCAAAGTCAAAGTCAAATTATTTATTTCAGATGGGCACATAAGAGGCACTTTTGTACGTCGAAATTTACAAAAATAGAATTGATTCTAGTTGCAAATAATAGGTATCTCACTTTAAACGATGAATTCAAAATAGATCTTTGAAGTGACAATAGACACAGTAGGGAAATAAGCTTATTTTTATGCTCTCATAAAATAAGTAAATAATAATACAAGAAAACGTCTTCGGCTCGAGGCTAACATCATGGTATGTGCTTTTTTGTGTGTGCTATTATAATAGAATAGAATACTCTTCATTATGTACACCATAAAAATTACAGATATAAATATTGAAATTTTACATAGGGTGACGCAATGGCGTTGCAACGCAAGGGTCTTATCGCTAAAATCGATCTTTTACAGACAACTTTTGGATGAGGAGGAAGAGAGACAATACAGTCACATATTAGCTAGTCAGTAAGGTCTAAGGCGATTAACACACGACACCGCGCACCGCCGCGGTCGGAGAGGGTGAGAGCATCGCTCCACTGCGCGGTCGGGCGGTATACGTGTGTTAGGCATCAACGGATTTATAAGAGGCCAATGCGATATGAGATCCGCTTCACCGCCTACCGCGGCGGTGCGCGGTGCCGTGTGTTAATGACCTAAGCTGGCCTGGCTAATTGACTGCACAGTATGCACCTACATTGAGTCTTGTTTCACTAATTCAAGACGACATAACTAGGTTATATGCGGGTTTTTCGAGTTCGTTGATCAAGATGTTTTCTGAGACGAACATATTTTTTTTTAACTTCACAGAATTTCTTATTCCTCTATTTAACATCTCACACTATCAAAATAATATAACTATGTAGTTTGTAATCTCAACGCGTTCCACGAACTTTCCTGCTTTCTATGTTAGTGTTCACAATAGGGTATTTGACTGTTTTTTTTCATTTACATTTTTCTAAACCAACAAAAAAAATAAGCTAGTTTTTTTTTTTAATATCTTTAAAAATGCCGAAGTTGTTTGCGTTTTAAAGTCTATTGTAGACAGATAAAGTACTGCTGCGATCTGACGTCACAACACTAGAGCGCCACACTAACTTCGCGTCATTCAGTACAATGATCGTTTTGCGTGATAAGGATAGTAGAATAATTTGAAAAGCGAGTAACTTCTCCATTTTCCCAACAATTTTATTTATTTTTGCACAATCGTCTTTTTTGTAACACCTTTAAAAATAAGCATTAATTCATATATATTTTTGATAGCAGTCAAATACCCTATTCGTCGCTGCGAAACAATTAACGGCGCCTGAAATTACGACTAACATAATCTGTGAGCGTGTATACAGGCTGTATATTGTATATTTTGAGTGTATCTGTGGCTATGCTCGAATAGTTGTATATTTTGAGTGTATCTGTGGCTATGCTCGAATAGTTGGATATTTCTCCCGTTATGCAGGCAGGTTGGGAGATTTAATGTTTATTAAACTGGCAAGTCATCTAAACTGTTATTTTTTATGACTGCTAGTTACAATGTTATCGTTAACGTAGCTTTTTTCCGAGCTTGAATTCAAATATAATTGAAATGCAAAATATTGTTTTCTAGCTGCGCCCCGCGGTTTCACCCGCATAAGTCTCGATCCCGTGGGAATATCGGGATAAATAGTATTCTATGTTCTAATCCAGGTCATGGTCTAACAATGTGCCAAATTTCATCCATATCCGTTTAGTTGTTTTAGCGTGAAAGCGTTTAACAAATAAACAAACAAACTGACTCTCACATTTATAATACTTGTTAGGATTATTAAATTGATGGCATAAGTGGCTAAATAATGACTGCCGCACGGGTCGATTGATCAGGTTAAGCTACGCTTGCCGCGGTTGGTCCGTGGATGGGTGACCATCTCTTTTCATACCAAGATTCCTCCATGCCTCGGAAAGCACGTTAAGCCGTTGGTCCCGGCTGTCAGAAGCCCAGAAGACTGACAACCAGTCTTACCAATGGATATCGTGTTACCCAGTAACTGGGTTGTGGAAGTCAGATAGGCAGTCGCTCCATGTAAAATACTGGTATTCAGCTGCATCTGGTTAGACTGGAAGCCGACCCGAACATAGTTGGGAAAAGGCTAGGCACATGATGATTATTAAATTGTTGTATGCATTTCAACTTTATGTTTGAGGCTTAAAAGAAATGATTTTTATCAAATTACAGCAAACAGAAGTACTCGTACTCTCCAAATGACATATTTATCAATAAATTGTGCAACGTTTATGAATGATTCATTGCTCCGAGCATTTTATCGCCCAAAAATCTGATACAACGGAAAATAAATTTTAAAAAGAGTCAGAACATTTAAATACCGACTACAAATTGAATTCACTTCATGATGACGTCAGTTAATTCTTTAAAATGGGAAGCATTTAAATTGCTTCAGTCTTCCGTATTTGTTTCAAACTATCGTAATTGAAAATAACTTTTTAACGAGTTTCTTTCCCGTTTCATGCTACAAAAGTTAAGTGAGGTGATAAATGCAAGTTTAAGGGTAATTGAAAGTATTTAATCATCGTTGAACGAAAATACATAATACTATGTTAGATTCAGACATCATGTGGGTGAAAACACACTGGGTACCTACGATACACAGCGTTTATTAATCCATAATTTGACACAATCACTACAAATTACAATTACCACAATAACTGAGCACAACGAATCGAGTACAGTTCCGCGACGTCTTAACTTCGATGCGATCAGACACTGAATCCTGGGAGTCTACTCCGAACATAAATCAGAAGTGTCGGCCGAATGTTCGGTCATTTCTTGACTACGGCTAACTATCGCTGACTACGGCGAAAAAAAAAAGACAGTCGAAGAGATAAGCCAAAGTCATAACCGTGACTTGAAGTCGGGCAAGGACTTAAAGTCAAAAAAGGAAACCGTGGATGTTCTAAAACGGCCGAACAGTCGGTCGATACTTCGGTTTAGCGCTTCGGAGTAGACCCCCTGAATGTCCTTGTCGCCATCGGCTCAAAAACATCACGACTCTGTAGAAGCGCGCTAGAGGTGTGGGTAGATCACGTGATGTCGCCAGTAGTGGCGCGCTTGCGATTCGTTTCTTGTCCGTATTAATGACCGGATCCGACACACATATACACCGTGGCATTTTATCCGTCTTACGACGGCAGCCCACTTCTTGAATCTAATGACTTTTCGAATAATATTTAAAAAAAAAAAAAATCCTTATGACGCATGATGTAGTTTGAAACCCCCTGTTATGAGCCCGGTGCGAGCCTTGCGCACCATTCCGCGCCGCTCTTGGGACGCAAGGCTCGCACCGCGCTCGTAACAGGATGTTTCATACTACGTCATGCGTCATAATGAATAATATATATATTTTAAATTATTCAAAATTTTTTTAATATTTTTTTTTACTTTCATGAATGATTAGTAGTCATTGAATACATGAAGTGGGCTGACGTAGTAAGACGATTAAAATGTCACGTTGTATCTGTATCGATACTTATGTATGTACGGCGAATTTCGAGCAGTCTTTTCCGCTTCCATTTTAGCTAAATCACAATAAGTCATGATCACATTGATACGAGGGAAGAAAAATCTTTAAATAATTTTAGTTTAACAACTTACCTACTACTACCATGAATTTATGTGTTTATTATTTACTAGACAATACTAAAATCCTTGTTCTGAATGCAACCGAGCTGAAAAACCACAAGCAGCAAAATACAGGATTTAAAGTTTTTGTTTGTGCATAAGCTTTGTGGTCGCGGTCTAGACAGCCAAAAGATATCAAAACTTTTCCCTATAGAGAACACTTTGTTGAATTTTCACTGTATTTTGTAATGTTTTAATATTATACCTAGCAAAAAATGCATTTCTATGTTTGATGATAATGGAACAATAATCCCTACAAACGTCTATTGATCGAAATTGAAACAGACCAGTTTAATCATCTCTAAGAGCCTTGGCGCCCCTTGGCTGCATATTAAGCTATTGTGAGATAGTTTAGTTGTATTGCTAAATAGCCATGTTTGGCAATTCACTTGCAGGTATGCTCGACTTTGGGCGCACCACAATTGTGGCGATAAGTCCCCTCTTTGAGGAGTGCTAGAGAGGTGCCACTGTGTCTTCACCATCCGCCTGACGCAGGTCCTCACCGGACACGGTTGTTTCGGGAGGTTCCCGATCTGCGGTAGCTATCTCTCGCATCCGGCCCTGGTTCAAGCTATGGTTCGGAGCGAGAGTGCATAGGAGGCCGTCACCTCCTTCTGCGAAGCAGTAATGCTGATTTCCGACCACCGTAGGCGCGGGGTTGCGGGCGGTGAGCGATGGGTAGCTCGCCGTCCGATAAGGACCAGGCTCGGGACGACGGTGTGTTGTGTTCCACGCGCGCCTCAAAGAGATGTCAGCACCAACTGACGGAGTCCGTTAGAGCCAATGCCTGCCAGGGTTGCGAGTTTGTCCGAAAGGGATATCGTGGCCCTGGCACGCAGGCAACGGAAGGAACACGGGTGGGTTTTAGTCAATAGAAGTCTGACACGCACTCCGCCCAAAGCGGGAGAAGATATGTGATAATTTCCCACCCAAAAAAAAAATATTCTCGACTTGACTTTTATACTTGAAAACAAAAGCAAACATCTTCTTCATGTTAATTTATCACATTTATGCGTCCTCCGCTGTCACTGTGAGAAGATAACTTTTCTCGAGAAAACGTTTTTCTCCCCGCATAACGCGTAGTATGAAATCAAGCTGTCACGCCATATTTTTCTTGTTTTCCCAGATCAACGTGTCCTAAATAAACTCCTGTATTCAGTCTGCATAATGCAAGAGATACTCTTTATTATTATATTTACACACGCGCACGGAACCATCTTTATTCGTCGTAAAAGATAAGGTAGAAAAAAATAGAGGGTCGTAAATCTTCGCAAAAGATAGTGAATTGTAGAAAATTATGGAAAGCAGTCCTCTATGTAAAGAAAGGTTTTTCCTTGTGACGAAGGTCCAACTAAAGTTATTGATTTCATTACCTATCTGCCGACCTTCTGGGGAAACGAGAATTCTGATTCAATTACTCAGGTAGGTATTAGACGTGATTTTCACTACGTGTCGGGACAGTGCGGTAGGTAAGGATTTCAGAAGTGTTAAAAAGTATCGATATATTGTATCGGTATTTTTGTAATGTATTGATATCAAATTTGATGTATTCCAAAAACTACCGATATATCGGCAAAATTTTGTAAGAACATTGGCGTTTTTATCGACTTTTAAAAAGTAAGAAGTTCTCCATTTAATGCTGTTTTTATCTACATTGTATTTTCATCATTTCAATTTGACTTTTTTTGTAGTGACCAATAATCATCTGTGACGCCTAGCCTTTTGCGTTTATAGGTTTAAAAATATAGTCGTTGATGATATTTGATATCGACATATCGATGCATCGATGTCTTTTCGACAAGCCTAGTTGGACTGCGGTTTAAATCTGGGCTCTTACAACGCTCGGAGTATAACATTGTAGACAGAGAATACATTGTTAATTACAATAGTTGGAATGGACAATGCGGTACTTTAGTTAATGTTCTCGAAATTGGTACTTTAAATTACTAAGTTCATGTTTAAGAAAATTTAGAGATTTAGATTTTCCAAGAAAGCTTTTTTTACCTAAATATAACATAACATCACGCCTGTGTTCCCGAAGGGATAGTCAGAGGTGTACCTAAAGTACATCCATATTTCACCAGGTATGTTCAATTCCCATGAAATAGGGAGTGAGCCTATTGCCATCAACCAGGCAGAAATCCAGACTCCGGGCTGCTAGTAAAAAATTCCAGATGGAAGAACCCAACAAATAATTTAACCGACCCGGGAATCGAACCTAGTAAGTACCTCATGCTCAGCAATAGTGTTACCACTAGCCAAAACTGATCACAATTTAACCCACTAGTTATTTATTTTGATGAAGGCAATCTTGGACCTTAGAAAATGGCCAGCCAGTGCGAAAAAGCTTATAATTTTTAACAACTTCTTATAACCCAACTTTGCCAAATTAATGACGCACCTTTTCTCCATGATTCTTTGCAAAAATTCATGAAACGCGCATACTAATTGACTTTACAAAAAATATAATCCTGCCTAGTTCTCCAGTTACCCTCGTTATGTCCCAATTCCATTCTTTACCCGAAGACAAAACGTTTTAGGAGTTTTAATTAAAATTAATATAAGGAACGAGCACCAAATGTTACTGGCTTAATTACGATCTGCTACACAATGGATTCTGTGCACAGGGTAAACCCTTGTTACCCTCCGATTTATAGCTTACCCTTATAAAAGTGGAGATTAAAAAGTATGGAGCGATTAAGTTTATGTGGGGTTATGAGTGATATTAGTATGTGAAACGATTTTAATAACGTGTCTATAAAATTCGAGTGTATTTTGTACGTAGATACGTTATGTTGACATCTTTTTATTGATATGGTCCTTTGAGATGTTATGTTATTAGGTACATTTATATCTTAACAAGATTTTGTTTTATAGCGATACAGAGCGAGCAGTATAATTTTGATTTGATACGGAAACATGCAATCTAGAATCAAGAAGATAGTTTTACGAATGAATCGGGGTGCCGTGTAGATCCAGGTGCAGCACCTGTTTTTTTATTCACATTACCAACATCTATTACGTCTCTTAAAAAAAATATTTCACAAGACATAAATTAATATGCACACAAACGAACAATCAAAATGATGTTTATCTTACTGCCATACAGTTTATCGGTTTACCCGGATGTATATTTCAGGTTTAGACTGATGCACGTCACATCACATCGTCCTGAAGACATGTCCGACATAGCTGATGTAAATACTCTCACTGATTGACATAACTATTCTGGACCACTGCATACCAGAATGTAGGCTGAAATTCTACGTATTCCTAATTAACAGACACCTAGGGCACTGGTAGATACGTTATGTTGACATATTTTTATTGATATAGTCCTTTGAGATATTATGTTATTAGGTACATTTATATCTTAACAAGATTTTGTTTTATAGCGATACAGAGCGAGCAGTATAATTTTAATTTGATACGGAAACATGCAATCTAGAATCTGGGATATTTTTATAAAAGTTGTTATGATAACAATTCAACATTTACAAGTTATTATAATGATAACACACACATACACATAACATCACGCCTGTAATCCCCGAAGGATTGGGCAGAGGTGTACCTATATTACACCCTCATTTCGACAGTTATATTAATCACAGTCACACACACACAGCTATACAGTCAGGTAGTCAGGTTGACATTGACAGTAATATTCCTTTCTTCTATTAGAAAAGCATTTGCTTACATAACAGCAAAATAAATCCTAGCCTTAACGTCTTTCCAATTCCGAAAACCATTAACGTTTCGTTTAAAACGGTATTAAAAAGTGAATAAAAGAAAATGCAGTGGACTATAAAATTGTATTTTCTTTTGTCCATAATTAAAGTTCTAGCGGTATCACTAAACTATTTAAATGTTGTCCATACATAATGTATGAGATAGCATGACTTTAACGTCTCCTCTCCCTTAAAATTTCTAGCTTTAGTTATGTATAATATTTTTGTTTCGCCGTGGTAGTGGAATTATTCTAGATTTACATATTGAACTTGCATTTAAAGTTATTTAAGTAAATGTATGTATAGAATCTGAATTAGAAAACCATTTGGAGAAAAAAATTGGCTGGTACAGTCAGCGACAAAAGTCAAGTAACACTTCAGTTTTGTATATTATATGATATTATTAAGTTTTATTATTTCTTTAATATTTTATATACCTAGTTTTTTTTTATATTTTGTGAATGTGAGAACCTTGTAGGCTTAATATACTGTAGATTTGTAGACTGTTTTCTATTTTGTTAAGTACCTGGAACTTTTGACGGGCCTACACCGTCCTCCCATACCTATTAACACTGTAATTTGAAAACATTGTAAAAGCCAATTATTTTTAAAAGAGCAATCGTGTAGTTTCTTGCTGGCTCTTCTGCAAAGGAAACGACCAATTGGAACCATGCACCTAGCTTCTGACGTTTCATGTAGGCTTATGTGAAATAAATTATTTTGATTTTGATATAATTAATAAAAAATGGGAACAGGTGTTAAATAAAATAAATGTTAACTCATAGCTATAAGATGAAAAGCTGAATTTATACAATGTATAGAATAATGTTGAGTCAATTTAGTTGTGTAAAAGTAGCAGTGTTAATCGACTTTTATCTGTACCTTCATCAAAGTTTTACCAGATTGCTGTAAATGTATTTCGTTTGTATTTGTGTAAAAAGATAAAATCTTCTTTATTGTTACAGACAATACGATATAACATGCATAACATGTCAAAATGTCGTTTATGTACATGAAAATCAGAACTGTCAACGACAAATGCGACTCAAACGACTAGTAAAAAACATCCATTATTTTCATTTTCATCCATTCGAGAATCCAATTTAAAAAACGTGTAGTTTCATGAAGAGAAATGACAAACTTGTCACAACTTCTCAGACTTGTAATGCCAACTTCTTTTATTTAAAAGTACGTACGTAAGATTTTTTTGGCGTCGAATATTAGTGCTTTCTTTAGTAGATAATAATAATTTAAAGGTTTTTTTACTTACACTCAAGATAACTGGAGCTCATTTGTAGAGTTTATGAAATCTGAAACAAAAGAAAAATAATTAATTTCATTTTGTCATTAGCATGACTGTTATGTAGGTTTATCCTGATAAATTTAAGTAATATGATGTAGAAATAATATTGAAATGTACCAAAAAGGTATTTCTGCGTTTCAGACAAATTCAGCAAAAATTTCACGCCTTATTAACCCCAATAAATAAACCTCACCGAACTGCTATTTATCAATACAAAACATTTTTACTTCGGAAGTAGTTCAAACCAGATGAAGCCGGTATCGGTGTCAATCGTGTTCGGGCCACTTCGGCAACTCTCGGCGGTCGATTCGACGCTCGTTATTGCATATAACCTTTGCGGTTATTGCCTTATTGCTCTGTTCAGCTCTGATCCAACGACGTGGAACTTATGCTGAGCTATTTCGGGATCAGTGAGTCTTTGATAGGGTACTGACTACAGACAGGCTTCAATGGCTCGGATCTTATATAAAAGTTTTTCATAATTATATTTATCTATACCTACTCATATAATTTCCTAAGCTAAATATTTTTGTTTGCTTTATAATAAAATGAATAAGTTGGATTTTTATTTTATCGACAAGAAAAAGGAAGAAGTAGAGGTGAGTGGAAACGCCGGGAGGGGACGCCCTAGGAGGACATATAGTGACCAAATTGGTGATGTTCTTCAGAAAGGTCAGGTGCGTAGTACTCGCAATCGGCGTGCGGGTATGACCAGATGTATGAACGTAGGCGAAGCAAAAGGAGTATGTAAGGAGCGTAGCAGGTGGCGTTCTATAGTATCTGCCTACCCCCATGGGAAGAAGGCGTGAGTTTATGTATGTATGTATGTAAGAAAAAGGAAAAAGTTATTAGGGATTTTATTTTATTTTTTTCGCGTAGCCGTTAAATTTTGTCACAATATCGAATTATTTTCTACTCTCATTTTATCAAGTATATGTTTTCAGTGATAACCTGTTAATAGGCAGGTAGCAATGTTAGTTTCCAACGTCAAGCTTTATTAGAATAAATAACGTCGGAAATTGTAATAGTTGCATTGTAAACACTCCTTTATTTAGAAAAGCAATTACGTTTTCTACGAGCATGTAGTGCAAATTACAATAAAAATAACAGTATAAAAAAAATGTAAATATGTATAAAGCCACTACTACTACTATTGGCTTATTCTGGGAAATATTGTATAACCTAATGTTGGGTTTGCATGTGCATGAGTTTTTGTATCCTGTGTGTTTTTTCTTTGTTTGACAATCCGAAATTGTTATCGGCAATAAATTGGGTTTTATAAATCAAGCTTTTTTGTTGATTGTATTTTTGGGTCAAATTTTAATTACGGGATTATTTATTGTTTATTCAAAAATATTTTATTTGAAAAATAATTATCAGATTATTTACATAAACAACATCTATGACGTCTCTGAATAATAATTTCACAAGACATCACTTTAATATCCACACAAACGAACAATCAAAATGATGTTTATCTTACTGCCATTCAGTTTATCGGTTTGCCCGGATGTATATTTCAGGCTTAGACTGATGCACGTCACATCACATCGTCCTGAAGACATGTCCGACATAGCTGATGTGTATACTCTCACTGATTGACATAACTATTCTGGACCACTGCATACCAGAATGCAGGCTGAAATTCTACGTATTCCTAATTAACAGACACCTAGGGCACTGGTAGACTGTAGATGCGTGACAAGTGAGGCGTGCCTGAACGTTCGATGCTCACGTTGAACATTTATGTTATACAGTCATAAAATAAAAAGCTCTCACACATACTCACCACCACCACTCCACCATCACTTCTTCAAAATCCAAGTAATGTGTACATGAGTGCAATAAATATTTGAATTTTACATATTGTTTTCCGACTGTTCGCAAAAGTAGCTTCAGGGCTAAAGTATTGATGTCTAGACTGTAGTGTTTTTCTGATGACAATCGTCTTCTGTAGAATTTCTACAGACCGTTACTAAACTTATCTTAAACAAAAAAAACATCCGCGCAAGTTCAATTTGTAGAGATTTTCTAATTGAACATACCTAACATTTTATACCTTTTATCTCATACATTCTGTATACAACATATCTTGAGATCTGTGTCAAGCAACTGTGGAGCACTTAAACCGCTACCGGCCAATTACGGTGAGAACTTCAAAACTTTACCAAAATGGACTGACTGAATGCTATATGTTATCATTTTGGTGAAATATTTTAAATTAAATTACGTAGGTCTACCGTAAAGAAGTTCTAACTGAAAATGTACGTTAAGTTAGTTTAGGCGTTAAATTAGATACCCCTTACATAACACATACATAATCTGCCTATAATGTTCCCACTGCTGGGACACAGGCCTCCTCTTTCTGTGAGAGGGAGTGAGCCGTAATTCACTACGCGGGCCCAGTGCGGGTTGGTGGATTTCACATGTCTTCGAATTTTTAGTTCTAGGACATGCCAGTTTCCTCACGATGTTTTTCCTTCACCGTTTTGAGAGCAGTGGTGATGAAATAATTTACACATAGTAAAGCGCCTGTCTGGGTTCGAACCTACGACCTACTACTCGTAAGTCGAGGCTGTTAACCACTGGGCCGCCACTGCTCCTACCCCTTACCACTATGTATTCAAATAGGTATGTACCTTAGAAAACGGAGTACCTGCGACGTGTAATAAATTGCAAGAATTTTGAAACTGATCCTCTGAAGTGTTTTTTTATATGACAATAATGAACATGTATAAAAATGTTCTTACTTTTGATAGTACCACTTTGTGGAGTTCAGAATTTATTTACGTACATTTTATATACATATCTACTGTCTTTCTAGCTCTCTCACACACTTGAACAAGTCCACATTGGTATGTATCCGGTATCTCGGGATCTGCGTCAAGCAACTTTGGAACTTCAAGCCACACTCGTCCAATTACAAGAAGAAGTTGCGGAGAATCGACGGGGAGTCGGAACTGGCTACTTTTTGTTAACATGTTGTTTGGCATACTAAAGACATTGCGAGCTTACCCGGGGAATCGAGAAGTTGACCAACATCTCAAACTTGGCCGCACTAATTGGGCAAAGGTTCACATTGCAGTGAAAATAAGAATTTAAGACAGGTGCTCAGGCACTATACCTATGGCAACGATATAAATATGTCTAGATAGACAGTCAAAGCTGAACTCATCGAAAAAGATTGCGTCCAACTGTTGGCCGCTAAATGCACGCACACTAGAATAACACAATGACGTGGCGCGAGTGTAAGACGTAGCTGTCACGCACAGCAGCATAACAAAGTTGGCCTGATAGTTTTAGTGCTTTTGCAGCGCGACACTCTCCCTAGACATATAAATAATCAAAGACCTAAGGTTTGTTTGAAGAAAGACAATTATCTACACTTAGTTACTCCAACACCACTAACAAAGCATAAAATCTATTTTTATTTCAATATTTACACACACTATAAAACTGATTTACATCCGTAAGACATCCTCGTAACATAAGGTCCAGTTGAAAGCCAGCGTCAGGCACTAGCTGTCTGGCATTTATGCTGAACTGGGCCTATTTGGTGCAGCCATGAGGTACACAATACCATTTTAAGTATTTTCTGTTTTTGTGTGAATATTGTGTGCCTTAACCTGGGTCAAGTAAATTTATTTTCTTTCTTTTGTATAGCTGGAAGAACAATTTGAAAACTTCCTGAATCCATTATTAATCTTCAATCTTTGTTGTTACCATTTTTCCGGAGTATCAAGCTTTTTTTTTTGCCAAAGTACAGTTAGAATAATATCGTAAACTCGTGACTCTCCTACCGATTTTTTTGGTATACATTGCTGGAACAATGAAATTTTTAACTTTCACGGACAATGGACACATGATACTAAAATACCTACAAACATAAAATAACATTATGTCGCCTTCCAGGTTATACGACTTCAAAATAGCCAATTAATTTATTACGCCATTTATCTAACAAAAGACCAAAAATAGTCCTAACTTAACAGCCTCAAAGTTACCCCCTAAGCTTGTAGAGCCATTATCTCGTACAGTTCAGGTACAGGGTTGTATCGCGGATGTGTGTCAAGCGACTGTGCCTCTCGACTCGGCGCCCAATTACAGAGCCCGCGGATCGACGCGAAACTGACTAGTTTTATTAACATGGATTCAAATTATTCCAGGTGGTGACTGAAGCTGTGTAAATTTCTCATGAAGGTAAAAATAGCAACTATGTATCTACGAGAGGGTAATTGGAAAATTAAGACATACATGTCTTAATTTCCATGCTACTTATAGAGTTGAAAACTGTGGAACATTCGCAAAGGTAAATCTGCTACAAGATGGAAGACATTTTTTTGTAGTCTACTAAGGCTGTCAGTGATTTTTGGACCCGGCGTTATGCTAAAATTACAAATCCTGTTATATTTGTACCAATGCCCTAAGATCTTTCTGATTTAACATATTTTATCGCGAGGTTCTCCAGTGGGGCAATTATAAACAACCTTACCGAATCTACGCGCGAGTCAGAACCATCGACTTTTTGTTAAGCAACACTGAATTGAAGTTTTAATAACATGATTAGGGATGTTTCGGTTTGAGAGCGTTCTTGTTATTCGCGACTTTTAAAAACAGAAAAGTTCTCGAAATTGAAGTTTAGTGGGTTGTGTTGAAATAGATTAAGGGATAAATCTGTTAAGGATTGTTTGTTTTGAAAGCAATGGTCTTGTATTGAATTATAAGGCATGATCTACACTTGTTTGTGCATGATCCGGCGTGATTTGACAGTGCCGGGGGGCAAAATATACATTTGATTTTCCCGACCGGCTTGTGCCGAATCATGCCGAACATGTGGGTGCTACATGCTCTAAGGCTAGGCGACGGACAACTGTAGGCTCTACTTACAGTTGTCCGTCGATACATTAGATATAGTGTAACTAACAACATTGCAGAATATGTCTATGGATTTGTCTTACGAGCTACTATTTAAATTAGGGTAAAGGTAGTCTTAAGGTAAGACGAAATCCTAGTGATTAGGGAAAAATCTAAAATTGTAGATACTTTTATATCTGCTGAACGAATTACTTTGAATACCATAAATGTATCCGATCGTTATTCCAATAACCCTTTCAGCTTATTCACACAAAACGATGAACATAATCTTCTTGGGACCAAAGGTACAGTCATCACAATACAATATGGCTGAATACGCAAAACGTGAGTCCATCCGGACGGTATCCGAGACTTATCTCCGATTTATTGGGCAATCTATTGTGTCCGCATTACATTTAGGTATATATCGGATCTTCAGTATAATCCGCTTTGTCGAATAATGTATTAGATATATATGAGAAGTGTTTTGACATTGTTACAGTTTTGTCTGTTTTTGATTAGTTGACATAGAAAGCTACGTACATAATTTATCCAGGGTAGTAATATCAACACACCATTTTTTGTCACCAAGCATTATTGCTTCGTTCCGATTGGAACTTATAACATAGGTGCTAGTGAAATTGCAAGTACATTGATGTGCTAAACGATTTTCTAACATCGGTAAAGTATTAATAGTTTTCTTGGTAGTGAATTTTACAACAGGCAGTTTTGAAAATCGTAGTAGGACGTCAAATCACGTTTTAAAAGTAAAATATCACTATTGTGCTTGTAGCCTTTATTTTCAGCTGTGTAGCGTGTAGTTCTCAGCGTACTTCAGATAGCCCCCGAGATTATTGTAACAAGAGTAAGGCTATGGAGGTCAGGTTGCAAAGGTTTCATGTAATACCGTTTCAAAACAAGCAATGCCAATAATTGGAATGAAAAACTAGATTCGATTTGAGACTTGAATAAGGACTCAACATCAATCTCTTGCACTTACCGATACCAATTTATTTGGGGTCGGAGCAACATGTATTTTAAAAGAAAAAGAAAAGAAAGAAAAATTGTTTATTCTGCACAAACAAGACACACTTTACAAAAATAAAAAAATAAAATAAAAATTGACAAAAACACACACTAATTGCTAAAAGCCTGGTATTCAAAACCTTAAAAGTTAAAAGTTTCACAATGTTGTCCATTGCTTGATGTCAGTGTCAGAGCTTATCAAGGCAGGCCAAAGACAATAAACATTACACACACATTTTACTTCCATACCTCTCTAGAATAAAGACTATGTAAGGTTTTTAGTGGAGATTCACGAATTTTGTCTGAGCACTGTTTGAGACAACAGGGAAGTATGTATCATCACACTAATATTATAAAGGCGAAAGTTTGTGTGTGTGCGTGTTTGTTACTTCTTCACGCTCAAACGGCTGGAACAATTTTGATAAAATTAACATATAGGCTACTTTTTATCCCGATATTCCCACGGGATCGAGACTTAAGCGGGTGAAACCGCAGGGCGCAGCTAGTAGATAATAAACCCACATTGAAACCGTTTCATCCTTTTGGGTACCACGATGCCAGATGCAGAGATAGACAAACGCCAAACTTATAACACCCCTCTATTTGTGTCAGGAATTAAAAATACAGCAGCGACAATTTATTATTTTTATAAAGTATCTCCATTTTTAAATATGCTTTTCTCCCAGCGGTATGAATATGAGCTATGCTGTGTACCTTCCGTAGCTCAAGTGGCATTTTGCGCTCAAAGAGCACAATTGTGCTCAGTAATAACAGCTCGCCCGCTATAACTTGCGACAACAAAGGATGACGCAACACTATAACAAATGAGGATACTATGCATCTATCTGTTCATGTACAGAGGAAGCCGGTTATTATAATCATTGGGTTGAACCGCGTACTAACTACTGTTAACTAGTGGTCGATTTTGAAACCATTTATGAAAAGATTCAAACATGTCTTGCCAAATGCGGCCAGACACTGGAGCTACTGACAGACTAACAGGGGCCTTTGAAAGCTAACCTGAAAATATCCACTGAAAAATCTTACAACAGTTCAGGCAAATGAATGGTTTATCTTAGACTGACTGTGATTAATGTACAGAGTAATCGTATGAAGCTAGTCAACATTCTGTCATCCAACGAGACGGTAACCTAGTGGTTGGATCTCGAAGTTCGGTAAATTTGCGGGTGGACCATAATGTAACAGCGCTGACTGCCAAAAACTGAAGATCTTGAGCTGTGGTCCGAAAGATCGGCTCTCTCTTCATCAGAAAAAATCAAACTAGTTGCTATTTAATTGTATAATTTATTATTTTTATGACATTGATTTTACATTCTGTGATTAATTTAACTCACACTCTGACTTATTGCTTTAAAATTTTATGAAAACGTACTCTTGTACAATATTTTTAAATATGTGAGCACCATGTATATATCACATAATTAATTTATCTGTCATTGCTTCGTTTTTAGGGTTCCGTACCCAAAGGGTAAAACGGGAACCCTATTACTAAGGCTCCGCCATCTGTCTGTCTGTCTGTCTGTCTGTCCGTCTGTCACCAGGCTGTATTTCATGATCCGTGATAGTTAGACAGTTGAAATTTTTACAGATGATGTATTTCTGTTGCCGCTATAACAACAAATACTAAAAAACAGAATAACATAAATATTTAAGGGGGCTCCCATACAACAAACGTGATTTTTTTGCTCGATATTGATAACGACAACAGGTAGACGCTTGAAATATTCACAGAATATTTAGTTATATATTCACTTTAAAATTAAATAATTAAATTAAAATAAAACAAATATTTAAGGGGGGCTCCCATACAACAAACATGATTTTTATAGATAATGGTACGGAACCCTTCGTGCGCGAGTCCTACTCGCACTTGGCCGGTTTTTTAATTATTTTTACCTATTGTGGTTTAGTAATTTTATTTTATGTTTATCGTCTTCACATATAATTTTATAATTAATGTATACAAAAAAACTGTAAAACATTTTAAAATAGTAATGGTGGAGTTTCTTGTCCATTCTTCTCCATACGAATCTGCCTTTTGGAAGGGGCGACTAGAATCAATGTTTTTTTTGTAGATTTTGACGTTCAAAAGTTCCTTATAAGTGCCTATTTGACATAAATTAATTGACTTTGACTTTTGACTTTGATCAGCGATATTTTGCACAGTACCCACTGTCTTTACACAGAGTCACCTGGCGGTCGTATTATTTTTAATAACGGCGCGTCACTAGGAAGTTTATAGCCGCAATTTATTATTATTCTATAATTAAATGAACAATGGATTTTGACGTTAACGATACACTATTTTAGTTGCTATCTTTCACGAGGTCAATGGCTACGTCATAACTGTGTGATATTAGACTGTAATACGACTATAATCAGGAACAGAGACTACAAAAATGGACTTGCTCTGAGTGGAATACCTCGATCTTCTAGCAGGACATGAATTGAACTCGTAAAGTATTATATTATTTTAATTATTGTGATTGTGAAGACTATGTGGGTCATTGTTTTTTTTTTTTTCTCAGTTAGTTTTAAGGCTTCTACATACTGGCGCGACTTGTCGCGCGACGCGACACCGGTAGAACAATTTCCTTGAATTTTTCATAGAAATTGTTCTACCGGTATTGCGTCTTTAATCATGGTCTGGCAGTTTGAGTAATTTATGCGGCCTAACCGAATGTACTTTCTTTGGTATTGTTCGTCGCATCGTTGAGCTCCTTATGTTCTGAGTTGAGCTGCACGATTACTAACAAATGCGTGCACTGACTGGACAGGGCCACACAATCTGTGTGGTTCTTTCCTCAAAATACCATTTCAAACACCAGTCTACATGGCTTTCACATGATCTGACCAAGATTATTTGGTTTCAGCCTTTCTTCTCAGAGTAATCAGATAGGCAACGCCGACCTCATCTAGTTAGTTTTGAAAAAATGATTAACGTGTAAAAGTGTTTGTACAAACCTACTTACAGAAATAACAATAATTTATCATTTATCAGGCCAAAATGTGCAAGGTGACCGTGAAGATGAGAGTATTCTAACATCTATACAATTTGTGTGTTTATGTCGTGATTTTCCTGTAGAAAATAAATTCAATTTATGTTAGTAAAACCTACTCTGATTTCTGCTGACTTCACACCCAGATGCGATAAGGGTTAACCGAGTTTACTATAGCTACGCAAGCAATTGGCTTGCAATCTCTCAGCACGTATGTATTATTCATAGTTTCAATGTACTCAGTGGCTCTCCCTGTGTTCTGTACGCCTGGTACCTACGCAAGGGAAAATATGGTGGTGACGTGTGCATGTTGATATGCAAAAGCATTCATTTAAGTTATCTACATATAAATCACACGTTACATAAAGTTATATACCTCGTACGCGTGTCGTGGAGTTTATGTCACTGGGTATTCAGCGTTATAAAAATTAAAAACTTTGGACACACTACTAATGATCCAAATCTGCCTTACCTTTGAGTAAAAAGTTACTCTCTATAGCAACTTAACCAAACCTTTTGACTAAGAAATTATGCTTTTAGTTACTTAATAATTCACATTATTGCGACCGACTAATCGAAAAATCCTTCTAAAGGCGGCTTCCCACGGTCCATGATATTGCGGATTATCATGCACGGCCGACGATCACGGACAGCCACACACCGCACACCAAGGCTCTTCCAACGGTGCATGTCGGTCGGTATGAGTCTTGAGATTGGATTTATTTTCAATCCGAAATGCAAAGTGAAAGAGAACTCGTAAAGAGAGTTCGCACCGCACCTTTGCAGTTACCGACTCGCCGCGGATCGGACTCACCGCGACGGACGTGTCTACTACGGATGATACTCTTCCCATGGTGCGTCGGTGCGGGCTGGCCCATGTCCGTCCGCAATATCACGCACCGTGGGAAGCCAGCTTAACTTGCCAGATTTAATACTCTGGCTATTCAAAGTTAACAGGAGCATCCGTGGCAAAGGCTTTGATGTCACTAGTTTGCTCAGCTTTGTGACTGCACCCCCTTTCTGCTTACCTTTGCGCGTAGAATAATCTTCTTCGATTTTCAAGACTACAAGGGATAATATAAGCACCTAAATTCTGTTTCTCTCAAAGATCGGCGACTGTGAAATGCTGGAAATAGCGCCTCTATTCTATATTTCATGTCGCTAAAAGAAAACGGTAAATCACTGACAATCTCTTGGAAGTAAAGCTTTTACAATTTCAAGTGCCGAAGCAAATTCGTTGACACACTACAAAATGGCTAAGAAGGAAGGAACTCGATCAAATCGCTATTAAACTACATCCCCGTCTTGGGTATATGCATACAAAATTTAAGTTCTTCACACACAAAAGATTATATTCTGCTGAGAAAGTCCTGGGGAATTGGTCAGGGGACTTGGCAATAATAGGGTCAGGAATATAACGACTTCAAGGAATATCGAAGTGGACATTGTTAGGACATGCTGTATCTGCGGCTTCGCTCACGTGACTGTGTTATTCTATTGGCATTAAAAGTTAACTAGCTTTTTTAAATTTATAAAATTAAATTATATATAATTAATTAATAATATAATAATAAATTATATAATTTATTAATTATATAATTGTATAAATTTCAATTAAAACTTATCCCTTAGAATATAATTTTATATCATAAAAATATTCACACACAAAAGATTCTATTCTCAGGTACAAAGACTTGCTACACTATGTTGTAGTCAGAGGTGAGAAAGTCCTGGGGAATTGGTCAGGGGACTTGGCAATAATAAGATCAAGAATATCACGACTGCGTGGAATATCGACGTGGACATCTGCGGCTTCGCTCACGTGACTGTATTATTCTATTGGCATTTTAAGTTAATATGAACGTGCAGTCCAGGGTCAAATTAAATTAGTTATTGGAACTCCCTAGACATGATGAGTGTTTAGATATACATGATAAAACAAACTAAAAAATTAAAACAAATAAAAATAAAAAAAATCCTTGGCCGTAGTTTATTAATATTATGAACACCTACAAAAAAACCGTATAGCTATGAACACATTATTATTGTACAGGAGTACAATTAATTAACACCTGATGTTGCCCGCTATTTATGCGTCATGTATTGTGTTATCTTTAGAAATATTTGATATACAGGGTTACTGGTAACTCGACGTATTCCTTGCAGGAAGTCATAGTATGGTTAAAATGCAACAAATTAAGCCACCAAAGGTTCTACCGAAATTCAGTAGTTTTTGAGTTAATTAGGTTTTTAGTTGTTTTATGAAAAATACAATTTAAAAATGATTTACGGTGCGACAATATTGGAATTTAATTTATTATCATAGCTGATGCCGTAGCAAATCTTTGTTAATAATTAAAAAATCCAAAATGCCGAAACCTTTGGCAGAGATCACTAATTAAACATCTTATTTTTCGTAATTTTTGTCATTACTTTATTTTAAAAAAAACTCAAAAACTACTGTATTTCGGTAGAAAATTTGGTGGCTTAATTTGTTGCATTTTAACGTTACTATGACGTCGTGCAAGGAATACGTCGAGTTACCAGTAACCCTGTATAAATAAATAATTTTAACACAATAATACCACAGGATGTCTATAGGAAGCAAAGGCCCAACACGTTTCATAGAATCATCCCACATACCGTATTTGTATCGACACAGTAATTGCTGAACAAAGACAACCGTAAATACTAACCCTTATATTTAAAGCACAGCGCTTAAGGTGTCTAAGAAATTAAGTGTCATGTGCAATGTTCACAAGAACTGTTCCCGAATCGGGTATGTTCTTAACTTCGTACGCAGCCTGTCGACGATGTAGGGAAGTAATTGGACTTTAAAATTAGGATCTTGGCGTACGGAAATCTGGTATATGTATGTATGTATGCTGGAATTTGGAGCAGGAGATTGCGTTGCGTTAGGAATATTTAGCCGGGTTGGGTGACTGGTACTTCTACGCTGTGTTTACAGAAAGTTTTGTGGGTTTTAACATTATGTGTTACACAAAACTGGTGCCCTAAAATAACAAATTTTTTTTTGGGAAAAGATTAATCATTTTCAAAAATTCCTAGTGTGGGGCAATGTTTAAAAAAAAAAAATATATATATATATAAAGTTCTGTGTAGAAAGGTATGAACCAGCGTTGATTAATTAATATTTATAATCGTAACCATTTGATTTAGCATTAACTAAGTTAACTGAATAGGTATTGTATATTGCTAATATACTATTGAGGCGACGAAACTGAGATACCTATTTTTTATTTTATTTTGTAATTAATATTAATTTTACCCCATATTCATGAAAATTATGCATAATGTTAAAAAAAAATAATGTAGCGTATACACAAAAAGTATTTTGAATTAGTTTTTAATATTTTTAACATTAGTTTTATGAATGGGTAATTAAAAGAATATGTAAAGTATTTAGATCAAGTAGTTTTAACAGCCAGTAACATTGACTGTACTAAAATTTCACGCGAGCGAAGAATATTTATTATATTTCGGAGCAAAAATCCATGTAACGCGCATCGAAGTGCTTCGGAAAGTCGGAACTACTTTTGGCTCATATTCTCCGGGCAACTCGAGAGCTAACAAATGCATCTATGTTTTTGCAACAAACATTTACTTGGTCTAGAATAAAATATGGATGCACGCTATCTCTAACAGAGATATCTTGTTGCAGATATCGATGTCTGAAGTCCGTTTATATGTTGTGGCAAGATTTGAAAATCCCAGTTCTTTTTACGTCTAAGCTTGAGCAGTTTTTACAAGCCCTATTAGCGATAGGCTCTGGGTACCACACCAATCACTACAGCTGTTCACCAATTTCTCATAGACCAAATAATTATGAAAAAGATAGCCAATACTGTTAGGTATTCTAAGTATTGTAGCGTTTGTACGTGACAGTGAAAAGATGCAACACTACAACACTGAAACTGATACTCTCTGATACTTTCTGGTTTACAATAAAGTATATACTTATTTATAAATAAATAATTAAATAGTTCACACCAATGTTATGTTTAGGCTAAACTTTTATGTAACATTAATCTTATAACATTAGGTACATCGTCCAAATATAAGGTATTGTAGATGTACCTAATTAGTTACAGATTACAACACCTATGTCTTGGCACTTCATTTTGTTTTTCGACATCCACGCGGACGTGGTCGCGGGTTTAGCTAGTGTATTATAATCTCAGTGATCACAATGCAACGAGCCATCTTACGTTTTTCTGACAATAGAAGTACAAAGTATGCCAAACTTGAAGACAATGAGAGAAGACAGTCTTTTGTTTCGTCATTTCCTGGTATCGCATTACTGTAAAAGTTCTTGCAGTCTTTTGGAAAGTTTTTAACTATTGTAACGTTTTCAAATAAATCGACTTTTATCCGGCTCTATTATATTGTTTTTGTTTTATTTATGTATACAAAACCTATATTAATAAACTAAATATATATGTTACGGCTAATACCCGAAGTCCGGCTACACCTAGTTTTAGCCGGTTAGAATTATAGGTCCAGACAATCCCTGTTGGATAAAACCAATTTACCAACAATAGAGGGGATCTGGCGCTCGGCGGCCGCTACCGCGGCACGCTCGCTTCGCTCGCTCGCCTTCGCTTGTTAATGGTTACTGTTCTAACCTAAACCCAAATGATTTTACCCGAAAACAATCGGCTCGTACTAGGTTTAACCAAGAGTAAGTGGCTAACCTAGTTCTAACCGGCTAAAACTAGGTGTAGCCGCACTTCGGGTATTAGCCGTAACATTGTATATACAAAAGAAAAAAAAAAAGAAAGATAGGTTGATGGAACAGATTTCGTATTAACTTGTGAGCCAGATAAGTCAACCATGACTGGAAAATATAGTTTACTAGCTGCGCCCCGCGGTTTCGTGGGAAATATCGGGATAAAAAGTAGCCTATGTCTTAATACAGTGTGTCAGCAAAATTTTATCAAAATTGGTCCAGCCGTTAATGCATGAAGAAGTAACAAACACACACACAAACACTCACAAACTTTCGCCTTTATAATATTAGTGTGATTGTCAACTTAATCACTGTTGGTCAAATGAGCCTCTTTCGCCTTGCATTCCAAATATAACAATGATTGTTTTACGCCTATCCCAACCAATGGATATCTCTAACTCTCAATACCTCTTCAACGAACACAGACATCTCAATTACCCTCTCATATAAGTAGTCAGTACTACTCGGTACTAGTTCCACCAAACCAGGTCTTGTCTACCCATGCATTACAATTAGAACAGCCAATGGCGGCGTCTAATTCGAGCTCCGTACTCCTGAGCCCATTTATTAAAGGCTAATTGGTACCACGGACTGAAATTAGAGCTGGTTTGCTGTTCAGTCGGATACTATCTATGTTTATGTCTTTGGAGGACGAATATATGGGACACTGCATTAATGGCGATTTGTATGAAGTAGTTTGGTTAATAAATCATAAGAGTGTGGAGCAAGTAAGTGAGTTTATATATTTGGGGAGTCAGTTTACAAGGGATGGAAAGATTGATGAAGATGTGGAAAGGAGAGTAAATGCGGGGAATAACGTGAAGGGAGCTAAACATGCGATTGTGACCAATCAGTCCATGCCCAAAAGGACTCGGCAGGTTGTTCACAACGGTGTGCTGGTGCCTACGCTTATGTATGGGAGTGAATGTTAGGTGTGGCAAAAGAAGCATGAAAGTAGATTAATGCTGTGGTAATGCGTTCCTTGCGAAGCATGTCTGCGTGACTATGAATGATAGGCTGAAACGTGAGGTGATAAGGCAACGGTGCAGTTTAAAAGAAGATGTAGTAACAAAAATTAAAAAGAGTATGCTGAGATGGTTAGGTCATGTTGAGAGGATGAGTGGAAGGCGACTAACCAAAGGTATTTATAAATCAGAGGTGAGAGGAAACGCCGGGAGGGAACGCCCTAGGACGACATATAGTGATCAAATTAGTGATGTGCGTAGTACTCGCAACCAACGTACGTGTATGACCGTAGGCGAAGCAAAAGGAGTATGTAAGGAGCGCGTAGCGGGTGGCGTTTTATAGTTTCTGCCTATCCTCATGGGAAGAAGGCGTGAGTTTAGGCAGAAATTACACTTACATATTCCTTTTGCTTTTGGAATTAAAAAGGCGTTATTAAGAGTAATGGACAAAATAGTTGATGAATGGAGAGGCAGAGGAAGACAACGTGTTGCACTGACCCCAGGTAATATGAGACAAGGCAGGAAGATCATATAGATCATTATCATTCTCCTGCCCTTATCTTAATTTGTTTGGGGTCGGCGCAACCAGCCTTTTTCTTCAATATTTCTCTATTAGTTGTCATCTCGGTAGTCACTCCCTTTCTAGCCATATCATCTTTCACACAGTCTATCCATCGTTTCTTTGTTTGGTGTGTTGGTCTCCCCCTACTCTTATAGCCATCCACATGCATCCTTCTCAAAACTTTCCTGGCGACATTTCCCTCATTCCTCCTCATTACATGCTCATTTTTTTTTTTTTTTTTTTTTTTTTTTTTTTTTTTTTTTTTTTTTTTTTGGGTGGGAAATTATCAAATAACTTCTCCCGCTCTGGGTGGAGCGGGAGGGAGTGTCAGACTTTTACTGACTAAAACCCACCGTGTTCCTTCAGATGCCTGTGTGCCAGGGCCACGATATCCCTTTCGGACAGGCTCGTAACCCTGGCAGGCATTGGCCCTTTCGGACCCCGTCAATTGGTGCTGACGTCTCTTTGAGGCGCGCGTGGAACACAACGCGCCGTCGACCCGGGCTTGGTCCTTATCGGACGGTGAGCTACCCATCGCTCACCGTCCGCAAGCCCGCGCCTACGGTGGCCGGGAATCGGCCTGCGATTCCCGACGCCCGGGGCGTCTCCTGCGGCGACTAAGGGCGCGAGGGCGTTGACTTTGCCTTACCCTCACGCGTTCCGCCTCCTCCTTCGCAAGCATCACTGTTTCGCAGAAGGAGGTGACGGCCTCCCATGCACTCTCGCTCCGAACCATGGCCTGAACCAGGGCCGGACGCGAGAGATCGCCGCCGCCGATCGCTGCCGTGAGGACACGGCGGTGCTCCGCCCAAGCAGGGCAGACCTCCACCGTATGCTCCACCGTGTCCTCCGGGCGATCCACACAGTGGTGACACCCGGGCGTTTCCTCCCGCTTAATCCTATACAGGAACCTCCCGAAACATCCATGTCCGGTGAGGACCTGCGTCAGGCGGAAGGTGAGGACGCCGTGGCGCCTCTCTAGCCACTCCTCAAAGAGGGGACTTATCGCCACAATTGTGGCGTGCCCAGCGCTGGGTTGCGACAATCGCACTCTCCATGTCGCCATGAGATCGCACCGGAGCTCCGTCCGCTGTGCCGCGATTTCCTGCGGCAGCGGAGTTATGCCCCGGAGTTTCGCCTCTTCGCGCCACACCCAAATGTGCGCGAGGACTTTCGCCTCCAGATCCCATGGCGGCAGTCCGGCAAGGAGGCTCGCCGCCTCACGGGAGACCGTGCGGTATCCCCGTACCATCCTGATGGCCATGACCCTTTGGGACGCGTTCAACCGCTGCGCTGGTCGCAGCCTCAGAGAACGCGCCCACACCGGTGCCCCGTAAAGGGCCATGGACCGCACGATCCCCGCGTAGAGCCTCCGGCAGGAGGCGTTTGGACCCCCCAGATTGGGCAGGAGCCGCTTCAAGGCAGCCCCGGCCCGCTCCAGTCTGGGAGCCAAACGTCGGAAGTGCTCGACGAAGTTCCACCGGCTGTCGAGGACGAGTCCCAGGTACTTCATCGTCGACTCGACGCCGATGTGAACCCCTCCCGCCGTTATCTGGGAACCCGACAGTGGCGCGTTCCGAGGACCATAAAAACACATGGCCTCGGACTTGTGCAATGCCACCTCGAGTCCCAATTGCCGGATCCTATCGACGATTGTCGCAACCCCACGTGCCGCCAGTTCGGCCGCCGCCTGATGCGAACTCCCTTGTGCCAGGACTAGCGTGTCGTCAGCGTAGCAGACTACGCTGACGCCACTAGGGAGGTCGGCGCGCAGCACCCAGTCGTACCCGATGTCCCACAGATGCGGCCCCAGGACCGATCCCTGTGGGACACCGCACGACATCTCTCGCCGGTTCCACTCTCCTTGGTGACCGGGGTAGATGACGGCCCTGTCCGTCAGATATGCCTCGACTACGCGACAGAGGTAGGTCGGCATCCGGTGATATCGGAGTGCCTCCCTGATGCAACTCCAGGGCAGGGTATTGAAGGCATTGGCGATGTCAAGAGACACCGCCAAGACGACCCCACCCCGGGCCACAGCATCCCCCGTCGTGAGGGCTCGAACGCGCATGATGGCGTCCACCGTAGAGCGACCCTTGCGGAAACCAAACTGGCTCTCCGCCAAATCCGGCCCCACCCGTACCAGCCGCCCGACAAGGCGGTCTGCAATAACTCTTTCAAAGAGCTTGCCCACCTCGTCGAGCAGCACGATGGGCCGGTAAGCGGACGGAGAGTCCGCTGGGCGCCCCGGCTTCTTAATGAGGACCAGTTTCCCCGTCTTCCAACGAAGTGGGAACTGGCCCCTCTCCAAGCATGCGCTTAGGAGCCCTCTTAGTCGAGGCCCGAGAGCCTCCAAGGCCAGAACCCAGGCTTTTCCAGGCAAGCCGTCGGGTCCTGGGGCGGTATTCTTGGCATTCAGCCTACGTACCGCCACTCTCAGGTCTACCTCGGTCACCTCCGAAGAATCGTCGTCGTCGTCGTCGTCATCGGCGGTGTGGTCCGCATCGGGCACCGCAGGAGGCGGAGCCATGGGCGGGGGAGTATGTTCCCCTCGCGAAGGGAACAGAGCGCTCACCACGTCCTCCACGAGCTGGGGCCGGAGACTCTGCGTCAGTGGGGGAGCCCATGGGCGGAGTTTATCCCGCACCCCTTTGTAGGGGCGTCCCCACGGGTCTCCGTTGAGAGTCTCCAGCGACTCCTCGCGGGCCAGTCCTCTGGCCCGCTGGATCTCCGCTCGGAGGGCTGTCTTAGCCTCTCTGTACCCCTCGTACAGCTCCGCCTGAATGGCTTCCGTATCTGGAGGGCGGATACGGAGCCTGCGGTGCCTGGAATACCGGCGCCGCGCAGCAACACACGCCTCGCGTAACGCGGTCAGCTCGCGCGACCACCAGTACACCTGGCGCCGGGCACGTCCGGGCTGGACCCGGGGCATTGCCACGTCACAAATTTTGGACATGGCCTCCCGGAACCACTCCGCCTCGTCGTTGATGTTGGCAGGCCTGTCCGATGATGACACCCAGGCCTGCACGATCGAGGCTTCCAGGAGGAGCTCCCGGTCCAGCTGCTTCAGCGCCCACCGCGGACCACTCGGGGCCTGTCGGACCGGCGCGCTCAAGGTCGGGGCGGAGACGTCAAACCGTATGTACCGGTGATCGGAATAGGTCTCCACCCCCTCCATGACGTGCCAGTCGATGACACGCGGTGACAGAGCGGGGCTGGCGAACGAGATGTCCACCACTGATTCACCCCGCATCCGCACACACGTGGGGACAGAACCCCGGTTTAGGACGACCAGGCCAGTCTCCAGGGCCCAGTCCTCCACCATCCTGCCCCTCGTGTCCGTATACCGGGAACCCCAAGCCACGTTTTTGGCATTGAAGTCCCCGAGGACGAACACGGGGAGGGGATGGTACCCGACGACGACGACTCTCAGCTCCCCAAGGGAGTTGTGGAACTCGGCGAGAGTTCGGTTCGGGGAGAAGTAAACTCCTACCACGACAATCTCCCCGAACCGTGCTGCCACGCAACCCTGTCCCCTCTTGACGGCCTCGAGGGACGGGGTACCGGCGGCGGCTGACGAAATTAGGGTCACTGAGCCGCTCAGGTCCTCCACCCAGTCATCCCTGGGCGGGACAAAGTACGGCTCAGCGACCACGGCGATGTTAATCGACCACTGCGCCATGCTCTGGAGCAACAGATCCTGAGCGGCGGCGCAGTGGTTGATGTTCGCCTGGAGGAGGCGTAATGGGGCCATTTATTGGCAGTCCATTCGAGCTTCCTCCCGGGCCCCTTGAGATGGCCCTGCCGCGGTGTTAGCGGCGACGACTGCAGTAGAGGCGGCAACGGCGGCTGCAATGGTGGCGGCTGCGGCGGTGACGACAGGGTTGGAGGGCTTGCCCCTTCCCCTGGGTTTGAGAGGGGGAGCGCAGGCCTTACCCCCAGCCCGGTGATCGGCCGGCTTGCCAGCCGCCGCACATGCAAAACAGTGCGGCGTGGCTTTACAAGAACCGGCTTTGTGACCGGGCTGACCACAGCGGAAGCAGTTGTCGCTGCGGTCCACCTCCGAGGTGCAGTGTGCTCCCACGTGGTGGCCCACGCGGCAGCGGAAGCACCTCAGGGGTCTGGGTTCCAGCAGTTTCACCTGCGCGGATACCCAGCCCACCCGGAGTCTTCGGCCCTCCCCGGCTATCTTTTGCGCCACCGACACGGGGCAGCTCACCGTTATGGCTTGCATGCCCGTGGTGTCAGGGCGGATGGAGCCTGCCCTCACCTGCTCGGCAGAGCACCCCCCAGTCTTAGCCACGGCGGCCACAACGTCCTCCGCCGTCACGCAGTCGTCCAGGCCCAGGATGCGTATGTCGGCGGACTTTGTGGGCCTGGACACTCGGACCTCCTCCGCATTGAGGGACGCCCTCAGTCTCTCGGCCAGGGCGTCAGCGGTCGGGCCGCTTGCCGTACCGGGGATTTCGAGCATCCGGGCTCCAGTCGCCGTGACTTTCATTCTGAGGCCCTCGGTGACGCCGATCTCCTCTAGGTTGACCGCCTTCCACGCCTTCGTTAGCACTTCGCGGTACGACACGCCCTTCTTTGCCGCTTCCGGCTGTAGCGTAATCACTACAGCTGCGGACTTCGGGGCGCGGAGCCTAGCCGCGACGCCACGCTTCTTGCGTTGCTGCCGCCTTTCCTTATTTTTAGCCGCCCTTGCTGCCTTGCCCGCCTTCCTGCTCTCCCCGGCTACCTGCCATTCGGCGTTGGCCGTAGAGGAGTTAGGAGGCGGGGGGGGCAGAGGCGACCGTCCCGCCACCACGGCTGGGGCCCTCGCCTTCTGCGCAGCCATCTGCGCAGCCGTCCCGCCCTTCTTGGGGTTGAGCGGCACCGCTTTCACCGGAGGCGCGGGTTTGGCCGCGGCGTTGGCCGCAGGCTTAGCCACAGGCTTAGCCGCAGGCTTAACCGCGGGCGTGGCCGAGGCAGCCACGGTGGCGGCAAAAGTGGCCGGCCTGCTCGCCGCTAGCGGTGGGCGCAGTACTATGCCCTCCAATACGGAGAACCGGTTGCTGAGTGCAGCCAGCTCCTGTCGCACCAGGGTCAGAATGCGGTCCTCCGCCTGCAAGGGCAGGACCTGCCCATGCTGCGCTCCCCCCTGGGGCACCTCCCGTGGTCCAGCTCCTCGAAGCTGGGCCAGGTCCGCTCGGAGCTCCTCATTCTCCTTTCGGAGAAGCTCCATGGCGGCTATCAATCGGCCGACCTCGTCCGACGAGGGCCCGACTTGGGGTGCTCATACCATGACAATCTTTTTCCATACAACTTTTCAGTCACCAGTGTCGCTATCAGACCACCTCTTATATACTAATTTCTTATTCTATCCATTGGGGTAACACCACACATCCCTCTTAGCATTCTCATCTCAGCAGCAGCCTTTCATCCATCCCTTTTGTGGTCCAACATTCTGATTATTCCCGAAACCTGGCACCATTTCATCCATCCAGTATTAATTATGTGCTTAACAGTCCAATCTACTTCGCCATCTCCATAAGATGATATAGATAACTATAGAATATTTAATTTTGGAAGCAGTGGCGGCTCAGTGGTAACGGCCGCTCCACTCCCAACGAGTTGTAAATTGTAGGTTCAAACCCTAAAAGGCGCTTTACTTTGTGTCAATTATTTAATCACCACTGCTCTCAAAACGAAGTGACAAAAAGAAAAACAAGTGAAGGAATACATCGTGAGGAAACCGGCATGTCCTAGAACCAAAAATTCAAAGACATGTGACATCTACCAACCCGCACTGGGCCCGCGTGGTTGATTATGGCCCTCTCCCTCTCACAGGGAGGAGGCCAGTATCCCAGCAGTGGGAACATTGTAGACTGATTATGCTTATGCGTATTTTCAAAACATAGAAACCTTAAATTACTGTAATGCTTTAACAAAAGCAGAGGCAAGAACTTCAAAAATCCACAGACTCAAAAAAAAAACGACTGTGCTTTAGACCACACGACTGAAGTAAAACTTACAAATAGTAATACCAATCAGTAATATATGAAACGCTCCGTGTGGTGCCGGACGTAAAGAATAGCACCACCCCATTTCATCCCGTGAGTGTCGTAAAAGGCGACTAAGGTACTTACTAGACAATGGGCCAGCAGCGTTCTCTATGCATTTTAACATCATACTGCGATCTCCAACCTGTCTGCCAAGCGTGGCGATTGTGGAAAACCCCCCCTTTGGGGAGGCTTATGTCCAGCAGTGGACGTCTTTCGGTTGAAATGATGATGAATATATGAAACGTAACACTCTCTTTTTCTATCTTCACTAACTTATATCTTCCTCTCAACTTCCGTTCGCTCGCTTCCGTAACGCCCTCGTCACGCATTCACCAGCTTACTCCCCAAGTCAATAGTTGGTAAAGAAGTTTTACTTCAAAACCGCAGTCTTGTCACCATTTTGTAAGCACAAAAATCAATATCAGGTTTATGCTAAGGCTGCAGACATAGAATATAGTGAATGGTATGATCATACTGTCCCGGGAAAACATTTTCACAAGGAACTTTACTAGTATGAAGTCCGTAGTAAAATTTATTATAATAAGTATAAGCTAGAAACTGAACAGATCATTATAAAAATTAGAAGCATGGACAGAAACACAGTATTCACATAAAAATATCCATCTCTATCAAGAACACAGACACGAATTAATAATAACTACTTTGTTATAACAAGTAACTTACGTTATAACGTAACCTGCCACCACCTATTCGGGCAATTAACACGGTCGGCCTACGGCAGTACCTCATGGATGCGCAACGGAAGCTAGACATGATCAATTTGAATGTTTTTTTAATATAAATTATCTTAAGGTCATCTTTTAATTATCGACAACAGTCCATTATTTTTTTTGTGCAACCATACCATTTTATTTATTTATTTCTTAAACACTATGAATAACTATAATTATTATTATTGTATTTCTTTTTTAAACAAAATATATCTAATGGTTTATATTATTATTTGTTACACATATCTATCTAATTTTATTTAAATATTTACACACAACTGATTTACATCCGTAAGACGTCCTCGTAACATAAGGTCCAGTTGAAAACCAGCGTCAGGCACTAGTTGTCTGGCATTAATTGCTGAACTGGGCCTATTTGGCGCAGCCGTGAGGCACTCAATACTATTTTAAGCATTTTTTGTGTGAATATTGTGTGCCTTAACCTGGGTCAAATAAATTTATTTTCTTTCTTTCTTTCTAACCAGAGTAACGTGTAACGTTAATATTGACACATCATCTATTCTCGTTCCTATTCTTGCAATTAGTCTTAACGAAGCGATACATATTTTATCTTGTCGGTATAAGGATATTGTTTTATTTGTGTGTAGTATCATTATTGTTGACCGAGCGAGCGAAGCATCTCTTCTTCATGTTTGGCAAAATTTGTTTTCCTCTGTCAGTTTGCTGGTACTCCTCTAGAGGTCGTATTTTACAACCGATCTGGACGAAACTTGGTATACAGGTTTTACGACTTTATATATTTTTGTTGTTATCCGGGATTTTTGATTGGAGGGGTACTTCCTCCAAATAGGGATAAAAAGGGAGCTACTGGATATCCCCGCCTTATGAGATCCGATTTTGATGGTTCTTTTTTATTTGAGAGTAACTTTAAGTTGGTCTCATAGAAATTTGGTGAAGATCTGATGATGATCTTCGGCGTGATGAGCAGAATAGTTTTTAGATTTCTACTAGTGGAATCAGCTGGTATATTAATTTTTGCAAAAAGTTTATGCTCGTGAGGTCTACTGTTCGCAGAACTACTAATTAGGTAAGATTATAGTCCGCTGTCATTTGGTAGTTTTACCTAGAAAGTTTTCTGCGAGCGGCAAAGATACAAGGTGGCAAAATGAAAATTCAAAAAGAACACGTCCGAATCAATAAAATTATCAATTTTTAAAACCCCCGGAAAACTTTCCAGGTAACCCCCCTCTTTGAGCGCCAAAATACTGTATTTATTATGTTTCTTGAATTATTATTTCTGAAACTATATGATCAAACATTCTCAAGACCTGTTTGGTTGTGCAGCCGCAGTGATTACAGCTTTACATATTCTTACCTAATGCTTTGACTGTCCATCATTCGAGCGGTGTTTGTGAAGTTCACGTTCAAGTTGACGTTTAATTTGTTATATTAAGCAGTTCGCTTTTCGCTGAAAAAGATAATAAGCAAAGACTCATATATAATAAATATGTTTTGCAGATACAAAATGTCACTTGCAAAATAACTATCTGTAGCCAACCACCCAAATATAATTTGTCCTGTTCTTCTTGAAACACCGTTCCTAGTCAGGACTACCAAGTAAATCATACAACGCTTTAAAATTCCGCTGTAGCAGTAGTTCAGCATTAAGCATGATTCACGGCTGCGGCTTCGTAAGAATAATTACAAAACATACCGGCCATTCTTCATCTCTTAGAAAAAAGGAACTTTATTTGCTCGGAGCATACTCCATGCGGTATAACTGGAGTTTCTAAATATACTGCGAGTACATGATGAATTGTGGTGCAGCTCTTAGACTATAAAGTCTAAATAACTCGTACAAAATTTTACAAAAGATAAATACGCGAAATTCAAAATACACTTAACATAATATGCTATTTCTTATTCGTAGAGGAAACAGAGATAGAGAAAACCTTGAAAATCTCAGGTGAACTAAGTTAAAAACCAATAATACCACCCCATATAATTGTCCCACTGTAGGGCAAAATTCTCTTTTCATACAGAAAAGACATGAGCATTGATGACCAGCGGTTGCTCACGGGTTGGCGAATTTCAGATTTATATTGACTATTATAAGTCCAGGATTCCTCACGATATTTTCCTTCACAGACAGAATAATGAACTCAATTGTATTTATTTTACACTAACCGCGCCTCACGGTTTCACCCGCGTAAGTCTCGATCCCGCGGGAATATCGGGATAAAAAGTAGCCTATGTCTTAATCCAGGGTGTCAGCCACCTCCATACAAAATTTTATCAAAATTGCTCCAGCCGTTTGAGCGAGAAGACACACACTCACTAACTTTCACTTTTATAATACTAGTGTGATTAGTGTGATAATATTTTCAAAGGATTAATAAAAAACATACGACGATCACACAAAAACCCAAGACAGTAAAGTAAATTACAGCAAAAAAAAACTCAAAGAGCGAGTAACCCATGTTTGTTTGCCGCAAGCACTTCGTATATTTTGAGTAACAAATAAGTGCAAATAAAGTACGAGTGTCGATGATATATGGGCGGCTCTTAGGCTAACTGCGACAGTTCAACTCTCCACCCGCACGTTTATTGATTAAAAAAGGTTTTTACTTATGACGTTGTTTGTGTTTTCTAACTAATAGTTTAGATATTTTTAACTGGATCTAGGTTGAGTTCTGACTCTCTACTTTATACATATTTAAAATTGCTCATAATTTACATAATATCTAAGAAAAAAAACATTCAAGGATCACATAAAACCCAAAGCACTCAGTACAGTAAAGTTAATTACAGAAAAAAACCCTGCAATATTTTTCGGAGAGAGAGGAAACCGTGTTTATTTGCAGCAAGCCTTATATATAAATAAGTACAAATAAAATGTGAGTGTTGATGACACATGGGCGGCTCTTAGACTAACCATGACAGTTCTACTCTCCACTCGTACGTGCATTGATTCAAAAAGGTTTTACCTTACGTCTTTGTTTGTGTTTACAAAATAAGTAGATATTTTTTTATTGGATTTGGTTTGAGTTCTGAGTCTCTGCTTAATGGATACCTAAAATACTAAGATTTTTTTTCAATAATAATTGTTAGAATCCTAATTAAACACGCGATAGATCTTTGATAGTACATGATTCGTAAAAAAAATATGTTTTTTATTTAATGTAATGTAATATTTGGGTACTATGTCTGAAATAAATGATTTAGTAATGATATGCCGTTGCGTTTCCAAATCAGCAATGATTGGATCTTTTTTTATTAATGTTAAATTAATTGTTGTGTATGTAGACAAAAATAACTTATATTACTATATTTTGATGTAATAATAAACTATGTAGTAATTATTACAGTAATAGTAATTTATGCAGTTTATTATTACATCAAAATATAAACATAATCCCAGCTTTAAATTAAGTTTTATCACATTATCAAACAAAATACTGAACATTTTTCCTGAAGACTAAATTTACAGCAGCTGGAAGCGAAATAAGATTTTTAACTCAAAATAGAGTTAAAAGACTTGTAAGACTTCCCTCGCAAATAACAGGAGAATTTAAGTGTAGAGTTAAAATAAAATAATAATTTAGAAAAAGCCCTGTTGAACTGGCTGTTAGTTCTCGAGTTTTACTTGCATAATATTCAGCAACCGTAATTTATATGCAGAACGAGGCTTTCTTATATACTTTCATATATTTTCATTAATATTTAAATTGCAGATGAATATGTACCATTTAGTTTTGACTTACGTTGTAAGTAAAGTTTCAAGTTGTAATGACACTTAATAAGTTCCTAATAAATGAAACCTTTGCATAGAACAGTGTGGTTATTTTATAAAAGTTTATAACCTACCTACATTTTTTATTTATTTATGCGTATTTGAATTTTTGACGCCTTTGATGTCCGAGTAAATATCGAACCAGATTTATAAAAAAAAAGGTTTACCTAACGTAAAAACAATTGCCTTGCAAATACATCAAATTGATTTACCACAAACATCAAAAACTCAGCTAGTTCGCAAGCCAAGCCAAGAAACCTCGAATGGATAACGTGAAAAGTGAAATGCACACAGACATGGCTCTCTCATCAATCGTCCAGCGCCAACGCTCACTTTAAATGTATCGTGAACAGCTATTTTCACACATCAACATTTATTTACCTTTCCTAAATCTCCGGAAAAAGTAGATGTATTATTAAATAAAAGCCACAAACAGGTGCCAAGCTTGCAATAATATTAACCCAAGGAGGCACGGACCTGTAGACGTGAATATTGAAGTGCAAACTCGAATCGCCCACTCATCAATCGTCCAGCCTGAACGCTCACATTAAATACTACGCGGTGGTGTTACAACATTTTTACAAATCAACGCTTATTGCAAGCTTTTATTTAACTTCAATGTTAGTTTGTTTTGGCCGAATCTTGCAACCTGAATTAAAACCACTTCCTCTTGTCCTACGGAGTTGACATTTTACATGTTGATTCCGTTCTAAATAAAATACATTTTTGTAATAAGCATGACCTGATTCTACACCCAAGATTGGCCCCAGATGAAGGAACTCCTCAACGGTCAACAGTACAGACAAGAAATTTTATATACGCTTTAATTGTGATAGTCCGTTCGAAAGTCCACAATGACCTGGCTGCTGCACCCAGGATTGGCTTCAGACGAGGGAACTGCTCAACAGTACACAGGAGAGACATTCAATTTTATATAAGCATTTAATTATGATAAGCCTCAAGCTTTTAAGAAAATATTAAAGTTCTATGTTTACGTAAGTTTTAATTGGTACTTTTTAGTTGAATAAAGGCATGATTTAAAAAGTATTTTTTACATATATTCTGTTTTATCATAAATCTAACGGGAAAAAATAAATAAATCAGATAAAACTTACAAACACCCCAATAGCATTAACTCAAGGAGACACGGACGTATAGACGTGAACATTGAAGTGCAAACTCAAATGGCCCACTCATCAATCGTCCGGCCCGAACGCTCGCATTCAATTTAACTTCGCAAATTCACTTGGAGTTTGCTTCGGGCGCCGCGAGTAAGATTCAATATTATCTTCGTGTTGGAATAGTGCGATTTTGTTGACATTAGAAGTAATGTCAAAGTTCGGAATTGTAGTGTGGGTAGACCTTTTATTGTTAGAGAATATGGAAATGTAATTTCTATTGGAGTTATGTTGGATACGTAATTGTAGGTTCGTTAACATGTTCACTGTTACATAATTTTGATGAAAAACACTTTTTTCTTGCTAAAACTTTATTCCGCACAACTGTACTATTTCACAACTAAACGACGACTGCTCCTGTACTGCATATTACTATTTTAAAATGACTTTTCCCCGACTCAGAAATAACGATAACATCATAACCGTTATTTTTGTTCCAAAGTACAGTTTGCCATAATGAAAATACATTTAAAAGTTTCTTACAACGTTAATAATTTGTACTTCGACAGTGTTGCCACAGTGAATATTATAATTCGGTACTAAATTAATACATTGTTTTAAATGAAATCAAAGAAATCACGACATAATGAAGTTGTGAATATAAATAAATTTATTTTATATATTGTATTATTTGTTGTTATATAAGCACCCATCTTGGCCGTCGGACGTAAAGAATAGTACCATCCTATTTCTTCCCGTGGGTGTCGTAAAAGGCACTAAGGGACTAGAGAATGGGCAGCAGCGTTCTCTATGCATTTTAACACCATACTGCGATCGCCAATCCGCCTACCATAATCGCCACTGCGGCGATTATGGCAGCCCCCCCCTTTGGGGGAGGCCTATGTCCAGTAGTGGACGTCTTTCGGCTGGAATGATACTGATGCACCCATTTTAATTCCCAAATCTAACCCCCCCCCCCCCCGAAATTCTTCAACTATCTTGTATTCGCTGAATCACGTTGATTGCATTTTCAGCCAATTCAGGAAAAGTTACAATGTCCGAAAGTGAAAAGTTTTCCTTTTACACTGTATCGGGCAATACTCGTATGTAACAATAGATAACGAATTGTTAAGGCGCTGACAAGAGGCAAATGATAAAAGTAGGCTTGTCTTAAACAAAAAATTGCCAGGGTTATTTTTAAGTTGTCAATAACCTCTTAAGGGGTCATTGTAATCATCATTATGAACAACTTTTACTATGGGACCAAAACTGAAATCGCGAAAAAAAACCAGCTGTTCCCTACATTTATGAGGTTATTGACGACTTAAAAATAACCTTGTATAGTTTGTGGTAGCGTCAAAAATATATGTTATTCTTGAACATATTTCACAGAACTTGGTTGTTACAAAAATACGTTTAGAAAAAATAATCTTGATACAAATTAACGGTAAACCCCTTACTTTGAGTTTCAATCCAAAATAGCTGAATTAAATATCAACGTACGGTAGGTATTTAATTAACAAGAACGTCTTATTTGTATGCAGAACTTGGTTGTTTTTTATTTTCGAGTACTCAACTCATTTTTGAGTAAATAGATAATTGCTTCCTATTTTGCAATAAATTACAAGCGTTGTGTCATCGCGCTTCTCTATCTTTTGTATGCAGTCTGACAGTGATCGCGTTTTAGCTGTTGTCAGCGTCTTAAAGGAGTAGCTATATCGTAGTTTTCAGTTAACACAGTGAAAACAGACAAGATTAAATAATATCCCTTACAAAGACCATATTCCTACATCACAATATTTATGATAACAGCATTATTCAGTCACGCATGATAAATTAAACTCGGTTCCTTAAGAACCTTTTAGCATTTTAATAAAATAAAAAATGTGACGTCACTTTGTGCGAGAGATATCATGCACGTATTCTCGGCGTATATGTAGATAAAATTCAGCTCACTTTCCTTGCTGAGTGCATTGTCCTATTAGGGTAATGTTGATCATTTGTATTTCGATGTTTATTTTACTCGCGGTATGCTAATCAGATCACTCATGACTACATGACATGTATTGTGTCATCATTACCATCTGCCTAGCTTTGCTACTATCTTGAGATCAGCTTCCAGTCCTACCGGATGCAGCTGAACATCAGTATTATACATGGATAAACTAATTATCTGACCAGTTATCTACTGGATAATAGGATACCCCTTGGTATGATACCGCTCGATACTTAAAATTGATGTCGCGACTACACCCCTACATATACAACATTATTTTTAGTACATGCGAAACCTAAATATAGTTTGTTCAGAATAAGGAACTGAATCAATTTCAAAAATTTTTACACCATGTTATATTTTGTCCCAAAAATATTTATGTGTGATGGAAAATGTTATCACCATTTAATTACTTACAATACAATCGCCGTACGGTTAGGTACCTACTGCCAAATTATTATAAATGAGCGCAAGACGACCCTAGAGGCGCGGGGGCGCCCGGGCGCCGCGCCACTGTTTTTGTACGAACAACCTGGTAACATAACAACCTTATAACTATGTGATTTTTCATGATACAGTTTTGAAATTTTGTACATAGAGTCTTTACATAATAAGAACCGACTACCAAAAATAACACTACAAAGTGAAAAATAACTTTAATTTCGGAAGTCGGTGTCTTTGGATCTGTATTTGAGTTTTTTGCCACCGACTTCCAAAATGAAAGTTATTTTTCACTTTGTAGTGTTATTTTTGGTAGTCAATTCTTATTTTTTTGTAAAAAGTTTTTTATTTTTCACTTTTTAGTGAGTCAGTTTTGAATTTATCTAGTTACAATAGACTAATGTTAACTGCTCATCACCTTTTACAAAATATGGCTTTCCCGATGCTGGGACGTTGATTGTTGAGGAGTTCTCCTGGTAAGAACCAGGAGAACTGCCACTCACCATTATGCATAGTGACGAGCATAAATTGCTTAATCGCAACCCGTTAAATAGGGGTACTCATTATTATATTGTTCCGGTCGCCATATGTGGTCTCCATCATCAGTTCCACTTCACCAAATGGTGCTTTCCGAGAGTAAATGCACGAGTTACTATAAAAAATACCCAAATCGCTATAGGTTTGCCTATAAAATTTGAGGGTTTCCCTCGATTTTCATCGGATCCCCTCATCTGATTCTGATTTGGTGGCAATGGGACCACCTCGGGAGTATACCCTTTCAAACAAAATCGGTCCAAAATCGGTCCATAATTAATGGAGTAATCGCGTAACAAATATACAAAAAAAAAAAAAAAACATACCGCTGAATTGGGAACCTCCTCCTTTTTTGGAAGTCGGTTAAAAATACTAGATACGTGTATCGGGTTTCGCATATACTAAAACTAATATTGTAGATACACTTTTAAGATAGATTGGTTAGTCTAAAGAGTCTCAACACTGATAATAATTTTGTTTTTAAATAGTTTTCAAAATTACATATTTTATTTTATATGCTTCATACTTGCGTCGTAAATCTGTATCAAGGTGATTATTCATATTTTTGCAACATGTAAAATTACTGCAGACATCCAAATAATATATGACTAATGGCCGCTGTTTTATAATTCACGTTGGATTATTTAAATTTCTATTATAAATCATTATTACTGGAAATGTTTTTGTATGTATTTAGGTAATATCTTTAATGGTGTCGCTGATTAAAAATAAATTAATAATAACGCTACCAAGTACCTTCGCAGCATTATTACAAATTTTTAACGGAGTGTTAATAGGTGTGCGTTAGTCAAAGTTAATATTACCCTGTACAAGGTGTTTCAAAATTAACCTAACAAACTTTAAGAGGTGCTTTAGACCATCAAACTGAATAACTTTTAGGATGGGGCAAACTTTGAAATCGTGAAAAAAAATCTGCTGTTCTATACCAAAATTGAATAACCTAGGTACTGTTCTAAACTGTATGGGACAGCAATTTTTTTTTCGAAATTTCAAAGTTGGTCCCATAGTAAAAGTTATTCAGTTCAATGGTCTAAAGCACCTCTTAAAGTTTGTTGGGTTAATTTTGAAACACCTTATATAGAGCACAACCCTTTTCTTGAAGACGAACCTTCAACATGATCAATCGCTGGAACCTTAAGCCTATCTTGCTTACCTTGCACATTTAAGTATCCAATCTGAACGTAATGACATGATAAATAAGTGAAATAAGGTTGAACTTAAACAGGATTTCACAAAATCCTTATGTAAATAATAAGCGAAGGCAAAAAAACTTTCTGCGTTATTAAATATTTCGTTCACTTTTTTATCAGATTTTAATTGAAATCGGAACAAAAAGTTTGGCAGTAACTAAAAAAAACGAGCGAGCCTTACAGTAGAGTCGCATATGATGTGTAACATCTGACATCTCACCTTGGTAATAAGTAACTGCCAGCTGAGCAGCGATAATAATTAATCTCAAAATTTAAAAAAGCTGAATACACTGAAATATTTATTCGAATAATTTATTACTTGTAGTCACCCACTGGTCGCAATTCGACCACTTACAATCTACACAGTGTGGCGATTAGGTTAACACATTAATTGAAACCACGTATTCTACATTACGTATTTTGTACATACACAATTAAAATAATTAATAATAATATATTTTCTAGCCATAGGATCTTATTTTCGTTTTAGTATTTAACAACATTAAACTTAATTTGTGATTATTTGTTAACAATACCATAAAGTTTGTGTAGAATTGTTGATACGAGTACCATGGCCCCGCGCGTGTCTAGTGCCTCATTATTAAGGGTGGTTTATTTCATGCCAATTTTTACGATATTTATTTTGTTTGAATATTTATTTTTCTATTTTTAGTAATATTGTTTATTTTATTATTTTAACAGACTGTTAACGATTTGTAATAAACGCTGTACTATTTAATGTGATAACCTAATCGCCACTCTGTATATATAGTACTTACTAACTCCATGCTATTATAAAGTAGGTACTTACTAATTCCATGTTATTAAAATGTACTTAATTATTCCATGCTCAAGCTGTCGCTTCCTGTTACAAACTTCTGTCCCTTTTCACGAAATCACTGCCATAGAAAGCGAGAGGAAATATGTTACACATCAATTAGTAAAGACGCGAAATAAATTATGTACAGACGCAAGCTATTGGTCAAGCTATCCGAAACTGTCACATTTTCCCAATCAACCTTGAACCTAATGCTTTAACGATAAAGTTGAAAATCTTTTAAAGAAATTTGACAAATTGTAGGAGCTTGATGTGCTTGCGTCTGTACTATAATCCTTATATTATATTATATGGTACTTTCATTATAATCCTCGATGTAATACAATAGGCCAAATGTCTAAGTTCACAGTTCTAATCAGACTATGTCAAAGTAAAGCCATGTCAATGCAGCAATTGTTAATTTACCTCCCAAGCCTGTGGTAGACATTGTTGTTCACAAATAAGCCTGAATCCTAGTCGAATAACATATGTAGTGAAGGCGTATCGTAATATTCAGTAACTGGGTTGTGGAGGTCAGGTAGGCAGTAGCTCCATGTAAAATACTGCTATTCAGCTGCATTCGGGTAGACTGGAAGCTGACCCCAACATAGTTAGGAATAGGCAGACGATGAAATGATGATGAGAACAGAAATGGCTTGAAAATACGCTCCTTAGTAATAAGTTCAAAATAAACATTGATGGCAGTGTTGAAAGAAACCATAATCTGTATGAAAATCAAAACAAAATACTTCAGCTAGTTCCTAGGTATTATAAGTTATCCTAAATGTTTTGCTTATAGAAGCAATCTACAATGTTTGCAGTGTTAAAACAAATGGTTACCAATGCAGACACAAAGATAAGTTATATTTACTAGATGTAATAACATTATGCTTTCAGCAAATGCTTTGCTGTCTCCATCAAATGAATGCAACTGTTACCACCACAAATGCAATGCATTTTGCATCTAAAAGTTTAAAAGATAAAGCTCAATATTGAATAAAAGTGCCAATACAACCCGTCACAATAGATATATTTTAAGAATATTTGACGAGCTTTTAAAGATAACGCCTTGAAAAGTTTCTTTTGTACTAGCAGTTATTATTTCGCGTAGAAACTGAATAAAAACTGACATTTTTGTTTTGGAAAAATTGCGATTATTTTTGTCTCAGGTGTTGGTATTTCAGTGAAACTAAAATGGATGTGGGAGCCCCTAACTAACCGTTGGGGAATACGTGTATACATCTGCTGTATAAAGAATGAGTCTGTAGATAAATAGAAATAGCGAGGAAGCTTGTCCAATATTTTATGAAGAGAACAATTTATAAAAGAAAATTCTTCTAGAGGCAGTCTCCTTTGTTAGGTGGGCAGAGCGCTCTAACGCAGTAAGTATATCTCTTCAACTCAGAAACAGTAGTTGTTTATGAAAAACTTAATTGGTTAATTTTTTTTAAAGGATAAGTTCTTGTTTAAGATCTTAGATTTACATGCTTGTCAGCAACACCATATAAGTTTTTGGAGTTATAATAAACTGGAATCTATAACCATATTATCGTCCACGCACATCACATTAAAACAATGGAAAAAACCAAAGGCCTTCGATTTTTTATTCTGGTATGTCAGAATCGAAAATCGTATGGCTCATATTGCGTTTCATACCACACATTGTTAAAATCGCAGATGATACGAGCACAAAATGAAAGATTCCATTTTGCCCACTTGTGTCAATTTGGGAATAAGTGTTTTTAATAAGTACCCACATAACGTCATATCAAGCTTTATAATATATATCCAGTACACATAGACTTATAAAAAAAGTCAGACGGAACTCCCGCTAAGACAAAACTGTGTCCCGTAATGGCGGCGACAGTCTTAAGTGTGAGTGAATTTAGGGTTGTCATGATAGCCAAAATTACCCACTTAATATCGTTTTATTTTAGAAAAATACAGGTCGGCAGACAAATTTGAGGTACTGCATATGTAACAACACGCCGGAGTCCTCCTTTAGTTGTATAAAAGTCATTCGTTTCAAAATGTAAACTGCAAATGACACTGTATTTGTTTGGAATCCAGTCATTTTGACAGTTACAATTTCGAATTTTTTCAATCCAATCGTTTCGCCAAACTTCATTTACTTTAGGAAATCTAGTAGAAAGAATATAAAACAACTAGTAATAATTAACCTAAATAAATTGAATTGATTAAAAAATATATTAATTTCCCACATGTTTAGGGTAATTTGCACACGTGAATATTGGCAACACTGGCCTTGTGATGAATTATTTTGTTCTGGTGAATAAAGATTGATTGTAATCTATAAAATCGGGAACTAAGTTGTTGAATTATTCATTTACCTATGAAACGTGATTCCTGTATTTTTTTTCTTCCGACCGCTACGGTTTTTGCAACATTTCACCACACAAGACATGCTGTATTTCAATACTTTTTTTGCCGCATAGACGTGTCGACTGTGTTGACGTTTGCACGCGTAATGGGTGAGTATGCTGTGAATGTGTGCGTGCCGGCCTGTACGTACAGCGAGCTGACTGACTCTGAGTGACACAGTCTTCTGTTAGCGAGAATCCGTCCGACTTTTTTATACGTCCATGCCAGTACATAATTAAATTATTTTTTTTATTTTGGACCCTGTAACTATTCATTACTTCGCCACAGTGGCATGTAATCCAATGCCCCAGTATGGGGCTGTCCCACCTATCAGCTATAGTTTTCATGACGCTGTTGGGGCTGGCGCGTACCCTGCGCATAATGGACGCGCAACGCTTACGCATGATGGCGTGAAAGGCATCTACATATTCTCGCCTCTGTGAAAATGCCGGAAGTACTGCAGTAGCGCGGCTACCCCCACACCCTGAAAGCATTTATATTGTACGCGCAGAGCGCTGTATCCCCTGTACGTGTAGTTGACCCACAGACTGCATGTATAGAACGACTGACAATACGCTGTAAATAGTGTAGCCTTTACTTCAGTCGTGCATTTTGAAAATCTGCGAGCATATAGTGAAACGGACAGCCAACGCCCTGTGCTCACGCTCAATGTCCAGACTGCATTTTCGGTCTTCGGAAACCCAGTGGCCGAAGGTAGTGACTTGCTTTAGGGAATTTCAACTGTGGTATAAACTGACCTCTAATTTACAATGAGAGGTCAAGTTATACTGGAAATGTGTAGCTTTGTATATCTTCGTGTGTACAATCACATCTAAAATTTGTTGTCACCTTATGGCCTATTTTTGTCTGCTCATTGTGCGATAGAATCTCTTTTATCGACTTAGTTGGAAAATTGCAATATGTACCGCAATAATTACTCTGCCATCTTTTTTACATGTAAGACTGAATTAAAAACGTGACACTGATAGACTCTGACAATTCAATTGTAAAAATTGATTTAGACTTCATCAGGCAATTAAAAAGGTTTTAGGTTGATGTCAACTCGGAATTGGTCAAAGGTTCCTTTCGAATACGTTCGGGGGAACAGCAGTCATCGGGCCGGTGCACCCTGGGCGCGGTCAATAGTCTCTCCATGTCGGAGAGGGTATTGACTGCAGCGGATTTTTGCGTGGGGGAGAGCCTAAGGCTCTTGGGTCTCTTTAGGCCGATCGACAGTCGTCCACTCCTCCCTCTGCTTATAGAGGGCAGGTCGAGCGGGCGCAGAGTGGGAAGGCAGACGGGATGGCCTGCCGAGCGGCCCAATATGGGCCGAAGGAGGATCTTTCTACATTGTTGTGCTATTTTGATCTTTCGTACCAAGTTATTAAATATAATCTTCTATTCAATAGTCTGCTCAGTGCCGTAGCTTCGAAAGGTATTATGTGTCCTGACTTGATAAAGGAAATAATTTTGATATTGACGAAGATATAAAAGACTAGACTGTACATTGAGAGTATATTCGCCAAAGGACTTATGCGCTGTTCCGCTCCACTGATTGTCAAAGCTGGTGTGAACAATGCTGTACACGATGTAAATAATCATGTGATATTTATTGTCTTTATTGTTTCCGCGCGGATTTTGACGTTATCTACTGAAGTTTGATATTGAGCCCCTTCCTGGAACTTTCTGGAGATTAAGGAAATTGTTATCTGTCTGTCTGTCCGTCTGTCACCAGTCTCATGAATCGTGATAGTTAGACAGTTGAAAAATTCACAGATGATGTATTTCTGTTGCCGCTATAACAACAAATACTAAAAAAACAGAATAAAATAAATATTTAAGGGGGCTCACATACAACAAACGTGATTTTTTTGCTCGTTTTTGCTCGATATTGATAACGGCAACAGGTAGACGCTTGAAATATTCATAGAATATTTTGGTATATTCACTTTAAAAATAAATAATTAAATGAAAATAAAAAAAATAAAACAAATATTTAAGGGGCGCTGCCATACAACAAATGTTATTTTCATCAAGCTACTACAATCTGTCAAATTTCTTTAAAAGATTTTCTACTTCATCTTTAAAGCATAAGGTTCAAGGTTGATTGGGAAAATTTGACAGTTCTGGGTACACCCCAATTTCGCCAGTTATGTTTAAACATAACTGGCGAAATTGGGGTGTACCCCAACCGGGTACAAATCCAGACTCCGGGCTGCTACTGAGAAATTCTTGATGGAAAAACCCGATAACACTTTAAATACGTACATAATATAAGTCAAATACTTGTATTAAAACAGGCAAGGCAGGCAGGCAGGGTTAATACTCAATACTCAATATCTTTATTGCTTTACCATAATGTGTACTTAGGTGGTAACTATATAATTTAGATCATTATGGACCCTGTAGGGCACAGCAAAAGGGTACGAGAGAGGAAGCCCTGTTTTAGGAGATCATTAAGTTGTTATTGGTGGGAACAAGTTTTAATTTACATAATATTTATAATCATAGGCAGGAGATCGCGAAAAGGATACTAGAACATTTCGCACTATTATATATGTAACTGCAAAAGTACTTTAATATTTTAGATTATTTTTATATACTTATTATTACGTATTATATTTCTGTTTATTCATTTAAGTATATAAATTGTAATTCTTTGAATAATTATTATTGCTATATTATTATCATTGTTGCTATTTAATTTAATTATTATTATTGTTATATTATTTGTTATTATTATATTATTTATGGGATCCTGCCGTTTTGCCGAAAAGATTATGCCAAATTTTCATTACCCAAACAAATTTTAGCAACCTTTTTTATACCATTGCAATATTTCGAATGATTTTAGTACGCATATTTTCATTTGGTCAAATTTTTACTTGGCAAAATATTACCAAGTATAATGTCATTATGGCATTTGGTCTTTAATCAAATGATTTATTACAGCAAACAATCTTCAGACAATAAACGTTTTTGAGCGAGCGAAGCGAGCGGTGCCGCGGTAGCGGCCGGCGAGTGCCAGACACGACTTGCATTAATAGAAAAAAAGATATTGTTTTTAGTAGGTTACCCGGAACATAACTATTTAGATTAGGTTAATTTCTTTTTTTTTTTTAAATGGGTAGGTTAGGTTAGGTTAAAACTGTGTCCTACGCACGAGCCGAGCGGGCGAAGCGAGCGGTGCCGCGGTAGCGGCCGGCGAGTGCCAGAAACGACTTGCATTAATAGAAAAAAGAGATTGTTTTTAGTAGGTTACCCGGATCTGAACTATTTAGATTAGGTTAATTACTTATTTATATTATTATTTGATTTTGCGTAAAAACTGTTGTACCAACTGAAATATTTGACTAGATAAAAAATGGTAAAAGTACTAGTTGGTGAACAAGTTATTGTTCAAACGTTCACTTGCCAAACATAGGTTTTCGTAACAATTATTTGTAAAGAGATTTTTTGGTAAGTAATAATTTAGCAAATGAAATTATGCGAAAATTTCTTTGGGAAGTGATAATTTGGCAATTTCTTTTCGGTAAAACAAGGGAGACCCATTATTTATTAATAATTACCGTACCATTATTATATTTTAAACATATCTATTAATTGTGTGATTATCATTAATTATTGTAATCATTAATTATTATTGTTTATTATATTAGTAATTTCCTTAAACACCACCACCACCACCACCACCACCACCATACTATATAAATTAAATTTTAATTTAATTACCCAGAAAAGCTTAGAGTAACAAGCTTAAAGTAATATGGCTCAAACGTTCATTACCGACAACTCTAGCTAATATTGTAACTGGGTACCTAATGGCGAAGATGCATACAGAGAGCGAGATGAAAATTCATGAGCTTGAGCTATGATCGCGCCGTTAACCTTATTGCTTTGTGAATAATTATTATCTTGTTTACTGATGCGAGATGTAAGTAATAGGATGGTGGAATAATACCTACCTACCTACGCTAGGGATTAAACGGAATATATCGGATGATTTTTTTTACCGTCTTGAAAAAATTAAGGTATATTAGGTGAACAGAGCAGAAGACTACGGCATAGTTCATTTTTTTAATAATTGCGCGCGGAATAATTTATTGATGAACTCGTAGCGCGATTCTATCCTTTGAAGCCGGCCGATAGCTACTCGCCGCGCATTTAGTAGGGTGCGTATGATTTGAATTTCGTTTTTTTTTATCGTTTTTCTTCTTTTTAAAAAAAAAAAGTTTTGTTCCTAATGTAAAAAAAGTTTACTTCAGATGTGTAATATTTATTGATAGATCAATTTCTTACTACGTTATAAAGAAAAATTTAAAAATAGCCATAGGCTTAAGACGGTATTGACAGTCGTTACGGATTGACAGAAGCCCGAAAAACGACATCCAGTCTTACTAGGGGGTTTCGTATTACCCAGTAACTGGGTTGTGGAGGTCAGATAGGCAGTAACCCCATGTAAAATACTGGTATTGAGCTGCAGCCGGTTAGACTGGAAGCCGACACCAACATACATAGTTGGGAAAGGGCTAGGCAGATGATGAGTAATTTCAAATAATTTGGAACCAAAATCCAGAATGTGTATCGTAACTATATCCTAACTTAATATTATAAATTTGAAAGTGAGTTAGTTTGTTTGTAACGCTTTCACGCTAAAACGGCTGAACGGATTTTGATGAAATTTGGCATATGGGTAGACCATGACCTGGAGAAGGACATAGAATTCTTTTCATCCTGGATCGCAGAGCAACAGCTAGTAAGTCGCGGGCAACGGTTGGGAAAACATAATTTTTGGTTGAAAAGGCAAGGCAGTTTTTGAATATATCGATATAAAAGTAGTTTTTTTTTAATCAGATTTCGAGATGCTTTCTAGATGCAAAAGACATTCCCATTTTTATTACTGTCACCCAATGCACCTCAACTATGAGTTTGGTTTTGTTTGACCATCACACTAATATTATAAAGGCGAAAGTTTGTGTGTGTGTGTGTATGTTTGCTACTTCTTCACGCTCAAACGGCTGGACCAATTTTGATAAAATTTTGTATGGACGTAGCTGACACCCTGGATTAATATATCGACACCTCCATGCAATAACATCGTAACTCACTTTTTTCCAAAAATTGAGTTACAACGGCATTGTTATGTAAAAAAGAAATGCATTTTTTCTGTACTATCATTGTAATTCTATTCCCTTTCGTTTCTAAAATAAACCAACGTCAAAGTATTGTAACTAATCCAAAAAAATATTTTTTGTCAACAATATAATTGCAACTTGATTTACAATTTATAGAAAATATTATGAGTAGCTAGTTTATCAAGTAAAACAAAATTGTAACTCTCTCGCATGCATGAAAACTATTTGGAATAACAATTACACATAACTATTTTGAAGTAGGACACTCACAATCTGAAGGGGATGCTATGCACGCGTTGATAGAGCGCCGGAAGAAAAATCTGATTATTTTTGTACCAGAACAATGGATCACCCTGATCAGATGTGCTAAAACTACGGGGACTCCTTATGATGTTACTGAATTAGATCAAAACCTGATTCTTTCTTATAAAGAAAAAACTAAACTGGGACTGGAATAGTTCTGGAAAAAAGACGACATGGACTAAAATACAACACATTAAAATAGAAAAGGAAAACCCTGATTTAATTTATTTTCAATACGATTTTCTCAGTGATCAGCACTTATCTATTAACCTTGCTATGAAACCTACTTCACGAATCACACGAACGAAAAGAGCACAAGAGACTGTTCAGTGTGAACAGTTAAAAGAAGGACAAAGTATTCCTTTATTGTACAATAAAGTGCTCCCAATATCAACAGCAAAGTATAAGGACCTTGTAAGCTTGTGTCAATGTAAGGCAATACCAGATATTTATCATAGTTTTTATTTAAATCTTCCACATTCCACTCAGCTAGCTACAGACAATGACAGTGATGAAGAAAATTAATATTTTTAATAAGTTTTTTTTTGTTTTTTTAATATGTTTAAAAAAATGTTACTTACGTTTAAAATATACATACTTAGTGTCTTAATTTTATATTGAATAATATAAGAATTTATTCAGTTAAGTTCTGCTATTTTGTAATTTCTGATTCTGATTTTGTGATCTCATTAAATAATATTGAAGTACTACAAAATGTTTCTTTTATCTTTCAAATTAATAAGACAACATAATAACAAACACAAAAATAGGTATAATAATAATACGTTATCGCATTATGAGATGTGTATTTACAGATTTGTTTTGGATTGCATGAATTAACTTAATTTTTACTATATAAAAACATTTTATGTAACTTAACACCTTGGAGTTACAATTATCTGACCACAAAAATAAATTAAACTACAAAAAAACTAAATTGTAACTCAGACATACAATGTTTGTCCTCGTAACTTATATGTCATTTCACTGTTTTGTTTTTCACGTAAGTCATGAAAACCTATGAAAACAATTTTTCTTTTACAACTTAACCATACCTATTTATAGACCGCCTAAACTATATTAAATAGAGCCAGCTTCAAAAATTGTACGGGGTGTTTTGAGTTTGCTATAATTTTTCAAACTTTAAAATCGCTCCCCTGTAAAATCACAAAAAGTGAGTTACGATGTTATTGCATGGAGGTGTCGATATAGGCTACTTTTTATCCCGATATTCCCACAGCATCGAGACTTAAGTGGGTGAAACCGCGGGGCGCAGCTAGATCAAAATATTTGCTTCTAGTCGTAGAAACCTTGCAGATCAAAATATATTGCGCACGGTAGCTAAAAGTGCTTGATTTTGAGGCAGATATCTTTAAACTGTTAGAAATATTGACGTAAACCACAATAAAACCGTTCTAGCATTAAATCCTAACACCCAAACAAACCATCAAATAATCTAAAACAAGATTAAGCAATACAATAAAAATCTAAACATCTAAAGATGAATCGAGAACAAAACACGCCAAGATAAGAACTATAGTCACTCGACGGCTTTATGCAACCGTAAAACGAAGAAAACCAAAGTCCTATTGAACAAAAATTTACAGCAAACTCTTCATTATCGCATACATTTCCACATCTATGAACAAGAATAACGAGTTTGCCTGTCTCGCGTGTGTTCGTAATTAGATATCGATTCGAAACCATTCGATTTTACGAACAAATTACCGAGTACACAGTATCGCGTTGTGTTTTATTTTATCATTTGTTTAATCTTTTGTTTGCGTACGATTTATTAATCGATGACGTGTTGGCACGTGTGGTAGTGATGTCATTTTGGTTTGTTGTTTCGGATTAACATTTGAGTCATGTTGTTATGTAGACATTACTTAGAATAATTTATTGAGTTTGTCACGTTATTGTCAGAACTATTATTATTTATTTACTTATTCAATAATTCATTTGACCTACATTTATACATTAAAGTTGATGCAATCATAAACTCTGTGGAGTTTTACCGTGCAGCAAAATCATCGAATTAAAACAACTTAAGTTCTTAATTAGAATGTAACAACATAAAAAATACAACGAGGAATAAAATACAGGGAGAATTAAACGAGTATTTACAAATGCCAGAGTCATATAAGACCTAGAGTATTCTAATATTTAATGCGAATGTTGTTGTAGTGAATAACTGAAAGCCATCAATAATAATAGAAAAAAAAAACCGGCCATGTGCGTGTCAGACCACGCACAATGAAGGGTTCCGTAGTAACGATAAATTTATCTCTAAAACAAACTTAACATCGTAGTTGAAAAACATGTTCCTATACATCGTTATACGCCACGGTCAATTTTCCAACTGAAAATTTAAGTTTATAATCGCAAAAAATGTTTTTTATGTGATAAAACTACAAATTAACAATTTTTGAACTTTTCCTTTACTTGTGCTGTGAGACCTTGCTTCTTGCCAAATTTCATGATTCTAGGTCAACGGGAAGTACCCTATAGGTTTTGATTTATTTGCGAGTATCGAAATATTATGTCGCAATAATGTCGCTTATATCGCCGTATTTTTTTATTGCGTTGACTTGGAAGCTTGATTTTTTTAGAGCTTCAAGGGACCATAGACTTACGTATTTAATATTAATTTTAACTTGATACCTCTACGCTTTCCTGAGAAAAATGGTCTTGACAGACTGACAGACAGACAGACAGACAGACAGACCGACAGACAGACAGACAGACAGACGGACAACGAAGTGATCCTATAAGGGTTCCGTTTTTTCCTAGTTCACTGGCGACTCTATACGCATTAAAGAGTGGTCCTTCCCTGTTTATGGGCCTTTGCCCTAACTTGGGAAAATTACAGGCAGAAAATATTATTTCATTATCCTGTCAATGTTTAGTTACTATATGCGAGTACCGAACGTTAACATTAACAATATTGATCACATTGTACGCACAACAATGGCATAATGACCAATATTGAAGGCTTTTCCAATATGATCCGGGCTGTCTACGGACAATGATATCACTGAGTTATTAAAACAGAACTAAATTCAACCCAAACATGACCCTTTAAAGCTCGATTTTATTAAAATTCTAAATGAAACCACTTATTAAACATAGGGGTTTCTTTACAATTCAGACGAATTTATAAACGAAGAGCAAGCAAGACCAATTTCGGAAGTAATTTGCGATAGAACCTTGATAAATGATGTTCTTTTATTTATGATAAATGGATCGTTTAGTCAGGAAAAGAGATAGATCAATCAATATTCGTTTATTCATTGAATCTAAGGAATAACGGGATCTGAGAGCTGACTAATGAAAGGAGACATGATACTGATAATTTACTGGTAACGTATTAATACTCTCTGGCTGGACAATCAGTCACCACGAAGTCGATTGTAAAACTTTTCGACGACTCAGTTCTTACCTTATTACGAAAACTGTTTTAGTAAGAATATCGACGGGCTAACGTGATCCCCAAGTATTTCAAGCTAGCTAGAGTTATCTGACAGGAAAATGATTACCCATCCGTAAACTGATCGCAGAAGGTGTAAATTAACCGGACAGATCGATCGATCTGCGCGGTTGTTTTTTATAATTTTTTTGGTCTTTTACGACATATGCCTGCCACTTTAATAATTTTGGAATGTTATCTTATTGCAGTCGTTATCACGTTATCACGTTTTGATTTTTGAATTTGAATTTTACTGTTTATTTTTTAAATTTAATCCTAATGTTTTAATTTTGATTCTAATAATAATTTTGATTCCGATTTCGATTTTGTTTTTACTTAATGTTTTGTTCTTTGTTTCTAATTAATTTTTCTATCCTCGCTATGTGTAAAAAATCTTGTTAAAACGTATATTTAAGAAGCTATTTTTTATGTAAGTGCTGTGTACGCCTGTAAGTGACTTATTCATCATAAATTCATAACTCAATGCAAAATTATGTTATTATTTATTATGTTAATATTCTACGAATGGGTCGTTTCTGTACCTTTCAAATAAAATAAAATAAATTCATGGTGACCTTAACAACATTTATTTTTCAGAACAAAATTGGAAACTACAGCATTTAATGCGCACTAGACTGGGTGTGATTCGAGTCAACAATATTCGCTTTTGTTCCAGACGCACGTCACCAACAGTTTTTAGTTACAAGCAATGAAAACGACTAAAACAAACACACAGTTTTAAATACACGTTGGCAGAAATCAAAAACATTTTTTCAATGGAATTGAAACAAAAATTAAAGTTTTGCAGGGTTCACAAACAAATGGGTCGAATTTCGATGCGAGGTTTGGTAACGGTGATCATTTAGTAAAGTTGGTTGTTTGTCGAGGCGTAAGTCGATTTTCGACTTTTAACCGAATTTTCTATAGGTAGATGTTTTTGTATTGGTTTTCATTTACTCGATACGTGCATTCTTTTACATAAATACCCCAACTGAATGCTTGGAATTCGGAATATTTTGCGATATAAACAGTACCTTTTAAGAACGAATTATATCTTTTCACTCGATTGAGATACACGAGTAGTTTTTATGTGAAGGCTAGGTTTTTGGGTTTTATATAACTTGTTACGATATAGTAATAAACAGATAAATTTATATTATTTTTTTTTGACATGTGCAAGAGTCCTCTCTCTATTTTGGGAAAAGTTTTTTTATCAGACAAACCACAAACGGGATTCTGCTAAGCCTGTGTTTGTTTGAAGAACTTTAGGTGTTCATGAATAAAATATTCACCGTTTCACACTCAGAGGTCCTTTGGGAGGGTTTACGGTCACTCTAGCGCTTAACGCGAGACGGAGGTCGCATATTGAGGGTCGGAGTGACGAGGTCACCATACGAAAGAGGAAGTGTCCGATAATTTTTAGGACAATAGATATTTTAGAGGCAGATTACTACTTGTTGTATAGTTATACTATAGAAGATTATTCATTAAGGGGATAGAGCAGTGTCTTAATATCACGGACGCTATTTTGAATCCCGAACGCAACGCATGATTCTAAGGTTCTCAAGGGCAGCTGTGAGATAACTCCTGAGCGAAGCGAGGCAGTTCAGACTAGAATCATGAGTGCAGCGACGGATTCAAGCTCGCCCAAGACGAAGACACCTTTAACACCGAGGAGAATCCTGCCAGGGTTGCGAGTTTATCCGAAAGGGATATCGTGGCCCTGGCACACAGGCAACGGAAGGAACACGGGTGGGTTTTAGTCAGTAAAAGTCTGACACGCCCTCCCGCTCCGCCTAGAGCGGGAAAAGTTATTTGATAATTTCCCACCCCAAAAACAAAAAAAAAACACCGAGGAGAATACTCTACTTTTCGCACCTACTGCAGTGCAGGCAATAAAAAAAAAAGATTCTTGTTTTAGTAGTTAATGAAACCGTTAAATAACCGTAGAATACCAGTTATGTGCAGTTTCATACAGTATTTTATCTTAACTCATGCAATTTCATCAAAAGCACTATAGATAATATTATAGTAAATAAGGCGCCCAAATCCAACATTCGAACGCGCCCGTACGCGCCACATCAACCGATCAGTGTTGCGATGACATGCCGCCATTACTGTCACAGAAACAGCGGTTGGGCGACTTTAATACGCACATTATTCAATAATTTTAGATTTGGTCTTATGCAGAAAACAATTGTTTTTTATTGTTGTAATTATTTTTGTTTGATCTATTTAATTAATCTTACTTTATTACCATTATCCACTGTATACTAAGTTCTAAGTCTCTATTCAGATGCGTATTTAAATTATTTTGTATACCATAGAAAATAGTTTTTTTTATGTTAAAAGTTCTCATACGAATATTTTAGTTGAAGTTATAAATTCATATCACATTATGCACCAGCGAGCATGTGGTGTGAAAAAATATTTGTATTAATGTTAATATTTCTATGGTGCCACCATGTGACATAATTATGATAAGAATTCAGTGGGGACTGGTCATTTCTTGGCTGCCACGGCTTATTTTAATTGTTTTTTTAATGGTTTTATTGTTTTATTGCGGACGCTTTTAACGTGCACGTCTTTCTACGTTGTCCTCACATGTATAATTTCAACATTAATGATGTAACCAATACTTTGTCACAATATTTTGATTAAAAAGAGTGTCCGTGGAGTTTCTTGCCCGTTCTTCTCCATAGGAACCTACTACGCTTTGGAATGGGCAAATAACTTCATCTCTCTGACTGGCCGACCCCTTGACAACTCAAAAGTGCCTGTAATTGGTTTATTTGAAATAAATGCTTTGAGTTTGAAGTTGAAGTCATACGGTAGCGAAAATTATTTGCCAGTCAGCAAGGGCGGAAAGAGAAACCAAAGAAGACTGAAATGTTGTAATGAGTCGTGGGTCTTTCAATGCATTTAAAATGGGGTAAAAAGACAATATGTACTGATATATTAGAGGGAAGGTTTCTCTGTAGTAGTTTGAAACCTGATTAAATGCCAGTGAATTGCAAAAAAACTTAAGCCAAGTTTTATATTTTGAATTTACAATCGAGAGCTAAAGAAGAGAATTCCATTTGCGAGAATAAATTATAAAGCTACTTAAATAAGGTACGAAAAACTTAGCAGGTCCTTAGGTTACGAAAATGATTCCTGAACGAATAAAAAAGAAAGTCAGGTGTTGCCGATATAAAAATTGCTGGCAGTAAAAAAGAAAAATAAATTTTATTGTCTTACCTACCAAACTTGTTTTTCATCGTTATTCTACTTGTTTTGCCGCGTTGTTCGGATATTGTTTGCGCATATTTTAAGTTGTTTTAAGTACTAAAACTACAGTATTATGGCTGTTTGAACATCGTATATTTTTTTTGTTATCGCTACGGGCCTGTAGAATTTATAAGTTCCTAAATTCTTTTGCGTCGTAAAGACTAGTCGTTAATTATGATGAGTGTTCCATCGGTGCTTAGGAAAAGTTCAAAACAAAACAAACGTCAATAAGGCTCGCGGAATTTACTAAAGATCGTCATCGAAATAAATACCAAGTCTTGTATGTATTATTTATGTTAAAGTGATCCTAAGAAAAAATATAAAAACCGGCCAAGTGCGAGTCTGACTCGCCCACGAAGGGTTCCGTACCAGTATCTATAAAAACGGCAAAAAAATCTATTTTTTGCCGTTTTTTTTTGCCCTTAAATATTTATGTTATTCTGGTTTTTAGTATTTGTTGCTATAGCGGCAACAGAAATACATCATCTGTGAAAACTTCAACTGTCTAACTATCACGGTTCATGAGATACAGCCTGGTGACCGACAGACTGACAGACAGACAGACAGACAGAAAGACAGACAGACAGACGGCGGAGCCTTAGTAATAGGGTTCCCGTTTTACCCTTTGGGTACGGAACCCTAAAAACGAGTGCGTCGGGGGAAACCCGTCAGGAACCAAGATCCTTACGCGATACTCACATGCACGCACACACACTCGTATATAAAGAAAGAGACAGAGAAAGTCGCATAACGCTTTTTCCGTACGTGACGATTTCTACCAGTCAACTCCTACCGCAAGCCGCGTAATGGAACTTCGTTCCCCAAAATGTCGGCGTTTCCCTTCCATCACCCCAAACCAAGTGGACCATACACTATGTTAATTTACCTTTTATCTACCCTACAGGTGTGGGCATTTACTAGCCTTTCCAGTCCGTTGCGCTGGGTAACAATGGCGATTTGTGACCCCACACAATGGACGCAGTTATCACCTCGGACAGACAACGACACAATGCAATATCGAGGTGAACGAACATAACTAACTACAATATGTACGGAGGAATATAAGTTAATGGGTACGTAGGTACGCACGTAGATGTGTTGGACTGTTTTTTTTTAAAGAAAATACATTTATTTAGCACATAGAACACACACACGTGCACACGCTTTTTTGCACATTAGTTGTTTTCATTTTTTGATTGCATTTTGTTTTTTTTGTTGCGCATTTTTTTTTTTTTTTTAGGTCTTCTTTAATTCTATAATCTACCTAAAGATGGTGAAATGATAAGGCTCATAATTAATATCGTTTTGTAGTAGTAGTAATCACTACATAATTATAAAACAAAGTACCACGCCGCGCACCGCGTCTGTCTGTCTGTCTGAACGCAGTAAACACAAAAACTAATGAACAGATTTTCATACGGCTTGCACCAATCGACGGAGTGATTCATGAGAATGGTTTAAGTGTATAATTCATTAAGGTTTTTACTAAATTGGCTGAAATATGATGATGATTGTTGAAGACGCGGAAAATCATGCCGACTGGGAGCTTTACAGGCGTGCACCGCGTAAACCAATAGTTATACGAAAACAATGTACTACGGAATTATTCCTCTTAAATTATTTTTACTTTTTTTTCCTCTTAAAATTTTTAATTTCTCTCTGGACTCAATTCCACGCAGTCGAAGTCGCGGGCAGAAGCTAGTAACACTAATGTTATAAAGGCGAAAGATTGTGTGTGTGTATGTTTGTTACTTCTTCACGCTCAAACGGCTAAACCAATTTTGATAAAGTTTTGTTTGGAGGTAGCTGACACCCTGGATTAACATATAAGCTACTTTTTATCCCGATATTCCCACGGGATCGAGACTAACGGGTGAAACTGCGAACGCAGCTAGAAATTTATATTTCCTTCCAACTATCCAGTAATGTCGTAGTTGTTAACTCAAAATGCCAGCAGAAACCTGAACATGTCTGCGTCACTAAAACAGTGCAGAAATGATTGTATATGTTTTCATTACTACATCGCTAAAACGATGCGGAAATGTTTTTCATTGCTGCTTTGTTGTTACTTTTTAAAGTTTTTCATTGATCAAAAAGTTTTCATATTATGTTCCATATTAAATGTACGGAGACAACCAAAGAGATTTAAAAATAATATGTGCTGGCTGTAAAGAAAGAATAAAAAAAAAGAAAACAAATTGGCGCGAACTTTATAATTTTTACAGCTGAACATTATGAATTTCATCAGAATGAGTAAAAAAGTAGATTGTTCTAGTGAAAGTGAATTTTTCTTACTTCCTACCAACTATTATTGCTGTAGTAGTTGAAAGAAAAGCAGATGACGCACCTCGCTCGACGTGGCACTCGTGTTTTTAGAGCCCATGCTAACGCTCGTGCTCCAATGTAAGAAGTACAACACTCGATGTAAGAAGTACTCATTTTGTGCTCGATACAGTAATCTACTATTGTGTCTTGTATATTTGGGACATAATTATCATTTGAACCTAAACGTGGAAAGTGGATGGTCCGGATGTTTTGACTGAAACGTCAATGAACAGACTCAGTCCCCACTTGCTATTTTTGGGTTTTAGTTAATATCAAGTAAAAACAATGGCCCACGTTCAAACGCTTGGCCTATTGATTGGTATCGAATGGTTACAGTTATCACCAATACCAGACAGGAAGAATGGTAGTTTGACGTTATCATAGCTCTGTCCAATTCGTTTTTATGAACCCCATGGGAATATGAAAGTGTTAACTTAAAAATTGATTATATCAACAGTCACGATTAAACAGGTAATAGCCAAGAAGTTAGAACTGTTTACTTTAAATTACCTGCTTATATTACGTAAAGCCTGATATCATATTGTGCTTGCGTCTAGCCACCGGACGACCACACAAAGGCGCGTGAAAGGCGACTCTTGAGCGCTCCCCTATCTTCATCAAGATGAGATGTAGTTGTATGTTAAGCTTACTAGAAATTACAGCACTCATGTTGTAAAAGTGTAGTGTGTTAATTCGTATTATGTGCGTGTTAGATTCTTCAGAATACTTCAGTTTTATATTATTGTAAAATAACTAAATAGTTCAGTGTTTTCTTTGAAACTCCACTATTTTCTACTATGATCCCATCGGAGCTCATGTTCATGTAAGGCCGTGTTTCCCAGACATTGTTCTGCCATGGCCCGGTAATTATTATACTGCCTCTTCATGATCCACTCAATAGTTCATCATTCATCATTTCAGCCGTAGGACGTTGACTACTTGCCATAGGCCTCCCCCAAAGGTGGGGTTTGCCATAATCGCCACGCTTGGCAGGTGGGTTGGCGATCGCACTATTGTGTTAAAATGTATAGAGAACGCTGCTGCCCATTCTCTAGTACCCTCTCTAGTGCCCATTCTCTGTAAGTCCCTTAGTCGCCTTTTACGACAGCTACGGGAAGAAATAGGGGGCGGGGGGGGGGGGGGGGGGCTCCTCTTTACGTCCGGCACCACACAGACCACACTCAATAGTTATATGTATATAATACACTAGAATTATTCCAACTGCTGACAGAATAAAATTTCCACCAGAGCAGAATCAAAATTTTTATAATTTATTTATTTATTTTCTCATCACAAATGTTGGTTAGGACAGAAAGTGCTTAATCTAAAAAAAAAATAGGGTTTACATTTTTGTGAGAGACTGGTGCCCTCAAAAGGCATAAAATACCTGTGTTATTGGTGGGAATAAATCGGGTACCTAATCAACGAGTGTCAATATAACAGATGATACAGAAGTTAGAAGATTTTTATTTTTTATTTAATAAACTTTGTGTGCAAGTATTCAAAATATTTTTTTAAAAAGACAATCTATCATGTGTAAAATTTCTGCTAACTTTTGTATCATATGTCCACATTTACGAGTTTTTATACAAATAAAGAAAATATCAAAAATAAAAAAAATATGTATTACAATTAAAAATGTTTTTACCATAACTTTTCAGACAATATTTTGGTATCTGCTATTTACTGCGAAATAAGGAGGAGCTTATTTTTTAGAAAATAATCCAAGTTCGCCGCAAATGATGATAGTTCTATCCTGAGGTCTGGTTCCACTTCAAGTCGGTTTCTAAGTTTATTTTAAGGTAAGAGTATGCTAGTGTTGAAAACCCATCTTCACATAAATATAGGTTGTGACAAAAGGCATTAAAAAAGTTATTGCTTGATTTTTTTATTTTAGAATAATATTTACATAATGTATACGCTAACCGACTTAACATAATAATATTATGTACATGTATATTTAATAAAAGGAGGGGGACAGAATCATAGGGCTTGATTAGCAAATTTTATGTATTCTTGACGACAAGATAAACAAAAATCTATCAATGGTCTTGTCTCGAATCGTTGAGTGCTATCACATGACAGTTCAATTAACGCGAAACGGCGCGGTGTGACGTCGTCTTGTCAATCAGCAGCGGCGGCGCTTACGATGCGTCGATCGATAGTATTATTTTAAACAAGGCGAGAATGCTGCGACCCGGTATTTTATTTTGATGGCCCGGTACCGGGTCGTGACCCACCAAATGGGAAACGCTGAATTGTAAGGTGTGGCTATCATCGTGTGAGTGGTTAGCACATTCATATTTCGAGTTAAACAAAAATTGAAGTCTAGTGAAGGACGTGAATTCAATCCCTATTTTCCCACAGGTTCACGACCAAGTATTGATTTTACTGGTAACAATTTTTCGTTTAAGCACTGAAAGCTATTCTCTACTTAAACTTGTAGCACAAACGACGGGGATTTATCGAGTGGCCAGCGTTTACCACATTGACTAACGTGTGATTTACTGGCTCTGCTTTAAAAATGTTACAAAAATAACTACTTTCCTTTCCGACACGGTCACGGTTTACGACATTTAATTAATTAAATTTTATTTTTCTCAAACATGCCTGGAAATTCGAGCATTATTTTGACAACCTTCTTCGAGGTAAATCGAAAATTCTGTACTGGTCAAATACGTGCGAGCAGGCGGCCGGCAATGTTAGTATGAAAATCCATATCGGTCGTATTTTTTTTTCTTTTTGGCTTCGCACGGTTTGTGCATTTAGCCAGTGTCATGTAAAATAAAGTAACAAGTACGAATTATGAAATGAACTCCAATCAATGCGTGTTAAAGATGATAGATGATATCCCGCTCCCCTTGATTCGCAAATTTTTGAAAAATAAAACAAAACTGCTAACATGACGCTTCACTTTCCCGCCAAGAAGTCTACATCTGTCGTATTTAGCGGCCGAATAAATTACTATGAAAACTCATACTGTCGTGTAATATAATGGAACGTACTTTTTACGTCGACACACATGGCAATCGAGGAGGTAGCTTATAAAAGATTTTTCTCAATCATGCATAGAAATATTGTCATTGTTTTAGAAAAAAGAACACGCGAAGTATCGAATTTACGGTCAAAGAAAATCAAATCCATTGCAGGAGCGCTTTTTGAATTTGGAACATTACAACGCTCCAGCAATGTTGTATGAAACGGCGTTCTGGGGTTATTAAATACTCTTTGATTGGATCTCTTTTGTCATTCTTGGCATACCAAAGTAAGTCTCTTTGCTTAGTACAAATTGCGTTCATGGGGCTGTATAGACTTGTATAGACTCGGCACAGATGATAAATAGTCATCAGAAGTTCAACAAACAAACATAAATGTACCGGGGAAATCAATAACATTTTCTTTTGGTAATTGCCCCAATATGACTAATGTAACTTTTAATATTAATTAAATTAAATATAAAAAGTATGTTTTATTTTCCTGCATTCTTTTGAGAAAAGCATATATACGCCTCAATTGTCTCGTATTAGTGAAGTCCTCGCCTACGGCGCGGCCTTTAAACTCATACTCGACTTGCAATTGCCTATTTCACGGCCTCTGCAATAATGTACTATAATTAAAATTTAGAACTGGCTTGAAAATACAGCTAATTAAAGTAAAAAATAAACAAATGAACATATTGGCGCGTGAAAAATTATCATTGAATCTGGAATTTATAAATAATTTACTTAGTTTGTATTTCCATGCATTATTCGAGAAAAGCACTATACAAGCCTTGGCCGCAACCAGGCATTGATGGACTCACGTATGAGTGCCTCGGCTACACCTTGGCCTACATTTTCACGTTCGTCCATCAATGAGCCTTTTGCAGGCCGCTGCAGTAATGTACTGCCATATTAATCAATCAACTACGCCTATATAAAATTAACAAAATTGTGTATTGTTTTTTTATGTAATATGGGTCAAGGAACTGAAATAAATGTTTTTTTTTCACCGGGATCTAAATAAAGTTGTTATTTTACGTCGTCTACCTACTGTATCTAGGTAAGAAGTAAATTATTCAAAAACCGGCTTACTAGAAACTTCTTATTTAAAAGCTACAATTTGGAATATTTAATAACTAGCGATCCGCCCCAGCTTCTGTAATGGTGACAAATAAAAAATAAAATTAACCACAACGATGCAGCTCTTGGTCTGCATCTCACCTGATGGTAAATGATGATCAGGCCAAAGGTGGAAGCGAGCTTCACCCGGAATCCTCAACCACAGAGGAACTGGCTATCTTACCTCTAACTGCCGAAATACAACAATGCTGTTAACATTGTTGTTATGGCGACAGACTTAGATAAGATGGTGGTAGCTAGCCAGGCGGACTTAGAACAAGCCCTACCACCAACCAAACCGACCACAAAATTTTACTCCCGGTGGGAATCGAACCCGGGACCCCTGGGTCTAAGACAGGTGTTCTTACCACTGGACTAAAGTGGCGGTTGACATTGAGATTTCCGTGCTTTATCTATTACTGGCTGCGCCCCACGGTTTCACCCGCGTAAGTCTCGGTCCCCTGGGAATATCGGGATAAAACCCGATATGTTAATCCATGTCAAGCTACCTCTATACAAAATTTTATCAAAATTGGTCCAGCCGTAAAAAAGCGCGTAAAAAAGTAACACACGCGTGTGTGTTTGTTACTCACAAAATTTTGCCTTTATAATATTTGCGTGATGTGCTGATAAGTTAAACATTAACGTATTATACAATGAAATCTACCGGAATAAGTTTTCTAAATGATGGTGAAAAGCACATCAAAGTCCATTGTGTTCTTAGACGTCACACATACAGACACGAAAAGAGACTTTGTTTTGATCTATGTATAGAATAAGACGTTATGTCCATTAGGTAATGACATATTGTGTTCATTTTGTAGTTTATATGTACAGATAGGTACCTAAAGGAAAAAGTGAAATACAAATGGTATTAAAGATTACTAGAAAAAAGTACTCACTTGTTCAAACTAAAAAGCGCCTGGGAGCTTTTTACTGCTAAAAAAGTAGCGTTACACATATCAAAACCCATCCTGTTATTTAGTAGAATGCACATCACGCATTCCAATTTATATTTTGATTAATTGGAAAGCGTGAATATTATAATCATTTTAAGCAACAAACGAAATGGCAACTGTTTTAACTAAATCGCGCTGAGGTAGAAGCCACTTAACTAATTAAACCACATTTTTGCATTAATTTATCAATGCAACGAATTGCCGTGCCCATCATAACTAAGGACTGTAAAACATGTGTCGTTTTTTTTTTTGGGTGGGAAATTATCAAATAACTTCTCGCGTTCTGGCGGAGCGGGAGGGCGTGTCTGACTTATACTGACTAAAACCCACCCCTGTTCCTTCATTTGCCTGTGTGCCAGGGCCACGATAATCCCTTTCGGACAAACTTGCAACCCTGGCAGGCATTGGCCCTAATGGACCACGTCAATTCGTGCTGACATCTCTTTGAGGCGCGCGTGGAACACAACACGCCGTCGACCCGGGCCTGGTCCTTACCGGACGGCAACCTACCCATCGCTCACCACCTGCAGGCCCACGCCCACGGTGGCCGGAAATCGGCTTGCGACTCCCGACGCCCAGGGCGTCTCCTGTGACACGGCGGTGCTCCGCCCAAGCCGGGTAGACCTCGACCGTATACTCCATTGTGTCCTCCGGGCGATCCACACAGTGGTGACACCCAGGCGTTTCCTCCCGCTTTATCCCGAACAGGAACCTCCCGAAACATCCGTGTCTGGTGAGGACCTGCGTCAGGCGGAAGGTGAGGACGCCGTGGCGCTTCTCTAGCCACTCCTCAAAGAGGGGACTTATCGCGACAATAGTGGCGTGCCCAGCGCTGGGTTGCGACAATCGCACTCTCCATGTTGCCATGAGATCCCACCGGAGCTCTATCCGCTGTGCCGTGAGTTCTCGCGGCAGCGGAGTTTCGCCCCGGTAATTCGCCTCTTCGCACCACATCCAAATGTGCGCGAGGACTTTTGCCTCCAGATCCCATGGTGGCAGTCCGGCAAGGAGGCTCGCCGCCTCATGGGAGACCGTGCGGTAACCCCGTACCAGCCTGATGGCCATGACCCTTTGGGACGCTTTCAACCGCTGGGCTGGTCGCAACCTCAGGGAACGCACCCACACCGGTGCCCCGTAAAGGGCCATGGACCGCACGATCATGAGGTTCTGGGTTCGATTCCCAGGTCGGGCAAAGAGCTACAGGGGTTTCTCAGTAGCAGCCCGGAGTCTGGAATTGTGCTCTACTGCTGCCACTAAGCTCGCGCATATTAAATGGGACAAACATCTCGCGAAATGTGGGTGTACTATAATAGGTACACCGCAGCCTCAGCCTGCTGGAAAAACATTCGTGGTGTTTTGTATTCATTTATCAAACGAACGAATTGCCTTGCCCATACGTTTCCATAACTAAGGACTATAAAATATGTCTGTAATATTTTCGAGACCTCACCCAGCCTTCTTTATGGGGGTCAAATCTCAACGAGCAATATATTGCAAGGCCCTAATGATAACCTGACCGTAATTACTTATCGCTTATATTAACCCATGAATGTCCAAGTAGACTATTAATTCACTGTCAGAACAGACTATATTGCCGTCTCAAGGTTATTCTTTGTTAGAAAATGATTATTCATAAAAGAAATAGATTAAAAGCTTTTATCAGTTAGGTCTAGGTTGTTTGAATTATAATGTTCGTGTAAAAATGGTTGAAGGTTATAGAAAAATATTAAATGTAGGTAGGTAATTCCCAAAAAAGTTGCCTATATTTTCCATTCTTAGGGTTCCGTAACTATAGGGTTCCAATGGCACTCTTTTACTAAGGCTACGCTGTCCGTCCGTCTGTCACAGGACTAACAGGGCTGTATCTTTTGAACCGTAAAAGTAGACATGTAGAAGTAACGTAACCGTAGAAGTAGAAATTTTCAGAGTGTGTACTAATATGGCCGTTATAACAACATCATCTCCCTAGCCTTTTCCCAACTACGTTGGGGTCAGCTTACAGTCTAAGCGGATGCAGCTGAATACCAGTATTTTACATAGAGCGACTGCCTATCTGACCTCCACAAACCAGTTACTGGATAACACGATACCCCTTGGTAAGTCTGGTTGTCAAACTTTCGGGATTCTGACGACCTGAAACAACTGTATATCAACAAATAATAAAAAATAAAGTTCATTTACTATTAGTTGTTTAAAAAAAAATGTACCTATTTGTTCAGGTGCTTTTTAATATTTTTTATAACGATTTGCCAAATTATTTTCGATTTTCTGTCAGTTTCATGTACGCAGACGACTTGAAGCTTGGAAGAGTGATAGACTCAATGAATGATACCGTGTGTCTACAAGCGATCTCAACAGTTTGATTGAGTGGTGTGAAGGTAACGGCATGCACTTTAATGGAAAAAAATGCTTTCACATCAACTTCTCAAGAAGAGTTCACCTAGTTGAAGGTGTATACCGTATTGGCAATGAAATGATTGGAAATAGCAGACTAAGTAAGAGATCTAGGCGTAATATTTGACCGTAAGTCAAATATAAAGTAAAATTATATTATTATTATTTTGTAATGAAATTTAGAATGACTTTAAGTAAAATGCAATTAAATGTATTTTTTTTTTATACCTACAAAATTTGTACGCCGTTATTGTCAAAAGATGGACGTACCTACACAACATCTATTAATTAAATACCTGTATGTCTGATTAAGTCAGTTTATGTAAACGCATGTTTGACAAATATATTATCTTTATCTTTAAGTGCACCTTCCTCCCGCACCTTGAGAGTTCCATTAAAAAGGCCTTTAATATGAGGAACTTTGTCATTCAGAACGAAAAAAAAACAGCTTGGTTAGGAGTACCTTGGACTATTGCAGCGTGGTATGGACGCCACATTCAACGACACATTCACATCGACTGAAAAGGATTCAGAAATGGTTCATGTGGTACTTGGTTTATAGTTCTAGCAGAGTAAAGAAAAAGGCATCTTACACGGATAAATTGAAGAATGTTGGCATGAATTCCTTGTTTAGTCGAAGAAAATGGTCGGATTGTCTAGTCATGTAAAAAATTCTGAATAATAAATATATGATAGACTGTCCTAATTTCCTGAGAAGGATTAATTACAGAGTCCCTGCTAGATATCCCCGCATTCCTATCACCCCTTTCTATCCCCCGCGCCGAAGAACCGTGTACGGAGCAAATTCCCCAATGCCAAGAATGTGTAGGCACATGAACGAGTGCAGTGATCCAGAAGATGTACCCAAGGACTCACTTGGTCGGTTCCGATTTAAACTTCTTGATCAGGAGCAGGTTATAATAATTTTAGTGCGTTATTCTATATGTTTTCTTTCTTTTGTTCTTGTTTATTTTTTTTTATTTTTTGTTAATTGTTCAGTTATGAGACGGATAATATTTAGCTGCTTCTTCTACGATTGTTCACCTAGTACGTGATATTTAGAAAAAAGGCTGGATTTACCTATAATTGTTTGTTACATTTAGTTCTTTATTTTCTGTTGCTTCCTGTAATTTCTGAGTATACGAACGTTGGACACATCACACAACACACACACACACACACATCACACACTATCACATCGTTACAACATCTGTACCTAAACTACCTATGTTCAACAAATAAAAATATTTGTATTTGTTGGTAAATCTAAATAAATAAATAATATTATATATTAAATGATCGTGGTAGTGCCAATAAATAAAAACCAAGAACAAATAGGTATGCCTTATGAGGTTCATTGAAGTATCGAAATATCCCGATACACAGACATTCCTTTGACAATATGCCTACAGTTCTGTAACACACCAAAATCCCAAACTCATCAACTAAATATAGCAAACAAAGCTATTTCAACTCAACCTAACCCTACGATAGCCTAAGATAACCTCAATACAGTTAATACGGAATCCGATCGGAATACCTGATTACCCCGTTATTATTAGAGGTAAATTATCTTCAGTTGATATGGGGTGGTACAATGAGCCGGGATGTCACTCAAGATGTGACCGCGAGCTATTGTCGATACTACACCGTTCCGTATCGACCGTTTAATCATGCTAAGTGGTTCGAGGTCAAGTACTGTTAAGTATATGGGTAATTAATTATTGGGCTAACTGCGATTGTTGATTCCAGCTGTACAGTTTATTTGAGTTTTCTGGTCTGTAGAGTGAGTGTGCATGAAAGAGCCAGGTTTCGAAAGAGGCGATGCGTTTTTCACAGACCAATACTTATCAATTTCCTACCTTAACTTAATGAGGGTTTTTTGAAATGCCGTTCAAGGTAGCAGGACTGAGACGTTAGGTCCGGGCACCTGTCAAAAGTGTCAAAGCGCCTACATTTTCTTTATTCTGACTGAATGATGAACGAATTAATGAAACGAATGATGAACGTCATCATAATATATTAATTTCATAGTGATTGTCAAAATGGAAGACCACTTGTAAAAGTAGTAGCGACCAACTAGTAGCGTACATTTTCATTGTCCTCTTTATTTGACAGTGCAAGACAGCTGCCACCCACAAACATTTGACAGTTCTAAGAAATAAATTGGCGATGGAGGACTACGAGTAGAAGGAAAGAAAAGTTAGATTTTTGCGATTACTTATTATTAACAAGAAATATACTGCATATATATTTAAAACTAGCTGTTGCTCTTGACTTCGTCTGCGATCCAGGATTGAAATGGAAAGTTTCCTAACCCAGGTTCTGCTCTACCCATGCGCCAAATTTTATCCAAATCCGTTCAGCCGATTTAGCGACATAGCGTAACAAACAAACAAACTGACTTTTACATTTATAATATTATTTAGGATTAATAGGTATGTTGTATTAATATGCTTATACAAAATGCTCGGTAATTCAACCTATTCCTTGAAAGTGGATATACTAAAAGTCATTTCCAACTAATTAAGCCCAATATTTAAAAATAACTACTTCTCTCTCGACACTTATTTGTTATTTTTCTGACTTGATGATAAACGATTCCAAATATATAACAAAAAAATATTCCCTAAATTCCCATAATTTCAGAAATAAATGGTCTTTAGTGCAAAGGAAACCTTTTTTATTACGTATTGTATTCAGCTCCTTTACGAAAATACTTTTCTTAAAATGTTTTAAGTACATCATAAAAAGTGAATCAGTTTTCAGTAAATTTTCAGTGTTTATTTTATAAACAAAAAATAACAGAACAAGTTAAAAGTTAAATATGAACGCCAAACATACCATGTATTTCCTTGAATCCAATTTGAAATCAATACCAGTAGCGAAGATCAAACAGGTTCAGTGAATTTTAAAATAAAAAATAAATCCAAAATTTACGCCTGAATCCGGGCAATAAACAGCAGTACGGATAAAATAACGTTGTGGAGTAATTGGAGTAAAGTTACAAAGTGTAATCTGGACCGCATCGCACAGCCCGCGTGATTGATGTCACTGCAAGGCCTTGGGCTCAAATTAACTGTCACTTGTCAGACAAAATGTGAAAGCTTTCAAAACGAAAACTTGTGTGACAAAATTTTACATACAAAATACGGGGTCCATTTTAAACGTAGCCGCTCTGACAGGGTTAGATTGATGTTGAATTTATATAAAAATATTTGGAAAAAATGAGAATGCCTTTCATGAAATTATACTCGTTGCAACTTTAAAATGCAATTTTTTTATTTTCAAATAATGTTTCGATAGAAAGCTATTTTAAGATTGTAAGAGTACTTACTTGTGATTATTATATTCCATACTTCATCAATAAATCACTGCAAAAAATCAAAGACTGGACTAACTTTACTTGAAATCATTTAAGAGTTATTTTGAATGGTCACGGTGAAATGGAACTAAAGAAAAAAAAAAAGAAAGAAAAATTATTTATTCTGCACAAACAAAACGCACAGTACAACAAAATAAGTCAAAAAACACACATACAAAGTAGCCAAAAGCCTCGCATCCAATACCCTAAGAACTCATCTATTTCTGAGAAGCGCCTTTATGACGGTACTGAAATCAACATCGTAATGAAACTTTTAACATACACACATATGTACTGTAAGTGCTTTATTTCCAGTACCATAAATATTATAATCAAACAATAGGGGTTCGGGGCGAGGATCGAGGTTTCGTAAATTGTATCACAAATAATCCTTTTTTCGTTATGGAGCACAGTTGATCGACGTCGGACGGCTAATGTCAAAATAAAGGGCGAGCCGAAGCTTCTAGAAAGTTCTAGAAGCGTCGGCTCTCCCTTAATGGCCGAGCGGGAACGAGAGGTGTTCCCGCCAAAAGCGCGCGGATTGTGGCGGAAGCGATTGGAAATAGTTTCGCGTTATAAACTGTTTTTTTTTAACGCCACTCATTTTCGTGGCTACCTATTGGGATCAACTAATCTAACATAATTAATATCTACAGTATTTTTACCTTTGCCATCGAATCGAAAAGAAGACGAAGAACTTAATATTATTGGCAGACACAAGTACTGAAAGCAAAGAGGATTAGGTCTTGATAATCTGGACAAAAGTACATTTGAATGTTGATATTCAGCCTTGTCATTAAAAAGGGAACAATTTGATAATATGTTATAAGAAAAGTCTAAGTATACGTGTTTCTGAAACAAAAAAATGTTGTGGTCGTGTTCCATTTTATTTTTATTTTCCACAAAAACTTACCTATTAACTACTAGTGACCACAGAGCTCCACAAAGTATCGGATACTCCAATTTAAAGCTCAATCAATCTGCCTAGCTTTTTCCCAACTATGTTAAGTCAGCTTCCAGTCTAACCGGAAGCAATACCATTATTTTAAAGCTCGAAACTAACAAACCAGGATTATAATTTTACTCCCAAAAGCAGGCAATGGCGAAAATTTATAACTTTAACTTCTCAAATTACAACATAATATATAAAAAGTCGTTCAATTTATTATGTTACCTATAATATTCTAAACATATTATAAAGTGAAGTAGATATGATCGGGATAAATCGAGTTTTTACTAGAAAACGAGGCACGTATGAAAGATAAGAATTTTCAAGATTAGCTGTTGCGCACGACTTTCGCATACAAACCTTACTCGAGAAGAACGCAAATATATGTAACTACAATTCTGTGTACTCTTCCCAGCTAAAATACGAGTCAACGCAGCAAGATGAGTTTTTAGGGGTTTATCTCCTACTTATTCCACTTAAAATGCTGAATGTGGCTTAACCAACACTTTTGACCTTATGGTATATCTTCTCTGCCGAACAAAGTAATAAGGTCATTAAAGTAAGTAAGAGAAAAGCCACTGCAGTGGCCACAACTCCATACTCCAAAAGCCCTAATAGACAAACTGAAATTTAAACTTTCAATCCTGGGAATCGAATCCAAGATCTTTGCGACCATTCCACAAATGAGGCGGTAAGAATATTCCAGTTCTACAATAAGAAATTCATAGATTCTTCAACGTTACAACTGGAAGAGTCATTTCAAAGTCTATAAAACTGAAATATTCCGAAGATATTCCATATTTTACGAGTTTCGTGTTCCGATCTCTCTGAACTTAGTAATGGATTGACACAAACTATTTTGAATAAAACTAAAGAGAACTGTAGAGCACAAGCGGAGCTTTTGTTCATGAATGACAACAAAATATTTATATTATTAAGGTAAACTACTAAATTGAACATATTGTTTTTATAATAAATAGATATTATGAGGCTACGCTTTGCATAGCTTCTTCATGAATAGGCGAGAAGAAGGACAGCATAGAGTGAAGTGGTAGGAATGGGGGGAGGCTTATGCCTAGGACCGGAAAAGACCAGGCTTACAAAAAAAAAATGTATAAAATTTGCGAAAATAAAATGAATTACATCAATACTTCTTTCTTTGTTGCGTTTTTCATGAAAGCACGAGATGAAATAAGAATAATGCTTTCAAAGTTATAAAATATTAAGTATAGCAATAAAGAAAACTGTGATAATAAACCCCAATAACATATCAAAAAGTTGTTGTTTGCTTTGCGATCTCCGTTGAAAGACAGTACCTAGATTATAATCACAATTCTGTTATTCCAAACATCAAGGCAAACTAATTTTACCACAACGAAAACTATTTATAGTAACAAAACAATATTGTACATACCGTATCGATGAAACACCACCACACATCGATTACTAAACAAAATATCCCGAGCTGTATAACTGAACCGATTGTAGGATGGATGCAGTAAGAACTGTAGTCTCAACCGAAGAAATCGGTATAAAAATCGAGATGTATCGTTTCCGTTTGTTTATTGCATTTGGAACTGTGGATAGTTGTTAAAATGTGTATGTGTTTGTGTGTGTCTTCTTTGTGTGCTAGGACAGTTGTTATGGCTGTTCTATAAATGTGACTTAGGTATAGTTTCATTATGATGGAATGTTTGTTTGTGTGGTGGTCTTATTTAGAGTAGCTATTTTGAGAGAATCGGTCCTATCTACCACATATTTTACATATTGCATTAAATACAGACCATGATAAATTATGATAAAAATAACACACTATAGAATCTTCTAGAAAAAATCCCATAGGTATTAACAAGGTCCTAGGATGAGGTAGATAAAATTTAAAATATTTTTGTTCCGTACATCATCAGTTATAACGTCTGGGACACAGGCCTCCTCTTTCTGTGAGAGGGATTGGGCTGTAATCCACCACGTGGGCCCAGAGCGGGTTGGTGGATGTTACATGTCTCCGAATTTTTAGTTCTAGAACATGCCGCGGTTTCTTCACGATATTTTCCTTTACCGTTTTGAGAGCAGTGGTGACGAAATAATTTACACACAACGTAAAGCGCCTGTCTGGGTTCGAACCCACGACCTACTACTCGTGAGTCGAGTTCATTACCACTGCTTTTTTCAGTTAAGGGTTAGAAATGCATGACAGCCAGATTAAACACGAGCCAAGCCGCAGGGAAAATCAAATTAACAATAATGAAGTCTAAGAAGAGGTAAGAAGCCAATAAATTAATAGCAGATATCAACTTCATTGTGGGCAGGGACAAAGAATTCTAATCTGGATTTATCGAGGCAGCAGCAGTCGGCCACGGATCGAACCGATCGGAAGTCTTAAAGGATTTGCAGAGTCCCGAAGATTAATGTACAAATACCTATTGTCTAAGCTCCGGCAGTACTTCGGCTTTTAACCGGGGAATGTTCCATTCTTCCTGCAAGATATGGATTGGTTTTATATTGTTGGTCAGTTCCAGAAGTTTATTTTCTTTGACGATGAAATATTGTTTATGAGTATGTGCGATTTTATTTACGTGTAGGTACGTTATCGGGGTTGTTTAACCCGCTCGCGTGAATAGTTCACGATTTAGAGCTACCGCTGACTTTAAACTAGTTGAGATTCTAGATAGTGTCAAGATTATGTTCAATGCATCGTATGAATTTATTACATCAGGATTCTATGCGGTAAATTGTTCCGGCTTTCTTACTTTATATACCTATTATCACTATCTGATTTGATCATTAAATAAGGCAGCTGTTTTTATTGAGAGTAATTTTAAACAATTTTCTCGTTTCGTTATTCATCTTCTTACATAACCTTAGAACAATAGTTCTGGCCCATTGCTGAAAATGGTTGAATGAAGATAGTTTAATGAAATCTTAGGTATTAAATACTTTAATTAAACATTATATCAAAATTATAATCATTTTGTTTCAGGAACAGGGCCTTAAGTCTGCTATTACAATAGTGTCAGAATGGTCGATCATTGATTTCATAATTGTTTATTTTGACAAGTTTGGTAATCTACTATTATAATGGCGTCATTATGACTTTCCAATGGTCGGCCACTGACACCACATTGAAAGAAATTGCATAAATTGGTAATCTCGTACATAATGACAAATTATTGACATTTCTACTAATGGGTTCTATAATAATGGCAATACGACATTGCCATTATAATAACACAATTATATTACGAGAACATTGACCGACCAATGATCGACCATTATGAATTTACCAGATTACGAACTTTTAGCAAAATGACAATGGCATGACAATGGGATCGTGTTGGAATGACTGAATTTATAAAAATAGCAGACTTGGGCCCCAGGTAACAGGTATTTACAAAAGAGAGGTGAGTGGAAACGCCGCCCGGGAGCGGACGACCTAGGAAGACATATAGTGACCTAATTGGTGATGTTCTTCAGATAGCTCAGGTGCGTAGTACTCGCAACCGGCGTGCGTGTATGACCAGATGTATGAACGTAGGTGAGGCAAAAGGAGTATGTACGGAGAATAGCAGGTGTCGTTCTATAATTCCTGCCTGCCCGCATGGGAAGACGGCGTGAGTTTATGTATGTATGTTTCAGGTAACACCCTCAATAGATTTCTTTAGAAATTTTAGAAGTGCGAACCAACGCAAATCTCGTAAGCTTCCTTTTAGGGACACAAAGAAAAAAATCCTTCAAATTAGTGCAAAGTTAATTAGACCAAGATTGTGGAAGGCGGTGAATGGTAAATCTGCAAAACCACCGGATTTTCACAAGGTTAGTTACATTGTCACTTTTTCCCCAGACTTTTGCAGCTTACTCAAAGCCAGTGTTCCAAATGTTCTTTTTGCGAATTATCTGGTTGGATTAAATTAATAAATTTATTTTTACTCTTTGCTTTACTTTTTTTTTTGTTAGATTGAGACAGTAGACAACTGTTTCATCATACCTATTAGCCAATTTTACTTTTTTTTCTCTAACCTACGCTGTCTCACTGCTGGGCAAAAGCCTCTCTCCACTCCATCCATCTTTCGCGAGCCCGCGCGTCCTCCTTCCATTTTTACTAAAATAACTTTAAACCTAAAGAAACCAGGACATTACAAAAAAAGAAGGAAAGAAAGAAAGAAATTAGTGTATTTGCGGTAAACATGACGCAAAGAAGAAACACAAACACAAAAGTTGGGGGAAAATAAGCGTCACATTAACGTAAAATGTCCAACGCTCAGCATAATGCTGCGACACTATACCAGAACAGAGCCTCAGCGCTGGTTTTCTGCGACAGCCGGTGTTAAAATGATAACGTCGACCGGTAACCATCAGTCTTCTTTACAAACACTAATTTCAATGAATTCCTACGATAAAATCTCTCCAAATTAGACCAAAAGCGTAACTGTCGTCAAAAACCAATCTAAATTAAAGAACTTAACTTCTTGAATAAAAACGAACATTAAAGTTGAAGACACTTGAATGCTTTCAGTTTCAGGGGCCAATTAGCGCGCTTCCGAAAGTTAATTTATACTAACAGTATTTAAATTAATCAGCCGATTCATTTTGGTGAGCTAAGTGGATCTTAGCTCGTTTTAAAGCTTCTGTAATATTTTATGAGCAGTTTTGAATACGGTTTTCATTACTCGTGTTAATTATTTTGTGATTCTTAGGAAAATATGAACATCTTCCGTTATCGTTGTAAAAGTTAACTGAGGAATTCTTGGTGTATGTCATAACATAGATAACATCACGGCTTTTTCCCCAAAGGGTTAGGCAGAGGTGAACCTATAGGACACCCACATTTCGATAGTTATGTTCCATGTAATAGGGGGCGAGGCTATTCTCATCAACCGGGCACAAATCCACACTCCGGGCTGCTACTGAGAAATTCCTGGTTGGAAACCCAATAAAACTCTGCCTGACCTGGAAATCGAACCCAAGACCTCATGTTTAGCAAGGATAAATACAACTGTGTATATTGCTTATAACCATTGATATCTTATATATAAAAAAAACCCTTGTAACAAAACAGTAATCACAAAGTAAAAAAAAACAATGTCATTTACTGAAAAACAACGGCCAGTACGTTTTCAGTTCTCTTTTTATATTAAGTCACCCATTTTTCGTTCCCTAGCAACAGGGCCATCACTCTTTATTTCGTCCAGTGTTTTTAATGTCTTATGTTTACATACGAAGCCATGTCTCTACTTAATCAAGGACAATTTACATCTGGGTCGCTTTTAAAAACATGAGCCATGCGGATTTAACAGCCTTTTGTTGCGGAGGCATTTTAAATAAGAATATTTTGGAGGAAATTTTAATATTTTTGAATTATGCGTAGAAACAACAGCGTGTTTTAAATAGCAAATTAGGTTGTCGCATTAAATGTATTTGTATGCAAATTGTGGTACTGATAATTTTAATTTTCGTGTGATTATTTTATGTAGATTAGCTTTAAATGATAGGATAGGAATCGTGATGAGCAGTTAAAAAATATTTTGCTATTATAACCAACTGTGAATTCCCACAAATTACTACAATTTTACACTATGACATGACTAGAATAGTATTATTATATTGCTATTATTAAGCTTTCAACGTTGTTTGGCAGCTGGATGAGTGTTGCCGAGAATCGAGCTGAATGGCGAGCAATTGAAAGAAAGAAAAATAATTTTATTTGTCACAGAAAAACGTGCTTACAAAAACATATTTAATAAACTCGAAGGTAAACATTATACAAAACAGATCTACATATAATCACGAGCACAAAAAAACAAATAGTCGACAGCTGCACGTCATGACTGTGACAAGAAGGCTGGCACTCAGCATGATGCTGTGCTATGGGGGACCCACAGCACAGCGCTGATTTTCAGTGGTCACCCGGGGACTGCTATGGGCTGATGATGATGATGAAGCTTTCATAAAGAAACTGAAAGCGAAAGTGAGTTTGTTACGCTTTAAAGCTAAAGCGGCTGAAAGAATAGTTATAAAATCTGACAGAGAGGTAGTCTGAGACCTGGAGAAGGACATAGGCTACTTTTCGTTCTAGTTCGCAGACCAGGTTGCGGGCAACAGCTAGTCATATAATAATTTCATCATCATCATTTCAGCCAAAAGTCGTCCACTACTGGACATGGGCCACCCCCTAAGGGGGGGGTTTGCCATATCGCCACGCTTGGCAGGCGGGTTGGCGATCGCAGTATGGTGTTAAAATGCATAGAGAACGCTGCTGCCCATTCTCTACTAAGTCCCTTAGTCGCCTTTTACGACACCCACGGGATGAAAAAGGGTGGTGCTATTGTTTACGTCCGGCACCACACGGACAATAATAATAATATAATAATTTAATCGCAGTTATTCCCAGTACAAATTTATGGAGATTTTCCACGTTTTCATCTGCAGTCATTGAATGGTTGGTTGGGCTAAAGAAGAAGTATGAAATAATATATACAGAATTAACACATTATCGTTCTATTTTGGACGAAGTTACAAATACAGATCATACTTAAATGGATGATGATTATACCTAGCTAAATAAAGGGGCAATTGAAGATAGATAACGAAGTATTGTATTTATTTTATTTCTTATTTTGTTAATTTTTAACTCATTTAATGCTGCACTGGTTGACGTCATCACGTCAACGCCGGCTGTCGCTGAAAACCAGCGCTGGGGCTCTGTCTCGCATAGGGTCGCAGCATTATGTTGAGCGATGGCCGTTTTGCGTGAATGGCCACATATTTTCCCTCAACTTGTTCTTTCGTGTTTGTGTTTTTATTTCTTTGCGTTATGTTTACCGCAAATAAACTAAATAGGATAGTATTTTCTTTCTTCTTTTTTTTTAAGAACTTTGGTCAGTGAATACCAGCTGCTGCTAAACTAGACAACCACGTCGCACGACCTTATCTAAAAGTCATGAGTTAGTGACCTAAATACCTTGGATAACCTATGTCATCCAATCAAAGGAATACTGTCATCCTTATCTCGAAATCAAAGCCTTGGAGGTTACAAACAAAAACTAAATCTGTTGCAGCTGCCGAGATTACGTTTTCAATCGACACCGCATTCCAGTAATTTCACACCATCGATTGGAGATTACATCGAACCTTCATTTGCCATCTAACAGAATCCTGGAGGCGCGCGTGATGAGAATCCCGATAGAACCTCCTTCCAACTAACTTTTTCAATACATTCGTTAGTACCCTTTTATCTGTTTTTATTACTTTTGCCCCAAATTTGTTTTTATACAAGTGTAGTGGGGATGAATAAGTACTTATAAAGTCGCTTTTTACTGCTGTCTTAAATTTGATGGTTTTCTTTGTTGCCGGGTAATGGGAATGACGGTTCCGTGTTCGACAGTTCTGGTTATTTCGCGGTGTTGTGTTTATTTTATTTTCTCTATAAATTTTTGTTCCTTTTGTTCAGATCCTCCGGGAAGAGACACACTTGAAATACTTCCGGACTTTTATGAATTGGTGATGGTGTATTTTTTATGGGATTCTTATTTCATTTTAACTGTTTCAGTGGAATCTTTATTGTGTACTAACAAAAGATATTTATAAAGCAGAGGTGAGTGGAAAAGCACGGAGGGGACGCCCTAGGAGAACATATAGTGACCTAATTGGTGATGTTCTTCAGAAAGGTCAGGTGCGTAGTACTCGCAACCGGCGTGCGTGTATGACCAGATGTATGAACGTAGGCGAAGCAAAAGGAGTATGTAAGGAGCGTAGCAGGCGGCGTTCTATAGTTTCTGCCTACCCCCATGGGGAGAAGGCGTGAGTTTATGTATGTGTGTATGTGTTAATTTTCCTCTTATGTTAACCCGTAGCCTTGATTTAGGTAAGTAATTGTTATTAAGCTATGAGTATTGTAAGAAAACCAAAGTGCTTTAATTTGAATAAACGTAAAGTACCAACGTGTTATTCTTAGAAGGTTATGACTTTGATCCCTATTGTTGCCGTCAGTCTTCATCATCTTTACAGTCATTAAGAAATCAAAGCTCAACCATAGCAGTAACCCCAGCTCTATTATTTAGGAAATCTGAGGTTTAATTATCGTTTCAATTAAATTAACGAAGCGTTATTGCAGAAATTACGTCAAAATAGAAAGACTTGGTAATGCCGTCAAAAACTGGAGATAGGGAAGACGTAGATCTATGTATAATTAGATACAGGGGTATATGTAACGGGCGCTAATGAAATATTCGACGACACCGCGCTGCGTCAATATTTCATCCCGTCGCGAGAAAATGCAGAGTTAGAAAGATGTAGACTTCTTTTACTACAATTGTTACACAAAGTATAAGCCATTTCTTTTTACTTCTTTCAAACGTGACAATTGAAAAAAATACACTAAATACGCTACGCTATAATAATTAACTGGAAACCCCACTAGAGAAAATGAATGTAGTGGATGTGAAACAAAATAAACCTGCAATATAAAGTTAGAGTTACACATTTTTTGAATACATAGATAGAAACTAGTATCTCTAAATTGTTAATACCAGCTCAAAGATAAACCACCTATTACGATCTACAAAGTTTATATTCCGTTATTACAATAAAATTTTATGTTACTCTAAAAATTTATCGTTTTCAGTAAAATGCGGGATGGAAATCAAAATTCCATTTACATAATAACCACATAGTTGAATGAAAAAAAGAAGAAATAACATGAAGGAAGCATCGTAAATCTGTTATGGATGTTGCTCACATTTTAATATTAAAATATCTTTAACAGTAAGAATCATTTGTATGCCACATGCTGTACAGTCAACGTAAAAAGTAAAATAATCAAAACGTGTTATCAAATAAAAGGTACTAATGTACAGCGTGTTACGGAAAGGGTATATCCATACAAATAGGGTGAATAGTGCATCTGGTTCAGAATCTCTGTACAAAATTTCAGCTCAAAAAGAATAACTTTGAAAATGTTTGATATATTTTTTTTTCTATAATTTATTAAATTTAAATCATAAAAAACGTGTCACCGCACCTGCCACAGCTCAGCAACACGGCGCCGGCGCCGCACCGACGCGCAGCGGCGCGGGCAGCACGATTGGCGGCGGGATCAAACGAATGGATAAAAACGTGTACCAATCAGCTGACTTGGTCTAGTAATGTGTAGAATTCAATTGGAAACATTTGATTTTTATTAGTTAAATGTTTCTTAACTATAAAACTATGTAGGTATTATTAAAAAAATGTTGCCATGTAGTTTGTTATCACCAAAAGAATCCGTGCCTTTGATATGTACGTATATATACCCTTTCCGTAACACGCTGTATACCTAATTATTTTGCCCGCTTATAGTAATAGAAGATAATTATAAGACTTTAAAACAGTAAATGACTAAATAGTAAATGAATTAAAAAAATTCTTAAAAATTTCATTTAATATAATTATATAAGTCACACGTACAGTTTGCAAAACTTATTTTTAAAATTTTGTAATTTGCCCTTCAACAGTGACCCCATATTCAAAATAAACTTTTTACGTTACACGTCCTTGTTTGGGTTATAGAAATTTATATTCCTACATTATATACCTACCAAATTCCAACATAGTTGGTCCATTACATTCGGAGCAAATTGGCTGTGACAGATGGACAGATAGACAAACAGATAGACAGAAACACGGGTGATCCTATTAAAGTTCAGTTTTTCTTTTTGTGGTACGGAACCCTGAAAATACCTAAAGTTTTAACTCACTATTGACCGTACAACGCTGCATACCCACTAAACCCGTCCATTCTACGCGATTCTTGGCTCTACATCTCAGACGCCAATTTTTTTCTTTACTGCTGACACAAAACGCTTTTAATTCCTTTCGCACGACGTATTTTCTAAAGCGCAACATTTATCATTGAACCCTTGCTTAAGGTAATTAACTTAATATACAAGGATACAACATTAATTTTATAAAAAAATGGGTAGTCGTAAAAAAATAAGGCTTTACGAAGGAAATGGGGACATTAAGGTCTTTTTAGGGTTCCGCACCTCAAAAGGAAAAAACGGAACCCTTATAGGATCACTTCGTTGTCTGTCTGTCTGTCTGTCTGTCCGTCTGTCTGTCTGTCTGTCTGTCAGTCTGTCAAGACTCTTTTTCTCAGGAACGCGTGGAGGTATCAAGTTGAAATTAATATCACATACGTAAGTTTATGGGCCCTTGAAGCTCTAAAAAAACCGGCCAAGTGCGAGTCAGACTCGCGCACGAAGGGTTCCGTACCATTATCTATAAAAATGGCAAAAAATCACGTTTGTTGTATGGGAGGCCCCCTTAAATATTTGTTTTATTTTAATTTAATTATTTATTTTTAAAGTGAATATATAACTAAATATTCTGTGAATATTTCAAGCGTCTACCTGTTGCCGTTATCGATATCGAGCAAAAACGAGCAAAAAAATCACGTTTGCTGTATTGGAGCCCCCTTAAATATTTATGTTATTCTGGTTTTTAGTATTTGTTGCTATAGCGGCAACAGAAATACGTGATCTGTGAAAATTTCAACTGTTTTACTATCACGGTTCATGAGATACAGCCTGGTGACAGACGGACAGACAGACAGACAGACGGCGGAGCCTTAGTAATAGGGTTCCCGTATTACTCTTTGGGTACGGAACCCTAAAAATCAAGCTTCCAAGTCAACGTAATAAAAAAATATGGCGATATAAGCGACATTATTGCGTCATATTTCGATACTCGCAAATAAATCAAAACCTATAGGGTACTTCCCGTTGACCTAGAATCATGAAATTTGGCAAGAAGCAAGGTCTTACAGCACAAATATAGGAAAAAGTCCTAAAATTGTAAATTTGTAGTTATATCACATAAAAAAAATTGCGAATATCTCGCACATAAATCAAAACCTATAGGGTACTTCCCGTTGACCTAGAATCATGAAAATTGGCAAGAAGCAAGGTCTTATAGCACAAGTAAAGGAAAAAGTCTAAAAATTGTTAATTTGTAGTTTTATCACATAAAAAAATACTTTTTTGCGACTACAAACTTACATTTTCAGTTGGAAAATTGACCGTGGCGTATATCGATGTATGGGAGAACATGTTTTTCAACTACAATGTTCAGTTTGTTTTAGGGATAAATTCATCTCAAATACGGAACCCTTCATTATGCGAGGTCCAACACGCACTTGCCCGGTTTTTTATAGGTCTGAAATGCGTCAACTAGGCATTTTAGACATATTTTTTTTTACTAATCGTTTTTTTCAGGCATTAGTCTAATGCCTGCCTTCATAAAATGAAAATTGAAAACTTATCTTAAAACAAAAGTTATACTAAACAAACATAAAAGATAAGCGGTAAAGAAAAACAACAATAAAACAACCCATCATTTCACACCAATGCGAGGAAGCCAAAACAAATATACCCCATAACATTGATGAGAACATTTTATTTGTCTCCCTCAGTAAATGCACAGTATGAAAAACAGCTTTGACAATACTATTTTTAGTTGCCACCACACGCAAAAAGAACGGTGCCCTGGCCCTGCAGTCTCGGCATAGATAGCGATCGCTTTACAACCGAATTCGGTCGCAAATTCCTAATGGGATCTCTAGACGGCCAAAATTGCATTACGAGATAGTGATTTTTTCGGGCTTATCAAGCAATTTTGACTGTCTAGGGCATTAGGACTTTGCGTTCGAGTTCGGTCGTAAAGCGATCGCTATCTACGTCGAGACTACAGGGCCTGAGCTTCCCTATGAGCCCAAAGAAGTCAGTTACTCTGTTCTCAGCAAACATCTCAGTCGCACTACACCGCCAGGGTAGGTTGAGCATGACCCGACACGCGTTATTATAAATTGTACACGAAGAGTGTTTCAGGCACTCTTCGTGTACTTGTACCAAAGTGGACTGGTGTAGAACGACAGACAGAAAGCCTGGAACAGAGTTATTTTCAGTCAGAGCTTCGAGCAATGGAAGAAGGACATTGTTGAAGGGTTTATTTTCAGTCGTCCGCTTTTATACAAACCTGCTATAAGGCTTAAGTTTTAATTTATTCGTTACTCTGGAATTTTGTCGACTAAAATTGTGTCGTTTTAGTATACGTATTCTAGTATTAGGCAAGCAATCTGTTAGGCAATGGGCACGCCACAATTGTGGCGATAAGTCCCCTCTTTGAGGAGTGGCTAGAGAGGCGCCACGGCGTCCTCACCTTCCGCCTGACGCAGGTCCTCACCGGACATGGATGTTTCGGGAGGTTCCTGTTTAGGATTAAGCGGGAGGAAACGCCCGGGTGTCACCACTGTGTGGATCGCCCGGAGGACACGGTGGAGCATACGGTGGAGGTCTGCCCAGCTTGGGCGGAGCACCGCCGTGTCCTCACGGAGGTGATCGGCGGCGGCGATCTCTCGCGTCCGGGCCTGGTTCAGGCCATGGTTCGGAGCGAGAATGCATGGGAGGCCGTCACCTCCTTCTGCGAAGCAGTTATGCTAGCGAAGGAGGAGGCGGAACGCGTGAGGGTGAGACAAGGTTCGCGCCCTCGCGCTCTTAGTCGCCGCAGGAGACGCCCCGGGCGTCGGGAGTCGCAAGCCGGCCACCGTAGGCGCGGGCCTGCGGACGGTGAGCGATGGGTAGCTCGCCGTCCGATAAGGACCAGGCCCGGGTCGACGGCGCGTTGTGTTCCACGCGCGCCTCAAAGAGATGTCAGCACAAACTGACGGGGTCCGTCAGGACCAATGCCTGCCAGGGTTGCGAGTTTGTCCGAAAGGGATATCGTGGCCCTGGCACACAGGCAACGGAAGGAACACGGGTGGGTTTTAGTCAGTAAAAGTCTGACACGCCCTCCCGCTCCGCCCAGAGCGGGAGAAGCTATTTGAAGATTTCCCACCCAAAAAAAAAAAAAGGCAAGCAATCTGTTACTGCTTTTATTACTTAATTTTCGTTCGTTTTCGTCAAACAACACAAATCCAATTCTGGTGCTAGTAAATACAAGTGAGCCATGCGGTTTTGTTTTAGATATTATCTGTAACCTGACGTGGTTTGGTTATGGATTTTTTCTATCAATATGCCTTTCCTTAAAAAACGACAAATCTTAATAAAAACATGACTGAACCCAACTAAAAATACAAAAAAATATTTATTAACATAAAACAATTTGTACAATAAATGATAGAAATCTCTGACTTCCGCGCTAGTTATAGGTAACTGTATTGCAGGATTCAGTGTCCTTCCGTAATAAAAAGACACAAATTTTGTAGTCTATTAAACAACAAAATTTCTTTATCTATTATCTATCTGGTTTATTTATTTTAGTCATTCCTCTTGCATTTTATATTTCGATGGAAGTTTTTTCGTTAATCTCCATCTCTCACATATTTTATGATTATAATAAAAAGTCAATCAATCTGCCTAGCCTTTTCCCAAAGCCTATTTTGGCATCGGTTTCCAATCTAACCCGATGCAGCAGAATACCAGTATTTTACATGGAGCGACTGCCTATCAGCCCTCCACGAGCTACTGCACAAGTTACTGGGTAACATGAGAGCCCTTGGTAAGACTGGTTGTCAGACTTTTGGTCTTCTAACTACCCGTAACGACTGTCAAAGATGTACACATAACAGCCGGGTCCAACGGTTTAACGGCTGAGGAGTTTGTTGCGTCACTTCTTCTTCCCAGCTAAAGCACTATGAAGTGGTGAAGGGTGGGCGTTTTTGGGGGACTATCTTATGTAATTTTTGACGTTCGAAAAGTGCTGATTCTCAGCCTAGTTTGAATAAATGAGTTTTGATTTTTGAACGTGATTTCCGAGGATACCTCCGTGTCTCAATATATACTGGATCCACGAAGCGACCGCGGCAAGTATATAATACAAAGTACCTACAACAAATTGTTTCAATAGATTTCTATTTCTATTTAAGTCGTGTCCTCGACTTAGCATAATAGGTTCACACTAGTATGGCTTCAGTTTTGCATGCTGCACGTGAAATCTTAAGTATTAAATCTAACAGCGCGACGGTTTATGTTTATAAAATAAACTTTATCGGTATAAATGTTATTAAATACTTAGGCTAAGCTACTATTGCGTTACGGCTTTATTTCATTATGTGGCAGTGAAAATTACCATACCAATGCCACCTCGTGTTATATATAGGCCGCAGAGTTTTACAGAAATACTGGCTGTAAAGTTGTTTTGTTTTAAAGTTATTGTTAGAAATAGTATTATCATATTGTATTGAATGTTCTGTTTAACTAATGTTTTTGATAAAACTGCATGCTATACTGCTCTCAAAACGGTGAAGGAAAACATCGGCAGGTAACCGGCATGTCCTAGAATCAAAAATTCGAAGACACGTGACATCTACCAACCCGCGCTGGGCCCGCGTGGTAGATTAAATCCCAGTCCCTGTCGAAGAGAGACAACGAGCAGTGGGAACTTTATAGGTTGATTATTATGCATATTATACAATCTTTACAAAAATATTGTGTGAGTGGACAGAATAAGTATTCACCTTTATACCTAAGAGATCTAACTGTACTTAAGTAGATGTCATAGTGAAAAGATGGTGATTTTGAAAAAGAAGAAATTGTAAAATTACTTTATAATCCACATAACTTTTCTTATGGCAGATTGCTAGTAAGACCCATAAATTATATTCTTTTTCCATAGGCCAACAAAGAAAAATCAAATATGCCTAGGAATGATACCTATTATATGAGTAGATAGCCTATGTTAAATAAACTCCGTACCGCAGAAAAGCGATAATATTGGAAACCAGATAATGCTGCGGCCATTCTACAAATGAATCAAATAGATATGAAAAGGTACTTCAGTTTATGAATTCAATTAACTAGAGAGCAAAATTCATGCTTTTTAGGGTTCCGTACCCAAAGGGTGCCAATGGAACCCTATTACTAAGGCTCTGCTGTCCGTCTCTCCATCCGTCTGTCGCAGGGCTGTATCTTTTGAACCGTAATAGGTTAATACACGAAATCGCATACTGTGAACTACTATGGCCGCTGTAACAACAAATACTTAATAAAAATAAAAAAAATAAAAAAATTAAAGGAAGAAATGTGTTTTTTTTCGGCGTTTTAAGAAAATATTATTAAATATTGTTCGGTGGTACGGAACCATCGGTGTGCGAGTCCGACTCTTACTTGGCAGCTTTTGTGAAACTAATTCTATTTTGTTAAATGTTTTGTTCCCGAAAGAGTTGATTAATTATATGTAGAAGAGGTGACTTATATGAGTAGCATGATAAGAAGCTTAGATACCCTGTGGTATTAACAAAACACTATTATCTGCGATTCTTAGCGTGAAAGTGAAGCGTCATGTTTAGCAGTTTTGTTTTATTTTCAAAAAATTGTGTTTAGCCGAATATAGTGGATTATTAACCATTAAGAGACAAGGGGACGTTATTTCCCCAAAATTGTTCTCTAACGCATTGGAGGATGTGTTTAAGACGCTGAACTGGGAAGGACGTGACATCAACATCAACGGCGAGTACATCTCACACTTGAGATTTGCAGATGACATCGTCATACTGGCTGAATCGCTGCATGACTTGCAGCAGATGCTGGACGGCAGCATTTGGGAAGCTTCGTCGACTCTTCTCGTCGCGTATTCTACAGAGCCTAAAGACGAAGGTCTTCAATCAGTGCGTCCTGCCTGTTATGACTTATGGAGCCGAAACGTGGACACTCACGGTACGGCTGGTCCATAAATTCAAGGTCGCTCAGTGAGCTATGGAACGGGCTATGCTTGGAGTCTCTCTGAGGGATCAAATCCGGAACGAGGTGATCCGACAGAGAACCAAAGTTGTCGACATAGCCCACAGAATAAGCAAGCTGAAGTGGCAATGGGCCGGCCATATTAGCCGTAGAACCGATGACCTTTGGGGTAGACGTGTTCTTGAGTGGAGACCGCGAATCGGCAAACGTAAGGTAGGACGCCCTCAGGCTAGGTGGAGTGACGATCTTCGCAGGGTGGCTGGTGGCAGCTGGATGAGAGTTGCCGAGAATCGAGCTGAATGGCGCGCAATTGGAGAGGCCTATGTCCAGCAGTGGACTGCTATAGGCTGGTGATGATGATTAACCATTAAGTGTTCGTGAAGGTGCATTAGTGTAGGCAAGTGAAACAAAATGGTGCAACATCACTTCAAGTTCTCTCAAGAAATCCACGTGAGGTCTCAGTAAAGTGCCACATCTTTACTGAACCTTAAAGGGAGCGGGCGGGTGGGAATATAATTTAACATGCATTGTAAACAATTCATTTAATCATTATTTAAACAAAGTTTTTTACTAAATAAAGACTTTGCTAAAAGGTTCCAGCAACCAGGCCATTAAATTATTATAAATAAATAAATAAACTTTTATCTGCAATTTTTTCATCTTATTTATTATTTATATGGCCATGAGACCACAAAGCTAGACGCTTTGTGGTCTCATGGCCATATAAATAATGAATTAGCTCAAAACAACGTTGTCGAGATTTATTGGTTTCAAAATGTGTTTTAGCCCATTCACAGTGCAGTGACCCATAATATTTACAGATAGTTAAGACGCTGACAACAGATAAACTGCGGTCACTGTCAGACTGCATACAAAAGAAAGAGAAGCGCGAAGACACAACGCTTGTAATTTATTGCAAAAATATGAAGCAATTATCTATTTACTCAAATGTGAGTTGAGTAATCGAAAATAAAAAACAATCAAGTTCTGCATACAAATAAGACGTTCCTGTTATTAATTAAATACCAACCGTACGTTGATATTAAATACAGATATTTTGGATTGAAATAGAAGGAATATAAATAATTTAGTTTACCGTTAACTTTTATCGAGATTTTTTTTTCTAAACGTGTTTTGGTAATAACCAATTTCTGAAAAACATGTTCAAGAATAACATATATTTTTTCCGCTACCACAAACTAACTATTTGATTTTTTTTTGTTCAAAACAAGCCTACTTTTATCTTTTGCCTCTTGCTAGCGCCTTAATGGCGGTTATTTAACTTTTGTTTATGCTTAGCGGATAAAGAGTGTTAATTAATATAATTAGATAGATACAACCAATGGTATATAAGTAAAAAGACGTAGGTAGGTTACTTACTCAACATTTAATCTTCAAAAACGGCATGTCGTAACTATCTGGAGCAAAAACAGACAAGACGACAAAAATGTGGCTAATTAGCCAAGTTTTGACGTGCCACTTGCGGAGCGTGTATAACTTATCTTTTGACTGATAATATCGTTATATACAACCGATTTCTTAGAGATTTTTCTACAGAAATAAAGAAATTATTCCGCTTTAACGATTTTATTCAACCGCTCTACTCTGATTGATATGCAAACTTGGTTTCTTAAGATTTCTCTTAACTTCCAATCTGCGAATGCTTTTAGAATCTGTTCAATTTTCAGTTGAATTTACTTGATGTTGGACTGCATGAATAAAACGTTTAAACATTCGTTTCAATTCATAAACAGTTTGATATTATGAAATATTGACAAGCAAAATACTTTATTAAAAGCTGTGATTATTTTTAGTTTATTTTATCATTTAGTTGCATTATGACCAACCCAGTTAAATAATACAACATATCATGACACATAACTTCACGCTTGTAATCCCCGAAGGGTTAGGCAGAGGTGTATCTATTATAACCACATTTCGCCAGTTATTAGGTTTATTTATTTATTAAGATGGACGCCAGTTATTAGGATTAAGTCACATTCAATAGGGAGCGAGCCGATTGCCATTAACCGGGCACAAATTCAGACTCCGGGCTGTTACTGAAAAAGTCTGATAGAAAAACCTAATATCACCTTGCCAGACCTGGGAATTGAAACCAAGATCTCATGTTCAGCAGTAGCGTTTGCGACTACTAGACCGAAGATGTAAAATCCTGTTGAACATAATTTTTATGTATTTCGTGCGGTTTACGCGGTGCACGCCAGTAAAGCTGCAGTGGGCATGATTTTTTCCGACGTCTTCAACAATAATCGTCATATTTCAGCCAATTTACACAAATACTTCATTAATTATACACTTAAACCTTCCTCATGAATCATTCTGTCCATTGGTGAAACCGGTTTGAAAATCAGTCTTTGAGTTTATCGCGTTTAGCCAGACACAGACGCGGCGGGGGGACTTTGTTTTATATGATGTATGTAAGGATAACAAAAGCTAATTATTCAAACTCTTCTATAGATATAGTTTGAAATGTGGATGCACCTAAGCATTGTTTACACCACTGTGGAAACCTTCTGGGAATAAAGGCGTTATGTTATGATTATTAGGTTATAGATTTGAAGGTTATTTTATATTCTTTATTCTTTTAGATTCTTTTATTTATTTATTTATCATTACATAATTATTGCGGTCTCTTATTATTCTGGATTTATATAATAACATTATTTACTATTTAAAACTATTAGGTTCTTGGACTTAAAAAACTTAACTTTGAAAAAAATTATAATATATATATGAGAAACTTTAACAATCACAGTAAAGATTCATTAAATAAGTAACTTATTAAACCTACGTGTTACACAATTATATATGTGTTAAAATACATCTGTCCCACAATAACATAGTACAATAATCTACATAGCATGAAATAAATAACAATAACCGTACGAATTCACTCAAATTACATGTGAATAAGTTAACTTTGATGTGAAGATCGTCCGACCTAAGTAACTTAAAAAAAAAACTTTTCTTTAACTAATTACATCTACATTAAGGTGTGATCTTTACCTTAGTAACCGCCCCTCAACTACTGCTACTAGCGGTCACACTAATTCGCCTTCTAGAGATTTAAGATAGATATTATAGAGAAGCCATCAGAAGTTATGTCATAGAAAAATTGTGATCCCGCATGTCTCAGTAACGCCATCTAGCGTTATATAGCAAAATTCAATAAAAGCTAAGTTTGACACGTTAAACTTTTAGGACAAATGTATCGGATTATGATTTTGTTCGCCATGTCCCGTCTATTGTTAAGTAAATAATTTTATGTCTTTGGCCTTCTACGTCCCTTTGAAATTCAATAGGTGACAGGCAAGTGATGGACCTTCCATTTAAGCCTGTATTAAATAACGACACGCCTTAGCATTAGAGGTGCGGCTGTAACAAAAGACGAATAAATATCAGTCTGATGTCAGTGTGTTGGATGACAGGTTTGACTGGAACTAGTTTGTTTGAAGTCTTTGTCTGGGGTAGGACTGAACAAAAATGGGAGAAAGATACGACATGTAAAGACCGTTAACTAGTTTAGGTTGCAGGAAAAAAATATAGGGATTATAGTGGCTTACTGTAGAAGAAACTAAAGCATTTTTATTTATTTATTCAGTTCGGACAACAATATGGTCCAATTTGTTCGTAAAATACCTTATCACTAGTGTTAGTAGTACACAAAACAAGGATAACCTCCGAAAATCTCCTTTGGCAGGACCCAGTTTATTAAACAATGGTCTTGCCGTCCCTGGATTGGCAGGCAGAGGCCTGCCTTGCGAAAGAGCCTATTCCCCTGCTTTGGAGTTCACTGCCACTAGTGGTGGTGGCTTAGCAGAGACCACCTGCTATCGCTCCAACTGGTATCACTGTCGTATCTGAGAACGTATATAGCTGGTGCCTGCAGCAGGATGTGCAGAGAAAGATAAAGCAAGGAATATGCTACCTGACCATTCTCCCCACATAGTGGCTCAGAAATGGGGATTAAGGGCTCTCCACCACTGTTTTCAGGATGCCATTATCACTGACCCGCGTTCTACGCATCAGTGATGCGACTTTTTTGCTAATAACTGCATGGAAGCCGTCAGTTCGGTTCTGAGCAAACATCTCCGATGCGCTACAGAAACAGGGCAGTTTCAAATCTCAAATCAACCAACAATCAAAAAGTCTAAAATCAACAGCATTAGTCGATTATTTAGTACAAACTTAAATTGATATTTTTCCCTTAGAAAACAGTCAAGGTCTTTCGTGACTACATGTTCAATTTGAATCACAAATAGCATATTGCTAAACTTTTCCCAAGGTGCAGTCTAGACAGTTTGCAATGGAATTTATCGATGCAACAGAAAAATACATGATCATAACCTCAGAGAACCTTCAGGTTTACGAGGCGCCTTGGAAGACAACAAACAAAATACCTCGCCTAAAATACGAGTGTTAAAAGATTTGAATCATGTGTGGTGTGGTATAGACCATCAAACTGAAAAATTATCTCGATGGGACCAACATGGAAATCGCGCAACAATTATCATATTTATTATAATATAATCTTTATTTATATAAAAAAGTACATGTAACAGTTTTCACAAGAATAAAATCTCTGGCAATCAAGTGGATGTCGTTCTGTTCTCCTTGCTAGGCTATGAAATAGCCTGTATTAAGGAGTAACAGAGTCGATCTACGCTAATTGTATTACTACAATTTTAATGTACAAGTTAATATTTTTAATACAGATATTAGTGCGCGAGCGCATTTGTGTGTGTGTGTGTTATCTATCCCATACATTTGAGTCGAGTAGCTATTGAAGTTTTGTATAGGACAGTTAATAAAATTCACGATCGATTCGCGAGAGGAGCTCGTGGCTAAATAATAACATCTGCACGTGTCGATCCATCAGGTTAAGCTACACTTGACGGGGTTGGTCCGTGGATGGGTGACCATCTTTACTTACCGAGACTCTTCCATGGCTCGGAAAGCACGTTAAGCCGTTGGCCGCGACTGCCTTTCGTGGATCTTTGACAGTCGTTACGGGTCGTCAGAAGCCCGAAAGTCTGACAACCAGTCTTACCAAGGGGTGTCGTATTACCCAGTTACTGGGTTGTGGAGGTCAGATAGGCAGTCGCTCCACGTGAAATAGTGGTATTCAGCTGCATCCGGTTAGACTAGAAGCCGACCGCAACATTTTTGGGAAAAGGCAGGTAGATTGAGTTAATAATATTCGCAATTACGATGTTGGTCCTATGTGGAGAATGTTGTTCAGTTTGATGGTTTAAACCACAGATTTAAAGTAGACTAGATACCGCATGTTCATTAGGCAGTATGAAAACCTAGCGCATCTTCTTTTTTATATCTACGATGACGTCACCCCAGCCATTTAGTGATGTGCTCAAAGTAAACAGAATCATTTCAATCGCTAAGCGCGTCTGTGAGCTAATATACTTCGTCAGGAGTGGAGTTTTTTTTTTTTTGGGTGGGAAATTATCAAATAACTTCTCCAGCTCTGGGCGGAACGGGAGGGCGTGTCAGACTTTTACTGACTAAAACCCACCCGTGTTCCTTCATTTGCCTGTGTGCCAGGGCCACGATATCCCTTTCGGACAAACTCGCACCCTGGCAGGCGTTGGCCCTAATGGACCCCGTCAATTAGTGCTGACGTCTCTTTGAGGCGCGCGTGGAACACAACGCGACGTCGACCCGGGCCTGGTCCTTATCGGACGGCGAGCTACCCATCGCTCACCGTCCGCAAACCCGCGCCTACGGTGGCCGGAAATCGGCTTGCGACTCCCGACGCCCAGGGCGTCTCCTGCGGCGACTAGGGGCGTGAGGGCGCGAACCCTGCCTCTCCCTCACGCGCTCCGCCTCCTCCTTCGCGTGCGGTACTGCTTCGCAGAAGGAGGTGACGGCCTCCCATGCACTCTCGCTCCGAACCATGGCCTGAACCAGGGCCGGACGCGAGAGATCGCCCCCGCCGATCGCCTCCGTTAGGACACGGCGGTGCTCCGCCCAAGCTGGGCAGACCTCCACCGTGTCCTCCGGGCGATCCACACAGTGGTGACACCCGGGCGTTTCCTCCCGCTTTATCCTGAACAGGAACCTCCCGAAACAACCGTGTCCGGTGAGGACCTGCGTCAGGCGGAGGACGCCGTGGCACCTCTCTAGCCACTCCTCAAGTGCCCCATAAAGGGCCATGGACCGCACGATCCCCGCGTAGAGGAGTGGACGTGCGTTGACATTTTTTTAATTTGACATGCATTAGAAAGTCGCAATAATGCTCGAAGTTTGTGCACAGCACAAACTTCGGGGCACGCTTGGTCGGACGGCTTGTGGTATCTAGCCTACTCTAAATCTGTGGTTTAAACCTTTTTGATACATGCTGTATAGATCCACGATAGGGATAGTCTACACAACAGTAGTGTCGCATAGAATGACATGCAACAGTACTAAGCGTGTCACCCATTTCCATACTTTTGCCGAGTCATGTATACTGTGCTTTATTTTTCTACTGTCCGCTATGACAAACGGTTTCTAAATGAACGTCGGTTTTAGATGTTCCAGTTACAGTATTTTGTAATTCAAATTCAATGCGGGATGTATGTGCCTAGTTTGGAATTATAGAATGTATGAATTATAATTATAATAGGTACCACAAATACAGTGTGGAAAATTAATTGTTTGTCTAATTGTCACACTGGGTCAATTTGCTGTGTTAAGGTTCGTGTAGACTAGCGCGATATCGTGGGTGCGACAGGCAGCGCGACCCTTGTAGCGCCCGCGATATCGCTCCAGTATGTACAACGCCTTATAGCTATCTTACACAACTGTCAAAGAAGATGACAGTTATGATTTGAACAAACGGGCAAGTTAGTAGTCAATGTGGTATACAACTAATTTCCCTGAATTTACCTACGTTATTTCTGTAGGTATATTGGTTGTAACCTAAAGTGTAAATATTGCAATTATTTATGGCAGCAAAAAACCATCCATCAACCTTCAACTGACTGATGAGGCACTGATGAACCAACACTTAATGGAATAGCCATATTACTTTCTATTCCATGTGTTTCAGGCAATTTAATGGAAATGGCACTAGCTGCCTGCACCTTTCGCCCATTGAACATTAGGGACTAATGAAAATTAAAAACCATGAAAGCTTGCTTTAACCTTGGTGGTTTATTTAGAAAACGAACAAAAAAAGGTATTAAAACAAGACATCTAACACCTTAAGCGTAAAAACAACCCATCCAAAGTCTATGAAACTCACACATAATACCGACCATCTGACACCGTCTTTTTCTTTCAACGCCATTTAAAAGGATGTTTCAGCTAAGCGAATAAAAAGGAACGACCCTTTATCAGCCATTCACGTAACTGCTCGGTTATTAAGAAGTCAGTTCTACGTTCACGCGTTCATTCACTCATTCGCAAGCCTTTAGGTTTTAGAAGCGTCTCAGTTTTACTCAATAATGTCAGATTTGTAACCGTCTACCATCTAAGAAAGAGCTGTGTGAAGTAAATTATACTGTAATTATGTATGAAGAGTTACTGGGGCTTTTTCGCTCTTATGGAGGGTAGTATGACGAGATTTAGAAAGGGGAGTGGGAAGGGAGTTTGGTTTAATTAGTATCAAGGCGTTGGTATCAGAATGACTGGATCGCAAATAGACCACGTCGCTCATAGTCCAAATCTCAAAATGTCTAAATCTCAAAATACCTAAGTCGCAAAATGACTACATCGCGTTTAGTCCTCACCTCGTAACGTCTAAATCTCAAAATACCTAAGTCGCAAAATGACTACATCGCTTTTAGTCCACACCTCGTAACGTCTAAATCTCAAAATACCTAAGTCGCAAAATGACTACATCGCTTTTAGTCCACACCTCGTAACGTCTAAATCTCAAAATACCTAAGTCGCAAAATGACTACATCGCTTTTAGTCCACACCTCGTAACGACTAAATCTCAAAATACCTAAGTCGCAAAATGACTACATACATTAATCTCTTTGGTTGAACCCACATACCACACCTGTGCGGTGTTTGCCATACTTTTGCAGATTCTTGGAGCTAAACTGGTGTTGGATGATTTCATGCCTGGCCACTTGGTAATATCCATGATATGAAATAAAACAATTGAAGTAAATGTCATGAATGTCATGATCACAATAATAACGTAGTTTTTACATAATCTGTAAACACAATGTCTAGCAATGAAGTTATATTTATTTCAAATAACAAAAATAGACCGGCTATTTTATGCAACGGTTACCGGTATAATTGGGTGAAAGACAATGTGTCGAAAAATTCATTTTGGCGATGTGAGGAGCTTACAAAACTCCGAATGGAAGATGTTACACCGCTAAACTTCCTTATAAATATTTATCACCTAAAATAAAAGCTAAACTACAAATAATTATTGTTAATCCTTATGAAATAAGAAGAATAAGGAATTATTTTATTATAAGGATATTAATTTTTATTTTTTTTCTCTCGGTAATATAATTAAAATAAAATAAATGTTTAATGCTGTAAATGTCTTACTTCCCTAGCCTATTGCTTCCGTAAGATTCACTCTACCTTTACACCAAACTTGAACCAAATCGGTCAATTATGATGCTTGAACAAACCTTAACAAAACAAAAATTTAAAAATCACCTATTTTGGGTCTAGATAGATAGACATATAATACATACTGATACATAATACATATTCTGATACCAACCCATACCACTTACTTTTTCAAACAAAATGTATCCAGTAATTCTGATATCAACCCTGTATAGGTACCTACACAACTGTTCGGACTTTTGCGATGTAGGCATTTTGCGACTTAGGTATTTTGAGATTTAGACGTTACGAGATGTGGACTAAAAGCGATGTAGTCATTTTGCGACTTAGGTATTTTGAGATTTAGACATTTTGAGATTTGGAGTATGAGCGACGTGGTCTATTTGCGATCCAGTCATTCTGATACCAACCCATCAAGGCTGTATGGTAAATTTTGATTTAAAGCAGTATGCTGTGCAGTGTATAATTCGTTTTAAGATTTGGTTCAAATTTTCTACGTTATTTGGTGCCTCAAAACTGTTTTTAGAAAAGTTAGTAAAACAATCTTGAAGAAATCGTCACAGTAACAATTTTTTTTTATTCAAGGTATTTATTTACACACACGTTATTACAATGATGTTTAACAATGATCTTATTCTATTTGTATACAAATCATAAAGTTATTTGTTACATAGGCTGTGTCGCCTTTACAAACATTTAAACATATTTTATTTTTTTAATTTTGCGTTGACATGACTTAACTTATATAATTATGAACATTGTTTAGCAAGTAGGTAAGTGCAACTCTTAGTTAGATATTTACAGTGTCTGAGTTACACTACGCTTTATTACAATATATTATAATCAAATAAAGTAAGTTGCGGGTAGTCCGCGAAAAGATCATGTTTATATGGCCGGAGTGACGGCGTCGGCTAGTAAGCGAATACAAAAACAGTACCAATTAAAACATTATTTAAAAGCTTATTAGTAAAACGAATAAGCTTTTAAATAATGTTTTAATTGACGTACTTGTCACAAGTCCACTTACCCAGACCAGTCGATTACTAAGATTAAAAGTTGAAACTAAATTGAAACTACTAAGATTTAAAAAAATGCTGAAATAAGCAGAACGTTGAATAAAGTTTTGAAGTGATTATAAAAGGAATTTGAATTAGTTCGTTGCTGACCTTTGCGATAGGTCACGATGGGGAACGTTATTAAAAGTCAACACCATAGCTCGAAGCTCGTAGCACTCGTAGCAGAGCTGCTACGAATAATTAGTTTCGTAGACGTCTCGTAGCTCCTTGAATTATTACTGTTTTTACGCTAGCTTCCTTGAAATTGTAAACGTCAAAATAAACGTCAGAGTATTCCACTCTGACGTTTAGTTTAAATGAAGTATTTTCTTGTTCGTTTAATATTTTTGCCATGTAGTTAGTCTGGGTTCAACGAAGTTTGAAGAACGTTTGTGACTATTTAAAATCCAAAATTCGCCTGGTAAAAATATAAAAAAATTATTTCGTTGGAATTAATTAAATATTTTTATGTATACATAAGCAGTAGTAACGACCAGTATCAAAACCACACTTTAATGGCAGCTTTACTTCCATTCTTGTCCAAACTAAACTTAAGCCATAATAATATTATAAAAACTGCTCTAATACCTAAGATAGCCATTCTCTACCTCATTCCCATTAAAGCTCTATTAAGAACACTGTCTAACTCTACTAACAGTTCAGAAACTAATTCTAGAACTTTCCCAGCTCTAGGACAAGCAGCTAGTAGAAAAAACTTCATTTTATAACTAGCGGAGTGAATTACATAGGTAAAGTTTGAGGTAAACTTGCTCTCGATGTGTATGGGAACTTTTAATGATGGGTATCCTACAGACAGTTATTTAAGATGTAAGTGGAAAATAGGATATAATTTCATGTATGACGTTGTCGCTTTGAAAAATACTCTTTTAGTTCGTGTATTTAAAGTATACCGTTGTATGAGTGAAGAAGAAATATTGATAAAATACTTTTTAGTCTCAAACTCAAACCATTTATTTCAATTAAACCATTTACAGGAACTTTTGAACTGTCAAGGAGTCAGTCAGAAATATGAAGCTAGTTGCCCATTCCAAAGAGTAGTAGGTTGCTATGGAGAAGAACGGGCAAGAAACTCCACGGACACTCTTTTAAATTAAAATGTTGATACGAAGTATTAGTTACATTGTTCATGTTGATATTATACAAGTGCGAACGATTCAAAACTTCAGAAGCGTCCGTGATTACAAGGTAAAAAAAAACAATTCAAATCTAAAATAATTAAAATAAGCCTTGACAGCTAAGAGATGACCGGTCCCAACTGACGCGCCCGTTCACGAACATGACGCATGGATCAGCACCATTCAGCTCAACCATTTTGAAGGAAGCTAAATGATCCAACATACGCGCCACCATCAGGAGACATCTGAGTGAGCATGACATACCATACTCTATGTCAAGGTTTTATGAGATATAATAAATATTTTAGGGTAAATAATCAGGTCAGGTGCGTAATACTCGCAACCAGCGTGTGTGTATGACCAGATAGATGTGTGAACGTAAACGAAGCAAAAGCGGTATGGAAGGATCGTAACAGATGAAGTTCTGTAGTTTTTGCCTTCCCACATGGGAAAAAGGTGTGGGTTTATGTATACATAACATAATGAGCCTATAATGTTTCCAGGGCTGGGATACACCTGCCAGGGTTGCGAGTTTGTCCGAAAGGGATATCGTGGCCCTGGCACACAGGCAACGGAAGGAACATGGGTGGGTTTTAGTCAGTAAAAGTCTGACACGCCCTCCCGCTCCGCCCATAGCGGGAGAAGTTATTTGATAATTTCCCACACAAAAAAAAAAAAAAAGGGCTGGGATACAGGCCTCCACTCTGTGAGAGGGTGTGGGCCGTAATCCACCACGCAGAGCCAGTGCGGGTTGTTAGAAGTTACATGTCTTCGAATTTCTGGTACTAGGCCATGTCGGTTTCCTCACGATGTTTTCCTTCACCATTTTGAGAGAAGTTTTGATGAAATAATTTACACAAAGTAAAGCGCTTGTCTGGGTTCGAACCTACGACTTACTTCTCTTAATTCGTGGCCGATACCACTGGGAGTTTATTTATGTATGTTACATACATGCATAATATCCTTTACAATTAATATCCATTCGGTCACAAACGTGAGTAAGTTTTGGATATTTCTAACGACTGTGTGTGTACACGTAACGTAACATCACGCCTGTAATCCCCGAAGGGTTAGGCAGAGGTGTGCCTGTACACCTACATTTCGCCAGTTATGTTTTAAGTCCCATGTAACAGGGGGCGAGCCTATTGCCATCAACCGGGCACAAATCTAGTCTCCGGGCTGCTGCTGAAAAATTCTTAATGGAAAATCCCAATAACACTTTGCCCGACCTAGGAATCTAACCCAGGACCACTGACTGTGTGTGACGGACTGTGTGTGTACGAGTATGCAGGTAAAAATGTTCTGTCATAATATTCGTGACTTTATTCATACTTCAGTTTGTATCTAGCACCACAAAAAAATCTAGCAATTTTAATATGGAGACATAATAATTTTTTAACCATTTTAAAATCACCTTCATAAAACGTTAGTGATTTCGGCTTGACTATCCTCAGAAAGGACGACATTCTTTTGTTTTCATTATTGAACATCTGAAGGAACCGTACGTATGTCGAAACTTTCAAAAATATTCGTTTGTCACGCTAAGCTGGATCATCTTTTTTTTTTAAAACGTTGGCCCACACTAGGAATTTCTCCTGTGTCGTAGGTGCGTTTACAAACATTTAAACTCACATACACAAACAGCCAGACCCGGAACAACTACTTGTAGGTCATACAAATATTTGTTCCGTGCGGGAATCGAACCCGCGACACGCAGCGCAGCAGTCAATCGCTTAACCACTGCGCCAACCGTGTCGACCAAATTCAATCATTCGCGGACTTATCTAAAAGCCTACATACTATTCATAGAGAGCCCCGAAAGCATGTACACATCGACTAGAATTCATTAGATTGTTTAAAATTTGTGTTATATTCATGTGTAGTAATTAAGAACTCGCTGTGTAATATGTTTTGTTGCTACCCATTGACACAATATTATGGTACAAAGATTGTAGAAAATTAAATAAATTCTCTATGTTTACATGTGTTGTACCTAACTGTACATATTTATAGAATAGAATAGAATAGAAATTTCTTTATTCGAGTAACCAAGACTCAACAAGATTGTTAGTAAAACTTACGACTATTTTAGTAAGCAGAGACATTAAACAAAAAAAAAGAAATAACTGTTGGTCACCGTTGCGACATTCCATGAGAGACGGCACAACAGTGACCCACGTATATACAGTCCAGGCGACTCGCAACCACGCTTAAGACACTGTTGGAGCTGCCCCACACCCTGCGCACCAGGGAGGCGCACCTTTTACGCATTGTTGCATAAAAGCAATCTACACGCGCATCTGCGAACATCCCTGACGCACTACAGAAACGGGGCAGCCCCACCAGTATCCTAAACGCATTGTTGTATTGAACGCGGAGAGCGCTGTATGATCTTTGCGCATATCTAGCCCACAGGCTGCACGTGTAAAAAGCAGTACAGTAGGCTCGAAAGAGCGTGATTTTAACAGGAAGTGAGCATCGTGCAAACCTGCGAGCCAGCATGTTCGCTCTAACCGACAACGCCCTCCGCTCCCGTTCAATGTCATCATCGTCTTTGAGGTTGGGAGTCAGTATATGACCAAGATACTTAAACCTGTAGACTCTCTGCAAAGGTGTACCATAAAGTAGTACAGGCGGTACTGCTTCAGGACTTTTACCCCCAGCATCAAAGACCATGACCTCCGACTTCTTGGTGTTGTATGCCAAGCCATGAACCTTAGCATAAACCTCACATTGAGCAACCAATTTTCTCAAGCCACAGACTGACGCGCTCAGCAATACCATGTCGTCCGCGTAACTGATATTATTGACACAGGTACCGTCTATATAACATCCGAGCCTGGTACTGCTGAGCTCGCCAATCAACTCGTTTACATACTCGGTTGAAAAGCGTTGGTGAGCTCAATCCACCCTGCCTCACCCCACACTCCAACCCGTAAGGACGAAAAAACGCCCCAGCCCATCGTACAGTGTTGATCTGGTTTCCATACCAAAACTTTAAAATATTAACAAGTTCTGTGGGTAAATTTACCCGCTCTAACTTACTCCACAACATATCATAGGAAACCAGATCAAATGCCTTTGACAAGTCCAAGAAGCAAGCATAAATAGGCGTCCCTCGTCTCGCATAGTACGAGGCTTAAGACACAAAACCGCACTCTCTGTTGATAAGCCAGCTCTAAATCTGAACTGGTTATCATGGATAGTAGTACAACTAATTAATTGTGTATTAAGCATGCTGTCAAATACCTTTGAAATCACGGTAGCTAGTGAAATCGGCCTATAGTTACCGGTGTCGGCGAGGTCACCAGTTTTGTTTTTAGCAATTGGCACTACCACTGTTCGCATCATCTCACCGGGCAGGTAACTATGACTCATACAAAAGCCATACAACATAGCTAGCACCCTGGGTAAGTGCGGGCCAGCATGTCGTAAGTGCTCGATGCTAAGCCCGTCATGACCGGGGGACTTACCCCTCGACATACGTCTAATAGTCCGAGCAATCTCCGGGGATTTAAATTGTACCCCTCTTTCTATGCCGGGCACAACATCGAGCACCGACCGTGAGGGTCCTAGAGGAGATTTTACAAAAAACGCTTCTTTAAAAAGTTTTGCAATATCCTCAGGTTCACTCATGCCACCGACGTTCACAGGGCAGTTTATAGCAGTACAGGATTTTTTCAATTTCTTTATTTTATAATTGTATCAGTTTTTAAAACAGCTTTGAAGTTTGTGTAGAAACATTGAATGTGGACGTACACGTCAGTAAAGATATGCTTTTTTATTTTTGTAGAAAAATATTGAAACTTTAACAAGGTTTTAGCTCACTTTTACATTTTATTTGTAAAAACAACTTTTAAATTCTGCTGGCAGTCCAAACATCCATCTACGAGTAAACTGAAAAAAAAACACTTTGACTCTGAATTTCGACATCAAACGACTTTATAATAGTTTTTTTTTTCTACAGATGACGGATAATGTTTCAAGCATTTTTTCAATTTTGTAAATGTGAGTACCGTTGCCGTTGCCTTTATTTTTATTATATTAGCCGTTTATTATGATAAGATGTATGTTGACTTAGAAAAGCCTGGCAGTTGAGAGTATGTCATGTTCACTTAAATGTCTCGCTGATGGTGGCGCGTGTGTTGTATCATTTGGTTCCCTACAAAGTGGGTGATCTGGATGGTGCTGATCCATGTGTCATGTTCGTGAACGGGCGCCGTCAGTTCAGACTGGTCATCTCTTAACTGCCGGCTTTATTTGTAATCTTTTAATCTTATATTTTCAATTGTTTTTTAAATATATATATATTTTTTTTACATTGTTCTCACATAATAGAAGTGACAAGACTAATGTACCCAGGATTTTGTAATATCTTAATTTAAAAGAGTGTCCTTGGAGTTTCTTGCCTGTCCTTCTCGATAGAGATCTACGTTTTGGAATGGGCAAATAGCGTCCAGTTTCTGACTAACTGACCGACTCTTTGACAATTCAAAAGTGCCTGTAAATGGTTTAATTGAAATAAATGCTTTAAGTTGAGTTGAGTTGAGTCAAGGTTCTTCTAAATATCTGGGGGCACGGTAGTGCCCCCGCCAAGACAGACGAGCCAAGCGAAGCGCAAGGGCACTACCTACCTTTTCTCGAAGTGTTTCGTCGTTTTTTTGAACCCTCATAGAGTTGGTTTCGGATGTACCAGATAGTTCATATTTTCAGGATATGATGTCAATAATAGATTAATTGAACATACAAAGTCTCAATTGAATAGCTCTAATACTTTAGATTTTATTGATATCTAAAATACACCGATTTCGTCACTGACACACTCACTGATACACTGACACACTGATGACCATCAAAATGTTTGGCTACTTCCTGAAGTGCTAGAAAGCTGAAATTTGGTATGTAATCTAAGTTTAGTATACAACCAACAAAAAAACTATAAATTTATAACTTTCACCCCCCATCTCCTAAAATGGGGGGGTGGAAGTTTGTATGAGACTTCAAAATGTTAGGGTACTTCCTGAAGTGCTAGAAAGCCGAAATAACACTAAAAAGACTGCCTAACAACTTATAAAATTAACTGAAATCCCACCAAAAACATTTCATGTAAAATGTTGCCAAGACGACCACATAAGGTTTGCACGGCCTAACTCTACGGGTCGAGTTAGGCCATGTAGATTCAGAAGCTTGGCTCTACATGAGAACTGATATCTTTTTCACAGGGCAAACCTTATGTGGTCGTCTTGGCAACATTTTACATGAAATGTTTTGGTGGGATTTCTTTATTTACAGATAAATATTAATAACGAAAATGTTGATCATTGATCATTGCTTTTACTTTTTGATGATTATTATTTCAGCCGAAAGACGTCCTCTGCTAGGAAGCACTGAACCGGTCGAAGTGGCGGAGCTTATACCGCCACTTCGACCGGTTCTGTGCTTCCAGCATCCAGCGGATTACTTTACTTAAGTAACATTAATAACCTATTAACTTTAGTATCTTTAACTGCTACCTTCATTGTCTTGTTGTTTACTTAAGTTTATTATAATCTTTTAATATTGTTGAGCATGTTAAGTTTACTTTAAATTGTTTTTCTTTTGTACTTGAGTTTATATGTGTAAGTTAGCTTTAACATAATATTATTTCAGCTCGCTAATATCATTATTTTGCTGTAAGTATAACGATTCTCATTAAGAATCTACAATACTCAAATTGTTAATCATGATCCTCCGTTTTAATGAAAATGCTGCAGCATTCATTTTGAAATAAATATACGGTAAATCTCTTATGGGATCATTGTACTCATCATTATGATTAACTTTTACTATGGGACCAAAGTAGAAATATAAATAATTTAGTATTAAATGGAAAGAAAACTAAGTGCATACGATTTTCTTTACCAAATGTAAAAAGTAGTGATTATGAGATAGTATTGAATCAAGAGAAACTAGAATTCGTCGATAAAACTGTTTTCCTGGGGATTACGCTCGACTCTAGGCTTCAATGGGGTCCTCATTTAACATCTCTTGCAGGACGGCTAAGTTCAGCAGCATATGCTGTCAGAAAAATCCGTCAATTTACTGATGTAGATACCGCGAGGCTAGTCTATTTTAGTTACTTTCATAGTATCATGTCTTACGGTATTTTACTTTGGGGACGGGCTGCAGACATCGAGTCTATTTTTATTCTGCAGAAAAGAGCCATCAGAGCCATATATAATAAGAATATTAACATCATGACGGTGTCTTGTCAATATATCTATGAAAACATCATGTACGTAAGAAAAAAATTACATATTTTTAGTAAAAGAGGCGAAAGACATAATTATAGTACTAGAAGTAGGGATCTATTAGCTCAACCAGGTTTCAGACTGGCTAAAGTAGACTCATCTTTCATGGGGTACTGTTTAAAATGTTATAATAAAATTCCTCCCCACATACTTCAACTGAATGAGACGAAATTCAAATCTTGTATAAAACGCACACTATGCAAGCAGGCATATTATAGGCTGGGGGATTACATCGCTGATAGAAATGCTTGGCTCAATGCTGGTCCTGCTCCACAACGTCAACTAATTGATTAACATTTGAAAATACTGTTGGAGCTGCTGAAGATTGTAAGACTATGTTTTCATTGTATAAACTCAATCACCTTTGTATTATATAATTGCATAACACAGGTGTGAGTACTATGTACAATAGAGCTACCATTTACCGGGTAATATGTCTTTCATTGACTTGAATATGTCCTGGCAGCTGAGAGTATGTCATGCTCACTCAGATGTCTCGCTGATGGTGGCGTGTGTGTTGGATCATTTAGCTCCCTTCAAAATGGTTGAGCTGAATGGTGCTGATCCATGCGTCATGTTCGTGAACGGGCGCTGTCAGTTGGGACTGGTTATCTCTTAGCTGCCACGGCTTATTTTTAATTATTTTAGTTTTGAATTGTTTTTTTTTATCACGGACGCTTCTGACGTTTTGCATCGTTCTCACATGTATATTTTCAATAAGAATGATGTAACCAATACTTTGTATCAAATATTTTATTTTAAAAGAGTGTCTGTGGAGTTTCTTGCCCGTTCTTCTCCATAGGAACCTACTATTTGGAATGGGCAACTAGCTGCATATTTGTAACTGACCGACTTGTTGACAATTCAAAAGTGCCTGTAAATGGTTTAATTGAAATAAATGCTTTGAGTTTGAGTTTGAATCGCGAAAAACAAAATCAGGAGTTCCCTACATTTTGACGAGTTAAGCGAACATAAATGTAGGGAACAGCTGATTTCTTTTTCTCGATTTCAACTTTGGTCCCATAGTAAAAGTTGTTCATAATGATGAGTACAATGATCCCTTAAGAGATTTCGTGTATGAATAGATACACCTTATATTAGTATAGATTTTCAATTTAACCCTTCTATGACTTTCAGTGAGGAGCACTCTAAAGCTATTTCTGCATAAAAGGGGTATGCAAATGTTCGTTAAAACTTTTTAATTGTGTTTCGAACTTAAATGGAAAGGTGCATTAGTAAAGGGTTAATAAATTTATTATTATAAATACAAAAGTGAGTTTGTTTGTTACGCATTCATGCTAAAACGACTCAACGGATTTGTATGTAATTAGGCTGATTGGTAGACCATGACTTGGATTAGGATATAGGATACTTTTTATCCCGATATTCCCATGGGATCGAGACTTAGCAGCTAGTTAGGTAATATATCAACACTCTCGTTCGTCTAGTGTTCGCAAGCGCTACTGCTAAGCATGAGGTCCCGGGTTCGATTCCCGGGTCGGGCAAAGTGTTATTGAGTTTTTTTTTCTTTCTTTGACACCTCTGCCTAATCCTTCGGGGAATACAGAATACATCATCATTACAGAATACAGTTCCTTGCTCTTGTTTCATGTTTATTATTGTATATATTTATATAGATAATGTATGCATTATGTATGTATGTATTTATTGTATATGTAAATAGTACACCACTGACTACCTGCAGTATTGTCTCTCCTTCTCCGTTTAATCCATCCAAAGGTTGTCTGTAAAAATCGCTTTCAGCGATTAGTCCGCCCATTGTGTCACCCTATGTAAAACTACAACATTTATATTTGTAACTTTTATGGTGTACACAATAAAGAGTATTCTATTGTATTCTACAGGTGTGATGTTATGTTACTTTATCAACACTGTTTTGTGTTCCATAATTGAGGTGTACGTCAGATGGCAGTTTGTCCTGGTAAAGATTTTGCAGCTAAACTCAATGAGATTTAAGATAGATAGAGGGGCCATCAGAAGTAATGTCATAGAAAAATTGTGATCTCATGTCTCAGTGACGCCACCTAGCGTAATAAAGCAAAATTAAATAAAAGCTAAGTTTAACACGTTACACTTTTACGGACACCAACCTTTGATTACGAACCGTCAAATAGTTTGAAACATCTAAGGAAATTATTTATTTTATCTAAGTTCTGGGTAAATTACAAAATATTGACGAAAATATACCGTGGATACGTCTAGTCGTTTTATCAGTCTAGACATTTGCAATACCAAATTGCATAATTAGGCATATAGTTAATAAAATAATTTTCTTTTGGTGGACACAAATGCGACTTGACATGCAGGCGTACCACATTAGACTGAGCGACTTTTTCCCACTAGGACAAATCGGATTATGATTTTGTTCGCTATGTCCTGTCTATTGTTAAGTAAATAATGAAATGTCTTTCGCTAAACTGAACACAAACTTCTACGCATAACATAACAACACGCCTGTGTTCCCCGAAGGGTTAGGCAGAGGTGTACCAATAGTACACCCACATTTCGCTAGTTAGTTAACTTCTACATAGGGACATAATTATTAGGAAAAGGCTGGATCGATGACAAGATCAATGTGCTAGTTTATCATTTGTGACTTCGAGTTACAGCTATAGCTTTATGTAAGCGGGCACGCCTATTATGCCTGGACGCTCTTAGTGGAATGCCTCGCTTTTGTTTAGGTACGCTCTGTTTAGGTTTTTTTTATTTCTGCTTGAGTATTAGTAGTTTTGACGATTAAATTTTTTATTATTTTTGTTGGTATTGTGTGCTAGCTAACATTATGGCAAATAATTTAATTTAATATTTTGTGGTGCGTAATGCAAATTATTTTACATACTATTGTATAGAATCAAGTTATCTAACTGAACAGACAGCTGTGCTGCTGGGGAGTTTGTTGCGCCACTTCTTCTTAGCTAAAGCACTAGGAAGTGTTGAAGGGTGGGCGTTTTTCAGGGACAGTCTTATGTACTTTTTGAAGTTCGAAAAGTGCTGATTCTCGGCCTTGTTTGAATAAATGACTTTTGTTTTTTTTTTTTGATTATTACAAAAATGTGATACATTCATCTCTCTGCCCATTTCCCTCAGCAATCATATATTCCGTTCTTACGAATTGACCTAATTTTTTCGTCTGTTCCTTCCACTTTGCGCCAAAATAGTATCTTTAAATTAACACCCGACTGGTTTTGAAGTGTTTTTGTTCATTTGGGTCCTTCCCCTGTTATTGGGAAAGTTAATGGAGTGTTTTTCCGGTTAATTGGAATAGGGCGAGGAGCCGAGTAGTAACCTTTCGTACCTTTATTGGGGTTAAAGGTACGTTTGGGGGCCGGAACAGCTGTTATGGTACGCTTAGTTCAATTGACTGGGAGAATATAATCAATTTTAATTGGATATTGAATTGATTGTAATCTGTCCATGCCTCGGAAAGCACGTTAAACCGTTGGCCCCAGCTGTTATTTGTAGATCTTTGATAGTTGTTATGGCTCGTCAGAAGCCCGAAAGTCTGACAACCAATCTTACCAAGGGGTGTCGTGTTACGCAGTAACTGAGTTGTTGATTGTCGTTGGTCAGATAGGTAATCGCTCCATGTAAAATACTGGTATTCAGCTGCATGCGGTTAGACTGGAAGCCGACCCCAACATAGTTGGGAAAAGGCTAGGCAGATTGATTGATATGGCCTATCGTCGTCTTTATGTAGTCGTTGCGAATAGACATATGTCCAAAAGTTTGATATCCAGTTTTACCAAGGGGTATAGTGTTACCCAGTAAATGAGTTGTGTAGGTCAGATAGCCAGTTGCTCTATTTAAAGTACTGTTATTCAGCTGCATCTGGTTAGAGCGGAAGCCAACCTCAACAGAGTTGGGAAAAGGCTCGACAGATTGTTGTTTATGTGGCCTATCCATGATCATTAGTTGTTGATTTTTGTATGTCCCTAGCAACATACAAGTATAATGCCACATTGACCAAATGGCATTGAATTTCCAGTCTATTTGTAATTTGGGCAGCAAGGTGACTAAGTCCAGCAGTCATACAAATATTTAGCAGATGTATGACTGCTTGTCTTTAACTATACCTTTCATAATCCTAATAGCAAGTTAGTTGCTGTCCACTGTTTGCTTTCAATTTGACATGAAGTGTCAATTTGGATTGAAAAGCCATCAAATCCAATATTAAACTTGTCCCATACAACTTTTGTAATATTTCAATTTAATATCCAATAGTATTCCAGCCACTAAACAACATCAGACTTTCTGTTTCCATCTAGTTCATGTCATAATGCGTCATTCACATGATATCGAGGTCGCCAACGTGGTAAATGAATGTACAAGTTAATTTGCAGCCCCATTGTGTTACTCACACAATAACACGAGACTTTTATATCAGTTTCGGGTCAGTTGTAATGAAAGGACCTTATGACTTTAATTAAGCATTTTATACGGATCGTTGAGATTTTGTTGCTGGCTTTCGGGATAGTGTTTTGTATTGCTTTGATTGTAAGGACTGTTTGGGAAATTGCTTTGTTGACTGAAGAACAATGTCAGTACCTAATGGAAATAAAACGTCCATCGTCCCTTATTGTATTAATTATTGTTTAAACTATAACCGTTTTTTTTCCTATAGAACTAAGATAATACTTTTATAAGAAATCACAGCTACTCATAGTATGAAAGTAGCTGAAGAAATAAAACATAGACACCGTAAATGAAATACCCAGATTTTTTTCAGAAAAATACAGGTTTAATGCCAAAAAGACTTAAAAAAAAAAGCAAAAAGCTATGTTTCCGCCCGGGATCGAACCGGGGGCCTTCTGCGTGTTAGGCAGATGTGATAACCGCTACACCACGGAAACTTGGTAATAACCGTCGAAAGAAACGATCATACCGATCCTCAGACGTGAAAGTAATCCAGTTTATATTGACACCGAGATAATTATCAGCGTTTGTTCAAAACCGGTATCAGAAGCCAGTGTGCCAAACATTGTGGTCTTTATTCTAATAGAGATAAGCCCGATAAATACTTAAATAAATTCCAATAGTGATAAATTCGTAATAATTATAATTAGTTGCAAAATAAACAGGTCTATAATATTGTTCTGGCATCAGTAACGGTACATGTAAATAGGTTTTACTTTAACTATAATATTAATTTTAATACCGTATAATCACTTGGCGGGTATACAGTTAAACATTTTATGCTAATATATTATATTGTATCATTCTCGGTTCCGGGTCGCTCTACAAAATTAATTACGTTTCTATGCCAAAAGTAAGTCCCCAATTTCATATACCTACAACTGTGGATCATAGGAAAGGGTAGTGCGAATATTTTATTTTCAAGATCCATCGTCACTTGTTGAATTATTTATTTAATATTTACTTATACCTAATATTAACATGATATTACTTTATAAAAAAAAAAAATAACATTAATTTTAAATATAACATAAAATAACACCACGCCTTGTTTTCCCCGAAGGGAAGGGCAGAGGTGTACCTAAAGTACACACACAATTCGCCAGTTACTTTTAAGTTCCATGTAATATAAAAAGATGTAAACAAAGACGGCGAGCCTATTTCCATCAACCGGCCACAAATGCAGACACCGGGATTATTTTTTTAGAATTTTTAATTCAAAATACAAAAAGTTTTATTAGCAAAACGAAAAGGTGATGACAGACAGTGAAATGAAATCGTTTATTCTGTAAATAGGATATCGGAATCACTTTTACACGTCATATTAAAAAGTAAAAAATAAGCTAGATGTAGTCGACATTTCCTATCTGACTACCCCTGAGAAGAAATGGCGAAACAAACTCAGGGGTCAAAGTCTCTTTAAAAGTCCAGACATAATCTTGGTCAGATCATGTGAGGACCATGTAGATCTGTGTCTGAAATGGTCTTTTGAGGAAAGAACCACACAATTTTGAGTGGACCTGTCCAATCAGTGCAAGCATCTGTCGTAATCGTGCAGCTCGACTCAAGACTTAAGGAGCTCAACGACTCGACGAACAATACCAAAGAAAGTACATTTGGGTAGGCCTCATAAAGTGCTCAAAATGCCAGACCACCATTAAAACTGAGAAAAAAGCATAAAATAATAGGAAAATATTTAAAGAAAAACAAAAAAATGACCCACGTAGTGCTCACATTCACAATAAATTAAAGCAGTAAATATAATACTTTTCAAAGTAAACATTAATGTAATATTGTATACAATATTCTGCAATGTCAATATTTATAAAAAATCATGCATAATAATATTAAATGTCAAGTTTTCCAGTTTGATCACAAGCCTTGCAGAGCGAGCAGCTCAATCCCAAGCTTTTTTGTCTTCTAAATAATCAGAAATTTTATAGTACCTTTTTTTACAAAGTTTGGTTTTAATACAGCTTTTAAATCGTTTAATGGGTAAGTATCGAATGTCAGTAGGAAGTTTGTTGTAAAAGCGTATACATTGACCCATGAACGAGTTGCCTACTCTGTGATCTGATCACTGAGTGATCTTACATAAACACAATTAATTTTGTACATCACAGTGTTTTGGTTTGACCATTGTAAATATAAAGTGAGTATAAAGACTTTACAATTCAAGCCACTTGATCCACTACACCCGAGATTAATAATTAGGAAGTGCAGTACCTGTGAGCACGTGAGTTGATTTGTCCCAAGACTCCACATAAGTTCGTGTTTAAAAAAAAATACATATAATATTATTATCTTTTTGCAAAATTAAATCTGATATTTACAACACTAAATAATTCTACAAAAATGAAGGTCAGATGCAGACGTACCGAAGTGTCAATTAAACAGAAATCTAACCCAGCTAACGTAATCATTATATCTCTGTACCTACATTTAGGATATTTTTAGCACTGCCCTTATTTACCCTGTAGGCACTAATTTAACTTTAGCCAACCGTCCGACGACACTCCATGTCAAGGGACCATGGAAGATTTATTGGAAAATTCGAATCGTGAGTATTTGAGAGTCAAGTTTTATCGGGGACGCACGTCGCCGCATAAAGGACTTTTGGTACCTAAAAGCGATACCGATAGCGTTTCACAATCTACCCATAGGGTATTGTATAGGCCGGTGCCTTCAAAGAGAGGTTTTCTCTACTTTCAATTCTGGTATTTCGTTTTTATTTTGGTTATCGACTGTACCCTGGTCACAATTTTTTCCTTCAATGTTTTGCTGACGGCATGTAAATTTTCATTTTTCTTCATGTCGTTATTTGGGGTTTTTAACAATGTTGTTTTTAGGGTTCCATGCCACAAAAGAAAAAAACGGAACCCTTATAAGATCTCTTCGTTGTCCGTCTTTCTGTCTGTCTGTCAGTCTGTCAAGACCCTTTTTCTCAGGAACACGTGGAGGTATCTAGTTGAAATTAATATAAAATACGTAGGTTTACGCTCCCTTGGAGCTATAAAAAAGTTAAGCTTCTAAGTCAACGCAATAAAAAAATACGGCGATTTATGCGCCATATTTTGATACTCGCAAGTAACTCAAAACCGGTACTTCCCGTTGACCTAGAATCTTGAAATTTGGCAAGAAGCAAGGTCTCACAGCAAAAGTAAGGGAAAAAGTCCAAAAATCGTTCATTTCTGGTTTTATCGTATACATTTTGTTTTTTTGCGATTATAAACGTACATTTGCAGTTGGAATATTGACTGTGGCGATATATCGATGTATGGGGGAACGTGTTTTTCTACTACAATGTTAAGTTTGTTTTTGACAAATTCATCCCAACTACATTGTGCGTGGTCCAACACGCACTTCATCAACATCACCATTTCAGCCGAAAGATGTCCACTGCTGACATAGGCCTCGGGATGAAAGGGGTTTTTTTTTCGACACGCACGTTGCCGCTTTTTAGGGTTCCGTAGTAAACAAGGAACCCTTATAGTTTCGCCATGTCCGTCTGTCTGTCTGTCCGTCCGTCCGTCTGTCTCCGGCTTAGCTTGGAGACGCTTAGTCCTAGAAAGCTGTAATTTGGCAAGGATGTACATATTCATCACGCCAAAAAAGTCGTAAAATAAAACCATGAAAAACATTTTTTTTTAGGGTACCTCCCTTGCACATTTGCAATTTTTTTTGCTCATCTAATACATGGTGTGGGGTAACGTTGGATAGGCCGTTTAAAAATATTGTAAGTCTGTGGAAGCCATTTTTGAATTATGAGATCCGTTTGCGTAATATTAAGCTTTAAAGTGCGATTTTTTGTTAGAGTCAAGTGTCCCCCCTGCCAGCTAAATGGTTGGTTTTGGGTATGTAAAAAAATCATGGCAGTAGTATATATAACGAAATTAAAAGAAAAACTATCACAGCTAAGTAGGGTTTACTAGTTAACGAGTAATAGTCCACCAACTTAAATTTGCAGTTGAAGAATTGACCGTAACGTAATATATATCGATGTATGGGAGAGCATGTTTTTCAACTACAATGCTTGTTTGAGTGCGCGACTGGTTAAGTTTGTTTTTGGCATAAATTCATCCTTACTACGAAACCCTTCATTGTGCGTGGTCCGACACGCACTTGGCCGGTTTTTTTATTTTTATTTCCTACACAGTCTATATTTACCCCTGACAAGGCGGGCAGAAACTTTTTGTGCTATCATGAGTATTTGTGTTAGTACTCGCAGTATCGCTTTTAAAGTGCACCTAGGGTTTCCGTTGTCGAGATTTGATCCCATGATACAGGGGGAGAACACGTCCTGTCTATTTACTCTGAAAGTACAGAGAGCTATGTACTGGTACCCATAGGTTACCGATCTCAATGAATATTCTGCCTCATGTTAAAAATAAAATTTCCCTTCAATATTTTTTTAAGTATATATTTACTCTAAATCATATTTCTGGTATCAAAATGAGTCATTTAAGCCGTTCCTTAACCATTGGCGGATTCACGCATCCCTTGTTACGCCTTTTTGCCAATAAATTTCCGATAAGACAAATCGTTTTAGGTCCCAGAAGCTTACGTATGAATTCAGGGTTCCTTTATCAATTTACGTTCCTCGAAAGCTTTTGTAAAACCATACTTCTACTGGCAAAATGGAGTCTGGTATTTAAAGGGAATACTTTGTTCTTTGAAAACCAAAATGCGGATCATTAAATTAAATGATATTAAACTTCGTCGGGTCTGTATTGTGTTTCTATTACTCTGTAATTGTTGGGGCGTAGTTTGGAAGACAGATAGATTCACTTAATAAAACGGTACAAGTTCATCAGAACTTGTACCGTTTTATTAAGTGAATGGACTTTGCAAGAATATGACTGGCGGAAAAGTTTGAGAGGAAATGTTGAATAAATATGTAAATTACAACAACAGTTTTCAAGTAAATACTTAGTATGACTTCGGAGCTTGCATGTGTGCTCGATGAGTGTCCACGCTGTAGAAGCGATCCTTTAACGAGTAACTGATAATTTTTTGACTAAATTGTGGTAACTTCTGCCTGGCCCTTTTATCCGTTTATTTAAATTTAATAGGGTATTTATTTCAACCCAGCTTTTTTGTAGGATGCTAGCTGTGCATAATACTTTTAAAAGGCCACTAAATTGTAAAGCTTCCTTTGTTTAAGCAATAACTTCGTAGCTTTAGCAAGTGGAGGTTGGTCCCAAAAATCCACTTATTTGAGGTGTCGAAATGCTTCGCTGCAGACGCAGATAAGCTTATTAAGAGCTATTCCGGCGTCGACTGGAATTAGCGCCATCTTCTTATTTTATCAACTCTCTTCAGATTCTCTCAGAACATTTAGCTCCTTTTTGCAAAAATATCTTTCCAAAATAATGTATTTTATCGCCAGTGTTTCAGTATAAATGGGATACAAAATTTCTTGTTATTATGGCGGTTAAGCTGAGCGGTGAAGCTTAAAATATCAAGCGAAAGTTACTTGAGCAAAAGTTGCGTTAAATTGACTGAAGTTAATGTTTCCCGCTTTTTATTATATATATATATCAAATCAAATAATTATTAATTCAGGCGTACACCCTTAAAAAAATACCAGATTACAAATTATTCATTATTATTAAAATATTACAAAACAATCAATAACATCAATATTCCTTACATTACACAATAGTTAAGTAATATTTTAGCTGGAATATTAATTGCCTTAAACAAAGAAATAGTTTACCTCGTATATGGCCGTCAATATTCCATTGTCAGATTTATGTATTCGGTACATAAAAGACGACGATATATATATTATAATTATATTATATTAATATTTGAATACAGCCTACACGGTTCATGTACCGTCACTGATGCAAAAGATTGAATGTTCAAAATTCGATAATGTTAGGTAACGTTTTAACCAGCTGAGTCCATTGATTCAGTTCACCTCAGACACCACTGTATTGTTGACGAATGTCTTAGATAATCTCATACAACACTGACTTACCGTGAAATGCGCAAAAAGAGTAAGGAAACATAGATGATCAGACATTGCCAACATGCAATACGCAAAACTAGGTAACTTTATAATCAATGCTCTCCAAACCTTTGTGTGAATAATTTAAAAAGAGCACTGCTCTGGAGTAGTAGAGTTATAGGCTGTAAGACTACACTGCTAACAATATTCTCACTTAGTAGGTAAATAAACTTACCACTCTTTCTCTTATTAAAAACTTTACCCTCATTTATTACTACTAATTCAATTGCCAACATAATCGTAGCACTTAATAAATGTTTTCACGGCCTCACAAAAGCTATGGAACTAAGTAAACGAACTTCGGGTTACAGACAATGGTTATAAATTGTGATAGCGACGGTTTTATTGGTACCCTAATAAATTACATTAGCGAATTCTGCGCAGACGACGGAGACGTAGTCGAAAGCGGTCAGCAATTCACTCTTTGGACGAATGCCTCCGATAAACTTCGTTCCCTATCTGTTCGACCGAAGTTCCTTTAGTATTGTGCCTCACAAAGCTGATGTTATCGGCCGGACGGCCATGAATATTTTCGCACTCTTCATTTCTTTCTTATCTATCGGTAAATCTGCTTTGAGAGTTGCCTTATCTTTATAGAAATCGGGATTCGTGGCTGGTAAATTATATTAAGGTAATTTTATTTTTTATTGGCGATAAGGATCCTTTTGTCAGGCTTAGTTAACTGAAACAAACTACAAAACTTGTAAATTTTCTAAAAATCGTATTAGTCTTATTATCCAAATTGATTAAAAACGTTATTTGTTTCACTTTGACTTCGTAACAAGGACAAAATTATATCAAAAGTGAATTTGCTAACGAATAACATTAAGCGTGTTTTACCCCATAGGTATTAACGTTAGCTGCGAGGCTAGACATTCTTTTATCAATTTTCTATACGGACTACTCGATATTTTCACAAAACATGATGACGATGCATAGTACTCGTATGGAAAATAAATACTCTTTGCAAAGCGTAGGTATGTCTTTGTGAGTGAGAACCAAAGTGTTTTGTTACGTGGGCGTTGGTATTGTTGCCTAAATCTAGACAAAATTAACTTCAGGATAGCTAAAAATAAATTGTCTCTTAAGTGACATTCGCCTTCAGCTCCTTCACTTTTACTGTATAACTAATTATGTTTACTATCCGCCTCGTGGGACCCTAGTGATCTGCTATACAGGTTCAGACACCAGTCTCTCTCAAACTTTGTCACGTATGTCCTAAGCTTGTTTTAATTATGTATCGAGTTTGGATGTTTGTATGGAGTTTGTTGCGCCACTTCTTCTTCCCAGCTAAAGCACTAGGAAGTGGTGAAGGGTGGGCGTTTTTGGGGGACTTTCTTATGTAATTTTTGACGTTCGAAAAGTGCTGATTCTCAGCCTAGTTTGAATAAATGAATTTTGATTTTGATTTTATCATGTCATTGTCATTGTTTGTGAAGAGAAAATTTATTTGAATTTGAATTCGCGGAGTAGTGAGCAGCGTCAATAAAGAGGTAAGAAGTCGTAGGTTGATTAAAGGTATTGTAATAGGTTTCATATTTCTATAAATAAATAAGGTTTAATTTACCTTTTGCTAACACCTCATGGTAGTTCAAACATAAAGCAATCGAATAAGCCCCAATTTCTCGTTTTTTTTTTAAATAAACGAATTACCTATCGTAAATTAATGTTGTCATAGTCTACTAAATAAATATTTGCCCATGCTTTAACAAATATTCTTTATAAAAGCCACTCACCATATTGGAGTCTACATGACGTAGCATCCCTTGAGGGTTGTAATACCTGTGAACATGAAATTAGTAACATTAGTTAACTATGTGTGTCAGTAGGTTATCTGGGTAATTATTTACTTTTAGTTAATGAACTCGGTCGCTCCATTAAAATACTGGTATTCAGCTACATCCGGTTAGACTGGAAGCTGACCGCAACATAGTTGGGAAAAGGCTAGGCAGTTGATGAGTTGATGAACTTAATAGTATTCTGAATACGTACAGTCAAGCCAAAAAAGATATACATGTTACAGAATTTGTGAAGACATTTTCTCCTTGATTTTTGAAATGTTAAAGGAAGACAGTTCTACGAGAGTCAATGTAAAATAAGTATCTCTTGGACGGTTTCCTACATACAGGAACTTGGATATTAGGTATTATAAGACACTGTTGAAAATAAAAAAATCAGAAATACTAAAAATGTGTTACAGACCCACTTTATAAATATTTTTCAGTTCTTTTTTCATACTTACTGTACATTTTTGTAGATTACATACATTTTTTTATGACCCATATCAAAGATTGCTGAAATGCAACAGACATCGAGACTTCGAAAAACCATTCGTCTACTAACTCCATTATTAATATTACCCGTCCATTCACCTAACATCCCAACAAAGAATTGTATTCTAATGTGTGTATGTACCATAACACCAAATCTGTGAAAATCTAATCTTGTTCCTCTGGCACGGTGCGAATCAAAATATCGAGACTTCCGAAGACAACTAGTATTGACCTACAATAATGCTCTACTTACTCCATTATTTATGTTACCCGTTTATTCTTAAATAATAATAAGGAATACAGAAATATATCAACCTAACACCAAATGTGAACAATTCTAAAAATATAAGCATAAAGCAAAAGAAAGAATAAAATAAGTGAATCAAACAATTCATAAAAAAATCTCCTAATGTGTGAAATCAAATCTTGTTCCTCTGGCACGGATCATCATCATTCTCCTGCCCTTATTCCAATTTATTTGGGCTCTGGCACGGTGTGAAACGAAATATCGAGACTTCCAAAGACCATTCGTATTTAAAGGTATGCTCTACTAACTCCATTGTTAATATTACCCGTCCATTCACCTAATTTCGAACAAGGAATTGTATCAGAAATATACCTAACACCAAATGTGTGAAAATCAAATCTTGTTCCTCTGGCACGGTGCCAAAGGATCATGTTGGACTTGCTAGTCGGCTAACCGCGGCTCCGGCCTAATATCCGATTTAAGTCTGGTTACCCACAAGGACGCGGGAGTGCTTCGACCAATATACTGCGCTTAGGCCCGCGACAGATATATAAGGTTTGCGTTTTGTTGTATTATAGGGAACATTTTAAATATTTTGGTGTTCATGAGAAATCAATAGCATATTTTAGGTAGAAAAGATTCATTATTGATGCACCAAACGTTTTATTAATGTCAGTGGACCCACACTTTATAGACAAATGCTCGCAGTACTAGATCAAAAATCAATATGCCTGGCCTTTCCCCACTATGTTGGGGTCGGCTTCCAGTCTAACCGAATGTAGCTGAATACCAGTATTTTACATGGAGTGACGGCTTATCTGAACTCCACAACCCAGTAACTGGACAATACGATACCCGTTGGTGAGACTGGGTGTCAGACTTTTGTGCTTCTGTCGACTCCTAACGATTGTCAAAGAAGCTCGCAGTACTAGGTATTGATACTTAATTGCAGACAATTAATTTACCACTTTCTAAATCACCGGTCACCACAGTCTGTCTTGTTTTACTAAGACCCAAGGATTGAACGATACAACAGGTAATGAGAACAACGATATAATTATGTGACAACATGCGAATATAATCCGATTTCAAATCCAATTACACGAGTCACGATCTTTAGCTGTGAGGGAAAGACTATTGTACTATTTAGAAGGACCGTTTTGAAATGCCAACAAAACCGATCAGTATAAAAAGCCTTTACAAACTTTATTAATTTCTGCATGACGTCAGTTTGCAGCGACGAAAACACAACTTCCTTTATCTATATGCTTTAAACCGGGCTAATTAGGCTCCAAAACTTGCTCAGTCTACGTGATGCTACATACATTTTTTAAATTCGCCCTCTTGGCTAGCAGGCGGCCGGATAAAAAATACCGATCTTGCAACTTTCCAGGAATTTTTATAAAGCACACAGAGTTGTTTTTTGATAGTAAATTATGGTAAACACGAAACAGTTTAAAATGTTAGTGGATAACTGTGTGGTAAATATCCTGAAAAGACAGGGCTGTAATGAATTTTTGGTTGTAAAAAGTACGTGTCACGATTAATTTACACTTGTACAAGTATCTTTTAGCGCTGACAGGGGAGCGCTGTTGGTAAAATAGGCAGTCTTTGGGGACTGCCAATAGAATTGAAAACTAGCGTTCGGCGATGATGACGCGAGTTCCATGATTTTTGTTCACCCAAAAAGTACTCAACGCGCCTAAAGAAGTTTTCACTTCAAAAATATGTAATTAGTAGCTTCGTCCCGCAGTTTCACCAGCATAAGTCTCGATCTCGTGGGAATATCGAAATAAAAAGTATTCTGTGTCCTAACCCAGGTCATGGTCTACCCATTTGCCAAATTTCACCTAAATCCGTTCAGCCTTTTTAGTTTGAAAGCATAACAAACAAACAAAAAAACGAATTTTCGCATTTATATTATTAGCCAGGATTTTGTGTTTATTAAAAAATAAGATAGGAGCGTAAGATATGGCGCGTACCTATAAGATGGCGCGAAAAGACCTTGTTCAGCTATTTATGTATCTACATATTTAATTTTAAAGATCAATAGTATAATGTTTTCAGTTTTGTGACATTGCCTCGTAGATCTTTGTAAGGAGCAATTATTGACTGCTTCTTGTGATTGATTCCTTCACAGCTGAAGACCGTGACTAAAATAATACGATGCGACTACAAGGTATGTGTTTTTTCCGTTCACAATATTCCTTAAAATTCAACAACTGGCAATATTCTTTTATGTCAAAGAAGATATAAAAAAGGTCTTTCACATGAAATTACAACAGAATGATTCTAAGAAACTAAAAAATATAATCCGGAAAAAGGTTTTTCTATAAAGGGCGTTTTTCTATACTTATTATTTGACGTGAGGAAACAAAGAAACCCTGCAAGTAATTGGCCGTGAAATACATTGCGCACGGACGCGCGACGAGATGTCTGCTGAAAACCAAGTGTTAGGCACGCACCAACTTAAATAGGTTCTGAGATTGTTCTTATTCTTCATAGCTGAATTTATTTTATCCGACGGCGTTTTTATACGCTCGTGTAGATGTAAGGTCTTCAGGGAAAAAAAGTTAAAATCTGTCGAGAATGTTATTTTACGAAATAATAAAAAAATCTGAAGTTATTTTGACGTGACAACGTCTTATAATTCGATGGAGCCGGCTGCACGCACGAAAAAACATGACGCATGCGGCGTTACCTCTCATGCGGCGTTACCTCTCATGCGGCGTTACCTCTCATGCGGCGTTACCTCTCATGCGGCGTTACCTCGCTCTGAGGCGTTCCATTTAAGGCTTATAACGTTGTCACGTTCAACTATCGTCAGTAAACCGACTTTACAGACAACCGATTTTTTATCTTGATACCAAGAACAATGTTTGCTTATTGTTATTACGCGGTATTTCTTCCTCTACAGATCAAATACTTCTCATTCAGAGTAGACACGACTAATGCAATGATAATCGGTTGTTTGTCTGATTTGGTATAGGTTTCGGCATGCGGTTTTCCTTCACCGTAAGTAGACAAGTCTTCAAAATCGGCAAAACTTTCCAAAATTGAATTTAAACTCAAACTCAAAGCATTTATTTGAATCAAACCGCAGGCTTTTTTGAATTAAGGGGTAATGCCTGCCAGAGTTACGAGTTTGTCCAAAAGGGATACCGTGGCCCTGGCACTCAGGCAACTGAAGATTTTTTTTTTTTTTTTTTGTGTATGGCATCTCGCAGTTGACCTTGAGATGCCGTGACTACTTAACCGGTCTTTCCTGTGGCTGCCCTAAGGTATTAGCTTAAAGCCTCCAGCCAGGAGCGTAAATATAAGTATTAAAAACTAAACGACAGCGCTCTAAGGGCACCCCCTGTGGGGTACGAACCTCGGCTTAGGGCGTCGTTGGGGAAAAACAGCAAATTGGGGACGGGCTGGATCGAAAGTTTAAATTCATGATTATTAACGGGGATTACTATTAAATGCTACGGCTCACTCAGCCTCGGGGCTGGCGGTTCGACGTGCAAGGGACGGGGGGAACAATTTATTCTTGAACTTCGCGTGGTACCTCGGCGGCGAGGACGGAATGGCGGTTTGTGTTTGTGCACTGTACTTGTGGCCCTATTGCTTTCCTGAAGGAGAGTAATGGGGTCATCCGGGTCTGAGAGAGTATGCCTAGGTCGGCAAGTCTGACTAATTTGAGATGGCCTATAGCTAGCTGCCTGCACAACCAAGGGGTTGCAATGTCTATCTGCGGACTCGAATAACCGCTTTGTCGCGCGTTTCAAAAACTGCTTGATGGTGGGGATTCTAAGATCTACGTGTAGGATTTCGATCCGAACGAACCATGGAGCATCCGTAATTTTACGGAGAAATCGGTTTTGAAGTGCCTGCATTCTGTGAATGAGATGGGGACGGGCGTGTGCGAAAGCGGCACACGCGTACGTCATAATCGGCCGGATGCACCCTGTGTAAATACGCAATTTGCCCTTAAGGGACAACTTGCTGCGTGAGTTCAGAACGCAATGAAGCCTACCGAGAGCGAAAGCAGCGCGCGAACGCACTTGCTTTATGTGCTCAGCGAACGAAATGTGGTGATCTAAGATCACACCGAGATATTTGGCTCGCTTCTTCCAAGGGATAGGCTTGCCGAACATCTTGATCTGTCGTGGTAGGTCCGGTCTACGCCGGGGCCTAGAAAAGAGGACCGCTTGGCTCTTATCAGGATTGACCTCGATCCTCCACTTCCTGAACCAGTCACCGAGTCTGTTGACTTCGGTCTGTAGGATGCGGGAGATCTGGTCTTGACTGCGGCCGGTGTAGTAGATGGCCGTGTCGTCTGCGAACAGAGCTAACTGCGCCTTTCTACTTTTCGGGATGTCACTGGTGAACAGCGTAAAAATGAGCGGAGCCAGCACAGACCCCTGAGGGACGCCTCGGACGCGGATCGGATGAGGGGAAGAGAGCGCACCCTCGATGCGATAGCGGAAGGTGCGGTTCAACAAATAGTCCCGTAAGATGAGCACGAGACGATCTGGCACACCGAATTTGTATAACTTATACAATAAGCCGTTGTGCCAGACTGTCGAACGGTTTCGCGATATCGAAGAACACAGCACCCGTCATGAACCCGCGCTGGAAACCGGCGCTTATGTGTTCTATGATACGGTGGACCTGTTGTACGCAAGAATGTTGGGTTCTAAAACCGAACTGTTCGTTGGGGATGAGCCCCTTCGTCTCGGCGTAGTCTCTGAGACGCTTATAAATAAGCCTCTCATACACCTTGCCGAAAACGTCGAGCAAACTGATGGGACGGTAACTGGAAGACTCGGTCTTAGGCTTGCCGGGCTTCGGGATACCGATGACGGTGGCATTTTTCCACCATTGTGGAAAAATGTTATTACTAAGAGCACCATTGAAGATGGTGGTCATTAGCATGATCAGGTGAGCTGGGAACAACTGGACCACCCTATTGGTGATACCGTCTGATCCAGGGGCTTTACGGGGTTTCAGACCCTTGATTATATCGTGAACCTCGTCCGGGGAGACGGGGTCTAGAGGACAATCAGGGTCTTCGACCGGAGGGAGAGAGGCTCTACGTTCGACTTCGGCATCCACCTCGGTGAAGTGAGCCTGGTCTACTGGTTGAGAGCTGGGCGAGCACTGGGTCTCGAGGCTGTCAGCTAGGCATTCAGCCCTGTCGATGTCGTCGAATGCTATCGTCCTGTCGGGTCGTGTCAGGGGAGGCATAGAGACTACTTGCTGGGACTTGAGTTTCCTCTGAAGTTCCCAGAATGCCAGATGAGTGGGCTCTAGCTCGCTCAACATCTTGTCCCAGTTACCGTCACGCAGCTCGGCCATGCGTGTCTTTACAGATCTCTGCAAATAGCGCATGTGAGCTTTGTTGGCGTCACAGGGAAAGACGTCGTAGGCACGAGTAGCCGCGTTCTTCTTAGTCAGCAGTTCACGCACATCGTCCGGCAGCCTCAAGCGATGTTCGTCCATCGCCGGAGCTTGCCTTGAACAATCGTTCAGGACCGATTGTACGTGTTCCGTGAGTGAGCCGATCGCGGCCTTCGTTTCAGCGATTGAGGTAAACTGATCTGGTATAAAGTCTAGTAGAGGGGAAGTGGTGGATTTCAAGCGATCGCTTACTTTCCACCAGTCCGTGACTACTTTGTTACGAGAGGTTTCGTCCGGGTCAGGGAGTCCGTCGCGAGGGACCAGTCTCATGACGACTGGTCGGTGGTCGAAAGTCAGTTCGTCCATCGCCTCTATCGAATCCAACCGGAGGTTGATATTCTTTAGGAGCGCTATGTCCAATACGTCAGGGGTATGGTTGGGGTCGTGAGGGTAGTGGGTGGGCGTCATCGGGGCGATGACGTCAAAGTTTAGGACGGGGCTGAGGTCAAACAAGTGTCTGCCTCGGAACGTGGTACTGGTACTATTCCAGGCCGGATGTTTGGCGTTGAGGTCACCCGCTATGATAACGGATTCGCTTAGGCCAAAAAGAATTGAAAGATCGTCAGAGAGCAGTTTGAGACCGTCTACTGACGAGGTCGCGGTGGGCGGCATGTAAGCCGAAACTATCGTAATCGGTCTATGACCTGACATGCCTAGTCTACATGCAGACACTTCAAGACACGAGAGAGTTGGAGGATCGAGAGGAATACAGTATAGAGGGGTTCTATAATAGATCAAGGTGCCACCCCTGTGGCATCGAGACCTGTCGTTGCGAATTATGCGATAGTTCGCAACTGACGGGTTTCGATGACTCGGCTTGAGGAAGGTTTCCTGTACTAGGAGAATATCTAACGTGTTGACGCGGAGGAACTCGGCGACTTCGTCGCGTTGTCCCCTAATGCCGTTGGCATTGAAGAAGCCTAATTTGAGGAATCTGAGTTTAGTTCTTGCGGGGGCCGTATTATATTAGGGCCGTTTCGCGAAGGTGTTGAGGACTTGCGTAATTTCCGGGTACGCATTGAATATGCTCTGGATCTGATAAAGATTGCCAGAGGATTGAGCCTTGACTAATTCCCGGGCCATTTGAATGGCGCGAGGAGACATGAACACGTTGAATGTGCTCGTAATCACATTTAACGCGTCTAGTGCGTTAGCGACGGCGCCAACTGAAGAAGTCGCGGGTTTAGGGGGCGCGCGAGTGGTGGCGACGGGAGCGGCTTTAGGAGCTGGCTCAGGTGCACGGGGCGCGAGAGGCGCGCGGGGCGCGAGGGGCGCGGGAGGCGCGCGGGGTGCGAGAGGCGCGCGAGCCGCGGGAATCGCGGTATTAGCGGCGGGTGCCTGTTGAGCGCGTTGAGCGCGAATATTGGGGTCCATCATCAGAGGTTGAGGATGGAGAGGAGGGGCCATATATTGGCCAAAGGCAGGGAAGGCCTGCTGGTGGTTAAAATAGTTCCACGGACTGGACCTTTGAGGGCTCAGACGCTGCGGAGGTTGGGACAGGGTAGCGGAGTACCCGGGGTGCTCTCGCTGCTGCCTCGCGTCGAAACGCTTGGTCAGCTTCGAGGAAGATGACTTCGGGGCTTTAGGACAGCCACGGTAGTTGGCTGGTTAACCCTGTTGGCCGCATAGGACGCAGCTGGGAGGCTCGGTGCAGAGGGCACGGTCCTTTGGACGGGTGCACTCAGAAGTGCCGTGCTCGCCCAGGCACTTGACGCACCTGGGTTTCGCAAAGCAGCTCTTTTGCGCGTGTCCGTATAATTGGCATCTGTGGCATTGGCCTATGATGCTCGACTTGTGGGGCTTCTGGACGTCGAAGCCCTTGGGTGATGCCCTTCGGTTTGTGCACACACGACAAGAACCATGTCGTATGGGGATCCACCTCTGGATCGGTGCATCCTGTGGACTTCGAGGACAGGGATCCCCTGTCTCTCTAGTTCTGCCTTGATGTCGTCCGTGGCGATCTCACTGGGGATCCTACGGATCACCACGCGTATCTGACGGTCCTCGGGGAGGGTGTATGAGTGGAATGAGATTCCTCTCGCCCGAAGAAGTTTTGTTAGTTCCCTGTAGTCGTTCGACGTTGGAACGGAAACTTTAATGCCTGGCTGTGTGCTGACGGCACTGGTGAAATTGATCCTAAGATCACTGCACCTTTGTGAAACTTCCGTCCACCTGCCCTTATCTTGAATGATAATGGGTGGGGGACGGGATGCCTTCTTGGAGGCAGAAGGAGTCTTGGCGGACGCAGTCGCGGTACCGGAAATGGTAGCTTGCGACGGCGCGGACGGAGCCGGGGTAGGGGCCCTAGTGGCGACTACCGCGGGGGTAGAGGGAGCGGAGGTCGAGGGAGCCTCGATCGCAACCATTTTGCTAGGTTGCGAAGACCTGCTCTTGTTCTTCTTCCTCTTGCCAGAGCCTGAGGTAATGCCCCCTTCCTCTGGTCCAGAGGAGGAAGAACAAGAGCCTGTCTCCGCATCCGAAGAGTCGGAGTTTAAATTCGCCGCCGCCGCGTTATTGTCCGCGGGGGCGGTGGTGTCCATTGACACAATCGGACTATCCGACCGACTCTGTGAGTCAGAGTCGTCCGAGTTATTTGCGAGCGCATCGCTGAACTGGGAGAGGCTCGCTGATGGCGTAGCCCTCAACCCACTAATTTGTGAGGCGTACTTCCTGAGGAAGTCCTGGTCCTTGAGGAGGGCCTCTCTGACGAACGTCAGTAAGAGGTCGTCCTCCATACTTCCGAGAGGGGGGATCCTATCGGAGGTATTTTGGAGCCGGACTCCACTACTAGAATATAACCTATCGTGGCCCTACGCCTAACTCCCCGGGTGGATTGGCCCGGGGATGAGTTTCGCTCTCTGTCGGGTGTAGACAGGGAGGATGGGTACCTATGGTGAGCCCTGAGCTTGTGATCCCGTTGCCAATCTTATTGTGCAAGGGGGCCCTATTTGGTCTAGCGCGAAGGATGTAGACACACCCTAAAGACACTAGGTGAGTCGCTGTGGGAGGAAAACTGTCACCAGAGCCGACTAGGAGATCCCCCAAGGCCGGTTAACTCTGGGACCCGTCCAAATTATTGCCTCTCCCTGAGGGGGTTCGGCGGGTGCGTTTGGGTCAGTACCCCACTCGGCTTCGTTGGCACCGTAAGGTATCCACCGAGGACCACGAAACTGTGGTTTTACCCAGAAGGAGCCTAGTGAATTTAATAACGTTTTCCTGTTAGAGAAACACCTGTCTTGAAAAAGACAATTTTTGTGATCCAGGTCTTTCGATTGAATTGATTAATAAATTAATCGACCCAATCAATCGACGATCGGATGTAGTCGGGGCGACTACGAGAGCGTTACGCAAGCGTAACAATACCGGGCACGAGAGAGCGGCAGGAGGGCGGGAGCACACCGATAGCAGCACACTACACGACCGTCCGCAGCGAGATCCGAACGCAGTATGACAGGCAACTGAAGGAACACGGGTGGGTTTTAGTCAGTACATAAGTCTGACACGCGCCCTCCCGCTCCGCCTAGAGCGGGAGAAGTTATTTGATAATTTCCCACCCAATAAAAAAAGGCTCTTTTGAACTGTATCTCTATGGAGAAGAACGAGCCAGAAACTCCAAGGATACTCTTTTAAATCAAGATATTACAAAATCCTGGGTACATTATTCTTGTTGCTTCTTTATGTGAGAACAATGTAAAAAAATAATTAATTAAACACAATTCAAAATGTAAGCTTAAAAATATTTAAAATAAGCGCTGGCAGTTAAGAGATGACCAGTCTCAACTGACGGCGCCCGTTCATGAGCATGACGCGGGGATCAGCACCATCCAGTTTAACTATTTTCATGAAAGAACAACAACAACACACACATTGTTACGAATAATCAAATGCGATTTTTTTTTTAATATGATCCGCTGCTGTTTCTAATGATTATAATTTCGTGAAGACATATTTGTTACGGCCGTGAATCATATTGTAATCAACATACAACCTGACACACACCTGATAAGTATGCTACTATCATAAGAGATAAGACCATCAAATTCAAGAAAAAAATCAAGAAACCTGTTACATTTAAATCGTAACAACCAAGTTCGTTTAGAGCGAGACATTTTATATCCATATACGTAACGTGCTTAGACGTTACCGCTCTAGAGATATATGTGTTCCTTGTCCCGGGGTCTTAGAATGTGCTAGGTATTTTACAGTTCAATTAACAGAAGCTGGTTGTTTTAAAACGGGGTTCACCGTATGAACGAATTAGAAAGAACTCTGTTGTTTTTTGATGGTTTTGTTCTTGGGTGTTCTGAACGGTGAGTAAATCTTTTAGTTTTAATAGTGGACTAGCAGTTGAGAATTAAGACTTCGTCTGCGTGTATTTTTAATACAAATATCTAGGATAAAAAGTAAAATCAAAATCAAAATATTTTATTTCACATAAGCCAACATCGGCACTTATGAAACGTAAGAAGCTACACGTGCACGGTTCCAATTGGTCATTTCCTATGGAGAAGAGCCGGCAAGAAACTCCACGGTTACTCTTTTAAAAATAATTGACTTTTACATGGTTTTCAAATTGTAGTGTTATTGTTGACGTCATCACGTCAACGCCGGCTGTCGCTGAAAACCAGCGCTGGGGCTCTGTCTAGCATAGGGTCGCAGCATTATGCTGAGCGATGGCCGTTATGCGTGAAAGTGACGCATATTTTCCCTCAACTTGTTCTTAAGTGTTTGTGTTTTTATTTCTTTGCGTTATGTTTACCGCAAATAAACGTATTTTCTTTCTTCTTCTTCTTTCTTTCTTTCTAGGTATGTCATAATAATGTGCATGGAGAGGACAGTGTAGGGCCGTCAAAAGTACCAGATACTTACAACATTCTCACATTAACAAAACATTAAAAAACGCGATAACCTTGTTGAAATTAAAATTGTAGGTATATAATGTCAAATAAAAAAAAAAAGATTTTATCATGGAAATATCTAAAAAAAAAAAAAAAAACCATCCTTAGTTGGGAACAGTTAATAGACATTTACATCGTTTTGCCGTTAATGAGGTACCAGGGACGCCACATGTGCAGAAGGAATTAATGCCACACTTCCTTGTCTTGAACGTAGTCTTTAATCTTATAATATGCTTTTTTGATAAGGGCAAGTTTGATGTGGGTATTGAAATTTCCATCGCTAAGTTCTGTAACCGTATTAGCATAAGTCAATGATGTGTGTGATTTCATTGAACCAATCGTTATCAAAGACTCTGTCTGTTACCGTTTTATCAGAACCCCGTAAAAACGTAAGATAGGTACAGACAGATTTACTTTCGGGTTTATTATAATTAGTATGGATTAAAACCAGAAAAATTATGTGTTTGTGTGTTGGTGACGCGTGTGTTGAATCATTTAGCTCCCTTCGAAATGGTTGAGCTAAATGGTGCTGATCTATACGTCATGTTCGTGAACGGGCGCTGTCAGTCGGGACTGGTCATCTCTTAGCTGCCATGGCTTATTTTTTTTTGTTTTTGTTGTTTCTATTTGCGCGTTTTTTTATATCGTCCTCAGTTAAAGATATAAATTCAACATTAAAGATGTACCAATATTTTTGTAAAAAATATAACAGTCAGGTAGGCGTGGAAATAATTCAAACGGTATAAATACAATCACTTATATTTCCTCGATTTTACAAATTATCAAAATGCTTCATGCCAAGACGCCTTTCGGCCCCATCGGCCATCAGTTCTGCGAGCAATGTGCCCTGCCCACTGCCACTTAAGTTTGGCTATTTTTCGGGCTATGTCGGTTACCTTTGTTCGCCTGCGGATCTCTTCATTTCTGATTCGATCACGTAGGGAAACTCTAAGCATAGCCCTCTCTATTGCCCTTTGGGTGACTTTGGGCAACTACCTTTATATTTCTGACTGACCGACTCCTTAACGACTTCAAAAGTGCCTGTAAATGGTTTAATTTAAATAAATGCTTTGAGTTTGAGATGACTTTTTTCCTGAAAAGCAGCATGGCTGTCGTCATTCAGGCTCTGTCTTCACTCAAGTTACACTCATACGAGTAACACATAATGTTAGTGTGTACATTTTTATCATAATTATTAAACAATACGAGTACGAGTAACTTCAAACACCAAAGTAATTATAAGGGTGAAGTAGTCTAGTGTTTAAAACTTCTAATTGAATGTAATTTAATATTTTGACTGAAAAGACAGCAATTTGGAGTTTGAAATGTTTCAATGGCAGCATTTTATTTTAGTTAGACTTAATTATGGGTTCCGGAGTCCCTTGCCTGCTTTTCATTAAGTTTTAAAGTAAAGTTTATTTACCTTTTCACGGGACTTGGATCCCGGATTGTTATAGTGAAATCATTTTTGTTTAAATTAGAGCTTCCTTTGAAAGGGTCCATCTGGTTAGAACATCACCATACGGTACTAGCCGAACGAACAAATCCGACTGAACGTCACCGTATTTTTCGTGATATGTAGGTACCGATAAATATGCTAGGAGTCGGTTTGAACGGTATGGAAGTCGGAGACTTAAAAAACTTAGAATTTCGTCTCTTGATTATATGAATATTTTAATTTTGCATAAAATATGGTACAGTCGTTGACCAGCATTTTCTGACCCCTCTTACAAAAAATAATAATGGAAGAGGGGTCAGGTAATACTGGTCACCGACTGTACCAGGTCTACATATTTATAAGGTCTTAATTACACATGAAAGTCTTATTTCACATATTTTACTAACTTCGCATTTAAGTAGATTTATACATGGGATAAAGTCACGAGCACTTATATGTAAACACTTATCAAAATTCATAACCGATTTACTCGTGGAATAACGACAAATTTGAGAAAAGATCTATTTCATAATAGTTTGGGTTCCAAAATACTATGTTCGTAGTAAAACAAAATTACAATCAATATTGTTGGAGGAAATCACTTTTATAAATTGCTTAGTGTATACATAATAGTGCTCACGACTACATCCTAAACTGACGTGACTTTAATAATAATAATATAATAATAAGTTTATTTCAATAATTGTTTACAATGATACTCATGTCATACAGGCTATATTTTCCTGTTACAAATGAACTAGCTGTCTAGTTCATTTGTAACAGGAAAATATAGCCTGTAGCCGAACTAAGCGAAAGCCTGTATTTCGACTATCAGCGCCAAACCCCTCAAATAATTATTAACACTTTAAAATAACTATCAAGTAGATATGTTAACATTTTGTACATATAATTTTTTAATGATAAATAACATAATAATTCGATACAATGAAATAATATAATCATTAAAGTCAATATTTTCTGAATTTGCTATAAATAAAAACAAAATCAAAACTAAAATTAAAATCTGGATAGTGTGTGTGTGTGTGTGTCCTCTCTTTGTGTGATATGATAAAGTGGATGCGTGAATGTTGCCAGGAGGACACGGCATGACATACGCTGGCAGAGTGTGCAGCTTGGGAGGAGCCACGCCGCGCCCTCATCTCAGGAGTAGGCAGTGACTTGTCGTTGCCGGCCGTGGTCGAGTCGATGGTTAGTAGCGAGGAGTCCTGGGACGCGGTGGTATCTGGAGGCTGCGGAACAGAAACGGGAGATCTCTTCCGCTAACCCGGCCCGCAGCAGGCGCACTGGGCGTCGGCAGAAGGCAGATAATGCCCTCTTCCGGCCCCCCTAAATGGGTCCAGGAACGGCGGACTTCCGCGGGAACGTCAGCCGCCCCCTATCATACTGGACCCGAGGTGGCCGCGCGTAGTGTTCCACGCGCGCCCCTTTTAGACGTCACGGGAGGGTCAAACACCTCACCCCCAGACTTGACGTGACCCGCAGGGGTGGGCTGGCTAGCCGGGGATCCCGGAAGTAATCGAGGACATCCATGAGGATTTTCCAACCCGAAAACATAAAAAAATAATTCGTGTGAATGTGAGAGGGTGTCTGTTTGAATTACTGAAACATTAATTTAATTTCAACACAGTTTTAGAGACATTCCGTAAGTACTTACGAATAAATAGCCATGTTATCTTCGAGCTCCAGACTCAAACAAAATTATAACTATAACACGGTCAATTACAATAGCCCTAGTCTCCAAGGTATGTTCCACGGAGTCGCTGGCAATTTAATTTCGATGCTGACCGTACAGCGCTCGGTAATAATGAGCAAGTTAACTATCGCTACCGCCAACCCATTAAGAGGTCAGGCAGTCTCAGAAGTGTGCCCAATTATTTTGCCTTACTTGTGTACTTTCCTACGTGGAAATGTTACGAACGGGCTGGATGGGTGTTTTATTTTGAATTAGGTGTATAATAAAATTTCTGGGCACATTTTGATGTAGCCTTGGGAAATGAAAGTCAAAGTCAATGTAAATCTATTTATTTCAATTAAAAGGCACTTATGAACGTAAAAATTTACAACAATTTTTTTTTATTGATTCTAGTTGCCCGTGATCACAATAAGATGTGCAGAATAATGTCGTAAGTTTTATGAAAGTATCATGAAGTTTTAGATTTTCTTTTGAAATCGTTATTTTTCGTATCCTCAGGTCGTTCGTATGTGGTTCGTGTCTGGTATCTGCGAACATTTCTAACTTTTATGTAAATTTAAATTGAAGAAAACAAAACCCGGCCAAGTGCGAGTCAAACTTGTACCTACACGAAGGGTTCCGTACCACCGTACAATATAAAGCAAAAAACGCCAAAAAAAAACACGTTTCTTGTATGGGGACCCCTTTTTACTTTGCACTTCTATTTGTTGTTATAGCGGCAATAGAAATACAAAATCTTTGAAAATTTCCACTTTCTACCTATTACGGTTCATGAGCTACAGCCCACTGATAGATAGCCGGACGGACGGTCAGTGGAGGCTTAGTAATAGAGTTCTGTTTGGCACCTTTCTGGTACGGAAGCCTAAAAACCGGCCAAGTGCGTGTCCGATCGCACAGTGAAGGTTTCCGTAGTGCACAATATTGATTTTACCGGCCGCAAAAATAACTTTGTATTTCATAATATTATTTCTCGAAAAAAATCTAAACGAAATATGGTTGTAACCATAAATAACTCAAAAATGATTGACTTAATTGCAAAGTCTCTTAGAAACATTATCATCATTCTCCTGCCCTTATCCCAATTGATTTGGGGTCGGCGCAACATGTCCCTATCTTCCATACTTCTCTATTACTCGTCATCTCGGTAGTCACTCCCTTTCTAGCCATATCATCTTTCACACAGTCCATCCATCGTTTCTTTGGTCTTAGAAACATTAAAATCTTTATAATTATGGGATCCAACAATACTTCACATGAGTATTGAGTTTTTTTTCATCCTTCGGTAACATGTATGGGGAGTGCACCCCTAATTATTTTCTTTTCAAGTTCACTTGAAAAGAAAACAGAGTAGTTGAGTAGTTGCCTTTGTAGCTTCAGAACAGACGGACTTTACGAAGTTATAAGAAGAAGAACTTTTAGGAGAAACAAGAAGATTTAACTTTTAGGTTCCCGTAGCCAAGGCAAAAAAGGAACCCTAAAAGTTCAATCTAAGTGCATAAATATTGTCAGGTTTTTGGTTTTATTGTTCATGAAATCTAAGGGATCCATGACCGCTAAAGCATATTGTATGTTCAGAGTGTCAGAAAATTGAAAATTATCACATTGCATGTGTAGATGTTCACAAAGTTATAAAAATTCCAAGATTAAATGATGTAGGTAAAAGATGATGAAATAATGTAAAATTAGTTTGGTATGCTGGCTTGAAAGACACATCCAGACGAGTGATGTCAAAGACTTTGATTTTTGATCACTCAGTACACGCTCAAGCCGTGTATTAATGGCAAAAAGTTGTAATTGGCTTTTATATATGTGTTCCATATTACGTAACTGCCTAGTCTTTTCCCAACTATGTTGGGGTTGGCTTCCAGTCTAACTGGATGCAGCTGAATACAAGTATTTTACATGGAGCGACTGCTTATTTGACCTCCACAACCCAGTTACTGCAGGGTAAAGCGATACCCCTTAGTAAGACTGGTAGTCAGAATGTCGGGCTTCTGACGACCCGTAACGACTGTCAAAGATCCGCGAATGACAGCCGGGACCAAAAGCTTAACGTACTTGCCAAGGCACGGAGTGGTCTTGGTATGTAAAGATGGTCACCCATTCACGGACCAACCGCGGCAGGCGTAGCTTAACCTGATCGATCGACCTGTGCGGCTGTATGACTTGGTCACTAGCTCCATATTTTGTAAGTACGCTTAGATAATTATTATTTATAGATCAATAAAAAACCTTCACCGTTCTATTTCAGACATCTGCTTGGTGAGTAGGTGTCTGAAATAGGACGGTGAAGGTTTAACGGTAAGGATTATTTACCTCCACGTCAATAAACGAACATAAGGGAAAAGCACATTATCGGAACAAACAATCTTTATTTAGCCAACCCTATAACAGTTGACGGTCAAATTGCGACACTATCTATTAGTACCGTATACACTGCCGGCCATGTTTATGTAGCACAAGAGAGACAGTAATTAAAGCTGCAATGTAACTGTAGCGTGTTGTAGTCCCTGCGGGCGAGTCCGCGCTAATTTTCCATATAGTTAGTGGCTCATCCACAGGGCATGGCAATTTGTGTTATAGCTATTGTGCCAGAAATGGGGTTGGCTACTTCCATAAGTATGTCTTTTTTTTCATTATAAAAAATTGTGTTTTCGGAGGTTCAGTCTTAGAAAGAAAGAATAATAGATTTATTTGTCACAGAAACACGTGCATAAAAAAATATATGATAATTCAAATTATAAACAAAACAGATTTATATTTATAAATACATGCATAGTCGGCAACTACACGCCGTGACTGAAGAACTCGAAGTCGGAGTTGAAGAAGTCTTAAGCAATTTTGTTCATAAACGATTTTTGCCGGGATATTTTTATGTGACAGTGATTGAAAATTCATTGCTAAATAGATAAATGGAGCAATCAATGGAAAAAGAAAAAGCATGTTGTAACTGAAAAAAATGGCATTGTTGTTGATGATAACTTGCTCAAAATCAACAAGCTCATATTTTTTGGCACACTTTCCTGCAAACTGCTTTAATTATCCTACACTTTTTATTTGTTTCCCTTGTTTTACTTGTAGTAATATATATTGTATGCTTTAGTCTGTCCTAAATAAATGTGTATTCTTTATTTTCTTCTTTCTTTATATTTTTAAGAGACATCTGTAAAAAGTTTTTCACCTCATCAAAATTCACCTTGCATATAACTATAAGCACTCTACTATTATATTTCATCTCATTTCCTTCTCACGTGGCGGGTGAATCATAGTAATTGTTTTTCTTGTGAACAGCTACAGCGAAGTAAAATATCCTGTTGTTTTTATTGCATACACCCACACATACACTCATACACCCCCTCCTTGTTGAACACCCACACATAGACACACTCTCCTATGAAATATGTTGTAAGGATGCGAAACAAAATGTTGACCTAGTTTTTAAAGTTTATACGTGTTAACCTTCTAAGAGATTTAGGGAACACATGAATATTGTATGGTTTAATATTACATACCTACAAAAAAACTCACGCCTTCTTCGCATGGCGGTAGGCAGAAACTATAGAACGCCACCTCCTAAGCTCTTTACATACTCCTTTTGCTTAATTTACGCTCATTCATCTCGGTTTCGTTTAAAATTGATATTATATTTAAATAATCTTCTGAGAATTCGGTGAATAAGTTTGAACTTAAATTAGATGAAATTTTCCATTTAGCACAGATCAAAAATCATGTTCACAAAAGGATTACAAAATTAAGGCACACTGGATACATCATAATTAACAGTAGATATTATTTACTGACTTTTTTGAAACGAAGGTACTATAATTTTAAGATACTTAATTTTGTGCAAAAGTACCTACTTATATCAGTCACAAACGGCAAAATCTAAGTTTCCAATAATTAAAATACATTATGATGTCTTCGGCAAACCTAGAAAGCATGTCACTCTAACATTAATGGACAACGGAGACCACAAGAACGAACCATTCACCGAATACGTTGAGTCCGGTTAGTGGAAGCTTCGCGCCGACAAATGCCAAACTAGTGAAGTGAGCGTAGGCCGACAGGCACGTGCCTCGAATGCCGACACGACGAATTATGTAGGCTTATAGTTATGTAGAAATGTCGTGGATCAGGCATTAAGGTGGTGCTTTGATATGAGTTGAGACTCGATTTCAGTTCAATTTCATTATTATTAGCTAGCTATTTTCTAAAATAACAGCCTTAGTTACTCCTTATAGCATCAGCTATCTGCCTGTGAAAGTGCCGTGAAATTCGGTCCAGCCGTTTCGGACAGAAAAAAAAAATGGAAATATGAACCTTATATACTTTCTTAAGCATTTAGTAAAAAGCTGTTATTTTGAAATTACAAGCAGAGCTTTCAATTTTATTTATCACTAGCTGCGCCCCGCGGTTTCACCCACGTAAGTCTCGATCCCGTAGGAATATCGGGATAAAAAGTATACATATAAAAAGGATAAATAGCCTATGTCTTAATCCAACGTGTCAGCTACCTCCAAACAAAATTTTATCAAAATTGGTCTAGCCGTTTGAGCGTGAAGAATTAACAAACATACACACACACTCACAATCTTTCGCCTTTATAATGTTAGTGTGATGATTATGTTAATACGTGAAGCGAAAACTTATTACTGAATTTACAGTCCTGAGACATGAGTCGTAAGTATTTCCTATACAAATAATGTGATCCAAATAAGATGCTACTGTATGGCAATTGTACCTCAAACAAGACAAAACGGGTTTGAGTAATTTTGTATGATACTAATGGCGCCAGGCTGAGGTCTAGGCAATTGAATAACGGAATCACCTCACACTAATATTACCTATAAAGGTGAATGTTTGTGAGTGTGTGTGTTACTTCTTCACGCTCAAACGGCTGGACCATTTTTTATAAAAGTTGCCGGGGTGGAAAATCCTCATGGATGTCCTCCGCCCTGGGCTGGGTGGAGGGGTCTGTCAGACTCTTACTGACTAAAAACCACCCCGGTGTTCCCTTCCCACACTTGCACCGGGGATCTTGGGAGCTAGTATTACTTCCGTGATCCCCGGCTAGTGCCAGCCCGCGTTTGCGGGCCACCTCAAGTCTGCGGGGGGGCTTACCCCCCCGCAGACTTGAGGTGGCCCGCCCTTTCAGACGTCGCGGGGGGGTCTAACACCTTAGTGTTAGACCCCCCCGCGACGTCTGAAAGGGGCACGCGTGGAACACTACGCGCCGCCACCTCGGGTCCAGTGTGATAGGGAGCGGTGGACGTCCCCGAGTCTGCCGTCCCTGGACCCATTTAGGGGGGCCGTAAGAGGGCATTATCTGCCCTCTGCCGACGCCCGGTGCGCCTGCTGCGGGCCGGGTGAGCGGACGAGATCTCCCGCTCCCTTTCCGCAGCCTCCTTCTGCGACATTACTGTTTCGCAGAAGCATACCACCGCGTCCCAGGACTCCTCGCTGCCGGACATCGACTCAACCACGGCCGGCAGCGAGTAGCTGACACCCTGGTTTAACATATAGGTTACTTGCTACTTTTTATCCCGATATACCCACGGGATCGAGACTTACGCGGGTGAACCCGCGGGGCGCAGCTAGTCTCAAATATTTCATATGTGAGATATGTTTAAGCATTAAAAGTAAGATTCTTGTAGGTATATTGTTGCCATGAATGCATTATTTATTATTAATTTTGATACGGTACGTATATCATCCATTTTAAAGTGTTAGGCTGGTAAGAACTTATTAAGGGTGTTCAGATTTAAGATAAATCTATAACCGCCTATACTCTTAGGCGTTAAGAATACCGGTGAAATAAACTGTTGTGGTAGATCAGAACATTTTAGAAATTGCCCCTAAATCAATAAGTTTGAATATTGCAGATTCCATTTCTGCATGAGATGGTGGGTTTTTTGGTTCAGTGTTTTGAACCACTTTCCCAATAAACGGTATTTATAACCATTAACATAATTTAGTATGATGGGATCATCGGTTAACAACATCCAGAGTTTTATAAAATATCAAATTATACCGGCGTGAGGTACCTTTAACGGCGGTTCTTCTCGTCGTTCATCTTGATGGCTCCTGTCTGCCAACTGCGTTGGGTTGAGTAGTTGGTCCTCCTCGCCGAAGATGTCGATGGTTTTGGTTGGTGTCGACTTGTGGATGGTGCTGCAGTCATATTGTTTGCTCGTCGAGGAGGACCCCGCACATTTCCCGCCTGAAAACCGGTTCTCCGGTTGCCTGTAGTATTCGCGGAAGTCGGGGTGTAGATCAAGAAGCAATTGACTGATTTCTGATATTCTTTTCAGAATATCAAGTTGTTTATAGATTGGGCCTGTATGAGATCTTTTGTTAGATTGACGAGGCCAGCGATCCATCTGAACCAAGCCGATTTTTCGCTGATCCCAAATGATTTTGGTGCACGCACTAATGTGTAATTTTTAGGAACAAGCATTTTTGCTTTTAATGATTCCTTGTGTTCTTTATCTGAGCCATCGAGCAGTATTTTTCCCCAACATTCAGAGATTTCATTGGGTATTTTTCTTCCAAGTGCGGTCAAGCTTCGCCAAGCAACTCAATTTCTGTGGAAATATCCACAGTAGAAATTTCACTAACCACTTTCCTTGTAGCAAGGACAAGGAAATTTTCTTGAGACGCGGTATTTACGACCGATTTGACTACTGGGATTTCATCATCCTCTTGTGGTTCATCGATATTTCTGTTGTTTTAACAGAACTGAGATATGCGTCATAAGGCGATGAACTTAAAGATCGCAACGATGGGCTTTCTGAAGGCCGAAACAAAAAGAAAGTTACTTTCAGGATAGTATCACGTACTACCTCATCGAGAAAGTAGTTATTGTACTTCTGGATAACATCGCGTGTTACCTCGCTAAGAAATACCATTTTTTTATCAGGATAACATCAAGTGTTATCTCATTAAGATAACGATAGAGTTATAGGACTTAATGAAAATAAACGCCTAAAATATTCTTCGTCACGTTCATTTTTCGTTTCCCATGACTAATTTTCACTTTATTAATACTTTTCGCAATGAAAATAAAAAGATTTTTAAGGATGTAGATTGAATTATTGAATACACAGCGTAACAGTGCAACACACGAAGAACGAATGAGGTTTGGGTGACAGTTGACAGATGACACAGACTATTTTTTTATTTATTTTTTTAGTCTAGCAACACAGTGTGCAGTGTAGTACATTCGGATACGATACTACCATGTGAGTTAAATCTCGAGGATGCAACATTGAAGTATAATTTACTCGTACCGTTAGGAGAGAAGAAATAAAATGTGATAAAACTGGTGCGTCTTCGCGTAGAACCTACATACTATAATATCTTTATGTATGTCTTTTTAGGGTTCCGTACCTCAAAATGAAAAAAAGGAACCCATATAGGATCACTCGTGTGTCTTTCTGTCTGTTCGTCTGTCATAGCTGATTTGTTCCGAACCTACTGGACCGATTAAATTGAAATTTGGTACATATATGGAGTTCTGTGACCCAAACATGGACGTATTACGTAAATAAACTATTTTTTTTTTTTTAATTTAAAAAAAAGTTTTGCTCACTGTACCGTGTGTCATATCAAATGAAAGAACTTGTTTTAAGAATTTCATATATATTTTTTTTATAATTTTAAAATAAATGAAAACTTTTAAGAAAATAGATGAAAAATTACCATTCTTCCCCTTATCTCCGAAACTACTGAGCCAATTTTTTTGAAAAAAAACAAAGAAAATAGTTCTTTACTTATAGATTACAGGAAAACCTATAAGAAGTCTGAGATCTTAAAATAACATGGTAAATCACTCAATATTGTGCGTTCAAACTTACATTTGCAGTTGGAATGTATGGAGGATCATGTTTTTCAACTACAATGTTAAGTTTGTTCTTGGGATAAAATTTATCCCAATTACGGAACCCTTCACTGTGCGTGGCCCGACACGCACTTGGCCGGGTTTTTCCTTTATGGGTAGGAAAGGCACACAATTTACTTTAAACGAAAAGTGCTGCGTTTAAATCATGTATATTTTATACGCAGAAACTACAAAATATCGGTTTATTATTGCCAGCTAGAAACAACCCATTATTTTTACCTTTTACAATTTCGGCAAAACAAACACAGAACGTAATTACACAAAGAAAACAAACTACGGTTTTTGAATAACAAGCACTTTGTTGTTTTAAATTCTTTGGCGGAAATTCCGTTTCCAATATTTTTGGCACTAAATGAACCTAATGACCGGCTTTGTTCCAGTATCGGTAAAGTAATTTTGGTGAGCTCGCTTTGAACAATCGGCTTAGTTATAAAGTTGGTATGGAAACATTCACAACTTAATCAGAATATTTTTTGTAATGTTAGAACACAACATAAAAGGCTTTAGGTATTACAGTGACAGCAGAACACTGACTCCCAAGTCACAGGATCACCTAGTTTAGGAATCAGGGTTTACCTTTTCCGTATGACTTAACCAAGTTATGTATCCTAGTCTTAAGAAATGTCAAAGGTGTATCAATGTGTATCAATAAAGATTTTTATTATTTAATCGTAATTACAACTATCATCTACATTATAACTAACAACAATTAACACTCTTGCACCATATACCTATAACAGCAAATAAATCTTTGACTTTGACTTTGCAAACTACGTAAGTCACTTTGCACGCGTTGCAGTATTGTCTCTCCTTCTCCCTTTAATCCATCCAAAGGTTGTCTGTAAAATATCGCTTTTAGCGATAAGACCGCCCATTGCGTCACCCTATGTAAAATTTCGACATTTATATCTGTAATTTTTATGGTGTACATAATAATGAGTCTTCTATTCTACGCACCTAGAAGTTTTACTGGACAGGTTCACTCAAATCTGTGTGTTTCTTTCCTCAAACGACCATCTCAGACATTATTCTGCATGGTCCTCATGTGGCATGACCAAGATAATGTCTAGAATTTAAGGAAAATCCAAAAGAGCACGCCTCTCAGACAGAAACATGCTGACGATAAATTTTACGGATAAATATCTAAGAAAAATTCATCGAATTTTGTTAATAACTTCTGAACGGTTATGAGTCCGGTTAGACTGGAAGCCGACTCCAACATAGTTGGGAAATCAATAGGGCTCATCCGAAGGATGAAAGAAAACTTATAGAAGAAGATTTAGATTAATCTATTGTGTGTGACAACGTGAATCGTGACGACAAACACACTCTTCCCAACGGAAAGCACTACGCGAAATTTAATTACATTTTTTTTTTAAATTATACTTATAACAAGGTATATCTATCCAAAAAATATATTAATCTTATAATGTCAAGTCTCTTGTTTTTATAACCTCCCTGCTAATATGAATTCAATGTATAATTAGGACTATAGAAACGATTTTATGTTGGAAAATTTTGACAGGGCGACATCTCGAGAGTAGACCACTCTCACACGCTGAAGCGTTCTGAGGCTTGCGAAAAAAGACTGACCTCTGAGTTTGTTTCGGTATTTCTTCTCAGGGTAGATAGGAATCACTGAACTCATATAGTTATAAAACTTATTTTAATTTACAGAAAAATATCATTTATTTTTAAATACCAAACGTGCATTTTAGCCTAAGTTCGACTTTTCAATAACTGTATACAAAAAGTCTTCTATTACTTATTCAGTACCTACCATCATGATATAGCCCATTCACTCTTAAAATATATCTTGTCTAATAACAATCTAAGACTGTGACCTCTGAGTTTGTTTCGGCCTTTCTTCTCAGAGTAGTCGGATACGAAACGCCGACCTCATCTAGTTTTTTTTAATATGATTGACGTGTAAAAGTGTTTGTACAAACCTACTTACAGAAATAAATCATTTATCATTTATCATTTATCAATCTAAATCTGAAACTACATAATAATAAATGCATGTTATTTGGAAATACGAAGACTTATTAGATCCGAACATACACTTACATTTTCTATCTGTCCCCTGAGGGTTCTTGCAACCTGATTTTATCGATATTATGCCACGACATGAATTTAGATCTGATTTATTTTAATTGGAATACTGTATTTTGATTTATTGTATTTATTTTGGTCCATGGATACTGACCATACTTACATACGAAGACCCCTGAGTGCTTCGGAAAGTACGTTAAGCCGTTGGTCCCAGGTGTCATTCGTGGATCTTTGTCAGCCGTTACGAGCCGTCAGAAGCCCGAAAGTCTGACAACCAGTCTTACCAAGGGGTATCGTATTACCCAGTAATTGGGTTGTGGAGGTCAGATAGGCAGTCGCTCCATGTATACTGGTTTTCAGCTGCATCTGGTTAGACTGGAAGCCGACTCCAACGTAGTTGGGAAAAAGCAGGGAGATGAAGATGACTGTGTTATCACACTAATATTATAAAGGCGAAAGTTTGTGAGTGTGTGTGTGTGTATGTTTGTTACTTCTTCACGCTCAAACGGCTAGACAAATTTTGATAAAACTTTGTATGGAGGTAGCTGACACCCTGGATTAAGACATAGGGCACTTTTTATCCCCATATTCCCAAGGGATCAACACTTACGCGGGTGAAACCGCGGGGCGCAGCTAGTTATTTACATAAAATGTTCTGCAATAATAAATTAAAATTTTTATTTAAAAATTAAAATAAATTACGAGTCTAGAAAGGGAGTGACTGCCGAGGTGATGACTAATAAAGAATTATGGAAGGAAGGGACATGTTGCGCCGACCCCAAATAAATTGGTATAAGGGCAGGAGAATGATGATATGCATGCATGTTATACAACATACTAAATGCCTCAACAATAAAAATTAAAAATTTCTATAGTACTAAATTTTTTTAATAAATTTCAATGTCATAATGTATTTTTAGTAAGTAAGTTTGCATGCTTTAGTTTTAAGCAAAACATGTTCGATCTAATATTTTTAATAACACCTTGTATACCATGTTCTATGCAAATAAAATATCTTATCATAACATGTAATGATACAATTATTCGCTCCTAAGATAACTTTAAAAACGTCTTAATTAAATTTTTATAGTAGTTCAATTAAAAAAATTATAAATAAATAATTTATAAATAATTAAGTAAAATTTAACAAGCTCATGAATGCTATATGATCATCATTCTCTTGCATTTAATTTATTTGGGGCCTTGCAACGTCTCTTTTTCTTCCATACTTCGCTATTAGTCGTCTTGTCGGCAGTCACCCCCTTTCTAGCCATATCATCTTTCACACAGTCCATCCATCGTTCTTTTGGTCTCCCCCTACTCTTATAGCCATCCACATTCATACTCAAAACTTTCCTCACGACATTTTCCTCACTCCTCCTATGAATATTATCTACGACAGCATAAAATATTTTAACGTCGTCTATTTAAAACTGTATAATTTCATTTCCATCAATAAAGAAACTGCCATACAATTTTTCCTTGCAAAACGTACGAAAGTTTTAGTGACAGTAACTTGGTATGGTCGTAAACGTTCAAAAGTGATCATAATGCGCTACGTGCGCTTTAAGGCGAATGCGTCAGGGTAGCCCACGAAATTCAAATTTTCTTACGTTTTTGCAATTTGCAGGTTTGTGTGAGGTATGTTAATTAAAATTTGATTCAATAAGATTTAAGTGACTGTGTTTTTTTGAGAATAAAATATCTTTAAACCTATTCGCGGCCGTGACAAATATGGCATTACAGAATTATAATCGTTAGAATCAGCAATACAACTAACTCTCTTCGTAGAATTCAATAGGATTCTACGAAGAGAGTTAGTTGTATTGCTGATTCTTATGATTATATTTATGTAAATCCATATTTGTTACGGCCGCGAATCATATTCAGCCTGTTACTGACCTGCAAATTGCAAAAAAACATTAAAAAAAAATGAATTTCACGAGCTACCTTAGCGCATGCCCCTTAAAAGTGCATTTTAAAGCGATTGTGTGGTGTTGTATGTATTCATAGTTTTAACCTTAATACGACTTGATTCTAGTATATGGTTATATAATATGGTTAATGTTTGGGTCCCTTATATCATCATCATCTCATCATCTTCCTGCCCTAGTCCTATCTAACTTGGGTTGGCGGAACAGGTTTTCTCTTTCCATTCCCCCCTGTCAACGGTCACGCTATCATTCACTCCCTTCTCTTTTATACCATTCCTCACACAATCCATCCTTCTTCTTCCATTCACGATAGTTGACAGGGGACTGCAAACCGTCGCGCTATCATTCACTCCCTTCTCTTTCATATCATTCCTCACACAATCCATCCTTCTTCTTCCATTCATGATGGTTGACAGGGGACTGCGAACCGTCGCGCTATCATTTACTCCCTTCTCTTTCATATCATTCCTCACAAATTCCATCCTTCTTCTTTCATTCACGATGGTTGGCAGGGGACTGCGAACCGTCACGCTATCATTTACTCCCTTCTCTTTCATATCATTCCTCACACAATCCATCCTTCTTCTTCCATTCACGATGGTTGGCAGGGGACTGCGAACCGTCACGCTATCATTTACTCCCTTCTCTTTCATATCATTCCTCACACAATCCATCCTTCTTCTTCCATTCACGATGGTTGGCAGGGGACTGCGAACCGTCGCGCTGTCATTTACTCTCTTCTCTTTCATATCATTCCTCACACAATCTATTCTTCTTCTTCCATTCACGATGGTTGGCACGGGACTGCGAACCGTCACGCTATCATTTACTCCCTTCTCTTTCATATCATTCCTTACACAATCCATCCTTCTTCTTCCATTCACGATGGTTGGCAGGGGACTGCGAACCGTCGCGCTGTCATTTCCTCCCTTCTCTTTCATATCATTCCTCACACAATCCATCCTTCTTCTTCCATTCACGATGGTTGGCAGGGGACTGCAAACCGTCACGCTATCATTTACTCTCTTCTCTTTCATATCATTCCTCACACAATCCATCCTTCTTCTTCCATTCACGATGGTTGGCAGGAGACTGCGAATCGTCGCGCTATCATTTACTCCCTTCTGTTTCATATCATTCCTCACACAATCCATCCTTCTTCTTCCATTCACGATGGTTGGCAGGGGACTGCGAACCGTCACGCTATCATTTTCTCCCTTCTCTTTCATATCATTCCTCACACAATCCATCCTTCTTCTTCCATTTACGATGGTTGGCAGGGGACTGCAAACCGTCAGGCTATCATTTACTCCCTTTTATTTCATATCATTCCTCACAAAATCCATCCTTCTTCTTCCATTCACGATGGTTGGCAGGGGACTGCGAACCGGCGCGCTATCATTTACTCCCTTCTCTTTCATATCATTCCTCACACATTCCATCCTGCTTCTTCCATTCACGATGGTTGGCAGGGGACTGCGAACCGTCACGCTATCATTTACTCCCTTCTCTTTCATATCATTCCTCACAAAATCCATCCTTCTTCTTCCATTCACGATGGTTGGCAGGGGACTGCGAACCGTCACGCTATCATTTACTCCCTTCTCTTTCATATCATTCCTCACAAAATCCATCCTTCTTCTTCCATTCACGATGGTTGGCAGGGGACTGCGAACCGGCGCGCTATCATTTACTCCCTTCTCTTTCATATCATTCCTCACACATTCCATCCTGCTTCTTCCATTCACGATGGTTGGTAGGGGACTGCCAACCATTGCGCTATCATTTACTTCCTCTTCCTCTTTCATATCAATCCTAACTCTTGTAGGTATATGAACATTATTTTGCAATTTTTATTTGACTGCCTTGTTAGTCTAGTGGTCGTAACAGCTATTGCTAAGCATGAGATCCTGGGTTCGATTCCCAGATTGGATTAAGTGTTTATTGGGATTTTTCATTAGGAATTTCTCAGTAGCAGCCTGGTGTCGTCTGGATTTGTGCCCGATTGATGGCAATAGGCTCGCCCTTTTATTACATGGGACTTAAACATAACTGGCCAAATGTGGGTGTACTACAAGTACATATCTGCCTTACCCTTCTGGGATTACAGGCGTGATGTTATGTTTATGTTATTTTACAATTTTTGCACACTTTTGGCAACGATCGCAGGAACTCGAAGCGCCTAGTCGCGTCCAATATACGAGCGTAAAACACTTTATCTGGACAAGGCCTTAGTTCGTATCTAAAAAGTTGAAACATTGATGAGATTCAGGACAAAGTAAAGGTCCTATTTATCGCTTGTGTAATGAAAGGCAAAGGGCCTGTTTTATCCCCTTTTTTATAGAACTATCTAGATAAAGAGAGCAATTTCGTTAAAGGAACGATAGTATTTTTTATGACGTTAGTTTTTTAGAGCCTTAATGGTACTTGCAGGGTCTTGATAAGGCTACTTAACGTCAACATACTAACGCAGATTATTTGTTTGTATGTATTTTTATTTTACATTAATCTGTTGTGAGTACAAAGATAAACGACATTTTCATTATTTCACAAGTTAAATTTAAGGTAGGTCATTAAACGTCACATCAAATTATTTACTATTCAAGCTACGTGAAGCTTAAATTAATCAGCTCTGAAGTTTTAAGGAAGTTTACACTTATTGCTAAACTGAATTCTCACAAGAAGATCCTGTGTCACATACATTTCTACATCCCTGAATAAGCTTACCTACTAATTGAATCATATTATTGGTTTTAATGACCATTGCATAAATATTGTCTATCTAATTAACAAACACTAAACAGCCAAATGTAATGTAATTTCAAACAACACGGCCACAAAAGTATCTCACTTACATGTTAGCAAATTAACAAAACGGCATTGTAATAATTATAATTAACCAATTCCCGACCGTAGGCTCCAATATTAATTAACAGAGTGAAGGAATCCAGTTGCAGTAGTACAGTCACGAGCAACAATATGTGTACGCTTAGCAAAGTTCAAGAGTGATTATACAGATTAGGTACCTCTCAAAAACGAGTGGAACTTTGAGATAAAGCCGCATCATCACCATCATCATCATCATTGGCAGCCCTGTTTCACCCACTGCTGAGTATAATAGGCCTCTCCCTTTTGTGCCATGCTTATATAAACATAATAATTATAAGGCCTATTTCATAAGAAATATTACCAGGGTGCAAAAATACTATGACAGTAACACCATAAAACTTAAGGGTATGCTGCAGGGACACTTTTTTACAACAACAAATAAATTATATTCTATTATACAGCGTGTTACGGAAAGGGTATATACATATCAAAGGCACGGACTCTTTTGGTGATAACAAACTACATGGCAACATTTTTTTTTATTATACCTACATGCTACTATTATGGCTGTTTGTGTATGTGAGTTTAAATGTTTGTAAACGCACCCACGATACAGGAGAAATTCCTAGTGTGGGGCAACGTTTAAAAAAAAAATAAGTTAAGAAACATTTAACTAATAAAAATCAAATGTTTCCAATTGAATTCTACACACCACTAGACCAAGTCAGAATATCGGTACACGTTTTTAATCCATTCGTTTGGTCCCGCCGCCAATAGTCCCGCCCGCGCCGCCGCGTGCCGGTGCGGTGAAACCCTGTCAATAATGTATCTTTTCCTATTATTTAGCAAAACTTTCAAGAAATTAAAAATCATAATTTAGTCTTCAGCTGTCCTTGAAATAATTTCAAAATGCTTTTTTATGAAAATTCAACTTCTTCATTAAGTAAATCAAAGATCAAATAGTTCATTTGATGCAGTGCAGTGGTGAGACTATTAACAGGTGCTGTGACTAACACGAATGGATAAGCGCCACAAAATTGTATTTTTATAGTTGTACAATAATGATTAAATTGTTGTACAATAATTATGATTTAAATAAATAAATATTATATCAAGCTTTCTCACAATTACATAAGAAATGGACAGAAATTGTTTTATTTCGTGCACGGAGCTTTTAGGAGAAAACAAATCGCTTTAGGATTTTGCTAAGTGTATAGATAATCATGTTCTAGTCTGTACAACGAACCTCCGACTTCTGGGAGTCAAAATCCCAGGCTACTTAATGAGTTCACTTTAAATAGGCTTTTGTGATAAGCTGGATTATTCCGAGCTAGCTAAGCAGGCGTTTATGAGAAAACCTAGTTTACATTTAATTGATTGATATTTTAAGTTAGATTCATGTTAAATGTACAATACAATACTGGCCGACTTTGAATTAATTGGCATCTTTTAATATGGATTAATAATTATGATAAACTTTACTTTTCTTACAGTCGGACCAGTTACTCTGAAATAATATCTATATTTCGATTGGGTACGTAAGTATTGCACGTTGGTACGGATCAACAGAAAATTGTGCTTCAATAATTTGGAGTCGGTTCGCAAAAGTTGTAGTATTTTGTTTATATTCATGAGTACTTTGATCCCCTGAAAGAATGTCAATGAATTCAGTCAGAATATTTAATGCAAATCTTCCGTAAATATTAGAAAGTGCATTATTTTTTAAAGTAATCTTTTATTTATTTATTTTATTCCTTTTTTTTTTTTTTTTTTTGAATTTCCCCCCACACTAGGAATTTTTCTGTATTGTGGGTGGGTTTACAAAAAAAAAACTATTGCTACTATTGTTGTTCACTATTTGTTGTTTTATTCGCAAATGCGGAGACTATCATTAACAGTGTATTTTGTTTTTTCTGATTTTTCGCTTCTCTACTACTCTTTCCAACAAAAATGTGTAGGCATCTTTTAACCCCAGTCCCAAGCTAGTTAATGGATTCACTTATACTGCCCTTTGTTATAATCCTTACAATTTCTAGGCCAATGTTGTCGGTAGTTACATAAATGTTTATTAGTTAGGATATAAAAGTAACGTTCATAGGTTTTATGTAAATAGGTTTAGTAGGTACCTACTTTCAGGAGTATTTTCTCCGAGAATATTGGAAGGGTAAGGCCGAAGTTTATTAAGCTTCTGTGTTTTATAGGTAGCAATTAGTTAGGTCTAGACAGTAATTCGTTCTGGAAAATTTCTTTGTTTTTGAGCCTAGAGGCTATTTTGTTTAAAAAAACTTCCTACAAATAAATTACATTTATAAGGGCATTATTTATGTAAAAAAGCAAAGCATTATTTTTGTAATTAGCTACTTTGTATTAGAGTGTGTGTTTTGTCAATTTTTATTTGATTTTTTATTTTTGTAAAGTGTGTCTTGTTTGTGCAGAATAAATATTTTTTCTTTCTTTCTTTTCATTCTATAATCGTGAACCTCAGGAAAAATAATTGTCTTGTCTTTATTTTGGCTTCTGTAATACAGTGTATACTAGCGCAGGAGCTAAGGAATTCATAAAAATGTACGCATAACTTATGTCAATAAAGATTATTTCTATCCAATAATTCGGAGCCGAAACTGATAAGCAAATTACTTTTTTTGAGGTAAAACATAGTTTGTAATAAACAATACGCTGCCAAGAAGTCAAACAATTAAAAAAGAGAATCCCGCCAATTTAAAAACTATAATAATAACACGCAACTTTTTTCTGGCAACACAAAATGTTTTCGCCACTCCTAGCGCCACGGGTAACAAGATTATTTCTTTTCATAAAGTAAAACCTTCTTGAATAAAAGAAGGCGGAAGCATTTTTGAATTGTCACCCCCAAGGGTTGGGGCCGCTGAATTGTGGTTTTCCGTCACGTTCTTTTTGGGTCCCTTACGAACCAAAGTTTAGTGTACGTGTCTGCTAAATCCCTAGGTTTGGGTTCTTATTACATCTGTTGTCAGCCTTATAAATTATTTATTCTTTGACTAACCTGATTCCGCTTTTGATTTAGTACTTAAATTTTGGCAAAAAATAAAAGAGATTTTATTTCGTACATTACGTTGCCATTAGAAAAAAGGTCCAAGGGACCTTTGGCACTTAACTTATCGTAATTCATTGTAAAAAATAGGTTGTCTTGAAACACTTACGCTACAAAATTATTAACCCATTCCAATTTGCTAACAATTACGGGTGGTTTTATTTAAGTTTTTGTTCTATAATTAACTAGCTTTTGACTGGGACTTCGCCCGCGTTTATATCGGATTTTTTTAAAAAGAATCTTTGTCCTAACTCAGATCATGTGTGCCAAATTTCAGTGAAATCGTACGAGTATGCACGGATTTCGCTGAAATTTGGCACACTGGTGCCAACATGCACCGGTGTTACGCCTCAATGCGCATGCGTTGAGGTGTGAAAAGGTAACAGGCCGACCAGCTGACGGAGTTACTTTCGCATTTATGATAATGATAATAGTCTAGATTTAACATTAAAATAATATGTGTGATATTTAAAATACAACGCACATTATTAGGTATACTAAACTCACTGTAACCAAATACCAATATATCACCGCTGTATAAACCCAAGTTTAGCATCAGTGCTTAGTGCTCTTGATTTATAGCGCTGCCTAGAATAATCACAAGTCTAAAGGGAGTGTTTGTTAATTAAATTACTGTTTGAATTAACATGAACGATAAGGTCAACGGTGTACCGGAATAATACTCGAGATTTAACAAAGGGATACAATTTTGAAACATTTGTGGTCTGTATAGTCACGAACATAAAATATCTTACCTTTACGCAAGATTCAAAAACGATTTTCTCCTAAGTATTGATAAAAATATGGTTATGATAAAATTATTTTAAAAACCATACTGTATTATAAAATAATTTTAAAATTAATAATAAAAAAAATAGGCAGTTAAGGGCTCTGCCGACAGAAGTGAAAACTTCAAACTATGCACAGCTACAGATACACTATTAAAGTTGACATTAGCATGTCGGTGACATCTTATTAGTGAGGCGAACCCATAAGTTTTGCCCGTACTAAAACTCGCTCAAAGAGCCAAAAGAAGTTTTAACTATAAAAAAAATATAGGTAATACTACATCCCCGATCCATGTTAGATTTTATGTGACGTCATATATAGCCTCAGAACAACATGACGCTTCCAACAAGACCTTGTTTACTGATAATAATTATACTACTAGCAGTTTAGAAGTTATGATGATCACAGATGAACATACATGTATATACGTAGCCTGTTAAAATCATAACCCTCTTTTGGTTTTGCCATACTCGGTGAAAAAAACGTCTTTTCTCAAAGTTGCAACCGTTATTTTAAGAGAAAATCCACGCTTTTGACTCTTGCGTAAGTGTAAGGTGTTTATGGTTGCAACTGTTCAACGTGGTAAGTGGAAAGAGGAATAATAATCGGTTTTTTTTTTCGCCTAGCGTGGCTATAGCGTTCAGTACCTTTTCCCTAATATCTCTCCGTAGGAACCCAAACAATAAAACTAGGTATGGTTTTTCGTTCTTGGAACATGTTGAAGATCACGATAGATATTGATTCAGGACTTTAACGGAATTTATTTGAGTTTTTGAAATAAAGAATGCTAGAAAATGTAGGTGGGTCAATGACCGCTATTACCACGATAAAGCGATTTGGGTGTAAGTAGTAGAATTTCTTCCACTATTTATGGTGAGCAATAATCCTACTTCTATGAACCTCTACAAGTGACGATACTTAGTTATATATAGTACTAGCTGCGCCCCGCTATGTCTTAATCCAGGGTGTCAGCTACCTGCATACAAAATTGGTCCAGCCGTTAGAGCGTGAAGAAGTAACAAACATACACACACACTCACAAACTTTCGCCTTTGTAATATTAGTGTGATGATTGTAGTTATACTTAGTTAGCTCCAGAAACGTGTGACTGGCTAAACATTTTTTCAGGACATGAGCTATTGTTGTGTAATTCGAGTCGACGTGAGGAACGGAAAGGGAATGTAAAATGACTTTCCCCTTTGTTTCTGACTCCACTGAATGGTAGCCATACACGTTACGATATAATAATGCAAGTTTAGATTTACACCAGTATTGAAAATCACACAAATCTAGAAATCAGCAAAAATCTTCCAACACACGTTATTGAGAGAGCGGCAGAAGTTATTTGATAATTTCCCACCCAAAAAAAACCACCAAAAAAAAACAGCGTAGCCCCGATTCAATAATAATAAGTTTCGTGATCAATGAGCTAGATTAAACGGTTCATTAATAAGTATGTTGGCAGTGTTCCATTCCGTTAGTTCAAATTATTTATCTGATATACGAGTATTGCAGTTTCAAAACAAAATGCGTTCGAACGCTTGTTGTGATAACTTTATGCAATGATACTTTTGTCTTCTCTCTCATACTTGGCTGGTCACTTCTAGACATCAACAAATATAATTGGTTGTCGCTTTTTTCAATAAATACGTACAAAGTACGGTCAGTACTCTGAATTACCAGACCCCTCTTACAAATAAGAAGGCGGGGAAGAGGGGTCAGAATACGCAGTTTACTGACTGTACCTACCCACAGTCCAAGATTTTTTAAGTCTGTGCAATACTATAGTATAAAATAGTAACAGAGTCGCTTTTCTTGACTATCATGTCAGTGTGACCGTCAGATGTTACCACAGCTGGGACACAGGCCTCCTCTTTCTGTGAGAAGGAGTCGGCCGTAATCCACCACGTAGGCCCAGTGCGGGATGATGGATGTGACATGTCTTCGAATTTTTAATTGTATGACATGCCGCTTTCCTCACGATGTTTTGCTTCACCATTTTGAGAGCAGTGTGGTGATAAAATAATTATGAAATCATTTACACAAAGTAAAGCGCCTGTCTGGTTCCAAACCCACGACCATACTACTAGTAGTCCAGGCCACCTAGGTGTGACCGCATAGTTCTTCTAAACTTTACAATTTTGATGTGGAACATCATCATTTACAGAATTTATTTATTTAGAGAAATCTCCATGTTGCACCTGGGGCGGGTCGCTAGTTCTGCATAAAAATCTAACTTTTTTTCAAGTAAAGATAATAATTGAAGGATACGCTGGCATGATAAGTTCGCTTTTAAAAATAAACCAGAGAAAATTAAAGAACATAAGGTAGATACAACTTCACTCAGCAGTAAAATAAGACATCATTTTACCAAAAACAACTAAAGTAATTTGGATCCATGCTATCAACAGGCACCATCGGGTGTGATACTTTTTGAGCTTCCTATTTAAAATAACTCCTTGGCTTCCAGCCAGTGTAAGTAGCCGCTTATCTTGAAGCGGGTAAGCCAAAACATGTGGCTTTAGATTAAGCATACTTCTCGCGTTGGCAGCGTTGTCGGAGCCGCGGGCTGATCAAGACTAGACATGGGACAGACGAAACACAAGTAAACTTGGCTGTGAAAAGAGCTGAAGATCTGAAGGCTAATTCCCGTTATTAAACACTTTCAAAATGTAATTTCATCAATCTAATCTCAGCGAAAATTATTGTCATAAATCCTATTCAATTTTCACATAATGGTGAAGACTGACATTTGAATGCTACTGTCCTAAAAATACAGACAAAACGTTAAGTACTATGCTTGGCAGTTGACTGTGGGAAGAACTAAAGATCCTGGATTTAAAGTTATGGCTCCAGGTTCTGACCAAGAACGAGGTAGATATTGCCATATCATGTCAAATCTAAATCAATCAATCTGACTAGCCTTTTCGGCTTCCAGTCTAACCAAGTGCAGATGAATATCAGTATTTTACATGGAGCGACTACCTATCTGACCTCCACAACCCAGTAACTGGGTAATACGATACCCCTATGTAAGACTAGTTGTTAGACTTTCGGGCTTCTGACGACCCGTAATGACTGTCAAAGACCAACGGCTTAACGTGCTTTCCGAAGCACGGAGGAGTCTCTGTATGTAAAGATGGTCACCAATCCACGAAACAACCCCAGCAAGCGTAGCTTAATCTATTGGTTCGACCGTAGCGGCTGTTATTACTTAACCACGAGCACATGTTAAATCTAAATCAGGTGATTTAGATTATATTATAGTAATTTCCTAATAACTGGGATCGGTCTATCATTACTGAAAGGACTATTGTCGCCAGTAAGCCTGACATAGTGATGATAGATCGATTAGCGCGCCGCGCAATGATCTATGTTACCATTCCGCATGACGAGAACCTCGTGAAAGCTGAGAAAGAGAAACAAATAAAATATCTCGACTTAGCACACGAGGTTGTTGACATGTGGAATGTGAGCTCGGCTATCAGTAGTTGGATCAAGGGCCTGATTCAGAAGGCAGTACTCCTCGATACGGCTCGCATCGGGAGGAGGTTCCTATCTCTGCAGCCAAGCCACCAGTTGCTTGGACCCTGCTCCCGATACCGGTGGACAACTATTTATTGAAAGTATTTGTACGCATGTGTGCGTAATGAGACGGCCGTCAAACAAAAACAAATCACGGATTTGTTAATCGACTAGTGGCGTCATTAATCGCTCATTATTATTAGTATGGCGCTGCACTGACGTAGTCTAGGAAAACGACACGTATGTTGTCTTGCGTGATCGGCTGGTTATGATTAGTTGACCAACAAATCTGGTAATAAGTGAGATATTACGAGTACTTACAACTACATACAAACTCTATCGTAAGGATGTGACTACACACATTGAAACAGTAATTTCCTAATATTCCACTATCGATTTCAAGTTTAATATCTTTTCTTCGGGTCTGTAAAGACTTATATTAACGCGAAGACTTCTTCACTAAACTTTGATGTTAGTTGTAGATGTTAGTCGATACAATGTGAAGAGTTTCATTGTGCGGACTACATCGCTGATACGATTTTAAGGTTCAGACATTCGGTTGATTCTGTTTTGGTACGAGTTGTAGACGAAGTGCTTGTGGCAAATTAGTTATTACTGTAGTAGTTTTAGTTAATACGAGTATAGATCGTAAAACATAAAATCATCGAATTTGGTTATTTAATAACGGTTAGTTGATAAACAAACAAAGATAGCCGATGATGCGGTAGTCTTAACTCGATTAGGACCGCTAAAAGCCCATAATAGGCGTCATAACAATATAACTTTCTATTGTGTCTTGTTCAGTGTCCTTGAGCTGCTGTTGTATCTTAGCGATTAACTACGGTAAATATGGCCCGCCCCTCCAAAATTCAAAACGTTTGAAAGTATTTGTACGCATGTGTGCGCAATGAGACGGCCGTAAAACAAAAACAAATCACGGATTAGTTGCTCGACTAGTGGCGTCATTAATCGCTCATTATTATTAGTGTGGCGCTGCACTGACGTACTCTATGAAAACGACACGAGCGTGTCTTGCGCGATCGGCTAGTTATGATTAGTTGACGAACAAATCTGGTAATAAGTGAGATATTACAAGTACTTACAACTACATACAAACTCTTTCGTAAAGATGTGACTACACACATTGAAACAGTAATTTGGAGGGGCGAGCCATGTTATCGTAGTTTATCTCTGCAAACTTTTAGAATTCTGAAAAACAACAAGATAGTTTTCATAATAAAATATACAGCTACGTGTTTGATCTTCAAGTAAGTAATTAATATAAACAGCTCGTGCAAACGTCCATCCACCTAAAATTTAATATCTTCATTACCAATTATTTCGCTCTCAACACACGCTCCACTCTTCAACTTTAAACCAAGTAACTTGCACAAAGTCGCCGTAAGCGACTCGTCTGGTTTAATTAAAGTCTCAACTCCATCTGAAGGTAATACAACTGTAATTAGATCGCTGCTACTTAGCATTTCAATTACACCACCACTATGATTTTATATTAGTACTGAACTTAGTTGGCCGAGTAGGACTTTGATGAAGATTATTGTACTCTTAATATTTTGACATTTATTTATTTATTTATTTAAAATTCTCACACATTAATGTACAAAGGCGGACTTAATGCCTTACGCATTCTCTACCAGTCAACCAAAGGTGGTGAAGAGATGAGATGGCGGGTGCTCTGATTGAGAGAAAATAATAATATTATAAAATATTAAAATATAACATAATTAAATATAAATATAATAGGTAAAAAATTACATAAATAGGTTATAAACTTAGTTATAATACACATATATTTACTATAATATATCCCTACATTATATATATATACATAAATATACATACAAGTTCAATGAAAAGACATTAATTGAGATGACTCTACACTATTTGTTTTGACAAATAACTCTGCAATTTTCGCTTAAATGCAAACCGACTGGTGGCCGTCCTGATATCGAGAGGAAGCGCATTCCAGAGAAGAATGGACTGAATATGAAAGGAAGAATGAACAAAGTCAGAAGTATGAGAAGGACAGAGTAGAAGAAGATTGTTGGAAGAACGCAGGTTCTTAGCGTGTGAAGAACATAGATATTGGAAGTGAGACATAAGATAAGAAGGAGGGCACATTTAATTTTACATTTTATCTGCTATTAATTTGACATTATATTTATTTATTCATTTATTATAAATTAATTTACTCTTGAACTAAAAATTCAGATCAATTTTAATTAGGTTTTTAAATGTATTGTTTCTGCATGTGATAATTTTATTTAATACTAGCTGCGCCCCGCGGTTTTATCCGCGTAAGTCTCGATCCCGTGGGAAAATCGGGATAAAAAGTAGCCTATAATTGTTAATCCAGGGTGTCAGCTACCTGCATACAAAATTTTATCAAATTTGCTCCAGTCGTTAGAGCGTGAAGAAGTAACAAACACAAACTTGGACCTTTATAATATTAGTGTGATCACAACACAATGTTAATTGTTGATGAATAAATAAACGAAAAAATAAAATGAAAGTAAGAATGAGAATGTTTTTGATGATAATATTACAAGCATCATCATCATCTTTCTGCCCTTGTACCATGGTACATGTAGGCGCAACTAAGGAAAGCAATCTCGATGCGAGATTGGCAACTCGAGATCTCGCGTGATGTCTGGTCTCGAGATCAAAGTGCCATTCGAGATCGATATTTTGGGTAATTTTTGAAATAAGCGTTTCTTTATAAAAAAAATATTAAACTTATTTAATTAAAATAAAAAGTAGGCAGTCATGGGGACTGCCGACAGAAGTGAAAACTTAAAACTATGAAATAACCGGGTTTTTTTATTTTATAAATAATTGTGGCATCAAAAATTTAAAATTCATAATTGATAAAATCAAAAATATGAATTATTAATTGAAATATGCTACTGAAGATTGTAAGACTATCTTTTAATTGTATGAACTCAATCTCCTTTGCATTATATAATTGCATAGCACAGGTGTGAGTACTATGTACAACAGAGCTACCATTTACCGGGTAATATATCTTTCATTGACTTGAATGTGGCCCTGGCGGCTGAGAGTATGTCATGCTCACTCAGACGTCTCGCTGATGGTGGCGTGTGTGTTGGATCATTTAGCTCCCTTCAAAATGGTTGAGCTGAATGGTGCTGATCCATGCGTCATGTTCGTGAACGGGCGCTGTCAGTTGGGACTGGTCATCTCTTAGCTACCACGGCTTATTTTTCATTATTTTAGTTTTGAATTGTTTTTATTCATCACGGACGCTTTTGACGTTTTGCATCATTCTCACATGTATATTTTCAATAAGAATGATGTAAACAATACTTTGTATCAAATATTTTATTTTAAAAGAGTGTCCGTGGAAGCTTCATATTTGTAACTGACCGACTTTTTGACAATTCAAAAGTGTAAATGATTTAATTGAAATAAATGCTTTGAGTTTGAAAGAATCATCTTCACTACGCATATACAACGCAACAAATCAGCTCACGCACATTATAATAAAATTATTCTCGTATATTGAAAAAGGCTTTTCAAGAAGCATATTTCTTTCGAGATTTCAAGAACGAGATTGTCTTCCCACGAGATTAAATCTCGAAAAAATGCTCGAGATTTCGCAACGTTGAGATTATATTCTCGAGGCGCATCACTACGTTACATTACAAAACACACATTATATTATGTTAGATTACAAGCAAGGGAGATATAATAATATATGAGTGGGATGGATGAAAAACATAGAAGCTAAACCAAGAATTGTATAAGGTACTGAGAAAAACAGAAAAACATGTTATTGTGCATTGTGCCAATAACAAGGTAATCCGTCGTATTTTTTCACTAAAGAAGGTCAAAATGTCATTGCGTAAGTGAGAACTTAATACTTAGTTATAATTACAAAATCTTAGGTATCTACTGGAAATAAGTACGTTATAGACATGAGTCTCTAGGACTCAGGAACAATCGAAGGAACTGTGAATATCAAAACTAGGCATGGATTTTTAAGATTCCGAACTTCAAAGACAAAACCGGCTAAGTGAGTGTTGGACCACGCACAATGAAGGGTTTCGTAGTTGGGATGAATTTATCCCAAAAACAAACTTAACATTGTAGTTCAAAACATGTTGTCCCATACATTCCAACTGCGAATGTAAGTTGGTCAATATTACTCGTTAACTTGTAATGGATAGCAATGAAAACCACTCAATTTGAGAGTTTAGAGAAAAGTGATATCTAGTGACGGATTATCGGAAATTTTCAAAAAATACGTAAAAAATGGGTTTTCTCGAATCCCATGAATTTTCGACTAGACTTTGTGGGATAGTTAATTGTTGCAAATGGGTCACTCTATCACGTCCTGGAAGGAATACGTCAAATTAAGAGTCACTCTGTATGCTACTACCGTGAATTTTTGCACTTACCCAAAAACAATCATTTAGCTGCCAGACATTTGACAAAATAAATGACAATTGAAAATAATAGTGGTTTGCGAAACTGTTTAATTACAGAAAAAAACATAAAAAAATACCAATAATTGGTGCTTACTTGCCTTTTGACGTATGTAATATTAATTTTTATGTAATAAAAATTGTTAGCAGAATCATAAAGTGCATTTTTTTTTTCGATGACATTATGTTGTCATTTAGCTGGCGTATGTTTATTAATTACGCGCAGTACAGTAATTACGGCGGCTAGCGACCGTTCCACAGTCTGTTCAATGGAATTTGGTTTGGAACCTTAATTGAGTGAGTCCGACTCGCTCTTGGCCGGTTCTTATTAAGTACTGACGAAGCGTACTTATTTCGGCTTGTGTAGGTATTGTATAGGTACCTACAGTTTTTGTTTCTTCGTCCTTTCAAAGATGAAGATAGAGCAGTTCAATCATTATAATCAGATGTTTATCGAGATACAATAGAGGAAAACGTCAAATAAGACTGATTCCATTAATGCTATGAGTAGGGTACAATTTTCCTTAAACATGTCGAGGTCTTTCATTCTTTTTCGTGTGGTTAGTGACCAACCTGGTGTCAAAGTTTTAATGCCGCCCATGGGCCTCTGACTTCGGTTCACATGCCGTCGAGAAATATCTCTTAGGTATGGCATGTACGTTGCGAGTTTGTCCGAAAGGGATATCGTGGCCCTGGCACACAGGCAAATGAAAAAACACGGGTGGGTTTTAGTCAGTAAAAGTCTGACACGCCCTCCCGCTCCGCCCAGAGCGGGAGAAGTTATTTGATAATTTCCGACCCAAAAAAAAAAAAAAGGCATGTCATGTACATCGTGAGGAAACATTTCGAGGTAAAAATAGGTAACCGGTGGTTGTTCTTTAGGCTGTTTCGCTTACCTCTTTCTGCGAATCAGTAATGCTCGCAAAGGAGGAGGCGGAACGCGTGAGGAAGAGGTAATATTCGCACCCTCACGTCCCTTCTCGCCGCAGGAGACGCCCCGGACGGCGGGAGTCGCAAGCTGATTCCCGGCCACCGTAGGCGCGGGCTTGCGGACGGTGAGCGATGGGTAGCTCGCCGTCCAATAAGGACTAGGCCCGGGTCGACGGCGCGTTGTGTTCCACGCGCGCCTCAAAGAGATGTCAGCACGAACTGACGGGGTCCGTTAGGCCCAATGACTGCCAGGGTTGCGAATTTGTCCCAAAGGGATATCGTGGTCCTGGCACACAGGCAACTACAGAACACGGGTGGGTTTTACTCAGTAAAAGGCTGACACGGGCTCTGTCCGCCCAGAGCGGGAGAAGTTATTAGATAATTTCCCACGGAAAAAAATGGTTGTTTCGTTTCTTTTTCTTGGATACTAGTAATTTTTGCTGTATTTGATAAACTTTATTATAGACCTAATAACAGTAATAGAACTTCGAAAGTTTACAATAAAAAACCTTCGCAGTAACGTACCATGGGGTAGGTCATAGAGTCCTTTTATCAGAATTAGATGTTACCGATATAGAAAGTGCGTATTGATCGATGTTACCGATATAGAAAGGGCGTATTGATCGATGTTACCGATATAGAAAGGGCGTATTGATCGATGTTACCGATATAGAAAGGGCGTATTGATCTCACATCCTAACTGAATCGTAAATAGGTAGATCCCTCCAAAATTCCAGACGTTTCTTTACAATAAAGACCAACTTACAAATCCATTGTTCGGACACAGTTTCTAAGATCTAAAGCCTGCCTTTTGCAATCCACTAGAAATCTATTTATACGCCTATCCAAAAATTGGCCTAACAAGGGGAATGCTGACCACAGAACCTTTTACTGTATTCCTGATAAAATCTTGAACTACAAAGAACCCCAGAAACATATAATATGAGTATATTTATATCTTTATCGTAATGTTACGGTTCCAAAGGTCCGACTGCTTTGTTTACATTATACCCCAAGGGACAATTCAAAACGACAGAAAAGTAAAAAGATGTAGATTTAATACAAACAGATGTGAGGAAAACAAAAGAAACTGAATAACTTATATCATACGTATCTTTCTTTATCTTTGAATTATTATACTTATAACTTGGACTGAGTTTAGACGTAGTCCCCAGACTGGGTGGCAAGTAAAGTTCTGAAAACATAACTAACTAATAACATACTTTTCCCAAAATACGGCCTATTGCAAACACAGGTCCTTGCCACAAGGAGGGCACGCATATATATGTCCGATTGACAACGTGGCAATCCGGTGTATATTACACAGGATTGCCTTGGCTGAAGTTGCTTATGATACGTTTTAAAAGCTAGAGCTAGTCTTCTGTAAATTGAAACCTGAAAGGATTGGAACAAAGGATTTAGACGAAAGGTAATGTTAGTTTGTATTTTTTTAGGGCGGAGGATATCCATGGCAGATTATCTCACGAAAGAAAAAGTAAATCCATGGACTACAACGGGTCGAGTCAATAATAATAGAAGAAAAAAATAACGAGCGAGCCTTACCATTAGTCGCATATGATTTGTAACATCTGACATCTCACCTTGGTAATAATCAATTGAGCAGCGACAGAAATTAGGCTCAAAATTTAAAAAAGCTAAATATTTATTCGAATAATTATTCAGTACTAGTGGTCGCCCATTGGTCGAAATTCGACCCCCTCTACTAACAAGCTGTATAGTATTTACTAATTCCATGAGTACACTAATTCCTTGCTATTAAAAAGTACTTACTTATTCCATGCTCAAGCTGTCACTTCCTGTTATACACTTCCGTCCCTTTTCATGAAATCACACTCACATAAAGCGAGAGGAAAGTTATTACACATCAAAAATACTTTATACACAAAAGGAATATAAGTAAGTACCTAAACTTTGTCCAACAAACATCAACACGATTATGACTCACGCCAAAGTCAAAACTGTGACATGAAGTCGGGTAAGGACTCAAAAAAGGAAACTGTGGAAGTTATAAAACGGCCGAACATTCGGCTGATACTTCGTCTGCAAGTTCGGCCGTTGCTTGACTTCCAAAATTTCCTTTTTTGACTTTGAGTCCTTACCTAACTTCAAGTCAGATTTTTGACTTTGACTTATCTCTTTGATTGTCGTTTTTTTCTCTTACGGAGTTTCAGCCATAGTCAGCCGTACTCAGGAATCGGCCGATGATCTTCGGAGTAGACCCCCTGCGTGGTATATCAGTGTGTCTATTTATATCGTGATAGCGTGTCTAAATATAGGCCAATATCTGTCTCATCTTGGAGCAATAACACGGTATTGCTCCATGCTCGATCGAAGCGAGGTTGATTAGTTTAGTTATTGCTCTGTGATTTATTGCTCTTATTTGGAGTTTGACGCAATGTTTAATACGAAAACATTCTTAATAAACAACTAAATGTAATGATAAAAGTCAAATCTTGCGAAGCTGGTAAAATGAGATTTCGACCAAACGATTAATGTACAACGATATTTCCCATAATGGAACCCAGAAAGTTGGATTAATATTTCGTGTTTTTTTATAAAAGAACGGGGTTGTCAAATGTTTGACTAATAACAATAAATTAATATGAAACAGACGGTCAATATTTGGTAACAAATACGTATAAGTAATAATGTGAAATACGTGGCTTATCAGACAAATTGGTTTCCCTAGAATACTAATACAGTAAAATATGTTTTTTTTTTTTGTAGTAGTCTAGGGTTACTTTACTAATCAGATACTACTATTGCATGCTCCCTTACCTACCGTTCGACATTTAATTTCCCATCTACGATAACCCTAGGAAGCTCACCAGTTCTATTTATAGCCGAGAGCAGGCAGCAATCTGTTTAGAATATTACTAACGAATGTTACTGTGTTGATTGGGTTACTAGGTCAGTAAATATCCTAGATCAACAACCTTTTTTTTTGTTGCCGGGGTGGAAAATCCTCATAGATGTCCTCCGCCGGTTGGTTGGAGGTGTCTGTAAAATCTTACTGAATAAAAAACCACCCCGGTGTTCCCTTCGCACACTTGCACCGAGGATCTTGGGATCCAGTGCGACATCCGCGATCCCCGGCTTGCGATCTATAAGCTGATCAGTCAATATTCTCTTGTTGATGTAGTTTGAATGGGTTCTGAAATTAGGTTTGTTTTGAATGTGTCAATAGTTTGGTATAGGTAGTTGCTTGCGGAGGGGCTTGTGGCTAAGTAATACAAGCTGCACAAAACGATCAATCAGGTTTAGCTACGGTTGCCGCGGTTGGTCCGTGGGTGGGCCATCGTTACGTACCAAGACCCCTTAGTTTCTAGGAAAGCACGTTAAGCCGTTGGTCCCGGCTATCATTCGTGGATAATTGACAGTCGTTACGGGTCGTCAGAATCCCGAAAGTCTGACTAAGGGGCATTGTATTACCCAGTAACTAGGTTGTGGAGGTCAGTGCAGTCGCTCCATTTAAAATACTGGTAGTCAGCTGCATCCGGTTAGACTGGAAGCCGACCCCAACATATTTGGAAAAAGGCTAGGCAGATGATCAGTTGCTTGCGGAAACATAATGGAATTAGGTAGAATACATGTGTTATTCATAACAGATAAAAATGTGCGAAGAATTAAGCACTTCTACACTTTGGGATATTGTCAGTTGAAAATACAGGCACTGTTTTGCTTAAAAGAAGGCTCCAAACACGTAAATGTATTAAATATGCTAATTGTGACAATAAAGTATTTTGTATTTGTATTTTTTTGTATTTGTAAAATGGTTGAAAAGTGTTACTATCTGCACTATACAAACATGATCGAAATTGAGATTATAAATTCATCATAATCATTTGAGCCGAAAGACGTCCACTGCTGGACATAGGGCTCCCAAGGGGGAGTTGCCATAATCGCCAAGCTTGACAGGCGGGTTGGCGATCGCAGTATGGTATTAAAATGCACAGACAACGCTGCTGCCCATTCGTAAGTTCCTTAGTCGCCATTTACGACACCCACTGGAAGAAATGGGATAGTGCTATACCTATTACGTACGTAGATTTTAAATTACTTATCTTGAAATAAAATTTCTTAGTTGCTTTTGACACCCCAGAAAATTGTTCAGTCCGGAAAGAGAACTCTATTGATTGTGACAAAAAGACATCAACGATAAGATCTTGACTTGTCTTGTTTTACTAAGCTAGATAGAGTAAGGTACAAAATTTAAACATACATAAATATCAAATTACAAAGTTTTACTTCCCGTACCGGCTTAGTTTAACTTTCAGGGCTTAAGTGTTGAATCCGCAAGGCCTGGGGCCTATGAGTTGTTTGGCTGGAATCGTATGTAAATTTAGAGTAACCCATTAAATACACATGCCGTTGTTTCTGTTGTTCCATTACTTTAAGTATTACGTTGTTTTAAATGCTAAATTGCGTACGTGTTTCTAATTAAAAGATCGCATACATCTAAATATAAATCAGTTTGGGATTGGAATAGTTTTGCTCTTGCATGGAGATTTTAATTAAAAATACATTAAGTACTGTTTCAGTATTTAAAAGAAGAGTGAAAGAACACTATCTTTCCACTTCGTCATAGTTGCGTATGTATTTATTATTTTAATAGAATTATAATTAATATTCTAGTGATATTTATTTTAGAAGTATGTATGTTTGTGTGTATGTATGTATGTATATTGTCATATTATTTGTTTACTTTTATTAAGTACCTAATTTTTTTTTGATTATATGTATTCTATTTTCTCTTCTACTCTTACACACGGTGTCTATATCTCTTTATCGACTTTCCTATCGCAGGTATGCTGGAAGAGATTTCTTTAGAAATAAGCATCACCTTTGTACGTATTTTTCTGTTCCTTTCTTCTTGTATGTTTATATATATGTGTGTACATAAATGGTTAAATAAATAAGTTTTTTTTTTATAATAGGTCAGATGAAGGCCAGGATATTCCTCGTTGTGGTTAAAAAAAATTGTGTTCAACGTATGGATAAAAGTAGGCATTTGGGTTTGATAGTAAGCAGTTTGTTTGAAGAGGACTTTCGTCATTTTCCAAGTAAGCTAGGAATATGTTAAAGGCAATGCTAAAGTTAAAATGATGCCATAAAGAAGAATGGCAGTTTTGGTGTCGCTTCATTTCAGAAGCGTTCATGTAAGAAAGTATGAACATTATGTGAAACATATATATGTATTAGCTTTTTTTATTAAACTGCACAAAGATAAAAAGAAAATAACTAATATTTTATTCAATCTGACTATCAAAACGCAATTATTTGCAATCTGTTAATGCAGAACTTGGGGCGACACCTATGGAGTTACCATACTCACCAGAATATGTTATTTTCATTACTGTAATTATACAAATAAGCAGGACTTTGGTGGTAGTGGTTTCATCGTTTAAACTATTAAGAGACTTTTACTACCTGGGTCTGTATAAAAACAGCCACATGCTCCTTTTTTGGGAAAAACCATTATTAAAAGAATATGTTGTGATTACCTTTTTCTTAATTAGACCAAGATCTGTCTTTTGAGGGTATTTGAACGAATGTACGCGAAGTCTAAGTGCGACACCCTGATTACACGGAATCCTGCAATTTTTCTTTATCCTAAGAACCAACAGCCTCGTAAAATTACTTTTTGTGTTATAAATTATTATTATATTCAACCGAAATTAAATTAAATTAAAAGGGATATTTAACAAATCTCAGGTGTGAATTTTTGTTTCTGAGTTTAGTGCAATGTTCTTTATGCAGAACTAGATATTTGATATATTCAGGTATCAAGCAGCTTGTAAGTACAATTTGTTACGGCTTATTTTTATTACTTTGCAGATAAAAAGATTTTTTTTTGTAAATTAATTAAAATATTTTTATTTTATTTTTCAAACTGCTTGTCAACAAACAAAATTCAGGTCATTTTAGACGCTGCGTTGCTGTTTAAAGCGATAAAACGATAATATAAAATAAAAATTCCGTACAACGTTTTTACCACTAATAAATCAAAACATAGCCGAATGAATGCATTTCCACAAATGGGACGGTATTAAACAATTATTCAAATGACTATACAAAATGAGTATAATATGCAAATTGCGAAAATGTACCATTCAGCGACGCGTATTTGGGCAAATTCGAATTGTTTCCCTAATAATAAATTCATAAATAATTTTCTACAGGTTTATGATGCTAAATGTTATAGTTAGCATCATGAAGTAAGTAGTTCTTGAAATAGTAATGGCGTATGAAGAGTTACAAATTAGTAATTAGTTTTGTTGGTTATCTGATTGAATTACTTTTGTATTTGGTGAGAGATATATAGAGGATCAGGGAGGGGATCATTGATTTCATTATCAGCTTTATTAAAAAAAAAAATGTTTCATGGAATCTATATTAATTTAAAACAACTACAAACGTGGTCTCTCTTCCAGTGCTACGAATTTGCTACGCCACGCGCTACGGATGAATGCTATACGGTCAAGTGCTACGAGCTACGGTTAAGTGAATTTATCGCGTAGTCGATCGGATTTTCAAATCTAGTTACGGTATACTTGTCAAAAAATAATAGGCCCGTTTTGACATTTAACTATGCGTTGGTCAATCGCGACGTAACTAGTTAAGTAACCATACGACTCGGTTCTCGATACTCACGATAAATCGATTCAAGTGAAATGTCAAAACGGGCCTATTATTTTTTGACAACTTAAGTTCCAATTATACATAAACTCACGCTTTCTTCTCATGAGGGTGGGCAGAAACTACAGACCGCCACCTGCTCAGAACTACTAACCTAATCTAACCTAACATACTCCTTTTGCTTCGTTTACGTTCATAAATCAGAAGGCCAATTCTCGTAATTTAAAACGTTCAAAATCTAGTCGCAATCTCATCTTGGCGACAAACAAACGTCAAAAAATTGTCAAAATGTAGGGAAATAAGAGGTATTTTTGACAGATTGAGACTGAGATCAGACTGTGAACGTTCTTAAAATTAGTAGAATTGCCCCTCTGGTCATACACGCACGCCAATTGTAAGCACTATGCACCTGAACTTTCTGGAGCACCTCACCAATAAGGTCACATGTCCTTCTAGGGCATTCTCTCCCAGCGTTTCCACTCACATCTGTCTTGTAAATACCTTTATTAGTCGACTATCATTCAGTCATGTGTTAACAAATATATTTAAAATGTTTCCAGTAAGATGAAATTTTATTTAAAACTCGTAGGAGAATTTAATAAAATTTTACATGGAAGAATATTTCGTGGAATACACAACTAAAATTATAGATGTAATGGAGTACCGAAGTCAAAACTGTACATTTAATATTTTTGAAAAAGAGTTATTTTACGAGGTGCGGGAACGAGTCTGATACCCAAAATATAGTTTTGTCCATTTATGTTTGTCTGAATGTATGTTCCGGATTGGCGCAAAAACGGGTGAATGCATTTGGATGAAATTTGGCACCTAAATAGTCTATAACTTAGATTATAAGTATCCTATGTGTTACATAAGATACTTATAATCCATGTAATACGTTCCCTTGGGATATTTTCCGACATCCACGAAGGCGAAGCTGCGGGCAAAAGCTAGTTAACCATATAATTTAACTTATATTTGAGCTTCAACTTAAATTTCTAGGAATACGAAACAATCGAATATTCGTCTAGAATTGAATTGGCACGAACCACGATTTTGCGGCAGTTTTCAGGGTTCAGGGTGAGTATTAGTCTGCCTTCGCCGTATGACCCACCGTCTTTCTTCAGTCACAGGGCTGTATCTTTGTAACCGCATTAGGTAGCCAGCTTAAACACAGAATATAATTATGTTTAGGATTTCATGACAAATAACGAAAAATAAAAAATGAGAACGTTAAAAGTTTTGGTGGTACGGAACCTTTTTTAATGTGTGTGCAAGTCATACTCACACTTGGACGGTTTTTTATGAAGCATTTAATTAAAATGCGCGCACGAATCTAGGAATGTAGGCAACGCTGGGATCCTCATTATCATATTAATGAGAGAACTCTGGTTATTTTTATGTTGGATCGTGTGTGGGGAATGTGTGGATTTCTCGGTAAAAGATAGACCACCGAGTTTCATAACGTGGGTATGATAAAGGCAATTTTTTAAATGTGGGCGGGCTTTTACTGACTATTTAGCTTTTTTTGCCTGGGAACGTGCGTTGACGAAACCTGAATGAGTAATAGAGGCATTATCGAAGTCTTTGTTATTCATTCCGTTCCACTAAGATCAAATATTCCTAAGAAAGAGTTAATTAATATAACTCAAACTTTTAAGAAAACAGTTTATTTAGGACTCCGAATAATTTACAATGTAATAATACCAATGAATAGATTAATTTATTTCTTTTTTATTAATTTATTTTATCCTTGATATTATAAATAATTATATTTTTAATAAAAAATAACATTATAATTGAAAAATCTTAATTGAAAATGTTAAGTAACTTATTTTTCAATTTTGATCTTAAAGTATTCAGTCAAACAAACAACTTAGAAATTAATTTCCGTGAATAAATTCGAATAATTTTGTCTGGAATCACTCAAAGATAAAGATGTATTTGTCAAAAACACGAGTACACACCCACAGGCCATGCAAGATGTATTAGTATAAAAGGGTTTGAGTGTAAACGTTAATATTAAATGAACTACAAAATAAATAAATGTAAATCCTAAAAGGCTTTTGCGACATATGTGTGTAACTGATACCGAACTTTGAACTGTTTCGTAAATAATGCTATTCATTGAAAGGGACGTCTAATAAAATCAATATTAACCTAGCCTGAGATTATTATATATCACAAAAAGTAGATCCCAGCTAGATTGGGATAGCTTATCTTTTGTTCTCTACTGTTCTTTGGCAACAAAATTCACTTGTTATTTTATTTTTCCCCGTGGCTGGTTCAGAAAAAACAAACTGCGTACATATTTTGCAGAACTAACAAAAACGAAAAACTTTAAACAAAGTATGAACGAAAATATGGTGTACTAACGTTGAACATAAAACGTAAAGAAAGCCTCAAGCTTTGAAACTTGAAACGCTAAGAAAACTTTGTATAACGTAAAATAGCAAAAAGTTCAAGAAGGAAAATAATACTACTGTTAGTTCAACCTATTAATATTAAATTATGAGGAGGAAGTTTTGTTTCCCTTAAAGACGGATAGCTACTACTTATATTGAGATTGTGTAACTTACATGAGTTCTATGGCTAATGTCTGTAGCTTTGTGGAAATGGAAATCCTATTTCTTCCCGTGAGTGTCGTAAAAGGCGACTGCGCGAAAGCGACATTTTAACACCATACTGCGATCGACAACCGGCCTGCCAAACGTGGCGATTATGGCAAACCCCCTTTGGGGGAGGCTTATATCCAGCAGTGGACGTATTTCGCCTGAAATGATGAATGATGATGTGGAAATGGGAATGCGTGCAAGTATTCACTTGACTTGACGAGTACTGGTGGCCCAGTGGTGTCAACCAAGACATGTAGGTCGTGTGTTCGAACCCTGATAAGCGCTTTACTTTGTGTAAATTATTTCATCACCACTGCTCTCAAAGCGGTGAAGAAAAACATCGTGAGGAAACCGGCATGTCCTCGAACCAAAAAATACGAAAATATGTGACATCTATACTAAACCCGCACTGGGCCGGCGTGGTGGATTACGGCCCATTCCCTCTCACAGAGAGGAGGCCTGTGTCCCAGCGGTGGGGACATTATAGGCTGATAAAAAAAATAGGCCCGTTTTGCCATTTAACTTGAATCGATTTATCTTCAGTATCGTTATGACTTATGATTCGTCACGCTTTTCGTGTCTGTTTGTGTGAGCGCGTTGTTCTTCTAAACTTCGTAACGGCTTTTGGTGCGGGTGCACCATCATTTAGTGAATTTATTCTGGAAGGATTACTAAGTTAATATTAAACTTACATTATGACATGATGGTTTTTAAATACATAGTTATAAATGTTTAAAAATTCTAAGTTATACTAATTTTTCTATAATACGGCACTGAAATCTTAAAGCGGCAAGCTGAAGCAGGAATGATGGACAGGAAGGGATTGGTAAATTTTCCGATATCAATTTCTAACATTTTGTCTAATATTCTCTTAACGGATCAAAATCGATAGGATAGGGGAGGGATACTCGTATGCTCCCACGAACTGAGTTGTTGTGTCATGTAAAAAATTATAATGTACCATGATTTTTACCAAACTTTGATATCTATCAAACTAACACAGTGGATTACTTATAAAGTCTGACTCTACTTTAAGACATCTTCTTTAACTCTACATTGTACTTTTACTAAAACTAGTCGCAATTACCTTAGAAATAAAACCTAAAATGCAATGTTTTACACACCTCGTACTTGCATGCTCCACACTATTTCGTACCAATATGAGGTATTTAATATCCGAGACGGCACGTGGGAACTGCTTCGAAGCAGTTTGCACGTACATATTTGAGGTGTGAACTGAACTGATGTATACAGGGTGAACTGTAATTCGAAGTATTCCTTAGGACGTGGCAGTGTGACCCCTTAATTGCAACATTTAAGTATGGGGTACTTAGCCTAGGCAAAAATCCATAGGATTTAGCTCGAGAAAAGTTGTATTTAATTACAAATTAGCCGTCCGCCGACGCGACGACGCTTGGATCAAAATATTACCTAAAACTTATATTAAACTTAAAGGGCCAATGCATATTATTTTTTTACTTTTTAGAGATTTTTGTATGCGTCGAGGGTTTTTAAAAATTTTAACTTAATTTTTATTGAATGTTTTTTAAATGGTATATAGTAGGTATTATTAGACAACCGAAAATGCGCCCGAATTTTATCGATTGTTGAACTTCGATATTTAATTAAAATGTAATGAAGGGACCCGCTTAGCTTGTATTAGCGGGTCACTATGAGAATATCCACGTGCATGTGCTCATCAAAATGCATCGTATAAGCCCAAACACAAGGTAGATGCTGTACACCGTTGAGGAGGTCTTCTGGCGGGTTGGGTATTCTGCTGGATCCTGGTAATGCCTGCGCATCATGTCCAGGTTAACATACGTTAACGTTACGTTACATAAGTTGATCATATCTCTTCATAAACTAGAAAAGCGGTTATTTCTTGAAACATAGGTAAGAACACTCTCGATTAAGACACCTTTCAGACAAAAACAGAATAATCAAAATCGGTTCATCCGTTCAGGAGCTATGCCACAGACAGACACACAGATACACACTACAAACTTATAACACCCCTCTTGAGCGTCGGTTCGGTCGTTAATATAATAAAATAGCATTAGTGGCATTTCAATTTTAAATACAATAGCATTGATGGTATTTCAAATAGTTTAGGAGAAAAATGATGTTTAATGACAAATTTTGGGAATTTTCAGAAATACACAAACCTACGATTTTCTCGAATCCCATGGATTTTCGCCTAGGCTGTATGTTGCGAAGGGGTTACACTTTCACGACCTGGAAGGAATACGTTGAATTAAAAGTCACCCTGTATACTCGTAGAGTTAATGTGCAAAAGCGTAAAAAGCTGAAGAATAAAAATAAAAAAATATTATTATGATTTAGCGCGAATAATTCTTTATTAGTAGCGAACATGGATTGGGAAAGTAATGTATGTATTTGGTATAACGCGTGTATTTTCTTTTTTGGTAAAAGTGTTTTTGCGTCTCATAAAAGTTTCAATTTATGATCCAGATTTCTGATGCAACGAACATTACCATTACTGATGTTGTCTAAATGAATTGCTGATCGCAGTATCTATTATTAGGTATTCTGAAAAGAATCCGCTGCCTAAATACCCATCCTAACTATACATAAATAATATCCCAACTAATATTATATGAGATGCGAAAATAAGTTTGTTTGTTACGATTTCACGCTATAAATGGCTGAACGGATTTGGATGAAATTTACACATTATATTATATCCTAGCCTTTTTTTTTTTTCACGGGTTGGAATATCCTCATGGATAGTCTCCGCGCAATGGCGGGTGGAGGGGACTGTCAGACTCTTACTGACTAAAAACCACCCCAGTGTTCCTTTCTCATACTTGCACTGGGGAATATTAAATCCTAACCTAACCTGTTCTTTGTTTGTTACGCTTTCACGCTAAAATGGCCATAGTAGACCATAATCTGGATTAGGAAATATAATACTTTTTATCCCGATATTGCTACGGCATCGAGACATATGTGGGTGAAACCGCGGGGTGCAGCTAGTAATATTATAAATGTGAAAGTTAGTTTGTCTGTTTGTTATGCTTTCACGCTAAAACGGCTAAAAGGATTTGGATGAAGTTTGACACTTAAATAGACCACGACCTGGGTAAAGACATAAGCTACTTTTCGTCCTGGATCGTAGACAAAGTCACGGGTACAGCTAGTTAATCATAATTCGCTCATAGTTTATAGAACTTTTTTATAGGAAAGTTATTAATTAAAATCATTAATTTTTCTCAAACATGCTTGGAAATTCGAGCATTATTTTGACCTTCTTCGAGATAAATCAAAATTGCTGTACTGACCAAATACATGCGAGCAGCGGCCACCAAAAGTTGTACGAAAATCCATATAGGTCGTGGTTTAGTGGCCAAATAAATTACATAGTAAATACATCTATCGAACGATCAATAACGAACGATCGAAAATGGAACGATCTTTTACTCCAAAACATGGCAACCAAGAAGGTAACTTATCAAAAGTTTTATTTAAATTTCGAACTAGCGTGCAAATAGAAAGCAGTTTATTAACAAAAAAACAAATGAACGCATTTGCGCGTGAAAAATTGTCGTTGTTCGTCATTGAATCAGGAATTTATAAATAAATTACTTTGTTTGAATTTCCGCTCATTATTTGAGAAAAGCACTATACAAGAATTGGCCGCAACCAAGCATTGATGGATTTTCACGTTCGTCTATCAATGGAGGTTGCAGACCGTTGGCTGCACTATAAAATTAAATCATCACTTCTAATTTAAAAATTACAAGCGTGTTTTAACATCTATGTAATTACATGTCATCATCGCTTGTAGCTAATTAATAACAGCGGCACGGGTTGTCCATCAGGTTAAGCTACGCTTGCCGGGGTGGTCCGTGGATGGGTGACCATTTTTACATACCGAGACTCCTCCGTGCCTCAGAAAGCAAGTTTGTCCCGGCTGTTATTCATGGATATTTAACAGACGTTACGGGTCGTCAGAAGCCCGAAAGTCTGACAACCAGTCTTACCAAGGAGTATCGCATTACCCAGTTACTGGGTTGTGGAGGTCAAATAGGCAGTCGCACTATGTAAAATACTGGTATTCAGCTGCATCCGGTTAGACTGGAAGCCGACCCCAACATAGTTGGGAAAAGGCTTGGCATATTGATTGATAATAATTTTCATCATAGATACTTTCAACAAAAACTATTTGATCCCATTGCGAGACCACACGTCCACCCACCCAACACGAACCGATCCCCATCGAATGTTACTAATGTAGTATCAATAACCCAAGTTTAATGAACGTCGCGCAACTTTTGCTATCACAGTTTACGACTCATTTTACCGACACGTGTCCGGTATTCCGGTCGCCATCTGTGCGGTATTGGTAGGTGCTACGTTAATGTGCTAAAATGTCTTAGATTTTATGGTGTTAACTCTTTGTTGTTATTGGGATTAGGATGTAGCTAAATTACTAACGCTGAAATGAAATGAAATGAAATCGTTTATTCTGTAAATAGGATATCGGAATCACTTTTACACGTCATATTAAAAAATTAAAAAATAAGCTAGATGTAGTCGACATTTCCTATCTCACTACCCTTGAGAAGAAATGGCGAAACAAACTCAGGGGTAAACTTGCAAAAGGTTCTGAAAATAATATTGCACTCAGGTCTTTATCTATAATAATTTATATAAAGCAGTTGACTTCTTGGTTCCAAATACACAAACCACTATCATTTAGAATTAATGAGATCTAAAGTCAAGACTGCCTTTAGATAAACTATCACTCTATGAAAACAATGATGGTTCTCGTACTCGCGACTGTTTTGTTTTGGTAGGTACGACGACATGGTTCTATCTACTTCATCATCATCATATCAACCGAAAGACGTCCACTGCTGGACATAGGCGTCGCCCAATGGGAGGGATGCTATAATTGCCACGCTTGGCAGGCAGGTTGGCGATCGCAGTATGGTGCATAGAGAACGCTGCTTCTCTAGTAAGTCCCTTAGTCGCCTTTTACGACAAAGAAAAGAAATAGGATGGTGCTATTCTTTACGTCCGGCACCATACGGTACCAGTTCTATCTACTTACAACAGACAAAACAGTATTGACTCTAGTGTGTGAACTGCCGGCAAGCGTAGTGTGGGATGCCCCCCAGATAGATGGGCCAACGACCTTAAAAAGGTTAGTGGAACAGACTGGATGCGGAAAGTGGAGTACAGGGTATTGTGGCGCAGCCTGGGAGAGACCTATGTCTATGACTGCGATTGGCTGAGTTGATTGGTTGTGCGTACTGCCTGAAGAATTATGCCCTTTGTAGTTGATCAAACCTATTTGGCATTTGTGGTTAAGAGCGTATACGTGGTACGGCATTTCATACGACTTCTTCTTTTTCTTTCTTCTTCTTATTTTACTAATATTGTATAACTAAATATTCTGTGAATATTTCAAGCGTCTACCTATTGCCGTTATCAACATCGAGCAAAAACGAGCAAAAAATCACGTTTGTTATAGTAGCCCCCTTAAATATTTATTTAAGGGGGCTACTGTTTTTAGTATTTGTTGTTATAGCGGCAACAGAAATACATCATCTGTGAAAATTTCAACAGCCTAACTATGAAGGTTCATGAGATTACAGCCTGGTGACGGACAGACAGACAGACAGACAGACAGACGGCGGAGCCTTAGTAATAGGGTTCCCGTTTTACCCTTTGGGTATGGAACCTTAAAATGATGGCGGCTTTAGTTCCGATTTTGACCAAACACCAAATAACTTTGCAGCGTTTGACATCTTGGCGGGAAAGTGAAGCGTCATGTTTAGCAGTTTTGTTATATTTTCTAAAATTTGTGTTTAGCCGAATATTAATGTATAATAATTCATTTCATCATTATTTAAACAAAAACTTTGTACTTGTTACCTAATTTTACTTCACGGTGCGGTTTGTACATTTGGTCTGACCAAATGTACAAACCGCACCGTGAAGTAAAATCGCACGAAGCCATTTTTTTCTACAATCAGTAAGTATCAGTTTAATTCAATTTAACATTTAATTACTTCGGGTAGACTACAAAATGCATGTAATGGAGTAGCTCAGTCCTCAGCTCTTTTACAAGACCTAAGCAGTTTCCGGCTTGCCTTGTGAATTGCTTTGTTTGCGAATGTTCCCGTTCTTTGTAGCTACAAGTCTTCTTGCATTCCGATTGTCTAGAGGAAATTGGAAAATGCTTTGCCTATGCCTCTTTCATTTCTTTTGAGAATAATGTTTTAAGATTCGTTTTCTTATTTTATTTTTAGCAGTTGTATGTTTATTGACGAGGTTCATTAACGTAGTTTGAAGAACTCAGGTTGAGTATTGTCAATTTAATTGACAGTTAGTTTGAGTCTGATGAGTAGATCTAATCTGGGTAATATGACGTTATTTATGACTGTACAGAATAGTAATTATTATAAAACTACTTTTTCACAGCTTGCGTATAGTTTAGCTGACTTCAAAAGTGAGGTTATTTGTATTTGTCTTAATAATAATTCTCCCTGTACATCTATAAAAATACCCTTCATTAGTTAGTTTTAACTTTTGCGTATCATTCTGCTGCGGTCTTTCTGACCCCCGAAACTGTCGACGATGTGAAGCCGCCCGTCACCGACGATGGCCGAATGCTATGTTCGTAAACACACGGGCGCGGTCTCGCTCGCGCGCCGCCTGCGACGGACAGTTGCGACAGTGGCAACGAACTGTCACTGTGTTGTTTGGCAACCGGCGGCGTGTCGGTCGTCTATCGTGACGTCACCGCACGCTGTCGGTGACGTCAGACATTTTAAAGAGACCCTAGCCTTGGTAGAACTACGTCTACGCCTCTACGGTAAGACACCTCGCACAATAGAACTCTTCGCAGGTCATCGCCTGCCGGGTAGAAGTGTCTCTGTCTAGACACTTCCTATGATGTTTTATATATGAACAATGCCTTTACCGTATCGTACCTATCTGCTGATTCTAATAAAACAGCTTCACTCCAGTATAGGTATTTATTTCAGTACTACGAATTATAACAACTCTTATAATTTATTTATTATGTTAAACTAGATTATCTAATCCAAATACTAATAATTACTGCTATCTGATAACTAAAATTTCAAAAACATTCGACGAGCACCAACTTTATGCTCGTAGCCTTTTTCCGACAGAGTTGCCAAAAAGAATCACACACAAATTGAATTAATCGATTAGAAATAGTAAGTTAAATTAAAAACTATATTACAATAAATTCCGACTAATAGACCAAATATCAACAAAACCTAACATGAGATTAAAATGTATGTACTCGTAATTAATAATAAATTGCATTAGTAAGTAGGTATAAAGTATGTTCGTGAAATGTTTATACGTATATTTTATAGATATTAAGTTATTAAACTTTTTTTTATTATTAAAACAGTGCCACCGCACTGTATGATGGCTTGTGACGTTTGCACGTTTTAAAATTAATACTTTTTGTGGCATGAGGAAGAGGGTGTAAAGTTCACTCATCCACCATAGAAAAGGGTGGATCCTCTGACCAGACGGGTGTTCTGTCTGGTGGGCAACTGCCCAACGGATAATGTCTAGTCGCGCGGTAAACTCTGCTTGCGCGATGCAAGATTTGCGTGACGTCAGTGTGACGTGTAGTTCTCATGTGGCGATGTTGATACATACTAACTGAATGTGAGGAAACAGACGACTACGTTGTACGTTCCGCAATTATAAGGTACCGCTGGAACTATAATTTATCGAGTGAATAAAGGCTTAGGCAGACCATAAAATTTTCATAAAAAATTGTTCGATTAGAGTCTCGTCGCGCCTGTCTGCGGGACCTCAAGCAGTATTTTTAGAATTTGTAAGCTGTCACAGGCACCAGCATAGTGCTACTGGTTTAGGTATCCTAATGTCCTTTTCTATTAAAATTTTACAGGTAAATTATTGTCTTCTTTTTTGACTGTCCTAAAAGTACAATAGCTCATTCAGGACAATTTTCTGTATTGGACCAATTATATATCTGTCACTAGTTTTCATATTAACGATTATATAATAGAAAGTAAGCATAGGTATTCTTTCAAAAGTTTAACCTTAGTTCTAGCTTCACGTGAAACTTCGCCTTAAAGGGTTTTCAGTACAATCGAGAACTTTTTAGGTCGTCGCGTCTCCTTTACCTTAGATTATGTCTACAGCGAGACATGTATTATGAAGTAACACAGAAAGATTTCCAGAGAAGATACGTTTAAATTGCCATAGGTGAATCATGTGATAAATGCATCCTGTGTACTTTTTATAATCACATCAAATACATTTAATTAAACACTATTTATTAAAAAATAAAAAAAAACACTAATATTATAAGGGCGAAAGTTAATGAGTGTGTTTGTTACTTCTTCTTTTGCTACTTTTTATCCCAATATTCCCACGAGATCGAGACTTACACGGGTGAAACCGCGGGGCGCAGCTAGTCTAATCATATATATTTTGTATTTTTTATGTAATTTATTTTAAATATCTACGACCCTCACTTATCACACAACTATACTATACTTTTAAGCAATAAACAAGAACTTATTTCTAATTCGGCTCGAAGGACCAAATATTTTTTTATAAGTAAGCAAATAAAATATTTGATCAAAATCAATCATCATCTGCCTAGCCTTTTCCCAACTATGTTGGGGTCGGCTTCCAGTCTAACTGGAAGCAGCTGCATACCAGTACCTATTTTACATGAAGCGACTACCTATCTGACCTCCAGAACCAAGTTACTGGATAATACGATACCCCTTGGTAAGACTGGTTGTCAGACTTTCGGGCTTCTAACGACCCGTAACAGCTGTCAAAGGTCCACGAATGACAGCCGGGACCATTGTTTGAAATTGAAAAAAAAAAATGGCTTAACGTACTTTCCGAGGCACGGAGGGGTCTTGGTATGTAAAGATGGTCACCCATCCACAGACAAACCGCAGCAAGCGTAGGTTACCTTGATCGATCGACCTGTACGGCTGTTATTACTTAGCCACAAGCCCCTCACATTCATTAACATCTTACTTAAATTACCTATTTCAGTACACGTGTTATTTTTCAATTAAATATTTTTATTTTCCTACGTATAGAATGATCAGTGGTCAGGTTTTCGTAAAGATGGGAAACTAAATACGATCGCGCCGAGGCCGACATATTGCAGATACGGCAGGGGTATAAAATGTCAACGTGACCTTTCGGTAGGTACTTAGTGTTGAGCGAATATCAATTAAATGTTGCATCGATAATTTATACCTGTATCCAGTTTACGAATTACGTTTTAAATGAAAGATAATCTGATGATCAAGAGTAATGCACGTTGAGAAGTCAAACATGATTGATTGTAGTAGTTCAATTGTTAGGTACCTACCTAACCACACTAATATTATAAAGGCGAAAGTTTGTGAGTGTGTGTAACAAACCTACACATGTTTCTTATTTCTTCTGCTCTAACGGCTGGACCATTTTTGATAAAATTTTGTATGGAGGTAGCTGACACCCTGGATTGAGACATAGGCTACTTTTTATCCCAATATTCCCACGGGATCGAGACTTATGCGGGTGAAACCGCGGGGCGCAGCTAGTGGTTTAATAATACTTGATCACATTATGTCGTCGTATTCAATGTGTGTTAAAAGTATAATATTATTTCCTGCCGCGGGTTACCCCCACCTTTGACGCTGGTAGGACATCCATAGGAGTGAAACCGCAGTAGTTAAATTGTACTGGTTCGCGTCATGTTCTGCTACTCACATCCGATTCGAGTAGCGGAACATGACGCAAACCAGTGCAATTTAACTACTGCGGTTTCACTCCTATGGTTTCGCGGCGGAGATGTGCTACCAGCGTGAGCACCATAGGTCCGACCTGTGTTCAGACAAAGTTAATTTCATGTGTCTGAAATTTTAGTGGTGTCCACACCGTTCAAAATTGAACACAGGAATATACAGAATTCAGTTTTGAACGGTGTTTAAAATAAATAAATTGTGTTAGCGTACGAATTTAAAAGGACATCCACAAGTCTGATACCATTTAAAGGGTTATTTGCACTTCGTCCCAATCGTACTTCGTACCGCGTTCGCAGTTGGTCCCATTTGCAGTTGGTCCCATTCGCACTAAACTCTTTATCACCATCGGTATATTGATCATAATTGTACAACAATCAATAGCGTCCACAAATTCATAAAATCATCTAACTTGTCAAACATAGACATCACTAGCGTGTTCCCATTCTCTACTAAACGCTAGTTTGTAACACAGCTGGTAATTTCATTCGGTGGGTGGCCGCTAACCGAATTCGTTGTCGGTTCGATCCCGACCAACCTGTTGGTGATTTTTGTACCTAAAACATTCATGAACGGGAATTGGCTAAGACTTAAACGGGTATAATGTTTGTACGCTGCCAATTAAATGTGGAAAACTGGGAAATAAGTTTCTTTGTTGTACCAAAACTGTTTTAACTGTGTGTTGATTAATTTAAATCTGTTCGAATGTGTTCTCGTAAATTGTGTGCTTTTTTTATTATTCTTTAAATCTTACCAATCGGTAAATATTTTTAATCTTATGTAATGGACGCCTGTCAGATAGAATAATGTAATTTCTTCTTTATGAGAAGACTTCTTTGTACTGTGGCTTACACACTGGTAACATTTCGGTACCTACTTGATTTTTACAGAAACTTAGAAAGAAAGAAAGACCGAAAATATGTTTATTTGCGGTAAACATAACACAAAGAAAAAAACACAAACACGAAAGCAAAAGTTGGGGGAAAATATGCGTCACATCCACGCAAAATGGCCATAGCTCAGCATAATGCTGCAACTTTATGCGAGACAGAGCCCCAGCGCTGGTTTTCAGCAACAACCGACGTTGGTGTGATGACGTCAACCGATGAGATAAATATAACAAAATAAGAAATAACATAAATATAACACTTAGTTCTAAATGTTTATATAGATATCATATTTAAATTGGCAACACTCCGTAACGTCGGAAACGACTCAAAAGAACGCTTGAGTGCAATATGTGTGCTCAGCTGTCATAAAGCTACTTGTTTGGCGTTTTGACACAAAGGTACTAAATTTTGATAATTATGAGACATATAAGTCCATACTTATTGACATTTTCATTTTTTATGTCTGCGGTCAGATTAATACAGACTTTTGGAAAGACAAAATACTACTTTTTGTACACCACATAAAGAATTAGAAAAATAAACTTTGGAAGTTACACATGATATCATAATTGGCGGTCTTATCGCTAAAAGAGATCTTTTACAGACAAAAAGAACACAAATAAAGCAGTCATTTTTATCCAATACTTCCGCTGTGACCCTTCCTATGTCCTCATTAAACACCGACCCGTATCAGAGATATAAAATTGTATCAATAAGGACTCTTTGGTCCACAAATAGCGAAAGTCTTTGAAGGTCACCTGTATTGATGTTTGTAACATTATATTGAAACTTTGAAATGTGGCTCTGCAAACAAACAATTAAGGTGTAGAAAACATTTCGTGAAAAATATTTCATCTCTTACTGCCACACTCCGAGAAATTCGTTTACAATTTCTTTTTTTTTAAGTTTGACAAGTAGGTGTTATTGGAACGCTGTCAGTCAAAACTATGGCAGATTGGGATGGTTTTGACATTGTATGAACTTTATGCTAATCAATTGAATTTAACAAAAAGAAGAACAATTTTTGACACTTTTTATTTGTTTTCTTTAATTTTTTTTTTACTATACATAACATATACTACATTATATGTTGTGTTGTGTGCCTTTTAGCCTGTGCTAAATGTAATTTATTTTTTTCTTTATTAAAATGACTTCCCTGAGAGTAGCAGTTAATTTCTGTATTTTTGTCATCTTGCTTTCCGAATGCAGTTTTTTTAAAGTACTACTACTAAATAATAAAGCTTGGAAAATTCTGCTGAAATGCTTCCCAATTCAAGCCCATATAAAAACTAAGTTTTGCGGTATCTAATAACTTCTGGTCAATTTGTAATCCATCAGTAAATAATACTTAGTAAATATCTTTGACCTTCACAAAGTTTCGTTACACGTCGCGTCGACTGAAGAGTACTTGTCGATACTATTTTTGTATACAGGATGATGTGAGCACACAGTAAGGGTCGCAGACAGCGGTTACGAGTGGAAATGGATTGTAACATTATTCTTACTTTTTTTTTTTCTTTGAGTAGTAGGTATCTATTTTTTCTCAGGTATTTTTACGGGATGTGCACCCAAATAATACAGGCTAGATCATATTTTTAAGTACCTACGACACTGAAATGTCTCTAAAACAGACCATTATTGAAATTTTCACCCATTATAGACTCTAAATCAACGTGTGCATTCTATAATTTCCCGAATTTTCGGAATGGCTTTCCCTGTGTATGTTCCTTTTTGCATGTTTTTGTGGAAACTTAAAGAGAACCTTACAAACTACATCGTAGAGGTATTTTTTCAACTGAGCCAATTGTAATAATTCAGAACAAGGCACATTCGTTTTCAATGTTGAACGATGAGTACCCGTCAATCCTACTATTTCATTATTATGATGTAAATTGAAACTGTAGTGATCTAAATAATTAATGGAACCAACCGGTTGATCTATTATTGCCCGTAAGCTGCGTAGTATGCCTAAGATCATTAATATTCCGTTTGTGAATCTAAGGACTGCCACTGTTACGCTACAATTGAGATACGCACCGAATACTATAAATATTTTATTTATATAATTTTGCGTTTCAAGGACAAAAGGGTTGCTGCTAAAATTAAGTATAAAATCCACTACAAACTTCTCTCTAGCATCGACACAAGTTATAATTTTATAAATAGCTTTTTGTTAATAGCTAATGCTGTAGAGAAAAGATTAACCAGTTTGCAAGCTTGATAGCGGGGCTAAATATAATAGAGGTGACTGATAGTACTAAGGTCGAAGCACAGCCCGACAGGTAGACGTTGCGTGTGAGAAGTGCCCAATCAGGACAATCGATGAATCAACGTTTAAACTTAAGACTATGCAGTAGACGGTAGGTGTGGGGTGCTACGTATCGGCTCCAGTATAATTTCGAACACGTTAAAAACTGGACAAGTGGGAGTTGAACTTCCATGATGAGGGTTCCGTACAATGAATATGTTATCTTATCTACCATGTTTAATAAAACAAGGTAATTTATCCCAAGAACAAACTTAGCATTGTAGTTGAAAAACATGTTCTCCCATACATTCCAACTGCAAATGTAAGTTTGTACTCACAATATTGAGAGATTTACCATATTATTTAACCCTATAGACTTCTTATACGTTTACCTGTAATATATAAGTAAAGAACAATTTTCTGTATTTTTTTCAACATTTTTGGCTCAGTAGTTTCGGAGATAATGACAAGAAAAAGAATCCGTTCTAGAAATTATTCGAAATACTAATTCACTATATGAAAGGTCAGAATCAGAATCAGCATTATTTATTTGTGAAACATAAGGTCAAGGTTTTATAAACTAATCATATAATATGTTGCACTATGTTTTGTCATTGATGACATACAAATATCAGTGAAAATTATATAAAATAAGGACAAACAAATTTCACCACAAAAAAAAACCAAACAAAAATATCAAAACAAAAGAAGGTCAAATTTAAATGGGAGTTACTACTACTTAGCACCTAAATTGAGTCACGGTCAGTTGACCTGCAGATCCTTGAACCCTTTTAAGTCAAAAGTTTTAATAAAATAAACTAAAGTCAAACTATGCAAATCTGCTCTCAAAAGTGCCTAAATAGAACGTTAAAACTTTTGCGGTTCTAAACAAAAGTTTTTAATATACTTAGGTGAAAATATACCTGGTATAGTACACACGTAAATAAACTATGTTTTTACATTCGAGTTGAGTAAACTAATTTATTACTTTAACTATAATGACATGAGGTGCGTTGACAGGCATTAAATTAAGTATAAAGAACGCACTTATGTTGATTAAATTATCGTATTAAGGGGGATGCGCTAAGGTAACCCGCAAAATTCAAATTTAATTACGGTTTTTGCAATTTGCAGCTCAGTAAGAGGTTGTATGTTGATCTTAATATGATTCGCGGCCGTAACGAATATGGCTTTACAAAATTTATAATCATTAGAATCGGCAATACAACTAACTCTCTTCGAAAAATCCAATTGAATGACTATTTCTGAAATAATCATTCAGTAAGATTTTATGACTTTAGAGAGTTGTAATGCTGATTTTAATGATTATAGTTATGTAAAGCCATATTTGTTATGGCCGCGAATCATATTAAGATCAACATACAACCTCTTACTGACCTGCAAATTGCAAAAAACTTAATTAAATTTGAATTTTGCGGGCTACCTTAGTGCATCCCCTTTAATATGGTAGGCTAATGCTTTTAGAGAAGAGGTCGTGCCGTAAGTAATAACAGCCGCACGTGTCGATCCATCAGGTTAAGCTACGCTTTACGGGTTGGTCCGTGGGTGGGTGACCATCTTTACACGTAAGACATCGTGAAGTACGTGAGCCAAAGGCTGAAGTACGCGCCGAGAGTGCAGCTGCTGGAGTCGCATCGCAACGTCAACTTTAAACCAACGTGCTACTACGCATACCAACGTGCTACCTGCATCAGGTGATGGAAGAAAGCTTTTGGCCTCAGGATGTGGTGTTCCGCCGCTTTCGCGGTCAAGTGCCACCAGAACGCACAAAGACTTAGTGCATCTAAGTGATACTAACATTGTTTTAAGTTTTATTTACTAACACATTTTTTAATATAATTATGTATACTTAGGTGAAGGTATTTATCTATGGGTCTTTGTAACCTAAAAATAAATGGTTTATTTTTATATTATTATCTCTTTTATTTCAGTAAATATACTTGTATATTATTATTTACACACCGACACTCCTCCGTGCCTCGGAAAGCACGTTAATCTGTTGGTCCCGGCTGTTATTCGTGGATCTTTGACAGTTGTTACGGGTCGTCAGAAGCCCGAACGGAAAGTCTTACGACCAGTCTTACCAAGGGGCATCATATTACCCAGTTACTGGGTTGTGTAGGTCAGATAGACCCATTATAAAAGGATACTCTTTCCTAAGATACAGACAGGTTTTCCTGCCTAGTTTAGGAAAAGGGAGTCCTGTATGACCTCTGTAATTGTTGTACTGGTTTTTTCTGTAACATTTTAGTATAAGACAACTCTGTATGCCATGTACAAACTACTTATAAATAAAAATTTAATTTAAAAAAAATAGGCAGTCACTTCATGTAAAATACTGGTATTCAGTTGCATCTGGTTAGACTGGAAGCCCAACCCAACATAGTTGGGAAAAGGCTAGGCAGATTGATTGATTTTGCTAATGTTTTTAGTATATGCTATGTACTGGGTTAGAACATAGGATACCATTTTGTCTTGGTAGTACGTTCCCATGGGATAATTTCCAACCACGACGCGGACGAAGCTGGGGGCAAAAAGTGGTATCAAAGAATATTATCACTTCAGGGAAATGTAGGAAGGCAATATCAGTGACCTTTGCCCAGCAGAGGGTTGAAAAAGGCAACACCTTCATACATTTACGTCCATTAGATGAGGTGTGAACCATACCTGAAATCACGAAAAACATCTGCTGCTCCCTACATTTTGACGAGTTTAGAAAAGCAACGCATAAGCGTTTAAATTTTGCGTCGTAAATGTTTTTATATGCACGTTTTTCTGTGACAAAAAAATATTTTTCTTTCTTTCTTTCAACTCGGTTATACGGACAGAAACGATAAGAGACTTTAATGTATATTATGTTTCTATACATGTCCCGGAATTAACGCATATCACCAAACACCACAATTACAATATTATGTTATAATCATAATACATACATTGAATTATGTGGTCTGTGGGGTGCCGGACGTAAAGAATAGCACCACCCTATTTCTTCCCGTGGGTGTCGTAAAAGGCGACTAAGGGACTTACTAGAGAATGAGCAGCACCGTTCTCTATGTATTATAACACCATTCTGCGATCGCCAACCCGCCTGCCAAGCGTGGCGATTATAGGAGACCCCCTTTGGGGGAGGCCTTTGTCCAGCAGTGGACGTGTTTCGGCTGAAATGATGATGATGATGATGACATTGAATATTGGTTATTATGTTTTTTTTGTGCAGAATAAACAATTTTTTTTTTTCTTTCTTTATGTACAAAATATTGTTTATTTATTAAATTAGTTATACGGATTGTGGGAGAAAATTGTGGTCACATTACAAAATCTACGCACGCATACAGTCGAACACGTATAAAGGCTCTTACACACTCACGCGATATCGCGGGCGCGACGGGCACCGACAAAGACAATTCCTTTGTCGGTGCATGTCGCGCCCGCGATATCGCGTGTGTTTGAAAGAGCCTTAAGGGTCTAGCGTAGTAGGTACCTACTCGGTCCATTTTGGTTTGTTTTGACTGTACAGCGGAAGTGTGCTTGTAATTTACGTAGTTTTAATTTTATAAAAGTTACCTATATTAAAATTGTCAGAAATCAATTCAGTAAACGATGCTGAATAAACTACTTTCGTAATGTACTTTTTTCAGTTACACATTGTATATATATCCCTTGTAATATTATGATAAAAAGTATTTCCATCCCCATATTCTCTTGAGGGTCGAGCTGAGATATTTCATAGAGTGTGAATGCACCACGGGTAACGCTGGATGTATTCACATTATTCACGTCAACTTTAAAATAATCATTAAGCTTATTTCCCTTGGGGGATGAAAGTAATCAGTTTGGCGTCTTCTGGGTGAATATTTTCAGTCAAGATAATGTAGTTTTTGTTTTGGATTTTGACCCACAAATGTTCTTTTCTTGAATTTATGAATCTCATCATCAACAATAAGCTACTATTCAAATTAAGTTTACATCTTTTTAGGGTTCCGTACCCAAAGGGTAAAACGGGAACCCTATTACTAAGACTCCGCTGTCTGATTGACTGTCTGTCTGTATGTCTGTCTGTCTGTCCATCTGTTACCAAGCCGTATCTCATGAATCGTGATAGTTTGACAGTTGAATTTTTCACAGATGATGTATTTCTGTTGCCGCTATAATATCAAATACTAAAAAACAGAATAAAATAAATATTTAAGGGGGCTCCCATACAACAAACGGGGTTTTTGTTGCTCGATATTGATAACGGCAATAGGTAGACGCTTGAAATATTCCCAGAATATTATATTATATATTCAATTTAAAAATAAATAATTAAATTAAAATAAAACAAATATTAAAAAAATCACGTTTGTTGTATGCAAGAAACGTGATTTTTTTGCCGTTTTTATAGATACTCGTACGGAACCCTTCGTGCGCGACTCCGACTCGCACTTGGCCGGTTTTTTATCTGTAACGACGATTGAAGTAGTTATGGACCATAAATCACCATCTTACCCGTATTCTAATAAGCATGAAAAAAATACGATAGACATTAATATGATGAGTTGCAGGTGGCGTTCTATATTCTGTATCGTTTCTGCCTACCCCCATGGGAAGAAGGCGTGAGTTTATAAGGTTTGTGAGGATAAGTGTGATAAGTTAAATATTCATTTGTTCTGCAGGGTTTAATAATTTTAGTGCACTTATTTTCTTCTTTATTTTTGTTAATTATTAAGAAATGAGACGGCCGTATCTTTTTTTGTTTTATACCAATAATTTAGATGCTCTTCTTTAAGATTATAAACAATATACACTACTAATAGGTAATAAGAAAATAATCTAATTACGATTTATTCCAGAAATCCCAGAAACCAGTGGGGATTGTTATTTTTTTTTCCAGAAATCCCCACTAGTTTAATAAACTCAGCCTAGTGGGGATTTTTGGAAAAATAAGTAACAATTCCCACCAGGTGTTGTTGTTTCTAAATTATTAAACAAAAAATGCAATATTCAATACGTTTAATTAGAAGTAACTGTGTCAATATTATAATTAACTTTCATTATAAATTGTTTGCATTGAAACGAAAATCAATTGACTAGCTAGATCACTAGATCCAAACGAAAATTCACGTAAATCAATAATAGGATCACGTCAAATCGTCATTGTGTAATAAATGGCACTGTAATGAGAATGAAGAACCTAATTTTCAGATGGAAGAGAAAGGAAAATAAATAATTTTTAATCTGTTGCCGTCAAGGTGTATTGGATTATTTTATTTTCTCGCAATCGTAGTGAAAAGTAGAGTGTAACTAAAAAAAAAACTAAAAACCTGGTGCTAAAAACCCAAAAATCAATTATAACTCTGGTTTCTATTTACTCCCTCGCTGAAGCTCTGGAGTGTATAACTACCTCGTATATAATGGGTCATTTTAGCCCATAGATATAGGAGGAGATATGCCCTGTAGTTGAGAGTGTACCGGAACCCGCTGTCTCCAGTTTGTCTATATTTTTTTTTTATATTCTCTCTATGTTTTGCCCCTTGTATAACACTCTACTATTTTTAGGGTACCTCCCTTGGGGGATAATATATTTTTTTTCTCGTCCATCCCATGGTGTAAGGTATCGTTGGATAGGCTGTTCAAAAATCCATTTACGTAATATTAAGGTTTATAGTGCTATTTTTTGTTAGAGTCAAGTGCACCCCCCGCTCTGCCAGCTTAATGGTTGTTTCTGGATATCTGCAAAAATCTATAGCAGTAGTATCTAAAATGAAATTAAAAGGAAAACTATCACAGCACATAATTATTATGGGTCAAGTAAAAGAGGGTACCTACATAAAATATTTTGTTTAAAGTTCGAAGTAGCTAATATTTTGTCCAACTACTCTACACGCGACTGTTAAACCAGCAATATAAAATTACCAGTAGAACTATGCATTAAATCTATTCTACTTCTTTTTAGTGGTGTGTATTGTTTATCTCTAGATGCATACTATATTGCATGTATGATAAACCAGATTTCCGGTGACTATTTACTGTGCAAACATTTTTATAATTAATACTGAAATAATTAAATTGATTAACGCATTTTTTGTTTAATAATTTAGAAACAACAACACTTGGTGGGGATTGTTACTTATTTTTCCAAAAATCCCCACTAGGCTGAGTTTATTTAACAAGTGGGTATTTCTGGAAAAAAATATAACGATTCCCACTGGTGGGGATTTGTTGGTGAGGATTTCTGGAATAAATCCTAATTACCTATAATTTTTACATTTAGGTATTTATTTTCTGTTCCTTCGTGATATTTCTGTAATGTACACAAACGTTGGTAAATCTAAATAGATAGGTATATTTAACAAAAAGTTATCTTACAAAACTATTTTCGCGAACAACTTACACCTACACTCATATAATCGAGAGAACGAAAAAACTGAGAAAAAAGAAAAGAAAAAAAACTAAGAAAACTGTATTCAAATCATCTCAACAATGTTCGATATCATAATATTATCACAACATCTATTCACAAAAGGTATTCAAGTTACAATGAGAAGTTGTCAGAACATTTATATTTACATTTGCAAGAAAAGAAAGAAAGAAAGAATAACGTTTATTTGGACACAGTTCGTGAAACAACATACAAATAACAAAATAAAAACCGGCCAAGTGCGTGTTGGACCACGCATAATGACGGGTTCCGTAGTTGGGATTAATTTATTCCAAGAACAAACTTAACAATATAGTTGAAAAACCATGTTGTCCCATACATTCCAATTGCAAATGTAAGTTTGTACCCAAAATATTGGCAGATTTACCATGTTATTTGAAGACCATAGACTTCTTATAGGTTTTCCTGTAATCTATAAGTAAAGAACAATTTTTTGTATTTTATTCAAAATTATATTATTAATTATTTTAAAATGATTCAAAAATATATTTGAGACCTACAGAACAAGTTCTTTAATTTGACATGTCATACGATACAGTTTGCAAAACTTTTTTTTAATTTTCCAATTTGCCCCCAAAAATGACCCCCATAATCAAAATTCATTTATTTACGTTACACGTCCGTGTTTAGGTCATAGAAATGCATATTATGTGTAGCAAGTATCTATTGCAAAATTTTGTAATGTCTAAATAACAGCGTTTTTACTAAATGCATAATATGTAAATATATACTATTTAATCGGACCAGTAGATTCGGAGCAAATCGGCTGTGACATCGGACAAACAGACAGACACACGAGTTATCCTATAAGGATTTCGTTTTTTCCGATCGAGGTACGGAACCTTAAAAAGTAATTGAGTATAATGCGAGTTTATAATTTGCGAGTGAAAAGTTTATAAGTATCGACGAAAAGAAAGATTAAGGACGCACGAGCGATTTTTCGGCGATTTTTGTCAGATGTAATACGTTCTGACAAAAATCGCCGAGAAAATCGCTCGTGGGTGCCCCCTTATTCTTTTATTTTCGACACTGACCTCCATAAATATAATATGGAGGTCAGTGATTTTGGTGGATATAATTTTCTTTTTCGTTTCGACGTCAAAATAACTCATTAGTGTCTCGACGGAGCCATGATCATTTGAATATCGAATAAGTCATATCGATTAAAATCAATTAGAAACAAAATTGACGTCATACTGTATGAAATGAAAAAAACATTGTCAGGTTACCAAGACGATCATTTTTAGGGATCCGTAGTCAACCAGTAACCCTTATAGTTTCGCTATGTCCGCCTGTCTGTCTGGCCATCCGTCCGTCTGTCCCAGCTTAGCTCAGAGACTCTTGGTACTAGAAAGCTGTAATTTTGCATGGGTGTACATATAGTTATGCCGACAAAGTCGTAAAATAAAATCTTAAAAAAAAAAATTTAAGGCCTCCATTACACGTAAATTGAGATGATATTTTTTTTTCTCGTCTACCCCATGGTAAGGGATATCGTTGGATAGGCCGTTGAAAAATATTGTAAGTCTGTGAAAACTATTTTTTGATGCAGGGATCCGTTTGCGTAATATAAAGCTCTAAACTGCTAAAATTTGATAGAGTCAAGTGTCCCCCCCCCCTCTGCCAGCTAAACGGTTGATTGAGGATATGGGAAAAAAATCATGGCAGTAGTATATATATAACGAAATTGAAAGGAAAACTATCCCAGTTTATTTGGCCTTACAAGTTAACGAGTAAGAGTCGACCAACTTAAGTTTGCACTTGGAGAATTGACCGTAACGTATATCGATGTATGGGAGAACATGATTTTCAAGTACAATGTTAAGTTTGTTGGCCGGTTTTTTTTATTAATCGATTCCTTTAGATAACGAATTTTGGAATTACCGAGTATCTACATGCTTAATTATACATATTTTAAAATAAAAGTCACTTTTCGTGTCTGTCTGTGTGACCGCGTTGTTCTTCTGAACTTTGCATGGGATTTTGACGTGGTATTTACCTTCATTTTGAGAATTTATTCCGAAAACTTTACGTGTAAGTATAATACACTAATATTAAACTACATTATAATAAGATATCTCAATGTTTTGTCAAGTCTTAAAAACCGTGTGAAGCAGGGGCGGGTCGCTAGTTCATGATAAATTGTTACCCTCTGTTTTGACTTTAAAATATTGGTGTACTAGGTTTTGCCCACGGCTTTGCCCACGTGGAGGTCGGAAATTATCCCACAGAAACGTACTACTAGTATTAATTTACCCTATGAGTTAATTCAGGTTATTAACTGTCTGTGTACCTAATTTCATTCGATTCCGTTCCGCTGTTTTTGTTATCGTAGCAATCAACCATAATTATTACGCGTAATTTTGAATCTGTGATATTTTTTAAAGTATTTATTTAAATGGTATGATGTCACGGCATATTTTATTAATTAAATGACCAATTTAAATAACATATTTTGTTGGTTATGGATTAATATTATACCGTATGTAAAATCCTGTAGAAAATAAATTGTATGTATCTCGTACGATTTACGCGGCTCACAAAGCCGCTCACGTAAAGCTCCCAGGCGGCATGATCACATCTTTAACAATAATCATGATATTTAAGCCAATTTTCACAAAGTCTTAATGGTTTATACACCTAAATCTTTCTCATGAATCACTCCGTTTATTGGTGAATGAATCAAACCGTTTAAAAATCCGTTCGGTAGTTTTTGAGTTTATCGCGTTCAGACAGACAGACGCGGAAGGGGACTTTATTTTACCTATTTATAATAATTATGTAAGGATTATTAAATGTGTGTGTGAACTGAGGGTCCACACTTTGAAATCGCGAAATAAAAATCTTAGGAATTAGTAGCAGATAAGGCTTAAAACATTGTAGAATGAATTTGGGAATTTGTAAACAAATGTATTAATAACTACAGCCCTTAAAGTGTCGTCCCTCAGTTTTCACAGACCATCACCCAGATCTCGGAATGTATCTTAACGCGGAGATTTCTTGAAAATGATCAAAAAGGTGTTTTTTTAAAGTAGGTATCTCTTAAACCGTAAATATTTTTTCCAAAACAAAAACAGTATAATATTTTCAAACAAGTTAAATTAAAACTAGATTAAAACTAAATTACGTCAAATAGTCCAAATAACATAACAAAACCTGACATGAGATTAAATTTTTTGTATATTATATTGCATTAAAAATTATGTTCATAAAATGTTTAAATGATTGCTAATATGTTATCAAACGTATTTTAAATGATTGCTAATATGTTATCAAACGTATTTTAAATGATTGCTAATATGTTATCAAACGTATTTTAAATGATTGCTAATATATTATCAAACGTATTTTATTGTTATGTGGTGGCGCAGTGGTAACGGCCGCGACTTACGACTTTAAGGCCGTAGGTTTGAACCCAGAGAGGCGCTTTACTTTGTGTAAATTATTTCATCACTACTGCTCTCCAAACGATGAAGGGAAACATCGTAAGGAAACCGGCATGTCCTAGAAACAAAAATTCTAAGACATGTGACATCTACCAACCCGCACTGTACCTAGATTATATTACGGCCCACTCCCTCTCACAGAGAGGAGACCTGTGGCCCAGCAGTGTGAACATTATATGCTGATTAAGCTTATGCTATGTACACTACCATGACTGACTTCATACCTATTCTCACGATTTCTGGTAGAGGAATTAATTATCTGGATACCGTATTTTTAAAACCGTTCGCATTCAATTTTCTGTCTTAACCACTGAAAAATACCTTTCAATTTCCCCACAATCTTGACAAGTTCAGACATAGATAGTCGCCGAGATGAGATAGGCTAATAAATATTCAAGGTGTAACATAAATAACGCACAACCTCTTAAGGGATCATTGTACTCATCATTATGAACAACTTTTACTATGGGACCAAACATGAAATCGCGAAAAAAAAATCAGCTGTTCCTTACATTTATAATATGTACTCTTAACTCGTCCAAGCTACCGGCGGTTAGGGCTCCAGAGATAGGAACCTCCTCACGATGCGAGCCGTATCGAGGAGTACTGCCTTCTGAATCAGGCCCTTGATCCAACCACCTAACGAGAGCCTCGAGAGATGTTGATCGAGGCTTTCGGCCATCAGGCCATTAGCTGATACGACAATCGGCACAATGACAGCCGAGCTCACAGTCCACATGTCAACAACCTCGTGTGCTAAGTCGAGATATTTAATTTGTTTCTCTTTCTCAGCTTTCACGAGGTTCTCGTCATGTGGAATGGTGACATCGATAATCATTGCGCGGTGCGCTAATCGGTCTATCACCACTATATCGGGCTTATTGGCGACAATAGTCCTGTCAGTAATGATAGACCGATCCCAGTACAACGTGACATGGTCATTTTCGAGAACTGGGTCGGGCACATACTTGTAATACGGTACCTCAGAATCCACAAGTTTATATTTCAAAACAAGTTGCTGGTGAATTATCCTGGCCACTTGGTTATGCCTGTGCAAGTACTCGCCGTTAGCCAGACGAGAACAACCAGAGATTATATGTCTGATGGACTCACCCGGACGGTGGCATGCCCGACACACGTCAACCGTCCCGTCCTTCATAATATGTCTCCGGTAGTTATTCGTCAAGATAACTTCGTCCATAATTGCACAGACAAAACCTTCAGTTTCCACGAAAAGGTCACCAAAACGTAGCCAGGATACGGACGCTAAGAAATCTACACCGGGCTCATGAAGAGCCCGATAGAAGCGTCCGTGAAGCTCCTTGCTTTGCCATATCTCCTTGCGGTCATCGGTAGTAAGTACTACAGGTTTGCGCCAGTTCTCTTTAGCCATGGAGAGTGGGGTGAGTCCCTTGTCAACTGCCACCACATCACGGTGCATACCCAGTTCGGCTTTAAAAAAATATTCCCTGAGACTGCACACCTCGCGATTGTGGAGGGTCTTCGCATTTAAAAAGCCTCGACCCCCGCACTTCCGCGGGATGTACAGTCTCATCACCGATGATCGTGGGTGATGCATCCGGTTTGCGGTCAGCAGTGTACGGAACCTCCTGTCCAGGGCGTCCAGCTCGGTTTGAGTCCATTTGAGTATGCCAAAAGAGTACATCAAAACTGGCATGACCCAAGCGTTGAAGGCGCGCACCTTGTTCCCGCCCGAAAGAAGACTAATAAGTACTTTCTTCAGGTGACCAAAGAAGCGCTCCTTCAACGATTGCTTCATGTCAGCAACGTTGATCCCTAATGCTTCTGACATACCCAAATATGTATAGTTTTCGGGTGAGGAGAGGGATCTAAGGTGTATGGAATCCGAGAGTTGAGTTCCCTCGGATTCCATAATCTCCCCTCGCTTTACATGCATGACTGCACATTTATCCACACCAAATTCCATCCTGATGGCGCTACTGAATGTTTCAGTTACCTTCAGTAGCTCGATCAGTCGCAATTTGCTGGGGGCAAAGAGTTTCAAATCATCCATGTAGAGGAGGTGAGATATGACCTGACCTCCTCTCCTCAACCGATAGCCTAGACCTGAATCCTCCAGCAGTGTACTTAGAGGATTCAGGGCTAAGCAGAACCAAAGTGGACTCAAACTGTCGCCCTGAAATATTCCCCGCTTAATCCATACAGGCTCATCATTCCCCTGCATCTGTCGACATCCTGGATAGCGAAGGACCGTCCTCCATTGCCCCATACATGACATCAGGAAGGTGCGTAGAGTTGCATCTATCTTGTACAACTCTAGCACCCTCATGAGCCATGTATGAGGCACCGAGTCGTAGGCCTTCTTATAGTCTATCCAGCATGTCGACAGATCCTTGCGGGACTGACGAACCTGTTGGCTAATGGCCATATCGATGAGGAGTAGCTCCTTAGTACCGCGGGACCCATTCCTACATCCATTTTGAGAGGCAGACATAATCGAGTTATGTCTGATATGATAGTCAATGTGCGTTTTAATTTTCACTCTCAAAATGGATGTAAGAAGTTTATAGACCGTCGATAAACACGTGATCGGTCTATAGTTCTTGGGTTCCGCGGGACTACCTGACTTATGGAGCAGGTGGGTAACGCCTGTTGTTAGAAACTGCGGCAGCGACCCAGACTCTAAGGATGACTGGAACTGAGATGCCAGGCAAGTGTGAAAACTAATTAACTATTTCAACCAGAAGTTGTGCAGTCCGTCCGGTCCTGGTGATTTCCAATTCGGTAATGGGCGGACTGCTCTGGCTACGTCTACATTATTAATTATTATTATATTTATTAATATATTATATACATTTATTTTTTATTCTCAACGGGGAAGCTCTTGGGTTTCACCTCACTCGATGATAAGTGATGATAAGGCCGAAGGTTGAACCGAGCTTCTTCCGGAATCTTCAACCACAGAGGAACTGGCTATATTACCTCGAACTGCCGAAACACAACAATGCTGTTAATATTGTTGTTATGGCGATAGCCTTAGATAAGATGGTGGTAGCTAGCCAGGTGGACTTAGAACATACCCTACAACCAACCAAACAAAGCAGAATTTTTTGCCCTCGCTGGGAATCGAACCTGGCACCTCTGGCTCTGAGACAGATCTTACCACTAGACGACAGAGGCGGAAAACTTGTCGCATACCCGTATCTAATCAAAACTAAATCTATGGCCTTGAACTCAAAACTCAAAGTCTAAGCATTTGTTTAAATTAAACCAATTACATGCTCTTTTGAATTTTCAACGAGTCGGTCAGTTAGTCAGAAAGTTGAAGGTATTTGCCCATTCCAAAACATAGATCTCTATGCAGAAGAACAGGCAGGAAACTCCAAGGACACATATTGTTGACACTGAAAATGTTGTAGTTCTAATTATTGTGTTTATAATAAACAGTTCAGTTTCCAAATGACTTAATGAATGACCTCGTAAATTTAAAATGTTAAAACGGATCGATATTTTCTCTACAACAGCGTTTCCTAACCTTTTTCACCACGGGCCCCTAGAAAGTCAAGCGCAATTATCAAGCACCCCTTAATCAAAAAAAGCAGCAACAAATATTAATTTTATTTTAGTACCTACTACAAAAATATAACAACAATACTTTTTTTTATAAAAAACACTTAGGTATTTTGTTTTCGTTATTATAAATGCGTCCCTCTCAAGAGGAGGCCTATGTGCCAGCAGTGAGAACATTATAGGCTGATTATGTAAATGCGTTAGCATACGAATCTTAATGTGAAGTTTTTTTTTTTTTGGGTGGGAAATTATCAAACAACTTCTCCCGCTCTGGACGGAGCGGGTGTCAGACTTTTACTGACTAAAACCCACCCGTGTTCCTTCATTTGCCTGTGTGCCAGGGCCACGATATCCCTCCCGGACAAACTCGCAACCCTGTCAATTGGCAATTTAGTTGCAAAAACGCAACACCAATGTGAAGGTTGGTGTTGCGTTTTTGCAACTAAATTAGTGATATTCGGGTTGATTTTACTACAAAGTTGTATTCTCAAATCGGATTCCGCCCGCTAGCGCCCGTTCGTCGTGCTAAGTAAGCGTAGCAATTACGAGACTTTTGGTGGCATTTATTTATTATTATTAAATATTCCAGAGATGAGACTGCGGACCCCCATACATAGGTATACTTGCGGTTTCCCAGGGGTCCACGGACCATAGGTTAAGAAACACTGCTCTAAAAATACCGTCAGCATTAGTTTATATTCTGGTCCATAAATATGTACTGAGGGGCTACTCCGAACGTAAATCTGAAGTATCGGCCGAATGTTCGGTCTTTTCTTTACTACGGCTAACTATCACTGACTGCGGCGAAAAAATAAATAAAAAAGGCAGCCGAAGAGATAAGCCAAAGTTAAAACTGTGACTTGAAGTCGGGTAAGGACTCAAAGTCAAAAAAGGAAACTATGGAAGTTATAAAACAGCCGAACATTCGGCCGATACTTCGGTTTAGCACTTCGGAGTAGACCCCCTGGACATTTAAGGCTTTACTTTAATTCCTTAACTTAAGTCTATAAATATGGGATTTAGAGGTACCTACAACTGGCGTAGAATAGATCCATTTATACGAATAAAGAGTTGTTGTTTGGACCCGCGAAACCACGTAGTTAGCATGGAGATATTCTTGAATTCTGACATTAGTAGATAGATATGTAATAGACATACCTTGCCATACAAAGTACTAGCACATACTGGTAGAAAATTATTTTGCTAATTCTGTAAACAGCTCGTGATGTACGGAACAATAATTATGACTAAACCGCCCATCATAATATTTCGTCTCAATTGTGTCCGCACTATGCGTAAAACCCATATACATTTTTAGGTAGGTAAGTCTATATACCTGAAGGTTGATAACAGGTAAAATGCTACCCTCTTTTCTCCTACGAATTTTCAGAAAAAGGTATAATTATATCACCAAGGCGCCCGAGATATCGAAATTCAACCCCCGAAACTAATTACAAAATAAGAACCTTAGATGAAATAGAATTAAAATAAGCTATATAATAGAACATTTTAATTGAAACAGATTTATTGGAGCAAAAGTAAATTACATCAAGCAATAAATTTTAATTCCGCTGGGCGTAACATATGACGACATTAAATACGCGTACTTAGATAATTGCGGACGATAACAAATTATGCGGACGACGTACGGACGAACTAAGTACAAAAGAGTATGACAATTAAGGAGCAAAAACGATGCAAGAGATAAAAATCAAATCACAAAACTCACCAACTGACGAAGCAGTTGAATGGACCCACAACGGTCCGTCAACTCCGTGGCAGGCTTATCTCACGCCGATAATCTCAAATCCATTGCAATTAACACATTAACCATGGCATAGAGTTATGAGATACACAGTCAGTAGTATGAAAAGCATGAACATTTTGGTAGTCACTGCACTGAATTTGAATGGAACGTTCGTGTGAGGTTCGTTCAAGTTGAACGGAGTGGAATGTCAGGGAGGGGCGCGCGGGCGTTCGGCACGATCGTCGGGAGCGCACTGAGAGGGATGCTGTTCGTTGCTACGATACGACACCCATACCTACCCCCCTGCGGCCGCCGCCCTAAGAGTGGCGCGCAACCTAGTTTTACGTATAACTGCTACTGTCTGCGTAATAGCTCTTCAGCAATTTCCTGATAAAATGCTTTTGATATGCTATTTGTATGTGATTGAAATGTTATTGGGATCGATCAAAATGGTCGTTTTGATGAATATCACGGAGACATTACGTGTGGGGAATGTATGAGAATGATAAAGGGGACGCAAGGGAGTCAAGCAATTTGGGAATGTGGGCGGAATTGATTCAGTTCGCGTTGTTTTAAAATAATAAGTTCCGAAACGTATATTCTTATTTTATTTTGTCCACGTTCTTTTTTGCATAAAAAATCCAATTTATTCATTTAATTTTAATAGATATGCCCAGAATTCTTATTGCTTAGAAAAAATAATATTGACTTATCCAAAATGCGTGTACATTAGTGATAGAAGAAAATTCTGTTGACTCATAATATCAATAGTAAACAAGTGAGCACCGTTCATCGCTACTACGATGCGATGGCAATACTTTGGCGCCGAGATTGCGTCAGGCAAATCGGATTGTGCTCGAACGTAAATAAATTGAGAAAAAAGGGCGTACCTTCAATATAACGTCGATACCAAGATTTGTGGAACTACACCGCCGCTACCGCTGATAAGAGAAAGGATAGAATAGAATAAACTTTATTTCCAAATTTACAATTTACACAAAGGCGATAGGTACTATGACAAAATTGTTTTTTAAATTGCATAAATCACTGATTATTACCTCCAGCCCCCATGCTAAGATTAAACTTGTGTTATGGGTGCCAGGGCTCTGTCTATTACTAAAATTTGATTTGGTATTTTTTTGTTGTTTTATTCTCCTCAATATTGGGGTGATTTAGGAAAAAGAAAAGTAGGAGAAAACCGAAGGAACAGCTAAGAAATCGAAAACTTGTCTCACGTGAGATCATCGGGTCATCTAGTTTTAAATATAAATACCGAAAATATGTTTTTTTTATGAATATCTTAAATTTTATACGAAATATTACATTGGCGTTTACTTAAAAAAAATACAATAAATAAATAAATAATTTATTTTCCAAAAGTAATGTACAAACAAAGTAGGTATGCGCAGCATACACAGCGTAGTCTATGTGGTAAGTGTAGAATTCGGCTTCGCATAGAGATAATGAACATTTGTAATTAACAGAGACGATCTAGATTCACTTGTGGTGAAAACTTTTAACCAAAATATCCGGATAAAGCCACATTCATTCGGTTTTAACCTAGAAAATCTAGTACCGTGGTAAAACGGGGGAATGTAGATACTTAGCTTTTATCATCAACAGTTTTAAGATGTTAATAGGAACCCTTATAAGGATAGTCTAACAAATAGTCATTTTGAGCAAAAGATTACAGAGATAAAAAAATATCCACTTTCTTAATGACATCAGTACTTTGATTATTTATATGTCGCGTATTATGTATAGTGTCGCGCTGCACACGAACTAAAACCAACAGGTCAACATTGTTTTGCTGGTGTGCGTGCCAGCTACGTCTTACACCCGCGCCACGTCATTGTGCTGTCATTGTATTATTATAGTGTGCGTGAATTTTGCGTCCAACAGTTTTAGGTTTCTTTTTCGACGAGTTGCGTGCTAAGCCTTACACTAAAGTGGTCCTTCACAACATTTTCTCCAAGAACGTAGTTCTAGATACTAGTACGTATTTCTAGAAAAATCTTGCTGTTAATACTGAGTTTTTTAGGGTTGCGTACCCGAAGGGTGCCAAACGGAACCCTATTACTAAGCCTTCACTGTCCCTCCGACCGTCCGTCCGTCTGTATCCGGCGAGCTGTATCTCATGAACTGTAATAGGTAGACAGTTAAAATTTTCACAGATTGTTTATTTTTGTTGCCACTATAAAAAAATATATAAAAATGAAATAACGTAAAAAATTAAAGGAGGACAAGACAAGAAACGTGTCTTTTCGGCGTTTTTTGCTTCATCTTAACACGGTACAGAACCCTTTGTGTGCGAGTCCGACTCGCACTTGGTTGTTTTTTTTTTTGTGTAAGTAAACATTGTTGCCAACTTCATTTTAAAGTTGGTATTAACAAAATTTACAGCTGTGCTCAATATTTTCTTACTAGTAACAACTCTTCCAACTTTTTGAATCGTTATATCTCAGAAACGCTGGCTCTTAGGGAAAAAGTATTAACACATTTTTATAGATAATTATCTGATCTACAATTTTTGTCTGAACAAATTTAATGATAAAACTTACCGTTTTGCTGAAAATCGCTAAAGAAAGAAAGAATGAAATCATTTATTTGCTGATAATGTAGGTATACATATAAGTTGGAATAATTATTAAACAAGTGTCCCGATACATTTTACCTTACGGCATGCAAAATATTACGTTTGAATTAATTAGGTAGTAGGTAATACAGATAGGTACAGCTATTACGATTATTATTAGCCATAGTCGAATTTAATACGTAGTTACAGATCAGACTAAAAAGAAAAAAAAATCAACATAATTAATAAATTAAATACAAATCACTCGAAAATCATACAATGAAGAATATAATTATGTCGTAATGTGTAATGTCAAAATATTCCAAAACATTAACAACAATCACAATTAATACTAGGTATAGAATTTAGATAATCTGGTAATGTCAAAATCTGTTACTTATGTCAAATTAGAATATAACAACAATCATAATAAAAAAAAACATTTCTCATGCAACACACACGTACATTTATCAATAACATTTTCCTATATAGTTTTGTCATTTAAAAAATCTTTAATTGTGTAATAACATTTCTCCAGCAATAGTTTTGTTAATTGTTTTTAAACATGTATATGGGTAGGTCTTTTAAATTTTCAGGTAATTTATTATATATAAGCGGTCCCATGGAAAGGATGCTATTTTTTAATAAGGCTGTTTTATGACCACCTGTGCACAATTGGTTTTTATACTGGGACCTAATTGGTGCTGTGCGTTGTCTTATGCCAATCATTGAGGTAAATAGGTGTTTATTTAATTTAACGAATAAGGCAACTTCTAGTATATACATATAAACAAGGTAATGTCAGAATTTTCAGGGATACAAATACTGGTTGCCAACTTTCAGTAAACTTAAGACCTGTAATTGATCTAAGACATCGTTTTTGGGCCCTAAATATTCTTTCCCTCTCACTGCAGTTGCCCCAAAATATGACACCGTATCGTAATAATGAAGCTACTAGTCCATGATAGGCTATAACTAATGTATTTATGTTTAGTTTATTTGAGAGGTTATAGAGTACATATGAAGATGGACTAAGTTTTTGGCACACAATTTCAGCATGTGATTCCCATGTCAATTTGTCGTCAATCTGCACTCCTAAGAATTTAGTCACTGAAGTTGTGTCTACGATTTGGCCATTATATTCAGTAATTACTTTTTTTGGCTGTAACCTCTGGTAAAAATGCATGACTTTAGTTTTAAGTAAATTTATGACTAGGTTGTTTTTATTAAGCCAATCTATTATTGTTCTAAGTCTGCTGTTTATTTCATCTTCGTAGTTCGTCTCATTCTTATATTCGACTATAGCAGTGCTGTCATCGGCAAATAATGTAATTGGCTGTCGAATTTGACGGGGTAGGTCATTAATATATAGTAGAAACAGTAATGGCTGCCCTGTGGAACTCCGAACTCTGTCACTCTGCAACTGGATACGTATTTCAGTTCACGCTTAGTTTTAGTACAGATTCCCGATAGTTCTGTGTACTGTTTTTTATCCGTGAGATATGACTTAATTAGGTTTAGCACGTTTCCTCGTAAGCCATAATCGCTAAGTTTATTTAAGAGAGTGTCATGTTTTACATAATCGAATGCCTTTGTCATGTCTGTGAATATTGCACATATAGGGTTTTTTTATCCACATTATTCATGATTACTTTCAAGAGATCGAATATTGCCATGTTGATATTTTTGTTTTTTCGAAAGCCATTTTGTTCTTCACATAAAATATCGTTTTTAGCTATAAAAGTGTAAATAGATTCATATATGATTTTTTCAAAGATCTTAGAGAATACTGAAATAAGAGCTACAGATCTATAGTTTGTCATGTCTTCCTTGTCATTATTTTTGTGAAATGGTTTTATGATAACAGTCTTTAATTCATCAGGGAATATACCTGAGCTTATACACACATTTATTATATGGGTTAATGGTTTTGCGATAATATCTGAGACAAATTTGACTACAACGGTTGAAATTCCATCGAATCCGAAACTTTTTTTATTTTTTAAGTTTTGTATCGCACGTGTAATATCTTGGGGGCCTACCGGCTGCATAAACAAAGAATTACGGGTTTTGGTAATTGCAGCTGTATTTCCCGTACAACTACTGGATACATCATGTATTTGATCAACAAAAAAGTTATTAAATGATTCAGCAATCTGCCTAGGGTCTTTTATTAGTTTTTTTCCTTCCTTAATTTGCAAAATTGGTTCTTTAATTAAATTATTATTATTATTTATTATTTGCCAGGATGATTTTGATTTCTTTATTGGGTCTTTGAGTTAGTTTTACAATCTTTTTAAGCTTCTGTGCATAGTTTTGAAATTTATTTTTATTCTCGCTTGTAGCTGATTTTCTGTATTTCCATAGCATATTCCGTTGTTTTCTGCTACAAATCCTAATTCCACGTGATAGCCATTTAATTTTTTTATCAGATTTTACATTTTTTAATTGCATTGGGAAGCTTAAGTTATATAGTAGACGGAAAAGATCAATAAAATTATTATATACATCATTAGGGTCATCTGTTTCAAGTACTTCTGAGAAAGATAGGCCTTGAAGGTGATTTTTAAACAAAATTAAATTTTCTCTGGATAAGTTACGCTTTTGAATTCGCCAGGAATTTATTGTACATGTTTTGTTTACCGGCGAAAAACCCGCTTTTGTGATCTTCGACCCCAGTATTTTTTTTTTTCAGGTATTGGATCGATGAGGACTTTTTAGATTTCATTAGTAATAGTTTTTTGAACAATCCTACCAATTTTGAGCTGGGTGCGAATTCTTGTACCTTCACTCCTATTGTTTGGTCTAATTTGACCGGACTGTACGAACTGAATACTATTAACCCATCGTCCTCTGTATTGATTAATCAAATTTATCTTCGTGGCGTTCTTTATCTTGCAGGTGCGAGGCGCCGACCAGGAGATCGGACTGACAAGCCATTCCATCCATCTTCGTCGAAACCAGCTTGAGAGGTGCAGGCCACTCCTTCGAAGTTTCTTTAAGACTAACAGCTTATTAGGATACACTATAAAAACGAATACGTAGCTATGTAAAAATGTTTTTTTTTTAAATAATTTAACATACAATATCATCCAGTCTGTTTACTCCGAATGGTTAGGCAGAGTGATAGTACACTCATTGGGTTAACCCCTCTTTTCTATATATATAAATATATAAATCAATTGCTGTGCGTTGATCTCGCAAAAACTCGATAATGTTTCTACCGATTTGATTTTCTTTTTGTTTTGTTCGCCTGTATGCTGGGGTCGTTTAAGAAAAAAGGTAATTAGGAAAACTCCAAAGGAATTGCCGAAAAACCGAAAAATCTAAATTTTGTCTCACGTGGTACGAAGTTCACCAGTCTGAAATAAATGTTACAACTTTCGTTCCTTCCAACAAAATAATGATTTCCCGACTATCTTGATTGCTTGATAGATTCGCTATAAACACATCCACGACCAATCCCTTTCGACACGACACCTAATCTTGGAATTTTACGGATGCTAGCTTCTACCATAAAATTTTTGTTCATCATTTTTATTATTCCTTTTCAGGACAAATGATGGTTGTAGGCTGTAGTGGAATGATGGCCGAGATTTACCAAGATCAACAATTCTTCAGTCAGAGAACATTACGAGACTTGCTGGAAAGGTAAGGTTGGTTACAATTGTTATAGTTTGACCGATACTGCTGTACCGTGCCTTAGGTATGTGCGCGGCGAGACGGGGGGCAGTGCAGGCCGGTCATTCGTCAACGCTCACGGATTCCCGCTGCTCATTCGTCTACGCCGCCCCCTGCCTCGCCGCGCATTCCTCAGGCGCGGTACAGCAGTATCCTTCAAACTACAATTAATAATAATGTAATTTATTATAATGATCTAACCTTAGACATATTCTAATCCAGCCTTTATTGTTTTTTGGTTAAGTCAGCGTTGATAAGCTACAAATGAGTGATGATAGCGAAAAGAGATACCTACTTACTCTCATGGCAATATATCGCGACAAGTTGCAGGCTATTGTAGCGTATTGTCTACAAGTGCCATAAAAGCCCGCGTTCTCAACCGGCTCTTATAACTTGTGTGAAATGGCATCCAGCCAACTTGTACGTAATTGAAATACTAATCTGCTTACCAAACGCTATCGGAATAGCTATTTCTTGTGATTTTAGATTGGTATTTTCTTACGGAATGTAGGTATGCGAGTAATATGACATTTTAATTAATAGGTTGTATTTATTACCCACTTAACAGCACTGGGCCCGCGTGGTGTATTTATGGCCCAGTCCCTCTTACAGAGTAGGCCTGTGTAAAGTACTCGCAACGAGTTGGAGTGGTGTGATATGAACGAAGCAAGAAGTGCTTTAAAGTACTCGTATCGTGTCATGATGTTTTGTTCATCCCCATGGGTATATGGCGTGAGTTTATGTTAATCAATCAAGTCCGCTTATCACAGTCCACTTCTGGACATTAGCCTCTCTCAGGCTGCGCCACAACACCTTGTCAGTTTCAGGGATATCACACCCTGCTTCACCCCTCTGAGCATTTGGATGGGGCTGGTTTTCTGTTCCCGGATCTGGACAGTCATCGGAGTAGCGTCAAACAAGCATCTCAACACTTCGATGTAGTGCCAGTCAATTCAATATCGTTGCAGAGAGGCCAGAACTGAACATATTTCGATGGAGTCGAAGGCTTTCTCGTATTCCAAAAATGCCATACACAGCGGCTGGTTGTACTCCTTGGTCTTCTGTACTATTTCCCGAACAGTATGGATGGTATAAGGTACTGAAGACTTTTTGAAAACCGGCTTGCTGTAGTGGCTGGAACTCGTCAACTCTTCTAGCGAGATGGTTCGTGACGACCCTCGAGAACCGCTTGTATACGTGGCTCAAATATAGTTCTATCAATAGTTCTTCAGCAAGGTTTTTTCACCGATGTCCGGCTCAGTCCCATTTGAGCTTGGCTGCTTTTCGTTCCCTCGTATCTCCTAAGCTAATTTTCGTATTTTGACAAACGAGGTGTCGTTGTAAGCATAATGTTGTTCCGCGGGTTATAGCCCACACAACATAATATCTATAAACATCAACAATTTTATGTTCTTTTTTTTATTTTTCCTTATTATGCATGTTGGATTACTTTGTTTTTATTATTTCGATTTTCTTTGTGGTCTTTCACATCAAATGAAAGGTCTTAAGGAGTACTTTCTAAAAATATATTGGTTATGTATAATTATTAATTATATAATTAATTACAAAATTGGTTTTCGTATAGCCGGAGTCACACGTAATCTGTACGATTTCATGTATTGACGTGTGACTGCGGATATACGAAAACTGAATTAATTTTTAATTTTGTCATTGTCAAAACAACATCGATGTCTTTGTTAAAGTTAAGTAGTTAGGATCATGATATAGAAAAACAATTAAGAGGAACGAAAAGCATAGTGATGGATTTTAAGGATATAAAATACTTTTTACAAAAAAAATAACCGACTTCCAAAAATACACTACAAAGTGAAAACTTAAAGTTTTTTATTTTTCACTTTTTAGTGCCGAAAATGAATTTTCCAAATCGGTTCGTAAATGACGGAGTTATGCGCGAACAAAAAACACAATGCAGAGTATACGAAAAGATCGTTAATGTAGACAATGTGGATACATTTTTAGATGTTTGTTGATTTTCTTTGTTTTTTGCTTGTCCGATTTCGATAAAATTTTTATGGGACCATTTGGGAAGTATATCCTTTCCAACAAAAAAATCAAATCGGTTGGCAAGCGACGGAGTTATGCGCGAACAAACATAAAAAATAAATACAAGCATCCGAAATGAGAACCTTCTCCTTTTTTAGAAGTCGGTTAAAAACAGAATAAATCGATATGACATTCATCAACAGTAGGCATTACTGGGCAACACAACCATACTAATAAGAAGTATGAATTCCGCAACAGTCTTGTTTACCTTACACCTTGTATACCTTTTTAGTTGGTGTTTTTGTCGGAGTCATATATTCTATCTGATGCACACATTTTTTTTTCTGGTTAGGTAATTTGTTGACTTTAAAAGCAAAACGACGGCACGGTTGGCACGATGGCGAACAAATATTTGTAAGACCTTTAAGTAGTTGTTCCGGGTCTGGTTGTTTGTGTATGTGAGTTTAAATGTTTGTAAACGCACCAAAAAAAAAAAATAGTTTGAGGTTTTTGACACAATCGGCAAATTCAAGCCAACATCGTTCCAATAACAACACTTAACAAACGAATCAATTCATTGAGTGATTATTGAATCGAAATGGAATAAAAAGCCTTCAGAAGTACTTCTCCCCCTTTAATAACCATTCCTTTTATTTCAGGCAAGCTTCGCAATTTACATCACACACGATCTTCGTCAAAGCTTGTCGAAGTTTTAAAGTACTATTGGCAAAGTTTACTGCTGACTAAAGTATGTTGATTGACGGGGAAATAGGCCAGAGACGCAAGAAGAGAATGACATTGGAGAAAACGGAAATGATGGAATGGGTATTAATAATAAACGGTCGGATGTAGCCGAGAATTGAGCTATGTCGTGTGCTAGGGAATAAGCTGTTGATACTAAAAATACTATTTTATTTGGTTTAATACAACCAGTTAGGCCCGCTTACACCACGAAATACTAAAATCATTTAAAGCTAATCGTTCTATTTCCGTCAATTGTTTGAAGATGACAGAGACAGTATGATGTTTTAAATACTTTTAGTGCTAGTAAATTTAGTGATTCATGGTGCAAGAAAAATCATTTATCAACAAATATAATGTTTTACATCTTATCTGGGCAAGCATGAAATTAGTAAACTTTGTGCTAAAAAAATTTGGAATACGTAAATTTAAATTACTATAAAACTTGTCTACCACTCTTTAAGTTTACGAAACGTTGCCAATTGTTTTGTAGTTCTTCTATCGGTATGGCTTTTACATAAAATAAGTATAGTTCCTACTGTAAACTATAATGTGATAATAGCTTACCTACTTTATGTTTTTATATTTCATACAACTATAAATAGCAAGAAGTCGGACAACTCTATAAAAATATTTAATAAAAAAACGCTACCCTCGTAGTTTTTTTGGTCGCTTAGTAATAATATTCTCAAGAATTCTTATTCCATCATTAGTTTTTCTTTTACCCCCAAAAACACCAAACCATTGAACCGGAAAATGAAGAACGAAGAAATTTAATTACAAAAATCAGCAGACAGCGTTAGCATCTTGTCAAACAGTACCGACACAGTGTTACGCCGAAATTACGGAAGACGGATAGAAGGTTGCGCCAAAGTGACGTGTTTAAATGAGATTTTGATTGATCACCATCGATTGGTCTCCCTTTTAGGTGAACTCTCCGTGTTTGGGCATGCGAAAATATGTATCGGCCGACCTAGATACTGTGTAGATGGTTAAAAACTTTGTGGTTTGTTATGGTTCTATACTTCAAAAGGAAAAAACGGAACCCTTATAGGGTCACTCGTGTATCTGTCCGTATATCGGTCTGTCACAGCCGATTTACTCCGAATCTACTGGACTGATTTAGTTGAAATTTGGTACACATATGAATTTCTGTGACCCAAACACAAAATATAAATAAATAAATTTTGAATAATATGTGTCTCTTTTGGGGGGCAAACTAGAAAAAAAAAAAAACTTTGCAAGCGGTACCGTGTGACATATCAAATGAAAGGAATAATTATAAAGTAAATACTTTTAAAGTTAATAAAGAAAAATAGACGAAAGTTGACAATTCCCCCGCTTATCTCTGAAACTGCAAAACCTAAACTTATTATATGAATAAAATACAGGGAATAGAACTATTCTCTGTATTTTATTCATATAATAAGTTATTATATACATATATATTTATAGATTACACGAAAATCTATAAGAAGTCTATGGTCTCAAAATAACATTGTAAATCTCTCAATATTATGCGTACAAACTTATATTTGCAGTTGGAATGTATGGGGGAAGATTTTTTCAACTACAATGATAAGTTTGTTCTTGAGATAAATTTTTTAATCCCAATTACGCAACCCTTCACTGTGCGTGGTTTATTTTAAGGAAGATTGGCAATTTATTTTTCATATAGTATGTGGTTTAGAAACCTTCTTGACATTCTGATTTAAATTCAGTACATTTTAGGACTATTTACCCGACTACGGCAAAGCCAAAAAGAGGGTTATGATTTTAACAGGCTATGCTTGTATGTGTGCATGTTCATCTGTTCCCTTATAACTCCTCGTATTTTGACAAACGAGGTGTCAATGGAAGCGTTATGTTGTTCCACGAGCTATATGACGTCACATAAAATCCAACATGGTAGCTCATAGCGGACGTGAAGGGTTACAAGAAAAAAATTTTTTTTGATTAATAAGTCGTGTTTGGCATCTATTGTTTAACTATAATTTTTCATAAACAAACCCCAACTAAGAATAAAAAAATAATTTTTCACTGTAACTGTTTTCATAAATACCCTTCTAAAATGTAATATAGGCTGCTTAATACGAGTAAATCATAGGTATCAAATTCCCAATGATTTCAATGATCTCTCACCCTAAAGTATTTGAAATAAAAAAATAAAGTTAAAGAACTAAACCCCAACTAAGTACATATATATATGTAGATATGTCATATAGATATGTAGTTGGGGTTTAGTTTTAACTTTCATTTTACCTCCTACAGATGACGTGTGAGTCCGGTTATACGAAAACTGATGTAATTTTGTTACAATAACTTGTTTATAACTTTAAGTTGGCGTTTTTGTCGTAGTTGGGTTTTTTTTTTTTTTTACTTTTTTAATACTTTTCTTAGTTACATAATTTAAAAAGGTAACAGTCTTAAAATAATAATCACATCACACTAATATTATAAAGGCGAAAGTTTGTGAGTGTGTGTGTGTGTGTGTGTTTGTTTGTTACTTCTTCACGCTCAAACGGCTGGACCAATTTTAATAAAACTTTGTATGGAGGTAGCTGACACCCTGTATTAAGACATAGGCTACTTTTTATCTCGATATTCCCACGGGATCGAGAGTTACGCGGGTGAAACCACGGGGCGCAGCTAGTAATATCATATATACAAGTATATAAAAAAGGAGGGGAAGTAATCATAGGGCATCAAAAAGTTCGTCCGCATCCCATGTCAACAGGAAAACTGCCCAAAAGGCTGGCAGCATTGTTACGTTGTATGGCAATGCTGATTCTATGGCCAAAAAATAGGCTAGCCCTCTGATTATGTGAAGAGTCGACCAACCGCTTGGTGAAGTCTCGAAAAACTTAAGTGGACACTCGGGGACCATGGCCATAGCGTTGCAACCCCAAACGTCGCGAACATATAAGTCCCAATAAGACGTTTTTTTTTTATAGTTATGTTACGTTGTTATTACTTATACATTGTTTGATTGAATGTTAAAGAGCAGCGCATTTGCTACTAGGTACTTAGATTTTTCAAATGGAACAGTTTTTATCTACTCTACCAACCACAATTTATTAATAACGTGCATTAAAGCGGTGTTGTTAATGAACTCCAAACTTTGTAAAGGCCGCTTTGTTTCATTACGCATTTCAACATGTCAAAATCAATATTTAAATTCTCATAACGAGTCAATACATTTTAATTTCCCTTTCAAACAAAACAACAATACTGGAAAAGTCCAACCAATAGTATACGCGTTGTAAACTTCAGTTTCGATTGTAACAATAGAATGGAACGATTTCGGTACTAACTTTTTATTCTCAACGTTGTCCATTCCAATGGATGTCAGTGCTGCGACAGATGTGTTCCATTGTTACGTTCGTCTGCCAATTCTGATAGATATTCTCAAATTTCGAGAACGATAAAAAAGGTGCAAAAATGTTGACATTCACGCATCATTGATTTTTTTTATTCATAGTACTTATACGGCTAGATTGTACAAGTTAGATAGATATGTATATGAATAGAGGAAGACGGGTTAGGTAAAAGATTATACTATGGCCACACAGGAAATGACGGCTGGAAGAGATATATTTGGAAGAAAACTTCGAGCTAAGCTGACCCCAAATAAATTTTCTTTAGGGCTAGAGGTTGATGATGAATGATTTAAATTGTAATGATGATAATTTTCGGTAAATTTTCACGAGCTATTAGATAAATATTTTTAATGACCTGACTTAGAATTTGGTAAATAAATAGATACCCCCCCACCCTACCCTCTTAAGGGGTCATTGTACTCATAATTATGAACAACTTTTATTATGGGACCAAACCCGAAATCGCAAAAAAAAAAATATTTTGACGAGTTATGCGAACATAAATCTAAGGAACAGCTGATTTTTTTTCGCGATTTCAGTTTTGGTGACATAGTAAAAGTTGTTCATAATGATAAGAGGTTGTTGGTGTTTTACCAATAACCCTGTATATGTATAAGCCTCAATCATAATTATATCTAGGTACTTATAAAAATAAAGAGGGTGATGCCAACTTGGCTTAAAGAAAATTGATGATCCCGATTAAGTGTGACGTTTATTAGAAGAGAGGCGTAGGGTACTACGCCGTAGGTACTACGCCGTAGGTACTACGCCGTAGCAAGAGGCTACGCTAACAGAAAGTGACGGAGTAATTTTATTCGTAGCTAAGGACCAACATTTTCACATGCCAAACTGTTGCAGTACGAGTATTTAAAAGAAGAGTGAAAGAACACTATCTTTCCACTTCGTCATGGTTGCGTATGTAATTATTATTTTATTTGAGTTATAATTATTAATATTCTAGTGATATTTATTTTAGTTTTAGTTTAATATTCTCATATTATTTGTTTTATTTCAATAAGTGTATTGATTTTGATTATATGTATTCTCTTCTACTCTTATACATGGTGTCTACATCTCGTTATCTACTTTCCCTGCGATAGGAAAGTAGATAACGAGATGTGGACACCGCTGCAAGAGATTTCTTTAGAAATAAGCATCATCTTTGTACGTATTTTTCTGTTCCCTTCTTCTTGCCTGTTTATATATATGTATGTATAATACATAAATGGTTAAATCCAAAAAAAACAACATTTTAGTCTAATTAATTTCGTTATATTTATGTATTGTTGACGTATAAAAGTGAATACTGTCACAATGTGGGTGTAATATGGCTTCAGGGAATACAGGCTTTATGTTAGGTTAGGGTCACGGTAAAACAAACAAATAACAAATGAAAAATGTTACAGTTTGTTATCCGAAATTGAGATTTGAGTAAATTTATTTTTATAAGAATACAATAATTCACTGACGTGGGAATATTAAAAACAAAACGTGTGTCAATATTGCTGGGCGTATTTCAAAAAACTAGACATTTGTACAATAATTAATAAAATACACTTTATATAATTTCCCTATTGGGTAGGCTTGGGTTTAAAGGCTTAGAATTGAGGCTGATGTATAGTAATGATGTATAATAACTGAGTATAGTTAAAGCGTAGAATATGTGGTAGGTATTTCTCAAGGACACAAGATTCTACTTGAGCTATGCTTGACCGCACATCTCAAACCGTGCAAGACGTTCGCTACCATATATATACTAAGTTATGTATGATCAGGAATGTTCAGGAGCTAGGAATATTGAAAATAAGTAGACTCCTCTCCAAACCTTTTGGATTCAGAACAGATTTACATATTAGCCTAGAAAATATGAGAGCAGGAGAGCAGTGGTGGCCCAGTGTGCAGTGGTAACGGCGGTGTTGTTGAGTTGTGGCTTCGAACCCAGACAGGCGCTTTGTTTTGTGTAAATAATTTCATCACCAGCACTGCTCTCAAAAACGGTGAAGGAAAACATCGTGACGAAACCGGCATGTCCTAGAACCAAAAATTCGAAGACATGTGACATCTACCAACCCGCACTGGGCCCGCGTGGTAGATTGCAGCCCACTCCCTCTCGAAGAGAGGGCGCCTGTGTCCGACCACTGGGAAAATTATGTATATATAATATACACTGATTTACCGAAATAGCCTGCAGAGTAAGCAAGCTGAAGTGGCAGTGGGCTGGCCATGTTTGTCGAAGGACCGATGGCCGGTGGAGCATACAAGTCCCGGAGTGTGTAGTGTGGGGCGCCCCCCAGCTAGATAGACCGACGACCTTAAAAAGGTGGCTGGGACAGACTGGATGCGGAAAGCGGAGGACAGGGTGTTGTGGCGCAGCCTGGGAGAGGCCTATGTCCAGCAGTGGACTGATATAGGCTGAGTTGATGCTAGAAAAATGTAGGTACTGCTGAATATAAAGAACTATGCTAGTAGTAGTAGTAGTAGACGTATAAATGGAATCATCATCATCATTTCAGCCGAAAGACGTCCACTGCTGGACATAGGCCTCCCCCAAAGGGGAGGGGTTGCCATAATCGCCACGCTTGGCTGGCGGGATGGCGATCGCAGTATGGTGTTAAAATGCATAGAGAACGCTGCGAGGAATGAAATAGATCTTCGGAATACCATTTACGGCAACCATAGTTAAAAATTGGGTACTGATTGATTTGATTGAAAAGACTGTTTATCTTTCTTAAAAGTAAGATCCAATACATCAGAGTTATTTTACCTCTGATTTTGCCTCACAATGGTCTTTATTCACGTGGCCATAAGGTTGCTGTTTGGTTGCTGTTGGAGATAAAATAACTGTGAAAAGGACTATACCTACTCTAATACCAATGTCCTTCATATACTCCACACTATTCTACGTACATATATTATTATACGAGTATAATACATGTATCTACTATATGACGTATGAAGCAAGGACATGCAACAGAGTTAGTAGGTTTAATTGAATCTCTTGGCGAGGGGATGAGTCTGGCCACCGAGTGTTTACTTTGGGAGACAAATTGGAGGCCTCCTACGATCAAATTAGGCCTTCTCGGAGACAGGGCGAAGTTTACCTGGATAGAGATAATGTTAGAAAAATATTGGGCAGATGTGTCTAAGATTGGGTTGGCAAGCTTGAACAGAGATTGAGCCATGCCATTGTGACATATTTGCAAAGTGGAGTCAGATTTTTTGAGTGGCAATTTTTCCTATGCGTTACACAGTTATTGTTTTATAAAACTTATGCAGACAATTTTTATCATAGGTAGGTTTAAAGATAGACTTTTATTATAAGCAAGCCTTGCTTTATATCTTTGACATTATACTAATAATGTTTGTAATTTTAGAAGGTTACGCTACTACTATGTAGTGTAGAGAACTAAATCCCATTATTTTGATATTACTGCTTAAATAATAAAAAAAAAAAAAAAATATTCAGTTAAAAAAAAAACACGGTACATCATTAAAAAAAAAGTAATAGGTTTTATGTAGGAGCCATAAGTGCTAGATTTTTACAAATTCCCTGAACCCCACACTAGGATTCCCTGTGTTGTGGGGTCCAGTCTCTTCCCAAGTAAGGCAAACATTGCCTGGCAGGCTTGACATGTTAATATTGCTACATAATAAAGAAAACGTGTAACAGTACTCATATCCAAAGTGCCTCTCGGCAATAAAAACCTCATTAAATTATAATCGATCGTAAATACGCGTTGACCTTTACTTTTTATATCACTCAGTTGATATTTTACGACACGGATAATGAGACAAACAAGTTACACACAAAATATAGGAGAATTTCCGAATTGCAGGTGAAAGCTCGTAAAAATTATTCCGCAAATCGAAAAGGTCTGAAATAATGGCCGCCATAAAGTTGAGAAGGTAACTGTTTGTTCAAAACAATTCGGGATTTATTTGTTTACGTCACAGTCGTCCTATAGAGGACGTTTGTGAACTCAGGGGATCTACTACGAACATAAATCTGAAGTATCGGCCGAATGTTCGGTCATTTCTTTACTACGGCTAACTATCGCTGAATAAGGCGAAAAAAAAAGATAGTCGAAGCGATAAGCCAAAGTCAAAAATGTGACTTTAAGTCGGGTAAGGACTCAAAGTCAAAAAAGGAAACTTTGGAAGTTATAAAACGGCCGCACTGAAAAAAATGCAGACTAACTAAGATACATTTTCTCTTAGTTGGCATTAAAATGTTTACAATCATTATTTATCTATTTACTATAAACAAGATAGCATATTTTCCGGAACAAATTCATTTTATTTATATCGACAATGTGACATGTACAGAATAATCACCGGTCTTTGTTACATCATACATGCTTTGTTTGATTGTACTTCTTCACTTTTGTATACCAAATAATAATTTATATTCATGGTAACAAGCAACTTGTTAGCATTATATCATTCTTAAACTGGCCAACATTTGAGCTAAATTAAATGACTAATAAATTTAATGAGTAATTAAACTAATTTATTACTTAGTAGACGGAACTATGATAATTTAACAAAGTTCTCCTAGCTTCAGAAGTCAAGATCTTGTTAGGCTCGTATGGCGTCAAGATGCGTGATCACATTAAACATGATTTTTGTTAAAGCAAACACTTTTTTTTTTCAGTGCGAAAATTCAGCCGATACTTTGGTTTAGCGCTTCGGAGTATACCCCCAGGTAGGTAAGATACCTATATATCCTACTTTTACCTCGTGTGATACGAATGGGTTAACTTAAATGCCTACCGTTTTTGTGATCTAGCCATATTATTGATGAGTTACATTTTTCCATACTGCGATCTTTTACCTAGGTGCGTTCTGCTTACGTTATTTCTGTATAAGTATAGTTTTCGACGATTACTTTTTTTTTTTTTTTTGATTAATTGGCATGTGCTAGCTTAACATAATTATGGCAAATGATTTAATTTAATGTTTTGTGTTGCGTAATGCAAATAATTTTACATTTTATTATTTAGAATCAAGTTTTCTAACTGAACAGACAGCTGTGCTGCTGGGGAGTTTGTTGCGCCACTTCTTCTTCCCAGCTAAAGCACTAGGAAGTGGTGAAGGGTGGGCGTTTTTGGGAGACTGTCTTATGTAATTTTTGACGGCTGATTCTCAGCATTGTTTAAATAAATGACTTTTAATTTGTTTTTTGATCGCCAACCCGCCTTCCAAGAGTGGCGATTATGGAAAACCTCCTTTGGGGGAGGCCTGAGACTATCCCCCCGAGACTGCTGGACATAGGTCCAGCAGTCTCGGGGGGATAGTCTCAGGTCTTGGGGGTTTTCGGCTGAAATGGTGATGATGATGATGAACATCTTATCTTTCCTCTCGCTTACTGTGGGAGTAATTTCGTGAAAAGGGACGGAAGTGTGTAACAGATTGAGCATGGAATAAGTAAGTACTTTTTAATAGCATGGTATTAGTGTACTCATGGAATTTGTATGTACTATATAGATTGTAAGTATCGGTCAGTGGTCGAATTTCGACCATTGGGCGACCACTAGCAATTAATAATTATTCGAATATATATTTCAGTATATAGCTTTTTAAATTTTGAGGTTAATTTCTGCCACTGCGCAGTTGCTTATTACCAAGGTGAGATGTCAGATGTTACACATCATATGCGACTACTGTAAGACTCGCTCGTTTTTTTTTCTCATCTTTTTTGTTACAGAAAAATCAAAGTAGCAAATGGAGGAACAAATATATTTTCCCAACTATGTTGGGGTCGGCTTCCAGTCTAACCGAATGCAGCTGAATACCAGTATCTACATGGAGCGACTGCCTATCTGACCTCCACAACCGAGTTACTGGGTAACACGATACACCTTGTTAAGACTGGTTGTCAGCCTTTCAGGCTTCTGACGACCCGTGAAGTCTGCCAAAGATCCACGAATGACAGCCGGAACCAATGGCTTAACGTGCTTTCCGAGTCATGGAGGGGTCTTGGTATGTAAACATCACCCATCCACGGACCAACCGCGGCAAGCGTTGCTTAACCTGATCGATTGACCCGTACGGCTGTGATTACTTAGCCACAAGCCCCATACACACCCAAGTCCCATATACAAGTAACATAGTAGCAACAATATTAATTACAATTACCGTATCAGTAATGATATTATAAAGCGAGCATCAAAGGTTAGGGATTTGGGTGTGATTCTGGACCAAAAATTTACGTTCGAGGCTCACATCGATCACATCACCAGTAAAGCCTACAAATCCCTCGGTTTCGTGACACGTAACAGTCAACTGTTCATGAACCCAGTATGCTTAAAAACTTTATATTACTGTTATATAAGGAGCATACTGGAATCCGCAAATGTTATCCGGCGACTTTTTTATAAGAAATACATTGATAAAATTGTCTTGTTTTCCGCTACCACAAACTATTTGGCAATATTTTTGTTTAAGACAAGCCTATTTTTAGTCATTTGCCTCTTGTCAGCGCCTTAATTTGTGTATAATTGTATGTTACTGTTTAACTGATTAACAACCATAAAATATTTGCATGCCATGAGTGAATGGCGGAATGTGGCTTTGCATTGAATTTTATGTATTTTTTGTACCCACCACATTTTATGCAAATAAACAATTTTGATTTAGATTTTCATTTTTGATGCAGTCAAATAAGGCTTTCAACATTGACAGCCTTGTTCAAAATTGGTGTAAAAGGCCTATTGTGTCCTTCATTGGTAACGTCCACACAGGTATATTATGCCAATACGAAATAGACTTGGCTACATTATCATTTCCTTTGCCTTGTAAATCATAGAGTTTTACATCTCTTACAATAGCGTGATTGTAGAACAAAGATCGACTTTAACATAGCTTAGTGAAACAAAGAGTCTTAACGAAACATTTGCAAGTTAATTCCTAAGGGATAAAGCGAATTCGATTCAGGAAAAAAGTGCCTAAGTTCAAACGTTAGAAAGGCAGATTTCGTTGCCAAAGTAATCGAAGGTATGTGCTATATAAACCTAAACAAATCTTATTAAAACTTTCTCTCAAAAGTACACCGCAAATGTGAACTCATTGTGAAACTTCTGTATCAAAGTCATGTCAGTTTTTTTAACCGAACGGCTGCTGTGTAAACGAAAAACTCAACCTTTGGGAAATCAATTATTTTTCCTTCAGACTTTTAGTACCTACATCAGAATCTTCTATTATTAAGTTATGGGTTTGGAAGATAAAGAAAATATTTTTGTGTTAACAAATAAACAATGTCTATTTTTATTTTACTTTGCTTGAATACTAAGCAAAATAAAGACGTTATGTCACTAATTTTGTGTTACTGACTATGCGCGATATCCTACAACACGAAAACAAACACGACGCAGAGCTACTTTTGACAATGAGTGTTGATTGCTGCATTTACTAAGGTAATGAGGTTACCTATACATACTGGTAAGCCAGTACGAATGATTAGCCTCATTAAATGACAGGCACAATGTTGGCAAATAGCAAGCAATTTGTTTGTTTTTCGGAGGCATTCCACTAAGAACACTGATTTCAACAGCACTTGACCGAACGGCACCTGAGCACTTCCACTAACGGCACTGAAACAAAATTTTGATGAGTGCGGTTCGGTGGAACAGTTTTCTAATATTACTTTAAGTCTCCGAACGGCACCTGCATACAGTTTGTAGTGATGGGACGTATATTATATTCTGTGTTCAGGACATTACCAACTATAACATAACGAGTAGTAAGTGCAATCGAACCACGTACAGTAAAGGGCTCCGATATCGTACGTAATGAATGCGGGTAAATTTTTACGTATGCAATTTGTTTAACGTTGGATTCAAATCACTAAACTATTTCAACATAGCATAATAGCAGAGACGCTGAAAAAGTTAGACCAGATGCTGCACAGCTTAAATGGAGTATCTACGGGATGGCCTCGGTATCTATTTGGACAAGACGAAAGTGATGTACCATTCACACGTCTTGCCGAGACCAATCTACATCAAAAGGTCGCTTTTTGAAGTTGTGAAGGAGTATGTCCTAGGGAAAGTCATCCAGCTCGGTAGACACAACTTTGAGAATGAAGCGGACAGAAGGATCCAGTTGGGTTGGGCAGTGTTTGGAAAACTTCGTCAAGTGTCTTCGTCACCTATCCCGCAATGTTTGAAGACAAAGGTCTTGGACTAGTGCGTCCTGCCCGTTATGACATATGGTGACAAAACGTGGACACATACAGTCGGGCTGGTCCACAAATTCAAGGTTGCTCAGCGTACTATGGAGCGGGCTATGCTCGGAGTTTCTTTTTTAGGATAAGATCAGAAATTGAACTATCCGGAAAAGAACAGGATTTACCGACATATCTTGCAGAGTAAGCAAGCTGAAGTGGCAGTGGGCGACCCATGTTTGTTGAAGGACCGATGGCGCATGGACAAACGAGTCTTGGAGTGGAGACCGCGTATCGGCGAGATGGACCGACGACCTTAAAAAGGTAGCTGAGACAGACTGGATGCGGAAGGTGGAGGACAGGGTGTTGTGGCGCAGTCTGGGAGAGGCCTATTTTCTGCACTGGTCAGCGCAAGGCTGAGTTGATAGATCACGTTGACGATATAATAGTTACATATTATGAGGAGTTGATTTGATTCCATTCACACATAGATACATACAAAATAATTTAAAAAAAATTAAACTTAAATCAATTTTGAAAGCAATCGTTTAAGTTACTACATAATACATACATAATCAGCCTATAATGTTCCCACTGCTGGGACACAGGCCTCCTCTCTTCGAGAAATAAAAAAGTAACAAGTAGTAAGTTTCAACACGCAGCCCTCCCATATAGCACTGAAATTACTAAAAAGAGACGGAAAGACATAGTTTGCCCTACAAAAAGTACAAAACATGCTTTCGCAGCCAAATTTTTTGTCTTCCTAGGACCATTACTTTATAACAGACTAAATGCAAGAGCCAAAATTTATTCTCTTAATTATAATAATTGCAAAAAAACTCTAAAGGAAGCTCTTCAAAGTATGTCCTATGAAGATACAGAGAAGTTATTAGTTGTACTTAAATAAATGAGTTGTATTAGTACTAATTAAGTTTAGCTAAGTATTTTAGCAAGTAGGATTTTTATAATTCATGTGATTATTTAGAAATATTATGCCTTGCCACGCCTGAAATACAGGATAACCTAGTTCAGGCACTTAACTTAATAGAATTTTACGTAGATTGAAGCAACTTTGTATTTACTATTTTCCTTTTTACCTGAATAAACTTTTATTTTATTTATTTATTTTTTTAGTTTAAGCTACTAACAGGTCCAAAATGGCGGAACAAATAATAATAATTAATAGGCCTGACCTAGTTCTCGAAAATTACCATGTCACGTTGTACTGGGATCGGTCTATCATTACTGACCGCACTATTGTCGCCAATTTGCCTGATATAGTGGTGATAGATCGATTAGCGCGCCGCGCAATGATTGTAGATGTTGCCATTCCACATGACGGGAACTTCATGAAAGCTGAGAAAGGGAAACATAATATCTCGACACGAGCTTGTTGACATGTGGAATGTGAGCTTGGCTGTCATTGTGCCGATTGTCGTTACGGCCAAAAGCCTGATGCCTGAAAGCCTCGATCAACATCTCTCGAGGCTCTCGTTAGGCGGTTGGATCAAGGGCGTGATTGAAAAGGCAGTACTCGTATTCCTTGATACGGCTCGCATTGTGAGGAAGTTCCTATCTCCTGCAGCCCTAACAACTGGTAGCTCAAACCCTGCTCCCAACACCGGCGGAACTCATTTTTTTAATATTTTTAAATGTTTTTTTTTTTTTTTTTTGATTGCAGGAAATATTTAAAAATGTATTCTGGTAAGAAAACAAAAACCAAACGACATAATTGTTATTATAAATTAGACATCCTACCTACATGATAACACGCAATTACTAAACTTGCCTCGATGTGACAGCCCCGACTCACTGCATACTGAAACATACTTTGATTTCATGTAGCGGTCTGTATGTGTGAGTGTGTTCATTCGACCATTTTGTTCCTAGTTGAAATACTGTATGATTTGAACCGCAGAACAATTTTGAACAAACGAAATCACTAAGAAAAGTGACAAGGTCTCTCATTTTTTGTTTACTGACAGCGATACAAATAAAACATTACTCTTTGCTCCAGGTGAACAAGGTGGAATTATCTGGAAGACTTAACTTCTGCTGATTTGTATCGATATGTTTTGTTTGTTTATATCTTGAACAAAAAAATACACCCCATCACTAAAAAAATATTTTACATAGGTGCTGTTCGGGGATTGAAAATAATATTAATAAACTGTTCCACCGAACCGCACTTATCAAAATTTTGTTTTGGTGCGGTTAGTGGAAGTGCTAAGGTGCGGTTCGGACAGGTGCTGTTGAAATTAGTGCTCTGAGTGGAATACCTCGTTTTTCAAAACAAAATAATTTTGCAAAAACAAATGTATTTTTGTAGTAAAACTTAGCACCCAGCAATCGGCAGCTACAAATTGTAAAATAAAACCTCCAAATATTAACTAATATTTAACCAAATAAATACCTCTACTAACACAATTTGTCTTCACACAGTTCACTTATCAAGCTAAGTCCGTACGCTGGACAAATTGCACGGCGGGCTACCGGGATAATTACAATGCAGATTAGGCGAACTGTTGGGGCCCTGCCAGCGACGTGAGTTTAACAGATTACTGACAATCCTGGCTTCATGTGTGGCTTTGAAGAAAGCGGGGTTCGATGAATTTTTCGAGTCCTCAAACCCAGTCTTTTTTGGGTATTGTATTCACTTAAATTATAAGTTTAAAAATCAGTTTTTTTTTTCGTGTAAACTTTACAGCCGTGATTGGTATCGATAACTAAACACGATAAAATAAAACAAAACAAATTGTCTTAACTCATACTTCCAGTAAAAACACGACGATTATCCCAAAATAAAATCCACAAAAATTTTCATTTAAGTTTTTCACGTTCAGATATCGAAACCCATCAGATCTGCAGGGTCGTCTACAGAATAGCGGGCTGTATCACCAATACGTAAACTAGATTTTAGTAGTAGGTAGTAGTTGTGCGCGTAGAGTGTCACCACTCTACAAGTTATTTCTGCCGGAAAACATTTTTTATGTGATTTGGTTCGAAAGAAGCATACGAAGGGAGTCTAATTTTAAATTAACATTACGATCAGAAATCCAATTTTATCGTCGACGATTAATTTGAACTGTTCTTATGACTACATTGTGAAACAACTATTCATTAAAGACGTCTGTAAACCAACAAACAGACGTTTGCAATATACCTATATGTTCATTCCTATTTCTATGTTCTATGTTAGAGCTTGATCTGGCTGACGCCTGTGCATTCAAAGAGCACATGCGTAACGGTTTCATCAGCCTCCATGCAAACCCTGCACAGAGGGCTGTCCGTTATGCCTATATTGTGGAAGTGTTTGTTTAGTGAGCAGTGTCCCGTGATGGTCCCCGTCACCAAGCGCAGGCCGTTCCTGTCCAGGCGTAGCAAACGCCTAGTTAGTCTGCCATCTAAGGATGGCATGGCTTCCCTGGACTGCCTGCAGCCCGGTGTCAAGGTCCACCAGTTCTCCGCTTGTGTGTGGGTGAACTCTTGTAGCCACCTGCGTAGTTGGTTAAAGGGGATGGGTACAATAGGTTCGGGCCCACAGACTGACGCGCTGGATGCTCTCCTAGCTAGTTCGTCAGCTGCGTCGTTACCCAGAGATCCGCTGTGTCCTTTTATCCATTGCAGTGTCACTGCGTTACGGTTGCACACCGTCACCCGCTCCAGTGCATTGTGACATTCTAGTGTTAGTCTGGATGTAATATATTTTTCTCTAGGGATTGCAGAACTGAGGCACTGTCGGACAGTATACGTATACGGGTGTCCGTAACTTTCCTGGCTTCTATGGCGTAAGCCGCTTGTATAATGCCCACGCATTCCGCCTGGTAGACGGTGTTGAACATTCCAAGCGGGCTAGATATATTTGTGTTAAAATCGTGTGAAAAGACTCCGACTCCGGTTCCGGAGTTGGTCTTTGATCCGTCGGTGTATACTCTCATCTCTCTTGGGCCTGAGTGGTCACACCGTTCTTCTGTGAGTGTAACGTTGTAATGCTTCTGAAAGAAGTGTAGTTTCAGGGCCTTGTCGCAGGGTGATGCCATCATCGGTTGTCGTTTGATTGCATCTTCCCTTATGCGTGTGTGTTTGATCCTAGAGTCTTTGCTCAGGGTTCCCGATAAGTAGAGCCTGAAGGCGGCCAAGGCTGCCTCCTCTCGCACGATGAGGTGTAGGGGTGGCAGTCCTAGCATTACTTGTAGAGCGGCAGTGGGTGCAGTCCTCATACTGCCAGTTATTGCTACACAAGCAAACTGCTGCAGTTTTTCGAGGTCTTTTTGGGCTGTGCTCAGGTCCGTCCTGGGCCACCAGACCAGTGAGCCATATGTGATAATTGGTCGGATGACTGTGGTGTATAGCCAGTGGGTAACCTTGGGGCTGATGCCCCAATTCCTTCCAAGCAGTCGTTTGCACTGCCATAAGGATATACTGGCTTTTATGGTAATATAGTTGGTATGTTTTGACCAGTTCAGCTGTTTGTCTAAATAGATGCCCAGGTATTTGGTTTCGGTTGAAAGGCTTAGGTTAGTTCCAAAGAGTCGTGGCAGTTGTAGTGTCGCCAGCTTCCTCTTTTTTGTGAAGAGAATCAGTTCGGTTTTTGTTGGATTCACTGACAGTTGGTGTTTGTTGTACCAGTCCTCTACTATTTTCAAAGCTTGGCGCATTAGGTTGCATAAGGTGTTTTCGTGGGTGCCATTTATTATTATGGTTATGTCGTCGGCGTAGCCTACGGTGAAATAACCTTTGTCATTGAGTGTTTTGATGAGGCTGTCTACAACCAGGTTCCATAGAAGTGGCGAGAGGACGCCCCCTTGCGGGCAGCCTTTCGCCACGATGGCCCTTGTGGTGTCATTTATCGTGACCTGTACAGCTCTCATTTTGAGCATATTGGTGATCCAGCCGCTCAGGGTCGAGTCTATGTTGTGTCTGTCTAGTGCCATGTTAATGCTGTTAAACATGGTTTTGTCAAAGGCGCCCTCGATATAAATGAAGGCAGCCAGTGATGAACATTCGTGGTCCACTGCGCATTCAATTTTAGAAACCACGCTGTGTAGCGCGGATTCTGTTGATTTGCCTGTGGAGTACGCATGCTGTTGTTTATGGAGTGGTTTTACCCGTCTCGAATGTGTCTATCACAGAGTCTCTCCAGGGTTTTCAGTAGGAAGGATGTAAGGCTAATAGGCCTATAAGCCTTGGGTTGTGTGTAGTCGGTTTTGCCAGGTTTGGGTATGAATATGTCTTTCACTTCACGCCATGCTAGTGGTATATGTCTAAGTGCTATGCACGCTCGATATATCTCCACCAGCCACAGTGTCAGATAATGTATTCCCCACTGTAGCAGGGCTGGAAAGATGCCATCCAGTCCTGCTGAAACGTGTTGATAGCCCACTTTATACGATCTTCCGTTGCTATATTATGGGCTCTTGACCAGTCTCGATCCGTTGGGGTCCATTCTGGCACAACCTCCCACGTCCTGTCTTCCAGGAGTTTGCAGTCCGGGAAGTGAGTCTCAAGAAGGACCTTGCTGGTTTCATGGTCAGTTGTTGTATATGAGTTGTCGGGTTTTTTCAGCGCGCCAAGAGTTCGGTCCTGGTCAGTTGATAGGATCTTCCTAACCCTTGCGGCTTCATTATTTGTCTCTATGGATTCACAGAATTTCCGCCAAGCTGTTCGCCTGGCAGTCCTGATCTGTTTTCTGTACAGATATTGAGTTTATTTGTATAGCTCCCAGTCGTCCGGAAGTCTGGTGTTCTTAGCTCTGTTGAATTGCTTACGAAGTGCATCTCTGAGTTTACTAAGTTCGGCGTTCCACCAGGGGTTTCTCTCAGCCCTGGTTTGTGGCACTCTTAGTCTGCAGCATGCATGGTAGGCTTCGGTTATGTATTCTGATAACTTTGTGACAGTGTATTATAGTTGTGCAGGGTCTGTTAAGGTTGTTAGTGTTAAGTGCCTAGCTAATAGCGAGGCTAGGAGACGCTTATATCCTGGCACATTGGTGCGCCATCGGAACCCACTTGGGTCACATTCCGAGGACAAACGGTCCTCGGAATGTGACCCAAGTGGGTTCCGAGGCGCGGTTTACGATGTAAAGGTTAGTTGAGAATAAATAGGTGGATAGTACCTCTCCTCTGGAGTTCGGTGTGTCGCTGCCCCAGAGCGGGTGGTGCGCGTTCGAGTCAGTGCAGATGATCAGGTCGAGGTTGGCTCGCTCGCAGTGCTGTACTAGGTCGGCCATCTCTTTCGGCGGACAGTCGCCGTTCTCGCCTGGCATGTATACCGAGGCCAGTACAACGTCTGGGATATCGCCTTCTGTTTGGAGTCTAACGGCTGTCAGATCTCTGGAACAGAATTGAGTAAGTGGTGCGATAGGGATATCTTTGGGTATGTAAGCGCAGGTTCTAGGTTTGTCTGGGCTGTGTGCGTTGAGGATTAGCTTACCTCCGATGTTACCGAGCCCGCATACTCTGTTGTTCCTGATCCACGGCTCTTGGATCAGTGCGATGGTCTGAGGCTTAACCTCCAGCGCCCTCCGCAAGCTAGCCGTGGCGGTCTGGCTATGCTGGAGGTTGGTCTGTATTATGTAGAGGGGCGATGACGATGGTGGGGCGGAGTTAGTCGGAGACGGATCTATTGGACAATCCCTCCACCTCCTCCACCCTGTGCCGTTCGTCGTGTCGATCACCCGGAGACGAGGCCAACAGAAGCTCGCTCCACCCAGGTGATGCGACCGGTGTGTCGTCCTCTACATCAGCCATTGCCGCTCGGGCCATGACCTCCTCCAGTTTGTCAATGTCCGTGTCACTCATCGTCTTTGTCGTCGTCGATTGCGTCGTGATCGGGTCCGTGATGTCGGTCGGGGTGTCAGTGGGTTGGGTCGGTGTGTCAGAGGGTTGGGCCGAGGGCCAGAAGCGCACGTATATTGACCCGAGCAGGTACGATATCCGACGCTCCCGGGCCAGGACCCTTTCGACTTCCTCCGGTGGCACACCCAGGGTCAGATAAGTCCCGTAGTTATCGCCACCGACGGTAGTAGCCCTGTACAGCGACCACCTGGCTATGTCATACCAAGTATTCTGACGTATCAGAATAATTTGGAGCCAGGCTACGTATCGTGGGACGAAGAGTGAAGCTCGGACGCGGGTAGATACGTCGGACTGTCTCACCACCGTTAGAGTGAGGTCGGTGTCTGTGAGTTTAATCTTCCGTACGTTCTGTGTTAACCAGGTCAGGGCGTTGTCGTCCTCACACCACAGCTGCACGGTGCCCTCCGCTACCCGTGGATTGCCGCGGAGGGCCGGGAGCAGTGTCATCGAGTCCGTGTCCAACATCAAGTTTTCCAGGTCTGTCTTGATTTGTATGGCCTCTTCCTTGGTCAGGTCTCTGGAGGGAGGAGGGAAGCAGATTGCTACGGCCAGCCGCGCAGGTATGTCCTTTGTGGCCCGCGCGTAGGTCCTCTGCACCTCCTGAGCGGAGTGGACCCTCAAACGTTTGGCGTCGCCGAAGCGTGCTCGGTGAGGCCGAATCATCAGGGCGCTCCCTCTTCGCCGGCCCTGTACCACTCGGTCCAGGCTGCGGGTCGGAGGTGCCTGGCGCGGTACTCTTTGCCGGCAACGCCTGAGTGTGTGAGGATCCAGAACGCTTGCCCCTTCTCCGTTGAGGTCGAGGTCGGTCGTGGGTCATGTCGGTATCCTGGGGTCGACTGGCGGCTCCAGCAGGCTCTGTCACGTGCGGGAGCTTTTCGCGCTGGGTTGCCCCTTCGCGTACTTGCCCCTGCCCGCGTAATTGTGCGTCCAGCTGCTTTTCGCGCTGGGTTTCCCCTTCGCGTACTTGCAGTTGGACGCATGGTTCCGCGTCCGGCCGCTTTTCGCGCTGGGTTGCCCCTTCGCGGGTACTCGCGGCTGGTCGCGTACTGACTCTTCGGCGTCCGATCGCGCTTCGCGCTGGCTAAAGCCGTCGCGGGTGTTGCGCTTTCGGTCACCTACTTTCTTTCCCCGAGTGACTTTTCCGCGCTTGTACAGCATGCGTACTCCGTTGGCCGGGAAAGTGTTAGAGTTGCCAGGTCCGTCATCCTTCCCCGTCCCTCTTTGTCTGTGTTGGTCCTTGTCCGGGTAGGTAATGCTGCTACGCACAATGCTCTGTTGCCAGAGACTCGTGGAAGGCATTACCTTCGTCGTGGGTGTTGGCGCGTGGGTCGCAGCCGGAGGTGGGTTGTGTGGCGCGTTGGTCGCAGCCAGGGTCGGGTTTTTGGGCGCGTGAGTCGCAGCCTGGGTTGTAGGCGCTAAAGCAGCAGCCGGCCGCGCTGAAGAGCGCGGCACCAAAGAGCAGATTGGTGCCCCCCCCCCCCCCCCCAGATTACTTTAGGGGCTGACCGCCGAGGCGGTGTGGGATTGTATTTAATTTCACCATTATATTTTCCATTTCATTTTAATCTATCTAATTAGAGACACACTGCGTAATTACACACGTGATCCATCGCCGACTTAATGGCCCACACTCAGTACTTGTTACGTGCTTTTAACGGATAGTTTGTTGGTCATCATTGATGACCTTTATTGTTATATCTATGTTCACAAATAAAGATTGATTGATTGATCATTTACCTATTTATTTATTTTATTGGTTCACCAACAATTTTTTACGCAGGTTATAAATATGCTAAAGGTAACATTCGTAAGGTACAGTGTGTATGCAACCGTGCAACAATCACTCACAGGCAAACTCCGCATGCTTATAGAAGTTGTACAAAAAATAATTCATAAAAATAATCATTATTTTTTTTGTTTTCAATTATTATCTAGCAGGTATATGACCACATAAAAAAAAATTATAACTTATCATAGAAAATAATTTCGTGAAATCGTAGTTTTTCCAGCTAGAAAAATAACTGTGTTTGATATCAATTTTCCAATGTTAAAGGGTACTGCGGTCATGTCCTACGAGTTTTTGTATTTCTTTTTGTGTTTAAGAGTAACTGACCTTTGTCTACAGCAAAATAATAATTTGTGAAAAATACTTCAACCCGAACCAAGAGTGAGCGATCCTTACTCACACACAACTTTTTTTTGAATCGGTAACGATAATCGAAACCACGGATGATCAATAAACTTCAAATATCTGATAGTCAGCGATATGTACATATCGCTGACTATCAGATAAATTGCAGAAAGTGCGTACAAAGTATATTCGTCATCATCATTTCAGCCGAAATACGTCCACTGCTGGACATGGGTCTCTCCAAAACGGGGGTTTGCAATAATCACCACGCTTGGCAGGCGGGTTGGCGATCGCAGTCATCATTCTCCTGCCCGCAGTAAGGTGTTAAAATGCATAGAGAACGCTGCTGCCCATTCTCTAGTAAGTCCCTTAGTCGCTTTTTACGACACCCACGGGAAGAAATAGGATGGTGCTATTATTTACGTCCGGCACCACCCCGACAAAGTAAAGTATTATATATTATCAAAGTGTATTAAGTATATATACGTATAATGATAATAATCTTTGTGTAACATCAATCAATCTGCCTAGCCTTTTCCCAAATATGTTGGGGTCGGCTTCCAATCTAACCGAATGCAGCTAAATACCAGTACTTTACATGGAGCGACTGCCTATCTGACCTCCAAAACCCAGTAACTGGGTAATACGATACCCCTTGGCACGACTGGTTGTCAGACTTTCGGGCTTCTGACGACCCGTAACGACTGTCAAAGATCCACGAATGACAGCCGGGACCAACGGCTTAACGTGCTTTCCGAGGCACGGAGGAGTCTCGGTATGTAAAGATGGTCACCCATCCGCGGACCAACCGTGGCAAGCGTAGCTTTACCTAATGGATCGTCCCGTGAAGCTGTTATTATTTAGCCTCAAGCTCTTTGTATAACATACCGAATGAAAATAAAATAACACATAAACGAAACAAACGATTATAAAAACCGAAGCTGTCTCGAACAGACTCGAATTATTTTCACACATGAACCGTTAGCTGTTAGCTAGGGACATCGGTAAAGGGAAAAAGTGATATTTCTCCAACACAGTACAAGTGTTTCCGAAAGTTTTCCAATCTTGATACTTACAGCGTAACAGGTGACGCTCATGCTTCTAAGTTGTTTAGAGAAACGAACCAACTTTTCCGTGAAGATGTAATACGAATGTGTAAATCAGTCCTAAAGTGTTATTACGAAGGTTATCAATTTAAAAAAAATATGTTACGCTTTCAAATAGGCGTAGGTACTGTGAACAAGAAAAGCTACAACGGGCTACAATGGTTTTTAGGGTAGGTACACTACACTTCCAATTAAAAGGAAACTCACGCATCTACTAATGCTTTAAGGCTCCTGCAGACCGGTGCAACGCAACAGCGAGACGCGACACTAGTAGCACAATTTGTATGAAAACTTCATGGAAAGTGTCGCGCTGCTTGTCGCGTGAGCACGACGGGTATCGCGCCCGCGATAGCGTGCCAGTCTGCCCGAGCCTTTACTATCTTTTGCGATTGGTTAAGAACGGACCGCCTATTGAAATATCGTGTTACACAGCAAATGGGTTGTGGACGTCAGATAGGCAGTCGCTCCATATAAAATACTGGTATTCAGCTGCACCCGTTAGACTGGAAGCCCGGTTGGACTGGATTGTTGGGAAAAGGCTAGACAGATGATGAAATAGCTTAGGATGCTTCACCGCTAGTTTGTATTATTCTTCATCATTAAAGGCATAATTACTATTGAGAACCATCTACTCGTAGCTTTAGAATATTTATAATCTATGGTTTTTGTATTTTTTTTAATAATTACATAGGTACTATATTGTACGCCAGCTTATACATTACAAAAATAAAAAAATATACACTACAAAATATACAATGGGCGGCCTTCTCGCTTACTGCGAACTGTTCCAGGGAACCTTGGTCTGACCTTGAACGTTGTTTTGTTCTTACTTTCTTGAAACATAAACTTAAAAAAAAAAAAAAAAAATTGATTATTTATCACAGAAACACGTGCGTACACACAGCTACACATCAAGCTATACATTTCCAGTATAAGCTGATCTCGCATTGTATAGGATTTCCGTACAGTGCGAGGTCAGCGTAAACTGGAAAGGTATAGCTTGATGTGTCAGTAGCCGTCTGCACATAAAATATAAGTTACATTAAATAATAAAAATAATAAAACATCTATAATCACGAGCACAGAACACACACAGCTACAAAAACACACACTTTAACGCACACTTATAAAAATAAATAAAAGCGAAGCAACCTGTATATGAATTTTTACGTTGAGAATTAGTCTTGTAATAAGCGGCCCAATAGCGAGTAGCTCAGATTCGAAAAATAACATGTGACTCACGTACTTACTGATAGAGGTTTACGGTTTAAATACGTAGTTATGTGCAAAATATTCTTAATGCACCTACATTAACACAACATACCATAAACTCACGCCTTCTTCTCATGGGAGTAGGCAGAAACTATAGAACGCCACCTGCTACGCTCCTTATATATACTCCTTTTGCTTCGCCTACGTTCATACATCAGGGGGCCGATCGCGCTATTTCTCAACGTAATTACCGTTCGAACGGAACGTTTTTGGTTTTGGTTTAGCTAATGTAAGAAACGGTATCGTGCTATTTTTTCTGAGCGACAAAATCGTTGACGTTACCCAATACTGACAGTTCGATCGATCGTTCCTCCAACGTAACTTCCAAAGTAAAGCTAAATCGTTTCCGTTGAAATGATTAGCGCGATACGAAATGTGTCTAACGTAACGTTTTTGGTTGTGGTTTAGTTTTGGTATTAACGTTCAAAATTAGCGCGATCGTCATACACGCACGCCGGTTGCGAATACTACGCACCAGACCTTTCTAAAGGACATCACCAATTAGGTCACTATTATGTCCTCCTAGGGCGTCCCCTCCCGGTGTTTCCACTCACCTCTGCTTTGTGAATAAGTACCTTTTGTAAGTCGCCGTTGCCTTATCACGTTATTTTTCAGCCTATCATTCATAGTCACGCCAGACATGCTTCGCAAGGAACACATTTCCACAGCATTTATTCTACGTTCAAGCTACCTATCTACATTATTTGTTTATATTTACCTTATAGTAATTAACGAGTGTTGTTACAGCGAACGTGAGTACCAATACATACCATTTCTGGTTTAATATTATATATACCTATATTATATTAAGACAGTATGCATAAATAAATAAATAATAGTCATATAGTCGGCAGCTGCATGACGTCACTGTGCCAGGAATTCTTCCACTCAGCATGTTGCTGTGCTATGAGGGACCCACAGCACAGCGCTGATTTTTAGTGGTCACCCCAAAACGATATATTAAACTTATGAAAGAACTAATTCAATAAAGCCCAGTAACCTGCAGTGGCCTATAATTAGGAACACTTTGTATCAACAACAATGTCACATACCAAAGACTCCACGACTTTAATCCCGCCCCGTCACCGTTGGGGCTGATACCGTAATTAAGCGTGCTCCGGTTAAACTTTGAACCTATAGTGCACAAACGGACGACTTTATGAGGATCAACAAGAAGTCGGAGTTCAGAATACTTAGAATCTAAATGAAACATTTATCCCCCGAGTAATTTAATTTTCAAATTCCGACATGAATCTCCAGGCCCAAAATATTTGTATCAGAAGTTTAAATTGAGAAGTAGCAAATGACATGATGGAATTATATTTACCTACTTAGTCGCCCGCTATTCGAAATTCGAACTCCCCCCCTCCCTTTACTTACAATCAGAGTACTTACTAATTCCACGAGTACAGTAATTCCATGCTCAAACTGTACCTTCGGTCACCTATCTATCTTCAAGTCATGAGGCCCTGGTACTATGTGTGTGTGTGTCAAACGCATGGTAGTGCGTGTAATGTTTTTTTATTCATTTAATTTAACTTTAATGCATATTATATACAATTATTAGCATTTTGCAGTCCTCCTACCTACATATAAACTTTAACTGGTGCCAAATTTCATACTCCTCCGTATGCGTAATTTTCGTAAAAAGTGGTACAAAGTTTTCACTTCACGTATTAATATAACGACTTTTGTAAGTAAATATTTTAAGACACTTAAACGTCATTATTTTCAAACCAAATGGCATCAGCATTTACTAGCTTACTGATCCCTGAAAAACAATGCCACAACAAACTCCGAGTTTACCTAATGTAGTTTTTGGATTTCTGTAATAACCATGTACAACATGTCCCAGAATTAACGCACAACTTCTTAAGGGGTAATTGTACATTATGAACAACTTTTACTATGGGACCAAACATGAAATTGCAAAAAAAAATTAGTTATTCGAACATAAATGTAGGGAAGAGCTGATATTTTTCGCGATTTCAGGTTTGGTCCAATAGTAAAAGTTGTTAATAATGATGAGTACAATGACCACTTAAGAGGCTGTGCGTTATTTAAGTTACACCTTGTATATATTTAAACCATAAATAATCTTGAAGTTCAAAAACAACTTTAAACCACATTATTTCCAAATGTATTTATTTCAACTCATTTTTCACAGAAGACTCAATCCCAGTCTGAGAAACTACGGTTTCCAGTCCGGTCAACAATGATCTTTAGATATAAAGATGGAGACAGACGGACAGAAGACACGATGAAGCATGCGTTAAACCAAAGCGATAGTAAGTGGAAACTTAGGCACGCGAAAAAGGGACACACGACAATGTCCGCGCAAAAGCGGTCGTCTGCATTACCGCCCAGTGTACGCCTCAGAGTCACGTTTAAGTAAACTTGTTGTCTTATCTCAGTTTACACGCGCGTAAACTTTACTACTTCTATGTACCGGAACGAACATTGTATAGGGTATTAATTCGCTGAAACTTATATAGGGTTGTTAAAAGTTATGCGCTCATCCCACGGTTAGCGAAACTCTAGACATTGGTCTAAGGTTTATACTATTTCATGGTTGTATTATTTATAACTGTTGGTAAGGTCAGTACTTATTTTACAAGCGGTTATAAAATTATGAAAAGCTACGTTTATGTGACTTCCTTTTTTAAATGGTGTAACTACAGGTGGATTTCAACCGACTTCCATATAGGAGGTTATAACATGTTCGTCTGTATGTATGGTTTTTATTTTGTTTATTTATGTACACCGATTATTGCGTCAATTGTGAACAGATTTTGATTTTTTTTTTTTGTTTGAAAGGGTATATTCTTGAGGTGGTCCCATTGTCACCAAGTCAGAATATGATGAGGGGAAATCCTCAAATTTTATAGGCACACCGATGGCTATTTGGGTATTTTTTATAGTAACTCGTGCATTTGCTCTAGGAAAGCACCATTTGGGGAAGTAGATCTGATGAGGAAGACCACAGACGGCCATATTAATAAAATCTAAGCATTTCACGGGTTGCGATTCAATTAGGTAGGTACTTTAATATGGTTGCTAAGCAATTTATGCTCGACACAATACATAAGGTAAAGTGGAGCTGATGGTGGAGTTCTCCTGCTTCTTATCAGGAGAACTCCTCATCAACTAACGTTCCTCAATCGGGAAAATCAATATTGTAAAAGTTGATGAGCAGTTGACATTAGTCTATTGTAACGTACAGACGTACTAAAAAGTGAAAAGAAACGCTTTACAAAAAAACAACCGACTACCAAAAAACACTACAAAGTGAAAAATAACTTTAATTTCGGAAATTGGTGGCAAAAACTAAAATACAGATCCAAAGGCACCGAAATTAAAGTTATTTTTCACTATGTAGAGTTTATTTTTGTATATCTTATATTGGTCTAAATCCAGAATTTTAATTTCAACATGTTATTAAAGTTCATGATATTAAAGTTTGCCCCTTTGGCAAGGGGCACACGTATTATAAATAATATGCCGTCGGAAGATGTGTTCGATAGCCTGCCGAAATTTTTATCAGGAGCGCAAAGGTGCATTGAAGGAGGCATACAATTTTGAATAATAGAATGTAAGCTTTATTAAGTATTTTAGTTTTATTTTTATCGTTGATTTTTGTTTATGTATATGTATTTTTTATGAATAAATAGTGTAATAGGTTGGTAAAGCATCGTCTTGGATATACTGTGAGATGTTGTACTTATTGGTGTGAAATAAATAAATAAAAAAAATGTTTTGTACCTAGGTATCTACCTACCTAAATAAAGATGCAGTAAGTCTCGATACAGCAGTGTTGAAAATAACATAACATCACGCCTTGTTTCCCCGAAGGGTTATGCAGGGGTGTACCTATATAGTACACCCACATTTCGCCAGTTATGTTTAAATCCCATGTAATAGGGGGCGAGCCTATTGCCATAAACCGAGCATGAATCCAAACTCCGGGCTACTACTGTTGAAAAAACAGAACTCTTAATACAAATAAATACAAAACAACATGATCTTTCCGTCGAAAAATATGAAATGCTTTTCAAAAAAAGGTCTAATATTCATTTATATACTTATATCGAGTCAAATTGGTGTCACACGGCGCCTCTACATATCATAACGAATTTGAAAAGAAAATATTTAAGAAAAATATAAGAATTCTATGACATACCCAGCTGTGCAAGTATGACAATATTCAACATAATTTCAGATCATACGAGTCGAGCAAACACAGTCGCGTTTTCATCTCGATAAAGGAAAGTAATCTTTTTTGGGACCACTTAAGGTTTGAAATAAGTTTTTTGGTTATTGCTACTGCCGTAACCATAGCAACAAGTGGTTCCCTCACCGCTGACTACCCACCCACCCTATATTCTCAAGCCAAGCTAAGTCTGAGTTATTGCCTAGATCGTTTAATACGAGAGGTTACTTGATAGTGTTATATGTATTTTATGTTTTTTTACAGCGCCATATTACAATGTCGTTAAAGTTTACAATGTCGTATGTCTCAAAATTGAGAATTCGATTAAAGCTTAATAGGCTTATTCTTCGTTTCCGTGTGGTTAGTGTGACTAACCTGGTGTCAGAGTTTTTATGCCGCTCATGGGCTTCTGACTTGCATAACATGTGTATGTGTCGCCGATAAACATATCTCAGGCATACCGGGTTACTTCACTAGTTACGTCGCGATTGATCATCGCGACGTAACTAGTGAAGTAACCATACGACTCGGTACTCGATACTCACGATAAATCGATTCAAGTTAAATGTCAAAACGGGTCTATTATTTTTTGACAACTTTAATACACATTTCTCAAAGACCTTGGTAAGCCTGTGAACTTGCGGCTAGTCACAGACTGCCTGGACCTACATCGTAATCACTGGCCAGTCTAAGAGTTTGCCTAACCCTCCACTCATGTCGTTGACCTTTTCTCTGTGTTCCCTAGAGTGGCCACTATTTTGGTCTCAAGCGACGTGACACGGCCATTATTGTGATGTCATGGGGGTGGTAGGTACGTAATAATTTCTGTGGTTTTGGCGGAATAGTGTGTTTATTGAATTTTGGGCTTAACACTGATAGCACACCTCCGCCACAAAACCATAGCAGCGAAACAGCAGTATTTTTTTGATTTTGATTTTGATTTCAATTGACTGGTTCGCGTCACATTTCGCAACTCGCATCCGATTCGAGTAGCGGAACATGACGCGAACCAGTACAATTTAACTACTGCGGTTTCGCTGCTATGGTTTCGCGGCTGAGGTGTGCTTCCACCGTAAATGTCATGACAGACAGCCAGACAGACAGACAGACAGACACACGAATGATCCTATAAGGGTTGCGTTTTTTCCTTTTGAGGTACAAAACCCTAAAAATTGACCGATCTGTATGTCATTCTAATAAAATTTTGGAAATCAAAAAAATACTGCATTTTATGAAACCATTATATTGTCAGAATGCTGTGGTCGACCTCTGAATCAGATCTGCATTTATTTAGTAAACCACAATGTATTCAAACCCGTCAGCTATTATTACGTTCCTTGTACGCAAACTTTGCCAGAAATAAAAATAACTGCAGTATACTAAGTGGGCAGTCCGTCAGCAGAATATTGAATGGCATTCACAAAATCCGTGGGACTTGAGCGATGCCGATAGACCGCAGTGCGGATAAAGCTGTAAGGTAAGTGGGCACACCCCTTTACAAAGTAGAAAACAAGTTTGAATATAGAATAAAGGTTTAGGAGGAATACGAGTAGCTTAGATATCGGTTTGTGTTTAACGTAATTGGAAGTCGTGTTCTAGTTTTAAAGTAGAGGGCGAGTTTTTGAGATGGGATTGCAGGGCGGAAAGTGGTGATAGAGGCATGAGCTCATTTTAAACAAAATTAAAACTGCATCAATTTGTTTCCCGTTGGTAAAGTCAGGGAAATTAATTGCGTATGAAATTAATTCATCATCATCATCAACCGAACTAGACTTTTGCTAACATGTTGGGGTCGGCTTCCAGTCTAACCGGATGCAGCTGAATACCAGTATTTTACATTGAGTGACTGCCTATCTGAACTCCACAACCCAGTTACTGGGTAACACGATACCACTTGGTAAGACTGGTTGTCAGACTTTCGGGCTGCTGATGACTCGTAACAACTGTCAAAGATCTACAAATAACAGCCGGGACCAATGGCTTGTCATGTTTTTCAAGGCAAGGAGGGGTCTTAGTTATCAAATACTTCTCCCGCTCTGGCCGGAGCGGGAGGGCGTGTCAGACTTTTACCGACTAAAACCCACTCATGTTCCTTCCGTTACCTGTGTGCCAGGGCCACGATGTCCCTTTCGGATAAACTTGCAACCCTGGCAGGCATTGGCCCTAATGGACCCCGTCAATTCATGCTGACATCTCTTTAAGGCACGCGTGGAACACAACGCGCCGTCGAGCCGGGTCTGGTCCTTATCGGACGGCGAGCTACCCATCGCTTTCGCTAAGCATCGGTTATTATTACTTAGCTACAAGATACGATAAATAAATAATAATGAAGATAAATTATTGACGTAATGTAAAAAATGTGTGTGTGTGTGTATTTGATAAATACATTTTCGCTGACTGTAAGTACCGAATTGTTTGCTAATCTTAACTTTGTGATTGTGCTAATCTTAAAATTGTGAGCAACTAGCTGCGCCCCGCGGTTTCACCCGCGTAAGTCTCGATCCCGTGGGAATATCGGGATAAAAAGCAGCCTATGTCTTAATCCAGGGTATCAGCTACCTCCATACAATTTTTTTTCAAAATTGGTCCAGCCTTTTGAGCGTGAAGAAGTAACAAACATACACACACACACACTCACAAACTTTCGGCTTTATAATATTGTGACCACGGTTCGTGTAATATGATCGAAATATTTAGTAAACAAAATACAGCTTCGTATTTTTATTCGGTATTCAAACACAATCGTAATTAAGAGATCTGTTTAAATCAGGAACAAAAACAACAGATTGATTTATTACTGGACCAAAGAAAACAAGATTCAAACAAAAGTCAAAGTGGAAAAAAGATGAATGAAGTGGGTATAGCGGCCAAATGGCACCATCATTCAATGGTTCTCGCTTTTTAAATGAAAGTCAATTAATTTGGTTTTAGCTGAATATTTTACTGAGTCCGACCGACAGTTGAATTTTCCTTCCAATGAAATTTTGGAATATTGAGTGGCAAATCTAATTTTGGTTAACGAATTGATGCCGCAGGGACAGTTTTACGCTTTTATTTTAACCCGTTAATGTAACTTTTCAATTAGCTTTGAATATTAAAAAAGTGTTATCCCTTTGTTATGCAAAACGTGGTTAAATTGATCTGCTGTATAAATTAATAGCTAAACTATGCAACACTCTTCTGACTGCAGATTTTTTATACGAAATATCAAAAAATATATTTCACTCACATAAAAATAATCAAGATAGGACAGGGTGTTGTGGAGTAGCCTGGGATAGGCCTATTTCCAGAACTGCGGTAGGATGAGTTGATTGATAAAAATAATGAATGTTTCGACGCCATATTTTAGTTTTTTTAGAGAGTTGTATTCAGTTGTTAATTTTATTTATTAACTAAGTTCAAGTTTTTATTTATGTACATTTCATTTTAATTCAAATAAATTATTAAAAGATTTCAAAAATAATATAAAAAAAAAGAAAAGCATCGGGCTCCGTGTAAGATTTTTCAGAGAAGATAAGTAGCTCTATCGAGACTTGCATATTGCTACTTTACTCGACCAAAGTATTAATTAAGAGTAACTTTGGTACTTTGGTTCAGCTAGGGAGGAACCAAGCTGGATACCTTTTTTAAGATTCTTCTATATTTATTTGTTTTATAACGACGATATATCATACCTCCTCCATTTGAAAAATTCCTGTTGCACTGCAGTGAGACAATTTCAGTTTTTTTTTTTACTTAATATTATTTATTGCTACAATTAAAGCTAAAAACTATTTCAGTAAAATATTACAAACCCTTCCATTTCGTCACCGTCAATTAATGTACTTACCAATGGCAATTAAAATGTGTTAACAACTAAAAGTATCTACATGTTCAGAGCATGATTTAATAACCGCGAAAAACAAAGTATTTTTTACCTACCCTCGTTTGTAAATTGTAACGTTGATTAATCGTCAAACTCTGCGTGTTTCGTGCCTTTCTGCTGAAACCTGAACAAATTACCTTTGTTAAGATATTTTTGTAAGGACACAATCATGTTAGAGGGAAGCTGAAAAATAATTAGTAAATAAAGTATTTAGAGATGGCTTTATATAATTTCGACTGTATTTCAGAATTTCAATTGGTTAAGAATTTGTGTTAACCTTGGTCAATTCTGTATTCCAGTTTTATCAGATTTATTTTAACTAGTTATACCATGAAATCTATTAATTTTGAAATAAAAATCCACGCATTTAATTTAGGTTCTTAGTAAACGCATTAATCGGAATTTGAACTTTTTCACAGCAATATTCATAATTGAAAGAGCTCTGATGAATAATGGATACTCTGTGAGTTTATCAAAATGATACAAGGTTTCATTGATTATTTTCAATGTCAAATGGATAGCCTTGTCACTTATAGTTCAATGACCCAAGTTTGACGCCAGTGACCGCTACGTCGTAGACATTGGTAGCATATTTTATATTTATTATTTATTACATTGAAATTTTCTTGTTTTAGCTTTAACATATTTTTCTATATTATTACTTATTGTGTGACTTATTTAGTACATGTATTTTCTCAAACTAGAAAATAAAATCTTCTAATTCTTCGTAATTTTGATTTAAATACAGCGATGATAGAAAAAGCGAAGATTTTTCCAACGTTAGACATCTTATACACATGGAAAAACTGACATATATTCAACATTTTTCGTCGGATACATTAGCATGCTTTGGAAAAATCAGCCCTATACCCTTTACGCATATCAACAATATGATTAAAGCAACATTGCTTTTTTCAAAATTGTTGACAGTTGCCACCAGAAAAGAAAAAAAAAATATATTAATGAAACGCACTATGAAAAAACTATACTTTTGTAAAACATACACAAAACGCACACGGGTGCGTTGTAGACGCACAAATAAAAAACACTAAAACGCACATGAGTGCGTTGCTGACATGGAATGGGTTAAAAATATCTGTTTTTTATTGTAGTAAATTGTGTAGTAAAATAATAAATAAATACGATAAATGATTCATAAACTCTCCTACCAAAGTGGTTCTCACCTCTAAACGAAACCTCGTATAAAAATAAAGTGAATAGAGTTTTAAAATACGGACAACAAAATAAAAGTTCTCCATAATGCTCAAAGAAGAGGTGAAAGTCAAAACCATTTATTTAGTCGAAGCTTAATACAAATGGCCGCCTTCACTTTAACTCAGAAAAAAGATTCATAGTTTCAAATTACATTGTTTGTGAGAAACAGTCTAAGGGCATGGTCAGATTAGACCGATGGTCCCTATTCGCAGATTGACGACTGCAAGAGTTTATTCTACTAGAGTAATTTTAAACTAGAACTCTTTCACGCTAGGGTTAACAAGAAAGTATTACGTGGAAAGTAATAAAAATTACTGGCCAAATGTGGCTGTACTATAGGTACACGACTGCCTAACCCTTCGGCACAAACAGACGAGATTATTTATTATGTTAATATAATACAATTACCTGTCAATTACCTGTTGCAACAAAATATAACTCACAGTATAAGTTAATGGCAGTAAACCCATCGCAATTATTAGCAAATGTCTTGCTTACTAAACTGATCGGGCCATAAGAAAAACAGGATAACATTTCTATCGTGTTCTTTCTCACTTCCGCAGTTATCGTTTCAGATGTAGAAAAGTGTCCGCTGGGGAGTTTGTTGAGCCACTTCTTCTTCCCAACTAAAGTACTAGGAAGTGGTTTTGGGGGACTGTCTTATGTAATTTTCACGATCAAAAGTTCTGATTCTCAGGCTAGTCTGAATAAATGACTTTTGATTTGATTTTTCACTCACGGTTGGTCACTTCCAACTGTTGCGTGGCTTCCACAGAGCACAGAATCATCGCGCGCGCACAGGTCATAGGCACAGGCATATTCAGTTTTTTTTTTTTAAAAAAAACGTTGCCCTACACTAGGAATTTCTCCTGTATCGTGGGTGCGTTTACAAACATTTAAAGTCACATACACAAACAGCAGATATAGATACAAATATTTGTTCCGTGCGGGAATCAAACCCGCGACACGCAGCGCAGCAGTCAATCGCTTAACCACTGCGTCAACCGTGCCGTCTTCCGAGAATTGTCACAGGCCTTCAGTTTATATGGGTACACAGTGACGCTCACTGATACGTTTGGTTTAGGTTCATGGAATGTGTTGGCAGTACCGTCTCTAGGAGCGCTGTATGCTCTGTGGCGATATCCATACGTTAATACGCAGAGTATAGCGCTACAAGGTTCTATGGCGAGTGGCCAAAATCTGAACTAACGCCGCCATCTTTTTTCCCAACAACGCCCGCTTGTCAATGTCATTCTAGTGCCAAAAGATCCACTGCATTGGAAACGCGCCCGCTGCCTCCATTCGTGCGGTCTAACGTTGTATCTGACTGAAGCCTAACCTGAATTATAAAGACACTTTTTTCTCGGAAATGTATTTGGGTTCCTACGAGTACAATGAAGACGGATACTTCATGTTTGTTGACTGACACAGCTATTATATATGACGGCGCATCCGTCAACTTCAGACGTCAGGTTGACTTTTAGCTGTCAAAGTCAGCCTAGCGAAGCGTCATTGTCGATGGTTGTGAGGGCGGCCATCTTGATACTGTTGTTCGAGACGGCGCCCGCGCACCACGCTTGTGACGAATCGCTTTGTATCCGAGTGATAGTTTGATCTAATATTCTAATTAAGTTGGTGTCGTGTTCCTTAGACTGTACATTGCTCATTTGACTGTGTATTTTGGTTATTAAACGCTGTGCTAATTACACAACTGTGATTTGTAACAAGGACTTGTGATTTTTCTGCTCACGCCCACCTGCCTACCTACCTACCCACATACAACACAAGATGAGTTCTGATGAAGGCCCTCCTGCCCCTTCATCAGAAGTGGGATTGGATGGGGCTAGAATTGAGCGAGAAACACCAAAATCGGATGCAGAAAAATTGCTGAATAACATGGAAATGCTCTTATCTCGTGTTCTCCAAGCCCAGCCATCGCCAACTGTGAGTACTTACCAGGCAACTCATTTCTTACCGTTTAATCCAGACGAACCAGACTGTGACATAGATGGTTGGTGCAATATTACTGAAGCTATCGTTCATAATAAGCGCTTAGAAGGAATAGACTTGCTCATGGCTCTTACTACCTCTTTAAAAGGACGAGCGGCTGCCTGTATCACTAAGCTAAACTTAGATGAAATGTCCTGGAGCGTTGTCAAACAGACACTGTTAGCTAAATTTTCAAAACCAAAGCTTCTTCAGGACTATTTCGACGAAATATTGCGATTCCAAATAGGAGCTAAGGAGACAGCTTCAGAAGCTGCTCTTCGTTTATGGAACTTAATCGAACGAATACCTAAGACTGTGATGCCTGAAGAAGTGGTGACTGGATTCGTTATTTCTGTGCTTTGTCAGAAGGACAGCCTGATAAGACGCGAGTTGATTGCGCACAACATCACAACTCGCACTCAATTGTTCCGAATCCTAGGAGGAGTATCTCTTAAGCGGCGTTCAGACGGTGTCGAAGCTGACGAACCTGGGGCGAAGCTTTCTCGTGCTACCGAAAGATTCACTGGCAGATGTAACTTTTGCGGAATATCGGGACATCGTTTTGCGGATTGCCGAAAACGTCGTGACGCGCTGGGATCAGTCAAGCCTCGAGACACTCCGAGTGCTTCCCGTCCATTGGAGAGGACTACCGATGTAACTTGCTACACTTGTGGCCAGAAAGGTCATGTGACAACTAACTGTCCCGATAAAAGGAACGGTGGTAAAGCTGCGGTCAAGGAAGTCCACCATTGTGAACACCGTCCTTCAAGGGGTATCTTGACAACATCTTCCGGTGAGTCTGTACCTTTTCTATTTGATAGCAGATCGTCCTGTTCTCTTGTGAAAGAAAGTTATCGTGGTAAACTCTTGGGTACTGTGTGTAAAAGTCTCGTCTATCTGAGCGGCATTGGAGGCGATGACATACAGTGCACGACTCAAATTCAGGCCGATGTTAAAATTGGTGATCGCTTGATTAGTTTACTCTTTCACGTGGTTTCCGACAATAATATATCTGAGCCTTCTTACCATTATTGAAAACGACCCTAACAAAGCGTGGCGTGACGAATTAAGTAACATCCAACTTGCTCTCAATAGTTGTAAATCTTCCGTTACCAAATACTCACCGTCAGAACTAATGTTTGGAATTCGTTCTAATTCTTTAGGATTGTCTAAGTTGAACGCCGATAATATAGATCATGAGATTCGCTTAGATTTAGATTCGATAAGAACTGATGCATCAGCTAACATTTTCAAAGCTGCTGAATCTGATACCCTTCGGTTTAATCGTGGTCGGGCCACAATAAGACCTTTCTCTAAAGGAGACTTCGTATTTATTAAAAATTGCGAACGGAATAAAACAAAATTGGATAGGAAGTTTCGAGGTCCATATGTTATAGTAGAAGTACTTGAAAACGATCGCTACGAACTTAAAAGTTCAGGTGGTTCTCAGAGAACTTATAAATACTCTCACGAGAATTTGCGCGCAGTACCCCAGGGACATATCGGTTTGATCGAAATAGCTACTAGTCTTTTAAATTGTGAAGAGGCCGAGACGGCGTAGGAGGATGAAGAAAGTATAACTAATTCAAATCATGACAATGATAACTCTGACCGTATGCTCAAACACTGTTTCCGCCGATTCAAGGACGCTCACAGCAGGCTCGGATACTCTCAGTACATGCTCAGATCATGAGACTTGGGAAATGTTGCACGAAACTGAAATTCATACAGAACAAGACGATTCATAGTCGTAGGTAAGTGGAGCGACATCTAAGAATCTCTTCCCTAACAAAAAGTCAGACAAAATATGTCGTCCGAGTCAGTATCAGATTGACTTGTCTCTGTGCTTTTGTTCTATGAGACGAAATATGTCGTCCGAGTCAGAGCCCTTTAAGTTGACTGACTCGTCCTGGATGTTTTGCAGATTATGGTAAGACGAATAGTGTCGTCCGGGTCACATCCACCAAAGGATTGACTTGTCTAATAGTACCAATTGTGAACAGTTAACCTACATGCTGTTTAGTGACGAGGCTGTGTCATCCGGCTTAATTGTTGCGAGACACTCGCCTTAAGTCTTAAGTATCATAGCGCATTGTGATAATTGTAATTAGTCGTCGGTCAGGATGCCGAACGGACTATGTACGATTGCAACTCATTGTTTCAGAAAATCGCCCGAGGACGGTCGAGTGTCAGTCCGGCCGTGACGGCGCATCCGTCAACTTCAGACGTCAGGTTGACTTTTAGCTGTCAAAGTCAGCCTAGCGAAGCGTCATTGTCGATGGTTGTGAGGGCGGCCATCTTGATACTGTTGTTCGAGACGGCGCCCGCGCACCACGCTTGTGACGAATCGCTTTGTATCCGAGTGATAGTTTGATCTAATATTCTAATTAAGTTGGTGTCGTGTTCCTTAGACTGTACATTGCTCATTTGACTGTGTATTTTGGTTATTAAACGCTGTGCTAATTACACAACTGTGATTTGTAACAAGGACTTGTGATTTTTCTGCTCACGCCCACCTGCCTACCTACCTACCCACATACAACACAAGATGAGTTCTGATGAAGGCCCTCCTGCCCCTTCATATAAGTTCTAACTGTTACGTAGTTGTTTACTGTGTTTGGAATAGTACAACTTTAATGTATGTTGGTTTATTACTATTGTCAGTATACACATATATTTACTACATGAGCAATAACAAAAACTTTGTAGTCAACAATAACTAAAAAAGTGTTTATAGAAATCTCGGACTAATTCTATTTCTGGGTCGAAATTATTCAAAAAGTTTATGAATTAAACATAGAATCATGTTGTATCATCAATATGATTCTATGTCTCTGTTCAATAAGTTACTTTTTATTTTTTCCATGTAAACAAAAATAGCAAATTACTTTATACTAACACACCCACATTAATTTATAACTATTCTACTTTAAAGGTTCGTACAGACTGGTGCGAAATCGCGGTCGCGACGCGACACTAGAATCACAATTTTTTTTGTCGCTGCCTGTCGCGCCTGCGATATCGCGCGAGGCAGTACGAGCCGAAATCTCCAAACGCCTTGTTGACACTTCCCGTGACTCAAGGGCAGGATTTTACCTTGGCCAGAGGCTAAAAACGTGGCAATTCCGCCAGTCTCTTGGGTACATTACCAGTCGACACCGAGGCGGAGGAATGTTTCGACGTCATAGTTTTGTATACCTTTATAAGGCAAAGGGAATATTCTTAACATTTCCATATATATTACAGGTCAAAAATCCAAAATTGCGGTCCAAATAGTTATTACTATGGTTTTACAAAGGCTATTTGAAGACTTATCAATCATTGTCAATCACTGACACAGTCTACTATTGTACATAAAACACCACATTTTAAGCTGAATCACTGTCTATCAAGATACAGGATACCTAGTTTGAGAGGCAGGGTTTCCCATATTTTGTACAAATTTGTGTTGCATTTGCTCATTTGAATTGTCTATAAATAAAACATGTTAAATCTGTATTTTTTGAGAAATAAACTTTTTATTATTTATTATTATTATTTACTGACTGAATAGGTTAAAAAAAAACAATTTCTACCAATAATACATACCTAATATGCCCTAGGACTTGGCATTGTCAGATTGCTAAATAGTTATGACTGTTAAATGGTTAAATAGTTATTAAATCATGTTCTGAGTAATAAGTCCATTAGACCTCTTTCAAATACTTAAACCAATGCACACGAAATGCCCTGATTAGCTCCACTTAGCATTAAACAGCAGTACAATGTTTTGTTTTAATTATCCTCACACATTTTGTTACTTTTCTACCTACAATGTTGTTTTAGGAGCCAACTTTACCTTGTGGAATAATTTTGTTTTTAATGTTTTATTTATTAGGTTTCCCAACTCTATTTTGAGATTTTAATGATTGTTGTTCTTGGGTTAAATGTATATGAATGAGATGATTGTGTTTATGTTCTTCTGTTCTTCTAGTTTACAATGTGAACATTGATTGAAATCAATCTGCCTAGTCTTTTCCCAACTACGTTGGGGTTGGCTTCCAGTCTAACTGGATGCAGCTAAATACCAGTATTTTGCATGGAACTAGGAACTGGGTAATACGATACCGCTTGGTAAGACTGGCTGTCAGACTTTTGGGCTTCTGACGACCCGTAAAGAATGAGAAAGATCCACCAATGACAGCCGGGACTAACGGCTTAACGTGCTTTTCGAGTCACGGTGAGGTCTTGGTCACCTATCTACGGCCCAACCCCGGCAAGGCTAGCTTAACCTGATGGATCTACCCACGCTGCCCGCACTTAGCCACGAGCTCCTCAATGTTATGTGTAGGTTATACTGACTTAGTTAATCTTGGTCACCATTGATATAATAAAGAAAACGTCGTTAGGAAACCTTATTTCATTCATTAGTAAGAGTGGTGATCGATACTAATTTATTTGGCTCTCCCTTTAGATAAGAACGGGCCTTTATCCTGCAATGGATTCTAGTATTATTAGGTATGAGTGGTAATATTATATTACAGAAAAGAGCTCAGTCAAGCTCATGTGTACCTATTATATATATTTTTTTAGGAAAACGTATATTTTTACAATGTTTGTAAATATGTGAGCACCTATCACATAATTATCTGTCATTTCTTCATTTTTAATTCTTTTTGCATACTGTGTAATAAAGTTACTATACTTATTTATTTTATTTATTTAACCATTTATGTACACACATTATAAACATACAAGAAGAAAGGAACAGAAAAATACGTACAAAGGTGATGCTTATTTCTAAAGAAATCTCTTCCAGCATACCTGCGATAGGAAAGTCGATAAAGAGATGTAGACACCGTGTGTAAGAGTAGAAGAGAAAATAGAATACATATAATCAAAAACAATTTACTTAATAAAACTAAACAAATAATATACATACATACATACACACAAATACATACTTCTAAAATAAATATCACAAGAATATTAATTATAATTCTATTAAAATAATAAAAATATACGCAACTATGACGAAGTGGAAAGATAGTGTTCTTTCACTCTTCTTTTAAATACTGAAACAGTATGGCAGTCCCTTATATCAGGTGGCAGTGAATTCCACAACCGCACCGCGTGCACAGTGAAGGAGTAGGAGTAGAAGTCGGTGGTCGGTGGTATACAATTTTAATTTAGGTGCATCGTCTTCGCATATAATTAATGTACTTATACAGGTGGAGTTACTTGCCCATTCTTCTCCATACGAAACTACCTTTTGGAAGCTGGGGCGACTAGAATCAAATCAATTTTTGTGTAAATTTTGACGTTCAAAAGTGTCTTTTAAAAATGCCTCTATGCCTAAATAAATAATTTGACTTTGACATGTTACGGCTTAAGACATTTATTTCTCAAAAAGAATACAATTCACTTAAATATGAGAAATACAAGGTAATCTTAAAACTAAATATAAGGATTACGTATGATGAAGCAAGTTATCTGTAATTAAATTAGTTATTAGACACACATTTTTTTTACAGGTTTGCAGGTAAAAGGAAAAAATTGGTTTACTATTACGTATCGGATCTTTGAAGGCAAGTCAATAGCAATTACACATTAAACTATGATGTTTCACTTGTTATTTAACTGTGATGTTTCGGAAACACAGTGTAGGTATTCTAGTTTTCTTAATAGGTACTTAGCAAATTAGTAAATAAATAAATTAATTAAATTCGTGTGGTGGGTTAAATTTAAAACCTAGAGAAATCTTTTAAGATGTGGTGTTTTATGGTTCTTTTGTATAGAGTATATTTATATAGTAGTATGTTTGAACTCATATATAATAAATAATCTTCTTATCTATCTGGTCATACACGCACGCCAGTTGCGAGTACTACGCACCTGACCTTTCTGAAGAACATCACCAATTAGGTGTGTTTAAACTCAATTTGATCTTGGAGCCTTGCTTTTGTTTCGAAGACGAATGACACTTCAAAGCCTCTTCTTCATAAAAAAATAGTTAAATAACTTCTGCTAAAGAATTTAATGCAGTATTCCTCGTGGGTAACTGTGCTTTAATCAAATTAACATATGTGGTGTAATCAACAAATTGTTCGTGATGTCAATTAGCACACGGGCAAACCAGTCAAATTAATTAGGTGAATTCAATTTAGTTGTTACTAAACCATTCCGTACGCAAAATACGTGCTCTAACTTGGAGTTGAAAGAAAGAAAGAAAAATAATTTTATTTGTCACAGAAAGACTTGCAAAACATAAACTGGTAAAAACAAACAGTCGGCAGCTGCACGTCATGACTGTGACAAGAAGGCTTACACTCAGCATGATGCTGTGCTATGGGGGACCCACATCAAAGCGCTGATTTTCAGTGGTCGCCCGAAAAACACGTACGGAACCCAAGTCAGGTTTAATGAGTTGTACATAATACGTAGCTAACAAAATAAAATAAAACAAACAGTACTTAGAATAGAATGCCTATACAACCAAATAACACATGGGGTTGGGGATATCAGCCCGTATTACCTATAATAAACATAACATAACATCACGCCTGTAATCTCCAAAGGGTTAAGCAGAGGTGTACCTATAGGACACCCACATTTTGCCAGTTGTATTTAAGTCCCATGTAATAGGGGGCAAACCTATTGCCTATTTACCTATAATAAACCATTGTGGATATAGTATTTTTACCTCACGATGCACGCTATACTTGTGGTAAACAAGTGTACAGACTCGCTGTGATTGTGTACGTGAAGACAGAGTAGTGGCGTGAGCACATAACACACTCACACATACTTTCGACTTCGCCATTGTGTCGGACGGTACCGAGAGCTCCCGCACTTACACACATTCACAGCGTGTTTGTACACTTGGTAACCACAAGTAAAGCGCGCGTCGCTTCGTGAGATAAAAACACTGTAACATATCAAGGGGTAGGTTTAAGGGGGCTGCGCTAAGGTAGCCCGCGAAATTCAAATTTACTTACGTTTTTTGCAATTTGCAGGTCAGTGACAGGTTGTATGTTGATCTAAATATGATTCGCGGACGTAACAATTATGGCTTTACAGAATTATTATCATTAGAATCAGCAATACAACTCTCTTAGTTCGTAGAATCCTATTCAATGACATTTAATGAAAATAGTCATTCAATATGATTCTACGAAGAGAGTTAGAGGTATTGCCGATTCTAATGATTTTATAATTATGAATTTCGCAGGTTACCTTAGCGCATCCTCCTTAACAGAAAGATGACGCTGGATTTACTTAGGGAAAAAACCAAACCGAATAGATGAAACTATTTATTTTATTATACTAAAGGCTTTAGCTTATTGTTAAAGTTAGTGCAAACTACCCAAAAAAACAACTCTCTTTTGACTAGAATATTACAAATCTATGCTTTTAAAACTAATCTATCATAAATACTTATTTTATTCATACTAGACTATAAGCTTTCTGGAAGCTTGTTATAATAAATAATATGTTCGCGACGATGCGTCATCATATAGTTTTTTTGATAATAACTTAAATTCAAAGTGATAACAGTGCTAGTTAATTAAAAAGCTTTAAAGCCGTAATTTATGGTTTTTTTAGTACGTGCAGGTAACCTAGACCGATAAAGGTCTCGGTCTAGGGTACCTGCACGCACGGGGATTTTTTTTATTTGTGTTTAAAATTTAGGTACTAAAGTTTATGGACCTAGTGTCTTGGAAAGACGCATTTAATTGAGTTTGTATGTCGTGTTACTTTATATTGTAAATTGTGTTACTTTTGGGTTTGCCAATCAATAACAAAATAATAAACGACGACACCGCACGAAGATAACGTTAATATATTTGTAACATTTTAATTATCAGATTGTTTTAGGTCTATAGACCAGCCTTTTTTTTTTTTTTTTTTGGGTGGGAAATTATCAAATAACTTCTCCCGCTCTGGGCGGAGCGGGAGCGGGAGGGCGTGTCAGACTTTTACTGACTAAAACCCACCCGTGTTCCTTCCGTTGCCTGTGTGCCAGGGCCACGATATCCCTTTCGGACAAACTCGCAACCCCGGCAGGCATTGGTCCTAACGGACCCCGTCAGTTTGTGCTGACATCTCTTTGAGGCGCGCGTGGAACACAACGCGCCGTTGACCCGGGCCTGGTCCTTATCGGACGGCGAGCTACCCATCGCTCACCGTCCGCAGGCCCGCGCCTACGGTGGCCGGAAATCGGCTTGCGACTCCCGTCTATAGACCAGCCTGAGGTATCTATAATCATACTGAAAATCGGTTCAGTAGTTTTCGAGAAAATCAATAAGTAAAGCAATTTTAAATAAAAATAATAATATTTTTGCTGTTTCCCCTGAAATACCCTTTCAGTGGAAACAGATATAGCTGATGAAGATACCTGAGGAGACAGGGAATTTATAGGGAATCCAATGTTATGTAACATGCCTTATATACTCTTATATTAATGTAGTTTTAAGCAAATATCTGATGCACACTTGATGAAAAATGTATAAAATAAAACTTTAAAACAGGTAGTAATTAGCGGCTCTCGTTAAAGGCTCTCCTAGTAGGCCTGTACCTTGGGCACAATGTACATTTGTCACAGAAAGACTTGCAAAACATAAACTGGTAAAAACAAACAGTCGGCAGCTGCACGTCATGACTGTGACAAGAAGGCTTACACTCAGCATGATGCTGTGCTATGGGGGACCCACATCAAAGCGCTGATTTTCAGTGGTCGCCCGAAAAACACGTACGGAACCCAAGTCAGGTTTAATGAGTTGTACATAATACGTAGCTAACAAAATAAAATAAAACAAACAGTACTTAGAATAGAATGCCTATACAACCAAATAACACATGGGGTTGGGGATATCAGCCCGTATTACCTATAATAAACATAACATAACATCACGCCTGTAATCTCCAAAGGGTTAAGCAGAGGTGTACCTATAGGACACCCACATTTTGCCAGTTGTATTTAAGTCCCATGTAATAGGGGGCAAACCTATTGCCTATTTACCTATAATAAACCATTGTGGATATAGTATTTTTACCTCACGATGCACGCTATACTTGTGGTAAACAAGTGTACAGACTCGCTGTGATTGTGTACGTGAAGACAGAGTAGTGGCGTGAGCACATAACACACTCACACATACTTTCGACTTCGCCATTGTGTCGGACGGTACCGAGAGCTCCCGCACTTACACACATTCACAGCGTGTTTGTACACTTGGTAACCACAAGTAAAGCGCGCGTCGCTTCGTGAGATAAAAACACTGTAACATATCAAGGGGTAGGTTTAAGGGGGCTGCGCTAAGGTAGCCCGCGAAATTCAAATTTACTTACGTTTTTTGCAATTTGCAGGTCAGTGACAGGTTGTATGTTGATCTAAATATGATTCGCGGACGTAACAATTATGGCTTTACAGAATTATTATCATTAGAATCAGCAATACAACTCTCTTAGTTCGTAGAATCCTATTCAATGACATTTAATGAAAATAGTCATTCAATATGATTCTACGAAGAGAGTTAGAGGTATTGCCGATTCTAATGATTTTATAATTATGAATTTCGCAGGTTACCTTAGCGCATCCTCCTTAACAGAAAGATGACGCTGGATTTACTTAGGGAAAAAACCAAACCGAATAGATGAAACTATTTATTTTATTATACTAAAGGCTTTAGCTTATTGTTAAAGTTAGTGCAAACTACCCAAAAAAACAACTCTCTTTTGACTAGAATATTACAAATCTATGCTTTTAAAACTAATCTATCATAAATACTTATTTTATTCATACTAGACTATAAGCTTTCTGGAAGCTTGTTATAATAAATAATATGTTCGCGACGATGCGTCATCATATAGTTTTTTTGATAATAACTTAAATTCAAAGTGATAACAGTGCTAGTTAATTAAAAAGCTTTAAAGCCGTAATTTATGGTTTTTTTAGTACGTGCAGGTAACCTAGACCGATAAAGGTCTCGGTCTAGGGTACCTGCACGCACGGGGATTTTTTTTATTTGTGTTTAAAATTTAGGTACTAAAGTTTATGGACCTAGTGTCTTGGAAAGACGCATTTAATTGAGTTTGTATGTCGTGTTACTTTATATTGTAAATTGTGTTACTTTTGGGTTTGCCAATCAATAACAAAATAATAAACGACGACACCGCACGAAGATAACGTTAATATATTTGTAACATTTTAATTATCAGATTGTTTTAGGTCTATAGACCAGCCTTTTTTTTTTTTTTTTTTGGGTGGGAAATTATCAAATAACTTCTCCCGCTCTGGGCGGAGCGGGAGCGGGAGGGCGTGTCAGACTTTTACTGACTAAAACCCACCCGTGTTCCTTCCGTTGCCTGTGTGCCAGGGCCACGATATCCCTTTCGGACAAACTCGCAACCCCGGCAGGCATTGGTCCTAACGGACCCCGTCAGTTTGTGCTGACATCTCTTTGAGGCGCGCGTGGAACACAACGCGCCGTTGACCCGGGCCTGGTCCTTATCGGACGGCGAGCTACCCATCGCTCACCGTCCGCAGGCCCGCGCCTACGGTGGCCGGAAATCGGCTTGCGACTCCCGTCTATAGACCAGCCTGAGGTATCTATAATCATACTGAAAATCGGTTCAGTAGTTTTCGAGAAAATCAATAAGTAAAGCAATTTTAAATAAAAATAATAATATTTTTGCTGTTTCCCCTGAAATACCCTTTCAGTGGAAACAGATATAGCTGATGAAGATACCTGAGGAGACAGGGAATTTATAGGGAATCCAATGTTATGTAACATGCCTTATATACTCTTATATTAATGTAGTTTTAAGCAAATATCTGATGCACACTTGATGAAAAATGTATAAAATAAAACTTTAAAACAGGTAGTAATTAGCGGCTCTCGTTAAAGGCTCTCCTAGTAGGCCTGTACCTTGGGCACGCCACAATTGTGGCGATAAGTCCCCTCTTTGAGAAGTGGCTAGAGAGGCGCCACGGCGTCTTCACCTTCCACCTGACGCAGGTCCTCACCGGACACGGTTGTTTCGGGAGGTTCCTGTTCAGGATAAAGCGGGAGGAAACGCCCGGGTGTCACCACTATGTGGATCGCCCGGAGGCGATCGGCGGCGGCGATCTCTCGCGTCCGGCCCTGGTTCAGGCCATGGTTTGGAGCGAGAGTGCATGGGAGGCCGTCACCTCCTTCTGCGAAGCAGTAATGCTCGCGAAGGAGGAGGCGGAACGCGTGAGGGTGAGGCAAGGCTCGCGCCCTAGCGCCTTTAGTCGCCGCAGGAGACGCCCGGGGCGTCGGGAGTCGCAAGCCAATTTCCGGCCACCGTAGGCGCAGGCCTGCGGACGGTGAGCGATGGGTAGCTCGCCGTCCGATAAGGACCAGGCCCGGGTCGACGGCGCGTTGTGTTCCACGCACGCCTCAAAGGGATGTCAGCACCAACTGACGGGGTCCGGTAGGACCAATGCCTGCCAGGGTTGCGAGTTTGTCCGAAAGGGATATCGTGGCGCTGGCACACAGGCAACGGGAGGAACACGGGTGGGTTTTAGTCAGTAAAAGTCTGACAAGAGCGGAAGAAGTTATTTGATAATTTCCCACCCAAAAAAAAAAAAAAAAGTAGGCCTGTACCTAAGCAAACGTGTAAATATTTGAATTCGTAGTCATCGCCAAGGTACTTATTATCTCTTAAAATCTTCAATATAGTTCAAGTAGTGTTCCTGAAGAGTCCCGAAAATTGCTTCTTAAAGATTCGTGAAGACTTGTGTTATTGTTCAGGTAAAATAATCCTTTAAAGGGGCGTCAAAACATACTCCTTAGGCAGATGTCAAAAAGTACTCCTTTAACAGATGGTAAAACTCTTCCCGTCAAAAACTGGTACTAACAAGCTGCAGGTAGCCGTCCTGAATATATCTGGAACCGCCCTCCACCACGACGACGCTTAGATCAATATATTGCGTACAACTGATAAAAACAACTTTAACATTATATTTTTATACTTTTCAGAGGTTTTTGGTTGTGTCAGGGGTTTTGTAAATTTTTTATGTAACTTTTATTTCCTGTTTTTTAAACTTAATATAGAACTAGTAGACAACCGAAAATGCGACCGAATTTTATCTATTGTTGAACTTCGATATTTAATTTTAACTAATACATTTAGAGTAACCTGTAGATTATTCTGACCCTAATCGCTTAGCTTGTATTAGCATGTGCTCGTCAAAACGCATCGTATGAGCATAAACACAAGGTAGATGCCGTACACCGTTAGAAGTGCTTCTAGCCGGTTGGGAATCCTGCAGGATCTTGGTGATGCCTGCGCATTAGGCCAAGGTCATCATACGTTTGTAATATCATTGACAGCCTCACCCATTGACTGGATTTCAAATTTCGAATAGATCAGACCTGTGGAAGTTGTTTTTATCTCTTCATCAACTAGAAAAGAGGTTATGATTTCCAACTGCCTGAGCAGATTTTCTTGAAATCTAGCTAAGAACACTCTCGATTAATACACTACCTATTCAAACAAAAACAAAAAAAAAATGGTTCATCCGTTCAGGAGCTATGATGCCACACAGATACACATCATTATATCTGAGTGCAGGACGTCAGCGCCACCTGGACTGGAAGGCCTCTCCTCACACTGCACAGGGATAAATCTGGATAGGCGTACACCCTCCTTGCATACCCTTCGCGTCCAGCGACCACGCCCGTCCGGCACAAAATACACTAAGCATTACACATATTATACTTTGGCAAACAAACTTTATCATTATTACAATGTTCAATAAGAAGCACTGATTTTAAATGAACTAAACGCACTAATGATGACTCAACTACTGATGATCACTCGATCAAAACAAACTTTCTTCACACTTCATCATCATCTTCCGTAATGTCATCATCCAGCGCAGTTGTTGTGGTGTTGTACATAGATTTGATCACCGTTCTGAGGGTCTTCCTTGCACTTTGTCGAAGTAGCGTCAGCTTGAACTGCATCAGCACTATCAAGTAGGTTGACATGAAGGATATGTTCTGGAAAATGGAGAAAAATCTTAGTTAATTATTCATGAGTTGAGTATCGACTATCGACGTAAATGGGTCGTAATTTTGATTGCTTGAAAAAAAAAAACACTTTCAAGTCAAAGACTGACAAAGAAATAGCCTAATTAATAGATACTTACTAAGTATATCTAAACATGGTTGCCAAAATATAGTAGTGCTGATGTTTGAAGCTGTACCAAGGCAAACAATAATTGGTATGTTGGCCGATTGGAAATAAACTTTTCAACTCATCCTCAGTTTTTGCCACATGTAATCTAAGATAGATGGAGCCTATTATATCTGCGGCACTGTACAATGGAGCCTGTGACAGCTCACACAATATTAATATACGGCTTATCATCCTATCCGTTTTTTTTTTTTAATTATTAACGTTGCCCCACACTAAGAATTTCTCTTGTATCGTGGGTGCGTTTACAAACATTTAAACTCACGTACACAAACAGCAGATATATCATATTATAGTTCCAGCGATACATAATTATTTCGGCCCCTACAACAGTGTAGTGTCTGTTTCCTAACATTTAGCAGTCAATATTGATGGAAATTAATAAAAAACATGCGAACGTCACAAGCCATCATACAGTGCCGCCATTGAAGTTACCCAGAACTAAAGATACGGTGCACTTTAAGTTCGTCCATTTCTACAAACAAGGAAATAACTCGTAAGGAAACTTAGTGCTGACTCTAACTGGCATATAATTAATGACCCTCATGTTGAATAGATGGAGCATTTGTTACGGTGCGTCCACTTTATCGATAATATCTACTTTTATTTGTACCTACTATCTACTGTCGTCGATAAAACTTAACGGTTCTATAAATAGAGCTATCTTATTTTATTGACTGCTTTTAAGCAGCTTGTCATTGATGTAATACCATATTTTGTGGGCTGCTAAACCAAGAATGATATTATGTGGTGCATACCTATAACTTCTGAGTTTCTGACTTTTGAATAACAATATGAATAACGGGATTGCCTACCTAATCTTGAATGAATCGTACCATTATGAAAGTCTTTGACAATGCATCATAGGGATAGGTTAAAGGCAAAAAGGAAGGTCTAATAGAGGCAAAGCTACATTATACAGATCAAAGAGAACGTGAAAGTCGTCGATAGTAAACAATTGGGAGAAATTTAAAACGCTGCACCAAGTATCTGAATACAAAAAGAATTCACAACACATAATCCTTTTAGCTAACTTGGTTTAGAAAAACACTGGTCTAGTTGAAGAAAAAGAGACAATTTATACTTTTATAACAAATAAATACAACTTGTTGAGGCTAAACCACTCAAATAAAACCGTAGACCCCAAAGTAGCCAGCATTGTGGTCCTCCACAGATAAATGTTTACTTGACGAGGAAAGTTTTAAACTACCTGTTGTTTTAGCACCGAAAACAATGTTTGAGTTGCAATACAGTACTCATTTAAATAGATTGCACTCATGCTTTATTAAATCAGTATTATTTTTATATTGAAAATATTTACATCATTTAAAAACTAACTGAATTAAAATAATAATAATATGTACAAGTATAGAAAAGGCGGGGAAATAAACAAAGGGCGTCGAACAATTCATCCGCATCGCTATCAACAGGAAAAGTGTCCAAAAGGCTAGCAGCATTGCCACGTTGTATGGCAATGCTGAGTATTTGGCCAAAAAATACGCCAGCCCTCTGGTCATGTGAGGAGGAGTCGATTAACAGGTTAGAGATGTCTCGAAAAACTAAGTGGGCACTCGATCCATGACCCTAGTGTTTCAACCCCAATAGATTGCATATTATTATTGAAATAAAAGGTAAGCGAATTGCTCTGATGAATTGTTACATCTTATGGATTATATAGATATACAGCAAGAGTTCGCAAACATGGTGCTTATAGTGCCTTCAACATTATGGGACTGGTTTTTAAGATCGACTAAATGTATATGTTCAACCATTTTAGTTAGTGATAGTTTGTGATTTACCGATAAATTAAATATTAATTAATATAATTCAATTAATCAGTAAATAAAATATGAAGGGAAGATTAGGTACAATGTATTTTATCTACCTGCCAACGTAATTTTTTATAGTTTATTAGCATTGCTGCTCCGGAGAATATAAGTTCCGGTTATAAGCGCTCTTGGAACACAAAATATTATTATGCTTGTTCATGTCTTTAGTGCAACAGACGCAGTTGTTACTTATGATATATCTATCACCAGTCCAACGGCCAATAACCACTTAACATAGGCCACCATTGTCAATTTTTTTTTAACAAAAACCTTATATTGTTCTACTTACAGCTGTAAACAGTTCCCGGTTGATATTGGTGAAGCCGTCGAGGTTCATGATAGGCGGGTTCTTGGAGATGGCCACCAGGAACATCTCCACCTCACGCTGCGTGCTTCTGTCTACTGCCCCGAGGTTCACGTTGAGGAGACGGACTTGGAATTCTAAACCGACCTAGAAAAAATCATCAAATCGCTTTGGATTTCGAAGAACTTTGGCTAGACTGCAATGGACAATAAACAAACATCTTAGCAGATACTATATTAAAGATTTTTTAATAGGATGTAGGTATTAAATTGCTAAGTTTTCAAGCAGTTTGTATGATGAATTCTATTTGAATAGAAACACACTACTTACATACATATTGTAGTGAAATAAAAAAGACCGGCCAAGTGCGAGTCGGACTCGTTCCGTATAGCGGCAACAGAAATACATCCTCTGTGAAAATTTCAACTGTCTAACTATCACGGCTCATGAGATACAGCCTGGTGACAGACGGACAGACAGACAGACGGACAGATAGACAGACAGACAGACGGCGGAGCCTTAGTAATAGGATTCCCGTTTTACCCTTTGGGTACGGAACCCTAAAAAGGAGAATTCACCACTTTAACACATTATATTTTTATGGTAAAAAAAATATCGAACAATCATAATATAAAAAGTTTAAGTTAAAAACACATAATCGTCCCTTCCGGGACAGTTGGGTAAAATGATAAAAAAGTTGTAGTGGGAAATTTGGCTTAAAAAGAAGTGAGATTACGAGAAAACTGAACGAACATCAGATGGTGAATTTTAGTTACGCATTTGGTTTTGGACCCACAGAATCGAATGCAATTGATTTAAGGTTCGCGACCACTAATTACGTAAACAACAATTGAATATTATCTAATAAAGACGAACCTAAGTTATCCCGGTATAAAGCGTCTTAGTTTAAATACAAATTATGCTAAAATATAAAGTCTACGAGTACTGATAACTACAATAAGCGAATGTGATGGTCGACCGTACCATAGGTGACACGACGTACAACAAACTGGATCCTCAGACGAAGCCCACCTGGATAACATCACAGCGAAGCGTACTCATCGATGTCGAACTCCAAGTTGTGCGGCTAGTAAGACGAACCGCCTGATGGGTATTCCAGTACCCCAATTAGAGAGGCCCACAGCGGCCTCTTCAACTGGCCTTAAACATTAGACGGAAAACCCTTACACCAATTAGAAAATATATTACAGAACTCAACAATAACTTTTACTTGGTTGACTGTAGATAACAGGGCATTATAGCTTGTACTTGATTAGGAATAAAATTTACTTTGTACGATTTGGAATTGATGGCCTAAAACAATGAAATCGACTTGGTCGATTTTTTATTACCAGCCGTCCAGAATCTTTGGAGTCCGTAGATCGGCTCTCCGTATGGTGGGGTTATGATTTTTACATAAGTATTTTTTTTTGTTCGATTTGTTTTATATGATTAAATTAATATACGTGATAATGTGGTGCCATCTCTTATTTATTTCACTACACTATCCACAATTAACACTAATCATTTTATAACATCATGTTTTATAATATCTTACTGACTGTCAATAATAAACAAAACAATGAGAAACAGAGAATGCATTCCGTCTCTTTCAAATTCATTATTTTATCTACTTGAAACAATTGACAATCAGATACATTTTCAGTAGTCACATACAAAGTTCCAAAAATCTGGCAAAATAATAACCTTAATGGAAGCATGATAAGCCTCATTGCAAATAATAAACAGGAGCGTCATGCAGTACCCCACGATGACAAAGAGACCCATCTCTTTGTAGCTAAGACCGTGTTCCAAGATCTCTGATAGTGCACCGTACAGAGATATAGTGGTGGTGAAGAAAATCACCATGCAGTAGATGCCATACATGTTGGAGTAGGCGCGACCTGTAAATAGAAATTATATTACTCCTTGGTACTTTCCGTTCAAAGTCTACTTGATAAACACCTTGTAAGTACCAGCTAAATACACATCTTGTTCCCTATAAATCATTGACGCCTCCGTGACGCATCTCTTAAGGAGTCATTGTACCCATTATTATGAACAACTTTTACTATGGGACTAAACCATAAATCGCGAAAAAAAATCAGATGTTCCCGTGTACATGTTCGCTTAAAAATGTAGGAAACAGCAGATTTTTTCTTCGCGATTTCAACTTTGGACCCATAGTAAAAGTGGTTCATAATGATGAGTACAATGACCCCTTAAGAGATTTCGTGTATGAATAGATACACGTTATATATGAGGCAGTTTTTTTGTTTTGGGAAAAGTTGAATCAGTTCTGTTGCAGTGCAATATATTTCACAGGAATGTAAAAAAAAAATCATATTATTTAACTATAGAGCATAAGCAGTGGTGGCCAAGTGATAACGGCTGCGAGTTGTAGGTCGTAGGTTCGAACCCTGACAGGCGGTTTATTTTGTGTAAATTATTTCATCACCACTGCTCTCAAAACGGTGAAGAAAAACATTGTGAGGAACCAGCATGTCCTAGAACCAAAAATTCGAATACATGTGACATCTACCAACCCGCACTGGGCTCGCGTGGTGAATCACGCCCTGTCATAGAGAGGAAGCCTGTGTCCCAGCAGTAGGAACATTATAGGCTGATTAAGTATAAAGCTTACAATATTTTGCTTATTGAAGTATCTATCTAACCAGCAGAGTAAAAGACATCCAATAAATAAACAAATAGTCTCATCATCTATATTAATGAGCCTTCAATATTTAATTAAGCCTAAAAATATCTAAGTTATTAAGTAAGCACTTAAACTTACTAAGTTTCTTTCACTTAATTGTTTTGGCGACAAAGGACAAAGTCTCCCTGCAAGTTTTACTTTAATCCTCGAAACAGAGTCGCCTCAACCATTAATTACGAAATTATCGACAGTTCCCATCACTTCGAAAACTTCCTATCTCTTAATAAACACAAAAACAATATATATTAGAGAAATAAAATAAATCTATTGTAGCTTGAACTGTACATTGAATGTAATGGCCGTCGCTGTACGAAATGTATGGAATCTGCCGTCAGGACAAACTACGCGCTGTTAGCATGGTCGTTGAAACAAAAGAGCAATTCGCGCCAACAGGCATCAAACAATAAGCGCTTGGCAATTTGCTAAACTTGTGAACGGATCGCTGATACGTTTTTATTTGAAGCTACTGGTGCGAGTATCACGTAGTATTAGATGATTTTAGTTTTCTGTATCGATTGTTTCAAACTGGGGTTCTTAGATCAAATGATGATGAATGAAGGAGATTTATTCGATGTATTCATCGTTTCGACGTTATTTGAATACCTAGGTAATCGTTTTTGTTATCTTCGTAGTAGTAATTGAATGTGGTATTAAGAAATGGTTTATTTAAATATATCATGTCAGTTAAGGTACTGAAGAACACAAGAGGCGGTAAGTACCGAAACTTGTGCAGTTAACCCTGACTGCTGCAGGGCGAGCACGGCCTGCTGTGACATGACTTGAGTCACACATTTTATCACAGTTTGAGCGATAAAACTGTTTTGTCATAAAATGCTAGTACAAATTTACATGACATAATTTATCATGTCTTGTCACAAACGTCTTGGCACGCACGTGCTCGGCCCGCTGGCTTGCTAGCTAGCTAGTACTTTCACCATAACATGAGCTTTCACATACGGCTTACATGTTATTATAATGTTTCCTCATTTATAAAATGGTTTTTAAGAGTTTTATACTTCAAACTGCGTAGTTTTAAGTATAAGACTCCAATAAAATTTTTAAATGGCATCCCGCAAAACTGTTTTTACGGTTTCTTTGTTTGAACAGACCATAAAAAAAAAAAAAAAAAAAACACATAAACCTACATCGTCACTTATGAAACGTCATAAGCTGGGTGCACGGTTCCAATTGGTCGTTTACTATGGAGAAGAGCCGGCAACAAACACAGCGGTTGCTTTTAAAAATAATTGGCCTTTACAATGTTTTCAAATTACAATTTTAATAGGTATGGGAGGACAGTGTAGCTTTTCAACAAGTACCAAATAGAAAATTGTCTACAAATCTACAGTCTATTAAGCCTACAAAGTTTTCACATTCAAAATATAAAATAATCTTTAGTAAAAAATATGATTAATATAATAAAATTAAAACCTATTTAAACCCCAACCAAATGACATGATTGCCATTACAACTTTATCCAGTCCACAAAAGCCACTTAATAGACATACAAGATTAAGAAGATTTAAGTTTATGCCAAAGTAGAAAAATATTATGCATTCCCATTAACTATTGCAATTTGGTTTGCCAGATTATACAAGTCTATCTTACCAGCGAAAAGTAATAAAAACATAAAAACTTCATGTGGTTTCCACAAAAGCCAATCCATACTAATATATATGTAGAAATATGATGTATGTTTTATTGTACCTTTGTAGTAGTAACATCGAACTAGCTAGCTGAACGTTTTATTTACGAAATTATTAAATAAATAAATAATATAATATATTCATAATTATAAATAATATATATTAATAATTATAAATGCGAATGTAACTCTGTCTGTCAGTTGCCTTTTACTCTTTACCGTCTGAACGGGTTTCGATGAAGTTTTGGCACACAGGTAGGCCATGGCCTGAGTTTGGACATAAAATACTTTTATCGTAGTGGTACATTTCCACGGGATAGTTTCTAACGTCCCGTCCGCACGAGCGAAACCGTGGCATAAGCTTTAGAACAATAAAATAACATAGGTACCTAATTGTTGCATCATGTGCGAGAGATCGACCCACAGATGTCGGTACTGAGCCACTTTGAGCGCCGGGTGTTCAGCCTCCAACGCCTTGTGTAGATTCATGGCCAGGCCTAGGGATGCGGTGCCGAACGCGTTGCAGTTTATGTACCTGGATGGGAAAGTCAGGAAAAAGCGTTATGGGCCTCCATGCGTCTTTCTCTCTTTCTCTGTCTCTTTCTATTATATTTGAGTGTGTGTGTGTGTGTGTGCGAGTATCAAGATTCGAGCCGACGAACATTGTGAGAACTTCGTTCCAGACGGGGGTACCCGGACTGCACACGTTTTTTTTTAAATAAAGTTAGACAATTCATTGGGAACTATTATTGTAGTGAAGGAATATGCTTGAAAAGGTATTTTCAGTGTCAATCGTTGTCTGTGAAAAGGTTTTATTACGTGTTGTCATGGCTTTAAGATGCTTCTAATGACAACATGGATAGGCAATATCAGCTGCACATTTTACGTTGAACGTCGGCGTGAAATGTGCGTGTGCGCATTTTGAATACTGTACAACACAGATTCTTTGTAAACAGTAATCTAAGGAAATAAGCTATTATTACCGTAAGTATTCCAGGACGATACTCGTGATCAGACTTATGAATAACAAAAGTTAAGCAAGTGTTCATTTTTAGGGTTCCGTACCCAAAGGGTAAAACGGGAACCCTATTACTAGGGCTCCGCCGTCTGTCTGTCTGTCCGTCTGTCACCAGGCTGTATCTCATTAACCGTGATGGTTAGAGAGTTGAAATTTTCACAAACGATGATTTCTATTGCCGTTATACTCGTAACAACAAATACTAAAGAAACAGAATAAAATAAATATTTAAGGGGGCTCCCATACAACAAACATGATTTTTTTGCCATTTTTATAGATAATGGTTCGCGCGCGAGTCCGACTCGCACTTGGCCGGTTTTTTCTAATCATCTCAGCTAATTACTTGTATTATTATTTCCCTGTCTATCTTTACATTCAATCAACCTGCATAAATATTCTATCTGACTGAAAAAGTTAAGTGTCGAATACCATTTTTATACGTACCACAGTGAACAAAATCCATCCAACATGGCAATGATATGGTAATAAGCGAAGGAGTGCCACAGCTCAAAGTCATCCTGCAGGTAATGTTGCGACAATATCACGGCGAAGCTGAGACCCCAAGAGAAGACACATAGACCCCAAGTTAGAGAGTAAAGGTTCGGGAATACTATCGGAGTCCCTGTGATCTTGAGGTACTTCAGCTAAAAGTGGAGAAAAATAAATGTGAGATGGCTTCTTGTAACCGTACAAGAATCTGTATCACAAAAGGTTTGAAACTGGACTTTAAAAACGGGTTGAAACACTAGGGCCATAGGGTCCAAGTGCCCATTTAGTTTTTCAAGACATCGCCAAGCGGTTGGTCGACTCTTCACGTAACCAGAGGGCTGGCCTATTTTTCGCCAAAGAAAAAGCGTTGCCTACAACGAGGCAATGCTCCCAGTCTTTCAGGCACTTTTTCTGTTGACAGCGATGCGGACGAATTTTTTGATGCCCTATGATTCTTTCCCCTCCCTTTTTTATATACTTGTACATATTATTATTTTAAGACTTAAAACTTTTCAATTACTTATATAAATATTATCTTGGAAATTAAAATTGAATTAGATTAAACTTTAAAGATAAATACTTAAATTTATTTATACATATCATAGAAAAATAGTAACGAAGTCAAAACTGTACATATAATAATTTTTAAATTAAAAGAATTTTTGTCCGTTTGTCTGGGTGTATGTTTCGGATTGGTGCAAAAACGGCTGAATGGATTTGGATGTTTGGCACACAGATAGTTTATAACCAGGGGGCCAAGTCTGCTAACGCAGTTGTGTCCGAATGGCCGATCAAAATTGAAAGGCGTCTTTATGATTTTTCGATGACGTGCCACTGATACTCCATTGGATAAATTGTCTGTAAATTGTTTGGTAATCTCGTACTGACAAGCTCCTATTATTTTGACTTTCTTATGGACCACTGTCACGCCATTATGAATTTAGGAGGTTACAAACTATGGGCACAATGGTCATGGCGTTGCCTTGGTATGGTCGTCATAATGACCAATCAATGAAAATAGCAGACTTGGCCCCCTGGAATAACAGATAAGGTACTTTTAATCCCAGTACTACGTTCCCGTGGGATATATTCCGACATACACGCGGGCGAAGCCGTGGGCAAAGGCTAGTAAATAATTAAACCTTATTTCATCACCAAAAGTAGAATCTTTCACAGTGCATTAAATCACGTAAGTTAGATTTTTTTTTCAGGTCGTTTTTTTAAGTCGCACCATAAACAATGAATTGTTCATTGTTTATGGTGCGACCCTAGACGGTTGATGAAATTATTATCAAATCTCTCACTAAATCTGAAACATTTTAACAGGTGGAATATATCCTTTCTACGCCGCCTTGTTGACAAAATTAGGTACCGACCTACGTAAGGTCACATGCAGTTTGGACCTGTTTTCGTTTCGAAGATCACATCAGAAGTTTAAGAAGACCAGTATTGCAATAAAGGACAACATTTTATCAAATTGCTATAAGTGCAATGTCACCATTGCTTGGTGTGATCTACGATTAACAGAATGCTGCAGTCCTTACACAGTTATTTTACCTGTGACAGCAACCTCATACTCGTAGTAACGACAAAAAAAAATAAGAAAGAAAGTTATCCAAAATCAGGGGCAATTTGACTGTGAAAGGAGACATTTTCTCAAACATGCTTGGAAATCCGAGCATTATTTTGACAACCTTCTTCGAGATAAATTGAAATTGCTGTACTGGCCAAATACATGCGAGCAAAACTGACCAGTGTTACGCGGACTCGAGCAGCGGCCGCCAAAAGTTGTATGAAAATCCATATTCGTCGTGGTTTAGCGCCAAATAAACTACATAGTACTCATATCCATCGTGTAATTTAAAAATGGAACGATATTTTACTCCGAGACATGGCAATCAAGGAGGTAACTTATCAAAGGTTTTATTTAAATTTCGAACTGGCTTGCATATAGAAAGCTGTTTATTGAAAAAAAAAATGAACACATGGCGCGTGAAAAATTATCGTTGTTCGTCATTGAATCTGGAATTTATAAATAATTTACTTTTTTTTCATTTCCGCGCAATATTTGAGAAAAGCACTTATGTACAAGCCTTTGCCGCAACCAGGCATTGATGGACGAATTGCAGGCCGCTGCAGTAATGTACTATTTTTACCAAAACATTTGACAGTCACGTCGCATACGTCACCGCGTGTGCCAATTTTACGAAGGAGTAGAATGTATATCTCCTGTCAAAAAATATGAAACTCAAAGCTCACAGCTTTGAGTTTCATATTTTTTGACTCGTCGAAGAAAATTACGTACAACTGTTGGCCTCAAAATGCACGCACACTAGCATAACAAAATGACAGCACAATGACGTGGCGCGAGTGTAAGACCAGCATAACAAAGTTGGCCTGTTTGTTTTAGTTCTTTAGTAGCGCGACACTATCTAGACATATAATCAAAGGTTCCTGTCGAAACAGACAAATCGTTAAATATCGATTTAAGAGTTCTAATACATAATCTGCCTATAATGTTCCCACTGCTGGGACACAGGCCTCCTCTTTCTGTGAGAGGGAGTGGGGGCCACGCGGGCCCAGTGCGGGTTGGTGGATGTCACATGTCTTCGAATTTTTAGTTCTAGGACATGCCGGTTTCCTTCAACGTTTTGAGAGCAGTGGTGATGAAATAATTTACACAAAGTAAAGCGCCTGTCTGGGTTCGAACCTACGACCTACTACTCGTAAGTCGAGGCCGTTAACCACTGGTCTCTTAGAGTTCTAATAAACACCGTATATCAAATGCAATACGTAGTTTATTAAAAAAAAAATCGGGGTGTGGCTGTGCGTCGTGGACACGGCCGTGTGTTTTACGTAGGTAACAGTTGAATACGTATACATAACGGTTATTATTTTCTTTGAAACGATTTCTTTGATCCTTCAGCTATCGAGTGGTTTAATTAAATTGATGTAGATGATGGATATGTAGAATAGAATAGAATAGAATAAAATATTCTTTATTATGTACACCATAAAAGTTACAGATATAAATATTGTAGTTTTACATAGGGTGACACAATGGGCGGTCTTATCGTTAAATGCGATCTTTTACAGACAACCTTTGGATGGATTAAACGGAGAAGGAGAGACAATACCGCAGGTAGTCAGTGGTGTACCATTTACATATACAATAAATACATACATACATAAAGCATACATTATCTATATAAATATATACAATAATAAACATGAAACAAGAGCAAGGAACTGCGTTCTGTAATGATGATGTTTAAGGAGAGAGGAAGTGTTTTTGTGTTTTGTAGCTGCAACACCAAACTGTATCCCCAGATTTTGTTATCATCAGTTTTCTGAATTGCCTCCCACTGTGGAAGCAAATTTAAAGACGTATTCACGTCAAAATTATTTACCTCCATTCGACCTCACATTCATCGTTTAGGATCCATTATTCATTTGTTTCCGCGCTAGTTTGGTTCTGGGTCGAATTTAATGATTTGGGTAGGCACACGCGAGCTTTTCAAATATTCAATATAACAATTCGTTTCCAATATAGTCGTTATTGTAAAAGCGAGCTGGAAATTTATCGAATGACATAATAATTATAGTTTCAAGGGTAGGCAAATTATACTACTAGCCGTTGCCCGTGACTTTGTTCACATACTAACTAAAACCCCCATTTGAATACACTCACGGAATGATGGAGTTCCAAAAACTCGTTTTTTATGGTTCCGTAACTCAAAAGGTAAAAACGGCACACTTATTTAACTCGTGTGTTTGTCTGTCTGTCTGTCCGTCTGTCACAGCCAATTTGCTCCGAATCTACTGCACCGATTAAGTTGAAATTTGGTACACATATAAATTTCTGTGACCCAAACACGGACGTCTAACGTAAATTAATTCATTTTGAATATGGGGTTCCCTTTTGGGAGAAATAAATAGGAAAAGATATGCTTTGCAAACTGTACCGTGTGACATATCAAATAAAAGGATTTATTATCAAGATTTCAAATATTATATTTTTAATAATGTTAAAATAATTCGTTTTAAATTCCCCCTTTCTCCCTTATCCCCGAATCACCGAAGCTGCTGAGCCAATTTTTTTTTACGACTGATATTGTATCTTTAAAAAAACTTATAAAAACATCACAAAACATCACAAGGCCTTAAGAAAGTTTGGATGAAAATAATTTAATATTAAGGATTTTTTTTAACATAAAGTACATAAAATGTTTTAAATTAAAATTTGTCTATTCGTCTAAGTTTGTATGCTTTAATTTTAAGCAAAACATGTATGATCTCATTTTCTATAATAACATATACCATGTTTTAAGCAAATAAATTATCTTATATTATCATATCATATCTTAACATGGTAAATCACTCAATATTGTGCGTACAAACTTACATTTGCAGTTAGAATGTATGGGGGAACATGTTTTTCAACGACAACGTTAAGTTTGTTCTTTGGATTAATTCATCCCAACTACGGAACCTTTCATAGTGCGTGTCCACCAAAATCAGCCGAATGCGTGTCGGACACACGTACTTGGCTGGTGTTTAGTGAACTTCTCGTGGTTTAGGCAAATTAATGTGTCAGACAGTCAGGAAACTGAGACAGAAACTATGAATTGTGATTCACTTGACAACTCAAGGCAGTTAGGTAATTCCCAGAAAAAACGCTTCCATTTACCCGACCCAGTAACCAAATCAGGGGGTCTACTCCAAAGATACATTCGACCGAATGTTCGGCCGTTTCCTGACTACAGCTGACTATGGCTGACTACAGCGAAAGAAAAAAAAACGACTGTCAGAGAGATAAGTCAAAGTCAAAAACGTGACTTGAAGTCGGGTAAGGATTTAAAGTTAAATAAGGAAACTTTGGAAGTCAAGAAACGGCCGAACATTCGGCTGATGCTTCGGATTATCGCGTCGGAGTAGACCCGCAGGAAACTGGTAACGTTACTATTCACCTCACTAACTTCTAAGAATTACTGATTTCTAAATAAATATTTCTAAGACCCACTAATGGAAGTATTGTGAAAGAGCTAAAACCTAATACCTGTATTAGTCTAGCTTTCGATACAAGAGATTTCTTTATTTACAGGAAGGATGGCGATACAAAATGGCCCTCATCGATCTGGAGCAATCGGGTGAGTATGGATTAAGTGACTGGAATTGTAGTAGCTAATTGGTCCTTAAAGAGTCGTGTAAACAGAGGTATGATTACAATACTGAAGAAACTAAAATACACAGTCTTGGCCAGTCTTCATTGTAGTGGTCCAACTATCCATCATAAAAAAACTAAGTTGGAGTCTCATATCCTACGAACGGTATGAGAAAAGTTTTTTGCGATTTATGAGTTTTATAGTACTCAAACCTCAGTTGGTCGAATAGAGGTTTTTGATCCTTATAAGAAACAGAATCGAATGGCATAAAAAAAAGTTTTTGTGAAATATGCCCATTTTCCTGCTGACTGTACACTTTTTTTCAAAATCTGTGAATGCAGATAAAAAATTCTCAAAAAGTTAAGGACAGTCTTTCAAGACCGTTTTCCTGTAGTTACAACGGTTAAGGTAGCTGCCCTTACTGCCTGATCTCAAAAATCCACTCTGTATATTTCGGTATCTTGTTGAAGTGAAAACTTTTTAGCCGGTTTGAGCGATTTTTGGTACAGGAAAAACTTATGGGTTCGCGTCACCGACATGCCCGCGCCAAAATGTTGTACTAGCAGTAAGTGAAGTTAAATTGACCACGTGAAAAGTTTATTTTGTGTATACTGTGCATTGTTTAACATGTGTTTTAGATAATCATTATTTTACTGAAGTGAAAACTTTAGGCGTGTTGAGCGATAAGTTTTCACTTCTGTCGCCATGACTGCCAATTGTTTTTTGTAAACATATTTACCTATTATTTATGGAAATAGTAAAGAGTATTCTATTTATCTACTACGAACGAATTCTAGGTTTATACAAACCATTTTTCTGTACACAGCGCTTAACTCCACGTAAACTAGCCCCTGAAACTTTTAATTGATAAAAGAACAGTAAGAACAGGTACATTTACAGTATAGTGCACGTACCTGATAATGAGTCCACATATTTTTGAATATAGCCACTTGCTGGCCATGCCGCCATGATGCGATCGGCAAAAGAAAATGCGGGATCAAAATGCTCAAGAATATAATATTATAGATGACCTCGTCGAATCGCTTATTAGCCACGCTTTGGAAATTCGCTAAGCGCTCTCTGCCCACTGAAAAGAGAGAGTTCAGCTGTAGAAAATTGTTTCCTGACTTTTCTAAAGCTTTGCAAAGTTCAGTCGAAAATAGGAGTAATTAAAAGTGATTGCTATATTCAAGCCTCGGGGACCTATACATACTTAATGCTATGAAGACTTTTCGACCTCTTTGATAATACAAAAGAAATGAAATTAGAGTATTGTATATATCGGGTGTAAAAAGACCCTTTCCAAAGCCGAAAGCTACATATTCTACCCATTATTTGGATTGTTTTTTTCCACTAGACCATGCCTGGGAATCCACTGGTTCTGGAGTATTGAAGGCCAAACTCGCATTTTTTTTTTACTTTTTTACGAATACGAATTCCAAGTGTTATTATAAAACTTTTTTTCAAGCAAACATTATCTAAATTTTCGATTTTTCTTAAATTTATTTCGTTCATAGCCGCGAGTATTCGACTACGCGCGAGTATTCGAAGTACTTACGCGTACCGCGTAGAATGAAGGAGCGGGGCTTAACTGGCCGTTTGCCTGGGTTTGCGTTATAGAGAGGGATGGGAGGATAGAGAGAGCTTTATTATTTAGTTTGATTGTTTTTTTTTTTCAATTTATAATTTTGTATCTAAAAAAAATATGATTACTGGCCACTAGCCCTACCAGTGTTTCAAATTAATGTCACCACTGTAGCGGCACGCTGTATATGTAATATATTTAAATACAATACTCTAAGTTTATATGTAATATTTATACATATTTATGGAAAAAAAATATAAATATGTGTGTTTATGTGAAATGTGGGTGAACACCTCTGCTCAACCTTTCGGTGAAACAAGGCGTGATGTTATGTTATGTTATTTATGTAAAAGTTGAAAATCGAATCGTCAATAATATAATATAATAAATAATATTGAGGCAAGATAATCAACTGACGTTAACTTTTTAGAAGAAAGCGGCAGTTGCTCTTCAGTGGGATAAAATACAGGCTGCTATTTTAATGATTGTTCTCATGTATTGTCTATTTTTCTAACCTTTCACTACAATGATGCATTCCAATCCCCATACAAGGTATGCCCACAGCGTTGCTTTTGATATCCAATTGAAAGTTGTCCGCGTATTTGTTTGTGCATCTGTGGGACAAAGGAAAAGTACACCTTAAAAATATCATGTTTTATTTTATTTTATAGAAGAAACGCGTTGTATGTTACGTAGGTATCACCCCGATAACACAAAATAATATAACATTGATTCAGATTCCTATTAAACTTTTTATCAAGAAAATCGACTGTATGTGCTGCGTAGTTTGGAAAACTCATAATAATTCAGGTTAGAAGTTCTTTCAACAACCTATGACACATAAAAACATACAACAAAATATCATTAAAGCCCGGTTCGACGGTTTCATTGGACAAAGTTTATTATATTTGAAGGCTTTATGGCTCATCCAATACAAGTGTGCACTCTAACGATCCAAACATTGTTTCCAACTTATTGGATTCTGAAAAATTTCAACACATTTTCTTTTGAAAAGTTTAAAACTTTGTATGGGTTAAAGTTAAAAACAAAGTTTTACGACCGCATTCTATCTGATGATGATGAATGCCGACATTCTGAAATTTTAAACTGAGAATATTTTTAAACTTATTGAATTCTTTTGTTTTGTATTCAGCCATCTTGTTGTTGAACTGACAGTAATATCGTAGACATTAACTACGATAATATGGCCCGCCCCTCCAAAATTCAAAACGTTTGAAAGTATTTGTGAAAGCATATGTACGCGTGTGTGCGTAACGAGACGGCCGTCAATCAATAACAAATCACGGATTTGTTGCTCGACTAGTGGCGTCATTAATCGCTCATAATTATTAGTATGGCGCTGCAATGACGTACTCTATCAAAACGACACGTGCGTTGTCTTGCGCGATCAGCTAGTTATGATTAGTTGACCAACAAATTTGGTAATAAGTGAGGTAGCGAGTACTTACAACTACATACAAACTCGCTCGTAAGGATGTGACTACACGCATTGAAACAGTAATTTGGAGGGGCGAGCCATGTAATCGTAGTTTATCTCTACTTAAATTATAAAACACTGTAACTACTGTAACTATTAATAATCCAATGTATTGCATGCAGGTATTTTCTAATATTTTTTTTGTTGTTTTATACGGTGAAATTTGTTTGTTTTTATTTTATATAATCACTGATATTTGTATGTCATCAAAATTAAATCATCAATGACAAAGCATAGCGCAACCAATAATTACTATATTTAGTAATCAATTCTTTAATTGTCTTATCGTAATACTTAGCTAGTGTGTATTTATACATACTAAGTGTTGTATTTATTAAAAAAAAAAAAAAAATTAACTTACCAATGCATATTATGTATATCTATCTAACACTAACTTTTTAAGTACCTACAAAGAAAAGCACACAAAATGAAATTAACAGACTGATGTATAATCGCTCATAGACCTGATTATTATTAAAAAAAGATATGAACTTTATTAAATAAATATTTTCCACAAAAATTTTTTTTACTAGTGCATAAAACAAAATATATCTTTATAGTTACTTTTAGGCACCCTCATGATAGGCATGACTCCCATGATCTGGAATAGTACCAGCAAGCTCTTCGTAGTGATATAGAAACTATCGTGGGCATCAAGAAGGGCCCCATCCTTATCAGTAATCTCCGGCCCATAAAGATATTTAGCGTCGGACTCTAAAAGAAAGAAAAAAAAAAAAAAAAGATTTATCATCATGATTGAGATGCGGCCCATCACTTATCTCGGTGGTGAAAATAAAGGAAAGGGTTTTCTTTTTAAAGAAAGGGTTGTTTTAATTATAAGCGTCGTAATTTATTTGATGGTTTGAATTTAAATTGTGAGTGGTTTTTCAGCGGGGTAATCGACAGTGGTCCGTAAAATTATTGGTCAAAAAGCTACATTCTTTTATTATTGTAACAAAATCTGTTCAAACTGCAAAAAAGCACACAGAAGACTATTGCTAGACTGGAATTTGAAATTGTCCAGCCACAAAGGACTAGGCTTGAAGAATTTAAAATGATTTTTGACCGAGGGTGTAAAATTGTTAACTTAGAAGTACAAACAAAACAAATCGAAAGTTATTATTAGTATTCATTTCTCAAGATAAGACACGAGTAATGCAATACAGATAAACACTCACCTTTAATACCATCTTTCTCATCAATCCTCTGAAACATTTCCCTCTTACGGGTCTCATTGTTGTTAACCGAATTGGGATTGTAAACCCGAAAACCATACTCTTCTTTGTTCATAGTGACGCTTTTGTTCCCAAATATAGAAACGGGTAGATCCTTGCGTCGACCGCTCAGAACGTGCCTTGTGAAAGCTCTGGCTACAGAATAGGCAATAATCAATCATAAACCCGACCATCTCAGCTTACTTGGTTATGCCCGTTTGTCAATAAAGTGGGGTGGAGTCCACTTGTTTTTTTTTTTGTGCTGGAATCTTGTATTTATTATAATGTTCATATATGTTAATTTCACACAATCTTTGGCTGGTGAAAACATCCTGAAGTCATTCATAAAACTTAGTTCTTTTGATGACATTAGAGTTTTCTTTCCAAAAAAATTTTTTATTTTTCACTTTTTAGTGGGTCAGTTTTGAATTTATGTAAGTTACAATAGGCTAATGTTAACTGCTCATCACCTTTTACAAAATATTGCTTTTCCCGATGCTGGGACGTTGATTGTTGAGGAGTTCTCCTGGTAAGAACCAGGAGAACTGCCACTCACCATATGTATAGTGACGATCATAAATTGCTTAATCGCAACCCGTTAAATAGGGGTACTCATTATTATATTGTTCCGGTGGCCATATGTGGTCTCCATCATCAGTTCCACTTCACCAAATGGTGCTTTCCGAGAGCAAATGCACGAGTTACTATAAAAAATACACAAATCGCTATAGGTTTGCCTATAAAATTTCCCTCATCTGATTTGGTGGCAATGGGACCACCTCGGGAGTATACCCTTTCAAACAAAAAAATAATTTTCAAAATCGGTCCATAATTAACGGAGTAATCGCGTAACAAACATACAAAAAAAAAGAAGTCGGTTAAAAATCTGGGTTGTTTTCAACTATTATGAACCGAATTTCTAAAATTACATCACATAAGAATACGGAAGAGGTTATAGAAATATACAAAACGTATGTTTTGATGCCCAATAAGATCTTCCCCTTTTTATATACTTGTACATTGTAATGCTAACTTGTATAATGTATTTAAGTGTATATATTCATTAAATTTGGTAAATATTAGTGCGTTCTTATTTGTAATAAGTAAATTAAAATGTTGTTTTAATTTCAACTTGTGATCTTCTACTTAAAAGATCAGGCCTTTATAGAACTTTATAGAGCTACGTAATTTCTGTCACTATGATCAAGTTACAGCCACAAAAAATTATAAGCGCCATCGAAAATCTTTTGAAGCATACTCCATCCCACCCTCTATTCCTCAGACACCTCTTGACGCCGTATACCGATGACGTCGCAGCGTCGCTCCACCGCCATTAATTCATATTTCACTCTAATGGCGACTTTCGAAAACACTTAACGAGCTCTTAAGTGAGATGTAAGCAAGACCTTGTGCCGAAGCGTTTAATATTTAATATCAAATTAAGGGCTCGAGTAAACCGCAACGATGTGGAATTCACTAATATTTTTAGGGTTAGTCATTTTTAGGGCATCGGTAATGTGATTTTGTTTTGTTTGTTGGAAAAGGGATTAAGTAACATTTTTAATTATCTTTCTGATTCAAAATAATCATGTATCTATAAACATTATAAATTATATGAATGTATAATTATGTGTTTGTTTGTGTGACCGGATTGTTCTTTTAAACTAGGTAGCAATGGATTTTGATGCAGTACCATCATTTAAGGTATTTATTCCGAAAGGTTAATGAGTATAATAAATGAGTACTAAACTTACATTTATAATAAATAAATCTCGATGTTTTGTCTAATTTTAAAAGTAATGAAAATATATCTGAAATTGTTACAACAAGGGCACACGGTACAATTTGCATTTTTTTTTTCTAATTTGCCTTTTTAAAAGTGCCATATTCAAAATTCATTTATCTTCGTTACACGTTCTTAATTGGGTCACAGAAATTCACATGTGTATAAAATTTCAACAAAGTCGGTCCAGTAGATTCCGAGCTAATCGGCTGTGACAGACGAACAGACAGACATATAGCCAGACGGACAGGCACACGAGTGATCCTATAAGGGTTCCGTTTTTCCTGTTGAGGTACGGAACCCTAAAAAGACCAAAATAGAACATTCTACCCCAGAAAACAATTGCGTGTTACGAACAAATGAGAGTGCACATCAAAAACGTCATTCATCCACGTCGAACTGCATCATTTATAATGCAACGATCCAAGCCAAGTTAATTATTCATACATTATGTTCTTCATGTACACGTGTACACGAAGAACCTAATGTATCAAAAATTAATCTTATTACTTACCCTTGTTTTCCGCGATAAACAAGTAGGTATGCTTTATACTGTAGGTAACTTCATTAAAATCCCGGCTTGAGTTCACAAAAGGCTTAAAACGTTATTAAGGTGCACTGTGACATCGGAGTTAATATTAATTAAGCGATTCGGGATAAAAGTGTGCTTCACTTGGTACCTACTGAAAAAGTACTGAGTAAGTATTTTATGTGTGTAATTTTTGTGGATTTTCCTCAAAAAATATAAATATAGGATAAAAAGTGCCACAATATTAAGTAACTTTCACTAACTGCTGAAGTAGTATACTGTTATACAGCCTGTTTGATACAAATTCTGGGAAAATACAGAGAAAACTCACAAAAGGTACCTTTTTTTTTCTACCAGGAAAATTGATTCCTGAAACGGAATTTAATTTCGGATAATTAAATTACGTAAATGCCTAATAACTTTGCTGATACGTGACCAAAACATTTAGGCGCATGACAGGAATGTGGTTTAGTAAATAATAGTAACTTTCAGTAACTTCACATAAAGTACATGAACACTTTTTTAAAACTACAAACTAGTACACTTTTTCCGTGGTGTTTATGACTAGTACTAATTGTAGTCTAGTTCCAATGATGTTTTGGCTGTCATGCGCTTAATTGTTTTGGACACGAAGTGCCGGTAGGCCGTGTGGTGCCGGATGTAAGTAATAGCACCATCGTATTTCTTCCCGTGGGTGTCGAAAAAGGCGAATAAAGGGACTTATTAAAGAATGGGCAGCAGCTTTCTCTATGCATTTTAACACGATAATGCGATCGCCAACCCGCCTGCCAAGCGTGGCGATTATGGCAAATCCCCCCTTTTTCGGGAGGCGTATGTCCAGCAGTGGACGTCTTTCGGCTGAAATGATGATGAAACGAGTACTTCAAGCAATATATTTTCTTGCTTTTAGTTTTTTAACCTTTTTTTAAAAATCTTTATTTATTATAAAGGGTTTTATCACTTAGTGATAATGTCACCCCCGTAACAGAAACATTCAACAACTTAAAACTAAACAATGGGTTGTAAACAGTTATTATTATGGTTATGACCTACATAATGGTCTTGATTCCTATTCGTTTTGGTAAATAACCAACAACAGTCGACACATCCTAGCCTCCTCCGACAAAGTGGACGCTAGGATGCTGTTTCATCCACTCCACATCCCATACCAAGCGAATATTGTCTATTGTGTATGTTCCGGTCACATTCCATCAGCACGTGGTCAATATCCTCAATCACCCCACAAACATCGCAGTTTGGTGAGGTACTTTTACCCATTAAATATTTAAACTTGAAAAAGAAAATACTACTTACTAATTGCTAATTACTATTTAAATACTTCATTTTTTAACTTGCTTCAAATAATAATAATAGACGAATACATAACAAATCCATTAACCAGGGCACGTGCCTACCATATCTTTTTGCAAAGCACTTTAAGCGTAGGACAGGTCAACTTGACAGTTAAATATAGTGGCATTGCAAATGGTTCATAAATCAATGAAAATCAAAATATTTTATTTCACATAAACCTACATGGGCACATATTAAATGTCAGAAGCTCCGCGGTTCCAATTGGTCGTTTCCTATGGAGAAGAGCCGGCAAGAAACTCAACGATTACCATTTTAATAAAAAACTTTTTACAAAAAAAAAAAAAAGAGACTTCCAAAAAAACACTACAAGTGTTAAATAACTTTAATTTCGGAAGTCGGTGTTTTTGAATCTATATTTTAGTTTTATGCCACCGACTTCCGAAATTAAAGTTATTTTTCACATTGTAGTGTTTTTTTGGAAGTCGGTTATTTTTTTATGTATTTTTTTTAAAAGAATTTTTGTAAATGGGTTCGTAAATTACGGAGTTATCCGCGAACAAAAAACGCAATGCAGAGTAAACGAAAAGATCGTTAATGTAGACAATGTAGATAAATTTTTAGATGTTTGTTGATTTTTCAAAAATCGCTTGTCCGATTTAGATAAAATTTTCATGGGACCATTTGGAAAGTATAATCTTTCCAACAAAAAAAGAATTTTTCAAATCGATCAACAAACAAAAAAAAACAAACATCCAAATTGAGAACCGCCTCATTTTTTAGAAGTCGGTTAAAAATAATTGGCTCTGCAATGTTTTCAAAATTACAGTGTTAATGGGTATGGGAGGACAGTGTTATAATTATGTAGTAATCGCTTGGAACTTCATATGCCACCAGTCTTATTGACAAATTAACAAATATTGGCGTGCTATGAGTATAAGAGTGCATGGTAATGGTTGTAACCAGGGGGTCTACTTGAAACATAAATCCGAAGTATCGGTCGAATGTTCGGCCGTTTCTTTACTACGGCTAACTATGCCCAAAGACGGCAAAAAAAACGACAGTCAAAGAGTTAAGCCAAAGTCAAAAATATAACTTGAAGTCGGGTAAGGATTCAAAGTCAATTAAAAAAACTTTGGAAGTCAAGAAAGGACGGAACATTCGGCCGATACTTCGGAGTAGGCCCCCACGCTGCTTTCATCTGGGGAGCTGAGAGTAACCCACGTAACACTTAATCGTCAAAAATGTTTCTTCCCTCGCCTTAGTGGAATTGTTTCCACTGCTTATCCATAAACCCCTTAAAATGATGCCAAGTAGTCATTAGCAGTCACTTACTACAATTCAGTCAATTTTGGTTACCTATCCGTTCTAGTGTTAAGTGGAGCAAAACAAATTATCCACGTCCCAGCAGATGATCAAACATGCTTACGTCAATTTATATTCAATTAATCCCCCGCGGCTCCATAACGATGGCAATGAAAGCATCACGCTATTTATGTTAATCAGACCTTCGTAATCGGCTTTGTTTGTACTTAATTAAATAATGTTAAAGTGTCTATTGACTTGACAGTGTAGATTATATTAGTATACATATTATTATGGTTATATAGGCGTATTAGTTAATAAGCGTGTAATGATAATGCTTGGGTATGTTTGACGCACTCAAGGTAACCAGCCCGGGTAATTAACTCTAGTTTACTTTAACCTCTGCCGACGACAGAAGGAGAATCACGACCATAATTTTAACCCATAATAATATGTATGCATACCTACTTATATAGTCTTCACTGTCATGTCAATATAAAATATTTATAAGGTTAGGTTAGGATAATACACGATCTGCCGTAAGGACACGGCGCGGCATACGCTGGCAGAGTGTGCCGCGTGGGAGGAGCCTCGCCGTGCCCTCATCTCAGGAGTAGGCAGTAACCTGTCGCTGCCAGCCGTGGTCGAGTCAATGGCCGGCAGCGAGGAGTCCTGGGACGCGGTGTTATCCTTCTGCGAAACAGTCGTGTCGCAGAAGGAGGCTGCGGAAAGGGAGCGGGAGATCTCGTCCGCTCACCCGGCCCGCAGCAGGCGGACCGGGCGTCGGCATAAGGCAGATTATGCCCTCTTCCGGCCCCCCTAAATGGGTCCAGGGACGGCGGACTGGGGGACCTCCGCCGCCCCCTATCACACTAGACCCGAGATGGCAGCGCGTAGTGTTCCACGAGCGCCCCTTTCAGACGTCGCGAGGGGGTCGTTTGTTGTATGGGAGTCCCTCTTAAATTTTTGTTTTATTTTAATTTAATTATTTATTTTTAAAGTGAATATATAATTAAATATTCTGTGAATATTTCAAGCGTCTACCTGTTGCCGTTATCATTATCGAGCAATAACGAGCAAAAAAATCACGTTTGTTGTATGGGAGCCCCCTTAAATATTTATTTTATTCTGTTTTTTAGTATTTGTTGTTATTGCGGCCACAGAAATACATCATCTGTGAAAATTTCAACTGTCTAAATATCACGGTTCATGAGATACAGCCTGGTGACACACGGACAGACAGACAGACGGAGAGACAGACGGCAGAGCCATAGTAATAGGGTTCCCGTTTTACCCTTTGGGTACGGAACCCTAAAAAAGGTTAATACATGATCAAGAATAAAGCACTCTGCCCGTAGTTGTCGCTACTCAGAGATTATACGCAGAGCCTTGATAGCGGCAGTCATCTTTCTATTGCTAAAAGAAAATTTACAGTCTCCATCGCCATTATTGGTGTTTATGTTACAGCTCTATTAACCGGTCCATAGTTAGCAGAGCACGTTTACAGTAGACAATGTTTTTTTTTTATTGTTAAATAACACGTTGCTTATTTTTCATCAATTTTACTCCCGATAAACCTTTTGTCTTTGGTCCGTGACATCAACCAATGGACAAGATTGTCAGAATGCTTAAAGTATTGGATGCGAGGCTTTTGGCTACTTTGTATGTTTTTTTTTTTTTGACTTATTTTGTTGTACTGTGCGTTTTGTTTGTGCAGAATAAATAATTTTTCTTTTTTCTTTCTTTTCTTTATAATCAACAGCACTCCGAGTTTTTCATTAGTATATTGCAGTGCAAGTGGTATAAAATTGGATTGTTATATTTAAACCAAGCGACCAACCAATACCAACGTACACTTAAATTTGATGTGAACCTAATTATTTTTGCTATATATTTATTTATTTTTATTTAATTTACACGGCTTAAAAACCAATTACATAAATCAAAGTAAATACATACATAACACATAAACTAATAACAACAATTAAATACTATTCTTTTCACAAAAATGTAGGCACATAACCATTAAAATGGCAAATTTATTGGCAAACAGATCGCAGTCCGGGTTGGCTTCCACGAGCTTATTTAGTGCGATCAACACGCGCGGTATGGGAGACGCAGCACGGGAACTATATAATTATATATATAGCTATTAATTTAATATGAATGATTACGTTACCAATATTAGAAAATATAAAACATTATTTACAACAAACAATTTCTGGAAACCTGCTTACCTTTTTGCAAGAATAAATTAAATAAGATTTGTAAGAAAACAAATTAATCAAATGTAATTAGGTAGAATAATTGAATCCATTGGTCGACCAATGAAGCCATTTGAAGATTTCAATTGTAAGACGAAAATTGAAGAGATCCTTATTTCAGATCGTCGTTTGTTTGACAGCAGCGATTGTTATGCAAACAGTACCCCCTACTACGGTTTTCATAATTGAATATTCAAGTTGCGCTAAAGGAGATGGAAAACGGTGTGCTCAAATGTAATATGTTGAGATATGATTAAAAAAAATTGTCATATTTTTTATCTTAGAATATGAGAAATAACCTCAATTCTCAATCTTGAAGCGGAGAAATAATGAGAAAGATAGTTTTCGTGAGATTATCGATTGAGTAATCGATTACACAATTACTTAAATAAAACCTTTGCACTAGATAACTCAAAGTAATCAAATGCACTAAATATTACATATATGCCATAAAGTGCATATAATTACAGTCATATTAATAAAAATAAATATCAATTAACTATACATGATTATCGATTTCATATCGATTAAAATCAGGCTTCTATTTTTAATGTATTATATAATATATACGTGATGTACTTATACATATTATGACGATTACAACTCTTCCAACTTTTTGAATTGTTGTATCTCAGAAACGGTGGCTCTTAGAAAAAAAAATTACAGGTACACCTAGTTCAGGAGTCAGAGGCTTCAAACAAGTTTCTGTAACCTATTATGTCAATAAAGAATTATTTATTTATTTTATTGCGTGTTTTAGGTAATAATTTCATATACACCGTGGCATTTTAGTCGTCTTACAACGGCAGCCCACTTCATGTAATTAACAGTTTTTTTATTAACATTTGAATAATAATAAAAAAAAATAGATATTATGACGCATGATGTAGTTTGAAACACGTGTTATGAGCCTTGCGCTCTGTTCCTCACCGCCCTTGGAACGCAAGGCTCGTACCGCGCTCGTAACAGGGTGTAATTTAGTACCCATTGGTAAGACTGTTTGTCAGACTTTTGGGCTTCTGACGATCCGTAACGACTATCAAGTTCCATGAATGACAACCAGGACCAACGGCTTAACGTGCTTTCCGAGGCACGGAGGAGTCTCGATATGTAAAGATGGTCGCACATCCACGAACCAACCCCGGCAAGCGTAGCTTAATCTGATGGATTGACCCGTGTGGCCGTTGTTACTTAGCCACTGGCTCCTCGAAGGAATACGAGGGAATATGACGTAAAACAGAATCCACACGACTTATCAATACTAGACTTACCAAACACACTTCCTATGTACTTTACAATTTCAATCTTACCTATTTCACTTCCAAACTCTCAGCTTATGCAAAAACTCCATGTAGTAGGGGCCTGCCTTAGGGCGTCCAGATGTTCCTCTAACTACTTGCATTTGTATACGTCGTGCCCCCCTTACGTTCTTATCTCGGCTCTTTGTCATAGGACAGGACTCCACAACGCTGAGCATTTGTTACGGGGCATATATTTTATTATGTTGGTATAAAAATGTGGAAATGTTGAGGGGGATTCGTTAAGTTGTTAATGGGTGGGTTAAGGATTTGGAAGGGAAAAAATGGAAAGTGCAGCTTTACCTCTGCGGTTTAAACCAATCAGTTTACCTTTTTTAGCTGGTAATCAATTTCCTATTCTTAATTTTTCTGATTTTCAAATTTTACCGTCTTTTCATATGATACCCCACATGCCCTAGTAGACTCCATTTGAATTTTTAAGATCCCCTTTCAGGCCTTGTTGCAAAAAAGTTTTTTTTTTAAATTTCTTTCTTATTTTCAAAATAGTTGGGTAAACATCATCTAAACCTATTCCAAATTTCAAGTTGATAGCATTAGTAGTTCTTGAGATATCCAGCTGTGACAGACATACAGACAGACTTAGTCTCACCATAAGGGTTCCTTTTTGCCATTTTGGTACGGAACCCTAAAAACGTCAGTTGCTATAATTATGTTATTTTTCAAATTTGGTGTAGAACCAGTTGAAAAGGGCCGCTTCCGGCCTTTTCCGGGTACCTACCAGGACTATCTACCAGGCATGCGTGCTCTCGGTTCGTCTTTACCAGCCGCATAGAATCCATTTAGTTCGAAGACGCCCGCGCCGTGTCAGTAGGGTGTGCGTCACATGATCGTCGCGTCCTGGTTCAGGCCATGGTTCGGAGCGAGAGTGCATAGGAGGCCGTCACCACCTTCTGCGAAACAGTGATGCTTGCGAAGGAGGAGGCGGAACGCGTGAGGGTAAGGCAAAACCAACGCCCTCGCGCCCCTAGTCGCCGCAGGAGACGCCCCGGGCGTCGGGAATCGTAGGCCGATTCCCGGCCACCGTAGGCGCGGGCTTGCGGACGGTGAGCGATGGGTAGCTCGCCGTCCGATAAGGACCAAGCCCGGGTCGACGGCGCGTTGTGTTCCACGCGCGCCTCAAAGAGACGTCAGCACCAATTGACGGGGTCCGAAAGGGCCCATGCCTGCCAGGGTTACGAGCCTGTCCGAAAGGGATATCGTGGCCCTGGCACACAGGCATCTGAAGGAACACGGTGGGTTTTAGTCAGTAAAAGTCTGACACTCCCTCCCGCTCCACCCAGAGCGGGAGAAGTTATTTGATAATTACCCACCCAAAAAAAAAAAAGTACTTTCTGCATTAGCATTTTAGTACTCACCAGGTCTGTTTCGGTTGGGATAACTTAGGTTCATCTTTATAAGATAATATTCATTTGAAAGGATACTTAATTTAGTGGTTACAAACCCAAAACTGATTGCAATCGATTCCTTTGTTCGGAAACCCAATGCGTGACTAAGATTTACCATATGATGTACCTTAAGTTTTGTCGTAATCTCTTTTCATTTAGTTCAAATTATCGGTTCCGCAACTAAATTGATCATATTTAACTTAGGTTTTTTTTTATATTCTGCATTCGATTTTTCGACAAAAAGTTGGATTTTCATGTTTACAAGTAGGTATCAAGGAGTGTTTCGAAAACGGTCAATCGCAACGTAACATAACCTATTAGTACTCTCACGTTTTGCAAGTGATGTTTAAGTCCCATGTAAAACGGGGCGAGCCTATTGCCATCAACCGGGCACAAATCCAGACTCGGGGGTGCTACTGAGTAATTCCTAATGGAAGAAACTCCTGGGAATCGAACACAGGACATTATGCTCCACAGTAGCACTTATGACCACTAGACCAATGAGACAGTAAATCGCAAGTAGGTGCTATACTGAGATTAAGCTAAAAAGGCAAAAAAATAATAGCTGGTGCAGTTCGTGTTGTTACACCTTCGTCAACCATCGAAAAAGTCTTTGTAAATATCGTTTGGCAAAGATTTCATCATTCAGCTCTTCCGAATTTACCTTACCCCCTCCAAGATAAAATAAATGAAATTCCCTTGTTTCAGAAACATCTTCGGGCACAAATCAAATCAGATTCACAGTATAATACCGGCCATTTAAGGATATATTCTTTTAGAATTTCCCAAATGTCCTTAAAACTTTTTAATGTGATTTATGAAGACCTCGAAACTTCCACGGATTTACATGATCCATGTTAGCTTTAGAATATGATTTTAGAATGAGTGACATAGAAAGAAAGAAGTCAATTCTCTTATTATATTATACCTATGTTTATTTTCAAATAATATAATATTTATACAATATAAAAGCTAACAAACTTAAAATAATAATAATAATATGTACACTGTAAGTACAATTATAAAAAACCGGCCATATACGTTTCGGACCACACGGTTCCATGTTCCAGATTTACAATGTTTTTTTAGACCATAGACTTCTCATAGCTTTTCCAGTAATCTATATGTATAGAATTATTTACTGTATTTTTTTTCAACATGTTAGACACCAAAATGGTAGTTTAATGGTCAATTTTGATATATTTTCTTAAATAACTTTAAGGGTATATATTTCAAAATTATAATAACTAATATTTGAGACCCTCACAGTAAGCCCTTTCATTTGATATGTATCATTCATTTAATAGGACAAACTATTTTAAAATTATAAAAAAAAAAAAATGAAATCCTCATATTAATATAATTTTAAAATAATTTGTTTTAAAGTTATTATAGAAAATAGATGAAAATTTAACAGATTTTAGCCTCAGCAGTTTCTGAGATATTGCCCCGGGGATTATCTCCAAAACTACTAAGCCTAAAATCTTGAAAAAAAAATATTAGAATAGTTTTATACTTATACATTACAGGAAAACCTATAGGAAGTCTATGGTCTTTTAGGAACATGGTAAATAACTCAATATTGTGCGTACAAACTTATATTTGCAGTTGAAATGTGTAAGGGAACATGTTTTTGAACTACAATGTTAAGTTTGTTCGTGGGATAAATTCATGCATATAAAGGAAATCTTCATTGTGCGTGGTCCGACACGCATTTGGCCGGTTTTTTGAGGGTGAGATTGCACAGTATAGTGGTGATGTGTTTTGTGAAATTCTGATATTGTTTAAAGTTTGTTAATTAAATTAATTTCCATATGACCAATACTTCTTCAGAAAGGTAAGGTGCGTAGTACTCGCCACCAGCGAGATGTATGAACGTAAACGAAGCAAAAGGAGTATCTAAGAATCGTAGCAGGAGGCGGTCTGTAGTTTCTGCTTACCCCCATTGGAATAAGGTGTGAGTTTATGTAAGTAATAACTATACTATTTGTTAAAACTAAAGGGTAAGAAAAGAAAATAGATCAGATTTATAGACATCTGAGCAAAATCTTTGTCCAGCAGTAAAGTTGTTTTTACTAAAGTTTATGATAATTTTGATGACAGCAAAAAAAACCTTACAAATTATAAATAAAAGAGTTTTCCACTTAACTATTTCAAAACATATTCGAGATAACACATTCCAAATCAGTACAATCAGATCGTAAACTCTAACCAAAACTTGCTCGAAGTACTAACGAGAAAAGTACAAATACCGATAAAATTGTTCGAGGTACTCATTTAACTTAGAACGTCTCCAACTTCGAATGAATAAACATTCATCCTTGCCTCCTCATCAAAGGAAAATAATATCTATTTGTGTTCGCAATTGAGAGTTGAATTATTTTATGAACCTGTTTCAGATTGAATTGTTTTATTAACTGCAGTTCTAAAGAGAAGAAAAGGTGGTTTAATTTGTTAAGAGTTTATGTGGAGTTGTTAATAGTTCGAAGAGGTAATTTTGTTTCGTTCTAAAATACCTATAGGTACAGCCCGCTTCAAACTTTATGGCGACTCGGAACATGAGACGAGTCACTGGAGGCATTCCACTAAGAGCACTGGTTTCAACAGCACTTGACTGAACCGCACCTGAGCACTTCCACTAAGGGCACTGAAACAAAATTTTGATGAGTGCGGTTCGGTGGAACAGTTTTCTAATATTACTTTTAAGTCTCCGAACGGCACCTGCATACAGTTTGTAGTGATGGGACGTATATTATATTCTGTGTTCAGGACATTACCAACTATAACATAACCCCAACGGACCAAGACTGGTCAAGAGCCCATAATATAGCAACAGAAGATCGTATAAAGTAGGCTATCAACACGTTTAAGCAGCCACTCAATCAGCTCAAAAAAAAAAAAAAAGCGTCCAACATATACAAATCCATTCGCCACAATGCAATGCGTGATTGAGTAATGATCTAATGATACATGTAGATGACACGATTTTGAATGTACATAATACTCAAACATATACCTTCTTATTACAAAACAAGGTTTATCTTCAGGTAAACTTGGCTAGGTAGGCTACCCAGGTATGGAGCCATTGTTTTAATTTGAAACAATATTCCAACTACTGTAAAATCCTTAGTACTAAACTGACAACTTAGAAACTGTTTACAAATCAAAATCAAAAGTCATTTATTCAAACTAGGCTGAGAATCAGCACTTTTCGAACGTCAAAAATTACATAAGGCAGTCCCCCAAAAACGCCCACCCTTCACCACTTCCTAGTGCTTTAGCTGGGAAGAAGAAGTGGCGCAACAAACTCCCCAGCAGCAAAGGGAAGTTCAGTTAGAAAACTTGATTCTATACAATATTATGTAAAATAATTTGCAATAGGTACGCAACGCAAAACATTAAATTAAATAATGTGCCATATTATTATGTTAGCTAGCACACGTCACTACACCGAAAGAAAAACAATATCGTCGAAAACTATACTAAAGCAGAAAAAAAAATGCAAACAGAACGTACCTAAATTAATAAAAGCCTCCAGGCATAATGGGCGCCACTGTAACTCGAAGTCAGAAATGATAAACTACACACACGGGTTATTTTAGTTTCAATCGCAGTTACGTTCTTTTTACAAAAACTGACTCGATAGTTTAAACCAGTGATACCCTAAGTGACCCAGGCGGTTTCGATAGTAAAGAACAAACATTTTGGCTTGGCTTTACCTACCAATGTAGACAGATTACTCAAAAAAAATAAGTGAGCAAAAAAAATGATTTTTGACAGGATATATTTCGGTGTAGATGCTATACGATTCTAATTTTCAGATTTTTTAGCAAATATTTTTTCGGAGCTATGGTTCTCTTGCAATCCTGTAAGGATTGCAAGAGAACCGTAGCTCCGAAAAAATATTTGCGCGAAAAAATGTAAAAAATTTAAAAAATTATAATGATAGCGCGAAAAAATGTAAAAAATTAAAATATTGTTTTTTTTCCTTTTTTTTGTCCACGGGCTTCATATAATGTTTTTCAGTTAGGGTTATGGATCACATAGCTTGTTTATTTAGCATTCATTCCCTTTTTCTAAAAGCTCCCTTCATTTTTTTGAGTAGTGTATTTTAAGAAAGCCATTGACTGTTACTTGTAAAAACTTGTATATTTAATATTCAGAACAACGCGTGTCGAGACCGATGCTTGTCAGGACGTGCAAAGGGATGAAATATGACGTGTCCTGTGCTTGTGCTGTTGCGATCTTGCATGAACTTGTTTGATTCTTCACCAATATAAATACGAATGCAAAAGTTGTCCTTTAGTAACGAGTGTAAGTTACTGCCACAAATACAGTGCACAAAATACACAGACCGTAATTCCGTCCTCGCTGCCGAGGTCCCACGCGAAGACCCAGCGTAATTGTCCCTCCGTCCTTTGATTGACGAATTGCCAGCCCACGCCGCGGCTGAGTGCGCCGTAGCTTTAATACTATCCCATGATAAGAATAATCATCCAAACTTGATCCAGCCTGTCCCCAACTTGCTGTCCTCCACCAGGCGAGATTCGTACCTTTTTTTGTTTGAAAGGGTATGATCCCGAAGTAGTCCCATTGTCACCAAGTCAGAATCTCCTCAAATTTTATAGGCACACCTATATCGATTTAAGTTTTTTATTTTAATGTTAATTTGCAATGATGAAGTTACATTAGGTACGTTATTAATGTTTAATTTTAATTCTATTAAGTCTGTAATCATATTATTTATTTAATAAATAGAACACAATAAAATTTATCTATTATTTTTATTTTTACTTTTACCACTCCAAATTAAGGGTTGGAACTCAGCCGCGCAAAAGCTTCCAGCGTTAGATCTAATCTTCACATTTTTTAACGAGTTTTGGGAATATAGCAGAAATGTAGCATCAGGGGGTCTCACAGTACTTACTACATATTGCCTATATTGCCTGCCAAACTAGGCAGAACTAAATTGCCTTTACAAATTGGTGACCCAAAATATAACTCGAGTTCAAACTGTTTGCAAGCTTAGGTCCCATTGAAATACAAGCTCGTATATCGAAACAAAAGAGGAACGAAAAAATAGAATGGAATGGAAGTGAAACAACAGACACATGATATGAAAAAAAAAATAGTTTTAGTTGTTTCACAAAACATTTGAAAACTAGGTACTATTGATCATTTTGTGTATAACGGCGCAGGACATCAGCCTTTACCAGACGTGCTCCTCATAATAGTGGTTCAGCAGCTTCAATATCATCAGGATTGTGCTGGAATATAGCATTTCGTCGTGGACGTGATAAACGACAGCGGCTCCCCTTAAGTTATCTTTCTGTCATCAAAAGACAGCCGCCACACAACCATCGATTCGACGCCGACGTTCTGCTAGAGTGACACTCTTATCCGACCACTTCGGTAGTTCCTAGTAATTTCGTAACCAAACTAGACATCGCCACTGGCTGGGCCAGCGCCGTCATGTATATGAGCTAGAGTTGTAATGGAGGTCTTTTTAGCGGAAGCAGAGGCGGGAGCAGTGGTGGCCCAGTGGTTAACGGCCTCGACTTATGAGTACTACTCATAAGTCGAGGCCGTAGGTTCGAACCCAGACAGGCGCTTTACTTTGTGTAAATTATTTCATCACCACTGCTCTCAAAACGGTGAAGGTACACATCGTGAGGAAACCGGCATGTCCTAGAACTAAAAAAAATCGATGACATGTGACGTCCACCAACCCGCACTGGGCCCGCGTGGTGGATTACGGCCCACTCCCTCTCACAGAAAGAGGACGCTTGTGTCCCAGCAGTGGGAACATTATAGGCAGATTATGTGAGGCGGGTTGCGGAGGTGAAGAGCTTGGCTAATCATATTCAAAATAGGTACCTACATCATAGTACATTACCAGTTAAGTCCACCCCTACCTGCTTGCCCGCTGCACAAACACAATTTTGACCATTTCGTGCGCAAGACTCAACACTCAACTGCGCGGTGGCGCGTCGCCCAGCGTCGCTCCTTGCGCGTTGACGTAAATAACGTAAACAAATCTCCGTTATAACTCCGCGAAAACTTACGGAGGCGGAGACATTTTCGTGCGGAAGTTCCGCACTTGCGGAGGCGGAAGCGAGGTTCCGTTACAACACTAATTTAAACTGTTCAAGTTCAACTGAGCACACGTATGACTTACATAGAAAAAGTTTCCTTTATTTTCGTGAATTTGCCTACTCCGTGACTTTTTATTGATAAGGCTGTCATATCACAGAATTTTTTAAAGGTTCTTGACAACATAAGTCCTCAGAATTAAATTCAGTTCTATAGAGATTCCTAACTCAAACTAAGGGCTAATACCGGCTTCACACGGTTCAATTTTAGTTGAAAAACTTTCCTTGTTAAAGGAAATATAAATATGTTTTACTTATTGTAAATCAGGATGGCAAGTATGGCAACCCACCGATTATCCTTTAAAGTACACACACACTGCACATCTGTAAGAAGCTGGCAGGGCAGTATCATCACAACGGTCATATTTTCCCATTATTTGTCTTATCTGTTTTAGTATACTCCTGTATTTATTTATTCTTATATTTATGTATAATTAGGTATAATTATTATATTAAAAAAAAATAGGTCATAATTATACCCTCATATGTAAATAAATATATAGTCCACAATGTTCGTTATTGCATCACCACTGTTTGTCTCTGCGTCACCCAAAGGTTGACTGGTAGAAAATGCCAAAATAACATTAAGTCTACCGCTGTGTACATTTGTGTGCTTAAAGTATAAATATATAAATTAAATTTGATTGAAAGTCTCTTCAAACGGTTTAAATCGCTATCGAGTTGATCAACTAAAATCGAACCGTGTGGACCCGGTAAAAAGAAGTCACGTACACCGATAAAGTAACGTAAGATTATATCCAATAGAAGATATTATTAGCGTCAGCCTGCTAACCTATAGTCTACGTGGTCCATTCCCCGTCGATTCTTGAAATTTATGACGAGGACCGCACCGGGCGATCGCACGATGGGGTTTATTAGGTAGTCTATTTACTATGACAGGATGCCCGGAAGTCATCGACTGTATGGTCGTTCCCTGAAGTAAAAGTGGAGCCAAAAAAATATGTTAAAACTTTTGAATCTGCTAAAAAGGATCCGGTAAGTATATGTTTTTTTTTTGTGGTCATGCGGTATTTATTCATACAAATGTGACTTAATTGTTACAAATGCATGAATGATTTCGTATAAAAACTCAAGGTCGATAACACACATAAGGAAAGAAGTTTTAACTTTCGCAAATAAAAAAAAAACAGGACTAAATATTTAATTCGATGAGAAAATATTCATACCAACTAACCCTAGATACTCTTCAAATTTAAACCGTAATTACATTAAATTTTTTCATCAAACTACATAGTTCCCTCCTTCCGAACTAGTTTAAACACAACAAGTTCTATTAGTACCTACAAGAAATCCAGTACCTATTACGTCCGACTGTTTATCAAGTATTGTTACAAGTGAGAATGCCTTGAATAGTTCAAGAGAGTATCAGAAGGTACCTACAGACAAAGTTCTGGAACTATCCACAACTAACAGAACTTATCCATTACTGGATCCAGCTTAATCGATCCGCTTGGAACCGGTTATCAAACCTGTTTGTGTAGTACTATTGTAGATTGTACTTACTGTTCAATGGGCATGAGAATTATATTATTTGGATGGATATAGTAACATCTGAGCGGATTATTCTATTGAATTCGAGTTAAGTTTGGCTGAAAGGTATTTTAGAAGCAATTTACTGAATAAGGTTTTAGAGTGTAACAGGTCCCGATCTTTGACAGTAAATGAATACAATTCTTCTACATGTCATTCCAGATACTTTTTGAAATGTGGTGGGTAACTAAGAACGGTGGCACGAACTACATATTTGAAGTGAAGACAAAAAGGCTTTGTCCAGCAGTATTGATGGTGATGATCTTGATGAATAATTTGTAGAAATTGTCAATGCTCGCGATTATTCTACAGTATGTGTAAAAATGGTTCTTGGCGGGAAAGTGAAGCGTCATGATTAGCAGTTTTGTTTTATTTTCTAAAACTTATGTTTAGTCGAATATTAATGTGTAATAATGGTGGATTATTAACCATTTAGTGTTCGTGAACGGGTATTAGTGTAGGCAAATGAAACAAAACAGTGCAACATATCACTTCAAGTTCTCTCAAGAAGTCCGCGTGAGGTCTCAGTAAAGTGCCACGTCTTTACTGAAACTCAAGGGGAGCGTACGGGCCGGATATCATCTATCATATATTGTTTAAAATTCATTTCATCATTACCCATTATGTCGACTCTAGCTTATTTTTCTTTTATATTTTTTATAAAAGTGATTCTGAAATTCTATTTACTTACAGAATAAACAATTTCATTCCATTCATTCAACCATTTTTTAGGGTTTCGTACCTCAAAAGGAAAAACTGAACCCTTATAGGATCACTTCGTTGTCCGTCTGTCTGTCTGTCTGTCAAGACCCTTTTTCTCAGGAACGCATGAAGGTATCCAGTTGAAATTAATATCAAATTTATACGTAAGCCAACGGTCCCTCTACAAAAATCAAACTTCTAAGTCAACGCAATAAAATAATACGGCGATTTATGCGACATATGATACTCGCAAATAAATCAAAACCTGTAGGGTAGGTACTTCGCGTTGACCTATAATCGTGAAAGGAGACGTTCACAAAATGTATGGGGCTTGGTACTAAAATAATTGAAAATTTAAACAGCCTTCTGACCTATATAGGCTGAAAGAGGATAATTATTTTGACGTCTTTGGGCATTTTTTTTTTTTTACAGCCGCCCGTTTTTTTTAAAACAAGTGTTGAAAAATAAAATGTTCTGCAAGCATTATTTATATTTTAGGGATGGCAGCCCTGTGGCAAGTGACGTGTCAATGACAACGTCAGTCAGCAGGTCTCGGCTTGACATTTACAGCGGATATTTAGTCCGAGATTACAGCTTTGACTTTTTTCGATACGTTTTGTTATTGCATTGTCATGATAATCAATATTTTTTGTCTTAATTTCATGGAGCTGCAGCTAAAATTATAATAAAATCTCAAAGTATTTAATAGAAATGGAAACATTAGCCACATAAAATAATTATATTGCATATAAATTAATAAATAAAGACTATGTGCGTTTTGTTTGTATTGAAACATTTTCACTTTTTCAGAAAAACGGGCGCCTGAAAAAATCAGTAGCATAATAAATAAGCTTTCTAATAAGGTACATCACATTAGCGTTTAAAAAACGTCTGAATATTATACCAATTTTGACCTCTCCTTTGCCAAGAAGCAAGGTCTCACAGCGTAAGTAAAGGAAAAAGTCCGAAAATTGTAAATTTGTAGTTTTATCATTTAGAAGTTTTATCATGATTAGAAACTTACATTTTCAGTTGGGAAATTGACCGTGGCCTATATCGATGTATGGGAGAACATGTTTTTCAACTACAATGTTAAGTTTGTTTTTGGGATAAATTCATCCCAACTACGGAATCATTCATTGTGCGTGGTCCGACACGCACTTTCATAGTTGTGCAAAGCGTTTCAAAATGGCAATATCGTAAATCAATAAGAAAAAAAACTCAACACTCAGCTCCACTCAAAACTATAGCTCCACGCTATTCACGCCACCATACATTTTCCGGGTCGCTACCGCCTGCCATATGACGCGACAACGTTACAATGATCCACAAAATCTTTTTTATACCTACATTGATCTCTCTCGGTACCCTTGCGTGTTGTGATTGTTACTGGACACAATTCGCGTAGGTATTATATGAGGTTTTTCGTATGGCGCCTTAAATATTGCTGCCATCAGCTAAGTTGTGATCTGCTGCGTACTTTTAGGCATGATGTATTTTGAACTATCCACCATGAGCTGATGATCTGTTTATTTGTTGTAATGTATACTGGATTAGTCGTGTTCTTTTAATAAGTTCCTCTACTTTTTGTTCATCATCTGCCAACGTCATCTTTTGGCCTGGGCTCAGATCAATGTTAGACACGTATTTCAAAGGGACCATTAAAAAGTTTCGAAGTTTTTCAAAATTCAAAACACCTCAAACGGATATCCTTAAACATGTGACCGAAATATGAATACACAACTTGTTCCATTAATCCTAATCCCATAGCGCTAATTGCATAAAACGTCATCCGCCAAGCTATTACAGAAGTCTTGGCACAAATAATTCTGCCAAGCAACCCCTCGGGTGCTGTTGGGTGAAACTGACAAGTCTTAGCTTAGTGCAATTATTAATTATGTTGTGTTATTTTAGACGCGATGATTTTAGGGTTGAAATGCGTTATAATTTTAATGTGTCTACTAACAATGGGCAAGAAACTCCACCGTTACTCTTTTAAAATGTTTTACAATATTTTGTATCGGTACATCAATTATATAATTATATGTGAAGACGATGCACCTAGAATAAAATTACTATACCACAATAGGTAAAAAGAATTAATAATGAAGCAATGACAGATAAATTAATTATGTGATAGATACATGGTGCTCACATATTTACAAACATTGTAAAAAAAAAAATACGTTTTCCTAAAATAATTATTATCAGTGTGTGAGTTAATGTAATCACAGAGTGTAAAATAAATGTCATAAAAATAATAAAATATACAATTAAAATAGCAATCAGTTAGATTTTGTCTAGACACTAGATTGTCCTATGGAGCTGGACCAGCATGTTTCCAAGCGTTCTTATCTTGGATATACTCCTCTAATTTGTAATAAGCGTGTGTTCAGTACGTAAAAGCCACTTTGTAGTGCATGCTAAATATAAACATAGGGTACTTTTGCGAGGTCGCTTTGCTGACACTTGCAACCTACATTCTCATTTTTCTCAGACTTCTCTGCGTAAGTCGATAAAATATCTTCTATTTATGTACGAATAGTCAAAACCTTACCTAACCGGGGCGGGGTGCTAAAATTTCGACGTTAGTTCCTAGGCATTCCTGCCCTCATTCCCCCTTATAACAAAACAAGGTTTATGTTCAGACCCAGGTTTAAAACATTCAGCCATTATGGAATTTCGAACTTTATTCCGACTACGGTAAAGTTCCTAAACACAAAACTGACAGCTTAGTACCGAACTAAGTTTTCAGTTTTGTATAAAGAACGGTATTTCAATCACTGTTACGTTCTTATTACAAAACTAGCTGCATGGTTTAAGCCATGTCAAAATTTAAATCTTGTTTTGTAATAAGGCGGATTGAGTTTTGCAGCCCCAGGCAGGCTTAGTCCGCCACTGGTTACACGACAGGATAAAACAAAGAACGGCAGTTACCCAACACTGAACAACGTTTAGAAGACATTCGGTAGCATCTGCAATGCACTTAGTAAGCGAGTTAGCTTCACAAACAGTTGTTCAGTTATGTACAGTGACAACACTCAAGGAAGATATGTGAGCATTTTAGTCGTCTGATGTGACTTGTTCAAAGCTGAATTGCTGGACGTAATATGTTAGGTTTGAGGACAGCTAGTAGAGTTGGAAATGTGTTCTTCTTAGGTAGAATATGAACTAAGTGATCTTTTCGAAAAACAATCCACTACCTGTTCCATGCTCCTTTTTTTAATACACGAGTAAGGTTCTCTAAACTAATAAGTTATAATTAGAATTAGAAAAAAAAGAAGAATTCAAATTTTCAATTTCGTGGACCGATGCGAGAAGCATAGAATCGGTCGAAGTGGCGGTGCTTGGGGGAGGCCTAAGTCCAGCAGTGTATTTCGGCTGAATGCTAATGATCACGATGATGAGATTCTTCAGATGGAAACGTGCTTATTTTGTGCTTCTTCGTAAACCAAATAATTATACGTCAGTTCAGTAATTAGCTGTAAAAACTGAACATACGGAAGAAAAATTATCTTTACCACGGTTTATATTCTAAATTTCTTTGCCTGTGAATAATCTCAGGCAATGATTTTAACAGTTAGGTAGGTATAGTTTCTATTTCTAGTAAAGTACTAGATTTTAACAACAAATACAAAACTGCTTAAGCTTTGGTTTACTAAGAAACCGGTGAACAGTCGCAGAATAACGGCTTTCCAAATACAGAACGATTTACGACACCCGAAGAGCGATCAACCCGTCATACTTTTCATACAAACGCTTGTACGTGATTTTTTAACTAATACTCGTAGGTATCTTGTGCACTATATCTGGGTTTCTATAAAAGCAAAAAATAAAAATTTGGAGAAACAAATTCGGTATAAGCCTGCAAAAATCTGCTTTTTTGCAAAAAAATTACCTGAACTTAGGCCGTTCATAATGTATGTACTCATACATTGAAAAAGTAAAGAAAACATCTTCATATAAACCTCGCACATGTAATGGGGATTCTAAAGGACAAACATTTATATCACAAGCTTTACTCCAAAAACACGCATTTCCTGGAACATGTTTTATGAAATTTCCCCACTCTATTTTTCGTTCAATGTTATCGCGTTCTCACTTGCTGGATGGAACAACCAGCTTTTCAAACATGCTCGCATTAACGATAGACGGACCGCGCAGGGCCCTCTTAAGGTGAATCCGCAGCTGTAGCCCGCGAAATTCAAATTTTCTTTCGTTTTTTGCAATTTGCAGGTCTGTGTCAGATTGTATGTTGATCAAAATATGATTCGCGACTTTAACAGATATGTATTTTCAGAATTATAATCATTAATACATCTCTCTAAGTTAGATTTGTTCCCCAATGTCATGATGTCATGAAAAAGTAATTCAATGTTGACGGCACGGTTGGCGCAGTGGTTAAGCCATTGACTGCTGCGCTGCGTGTCGCGGGTTCGATTCCCGCACGGAGCAAATATTTGTATGACCTACAATTAGTTGTTCGGGGTCTGGCTGTTTGTGTATGTCAGTTTAAATGTTTGTAAACGCACCCACGATACAGGAGAAATTCCAAGTGTGGGGCAACGTTTTTAAAAAAAGAAAAGAAAAAAAATGTATAAACGTATTTTCTTTCTTCAAGAATAACTGTTTTACTTTGTATACAGAATGAAAACATGTTTCCATTGTCTTCCTAGAAACATTTCTAGGATTTGCTAAGATCACATTTCGGAGAAACTTTACGAATTTTACTTAACAGTAAAATAATTAAAGTAAGATGTCAAAAACAAACTGTAACTATGAAGAGATATAAAATTTACTGTTTGGGATAAAGATTTAAATCGTTAGGTCGCCTTAACGCATTAAAAGCTAGTCGCATTTCTATTTTGTTTTGGCACTTCTGACACACAATGATGCAGTGACTTGACTTGATTGTCATGAAATAGTAGATTGTGTCATAAGGGACAAAAATAATGTATTTAGGGCGAGAGTGATTGTTTAAATCCACAGCGAAGCGAAGGATCCTAGAGTAGAATCCTGAGCGTTGCGAGAGATTCTAGAGTAGAATCTTAAGCGTAGCGAGAGATTCCAAGTACGTCGTTCGAGGTTAAATAATTTTAGTACCATGTGGCACACTCTGCTTTTCATCCCCCTCTATGAGAAAAATAAATAAGAGGTGCGTTTAGTAGTGACGAATATTTATATTTAAGTAGGTACATAACCAAATTACAAATTTATAGTAACATTAGATACGTTTTCGCAATTTTGGAAGTTTATTGTAACTGTTTTGTTGGGAACAGAAAATGTTGTTGACTTATTTATCACTTGGGTATTCGTAACAACTTCAGACTCTATAAGAAGTTTCCGTTAACCAATGCCGCGTCGGGAGGCGCACTTTTTTTATTTTCGGCCAAGACTTTATCGAAGCGAATTGCGTTCCAACTTTTTAATTAAATAGTGTTCCAAATTAAAAAGTCACTTCGTCACTGTTATTAAGAGCATAATCCATTTTGCTCGCACTTATCGAGGAACCCTTCGACTCTTTTCGAATAGATGGGATGAAATAGTAGATTGTGTCATAAGGGACCAAAATAATGTATTGAGGGCGAAGGATTCTAGATTAGAATCCTAAGCGTAGCGAGGGATTCAAAGTACGTCGCTCGAGGTTAAATAATTTAGGTACCATGTGGCACACTCTGCTTTTCATCCCCCTCTATGAGAAAAATAAATAAGAGGTGCTTTTAGTAGTGACGAATATTTATATTACTCTCGATTCGTTTGATATTAAATTGTTTACGGCAGTTTCTGCGTTACATTTTACACTTTCTGGTGTTAATATGTCACTTTCACTGCTAGAACTCATCTTTTATTTAGTTTGTGTGATCAAATTAAAATTGTCTGTAATATTTTGCTAAAAAGTACTTAATAAAAACAAATAAGAAGTTCCCGCGTATTTTTTTTCTAATTTGGTTAACCAATGCCGAGTGCCGGCGCTTTTTTTTTATTACCGGCCAGGACTTTATCGAAGGGAATTGCGTTCTAACTTTTTAATTAAATAGTATTCCAAATTCAAAAGTAATTTCGTCACTGTTATTAAGTGCGCCGGAATGACCCATTTTGCTCGCACTTATCGAGGAACCCCGAAGGGTTCCTCGATAAGCGCGGGTCGAAACCCTTTTCGAATAGATGAGATGAAAACGCTATTTAATTATGTGTAAGACTACTCTTCTCAGTATGGACCTTTATTCGCGTGACTAAGTACGGTATAACGTTATGATAAGCTAGAGGGCCAGTCCTGAGTCTCATTTCAAATTAAAATAAGTAACAAAAATATATAGGAGTTCCAGGTCGACTTCGATTTCGTACGGCTCGGGACAGTCAGATGATAGGAAGCTGTTGGGAGATGATTGAAAACGGTAACAGCAATAAAATAAATAGGTTTTATTTAAATAAGATAGCCGAGAAAATATATTTATATTAACCCCTCGAATGTCTTATGTTACACAGTTCGACATAAGAAAAAATGCTCCAAGTGTTTTAAGTCGGACAGTTACACTTAAGGGCTTGGTCAAGATTGGTCGCTAAATATCTGTAGTTGTGTTGCAAGTAGCAATATGTTCTGTATTTATATGAAAGAAATGGTTCATTCACTCTTAATTTTAATATTTTTCAACAGCAGAAACATTATTTTGAACGAACTAAAGAATAAATAAATTCATCTGACATTCCAGTCACGGCCAACGTCAAAGTGTATAAATTTGTGCGTAACGAACGGAGAAATAAACGATGAATAGAGGCAGAAAACCATAAGTTTTCTTATAAGAATCTAAATAGAATTACTGAGAAATAAGTGTAGATTCCGTATTGAGTAATTGTTTTTCAAAAAGTAATGATTATATAGGCGAAAAAAGTAACGAAAGTTTAGACTTAAAATTTTTTCCAAAATGGCCGTTGTGTTATAACATGTTTTTGCTAAAAATATTCTCGTAAATAGTTTGTAAGTAATATATACTTATACCATCACGTATTAACATCATTATTGTGTGTCTAATTAGAAAAAGTCGTCAAATTGGCGCCAACCATGACGGTTGCGGGACAAAGTACGTTACCGGCCAGGCAGTTTTGCCGCCGGCGCGCGCCGGCGTTCGCAGAATTTTTATCGGTTGACAGAATAAGTTGTTGTGTCATGCAAATAGTGTATTTAGTAGTGATATTTAGTATGTTATGAATGTGTAAACATATGTGCCATCATATTCTAGTGAAGTTTTAGTGAATATATTTGTGGATTCGACGTATTGTGATAAAGTGTGTAGGTTATGTGAATGAATATTATCAAAATGAAAACATATCACGCCACTGCAATATCAGGTCAGTTTTATTTCACTACGTAGCTATTTTATTAGATAGGAAAACTAATGAGGATTACGGGAAGGTATCATTTATAATTTATTATTATCGATTTAACAGTAAAATCTTCCTTTTTCTGAAGGCCTACCTACCTATATTACCTACTCGTAAAAGTACTGTCATTTACGTAATATGCGTTTTCCGGAAGCCGACAACCGAAAGGTACTTGCACTCGGTCTTAGCTGCTATCGGAATGACGGCGGAGCTCGTGTGTCTCGGCTCACCGCCATTGTATCGAATGTGCATGTGCAAGATGCGCACGCATGTACATATTCCCAGCCTTGAAAGAGCTAACTTTCAACAGGTTCCTCAAGTTCTTCTTCACCCGGCAGCCGGACGATGTAATGGATGGCTCTGCGGATTGTTCCTTTGGATGTGTAGATATCTACCACACGGCAAGTGTTGTCTGCGCCCATATATAGACGTGTAATGCGTCCAAGCCGCCATCGTTGCGGAGGCAGCTTCTGGTCCTTTATTAATACCATGTCTCTAATTCTAGGACCGATAGACCCAGTTTTCCATTTGGACCGCTGCTGGAGTTCCGCTATAAACTCTTGAGACCATCTCTTCCAGAACTCGAGGCGTAGTTTGCAGATGAGGTGGTACTTCGGTCTGGAGTCTTCTGCTGCAAAAGAGGGCACCGACGTCAGTGGCCGTTCGATTAAGAAGTGCCCGGGGGTCAAAGGGTTTAAATCGAGAGGGTCCGAAGACAAAGGGTAGAGAGGGCGAGAATTGAGGATCGCCTCTATTTGTATAAAAAGAGTTGACAACTCCTCAAAAGTAAAGGAAACGTTGGCTGCTGTTCTTTTTAAATGATATTTGGCTGCCTTTACGCCTGCCTCCCAGAGCCCACCAAAATGCGGTGAATAGGCTGGACTAAATTTAAATAACATGCCTTCGTTAGTAGTATAATCAATGACTGAGTCACGACTAGAGCGTAGCACTTTACCTAGTTCATTATTTGCCCCCACGAAGTTAGTGCCATTGTCACACCAAATTTCGTAGGGCTTACCTCTGCGAGACACGAATATTCGTAAACACAAAATAAATGCTGATGTAGTAAGATCAGTCACCAGCTCTAGGTGAACCGCTCTGGTACTTAAGCAAACAAATAGACAGAGGTAACATTTATTTATTCGATTACCTCTTCCCCTTTTACTAGAGATTTGAAATGGTCCCGCGAAGTCAGTACCAGTCGAGTGGAAAGGGAAAGTACGCCTCATCCTAGAAGATGGTAAGTTGCCCATTATTGGCTGTATAGTCTTACCACGAAATCTAGTGCATACCATGCATTGTTTATTGACTTTGCGCGCTAAGGCCCTCCCACCTACAGGCCAGTACATTTCTCTCATAGAAGATAATAACAATTGCGGACCTGCATGAAATAAACGTTGGTGTTCATTTTGCATTAATAAAAGGGTAAGCCTATGTTTACGATCGAATATAATTGGATGTTTCTTGTTATAATCAAAACTTGAATTGTCAAGACGACCTCCTACTCTTAATAAACCTTCAGAGTCAAGAAACGGATTTAAATTGAATATTTTGGATTTTTTAGGTATTCCTAAACCTTTATTTAGAGATTTCAATTCTATATCAAACGATTCGTGTTGACATATTTTAAAGAGAATAGTATGTGATTTATTTATTTCGCTAGTTTGTAGTGAATCATATAGTTTAGTTTCATTCCTACAATTATGCAAAAACCGCAATACATATGCAAACACGCGACTTATGTGATTAAACTTGGAATAATTATTAAAATTAATAATAGAGTTCAAACTGTCATCGTGAGCCACCTTTGCTTTCACATAAACCTTTAGTTCAGGTAATTCCACTGACTTATCAGGTTGCTGTGGCCAAGCAGGTGATCCCTCCTTTAAGAAGGAGGGTCCTTCCCACCACAAGGGTTCAACCTGCAGACGCTGAAGATCTACACCTCTAGAAGCAAGATCTGCAGGGTTGAGGTGGGTTGGAACATGCCTCCACGTAAAGCCTTGTGTCAACTCATTTATTTCAATTATGCGATTGGCTACGAATGCCTTTAAAAGGTTTGGTTATGCACTAATCCAGCCAAGTACTACTGTTGAGTCGGTCCATATTATCTTTTGTGTTATATGACATCGAATGGACTGGATTACCTTTATAGACAACCGAGCACCAAGTAGTGCGCCAAACAATTCAAGGCGAGGTATGGTCATAGCTTTCAGAGGTGCAACCCTTGCCTTCGCACACAACAATTTTATATTTACAATATTTTCATTATTAATTGACCGAATATAGACACAGGCTCCGTAGGCTTCCTGGGATGCATCTACGAAACAATGTAATTCAACTGACATGGGAAAATCACATACTACATTTCTAGGCAAATTAATAACAAAATATTCTCTGATATCTTCACCCACTTTTTTTCGATATGGGGTGGCACAGGATCATCCCAGCCTAACTTTTCATTCCATAATTGCTGCAAAATAATTTTAGCTTTAATTATACATGCACATAGCAGCCCTAATGGGTCAAATATTTTACATGTTAATGATATAATAGTACGTTTAGTAAGTTTCCTACTCATATCTATATCAACCGTAAAATGTAACGAGTCCGGTGAAGGTGACCAGTTTAGTCCTAAAACTGTGGCATGTTTACTCAGATCAAGAGTTTTAGGAGTGGTCTCTGTTTGTAACACCTTGGAACAGTTTGTGCGTATTTTATGAAGAGGCAAACAAGCTGAAGATAAAATTCTAGTGACCTCTACATAGATTTCCTTAATTTCTTTCTCTGACTGACATCCAGTATTTAAATCATCCATGTAAATATCATGTTCTAAAATATTTGAAATTATGGGATCAGAACATTCGCGAGCTAACTGAACAAGGCGCCTCGTGCTCAAGAAAGGTGCAGATGCTGTCCCATAGGTGACAGTGTTTAGCTGCAATACCTTTATAGGCTGAGAATAATCATCTCTCCACAAAATTAGTTGCAAATGACGCTGAGATGGATCTATTTCAATTTGCCTATACATTTTTTGTATATCCCCAGTTAGCACATACTTATAAGTTCTAAACCTTAATAAAAATAGACAACAAATCGTCTTGTACCACTGGACCAACATACTGAATGTCATTTAACGATTTCCCTGAAGTCGTTTTGGCAGAAGCATCAAAGACAACACGTAATTTAGTGGTTTCACTTTGTTCTCTCAATACCGCATGATGTGGTAAATAATATCCAAATATAGGACGCTTAATCTCATGTAAATGACCTAAGTTTTTATACTCCTCAATAAATGCACTGTAACTCTGTTTGAGCTGATAATTATTATTTAATTTTTTCTCCATTCGCTAAGAAATAAGAATTACCTAGTGCCTCTTCAGGAATTTCCTTGAATGGCATTTTAACAGAAAATCGACCATTGGGAAGACGCTTCATATTATCTAAAAAATGTCGCTCACATAATTTGTCTTGGGGTGAAGTGTTATCGACACAACTATGTTCTTCAACTTCCCAAAACCTTTTAAGGTCGTTATGAATTTCCTTTGTGAAATTACATGTCAAGTGACTAAGGCTACATTCTCCTAAACGGCCACTGACTAACTATCCGAAATGTGAATTTTGTAGGATAGGTTTACCTACACCCATTGAAATACGCTTAGTCCCTACAATGTTCCAAAAAACATCCGCCCCTAATAAAATATCAATATTAGAAGGATAGTGGAACTTTGGGTCTGCAAGCACGATATTTTTGGGTAAATTAAGTCCCTGAATATTTACAGGTGCGCTCGGCAACGTTCCTGTAATCTGTGGTACATTAAGACAATTTACTTCCATATTGAATGCATTTAATCGCGACTTTATATTTACATTGCAGCACTCGGATATATTAAAAGATACATTAAAAAAAAAATTAAAGAAATCCGTAAAGGTTCGGTAATTTTAATCGATAGTCCTAACTTACTTTTCAAGTTTTCTGGCACAAAGGAAGATTGGCTGCCTGTGTCTAATAGAGCCCGAACAAGGTAAGTCTGTTGAGTATGTCCATTTACTACTTCTATCATAGCGGTACACAACAGAACCTGGGTGACGGAGACGGCAGACAATGATACTGGTAGTGGTTGAGTTGATGTAGAAGGTGTAGCGGTAGTTGGGTCTCTGTCAGTATTATTATTTTGAGGTTTGTTTACATGTAATAAACTGTTATGTTTATGTTTACAAAACTTACATAAACTCCTCATACGACAACGAAATGAATTGTGACCCTCACGCAGGCAATTCGAGCATAGTTTTAATTTAGATACTTCTTTAAGCCTGTCTTGTACATTCATATTTTTAAATTGAGTACATTGGTAAATGCGATGACCCTGCTTACTACACAATAAACACAAGTATTCACACAACTTCTCAACCGAAGATACGAAGGAATTCGATCTATCATGTTGTTTATTCTTCCAATTGTTAGTTCGAATATTTGTATTAAAATTCCCGTTATCATTTTTATTTAGTTGTAACGTGACTGATGTAGTTTCTAAAATATCCGCACGACTACGTGTAAAATTAAAAAAGTCATTTAGCGTTGGCAAGTCAAGTAAAATATTCCTATGTTCTTCCCACTTTACGCCCGTACTGGTATCTAACTTCCCAGTAATCATAAATATTAACAAAGTGTCCCACTGATCAGTCGGTTGCCCTAGAGTGTTGAGCGCTCTTAAATTTTTTGAAACAACGTCAACTAAGTTACGTAAGTCTATAAATGATTCCTTATTCAGTGTTTCAATACTGCATAATGCTTTAAGATGATTGTTAATGAGGATTTTCTTATTATTATATCTATCACAAAGTAACTCCCCTGCTACAATATAATTCTCAGAGGTAAACTCCAACGACTTGATAACTTCAATGGCACCACCCTCCAGTGAGGATCTCAGATAGTGAAACTTATTGATGCCTGGTATTGATTCATTGCGATGAATTAAAGATTGAAAAGTGTCTCTAAATTCTAGCCATTTAAAATAAGAACCATTAAATGTTGGCAATTTTATCGTTGGCGATTTTATTGACTGGACCCCATGAGATAGGCAAGTTGCATGTGAACCTTTGTTACTACATGCATCACCAAATTTTTCTTTCTCAGACCCTTGTCTTTCTATTATATCCTCAATAATTGACATAACGAAAATAAACTTAGTTTCAATTGAATCTCTTAACGTGATTTGTTCATCCGTAGCGGATTCATCACAGCTGTTTTCAATTAATGTTTGAACTTCATGGAACTGCCTAAATAATTCTTGGCAAATATCCAAACGTCTACCTAACTCTTTTATATTTACGCTACTTAAAGCACCAATGTCTAGCTTTTGCATTTCCTGTACATATTCGTTTAATTTAGTTAAACGCCCTCTAATATTACCGCGTTTCCTAATTAATTCACTTAATTCACTTTTGCCCACATCCTTATCCATGATGATCTTTAAATCACAATAACCGAAAACAAACAAACAATGAAATAGATAATAAAATGTGCATCAAACCAAACAGTCGGTACAAGTATGTACGCTCCAGGCGCAGCTCGCAGTCACGCGGTGTTACAGGAGGCACGGCGCCGGCTAGATGGCCATTCTGCTGCTTATTCCGCGGCGGCCGACGAGCCCTGGTGGCCACACGGTGGTGTAAGTAGACGGGAGGCAGCACGCAGCCGCAGCCGATGATTTCCTGGAATCGTTCGGCAAATCTATTTGAAGCACGGATGCAGTGCAAGGCTTTAAGCTGTGCAATCGGTGCACAGAGACACGGAATTGGGATTTTAGTACAGGATTGTAAATATTAAGAAATTAAAGCGCATTAGGCCATGATGGATTAAGTAGGTATTTATGCATGAACAGCGAATGCAATGGCATGATTATAGACATGCTCGACATAAATAGTCGCCTATTTAGACTAGGTATAAGGTTATAGAGGTATTAATTACCTATAGAATTTAAATGTCCACAATGCAATGATGTTAACAGTTAGCTGCCCTTTACATTAGAGGAAGCAGTAAACCCTAAACACAAATAAAGCGGAAATCAGGAACGGAAAATATAATAGGAACGAGCTTACTTCCCTCGGATAGGCCACCTGACGCGATGCCCGCAATATCCAGGTAGATCTTCAAAATAGGTAGCAGTATCCTCCTTGAGTTCCAGCAATTTCACTCCAGAGACACGTGGATGCGATGAACGATGAGCAGCGGCGCTTGTCCGGAGAGACGTGGCCCGGTTCGAATTGTTTCGAACAAACGAGAGCACGTCACCGAACCGCAGTTGTTTTTTCTTCGTTCGAATTTCAATTCGCGGTTTCTTCTGTCACGGTCGCCAAATGTTGGGAGATGATTGAAAACGGTAACAGCAATAAAATAAATAGTTTTTATTTAAATAAGATAGCCGAGAAAATATATTTATATAGAGACTTGCACTCGGTCTTAGCTGCTATCGGAATGACGGCGGAGCTCGTGTGTCTCGGCTCACCGCCATTGTATCGAATGCGCATGTACAGAAGCAGTATCGGCAGGCAGTAGTGGAGCAGGACAAGGATAAGGCTGCAGTGTTTAACGTCGAATTGGATCAGGAAGAGGTTGTCAATAGCCCTGTCCAGAGGAGGAAAACTGTTTAAGGATTTTCGTAGTTAGTAGACTTCGTTATAGCGTTGTATGATGGTTCACGCTAGCAGAAGGGCCGTGTTGGTGTCTTACACCACGTGAGTCACGTCAGAGTGGTTCTCTGTCCAGGAGTGGGCAGAGATGAGGGTGGCGTTATCTCAAGTCACGCCGTTATAAAAGATAGCGAAGGCATTTAATAGTACCTCACGCTCAGCAGGTGGAGTGTCCTGGCTTCCTACGACATGCAGGAATGGTCGAATGTGGCGTTTTACGCCACGTGACTAGAGTGCTCAGACGTCAGATGCCTCCCACAGACGTAGACGAGAGGGCTAGAGACAACGGAGGGTGAGAGACACAGAATTCACAGGTTTAGATTTAAAAGTGTTTATATTCAGTAGGTTCAATTAATACACAAGATTGAACAGTGCTCAAACTGAGGTAAACTGCCATAAGACTAAAGCCCAACTGGCGTAAAGACTCAAAGTAGACCTTTGTCAGGTCTGATGGCCGCTTTTATAAATTCTGGCAAATGTTCTAAAAGTATATGTTAGAGACAATCCAAACAATTACATATTAATTCGATATTTACTATGTTTGATTGTCGGCCAGGATCAATAAAAACGGCTTCCAATGAGAACCTAGCCTTATCACACTAATTATATAGTGTAGACCATCACGTGTGTGTCTTATCATGTTAGATATAAAGTATGGAAAAGAAAACTGACAGATAACCATTTATGAAATTATGATAAAAAATAAAAAAAGGATAAAAATATTCTAAGAGAATATTAATAATAATATTTACAGTTTTGTATGCGAAAACAGTCAAAGTTAACTAAAGGCTTCAGCAGTAATAGTGTTCAAAAATTATGTAAAATGTGATTTAAGTGAGATTATTATTATTATTTAGATTTATTTATGATTATGCTTGAAAACAATATATAGTTATAGCAAAAATTGTTGGACACAGCAGCATAAAATAAAAGATGTGGTTTGTGCAGCAAAGTACCACAACGGTGAGGGCAAATCTAGCGCTTTAAATCCTTGGAATCAATGTTTTGAAACACGTGCAACAATAAATGTCTGAAATTGTCGAGTTGGTAAGTTTCTTCGGAAAGAATACCTATGACACAGTTTTTAGTTTCAAGTCGTTCGGAATGTTATAGTTTTGTTTGTTCAGTTAGATTTATTTACTTGTTTCATGGTTTGAGTATAAAATTCTCGATTAAAGGTTCTTATTCTTGCTTACTCATTTTTGCTTTGTAATTGGCTGCTGGGACTATTTAATTTTAAGTATTATACAATACTTCGTATATAATATAGGAAATAGGATATACGTCGATATCGTTGTTTAAAAAAAAATGTTTTCATAATGAGTTAAAATACTCTTTATTTTATCAATAAAGAGTAGATAAAGGGATTTTATGAAAAAAAAAATATTTTATTTGTATGAACCACAAAATGTAACTGAAAAGATATGGGCTCGTATTCATAAACGTCTTATAAACCTATTTTAGTTAAAATGCTGCTAAAGTTCGTTTGTCTTTAGTTGTCACTTTGACCTTTGTGTTTGTTTGAAAGTGACAAAACCTAGTTTAACTAAAATATGTTTTAGATGTTCGATAACTTTTTATGAATAAGACTGATTATGTATTTAGATGAGCAAAATCATTATTTTGCTCATCTAAATACATAATCGGTCTTATGTACGTGTCGCTGAGTATGTACCTACGTTTTGATCGAATACTGATGTAGAAGATAAATGTATCTTAGGAAGAAAGGAAAGGAACTATAATAAAATAAATCAAAAACAACCTTCACGTCAAAATATATTCTTGAGTTACTTACATAATTATGTTTGAAAGCTTCCTACTTACAGTTCTCAGCTTTGTATATTTAAGAGGTGTTGGTTTCCTTCCTTCCTTCAGTTGGGTAGGTACCGGTCTATAAAAATATAGGTAGATACTCATGGTGATTTGTAAAGGTCACTGCTCTCTGTTTTTTTCTTTCAAACCTCACTTCAGAATGAGGTCGTTCTTGTTTTGTGTTTTGTACGTAAATGATCGACGACAGCACTATGCTTGTTGTTGATGTCGCAAATTATATCAGCCAACCGTTGCTAACAGTTCTTTCTATTTTTGTCATGTGACACACTTTTTCGTGTCTTACTGTTAAGAAATTGTAGTTCGCAGACCATATTTTTGCCATTAACTGAGTGAAATAAATAAATAAACTAAAACAATTCTAAAACATATACCCGCCGCCGGCTGATATTCAATTATTGATATTATCGAAATGTAATTTAAAAAAAAAAACAGATTTTTTTATAGAACCTCTTCTAATCTTGTATTTTATTTATTTTTATGGATAAGAAACTTATTGAATTTTTCCTGACATATTAAATTATATGTGTCATTTTTGTAATAAGAAATATCAATGAAAATGCCAGTCGCCGTAGCTTGATGTATCGGATAGTAAGCCTAAAAGCGTTCGCAGACGGCATACGGTGGTTGGTCTCTACTGTTTCATTTAGCTCCCCAAAAAAAATCGGCCACCTTTTTATGCTGTCTGCGAATGCTCTAATAGGTACTACGTTTCGGTAACCCTCTCCTGATACTCGTAAAAATAAGACAATGTACTTTGTATTTTCTTATTCGTTCGTTGATCAGCAACATATTTGCCCTAACAGCTACCTCCCTGAAAATTGCAATTTCCAATTTTTTTGTAAAATTTTGCATTTCGTTTCATAATTGTTAAATGATTTTATTTTTGTAAGTACGGTTGTACAAATACTTTTACACGTCAATTTTTAGTTTAAAAACTAGATGAGGTTGGCGTTTCCTATTTGACTACTCTGAGAAGAAAGGCCGAAACAAACTCAGAGGTCCCTTTTAATGTCCAGAAATATTCTTGGTCAGATCATGTGAAGGCCATGTAGATTGGTGTACGAAATGGTCTTTTGTGGAAAGAACCACACAGATTGAGTGCATCTGTCCAGTCAGTGCACGCATTTGTCAGTAATCGTGCAGCTCAACTCAGAACTTAGGGAGCTCAACGATGCGACGAACAATACCAAAAAAAATACATTTAGGCATAATATCCAACTCCGATAAATTTTAAATAAATACAAGACTAAAAAGAATATCTTTTGATGGACACAGATTATCTACTTATACATAATGTTTAGTGTTTTAGCTCCGAAACTTGTTATGAAATACTTCGCATAATACTCGTAGCTTCAGAACAGGGAAGTTCGTTTGATCGCTTAATATACTTATCTCTTTCACTCTAATTAAAAGATACCTACCGCAGTCGTTTTAAAATATTCCTACATTCTATACACTTTTATTTGTCTTTTAACCTCTGCAGTCGGCAGTACACTGGCTCTCTCTACGGATACCTTTTGTGATGCTAAAAGATGGTTGTAAAGAAAACTTCTCTAGTTTGTGAAGAGTTCAGAAGTTTGTGTAACGCGATCCTCCACGTTTAGAAAGTCAGTTATTTGCAGAGTTCTCTGTAAACAATGTGGATCTTGTAGGAATAGAAGTCGCTGAGGAAATACTAGAGAATGGTCGGTTTTTATAGAAAACGCATGTATGAATGAAAACTAGGGTTCGTTCAAGCTGTGTGCTGTTTATTTGTTTTATGGCAATAAAATAACAGTTTTGATAGAAAATACTGATATACAAATAAAAACATAAGACTTACCTAAATATCCGGGAATAGGCTGGATGCGGACAAAATCAAATTGATTGCTATTATAATTGTATAATTTGTTATTTTTGTGACATTGATTTTTTAGATTCTGTGATTACCTAAACTCACACACTGACCTATTATTTCAAAATTTTTAGGAAAACATATACCTACTTTTACGATGTTTGTAATTAATATGTGAACACCATGTATCTATCTCATAATTAAGTTATTGTAATGCTTAGTTTTTAATTCTTTTTACCTATTATGGTTTAGTAATTTTATTCTAGATGCATCGTCTTCACATATAATCATATAATTAATGTACTCAAACAAAATATTGTAAAAATTAATTAAAAGAGTAACGGTGGAGTTTCTTGCCCATTCTTCTCCATACGAAACTACCTTTTGGAAGGGGTAACTAGAATCAATTCTATTTCTGTGTAATTTTTGACGTTCAAAAGTGCCTCTAATGTGCCTATTTGAAATAAATAATTTGACTTTGACTTTGACTATGCGACAGAACCGGTCGAAGTGGTGGTGCTTGGGGGAGGCCTATGTCCAGCAGTGGACGTCTTTCGTCTGAAAGGATGATAGTGACTTAAATATGATTGATTAACATTTTGAACTTTCCAATATATAATTTAATCCAAGCTAGATGATAAAATAACCCGAAATTACATACGCAATAACATCGGTATTCATCAGACACATTCAAGTTTCAACAGCAAAGTCAACCAAACATTACATTTTTTTAAAAAAAGCTTCTGAATAAACCTTCGCGACGTGTGATACGTGAGGACCGACTCTCAGTTCGCACACGTATGACACGTCACAAAGGTTTTTCTTGAAACATTACCTTTTATTTTATACTCTTGATCAAAAATTTGTTCGCGTTGACTTATATTCATATAAAAATATGCATTCACGTGTGACTTTGACGGCACGGTTGGCGCAGTGGTTAAGCGATTGACTGCCGTGCTGCGTGTCGCGGGTTCGATTCCCGCGCGGAACAAATATTTGTATGATCTACAAGTAGTCCGGGTCTGGCTGTTTGTGTATGTGAGTTTAAATGTTTGTACACCCACGATACAGGAGAAATTCCTGTGGGGCAACGTTTTTTTAAAAAAAACAAACCAAAACAAAACAAGCTTTGATAGCACTATCTATATTTTTATACAATACTAGCTTCTGCCCGCGGCTTCGCCCGCGTGAATGTCGGAAAAATGTCACGAGAACGTACTACCGGGGGTAGTTTAAACAAACAAAAAAAAACAAATTTTATAATTTACTTTCATGCCTAGTTTTAGGTTTCTTAACTCAAGGAATAAGATTTTTCATACAAACAAAATCCCCCCTTTTCACCCCTTAAAGGTCGAATTCCAAAAACCCCTTCTCAGCAGATGCCTACGTCATAATTTAGAGTTAATCAAGCCACGCAGTAAAATCCTCCCTTGTCAAATTGACTACCCTTTTTCACCCCGTTAGGGGTCAGTTTCAGTGGCTAGAGAGGCGCCACGGCATCCTGTTATATCCACGGGTTCCTACTCTGGATAAAGCGGGAGGGAACGCCCGGGTGTCACCACTGTGTGGATCACCCAGAGAACACCGGTGGAGGTCTGCCCGACTTGGGCGGAGCACCGCCATATCCTCACGGAGGCGACGCTGGCGGCGATCTCTCGTCGGTCCGGCCCTGGTTCAAGCCATGGTTCGGAGCGAGAGTTCATGGGAGTCCGTCACCTTCTTCTGCGAAGCAGTATTGCTCGTGAAGGAGGAGGCGGAACGCGTGAGGAAGAGGCAAAATTTATGCCCTCACGCCCTTAGTCGCCGCGGGAGACGCCCCGGGCGTCGGGAGTCGCAGGCCGTAGCTTGGCTACAGAAGGCGCGGGCTTGCGGACGGTGAGCGATGGTTAGTTCGCAGTCCGATAAGGACCAGGCCCGGGACGAACGGCGCGTTGTGTTGCACGCGCGCCTCAAAGAGATGTCAGCACCAACTGACGGGGTCCGTTAAGGCCAATGCCTGCCAGGGTTGCGAGTTTGTCCGAAAAGGATATCGTGGCCATGGCACACAGGCAAATGAAGGAACACGGGTGGGTTTTAGTCAGTAAAAGTCTGACACGCCCTCGCGCTCCACCCAGAGCGGGAGAAGTTATTTGATAATTACCCACCAAAAAAAAAAGAGTTCAATTTTCGAAAACTTTGATATATTTTATTCTAAATTTTTGTTTCTAAGTATAAATACTGAGTTTCGAGTTTATCGGACGCACGTTGAAATTCTTCTATACAAATTTTGACATCCCCAAATCCCCTTTAAGGGGGTAGTTTGAAAAAACTAAAAATGACAAACTTTATAATTTACTTACGTAAGTATACATGCCATGTTTTAGGTTTATTAACTCATGGAATAAGATTTTTCATACAAACAAAATTCCCCTTTTTACCTCCTTACAAGGTCGAATTTCCAAAAACCCCTTCTTAGCGGATACTTACGTCATAACTATCGATGTACCAAATTTCAGCCCAATCCGTTCAGTGGTTTGAGCTGTGTGTTGATCGCCCAGTCAGTCCCACGACCTTATATTTAAATAAATATTGTGTATAAGTTGGAGTAACATTTCGTTTTGTTTCATCGCAATCGCTTCATTCTATGAAAAGTTAGAAACGGTACACGTGTGCTTATATTATTTTTACTTGAATACAAAATTTAGCGAATGAACAACTTCAATACAAAACGTCATCCCCCTTTTCACCCCATTGTGGGTTGAAATAAAACAAAAAACAATGGTTTACGTTCTGTTAGTTTCCAACCTTAAGCCAAAATATTAGTTATTTTAACTTGAAAAATAATTAATTTCATCCCCCTTTTCACCCCTTAAGGGTTAAAATTCTAATAACACCGTTGAGTTAGCTTCCAACCATAAGCCTAGATAATAAATTTTGTGATTTTTACTTCGAAAATTAAGGACTTTCCATACACAACTTCATCCCGATTTTTAACCCTTCTGGGGTAAAATTATCAAAAAATTATTTATACGTGTCTCACACGTACAAATTATTTTCAATCATCAGCCTAAACACAAAATTTGAAGATCCTAACTTCAAAACTGACGGACTTTCATATAAATTTCCATCTCTTATTTTACCCCTTTAGGGGTGGAATTCCCAAAAATCCGTTCTTAGTGGATACTTACTACTTACAAAGAACACACCTTCCAAGTTTCATGTCTCTAGGACCAGCGATTTAGGCTGTGTGTTAGTTTCCACTTTTTTTTTTAATATGATTGACGTGTGAAAGTGTTTGTACAAACTTACTTACAGAAAATAAATCATTTATCATTTATTTATCATTTAACCATAAGCCGAAATATTAGTAATTTTAACTTAAAAAATAAAAAAACTTGAATTAAAAAGAAAATTTCATCCCCTTTCACCCCTTAAGGGTTGAAATTCTAACAAAACCATTGCATTAGCTTCCAACCATAACCCTAGATAATATATTTTGTGTTTTTTACTTCGAAAATTAAGGACTTTGATACACAACTTAATCCCCCTTTTTAACCCTTCGGGGGTGGAATTATCAAAAACGCTGAGACACGTGTAAATTAATTTTCAATCGTTAGCCTATACACCAAATTTGAAGATCCTAACTTCAAAACTGACGAACTTTCATATAAACTTCCATCCCCTATTTCACCCTCTTAGGGGAGGAATTTCGAAAAACCCTTTCTTAGTGGATACCTACTCTTCATAAAAAACACACCCTCCAAATTTCATGTTTCTAGGATCAGTGGTTTAGGCTGTGCGTTGATATATCAGTGAGTCAGTCAGTCAGGACTTTTAATTTTATATATATAGATTAGTTTTAGTATATGCGAAACTCGAAACACGTGTATAGTATTTTTATGTAAAGAATCTATGTACAAAATTTCAAAACTGTATCATGAAAAATCACAAAGTTATAAGGTTGTTATGTTACCGGGTTGTCCGTACAAAAACATGCTAACAGCGCCCCGCGCCTCCAGGGTCGTCTTGCGCTCATTGATAATAATTTGGCAGTAGGTACCTAACCGTACGGCGATTGTATTGTAATTAATTAAATGGTGATAACATTTTCCATCACACTTAAATATTTTTGGGACAACATATAACATGATGTAAAAATTATTGAAATCGATTCAGTTCCTTATTCTGAACAAACTACATTCAGGTTTCGCATATACTAAAAATAATGTTGTATATGTTACGGCTAATACCCGAAGTGCGGCTACACCTAGTTTTAGCCGGTTAGAACTAGGTGTTCGCTGCAAAGTCATCTACTGTTATTGAATCATTTGGGTTAGGTTAGGTTAGAACAGTAACCATTAACAAGCGAAGGCGAGCGAGCGAAGCGAGCGTGCCGCGGCAGCGGCCGCCGAGCGCCAGATCCCCTCTATTGTTGGTCGAAAACAATCGGCTCGTACTAGGTTTAACCAAGAGTAAGTGGCTACACCTAGTTCTAACCGGCTTAAACTAGGTGTAGCCGCACTGCGGGTATTAGCCGTAACATATACATACCTCATAAAAATCAAAGTCGCTTTTCGTGTCTTTCTGTGTGATTGCGTTGTACTTCTTTAGAAGAATAGTTTACTATGCAACGATGCGGCGATTTTGATGCGGTTTAAGTTTTTTTTTTTTTTGCCTTCATCACAGCTGATGTGATTGACAGTTACACCTGATGTGTAAGCGATGATCAGGCCGAAGGTGAAAGCAAGCTTTACCCGGAATCCTAAACCACAGAGGACCTGGCTATCATACCTCTAACTGCCAAAACACAACAATGCTGATAACATTGTTGTTATGGCGACAGACTAGGATAAGATAGTCGTAACTAGAACTTAGGCGGAATTAAGCCCAACCACCAACCAAACCGAGCAGAAAATGTTGCCCCGGCTGGGAATCGAACGCGGGACCTCTTCTGAGGCAGGTGGTTTTACCACTAGACCACAGAGGCGGTTACCATCATTTAGAGAATTCATTCCGGAAGGTTAACTTACTTATAATGAATAAATCTCGATGCTTTGTCAAGTCGTAAAAACCGAAGCAGAAGCGGGTCGCTAGTTTTCATATAAAAGTTTGCATGCACATGTGGCTTTCATTTCACTATTTTATTATATTCCATGACAATAAAAAGTTTGAATGTAACCTATAATTCATAAGTATTTACATAACACAAATAAGATATCACTAAAAATAAATTGAAAATGTTTAATAATATTGTTCTTAGCAATCTTTCAACAGCTAGTTTTGATTCACAAGACCACAATATAAACTACGGTACCTTATTTTCTACAGTATGCCAAAAATTCAATAAAGCATGTTCTGTAAAAAAGTTACAATCAATACTATACCAAAATTTTGCTCTGCTGGCATTAGAAAAAGCAGAGATATTTTATAACAATTTGTACTACGAGAAATCATTGACTTCTGATCAAGCCCTTCAGAATTACGTCAGAAACTATTCTAAGATATTTAAAAGAGGCTGCGCTCAAGCTAAATCTAAAAGTAACAACATTTGTTTTTTTTAATAATAAAATAAAAGCTGTGTGGCAGGTAAATAGCAAAGTAACTGAAAACACAAAACAGCGAGATCAGAATGAATTGTCTTTTAAAATTCATAATGAAACCATTTCAGATAAGTTAAAAGTTGCTGAGACATTACAAAATTTCTTTACCAACATCCCAATACAGGTTACGAAATCTCTCTCCTCATCATTTATATTTAATATGACTTAAACGAACCGAGAATTTTCGCGAATGAAAATACTTTGGCCATACTACAGCTGAGCGTGAGGTTCGGAGTACGATTTCTAGGGCGGGCAAAGTGTTATTGGGTTTCCATTAGGAATTTCTCAGTAGCAGCCCCGAGCCAGGATTTTTACCCAGTTCATGGCAATAGGCTCGCCCCCTATTACATGAAACTTAAATATAACTGGTGAAACGTGGGTCTAAGTACCTATTATGGCTACTCCTCTGCCAACCCTTCGGAACTACAAGGCGTGATGTTATGTTAAGTATAATGGCTCATTGAAATACAGTTCTTTTCAGCGTTACTATTCAGAATTAATTGTGTTCTTTCAAACTTAAATTATCTAAATTATTAAAGGACAAAGAAATAAAGTTAGGTATACTTAGTTAACTAATTATTTATTTATTTAGGTATTAAAACAATCTGTGTGTGCAGCTGACAGCTGCACACACAGATTGCGTAACATGCGCTCGGCGCTGAGTCATTGCCGACGTTACTGAATGTTGCCATTCTAGATATTATATTTATATATACATAGATAACGAAGTATTGCATTTATTTTATTTTGTTTATTTTTATGTCATTATGCTGCACCGGTTGACGTCATCACGTCAACGCCGGCTGTAGCTGAAAACCAGCGCTGGGGCTCTGTCTAGCATAGGGTCGCAGCATTATGCTGAGCGATGGCCGTTTTGCGTGAATGTGACGCATATTTTCCCTCAACTTGTTCTTTCGTGTTTGTGTTTTTTTTCTTTGCGTTATGTTTACCGCAAATAAACGTATTTTCTTTCTTTTTCTTTTTCTTCCTAATCCACAAGTAATAAAAAGAACCGTACGATGGCGGACTTAATGCCTACGGGCCCTATCAGAATACCAGCGCTACGGTTGCTTTTTAGGGTTCCGTAGCCAAAGGGTAAAACGGGAACCATATTACTAAGGCTCCGCCGTCTGTCTGTCTGTCTGTCTGTCCGTCTGTCACCAGGCTGTATCTCATCAACCGTGATAGCTAGACAGTTGAAATTTTCACAGATGATGTATTTCTGTTGCCGCTATAACAACAAATACGTTTTTGCTCGATATTGATCACGGCAACAGGTAGATGTTTGGAATATTCACAGAATATTTAGTTATATATTCACTTTAAAAATAAAAAAATAAAATTAAAATTAAAAAAATGTTTAACCCCTTAAACATTTTTTTAATTTTAATTTTTTTTTATTTTTTTTGTTTTTTTAATCACGTTTGTTGTATGGGAGCCCCCCGGCTCCCATACAACAAACGTGATTTTTTGCCGTTTTTATAGATAATGGTACGGAACCCATCGTGCCACTTATAACAAGCTCTTAATTTTAGTCCAGCGGGTACCTAAGTTAAAATTAAGTAAATACTGACTCCCTTTCCCTGTAGTTTGAAATTTTGGAGTTCCACGGAGAGATTAATTAAAGTTAGTTAATTAAAGCGCCTTTATGATAACTAAAGCCGTATTTCAGCATTAACAGTAGCTACGTTTTTTTTGAAGAACCCTTTTTGTTGCTATTTTACTTTTAAATAACGTTTAGCTTTGTAATTTATAAAACTATACTTGCTTTTTTTAGAATTCGGAAGAATTCCCTTACCCCATGGAAGATCTTTTAAATTCCCTTACCCCATGGAAGATCGTTTAAATTCCCTTACCCCATGGAAGGTCTTTTAAATTCCCTTACCCCATGGAAGGTCTTTTAAATTCCCTTACCCCATGGAAGATCTTTTAAATTCCCTTGCCCCATGGTAGATATTTTAAATTCCCTTACCCCATGGAAGGTCTTTTAAATTCCCTTACCCCATGGAAGGTCTTTCAAATCCCCTTACCCCATGGAAGATCTTTTAAATTTCCTTTGCCCCATGGTAGATCTTTTAAATTCCTTTACCCCATGGTAGGTCTTTTATATTCCCTTACCCCATGGAAGATCTTTTAAATTCCCTTACCCCATGGAGGGTGTTTTAAATTCCCTTGCCCCATGGTAGATCTTTTTAATTTCCTTACCCCATGGAAGGTCTTTTAAATTCCCTTACCCCATGGAAGGTCTTTTAAATTCCCTTACCCCATGGAATACCTTTTAAATTCCCTTACCCCATGGAAGATCTTTTAACTCCCTTACCCCATGGAAGAACTTTTAAATTCCCTTACCCCATGGAAGGTCTTTTAAATTCCCTTACCCCATGGAAGATCTTTTAAATTCCCTTGCCCCATGGTAGATCTTTTAAATTCCCTTACCCCATGGTAGGTCTTTTAAATTCCCTTACCCCATGGAAGATCTTTTAAATTCCCTTACCCCATGGAAGGTCTTTTAAATTCCCTTACCCCATGGAAGGTCTTTTAAATTCCCTTGCCCCATGGTAGATCTTTTAAATTCCCTTGCCCCATGGAAGGTCTTTTAATTTCTCTTACCCCATGGAAGATCTTTTAAATTCCCTTACACCATGGAAGGTCTTTTAAATCCCCTTACCTCATGGAAGGTCTTTTAAATTCCCTTGCCCCATGGTAGATCTTTTAAATTCCCTTGCCCCATGGTAGGGCTTTTAAATTCCCTTGCCCCATGGAAGGTCTTTTAAATTCCCTTACCCCATGGAAGATCTTTTAAATTCCCTTACCCCATGGAAGGTCTTTTAAATCCCCTTACCCCATGGAAGGTCTTTTAAATTCCCTTGCCCCATGGTAGATCTTTTAAATTCCCTTGCCCCATAGTAGGTCTTTTAAATTCCCTTGCCCCATGGTAGATCTTTTAAATTCCCTTGCCCCATGGAAGATCTTTTAAATTCCCTTACCCCATGGAAGATCTTTTAAATTCCCTTACCCCATGGAAGGTCTTTTAAATTCCCTTGCCCCATGGTAGGTCTTTAAAATTTTTGATGTGTAACATTTTTGCTCTCGCTTTCTGTGGGAGTGATGTTGTGAAAAGGGAACGAAAGTGACAGTTTGAGCATGGAATAACGTCGCTGTCATTTCACAAAGTCGTATGTTAATTTTCATTCTAAAAAAATAAATTACAAAAGGGCGGTTTGTTACAAATATCTATGTTCTAGCTCCATTTTGTTACAGGGTTATTACATTTGGATAGACACAATAAAAATGTACCTTTTCACATATATATTTTTTTAAACTATTTCCGCCTTATTACAAAACAAGATTTATATTTTGACATGGCTTAAACCATGCATCCAGTTTTGTAATAAGAACGTAACAGTGATTGAAATACCGTTCTTTATACAAAACTGAAAACTTAGTTCGGTACTAAGTTGTCAGTTTTGTGTTTAGGAACTTTACCATAGCTGGAATAAAGTTCGAAATTCCATAATGGCTCCATGTTTTAAACTTCGGTCTGAAGATAAACCTTGTTTTGTAATAAGGGGGAATAAGTCGTTTTTTGTGTTTCCTGAAACAGTCTGTTTTTATATACGACTCTTTGGAATGACAGCGACGATAAGTAAGTACTTTTTAATAGCATGGAATTAGTAAGTAATTTATAATAGCGTGGAATTAGCCCTAATTCCACGCTATTATAAATTACTTACTAATTGGAACTCATGGAATTAGTAAGTACTATAAAGATTGTCAACCAGTGGGCGACCACTAGTAATTCATAATTATTGCTTATTAAATTAATACAGTTGCTTATTACCAAGGTGAGAGGTCAGATGCATCATAATTATGCGATACTGTAAGGCTCGCTTGTTTTTTTTATTTTCTCGTGTCAGCCGAGAGTAAAGAGTTGAAATAGTGTTAGCAGCTAGGTTTACTGTCCTGAGTGGACGTTAGTACAGTAAGGCGCATGTCAGTAGTAAACAAACCTGTATAAGCTCTCCTACTAGTCTCTTATTCTATTGAACTCCGTTCTACGCCATAACGCCAGCCCTATCAAAGAGTTACCAGTGACACGACTGCTGCATGCAGTCGACTGTACATAGGTACTCGAGTTTGTCTGTAACGGAGGCTATTTGAAAGTAAATTGGTTCGACTGAGGGATATCATGGTTCAAACTAGCGCGGCAGTGCCTGGGCAATAAATGCCTTTGCTTCCCCATATGCGACAATACCTACTCGTTAAAAAAAGTCTCATTCATTTAATTAAAACATAATTTATAAAATGCTCACTTGCCTCTTTCCGAGAACAATAACAGGGCAGTAAATAAAACGTGAATTATAATTGTCAAAAAACAAAAGCCTAATCAGACTTACCTATCGCAATTTCACAAACATTTCTAGGTTAATCCTTCGCCGAATGCACTGCAGCTTCACAGATAGCTCCACAAAAGGATATAAGTGTGGCCCACAGGGATTACTGACAAAACTGTGGGCCGTGTCGTTGGCCCTAGCACAAACACGTGACGTAAACCTAATGTAAATTCGTACGATATTTGAATCTAAATATAACTAGAAAGACCACCCCCAACCCACAGCACTGCATCGCATAGCATCGCCCGCCCGCGCTGTTACTTCGTTTTCGCTTAGTTTTCTATAGGACGTTTTTTAGGACGGGTTTTTAGGACGTTTGACGAGAATTAGGCTATCAAATGCAAAAAGAATTTTTCAAATCCGACTGGTTGTTCCAGAGATTACATACAAACTTACATACAAATTTTACTTCTTTATTGTCATCTTCATCATCATTTCAGCAGAAAGACGTCCACTGCTGGACATAGGCCTCCCCCAAAGGGGATTGTCATAATCGCCACGCTTGGCAGGCGGGTGCCCGATCACAGTATGGTGTAAAAATACATAGAGAACGCTGCTGCCCATTCTTTAGTAAGTCCCTTAGTCGCCTTTTACGATACCCACGGGAAGAAATAAGGTGGTGCTATATGCTGTATTCTTTACGTCTGGCACCACATAGAGGACTTCTTTATAGTATGTCCCATAAATCCCGTACCTATTCGTTTTCATTTTTTTTTTTGCGACAAGCACAATTTTTATCACCCAAATTATATGAATAAAGTCTTACAGTAAGTAAATATTATGAGGTATTCCACTCAGAGCACTGATTTCTACAGCACTTGTCCGAACCGCACCTTAGCACTTCCACTAACCGCACTGAAACAAAATTTTGATAAGTGCGGTTCGTTTCCGAAACGAGTATTTTCAATTTTAAAATCGTTCGATTTTACGTTACATTTATCCGCGCGTTCGTTCTAGGCCCACAGTTGGCCCATTGTGCCCGTACTTATGCATTACAAAGGCACGATAACCACCTTTGGTGAGCACGTTATTACAGAGGACTTCAGTGTTTATCGTGGTTAAGTTCGTTTGATATTCAAGCTTGTACTGTTTGTACTCGAAAAAAATACATACAACCATCTCAAAAAAAATGCTATACCATTTTTTTTGAGATGGTTGTATGTATTTTTTTTTAGATCATTGATCTATCTATTTTGTGTATTGTATACTCTCAACGCAAGTACGTATCTTACTTACTTGCGCTGAGAGTTATCTATTCCCAACTTAGGGAAATTATTTGCCGTGACACGTTATACTAGATGTAGTATTTTTTTTGAATTTTGAAAATAAAGTCGAGCCTCCGCTAAAAATATAGTGGGGGGTCTCACGACAAAGAGTAAGAAGGAACGTGAGAGGAGGTTTTAAGTAAGTTGGGTGCTAAACTGTAACGTTTGTGTTGCTGTTTAGTAATGAAAGAGTGTCAGTACATTTTTTGTATTTTTTTGAGAGAGGGTTTATGATGCTGTAGGTTTTAAAAATCGGGCGCCAAACTATAACATTACGATTGGCCGAAGGGCCAGTCGTAGTACACAATTTAAAAAATAAATAAATTAACAACAAGTAGGTACGAGTACTACAACAAATTAACAACTATAAACAAAAAAAAAGTATTCGAGTAGGAGTTACGTCTACGTCTTCAGGTGTTTTGATGCTCGGGATGCTTGGATGGCATGAACCAGGAATGGCAGGAAAAAGCGGAACAGGATATGGACAAGGCTGACGTGTCTTGCGTCGAAGTGAAACGGGAGGAGGTATTTCTGTTCAGGAGGGGAAAGGTTTTTGTAAGCAAAAGGCTATGTGATGCTTCACAGTAGCAGGAGGGCCGTATTGGTTGTCAAGCACCACGGGAGTATTATGCCCTAATGCTGACCAGGAGTGGGCAAAGAAAAGGGCATCGCCGTCTCCAGGGAGTATCATGCCCTAATGCTGTCCAGGAGAGGGCAAAGAAAAGGGCGTCACCATTTCCAGTCACAGAGAGTGGAGGCACTGCCTCACACTCAGCAGGAGGAGAGTAAAAGCCTCCTACGAGTGAGGGGGCGATCAGCTGTGGCGTTTTACGCCACGCAGCTAGAGTGCCGCTCATATCAGAGGCCTCCCAGAGGCGCTGGCGAGAGAGCCGGAGGTAACGGAGGAGAAGGCCTGAACACTACAACTGTCGTAAGACTAAAGACCTAGCCAGCTAGACACCAAATAAAACTTAAACTAAAACAACTAAACCTTTGTAAGGTCTGATGGCCGCTTTTATAGATTCTGGCCAACGTTCTAGAAGCATCCAAACAACCAAACATAATTTCAAATTACTTCGTGTTTGATGTCGGCCAGAATCAGTATAAACGGCTTACAATGAGAACCTATAAAATTAGTGTTATAAGGTTTATAACACTAATTTTATAATGTAGACCTGTTCTAGTCAAGAAAGCTTTAAAGTATAGAAAATAAAACTGACAGCAGACAATTTAAAATGAAAGATGTCAAAGACTATGACACTTAGATTAAAAAAAAAAAACATAAAATACAGTAGGTATTGTATGCGAAAACAATTAAAAGTAATTAAATGTTTGCTTTTTCAGCAGTTATTCAAATCAATTCAATTCAATTATTTATTTTGGAAAACATCAATTTTGTATTATTATTACAACTTAGAAAAATATAAATATAATATAATAGAAATAATGTTCAAGAATACGTAAAGAGAGTAGTAAGAAGTGAATGCCATTATACGATTTCATGTTTGAAAACAAGGAATAGTGATATAACAAGAATTGTTAAGACACAGCAGCCCTTTAAATGGTAAATATATAAATGTAATAAAGATGTGGTTTTGAGTAGCAAAATACCACAATATAAATTTAGAAAGTAAATGTGAATTGAAAAAGTCTACTTGTCCGGATTTGAACCCACAGTTTCGAGTATGAGAGGCGAGGCCATCACGACATGCTGCTAGTAGAACATGGTCATCACAAAGGATTTTTTTTTCAGAAAGCTCGTCTGAATTTAAAACCTATTTAAAGTCTCTACTGTTACTGTTAAAATAGTACCCAGTCCATTACTTAATGAAGTTCGAACTCTGTATGGAACGATCGTGTGTAAATTTTATTCAACCGCCGAGTCAGCGTTTCCGACCATTAAGCATGAATGTTTAACGTTGAATAAAACTTACTGGGGGGACAGTTTTAAAATTTCAATCTAGGGGCGCGGGCGGTTTAAAAAAATCCTTAACAATATTTTCCCGAAAATTGGTAAAAGTGGTAGGTACTTAAGTGGGTAGAGTGGTTGATAACTGAAAAAATGTTACTTGGCAAAAATAAAACAATGAACATAACATTAACATCACGCCTGTATTCCCCGAAGGGTTAAGCAGAGGTGTACTGTCACGAGCATGAATATGTTACCTACTATGAACAGCTCGCCAATAATATCTGTTTGCATGATTCATTCATTAAATATGACGGCAAATATATGTAATTATTTGTGGAAAGGCATATAGATGCACTTTCCGTGTGATGCCAGACGTAAAGAATAGCACCATCCTATTTGTTCCCGTGGGTGTCGTAAAAGGCGACTCACGTTGAGTTGCACGAAACCAACATTAGTTTAAAGGAGACTTTAAATTCATGCCATCCCTTACATTTTGTATAAAATAGAAAGTGACAGCATCAATTTAAAGTCTCCGTTAAACTAATGTTGGTTTCGTGCAACTCACCGTAAGGGACTTACTAGAGAATGGGCAGCAGCGTTCTCTATGCATTTAACACCATACTGCGATCGTCAACCCGCCTGCCAAGCGTGGTGATTAGGGCAACCTATTGGGGGAGGCCTATGTCCAGCAGTGGACGTCTTTTCGCTGAAATGATGATGATGATATAGATACACGTGGCAGCACAAAAATATGTGACATCAAAGGAACACCAAAACTATCCGGCGAGACAAGCGACGCCAAAATATAGGATGCTGCATCGGCTTCTAAAATGTTATATGTCAACATCATCTACCTAGCCTTTTCCCAACTATGTTGGGGTCGGCTTCCAGTCTAACCGGATGCAGCTGAATACCAGTATTTTACATGGAGCAACTACCTATAATTATGCTTCAAAAATATGTGTCAATGCAATATTAACGGACTTTTCCAACATGTCTTGCGTCATAAATATCTGCCTACTCAATTAAATTCTGGAGAATGTGATACAACGTTGTGATCAAAAAATCTAAAAGAAGTAGGTAATTGAAACAAGCTGCACGGGAAGCCATCAGTGTATTTTTTGATAAATAATGCTGCTAAATGCTTAAAGAACCTCAATTCCCAGATCCATAAATGGATCTGGGAATTGTTCAATAAATTGTCTGTTTAACTTCAACAATCCCTTCTTTTTCCCTGAAACCAGTATTTCTTTTTATCTTTCGACAAAGAATTGATTGAAATCTAGAAAAACTCGAACTATGGGGTGGAAATAAGAAATAATCAATTTCTCAGCGAAGTCTACCGCTGGGAGGAAAATTTCATTGTTTTATCTTTCAATACAATAGTTGTGAGTCTTTTGGGAGTAGAGTCGACCTTGTTATCAAGTGTTCGTGTGTTCTCGGGAGTAAGAAACTAGAACGCCTCAGGACATCGCTGTTGGTGTGAAATGTTATTACTTTCCTCCGATATTGTCTTGAAAAGCCTATGGCATTAAGGCTGTGTAAGTACATTTGTATGCGGGGAAAGTCTTGGCCTTTATCTCACCTGATGGTAAGTGATGATCAGGCCGAAGGTGGAAGCGAGCTTCACCTGGAATCCTCAACCGCTGTGGAACTGGCTATCTTACCTTTAACTGCCGAAACACAACAATGGTGGTAGCCAGGCGGACTTAGATCAAGCCCTATCAAGAAAGAAAGAAAGGAAAGAAAAAGCATTTATTGGGACTCGCGCAGATCACCAACCAAACCGAGCGAAAAAAAAAAACACCCGTGACCTCTGGGTCTGAGACAGGTGGTCTTACCACTAGACCATAGTGGTATATAATAGACCTAGGATTTATAACATGAAAAAAATATGTGTAAAATGTATGAATGGGAAAATAATAAAACTTAAAATCAACGCCATCTCTTATCAACTTAAATATTTACTACAAAGTTCTTACACTTCTACCATCTAGCGGTTATTCACAAAACCAGCAATGTTCACAGTTGTGAAATTGTAGCCAAGTGTTTTAAAAGCAAGTCAGGTGGCATAACAGGAATCGAAATGCTGTAAACTGTTATTTTATTATTTTTTACACGGCGTCTACCTTATCACTGTAACAGACAGGTGTTGATGGTGTAAAGTAGGGCTATGTTGCTACTCCCTACTAGATGGCGTTGTATATGTACATAGTGATAGCATGTGTTAATACACAGTTTTCTGATCTATGTGGGTTTTAATGATGAATAGGTAATTCATTATTTTGATCCAAATTATAGAAACAGTCACTATTTGAAAGAGATTTTTTCTGTGTACAAAATGTACCTAGTCCCTTTCTAAAGTACAAATTTTCTTTCAGATGGGTTTTTCACAGGAGCACTGTTAATATTTATAAATTATTATCGAAAACTCAGTGAAACTTCACCTGAGTTTGAACTTGAAGTAACCCAACGTGTAAGACATATCGTGGGCCTTTGAATGGGACTAGATAGACTGGCTTTTTATTTATGTACTCATTTTGTCGTCAATCTTTCCTTCAGTGCCCAAAAAGCGATTTTAGACTAACCAACAGTGTTTTCCAACTTAAAAAATACTATCCTACCTGCGTGTAAATTATTTTCAGGTAGGTAACTAAAGTAGAATATACAACTGAAGAAGACCTACAAAGCTTTTGCAAGCACGTTTAGTGTATAATAATTACTTAGATGTAGTAACAACTTAAGCACAGTTTTTCTTGTGCAATAGAGACCAATCTACCACCTCACCATAGTCACCATTTACCATCAACTTGCCACCAAATACCAGCAATTTAAATAAACATGCCACCTCAAAGAGTCAATTATCTCAGCCGCCATAGCTGCGCTCGCACCGCCTCCCATCGTCGACCAATACGCAAACGACGCATTCTGTACATAATGGACATGCAAAATTACCCCTTTAAGCAAAAAGACCGCTCGCTAAATTATACCTCTGTTATGTATAACTGTCGTGTGGTGAAATGGTTATGTATTTAGGTTATACATACTAGTTGGTCAATGTGGTTTTGTTATTCTGTGAAAGAGAGAAAATTATAATTATTATGTCTTTTTATACTGATGAATGTTCGTTATTTTTTAGAGTGAACCAAATACCTCTACCCTCTCAATCTGCCTAGCTTTTTATCAAGTCTGTTGGAGTCAGCATCCAGTCTAACTGGATGTAGCTGAAGACTAGTATTATGCATGGAGCGACTGCCTATCTGACCTCCACAAACCAGTTACAGGGTAATATGATAACTTTTTCGTAAGACAGGTTGTGTACCACATTTTTTTCAGGAACTAGGTATAAATTATGAGTATATTTTCCAATTTTAATCAAATTTGTTGGCCATATACCTCTTCCAAATTGCACCAAAACACCCGGTTCTCTCTGCCTTCCGCATCTAGTCCGTCCCTGCCGCCTTCGTAAGGTTGTTGTTCCATTTAACATCATTGGGGGGCGTCCCACTCTGCCTTTTCCTATTCCCGGTCTCCACTCTAGGACTCGTCTGGTGCTACGGCCACGCCTTTTGTTGCGAAAATACAACTATCCTACTATACCATATTGGTTTAATTTTATGCGGCAAGCACAATTAGTATAACCTCTAGATAAAATAAAAGCTTAAATCTGAATGGATATTATAAACGAAACGAATTTTCTTAGCTTTCAATATAGTTCCAATTTACTCCGCGCGTTAATGCTAGGCCCACAGTCCTTTAATGACATGATTAGCCTACTGCCACTTCAGCTTGCTAACTCTGTAAGCTATGTTTGTAACTCCAGTCCCCTGACTTGGGTTCCGTACATCTTTATTGGGGTGACCATTGAAAATCAGCGCTGTACTGTGAGTCCTCCATAACACAGCATCATGATGAATGGAAGCCTTCCTGTCACAGTTTTGTTTTGTACTCATGATTATAAGAAGATCTATTTTCTTTTATTTTTCTGTTAACGTATTACTCGAGTTAATTATATTTTTGTATAAACAAGTTTCTGTAACAAATAAACTTAATTTTCTGTTTCTTTCTTTCTATGAAAATAAAAAGTCAGCGCCGTGTAGAACATAAATTACCTATCTCTTACTCTCTCTATTAATACAAAGTCTGCGAATGATTGAAGAGAGCATGTGCACATATGAAAGATTTATTTATTTATGTACAATAAACTAAAAACTGGGTTGGTATTTGAAATTAGCACTTCCGTGTTGCCGTTTGTATATCGGACTCTTGGCATTGGCTCGGAATACCGGGATATGAATCAGTTATAAATGTTATAATATATGACACGGCAGATTTTAGAGTATTAAGAAATAACATTACAAACGTTTAGACGTGAACTCTGATCAAGTAAATTGACGTGACTAGGTATATTTCTTGAACTTTACTTATAAAAGGTAAAATTTAATTGCCAGGCTAAGTTTACCTTGTTAGTGTGTCTCATATATGATTTAGAGTATTTAGATAGTTTCATATATTTTCCCAAAACTTCTCAAAACGCTTCGCTTTTTCAAAACTCGTTCGATACTATATTTTTTTTCTAACGAGCTTTGAAAAAGCGAAGCGTTTTGCGAGTTTTATAATTATTATCTACCTTTCTGAATATTATAATTTGTAGTTAAAATCATTTATTTATTAACTATTATTTACACTCATATAATAAACAGACAAGAAGAAAAATACGTACGTAAAAGGTGAAATGCACGTAGATACAAACTATCTTGTTATTCATTCTGATCGGTTGAATAATAGAGGATTAAACAGTGCAGTATCATTCAACCTATGCCGTTTTAATTGGATGGCCACAAACCTTCCTTAACTTAAGGCACTGTTTACTCCATTCAACACTTAAACCCTACAATAAAATATCGTCAAAAACTTCATCTCACGCTCTGGAGACAGTAGCCTTAAGCTCAAAAGGCTTCCTCCGCTCATTAGTCCACAGAAACTACTCCTCATCTTAGCCCGAGGCAAATTGCTTGGTAATTCTGTCCACAAATAACACGTATCGGTCGGAATGTCATTTTGTAAATTACTGCGCGTTATTATTTGAAGTAATTGGATGGGGTCACGCAGAGTTAGGAATGTCGGACGGTAATTTTTACGTTTGTCTCGTTAGATGTAGCTCTGTGTGTTATTTACTGGGTTTGTTGATTGGGAGTTGCTTTGCAATGTGCAATGTCCCTTCATATTTCTCCTGACGGCCATGTTGGCGCAGTGGTTAAGCGATTGACTGCTGCGCTGCGTGTCGCGGGTTCGATTCCCGTACGGAACAAATATTTGTATGACCTACAAGTAGTTGTTCCGGGTCTGGCTGTTTGTGTATGTGAGTTGAAATGTTTGTAAACGCACCCACGATACAGGAGAAATTCCTAGTGTGGGGCAACGTTTAAAAAAAAAAAAAAAAAAACAACAACATGCAAAGTTTTACCGATTACATCCTTGTGATTACTAAGAACGTGGTGATTATTATTGAGCGACTACGTACTAGTCGAATGCTATCCTTATTTTTCAGATTTTTTCAGAGGATTTTAAGGATATTGATAATCCATTGCTTTATATGTTCTAAAAATTTGTCTACTCGACAAAATTAATAACGCGATGAATGTTGTTGAACTGTCGAAATGAAAGCCAATGCCCTAAGTTGGTACCTCTTTCCTAACAAAAAATTAAAACCATTCAAGCATGCAAACTCACACATAAACACACACACAAATACGTACACACACACACTAAAAAGCATAGTTTCGGACAAAAGAAGAACCATGTACAACTTAATGTTGTATTAATATTATTGTTTTTCATTTTTTTTCTTTTTGTTGTTAGTTTATACATCTTTTTAAAAGTATAAAGTCTCTTTTGTGTCTTTTTTATAATCTTATTGGCATAAAACAACGTTGGTGTATTTTTATTACGGGAAGACACTGGCTCCGGCACAGTTATAACTAGCGCAGGAGTCAGAGAATTCTATTATTTGTTGTATTTCAATAAATATTTTTGTATTTGTAGTTCATACCATACCTAACTAGAAACTGCAACAAAAAAGCTATGAAAGACATGACTCGCCACAACAAAACAAAAACATAATTAATTGAACGACACAATTAATAAAAATAAAACCTCCGATAGTGTTGATGGCAATAAAAAGATCATTAGGTGCCCAATGAAATCACTTCACTCAGCTATGACATGGTCGAAATCTTGAACAATCATTAACAAAACGTTATAAGATACTCGTCCAATATAACTTGATACTTCGTGGAGGCGCTGTTAGATATTGGAAGTGCGAGGCATAAATGTCAAATTCAATACATTTGATAATACAGCTCCCACTTTGGCCGCAGGTCACTTTGACCTTGTCATTAATAATTGTCCGTCAAATGGACATGACCTTGACCGTGAAACCCTTTAAAAAGTTTGTAGTAAATTTATTGTAGACAAGGTCAATATACACCGTGGCATTTTAATCGTCTTACAACGGCAGCCCACTTCATGTATCCAATGACTACTAATCATTCATAAAAGATTTTTTAGGGTTCCTTACCCAAAGGGTAAAATGGGAACCCTATTACTTAGGCTCCGCCGTCTGTCTGTCCGTCTGTCTGTCTGTCCGTCTGTCTGTCTGTCGGTCTGTCCGTCTGTCACCAGGCTGTATCTCATGCACCGTGACAGTTGAAATTTTCACAGATGATGTATATTCTGTTGCCGCTATATCAACAAATACTAAAAAACAGAATAAAATAAATATTTAAGGCGGCTCCCATACAACAAACGTGATTTTTTTACTCGTTTTTGCTCGATATTTATAACGGCAACAGGTAGACGCTTGAAATATTCACAGAATATTTAGTTATATATTCACTTTAAAAATAAATAATTAAATTAAAATAAAACAAATATTTAAGGGGGGCTCCCATACAACAAACGTGATTTTTTTTTGCCGTTTTTATAGATAATGGTACGGAACCCTTCGTGCGCGAGGCCGACTCGCACTTGGTTTTTTATTAACATTTATATAATTAAAAAATAATATGTCCATATGTCTAATAAAATGCCTTGCACTCCATTCCCCGCCGCCCTTGGAACGCAAGACTCGTAACACGGTGTTTCAAACTACGTCATGCGACATAATGTTTTTTTTTTTTTAATTATTCAAATGTTAATAAATATTTATTTTTCTTTTATGAATGATTAGTAGCCATTGGATACATGAAGTAGGCTGCCGTTGTAAGATGACTAAGATGCCACAGTGTATATTATCGGTTTGAAGGAATCGAATGGTTGCCGAGAGACGGCGAAAGTGTTGGCAGACCAACTCAGCTACATGTGTGAATGATCTAGTCGCAGGTAAGACTTAAATGAGACTCATACTGTCTAGTCTATTCTGTAAAAATGCAACAGTGAAAACGTAGATAAAGTGAGTTTTGATTGAATTGTCATTCCACCTGATACTAGGGATTGCATGATCGGCTGATAACCGTGACGCAAATGGCAGAAGACCTATCGATATACTCAGTGGGTGAGAACGAGACTGTCAACGTTGATGATTATGATGATGTTAATGAGGAGGATGGCATTGAAAAGTATTCATTATCTGGAACAAATAGTTCTTAGATATTTTGGAACATAAGAATTTAAAACAAATCTAACCCTGGCAGATAGCCAAGAAAAACTAGACTAAAGATGATTGAATTTAGATTTTAAGTCTAGAATTTTTCCATAGTGCTATTAAAAGATAATAAATGTGGGTTCACGTTACGTTCAAAGGAAACATTAATAAGAAATTGTAATTTATCTTTGTTTTAAATACGACTGTCGGATTCGGACAGTCTGTTGCGGATTTCAAATGTGCATTTAAAATAACTTCCACGGGTATTGATTCTAGTACAGTAGGCTGTACGACTGTGATAACAAAACCAATATATTATGGGCTCTTATTTCATTGAAACTCCGCAGTATGGTAGGCCAGGTCTAGGTTAGAGTATTACTACTGACGTTCGGCCGATTGTACGTCAACACGCTGTTTAAGATTTTTTTTTAATGGAATTTATTGCTATTCTTATAATCATTACATACATACTTAAACTCACGCATTTTTCCCATAGGGGTAGGCAGAAACTACAGCACGCCTCTTGCTATATAACTAAAGGTCCTAGAAACGATCAATTGCAATTGTCAATTTTTGCGTGATTGATACACATTGATGCGCAAATTGATCGTCTACCAGATGAAATTGATGCGATTGACAATATTACTTCAATATAAAGTAATGGCTATTGATCAATTGCAATTGATCGTTTCGGGGATCGTTTTAACATACCTGCTCATATAATTACTGTTGATGCCGAAACGAGAATAGTAGAACTATGCATTGTCTGCTATGCACAGATCTAAGTTGATGTAAACTGTTAATGCCTAAATTAACAGTCTACTTCCAATGAAATAAATTTATGCCATAATAATGCATTTTGAAAACTTTTAACCATATGGGTTAGTCACGAAATCCATTCGATCGATGTAGCTGAGTCACTAAACAAACATCCCTTATTATTTCTAAACGACCTATTAACTGAACAGCACAAAATATCGACTTTCACTATAATTACACCCACGATGCTATTGTTACGAAGTTCTACAGACAGGTCGACGCCAACGATTGAAAGTGAGGCCAGTTTCCTAGAAACTATAACCTTACTATCATTGTGAACTTACTATGAACCCGTTTTTTCACCGCAACTTTATGTAATCATTTCTATTGTTACTTTAATTACGATCGATACAAGTATTAAACGTCAAATAATCGAATGGATCGATTTGTTTTTGTACTTTTTTTTTTGGTGCCGCCATGCAGTCTGTCTGTATGGCTACTTAATTATTTTTCTTAATAAATAACCTTGGCATGGTAATGGACCTTAAACCAGAGGGGTAATTGCGTATGAGAAGCAATGGGTTTTATTTTGACAGTTCAATAATATAACATTCATCTCAAATGTTTCGAACATATGCATTATCAATATAAATACTTCAAAATCATTCAGATTGTGATTAATAGTATTACGAGAATAGATGTTGTGAGACATGGCAACATGAAGTATCCAACACGGTCTGCCAGGGTTACGAGTCTGTCCGAAAGGGATATCGTGGCCCTGGCACACAGGAATCGGAAGGAACACGGGCGGGTTATAAAAAAAAAACACGGTGGTCAATCACAGAGCAAACTGGGATGAAAGGTGAAAGATTAATAAAGCTGACTGTGGGATAACCAGTTTGCCAGCGTTGGGACTGTCCAAAAGTCCTAAAATACGATTTTCGACAATTTTGAAAAATGTTGGGAAAGGCGACACGATGACATTCCAGTTCAGCGCTTGATGCATACAGCTAACCATATGCATCAAGCGCTGAACTGGAATGTTCCAGTGTTGACCTGGACTGACATGTCCGACTTTTAAGAATCGTGTCCGGACAAATATATACAAATTGTTTGAATGTTTTAATGCTTTCGTTAGGCTTTTGGTCAACCCCGCCCGCCAAAAGATGCCAAACGAAGGTACAAATTACTATAATAAAAACAAAATGTGATTCATAATAACATAATATATATAATTAAGAGTACTCGTAGAGTAAGTCTCAGAACAGTAATAAATACACAAATATATTTTTTTTTTTCGACCGCAGTGTCAGGCTTTTAGGGCAAAATGTGCGGATTTATTTATCCTATAGATAGCCTAGTCTGAAAGTGGCACCGGTGACTGAAAAGTTGTGCGGAAATCGGTTGTCATGGTATGGGCATGTGATGCGGAGGAATGAGGAAAATGTGGTGAGGAAAGTTTTATGTATGCATGTCGATGGCTATAAGAGTAGGGGAAGACCAAAGAAACGATGGATGGACTGTGTGAAAGATGATATGGCTAGAAAGGGAGTGACTACCGAGATGACGACTAATAGAGAAGTATGGAAGAAAGGGACATGCGCCGACTCCAAATCAATTGGGATAAGGCCAGGAGAATGATGATGATGATGAGATAGGTACCGCATGAATCTGTTTCCAGCTTTTCTATTTTTGGGCCTGGCAACCCTACATAATATGGTAGTAATGGTAGGGGATGTGATGCGGAGGAACGAAGGTATGAGAAACATCGCGACTCGTAAGGAATGTTTTGAGTATGATTATAGTTTTATGAGTACGGTCTAAGAATAGAAATGGGCTGACTTCGGAGATGACGACAAATTTATACAGATTATTATCTGCCTAGCCTTTTCCCAACTATGTTGGGGTCGACCAAGTAGCATTGCAAGCTGTACACAGCTGTATTGAAGTTCGTTTTTATACTAGAAGCTGTTTATTCAGGTTGTATAAAGGCTGTAAATGCGCTTATACAGTCCTTATAATTAAGTAAAACGCCCATATTATACAGCTGTTTGCGTTAGTAGAGCTGTATACTAGCTGTAGGAGCAACAGATAATCTGTATAATAGCTGTAATATAGCTTTCATTCGGTCTACAAAGAAACTATTACACTACAGATATTATCTTATGAGTATCTTTTAATGAAAATTATTCTAAATAGGTTTTTGAAGAGAATTACAAAAGAATAAAAACTAAACGAACCATTTTCGATGACACGTGTAATAGAAACGTACTGAATGGCATCATCATTATTTTTTATTTTTTTTTATTAGTTTATTATATAATTTTGGACTTGGATATCTGACGGTGTTAATTGGTGAATTGAAATTGCAGATTCAAATTAATTGTGAACCTGTGTATGTTTTCCGTCAAAATATTCACGCGCAACAAAATAATTGAGCTGACATAAAGAAATATACTAAATAGTGTTTGTTTTTGAGGTTATGATATATGTTTTTTTTTTTAATAAATACGAGGGCATCGTAATAATTATTCAGGCTGATAATCGGGATACGGCGTTAGCTGTTGTAAAATATTCCTTTATTTAGGCTTAATTTGTTTTTATACTTTCGAAAACGCGACAATTTGCTAAACAGCCTGAGCGGTATTTGGAGAGTGTTATAGTCTGAGTAGCTATACTAAGTAAGTTAAGGATTATATTATACAGCTATTGGCTTTTAATCAGCTTTATTATAGAATATTTTTATTACTTAGGCTGTATATCAGTTCTCTATATATAACTTATAATGCTCTTTAGAGTTACTTAAAAGAAATAAAAAAACCTTTTTTAACACATTGAAAGTAAACATCAATAATTCAAGGAATCGGATCTAATGAGTACTAATTAGTAATGTGAATCTACGATTAATTACGTTTTATAGTATATTCGATACTACAAACAGTAATTAAGAACAAGTTCTAGTAAAAAAAAGCGTGTAAGGTAAGTGTGAGTTGTTCGCGTAGTCGTTTTATGTTTTTATCGTGTGCGCTTTTAGTGTGAAAATAGTTTTACATTCTTATAATCGGTGTGAGGATGTACCTAAATGGTAATGCCGAGTTAAAAAAATGGAAACGGATAAAATTATTAGAAATGTTATCAAAGTTTTGTATGACCTTCAAATGACGAATGAAGTGAATAATTAATCTTTGTTTAATTTTAAAAGGGATCTTTAACTTTAGATTAATAATTTAGTTTTATCCTACCGATTTCACAGAAGCCTTTTTCTTTTCTTTCGACCATAAGGGCCGCATCGCGTTGTCCTGATTACCGACCACTCACAACGTTCAAAAAGTGACTTTGAAAATAATAATCATATATGCTTACGGCGGATTTTACAATGAAACCACTTCAAGAGTTTTCAGTGTCAAAATTGGTATGGAATAATGATATTGACAGCTCTTGAAGGCGATTTTGAGGTGCTGATCGCGTTCAGTTTCTTTGGTGAAATCCGCACTAAGTAGAAAACATCTTTAGTTAATTATGTCATTTAAATAGATCGCCCACATTCGAAAGAGTTCTTTGCACCTTTGCCAAAAAGTATAATTCATAATTTCATCGAAGTTCTATTAATAAAGTACCTGGTGGTAGAACTCATTGCAAATATACCACAAAAAATCTCTATAGTTTCATTTATTGTAGATAGGTATGTAATGTGAAGTTAGTGTTTCAGAAACTGAATTTTCTTTATCTTATCTTGGTGTCGTGTGTGTTGCAAGGTTAGTAGCATAAACTCGGATTAAGAGATTTATCTTCTATTTGTAACCCTAGCGATTATTTTCACTGCATTGTATCCTATTGTTAATCTGTGAACAGCGTTGTGGGCTGCAATATTGTCTATAAGTTTTGTGTATTTCTTGTTTCTATGTTTTATATTGTAGCTGTTTGTTGTTCCTTTTGAATAAAAATAAAATAAAATAAAATAAGAGTACTTATATAGAAGGTTTAACTGAACACGAGTAGTACGGGTTACGTGAATTATTATAGCACTGTTTTCATCATCAAGCATTTATCATTAAATAGTTAGGTCTTTCTTTCTCGTTTCGATGGTACATCTATATTTCGTACCTGTATGGGCCTCGTAGGTGGCCACTTTTGTTTGATTTATAAACCCACTATTCAATTATATCAATAATCGACGAGTGGGTTTATAAATCAACAATATTTTTAAGTTCAAAGAGCATTCTTGGCACAAATTCAAACTGAGTGCAATAAATTTTTTTCAACAATTCACCAATTTATTGTTTAAATCATCATCATCATTTCAGTCAAAAGACGTCCACTGTTGGACATAGGCCTCCCCCAAGCACCGCCACTTCAACCAGTTCTGTGCTTCCCGCATCAGCGCATCCAGCGGATACCTGCGGCCTTCACAAGGTCATCGGTCCACCTTGTAGGAGGCCTTCCAACGCTACGTATTCCGGTACGCGGTTGGCCCCATCGGCCATCTGTTCTGCGAGCAATGTACCCTGCCTACTGCCACTTAAGTTTGGAAATTCTTTGGGCTATGTCGGTTACCTTGGTTCGCTTGCGGATCTCTTCATTTCTGATTCGATCACGTAGAGAAACTCCAAGCATAGCCCTCTCCATTGCCCTTTCGGTGATTTTTAGCCTTCTGATAAAGCCCATTGTGAGCGACCACGTTTCAGTGCCATAGAACATCACTGGCAACACGCACTGGTCAAAGACTTTCGTCTTAGGACACTGCGGTATGTTTTATTGTACTCAGTATAGTTTATATAGTAGTAAGTAGTTGCTCGATAAATAGAGACATCATTCATCAATGATATTACGAATGCAGTTCTGTCAATTAGAAATTGATATATAGTGGCTGACCGAATGAGTTCATCAACTACTTATTTAACGCTTCAGTTACCAACTGTTATAAATTAAATTAAATGGAAGTTTGAGATAGTGTAAATTAGGCAAATCATGTTTTTTCCGAGATTTTGTGAATCATAAATCTTTATGTATCTCAACATCATATTATATTATAGGCACTGGTTAATAAAATGCACAATTTTAAATAGAGGAAGATCAATATTGTTGTCTACAGCATGTTTTTGAAAGGTGTGGTCAAATTTTCAATTTAAGTTGGTAGTCAATTTGATAAAAAATTAATTTCTCTGACTTTACCTAGCTTTTTGATATTTATTACATATTGATATTTTTTACACGATAGGTAACTATCCTAGCGCGTCTAAACTAATCCTTACGAATATTACTAGTGGTTGCACACTGGTCGACCCCCTCTACTTACAATCTATATAGTACTTACTAATTCCATGCTATTAAAAAGTATTTACTGTCACCTATCTTTCTTCAAGTCATGAGGCCCTGGCACTATGTGTGTGTCAAACGCATTGTAGTGTGTGTAATGTTTTTTTTATTAATTTAATTTATTTATAACATCTTTCTGCATTCCTCCTCCATAGATATAAATTTTAACTGTGCCAAATTTCATACTCCTCCATAAAATTTATTGTTTTAACATAAAATTAACCTATGACACTCGGAAATATGGGCTATGCTTGGAGTCTCTTTGAAGGATAAGATCAGGAATTAAATTATCCGAAAAAGAACCGGAGTTACCGACATAGCTTGCAGAGTAAGCAAACTGAAGTGGCAGTGGGCTGGCCATGTTTGTCGAAGGACCGATGGCCGATGAAGCAGACGAGTCCTGGAGTGGAGACCGCGTATCGGCAAGCGTAGTGTGGGACGCCCCCCAGCTAGATGGACCGACGACCCTAAGAAGGTGGCTGGATCAGACTGGGTGCGGAAGCCGGTGGACAGGGTGTTGTGGCGCAGCCTGGGAGAGGCCTATGCCCTGCAGTGGACTGCGATAGGCTGAGTTGATTGATTGACTCGGAAATATTGTAGCTTCCCATTAGTGTAACAATTTTCGGAATCGGAGCAGTAGTTCCGATGATTACCACCAGTGGCGCAGCTAGGGGGGGACGTCGGGGGTGGTCCGCACCGGGTGCCACCTGATTGTGGGTGACACACGACCGTGAATAAAAATTATATAGTTTATAAACGATAAACCACTTAGGCTTGATGCCATTGTAACCAAGTTATCCAAACTAAACAACTTAAATAAAGCAAAAAGGGAAAGAAAAACCACGGCAGTAATATATATTACGAAGTTAAAAGGAAAACGAGTAATAGACGACCAACTTACATTTGCAGTTGGAATGTATGGGAGAACATGTTTTTCAACTACAATGTCAATTTTGTTCTTGGAATAAATTCATCCCAACTACAGAACCCTTCATTGTGCGTGGTTCGACACGCACTTGACCGGTTTTTATTATTCGGTGACACAATTATGCGCACCGGGTGACGCCACTGATTACCCCACACACAAACAAACATACAAACTCAGCCAGACAACGGATACACCCAATACTGTCACATATCACGTGAGTCCACCTGTTTGAACTATTGATGACGTCACCAACACCCTACTGGCACTTGACCGGTTAGTAGAAAGTGTCGAAGGTCGTTCGTGGAACGATTAGAATCTAACCTAACCTATATGCTGTAGCCTCATTTCCTGACCTAGGGTTAAATTTGCGTGTGTAACTGTTATGGCTAGAGGTACCTATTATAATGATAGGGTAAAAAAAAGATTGTGAAATTTTAAAAGCAAGTAGGACATTGGTAAACTATTTATTAATTCATTCATTTCAGCTGAAAGATGTCCACTGCTGGACATAGGCCCCCAAGCACCGCCATATCGACCGGTTCTGTGCTTCCCGCATCCAGCGGATCCCTGCGGCCTTCACAAGGTCATCGGTCCACCTTGTAGGCAATGAGTAGGGGACATTGTTCCCAGAACAGATGGCCGAAGGGGCTGAAACGTTCTGGAGTGGTGACCGCGTACTGGAAGACATAGTGTTGGAAGGCCTTCTACAAGGTCGACCGCAGGCATCCCGGTCGAAGTGGTGGTGCTTGGGGGAGGCCTATGTCCAGTAGAGGACGTCTTTCGGCTGAAATGAATGAATGATATCATCAAAAAATTTGTCTGATAAACAACGTAATGTTGAACTGTCAAAATTAAACCCATTGCTACTGTGTGTTACGTGATTACCCCGCTGATAATCCTTACTTTTGCCGCATTGTAACTGCAATGAAAACCATTCCGACAATGTATCTAACATAATTATATTCGTTTATGTATGAACTATAAGTGTATAATGTCAATCATTGGACTGCCCCGTTGCTACGTAGGTCTAGTGGTCGCATGCGAGCACGAGGACTTGGGTTCGATTCCCAGGACGGGCAAACTGTCATTGGGTTTTCCCATCAGGGATTTCTCAGTACCAGCCCGGAGTCTGGATTTATGCCCGGTTGATGGCATTAGGCTCGCCCCCTATTATATGGGACTTAACCTAACTGGCAAATGTGGGTTTACTTTAGGTACACCTCTGCCAAACCCTTCGGGGATTACAGGCGTGATGTTATATTATGTTATAAGTCACTTGACGATATTTTACTTACTGTAGATAGGTGCAGTGATATTTATGCACCCAAGCATTAGGGTCGTTCTTAAGACTGCATAGGTACAGTCGGTGAGTAGCATTATCTGACCCCTACTCCATTATTCTTCTTTGTAAGAAGGGTCAGGTAATCCTGGTCACCGAACCTTATCTCGGTACAGTTCTGTCTTATCGCTTGATAGACAAATCGAGTACCAATCTAGACAGTTCAATTCAATCAATCATTGCCATATATACTACGAAGATATGATACTAGATACGCAATAAGATCAGATCAGGAATGAAGTTATCCGGAAGAGAACCGGAGTTACCGACATAGCCTGCAGAGTAAGCAAGCTGAAGTGGCAGTGGGCTGGCCATGTTTGTTGAAGTACTAATGGCCGGTGGAGCAGACTGTGTGTGTGGGGCGCCCCCCAGCGAGATGGACCGACGACCTTAAAAAGGTGGCTGGGACAGACTGGATGCAGAAAGCGGAGGACAGGGTGTTTTGGCGCAGCCTGGGAGAGGCCTATGTCCAGCAGTGGACTGCTAAAGGCTGAGTTGATTGATTGACGCAATAAGAGAAAATTAAACATCCAAAGACTTAAACTACGTATAAGAGCTGTCAGTGTCATTCATTTCAGTGAAATATTGACGCTGACAGCTCTTGAACGTGGTTTAGATGTGCTGTTCGCATTTAGTTTTATTGATAAATGATTTATTTCTGTAAGTAGGTTTGTACAAACACTTTTACACGTCAATATCTTCAACGTCATTTGTGAAAATCGCACTTACTTAAGTTAGGACATAAAAATAACTAGGTTTCATCATCATCATTCTCCTGCTCTTATCCCAACATGTCTTCGCCTTCCATACTTCTCTATTAGAAAGAAAGAAAGAAAGAAAAAAACATTGGGACTGAACACAGGAGATCACAAATTAAACTAAAACACACTCTTAGTAACGTAAAAAATAAAAACAATAAAAAGACAAAGTAAATTGAAAATAAAAACAAAGTCCTGTACGAGGCCAAAAGGCTCCTATCTCAGCATGATGCTGCGATAGTTAAAAGTATAGTATTATAGTTGTAGTGTGTATTGTTGTTGTTGGTTGTGGTGTAGTTATTAGTTATCTTCTCAGTAGTCACTCCTTTCTAGCCATATCAACTTTCACACAGTCCATCCATCGTTTCTTTGGTCGTCCCCTACTCGTATGACTGAACTCGTCGGTGTTGCCAGAAGCTGATCGGATGTAGGTACGAGATTGACTGTACATAGCACGTATTAACTCTACGTACTTCCCGGGTAAACCTTTCTTGTTCAAGGCCCATCACGACACATCCCGAGGTACTCTATACTCAAACTAAAAGCATATATTTCAAATAAACCAATTACAGCCACTTTTGAATTGTCAAAGGGTCGGTCAGTAAAATTGAAGCTAGTTGCCCATTTCAAAGCTTAGTAAGTCCCTATGGAGAAGAACGGGCAAGAAACTCCACGGACACTTAAATTAACATATGGTTACAAAATATTGGTTACATCATTCATGTTCAAATTATACATGTGAGAACGATGTAAAACGTCAGAAGCATCCGTGATAAAAAGATTAAAAAAAAATACAATACAATAATTAAATTAAATTAAAATAAGCCATGGCCGCTAAGAGATGACCAGTCCCTACTGATGGCGCTCGTTCAGGAACATAACGCATGGATTAGCACCATTCATCTCAACCATTTTGAAGGGAGCTAAATGATCCAACACACTCGACACCATCAGCGAGACATTACAGTGAGCATGACATACTCTCAGCCGCCAGGGCACATTCAAGTCAATGGAAGACCACTTACTGGGTACCCAGTAAGTGGTAGCTTTATAGTAAGTACATAGTACTCACACATATGCTATACAATTATGTAATACTAAGAGATTGGATTTATACAATGCAAAGTTTTTGAAATCTTCAGCAACTCCAACAGTATTTCACTACGCTTTCTCTAGATCAATCCAGGCACGTAGAAAAATTGTCAGGAAGACTTAGTACAGACGCCTATGCTGTTAAAAAAAATCGACAGATAACTGAAGTAGATACTGCCAGAATTGTTTATTTTAGTTATTTTCATAGTCTTATGTCATAAGGGTTTCTTTTCTGGGGAACCTGATCTGCATGGTCCTTACATGACCTGACTCTTTGACCCCTGAGTTTGTTTCGCCATTTCTTCTCAGGGGTAGTCAGATAGGAAATGTCGACTACATCTAGCTTATTTTTTATTTATATTGTTTTAATATGTCGTGAAGTGATTCCGATATCCTATTTACAGAATATACGATTTCATTTCATTTCATTTGTACGTACACAGTTCAAGGAAAATATGCATGTTTCTTGATAAGGTAAGAGAACATCATTATGTATGTAGGTACCTAATTGCTTCATTGTGTTATAGAAAATCACCATTATTTTGCGGTTTACGTTCATCCTAGGACCGAGGTAAACAAGGAAATGGTTTAAAAGATTGTGGGTTACCTCATTCTTAAATCATTGCGGTTAGTAATGAAGCAATTACAAACTATTTTGAGAGCTGTTAGGATTCGTTGAAATCTCAATCTATTAATATGCCTGACCTTTTCCGAAGTAAGTTGGGGTCGGCTTCCAGTCTAACCAGATGCAGCTGAATTTTATATGGAACAACTGGCTATCTAACCTCCACAACCCAGTAACTGATACCCTTACCCGACCCGACTCCGATACTCCTTGGTAAGACTGGTTGACAGACTTTTGGGCTTTTGACGACCCCTAACGACTGCCAAAGGTCTACAAATGACAGCCAGGACCAACGGCTTAACGTGCTTTCCGAGATACGGAGGATTCTCGGTATGTAAAGATAGTCACCCATCCACAGACCAACCCCGACAAGCGTAGCTTAACCTGATCGATCGACCTGTGCAGCTGTTTCTGTGCTCCAAAGTACTGCCCACTAAAGTGCTGTATTTAACAGTTTCATAGATTTTGACACGTTGTCACTAGCGCTGGGGAAGTTTTTCGAGATTCGTTGAAATCTATTGATACTAATGCGGATGCCTGGATGCGGCGCACGCGTCGCCTCACGCCTACGCTACTGGAGTCATGCTCTTTGACGACGTAAACATTGCACTCTCAATGGTTACGGATTGGTTTACGACAAATAATTTAGTTCTCAATGCCAAGAAAACGAAATGTATAAAGTTTGCCTTACCGAATGTTAGAAATTTAGGTCCCAACATCATTTTAGATAAAGAGGTGCTTGAAACTGTAGACTCGGCAGTGTTACTGTGTATAACAGTAGATGCCAAACTTCAGTGGGGACCTCATATATCAAGCCTAGCGGGAAGGCTCAGTTCGGCCGCATACGCCGTCAGGAAAGTAAGACAATACACTGACGTTTATACAGCCCGATTAGTCTATTTTAGTTATTTTCATAGCGTTATGTCCTACTGTATTCTGCTGTGGGGTAAAGCAGCTGACATTCAAAATATTTTTGTACTCCAAAAACGAGCTGTTCGAGCAATTTACCAGCTGGGTGCCAGAGTTTCTCTAAGAGATTTTTTTAAGGATATTGGTATACTCACGGCGGCATCACAATTCATCTTCGCCAACATATTATATGTTAGGCAAAATATAAACTTATACACTAAAAACAGTGATATTCACAATATTAACACCAGAAATAAGGATAAATTACGTGCTCCTTTTCACCGGCTTCATAAGGTTCATAACTCATTTGTTGGACTTGGTATAACTTTTTATAACAAGCTACCCTCTTCTTTGTTAGATTTGCCTTTTAATGCGTTTAAAGTTAAAGTTAAATCCAATCTTTGTTCAAAGGCATACTATTCTATCAATGAATACTTAAACGATAAGAATAGTTGGTAGCTGTGATTAACTCAAGACAATGTTCATGTTCTTTCTCCAGAATTAGCTTACCTACTGACAGGTTATATGAGTTCATATAATTGTTTATTTTTATTTGACTGTCTAAGTCAATTTATTTTTATTTATTAGTGACATAATATACTCATGAAAATGTTTTTTTTTATGAGTTGTATTGCAATAAGTGGTTAGCTAGCGACCTAGACAATTGATTATATTATTCTTGCCTGAGCAACCGGCAGCAAGTTCGTCATGCTCCCTTAGATGTCACTGCTTGCGGTAGCGTCGGGGGTCGGGTTGCCTCCTTCCCTCAAATATGGCAAGGGGGGTGATGGCTGATCTTTGCGTTATGCTCGTGAACGGGTGCTGCTAGTGGTGACTGGTCGTCTTGCTGACCATGGTTTTATTATTGTTATTAATGATTAACTGTTTTTTATTTTACTACGATGGTGCTAGTTTATCATTTTTGACTTCGAGTTGCAGCTATAGCTTTGTGTGGGCGGGTACGCCCTTTTATTTAGGTACGTTCTGTTTACGTTATTTCTGCTTGAGTATAGTTTTCGACGATTTTTATGTTTTTTTTTTGGTATAGTGGCGTGTGCTAGCTTACATAAGGCAAATAATTTAATGTTGTGTTGCGTAATGCAAATTCTAGGACATACCTGAACAAGTTTGCCCTTTGTGGAAAGGGGGCAAACTTGTTCAGCCATAAGATTTTTAATTTAAAAGAGTGTCCGTGGAGTTTCTTGCCCGTTCTTCTCTATAGGAACCTACTACTCTTTGGAATGGGCAACTAGTTTCATAATACTAAGTGTCCGACTTCATGTCAATTCAAAAGTGCCTTTAAATGGTTTAATTGAAACAAATGCTTTGAGTTTGTTGAATATTATTTCTATGATAGATATATTTCAGTGCAGCCAGAACTGGTTCAGAGAAGTAGCACTGAAGTGCATTGAAAACTTTAGAGGCCAATTTATTGTTATTTTTGTTATGGTAATATAAGTATGATGTATGTTTGATAGTACCTTTGTAGTAGTAGCATTGCTTTGGCGCATTATGTAGCTGTTATGGTGTTATCTACGAAATTTTCTAATAAATAAATAATAAAGCTAAAGAGTTTGTTTGTTTGTTTGAACGCGCTAATCTCTGGAGTTACCACTAGGACTTGAAAAATTCTTTATGTATATGATAGCCCGATTCTTGAGGAAGGTATAGGCTTATTAACATCACGCTACGACCGTTAGGAGCCGATCGAGGCGGGTCACAAAACCCGCATTTATTTACCTACTTCATATTGATGTATATTAACTACGATATTCTACATTAACTTGGGTGCTTGTGGCTAAGTAATAACTGCCGCACGGCTCGATTGATCAGGTTAAGCTACGCTTGCCGCGGTTGGTCCGTGGATGGGTGACCATCTTTTCATACCAAGATTCCTCCGTGCCTCGGAAAGCACGTTAAGCCGTTGGTCCCGGCTGTCATTTGTAGATCTTTGACAGTTGTTACGGGGTCGTCAGAAGCCCAAAAGTCTGACAACCAGTCTTATCAAGGGATATCGTGTTACCCAGTAACTGCATGGGTTGTGGAAATCAGATAGGCAGTCGCTCAATGTAAAATACTGGTATTCAGCTGCATCCGGTTAGACTGGAAGCCGACCCCAACATAGTTGGGAAAAGGCTAGGCAGATGATGATTCTACAATATCTTAAAGATATTTAATTAAAATATGCAATAACACTATTAATATGCAGAATAAATATTTATGTATTTCGAATAAATAAATAACATTGTCGATAAGTAATAATTTACAATAGGTGTAGATTTATTATCTATAAGCAAGCCGAGATAACACGTGGATTAATACAGGTATTTTTTTTTCGTATTTTAGTTTACCCTTACTTTTAATAAAAGTGCGAAAATGAGTTTGTTTATTTGTTATTTGAGACTAAAACGGCTGAACAGATTTGGATGAAATTTGGCACATGGGTAGACCATGACCTGAATTAGGACATGAGATACTTTTCAACCCTGTAAACGCAGATGAAGTCGCGGCCAGAAGCTAGTCTGTAATAATATTATAAAGAGGTAAAATTTGTTAGTTTTTACCCGACAAGGTTGAGTTAAAGGAGAGTTATGTGTTTGTACCTTGGATTGGTGCTCGACAGCCGGTGGGATTTTGGCCTCCACTTCCGGCGACTAGCGCCCAAGTTGTTAGGTGCGGCTGGGGCGTTTACTTCCCAATTTGGGGGGCCCGAGCGCCGCCTGTAGGCGGCTCTACGTGGGGATCGTGCGATCGATAGCCCTTCATGGGGCCCCGATCTGGGTGGCTGACCTGACGGCCGGAAGCACCGCAGTCCTGCGGAAGCCGCAGAGAGCGATGGCCGTCAAAGTCATCAGGGGATATCGCACGATCTCCTACGAGGCGGCTTGCGTACTGGCCGGATCCCCACCCTGGGACCTCGAGGTGAAAGTACTCGCGTCACTGTACGGGTGGCGCGAGGAAGTGACGGCGCGGGCGAGTGGCTGATGCAGCGACATGTGGAGTTGCGTCGGTCACAGCTTCGCGCAGCCCTGGTGGCGGAATGGCGCGACAGGCTTTCACGCCCTACCGCCTCGCCACCATCGAGGCGGTCCGGCCGGTACTCGAGCCCTGGCTCGGGAGGAGGCACGGCTCCCTGTCGTTTCGGGTGACGCAGGTGCTCTCGGGGTATGGTTGCTTCGGGAAGTACCTGTGTTGCATAAACAGGGAGCCGGACGCCCGGTGTCACCACTGCGTCGACTGCCGGGAGGACACGGCGCGGCATTCGCTGGCAGAGTGTGCCGCTTGGGAGGAGCCTCGCTGTGCCCTCATCTCAGAAGTAGGCAGTGACCTGTCGCTGCCGGCCGTGGTCGAGTCGATGGCCGGCAGCGAGGAGTCCTGGGACGCAGTGGTATCCTTCTGCGAAACAGTCGTGTCGCAGAAGGAGGCTGTGAATTCGGAGCGGGTGATCTCGTCCGCTCACCCGGCCCGCAGCAGGCGCACTGGGCGTCGGCAGAGGGCTGACAATGCCATGCCCTCTTCCGGCCCCCCTAAATGCCCCCCTATCACACTGGACCCGAGGTGGCGGCGCGTAGTGTTCCACGCGCGCCCCTTTCAGACGTCGTGGGGAGGGTCTAACACCTCACCCCCCTTGCAGACTTGAGGTGGCCCGCAGAGGCAGGCCGGCACTAGCCGGGAAGTAATAGTAGCTCCCAAGATCCCCGGTGCAAGTGTGGGAAGGGAACACCGGGGTGGTTTTTAGTCAGTAAGAGTCTGACAGACCCCTCCGCCCACCCCAGGGCGGAGGACATCCATGAGGATTTTCCACACCGGCAACGAATAAAAAAATAAAAAAAAGGGTTGTGTTTGACCTGGGAACACCCAAATACTCCGAAATATTTTATTCCGTAATTCGATGTTTCGATTTTCAAAAGTCCGCATTTCATAATACCTAAGAATTTTACTGTCTATGAATTATAATGTCTATTATTAAAAATCACGAAATTTATTTCACCGAAAGTCGATCACCGAAGTGCGATTTGATTGTTATCCGATTTTCATACTTTCGAAGAATCAAATGCTCGATGGGTTCTCGGTCCGAAAAACGACATTCTAATTTACTATACTTCGAATAAACTGCTAAAATTAGGATTCTGATTCTGGTTCAATTAGTATAATATTCAGTTACGCGTATAAATTCAAAATCTATAAGTAAGGTTTAATGTAATTTAAAAACTTCTACTTTGTTATTAATATTTGTGTATTAAGGGGGCTGCGCTAAGGTCATCATCATCATCATTTCAGCTGCCACTACCACTGCTGGACATAGGCCTCCCCCAAAAGGGGGGGTTGCCATAATCGCCACGCTTGGCAGGCGGGTTGGCGATCGCAGTATGGTGTTAAATTGGATAGAGAACGCTGCTGTCCATTCTCTAGTGAGTCCCTTAGTCGCCTTTTACGACACCCACGGGAAGAAATAGAGAGGTGCTATTCTTTACGTCCGGCACCACACCGCTAAGGTAGCCCGCGAAATTCTTGCAATTTGCAGGTCTGTGTCAGGTTGTATGTTGATTTAAATATGATTCGCGGACGTAACGAATATGGCTTTACGGAATTATTATCATTAGAATCAGCAATACAACTAACTCTTTTCGTAGAATCCTATTAAATGTCTGTTTCATGAAATAGTAATTTAATAGGATTCTACGAACTTGAGAGATGTATTGCTGATTCTAAAGCCATATTTGTTTTCATTATCGACTGCGGGGTGTCAAAATTAAGGATTTTAAAAGGTGAATACAAAACTATATACAAATTATGTGTAAATATAATTTGGGATGAGAAATTATTAAAAAAAACTATTCCAAACTTTTGGAGTAAGTGAGTGAGAGGCCGTTATCACCCGATTATTAGTGGGTAAATAACCTAATTTACCGTCTTATAATCCTAACTGAAAAGTGTAAAATAAAAAAGTACTAATTATAAAACCCGACTGCGTAAAAAATGTACTTTAAATTATGGAAACAAGATTTATGTATAAACTAAAAACAATCTCATGCAGTCGGAGGCATCTTCTTATCAATAATGACCTCCGACTGCATGAGATTGTTAATTTATAGTTTATATAAATCTTGTTTCCATCATTTTAAGTACATTTTGTACGCAGTCGGGTTTTTAAGTTTGTAAGTAGGGATAATCTCCGGAACTAATGATCCAATAAAAAAAAAACACCGGTAGAAAGTTACATTATTCCTGAGTACTATAGGTTTTAAATCGTATTTATGATATGCATATTATATATAGCCGAGCTATCACAAGTTTTGTGTAGCAAATCGGAAATAATCTCTGACCACGAACCTAACAAAAAGTACTAGGCTTGCATGAATTTACGATAGTATTGCAATCATTTGTATTATACTACTAACAGGATTTGAATGAAATTTGGCACAAATATAGTTCAGAACCAAGATTATCATAGGATACCTTTTATGCCGGTAGTACGTTTCCATCGGATAGTTTTCAACCTCTACGTAGGTGAAGCCGTGGACAAAAGACGGTCTGAAATAAATTAAAATGAACAGCCACATGATAAAGTCAACCAGACGGTTTAAAAATCGAATCAAAACAGTTGACAATCGATATTCAAATGAGAACTCCAATTAAATCGATTACATTAGATTTTTAGATGCAAATTCCTACTATTAGTTTTTTTACACTACATTAGTATTGTATTTGCGACAACCTTGCATTCAGCCTTGTAAGGCCTCTGCTTTGTCTTATTATCACCTCTGTACCGACCTGCCAGACTTGATACTTGATACGCCTCGTATAATAAAAAAATATTGATTTTGTTACAAACTTGATTGTATTCTAAACTCTAAGGTCATGTGCTTTGATAAGTTATGGACTGTAACATGAATAAAGTAGTCCTTAATTATTTTGGTTTGTTAGGTGTTTTAAACAGTTTGTAAATCAGCAAATTAACGTTGTTTATGCCAGTTTAGGTAATCAATTTTAGTAGTGCCTACCTAATTAATGGTCTAATGATTATAAAAGTTATAATCGAAAGTCCATAAATAATTCCGCTATGCGGTGTTAGAGATAACCACAAACTAAACCTGTATTGACTTTTGACACTTAATTTTGACATGATATGTGTGGTCATGTATTAACATAACCTTGATCTTTTGTTTGACTGAACGCTCTTGACATTGTTCACATTCCCTGGAATCAATTTCACACAGTAACGTTGTGTAATTTTATAAATATACTCTATTACACCGCCTTATTACAAAACAAGATTTATATTTTGACATGGCTTAAAACATGCAGCCAGTTTTTGTGATAAGAAAGTAACAGTGATTGAAATACCGTTCTTTATACAAAACTGAAAACTTAGTTCGGTACTAAGTTGTCAGTTTTGTGTTTAGGAACTTTACTATAGTTGGAATAAAGTTCGAAATTCCATAATGGCTCCATGTTTTAAACCTGGGTCTGAAGATAAACCTTGTTTTGTAATAAGGGGGTATGAGTTCAACGCACACATTAGCCAGTGTGATATTTTTGTGCCGTAACTGGCACAAAATATCACACTGGCTAATGTGTCATACAAAATAGATGACTCGATGTTTCACAACCCAATATGACTTCTTTTGTATCAGTACCAAATTCCTGAAATAATTTAAAGTTTGTCCGTTAATCGATATAATAATCATATGAAAATTACATAGAACTTAACTCAGCAACACGAGTCTGTGGTGGAAAATGTAAATATATCGATTTGATACAGCCATAGTATTAAGCACATTAGTAGCTCGACTTTGATGTTTTGATTTGAGTTAAGTTATTAATAATTTGCTAAACCTATACAAAACTTTATATTATCTCCCGAACTGTCCTGACATCTTGCTAAGAACAGCAGTTTTCTAATATATTTGTTTGAAGAATGTCCTCTATAATTTGGCAATTTATTCTTCGTTCGGCCCACTGAGTTTTATCCTATATAAAAAAAATCCAGGGTTGTCCCAAACAATATGCTTCGTTCGTCACAAAATATAATGTTAATTATTTTATTCTCGCTTCGTCCTATTTTATATTCCTTGTACGGCCCATTTTTTTTTTGTATAGGCCAAACTTACTTTTATATACAATCGGCAAAAAAGGGTTACGTATTAATAAATATTTAACATCAATCAACTATTTAAAATAACCGCTCCTCTCTGTCTTCTCCGCGAGAGAAAATTGACTCGTATTATTTTATAATAACATTATTCATGCAAGCCTGGTACTTTTTGTTATGTCTACTGCTCGAAATTGTGCACACCGTGTCATGTCATGAACAAGAATACCGTCTTGTATGCAACGTACTACGGATAAAAAGTATCCAGGTTATAAACTATTTCATCCAAATCCTAATTAGTGGGATAATACTAATGATTGATACTATCTTGAATTCATGCAAGCCTAGTACTTCCTGTTAGGGTACTGCTATTACTCACTACCTACAAAGAAATTATTATTAGCTATTTCTGAAATTTTCTGCGCAATTTACTTAGTTTTTCTTTTCGTAAGAATCTTCTACAAAACTTTTATTAAAAGATAAATGAAATCGGTAAAGTCATTCTCAAGTTAAGCCGTGACCATGGGAAATAGGGATTCATTTTTATATAGATTACCTAATGTTTCAAAAATATCAAATAATTTAAAAAATAAATGTTGACTGTACCTTTAAAGTACCTACTTGAAATTTGGGATGAAACACAAGTTCAATAGTGATATGGGACAAACTAAGAATTTTTTGGAATGTTAGGCAAAACTTCAGGACGAACGACGAAAAAATCAATTTGGCGAAAAAAAAGGGCGAGGTAATGAGCTGACCCATTTTGCAATAAAAAAAAGTAGTTCCTAGAACTATAACTGTAAAAATAATAGATTATTTATACATGAGAGCAGCCAATCTTGTTTGATTTGGCGGCCATGCACTATGGATATTAAATCCAGTCAAACCTGTTGGTCGGTCCCAATTTAAATATTACCTATAGAATCCTACTGAACAGATCTTATAAAAAATAAAACCGGACTGTAATAACGCTTAAATATTATGTTGATACTTTATTAGTAGGTAGCTAGACAAATTATTTACGAGTTTACTGATCTTCTTGTTTCAGCTGTTAAAGACCATAAAGAAATTGCTATAATACATAATATTAAAATGAGAAAGTAATTTCTAGTCTGCAGTCCCTACGCTTAATAAACAAAATGTACGGTCATATCGCTAAAAGCGGTCTTTTACAGACAACCTTTGGATGGATTAAAGGGAGAAGGAGAGACAATACTGCAGGTTCAATCGTCTATTAAACATAGTATTCAAATGACAGCAATGCAGCTGGACGCATCCGCGTATCAAAATTATTACGTCGCGCTACACAGTATATATTAACGACCGCGGAACGCTTCGAACCTGTGTTTTATTCACTATAGGTTGACTATAGTCGGTCGGACGAAAATAAATGAAGTATAGTGTGGGTGCCGCGTGCCGGTAGTTGTATTGGAGCAAAAGCCCAGACCGCTTCTCGTTTGCATTACGCAACAAGCAGTTTAACAATCATTCAAACAGAGATGCTGACAATAAGACCGGTTTTGGCGCCTATTTTCGCTACTATTATTGTGGTCGATCATTAAGATTACGGACGTGTGACTGTAAAATTAATACGCCTATGTTAGTTCAGCTGCGATAACAAAACGGGGACGACGTGTTTTGAAATTTCGATTCGAAAAACACTTCTCCCGCGCGAAGTGTTGACAATTTCGTGTTTGACATTTTTCCGTTCCATTTTCGAGTTTGACAGTTGCAGTGTTTGTGAAGTGCGTTATTGGTGAATGGATCGTTTTTAACCTTGACATTGTGGAACTGGAGCTTGATACAGTGAATGGAGTTGTTATAACTATTATCAGTGCCACGCAACAGTGATAAGGAATTGTGAAAGTTCACAAGATTTTGTACTTACTTCTTATACTAAGTGTTTTGAAATCGATATTGCCAATCCGACATATGAATAATACATAAAGGAAGGAACACGCTACGCCCTGTTATGCTAGTTCAATCAGCCAGTTAAATAGTTTTAATTGTGCGTGTAATTTGAAAGTGAATCGTTTGCATTGGAATCATCGGTGATTGATATTTTACGGTAAGAACTTGTTTGTTTTATGTACTACTGATGATAATTACGCACGGATTATGTGCATTCATGAATAAATTATTGCTTTAAGTTCTCACGTTTTGTACGTAAATGTTGCATGTATAAAATGCATAAAATTAAGTGTCTTCCTCCTTATCTGTAACAGCTGTTGCGTACCGACTGACTCGGGTCGAGTCTGTATTGAATATGGGTCAAATTAAAGTACGATTAATTAGATGGTCGTCGAGCAATAAGAACGCCTGCATATTCCACATTGTTGTCTTTGAATTACCCCACATTTTTGCACGTAATTAGGAAATGCTTATACTCCATTTGAAATAAGATTACACATTTAAATAAATCTTTTTTACAGTCCGTTCAACCAATTTTGATTCTATTGCGTTGGTGGCATGACAAATGCAGCTGTAATAAACAGTTGGTATTGTAACCACGTTTTGCTTTTAATGTCATCCTTATGCCTTCGGAATAAAAGTCAAAATCGGTTGATCGGACTGTAAAAACTTTATTTACATTTTTAATCTTACTATAAATGGAGTATAGGTGCCTACAAACTTACAAATATTGTCTTTATCAAACTACTAGCTTTTGCTCAAGCTACGCCCGCGTGGAGGTCGAAAATTATCCCACGGGAACGTATTATCGGGATAAAACGCATCTCTTGTCCTGAAGTGATGTAATGTAGATGGTGTACCCATGTGCCAAATTTCATCCAAATCCGTTCATCTGTTTTAGCGGGCTCCACTGCAGCTGAGAACCTGCTCGTGCGAAGCTTCACAATTTTATAGCGTATAGATGTCTTCATGTAAAATACTTTCGCAAAATCTCACACTGTGCAAACGCCTATTTTTAGACAAAAAAAAACCTAGAGTTTCAGAAAATTCAACTTATTTACGTATTCAAATTTACATTTTGCCACAGATAATGCACGAATTTCACTCCTAGCATGTTCCGTTTTACGTTCAGACAAAGTGACAGCGTATATTAATGATTTTTAGGACTAATGTTGTAAGTTTTTAACTATTATTCATTTTTACACACCTACTACTGCAATGTACTAAGTTATGAAGCAAATAATATGAATAATTAAATTAAAAATTATAGTCATATTTGTATTCAAAACATCGTAGGTAATGGGGTAACGAATCGTAATCGAATGTAAGTGAAGTGATAATAAAGCGAACGTGATGCTAACGTTTGACAAACAATACAGGAAAGGCAATGTGACTACTGTTACTAGGAGAACTTAGGATGCAAGAGCGAGCGAAGCGAGCTCGGGCCTTGGGGCACCCCGACTCGGACAGGTTAGGCTTGAAGGGGTTATTCCCCCCTTCTTGGTTATTTTTTTTCAAACCGTTCATAAATAGGGACCCCGTCGACCACGCCTTATTATTGTTTGGTAACAAATTTCGATCCGCCACGTGATCTTCCCCATCATTAATACTCCCACTGTCTCACAAATCCCGAAATAAACAGATTTTTTCTCGGCACCTATGCATTTGCACACTTTGGGCTTTTCAAATTTACACTAAAAAGGGTATATTCTACCTAAAAAAAAACCTACTTTAAAAAAGCGACGGGTTTTCAACTGCAGTGGTTCCCTGCCCCTTTCGCTCAATCAGTCTATCTAGCCTTTTTCCCAACTATGTTGGGATCGACTTCCATTCTAACCGGATACAGCTTAATACCAGTATTTTACATGGAGTGAGTGCCTATCTGACCTCCACAATCCAGTAACTGGGTAATACGATACCCCTTGGTAAGACTGGATGTTAGACTTCCGGACTTCTGACGACCCCCAACCCCTTCCACTAGGTACAAATCAAAAATATACTCTGTCTTTCCTAATTTTCATCTCATTCTATAGGTACTTATTTATAAATCAGAAATTTTCAAGTGCGCTTCAAAATATTATAAGTTGGTACTTAAACAATACTCTTGATATTTTCTACTTTTAAGGAAAAAGATACGGTTTACTCAAACTTTATCTATGGTTAAGTCGAAATGTCAAATTAAAACAGAGTTTTAATGTATAAATTAGTGCACTGCATCGAATTCAAAATAAGATCTAGATTTAGGTAGGACAACCTGACACGAAATATAAATCATTAATTTATTGGCGACTAAAGGCTCTTACAGACTCTCGCAATATCGCGGGCGCGACAGGCAGCGACATAGAAATTGTGCTACTAGTGTCGCGTCGCGCCCGCGATATCGCACCAGTCTGTACGGGCCTTAATTTGACGGCTCAAATATTCATATTATTTTTCATATTACATTTTTTACAGCTCGATTCAAACTTGATGACGGCTCTGCAGTGCGCTAAACGCTGCTCAGTACCGCACCCCACTCCCCGCTGACACAAGAATTTGTTACTGCGCAGCGACTCGCCTCATGTTCAAGTTTGAATCGGGCTGTACTACGATAATAATAATTATTATGTATTATAACAGGTAGTAGATACCTATCAACTAGATACCTATTGGACGCCAAATGCTTGTAACATAATTGCATATTCGATTAATTTTAAATCACGCAAAGTGTTATTCATTTAATTGCCCTGCATTATCAATTTCACCAGAATACATTTATCTGTATGTCAGTCTGTAATTTATTATAATAATACTCCATGTTGATAAGGTCAAACTCCAACTGAATTGTCAACAGTGGGTTAACGTGAATAGTCTACACATTAATATAATTACATAACATCACGCCTCTAATCCCCGAAGGGTTAGGCAGAGTGTTTAAGTCCCACATAATAGGGGCCGAGCCTATTGCCATCAACCGGTACAAAAACCTGGGACCCGGGTTTCAATATAGTGTCATAATCTAACAATAATAATGAGCGGCAGTGGAAGAATAGATTCTTGTAAAATATATATACGGACCAAACTAATTGTGGGTATAAGACGTTGATAAAATATTCCATAAATTAAAAAACAAATGAATAGATACGAGTTTTATTAACACTGATATCGACTTGTTTTTTTTCCCTTTTTTCCTGATTCCAAATTCAACAAAACCGTATTCATTGGCAGTTACGAAGAGAACTAAATAAAAAGCATAGGATAAATATTTATTTTTTCTTCTGGATAAGATTTGATTTAGCAGTCTGGGATCACCAACATGCAGGAAGCATACGTAGCAAAAATGATAATTTCTTATATGAGAGGTCAATGATCTGCACTCAGACTATTTATTACATGCAACCAAGAGTGAACAGGTTTATTCTGGGCACGCTTGTTCCCAGAAGATGGTTCGTTCGTCGTAGATTTCATTCATCACTTTCCATCAGACGAGATCCAGGTCAAGGGTAGGCCCATCCCACAATTAAAAATAACACATTTTAAAATTACAGGATCATATCAATAATCACATTAATCACGAATTGAAGAAACTCAGCAGGCACTCAACCTACAAAAATACAACGTTAGTAGATAATAGCTGAAATAATGAGGTACATTTCCGGCTTCGCCCTGTTCCGGCAAAAACACAGCATGCTAATTATTGCAGTACAGTTAAACACACAAGGAAAATGCATTATTTTTGGGGTTTGTACCTCAAAAGGAAAAATTGAACCCTTGATCACTTCGTTGTCCGTCTGTCAGTCTGTCAAGTTGAAATTAATATCAAATACGTAGTACTCACGGTCCCGTGGAGCCCTAAAAAAAATCAAACTTCTAACCCCCGAATTCTCAAACGACACTTAACTTTAAGGTGTGCTTAAATGTATTTCTCTCACTACAATACACCTTATAGTGACAGAGACAGCATAATACTTAATTAAAGGCAACCTAAAATTGGGTTAGCGTTTGAGTATTTGGCCGTAAGTCAACGCAATATAAAATACGGACATTTATGCATCAAATTTTGACACTCGCAAATAAATCAGAACCTATGGGTCCTTCCCGTTGACTTGAAATCATGATATTTAGCAAGCAGTAAAACTTCGAAAATCGTTAATTTGTAATTTTATCACATTTTTTTGTGATTACAAACTTACATTTTTGAAGTTGGATTCACCGTGAAGTATAAAGATGTATGGGAGAACATATTTTTCAACTATAATTTTAAGTTTTTTTTTGGGATAAATTCATCCCAACTACGGAAACTATTGTGTCCGACACGCGGTTTTTTTAATGGGTACCTAGTTTTACTGATTAAAATTACCCACGATCTTATTAGGTATCTACTACGATTTCTATTGGTAACATTATCAGTATTATCACTTATTGCATTAAAAAAACATTAGGTAATCTTATCTAGAAGTTATCGACACGAAAATAAAGCCATTAATAATGGTATCGACTAACGACCAAGCCTTCACGATAATTATATCGACCAAGCCTTCACGATAATTATATCGACCAAGCCTTCGAATTTCAAAAAAGATCTGCATTTAGTACTTACCGTTGCGTTAACGCATCGAAGATATACAATCGCTTGTTCATCGACTTGTCGATATAGTTTCCCAGAATAGCGAGTGGAAAAATCTAAGAACCGCCTAAAACGATGCTAGTGCTCAATATAAAAGTCGGCGCTTCAGAAGAGAGGGTGTATTCGAAGAGTTGACTCTCATCAATCTCATCACAGTTATTGTTTATTGTTTAGTGATTATCTCAAGTGATTTGTTACGACTATTTTCCTTGATACTGTTAAGGTATGTAGCTCATAACCGTTTTATTCTTAGATAGAGTTTTTCTTTTTAAGTTTTCGTGTTTTTCATATTGTTTATTATGATTTCGAAAGAAGTACATGACATATATTATTTTGGTCGGTACAGTTTTGGCAACCAATAATCTAGACTTTCGCACTGAACTTTTGAAAGGATCAAGAATGATTAAATTTTTCAGAATACCTACCTACTTATAGCATTTTGTCGTAAATTTCCAAGCCTGCAAGCTTGATGACGGTTAATTTTGACCATTAACTTCATCCTAATGGCATAATTTCCATGTTTTCCTATAAAATTATTTCCATGAAATGCGCTACTCATTTCGACTGATGGCTATCATTTATGTGGGTTGGACAAGCTGACAGAAATTACAACATACAAGAAAAGTTCGATTAAAAAAAAACAACCGACTTCCAAAAAAACACTAAGTACAAAGGTAAAAATAACTTTAACTTCGGAAGTTGGTGTCTTTGGCTGTATTTAATGTTTTTGTCACTAACATCCGAAATTAAAGTTATTTTTCACTTTGTACTGTTTTTTTGGAAGTCGGTTGTTTTTTTTTTAGTTAAAAGTTTTTTATTTTTTACTATTTAGTGGGTCAGTTTGTAATTTATCTAAGTTACAATAGCCTAATGTCAACTGCTCATCACCTTTTACAAAATATTGCTTTTCCCGATGCTGGGACGTTCATTATTCAGGAGTTCTCCTGGTTCCACTCACCATATACATTGTGACAAGCATAAATTGCTTAGCAACTATTTAGAATGCCTAATCTAATCGCAACCCGTAAAATACTTATTACCTATATATTACGTAGTTCCGTGGGCCATCTGTGGTATTCATCATCAGTTCCACTTCACCAAATGTTGCTCCCCGAGAGCAAATGCATGCATACTATAAAAAATACCCAAATCGCTATAGGTGTGCCTATAAAATTTTAGGACTTTCCTTGATTTCCATGGTATCTGCTCATCAGATTGTGTCTTGGTGACAATGGGACCACTTCGGCAGCCTATCAAACAAAAATAGAACTTTCAAAATTGGTCCATAATTGACGGAGAATACGGTGTGCATAAACTACATAAAAAAAATATCAAGGTATATTTCGGCTGCCGAGAGGATGCGTTCCTGCCACTAGCAGTTGGACATGATTAGGAAAAAAACGCGTTTTCTTTTGTACTCAGCTGGCAGCTAGGTGTCAGGAACGCTTTCGGTCATCGGCTGGAGTATAGGTACCAAAGTAACAGTTTGTCACATCACAATGATCGTCATGTCACGACAAATTAAATCTAATTAAGAAAATGTTTGGTATTCATTTAAAAAAAGAAGGAGATGGATAAAAGTAAGACGTGAACTGAAAAATCCCAATCTTTTTAGATGACAGATTTCATTTACCGTCTGTAAATATGCTGATGTTTATTTATAGGCCACTCGTGCTTTTGTGACTGCATATTTCATCTATCTCCTTCTTCTTTGGCTGGTCAGTATGAGACAGCAATATTTTTATTTACTTTAGCTAGTTACAAGCAACTTTTTTTAACTTTTTGCTTGTAACTATTGCACCTGTAGATTAAGTACCTATATTTATATAATATTATTACACATCATATATATTAATTAATAATTACACCTCTAGTTGTCATTCAGTTAAAATTGTACCGACTTACTCGCCCGGGAGGAAGACCTGGAGTCCTGAAATAAAGGGCTGCCCTAGTTTAGGCTCCAGTCGACTCCATTTATTTTAATAATGTCTTTACTGTGTTTTGATTAGTGAGAAAAAAAAATAAAGATTATTATTATTATATGAGTTTCAATCCAAAAAATGTGTAATAAATATCAACCTGCGGTTGGTATTTAATTAATAACAAGAACGTCGATCGACGAAATCTTATTTGTATACAGAACTTGGTTGTTTTTATTTTCAACTAGCTCCGCCCCGCGGTTTCACCCGCGTAAGTCTCGACCCCGTGGGAATATCGGGATAAAAATTAGTCTATGTCTTAATCCAGGGTGTCAGCTACCTCCATACAAAATTTTATCAAAATTGGTCCAGCCGTTAGAGCGTGAAGAAGTAACATACATACACACTCACAAACTTTCGCCTTAATATTAGTCTGATACACAATTGCTACTCGACATACTCGTACAATAGGTGGAACTAATTATAACAATTCATATACCTACCTATAGATAAGTATTGATATTATAGTAACCATGTAAAGTACCTCTCTGCAGCTCTTTACAATATTCTTATCTATATCTTCACGATTACTTTAATGATTAAATGTTCAAATAAGGTGTATGTAGCGAATGGTGTTATGTCCTCTGCGATAAATGGTTTTTCATTGCCATGTAAGATAAACAAAGTAAAGAGCATGTTTTGCAGCAGTTTTTCTTACTGAAATATTTTTTTTTTTTTAAAAACGTTGCCCCACACTAGGTATTTCTCCTGTATCACGGGTGCGTTTACAAGCATTTAAACTCACATACACAAACAGCCAATAATTAATAGTATTAATGCTTCAAAGTGAAGGAAATATTATGGCGGTTATTTAATTCGCTCTTTTTCTCTTTGCGTAATACTTAAACAGAAACTCACTGATAATGTTTCAGTGGAATCAATAAAGTGGCTGCTGTACATCTATTAAGGAAACGGGCAAGCAGGTTTTAATTTTCAAGAGTAGGTTCCTATTGCTACTAGAAAGAAAGAAAAATAATTTTATTTATCACAGAAAAACTTGCATACAAAAACATATCTAATAAATTCGAAGGTAAACATTACACAAAACGGATCTACATAATTATAATCACGAGCACAAAAAAACAAATAGTCGGCAGCTGCACGTCATGAGACAAGAAGGCTTGCACTCAGCGTGATGCTGTGCTATGGGGGACCCACATCACAACGCTGATTTTCAGTGGTCACCCGAAAAATACGTACGGAATCCAAGTCAGGTTTAATGAGTTGTACAGACGCCAGCACATCAAGCTACTACAATCTGTCAAATTTATTTAATAGATTTTCAACTTTATCGCTACAGCTTAAGGTTCAAGGTTGATTGGGAAATTTTGACAGTTTCGGGTAGCTTGACCTGCTGGCGTCTGTACGTAAGTAAATGTAACAAAATAAACAGTACTACTACTAATACGAATATAACCAATAATGATTTTTACAAACGAAAGGCAGACTTGAAGGCTGGACAAAATTTAAGCCAACGGCCCTGAACTGAATCAAACGAAACGCTTTACTATCCAAATATTATATATTCCGATAAGCTCTTGATTGAGATCAGTGGTGGCCCAGTGGTAACGACTGCGAGTAAGTGGTGTAGGTCATAGGTTCGAACCCTGACAGGCGCTTTACTTTGTGTAAATTATTTCATCACCACTGCTCTCAAAACGGTCAAGGAAAACATCGTGAGGAAACCGGCATGTCCTAGAACTAAACATTCGAAGACATGTGACATCTATCAACCCGCACTGGGCCCGCGTGGTGGATTACAGCTCACTCCCTCTCACAGAGAGGAGGCCTGTACCCCAGCAGTGGGAACATTAAAAGCTGATTATTCTAAGCTCTTGATTTGACCCATACGGATGAAAGAGGATCTCTTGTTTTAATTCCTCACGCCAGACTGCCAGATTAGTTTGTGTGTCTTGGTGCTAAACAAAATTCTGTAGGTTTAAGCTCAGCACACACAGGCAGCAGGTGCGGTTCGGGCGCGGGTCGGGACGGCAGTACGGCGGGTCGGGCGCGGGTCGGGACGGCAGTACGGCGGGTTGAATTCTCTGTATTTAAAGGAATGACACCACACGAATTTTATTATCTATTCTATTATATATATTGTATTCTATAATTATCTATTCGCAGGTAGGAGCTACGAGTAGGCTTAGGTAAATTGTGAATAAGCTTTGTGTATTTATGGCTATTTCAAATCACTCTGCAGGTAATATGTTAAACCTGAAGCTCCTCTTCGAAGCAGGGATTTTCTTTACGAAATAGCAATAAATTGTTTACTATTATATTTTCCTAATTGTTCCTAATCACGAAGTAATTGTGATTGTAAGATGTCAAAAAAACAACCATTTTACTAGCAGGGGGGGGGGGGGGACTAGACTAATAAAAATTTCACTTTAAAGCTTAATAATGAATATTACGCAAACTGATCCATGAATCGAAGAATGGTTTTCACAGACTGCAATATTTGAACGGCCTATCCAACGATATCCTACACTATAGGTTAGCCAAGAAAAAAAAAATCATCCCCACTTTACGTGCAAAGGAGGTACCTACTTACCCTATAAACATTTTTTTTTTAAAGATTTTTATTATTTTACCACTTGTTGGCCTGATTAATATGTATACTCAGGCCAAATAACAGTTTTCGAGTTAAGCCGCGGACAGACGGACATGGCGGAACTATAAGGATTCATTTTTGACTGCGGTACCCTAAAAAACGATTATTGTTTTCAAATAACATGAACTTGTTAAGATATAAGATAAAGATAAATTTATTTATTATAACTTGCACACTGTAACGGTGCTCGCCCAAGAGCGTTTTTTTTCGGCGATTTTTTCGGCAATTTTTGTCAGATGTAATTCATTGTCACGTGGGCACCCTTAAGGCTCTTACACACTCACGCGATATCGGTATGGTCGTTTATGGTGTTTATAATTAATTTGTCAATTAGTGGTCGCAAGCGCTACTGCTGAGCATGAGGTCCTGGGTTCGATTTCCGGGTAGGGCCAAATGTTATTGGGTTCTTTCATCTGGAATATCTTAGTAGCAGCCAGGAGTCTGGATTTGTGCCCGGTTGATGACAGCTCCCCCGTATTAGGTACATGGGACTTAAACATAACTGGCGAAATGTGGGTGTACATAAAGGGTACACCTCTGCCTAACCCTTCGGGGATTACAGGCATGATGTTATGTTATAATTGATTTATCTCTATAGATTTCCATATGTGTAAGTTATCCCCATTTATTCCAAAGTGAATACAAACACAAGATCATAACGATAACTACCTATTTATGTAAATATAGGAAAAATACTTGAAGGTCTTTCCTTTTAAGTGCCGAACTTCAAATATTGAAGTAACGCCACATAAATTAGACATAATGTGTGGAATGAATAACCGACCATATTGAAATCTGATAGTAGGTATACGAGTTTGCATACAAATTATCAGACATAATTATGATTGAAGAGTTGACTACGATCTATGGAATGGGTCCTCGTGAGTCCCTTAGAAACAAATTCAAAGAAATTGATGTACTAACTCTGCCTTCCCTTTATATCTTAGAAAGTATTTTATATGTTCGCAAAAACTTAGGACTTTTCAAAATAAGAAGCTGTTTCCATAATATAAATAAACGTAGTAAACATGAAATTGTGATACCCAAATTTAGATTAACTAAAACAAGCAAGTCATTTCTTATAAACAGTATCCGCTTCTATAACACGTTGCCAAAGTCGGTTATAGAACTTAGCGATGGAAAGTTCAAAACCCACATCAAACGTGTCCTAATCAAAAAAGAATACTATAAGATTAAGGACTACGTTCAACGACAAGGAAGTTTGGCAATAATTCCTTCTGCACTTGTGGCTTCCCTGGGCCCGATTCTGTAAAATAACCAACTTGTCAATAGTGTGTCGGTAGTGTGTCAGTAGTGTCTCAATAGAATAGTTATTGACATTTGGGCCCAATTCTGTAACTTTGAGTTAAGCAGCACGCCATTGACACTCTATCGACACACTACAGACATTCTTTTGCCACTGTTGCAAATTTGGCATTCTGCAAAAACTTCAATGGCGTTTCAGTGGTGTGTCGGTAGTAAGTCGATAGTGTGGCAGCCCACACGTGGCCCCACGACGCATCGTTTCCGAGATACGGGCCTTCGATATTAAAAAAAAAAACCTTAATTCATGTTGGAATGCTGTTTACACGGGGGGTGGTACATAGGGGGGGGGGGGGTCAAATTTTGGTTATTTTTTGCCTAGGACGCACAGTTTTCGAAATATTTGAATTTGTATATTAATAAAAAAAATATTAGATATTTGAAGAAAAAAAAAATATTAGAAAGATTAGATTAAAATTTATAGATTTTTTACATCATCTCATGGTTTTCGGTCGGAGTATCAAGTTAGGTACCTTCACATACAAACCTTTAATTTAGCAGGGATTCCATTCCGCCGTCGCGCGTCGCTGTCTCTGGAGAAAGGGAATGAGCTCGTCAATTAGCTTCCTTGCTTGCTCTACGTCCACTTTATCAATTTCACTACGTAAGTCGCACACACACACGGACACATTATTTCAAATTTAAAAAATATACAAATTGAACCCAATCAACAATAGGGAAAATAGGTGTCGTTGTTCGATGGCTTCACAATGGCGGTTCGATGGCCAAAACACTATTCAAACACGATAGAAACAACTGTCAAATACACTTAAAATATTTACAGACTACCGTAAGCTTGGCATCACGATGCCATTGTATCATTATAGTGGACCAGACTACCAATTATTGTTGCCAAATTTGCAACAGTGGCAAAAGAATGTCTGTAGTGTGTCGATAGAGTGTCAATGGCGTGTTGCTTAACTCAAAGTTACAGAATTGGGCCCCTGGTACCTCATAAACGGCATAACTATGTAAATGTCTGTTAACTGCTCCTAAATTACGATTTTTATCCCTTTTTTTACATACTTTGACCTACAATTTTAATTTAAAATATTTATTAGACTAGAGATAGATTTAATTATATATATATAATTAAATCATCATCATTTTTTTTTTTTATTTGTTTTTTTTTTTTTTGTGGACAGAATATTTATTCAGTTTTGTTACAGTTGTAATGACAATGTTGTCATTTGGTTTAAATATGTAGGTTTTTATTTTTATTATTTTAGTAATATTTTATATAGATTCTTTTTTAATTTGTGAACGTTGTAGGCATAATAGACTGTAGCTTTGTAAACTATCTTCTATTTTGTTAAGTACTTGGTACTTGTTGACGGGCCTACACTGTCCTCCCATACCTATTAACACTGTAACTTGGAAATATTGTTAAAGCCCACTTTTTTTAAAAGAGTAACCGTGGAGTTTCTTGCCGGCTCTTCTCCATAGAAAACTACCAATTGGAACCGTGCACCTAGCTTCTGACGTTTCATAAGTGCCCATGTAGGTTTATGTGAAATATTTTTTTTTGATTTTGATTTTGATTTATCTCGCTTGACCAGTTGGTCATTTTTAGGGTTCCGTACCCAAAGGGTAAAACGGGAACCCTGTTACTAAGGCTCCGCCGTCTGTCTGTCCGTCTGTCACTAGGCTGTATCTCATGAACCGTGATAGTTAGACAGTTGAAATTTTCACAGATGATGTATTTTTGTTGCCGCTATAACAACAAATACTAAAAAACGAGCAAAAAAAATCACGTTTGTTGTATGGGATATATATATGTTATATACAACAAACGTTTTTGCTCGTTTTTGCTCGATATTGATAACGGCAACAGGTAGACGCTTGAAATATTCACAGAATAGTTAGTTATATATTCCATTTAAAAATAAATAATTAAATTAAAATAAAACAAATATTTAAGGGAATTATTTAAAAAAAAAAAATATATATATTTTTTGGAAAAAAAATTCCTATACAACAAACGTGATTTTTTCCGTTTTTATAGATAATGGTACGGAACCCTTCGTGCGCGAGTCTGACTCGCACTTGGGCGGTTTTTTATGATTTTTTTTTTCATTATAGGTTACTTAAGTAAGTTAATTTAGTCTTACCAACTCTAGACAAGCCAGGTAGTCTATGCCCAACTTGGCATACGTTTAACAGGTATGGGTCAACATAGGTATATTTGACCGTCGTTACGGATCGTCAAAAGCTCGAAAGTCTGACAAGAAGTCTCTCGAAGGGCTATCGTATTACCCAGTTACTAGGTTGTGGAAGTCAGATAGGCCGGCGCTCCATGTGGAATACTGGTATTCAACTGCATCCGGTTAGACTGGAAGCCGACCCCAACATAGGTGCGAAAAGGCTAGGCAGATTGATTGAGGTAGTGCTTATAGTGTTGCCCAAATGCAAGAACAAGACGAGACTTAGCCAGTCTTGGTCTTGGTCTTGCGCCAATACACCTGGTCTTGGTCTTGGTCTTGGTCTTGCGCTCCCAGTCTTGGTCTTGGTCTTGGTCTTGCAGCAAGAGTCTTGCAAGTCTTGCAATTCCCTATTAGTCTATTACTATTTATTAAAGTTTACTTTAAATCTTAGAAAAACGTATTAGAATTGGAACATTGTGAGCTTGAATTAACATAGCCATAGTAAAGATCAAGCAGATTAATAAATAACTGAAGATTTGATAAGAAATTCGAAAAATCAACTGACCTATATGTCGTTTTCCATGGAAGTAACTGTTTCTTAATAAACATTTATGATTTATAAGCTTTGATTTATAACCTAATCATAATACTACTTGCGTGATCAGTATAATGTATTCATTTTCATTCTAAGCACTCTGAAACTTATTTATTCTTTGGAACACCTGTAGGTACTCTTAAAAAAATTCGAAATTATTTTGCATGAGTATACCTACGCCCTATGGCGGCAATCAAATAGTGTCACAAATGTTATGATTTCGGCGTGGCGGCAACGATTGTTTTAGATTTCAAAAGAAGCCGCCGGCGCGTGTATCATAACCATGTACTTCCGAAAAGCGGCAAATTTCTTTGAGAAGTAAGTACAAAACCTTTGATGCCGCATTATCAAAGTGCCGATGGTTAAAACATAACTATGCATGCACTCAGTTTGATTTTAATAGATATTTTTTTATTCGCTATGTTTATGGTATTAATCGTAATGCGCATAGGTCCAGTTTTTCATATTCTTTGATACAGTTTTTTGCGTCTCATAGAATTCCTAAGCGTACCTACCTATACACCGAACTGTTACACCTAACTACTCAGTGAAATAGCGCTAAGTCCTAGCTGCAAGACGCAAGAGTCTTGCAGGCTATGTCTTGTTCTTGCTCAAGTCTTGCACGGTCAGTCTTGGTCTTGGTCTTGCTAAAAATACGCGGTCTTGTTCTTGGTCTTGGTCTTGCAAAAACGCAAGAACAAGACCAAGACTGCAAGACCAAGACTGAATTTGGGCAACACTAAGTGCTTACCTAATACACCAATCCAATATTGGCCCCTAGTTTTTAGTTATTTACGAGATAACAACAACCACTGCTGTAAAATTTTACAGAATAATCTGAAGTTACTGATTCAAACCATGTAAGATACAATGCGAGAAAAAAATCTTGTCAAAACGTCAAGCCAAAATATATCCAAGTCCAGTAAAATAAGATGTCATAAAATATAATTGTTTTTACGTCAAAAATATTTAGTTTCTAAAATGTGAAGTAAATACTTAATGTATTCAAAATCACCTGTTCCGTGTGGTGCCGGACGTAAAGAATAGCACCATCCTATTTCTTCCCGTGGGTGTCGTAAAAGGCGACTAAGGGACTTACTAGAAAATGGGCAGCAGCGTTCACTATGCATTTTAACACCATACTGCGATGGCCCACCCGCCTGCCAAGCGTGGCGATTATGGCAAACCACCCTTTAGGGACGCTTATGTCCAGCAGTGGACGTCTTTCAGCTGAAATGATGATGGTGATTCAACCTCACCTAGGTACACCAACTTAAAAAAATAGGTTGGTGCTACCTATGAGAGCTACATTTAAGTTAAATCTGAATACTGAAGTCAAATTCTAAAGCCGTTCAAAAGTGACTTGTTCAAATTTCAATCAATGTTAATCATTAGGCTAATAATCGCGGTGACGCAATTATTTTTTATTGCTATCGTTTCTGAGAACACATTAAACATTTGATATTATTGTGTGCCAATTTTTTGCCTATTAACATTTTGTTAAAACATAATCATGTTTGCACTTCATAACTTGTTCTGAGGTGTATGAAAAATCGATAAATTAAGATTTTTACGTTGTTTTAATTATCTACTTAGGAATAATTATAAATTAATTAATTAATAATTCGATTTAAGTCTTGTGCAGACTGTTGAGTTATCTCAGGCACGACTAGGTTAATAGGTTAAATGCTCTAAAGCCTTCTAAGGCGACGAGTCGCGCTGCCGGTCGCGCCTGCAATATAGCGCGAGTCTGCACAAGCCTTTATGGTTTTGAGTTTTAATAATAGAACAGAATAAAATACTCTTTATTATGTACACCATAAAAATTACGGATATAAATTTTGAAATAATAATAAATCAATTAATAAGTAATATTTATGAGAAGTCAATGTCTTCCTTACACTAACAATTAACAATAAATCAGTATTCAAGATTCGAAATAACTAATAAAAATACGAATAGCACTAATTCTGTGTCTAATTATGTTATAGTACTCGTACCATTAAAATTTACCAGACCAATTTGGTTAGTAACTCATTGTTACATAACATAATCATGCATTCAAGGTTACGAATGATCAACAAAGTGTGGGCGAAGGTTCCATAAAAAGTTTCAAAGGCTTCTGATACTGAAGAAGAAAAAGACAGATGTCGTAGCGGCAAGCCCGCATCGCATGTTGGTGCCAATTTCTATGGCACAACCTTATAGCCAGCGTTAGTTTCTAAAAAGCTTTTTATTGATAGGTTATTTATATCTAAGTTTGTTTGAAAAGTTGGCAAGTGATTTCTGTCTCAAACCGCATAGGTATCCAATCGCTTAGTGGAGATAAAAGCATAGCAAATAAACATAACGAATTAAAAAACGTTCCCGGGTATGTATGCGAAAGCGAACATGAAATCTTGTTTATTCATGAGACACCTACGCGGCTGAAATTAATAAGTCAAAAAACCTTATTGGAGCAATTATCATATCTAAAAAGCTATTTTAAAACCAAGTAGGACTGCTAGTGCACTCTGTAGGTCAATGCTAACATTAAAATAAGTTTACCCACCAAAGGAAGAATCATTTGTGCCGAAAGTTTGCCATTTTTAGTTTTGCTAGTCGCCGATAGATGTCGGTAGTAAACAGCTTATTAACAGTTTGTCAGTCGAAATTTCCTCAACCACAAATTTTATTTTGGGAAGAAATGCGTCAAAATGATTAGATTCTTCTTTCAAAACATTTTCTGTGTCCCCATTTCTTCAATATTTAGTTATAACTACTCACTAATAGATGTCGCTAGCCATTCCGAATTATTGTTTTGATAAAGGGTAACTAGATGTCACTAGTAACTCTCAGAACAAGTAATGTACTTTAATCGACCTTGTTCCATGTAAAACTTAATAAGAAGTTAATAAGCGTTAGTTTACTGTATTCTATAGAATACATGCACCTATCTAAAAACATCTAAGTTTTGAATTTTATTGAATATTTGGTTGAACCTTAGAATACATTTTCTGTGATACCTAATTATTATGATACGAAGGTAGGTAAAGCTGTTTCATGACTATGTATCTTTAAAAATTTGAGACATCAACGACATTTTCTATTAAAATTTTCTGGTCTTCCTACTCAGTTTTGCACCATCAAGATACAAAATCACAATTTTTAGAAACAATAAAATAATAATGTGGCCCTCCATGGAAATGCACAGCGCATGGAAAAAGCTCACCTGGTGTAATCATGATTACCGACGGAGATACGGGAACACCGTAACTAAGATCAATGAGTCAAAATCTCGAAAAGATTCCACAACCCAGTCAATGGGATTCTATAATTTCTCAGTACAAGCGTGACGGATTTGTAATCAAGATGATGGTGAATTAGTGACGTATAATCCCGCTGGCGGCGCTTGTGTAGTAGTGACGTTTCGTTTCTGCGGAAAATGACGCCGGTCTACGAAACGTATGTACATGACGTGTCGCGGTGACGTAGCAACGCTTGGCCAAGGTCGCTGGTATTATACACTATACTACGATTATGCGGTCGCGTTACATAATTTTTAGTTTTATTTATAAACTTGAATGTTTGGGTTCGAATTTTGAATTGATTTGGGTTTCATGATAAATTGATGACATAAAATCTAGTAGGTAGTATAGACTTAACTTTAATTTTAATAATTGGGCCATGTTTTTGTTAAATATTTTGGCAACCTGAAATTCCAAGTCTTATCAGAACTCTATAGGACTTTGATAGCGAAATTGCAGAGATTATTTTTACTAAAATTGCGCTAAAATTATTATTTTTTATTTAGGTCTTATCGAATTATACTGCATCTTATATACATAATAATTAATATTTATTTTGATCTCATCCTCTGAATTCAGATAATAATATTCAATCAATGATGTATTAATAACATAAAGGTCACTGTCACAGATCAGAAAAATAATATTCTGTGGTCATTGTCCTCGAAGATATAAATAAGGATAATCGCATAAATGGTTTAAAAATAAACGAACTATATTTTTCTATATTTCTTTCCTCTACCTATATTATTATGACGTAATTACAACAGAGTAACCAGGAATTAAATGTTAAGGTTATAGAAAGTAGTTGCGAGAACCATGTCAGCTTGGGAATTCCGAATTGTGTGAAAATCTATCGATTTGATTCGACCGACTTTATAAATAGGAGGTAGGCAAAACCCTGACTTTGAAAGATTAATTTAAATGGTTAATTCCCTATGCCTTAATTAAGTACTAAGTTTTTTTTAAATCAACATTAGTTAAAAAAAAATCACTGGAAACTATGTACCTAATTTACAATATTTCACGGCTGTATAATTCAGGACAGTAATTTCATCTTCTTTGCGAATGGGAACATAATATGATGGAATCCGCTAACATGACTGCGCATTATAGGAAATTCAATTCTATAGCTCACTGAGATTTTAAAGAATTCAAAAAATCACCGATCCCAATGAGTATTTCACAAGAAGCGCGAATAAGATCAATGGAAAAATATAGAAAAAAATATAAATTGATATCAAGGCCGTCTCGGTTAGCGACCGTGACTCACGCGCCATTATTGTTCATATATAATACTATGCATTGAGATTTGCATCATGAGTAAAATCGAACGGAATCTTACGTTCGACGGGTTTCCCGATATCACCTTATGGAATCCTTCTCCACATGGAATATTCCTAAGAGGCATTTTTGAGTAGGTAACCTATAAGTGAAAAAAGACGGATATTGTGGTAAACGCAACTCCTTATAATCAATATTATATCAATGCCAGGAAAAGCTAAGTTTCCATGAGGCATATGGAAAGGAAATAAAACCTAGTGTGTCATCTTATTTCACGTTGTAGTAAAATCATGCATAATGTATGATCTTAAGAATCACATGGTAGATTATACATTTTCGAAAAACCACTTCATTCTTAGGCAGCCTATAACTTCTCAGACTGTTACTGACTAAAACCCACCCGTGTTCCTTCAGTTGCCTGTATGCCAGGGCCAGGGTATCCCTTTCAGATACACCCGTAACCCTGGCAGGCATTGGCTCTGACAGACCCCATCAATTTGTGCCAACATCTCTTTGAGGCGCGCGTGGAACAAAACGTGCCGTCGACCCAGGCCTGGCCCTTATCTGACGGCGAGCTACCCATTGCCCACCGTCCACAAGCCCGCGCCTATGGTGGCCGTGAATCGACCTGCGATTCCCAGAATCCGCAGAAAGAGGTGGCGACCTTCCATGTACTCTCGCTTCTAACCATGGCCTGAACCAGGGCCGGACGCGAGAGATGGCCGCCGCCGATCGCATCCGTGAGGACCCGGCCGTGCCCCGCCTAAGCCGGACAGACTTCCACCGTATGCTCTACCGTGTCCTCCGGGTGATCCACACAGTTGTGACACCCGGGCGTTTCCTCCCGACTTATCCTGAACAAGAACCTCCCAAAACAACCGTGTCCGGTGAAGGGCCTGCGTCAGGCGGAAGAAGAGGATGCCGTGGCGCCTCTCTAGCCACTCCTCAAAGAGGGAACTTATTGCCACAATTGTAGCGTGCCCAGCGCTGGGTTGCGACAATCGCAATCTCAGATCCCGCCGAACCTCTGCCCGCTGTACCGTGATTTCTCACGGCAGCGGAGTTACGCTGCCTCCTCGCGCCCGCGCCACTCCCATAATTATGGGCCCGACGACTTTTGCCTCCAGATCCCATGGCGGCAATCCAGCAAGGAGGTTAACCTCACCGGAGATTTTTTAAACGGACCCCCAATGAACCTAATTGGTGATCCCTGCTTTACATCTTATCAAACCTATTCGGTCTTATTACAAAACAAGATTTATATTTTGACATGGCTGAAACCATGGAGCTAGTTTTTGTAATGAGAACGTAACTCTGATTGAAATACCGTTCTTTAAACAAAACTGAATACTTAGTTCGGTACTAAGTTATCAGTTTTGTATTAGGAACTTTACCGTAGACGGAACAAAGTTCGAAATTCAATAATGGCTCCATGGTTTAAACTTGGGTCTGAAGATAAACCTTGTTTAGTAATAAGGTCCTGTCAGTTTAGTTGTATCATCCTGTTTTCCCAACTGTTTTTGACATCTTGTCCTGCATACGAATACGTACCTAAATACGAGCGTTACAGGAACTAATGGACTTTATTCTTCTTCGTGATGCTGGCACAAGAGTAATTCAGTTTTTTGAGCCTATTATGGAAGAACATCATAAGCGAAATTACGTAGGTATTTCACAAAAAAAAAAAAATCTCTCCTGTAAATTTTAATTAATGCGCGATGTTCTTCCTTATCAGGCTCGGTATTTTTGCCCTAAAACTTTGCCTTTTTTTAACAGACGTAACTTTGACTGCATGTTTTCAGACACAAAAGGCAGGAGCATAGTATTCGACACAGCTCCATACGAGTATCCACACTCTGTTGCCATTCTGTCGAGGAATCCCGAAGTACTTTACAGCTCGATTTACAGCTTCCCAAATGGATTCACTCTTCTATTTGATGTGATCCAAGAAGGTTCCACCCTGCAGGAAGATGCTTGTTTAGTCATAGATATTGAGTAGGTGGGGCAAAGGTATCCTGCCACAGTTTGCAACGGGCGTCGACCGGGTTACCTGGACACTGTCGATTCTAAGTAACTGTGCCTAGTTTACGCTATTGGTACACTTTCATACATACGCGACTCTAGTAGAACAATTTCTAGGAAATGTTCATGGAAATTGTTCTACCAGAATCGCGTCGCGCCTGTCTGCGGGAGCCTTTAGTCGTAATTTATTGGTTTCTCCTACATGCTAGTAAGTTTTGGGTTTATTTTACTGCTAAAATTCATGGCATAGTGAATCATATAGGGAAATATTTTTCAATTAATGAAGATATTGTTACAATTTAATATATTTTACGTTATCGAAGTTAGAACCTTAGTCACTTGCAAGTCATTATTCTGATGAATGATGGTTTTATGTGTTATATTGTCATTGCTCTATTAAACTTTGCTCGTTTATAATATTAATTAAAGTCTTGGAACTATTTTGTAAAGCTTCCATACGACGTCATGGCATTACGAATATAAATTCGTCGAATGACCAAAAATTCGTCTAACTCATAAGAATTAGACGAATATTTGGTCATTCGAGAAAAACCTAATGTAAAACTTTTTGCCGCCAGGAAATCATAACTTAGGAATAGGTAACTGACTGACTTCTATAATATTTGTAAATGGGCTCGTACTGAAAATTGGAATAAATGCTTTTAACTTTTATTAATTTATTTTTCTCAGCTTTCTCAAAATTCTTGTTAACAAACATAACCGTACATAAACGCCGATCTTCATCAAAATGTATCAGATTGATTATTATTGATCAGACTTTTCTTCGTTTATTAAGTTATCTATGTGTGTATTTATAAAGTGGATATTTGTCTGGAAAATAAAAGATTTCATTTCAGTAATTTCAGTACCAGTGAGGGATGATTTTTCCCAGTGCTATGAGACATTTCCCACCAGAAACAAAGTTTCATCAGCCATCGACAAAAAACCATGCTAATCTGAATATGGAATCTTAGATGTTTTGGCGAATTTGATAATATTATACTTTTACGAAATTGTGACCTTAGTCAATTCGCATGTCATTATTCTAAATAAAAAAATAAAAGTTGCGTTGTTATGCAAAATAAACTGATTCTTGATTAGTTGGACCGTTGATGTTATTCTTGATATTTTAGCAATTGTTACAATTGTATTGCATACTATCGCGTACTATTATTACTCGCGTATTATTTATTTTGTGTGCGGGTGCGCAGGACAGGGTGCAAGCGAGACAAAACACTTGATAGTCCCGTGTAACGAATGAAATAAATGTTTTAGGTAGGTACCTACTTTATTTATGCATGGTGATGCCAGCGGATTAATTTTTGTGTTTTTTAATCATATTTATTCTTATATATTTGGTTGTATAGGCATTCTATTCTAAGTACTGTTTGTTTTATTTTACTTTGTTAGCTATTATGTACAACTCATTGAACCTGACTTGGGTTCCGTACGTATTTTTCGGGTGACCACTGAAAATCAGCGCTGTGCTGTGGGTCCCCCATAGCACAGCATCATGCTGAGTGCAAGCCTTCTTGTCACAGTCATGACGTACAGCTGCCGACTATTTGTTTTACCAGTTTATGTTTTCATATATCTTGCACGTGTTTCTGTGACAAATAAATTTATTTTTCTTTTTTCTTTCTTTTCTTTCTTCTTTCTTACTATTAGTAAGGATATGAAATTTGCTCATTACAATTATCTTTCTTTTAATAATTATAATTGAGAACTACGTTTTGGAATGGCCAAATAGGTTCATCTTTCTGACTAACTGACCGACTCTTTGACAATCCAAAAGTGCCTGTAATGGGTTTAATTGAAATAAATTCTTTGAGTTTGAGTTTGAATAGACTAAATTGTTATTGTTATAGGGTGTGTATTGTGTATGGGATCGTAACGACCTACTTCTTTTCTTCCCTCTTTTTTCGGTGGGGAAATCCTCATGGTTACCGTCCGTCTGGGAAAAACGGAGGGTTATCTCGGACTTTTACCGACTAAAACCTCACTAGGAATAGTACCATGAGTTAGGGACCCGGGAGAAACTTGTATATTCACCGCATCCCAGACTGGTACCAGCCCGCCATGCCTACGGCATGCGGTCCCCATCACTGAGTGCGGCCGATAGCACGACCGTACGTATATAATAATTTGCCCTGCAAAAACTACCTATGTCTGTCTACTTATTAGCGTGTCGCAGACAACCAAAATAAAGTCGGCCCAGAATTTGGCAACGAGTTTTGCACCTTCAGTAGCATCCATAAGTTCCTGTAATGTGCAGACAACTGGACACGTAAATTCTATTGTTTGATAATTTTGCATCTAAGGTAATATGTATCAGGACTGTTTATATATGTCGCATCCAGCAATTAATGTTTACAACAAGACAAGGCGCGCCACCTAGCGGCAACTATCAAGACTAGAATTGGCGCGCTTTGACAGAGTCGGGGCGTTTCCGGTCGGTTACGAGGTTGAAGCGAACGCGCCAAGTCGGGCATTCCTTATCCTGGTGATCGAGCTGTGAAGACGCTTCTGAACTGTCCTACGTTTTGTTGCATCATCATACCAACCTGATAATGTCTCATTGCAGTGCAAAGGCCATAATAATTTCTAGTTGATTGTAATACCTAAAGTTATTAAAGTGTAAAGTGATTATTTGCCTAAGTAGTTGTTATTTCTTTTGCACGATTCCCACATAAACTTGCCTGATGGCTGATCGTAGCTCGAACCATCCTGACGATCCGTCATATAAATTACATTTTATCTGTATATCTAAATTTTAAGCAAATAAAATTATTTCTATTTCACGCTGGACACTATATTATGTGCCCCATTATTTGTGGAACAGCACCATATCTACACTCCAGAGCGCAGTCTTCTTAAAATTTGCACCTGAGTCCAACCTGAGACTTCCAGATAAGCCAGGTAACTCACGTCCAGGTGGAAGATTTTCAGCAGGTGGAACGATTGGGTTGGGTATCTATTTCTGTTGTTTGCCTGCATTGTTGTGTTTTGCCATACCACACATCGGTAAAGCTCTTGGTGCTAATTATCTAGGTAGGTATAACTACATGTCATTTGGAGAGTCATCCGACTATAAACCTATTACGTTAAAATAATAACTTAAGGAAATCCCAAACACCTTTCAAACCGAATATTTCCACAAATGGAAAATTATTGAAAACGATCACTTAGTTATTAGTCATAAGCACTTCTTTAATTGGCTGTCTTTTACAATGCTATGGCATGTTTCAGCTGCAGCTGAATGGATCAATGGTTTCCATTGATTAATTCTATGACGTTCTTTCATGGTTCGTATATATGTAATGACATACATAAATGTTCAAAGCTCATTCATAAAGTTGTATCAGATGATTCATTTTACGTTTTCTAGTACCTCGCTTCAAGGTTTTACCTTTTTAGGGTCAGTGGATCATTAAAATACTACGTTACCTACTATGATGTGATTTTCAATACATATTGTGAATTTTCAGTTAATCAAATGTTTACAATGTTTCGAACTGAAATTAAGAACATAAAATTCATACAAGAAAACAACGAAATTACTTCTCAATAAACATTTGAAACTATTTGACACTTCAGAAAAAAAAAAACTTCCGCCACAGTACAGTAGCACAGTAATACAGTACATGACAATTAACAACTAGAAATATAAACAGAGCAATGCCATTTATTGAAATGGCACAAGGAAAACATTATCAATATCCACTTTTTGTATGAACACATTATTAATATTGTCATTCATTCAGCAATTTACTTACGTAGTTTAGTAGTAGTAGTTTTATTTAATTAAAAGAACTAATCATTAGTGAATTGTGGTTAGTATATTGTGGGTTTATTAATTAGGATGAATGGCATCGAAGATATTCAAACCGTAGAATTTAATCAAATAGAAAAACAGTTCGTTCCGAATCGTAGATTTTCGTTCATTATTAGTAAAAAAAAAAATGTTATCTGGAAGTAGGACCTACATGTTTATTTTTGGCTATACAAGTTTTTGGAAATGCCTATATGTAACTAGCTTTTTCCCGCGGCTTCGCCCGCGTGTAGGTCGGAAATTATCCCACGGGAACATAATTATACTACCAGTATGGAATGTTTTATATCTTAATCCAGGTCATGGTCTACCTGAGTGCCAAATGTCATCGAAATCCGTTCAGCCGTTACGCGTGAAAGGGTAACAGTCAGACAGATGATTATATAATTGATGTACCGATGCAAAATATTGTTATACATTTTAAAAGAGTAAATGCTCATACACACTCACGCGATATCGCGGGCGCGACAGGCACCGACAAAGACAATTCCTTTGTCGGTGCATGTCGCGCCCGCGATATCGCGTGTTTGTAAGAGCCTTAACGGTGGAGTTTCTTGCCCATTCTTCTCCATACGAAGCTACTTTTTGGCAGGGGCGACTAGAATTGTAAATTTTGACGTTCAAAAGTGCCATCTATGTGCCTATTTGAAATAAATAATTTGACTTTGACTTTGAGGCACTGAGTGGCAGACTAAGTTTCTTTCGCACTTATAATCTTATTGTATGGATGAATGGAGTCCTTTAGCAAAGTATGTTACAACATAAATTAATTTCACCGAATCTTCTTAAAATACCAAAGTCAAAGCGAAAGTGACCTAACCCTGAAATGAACCATAATCCACGTAATCAATGATTTCACCAGAGAAACCCAGTGTAATCACTAAAATCAGTTAAGTAGCTGCTTGCTGCTTAGTCATATCAGCAGAACTTGTTTAATTGTTCAAACAGCCGTGACGAGTACAATGAGACACTATGGTGATGTATCGCGTATCGTATGGTAAGTTAGGTTTTCCCAAACATTAGCCTACTAGCTAGTTCATAAAGGATGCTACTGAAATTTATGAATGGAGAAGGTTTGCAGAAGCATGCGTCAAGAGACTATTGACTGATTTATTATCTATACCTACCAATATTATAAAGCAGAAGAGTTTGAAAGAAAGAAAAATGCGTTAATTGGCATTACAGCAAAAACACATTATTATAATGCCAAAAGGGCCTCAGCTCAGCATAATGTCAGATGACAACAGAAGGTGTACCACCTGACGCTGATTTTCAACTGCAACCCACGAGTGCCATACGCTAGAATAATAAACACATAGAGAAGTGTGTGCCCGTGTCTAATTAATTATGAGAATAAATTAAAGGTGATAATATAAAAAAGCTCATACAAAATTAAATAAAATGTTGTGAGATACATGTATGTGTGTGTTGTGTTACGATTAATGGAAAACTAAAATAAATACCCAATATTTGTGTACTACAAAAATTAAAAACAAGTATATAAATAGAAAGTACCTTCAATGCAAATCGTGTGACTTCGTTGTTCTTCTAAAGTACGAAACGGATTTTGATGCGGGTTTGTTTGGTTGAGCGCGCTAATCTCAGTAACTACTAATTCGAATTAAAAAATATTTTTGTATTGGATAGTCTATTTATCGAGGAAGGCTATAGGCTATATAACATTACGCTACGACCAAGAGGAGCGGAGCATCAATGAAAAATGTTGCAAAAACGGGAAAATAAAATCCTTTTGACAGCTTTCGTTGCGTACGCTGCGTAAACGATTAAAGTTACGCAAAAATCATGTATGACGGAATTGGTCCCCTTTAAAATTCCGCGACAGTTTAGGTCTATCTTTTAAGGGTGACTCACTCTAACCTTTTTATGGTAATCAAATTTGTTCTAAAATAATGCATTACTTGCGAAGGTTTATTAACATGATATTAATCCTTATCCAAATAAATACGTTATTTAGCACAAATTTTGAACAAAATTGCACTTGACATTATAATGATTTCAATGAATATCTTAGCAGATATCATAGTTTTAAAATAATAATATTACCTATAAATGCGAAAAATTGTGAGGATGGATGGATGTTTGTTACGCTTTAACGCAAAACTACTGAACGGATTTAGATGAAATTTGGCACACAGATATAGTTTATAACCAGAATTAATAGATAGGATAGTTTTTACCCCGATATTCCCACGGGATCGAAACTTATGCGGGTGAAACCGTGGGGCCCTGCTCGTTTTATATATAATAAATAAGTCTGTGTTGTCCTACTGCAAGGCTAAGGCCTGCCAGCCTACTCGATTTCCATTTATCTTTATTAATGATGGAAGGAAAAGACATATAAAGAGATGCAATATAGATCCCTCTCGTTGGGAGGAGTCGGCGAAGGATAGACCCGTTTGGAGGCGTTTGGTGAAGTCAAATGTTAATGCCTTTTAAGACCAGCAGGAAAGTGATCTCGACTGCTGGCGAGACCACCTCAAGAGTAAGCCACTCTCAACTTTATTACCCACATAAGAGCACACGCTCGTAATCCATAGCCATCAAAAACAGAAATGGTTACCGTAGCCGAAATCGGCATGGGAATATGGCCGGCTGTCGCTGAAAACCAGCGCTGGGGCTCTGTCTCGCATAGGGTCGCAGCATTATGCTAAGCGATGGCCGTTTTGCGTGAATGTGACGCATATTTTCCCTCAACTTGTTATTTCGTGTTTGTGTTTTTATTTCTTTGAGTTATGTTTACCGCAAATAAACGTATTTTCTTTCTTCTTCTTTTTTTCTTTCTTCTATACAGTGTGGCGATTAGGTTATCACATTAATTGAAACCATATACTTACATTACGTATTGTAAACATGCACAACTAAAATAATTAATAAAAATTAATATTCTAGCCGTGGGACCAGTTTTAAATTTTTAGTAAAATTGTTTATTTTATTATTTTAACAGACTTATAACAACTTGTAATAACCGCTGTACTATTTAATGTGATAACCTAATCGCCACTCTGTATATAATATGTTTATATAACTACTAGTTGCGCACCGCGGTTTCACCCAAATAAGTCTTGGTCCCTTGGAAATATCGAGATAAAAAGTATTCTATGTCCTAACTCAGGTCATGGTCTGCCAATGTGCCAAATTTCATCCAAATCCGTTCAGCCGTTTTAGTGTCAAAGCGTAACAAACTCACTTTCGCATTTATAATATTAGTTAGGATGATGAAGATTAGGAAAGAGATACAGAAAGCCGATCAAATCATTATTAAGTACATAATAGCAATATTTAAAAAAAACTGGCCGAATGCGAATCGCACTCGCGCACGAAGGGTTCCGTACTATTACCTATAAAAACGGCAAAAATATTATAGCGGCAACAGAAATACATCATCTGTAAAAATTTCAACTATCTAACTATCACGGTTTATGAGATACGTCCTGGTGACAGACGGACAGACGGACAGACAGCGGAGTCTGAGTAACAGGGTTCCGATTTACCCTTTGGGCACGGAACCGGAATAAAACTCTTAATTCCGTTAAAAAATCCAAGCTCTTCGTTGTCTAAATGAGGAAGTTATTCGGTCAAATACCTTCAAAGATTTTTTGAGTAATTTTAAATTATTCAGTAAAATTGTAAGGAAACTTAGTTCATTGAAAAAATGGTTAATGTCAATGAAAGGGAATGATACGGGTAGTCACGTATTGTTGCAATGTCAATTAATTTATTCCTTTATTTTCCTTGTTTGTAGCCATATTTGCTTTTACTATCATCTGCTTTTGTTTACATTTTTACAATCACACTTTTTTTTTTAATATTCATACCAGAGGGCCTAGATACAGTGACATTTTATCAGCGATAACGATGATAGAAAATTTAAAAAAATGCTTTTTGTTGTTGTTGTTCTGATACTGACATAATTATGCTAACGAAAATTGATGTCAATCTTGTTGAAAGTCGTTATAAAACACAAAACGCTATAAAAGTGATCGCCGCCACGCTATCTCACCGAGAGGAGGCCTCTGTCCTAGCAATGGGAACATTAAAGGTTAATTATGCCCTCTGAACTATTAGGTGCTAGACTAATTCCATAAGAACTTATTCATTAACTTAGAATATCGCAGACAATTGTCCGAAATAGTATTTTTCCAACTTACGCCACAACACTCTCGGTTTTCTGCCTTCAGCATCCAATCAGTCTGTCTCCTAGCTTATCATACCTCTCCCTCCAGTTCGCTATAGGTAAATATTACCAGTTTTGTGGACCCAAAGTCCGTCTCACTGACTAAGCTGACCTGAGTCATTCATTCATCTCTCTTTCTGAATGAGAACGTAACCCGGTTTGTAACGCGATATTTTTGACGGCACTACTGAAATAGAATATTAGATAATAAATTACGTTTTCGGATATTTAAATTTTACTAAGGATAGTATTTCAAGGTGTGGTTGAAAAAGATCGTTAAGAAAAGGATGGCTTCCATACTAAGGGACTGTTTTACGGTGAGCAGGCCACACCCAGCAGATAATGCTAATACTACGAGGGATTTGTGGTATTACGCGAATAGATAGAATAAGAAATGAGTATATAAGGGGAAGACTGAAAGTGCCACCGGTGACTGAAAAGCTGTGTGGAAATCGGTTGTCATAGTATGGGCATGTAATGCGCAGGATTTAGGAAAATGCCGTAAGGATAGTTTTTAGTATGAATGTAGATGGAAGTAAGAGTAGGAGAATGTCATCGAAACGATGAATGGACTGTTTCAAAACATGATATAGGTACGGCTAGAAAGGGGGTGACTAGGTACCGAGGTGACGAAGAATAGAAAGGTGAAACAAAAAGACAAAATGCGCCGACCCCAAATAAATTGGGATAGGGAAGGGCAGGAGAATGATGATAACAAAACAGAACAGATAAGTTAAGAGTAGATAGATAAGTTAAACGAAACTCATCCGTGCGGTAAAACAGAACATAACATTTGTTTAGGGAAAATAAAACTTATATTGTTATGACACAAATGAATGTTGAAATGACACACATTTTTAGTAACCATTATAAACCTGTTATTTGATGAGATAACAAATTATTATACGATGAAGATGATTAATGGTTTTATAACTGAGCTAATAACGAGGCAAAATTAAATCCTTTTTTCCAGTGAGTTATTATAACGAGGCGATCGAGGTAACAGTAGTTACTGTTACCTCGATCGCCAACCCGTCTGCCAAGCGGGGCGATTATGGAAAACATCCCTCCTTAGGAGGAGGCCTATGTCCAGCAGTGGACTTTGACTGAAATGATGATGATGATGAACTACTGTTTAGAAACTAGCAAAGTTTTTAATCTGTGTCTTAATCCTAACACATCATAAAAAGTTTTCTTAACTTTTCTGGAGTTATTGGTCGTTAACAATAGATTCGGGTAAAACGAGAGTACTTCTTACATATTTATGTTTACAGAAAATGGCCAAACTAAGTATATATTGGTGACAGACATAATAAAATAACATTGCAACATTCATACGTTCATCTCACTCAGTACTCCAAACTTACAGTAATCTTAAGTAAGCGAGAGCAGGCATCAGACGACTGCAGCTTGATGTTATTAAAGCTATTTTACAAACAGACTTCAAATGGTGAACATTGGTGACTTTATTAGCGAAGAGCCCCCGATTAGTTACGGTGTGCCGCAAGGTAGTATAATCGGCCCTATGTTATTTCTCATCATTTTAAATTACCTCTGCCATCTCAACATCACAAATGCAAAAAATATGTCGTTTACTGATGATAACTCGTGGTCAAAACTTCAGAATATTGCACAAAACAGTTTTAATTCTGCATTTTACCGGCTTCGATCCCACGCTCTAACATTTAACACATCGAAGATGAAATTAATGACGTTTTCTATTTCACTGACCTTACAACCTGATATTATATCATTTTAAAGGCTCACTCCTGTAACAGTACACATTCACACAAATAGTCTGAATGTTCACTTATTGTCACAGTTGATATTAAATACCAAGGCAGAACTTTAGATCGACACCTGTATTATAAAATACGTATTAACTTGTTAACAGGCAGGGTCAGAAAACTAATATACATTTTTAAAACTCTTCGACACGTCGCGTCATCGCTAAGCAGTCTGTTATTTGCAAAGGATATTACGCCTTATGCCAATCTATTATTACTAATCGTACTAGCTGCAGGGGCGGTGTCACAAAAACTGACCTTAAACCATTGGAAGTGTCCCACAGAACTATACTGACAATTGCAACATTTCGACCAAATTTATATCCAACCACGGAACTTTACAAAAAAAATTAATATCCTCAATGTAAGGCAATGTTTCATTCTACAAACCATTCTTCTGCAATACTTAAAAACGCCACTTACTACAATTTTCAAACGACGAAAAGATATGATGTGTACTGTTCCGTAACCTCGATTGTACAATAAAATTAACGCGTTTTTATTTATCTATTATTTACCATACATAATCAAAATCACAAATCATATAGTGTTCCTACTGCTGGGACAAAGGTCTACTTTCTGTGCGAGGGAGTAGGACGCTGTTAATTCTACGCTTCGATATGCGGAACCGATGCAAACCGGTAAGGATTTTTTGTTTATTTGTGTTTTTTGTCACTTCATAATGTTAAGAGGATTTTCATTTCAGTTTGACATGTGAATGACTTGAACTATTGTTGATTTACATGGCTAATTTCTTAATTTGACGTTGAGTTGAAAATAATGTAAATGCTTATTAGATAGAAGGTCTCTATGGCAAAGACCGAAGATGAGTTTTATGGAAAGTACCCTAGGCTATGACTGGATTTGATAACTGATTAGGTTTTGATTTAGATAATGCCAAGCAGGCATTGAAGTAGACAGACAAGACATGGTGCTATGAAAAAACCAAATTTCATGATAAGATAAATGAAAAGTAGGTACTAGGTACTTACTACCTATACATAATAACTTTATCACTGCTGAGACACAGGCCTCTTCTCTGTGAGATATAGCGGGCCGTAATCCACCAGGCGGGACCAGTGCGGGTTGGTAGATGTCACATGTCATCGAATTTTTGGTTCTAGGACATGCCGGTTTCCTCACGATGTTTTCCTTCACCGTTTTGAGGACAGTGGTGATGAAATAATTTACACAAAGTAATGTACATGTCAGGGTTTGTCCGAAAGGGATATTGTGGCCCTGGCATACAGGTAAATGAAAGAACACGGGTGGATTTTAGTCAGTAAAAGTGTGACACGCCCTCCCGCTCCGCCCAGAGCGGAGAAGTTATTTGATAATTTCCCACCCAAAAAACAAAAAAGGGTTCGAACCTACGACTTACAATTCGTAAGTCGCGGTTGTTACCACTAAGCCACCACTTCTCCACAATTTACCATACAGCAAATGCAAATTCGCCCTCCGTGCATTCTTCCTGAATAAAACTTAAGACGAGTGAAAAATACTTATTGACACTTACATGAAAGTAACCCTATTTCCTATCATTCAAGCACACACACACATTTACTAATACACACTCGTACTCGTATAGATACACATATACACGCACTCACTCATTGATCTTCAATATACAACCAACATCACCTTGGTCTGCGAACACATTGCAGTCAGATTTAGCTTCCGAAAGAATCCAAATATCATTGACACATGAGTGGCTTCACTTAAATCTGTGTGGTTCTTTCTTCTTCCCCGTAGTGATATCCTCTTGGATACCCTCCGTCTGGGGAGAACGGAGGGTTTTGTCGAACTCCTACCGACTAAAACTTCACTGTATCTTAAAATAAGTCGGGAGGCCCGGGAGATACTTGTACATTCACCGCACCCCGTGTGGTTCTTTCCAGAAAAGACGATCTCAGACACGTGTGTGTCCTCACATGATCCGACCAAGATTATGTCTGGACTTTGAAAACGACTGTCACCTCTGAGTTTGTTTCGGTTTTTCTTCTTAGATTAGTCGGTTAGAAATCACTGACCTCGTCTTGTTTTAAATAAAACATTTTTATTTCTTTTGATGCGTAAAAGTGTTTTTTACAACCAATTTACAGAAACAAAATATAATGTATTGTTCTCCCAAATTCTATTTACCACATTACCTTATATTGCAAATAAAAACCTTAATATTACAAAATTAATTTCAAGGTGCAAAATGTCTACGTGAAAATGGTACGCGAATCATCTAAGATGAAGTCACGACTCGTCTAGGTGACAAATATTTATGTAAATTGTGACTAACTGTACCAACAAGGGGCTCGTGTGGAAACTAAATACCTACGTTTAATTACAACGAGTTGACTAGTATTACGTCTTCGCTTAAAATATGTGTATTTGTAATCTCTTCGTAAGATCTTGTACTCGGAAGAGTTTTTTGTCATGGAGTAAAATCCCGAACTGTGGTTCTTGGTATAAAATCACCTCTTTTCTGCCAGTGCGTGTTGTAAAATTTAAGTCAAAGTCAAAGTAAAAATCCAATTATTTTATTATCTCAAGTGTCGGTACTCATTTATCTATCTCGATATACGGCATTCTATTTGGTACATTTGGTTGCCGAACAATTTCCTTTTACGTTACATAATAAAAATAAAATTTTATATAATTTACAATTACAGGTAAAAAATAATAATCGTAAATTTTATTAAATGGTATTTCTACACGCACCCATGTGTACTAATAAACGCCATCATTCAGTACACATTACTTATATGTATCTCTATTTAAATGAAAAAATGTTTAAGGATGAATGGAAATAAAAAAGAAAATGTTAATTTTCTCTGTTCATTGAATTACCATGATAGAAACTTCCTCTTTCTTTTTATCTCGTTGATCACTTTACTATGGGGCATCATTGGCATCGGTTAGATTTTCGGCAAATGTAATTGAGATAGCTAGGTTAGTTACATACCTACGGACTCCGTAATTTTTGTAACATTTTTTTATTTATGTGATTTGATCATCAATTCATCAGTCCTCTTTCGAATGCCTTCAATTAATATTATATTTCTATAATACACTACTGTTTAACATCTTTGTCACTTTGACTGCATGTTTTGAGCACAGAGAGCAGGATAAAAAAAAATCATTTAATTCAGTTAACTTGATCCATACAATTACAATAATTTAAATTAAAACACAACACAACAATCAAATTACCCGCTCAATAAAGGATCTCCATAGCGGAGGAGAGATCCTGTCGGCTACAGTCTTCAGAATTCCGTTGCAGCTGCCACGCATTTGGGCACGCCACAATTGTGGCGATCAGTCCCCTCTTTGAGGAGTGGCTGGAGAGGCGCCACGGCGTCCTCACCTTCCGCCTGACGCAGGTCCTCACCGGACATGGATGTTTCGGGAGGTTCCTGTTTAGGATTAGGCGGGAGGAAACGCCCGGGTGTCACCACTGTGTGGATCGCCCGGAGAACACGGAGGAGCATACGGTGGAGGTCTGCCCAGCTTGGGCGGAGCACCGCCGTGTCCTCACGGAGGCGATCGGCGGCGGCGATCTCTCGCGTCCGGCCCTGGTTCAGGGCCATGGTTCGGAGCGAGAGTGCATGGGAGGCCGTCACCTCCTTCTGCGAAGCAGTTATGCTAGCGAAGGAGGAGGCGGAACGCGTGAGGGTGAGACAAGGTTCTCGTCCTCGCGCCCTTAGTCGCCGCAGGAGACGCCCCGGGCATCGGGAGTCGCAAGCCGATTTCCGGCCACCGTAGGCGCGGGCCTGCGGACGGTGTGCGATGGGTAGCTCGCCGTCCGATAAGGACCAGGCCCGGGTCGACGGCGCGTTGTGTTCCACGCGCGCCTCAAAGAGATGTCAGCACAAACTGACGGGTTCCGTCAGGACCAATGCCTGCCAGGGTTGCGAGTTTGTCCGAAAGGGATATCGTGGCCCTGGCACACAGGCAACGGAAGGAACACGGGTGGGTTTTAGTCATTAAAAGTCTGACACGCCCTCCCGCTCCGCCCAGAGCGGGAGAAGTTATTTGATGATTTCCCACCCAAAAAAAAAAAAACTGCCACGCATTTTGCAGATCAGAGATCGAGGTTTTCTTGCGGATGATGGCATGAAAGCCATCAGTACGATACACTCTGACCGCTAAAGCCCTGCGCTCCCTCTCAATATCCGGATCGTCTTCAAAACCCGCAGAAATGAAAATGATGAATAGGAACTGGAGCATAGTTTGCGGTACAGCTCCACATTCACACCCTGCTGCCGTTCCGTCGAGGTAGCCCGACAGGTGGGTGTGGAGACGAATTGGTAAAGTTTTGGGATTACAAGATGTAAAATACTGTCGGGCCAGCGACACGAAGAAGAAAAGATTACAACAAGTACAGCATCCCACGACAAACATCACACAAAAAGATGCGTAACCTCTGACACGGACGTAAAACAAAACAATCAATTAACAAGAACTTGATGACTGGTTTACAATAACGAAAAATCCTATTTTCGTCGTGATATTCTAACCCCAGAAATATTTGTATCCTATTACGGTTAGTCGTAGTGTGAACTATGTCGAAGAACCTACGTCATGAATGACTGCAGCTGCATGACTTAGCAAAAGGCACAGGGTCTGTACCCAAAGGTGTTTATCTCAGAATAAACTTTGAACTAATACGTCATGGGTTTGCATTGCACTTTAAACAGATTATCTCACGTGTTTTTCATTAGCATATGGCTAATGAAAAATGTTAAGAAGTTAATGAGAAATCTGATTCACAGCATCCTAAATTGTAGGCTATTGTAAACACCTGCTGATACTATGTTTAAGGAAAATGGAACTCTTTTATTCTGTTGCTATGGCATTACTGTCATTAATAATACCTATATTTTTGTCCTTGTGTACAGGAAAGTACAGAATAATAATTAAAAAATAATTTCAAATTAAAAATTTTAAAGTTGTAAAACTATAAAAACCTTGCTGACCCGACAGACGTTGTTCTGTCCAAATTTAATCAATTCTAAAAAAAAATATTTAGAATTATTTAAATTTGGATTTTTTAAAATGATTAAAAATTATAATAGATAATAATTTAAATAAGAATATAAATAAATAAATAATATAAAATAAAAAGCAGTGCCGTGCCGTGTGGTGCCAGACATAAAGAATAGCACCATCCTATTTCTTCCCGTGGGTGTCGTAAAAGGCGAATAACTTATTAGAGAATGGGCAGCAGCGTTCTCTATGCATTTTAACACCATACTGCGATCGCCAACCCGCCTGCCAAGCGTGGCGATTATGGCAAACCCCCTTGGGGAGGCTTATGTCCAGCAGTGGACGTCTTTCGGCTGAAATGATAATGATGATATAAATATTAAATAATATATTATTAATAAATAATATAAATATTTTACAATTTTCCAGGCAAGTTTTCAATTTTCAATCAGTCATATCATTTAATTCAATTTTCTATGAAGCAAATAAAAGGCACTTTTTAACGTCACAACAAAAAAAAAATACGTATACGTATAGTTGCTTGTTGAAGAATGGCCAAGAAACTTCACACTTACTTTTTTTAAATGCTATCAATACCTGTTTTGTACACATTAATTATATGTGAAGACGATGTACCTAGAATAAAAGTACTATACCACATAGATACATAAACTCACGCCTTCTTCCCATGGGGGTAGGCAGAAACTATAGAACGCCACCTGTTACGTTCCTTACATACTCGTTTAGTTTCGTTTACGTTCATACATCTGGGGGCCGATCGCGCTAATTTTGAACGTTACTATCAAAACTAAACCACAACCAAAAACGTTACGTTAGACACATTTCGTATCGCGCTAATCATTTTAACGGAAACGATTTAGCTTTACTTTGGAAGTTACGTTGGAGGAACGATCGATCGAACTTTCAGTATTGGGTAACGTCAATGATTTTGTCGTTCAGAAAAAATAGCACGCTACCGTTTCTTACATCAGCTAAACCAAAACCAAAAAAGTTCCGTTCGAACGGTAACTACGTTGAGAAATAGCGCGATCGGCCCCCTGGTCATAAACGCACGCCGGTTGCTAGTACTGCACCTGACATTAAATTTAATTATGTGATAGATACGTTGTTATATGATACGGATATATTACATATTTACAAATAGTGTAAAATCAGAAGAATTAAAAAAAAATAACTGATGATAAGTCAGTGTGTGAGTAAACCTGCCAGAGTTGCGGGTTTGTCCAAAAGGGATAACGTGGCCCTGGCACACAGGCCACTGAAGGAACACGGTTGGGTTTTAGTCAGTAAAAGTCTGACACTTGACACTTCTCCCGCTCCGCCCAGAGCGGGAGAAGTTAATTGATAATTTCCCACCCAAAAAAAAAAGTGTGTGTGTAAAAGTAATCACAGAATGCAAAAATAATAACTTATACAATTAAATTATTTTCGTAAGACCTTGATTCGGCAAATACAAAATTAAAAAAAAATACCAAGTCCGTCCGGCTGTATGTACGGCTGGACGGACTTGGTATTTTTTATTTTCTTGGTAAGGTCTGGGTATGTACCCAAGTGATGCGCTTATCAACGGACAGCATTGCAATACTCAATATATTTATTGCTTCCACATGTGAACTTGGGTGGTAGATTATACAAAATATGATCATTGTGTCATCAGTATCACCCTGTTGGGCAAAGCAAAAGTAGGAGAGAGGAGGAGAGCTTTTATTTGACTACTTAGTTATTAAATATATTGTAATTACACTAATATTATAAAGGCGAAAGTTTGTGAGCGTGTGTGTTTGTTACTTATTCACGCTCAAACGGCTGGACCAATTTTGATAAACGGGACGAGCACGGGATCGAGACTTACGTGTCGCGGGTGAAACCGCGGGGATAAAACGTAATCATAAATTATGTGTGCGGGTGTGTGTTCATTTTTAGGGTTCCGTAGTCAACAAGGATCCCTTATAGCTTCGCCATGGCCGTCTGTCTGTCCTCAGCTTAGCTTAGAGACTCTTAGTACTTAAAAACTGTAATTTGGCATAGACATACATATTAATCACGGCGACAAAGCGGTAAAACAAAATCTTGAAAAAAACAATCCCTCTAAAAAACCTCCCTTGCACGTAAAGTGGGGATGATATTCAGGGCTCTATTTGCGTATTATTAAGCTTTAAAGTAGCATTTTTTGTTAGAGTCATGTGTCTCCCTCCCCCTGCCAGCTAAATCGTTGTTTTTGGATATGTGAAAAAAATCATGGAAGTGGTAATCATGGAGTTGAATACCAGTATTTTACATGGAGCGACGAGTAATAGTTGACCAACCTAAATTTGCAGTCGGAGAATTGACCGTGACGTATATCATATCGATGTATGGGAGAACATGTTTTTCAATTATATTGTTAAGTTAGTCTTTGGGATAAATTCAACCCAACTACGGAACCCTTCATTGTATGTTGTCCGACATGCACTTGGCCGGTTTTATTATAAAGAATAGATACTGGTTGGTAAGGTCAGCATGTTTAGTAAACAGAATTAAGAGTAATTTATGGTTATACGAGTACTAGTGACCCGCCCCTGCTTTGCACGGTTTTCATGGCTTGACAAAATATCGAGATTTCTTTAATATGACATACAAACCTTCCTGTTGTTCTCTAATCTAAATGATGTTAAAAATCGCATCAAAATTCGTTGTGTAATTTAGAGAAGCAACGTGATCATAGACTCGAAAAGCAACTTTAATTTGGCTACAATATTTTTTTAATGAAACAGTTTTGTCGTAATCAAAAATCAATAAAAAAACAAATTAATGAATTTAACGTCTTTGAAAAGTTATGATAACGATGTCCGTGCGTATCGTAATAGTATTAGACAAAGAAGTTAAGTAGTTCAATTTCAAACATTACACTTTTAAAACTTCTTCGTGGAGATCAGATAGGATGCAGTCGCTCCATATAAAATACTGGTATTCAGCTGCATCTGGTTAGACTGGAAGTCCACCCAACATAGTTGGGAAAAGACCAGGGAGACGATGACTTTTAAAACCGTTATCTGTATTTCATCCGCTGCAACTATGATACTACCCAATATACTATAACTAAGATCCGAGCATTACATCATTTAGCCCATCTGATAATGCGGCAGGAACACTCAGACTCATAGCATTCCCAGGCAGAGCTTTCTAACAAGTGTCATTAGTTAAACATGCAATAAGTAAAAGGCGACATTTCACCTTCCCTGATTCATCGGAGTCTGCGTCAATGTAGACTTTCGACCGCAGACCGTTCATATGGGCCCCGTCTAAGGGTTCAAGAATGTCCAAAATTAGTCAGAGCCGGGAATCCCAAAACTCATAATGAAAAATATTTTGAGATCAACTCATGACCTTATTAGACCCCGAAGAGCTTTGACTTACATTATTTGTACGTTTACACACGACGGTATATCCCGCGATACAGTTCCAGTATAAGCCGATCTCGCATCATATATGCTTATCGTGCAACAAGAGGTCAGCTTAAACTGATATGTATTGTTGCGTATGTCGTCGTCTATATACAAATTTTCCAAGTTGTGTGAACAATCTTTGAACGGATATGAAAGTTCGTTCAACATTCTTTCATAATTCGGGTACTTTTTCTTCGGGTTTTCCTTGTACGACTTTAAGGTCGTGTCCTTCGCAAATCCCCTTATGGCTGTACTTGGAAAGTTTATAGAAATGTGAAACGACATTGTCGAGGAAATAATTATGTGTAATTACAATTAAATTGTCACTATATAAATAAAATATAGGTATTGTAAAAAGTTTATTTTTGACCTTTCCATCAGCTTATATCTATGAAGTTTACAGTATTTGTTCAAAAAATAAAAATCTATTCGGTGAACTAAAATCAAAAAGATATACACTTAAAATATCTAGTATACCACATAGAACTGCTCTTCTGGGCAAAAGTTTTTTTGTAATGGCATCTAACAATAAAATACCTGTGGAAATTTTAAACACCAAGGAACTCCTACTATTGAAATATAAATTGCGTATTTTTTTAACTGACAAAGCTTACTACACGATCCAAGATTTCCTACTACAATCTGTCACCATACAACTAATTCTTATTTTGTAAGATTTGCTTTATACGTAATACCTATGAAATTGTTTATAAATATAAATAAAATAAATAAATAAAATCAATTTATTGACACACACAAGTTAGGAAACATTTGTGAACAGGAACAATGTTAATTGAAGGAGTGCATAAGTAGATGTAGCCGTTGGCCCCAAACTAGATAGAAAATGCAGATTCATTTATTGACCGTTCAGCGTGACACAGCACAGTAAGACACAAGTAATAACTAATATTGAAAATATGAATTAAAATCATTCAGAAATCAAAAATAAAATAATAATAACAAACAATAAAATAAAAATATATAATAAATGTATAAAAACCAAAATAAAATCAAAGAAGATATCAACATGCGTATTTAGAGACAGACATGTAAGACACGTAAGTAAACATGTTGGCATTATTAATTGGAAGGAAATATAATATTCTACATGTTAGCATTATTTATTATTGTATGCGTACTAGGCAGGACATAATGGATCAGTAATTTATCTAACAATTGTCTGTATCACCTATAGTACAATAAAAAGATTTGATTTGATTTTTATACTTATGTTCAGAAATAAATTGTCTGCAAGCTCTGGGATTTTCTTTAACGTCGATTGTACTTTTAACCTTGGCGTAGTGTCAATTTGCACTTACGGTACAGGACATATCACTTAGCCTACATAGAATTTCAGGGTCTTACATACAGGTTAAATTCAAAGAATATTCTTCCCTATTTCGATCATCTTACTCGTTTTGATATCTTACATAATTGGCTGTTGGTTTGGTTTAAGCAAAGAAAGTAATGATATTTAACACAACGTCGATTATATCTAAATCTTGGCACATAAAGGACCTATCACTATCTATGTTATCAAAGTTTCATAAAAATATGTGTAGAAATAGTTTCCTTCCTTAGAAAAGTCAAAACAATTCAACAAGGATAAGTAAGGACGTCCCCGTAATTTTTTTAGCGAATGTTTCAGAAGTTCGACGATTGTTAAACTCAAGGATGTCCGAATACATGCGTGTAATTACCCACGTGGACTTCGCGTGAGTTTCTAGCTTCTATAGATACATCATTTCATAATATTTCGCGTAACATAACATACGGTGAATCATTAGGGGAAAGCGACCTTCACATTCACCGAGCCGCCGAACAAACATTACAAAAACAAATAATTAAAACATTGCCACGCGTGACTCAGATCTGATCTGATCTGAATACGGTTCCATTGGCACAGGTTTTAATTGGCTTAACAATGATATCATTATAGAAGCATTTACGATGATATGAACTAAATAAATATGTCGTCTTTGTAAATAGAGCGTTGCATTCATAGATATTCTCTCTCCTTGTACCAGTAGCCTTAAAACGCCGATATAATGATATATTTTTCTGCACATGTCCGTATGTCAAGTACAGTTTTAGATTGGACGTAGGAGTAAATAATATGAGAGCGACGTCGGTCTTATTCTGGTTGAATACATAATTTGAAAGGTACATCTCCGTCTGAAAGTGTGTTTTTATATCACGTTTTTGTACAGGGCAAGTAAAACAGTTATAAGTAGCCTAGCTGGTGGCTTAGAATAGGGCCGCCCACGACTTCCTGCGGGAGTGGAACCTGCTATAAGAGGATTATTAGTAAATGCATTTTTATTTCGCTAAGATTGCCTCTTCTCATACAGAGAAGGCACGTGATCACCACGCTTGTTTAAGAGAGGTAGGCGATTACAGACTTATATTAACGAGAAATCCTGTACCCTAATTGCGTAACGCAGTTTGAATAGGAATCGGAATGATTTTGAAGTATATTGCTAATCCATTGCTTCATATGTTAGAAAAAATTGTCTGCTCAACAACGTAAATAACGCAATGAATGTTGTTGAACTGTCAAATTGAAACCGATTCCTACTGATAGTGTGTTACGCAATTAGCCCTCTGGTTTCCTTACGATGTTTTTCTTTTACCGATGTCGGGTATGTCAAGATAAATTCAGAAAGTAAGTATATGAATCGAAAAACTCACATTGGTAGTTGCCCGGATTTGAATAGCCTCGTGCATGAGAGGCGAAATGTTAACCACTGGGCCATCACGATCTGTGTTGAGTTTGAGTTCTGCCTCTATGATGGGAATATTGATCTCAAATTATGACAGGAATCCTGATTCATAATCATGGATATCACTGTCCACATACAATGCATTTCAGCGTAGATATAAACATTTTCTTCAAAACAAGTATCTGGTACGAGTATTGGCAAGAAGCCGTAAAGTATTAAAATGTTGTTCTGAAATTAATTGTTATGAAATTGGTTTCAAATGATGAGGTTAATGCACTTAATATATTTCTTGAGGTAATTAGTTAATTATTGTGTTAACGGTATAACATCATTATGAGTAGAATTACAGGATGTAGAGGAAGTACAGGATCTGAAAATGTTTAAACTATTCTTTCATAAACATGCAGTTCTTATTATGAACAAGGAGTCGTCTGTGATAAAGTAATAGAGCTCGCTAATTCACGAGATAAATTTGCGTATACTTCAATTGATTGTAGTGGTGCTCCAGCTGGAATCATCGCGATATTCTTAGAAAAGTAGAATTAAAAAAACCAGCCAAGTGCGTGTTGGACCAAGCACATTAAAGGGTTCCGTACTTGGGATAAATTTATCTCAAGAACAAACTTAACATTGTAGTTGAAAAACGTTCTCCAATACTTTCGAACTGCAAATGTAAGTTGGTCTACTATTACTTGTTAACTTGTAAAGCCTACTTAGCTGTGATAATTTTCTTTTTAACTTCGTTTGTATAAACTACTGCCTTTAATTTTCTCACATATCCAAAAACAAAAAAAAAAATTTCACCAGCTTTTTCCCCTCGACCGACGGCCAGTTTTTCCACAAATTTTCAGGTTTTCTATTTTATGCTCTCCAACCAATTCTTATATAAAGTCTTGCCAACGCATTGCTGGTATGCTTCGTGTTCTATTTTCTTATAGGCCTTTCCAAGCCATGGTTCTAAGAGTCCATCTATCGTCTTCTGATCGCGCCAGATGGCCCAACCATATGTGTGACGTAGAATATAATAAAAAAATCGCTTTGTACATTAAACACCTACCTATAATGTTCTATTCTATGCTTAAGTTCTATGTTAGAGGGTTTGGTTTCCGCACTTAGTCCTTCATGTGGCCGTCATTGGTTATTTCAACCACATTCACGTCCTTCCAGAACCTGGTTAGGTCTCCTGGTCTGTTTAGGATATCTGTGAAGGATCTGGGTTATCCGAAGGTTTCTGTTCTGATCTGGGTGATGCCTTTGCATTCAAAGAGCACATACGCAACGGTTTCTTCAGCCTCCATGCGTGCCCTGCACAGAGGACTGTCCGTTATGCCTATTGTGTGGAAGTGTTTGTTTAGTGAGCAGAGTCCCGCGATGGTTCCTGTCACCAGGCCCAGGCCGTTCCTGTCCAGGTATAGGAGACGCCTGGTTAGCCTGCCATCTAAGGATGGCATAGCTTCCTTGGACTGCCTGCAGACCGGTGTCGAAGTCCACCAGTTCTCCACTTGTGTGTGGGTGAACTCCTGTAGTCATCTGCGTAGTTGGTTGAAGGGGATGGGTACGATAGGTTCGGGCCCGCAGACTGACGCACTGGATGCTCTCCTAGCTAGTTCATCAGCTGCGTCGTTACCTAGTGATCCACTGTGTCCTTTTATCCATTACAGTGCCACTGTGTTACGGTTGCACACCGTCACCCGTTCCAGTGCATTGTGACATTCTAGTGTTAGTCTTGAGGTAATATATTTTTCTCTAAGTATTGCAGAACTGAGGTACTATCGCAGAGTCTATGTATACGAGTGTCCGTTACTCGCCTGGCTTCTATGGCGTAATCCACTTGTATAATGCCCACGCATTCCTCCTGGTAAACGGTGTTGAACATTCTCAGCGGGCTGGATATGTTTATGTAGAAATTGTGTAAGAAAACTCCGACTCCGGTTCCGGAGTCGGTCTTTGATCCGTCGGATGTAGACTCTCACCTCTTTCGGGCCTGAGTAGTCACACCGTTCTTCTGTGAGAATTATGTTGTAGTGCTTCTGAAAGAAATGTTGTTAGTTTCGGGGATTTGTCGCAGGATGATGCCATCGGGTGCGGCGGGTGTTGTCGTTTGATTGCATCTTCCTTTATAAAAAAAAATTAAAAAATATATATTTCGGATAAGCAACATCCATAAGGGTTATTAAACAAAAAGATCATTTATACCTATGTTAATATACTTATTTTATATTTAGACACAAGGTTGTTGTTCAAAAAGCATCTTTGAACAACATCACCTAACAAAGGAGAGTCGTACCTCCCCGCTATGGTCTTCAGGATGGAGTTGGATTATGCGAGTGTGCTTGACTCTAGAGTCTTTGCTCAGGGTTCCCGATTTAAAGAGCCTAAAGGCGGCCAGGGCTGCCTCCTCCCGCACGATGTGGTGTAGGGGTGGCAGTTCAAGCATTGCTTGTGGCAGTGGGTATAGTCCTCATACTGCTAGTGATTGCTACATAAGCGAACCAGTACTGTTTTTCGAGATCTTTTTGGGCTGTGCTCAGGTCTGTCCTGTGCTACCAGATTAGTGAGCCATATGGATAATTGGTTGGATGACTGTGGTGTATTTAGCCAGTAGGTGACCTTGGGGATAATTCCCCAGTTTCTTCCAAGCAGTCGCTTGCACTGCCATAAGGATATGCTGGCTTTTGTGGTGATGTAGTTGGTATGTTTTGCCCAATTCAGCTGTTTAGGTTTAGGTTTATAGGCTTAAGGTAGTTCCAAAGAATCGTGGTAGTTGTATCGTTGCCAACTTACTCTTTTTTGTAAAGAGAATCAGTTCGGTTTTTGTAGGGTTCACCGATAGTTGGTGTTTATTGCATCAGTCCTTTACAAAAAGAAGTCAACTGTGGACTAGTCCTTTACGGTGCCCGCCCACGAGCGTTTTTCTCTGCGATTTTTTCGGCGATTTTTGTTAGAATGTATACAATCACTCAGAATCAGTGACCCTTACTCAAGCCCACTCAGAAAAAATATTTGTTATAATCAAACATTTTTATCGACGCATTCTGTCTCTACCCTAGACGGAGATGAGCCATTGGTTTTCAAAGAATTTTTTGATCACTTTGGCATATCCTAGTTCAACAAAGTCTTCACGGAAACACCATGTGTTCGTTTCTCTCGAGTCACGACTAATGCGTCACTCGGACCAATTTTGATGACGTGCTACCAAAAAAAATTTTGGCCTTATTTTGTCTACCGGGGATTTCAGTTTAGATAGAAATCGGTTTAGTTTTCATGGAACGGAACTGAATGGAATAGCTCCGTGAAGTTCGTGAACGAATGTTTTTTGCTTATAATTTGCATCATTGGTTTTTTAGACTCGGCTGTCTCAAATCGTGAAACTTCGTAAGTATTCGTGATAAAGAGTGACGTCATTGTTAGTACGATTTGCAAAGTAATGTTTGGTCATGGTTTGCGAAATGTTATTGTTAAGCTTAACGGATGTGTGATCATTTTTTGTAAACTTTGATACAAAATTCCCGTTGTTTGCTTTATGTATCTTTGCGTCCGTTGGGAAATCTGATTTCATGACCTTACAAAGTTCTGATAAATTGATAGGTACTTAATGGATACGACCATGTAAAATTTACATTCAAAAAAAATGTTTTTCCGTATTGATGGTTACAACCGCAGAATTTTCCAAGACAGTTTACGAAGTAAATAATACTTACCCAGTAAAATAGTAACGTACTTTTACTGAGTACCCATTGCATCTGCCTGATATGACCCTGCACCATTTCTTAGAAGTTTTCTGTTATCGATAGTATTGTATTTGTAGTAAAAAAATAATTACTTTTTCTATTGTCACACATTCTATTTATCACCCTTTATCATACTGACGCGTGTGTCTAATTACACTTGACCGATTTCCTCATTGATTGGTTCATCAATTTGAATCGTTATGAAATTAAATCGATCTATTTTTATTGTTCTGTTCTATTGTAGAGCTTTCCATTTTTAGGGTTCCGTAGTCAAACAAGGAACCCTTATAGTTCCGCCATGCCCATCTGTCTGTCTGTCCGTCCGTCCGTCTGTCCCCGGCTTATCTCAGAGTCATAGTACTAGACAGCTGTAATTTGGCATGGGTGTACATATTAGTTATAAGAATTATTAGGTACAAAGTCGTAAAATAAAATCTTGAAAAAAAAAACTTTTTTAGCGTAAAGTGAGGATGATATTATTTTTCTCGTCTATCCCATGGTGTGGGGTATCGTTGGATAGGCCGTTCAAAAATATTGTAAGCCAAAAATATATTAAGCTTTATAGTGCTGAATTTTGTTAGAGTCAAGTGTCCTCATGGCAGTAGTATATATAACGAAATTGAAAGTAAAACTATCACAGCTAAGTAGGCCTTACAAGTGAACGAGTAATAGTCGACCAATTAAAATTTACAGTTGGAGAATTGATCGTGTCGTATATCGATGTATGGGAGAACATGTTTTTCAACTACAATGTTAAGTTTGTTTTTGGGATAAATTCATCCCAACTCCGGAACCCTTCATTGTGCGTGGTCCGACACGCACTTGACCGGTTAAAGCTATGCTTTTAATTTTTCATTTGTATTTTTCTACGTAAGCCATAGTTATTATTACGGGTAGTCAGAAGCCAAAAAGTCTGTTGGTGGTATCGTATTACCATAGACATAGAGAATGGTTAGTCCATTTTCTATGTCTATGGTAACACAATACGTATTCATTTGTGCAATGATTACTGTGAATACCTCAGGTGAATACAGACCGAGAGATACGAAAGAGACAAAGCGAATGTGCGGCCAGTAGTTGTCTCTTTCTAGAATTCTGACTGGCCAATTATGTTTTAACTTTATCGTATATACTTTCATAACATAACATAACGTCACGCCTGGAATCCCCGAAGGGTTAGGCAGAGGTGTACCTACCTATAGTACACCCTCATTTCGCACAGTTATGTTTAAGTTCCAAGCCTATTGTCAACAACCGGGTAACAATCCAGACTCCGGGCTGCTCAATTACTTTTTGCCCGACCCTAGACTCGAACCCAGTTTAGGACCGCTCAGCAGTAGCGATTGTGACCACTAAACCAATGAGGCAGTCCTAGATATATACTTTCATGAAATTTAATCGATAATTTTATTTATTAATAATTTAATAAAATAACTACTCGCACTTGGCCGATTTTTTCTAATAATAGTCACTATAATTTTCAATGTTTTTCCTCTTAATAAAAAATTGGAACACTGCGCCTTTTTCATTACAGGCTTGCAGGCACGGGACAGGTATTGGCCGCACAGTTGCTTTGTCTCTTTCTAGAGAGTGGTCATTTTTGTGAGTGTAACGCTCAGTCTATTCTCTATGTCTATGCGTGTTACCCAATACGTGGGTTGTCGCGGTCAAATAGACAGTCGCTCCATGAAAAATACTTACTTACGAGTTGTAGGTCGTAGGTTCGACCCCGAGACAAGCGCGTTACTTTGTGTAAATTATTTCATCACCACTGCTCTCAAAACGGTGAAGGAAAACATTGTGAGGAAACCGGCATGTCCTAGAACTAAAATTCGAAGACATGTGAAATCTACCAACCCGCATTGGGACCGCGTGGTTGATAACGGCCCGCTTCTTCTCACCGACAGAAGGCCTGTGTCCACGCAGTGGGGACATTACAGGCTGAATGGGCCATGCCAAATACTGGTATTCAGCTGCATCCGATTAGACTAGAAGCTGACCCTTACATAGTTGGGAAAACGCAAGGATAATGATTGATTGGCAACGCTTAGGACGTTGGCGTCAAATTTTTTTTAAATCTTAAACGGACCGATTTGCCAACACGGTTATGAACAATGCTCGTTCGTTTTCTGTGCATGAAAAGGTAACTTCAAAAACAAAAACCCGACTACTGAAAAATCACGCTCAAAAAAGTATGAAACAAGAAAATATTCACATCTGAAATTGTTATGTACAGACGCCAGCACATCAAGCTACTACAATCTGTCAAATTTCTTTTAAATATTTTCAACTTTATCGCTAAAACATAAGGTTCAAGGTTGATTGGGAAAATTTGACAGCTTCGGGTAGCTTGACCCTGCTGTACAAACTCATGATCATCATCATCATTTCAGCCGAAACACGTCCACTGCTGGAAATAGGCCTCCCACAAAAGGGAGGGTTTGCCATAATCGCCATGCTTGGCAGGCGGGTTGGCGATCGCAGTATGGTGTTAAAATGCATAGAGAACGCTGCTGCCCATTCTATAGTAAGTCACTTACTCGCCTTTTACGACACCCATAGGAAGAAATAGGAAGGTGCTATTCTTTATGTCCGGCACCACACGGTACAAACTATTCAATATTTATCGTCTATTAAATAAACAACTGACACGTAATATATGTTGATGTATTTAATACATATTCATAATGATGTTCAAAGGATACCCGTGGTCGTATGCCACCTACACTAACAAAACAAACGAATAAAAAAAAAACGAAATAAAATAAAACAATTCATTATATCAGTAGTTAGCGATTATAAGCTTATGGGCAAAGTGAATTCGTATTCACTTTGCCCTAAAGCTTATAATCGCTAGTGACGTCACATAGCTTATAACAAGTGGACGATCAAGACGCCTATAACTTCCATTTATCAAATTATGATAAGTAGTTTCGATGTTATGAGGGGACAGACGAACATACATACATATATACCAAGATACATACATACCGGTCAAAATCATAACCCTCCCTTTTGCTTCACCGTAGTCGGGTAAAGTAAAAGTAAAAGTAAGTAAGTAAAGTAAAAGTATGAGAATTTTTTTCCGCACAGGGACAATTATTTGTTATGGGCTTGTAGGATATATGGGTCATCTTGTTACGACAGGAAGTGTGCCTGGCCGGTATATGGGTAGGTTTCCACATCAGTAACGATCCTACCCATTTATTTTCTTTCACAAAAACGCCCACACCTGCAATTTCCTTTAGACGTTTCCAACATTTCATTAATAAAAAGTTTTATTTCTTTTATAAATTGAAATTTCCGCAAGCATTACGTTTTTCCTAAGAATTTTATCTAAAACAAACGTTGATGTAAGTAAATTCAAATTAAGATAATGCGTAGGTACAATGATTGTAAATATAGAATGTAACACAAGTCATGAAACAATCCGTTTTATCTTCTAGTACTTAGAGATAGTTTGTTTTTTTCGGGATTTAGGCCCATCAAAAACGTATTTATTGAATACTTTAAAACTAGTGAACTTGAAAGTACATGTTGAAACTTGATCCCTGAGCTAACGGTGGTTAAAGTCTGTTGGTATCCAAACAAAGTCAAATACTTCGTAGTCTTAGAGCAGGCTAATCTAAAATACAGCCAAAAAGGTAAAACTTATGACGTCATAAATCCTATACTTAGGAGTGTTAGTAAACAGAACCGTGTGACAAACGTTTTTCTATTGACAATACCATAAAAGGCATTATGTTACTTAGATAACTGTCCGCAATATACGTACCTGTCTACGTATATGTGTGTGCAGACAGCGAAAGTACAGCGGATTCGCCTCACGGAACTATAGGTACGCATTTACGTCATATCCGATGCTCTTGCGTACTCGGCCTTATTTAGTGATGTATTATTCCATAGATACGAGCATCGGTATGTATTATACATTCATAGAAGATAGTGAGGTTCATACGTTTTTTTTTAAATTATGAATTGGCCTCAGGAATTGGCATTGGAGCCGTAGGATTCATGAGTTTGGAATGCAGTCTGTTAAGAATGTGATTCTTACAGAATTCTGCAAGGTTTGGTTTTTGGCAACTCCGTAAAAAAAATCATATTTAAAATAATATTTCATTTTTGGTTTCCTTAGTCATCAAAAACAAACATCATTAAAACATTCTAATTCACGAAACTTCTATGAAATAGGCTAAACGGTATGCCTCTGCGCAGTAGATAAACAAATGCAGATCGTCATGGACCAAAGTTTGCCAAACAGAAAAGCACAACTATTTTATTTGAAAATTATTATAGGTATGTATTTGCAAGTTCACGCGATGACAAATGTTTGGCTCGTGCTGTGATCTCTATAAAATAATATCACTTGTTTGCGCAAAAATGACTCATGCGCATACATTTTTGCCATATTTACAGACCAACGATTCCGAACTCGTGAATCAATAGGATTTTGATCTCGCCACATTTTTGGCAAATATTTGTGATATGATAGGCTGGCATTCCTCTGACGTCTGGCATTCCTCTGACGTATCAGAAGTTGCTAAATTTGTATCAGCTATGTTGTTCCTTCTGTTGGAGTTAAGTAAGAGATCTATAGTTTTCCTCGACATTAATATGTGCAGCCTTAGAAGGATATACCATCAAATTAGGTACCTCAATTAGCTTTTTGTAACGTTAGTGCTAATAGCTAAAAAAGTCAACGCTTTATGCACTTCCGTAAATACGCAAAAAAAAAAACGTATAAGCGGAATATTTTCCCCCATTAACAAATCAAATAGCTATTCTCATTTAGAAGTTCATTGCTCGATATTGAACGTTAGCGCCTCGATAACAACCGCACTCAAGGTCCTCATTCATTGAGCGATACGTCAAGTTCATTGATGATTTGCGTTAGTGTGAGTACCTACTGTACGTACTCGCATACGTTCAATGTACGTGTTGCGTCGAGTACAGTACAATCGCGTGTACTGTGTACGTGTGCGTGCGTCAATTTCTATATTAATTTCTAGCGTTGTTGCCGAAGTGTGCGTGTACGCATGCCTGTTGGTGACAGGACGCTCAACAATAGCCGGAATAGGAAGCGACAACGGCAAAATGGGCGTGCAGACTAGCTCCCCAGACAAGATCCGTAAGCAGGTTCTTGCCACTGGACTCACTTTTTGTTGATTAATTCGTTAATTTAATAAGAACAATCCCAAGTCAAAAAAACGGCTTTACGCATAAAGCACACTATGGTCTGATTGCTTAAAGAGTTTTAAGTCATCGGAAATCCTGGTTCATAGTAGTTCATCACGCGCTCGGGAACTGGTCGGGTCGAAGACGACAATGATTTGCCTAATGATCGATTGTTTCGTGTGTTGTATTTACATTGAGTTTAAATTAAATGTATTACAGGATACATAACTACTATGTACCTACCTATGTTTAAGTTCCCGCAATGCACGTCAACAATTACTTGCATTGTTTTTTTAGACCCGTTGTTGATAATCATAACCCTAAAAATATCACAAAAGTACGTCAACGACAATTTTAATGATCATCATCCTCCTGCCTTGTCCCAATTTATTTGGGGTTGTCGTAACAAAAATAGTGTAATGTTCTTCAATAAAGAAAAATACACTGTCTTCTTTCCACTATGTCAAATTCGTAAACATTCCATTTATAATATTCTACTCCCCATGCCTACCCCAACAATTGTCATAGAAACAAAACGTGGTACTGGCGCCGCGGTCACTGCACATTTTTTTGATCATTTGATCGGATAATAAATTGACACATAATAATGACAAAAACATTGACACATAAATCGTAATAATGTGTTGTATTTACTGACTGCTGAGACTGACTGTATCTGTAGTTCCGTTTGCGTGAACTTGGAAGCTGGCCAGGACTTTTTTTTTTTTAATTCACTTTCTGGTTGACACTAGGTCTTTATCACGATTCCAACTTCTTTGTTCTGCAGGTTCAGAAATTTTTTCTTCAGACTTCAACTTAATTGGTAGGTATCATGAAGCTTCTACCTATAAGCTACAATATTAAATTATATTAGAAAATTCTATATTTTAATTTTTCTCTACGTATCATAACAGCAAACAAACATTGTTGATTGTTCAACAACATTTAATTGTAATCAACAATGTCTGGCATCAAATAGTATTTTGAAATTAAAACTGAGATTGACGTAAAATATTATTGTGCCTCTAAAGATAGCACCGTGCCATCCGTACCTATATACGTATACGAGTCATAGCTTTTACAATGGCAATTAATGAAAAACAGATGACTTTGTTTACGTCATAAATCACACATATTTAGCGTGAACATGTTTTTCTTCCCTTTACTATGACAATCGACAGGACTACGAGATAATGCCAATAGCCCAAACTAGGGATGTAACGGAGGTCATCTTGTTCAGTTGCAGAAATGATCTCTGTGGAAGTGTTGGTTAACGGACGCGAAGCTGGAGTTGGACAAATTAACAAAAAACAGATTAATTACAAATTTTATTTTATTGGCAATCAAAATTAAGATGTGGCAAACTATAATATTAATTTCTCAAGAACAGAAACAACTTATTTGAAGCAGATATTCTTTATTAGACCACGTTTACAACTACTTTAACTAAGTTACAATAACTTGCGGAGGAAAATGCGGATCCGGAGCTACGATTTCTTGCGAAAGTGAGGCAGAGACGAAGTTCCCCTACAACCCTAGTCCAAACCAAAGAGATCATTTTTTCTTGTATCGGCATGAACTGTATTAAGCTAAAAGCTCACACCGTTGTGATATACCTAGTTAGCTGTTTTTTAATCCGTGCATTAAAACTAAAAGCTCGAACATGCATCTCAAAGCTTGGCTAATGGACTTATTAGTTATTTAATACTGTAGCTTATGTGTGATCATTCCAGACTCCACTTTTTATATCTCAGACAACTGTGGACAAAAAAATAATGGCTACCTATTTATTTATTATATAACCTGCCAAAGCTTTTTGTTATTTTTTACCAGTACTTCACAAGTATCTATTTATGTCGTATGTATTAGAATCAATATAATATATTATTTTTTGCGACTTAAATATTTAAAAACAGTTTTTTTTTACTTTTTTCTTTCATGGCTCGTAGTAACAATTATTTGTTATGACCTTCTCTTGTTCCTCATGATCGTGTCTGCAATATGACAGGTTGTAATTTCGATATTACTGACCAATACTACAAGAGCCCCAGCGTGCATAATTGTCGAAATATCTGTGACCTTATTATGTATCCACATAAGGGTTATTATCCCGATGATCCTATGACGAAGGCAATTTGGTCGAAGATCAGAACAAAGTGGTTGTATGTTCAAAAAGATCTAGGTCACGAAAACCATTGCTTGCAGCCCCCAGGCCTAAACATCGGACCCATACTAAATTATCGTCAAATGCAGACTAATCATTAGTTGAGGATGCAAAAAATTATTTAAAATATAAAATTGACTGTAGATTTTTAAATGCGGCACTGTCTTTTGTAGTCATGAGTATTTTGTTTAATATTTTTGTTCTTATTTTCAGGTTGGACGGTGCAGCTTCTAAGGCGCCGTAATATAAGGTAAGAAGTTTTTTTGAGATATTTTTTATTTTTGTCTGCAAGCTCAAAGCGGAAGGTGAACAAGTTGACTCTTATCAACTTGTTCATTTATATTTTAACAGATTTTTTATGATAAATCTATTCCTGTGTCCAATGTTAGTGCCTGTATTATCTCAATATAGCATAACATAACATCACGCCTGTAATCCCCGAAGGGTTAGGCAGAGGTGCACTTATAATACACCCACATGCTCGCCCCCTATTACATGGGACTTAAACGTAACTGGCGAAATGTGGGTGTACTATCTCAATATATAGGTTGGTATTGCTCGCTCTTTCGCCGCAAAACGCCCTCTCAACCATCAATGCGTGCAGTTCAAAATAACAACACTGAATAAACAATTGAATCGTCAATCTCAGAAAAAAAAGGTTTAGTAGAACTTTCATATTCGCATTGAAATTCACAGTCAAAATGAGAACCTAATCAAAAATATCGGCAATAACAACACATTACACTTCGCAAATAAAGGTTGCACTAGAAGCAATACTCTTCGTTTAAATTTATTCTTAATTTGATCGTTTAGCGGCCATCTAGTTTGTCTATGATTAATCAATTTGACAGAACACGCTGACTTTAATTGCGTTCACATCACTTTATGTAAATGTGAAATTTCGAATTTGATTTTTTAATATTTTTCGTGAATCTATTTTTGAAGAAATTATTTATTTATGTGAGGTCATGGTAAAATATCATGTGTTATAAATTGTCATCGGAAACAGCGGACTTTGGATCTTTGGTTAGGTGCGCCGGGGAGATCGTTCCGTTGTCATCATGTTGAACGAATGGTTTCAGCGAAGAATAAAAGAAGTTTACATAGAGAATTTTCAGGTATTTTCATGATTTTATTAATTAAGTTTATAATTTGGGGATTCATTCATCGTTTTCAAATAAAATTTGGGGCGGAAGTCAAAGATAGTATTGACAAATTATCAACTCTAGTGTGACTTATGAAAATGGAATGGAATTGGTTAAGTTTCATGACGTTATATCAGTAACTAATGTTTTTGCTACTTGGTGTTATCCGACTAGCCCCTTCTGCTTAATGTTAAGTAATGATTAGCGACTGTTCAACCATATATTTTTGACGTATAAACGTCTCCTAACTTTAATCATAGTTTATAAATAAATCCATAGTATTCCAGAATGTTATCATTTAATTAGTCGTGAGCGAACCGTATTATTAGAACCTATTACAATTTTAGTCTATTTATTGCTTTTATTTAACATAATTTTCATTTAAAATGATTATTTTGCATAAAATAACACAATATGCGGTCTAAGCTATCATCGGTCAATAATTTGTATACCTATAATCCAAACGAGATATTGTGTTTCACAAAATTAATTGAATAAAGGCAAAAAAGTAATTGATCATAATTAGAAGCTACGAAGAGCAATCAAAAGCATAGGAAAAACCGGAAAATCATTAAAAACTGTATCCTGAAAATTCAACAGTCAATCAAATCAGTCATATTATTCTTAAATAATTATATTCTAGTCTCTGTGACAATATGGACTGTAAGTACATCGTAATAATTATGTAACATTGTCTAAAATAAAGATCGATTGGATTTGATTTTTAAATCTCTGACGAGAATTGAGAAGAATTCCAGAATCATAATGAACTGTTGTTTTAACAATTATAATGTATTTATCTGCAATTTTAAAAGACAAATAAAGAAATGAAGTCATACCTTAGAGAACCAATGCTCTAGACATTCTCGAACATACCCAACGTCATCACCTGCCTAGTTTATGTTCTTCTATTTTACAATGTTATGGGTAGGTTCAATCAATCTGCCTAGTAATTTCCCAGCTATGTTGGGATCGGCTTCCAGTGTAACCGGATGCATCTGAATACCAGTATTTCACATGCAGCGACTGCTTATCTGACCTCCACAACCCAGTTACTGGGTAATACGATACCCCTTGGTAAGACTGGTTGTCAAACTTTCGGGCTTCTGACGACCCGTAACGACTGTCAAATATCCACGAATGTCAGCCGGGACCAACAGCTTAACGTGCTTTCCGAGGCACGGAGGGTTCTTAGTATGTAAAGATAGTCACCCATCCACGAACCAACCGTGGGAAGCGTGGAAGCGGTCGATCAATCCGTGCGGCTGTTAATACTAAGCCTCGAACATATCCAACGTCTGAAGTGGAAAGGTGATGTTGCATGTCTACCTGTCACCAGATGGAACCATAGAACCACGACATGGTTGGGACTAACAGGCAGAAGACCCAGAGGATGCCCACTGGAACTTTGGGTAGATGAATTCAACAAAAGCATAGGCAAAGACTGGATGGTCGAAGACTGGATGGTAATAGCCAAAAATACGAAAACCTGCAGCCTAATTGCGTAACACAGTTTGAATCTCAATCGGAATGATTTTGAAGTATATTGCTAATCCATTGCTTCATATGTTACAAAAAATTGTCTACTCAACAACGTAAATAACGCAATGAATGTTGTTGAACTGTCAAATTGAAACCGATTCCTATTGATAGTCTGTTACGCAATTAGCCCGCTAGAGAAAATTGGAGGCGGCCCGTACCCGAAAAGGGGCCATAACCTAGTTGAATAAAGTGTATCTAAAAAATAAAAATTACGTTTTTTTTCGTACTTATTTATATATATATTTTTTTTTGTTATGGAAATAAAGGTGATATTATTAAGTACAGTTGCAATTTAAAACAATTATGAACAGTGATAATTTGCGTTTTACTAATTTTAAACAAGAATTTGTAGAACACAATATACAACAGGTAAATCCTTTAAAAAACTTCGACACAATTTCTCCAAGACATTTAATTGAGGACTAATTAATATTAACATCACAATTCAGAGCTTCAGCCGGAGAGCCGGGTATTTTCCCGTGTACCGGTACCGTTACAGTAATGACACCACACATGTCGACAAGCGACGGCAACCGATGGGTATTTTCACACAGCTCCGCCATCCGACGACATAGAGTATGGTGGTGACAGAGGCTACAAAATATATTTTTCATTAAATGATAAATGATTTATTTCTGTAACTAGGTTTGTACAAACACTTTTACACGTTAATCATATTTTAAAAACTAGATGAGGTCGGCGTTTACTATCTGACTACTCTGAGAAAAAAGGCTGAAACAAACTCAGAGGTCCTGTGACCTCGGAGTTTGAGAGACTGTTCTCTTTTAAAGTCCAGACATAATCTTGGTCAGATCATGTGAAGACCATGTAGATTGGTGCATGAAATGATCTTTAGATGAAAGAACCACACAGATTGAGGAGACCTGTCCAGTCAGTGCACGCATTTGTCAGTAGTCGTGCAGCTCAACTCAGAACTTAAGGAGCTCAACGATTCAACGAACAATACCAAAGAAAGGAAATTTGGGTAGGCCGCATAAATTACTGAAACTAACTGAGAAAAAAAAACAATAACCACATAGTCTTCACATTAGTATTTACAATAATTACAACAATATATTATAATACATTGATTCCACCGTACTATATCATTGTGGAATGAAAATGCCTCAAGGCCGTATAACTTGGCGTAATGTAGATGAAGCTTATTTTCTGCTCCGGGTTCATAGATAGGCGAAAAATTTTTAATGTTTCTCTTACAGTCAGTTTCATTTACGACTAACCAGAAGTTTTCCTTGCATTGAAAAGTGTTAGAAGTTTCTGTCATTTACCTTTGTTTTCAAATGCCAAATTACCCATTTCTCGGTTAAGTAAAACGTTCTCTCTGTCTCTCTCATTAACTAGTGCTGGTTTCGAATATAATCGATAGTAGCTGGTATATTTGATGAAAACTGTAGGGCTGTGTAGTAACAGAACATAATATTTTATACTGGCCACCTACTGGGCCCAAATTATCTAAAAAGTACCATCGATTTGGAAGAGAAAGAGAAAAAGAACTTCCTACAAATTTTCCCGAGCTTTACCTAAATTAGTACCTGTACATTATTTTAATAAGCGGTTGACTGCTTCTCTCTTTATACTTAATATGATTAGTAAGTTTCAAAAGCTTCTCAAGCTTTTAAACGACGATTAAGCTGTTCCAACTCCATTAGTATCTCACTAAAGAATTTATTAATAAACTAATTTATTTATATCCCGAATCTATGTCTAACAATGGTTAATAAAGCAACGTACATACTTATTGAGTATTCTACTGCTATGAATATTAATATTAAGTGCACATTTCCTCGAATACTGGCTAGAAACGGAACTCGATTTGTTTGCTTAGGCTTCAGAATTAGGTGATTTGCATCATGTTTTCCGCTTGGAGGATGAAACGACAATATTTTTTGTCACAGTTTCCTGTATCAATGATGTCGGTAAATTATGTGATTAATCGTACAAATGAGGTGTTTTATTTTTAAAAGTTTTAAAACAATATTTGTGTTGGGCAAACAATCTCAAAACAAAAACTTTTAGTTAATTTAGTAAGTCAAGTAAAATAAAAATATAGTTAATATTTTTGGGCAGATAAATACTTGATCACTGAAAATAGATGGTTTGATCCGGGAAACTTTAACAGTAGGTAAAATAATACAACCCATTCTGTACATCGCTTAACTTATCTATAATAACAGCAAAAAGAGGATCACTCCCCACTCCAGTTTTTACCACCATAATGACCTTCGATTTTAATTGTCCAGCTAATTACGACATAATTTGACGATGGCAAAGTAATGTTTTAATTGTACACCCTTCTCTTTATATTTCTTGCCAATTAGGATTTAATTATTATATCATAATTATGTGCTTATACAGTTAGGAAACTGGTTGAAGTATACTTTTGATAGTTTTACAAAGTTAAAGAAATGGCGTGATGTTGGTAGTATGGCGCTTATCTGGTCCATCGCGTGCATCCCGGGAACAAAGGTTCCCGAACGGGAATTGTTTTCGCACAGTTCAAAATTTTAAATTCGAAAATGGAAGGCAAAAAGAGTGGAGAGGGGCCAACCGCCGCGGCCTGCCCACCCAGTCGGTCGGCGGTACCGGCTCGCTACATCGCTCCACTGCGGTCGTTGGCGAATACCGCCAATTCCTCCGCCATTCCTCTCCCTAGTCCACAAGGCTTACAATCACCGTCGACTCCCTTTCAATCTATACCTTAGACCCCCAACTTTTAAACCCAAATTCCCTTGCGCACATCTTAACTAATTTTCCGACAGAGATAATGATTAAATTGTTTCGGCATGTCAAATCAAACGAAATTATGCTGTTATATCTTGTTTAATAGCGGTACGCTTGTTTGTGTCGTACATACCTATGTGGATACCACCAAGTGAGATTTCTCCTTTAATGGATTCTTTAAAAATATTTTCTTTTGCTGCAAAAGATTTACGGGAATTTTCATTTTTCTTCCTACTTAAAACGGTACTGTAAATATTTTTAAAAGACCTGCAAAAGCTTGAAACAATGTTGAGGGTAATTGGGGCTGAACTAACACAATATGTTTCAATTAAAGCTACACTTGTAAACTTGAGGCTCATTTACACAGAGCAATTTAATTTTCTTTTGAATGCAATAAATCAAAGCCATTTATTGAAACCAGGTTGAGAATCAGCATTCTATGAACGTCAAAATTACTTAAGACAGTCCCCAAAAACGCCCTTCACCACTTCTTAGTCCCTTTAGCTAGGAAGAAATGGCACAACAAACTCCCGCGCAGCACAGCTGTCTGTTAACAGGCTGACAACAGGTTAACCGCTGTCACTGTCAGATTGCATACAAAAGAAAGAGATGCGCGATGACACAACATATGGCGTAAAAATGCAAATAAAATCGTATACAATTAGATATTAACTAATTAATAAAAATTAATCCATCACCGGATGCAGTTTGACATTTGCAATTTTATGGTATACTTTTAATTATAATTATAACTGTTAACGAAGGGATAAACTGCTTTTAAAAATAATTAACAGTTGTCTTTGAAGATTTTTTTGATGTATTTAATTATGTTTTGTTATCCATCACCGCAAGCACAAAAGACTTGAAAATATCATACTGTTTTTGTTTTGGGAAAAATATTTACAGTTTAAGAGATACACTGCTTTAAAAAACCCCCGTTTGACCATTGTCAAGATATCTGTGCCTTAAGTTAGCAAGTTAAGATGAATCCACCTTAAATTATATAGCTTAATAGTTAAATGGCTTGCTGCAGGTATAGCTGTGTTTTTATGCCGTGTTTCGATGATGCTACTTTAGATATACCCTTTAATAAGAAAGAAAGAAAAATAATTTTATTTGTCACAGAAACACGTGCAAAACATATGAAAACATAAAGTCGAGTAGGTAAAAACAAATAGTCGGCAGCTGCGCGTCCTGACTGTGACAAGAAGACTTGCACTCAGCATGATGCTGTGCTATGCGGGACCCACAGCACAGCCCTGATTTTCAGCATCTACGTATGGTATTCCGAAATACCGCTCACCGAAAGGACGGTTTTCCGATAATACTCTACTCCGACGGTTTGTTGAACGAAAAAATGATTGGCCGATGAAACGTTTCGCCGAAAATGAGAGATTCGTCGATAGAACGTTTCACCTAAAAAAAAATGTGTAGGTTAGGTTAGGTTAAAACTATGACCTCCTACGCACGAGCCGAGCGAGCGAAGCGAGCGGTGCCGCGGCAGCGGCCGGCGAGTGCCAGAATCTACCAACCGTCGATGAATAATATTTTCGGCGAAACGTTTCATCGGCCAATCATTTTTTCGTTCAACAAACCGTCGGAGTAGAGTGTTATCGGAAAACCGTCCTTTCGGTGAGCGGTATTTCGAAATACCATACGTAGATCAAAATAAAATCATGTTTAAATCTACTAGAGTAGGTATCCTTCGAAAACTGAACGGCGCGTCTTGTTAAAATGATTTACAGCTGGCCTATTAACCCGTTCTATTATCACGTCATGTTAGTATACTTTTACATCACACGACGCCATTTTCTATACGAAGTAGTTTTCTGTGACATTGGGTGAATAGCACTTCAAGGTCGCCCAAAAGAATACGTGACGGTGGGAAGGTTCTCCATACAAGATCTTGATTCATTCGCGGTCCAAATTATAGATATCTGGCCCGAGAGTTCATTGTACTAATCAGTTTAACAAACGTGACTAATGTCGTAGGTAGTTATCAATATGTGTGTCTGCCGTTTTAGTGTTCCTTAGTCAACAAGGAACCCTTATGTTTCGCCATGTCCGTCTGTCTGTCTTTTCCCGGTTTAGCTCAGAAAATGTTAGTACTAGAAAGCTGTAATTTGGCATGGATATACACATTAATCACGCCCACAAAGTGGTACGATAAAATCATGAAAAAAAAATTTAAGGTAGTTAGTTACCTCCCTTGCACGTAAAGTGGGAATGATATATCTTTTCTCGTCTCTTGTTTTTGGGTATCGTTGGATAGGCCGTTTAACATTATTACGGGTCTGTGAAATCCATTCTTCGATTCAGGGATCCGATTGCGTAATATTAAGCTATAAAGTGCTAGAGTCAATCCACCCCCCCCCCCCTCGCCATTTGGATGTGTGAAATGGAAATTGGATATGTGAAAAAAATTATGGCAGTAGTATATTTATCGAAATTAAAAGGAAAACTCACAGCTAAGTAGGCTTTACAAGTTAAGGAGTAATAGGCGACTGACGTACATTTGCAGTTGGAAAATTGACCGTGACGTATATCGATGTATGAGAGAACATGTTTTTCAACTACAATGTTAACTTTGTTTTTGGGATAAATTCATCCCAAACACGGAACCCTTCATTGTGCGTGGTCCGACACGCACTTGGCCATTTTTTTCTATTATTTGCTGAATTTATAGCAAAATGTTTTATTTTTCTGGGACTACACCTACAATCGATAGTAAATTATAAGATATTTTTAAAATATCCTTATAGTTTATAACAGTCACAAAAACGAAGTTGACTGACATTTTTTTTATCTAAGATTGTACCTACACAATATTATTAGTAGGTAGCTAATTAGTTCTCATTCATTCTCCTGCCCTTATCCCAAATTATTTGGGGTCGGCGCAACATGTCCCTTTCTTCCATACTTCTCTATTAAGTCGTCATCTCGGTAGTCCATCCCTGACTAGCCATATCATCCCTCACACAGTCCATCCATCGTTTCTTTGGTCGTCCCCTACTTTTATAGCCATCGATAGTTCTATCAATATTTATTTAATATTTCGTTAATGAAATGAATCATTCAACTGAAGATGAAAATGTATTATTAATGAGCAATTGATCAGAAAGGCAAACGCTCGTACATCGCTGTAATAATATCCCAACAACTGTATAAATAGTCAGTAATGACGATTGCATATTGAATAGTTCCATGAACATTATGAACGTAACAACAATTACTTCATACCCACGACCATGACGATTTCTAAGATTCGCGAAGCAGGGAAACACCGGACCTATATCCTGCATTATCATAAGAAGGTGACTAATATCTCATTACAATAAAAAATTTAAAGACACGACCTCTAATTGAGCAATACCCAGCCTCCATCTTGACGTCACGATTAGCAATAGTGTCAATACAGACAAACGTTGCTAACATAGCCGAGTTCAATATACATTGCCGCTTAAGAATTCAAATTTGGAATAAAAAATCGAATCGTCCGCGCAATGTGTTGGAAGGAGGTCGATAGTCTCATTGTATTGGTTTGCGCGTACGTGACACACCGAGCGTAGTAACAGGTTATGTTATAATAGTTCATTGAGATGCGGATTCCGGCCGCTGAGTCATTTACTTGACCTCCTATCGATATTTATTTATTTTCACCTCGGCATTATTTCGATTAATTGTGTAGTTGGCTGTCTTTTCCTAATAAATAGGTTGATTCTTTGCGATTGTATTTTTTTTTCTTATCTAAGTTAATGAAAATGAAGTAGAACCTCTTATGGTTAGTCTGGACGCCCAAGCTATGAAATATAAATTATTTTAACATTAGCGTTCAATTACATTCTCTTTATGAGATCGAGAAACATAGGGTTAGATTGGTTTTTGAAAAGATGCGTCCCGATAAACTAAATCTATATAATTCCTACTAAATTAGTGCGTAAAAGTAAATAATGACACAATAAAAGGGAAAACCAACTCACAATAATCAAACTAATCCGGTTTGAGTAATAGCCGTTTAAATAATCGAATAATGTGCGTACTGCGAGCGAGCAATTTGTAACAAAAGGTGAATGCTTGCATAATTATGGCATCCGTCCCAATTTTATTCAGAATTTCCTAAATCCGCGTTGCTTTGATTTCACAAGTTCATTATCACGGATCCCCTCTCATGTTACACCACGTCGTGCAATAGTGTGAAAGCATTTTTTAACTACCAAAAAAATATTTCATAACTGTAAATGGAAAATTGAAGTGTCACCAATAGTCACCATCATTTCTCCGGTTGTCGCAACCTATGTCATCTGATGCAAAAGCGTGATTTTGTGTAGAATGCCAGGCGTGCCCAAAAACCTTGAAATTGCTACTGAACCTTAACCATGACATCTATCGCCGCATGTCGTAACAAGTTTGACATCTTTACTTGTGTTACATTTTTTCCCTTCGTCTCTAGCACCGGAAAAGGGGGCGTATTGTTGACGCACTATTTATCAAACACAAACATCCCATGATACGTCTATTCACGCCCTTACAAAACGAGATTTCACGGCTCTCCTCTATTGCAAGTTTAATTGTGTTGCGTACGAACTGCACTCATTGTGCGCGCGTCTTTATAGAGCCGCCGCGCACGCTAAACAATGTCACAATTGTGAAATTTTAAGGCAGTCGCACGCTTGTTTTTGTCACTTTAAGACCTCCTCAGAGCGGTCCCAGATCTACTACCGTTAAGATGAAAACAAAACTTTAAGATGGCACCTTTTAAATGGGTCTAAGTTGACAATACAATTTATTGCGTCATATATAACGTAGTGAAAGTTGCACGAGTTATTGTCTCTATTGGTTCGTTAACGGTAAAACAAAACGATTCAGCAACGGGACAAAGGTTTCGTCCTTGTACAGAAGTCGGCTATTTTACAAGCCAATAAACGGTTTGCGAAATTTTAACGGCCATTTTATGGACTTTAAATTTTGGAACGCAATGGAACGCGTTTCAAATTTCACGGGTCGTCCTCGTTATAAGTTATTTTTCCAGACGTACATATACATATATTAATATATATTTCAAATACCAATTTTACAATCCTCATCTTTAAAAGATAATCTGTATTAAAATAAAATTGGGGTTTACTTAAATAAAAAAAAACCGGCCAAGTGCGAGTCGGACTCGCGCACGAAGGGTTCCGTACCATCTATAAAAACAGCAAAAAAATTACTTTTGTTGTATGGGAGCCCCCCTTAAATATTTTTTATTATTTTAGTTTAATTATTTATTTTTAAAGTGAATATATAACTAAATATTCTGTGAATATTTCAAGCGTCTACCTGTTGCCGTTATCAATATCGAGCAAAAACGAGCATAACAATCACGTTTGTTGTATGGGAGCCCCCTTAAATATTAATTTTATTCTGTTTTTTAGTATTTTTTGTTATAGCGGCAACAGAAATACATCATCTGTGAAAATTTCAACTGTCTAGCTATCACGGTTCATGAGATACAGCCTGGTGATAGACGGACAGACAGACAGACAGACGGCGGAGCCTTAGTAATGGGGTTCCCGTTTTACCCTTTGGGGACGGAACCCTAAAAATTGATATTAATCTCTTGCAGTCAAACATTCGTAGCTTTCTCAGCAGAGCTTTAAACAAAACTTCTAACATAATCTGTCCATTCGTTTCCTTTATTCTTAATAATGGCCACCAAGAATCCGTATCAGCTACTTTAAACACCTCAAATGGCAACCAATTATCAGTCAGTTTCCCTTCAAACAAGTCATCTTTTATACTAGTTTTGCGTGAAATCCTGTCACAGCAGGCAACTCCATCTTTCACCGTTACAAATACATTTATATTGTTGTTTCTAATTTTAAACTTTTTGCTTATTCTATGCACAAATTGAGTCATCAACATTAGAATTGTAAAAAGGACTTATGGAAGCAAAATGGCTTTAAAACACTATCGGATTGCCACTTTTTAAATAAATTAGGTATACATTAGATAATTGATACACATTTAGGGACATAATCAGGTAATTGCAAACAATAAAATCTAGGATCAAGTAGAAATTAAATGCAAGAAGTCTTGGGAATTGCTTAACTTTACTTCAATTTGAATACATTTGCATATAGTTGAATGGATATGCATATTTCAAAGCAGTATTTGCTTATAGGTCAGCCATGAGCTTTTGAATCCATCTTAATATAACAAAAGTTTTTGGTGATTTTAGTAAGAGACAGTCGATATTGTACATTTTTTGCTCTACTTGGCTTAAATTTGAATACATTTGCATATATTTGAATGGATATGCATATTTTAAAGCAGTTTTTGCATATAGGTCAGCCATGTGCTTCTGAATCCATCTTAATAAGTAAAAGGTTTTAGTGATTTTAGTAAGAGACGGAGTCGATTTTGTACGTTATTTTAAATTAAATTTTAATTTGATTTGAGCTTTGTCGGTACATCGGAATATTTAACGAAGGACTTCGCAATTTTGTATAGTAGTAGTATTATGTGAAAATTAAATATTTCAATATGTAGAAGTGTTTTTCTATATTTTTGTAAAAGTAAGAATGTCCGCTACGTAGGTATCTACGGCGTCCTCTAAGTGCGTAGCAAACAATCTACGAATGTTTAGAAACAAAATGACGTAGGTAACTTAGGTAAATGTTTTAATTTATTTTCGGAAGTCTTATTTCCACAATGTTAATAAAATGGGTTAATAATACGTCTGATATATTTCAGAAATAGTTAATTTCTTGTAATGGAGGAGCTTGTGGCTAAATAAAAACTGGCGCACGGGTCGATCGATCAGGTTGAGCTACGCTTTCCGCGGTTGCTCCGTGGATGGGTGACCATCTGTTCATACCAAGATTCCTCCATGCCTCGGAAAGCACGTTAAGCCGTTGGTCCCGGCTGTCATTTGTAGATCTTTGACAGTTGTTACGGTTCGTCAGAAGCCCAAAAGTCTGACAACCAGTCTTACCAAGGGATATCGTGTTACTCAGTAACTGGGTTGTGGAGGTCAGATAGGCAGTCGCTCCATGTAAAATACTGGTATTCATCTGCATCCGGTTAGACTGGAAGACGACTCCAACATAGTTGGGAAAAGGCTAGGCAGATGATGAGTTAATTACTTATAATTTTGGTGGACTCATATTAATATGAAATAATTAATAATATAATTATGATCGCTCTGCGGGCGACAGATTTCTATGTCATTTCCATGTTCATAACACCATCAACTAGATACTAATAGGATAAACGTCAAACAATTAAGTGATTATAAAGTACAGGGCTGCACGCTAAGATATTTTTTCCCCGCATTTTTCCATGGTTTTTAAAGGCATGGGTTTTTTAGTGGCGATATATTCCTAGTAAAATATTGGTAATTCGAAATACACTACAGTTTTTAACAGTGGCTTCTTTAACAACTAATGACGTATATGAAAGGATAAGTCAAGAAATCCCTATCTTTCCCAGTCGTGGTTTTTCATTAAGAGCGCCCTTTCCGGCCCGTCTATCGTCATCGTGAGCATGGTCAAAAAGCTTCCAGCGCAAGTGAGAACTACTAACAAGCGAGTGAGAAAGCGATAACATTGAACGAAAAATAGTGTGCTAGAATTTCATACAACTTGTTCCAGAAAATACGTGTTTTTGAGTAAGCCTTACAAGTTTGTGAAATAAATGTTTGTTATTTAGAATCTCCATTACATGTGCGAGGTTTCTATAGTAATGTTTTCTTTACATTTACAATTTATGAGTACATTATGAACGGCCAAAGTTCATATAAAATTTGTGAAAAAAAGCAGATTTTTGCAGGCTTATACTGATTTTTTTTCTGCAAATTTTTATTTTTTGCTCGCATAGAAACCTAGATATAGTGCACAAGATACATATTGGATCAAAATTTTCAAAGAAAGATGTGTTACAACGCCATAATCACGTATGAGCGTTTAAAAGTATGACGGGTTGGCCGCTCTTAAGTCCCCAAGACAGTTCGCCTTATTGATCAATGGGGGATACCCTTATACAGGAGCGGATGTCTAGTAACACGTATGACGGCATAAAAACTCTTTATCAGTATTGTGTAAACGTAACTGATAGCTCAAATTCTCATAACTTAAGTATACGTAACGAGTGCGTCAATACTTTGTGATGTACTTACTTTAATTTTCTAAATCATGTGTGTTATTCTCGTTACCCATCTTAAAATAGCTTTGACCGTAACACAGAGACACCGTACGGATGACAATATTTATGCAAGATCATACGAGTTTAGTTCAAAGTAACGCTTTTACGTATTAAGTGACAAACAAAATTCGCTTGGGATGAGGTGTGTCCCGAAGTACGTATTTAATAGACATTGGAACTAAGATGGATTTTGCTTTGGGCCTTGCACTAGATTTATAGGTTGCTTTACCCCATTGGTATGTGAAAAGCTAATTCAACAAAATAACTCGTGTCATGTATTTCTTTGAACATTTCATGAATTAATTATTGTATTCAGTTTTAATAAAGTGTTCCCTTACAAGCTATTGTAAATGACAAATTTATACCTAAGGAAAATTAAAATGTGGGTCAAATTGTTTTGTTAACATTTTTGAGAAAGGAACAGAGTCGGAAAATATTGACGATTACAAATTTTCCTTGATGTCTTTGAAAGGATTATAAGTTTTTATTATGTAAATAAATCTATAATAGGTACCTACAAGTTAATAGCATCAATTATTCTTTAATAGGTGTTGATGAGTCAACCCGCTAACTTGATTTTCGAACTTACGTGTATCTAGTGCATTCCACTTAGGTATATGAGTGGTAGCCGGAATATTTTCGAATCAAATATTATGGGTAATGCCAGATAAGCATTTTCTAAGAACGGTCTTAAAATTTATGCAGAATTTTTTATCCCATTTATCCTTATTTACCTCATCATTGTTTCATCTTATCGGCGTACGCGATTTTGTATTATTTCTGAAAATTACCATTATAAAATCCCTGATGTTCTTCAGAAAGGTCAGGTGCGTAGTACTCGCAATCGGCGTGCGTTTATGAACAGATGTATGAACGTAGGCGAAGCAAAAGGAGTATGTAAGGAGCGTAGCAGGTGGCGTTCAATAGTTTCTGCCTACCCCCATGGAAAGAAGGCGTGAGTTTATGTATGTATGTATGTATGTAAAATCCCACCGGCTGCTGGAAAAACGTTTCCGGAGTCACCTAGTTTCTGAAAATGCGAGCAAACAGTTTCCGAATCTATTACTTTTTGCAAGACAAGATCTTGATCAAACGCCATAACCAGAGGCTCTTAATTTAGTTTAAAGGCCATTTGACGGGAACAACTAACTATGAGCATTTTTATTTACACTATAATAATATAAGGGCCAAAACTAGGTCCTGAAAAGTAATAATTTAACGTCCATTTTCGGGTTCGATTTGATACGAGTCGCTGCGCATTTGCAGAGAAGTTAAGGTCTAAATTATAAAAATCCTAGGTATCTAGTATCCTACTTTTAAATAGTTAACTCGTATGTTAGATTTGGGGCTGAAAAAGTCTTTCTCCACGTATACCTACCTACAATTTTTTATCTCATTGACTTCCGAAATCACAACATCAATTCGCAAAATCCGAAGATAAATAAATTACTAGAAGCGAACATGCCAGACAGCACGACTCCATCTTCTTATCAGCATACATTGCTAGCTCCTACATAATATGCCCGTGATATCAACAGGAAACTACGCGCTGATTTAGCACAGGTGGTTCACTTTACACGGAACCCGTCATGTCATATCCTGTAACCGAAAAGTAGATCCGTTGATCATTGTATGTTTTACGTGGTTGGACCTTATTGAAATGTGGATGGACCTTATTGAAATGTGGATGGACCTTATTGAAATGTGGATGGACCTTATTGAAATGTGGATGGACCATAATGAAATGTGGATGGACCTTATTGAAATGTGGATGGACCTTATTGAAATGTGGATGGACCTTAAATGTGGATGGACCTTATTGAAATGTGGATGGACCTTATTGAAATGTGGATGACCTTATTGAAATGTGGATGGTGTCATGAACTCATGAGTCATGCGTCAGCGTTCTGTGGGGATGGGTTTTATAGAGGTCTTAATTGGAAAGATATTGCATAGCGTCATCCCGGATTCTATTAGTTTAGTTTTCCTATATTAGGTACGTCCTTACTGAGCTAAGTACCTATGTTAACATATTATCATTTTAGCTACTAGATACTAGGCCATGGAATATTTTTACCTTTTTGAATTATACCAAACGTTCTATGGGAATGTAAATTACACACAACAGGCTTTTTAGTAATGAACTAATGATTGTTTTAATACCCATTAGGAAGGACAGGTCGCTACTGGACTTTTACAAAGAAAGCTGGGAATATATTTAATAATTATTTACCAAAGCAACCGCTAATCATTTACGTGGAACTCGTTAGATTGTACAAATTAGAAGTATTCAAAAAGACTCTTTTATAACTATAAAGTATTACCCAATTAGCTAATCATTTCGCGGCGTTCAATCTATGGCAAAGATTTTTTATAAATCCCGGTAGGGCTATAATAGTATATATATATATAAAGTATATAATAAGATATATAATACTCGTAGTATTTTTGCGAATAATGAGTTGTAAAATTACACTTAAAGCATTGCAAAAATTCCATGTGACAAAATTGCACAGAAAAATGATTGTAGGTTGTCCTAAAAAGATCCAAATGTGACACACCTCATTTACTATTAAACGAAAATATAAAAACCTTACTGCAGTGGAACGAAATGAAGAAGTGAGCTCGTGCTCAGTATAAATTACAATGACGCATCTAGCAAGTAATTAATAAAACAGTAAGTAATATTTGCATTACTGCGAGTTTTCCGTTACAGGAAAAGTTTGAAAATTGCCATCGACATTTGCTTTATATCCGCTGATAACTGACTCAACTGAAATTCAATGACTAACTATGAAATGTGCGCATGAGTCAATCTGAAACACTCTGGAGAAATTTTTCATTGATGCCAAGTCAATCTTGACTTTGATAGAAACAAAATAAATTACTAATCATCTTAGTAATAGGATTGTTTACTTCAGAGATTTGGACGAATTTTCAGAAGTTATTGCAAAGGCGTTCGTAACTTCGTCACTAGAAAAAAAAAATGCAGTGCTTGAAAAATTACGATCTTAAAAGTCAAAGTTGCTGGAAGAAGAGACAACGATTTTCTAAATTAATTTGTTTTGTCCTGTAGATAAATGTTTAGCAAAAAGATTTCGACATAGAAAAATTTTAAGATTTAAAAATAGATTCAAAACAAACGTAAGTAAAATGTGAAGGAAGGAAATGTGTTTATCTCGAGTTGAACGACTTCAATGATATAACAGTACGTAATAATATAGCCTTATTTAAAATTATCATTTAATCATACTATGATCTAACGAAGTGCTTACATTATAATAGTGAACCTCAAGATTTATATTCAATAGCAATAAATATAGAATAACAGATGTTTAATAGAAACTTCTATAAAAATATCACATTTTCTGACAATAATTCTACGATTTAAGTATGAAGAATGGAATTTTCCCAACTATGTTGGGTTCTATGGGGGTATGTTAATATGGTCACCCATCCACGGACCAACCGTGGCAAGCGTTGCTTAACCTGATCGATTGACCCGTGCGACTACACAGCCACAAGCCCCTCAATGCTCGCTTAATCAATCAGGATATGAAAACTAATCAATCAGCAAACGTGTTTTAATAATTAGGTTATCAATTAATATGATGTATTAGGCAAAATGTTCTACGTAACTAGTCCAATATATTATCTACCATTGTTTGTTTTCTTATTAATTTGTTTTGGTATTATTTGGTGATTATTCGATCACGTAAACGTTATGACGTCAGGTGATTCGTACAATCACCGCGTTTTCCCAAACCATTAAGATATTTTAAGGGTTTGTACAAGTGATAAGATGACTCATAAATATAAAAATATTAATCAATTTATGAAAGTGGTGTTATTAGCCCCCGCAAAAATACAAATAAAAACGAAATCAAACAATAATAGCAGGAATGAAAATAAATACATAGTTTCTCAGAATAGAACGATGCCAATAATAAATTTCACAATACCGGTTCGTCCTTCAGGAATAGATCAGAAAATGTCACGATTGCTATATTTATTTTCCATAGTTATAATTTTTTTAATGGCTCTCAACTAATCCCGGACTGTAAGGTGTAGTATATAAAAATGGATATACAATAAAAGTCAACCCTTGTCTACCGGGACGCGATCCAAACGGATCCCTCGGCACATAATAGGAGTGCAACTGGGTGGGATCGAGACCCGCCTCCCTTCGCTGCCGCCCACCATTGGCTGCGCCTTGCGAGCTCGGGAGAAACCCACCTTGATACGTACCCCACTGCCTTAAACACGTGGCTTGGTGTACACTAGCCTTTATCTTACGCGCGTTCACACAAATTCATTTAGTCTCTCACACGACACGACGCGTGCGACATCGTAGCTTTTTGGGGGATGTCAATTGCGATCTTCTGTTATGGATCACAGTAGTATACCAACGTGTGCGTTAAATAGGAATACGGGCACTGTTATAGTAAGACTGAAGATGGAAGTGAGCACCAGTTGTTGCAAGCGTGAAGAGTGTCCGGCGTCCGGCTGTCCGGAGCTGGTGCATAGGCCATCCGGATGTGAACATTGTACTAGGACTAGATTAATTAGCCAATATAGTGACTGTGATAGTGATGTTGTGGAAAAATGTCGTCCCTATAGATCGAGTGCAGCGAGAAGTAGTAAGCGTTTTTTATTTTTTATTTACTAACATATATTTTTGCGGTGCTTTGCGTTTTTGTGTGAAATTATTTGAATATTTTTTATTGGTGCCATGCAAAAATATTTGGCACAATTTATTTCTAAACTTTTGAAACATAAAATTTATAGTTTTTCAATTGAAGTTTACAGTGATTTTAAATAATTATAAAGCCGTTTGATAATTCCAGAAGTATCTAATATGTCCATCATAGATTTTAAAGTATATTCGCAAAACATAAAAGATAAAAAATTGTGATCCCTTAAGTTTTATAAATGATATAAACTACTGTTAATAGTTAAGTTAAGTTTCAAAATTCAAACCACTGAAACTTTGATCCTTGAAGTAGAAGTAATAAAATGTCATCCGAACCAGTACTAATAACTCTTTGACATAAACTTAATTAAGACAATGAAAGCTCACAGCGCGTAGTAACAATAGGACAGGTAGTGTCCTGCGACGATAAATAGACCTTATCATAATAAAAGCTAGCCATAGAGTAAGCATTATTTATTTATAAACTTAGTATCCGGTCCGTACGAACGCACGCCTATTCTCACATCCTCGTCACATTGTCGGACTGCCGGTACTGCCTTGCTCCACCGCGATAATCGAGATTACAATTTCATTACGCGCAAAAACTTGGCTCAGTCTCCCTTTACAATGTTAAACACGAAGATCAGAGCTCACTAACTAGGCTTAAACTGTAATTAAAGTAACGTACTGTTACCGGAATGACATATCTGACTAAATGTTTCTATCCTTTAAGAGCCGGACAGTTACGTCCAAGCGGCGCGCAGAGGGTTATTTCGTAATTAGAACTATCGCTTGGTCTCACTCTATATAGGGCCAAGAAATGATTTAAGTGTCGTGCAATAAAAACCCTATGCCTATTAGATTACTTGCAGGGAACATTTATCTCCTCTTTTTGTGATAGTTTTCTGTTCTTTCGTCGCTTTTGTATACATTTTGCGAACACGTAATCAGATGCAAAAGTCTTTATAACTGTTCATGTATGTAAACCTTCATTACTCAAATTAAAAGTAAGTACAAAGAGTATTCATTAGAAGTGAGTTAATTGACAGGGCAGGAAAGGTTCTTAACATTGTACGTGTTGTGATTCTATTTATATAATGTTGATGACTTCTACTTCCAATAAATCTTACTGCATTTACGAGAAGTGGGTAAATCCGTCCGGAACTCTACGGAGTTTTTATACACGAGTGCATAATAAGTTTTTCATGAAGGTTGTTTATTTGTTCGGTTCTTTGGTTGAATTAAATATCATTTCAAGATATTTTTATAAAATTTAAACTGCTTTAGTTTAAATTTTATAAAAATAACCAAAATATTACATGTCTAAATTAGAAATAAGCATCACCTTTTTAATATTTTTTTGCCGTTCGTTTCTTGTTGTCTGTTTATACAATATGCGTGTTCATATTTGTTTAAATAAATACATCTGCAAATAATTAATAAAAAAAATATAAAAGTATTCCACACAATCAGCATCAACTGGTATTTGCATCACGACATAGCTCCCATAAGGAAAATCGATTTAAAGAAGAAAACGCATTTGATTCCGATTCTATTGAACATTGCATCATGAATATGATTTTATCACTATGATGTATTTGACTTCGTCATTGTTAAGACTCCGACTTCCTATCAAAATTATATTTAATGAGTAAGAATGTCAATAAAAAGTACATCCTGACTTTGAACGGTGACGTTATTTTGCCTGTAGGTTAATCTAAACTAATTGATGTACTCGTAGTCTTATGCTGTCATCTTATTTTAGCTAACAGATTGATGTAATCATTCTAATTTTCGTAATGATCTCGAAATAAAATAGGAAAAAAGTTAAAGGAAAAAAAACTTTGCCGAATTTTAAATTTTTAAGTATTTAAATGGAAACATTACCTACATTAATAAAACTGTTCAACACAAAAGTATTTACAGAAACATTAAAAAAAACTGCAATCAAGCAGGCTGTATAATCAACACGGATTTCATTTACGTCAGTAGATTTAAAAAAAAACTGACCATGTTTTGCCCCCAGCCCTACAGAAAAAGTTAACAACTTAGGTGAATAATCCCTTAATGATACAATATAGAGTAAATTGTCTTATACTGCGGTAACCGCAGAGCTATCTAAATGATTAAATAACAATTATTGTTGATACTCGTACGATGGCGGAAAATATTATCAATTAGAGCTGCATAATTATTTGCTCTGATTAACCCGGAAGTTGAGATTTTTTTTTATATAGTTTTGGGCATCGATATCACTTGGAAATGTCAATGAAAGACTTTTTTGTTAAATCACAATTATAAAGTAGGATAAAAAAAAGAAAAAAAAATTCAGTTGCGTTCATTGACAAACTAGCAACAAGTTACAATATCAAAGATTGTACAATAACAGTCAGTTCCAACAATGTCATAGACTAAGTAACCACAATGCACCTCAATGTTTCTCATATTGTCCTAGGGCCAGTCCACAAGAAAGCTATGTCATAATAATTAAAGCAAAGTATTACACGCACTAAGCTCGATTTCATGAACTATGTCCGCGTCATTAGGGCTGCGATCCACTCACTCATTAGCAACATTTTCACATAAAACGTTGTTCATTTACGCAGAGTAAGGCAGCCGCGTCAATTATAAACAGTTATGTCAGTGAGACGGGAACCTCATAATTGCAGTGTTTAGCTGTCACTCATTTAGTGAGAGATGTCGATCCTAGCTTAGACGTGCCTAATTAACCCTTTTTTACTGCACAATATATATAAAAAATACATAGGCCCTTACCGGTCCGATAAGGACTGAAATTACACTGCTGTAAATATCTTTCAAGATATTCCATTTAGGTTCAACCGATAAAAAACAGTTACTAAAAATGCATAATGTCAGTTGTTACCTTATTAAAATTAATTCAAGAAAAATTTGCGCTTGTTTCGTTAATTTCGAACGGACGGGGTCGATCAACGATCTTCGCGACGCTATTACCATTTAGAGCGATTTTCAGGTAATGAAGAGTGGTATCACCGCGTATCTTGTGATACGCGCCGCCACGCGCGTCTCTGAGCGATAATCGCCCTTATTATGTGCAGTCAAATTTTACGAGCGCATCGGTTGTTAGCCGGCTACTAACAAAATGATGAACGGACTCAAATTAAACCTCTATTATAGCTAAAACATGACGCCTTTTTCTATTTAATGTCACGAGGACGGGTATCAGTAATCCCGTTAATGATCTAGCGTTGCAACCCTTTCGCGCCTGCGCTCCACTCTCCAAGTAAACAACACAGATATTCGAAAAAGATAACCCGTCAAATTATACTGACGGGCATTTTGTAACGAGCCGCTAAGATGATGCCCGCGACTCTCATCCCAATTTTTTTACCGCATTTATAACAATAATAATCAGAATTTACATAATGATTGCGCAGGCGCCTGCGACGTCCGGTGCGCAGAACGGCGCGGCGAACTTTTCTCGGTTTTCGAGTCGAAATTCTAGTTAGCGGGCGCGCGATTTCTTTTTAAAAAGGTTAACAAGATGGTCTCGTTTGGGTCGTTTTTCGTGCCGCGAAGCCTTCTTTTGTGAACGGGCGAGCTGTTAAAAAATAAACGAAGTCTTTGTTTCTCGGGTAGTCGGTCCGACCTCCGACGCGGTCCCTACTTTTTTATGCCCCCTTATAACCTGTGTATTACCTACGTGTAGGTATCTACGGTTTTTATGGTCGCCCGGTCAGTTCTTCAATGGGCTAAAGAATTCGATCGAGTCTCATTGTTCATCTCAAATATCTCCACGTATAGGTGGTTGGGATATAAAGAGGATATCAATTACTTGCCGTCCCTTTAGAAAAAAAAACATTAATTTGTTTTAATTACTGTTAAGTACCTACCATATCTGAAAATCAAGGCGGCTACTGACATTTGTTGAAAAATATTTTCTCGTTCTTTTTACACCTATTCTTGCCTTCTGTAATTAATTTGTTTTTATGTAATGCAACTAAAACGCTTTAGTTTCTCTTACTGTCAAGATTCAAATATTTAATTAGCTCTATATTTTTATCTTCATCTCATGGTTACTCAGTGAAAATATTTGTCTCACAGTGACTCTACGTCTTTTACGAGCTGACCTGTTGTTTTTTTGTACATGAACTTTTGACGGCGGTCTCGCGGTTGCTTTTGACCGGAGCACTAATAAAATGTTATGATCGTGTGTTTAACGCGTGTTGTGTGTGTCGGACCTTCCTTTTGACATGATCGTTATTGCCCGACTCCACCTTTGCGGTCGCCTTTTGTAACCCAATTGGTACAACATTATTATCGTATCAATTAGAGGGCAATATAATCTACAACTAAATCACGGCTAGTTATACAGATTGCATACTTAATGAGTGGGGTTTGTTTATGCAAATTGTTCGTTTACGTTTCGTGCGGAGATAGTACATTATTCTTTTTTACAAGGGGGGTAATCGGTATCAGTTCACCGGGTCTAGTTTAATAATAAGCGGCTGAGCCCTATAACTATAATTTTCTTTTATTTGTCCGCGGTGCCTGCGGCCCTCGAGCGAAACCGCCAGCGCTAACGAGATGATAAAAAAATCACACGCACACACATTTGTGCTAATTGTGTGAGTGTATTGATGAATCTGCATTTAAATCCTTTTCAACGTGCGACTTTTGGTCGTTCAGAATATTGATGAACTGACCTGTTGAACTTTTAATATGTTAACAGCTTTTGGACGGTCTGATCGAATTTTAAAGCAAGCAAATAAATAAATTTGAACAATAGCACATATTTAATCATGATTAAGACACAAAATATTTGTTAGAATACCCGAAAATCTTGCCAAAATCGTGGCCAATTGCCAAATCACAAAAAAGTTATTGGCCAAACTAGAACATTAAAAACAAACTTCGTACAGTTCAGATATTATAAAATCATTGCAAATAACAGTGAGATCTTTACCTACGTTAGTCACTAACCGCCAGACATAACACTTGTGATTCACACCTTGAGGCAAAACACTGAAAAAATAAATAACATTCTATGTGAGTGAGTCGGTGCAACTTTGATATTGTGACGATTTATTCCTTCTGACATAATTAAGGCCATTTTTGCTTTGCTTTATTCCCTTGATTGATCAAAAGGATGCAATAAAACTGATTGAATGTTAATATTGATTTTCTACTGTCGGTCTGCTTTAGATCCAGTCTTGATGCCATTTTTTCGAAACTTTGGATAACTAACTTCATTGTCGGTAATTGTAAAGGATACCCAAGAGCTAAATATGCATTAGAGTCTTCTTTATATAAAAAAATGTGTAGCTGGTCGCGAATACTAAATGTTCAAACGTAATTAATTTTAATTAAAAAAATATCACGAATGTAGGTAATCATTAGTTCAACTGCAAAGGCATCTGTGCATTGCTTTAATTTTCCTTAAGATATAAATTAAGTCATAATTTCTTGGCATCAAGCACAATGTCGAAGATCACCGCGTTATTTATGTTAACAGATAAACAATGGGAGACCTGATTATCTTTATTTATTTTCACTAAGCAAAGTCAACTCATTATCTGCTTTAATGGACAAATAATTTTATCTTCGTCAACGTCACGGGGAATGCGTTGTTGTTGATTTGACATCATAATGGTTTTTTAACACGTAATATATTATCAGTATACGTAACTGAATACTATCAGCTGTCAGAATAGGGTTGAAATTAATTTATATTGTCATTATTGTCGTTCGGACTATCGTATCTTTATTCTCTATACTTAGCTGGCCAGTCGAAGGGTGTGTGAACTTCCATGTACCCGCTGTTGCACCACGATCTTTCCAATGACATTTCCGAAGACAACTTATAATAATTCATATTGACACGACTCCTAACATGAGCGTTATTAAAATTATTGTATTTGAAAAAATCATCCTAACAATATCCAATTATTCAAATAATTTGCAAATTCGTTTTTTTTTTGGGTATACTGGACAGGTGATACGCGTTAACTTTACATTCAAATAAAAAATTATGTCAATCACACATCAAATTATTTCCTTTAACGTGGATAATATTATTCCATTTTAACGAGTAAAACGAATGTCAAGTCAATAAATACTTCTGCGTCAACGATGGACACCTTCTGCTGGTGACAGTTGTTAGTTTCAATTAATATTTCTTTACCTGTAAAATTGAAAATAACTCTCATTTACATACCGCCTGTGACATAATATTCAATTAAGTAAATACATGCGACATGCTTATAAGAGCAATTATTATTGCCATAGAAAGTTATATGATGCGAAGACCGGGAAGAACGATTCGATTAAAGCAATCGATATTATTAAATCGATAAATAGATTTGATGAAGTAACCGATCAAAAGAATGTGAGTCCGATTACCACGCCACCGTTAAATAGAGCCGCATTAGTGATTCACACAGGTTCACTGGACAATTAGCAAAGGCTGTCCACCTCTGGGCCGCGATGTATTTATTCATCGGATGTTCATCGATTACCATAATCGATACCATCGCGCGTGCCGCATACGGAACAAGTGGCTCTTGAGCGTTTTCATTAAATGAGATGCATTGAAAAAAATATGAGAGCTTTCATTCAGAAATGAATATGAATCACTGCCATGTGCTGTGTGAAGGTTCCAATTGGACCGCAAGAAAACACGTTTTACTTGAGTGGTAGTTTCAGTAGCTGGTTTCATTATTATTTCGTAGATGTCGTAGTTAATTACCATAAATTATTCAAATAATATAGTTTCATACAATCTACAAGATCTGATTGTTTTCGTAAACAAATATGTCACGGGCCGTCAATAACAAAGACCAAAGATATTGTCATCTCTGAACGGATCTCTGTTCACTGCTTCATCAATTCCATTTCGTCTGTCTTTAAATTTTACCAATACCTCGATATTAATCCATCTTATATCACCAGGATACGTCAACGTCTGTGCGGCGGTGTGCCTGCTACTGTTGGTGTGCGGTCTGTCACCGAGGTCGTCGGCGGCGCCACATCGAAGCCGGGCCAGCATGGAGCGGCAACGACGTGACACGGATGAGGAGAACAGACTGTGGGCTAACCCCTGCGATTATAATGATTCTCAGGTAAGACCATATAGAAATTATGCTGTTAATAAACCTATACATATAGGATAACAAAATATAGCTTTTGGTACGTAACAAGGAAAAATAACCTAATAGTATAGATGCAACTTTTGTTGATTACCTATGGATGGTAGTTTAAATTACAAAGAAGAAGTGAAAAGAGATAAGAAAGGTCAAACCACCATTGAAATCGAAAAATTAGTTATGAAACGGATTAACAGGAGTTAGAAAATCTACTCTTCTAAACCTTAATAAAAAAAATGGGTTTCGAATTTATATCAATGAGGATGGTACCTATTCAGAAACGAGAAACTCCTCGAGCTTTCGTGATGATAAAGTAGATTAACAAGACGATGTTTTGTATTCATTTCAAACTTTTGCGGTTGGCTTGAGTGACCGCATTATTGATGAATGACCGCCGACGTAAACGGAGAAAACTAATGGTTTATGTATACTAGTAGTAAAAGATCATTTTAACTTTTTAGGGGTTATTAAAGATTTTAAATTGCTCAGGCTAATTAGACTGATCAAAGTTGTAGTACTTACTAATTGTATTGATTTGACATCATCTAACATAGTTAATTTCTTTACAGCCAAAAGTTGCCTACTCGCAAAATCACGCAAGGGAGGTCGCGTTGAAGCTCGTCGCGCAAGCAAAAAACGCTTACTCATCAACTGTGATGTACAAGGATACATTTGTAAGTATCTACACAACACTGCTATTACTTTTAAAGCTAATTTCGTAAACTGACTGCCAAAATCTTTAAGTTTTTGAAAGTGGTGGTATGTAAAGTGGTCTGTGAAGTTTTTGATCTCATTTAGCTAGAAGATAACGCTGGAAATTAAGCCCTTAATATTATTCCTTAACTATTTTACCTCTTTTCCAATCCTGAGGTCTTCTTTAAGGTTAGGTATACTTAAAAGACAATAATATATAGCTTTTGTAGTGCGTCTTTCACTCAGTATCCAAGTTAAACTATCGATTCAAATGGAGCTTGAAAATGTCCGTAGCATAGAGCAAAGTACAAAAGCACGAGTGGTGGCTTCGAAGGCCTTTCTTTGCTTTCATTCATCGATTTTGCGCGAGGCGATCGCGTAGTATTCGCGGCACATCTATATGCCCGCCGCGTCGCTCTAAATGAACGGACGGAGCTTGCGGTCAACCAATACCAATAAAACTTAAGCCTAACGTCAACGCACGCTTTTAGCGTTTGTATCTACGCAGATATGATTGATTTATGTATGAGAGTCTGTAAGAGGTGATATAGTATTCTATTGATGTGCGCGTAAACCCTGCAAATGGTTCGCACTGATTTTTCGTACTTCCTCTTTTGAATTATTGGGATTTAATGCGAAGTCAATGATCCTAATTCATTGTAAATATTTGAAATGTAGTTATTTTATTTCTATTGTCTGTGTTCGACTTCGTGGTATTCGTAAAAGGCTCAAAAAATCTAAAATTCAAATTGAATTTATTTAGGTTTTTTGCCAAAAAGTTTCACGCGAAATTTGACCCATTAAAGATTCACGGCGTGCACGTTTTTAGCGCGGTTTTCTCACCGTGGAACGGCGCGGGCGCAGGCGTGGAAGAGAGATTGCATCGGCCGGGCGCCGTTTCGCGTCTCTGTACGTCCGGCCGACCGCTTCCTCCCTTTTAATTATAATTTCGCACTGCATTTCTGTGACGCCATGTCGGTATCGACAACCTTGTCGATAAAATGCTTTATAAACCGTACACGTCACATCAAATAACAATATGTAACTGATCAAATCGCATTCAATGATTAACTATCTTGTCTGTAAGGTAAAATTACTCACTCGCAAGCTCGACTTTTGGCTCATAAATGTGCTGCAGTTTTATTACAAACCAGTTAATATAAAAAAAAAACACCTACTTTGCTTATCAGATGGGTGTAGGTTGAATTGTCTGCGATTCTTATGTGACAATATCTCACACAAGAATCGCAGACAATTCAACCTACATTCAAGAATTCATAAAACATTCACGAATTATTAGAAACAAACGTTTAGCATGTTAATACAACGATTCATATGACGGCTCTATCATTCCAATCCTAGGAATATAGTAATTTCCGAATCGGAAGTAAGGTGGGCCGATCCACGAGAAATAATGCGATGTCGAAGTCGCGCCTCGAATCATTTATGGATGACTCTTTACCAACAAACTCGGTAGCCACCCGATAATCGAAGGGAGCTCGTATACATTTCGGCGATTGTTGTCAATATAATCGATTTATTGAGAGTGGGGCAGTCAATGGTAGCGGAACAATAGAAGCGTTTATGTCGAATGTGTCCAGTTATCGAATGTGATGTTCGCGTATGAGGTATGGTGGCATTGTAATAGGCTCGACGGTCGTAACGACGGCGACGTCCTGTCCGCTGCCTCCTCGTAAAACGACATTATCGACTCACAGTAGCCGGAACGAGGTACAGGACGGTGCGCGTACGCGTCGAATACTGATTACGCATTAGTATTGCACGACACACCTGCCCGACGATTTTTTCTGTCTCTCCCCTTAATGTCGGTCATTCGTTACTAATGTATCATATTTATTGCGATTTACACGCAAATCGTGGCGTTGAAACGCCATTGTTGCTAGATAACAAGGACGCGTCTAGGTTTTCTTTGTTCGCGCTCCATTTTCAACAAAAACTTTACCCCTATCGCAATTTTCGATCTGGTCTTTTTAATATTAGTCATCACATTAAACCAAGATAAACGTCTAAGTTGCGTCTGAGAGACAATATATCCTAAATAAATCAGGCTGCTACATCTGTCGTCAAGCCCATTCCGTATAAATAATAACTGGCCGCGTTGTACTAAGAACGCAATAACAAATTCAACGAACCCTACCGGTACTGTGTGACTCGCCACTGGCCACCGTGTGAATGTGTCATAATAACACTCGTGCTTTTGACTACACCGGTGTCATATTATCGCATCACATTTTCGACACTGGAATTCAAGTCGCTTCCTTAAAAAAGTGCTCGTAAACTTTTGAAAGTAATTACAATAAACAAATGTGTGGTGTATTCGCGATGTAACCCGATCGGCGATTGCGATCGGCTCGCGGCATGCCGCACGTCTCTCGCAACTCGTGTGCATCTGCTCGCTTATCTTTGCAATAGCGACGCTATATAAACATTGAATTACATAGCACATACATACAATATGTATGTACCTACATAGTACGATAGCGTTGTTCACACGGGCGACAGGCTGTCTGCGGCGTTGGGTGCGTACGTGTGCCGTAAATATATCAATGTCCGCGCTTGTGTGGGTGCATGTTTATTTGATAAGCTTCCGATGTTTCAAGCTAGGCATTCGGATGCTAAGTCGTCGAATTTCTTAGCTGATGCCCACCCACGACAACTACAACGTGCTGAATCCATCAAATTGTTCCCTGTTTATTTTTATTCAACCTCAAATCATGGGAAAATACTTGTAGACTCAAGAATATTGACATTTATTCAACGCTATCAATAATCTTGAACTAGAGTTTAAATAGTTAGATAATTTTGTATCTTTTCAATTTAAGTCAAAATCTTGCAAGGTATTGTTTCATCTAGATTTATAATTCCCTTACCGTCTCTATCTCAAGATATAACGCTGCCATGTGATTTTGCAATAACAGAATTTGCATCATTTACCTCGCCAGTCGTAACTAACGCATTAAACTGATGGGAATACATAACCTTCTTAATAGTAGCCTATTAAGTAGATACGACTCAATTTGGACGTAAGCTCCGCACAACTAGTAGGTAATGATTCGGATATGGTCCGATGGACCGGACGCACACCTGTGTATTTAGTGCGCCAGCGACGACATAGCACATTCCACCTCCGTACTTTATCATTACTTAAACATTCTACGCTTCTTGTTTTGTCAAATCATCTGCACTACATTCATGCGCCGACGATACATTTGCATTCAACAGTTATTATTTTGAATTTTCAAACTCTAATTTTCCTGCCAATTACTTCCCACTTCGGCAACGGATAATATCTCCGCTTTGACTCCATTCATACACCGCGGCTCGGTTTATGTCCAAAGAAATAATCGTAAATTTATTTCATTGCGCGTATTATCAGTGAATTTTATATCAGCGGTATCTCAATTTCAATGAGGCAAATTAATATTTGGACAAAGTTTTCTGATCGGCACCGATAAACAGTTGCACAACGATATTTTTGGTGTTTTATTGAATTTTGTAAAGTATTAATTAGTCGTATTGTTGTCCAACAATATTTTATACATAAGGGATACTTAACAACAACGCGTTACATCTGCCAGTCCGGCCCGATTGTTTGACTTGTCAAAGCTATTTGGACTCTACGCTTAATAGTACAGGATCAGTTTTTGTTAATTCTGCCTTCGTCACGTGTGATATAGAATTATAGACATAGTGTCAAATTTTAATGTCGAAACGGTTTTGTTACGTGAAATGTCGTCGGCGGCGGCCGCAAACCTCCAGTTTCGATCTCATCTTTCATACGACCTTCGCTTGCCAATTGATTGAATTATAGTATATGTTAGTATCGCGTATTAATGTGCACTAAATATCGAATTGAATGGAAGTCGATCCTATCAAATCTATGCTTTATGACTAGCCCATTAAAAGCTAAACTAAAGCAATTTGTCAACAAGAAACTTGACTATTAATATCGATAGGGATCGTGGAGTCTTTATTTGTGATTATCTAATTGAAAGATGGAGTCTCGAAATAAATATATGGCAGTTAGTAGCGCGTGTAGTTCCATTGTTACTTGATCTATTAACTAGAATAAGTGTCAATACTTCATAGGTCTTTTTTTTATGGTTTGATGCTCCTGAGGGCAGTAAACGTTTGTCATTTCTTGGAACAATTTGCGACTAGGTAGCGCGTGTACCAACGTGGGTGTTTTAACTTCGTTTGCTGGTATTTTAGGTTTCTGCTCTATCCGTATCCGTAATTAAATATTATATGCACTTATTAAATTAATTTTGTCTTAATATCATTTTGAAATTCCACGAAACTTTCAACGAGCTGAATAATATAATGTAGAAGACCTATTGGAAATTGGAATAGCACTCGCCTATAAATGTTTAAAATATACGCATAAGAGAGATAACAATAGTTGTTTGAGATAATTTAATTTTAAGAGAAAGGATTACATACTTCAGTCCAGACAATTCTTCAAAAACTACTCAAAAATATGCTTATCGGGTACCAAATAGTCAGTACTCGACTGGCCACTGCAGAGCTCTCCCCGCTTGAACCAAATTTATACCACCAATCCAGGAAACCGCTCGGACTCATCGTCCACTCAATCTTCCATTTCCATGAAAGTCAATCAACTTATTGTATTAACTCAATCTATTTCCATCTTTCATAGAATACAACTGTTCTCAATAAGCGTTGATTCACGATGATCCTAACTCGTCTTGTTTAGCCGTGAAAAAGACATGTCATTGTATAGTTTTGATGACATTAGTGACTTATATTGTTTACCTTGGGCGTTAATTTATTGCTACTTTGGTTTGTGGTTTTAGCTACTGTAAAGTCATCATTATTAAAATGAACTCAAAAATCTGATCCCAGATATTCATTTCTAATATGATCTCCAAAAACGATACATTTATCTATTATTATACTCTTCACATATATCTTCGTTTCCTGTACGAGTATAATCAGTTACAATGTTCATTACTAATGATTCTTTTCCATTTGTTTCAGGCGTTGAAACTTCATAATTTTAACAGTTTCGACGAACTTCTGAGCTCGTGGAAATCATCTGATTTCCTTCCTAAGGAATGGCTGCCTAAGGAAAAAATCCTCTACCAGACGATGCCAGATGAATATATTAACCAGTTGATGGTAAGCATCGAATTTTGTTTTTGTCTTAATATTTTTAAGATCTAAACAAAGCTATCCGTTAGACTCTGGCTTGATCAAAAAGCTCAGGAATAACTTTGTATTTAATAAGTTTACGTCAATACTCTCTAACCTTGAGAAATATTCACAAACCATTCCGTTTTTGATAATACAGACGTTGCCAGATTGACGTTTCCTAAACGAAAACAATCACCGAAGGGCGGCGAATTCGCTGATGCCAAAAACGTGCATCCGTATGAGTTTTTCAATCGATTTCAAAGAATCGACATCGTCGGTGGCACTCATTGTTGTCGGCCGGCTATCGCTTACGTGAGAACACAATGGTTTCGCAATACTAACAATCGAATATGTAATCAACTTTAGGATGATTATCACGATTAAAATTGTCCTTATCTTAGTTTATTTGGCAATGAAGTCATTGCAAGTTTCGTTTCAACAATGTACTTACAACCACAAGGGCTGCCATGAGAAAGATGAAATCTTTTTTCACAATCTAGCAGGGCAACATTTAATCAGAAAATAATCTTCAAATGAAAATGATTTTTAAAGCATGAGTATTAAATTCAACTTTCCTTGTTCACAGCCAAAAATCGACGAGGTATTACCGGGGATGTACAAGGGGCTGAAGATGATAGTTGCGGGACTGTTCTTGTTCTCCGACGATACATTGAACACCTTCATAACATCGGACGAAAGCCTAAAGGTCAACATCAACCAGACGATGCATGATGTGCGAGCTGTGCTTTGCTATTTTAATGTAAGTACACAAAACTTTTCTTTAAACCTACATCTTTTTTCATAATTGAGGAATTCGATGCCAAAATTTAATTTAAAAAACAGTACAAAACTAGTTTTCTTTTTCTAAAAAGCAACTTGTTCCTTTTTTTTTAAAAGTTGGTTGATTATTTCGCTAATCCAAACTTTTTCTTCTTGCAGGAAATCATGAACGCTCGCAAGTTGAAAATCGAGAAGCTTCCGAAATCTGAAATCCCTGACTTGGCGAACAATATGGGCGTTCTCCTATACAGGGACACCCTGAACTACTTGGAGTACCTTGCGCAGGTGTTCCAGAAATTCTACGAGACGGAATCTGTTTGAATACAGTGGTTGTGATCAAGAGTCAACGATGCGACTCAAAGAAACTGCACACCTCATGTAACTTTTGGCTGTCTACTTAATCTTGGTGCTCGCACCACGAGGCGAAACAGTACTTTTCAGTATTAGTTAGCCCCAAGAAGAAAAACTCCTTCTAGTAGAATTATTTGCATCCTTTGGCTGTTAAATAGCTAATTAATGTATAGAAAAAAACTGTCTTTGCCATTACATTGCCATTTTGGTCTAGAACGAATTAGTTCCTTTTTTGTAAATAGTGACGAATTTAAAATGTATTATTTATTGTCTGCTGATTAACATTCTAAATTTTCCGATTATCCTAGTCAAGGTCTTATTTATTTCTCGCTTAACTCCACTTAGTTTCAATTTCTTTATTATTCGTATTATTTAATTTAGATTTTAGTATTAGACTTCATTCCAGCACTTGGACTGTTGATAAAATTGTTGAGTCGGAATATGAATGCGTAGAACGGTGTATCAGATCAGTTTTTTTTCTGCTTCTGTCGATATTTTAATGATCTATATTATGACACGGTAGCTCGAGGCTGAGACGAATAATTTTAATTGTACATTATATTCCTACTTTCCTTAGTATTACTTGACTCTTTGTTAACTATTTATATGTTACAGAAATCCAATGAAATATGACTAGCTTTAATAGAGCTGTTAATTATATTATTGTAAAAATACAGAGCCAGTGTATTTATAACTTAATCATTATTTGTATAGTTCAAATAGTACCTATTTATAACTGTGGCACAAACATAGCTTCTTTGTTTGTGGAATTAAATTATTATTACATTTATTTCAACGTTTTTTATTTTTATTTTTTATCGAACCTATACCACCAGATTCCTCCGCAACCAGATAGGTAGACTATGAAACTAAGCCATTTACACCAAGAAAGCATTAACATTGAATTCAATTTAGTTGCGACAAGATTAGCTTAGTGACACAGAAAACTTTGTCATATTACAGAAGCGAAAATGAAGCTAAATAATTTTTAATTAAATGATTTTCACATATACAGCTCTCCTACTAGAAATCGATGTGTACCACCCACGCCATAAATCTATACACGCCTTTGATAATAACATCCCCTAATATCTTATAAAAAGGTCTAAAACAAATATTTAATTAAAATATTCCTAAGTAAAAAACACGATCACGCATGTTCCCATGAGTCGGGACTGGAAACAATTTCAAATCTTTACACAAGGTATTCACAACACATATTTGCATTGGTGACTTGGTCTCGACAAATTAGTACGGGCAAGACGATGGGACCTGAAAAATAATAAAAAAGTCACCGCCTTTACTCCAAACTTTACACTAATTCTAAAGTTTATTTCAAAGCAATAAAGTTGGAAATTGCTTAATTTCTTGTACCAAATGTGTAAGTTTGTTTATGTTGTGTAACACGTCCCGCTACTGATCACAAAGCGAACTGTCAAACGGCTCCCGCCATGTTTGTTTAATCTGTTGTGACAACGACGTTATAAGTCTTCAAAAAACCGCGGGTGTTAGATTTGGAGTTGTCGGATGATACGAAAGCCTTGCCTTATTATTATTATATGATGAAAGTAAATAAAGTTACGAAATTGTACCTGGTTAGTTCATAAATATAATAAGGTAGCTTGATTGGTGGTAATTGCAAACCGTAAATAGATTAGCAATTTAACAGGAACGAATATGGCTGTAATTTTTCGCTAATTGCACTATGTATAGGTGTATAATTTTCGCTAATTGCACTATGTATAGGTGTATAATTTTCGCTAATTGCACTATGTATAGGTGTTTAATTAGAAACAACTCAATTGGCAATAAATTAATTTCGTATACGTGCGAATGGAGAAAAACTGACTTTTGGTGTGAGTATTCTGGGAATATCTCACCGTAAAAAGGTAGGTGAAGTGGTCTTGAAGGGTGCTGTCAATAACAAGTTGCCAAAGTCGGTTACAGAACTAGCGATGGAAAATTCAAAACCCACATCAAACGTGTCCTTATTAAAAAAAGCGTATTAAAATATTAAAGACTACGTTTCAGCCAGTAAAAGTTTGACACATGTTTTTATTTAATAATTTTCCACCCAAAAAAAAAAACCCGTCCCTACTGAATTTTTATTTATTGGCTATTTACCTATACAACATGTCCCAGAATTAACGCACAACCTCTTAAGGGGTCATTGTACTCATAATTATGAACAACTTTTACTATGGGAACAAACGAAAAATCGCGAAAAAAATCATCTGTTCCATACATTTTTTACAAGTTATTCGAACGTAAATGTAGGGGAACTGCTGATTTTTTTTTTTCGATTTTTCGTTTGTAAAAGTTGTTCATAATTATGAGTACAATGACCCCTTAAGAGGTTGTGCGTTAATTCTGGGATATTTTGTATAAGGCTTCTCCTTTTCGAGTCCATGAATTTGTATTAAAAGAGTCTATACTCCATTTGAAATAAGATTAGAAATTTAAATAAACTTTTTACAGTCCGTTCAACCGATTTTTACTTCGATTCGATGGCATTAAAAACAAAAACGTAGTTAGAATACCAACTGTTTATTACAACTGCCATTTGTCATGCCTCCAACGCAATAGAAGTCAAAATCAGTTGAACGGACTGCAAAAAAGGTTTATTTAAATGTCTAATCGTATTTCAAATGGAGTATAGGCTAGTAGGTGGCCACGTTAATCGCGACACCAGTGGCGTTTTTAGGTTCTGAAGAGTGCTGGTTTGGACACTGCATTGCTCAATATGGGTCATGGTTTGGTCATGTGCAATGCACTCGCACTAGGTCATCATCATTCTCCTGCCACCTTATACCAATTTATTTGGGGTTGCCGCAACATGTCCCTCTCTTCCATACTTCTCTATATAGTCGTCATCTCGAAGTCACCCCCTTTATAGCCAAATTATCTTTCACACAGTCCATCCATCGTTTCTTTGGTCTTCCCCTACTCTTATAACCCTCGAAATTCATACTCAAAACTTTCCTCACGACATTTCCCTCATTCTCCATACCATGACAGCCGATTTCCACACAACTTTTCAGTCACCAGTGCCACTTTCAGACTTCCTCTTATGTACTCATTTCTAATTTTACCCATTCGGGTAACACCACAACATCCGTCTTAGCATTCTCATTTCAGCTGCATGCAATTGCCTTTCATTCATCCCTTTTGTAGCCCAACATTCTGATACATACAGGACAGCAGGTCTAACCATCGTTTTATATATCTTCCCCTTAAGATTAAGGGGAATACGGGAGTTGCAGAATGTTCCCGTGGCCTGCCGCCATGTCATCCATCCAGTGTTAATTCTGTGCTTACTGTCTTACCCGTTTTGCTAGATCCTACCTGAAGCTGTGGCGGCAATATCAATAGTTGGCCTCCTCGTGACAATCTGCCGCAGAGCAACATTTCCGACTACAGTGGTCGTGGATGTCACGTCGTGTAAATGTGAAACACATATTTACACATTAACGACCGAAGCTCATTGAGAATGACCTACCACATTGTGTACAGAGTTGGGTCACAATATTTTTTCGGTAAAAAATTGTTTGAAGAAACTTGATTGGTAGGATTATGAGTGGGTTCCGTAATCCGTGACAAACGTTTTGGTTTTATCTAAAATAAACTACACAAGGTACATATCTTCCAATGCTTACAATTTATTCGAAATCCAATTAAAACATAGGTAATAAACTGGAAAGCTTAAACTTTATACAAAAAAAAGTGTTAAATAAAACATTAGTCTTCTTCTTCTTGTGGTATTTAAAAAAGGAATATCACTAAAGTCGCGTTCGCCTTTTATTCCTGGTTACTAAGTTATCCTGCAGAACGCAAACAACTACCTATTCGCAAAACTATGATACTTGGCAGTCATAGAAATTTAACGAGAGGTGTGAAGTCAAGCAAAATCAATTACAGTTACAAAGTTAAAGCATTCCACCACATCATAACCCAGCGATCCTAGATAGCAAAGTTTTCTATACAGCGTAAACAAAACTATCTATCAATCCCTCATTAGAATACAGGTTTGCATAAAGCTTTTTCTCAAAGGAATGGTAACAAAGTATGCGCAAGAAGACATCGAAACACCAATATCTTAACTTACCACTAGCAATTATAAATGTATGATTTGATTAATAATGTATGTTTTTTCATAGTATAGTTTTCAAACATAAAGCGATCTCAAGTAAAAGGTATCAAATCATAAGACATCAAACAATTACTCGAAGCACAAGTTAAACATGAAAACATCACCACATCCAGTTGATCTCTAAAAAAAGGCACAAAATATTTTCACCTTCGTTTAACGATCTGCCGTCGGCGTCCACAATGGCGTTTAGGGCGCACCGAACGGGCATGCACTCTTTATCTCACTCACGTTCCCTTGTTTTATTTATTAGAAAGATTTATTATTTACCACAGGGCTCACACACGATGTGTCACGAATCTGGGACGAAAAAACGAGGCTATGTTAATGTGTACCTCCTTCGCACGTGCCTATCTTTTTTTTGATCGCCCAACTTACTTGATAATTAACTTCGTAAGCGAATGTTCATTTCCTGTATTTGTTTAATTGATACGTTTTCTTTGTTCTTGTGTGTTCTGCGGGGTTTTTAAATTAAGTTGCAGCTGATGGTGGTAGAAAGGTATTGAGTTAATGCCACACAGGTTGTGAAAAGCTCGCAATTTGACTTGAATGACACAATTGAAACGATGTTCTTGGGAATGAAATGTAACCATTTGCTAAGAATAAAATTATCCACTTTTGAAACACCTCATCATTTCAGCCGAAAGACGTCCACTGCTGGACATAGGCCTCCCCCAAAAAAGGGGGTGGGTTGCCATAATCGCCGCGCTTGGCAGGCGGGTTGGCGATCGCAGTATAGTGTTAAAATGCATAGAGAACACTGCTGCGCATTCCCTAGTAAGTCCCTTAGTCGCCTTTTACGACACCCACGGGAAGAAATAGGATGGTGTTATTCTTTCCGTCTGGCACCACACGGAACACCTACGTCGCAAAAAACGGTGAAACGGATATTATAGACCAATTTATTTATATTTACGTACTGTGTCTACTGTCTACCAATTTTCCTTAATTTGTTCGTAGCGGATCGAACGAGTATGGGCTTTATTATCCAATTATTAATTTAATATTTTTGTAAGTCTAAAATCATAACTTGAGTAAAAAGTTAACTAAATTAGCCACAACAAAAAGCAGAATCCTGAATCCATAAATCAACGCGGATGTTCATCAAACAAAATCACAACCATAATCACTGTTAAACAAACCATAATAAAACAAAGTGATCGGCTGCTCCTAGCATGACTTCATCGACTCTGAAATACCCAACCATTATAATCGAATAAACTAAAATATATAGCAAATAGAACCGAGATTGGAATCGCACTTGACCTACGTAAAACCACAGGTCTGCCGTGACCGAGTAGGTGTAAACAGAAAACAAAAGACGACCAACACTCCATGTTTGACATGATCTGTGTACTTTGCAAGCCCTTAAGTAAATGTTCAGCTTGACAGTGTTACGTCAAAGGAAAATAAAGGATTATTATGCACTTCCATGGCTCGTTGGTTATGTGTGCAGGAGAGTTGGCATGCTTGCAGTAATTACTATCTTATTAAGTTTCCTCTAATAAATCACTTTTTATTATTTGAATGTCCTACTTTAATTTTCTTTGTCAAGAATATGAAATACCATGTAACTCGGACACTAAATCCATCGCAATCCTTTGTGTGATTTTGTTTACTTGCTGGATTAGCGACTTGGTTACTGCAAGCCTGGTCTTTTACGCTGCTGCTTTTTAACAGAATTGAGGGTTTACAGCGGCGTCTAAGATGGTTACCCAACAATAAAAATAAAATATCCCTGAACTAATAAAAAAAATCACAAAGATGATAAATTAAAGTCTGATTCACCACAAACCGTAACGGAACTATCAATTTTATTTACTCGTCAAGTCGTTCATCAAGAAGATCATAAACTGAAATTCAAGACAAACAATTCCTCGTAAGACCTAATTCGTCTCGAGACACAAACGTATCAAACCCAGACGGGATTGGAGACAAGTGATTGCATGCAATTATCTTTTCGTCTACGTTCCGCTTAAGAAAGATACGACCTCGTACTACCTAAGATCCAAAAGGGCATAAGTTTATGGATTTCCATATTGACTTAAGTCGTATTATCTCAAGTGCGACACCGCTCTCAAAACTATGACCGGAAGCGAGGCGCATGCCTTTCAGACGTTGACAACCTTTGGTTGCATTTTCTTTGCAACTATGTATTATTGCGAAAATAATTTCTATGTGATGATTCGCTATGCTTGAAAATATATTTGGACTTACATAGCTAATATTATTTGGAGTTTAGTTCCACTGTCAGAAAAATGCATTTTCCTTAAAACATTGGGTGTGATCATAAATGTTTTAAAATTCACTTTCTTAGTAGTTCGCTGTGCGTTTGTTCAGACTAGCTGTAAGAGAGAATTTTACGCATATCCGGAATATTTTACACTTCTGACGTACCTTGCTTCTAGAGGAAACCAAAATCATAGCATGGCACGTCAAAGTATAGCATAATACCTACATGAGTTGGTAATTGTAGATTTTAAAAGTACAACCCTGGATTATAATACCATAAAAATTCATAAATTAATGTAAAACTGACTTTGATTGCCAGCCCCTGACTATGATGCAGAGCTACAGCAACATTTATTGAGTTTAATTACCGCAACACCTTGCTTCATTCACCACGTATTTGCACGTTTTTTGTATATTTAAATTCTGATTTACTTATTTATTATTCTGAAATGTTTATATTTTATTCTACTAAAGTCAAGAAACTAAAGCTCTTATAATTGTATGAAAGTCAAGATTTTCTTTTTTACGTCGTTCTGCTGGATCACACGCCTCTCTCTACGTCACTACAACGACAGCCAGTTTTGAACACAGTTTTTTTATTTCTTGATTTTCATCGAGAAATTAATTTAAGAATATAAATTGAAAAAAAAATGCCAAATAACAAAAAATGCTACAAAATTATTTTATATCTTTAAATGGGTTTTAAGAAATATAATCTTTATATATACATAGATAAAAGTATTGCGTGCGCAGGTAGTTAGAAATTTAATGATAAACAACTTACGTTCATACTTACGCATCCTTATTGATATAATTATTTATTATGGCCGGAACTCTTACTGATAGCCAGCAGTAAGATTCCCACCAGAAGACGTTTCCTAACGAAATAATTAATTGAAAATCAAAGAAACTGTCAAGTACCATGAAAATATAATAGAATTTGAAAAAATATGTTTGAAAATAAAAAAAGTTAAAAACTATGTTTAAAAATAAAAAAATGAATAAAATATAATAACAATTCATTTAGATATGGTTAATAATTTGTTATTTTATATTTAAAAAAAGTAATGAAAATTTTAAAAAGGTTAACACCAGAATTTCCTTTTCATCTCTACTACATCTCTCTAGCTTACAGCAGCATGTAAAAAAAACTGACAGTATTTCTACGTTAATCATCTTCCATTTAATTTCGGAACAGCTAAAGGGAACGAACTTTTTAACCTAAATATCGAAGAAGAACTATCCGATTCCCAGTTCAACATTCAAAGCAAATTCTCTAAACACCTAACCTGTCATATAAGGAACATCGCATGTTTTTAACGTTGATAAAACGAGATACTGATTACTAGCGGGGAGGGATGTGTCTATTAACCTAGACAGACTACTTTCTATTTTAAACTCGTCTTAACATACGTAGGCAATACATTTAGTTAATGATTCTTAAGGTATGCATGCAGTTTTTTTGCTGTTTGTCAACACTAAACGAGTACTAGTCTACTTAGCTTAGCACAGCGTAACGTATATAATATACACTCGCGAGCAACCAAATCGATTCAACCCCTCATCGTGCATACAAAGTAGTTTTTTTTTTTAAAGTACCTATTTATCCCATTTATGACAAAAATATAAGTATTTCATAATGGCTTATCAGCTTTGACATTGTATACATTATATACATATACATTAAATCGATTCAGTAGTGTTTGATTAAGCACATCAAATTAAATTATAGCAAAATGTACTGTTTAAGATACCCATGACACACGCGCCACTAATTAATCTATATCAGTCGCTTTCCTGAACACAATCATCTCCCAGCATCGTGATTATTGTTTTGATGAAATGGCTACTACGCCCGAAGGAGCCGCTCAAGTTGTTACGCTCTTGAAACAGGGACTCAGTCGGCGGGGAGTTGCTACTCAGCTACATTTAAGCCAATTTGCTGTATCTAGGGTATATAGAAGATTCTAAGACCGAAAACCAGCTGTCACTGGTGCACCTCTGAGAGGGACGACCGGTTCATTGTTTCTACCTCACTGCGGCATCGTCACTTAACTGGTTTCCATGTGCAGCAGGAGCTGAGGCGCGTTCGAGGAGTGGTTTTCAGCAAGCGGACAGTTTGAAGATATCTGAAGGAAGCAAACCTTACTACAAAATGGCCTCCTACAGTACCGAAATTATCGTCAAATCACCAATAAGTGCGCCTTCAATTTGCTTGAGAACACGCACATTGTAACATCGAGCAATGGCGAGCAGTCTTGTTTACGGATGAGTGGAGAATGTGTCTACATGGCAGTGACAGGTGGGGCGTCCAGAAGGCCGATTTGCGCAATGCTGTTTCACTGAAACGGTTGCGGCAGCTCCTGCGTGATGTGGGATGGAATTTCTTTAATAGGGGAAAAATGAGCTCGTTTTTGTAGCTGGCGGAGGCCGAGAAGCAGGGCTGACAGCTGTTTGGTAAATCACGGATATTCTCCTAGAACATGTTGGTCCGTATGCAGGGTTTATCGGCGACAACTTTATGACGATGCTCGATAATGCCCGGTGTCACACTGCACATATCACGAGGAAGTTTTTGGAGGAAGTCAGTGTTCAAACCATGGACTGGCCAGCGCTTAGTCTAAACATGAATCCCATCGAGCATTTAAGTGATATATACGAAGAATATCGATGAGTTCAAGACGGCGTTGTTAGAGGAGCAAGACGGAATTCCTCAACACAACTAATGTTGGCTATTTCAATCAAGAATCGATTACAAACTGTCATCAGGGCAAGCGGGTGGTTTTGATGACACCAAATATTGATTTAATAAAAATGTCATTGTTGTCCTTAAGAATTTTTTTTTGTTAGGTATAGGTCTTGAAATCCTTTTCCAAAATTCCCATTTTCCTGGCATTTCGACTCAAATAGAAATTATTCGAAAACAACGTAACTAATTCTAATGTTTATGGTACCATCTTAAAGCTGAAACACCACGCTTTAAAAAATATAAGTTTTAAAAAAAGGGTGGAGTATTTTTTGAGAAAACTACTCTTTATGCACGATTACGGATTGTTGGATGAGTCGATTTGCTTGCTCGCGAGTGTAGTTTCCTAATGCTAGAAGTCTGAGTTATAAGACCTTTTGGAACGGAGATGTTTTTAAAATGTATAGGGAAATAGAAAATTATATGTTGAGTTTAAAGGTTATCTTGTTGCATAAGTCGTATTACGGTCTAAGAAATGGCTTAGGTATTGAAGTGTCGTAATCATTATAAGTAAATATAATAAATGAAGTAGATCACAAGGAGGAGCATAGCAGGTGGCGTTCTATAGTTTCTGCCTACCCCCATGGGAAGAAGTCGTGAGTTTATGTATGTGTGTAAGTAGATACAAATGTTTTATACCGATCAAAACGTCTGAAATACGATGAAAATTAATGCATTTTCTACTGTTTACCAAAGAATCATTTCAATATTCAATCAAACTATACAATGTAACTAATGCTTAACAATCCGAATCGCCTTCAACCGGTTACAAACCACTTAACCACAATGACTGCTAAACATTATCATTACAACATGACTAATAAAAGTACAATAAATTGATGAAAGAACTGCTCTAATTTTGGCACATCCGGAAATGGGGAGATTCCTTACTACCGGACTTATCTGTCTCGGAGGCTGCAGGCAGTTCTCACGCGACGTGGTATGGCACAGCTCCGGCTTCTGAGTCATCACTCTCTTCGTGATATTGCACATTAAAACATAAGCAAGTAGTCGTGGCCTAGAATTGCTGAGGAATTTCTCAATAGACGTTTTTTTCTGTAAAGCTTCCAGGCTAAGTTTTTGTCTCTTTCTAATGTTTGCAGAGAGAGTATTTCTAGTTCCTTTTCCAGAGAGGGGCAAGTGTCGCTCTATGCGGTATATGATTCCACGTCAACGCCGGCTGTCGCTGAAAACAGCGCTGAGGCTCTGTCTCGCATAGGGTCGCAGCATTATGCTTAGCGATGGCCGTTTTACGTGAATGTGACGCATATTTTCCCTCAACTTGTTATTTCGTGTTTGTGTTTTTATTTATTTGCGTTATGTTTACCGCAAATAAACGTATTTTCTTTCTTTTCTTCTTATTCCCTTTATGGGTAAAATGACAACAGCGCGTGGCATGACTCTTATCAAAAAGTAAAGGAGGTTGCAGAATTGCTCGATTTGGCTTATTAACAAAATTGACAGTGTAAATCGATTCTCAACCTAACTTGATTTTATTGTCACATGTGAGGTCAATAAGTCGACAGTTTTCATCATCTTTGCGTCAACTCAGTCTCTTTACAGGATTTAATGAGCCATGACATTCAGGACATTAAATGATGAGTAACAAAAAATAACCCACATACGTTATAAACATAGGTACTTCTTATGTCTAAGAACTAATGATGCTATAATAAGACGAAAAAGAATCATCTTATGCCTTATATGGTAGTACTGAACTAGTCATTGGGTTTTTCGGGCATATCACCATTGTAATAAGCCCAACACGATTGTTTGAAAAAAAAAAAACACCTAAATAGGCGTATCATTTGATTGCGTATGTTCGATATTACTTTTCAGGAACTAATTTGTGGATAGTTGAAAAAACTTGGCTCGCTACCGTGGTGTCACGGGATTTACTACCAGATGGTTGATTTGGAACTACCTATCTACGTTTGTTCCGTCTTCATTTTCCTTAATATTTTTTGTTCAAATGTTTCTCCAATACGCCTCATTCATTTTACACTACCGCGTGACTTAAGTTTAATTAAAACCACAATCTGTGGTCGATCAATTTTAACATATAAAATGAAAACTCCCAAAACCTACATGTAAGTGATTATTAGTAACATTATACCATCATACTTTTGTTCATTTTTTTTATCTATGGCGTAAATCACAAAAAAAAAACAATTGCAAATCATCTCAGTGTTTCCCAAATTTCTTTTATCATTGTATTCTAGTTCCGATTCGTCAAGGTTACAACCAAATGAATGAAGCCCACTTAAACGTGAATCATTCAAACAAATGGAACGCGGGATGAGTAACGTGATAGATGGTCTAAATAATTGTTTGAGATACAAAATACACGCAGTCTGAGACCATAAAGACAAGATACTTCAAACTACAGAAGGTTTGTTTCATATTGTATGTAACGACACGCAGTACAGACAGATCACTAGAGTATGAACGATCTCTAGTTACAATGGACCGTATTTGCCCCAATTTACGTGAATAATTCTGAACGAGCAGTCTTCACGAGAAGTGTTTGATTTATAATTTCTTAAATCTAAATTAAATAAATTACATTTAAATAAAAATAGCCACAGTGTATGGCAATCTGGCATTACAGAAAATACAATCAATCTATATCGATTTATTTTTAACCGCCTTCCTACACCGATTTTTTCGTCAACAGTGGACGGATTTTGATTTTTTTTAAAGGTTATGCTCCCGAGGTGGTCCAAGCCACCATTGTCACCAAGTCAGAATTTGATTAGGGGATTCCCATGGCAATCGAGGGAAATCCTCAAATTTTATAGAAACCCCTATAACGACTTGGGTATTTTTTATAGTAACTCGTGCATTTGCTCTCACATGAAATCACCATTTGGTGAAGTGGAACTGATGGTGAAGACCACAGATGCCACCGGAACTACTTAATAATAAGTTTTTAACGTGTTGCGATTCGATTAGGTACTTTAATATGGTTACTAAGCAATTTATGCTCGTCACAATGCATATGGTTAGTGGCAGTTGTCCTGGTTCTTATCAAGAGAACTCCTCAACAATGAACGTCCCTGCATCGGGAAAAACAAAATTTTGTAAAAGGTGATGAGCAGTTGATATGACGGCTATTGTAACTTGGATAAATTAAAAACTGACCCACTAAAAAGTGAAAAATAAAAAACTTATTACAAAAAAAAACAACCGACTTCCAAAAAATCACTACAAAGTGAAAAATAACTTTAATTTCGGAAGTCGGTGTCTTTCAATCTGTATTTTAGTTTTTTTTCCACCGACTTCCAAAATTAAAATTAGTTTTCACTTTGTAGTGATTTTTTGGAAGTCGGTTGTTTATTATTTTTAAGCGACAGTCACGATCGACAAAATTTAAAATCCGGGCAAGTCTGTAAACACCTAAAAAAAATCCGTTTTACAACTCCAATTTACGTGGGTTGTTTATACGAAGGTATTCTGCGCATACTCATTGCGTAATTCGTCTTCAATTACTGATTCACTTCCATAATATTTATTCTTGGATTCGGAAGCTGATGTCAAAAATGACGAGATGCCTATAAATGACGTTTTCCCTAAGTTGATTACAAATTTTCTGCAGTTTAAGGTGAATTGACTAAACAGTTTTAACCACTATCATTGTAATGTCCTTAATTCAATTAGCTTGTAGACTTAGTCATTATACCTATTGGCAGTCAGTTAGTTTTAGTTAACGAACTAAAACTAAACAACTTTGCGCATTTTCAGCAGTATTGGTATGTGACTACTTATTGATGCGGTACTTCTTTTTCTTCGTGTCGCTGGCACTACAGTATTTTAGATCTTGTTGGACCAAAACATCACCGGCGTCGTCGGTGGCAGCGCAGAAGTCACTTTGACTGTAGTTTTGGGACACAGAGCAGGATAGGAGATGAAGTATAGTTTGCGACATAGCTCCACATCCACACCCTGCTGCTGTTCAGTCGAAGTAGCCCTTTACCAGGTTGGAGTTACATCTTCACAGTTAGGTGTGGACACGAAGTGGTAAAGTTTTGGGCTAACTAGATGTAAAATACTGTCGTGCCAGTGACACGAAAAAAAAAAAGATTACAACAACTACGACAAATTTCACAGAAAAAGATGTGCAACCTCTGACACGGACGTAAAACGAAACAATCAATTAACAAGAACTACGTGTAGCCCCACTTTATCAGGTTGAAGTTACCTACCTGCCTACTCGGATCCGTAGATGGTTCAGGGACTTCCAAGTGGACCACGAAAGGTTACACACTGCAGGAAGATGCTCCTTTGGTGGTAGATAGTACCTAAGTGGTAGGGGGAAGAGCATCCTGCCACAGTTTGCAACGGGCGTCGCGTCGGCCGGATTTCCTGGTAGAGACGCTTTCGATTTTAGGAAACTGCCTGCTTTTTAGCTATTACGTTGATAGTTGTACGCCAGATAGTGTTGCCGATGCAGTACCTGTAGCTATAATTGAGGTGCATTTAATCAAATTATTTATGTGTAGTCTCACGACGGTATGTTCATACTAAAGTACGTCCAATGCAAGATGGGCTCATCATTTATGTATTAATTAACTATTAATATTAAAATTGGTGCATTCAAATCAAAATCAGAAGTCATTTCAACATCCTAGGCTGAGAATCAGCACTTTTTGAACGTAACAGTACACGAGACAGTCCCCCAAAATGCCCGCCCTTCACCACGTCCTAGTGCTTTACCTGGGAAGAAGAAGTGATGCAACAAACTCTCCAGCAGCACAGCTGTGTGTTAAGACCAGGCAGTCTAAATCAAATTATCCACGCAAACTCCACCCCTTGCTCCCCGTCACTGCGTTATATGCTAAACGCTAACACAGCAACAACAGTAACAAAGTTGAATATCGCGTGCGCTCTTTGATCGTGTTCGAGCACGAAACTAAGTAGCGTAAGTCTCAATTCTTATTTCGTTTATAACTAAAGTAATAATTGATCTAGAGAAAAATATCTGGTGGCTGGATAATAAACTATATGTTTCTGCTGTGAATATTTATTTTAGACATAAAAGCCAAACAATCTTGTTTGTTTTTACAATTAGATATCCTTAAAAAGACATGATTTTCGAATAAAAAATGTATCTACAGAAAATATTACAATTACGTAATGTCTTCAACATGGAAAGAAAAAGACCTAATAAATCATATACTAAAGTTTCATTTTGCTTGTATGTATGACTGTTTGAGAATATTCATGCAAATTAACATAAAAATAGGGAGCCTCCTCTTAAGGTATAACTTCATTCTATACAATAGTATGAACTATACCTAGGGGCATTTGCAATACCATAGACTCATATACCGCCTGTGACTTATCGAGCGGATGATGATTATGACTCCATCTAACCATCAAAACCCCATGGCCAAAATAGTGCAAAAAAAATACAACGAAACCTTTGATTCGTCATCCATAGTGCTGATCGCTCACATTCCTTCTCCATACACCATATACTTCCCGTGTTCCACACACTGAACATAATGATTCATACAATACTGTCATTATGACTCACACAAGATGTTCACCTGTACCTTTACAGATCACATTGTCAATTGGATTATATACTATGTAAGGGCTGTATCATACAAGCAAATTCGCAACCACGCGCGAATGCATGTCGCGTGTCCTTGCCACTACGATGTTCGTGAAACGCCTTAATCTGGCATTTTAAACATTTCGACAATACAACGTCAACACTGGAGGTAAACACGGGAGCTCAGTCTTCACTTGTGATGACTTCAAAACGGCATTACTGTTATATTATTGCCTTTCAGTATGGCAGATGATAATAACGCATCAGTTGGTACATTTAATTTAAAACTATATACTGCGACTGTGTACATCAAGTTGGTAATGCGACCGCTTTGCGTGTTTGTCATAGCAAGTTAGTCCCAAGACACATTACGAATTCCGTACAAATAATTTAACATCGTCAAATAGCCTTTTCGCCAATCGTGAGCGCCCGCGAAACCATTCACGCGTCAGCGCTAGTGTAATCAGGCCCTAAGTCTAGGATACGCAGACAAATAACAGTAGTGTGATTCAGTGTATGCAAATACGTTGCTCAGCCGTAGCCCATTGACTCGTTTGTTTGCTGAATGAGCGAGTAGCGTAATGTTGGCGTGTTGTGCAATATGCCTGGCTAATTTTTGAATTATGTTCGCGTATGAGACGTGTTTATAAAGTAAACTGAATTGTATGATTTAGATTTGATATGATATTTTATATAGGTTAAAATCATTAAATAATGAACTTTTTGTGGGTGGTCACCTTAATAAGGTCAAGGTATTTTTATTTGGAAACAATATTTACAAAATAATATGCTCTTTTTCAATGAAATACACTTGCATCACAAAAACACCTGAAAAATATACCTACTCAACTAAATAATAATTGCGATAGTTACCTACATTTTAATGTCACTACAGAAACCAAAATTATATAACTTAAGTGCATAAATTAATGTTCTTAATATGTATGTCTGTGTGATGCCGGACGTAAACAATAGCACCACCCTATTTCTTCCCATGGGTGTCGTAAAAGGCGACTAAGGGACTTACTAGAGAATGGGCAGCAGCGTTCTCTATGCATTTTAACACCATACTGCGATCGCCAACCCGCCTGCCAAGCGTGGCGATTATGGCAAACCCACCCCCTTTGGGGGAGGCCTACGTCCGGCAGTGGACGTATTTCGGATGAAATGATGATGATGATTATGTATGTTTATGCAAATCCTCAAATTATAACACCTTTTAAAAACAAATTCAAAGTTGACAAAACGACAATAAAGGACAGCGTCAGCCGAGTGAGAAGAGAAATAAGTAAATAGTGGCCGACAAGGTTCCCATAGCGGATAGCCACAGTTTGCTTAGTCCGCGATAATTGACCCGTAATATGTCTCGTGTGAATACGTTGTTTCTTCACCCTGGAGTTTATGTAGATGAAAATTTTATGTTTTGTCTGTATTGAGAGAACATGAAACTAGATATTTTTTTTTTACCACTTCTTAAAAATTACGTTAACATGAATGATGAATTTTATCCACTTTTTGTCTGTGGTCGATAATGCTTGGTAGGAAAATAAAAACAGGACAAATGACTTAATACATATATAATAATATTCAGTATATCCAGTCAATCCTTGTGCATCTGACCACAAAAAATGGTTCCTAAAAACTTTTTAGTTGTTCCTAAACTACTTTTTTTTTGGCATTTTCATTCACCACTTCTTTTTTTTCATCGGATAGGTTCCCATCTCTAGTAAACCATCATAGTTCTAACTTAGAATGACAAAATATAGCTAGCTACAAACGAGCAAAACCGTTGGTTCAAACTAGTGTCTTCCACATTTATCCATGTTTGTTTAGCGTCGGTGACTGTTGTGTTAGGCTGCCGTGTGCTATTTCTGTGTTACCGATTTTTTCATATTTACCTTCGTTTGGCACATTTAAGTCGTAAGACCACCGACTAACGCCACTGTAGTGTTGTTATAACTTGATCCAATGATTTGTAACTATTTTAATGACGGGTTGTTCGTAGAGTGGGGTCGTTCCTAGTCTTACCGTTACTAGAATCGAAACTATGGTATTTTAACCGACTTCCAAAAGGGAGGAGGTTATTGCTGCAAGTTTTAGTTCTGAGTGTCTGCCCTAAGCTATTTTTTCATCTACTCAAACAAAAGTATTGACATTTTTTTTTTTAATAACTAATTACTAAAGTTGAAAAAAAAATACGCGTCGGTTTGCGAACCTCCTATTTATATTAACCTACCTATATTTCTTTTAGTAAAATCTGAAAAAACTTAGCAGCTTTTACTTTCGTATCTGGAAGCATACCTACTCATCGATGACATTATCTGCATTTACTTCATAACCTATGAATAGGTATTGCTATCTTCTTTACTCTCTTCGGTCTTATATTATTACTAACTGCGCCCTGCGGTTTCGCCCACGTAAGTCTCGATCCTGTGGGAATATCGGGATAAAAAGTAGCCGGGCAGTAGTAGGAGGGCAGCGTGATGTTATATACCCTTTCTCGGTAAATGGACTATCCAACACAAAAATAATATTTCGAACCAGTAGTTCCTGAGATTAGCGCGTTCAACCAAACAAACTCTTCAGCTTTATAATATTAGTATAAATTTCTGTAAATCCAAATCGTTAATTTTATTTATGGCTACAAACTCATGTTTCTCTTCTGCTATAGCTATTTAATTTTAATTTCAAATTCCCAATTATCCAATATTTTTAATCTTCTGAAAGTATTTCAAAATTACTTACTACATTACAATAAAAACCGCAAGCGAATGAATCCGGAATGTAATCCAATACTATAAGTATGATGTTCCCATTGTAAGTACAAATACAGATCGACAGCTAAATGATCTGTTTGTCTGTATCGAGTTACGTGTGCCTTATGAATGAAATGCACCGGAAAAATGGGCTTCCATATTTTGTAGTATTACTTGTTTCTTATTTATTAATCGGTTAATTATTTCTATAATTAGAATTAAAATCTGTACAGTTTTTTTGTTATTCTTAATGTATTTCGTCGCATCCTTTCTCTGCTATACTGAGAGGTTCGTTTTTTCCTACACAAACGCACGATCCAAACCTCAATTAATATAATTCCAAAAGGAATTTTATCACGCACACAGTCATTAACTTTAAAAATGTCGTTAACCTTCTCAAACATTCTAATAACTACAAAACTAGAGGACCCCATCCTTAATCACTTAAAAACAAAAACTTCTCGATCTAAGCTGATCGTATCATATCTAACATCAATGTATAACAAATACAAGTCTAAACATCCGAGGGCACCGCAAAACACTACCCTCGAAGGAATGTCGCGTAGGTCAAATAAAAGAATTTCGGTCCTTTAACAATAACATAATCGGATGCGCCGGCGCCGCAGCGGCGATCGCTTAGCACAATGCCACGAAAAATATTATAAAAGACATACCTATAGACGTGTGAAATCACGGCGACACCGACCAACAAAAAAAAGTTATTGAAAAAAAAAAACTTGAAAGTTTTCGTTCGAGAACATTTTTTTTTTGATCGGCGATTAATTTTATATCGATCGGACGTTTTACGCTTGTTAGAAAGATTTTTATAAGTGGCTTGATGTTGGCGTTTTCAATGCGGAGCAATATCACGCACTAATAAAGCAATTTGAGGTATCCTTTCGAGCTATAAAAGATTTTATTGTAAATGTTAAATATTGTTTTATAATAACATTATGCGAATTTGCATAAATTAAAAGTTCGTTGACTTTTTATAGAAAAGGCGCCGACATTTTATGGGACTCTTAACAAAGCAATAATTTAAAGCTTGTCAAATACTATGTTTCAGAGTATCTAATTAAAACTTAATTAAAATTTCTATGATTCATAAATCATGTTTTCATAACAATAATTTTATTAAAACAGATAGTTTCCTTAACACCTTTGCTTGCCTCCATTTTCACACTTTCTCATCAAGTCTAAAAAAAGTTATTTCGAACACCCCTAACAAATTAACAGAGTCATAATTTATAAATTTTATCAACAAACGAACCGCTAAAACTGACCACCGTAACGAAAATGGCGATTCAAGAGACGAACCGTTCCAAAATTAATTGGACATAATTAATAAAGCGTCTAAAACAAACTCCTCCCAGCCTTCCGACCGATCTTGCATGTTAGATTATTTTATTTCTTTTTACCAACATATTATTGCCTCCCATTAAATCTAACCACATCCTTGTTTTAATTCCATAAGGTTGTATTTCCAATGGCTAGTTTGGTGAACGATGGTAAATGTAAATTTATCACGGTGTGTATCTAAGGCTTTTTTGTTACGACATTCCATACAAAACGTGTGTTGTAAAGAGCCCCCCGATACCACCCATTCATGAGGACAGTGGTGACCTATTGAGATTTGAGACCGAAAGCATGTTGTGGACATGACAAGGTCTAAAAAAAGATAATCTAGAAGTGGAAAAGCTTTAGGAAAACCATTTTCAGTAACAGGATAAAACAGATTAAAAAGACAAATTAATGATTTCACTAAAATACTTTACCCAGTGATCATTGTGTAATTAGTAACTACTGAAAAATTTAGCAGAGAACATCTTGCGAAGCTGTCAAAATGAAAGTGGTCCAGAAAATGTTGTTATAATTCGTTTCCTTATGAAATCTCATTTACACTTAAAACAATGATGTTAAAACGTTAACCACTAACTGTTTCAACAATTTTTAGCCTCATCCACCTTACTCCTTTCGCACAGAAGGCCCACACGCGCGTTTCATGCAGCCTCTTGTAAACTCGACTTTGGGCTTGAACGACACTTGGTCCTTTTGTTGTGTGTCCTTGAAGAAACAAATTTACGATACCACCTCGCACTCACATAATGAGCGTCAGCACAGCTATTAACACCTTTTGCTTCTCAATGAAGATGTTAGGAAATCGCGGAGTGACGAAAAAACGGTGCGAGAAAATTTGGGTAGAACAATAAAGTTAGGAGACGTAATGACGCGTAGATTACTGCTTTGGGAAACATGTATGTATTTATTTGTTAAAGGTATACTTATATCTTATATACGAATGGGTTCGAACCCATTGGCGCTTTACTTTGTGTAAATCATTTCATCACTACTGCTCTCAAAAACGGTGAAGGAAAACATCGTGAGGAAACCGGCATGTCCTAGAACTAAAATTTCAAAGACATGTGACATCTACCAACCCGCACTGGGCCCGCGTGGTGGATTATGACCCACTCTCTCTCACACAGAGGAGGCCTGTGTCCCAGCAGTGATAGGGTGATTATGTGTAGGTAAGTACCTAGTACTTACTTTTCATTGATCATAGCATGAAATTTGGTTTTTCATAGCACCATGTCTTGTCTGTCTACTTCAATGCCTGCTTGGCATTATCTAAATGAAAACCTAATCGGTTATCAAATCCAGTCATAGCCTAGGGTACTTTCCATAAAACTCATCTTCGGTGTTTGCCATAGAGATCTTCTATCTAATAAGCGCATATTTTACATTATTTTCAACTCGACTTCAAATTATGAAAATTAGCCATATAAATCAACAATGGTTCAAGTCATTCACATGTCAAACTCTGAAATGAAAATCCTCTTAACATTAAGAAGTGACAAAAATACACAAATAAACCACAAATCCTAACCGATCTGCATCGGTTCCGCATATCGAAGCGTATAATTAGCAAATAGTGTAGCAACAAACAGTTAACATCAGCCAACTCCCCAGACAATAAATCCTAACATTTATGATTTTTAAAAGATTTCCAACATTCGAGCGAACGTGGAAAAAAATAACAATTTATGGTCTCTTCACCCCCGCTGTAACCATTCAAAGCCCAATAATTGTATATTCTTTTACAGTAGTGTGCCGTTTATTTCGTATGGCCGATGAAGGCCGCAAAAAAAGCATTCAACTAAAATCACAGGCGCCTTTAATCACCGCTATTGAGATCTATCGCGGGATCAAAGCACGCGCGGCGCCATAACAAAATAGCCTCTCAAAATATTGACTGAAGGTCCAATTTTCATGCGCGATTGGTCACGCTTTTTTGCTCAGCAGCGGATGCTCGTGTCAAACGCTTTAGTATTTTGAGTTTGTTTTGAAAATTCTTTTATCTGATGTATTTGCTGTATCTATTGTTGGGGGTGCTTCATCTGCTACGGGGGCGATTTGTTGAGGGGGCGGTATGCTTGCTGAAAATGCTTACTGGCAATAATTTAGACGTCAAATAGGGTTTTTGTGCGGTTCGGGTGACGTGGCGATCATTTCAGTTTTATTTATGACTTTGGCAGGATATCGCACAATATGCGGAGGAATTCGCGGCTGCTTTGATGCCAATGATGTGCCGAGGCGCGTTGGTGGCATTTCCGTTAATGTATAAAGGCTCTTGTATAGGTAAATGATAATGCGAGAAAACTTTTGGCAAACAATACCTGTTTATGTAAGTTTACGTGTAATGGTGTGAATATTAATGATATTTGTTTTGATGCATGATTTTGTATAGAATCCAAATATTTTGGCATTGATATTTTTGTTTGAACAAGCATTTTGTAGTACGCCTCGATCGAGCGTAGCGCGTGAGCCAGGCATGCTTTCTTTCGTGCGAAGGAAAGACTTCAACGAGCGCGTATGTTTTGCTGTTACTGAAAATTGTCTCAACATTAATGTTACTTTATGCAAGATATTTTAAAATAATCTTTTGTAGAATTTAGGGTTGTTTATTCGTCAGAAAGTTTTAATTTGATATGGTTTGTTGTTTAAAGCTAAAAAGTTTTAATTATGGCGCAACATTGGCCTTACCTATTTTCTGCTAATAGATATATTAATTAAAATATATTCCATCCTGCAATATTATCCAGTAAATGTTCAATAAAATATCAGTTTAATACCTCCATAAGCTCCTGGTAATCATCACCCATATGTCACGAAGAGATTTAATCTCATTACTGTTCGCGTGTAGGCAGGGTGCGCACGGACAATTGGCGACGCGCGACTGGACAGCTGTCGCGCGCATGCGTCCGACAGGTGTGCAAACCGCTTTATAGTTTTATAGGAAATATTTAAGGATGTTTAACGTCGAATCAGGTAATATTTGGGAGTGATTTAATCATGCTGATACATTTCGAACTCTGAACATATTGAAGATTTAAAAAAATCAAAATTAAAAGAAATTTATTCAAATTAGGCTGATAATCAGTACCTCATCATTTTAGCCAAAAGACGTCCACTGCTGGATATAGGCCTCCCCCAAAAAGGGGCGGTTGCCATAATCGCCACGCTTGGATATCACAGTATGGTGTTAAAATGCATAGAGAACGCTGCTGCCCATACTCTAGTAAGTCCCTTAGTCGCCTTTTACGACACCCACAGGAAGAAATAGTATGGTTCTATTCTTTACGTCCGGCACCACACGGCACAACGAATCAGTACGTCTTTAACGTCAAAATTACATAAGACAGTCAGGGGACTGTCTTATGTAATTGATTTCAGCTAAAGCACTAGGCAGTGATGAAGGCCAGCGATTTTAGGGAAAATGCCTGCCATTCACCACTTCCTAGTGCTTTAGCTGGGAGGAGGAAGTGACGCAACAAGTTCTCCAATTGCACAGCTGTCTGTTGTCCAATTAAGTTAGTCACTGCGTAAAAGATACTTTTCATGCCAAGATCATCTCATTTTACTCTGATATCAGCACAAGCTATTAATAGATCATGCCTCGGTAGAATGAAAACCGGCCAAGTGCGAGTCGGACTCGCGCACGAAGGGTTCCGTACCATTATCTATAAAAACGGCAAAAAAGCCCCCTTAAATATTTGTTTTATTTAAATTTAATTATTTATTTTTAAAGTGAATATAATTATAACTAAATATTCTGTGAATATTTCAAGCGTCTACCTGTTGCCGTTATCAATATCGAGCAAAAACGAGCAAAACATCTCGTTTGTTGTATGGGAGCCCCTTTAAATATTTATTTTATTCTGGTTTTAGTATCTATTTGTTATTATAGCGGCAACAGAAATACATCATCTGTGAAAATTTCAACTGTCTAACTATCACGATTCATGAGATACAGCCTGATTCCAGACGGACAGACAAACAGACAGACGGCGGAGCCTTAGTAATAGGGTTCCCGTTTTACCCTTTGGGTACGGAACCCTAAAAAGAAAATGCTTTAAGAATATTTGCCAGTCAGCTTGGTCCAGGCAGTGCAGGGCTGACCGGTCAGTGTGGCTTAAACGTGAATTTCTGTTAGCTTACAGCATCAAACCAGGGCTTGGGAACCGGTTAATTTTCTATGTAACCTTAACCGTTATTATAAAAGTTTTCGGACATATTTCGTTAGTTTTAATATTTTGTTACAAAATCAGTGCTGAACTTAATGCGATGAAGCAATCTTTGAAGCTAATTTCCATTGTATCAAAAATAATTTGTATCTTCTGAAATAAAAATTAACCGGTTTCAAGCCCTGCATCAGACAAAACATTTGTTTTTTTATGTCTCATAGATAGATTATGTCTTGCTTTATTGAAAAGAAGTCGTAAAAAAATATTAATATAACCACCACTTCCTTCCTCCATCTAATGACGAATACATATCTTCTGTTTTATGGTAAACACCTGGGAAAAGCCAACACAGCGCACAACATACCTAAGCTTCTCAATAATTAGGTACTCGTGAAATCTCATTTACTTCTTAGAATCCCTAAATCGATCACCTCTTGCCTACACTCAGAAGGAAAACTAAGCTGCTTGATGTTAGACAGACCACATAGAGTTATGAGGAAGTCCTAACAGAAAAACTCTGCGAAGCTTCTTGATGAATGCCCATTTTTTGTAATACTGATGTCATAATAGCACACAAAAATCTCCAAGCAGATGTCAAGCGATATATTTTATACTTACACTTTCTCACTTCCCACGAAACCAATTACAAAAAGAAATACATTTAGCAGTCTTTCCGCATAGACTAATAATCATAAAACCACAAAACAAAAGAGCATCTCTCAAAAATATCATGTTACTGCACCGATAAAACCCCTGTCCAAATATTTAGTATCATAAAACCAATTCAGATATAATATATTGTATAATCGGCACACCGCATTTGTATTCATATAGAATATAAGTTATAAAAAGATTATGGGCATTTTAACTTCTTTTGTTAAAAATTAAAAGGCGAGCGCTCGTTTAAGGCACACCTCACGTATGAACACGTTATAAACTCTGCCTTCAATAAATTAAAACAGCATGTTTAATGTTAGATATCATTTATACGAAGAGACGGTAAAAAAGGCAACAACCTTGTCGCGAGATACTCGAAGCACAGGTTTAGAACCTAGACTCTTAAGTTCAATCGAAATAGAAAATTCCTACGAGCCCCGCCAAATACTCAATCAGACACATAATTTAATATATTTACATATGAAAAAGCATCGCCAATAAAATACAAAAATCGATTCCGATACACCATAAAAAAGACATCAAAATCAATTTACGATCCGACACGAAATAACTCTCGACGGTCATAACAGAGGGTGCTATTTGAGAAAAATGCATCATATTCTAAACGCCACTTGTCATACGAACTCTATAACATTATGACAATAAAAAAGTATTCATTGAGACAATAGTGAGGGTTTGAGCCCACAATAAATTCTGACGCGGTCCATTTATCACGCGAGATAATCATCGAGGAGCTTAAGCCGTGCGCACGGGACGAAATATTTTAGAGGTTTATTCACCCACTTCTGTCAAATTTATACGGCTAATTAAGTTGTTTGCGCTGGAATTTCTAATCTTTGTAATCGGTTGTAAGTAATGTTATTACTTCATTATTTTTGTTGGATGTCGCAGCGAAGTTAAGCATGCTCCCTACATTACTTCATAGTTCATTTGAATACCTAGATAAACATACAATTACTTTGCATAAATAATCTCACCCCTCGCTTTAAAACCCTTACGTGTGAGCCCAACAATTGGCTTAACAAATCGAGTACAATGTTCACCGCCAAAGCGTCCACCAATCAGCGGCTTGCGCTTCAACGCGCGGCCCCTTTCACACGGGGCGAACTCCATTTAGTATACACCAAATTATTCGATCTATTATCGTTATACGAACGTGTTTATTTATGGTGCATATATCTCAACCGCACCCGTTTTTATTGGCAGTAAAGTATGAAATTGTGCATTAGGAAGCCTTTCACATCGGAGTTTCATATCAGCGGAGGACATAACTCGAGATTTAGTTTTAACTGGTGTTTTGTGTCGGTCCGACATGTTCAAACGTGATGTTTTTATGGAAACGTGTGTTATTGCGTGAGTTCGGTTCGTTCGGTTTATAGCTTTTAGCCACTTTGTGTTCTAAAGTATGTTGTGTGAAAAATTTATTTAAAAAAATGTTTTTTAGAGCTCTTTATTTATGATCGTGACCTTTTTTGTGTAACCGCTACTGCTACTTACATGCGATCGAGAAACTGGTGTTAGGTACCTACCTATATTTAATTATTATTCGTGGTATGTCAGCAATAATTATTTCAAACTGAGTGTAATATCTACAAAGTGGACTTTGTGGTTTATATATTTAAAATGATATATTGCTCATGTTATCCAAGTGTAGACAGCAGTGGTGGCCAAGTGGTAACGGCCGCGACTTACTAGTTGTAGGTCGTAGGTTCGAACCCTGACAGGCGTTTTACTTTGTGTAAATTATTTCATCACCACTGCTCTCAAAACGATGTAGAAAAACATCGTGAGGAAACCGGCATGTCCTAGAACAAACAATTCGAAGAGATGTGACATCTACTAACCCGCACTGGGCCCACGTGGTGGATTACGGCCCACTTCCACTCACAGGGAGGAGGCCTGTGTCCCAGCGGTGGGAACGTTATATATAGGCTAGAATTATGCTATACATATTAAAAATACGGGTTATGCTTAGTTTCCTATACGTTTTCTGCCTCACACAGTCTACTAAATCGGTCACCCAATAAACAATAAACTTACAAATAGATATACATAGGTACCACCCGGATTGCCCAATAATTATTCAAATTCATTTAACACTTCTTACTTCAATTTAACTCGTATCACGTAATCTAATGGTTTATAAACTCATAAAGCTCATAACAAAACAACATTTAAATGTAATATAATACCACTATGACCCCCGGTCCTTTTAAAATAGAGTAGTCTGATAGATAATAAAATGGTTACCATCTCTATAATACCGTCCTGTATTTACATTATTGTGAAGCAAAGATCACTTTTCATGCAGAGATGGAAATAAAAAAGAAAGAAAGAAAGAAAAATAATTTTATTTGTCACAGAAAAACGTGCATACAAAAACATATCTAATAAACTCGAAGGTAAACATTACACAAAACAGATCTACATTATATTCACGAGCACAAAAAAATAAATAGTCAAAAGCAAAGTCTAAGGCCCGTATTACAGAACGTCATTCAATACTCAAGCATTACTTAAAACTAGATTCAAGCCATTTGATTGGTTGAAATTAGTTTTAAGTAATGCTTGAGTATTGAGTGACGTTCTGTAATACGGGACTTACTCTCGTCTTACAATTATGTATTAAAATTCCAGGTTTTCACACGATATTTTGCTTCATCAGTCTGACAGTGATATCTAAGATTAACATAGAAAAGCACATTTCATAGCTGAATAAGTATATATATTGGGAACTTGTCTTTTGTATGTGAGACTGAACTCAAAAAGCGCATCCCCAAACCTACAAAGATTTGACGAACATCGGGCGTTACATCAACACAAAGTTAAAATATTAAAATTAACAAATTAATTTAGAACATTGAACTTTAGTTCCATATTACGCCACTCTGGTAGTAGGTACACTGGTCCTTCTAATGACGCATTACAGACAGGTTTGTGGACAATGTCCTCAGAACCAGTCGCCTGATAATAAACTCTCCCACAGCCATCTTGACCTTAGATTTAATAACTTAGATTATTTATTTATAGCCTAGTTTTGTCTACTGGCATTCTTTTATGGGCCACCTTTGTTCGACTTATGGGGTCAACGATGGAAGCTCTATTTTTTTTTTAGTTTTGGTTCGGAGAAAAACAATTTTTTTAATAGTAATTCTAAGGGACCGTATTTGGAAAGTACACATACACAAAAGTTGAGCTTGATTGGAAAGCTTCAATTTGATCAATTGTAAAAAAAAACAAATCACTCTATGCACATGGACGATTATTGATTTAAATTAAAAAATTAACTTCATATCCTGTATGAACGCCTAAGAAAACGATATATATATATTCCAATCAGTGCTGATTACCACCCAAATGACGCCATACATAAGGATAGCTACATAGAATACCTATATCATCATAAAATACGTAACATACACCTACCAATAAATCCCTGTGACACACAAAGCTTGCCGCTCTAATTTCGCCAAAAGCAGACGCCGCTAATATCTCAATTTCGAGAACGGACCTACGTCTGAGGGCAAACACACCGCCCATTAGAGCCTCACCGTCCAGCTGCTTACGAATCGTCACTTAGTTGCACTACCTAAGTGCAATAAATTAATTACGTGACAACAAAACTGTGAGAAGGCCCACAGGAGGACGCAGCAAGGTAGCCCCCCGCTGTTAGGAGACCTCACGAGAACACTGTCGCATCACACCGCTTTGTCCACCTAAATTCGCCTTCCCTTTTCGCCTGTCGAGTTTCTGAGCAACAAAAAAGAGATGAGCAATCGTCGGCGAAGCCTTTGCTCCTCGCTCATCATTTTTCACGTCTCATTCAATAACTCGATGCATAGTCGCCGAGATAGTGATCGAGTTTTGAAATATGTCGATGGGAGAGCGTTACATTCCCAAGGATATGGTGTTACTTTGCTTGCGGAATGTTTTTACCTACTTTTATTGTGCGGGAGGTATGTGCAGTTATGTATTTAAACTGGAAAAAGTGTTTAATATTCCTTCCTTTTCGTTTTAGATATTCAATAAGTAAAAATTATTTATGCTGGCATAGTCTTTTGATGATCCTAGTCAACCCGTATTTTAATGATAATTGTTTAACCAAATTGATATATTGCTCATGGTATACAAGTGTAGACAGCAGTGGTAGCCCAGTAGTAACGGTAGTGGTCACAGGTTCAAAACCAGGCAGGTACTTTACTTTGTGTAAGTTATTTCATCACCACTGCCTGCTCTCAAAACGATGAAGGTAAATATCGTGAGGAAACCGGCATGTCCAAGAACCATACATTCGAAGACATGTGATATCTACCATTCCGCACTGGGCCCACGTGGTAGATTACAGCCCACTCCCTCTCACCGAGAGGAGGTCTGTGTACCAGCAGTTGGAACATTATAGGCTGATTATGTATGCAAGTTTATGCACCGCAATGTATGCAAGTTTAAGCACCGCAATGTAAACAAGTTTAAGCACCGCAATGTATGCAAGTTTAAGCACCGCAATGTATGCAAGTTTAAGCACCGCAATTTATGCAAGTTTAAGCACCGCAATGTATGCAAGTTTAAGCACCGTAATGTAAACAAGTTTAAGCACCGCAATGTATGCAAGTTTAAGCACCGCAATGTATGCAAGTTTAAGCACCGCAATGTATGCAAGTTTAAGCACTGCAATGTATGCAAGTTTAAGAACCGCAATGTATGCAAATTTAAGCACCGCAATGCTACTCACTCGGTGAGCTTTTATAACTTACGCGGGCTTGGCCAAAATACATTTTCAATCAGCTGCTGGATATTCAATAAAAAGTGGTACTGTTGAGTTAGGAATAATAGATAATAATAATCAATAATAATTATATTCTATTAACAAACACAAGAAGGACTTCTTGTGTTTTGTTACCTTACGAAAAGCATGCCTATAACAAGATGGAAAAACGCAAGGACTTAGAACAATATTCAAAATGCAGCATCACACGGATCTCACATTTACATAAAGACAACCACAAGTAGTGTAACCACTATTCAGCAAGTGAAATAAATCGGAAAATCCATTTACCACATCTAAATCGTTCAATGAAATCCCGAAACAATTCTATTTGCATCACCGAACACGTTTATAACGCGTTCAGAAGCGTCAAGGCGTTGCAAGTCCCGTATAATGTAATTTAATTGTATGCAGCTTACAAACCCTTTGCGACAATGAAACCCAGAACACTTTGTTTGGTATTGTCGGTTACTTTACAGATTACATTCATTGTAATACATAATAGTTAGGAAGCAGGTACAGTTATATTGATCGAGTGGTCTTGCACAGATGTTTATCAGTAAAACAATGTTGTAAGTTTTGCAAACTGACAGTTTTTCGGGGTTTCCCTTATCTGTGTATCTTGGGAGTTTGTCGCTTTGAGCCGCCGCGGTTTGCACCTATTTGTTGAAACGAGTGTTATCTTGCAGATTAAGGATGTTGGAGATTTTGGTGCTGGAGTTGTGGGCGTGTGAATGGTTTAGTGAATGAATAACTAATGACGATAGAGATCAATATCTTTTATTGTTTTGAGGTTTTTTTCTGAGGAACAACTGTGGACATGGACATATCGCATGGTAGCTTGATCTTGGGCCTAGTCGAGACTAGTTAATTGGGAACAAATCAGGTTAAAATTTGCAAGTACAAGTAGCGACTATCAAAGTTAATTAAGGTATTAATTAGTAGGATTAAGGGTCGGGTAATCTCCGTTGACCTTGGCCATACAGAGGCGAATCAGGCTCACGCCGCACCGCCCCGCCCGCCGCCACCACCGCTTTCGGTTTCATAGGGAATATTTATTTTAAGTAACGAAAATATAAATATTTTAAAAACAAATCACAGATATAATTATTATAGATTAGTCTGTTCATATAAAAAAAAAACATGAAAATATCATAAGGCGCAGATATATGATTTTAGTGACTTTTAAATCTGTTATTACGCCTTCATATAATGCAAACAAGTTATACAAAAAATGTATGTTAAACTAGAACGCATACACATCAATTCTATTTAATAATTGTAGTAAATTACTTTATGAAATAAATTGAGAAAGTAATGTCTACTCAAAGCATAAAAAACGATATTACTTTAAAACTACGTAAGATATTTCCATGTTTTTTTTTTGTATGAATAGGCTGTTTTATTATCTATTTGTGATTTTTTTTAAATATTCATATTTTCGTTACTAAAAATAAATATTCTCTATGAAAGTTAATGATGACGCGGCGCGCGGCGTTAGCGCAACGCGCATTTGTATAGCCAAGGTCAACGGCGACTATCTGACCCTTAAGTAGTTTGAAAGTAATATAGTTTTTTATGGTTTGGATAGGTACAGTCGCCAGCACATCAGGTTATACGAAACTGTCAAATATCTCCAAATGATTTGAAACCTTACTTGCACTTTAAGAAGGCGTAATAACAGATAGAGGGCGAATTTCATTAATGAAACTGAACACGTACATTACATATTATAATTCGCGTTCAAGAGCTGTCTGGATCAAAATTGTTATGTAATGTTGACACTGACAGTTCTTGAACGCAGTTTAGAAGTGCTGATCGCGTTCAGTATCATTGGTGAAATCTGCACTTAAAAGTCACTAAAATTTGCGCCTTGAGGAGCTGACAACAGGTAAACCGCTGTCACTGTCAGATTGCATACAAAAGAAATAGATGACACAACGTATGGCGTAAAAATGCAAATAAAATCGTATAAAATTAGGTATTAACTAATTAATAAAAAATTATCCATCGCCGGATGCAGTTTGGCATTTGCAATTTTATGGTATAGTTTTAATTATAATTATAACTGTTAACGAAGGTATAAACTGCTTTTAAAAATAATTAAGAGGTGTCTTTGGTTTTTTTTTTGATGTATCCAATTATGTTTTGAATTCCATTACATGCACAAAAGACTTGAAAATATCATACTGAAAAAATATTTGCGGTATAAGGGATACACTGCTTTAAAAAACACCTTTTTGACCATTTTCAAGAAATCTCCGTCTTAAACACAGTAGTGGGATATACAATAGAATCCCTTTTTAAATTCATGCGGTGAAATAATTAGGTATTTAAAACAAAATCTTTGTTTGCCAAATCAATATAACGAACTTGCATAATTCATGTAGGTTACAAATATGCAGTGAACGTAGGTATTTTTTTTTAAGTTTGGTATGTTTCGGTTCTTATTATTATGGTTATTAGAACGGAACTGATTCACTGTGTTCCCCGTACTAGTATAAACTGTACGAATGTAACAGTTTTCCTCGTTCTCTGTGAATGTACTTATAGACATGTACTTGTACTTTGTGACAAAATAATTATTTTAGGTAGTACTATATGCAGGAACGCGCGCGCGTGCGGTTCATTAATTCACTAAAACTGAAAAACTTCGCAAGCAATGGTAAATTGCCATTGAAGGCTGCGGGTGTCGACCTCATGACGAGCTGCTTCTCACATCTGTACGTCACTTGCTCCCGCATCTCTCTTTATATTAAGACTGCTAAGACCAAAAATACAAACGTAGTATACCTACAGGGAAGTTTTATAAAAATGTGGCTGTTATTTTAGTGTAGCTCTGGTTTTATTGTGGTATCTTAAGACTTCCATTCGAACGACGTCGCGGACAGAAGCTAGTGCCAAATAATTTCTTGATAAATTATGTTCCAAATTATATTGACTACACCATCAGCCAATTTAATACAGATCGAAAAGGATCTAGAAATTTTGTAAACCAACTCTGGATTTTAAATTTTACATGATAACGGCAATCTACCTCTAGGTATATATTTATACATAGTTTAAAACAAAGTCGTTTTCGTGCCTGTCTGTGTGGCCGCATAGATCTATTATACTACACAATAGAATTGAAATTAACGCCGAGCAAAAAGGTTCAGACGACGAGGCGCTGGGGACTAAGCTTCACAGCCTGGCTCATCGGCGTAATGTTGCTTGCCTGTCGGTCTTCTACATACTGTATAAGAGTGTACGCAGGAGCTCCACAACCTGATCCCACCATGTCCCATTCACTACCTCCCCTCTTCTTATAGGCATCGACATTCATACTCAAAACTTTCTTCACGACATGTTCCTAATCCCTGCGCAACACATTTCTGTCACCAGTGCCGGCGCCGGCGTACATTAATATTTAACATAGATAAAGCAGTGTCGATGTTTTGAAATGTCGCTAGTAATAATTATTATAAGTGTTTCTATTGTTAATTTGGGATTTCAATACTCTAACATACTTTGAGATAGTCATTAAATCTTTGCCCACATTTTACACAGTTTTAAGTAGTTTCCTTTATCTCGAAACCACCTCGAAAAATGAAATTAAAGACAGTGTTATCTATAATTAGGTGGTGCTTTTATGCTATCGGTGTCGGTCTTAATCTTTCAAAAGGACGATTTCTTTCTTGTGTATCTTTACTTTACTGTTCCACAATGGCTTAACATTTTCTGCGGTTGTATGCAGCGTGTTTAATTGCAGACACTGAAACTCATCCGACTTTTCCGGTTTTTCCTACATTCAAAGAAAAGAACCTGCTAGTAAAACAAATATTCAAGCAAAACCAATTTCTTCTTATTTTTCTTATGTCACTCTCCATTTTGTAGTCATCATTATATCAATCTTCATGGGAGGCCAATATTCCACAGCAGAACCAATTTTTAATGGATCAAATTTACACATAAGCATGTTTGCTGAAATATGAAAATTAGGGCGGCATCGGAAGGCTTTAATCCGTAAAGAAATCCACCCACATCCGGTGGCGCTCGGGAATATTTAATAATGTGAAGTTAACGAATGGTTTATAATCCCGCGGTTAGACATGAAAAGGCGCCGGCGATTTAGAGCTTTGTGCAGGGACGGATTAAGGGACGCGAAAAAGAGATGTTGAAAAAGACTTAGTTTTGATTTGTGATGAAAATGTTTAGTAGATACTTATCTTCACTTCTTAAAGGTGCTTATCTTAATGAAACTTTTTTTTTAACAATGAGTGATTTATGGCAATGAGATTTGCATTGAACTTATAAATATTTCTGAAACATGCTCTTAAACACATAAAAAATCTTCAGTATCTGTATGTAAATAGTGGTTTATTTTTTTAGCATTGCTACATGTAGACATATTTATTTAAAGAGAGGTCTACATTATGAATCAAAACCAATTCCATCCTGCTTAATACGGTGAGATAAGTCGTAAATCCTCGGCTGTTTAGTGGCTTGTTGTGGTAACAAATATAATTTGCTTTGTGTTGGCCAAACATTACGAGTCTGTTATGATTTGGTTGTAATCGTATCTATTTCATTTGTATAATAATTGATTAATTAGTAGGGAAAAAAGATAAAATAAGAAAAAAAGTCGCTTCCTAAAAGTTTTCCAGCATAAAAGTTTTGCCGATAATACAGGTTGAATAAACGCTCCGTGTGGTGCCGGACGCAAAGAATAGCACCACCCCATTTCTTTCCGTGGGTGTCCTAAAAGGTGATTATGGGACTTACTAGAGAATGGGCAGCAGCATTCTCTATGCATTTTAACACCATACTGCGATCGCCAACCCGCCTGCCAAGCGTGGCGAATTATGGCAAACACCCCCCTTAGGGGGAGGCCTATGTCCAGCAGTGGACGTCTTTTGGCTGAAATGGTGATGATGAATGAGTTTGAATAAATGCCAAAAATTTTATGACTGTAATTCTTACTTTACTGTAATTCTTGTTTTCTTACTTAGCATTCAAAGTTTTGATCGCTTGATTCCCATAAAAATCCTCCTACTCCCTCAGCTCCTACTACATTTAATTTTCATAATTAAGCACTTTCTGCAAACCTAAGTCCATCCCTGCATCCACTGAGATGTTTTAGTGTCTTGTTGAGACCACAGATAATAATTTGCTGTTGCTCAATCTTTATGAATGGACTCGCCCACACCCATCCCTTATCGGTAGCTTGTTATATCACTTTGCTAATTTGTTAGTTTTCAATGTAAAGATTGTTGGAACATTTGCAATTATCACTCTTAGATTAGATAAGGTTTTAATGGGATGGTTTTTTGGGACAGATAGAGATGTTTTAGCTCCGGTAAGGAGGGTAAGATTTATAGTGTTATAAAAACTCTTATTTTAAATTGGTTTTATTTTTGGAGTCAATTATTCTGTTGAGCTTTTAAATGTCTTGTCCTTTTTTAAGTGCAGTACTTATGTTTGTTCGTAAAGTGCAAATTCGTACAAAATACAAATTATAACCAGAGGTCCACAGAAGTTATAAAGATCATGGAAATTGGATGAGATTCTAGAAATTTATGGATTTTGTGAATTTGTTATAAAAAACTGTCGATAAACTAAGTGTTTAATATACAAACCACATAAACAAAAGCAAGTTTTTGTGTTTCGTAAATTTTTGATTCGTCAATACAATTATACCCAAAAATGGAACTTACTACTACTTACCAGGAAATACCGCTCTAGGTTTCCAATAAATCAATAACTTCGAAACAAATCAATAAAAACGCTTGGCGTGACATCTAGTGGCGAGTAGCAAGACAGCAGAAACTTGTTCGATAAATCAGTAACAGTCAAACTAAAACGCACATATTCTTATAATCCTTATCAAAATACTAAAAAGCATGTTAGCAAAACATGATTTCTAGGATAAATCTCTAAAAATTCATAGTTTCATAAAAACCAACCACTTCTGTTTATGTAATTGCATAATAGATGGCGCTAGTGTACAACAATTATCATGTGCATAATAATCGATTGGTTTACCGTTTATTACTAATAAACGTGGAGTATGAAGTAAATCGTATTTACATTGAAAATCAATTTTTAATGATCGGTTTAGCACATTACTTACTTATCTTTGAACTACGGTTAAATTATTACAGCTTTATGAACTGTGCAGGTTGATAGATACATATACATTCCTTAAAATATTCAATTTAATCCGAATCCTGTCTATATCACTTAATTTTGCCATTCAAATCAAAATTATGTATCAATTAAGTGAACTCAAAAACATGATATTCATTAAAATCAACGAAGCTTACATTAGCTTAGATTTAGCATCGATAGCATCAATCTCTAAAAATCGCCATCCAAATGCCGTATTTAGAACTAAAGCCTAATTTAAAACGGGTCCTACAGAATCCGCAGATGCCTATCACCAACAAAAGGGAACGCCGAATATACTGTCATTTCTACCATTTAACTTTTGTTTTTTCGTAAAACAACAAGTTTGAAAATGATCGTTTATCTCCAATCGGCACCCCGTTCTCGTTCGACGCGAAGGTTAACACCGATTCATTAAAAAAGGAAGTCTGGACCCCCAAAAGACTGAAAAAAGACTATAAGGAGGGGAAAAAAGACTACAGTTGGTTACCGAACGGCGCCTAGTGGTGCTGCGGCGGCGTCTGTGAATGTAAGGCGTTTTATAGCTAACGATCAGGACGAAGGTAGGTTGTAAATTAAATATTGGGCTATAAAGAACAGACATTCCTTTGTGATTTAGTTTGGTGGAAAATTATGGTAGAATACCCGGTTCACGGTGATTCAAAGCCTGCCGCGATGTTAAGAGCGGCCAACCCGTCATACTTTTCATACAAACGCTCAGAATACGTGATTATGGCGTTGTAACACATCTTTCTTTGAAAATTTTGATCCAATATGTATCTTGTGCACTATATCTAGGATTCTATGTGAGCAAAAAATAAAAAAAATATGGAAAACCAAATTCAGTATAAGCCTGCAAAAATCTGCTTTTTTGCACAAATTTTACCTGACCGTTCATAATGTACTCATAAATTGTAAATGTAAAGAAAATATCAGATAGCAACCTCGCTCATGTAATGGAAATTTTAAATGACAAACATTTATTTCACAAACTTGTAAAGGCTTACTCAAAAACACGTATTTCCTGGAACAAGTTTTATGAAATTTCAGCACACTATTTTTCGTTCAATGCTATCGTGTTCTCACTCGCTTGTTAGTAGTTCTCACTTGCGCTGGATGAAACAACAAGGTTTTTGACCATGCTCACGATGACGATAGACGGACCGCGAAGGGCCCTCTTAACTTCATTACCAAATGTACCCCAAGTGAGTCTAAATTTAAAACTTGACGGCAAGAAACTAGATGCTATTACGGAAACTGTATTTCTAGGAATAACTTTAGATTCAAAATTACAAAGGGGTCCCCACATTAGAGCTCTTTCAAGTAGATTAAGTTCAGCTGCATATGCAGTAAGAAAAATAAGGCAGTTAACTGATATAGCCACAGCTAGGTTAGTGTACTTAGCTTATTTCCACAGTATTATGTCATATGGCATTCTGCTGTGGGGATCGGCTGCTGACGTAGATTCAATTTTCATTTTACAAAAGAGGGCAATCCGCGCGATCTATGGAATGGGTCCTCGTGAGTCCCTTAGAAACAAATTCAAAGAAATTGATGTACCAACTCTGCCTTCCCTTTATATCTTAGAAAGTATTTTATATGTTCGCAAAAACTTAGGACTTTTCAAAATAAGAAGCGATTTCCATAATATAAATACACGTAGTAAACATGAAATTGTGATACCCAAATTTAGATTAACTAAAACAAGCTAGTCGTTTCTTATAAACAGTATCCGCTTCTATAACAAGTTGCCAAAGTCGGTTATAGAACTTAGCGATGGAAAGTTCAAAACCCACATCAAACGTGTCCTAATCAAAAAAGCATACTATAAGATTAAGGACTACGTTGAAGACCAGGAAGTTTGGCAATAATTCCTTCTGCACATGTGGCTTCCCTGGTACCTCATTAACGGCATAACTATGTGAACGTCTATTAACTGCTCCTAAATTACGATTTTTATTTCTGTTTTTTACATACTTTGACATAACCTACAAATTTTAATTTAAAATATATATTAGTGACTTGTGGACAGAATATCTATTCAGTTTTTTTTTTTACAGTTGTAATGACAATGTTGTCATTTGGTTTAAATATGTAGGTTTTTATTTTTATTACTTTAGTAATATTTTATATAGATTCTTTTTTAATTTGTGAATGTGAGAACGTTGTAGGCTTAATAGACTGTAGCTTTGTAAACTAACTTTTATTTTGTTAAGTACTTGGTACTTGTTGACGGGCCTACACTGTCCTCCCATACCTATTAACACTGTAACTTATAACATTGTTAAAGCCCACTTTTTTTTAAAAGAGTAACCATGGCGTTTCTTGCCGGCTCTTCTCCATAGGAAACGACCAATTGGAACCGTGCACCTAGCTTCTGACGTTTCATAAATGCCCATGTAGGTTTATGTGAAATAAAAAAAAATTGATTTTGATTTTGATTTTGAACGGGATGAGCCCAACTTAAGGCGTTCTGTATTACTTAACTAGGTTTTGCCCGCGGCTTAAAGTTATCCACGGGAACGTACTACCAGAATAAATTATCTTTTGTCCTAAACCATGCCCTGGTATAGGACAAAATATACTTGAACGGATTTGGAAGAAATGGAGCGCACGCACTGAAAAGAAAAAGTGTTTCCTTTAACAACAATGTTATTTAATGTGATCACGCATCTTGAGCGTGCGCAGCTTGATACGAGCCTAACAAGATCTTGACTTCTGAAGCTAGGAGAACTGTGCTAAGTTATCATAGTTCCGTCTACTAAGTAACTAATTAGTTTAATTACGTTAATCCAGTTTAAACCAGTATGATATAATGCTAACAAGTTGCTTGTTACTATGAACTTAAATTATTATTTGATATACAAAAGTGAAGAAGTAAAATCAAACAAAGCATGTATGACGTAACAAAGACCGGTGATTATTCTGTACATGTCACATTGTCGATATAAATAAAATGAATTTATTCTGACAAATATGCTAACTTGTTTATAGCAAATAGATAAATAATGATTCCAAAAAATTTAGTGCCAACTACGAGAAAGTGTATCTTAGTCTGCATTTTTTTCAGTGCGGATAGCCGTGCGCCAAATTTCAGCCAAATCCATTTGTTTTCCAATCTGCTTTAAAGGCATGAATAGGTAACAGACATATTCGTACAGACAGAATTACTTTCGCATAAAATTTACAATGGTTTTTAGGGCTCCGTACCCAAAAGGTAAAACGGGAACCCTATTACTAAGGCTCCGCCGTCTGTCTGTCTGTCTGTATGTCTGTCTGTCCGTCTGTCACCAGGCTGTATCTGATGAACCGTGATAGTTAGACAGTTGAAATTTTCACAGATGATGTATTTCTATCGCCGCTATAACAACAAATACTAAAAAACAGAATGAAATAAATGTTTAAGGGGGCTCCCATACAATAAACGTGATTATTTGCTCGTTTTTGCTCGATATTGATAACGGCATCAGGTAGAAGCTTGAAATATTCACAGAATATTTAGTTATATATTCACTTTAAAAATAAAATATTAAATTAAAATAAAACAAATATTTACCCCCTTTTTTATTTTTTTATTTGCTCCCATACAACAAACGTGATTTTTTTCCCGTTTTTATAGATAATGGTACGGGACCCTTCGCGCGCGAGTCCGCCTCGCACTTGGCCGGTTTTTTATTTTTCGATTTAATCGGTACCCAAAGAAATAAAAAAGCTTCATGAAAGTTCATGTCGAAAATCAATATAATATAGAATTTGAAGTTCCAGTTTCAATCTGAGAAAGTTTCTAGCGTTATTCTTTTGACGTTTTAAACTTAAAACTTTTGTAAATTAACAAGATTTCACAAGTATACCATAGCCAGGTATATGCTATACGTCGTGGCTGTTAAGTTAAATTAACTTGCTTTAAAACAATATTTCTGATACAATATTTGTTTTATCTTTATCAGAAATAGCCCTCTAAATACCCTCACGACCCCAACCCTCTAAAACAATCGTGAAATATAAAAGCACATTTAGATGTTTGAACTGATATTCGCCGGCGTGTAGTTTTGTTGCGCCCGCGCCGCGCCGTCGCTTGCACCTAATTTATACGCGTCGACTTCGACGCGATGCGCTATTGCGTCCACGACACTTTTGTATATGTTTACATATCAAAATTTACATGTTTGAAGCAAATGTATGCAAAGGTTTTATTAAGAGTAAGCATGTGACGTAGCTTCTGATTATTCTTAGATTGATCATGTATAAAACGTAGTAATTTAGGATTTATACAGAACGAAGATACTTAGAAATAATAACTTATTAAGGTACATGACTTGAGCGAGTTTCACGAAACTGAACACGTTCAGCACATCAAAATCGCGTTCAAGAGCTGTCAGTCAAGACGTCAACTGACAGGCGACATTCCTTTGACAATTTCTTTAAGCAAAAAGGAACTGCGGGGTAATTGAAAAACTCACACAAAATGACAATCGATCGCAATGCCTTTTATTTTGACAGTTCAACAACGTTCATCGCGTCATGTACGCTGCTGAGCTGACGAATTTTTCAAACCTATGCAACAGTGGATTAGTTACCTAGTTTTTACTCTACCTAGCTACAACCTTGTACATCATCATCATCATCATTCCAGCCGAAAGACGTCCACTGCTGGAATTAGCCTCTCCCAATGGGGGGAGGGGGGGGTTACCATAATCACCACGCTTGGCAGGCGGGTTGGCGATTCCAGTATGGTGTTAAAATGCATAAAGAACGCTGCTGCCCATTCTCTAGTAAGTCTCTTAGTCGCCTTTTACGACACCCACGGGAAGAAATAGGATGATGCTATTCTTTACGTCCGGCACCACACGGAGCAACTTTGTACACCAATAATAAAACCTTTCCTTGACGATAATCGATATAAAAATACTTTTGATTAACTATAATTTAGCAGTTCATTAGAAAACAACTTGACTCTACTCTACAAGCCGTTGACTGACCACAAACAATGAATAAATTTGTTTAGACGTAAATATAGTATTTCAATCTTCTTAAAAAGATTTTTTAGGAGAACAACCAATTTGCCTTATGCGGTTGCATAAAAACATAAGTTATTCATCATACTGTGACTGACTAACTACATAATTGTTATTAATAAAATAACACTCTAATTACGATGGTCTATTGAACTTGCCTCTTACATAACATAACACTTAATCAGCCTATAATGTTCCCACTGCTGGGACACAGGCCTGCTCTTTCTGCGTGAGAGTGAGTGGGCTGTAATCCACCACGTGGGCCCAGTGCGGGTTGGTGGATGTCACATGTCTTCGAATTTTTAGTTCTAAAACATGCTGGCAACTTGCCTCTTAAAATTGTATAATTACTTTTCAGATATATTTTAACCAAAAAACGACACAAACCCATTTGTAAAACTAGAATTAGGCATCTAAAAATCGAATTTACCTTTCCGTCCTCAACATCATTTATCTAGGAATTCATTCATAAAGTTGACCGCAAACTAAATTAAACATAGACTAAAAAAAATGTAGATAAATAACGATTGAACAAACTCATTCAAAAATATTTACTCTACAACCAATTTACCTGATTCAGTTTCCCAAAATAAAGGCAAGTTATCAGAAATCTAAAGTGTACATTCATAAGTTGGCCACAGATGACTATCGACTACTACGCGGGATGTTACGGTCACAATAATATGTCAGATTTAAGGTTCTACCACACATGCGAGACATATCAAGTTGTGACTGCGAAATCGAGGAAATCGATATTTCTTCGTAAATTGTGTCGCGCCAGAGTGTATTTCAACAAGGGACTTTATACAAAAAAAATAACGGGTGTAAAAATATCCCTAACAAAGCCGAGAATCACTTGTTCTTCCCGTTTTCATGAAAAAAATTGTACTGGATCATGTAGTCGTCGGCACGTAACTTGGCAAGGTTTTGGTGTAATGGGGGAAAGTTCATGTTACGTAAACTTTGTGCAACAAAAAAAATTACACTTTTATTGTTTGTCATTATTACATGGCTACTACCATCATATATTTTTGAGTCTGTCTGTTTAGAAGAAAGCAGAGAAACATCTAACAAATGTTGCCAAGTTACGTGCCGGCGACTATACCTGGGTATCTTTAAGTTACGGAGATATTGAATCTCAAAGTTCTATCTTTTTTTGACGGTATTTACGAAAACAAGTTTTAAATGTTATAACTTAACTTTAAATACTGCACGATTATCCTATTTTGCGTTCACACCAAAAATAAAAGTTGTTTCCTAGAAATTAGGTATTTTTGCACAAAGTTTACTTAGTTTGTTGTACAGAATGTGTAGATGACGGCTTCGTGATGGGTCTGTATCTCGTATAGATACGTAGGTAGATATCTCAAAGTCGCGAAGATGCGTCGCGACTGTGTGGGAGAGCCCTTAAATAATAACTTGTCCGGTTATCGTTTGAAGAATGCGCGAATGACGTGAAGACACGATGGGCGGAGCCTGTAGAGTTAATTTGAATTAGGCTGTATTTTGTATTAATCAAGGTAGTGATGTCATCTGTCTGTACTGATTATGTCATCGGACGAAGAATGGGAGAGAATAACGTATGAAAAATGTCAAGACGTGACGAAAATTAATGAATGAGTGCCTGTCAAGGAGGTTAACTACCCGTAAAATAACTTATGAAAAAATCTAAACTAATCACTAATTTTTAACTTGGATAAAAAAGTAAATTTATATATCAAAAAACTCGACTGCTTGAAAAGTGAACTTTCACTTTAATTATAAATAAAATAAAACACTGACCTACCAAAAAACGAACTAAAAAGTTAAAAAAAAAACAAGCTGTACCTATTAGTTAATCCGTATATATTATGTATAGACGCCAGCACATCAAGCTACTACAGTCTGTCAAATTTATTTAAAAGATTTTCCACTTTATCGTTGAAGCATAAGGTTCAAGGTTGATTGGGAAAATTTTACAGTTTCGGGTAGCTTGACCTGCTGGCGTCTGTACAAAGCGAAAGGTCATTCATTTACTCGCTGACTAAACAGATAAATAAAATTGTCATTGCTGTCGGGGGGGACCTCTGAGATTGAAAAGTGTTCCTTAGAACGGTCCCCCGACCCGACAGCAATGACAAATTTATTTTTTATTTTATACTAGCTGCACCCCGCGGTTTCACCCACGTAAGTCTCGATCCCGTGGGAATATCGGGATAAAAAGTAGCCTATGTCTCAATCCAGGGTGTCAGCTACCTCCATACAAAATTTTATCAAAATTGGTCCAGCCGTTTGAGCGTGAAGCAGTAACAAACACACACACACACAAACTTTCGCCTTTATAATATTAGTGTGATGTGATGATACCCATCCAATGATCGACGACGACGACTATTGATGACTTGACGTAGTTCGCCGACTTAAATTTTTTTCTTTTCACAATATGGCGTCTGGTGGTCGCCATATTGACTTTTGATTACTGTCATGTCTTTAGTGACACTCACAAGATTAAGGCAAATCGATTGACGTAAGAATCATCAAAATCGGCCCACGCGTTTGGTCTCTAGAGTACCACAAAGGAACAAACATACATAGGCCATGCACAGGCCATGGCCATGCATAGGCTGATAAACACATTACCCTCCTTTGCGTCACGCAGTCGGGCAAAAAAAGGAAAACTAGTTTCTACATCCCAAAAATAGCACTCGAAATACCCATTAATAAAATCGCCAGATTCCTCTGCCAATTAACTTGTAAACTGCATATTATGGTTAGAACACCCAAATGCATCTGTGATCAGTGATCTGCCGCATCAATCTGGTTCTGGAAAACCTTTAAAGTTGCAACCCTCAAGTTTAGGATCGAAAACTCTAATGTCCAATGAATTTAATTATTCCCTAGAAAACTTTTGACGGCGACCCCATAACGATAAAAAGTGGGAGTAACTATACTTAATCAAAAGCTCACTCACTGATCTATATTTAGAATACTTAGTCAATATTGATGACACTTATAAATAATGTTACGATCGTTTAAGCTTATATTAATATGGTGGCGAGTATTCTCGATTCTCATTTTCCATTGACAGCAAAACGATAAATGTTGAGACCACCGCGGTCTCCGACGACGTAACGACGGCGTCGATTATCCTAATATACATGTCTAGAAGACTGTTGTGTTTGTCTGTTTGTGTGTACGTAACTCAATTATCTTCTTAGTGGTTTCTTGAAATCCATTGGTCTGATCTCTTTATTTATTTAACATTTTATTAACTTTCAAAGCTTACTAGGCTTATTTGTTAAGGCTCAGATATATGATTTTAGTGACTTTTAAATCTGTTATTACGCCTTCATATAATGCAAGTATGTTATGCAAAAAATTTATGTTAAACTAGAACGCATACAAATCAATTCTATATGTGAATATTTAAGTATTGTAGTAAAATACTTTATGAAATAAATTCAGGAAGTAATGTCAACCCAAAGCATAAAAAACGATATTACTTTCCAACTACTTAAGATATTTTAATGTTTTTTTTTGTATGAATAGACTGTTTTATTATCTATAATTCTATCTGTGATTTTATTCAAATATTCATATTTTCGTTACTAAAAATAAATATTTCTTATGAAAATTAATGGTTGCGCGGCGTGAGCGCGACTCGCATTTGTATAGCCAAGGTCAACGGGCACTATCTGACCCTTAAGCTACAACTTTGGTGTTATTTTAATATTTCTACAACTAACCATGCCGTAGCTACCCCTTACAATATTTTTCTATTGGTCAAACGATTCTACTAGACAATAGGTACCAAAATGTAATGCACCCAGTAGTCATAATATAATGAAAAGTTATACAGTGGCTTATCTTTATGTCAAGGTATGCGCTTATTTTGTAAAGCTATAGTCTATATGAACGAAGAATCATCCGAAATTATCCATTATATTCCGTACCTAATCTATGGAGGAGGCCTACAAACTCTACATGGACATCGTCAAGTGCAAAACCAAGTCTAACATAAAAGTACAATTTAACAAAAATGCAATACGCACTCACAAACAAAGATATGAGTTAACGCGTGTTCTCATTTTTTTGTCACATCATTATTCAGGCCGTAATGTCATGCGAATGCAAGTGCAGTAAAATCACTTCACATCGTGTTTATCATTAGAATCAATTATTTCTCCATTTACGCGTTCGTATGTCGGCGAGCCCTCAATGTTGGTAATTTCGTGTGGACATGATCGCTTTTTATAAGTTATTAAGAATTCTCGAGTCGAACGCAAAATATTAACATTAAACACCTTTAAATTATGGGTGTCAGTGGTAATGGTCATAAAATGCGTACAGTCATAAAAGGCACCGCTCGTATGTACGGAATTCGCTCACCGTCCATAATGTTTTCGAATTTTGACTAAATAGAATTATAATTTTATGGTAATCTTGTTTGGTTAAAAATTTCCAATTAGTAGGCATTAAAATGCCCGTGTGATACAATTTGTGATAACCAAAATTGTGATGATGTAATGTTTTGGATTTATTTACATTGTTGTCAAATAGTTATTTGAGTTGAGAAAAAAATATTTTACTGCTGTTTTATCTGATTAAACCAAATAATATAACATATTTACACAGCTCTAACTAATACCTCATTCCTATTTTAAATATAGAATAACACTGGAACCTACCATAGGTAAGGTACCTCTACTTTTCGTCTAGAAAACTATAATTACCAATAACATCGCTGGCTGCTAAAAAAAGAACGTCGAAACAAAAGAATCAACCTGCATTGAGATGGAAATGTAAGGGCGTTGACACACCTACGTGGTGCGAGTCAAATTAGACCGGTGCCGCAATTAGGGCGATTACAGGCGACATCTGAACATCTTGTCGACAGGATGCATGTGGGCGAAAAGTATTGCCAGACAGAAAGTGGGCTCTCTTAATTTTTGTGCAATTCATAAAATAAAAATAGTTTTTGTTCAATTACATGCAGAATATAGTTTTGATACGAATTGAAGAAATAAAATAATAAATAAAAATAAAAATGTTTATTTCAATTACAAAGGACACATAGAATGTGTTGTTGGAGATCACCTTTTAAGCAAGGAATTGCTTGTGTTAGGAGACTCCGCGCTTCCACTTATCATTATCTTATATGCAATTGAAATGTAGACAATATACTATGCAAAATTAAAAATAAAAGGTAAAAGGTAACTTAAAATTATACAAACAGCACAGCAAATAAATGATTGATATGCCTAGAACAGGGCCAAAACGCGCGAATACGTGTGATATGTGTGAGTATGGGTGAGAGTGTGAAGAGTGAGGGTGTGTAGTGTGTGAGATATAATTAGCTTATTTTAGTCTATATATTAACAAAACTCTACTAATATTATAAATACGAAAGTGTGTTTGTTTGTTTGATTGTTACGCTTTCACGTCAAAATGTCTTAACAAATCTGGAAGAGATCCAGCACTCTGGCAGTTCTTCTCTTGGGTCAGGACACAGGACACCTCCGACCCGACATTACCCACGACCTCCATGGGATCGAGACCCATGCGGGCGAAACCAGCAGGCGGAGCCAGTATAAGTTTAGGTGTAAGTTGTAGGTTAGCCCTACGACAATGTCTTGGGATTGAAGACGAATACATGATTTCAATGCAAGTATCAAGAAAGCATTGTTATTTTATTGCAAAAATGTTACAGTACACATTACTTACTTCTTTCTGGCAACACTGTACGTGTACAACTACCTCATCTTACGTGTCATAAAACTTTTAAAATATATCGGTGATGAATTTTAGTACAGTTGTGAAGGTAACGCGTACCGTTCCACATAATTTTACATGTTAAAATGTCAGAGATTATATTGAATTAGGGTGTCATAGCCAGGGCCCACTCAATACTACGTCGATCTGACTCACACATTATACAGTACGTGTCCAAATAGGGTTTACAATGTTTGCAATAATTTAGGGGTAGGTACGAAAATTATTATTTTCTGTTGGAGTTTAATGACAGATCTTATAAGTGTTACAAAATTACCCTTGCTCTAAAACAACGAATTTAATTAATATATTTAACCTCAAAATATATAGTAATCCCCAAATGGATCTTTAAGTCTTTACCCCAAATATATCACAAACTATAAACTGTCTGTTATAACTATTTTACCATATTTCAGGGGTAAGGAAAATAATATGAAGCACCAAGATATTTTATTATTAATTTATATTTATTTGTCAACATCAAATTCAATATTCTAAACCATACTATCACATCTCATTTTCTCCACATAATATCACTATTTATTTAGTATTCTAATATTTACAATAAAACTAATAGGTTACCTTAATTTAAATCGTAGATCTCCAACAATTCTATGCCGATCTATATTTTAACTAACATTTTCACTCGGAACGTCCACGCCCGAATATGAGGGAACGTTGTTGCGCCATTTTTCATTTTGAATCTTTCGGTGTTGCCAGTACAATTAAACTCATTTGCGCTAAGTTGTAAAATATATTAAATACTAATAACTGGTCTTTGCTATTAAAAATCCAACAATTATGCATTAATAAATTAAAACCTAACTTATGTATGAATAAAGGCGTAGAAAGAGACGCATGCAGAGACACAAATTTTAGTCTTATTTAATTAAATTTGTGTAATAGTAGGAGTATATAACACGCTCTAAGGGGAGTAATATAAGTAAGTAGTTATGAAATATCAGAAAACGAACTTAGAAGACCAATGTTATATTCAAAAACAAATTATAACAATAAATCTATTGATGACGCTATGCAACAACTTATGGCAGAAGCATTGAACAGAGCCGACAAAAAAAAATGTTTGAGTATATTTCTAGACTTTGCCTTGCCTTTGATACTGTCTCTGGACTCTTACTACTTAAAAAGGCAGAATGAAAGCGTATTAGGAGTCCGCCTCTGAAATTGTTCACTCAACTATACATTGAGAAGATCTCACGTATTCAACCTAACAAACCACCGGATTATCCAGACGCTATTCGAAAAGCTTACAAAGTTTACAAACAATCAATATAAAGAACAAAATTTGCCTAGCGATTTATTTTCTTCCTAGCTACATATATTTATAATAAATTTAATGTCACTAGGTTTTCGGAAATATAATTTACACATATTTAAAGTAATTGTACGAAAATACTTATACTATGCTTAAATTAATAATAATAGTCCTCCAGATCTAATTTCGGGCATGGGGACCCATCTCAGCTGAGACCAGCCTTCGGTGGGGAAGATATCATAGTGCACAAGTGTGTGCGCAGACACAGGTGCACTCTCTCTTTCCTCACTCTGAAAGTCCGATGGGACGGTCCGACATGACCGGAGAGAGATCAGGCGCAGGGCCAACGGCTTAGCGTGCTTTCTGAGGCACGCGGGTATCACACAGCCAACTTCCAAACTCTGGGCTGTTACTAAGAAATTCCTAATCGAAACACCTAATAACATTTTGCCTAACCCGGGAATCGAACCCAGGACCCCTACCATCATTAATCTCGCTTGCGACCTATCTATCTGCCTAGCCTTTTCCCAACTATGTTGGGGTCGGCTTCCGGTCTAACTGGATGCAGCTGAATACCAGTATTTTACATGGAGTGACTGCCTATCTGACCTCCACAACCCAGTTACTGGGTAATACGATACCCCTTGGTAAGACTGGTTGTCAGACTTTCGGGCTTCTGACGACCCGTAACGACTGTCAAAGATCCACGAATGACAGCCGGGACCAACGGCTTAACGTGCTTTCCGAGGCACGGAGGAGTCTCGGTATGTAAAGATGGTCACCCATCCACGGACCAACCCCGGCAAGCGTAGGTTAACCTGATGGATCGACCCATGCGGCTGTTATTACTTACGCTTGCGACCACGAGTCCAATATAATATAATAGTACTGAAGACACATTTAAGATTATGAAATACCAAACTTCATACATGCATGCATACAGACATACACTACTTTAAAATACTTTCTTATAAGTGTTTAATTTCACGTTCCGTGTGGGTGCCGCACGTAAAAAATAGCACCATCCTAATTCATCCCAAGGGTGTCCTAAAAGACGACTAAGGAACTTATTAGACAATGGGCAGCAGCGTTCTGTATGCATATTAATACCACACTACCATCGCCAACCCGCCTGCCAAGCGTGGCGATTATGGCAACCCCCCCTCCTTTTGAGGGAGGCCTATGTCCAGCAGTGGACGTCTTTCGGCTGAAATTGTGATGATGAAGTTTTTCATATTTTACATTTTATTTTCCTATGGAGCCTATGTACATATACCTTAAGTTCTCACTCGTGTGTTACTCTACGGGTCACAGCAATGAGGAATGGGTAATACCCCACTGTAATACAGTATCGACTAGTACGGGGATTATTGTAACTGTTCCTAGCAGCGTTTTAAATTGTAATATCAACAGTATACATATGGTAATAAATTGTGCACAAATAAATAAATAATAAATCGTAGCACACACGTTAACACAAAAATATAATTATACTTGAGTTTTGAAGACTCGTTCTTCAAAACTTAAGTATAATTATACTTTTCAGCATTGCATTACCCCCGTAGGCGAAAGAGATCGTCTAAAAACGAATCATAACTTTCGTCCTTCAACAAAAGTAGGTAGACAGGTCATCGTCCGAATTAGCGTCAGCTAATCGCACTCAGGAGAGAAAGTGTGTAGGAATTAATTACTATTTGCACAGTTCGCAATGAGCAACAACAAAAATAATAAACAATGTCATCGGGTCGTGAGTGGGCGGTGCTTTCGTTATCGTCGGCGACCTATTCACGGAGAGACGAATGTGAAATTGTGGAAGCTTCTAGTCTTTGTAATTGCACGAAACTTAGTGGAGCTGTCAATAGTGTCATTCCCTAGCATCGGGTAGAATGACATCTCCGTTCAACCTCACTTCACCGAATATTTCACTGTCATATTTAACAGAATATACTGGCTCAACATTCATGATCGGTAAAAGCAGATGATCGTACACATATTTATTCCACCGCTGTGGACGACATTGTTGCCATCGAGGGGGAGAATCTAGAGTGGATGGCACTGGAGTGTAGGGAAGAGCAGTGGCTGAAGTCAGGGAGTGGATGATGAAGATCTAAAAGAGGTATTATCTCTACAAAAACATAAAGAAATGGTGTTAGCATTTTAGGAGTATCACCCACCCGTTACCAACGATGAGTTGATGCCCTAGCGGCCTTTTGTGTACAATATTTTTGCGTAAGTAATAGTTCTAGTAGTCTGCAGCTAGAGGTTTGATTGGTTGTGTAAAGCTGCGTGCCACGCTCCTGGTCTAGATATACTTGAATTTAGTTCAGCCACAAGATTGTAAATATAATTTATTTTCTAGTTCAAGTTCAAGAAATAGGATGAAGGTATAACTTGATTAAGGCTGAAGTTTAACAAAATAACAACATTTTTTTTTTTCATTTTCTTAGCGAGGAATATTTGTCCAAGCTTCAGTTTTTCTTAGATTAGTCATATCGTATTCATTTTCCGAGGTACTTACGAAACTACTCATTCTCTCCATCGCCTTGTCAAAATACTTTGACTTTTAACAAATTACCTACGTGGATAAAAGAGCTAATCAAATTCCAATTAATAAGAAGCAAAGAAGTAGCCACTAAGCACATACAAAAGTTGTGTAAATGGATTACTTTGACAGGCGGCATATCGAGTCGAGGAGCCAGCGCTGACGCTGGCTATAAAAACACGGTATTCGTACGCCATCATGGAATCCGTCGGCTAATCTTTGAAGCGCGCTCGCTCGCAAATCACAAATCCACTCGGAGATTAACATCCATTATTTTGCATATTATTGACATTTACTACCACACTTTATTTATACGCGTCCAGAGTTATTTGGGAAGTATTTTTTTATCAACATAAAAATGTTTGTAGGAAACAAAAAGAGATCAATATTTATGGCTGGGTCGATGTATGTCAATGCGAAAATTTATTTTGTTGAGAGCTGATTTAGCTGTGGATGCTTTCCGTTTGATATACGTGCTTTGTGTCCTGCTCATATACGGATAATGAGCAATACTTTTTAAAAGATCGCAAGATAAGTAGTGTTAAGTTTTGGAGCTCCAAATGTGTATAATGAGTTCGAACAATCTTGTTTTTTTAAATTGTCGGTGGTTGATCGTTCAACGGTCGATTATTGTCGTTATGATTATACGGCCGCTGCCACTTGCGGTTTTATTGCGCTTAAAGAGTTTAGAAGTGATGAAATTCGAGAATAATAACACTTGGAAGGGTGTGAGTATGGCAGTTTAGAGCTCGTCCGACTAATAAGGATTCTTTTAGGTGAATCGAGAAATAATTAAACTGACAGTGCCTTTTAATTTAACGCTAATTGAAGTTAAATACTCATTTTCTGGCCCCTTTATGTTTTAGGGCATAACACCTTATTTTAGCATCGCTTAAATTCACACCAGTTTGAGTAACTGACGCATGACGTCAGCACGATATATTCAATCAATTAGATTGAGTATATTGTGCTGACAGCATGCCAAAATAAGGTGGTATGCCCTAAAACCTAAAGCACATTGTAAAAAATCTTTCTATAAATTCAATACAATCATACAACTTGTGTGTTCCCTTTTTGAATTTGACTATAAAAGCTATTTATCTCAACATAAAATTAAGCAGATATTAACTGATCCAGTATATCAATTGCTGACAAGAGAGATGAATGATGGCCATTATAAGTAAACATCTCGTCGTCTACCCATGCGTTTCAACTTTCTGACTGTGACGATCTCGTCACAGTCAGAAAATTGATACCAAAGTGTATGATACAAAAGTGCCTTTAAATGCTTTATTTGAAATATATTTTGCTTTTGTTTTTAATCAGAAACGCACCTCTTTCAGTAGGTATACCTACCAGATTATTGCCAAAAGCCAGAGCAAAAGTAAGGCTGAAGAACATGTAAGTAATAAAATCCACAAATGGGCAACAAATCTAACAGGTTGTTGTAACGCCCACCTATGATCACGAATCCTTAATTGAGTTTTGGTTCTTGTCAGTGTAATGAGCAAATAGACAAATTGTTAATTTAAATGCTTGTCTAATAAAACTCAAATAAATTATAACGAACTGTCATTTTTGGCGGTGAAGCAATTTTTTTTATTGATTTAGTAGGTAGGCACCTTACCTACTCGTATTTTTTTTATTGTCTTGACATATCAGTTTTCTTAACGTAACCAACCTACATAATACCTATCTGCCCGGTACTTTGTCCATATAAAGACGTGAAAAATATCAAATTAATAAGTGATCTCCACATTTTCGAAGGGGTTTTCTCAAGCCAAGCACACATTACAGCCGCAACGGGATGCGGCCCGTTCCTCCTGTAACGTGCGCTTGACTTTGTGCTGCGCAGTGCTGTAGCGTAACGCATTCCTTTTTTATGACCTATGGTGTCGCCCAAAGAAAATTTACACAAGCGATTAAGAAGGATTTTTACAATGCGTTGCGTTGCGATGCGGCCTGCCTCATTTTGAACTAGCCTTAAAGATGACATGTTTTACTAATAAATAATAACAATAAAATGTTAGCTACATTGGCTTCCAGTGATAGCCTAAAGGTTAGGAATTGCTAAAACAGGAAAAAGTGTTATCTAATATTGCACGTTCAAAAGCTTCGTTTAGGAGATTCGTTCATAATGGAGACAATTAAGAAAAGTCTTAATTAATACACTGAAACTTATTTATCTACTTACATTTATGGCCGACTATAAAACTAATTAATTCTTCGTTGGAAACGTAAATCAATATTTAATATTAGCATTACTATCGTATGTCTAATTTAGTTCGGATGACATCATCTGGAAACTGGTGCCAAGTGAAAGTTAATTAAATTGATATTTAATTATGTCGACGGCCGCAAAGTATATACGGATAACCACAAAATTATGGTTTTACAAGAGAGTGTTTTGTACGCAGAACTGTGATAATTAATAGAAGAACAAAGCTACCTTCTTTAGTTTTACAACGTTTAGATAACAGGGAAATGGTGACCATATTTATGTTGTTTTTTCTCTCTCCAAAATACGTTAGATGTCTTTATCTACTACTACGTACAAAAAGTCAACTAAATGAGTCAACTCCCATATATCCGCTTCTACGCGGGACTTCCAAATTGCATAAACTTATATAATTTTAAATATTAAAACACATATTACCATTCTTTTGTATGTTACATGGTTGATTGCTATAATAAATAAAAGTACGTTGTAATTTTCCTTTTTTAACTATTATTTATAACGCCGGCGTGACTTATTATTTTTGTTACGCTAAAATAACGCAAGTTTAAAAACCGACGTTAAAACGGCTATGTAACTGATATCTTTGTTTACAACAGGTGAACGCGCCGATTGTCCGACGTATACACGGACTAATGGTACGTATCCGTGTCTACTTCGTCACTTTGTGAAGAAAATCTGTATTGTCTTTACATACTAAAAACTGAGAATCAAACAAAAAAAAATCCTATATTAAAAAAAAATATTCCGAGTCGAATTATGAAAAAAAAGAAAATTTCATGAAAAGTGCAGTTGACTCTTTGTACTTTGCCGCCATCGATATGTCGCGACTGTATCTTAATCCTCCTATCTAGTAGGCAACGGATTAGGAATATTATCTTTGTAATTATGAATCGGTTTCTTGTTACGTGATCAGGGTTACTATTTCGAAATTAGAAAAGTTCTAGCAAAAGGCAAAAAGCCTGGACATTTTTCTTTTAAATCTTCAGTACTAATAATGCTTTATGAATGTTGAAAAAAAAAAATGCCTGCTATGGGCCGGAAAAATTCCGAATGCGGGCGGCCAAAAAGCGGGACATTTCCAAACAAATCCGCACGGTTAACCCTATGACTGATGTTGTTATTACCTTTATTTTTCGTATCGAAACTCTGACTGTGACCTCTGAGTTTGTTTCGGCCTTTCTTCTCAGAGTAGTCGGATACGAAACGCCGACCTCATCTAGTTTTTTTTTTAATATGATTGACGTTTAAAAGTGTTTGTACAAACCTACTTATAGAAATAAATCATTTATTTATTTGACTCGACTTACTGGAAAGTGTCTGTCAGTGTAATGCGTTGAACAAAATGGGAAACAGAATGATCCTTTAACCTTGGGTCACTAACCATTCGTAAAAATGACGACGCGTACCTTGCGCATTTAGTGTTTTGGTAAGATTCCGTCCTCCGCCCCCCCACCCGTTTCTAATTGGCTTAACCTAATTAATTTTAGCAGTTTATTCGAAGTATTGAAAATCGGAATGTTGTTTTTTGAATTCTAATCGCATTTACGACTTTCGGTAAAGTAAATTTCGTGATTTTTAATAATAGACATTATAATTCTTAGGTATTATGAAATTCGGACTTTTGAAATTCGGAACATCGAAATTCTAACCTAACCTTCCTGATTCGCCTCATTAGTGACCCGCAATCACTCATTGCGGATGCACGCTTATTAGATCGGGAAATGTCGTATGATCGTGGTAAAATTCCAGACAAACTTTTCAAAGAAATTTGAAGCAAGTCATCGCGGAGTTCTTGAAAATGTTAAACTAGATCAAGAAAGGTTCTAGCCAAGACGTTCCCAGAACTCGCAAAACTTGCAGCTGCAAAATACGTCGTATGACCACAAACTTCTGCAATAGCTGCAAAAAAGCGAATTGCAGCATTGCATATTGCATATTGTTGTTATTTTTAAAACAGACATGTTGTGGGTTAAAGAGAAAACAAGGACTGCTAATTAAGGTCATTTTGGGTCATAAATTGAGTTGATTAAATAAACATTGATGTTTTAATCCGTCGTAAAATTTACAAATGGTTATAACGTAGTCATAACGTTACTCGAAATTAAAGTAAGTAAACTAGGGTTAAACTGGTAAAGAAAGAAAAAAAAAAGTAATTTATTCAAACCAGATCAGAAATCAGCGATTTTTGAACGTCAAGTAATAAATGTTGATAGGTATCCTGAATATGTAAACAGTAACTTAATGTCATAAGTACAATCAGGGAAATTAATTACTAAACAAATTCACACCACACGTCAATTTCCATTTCATACAACAGCAAAAAAAAATAATTCGTACAATCTAAGTTGGAAATTAGGTCAAATTGCTTGACTATTAATTTCCTTGACTTTACAATTATCTTGATCTAAAATTTAAAAATATTAAAAAAACTGTTATTCGAAAGGCTACACAAGGACAAAACGAAAGCAAAACTTAACAATGCAATAAATAAAACTATGAAAGTCAACATTCACTATAACGATATTCCTACGTATAAAAAAACGGTTTTATATAATCGGTATTAAGCAGGATTAAGTATTTTATTACATTAATCCCAAGAGAACTGATTAAAAATATATTTTCCACGCAGATTTAGGATTAAGAGATTTAAATGAGGTTTGGTAACATGATTTCTTGTGCGTATAATAATTTTACAAGATTGAATTCTTTTCTCAGATACCTAAAAACGTTAATTTGTGCCATCTTGATTTACATTATCAAGCAAGCAGCATTATTAGTAAGCATAGGGAAGGTCTCAGGCTAGGTGGAGTGAAGGTCTTCACAGGTCAGCATGTCGATGCTGTAACCATCTCACCGTGAAAACTTAAGTGAAGTGAGCGTGGAGTGAGCTGTCAGTGTCATCCCACCTGATGCTAGGGATGGACCAAATATTACATTTACAATCATAATCAAGATTTTAATAATGTTTTATGTTAATTCTGTTGATCATTTTATATTATTTTAAAGCTAGTATTTAAGTGTCTAAACATAGTAATGTTTAAGGACTAGTATAGGAAAAAAAAGATAAAAAAAGAAAATTGAGTAACTGACTGAATTTCTGTTTTGCTATTTTATTTAAAAACCTCCTAATTAGTAATGTTTAGACACTTAAATACTAGCTTTGAAATAATATAAAATTATCAACAGAATTAGTATGAAAATATTATTAATATCTCGATTATGATTGTAAATGTAGTGCTTGGTCAATCCCTAGCATCAGTAAGATGACACTGACAGCTCACTCCACGCAAGATTTCACGGTGAGATTTTTACAGAATAGCACTGCAGAACTGCCTCTGTCGTCTAGTGGTAAGACCACCTGTCTCAGACCCCGAGGTCAAGGGTTCGATTTCCAGCGGGGGCAAAATTTTCTGGTTGGTTTGGTTGGTGGTAGGGCTTGCTCTAAGTCCGTATAGCTAGCTACCACCACCATCATCTGCCTAGCCATTTCCCAACTATGTTGGGGTCGGCTTCCAGTCTAACCGGATGCAGCTACTATTATTTTACATGAAGCGACTGACTATCTGACGTCCACAACGCAGTTACTCGGTAATACGATACTCCTTGATAAGAGTGGTTGTCAGATTTTAGAGCTTCTGATTACCCGTAACGACTGTTAAAGGTCCGCGAAAGACAGCCGAGACAAACGGCTTAACGTGATTTCCGAGGAGGGGTTTTGGTATGTAAAGATAGTCATCCATCCACTAACCAACCACGGCAAGTGTAGCTTAACCTCAACAATCGACATGTGCGGCTGTTATTACTTAACCACAAGCCTGGCTAGCTACCACCATCTTATCTAAGTCTGTCGCCACAACAACAATATCAACAGCATTGTTATGTTTCGGCAGTTAGAGGTTTATTTATTTATTATTATTTAATCAAAAATAAATGTGCAGTGTGCGGTGGTAAAAACCACTAGTCATCTCAGTGCCGGTTAAAAAATTATAAATGTCAAAAGTGCAACTCGAAAGGCCATTTACGGAGGATGTGCAAGAACAAAGTGAATTTTGTGACGGCTCAAGAGGCCGGTGAGGTGAGCGAGGGCGACGATGGTAACTCATTATTTAATATAGAGGATGATGACTTCACAGCTGGGGTGTATGAGCCTCAACCACAAACGGGGAAGTAGGGATTGTAGGGATTGTACTACTGTTGTATGATTGTATATTTCGTATTACGCTAATGGGTGTTGTTAACTAGGGTGGGGTGATGTTGTATTGGGTATAGGCTGTACATGCACAAATACCTTGGCCTAGCGACGTGCCTGTTGCGCCGGCGGCCGCCATATTGAATAAACGTCAGTGTGTCTCTAACCGGCGTTTGAGTTTTACGTATCCCGTAGTTAGAACCGTGTGCAAACCTAACAAAGACCAAGAACTTACCAGATGTGGTTAATAAAACTGGCTGACCTGTAGCAGCTGGATGACAGAGAATCGAGCTAACTAGCTTGCATTTGGGGAAGCCTATGCTTATCAGTGGACGGCTATAGGCTGACTGCTAATGATAATAATAATAATATGATCTACAATATCTATTTATCTATTTTGTTAAGTACCTGGTACTTGTCGACGGGCCTACACTGAAATGAAATGAAATGAAATCGTTTATTCTGTAAATAGGATATCGGAATCACTTTTACACGTCATATTAAAAAGTAAAAAATAAGCTAGATGTAGTCGACATTTCCTATCTGACTACCCGTGAGAAGAAATGGCGAAACAAACTCAGGGGTCAAAGTCTCTTTTAAAGTCCAGACATAATCTTGGTCAGATCATGTGAGGACCATGTAGATCTGTGTCTGAAATGGTCTTTTGAGGAAAGAACCACACAATTTTGAGTGGACCTGTCCAATCAGTGCAAGCATTTGTCGTAATCGTGCAGCTCGACTCAAGACTTAAGGAGCTCAACGACTCGACGAACAATACCAAAGAAAGTACATTTGGGTAGGCCTCATAAAGTGCTCAAAATGCCAGACCACCATTAAAACTGAGAAAAAGCATAAAATAATAAGAAAAATATTTAAAGAAAAAAAAAAAAAAAATGACCCACATAGTGCTCACATTCACAATAAATTAAAGCAGTAAATATAATACTTTTCAAAGTAAACATTAATGTAATATTGTATATAATATTCTGCAATGTCAATATTTATATAAAATCATGCATAATAACATTAAATGTCAAGTTTTCCAGTTTGATCACAAGGCTTGCAGAGCGAGCAGCTCAATCCCAAGCTTTTTTGTCTTCTAAATAATCAGAAATTTTATAGTACCCTTTTTTACAAAGTTTGGTTTTGCACACTATCCTTCCATACCTATTAACACTGTAATTTTATAACATTGTAAATGCCAATTATTAAGAGTAACGGTGGAGTTTCTTGCCGGCTCTTCTCCATTGCAAACGACAAATTGAAACCATGCACCTAGCTTCTGACGTTTCATAAGTTCTCATGGTGAAATAAAATATTTTGATTTTGAATATCACACTAATACTCGTATAATAAAGGCGAAAGTTTGTGAGTGTCTGTGTGTGTATTTGTTACTTCTTCACGCTCAAACAGCTGGACCAATTTTGATAATATTTTGTATGGAGGTAGCTGATACCCTGGATTAACATATAGGCTACTTTTTATCCCGATATTCTCACGGGATCGAGATTTATGTGGGTGAAACCACGGGGCGCAGCTAGTCCTAATCCTAACTTCCTAACTAATATTATAAATGCGAAAGTAAGTTTGTTACCTTTTCACGCCTAAACCACTGAACCGATCATCCTGAAATTTTGCATATACGTTGTCAGGTGTACAGAAACGGACATAAACCTTTCATCCCAAAAAAAAGTACCTACTGTTCCCGAGGAAAACAACAATAACGTTCTTATATTTATATAAACATTGATAACGAAGTATTGCATTTATTTTATTTTTATCTCATTATGCTGCCCCGGTTGACGTCATCACATCAACGCCGGCTGTCGCTGAAAACCAGCGCTGGGGCTCTGTCTCGCATAGGGTCGCAGCATTATGCTGAGCGATGGCCGTTTTGCGTGAATGTGACGCATATTTTCCCTCAACTTGTTCTTTCGTGTTTGTGTTTTTATTTCTTTGCGTTATGTTTACCGCAAATAAACGTATTTTCTTTCTTCTTTTTTTTTTTCTTATGATAGCAGATGGTGCCATGTGTCTTTCGAATCATGATTGAATTATATTTATATAGAAACTTGAATAGTGTGTTATGAGTTTTTTGCCACCAAACGCCAAACAACAAGCAATTGATTGTGAAATTCTAAATTAACGGGAGCCAAGCCGCTAGCAAAAGCCAGTTACCTATAAAGGTGAAAGTTTGTGAGTGTGCGTGTGTGTGTGTTTGTTACTTCTTCACGCTCAAACGGCTCGACCTATTTGGTACAATTTTTTATGAAGGTAGCTGACACCCTGGATTAACATATAAGCTACTTTTTATCCCGATATTCCCACGGGATCGAGACTTACGCGGGTGAAACCAGCTAGTCTGCAACATAATTGTTTTAAAAAAGTTCAAGAAATTAGTAAATATCTTTTTCAAGCTAAGTATATCAATTTATCGTATCGATAACGAGAAATTGAATTACAATTTATAGTTTTTCATCTACTTGACAGTTGTTGTCTACTACTTGCGACTAGCTTTCCTCTGCTGTCAACCTTTCCCATGTTCCACTAACCGTCAACATTCAAAGACCCATTACACACCATCCGACTCACAAGCTAAGTGTATTGGATAACATTTGCGACGAACCCAGCGGCTCCGCCCACGCCGCGCGGTTACCGTTTATTGGCTACCCGACCGAGGGTTCCGTACTGAATGATACTATTCCATTTTTAAATCTGTACCGCGGTGTTGCTATAGGCTGGTGTCATGTTGTGGTGTGGAGTGTTGTTTAAAGACTTGGCGGCTTGATGTGGATTGATGGCAGGTTAGTCCTATTCATTTGGAGTTACATACGTTTTGGGAAGGCTTAAGTACGACTGATCTGATCAAGAAATGTGTTTCGTCTACATAAATGAAACTCAGGTTACTGTACTACGTAGTTACGTACATCTACCACAATCTATGGAGGACTAAGTGGGGTGCATATGTATTATGAAACTGCATACGTACTAAGTTCGTAAATTTTATTTAACAATAAATCGTTATGCAAAGATATTTAAATATGTCTCGATAGACAGTCAAAAGAAAGAACTGGTCAAAAAAAATTGCGCCCAACTGTTGGCCGCAAAATGCACGCCCACTAGAATAACACAATGACAGCACAATAACGTGGTGCGAGTGTAAGACGTAGCTGTCACGCACACCAGAATAACAAATTTGGCCTTTTTGTTTTAGTTTTTTTGCAGCGCGACACTCTATCTAGACATAATATATAAATAATCAAGGTCAGGTTATACCAGCCAAAGAAAAAGTCTTACATTTGTAAATTCGAATATCCAGTATCCCCGTTAACTACCTTCCCAATCCTAAATCACCTTCATAACTTTCCGATAACTTCACCCAAAACACGATTTCAATTAATTCCGCCAATATTTATAACTCTCAATAAAATTAAGGGGCTCCAAATTTTTATCGATTTGCTCTCATTCGGTCCCATTTGCCCTCCGACCCGTTACCTGTACCGTTAATTATCCGGTCTTTATTTGAATATTTTGAATGCAGTAACGGTCGCACCTTATGCGGGACAATTAAAAAGTGACGCATCTTGATTCGCCGATTCGCTGACTCGATGCATCGATGTCATCTCGACTCGAGAACAGTAACTCGATTTACGATGTGTATTTTGGATGTGCAATGAATTGATTTGTTAAAAAGGCGTAGGTAGTGAGAGTCTTTGTTGCGGAATAAAATTTTCTAATGTCGCACGTCTTGTTCAATTGCGTAAAATGCATTGATTTAGGTGGCCCAGCCAGTTGTGTAAGTAATTTGAGCTATGCAATTAGCACGAATCTATAACTGACTACTTTTAATATATATCAACAAAATGTTTTAAATTATTACGTTTTCACACCGTTACATCGATTAGCAAGGATTACGATAAATTTCGTCCTCTATTGGATGCTTTAGAGTTTTCAATAAATGGATTATCTTTTTCTTTCGTAAATCAGTGTGATCCGATAACCGTTTTCTTAAATATGAAGTGAGTCTTGCTGATGGCAGATGAACATTAATAAACAAATCAAAGTCAACGGTTTACAATGCACCTCGGTATTAAAAGTAAAAGGGTCGTTCACATTAACGTGTTCGCCATCCCGTTACATTCGCACCGGTTGCATCATTCGCGCTAATCGAAAATTCTTAACGTGTTATCTTAAATTTCAAGCCTCTCACCAAAATGAATCATGTACCAAAATGAGGCACCGATAATCGAACTTCAATTTTGCATGCCCCTGTACAAAGAAAGCACTTTTACTTTTTTATTAAATTCGGTTTTCTCACGGCACGACGTGACTCACATCGCTCTGTTGCTTTTCGTCGTGTGTTGGGCCCCTTAATTATGACGTCATAACCACGGCCCGCGGCTGCGTTTTTGTTCTCTTTTCAATTTTTAATTTATTCGCTGACACAGAGGCTGTATATCTTGGTTTTGTCTTTTATGCCAGTTAAGTTGGCGATGTTTGTAAAACTGTTTGTTTATTTGTTTATTATAGACCGCCCAGGGTTATTTTCGGTTCTACTAAAGTGTAAGATTTATTAATCAAGACTTGTATGAGGAGAAAATATTTTTTATTGTATGTTGCCAATGGTTTTTGTGAATACTGATATTTAAATAACTTACTAATTTGCAATAAAGTGTGTATTATATTCTAAATATAGACAGCATAATCTTAAAGTGGTATAAAATTATTGAATAAAGGATGGTCCACGTAACTAGTTCATTGTCAATGGAAGCAGTACTGGGCGATAAGATTAAAATATTAAGTTCTCAACGGCCTCAATGGTCAGTACAACAGTGAAATATTTTGCGCTCCTTTACACTGTACAGCCACAATAGAAGTCCGCTTTACGTCCTACCTACTGCGAGGATGTAGAGTGCCCTCATTCTATGAAACAATTTGGGACTGCATGATTTTAGAACAAATTATATTAGGCCAAGTTTTTTGATTTTGAATGAGAAGAACTATTTTCTGCAGTGGGAAAATCAACATATTTTATTTCACATAACCTACATGGGCACTTATGATACTGCAGTAGCTAGGTGCACGGTTCCAATTGGTCGTTTCCTATGCAGAAGAGACGGCGAGAAACTCCACGGTTGAGTAACCGTGGAGTTTCTTGCCGTCTCTTTTGCATAGAGAGAGAAGGGTAAAGAGTTTTTAAAATTAATTGGCTTTTACATTGTTTTCAAATTACAGTGTTATTAGGTATGAGAGGACAGTGTAGACCTATCAACAAGTACCAGGTACTTAAGAAAATAGAAAATGGTCTACAAATCTACAGTCTGTTAAGCCTACAAATGGCATATTAACAAGTCAGGGTTGCGAGTTTGTCCGAAAGGGATATCGTGACCCTGGCACACAGGCAAATGAAGGAACACGGGTGGGTTTTAGTCAGTAAAAGTCTGACACGCCCTCCCGCTCCGCCCAGTGCGGGAGAAGTTATTTCATAATTTCCCAACCAAAAAAAAAAAAAAGGCAAAACATACAATGGATTATTAAATTAATTCCTCCTTTAAAAATTCTAGGTTGGTGGATTTTGAAAATCACTACACTCAGAAACAGCGGTTCTGTAAGACCTAAACGTAGAAACCAAAAATGAAAACCTACCAAACAGCAGCATCAACACAGAACATAATATTCCGGTTGATACTAGGCAGAAAAAACAGTAAGTTCCAAGGGAGAGGTTTTGTGTCTTCAAAAGAGTAGGTAGATTAATATTAACAGCTCCACCCAAAACAAACTATACGGCGGAAAAACGACCTTTTTACGCAAAGGACTCTTGCTTGACTGAAACTGAAATTTTTCATAGATACTAGATTTATTTAACCTCCTTCGCCAGGAGGAACAACAAATACACCACAGCACATTTCGTGTGACTATTCCTAAATTCCTAATTATGTTAAAATTTTTCTTAAGGTCGGCTTCCCCTATATTATATATAATTATATCCTATTTATATAGGTAACCTATATATACTATATAACTAAATACTTGTGATGAAATGAAGATCCGCAGGCGAACCAAGGTTGGGCACGCCACAATTTTAGCGATAAGTCTCCTCTTTGAGGAATGGCTAGAGAGGCGCCACGGCGTCCTCACTTTCCGCCTGACGCACGTCTTCACCGGACAGGTTCACAGTTCAGGATAAAGCAGGAGGAAACGCCCGGGTGTTACCACTGTGTGGATCGCACGGAGGGAACGGTGGAGCATATGGTGGAGATCTGCCTGGCTTTGGTGGAGCACTGCCATTTCCTCGCGGAGGTGATCGGCGGCGGCGATTTCTCGCATCCGGCCCTGGATCAGGTCACGGTTCGGAGCGAGAGTGCATCGGAGGCTGTCACCTCTTTCTGCGAAGCAATGATGCTCGCGAAGGAGGAGGCGTAACGCGTGAGGGAGAGGCAAAATTGGCGCTCTCATACCCCTAATCAGACGTCCCGGGCCCCGGGAGTCGCAGGCCAATTCCCGGCCACAGTAGGCGCGGGCTTGCGGACGGTGAGCGATGGGTAGCTCGCCATACGATAAGGACCAGGCTCGGGTTGTCAGCGCGTTGTGTTCCATGTGCGCCTCAAAGAGATGTCAGCATGAACTGACGGAATCCGTTAGGGCCAAAGCCTGCCAGGGTTGCGAGTTTGTCCGAAAGCGATATCGTGGCCCTGGCACACAGGCAACTGAAGGAACACGGGTGCGTTTTATTCAGTAAAAGTCTGACACACCCTCCCGCTCCACCCAGAGTGGGAGAAGTTAATTGATAATTCCCAACCCAGAAAAAAAAAGGTAAACCAAGGTAACCGACATAGCCCTAAGAACTTCCAAACTTAAAGGGCACATTGCTCGCAGAACAGATGACCGATGGGGCTGAAAGATTCAGGAGTGGCGACCGCGTAGACGTAGCGTTGGAAGGCCTCCTACAAGGTGGACCGATGACCTTGTGAAGGCCGCAGGAACCGTCTGGATGCGGGAAGCATAGAACAGGTCGATGTGACGGTACTTGGGGGAGGCCTATATCCAGCAGTGGACGTCATTCAGCTGAAATGATGATGATGAAATAAATCCTTAATTCGGACAGTCTCAAAGGACACTGCACACAGGGACCCACCACTGTTCCCAGTTGATGTCATGAATGGAATATTCAAGGCGTTATAAATAAATATAACTGTCGTAGGCGGTCTAAAGAAAGTGCTCCTGCGCAGTTCGCTCGTAAACCTCACTTACATCTCAATAAACATATCCTCAGTAGCGGTTATCGTTTTGCAAATTGAACTCGAAATGACAACTTTTATTGTTATGTTAGTGTAAAGGTAATGTAAGTAAATGGTAATGATAAAGTGGTCGCTAGTGTATATATAGCCTTTTAACAATGGAAGTCGTTATTGGCTTCTTGGTTGAATGGCGGTAAAAGGGTTAGGTCTTGCAGCCTCATTGCGTAAGTCTTGTAAGAAATGTATTTATTTCCCTTTGTAAACGTAATAAAAATACTTATAACCCTTTGAAAAGCAAATAGGTTTTTTCTAGAATATTTTGTCCTATTAGTATCCAATAAGTTAATTCACCACCACACTTATTTATCTTTCCAACATCTAAGTTTTTAATGTTTTATATTTAAGTAAGGAAAGTAATTTGAAGCAGTCAACTGCTTGAGCTCGAAATTATAACATTTATTGTTGTCTTAGTGGGAGAGGAGCTTGTGGCTAAATAATAACTGCCACACGGGTCGATCGATCAGGTTAAGCTACGCTTACCGCGGTTGGTCCGTGGATGGGTGACCATCTGTCCATACCAAGATTCCTCCGTGCCTCGGAAAGCACGTTAAGTCCCGGCTGTCATTTGTAGATCTTTGACAGTTGTTACGGGTCGTCAGAAGCCCAAAAGTCTGACAACCAGTCTTACTAAGGGATATCGTGTTACCCAGTAACTGGGTTATGGAGGTCAGATAGGCAGTCGCTCCATGTAAAATACTGGTATTCAGCTGCATCCGGTTAGACTGGCAGCCGACTCCAACAACGTTGGGAAAAGGCTACGCAGATGATGATTGTTATCTTAGTGGACTAAATAGTAATGTTAAAGTGGTGGATAATGACGGGACACTGCTTGCTAAACAAACACCTCCACACAATAGGCATAACGGACAGGCCTCTGTGCAGGGCTTGCATGGAGGCGAAGGAGATCGTTGCGCATGTGCTCTTTGAATGCACAGGCGTCACCCAGATTAGAACAGAAACCCTCGGGGCACCCAGATCCTTCACAGACATTCTTAACAGAACAGTAGACGTGATCAACTTCTGGAGGGAGGTAGGCTGGATGGAATAACCACCAACGGCTGCCATGGCCCACGCACAATGGTCCGCCTAAGGAAAAAGTGCGGACGAAACCTGCTAACATAGAACATACTGGTGGATAGTTTAGATACAGCTTTTTAACAATGGAAGTCGTTATTGGCTTCGAGGTTGAATAGTGGTAAAAGGGTGAGATCACGAAGTAATAAATTTACGACGTGGGTTAAATACTGCAGCCTAATTGCGTAACTGTCTCGTAATCAAACTAAGTATCTCTCATTTTGTTATGGAATAATATGTAGGTATTGCTAGGTACATGGGGCCTAAAATGGACGCTTTGGCAGAATCATAATGTGATCTGCGTACAATTCATACATCCCGCAATTCATCTGTTTGACAGCTGCTATTTGACATTAGACTTTATTTTTATTAGCAATTCATAATTTGTGGACCATTTTACGAAACTCCATACAAAAATGTCAAACAAAATGCCCTGAAGGTAGGAGACAGTTTTTTCCAAACGTATGGATGGATGTGGTGGCTGGATTTTCAATCGACCGTTGTTTTTTACTTACATTTTGATTGATCTAATTTCAATAGGTAAGTATCTATTGATTGAATAACACAGAGGGCTGGTAAAGTTAAGTTTCAGGGTTTACTCTTAAAAGAGCCATTGCTGTTTTTTGTCGCCTCTACCATGCGCTGTCAGCGACGATGCCGTGGAAGTCGCGAATTTATGGGCCAACAGAATTTAATACACTGTCGTGCCATCGACACGAGAAAGAGAATAGGTAGAAGAGAATATATCGCTTTGGGAGAATGGTCAAACTACGCCATTTTTGACATAATTATAGTGTCCGCAAATAGCACCCTAATTGCGTCAATTTATTTCAAATAAACCAATTACAGGTACTTTTGAATAGTTAAGGGGTCATCTGGAGGTAAAAATCCTCGCATACATCTTGGAGTGGCGCGAGGAGGGCAAACGCCGGGGCGAAACTCCGCTGCCGCGAGAAATCACGGCACAGCGGACAGAGCTCGGGCGGGATCTCATGGCGACATGGATAGTGCGATTGTCGCAACCCAGCGCTGGGCACGCCATTATTGTGGAGATAAGTCCCCTCTTTGAGGAGTGGCTAGAGATGCGCCACGGCGTCCTCACCTTTCGCCTGACGCAGGTCCTCACTGGACACGGATGTTTCGGGAGGTTACTGTTCAGGATAAAGCGGGAGGAAATGCACGGGTGTCACCACTGTGTGGATCGCCCGGAGGAGACGGTGGAGCATACGGTTGAGGTCTGCCTGGCTTGGGCGGAGCACCGCCGTGTCCTCACGGAGGCGATCGGCGGCGGCGATCTCTAGTGCCCGGCCCTGGTTCAGGCCATGGTTCGGAGCGAGAGTGCATGGGAGGCCGCCACCTCCTTCTGCGAAGCAGTAATGCTCGCGAAGGAGAAGGCGAAACGCTGCCGCAGGAGTCGCCCTGGGCGTCGGGAGTCGCAAGCCGATTTCTGGCCACCGTAGGCGCGGGCCTTCGGACGGTGAGCGATGGGTAGCTCGCCGTCCGCAAAAGCGTAGTAGGTTCCTATGGTGTTACACACTCTCAATCATAATCTGAATGATTTTTAAGTATATTGGTAATCCACTGCTTCATATGTTTGAAAAATTTGTCTGCTCCACAACGTAAATAACGCAATGAATGTTGTTGAACTGTCAAAATGAAACCCATTGGTACTGATAGTATTTTACGCAACAACCCTACAGGACAAAATTTAAATAGGACTGAATTTATAGTAGGTACAGACGCCAGTAGGTCAAGCTACCCGAAACTGTCAACTTTTCCCAATCAACCTTGAAACTTATGCTGTAGCGATAAAGTTGAAGATGTAGCTTGATGTGCTGGCGTCTGTGCCTACTGCTGCTGAGGAGCCTGGGCAAGTTATAGCAGCCGCACGGTTCATCAGGTTAAGCTACGCTTACCGGGGTTGGTACCTGGATAGGACCATTTTTAAATACCGAGGCTCCTCCGTGCCTCCGTCCACGTTAATTCGTTGGTCCCGGCTGTCATTCGTAGATCTTTGACAGTCATAAAGGGTCTTCAGAAGCCCAAAACTCTGACAACCAGTCTTACCAAGGGGTATCGTATTACCCAGTTACTGGGTTGCGGAGGTCAAATAGGCAGTCGCTCCATGTAAAATACTGGTATTCAGCTGCATCCGGTTAAACTGAAAGCTGACCCCAACATAGTTGGCAAAAGGCTAGACAGATTGATTAACATCTATTATAAGTCTGTCATTCTGTTAAAGTCTTAATTGTATCCAAACAGAGTTAGTTTAACTGTTGTTTGTCCACGAAAGTAATATCTCATTAAACTTCATTACTTACCTATTAACCTGAGCCCACTAGGATTGATCAATCACTGATTTACCGATTGAAATAATTAAACAATAAATACTAAACGTAAAGTCATAACTAAACCCCTACTTCTACATATAATATTTCATTACAATTTTACTATCATGTCCTATTTGCTAGTATTAGTGTAATTGATTTTCTGTGCAATATTAATTTTATCAGCCAAGAGTCGTAAACACCGTAACCAATGGTTATAAAACTTATCGGTTCCATATATTTTAATGGAAATTTAACGTTTTAATATTGTACACCCACGAAAATCTATAAACCGTTATGTGCAAAGATACATTAGTATTTAGAGTTCATTATTGCGAAACTTATTTAGAAAGGTGTACGTACTTTATGTTAGCGGTTTTCATTAGTGGATCAATGTTATATTTACCTACATGTGTTTTTTGCGAAAATCTTTTTTTTTTAATATATTTTTCCGACGTGGTCTAGATTTTTCACAAAATCTGCAGACCATGTTCGATGAACTACGGATAATTTTGGTATGAATCTTTTCTGCCTATTTACCAAAACTACATAATTATTATTACAAGAACCACAAAAAATCCTGTTTTTTATATTCAAACTTTAAAAGAAAATCGGTACCTACTTTACTTTAATCATTACTGTTTTACGAGTGAATTCATAACCGATTTTGTTTTTAATTTTCCCTGTTTCAAAGTGCAAATATGTCATTTTTAGGGTTCCGTAACCGAAAGCTCCAAACGGAGCCCTATTGCTGTCACTCACGAGTCCGTCTATCCGTCGTCTGTCAGACAGGTTTTACAGCCAAACGGTTGGAGCTACAGTCTTCAAATTATCACAGTATAAGCATTTAGTTGACTCGAAGCCATACAAATTATAAAAAAATATTTTTAAATGTCTCTTCAAAACATTTTTAAGGCCTCCCATACAAAAAAGGGACGTGAAAAAAAAATTACCAACCTCATCGACATTGTTGTTTAGAACTCGTTAAGTAGATAAATATTGAATTTTTGTTTAAATAAATATTGGAAAACAAAGGAATGAGAAGCCACCAGTCAGTTTTTTTTTTACAAAATTTTGTTCTGAGAATTTTTTAACTTTCCATTGACCTATGAACTTTAAATTAGGTGATAATGTTTATTATTACGTATGTTTTACTAACGCATACCAATATATTGATAAATCAGAATTTTTCTTTGTAATTCCTTAATTTTTCCTATTACAACAAACTTGATTTTGCGGTCAAATGCGTAGCACAGAAGGGATGCGGGCGGCGGCACACCACTGCACTGCTACGGGTCAGGTCACTCACCTACTGCTTATGAATAGATAATTCTGCCATTCGGACGGCTTATATTCTACTCTTCGTACGGGAACCCTAAATATGCGAAGTCCGACACGCACGATTTAAGTTTAGTTCAGAAAGCAGACAATCAAAAAAAGTGATTCAAGAATTCTGTTCAGTACCAGTACGCGTAGCAAAGATACAAGTTAAACTCAGTTTCACATCTGCATAATTATTACTAACTCTATGGACAACCAAAGACATAAAATTCCATTAAAACATTCCCACATCTTCACCAGCATAAACTAAGATGCTACTGTTAATAACTGTAATAATTGGAGTCCAGTCGCGTTCAGCTGTGATAAGGCGTTGATTTTGCAAACAGTGAGTTATGGCCATAAGGCCGGTGATACGTCACCGTAAGTTATGGCCCGGCTGCTTTCATTCAGGCATCCCATTCATGTAGACTAGGCTTTAGTTTGTGTAACAATGAGAGCTGTTTACTGTCTTACCTTTGGTGTTGGTGGGTCAAAATGTAGTTCATTTAGTACATTTTATGAGGTTAGAAACTTGCATAGAGATTTAGTCGTTCAAGATAGGGTCCCGAATGTTTTGGCAACTTACCAGGGGCCTAATTTACAATCTTTATCAATAATCTCTCCATTGTGTCTGACATATTTTATCTCTGTCAAACTCTCATAAAGCGAGAGACCCTTGCAATATTGGAAAATTAGTAGACTTGACCCCTGGAAGCTTGTGTTGGCCTTATGTTGACGTCATAATTAAATGGGACCGACCATAAAAGACATAAAAGGCAAAGTACAGACGCCAAGCACATCAAGCTACTATAATCTGTCAAATTTCTTTAAAAGATTTTCAACTTTATAGTTAAAGCATAAGGTTCAAGGTTGGTTGGGAAAATTTTACAGTTTCGGGTAGCTTGATCTGCTGGCGTCTGTACGATGTTTTGGTCTATCCCACTTGATCCTTTATACTACTTTAGAGCTAACAAATAAGTTCGCGTCTTTAAGCTATGGATAGGTCAACTTATTCAGCTTCTATGGTTTCATTTTCTTCGTTTTTATTTTTTATTTGTAAGTAAAACCGATAGTTAGTTCACTTTAGCCAGTGCTAACAGATCAGCGTTATATTAAAAAGTTATTACGGTTCATCAAACTAATATTACAAAGGCGAAAGTTTGTGAGTGTGTGTGTATGTTTGTTACTTCTTCATGTTCAAACGGCTGGACAAATTTTGATAAAATTTTGTATAGAGATAGCTGACACCCTAGATTAAGACATAGGCTACTTTTTATCGCGATATTCCCATGGGATCGAGACTTACGCGGGTGAAACCACGGGGCGCAGCTAGTGTATTAATAATATCCATACTGATTAATTAATAAAAGTTAATGAACGCCTTTAATGACATGCATATTTATCATATATTTTTCTTACAAATATGATTACATATCTGTCAAATTCTATGACCATAGTTAGACGATGCTGTTCTTATTTTTTACATATTACTCCTTGCAATTTAATAATTGGATAAGATAAAAACGGTTTTTCTTAAATGCTCGTTTTCCTCGTAAAGGTTTATTAATATTTTCGATATTCCTGTCGAAATTCTTGTATTTAGACGCCATTTTTGAGGTTAAACGGATATGATCACATTTGTACGCTTGTCAAATCCCTTAACTATGATCATAGACAATTTGAATCATATTTAGATATTATACCGTCATAGGTTCTTCTTATAAAAATGACTCATACATCTCTGATCATATTTCTATGATAGTCTAACATGGCTCTAATAGAAAGTTCATAAAATGTGACGTCAATCCAATTGCTATTAATATCCTTTAATTAGGAAAGTAATCACCCACGCCTGCGAAAATATCCATGTAGACGTTGACTGCCACGATGGTCTAGTGGTCAACGCGCTACTGCTCAGCATGAGGACCTGGGTTCGATTCCCAAGTCGAGCAAAGTGTTGTTAGATTTTTCTATCTGGAATGTCTCAGTAGCAGCAGGAGCATGGATGTGTGCCCGGTTTATGGCAATAGGCTCGTCCTTACAGGGACTTAAACATAACGGGCGAAATGTGGGTGTACTATATGTACAACTCTGCCCAACCCTTCGGGGAAACAAGGCATGAAGATATATTTATTTGGCTTTCTCACACAGAAGTTAAATTAAAGAGTTGAATTTGATGATCATTTTACTGAAAATTATTATTATTGACAGCGCCTTTATGTCTTAATAGTGATTTTCGCAGTGCAAGTGTTACCACTAATGTTCAGCTGGATTCAAAAAAGCTTAATAAAAATTATAGTATCGAATTCGTAATATTTTGTTATTTTTGTCTGTTGTCATTTATGGTATAATAAATATACCATAAATGACAATAAATCAAATTACATAACACGAAAATCATACAAAGGAAACAAAGTGAATTACAACGTTATTTCCTTTGTATGATTTTCGTGTTATGTATTTTGATTTATTTTAATGTTTTTACCTTGTCAAACTTACTGTACCTATAGATTATAAAGAAAAGATGTAGTCTCCTATAATTGGAAGCGCACACTTGTATTTGTCTCTGTTCTATGTATACTTGCATGTAATTGTGTAGCCTCTGTTAGAGACCCAATAAATAAATGACTGACAGGAACATCCATTGCTACTTTTAATGCAATTATTTTATTCCATACAGTAAGTCGTTATCTTGGATAAAGATATTGTTTATTCAGGGTTAAATTAAATTAGCGAATCTCCGCAGACGTGATGGGTACCGATATGTAAACACGATATAATAAAATAATAAAACATCTGATGTTTTTTTTTTTGGGTTCAATGACCGCTGGTAGTATTTTTGGTAAGTATGAGTTAAACCAATCTATATTTTTTTCCTATATTACTTTTACTATATTTTTTTAGAGACAGCCCTTCGACATACGGACGGACGGACAGCCGAGCCTTACTAATGGATAACAAATTAATTTGTTTTTACATACAAATTAATTGCATTCTCTTGGATACACAAATTTATTCTTTTAACGAATTCATTTCTAGTAAACTTTAATAAAGTGTTGTGGTGAATATTATAAATCGTATTCTGAACTTCAACTCTCAACTCGTTGTCATTCGCATAAGATTTCATGTAAATTTGATTTTTTACATATCCCCACAAAAAAAAATCTAATGGGGTGAGATCTGGCGATCTCGCAGGCCATCTGATTGTGCCGTTTGTACCAATCCAGGTATTAAAATGGTTATTAATGTAGGCAGTAGTGATTCTGCTGTTATGTGCTGGAGCTGTTGCTGTAGAATTATTTGGTTTCGCTCTTCCTCGGGGAAACCATTTAACTCGTTTCTTAAGAGATCCAGTATTTCAATATACTTGACAGTGTTTAAATGACCTTCGTACACGTGGACTAACACTACATTATTTCTCATAATTCCGCACCAAACGTTGAAAGAAAATCTTACATGATTGTTAGTTTCATGAAGACGAACAGGATTCACTCGAGACCAATAATGGTTATTGCGGCGATTGTACATGCCATTATTGCTGAAGTTGGTTTCGTCAGACCATACAATGTTACTCAAAAAATTAGGGTTTCGGTCAATTTCTCCAAGCATGTTTTCACAAAACTGTAATCGTCTGTCACGATCCCCTATATGCAATTTTTGCACCAACCGACCTTCACGATAGCATTTATACTTATACTTTTTCAGCACTTTAAGTACGCGAGTGTGGGTTGTTCCTAATTCATCGGCAGCATCTCTACTTGAAGCCTTTGGAAATGATTCAAAGTATGTTAAAACATCTAGTTCAAAATCGAAATAGTTTTGCTGAATAGTTTGCCGTCTCTTCTTGAAACCACCCGTATTCTTTAAATTTTCTACCATTCTTTTGAATACGAACCGAGTTGGTGCCTGTCGGTCTTGATATCTCTCTCCATACCACCGCAGAGCTAGATTCACGTTTTTGTTATTTAAAAAATAAGCTTCCATTAAATCAAATTGTTCTTGATAAGCCATTTTCACCGTGAGACAAAATGTGAAATGAGTTGTAAAAACAATCAAATGTGAATAACAACTATGACAATCTAATTTTCAAATTTTAATCTAACATTCCATATTTAAATTACCTCATACACGCAGCTACGAGTATGTCGCAAAGGAGTCTGCATTACAAAAGAAGGATGTTAGTTAAAGAGCTTTAACTTGACTCATTGAATTTGTAACTTCAGATTTCCTGGTTTTCCTTTCATTTAATTTATCATGTTTCTTAGAGAAATTTCATCCTTATAATTGACCCTAACGATCGATGCAATAAAAGTACATTGTATAATTTTTTCAGATTTTAGCCGGTTCGATTCCCGGGTGTGGGAAAAGAGAATTTTCAAAAATCTTTGAATGCAGTTTGCTTTTTATTCAAAAATAAAGGAATGTTTCCTTTGAGTAAAATTTTCTATCTGCAGTATTAAGAGTACTTTCCCTCCAGGTGGCATTACAAAATTCCACCCTGTATATACAGGGTGACCCAGAAATCAAGGTCAAGCCGGAAACGGGTGATAGGCCAAGTCCTGACCTTTATGAGAAAAATATAAAAAACAATCTTGAAATCTTTCAAGTCCTGTGACTACAAATATTGACTTTTCTTGGTTTTTTTTGTCTTTGGTTTTACAGAATAATATTTTCATGGTTACATTGCAGAAAAAAAAATCTTGGCCGTGTACTTTTCAAATTATAAGTTATTTTGAAAAGTACATGGCCAAGTTTTTTTTATATATTTTTCTGATTACTATCACCCGTTTCCGGCTTGACGTTGATTTTTGGGACACCCTGTGTGATCGGGCATATCTTTATAATTCTTTCATTTGGTAGACGAAGCTTGCGCGGTGGTCCCATATAAATTTTATTATTTTTGCTTGGATAGTTTTGATGTGTAACATAGGAAAAAAAAAAAACATCTATAGGCGCACTTAAAACCAATTGCTGGCGGGGCGACGCATGCTACATGGCGATCGGCTACTATACACTTATACAGTCTATATGTAGTAGTGAGTAAATGTGTGTGTAGTGCGATGTCTCACATCTGACAGTCGTCCCGTGGCGGCTCACTTTTTTTGAGTTAGTTTTAATAATACGTATTTGATCCACTTGGTGTATGTTGATGATGTTGTTATAAAACTTCCTGTTACTGTTGTTTGCATAGCAAGTACCTAGTGGTTTACAAATTGGTGTGGAGAAGGTACTTACCACAACTAAATAGTGAAAAATAAATAAAACTTTTTTACAAAAAAAAAACAACCGAAATGTTTCGGAAGTCGATGGCAAAAAACAAAAACAGAACAGAACAGAACCGAAGACACTGACTTCCGAAATTTAAGTTATTTCTTACTTTTTGGTGTTTTTTCTTTGGAAGTCCGTTTTTTTTTTTGTAATAAAGTTTTCTTGACTTGCAGTCGATCCAGAGTAGGTACTCGCAAGCCAACCTTCCATTTTTAGAGTGAACTGATCAAAGCGTAGGTGATCATAAATCGACTCTCATATAATATTACATTTCGCGCCACCATTGTCTATCTTTACTCGAGACGCCATTATTCTGATACCCGCTGGTAAAACTTTATTTCTTTACGGATCTTTATTATTTTACACTTTATATCGTTGGTCCGTGGTGGTCGCTGCGCTTGCGCACTGTATACGATATATTGTAGCAAAATGGTGAGTAATCGAATCAAATTTATGGTCCACTACAATAATAATAATGTCGGTGGACATTTTTATAATAAATTAACTTTATTCTACCTCTTCCTGTTTTATGCCAAAACAGAGTCTTCGAGGTTTTCATGTCCGAGTATTTAAATGAAACGGTATGGGAATAAAGGTGAACACGAATGTTCAGATATGTCGTAAAGTCTGTGTCCGATCCACGTGAGGAGATAGTGCGGCGACGGGTCCCGAGATTGTTGATTTAAGCCCTTTGTTTTAGGGCTATGGGAAAGTACAAGATGTACAAAATATGAAACAAAACAATTTGTATTTATATACCAATGTATTTTTGTTAGATTTCACATTGTTGTGCTGATATGGGAGAAAAGAGTTTGTAGTAATGAAAGTAAAATTGTATTTTCTTTACATTTTAATTTAATGTTAGTTAATATTGGTACACTATAACCTTGTAATTCCCCTTCCAAATATAGATACAGTCTCAAAAGATTAGTGTTAGGTTAGGTGAGTTTTACTATGTAGGTAGTACCTACATAGTAAAACTCACCTAACCTAACGAGGGCTATGAAGCCGCTACTCATTGTTCCTTCGTAATATTTAATAATTTCGGGTTCTTGGCTGTAACAAACACACTCACACTCACACCATCATTCTACCTCACATTTCACCTGCACACTATACCAATTTTTTATTAATAATAATAATAATAATGCTTTATTGAGCAACTAAAGCCCATAGATAAAATACCTACACAAATATTTCTTACAAAATAATAAACTGATACATATTAAAAATTGCTTTTTACGTATTGCGCTGAGTTGAAGTATCATGTACCATGACACCCTTCGATGTTGAGTCGGAACGCGCACCACAAAAGATTTAAAGTTAACTTTGTGGCGCGACTCTAACTTCTGGACTGTTAAGATGAACTTGGTTTAAACCATTATGTACGTGACATGTACAGCTGCGTCGATGGAATAGCGGGACGCAGCAACATGTTCGGACCAGTCAATGGGTACCGCACTGATTGTGACAAACTGGCTTCTTCTTCTTCTTCTTCTCCAGCACAGGTATGAAGCCACCGCCACCGTGTGTGTTATTATTCTTTTTTTTTGGTTAATAAATTTAAACAAGTCAGTTTTTTCCCATCATCAATAAATAATTTCTCTAGAGTTTGAAAATTAACCATTGTAATGTTAATGAGATTTAATACGGGGTGAGAGCCATGACACAGGGTATCCACTAGGATACCCAGTCTCCAGTACGCGTCTCTCACAAAGGATCATAATTATGTGCACTTTTGTCAAAACGCTATAATTCTTGTCTCATGTGAACCTTTGTGAAGAGAAAAATAAAGATATGACGGCGCAGTAAGTGGCGCCGTCTAGTTTTGTTACGAAGTTACTGGAACCACCGAAAACGTCAGATAAGAGTGACACTGGCTGATGACAGTCACTCTAGCAGAGCGTCGCATCGATGGTGACGTGGCGGCTGGCTTCTAATGACAAAGAAGATGTTCATGAAGGGAGCCGTTGTCGTACCACGTCCACAATGATCTGCTATATTCCGGCACAATCCTGATGGTATTAAAGTTGCTAAACCATTAATACGATGATCACTTCTGGTAAAGGCTATCCTGCGCCGTTAGATATATTATATTATACGTGGAAGAGCTCGTGGCTAAATAATAACAGCCGCACTGGTCGATCCATCAGGTTAAGCTACGCTTGCCGAGGTTGGTCCGTAGATGGGTGACCATCTTTACATACCGAAACACCACCGTGCCTCGGAAATCACGTTAAGCCGTTGGTCGCGGCTGTCATTCGTGGATCTTTCACAGTCGTTACGGGTCGTCAGAAGCCCGAAAGTCTGACAACCCGTCTTACCAAGGGGTATCGTATTACCCAGTAACTGGGTTGTAGAGGTCAGATAGGCAGTCGCTTCATGTAAAATACTGGTATTCAGCTTCATCCAGTTAGACTGGAAGCCAACCCCAACATAGTTGGGAAAAGGCTAGACAGATTGATTGACTTTGACTTTCTCACGTACACAGCATTCAATGTTAACCCTCCTATCGCTTTAAGGCACATAGGTAACCAGTCTTCCTCAAATGACTCAAAACTATTCACAATATTCGTTAGTAAATGCATTACGTTCGTATTATAATTATTTTAAATTATTTATTTTATTTATTTTATTTATTACTCATTTAGGTTCATTGACATATTTATGAGGCAGTCTTTTTTATTGTGTCTCTCTCGTGTCTACGTGTCGGGCGTTTCATCTACCTACTCATAATATCATCTCAGCAATAAAAACAAATTAAATGGGCTCCTATAACAAATAAAAAATAAGTGCAAATTTTGCTGAGAATCAAGTGGAGTACCTAAGTACCTATTAATAAAGATTGCATTCGGAATTTAGTTCAATTTTGAGAGGATGAATTAAATATTCATTTAAGGAAAGTATTTGTACAAAGCTACTGCTGAGGTATCTACATGGTCAAATCTCTGATGAGATATCAGAAAAACTCTGCAGACGTGATGGCTGCATCACGTCTGCAGAGTTTTGTTGATATCTATAAATGTATATAAAATAAATTAAATATTTGTTTATTTATGGCAACTAGGCCCAATTGTTAGTAACATTGTAATTTCAAAAAACTATTGTTAGTAAACAAACACAGAAACAAAAACAAAATAGTAAGGTTAGCTGTGGGGTCTTCTGACCAGCACCTCCACAGCGTGCGACAACTAAGGTGCGTCGTACTTTTCTATTAACATACTTAGGATACCGTTAGAACTAGACCGCGCTCTTGACAAGATGAAATTTGTTTTTTTTGCGCATTATGGCGTAAAAATCATCGGTATGCGCGAACATACCGGACGCACTACAATAGTGCGGCAGTCCCAACAGCATCCTGAAGCAGTTATTATATTGAATACGCAGGGCGTCTCGCGATCTCTTAGTATGCCTTACAGCCTTACCCACAGGCCACTCGTGCACAACGATTGGCAATATGCTTTAAACAGCGTAATCATTAAACCCAATACAAAAAAAAACACGATAAAATAAAATAAAAAAAGATATGAAGTTTTTTTTTGGGGGTCAACGACCGCTGATAATCCACTATAATACTTGAAGTATGAGTTGATAAAATCTGTTTTATTTGGTTTTATCGTGTTTAGGTATTAATACCAATCACGTCTGTGAAATAAACAAAAAAACTGATGTTTTACTGATATTGCAACTGCGGACGAAGATTCCACAAAAAAAACATCATTTTTTTTTATCATGTTTAACTATATTTGTGTAACATTTTTTAATAATAAACAGTAATTGTATTATTAATTTAAAGTTATTCAGAAAAGGTAAATGTAGACTAACCCGCTGTAGACCAAGATGATGCGATTTACTAAAGGCTACAAGGGTATACCAAGAACAATTGAAAGTTCAGAAGTATATTTTATTATACCACTGGTAATATAAGTAAAACGAGGTAGGTAGAAAGGTTAATTACACGCTAAATCGTAAAAACAAACAAACAATCGAACAAACGTATTTTCTTTCTTTTCTTCTTTCTTTGCAAGTGGTACGTCAAAACTTTGTTAGTTAGCAAACCTGTGGGGGTAGTTGCGTAACACACTATCAGTAGCAATGGGTTTAACTTTGACACTTCAACAACATTCATTGCGTTATTTACGTCGTTGAGCAAACAAATTTTTCGAACATAAATTCAAAGTCAAATTATTTATTTCAAATAGGCACATAAAAGGCACTTTTGAACGTCAATTTTTACAAAAAAATTGAATTGATTCTAGTCGCCCCTTCCAAAAGGAAGTTTCGTATGGAGAAGAATGGGCAAGAAACTCCACCGCTGCTCTTTTAAAATGTATTACAATATTTTGTATAGGTACATTAATTATATGTGTAAACGATGCACCTAAAATAAAAAATAAATTATAGTAACTTTATTACACAATATGCAAAAATAATGAAAAATGAAAAAATGACAGATAAATTAATTATGTGATAGATATGGTGCTCACATATTTACAGATATTGTAAAAATATACGTTTTTCCTAAAAAAAATATATAATAGGTTAGTGTGTGAGTTAAGGTAATCAGTATCACAAAATGTAGAATAAATGTAAAAAAAAAAAAAAAATACAATTAAAATAGCAACCAGTTTGATTTTGTCTAGACTCTCTCTTGTCCTATGGAGCTGTACCAGCATGTTTCCAAGCATTCTCATCATGTTTCTATGTATTCATATCTTATTCATTTATGAAGCAATGGATTAGCAGTATACTTCAAAATCATTCAGATTGTGTTTGATTGTGTGTTACGCAATTAGAGTGCCGAACTCGGTGCCTATGTCGACGGCAGTGTGTGTTTCCATTACTATGCGGGACGTCACACAGCAACATATGCTTGTCTCTTTTTCGCTCCCTATAATTTCGACATGCCGTCTTACTTCCACGTGTCATATAACAATTCTAATATTTATATATTTATTTGAACAGTAGTATGCCGTTTTTGAAGATCACGTGGTCCATAAGTAACCTAGCTACCTCTTTTTACTTATAATATTTCTTGCTTTTGGCCGCATCTTCGACCGTGTGAAATTTCTTGTTCCCCCGACCCACCCCGTCGCATCGCATCGCCCACGCTACTACTTCGATCTCTAAGGGTCTTAGCGTGATATTAAATAGCCTATAGCCTTCCTCAAAAATTGGGCTATCAAATGCGAAAATATTTTTCATTTCTAACATCTTTCCTCTTATTATCTGTGGGAGAGATTTCGTAAAAATCGGACGGAAGTGTGTAACAGGAAGTAACAGCTTGAGCGAGTGTACTTATGGAATTATTAAGTACTATATAAATTGTAATTATGTCAAGTTTCGACCAGTGGGCGACCACTAGTAATGAAAAATTATTCGAATAAATATTTCAGTAATTAGCTTTTTTAAAAATTTTGAGGTTAATTTCTGTCGCTGGTCAGTTGTATAGTACCAAGGTGAGATTTTAGTATTGTATTGTTGTTTTGTATTGATTTATTTAAGTAATTATTTGTTAAACATTTTGTAGACTTAACAGGCCAACCCAAGGCGTCTACAAACATCGTTACATTTTCGTATAAAATATACGTACAGATGAGATGTCAGATGTTACACATCCTACGCGACTACTGTAAGTTTTTTTTTAATCCGACTAGTATTTCCAGAGATTAGTGCGTTTAAACAAACAAACAAAAAAACAAACCTTTCAGTTTTATTATTAGGATAGATTGCCTAGTATGATAACATTCCTCTGCCAAACCTTCATACGTGGGTCATCTATTCTCTGTCATTTACTCACTTTAACAAGCGATTTCATACGCTTTAAATAAACTTGTTTAGTTTCATTATAGGCAATAGTTATTCTGTGACACGAACACATTAGGATTTTAGACGTATCGCAAAGATTCCAAGTTATAATAATAACTCTTTGAGGCATGAAGCAATTCAATTATCTAGTAAAAGGTCAGATACGTTAATTGTTATTTTGTTGTTAATCTTTGTAATAAGATAGAGTACATTATGGGAATATTAAAAGCATTCATCTCATTGGTTTAGTGACGCCCGTGTGTGTCGCGTGGTGCCGGACGTAAAGAATAGCACCGTCCTATTTCTTCCCGTGGGTGTCGTAAAAGGCGACTAAGGGACTTACTAGAGAATGGGCAACAGCCTTCTCTATATATTTTAACACCATACTGCGATCGCCAACCCGCCTGCCAAGCGTGGCGATTATAGCAAACCCCCTGGGAGGCCTATGTCCAGCAGTGGAACTCTTTCGTTGAAATGATGAATGATGAGTGACACCTGTTCAAGGGTCATTTTTAAAACGTATTTTACAACCGAAAAATTTCCAAGCTTCTTGAGGATAATGATTCGCTGATGTTATGATCATCATCTGCCCAGCCTTTTCCCAACTACGTTGGGGTCAGCTTCCAGTCTAACCAGATGCAGCTGAATACCAGTATTTTCCATGGAGCGTCTGCCTATCTGACCTCCACAACCCAGATAATGGGTAATACGATACCCCTTGGTGAGACTGGTTGTTAGACTTTCGGGTTTCTGACGACCCATAATGACTGTCAACGATCCACGAATGACAGCCGGGACCAACGGCTTGACATAGTTGAGAAAAAGGCTAGGCAGATCAAGATGATTTAAAGTTTTAATGAATATTCGTAGTAAATCCGAACGCAAAGCTTTTACCTGACCTGGCCTGCTCCATAATTCATAAAGTAACGTATCTACCATAATTCATGTAGTGCATTCAGTTGCTGTAAAACCGTACGGCTGGCCACAGCTGACGTCAGCCGTGGGTGCCGGATACCTCCCACGTGCCGTTCACTGCTACATCTTCCGGTTGCAATATGAAATGGAAGAGAAAATTATCCTTACATTGGAATACTGAGGGGATTTTTGGAACTGGTTAGGTTAGATTACGTTCCACATCAAATCATGCTCAAATTATGATTTGATGTGGAAATGTACATAATATGAAATGGGTTCCTGTTTTTTGTATTGTACTAATACGTTTTATAAGCAAATGGTGGAGGAGACCTTTAATGAAGCAGAACGTCCTTAAGAACACTGAATTTGCCAACCAATTAAATGTATTAAAGTTCAATTTCAAAATGCTTTAGAAAAAGGAGCTAAATGAGAAACGTTCTAACGTGGTGGATTTGTATACGAAATAAAAACAATATCAAATGGTTACAAGAACTTTTGATACTGTAAACAAAACTAATTCCACACAGTTATTCAAAACAAAGGCCAGTTCATATCGTACTTCATTCATGACTTCTTCCACACCCATTAGAATGACCATACTCCAGCAGTCGCACATTAAATTCCAAACCCTATTAACTACAAACTGAAGTCCAAAATCCAAATGCAAATGCCCTGGAGAAGCTTGGCTGTACTTATTATAAAAAGCACAGGAAGCAAAAGGCTTCATATTTCATCTAAAATACGTTTATTATCACGACAGTGTCGCAGTAGTGAGCAATTACAAGAGCAAAACCTACTAAATCGTTGCCACCTGTTCTCACTGTGATATTGTTAATAATTTTCTTAGGACCACACCGGAATGCAAAACTGACCTCAAGAGCTAGAAAGGTAAGGTTTGGTTTTCAGTGACCATGATTTGAATATTGACGAAACAGGAAAATGTATTTTATATGTTCGATGATTGAGTCCCGTTTAGTAAAATGTTTGCTTCACAAACGCGATGTAGGATAGCTGCCCACACGCTTTCATTCGTAGGAAATCCATATCTTTGTTTTGTAATGAAATTGTTACTTTATTTCTTTAAATAAACGATGTTCAAAAGGGCTGCAGTAGTTTTATGGTGACCGGGTGGTCTGTTCAACGATTATTGGACCAAGAAGTTTATTATCGTTTGATCGCGTATTACTGTTGTTATTTCTTTATTTAAAAGGCGTATGATATTAATACTATCTTGTTGGATTAATACTGCTTTAAGTGTGTACGTGACAGGCTTTTCAATGAAATCGGAAGTATTGGGTTTCATAGCTAATAATTGCGTCATCATTGCGTCGTTTATTCTCAGGTGGTTCTGCTTTGAACAATACTTTCACATCTTTAAGACACGTCTAATTTCTACTTTTCTTTGAAATCTACCTAGTAATAAAAATAGATGGCAGAAACTGAAACTCAAATATCAGAAGATATAATTTCCTTCATTTACAAATACAATATGGTTATTAAATGTGGGTGATTAAGTAGGTAAATGATGTGAGGCTAAATTATGATGACACCTATGATAATAATATTCATTGCAAACTAAACATGTATCATTAATCATCAGAACAATCCGCACACAGTACAATTTAGCATACATTCAACACTTCTAATACACAAGTAGGCGGCAAGAACAACTATGTAATATTAGTAAAACCTCAATTCACTAATTCAATTAACATTTTTAACAAAGCACAAGTATTTAAGAAAGCTTGGGAGTTTCTTGAACAAACATTGCTTGCACTTAATCCGTCCCGTTACAAAAGGTACTAGGCTGACAGAAATTAGAAGCAGTGTCTGTCCACTGCGTTGGGCGGACACTGCCTGCATTCTAATTTGTTTGCATAAACTTAGAACAAAAGCCTGGAGACTGGAGAGGCTTGGATTCTAAAGTCCAGGATCGGAATTGTTGACCCCCAATGGTGTCATTATAACCGGCTGTAGTCGATTTGATATAAAATGTTTGATTTTAATTAATGTCTTTGAGATGCACTGAATGAAAAGAATGTAAAACTTGAAATTACGGCTGGTGGTGCTGTTAGTGTTTGGATTAAACCTAAACAGGCAGATTATTTTTCCAAAATTGATTTTAATGCACGCTTTTGGTACAAAAAAGTTTATTTTGGGTTGTTTGTCCACTTTGAATAATATTAACTCTACTTATTAACATGAATTAATACCACTTATTAAAATCAAATGCCTAAAGAATAACCTTAATCAAAATGACTCATGTAAAATATTTGACTCACCCATTAAAATAATTATAACGTTATATAAATCACGCCGCAATAAACATCTAATTAGGATCAAAGCTGATTTATTTATACTTTAAATAAAAGGTCTGTGCATCCATATGATTACACGAAAATATACGATAACAGAGAATAAATTGTATTAATCTCATTTGCATTCTTCATTATCATTTGTAACAAGTATTGACTCAAATTCACAAAAAGACAGCGTTTTACCAAAACGGCTCTTAGGGTGGTCGCTCATCTGACGGAAGATGCGTCGGGCGTAACTTCGTTAGTACGCTCGACGCACTAACGTATTCGGTTGAGTGGGTAAGGTTGAATATTTAATAATCCGTTCTGGCATTACGCAACCGACGATACGCGACGCATCTTCAGAATTAGCATTTACAGATTTATATCACATTATAATAAGTAAAACAAAACTGAGTACAAAAGTGGACCCGTGTAAATGGCCTGGACAAGATAAGAACAGAAAAGGAAACTAATGGTTTTAATTTAGAGATTTATTAAATGCCAATGCTGTAACTCATTTAAAATCAAAATGGAATTAACGTATAAGTGTATGAGAATAATTTAATTCACTGTTGGAATTTAAGTACACTTACGAGGGCGACGCTGAAAATTTTTGGAACTGGGGCCCAAGTCTGCTATTTTTATAAATTCAGTCATTCCAACACGATCCCATTGTCATGCCATTGTCATTTTGCTAAAAGTTCGTAATCTGGTAAATTCATAATGGTCGATCATTGGTCGGTCCATGTTCTAGTAATATAATTGTGTTATTATAATGGCATTGTCGTATTGCCATTATTATAAAACCCATTAGTAGAAATGTCATTAATTTGTCATTATGTACGAGATTACCAATATATGCAATTTCTTTCAATGTAGTGTCAGTGGCCGACCATTGGAAAGTCATAATGACGCCATTATAATAGTAGATTACCAAACTTGTCAAAATCAACAATTATGAAATCAATGATCGACCATTCTGACACTATTATAATAGCAGACTTGAGGCCCTGGACACTTGTAAACGATATAAAAAAAAATAAGTTAAAATTTTGAAAATCGATTTCTTTGCCAATATTATTGTGTATGTATTTTATTAATTTGTCATTTGTTTACGATTTGGCGAGTAATTGAAAATTGTCTGTGTCACATGCATTTAATGCGAGACAATTTTCGTACAATGATTTTTTATGACTTTCGATGTCATTTAAGTCAACAATAAAGTTATGATAGACTTCGATTGGCGTTTCACGATGAAGCCCCATCTCGTGCCACTGTTTACACCTGGTTTAATGAGTTTAAACGTGGTCGCACTAATCTCACCGATGATCTACGTGAGGGACGGCCTTCTACGACGACGACTGAAGATAACATCAGTGTCGTGCGGCGTATGATAGAGACTGACAAAAGAGTGACTTATCAGCAGATTCGGACAAGCTTAGGCATCGGTATGAGTTGAGTGCACAAAATCCTCCATGAGCATGTAGCGGTCAGGAAGCTTTGTGCCCAGTGGATACCTCATAATTTGACAGAGGCCCAAAAACTCCGTCGTGTTGATTGGTGTCGTGAAATAGTTCAAAGATTTAACGGAGATGACTCAAATGCTGTGTTCGACATACTTACAGGTGGCGAAAACTGGATTTATTGTTATGATCCTGAAACTAAGAGACAGTCTGCTATCTGGGTGTTTCTTTCCGAGGAGTTGCCAACTAAAGTGAAGAGAGGTCGAAGCGTGGGAAAAAAATGGTGGCCTCGTTCTGTGAAAGAACAGGTCATTACGCAACAATTGTTTTAGAGGATCGAAATAAGTTACTGCAGAGTGGTACACTAACAATTATTTGCCACTTGCCTTGGAAAAAGTTCGGGAGAAACGACCTCGCAGTAGGATCCTCTTTCACCACGAAAACGCCTCGTCGCACACCGCCAAGCAAACAATCGACTACTTGACGACGTCACATGTGGAATTATTGGGTCACCCGCCCTATAGCCCCGACCTCGCACCTTGCGATTTTCATTTATTTCCGAAAATAAAAGAAAAACTTTGATGAAAACGTTTTATGGACGTCGAGGAAGCAGTGGCTGCGTATCAAAATGCCGTCGAAGAGACCCCTAAGGACTAGTGGGCAAAGTGCTTTTCTTAGTGGTTCCATCGGATGCAGCGATGTATGGACAATATGATGTAAATGGACAGTATTTTGAAAACGTATAATAAAACTAATAATTTGCTGGTTTGTTTAGTTTTTGATTTTCTATGAACTTTCAGTGTCACCCTCGTATTATAGTTATTTGCGAATATTTGAACATTGACGCAAAAGCAAGTGAAATGAGTTTCAATTGACTTTGCAAGGCAAGTTTGGCCAAACTAGTTATTGCGACGAAATACTACAGAAAGACAAAAAACGAGCGAGCCTTAGTTGGTAATAAGCAGCTGAGCAGCAACAAGAATTAACCTCAAAATGTAAAAAAGCTAAATACTGAAATATTCCTTCGAATAATTTTATTCATTACTACTGATCGCCACTGGTCGAAATTCGACCTCTCTACTCTCTCCTCTACTTACAATCTTTATAATACTTATTAATTTCATGAGTACACTAATTCCATGCTATTATAAAGTACTTAGTAATTCCATGTTATTAAAAAGTACTTACTTACTCCATGCTCAAGCTGTCACTTCCTGTTACACACTTCCGTCACTTTTCACGAAATCACTCCCACAGAAAACGAGAAGAAAAATGTTACACATCAAAAATCTGATTATACTTCCTTTTACTTTAAGCACTATCATCAGTTAATTTTTTTCAACCAAATTTTCTGCAATTAAACTATTCCATGAAATAACTTCATATCCAAATTTTAGGAATCCAAGGAACATCCTACACACTAACCTGGAGATGTTCCCGAGTTCTCCACAGCTTCAAGTGTGCTTATAATTTCGGATCACGATGTTATCTCCTTGAGAAATATTGTTGCTGTACACACACACTCAAAACAGACGTTATTACTTTGTTACTTTTAAATTTAGTTATTTTTAGTATGTGTTTTGTCAGTGTCAGTTTTTTTTTCAGGTAAATTATGCACAAACATTGGGGTACACGATTTTGACTACCGGGCTTTCAACACACTATTTTGAGATCTCAGCGATGGAAAACTTTACGCGGGGATCGTGCGGTCCATGGCCATTTACGGGGCACCGGTGTGGGCGCGTTCTTTCAAGCTGCGACCAGCACACCGATTGGACGCCTCCCAAATGGTCATGGCCATCAGGCTGGTACTGGGTTACTGCACGGTCTCCCGTAGGGCGGCGAGCCTCCTTGCCGGACTACCGACATGGGATCTGGAGGCAAAAAACCTCGCGCACATCTGGGAGTGGCGCGAGGAGGCGAAAAGCCGGGGCGAAACTCCGCTGCTGCGAGAAATCACGGCACAGCGGACAGAGCTCCGGCGGGATCTCATGGCGACATGGAGAGTGCGATTCTCGAAATCTAGCGCTGGGCATGCCACTATTGTGCCGATAAGTCCCCTCTTTGAGGAGTGGCTAGAGAGCCACCACGGCATCCTCACCTTCCACCTGACGCTGGTCCTCACCGGACACGGATGTTTCAGGTGGTTCCTGTTCAGGATAAAGCGGGAGGAAACTCCCGGATATCACCACTGTGTGGATCGCCCGGAGGACACGGTGGAGCATACGGTTGAGGTCTATCCGGCTTGGGCGATCGGCGGCGGCAATCTCACACGTCCGGCCCTGGTTTAGGCCATGGTTCGGAGCGAGAGTGAATGGGAGGCCGTCACCTCCTTGTGTGAAGCAGTAATGCTCCCAAAGGAGGAGGCAGAACGCGTGAGGGAGAGGCAGGGTTCGCACCCTCACGCCCCTAGTCACCGCAGGAGACGTCCTCGGCGTCGAGAGTCACAAGCCGATTTCAGGCCACCGTAAACGCGGGCCTGTAGATGGTGAGCGATGGGTAATAGCTCGCCGTCCGATAAGGACCAGACCCGGGTCGACGGCACGTTGTGTTCCACGCGCGCCTCAAAGAGATGTCAGCACGAAGTGACAGGTTCCATTAGGGCCCATGCCTGCCAGGGTTGCGAGTTTGTCCGAAAGGGATATCGTGGCCCTGGCACACAGGCAAATGAAGAAACACGGGTGGGTTAAAAACGATGGAAAACTTCATATTCTTTGACAACCCCAAACTAACACTAAGAACCTAAGATTAACCCTTACCATTATAGATGCGATAATACGATAAACGCTTAGGTCATTGCTGAAAAATGATCTGAATTAAGAAAATCAATAGCAAGCGGGAAAAAATTACACAAGAACGCTTATTTAAATTACTCAATAAAGTGCCTGTCGTGGATGGGTAGGTAGCACTAGAGTCTGTGTCGTCGCTCGAGCAGTGAGGCTCAAAGAGATGGCACGCATTATTATATGCGTGCCTTAATTAGAGGACGTGCAGTCGTGCGATCGGCTGCAATCGGTGATGGGGCCCGCTAGGCATGGCGGGCTGGGCTGATACCAGTCGGGGGTGCAGCGAATGTACAAGTATCTCCCGGGCCGATGACTCATGGTACTAGAAGGAACAGTGGGGTTTTAGTCGGTAGGAGTCCACACCTCATAACATAACATAACCCTCCGTTCTGCCCAGACGGTATCCATAAGGATTTCCCCAAGAAAAAAAGAAGGTAGCACTAGAGTAGTTATTATTGGAATAAAGAAGAGTAAAATAAGCTTTTTTGTTTTCAGGATCACAACCATTTATTTTTTATTCAAAATTTTGGTAATTCTCTGGGGCAAGACAATGGGCATTATCGGACTCCTGCTGACTAAAACCACATGCACGGGAATTCATCAAAACCACTGGGATCTACAATCTTCCTCCTTTTGGTGTCAATGGCACGACATTCTTTCAAATTCCTCTGTGATCTACAATGGAAGGCGTACGAGAGGCATATTTCTTACCTACTGTTATTACTGAGGTGCGTGTCAATATTTCAGCATGACTTGAAATCAAACAGCTTTGCCGCTGAGGTCATAAACCACGTTTCAACGTTTACCCATATTTGAAGTTAGTAAAATTAAACTCAACATTGTCACGTACAAGACAAAACTGTTAAAGATACATAAATAGTTTAGGTACTTGCAAGTACCGTTTTAAATAATGTGCAGTGGTGCAAAATTGTTGAATGCAATTGTATTATTGGCAAGGATAGAAGTCTAGACGAAGTCTGCTGCTTTGGAAGTCTGTTGCTGTGGAAGTCTGTTGCTGTGGAATGGAGCTTTTCCATATACTGATACAAAACACTACGAGTATGGGTAATTTTTTATCTCCAGTCTAGTCTCTAGTTCTCCGTACTACGACTTCGATCTTCAAGAGACCATGGTGAATAATGGCTATGTACTTCTTAGGGTTCTGTATCCAAAGGGTGCCAATGGGACCCTATTACTAAGGCTCCGCTGTCCGTCCGTCTGTCATAGGGCTGTATCTTTTAACCGTAATAGGTAGACACTTGAAATTTTTACAGAGTGTGTACTACAACGGCCGCTATAGAAACAAATAATAATTATGAAGTAAAATTAAAACGTGTTAAAGAAATATGTGGTATTAAATATTGTACGGTGGTAGCGGAACCGTTCGTAAGTGAGTCTTGCTCGCAATTAGCCGCTTTTTAAACAACCAGTAGTATTACAGTTCCAAGAAAGTGAAATCCGTTATATTTAAGGTTCGGATCTATAAACTTCCTAATGTTTTGGCCTCATTTTAAACAAGAGGGAGAAGATTATTTAGAGGTATTCCACTCAGAGCACTGACGCTGGTGGATATTCGCATAATTCTTGGTTTTAGAGGAAAAATTTATTTGTCAACGGATGCGATCTGCACGAAACATTTTATACATAATTATACATTTTCTGTGTAACTAAATAATGATGCCCACAAGGTGCAAGTTGCTCTCACAAGGTGGACCGATGTCCTTAAGAAGGTCACAGGAGTCCGCTGGATGCGAGAAGCACAGAACCGGTCGAAGTGTCCATGCTTGGGAGAGGCCTATGTCCAGCAGTGGACGTCTTTCGGCTGAAATGATGATGCTAAAACACAATTATAATATATATATATATATAATAACATTTGTATGTTACATTGAATAAACCATTCACTACTTCAGTATACAATTCCAAGCATTGTCAAAGTTTATCTGACAAGGAAAAGCAACAACATTTAGGCTACCTTTTAGGGTGCCTTTATACCGTTCATTGCAATTTGATTTAAAGCATCGTCACTGAACTCAAGATAATAAGTGATTGCCATAAACCTGCTGAATTCTTATAGTTACATTTTCTACCACATACATAATAATGTATGACATTACAGGAAAAAATAATAATATCGATGGGATTTATCCATGGATTCGAACACCGAGGAAAATATGTATACTCATATTGCACTTTCCAATCTGAAGACTATTCCGCACTATTAGAACGATCAAACAACATCCCAAAATTAAGAAATCGTCGCCTTACAAGGAAAACCCGTATATCTGACATGAACCTAACTTTACAATACTGCAATTTAATAGTTTGACGCCTTTCAATAAGTATTAAAATATAATCAAACCGGGGTCGGGTAAAGTGTTATTGGGATTTTCCATTAGGAATTTCTGAGTAACAGCCCGGAGTTTGGATTTGTGCCCGGTTGATGGCAATAAGCTCGCCCCCTATTACATGGGCCTTAAACATAACTGGCGAAATGTGGGTGTACTATAGGTACACCTCTGCTTAACCCTTCGGGGATTACAGACTTGATGTTATATTATGTTGTATTAAAATTTAATAATTCTTGATTGTGCAATCTTCGATCACAAGGATTACTAAATTTTAAAACTTACTTACTTTTAATTACTTACTTTTTTTGTAAAGTTAGGTTTATGTCAGACTTACGCGGGTGAAACCGCGGGGCGCAGTTCCCCGCGGTTTCACCCGCGTAAGTCTCGATGCCGTGGGAATATCGGGATAAAAAGTAGCCTATGTCCTAATCCAGGGTGCCAGCTACCTCCATACAAAATTTTATCAAAATTGGTTCAGCCGTTTGAGCGTGAAGAAGTAACAAACATACACACATACACACACACACACTCACAAACTTTGGCCTTGATAATATTAGTGTGATAATCGGTTTTCCTTGTGATGAAATAGTCAATGAGGCTTCCTACCAAAAACGTTCGTAGCAAGTTTACCTACAATATATTATGTTCTATTACTTCTAACGTGACGATATTATCGTGGACGTTCACGGCATCACGATAATACAGGGAAGTCAAATGTATGGAAATATGCGAAAACGTTTTTGAATTTCTGTCCACGATAAAATTATAACGTGCAAGAATCTCAGTTGTAAACGCCCCTTTACAGAATAATTTACACGAACTGAATAAATTGTCCCGTGTGATACTCGTATCTCACAAAGGGCGAGGCTAGGTGTTCTAAATGTCAATCAGCGTATATCTTTTGTTTACACAGAACTATGTGAGTGTCGACCACTCCAGACCTACCTATTAAGTACGAATAAATCATTTCGACACAATTAATGGTTTATTGTCACCGAGTCGCTGATTTAATTGCTTGGAACAATTTTGTTTTGATAATGAATTACAAGAGTAAACTTGTAATTGTGTGGCTGTGGATTTATGAACAGATACGTATGCCAAGTGGAACGAGGGTGTGTTGTTTCATCAAACTACAATTGAGTGCTCGAATGTTGAAGAAAAACAATTGCTGATTGCTAGATTGTTTGGTCGTTTTATTTTCAAGTTTCGGAAATATTAAATATATTTCCGAAACAGCAAAAAAAGTTGTCACAACACCTTCTGTACTTTTCCTGAAAGCGAACTGCTAGAAAGCGAGCTTGATAAGCAAGAGTCAACTTGTAATTGTGTGGCTCGTTCGTTCGTTTGGTCGTTTTGTTTTTCACGTTTCAGAAATATATTTACGAAAAAGCAAAAAAAGTTGTCACAACACCTTCTATAGGTACTTTTCCTGAAAGCCAACTGCTTAAAAGCGAGCTTGATAAGCAGCAGTAGGTACTGTAGAGGTTTTGTCCGGTAGGCTTTGACAACCGACCTCCACGCATATTGTACGAGTATAAGTTAATGGCATTTATAATGAGACTACTACTACTATTTCATATTGCATAATCAGCCTATAAAGTTCGGTCCCACTGCTGGGACACAAGCCACCTCTGTAAAAGGGAGTGGGCCGTAATCCGTGGGCCCAGTGCGTTCAGTTCATATTTAGAAGGATACAAATAGAATGAAGGATCAGCTTGGAGAGGTGACAGCGCGCTTATGATGTAAAAATAAGTACTTAGATTGATTGATAGGAATAATTATGATAGTACATACTCCAGCGTCTAATCTCAGTTAAATAGATACATTTTTTCGGAGGCCCATTATCAATTCCCAATAACTCTTTAGGGAAATAACCGTAGTGCAAGAGAGAAACTTGGTGACTCTGATAAAATGGTGAAACGCTCAGGAGAAATCCCAGCCACTTTTTAAATAATATAATATAAGATTTTTTTTCATACTACATTATCTTCGACTATCTTATCAACATTCAAACCACAATCCACTCAGATTTTAAATCGAACTAAACAGACTGAATGACGTTAACCAGAAGAAAATCTCGTTGCATAACACACGCACGGAAACCGTTTGAATAGCACATGTCCGTGCGCATACCAAGCTGCTCACAAAAACGCTTAGATATGCACAGCGCCACGAAGATCTTAGTGGAATAGTTTTTGAAATAGATAGATTTATGATGTAGTTTCAAGAAATGTTACTTGTACTTACTAATTTGACCCATAGCTTGTGAAAGTGTGTTTAGTACGTTTTTATAGTATCTAAAAGTACATTAGTAAGTATCAAGTTGTACCTACATGGTGACCGACAAAGAGTCATAAACCGGAAAATTCAACTTTTCACAGGAAGACACGCGATATACCCGAATCGCTTTAACGTGGCAATAGCGGTCATTACCCTTTCATATCTCTCCGTAGGAACCCAAACAATAAACTATGTATGGTTTTTCGTTATTGGATCACGATAGATATTGATTCAGGACGTTAACGGACTTTATTTCAGTTTTTGAAATAAATAATGCTAGGAAATGTATATAAATAATATAATTTATTTATATATAATTTACTTATTTCTGAATATAATTATGGTACATTATGATAGGGGGAGGTGGGTTAATGACCGCTTCTGCCACGCTAAAGTGATTCCGGGTATAGATAGGATACTCAGACCCTTTCTCCTTGACTTAGGTCCACATATTGACATCTGTGTCTTCAGCGTCAGCAAGTAGTACAAAGCTTATTCAACTAACTGGATAATTGAGGCTGGTAAGGCTCTTTTTATTTTCCAGCATTAGAATCGAATGGAATCAATTAAAGCCCGACTACACCCACGTTGTGGCTGGCTAGCACAAGGAGCTAATTGACGATATAACTTACCATTTCTTTTACTGTGAACTTTTAGAATAATTACATTGAGTAGCTCTATCAAATATACTAGATTACTTCTTGTTCTACCAATATAAACCAGCCTTAAGTCCCAGTTTCATTTGTTAATGATGATTTAGAACCTAGTTCCCCATTAGTATGTAAGTTGATTGAGTAATTAGTCCGACTTATTAGTCAAGAACAAAGTGCATTATGTCACCTTTATAATCAGTCATTCTTATTAGCTGCTGAATAAGAGCATAGTTGTAAAGTTGACTGGCTCGTTGGTCTATAGTGGTCGCATCGCTACTGCTGAGCGTGAGTTCCTGGCTTCGATTCCTGGGTCGGGCAAAGTGATATTGGGTTTTTCTATCTGGAATTTCTCAGTCCCACCCTTTTTTTTATGGTGGGAAATTATCAAATAACTTCTCCCGCTCTAGGCGGAGCGGGAGGGTGTGTCAGACTTTTACTGACTAAAAACACACCCGTGTTCCTTCAGAACGTGTTCCAGGGCCCCGACAAACTCGCAACCCTGGTAGGCATTGGCCCTTTCGGACCCCGTGGAGTCTGGATTAATGCCCGGTTGATGGCAATAGGCTCGCCCCCTGTTACATGGTATTTCAACATAATTGGCGAAATGTGGGTATACTATAGGTACACCTCTGCCTAACCCTTTGGGGAATAGAGGCGTGATGTTATGGTTTGTTGTAAAGTGCATTTACGCAGTTTGTTCACGTTTTCCATTGGCGATCAACAATATGCGGTAACCTTGCCAAATCGTTAGTATTTAATTTTTGTTTGTGTGTTAAAGATAACAATGTGAGTCTGGGTTTTGTCCAAGAAAACTTAGGATTATGCTGCCTACATTAGAAGTTAAACTAATTACCTATATTGTAATTTACGCAAAAATATTTAATCATGGGAACAGATGAGCGAGCGGGATGTGACCCTGCTGACTAGCTAATAACAGCCGCATGTGTTAATCTTCAAGGTTAAGTAACACTTGCCGAGGTCAGTCCGTGGATGGGTGACCATCCGTTACATACACCTCTATGCCTTGGAATCCACGTAATGCCGGTGGTCCCAGCTGTCATTTGTACATCTTTGACAGCCGTTACGGGTAGTCAGAAGCCCGAAAGTCTGACAACTATTCTGATCAATGGGTATCGTGTTACAGAGTAACTGGGTTGTGGAGGTCAGATGTTGGGGTCGGCTTCCAGTCTAACCAGAATACCAGTATTTTATATGCCTATATAAAATACTGGTATTCTGGTTAGACTGGAAGCCGACCCCAACACAGTTGGGAAAAGGCTAAGCAGATGATGTATGTTTCAAGCTGGAATATCTTAGAGAAAAAAAATAGGTAGTGACAGTGTGTGTGTGTGTGGGGGGGGGGTGTGGTTTGTGTGTGTATATCCAACTAATCATTGTTTTAGTAATAATAACGATTTGTAAGACAAATACCGTCGATATAAGCCTTAAAGTGTTCAAACTACATTAACATAATCAGCCTACAATGTTCCCACTTCTGGGACACAGGCCTCCTCTCTTCAACAGACAGTGGGCTGTAATCTACCACGCGGGCCCATTGTGGGTTGGTAGATGTCTCATGTTTTCGTATTTTTGGTTCTAGGACATGTCGGTTTCCTCACGATGTTTTCCTTCACAGTTTTGAGAGCAGTAGTGATGAAATTATTTACACAAAGTAAAGTGCCTGCCTGGGTTCGAAACCACAACCTTAAATTCGTTAGTCAAACTACATACAGGTTGTTTAAAATTGTCTACTGCAGTAAGTCACGATCAGCGAATCGAGGTTCAATTCAGAATAATATTAAACTATGATATATTGTGCAAGTTTGTAGTTTCTAGTATGAATGCCAAGGCTATAAGAGTATTACAAGTATGTGCTCGTGCCAGTTCGCGAAAATGGACATGTCTTGTTGGACTGGGATTGGTCTATCATTACTGACAGGACTATTGTCGCCAATAAGCCTGATATAAATGATAAATGATTTATTTCTGTAAGTAGGTTTGTACAAACACTTTTACACGTCAATCATATTAAAAAAAACTAGATGAGGCCTGCGTTTCGTATCCGACTACTCTGAGAAGAAAGGCCGAAACAAACTCAGAGGTCACAGTCTCTTTTAAAGTCCAGACATAATCTTGGTCAGATCATGCGAAGACCATGTAGATTGGTGCCAGAAATGATCTTTTGAAGAAAGAACCACACAGGTTGAGGGGACCTGTCCAGTCAGTGCACGCATTTGTCAGTAGTCGCGCAGCTCAACTAAGAACTTAAGGAGCTCAACGATTCAACGATCAATACCAAAGAAAGGACATTTGGGTAGGCCGCATAAAATTACTCAAACTGCCAGACTATGATAAAAACTAACTGAGAAAAAAAAGAAAAATGAACAATAACCCACATAGTCTTCACATTTACAATACTTAATACAATATAATACTTAACAAAGTAAATATTCATGTCATTGTATATGTTACGGCTAATACCCGAAGTGCGGCTACACCTAGTTTTAGCCGGTTAGAATTAGGTGTAGCCACTTACTCTTGGTTAAACCTAGTACGAGCCGATTGTTTTCGGGTAAAACTAGGTCTAGCCTTCATCATGCCGGCTACAACTAGGTCCAGCCATTCCCTGTTGGATAAAACTAGATGCAAACAAGTTTACTTTATAAAAGTGTGATTTATATTTTGGTAACTGAATTTACCAACAATAGAGGGGATCTGGCGCTCGGCGGCCGCTGCCGCGGCACGCTCGCTTCGCTCGCTCGCCTTCACTTGTTAATGGTTACTGTTCTAACCTAACCTAACCCAAATGATTCAATAACAGTAGATGACTTTGCAGAGGAACGTGCCTCGCTATGCCCTCCACCCCGCGCCGCTGCTGCAGATGCTGTGAGTCATGAGTGTGACGCGGGGCGGAAGGCTTGGCGGGACACGCATCTAAGTTTTATCCAACAGGGAATGGCTGGACCTAGTTGTAGCCGGCATGATGAAGGCTAGACCTAGTTTTACCCGAAAACAATCGGCTCGTACTAGGTTTAACCAAGAGTAAGTGGCTACACCTAGTTCTAACCGGCTAAAACTAGGTGTAGCCGCACTTCGGGTATTAGCCGTAACATATATATAAAATTAATCAATGTCAATGTGTATATAAAATACGGATATAATCTTGGTCAGATCATTCGAGAACCATGTAGATTGGTGTCTGACATGGTCTTTTGACGAAAGAACCACACAGATTTGAGTGGACCTGTCCAGTCAGTGCACGCATTTGTCAGTTATCGTGCAGCTCAACTCAAAACTTAAGGAGCTCAGCGATTTGACGAACAATACCAAAGAAAGGACAATTGGTTAGGCCGCATAAAGTACTCAAACTGCCAGACCTGCATTTTTTTTTTTTTTGATTTAGAATAGAAATAAAAAAACAATTCACATGGTCCTCACATTCATAATAATTAAAATCATATAAGTCTTTACAAAGTAAATATTCATGTCATAGTTAAGGTATTTAAAAATTTCAATCAAAAGAAAAATATAAATAGTTGGCAAAAAAAGTCAAATCAAGATTCACTGTAAATTGGAGCAGCTTAATCCCAAGCTTTTTTGTCCTCAATAAAGTCTTTAACAGTATAAAATGCTTTCTGGCACAGTTTCCGCTTTATAAAACATTTGATTTTATTAAGGCTTAATTCTTGAATATAGTAGTGATAGATCGCATAGCGCGGCGCGCAATGATTATCGATGTTACCATTCCACATAACGAGTACCTCTTGCGCACGAGGAGCTCGGCTGTCATTGTGCCGATTGTCGTATCGGCCAATGGCTTGATGGCCGCAAGCCTCGATCAACATCTCTCGAGGCTTTCGTTAGGTGGTTGGATACTCTAGATACGGGTCGCATCGTGAGGAGGTTCCTGTCTCTGGAGCCCTGATCCCGATACCGGACCACTAGTTTTTATATTTTTAAATGTATTTTTTTGTTTTATGTAAAAAAAAAATATGACCAAACAAACAATATGAACAAATCAAATCAAATCAAAATCAAATCAAAAGTCATTTATTCAAACTAGGCTGAGAATCAGCACTTTTCGAACGTCAAAAATTACATAAGACAGTCCCCCAAAAACGCCCACCCTTCACCACTTCCTAGTGCTTTAGCTGGGAAGAAGAAGTGGCGCAAAAAACTCCCCAGCAGCACAGCTGTCTGTTCAGATATAAAACTTGAATCTATACAATAAAATGTAAAAGAATTTGCATTACGCAACACAACATTAAATTATTTGCCTTATGTTAGCTAGCACACGCCACCATACCAAAAAAAAACATAAAAATCGTCGAAAACTATACTCAAGCAGAAATAACGTAAACAGAACGTACCTAAATAAAAGCCTCCAGGCATAATGGGCGTGCCCACCCACACAAAGCTATAGCTGCAACTCGAAGTCAAAAATGATAAACTAGCTACTACTACGATGGTCGTAGTAAAATAAAAAACAGTTAATCATTAATAACAATAATAAAATCATGGTCAGCAAGACGACCAGTCACCACAAGCAGCACCCGTTCACGAGCATAACGCAAAGATCAGCCATCACCCCCCTCGCCATATTTGAGGGAAGGAGGCAACCCGACCCCCGACGCTACCGCAAGCAGTGACATCTAAGGGAGCATGACGAACTTGCTGCCGGTTGCTCAGGCAAGAATAATATAATCAATTATCTAGGTCGCTAGTTAACCACTTATTGCAATACAACTCATAAAAAAAACATTTTCATGAGTATATTATGTCACTAATAAATAAAAATAAATTGACTTAGACAGTCAAATAAAAATAAACAATTATTTACTCATATAACCTGTCAGTAGGTACGCTAATTCTGGAGAAAGAACATGAACATTGTCTTGAGTTAATCACAGCGACCAACTATTCTTATCGTTTAAGTAGTCATTGATAGAATAGTATGCCTTTGAACAAAGATTGGATTTAACTTTAACTTTAAACGCATTAAAAGGCAAATCTAACAAAGAAGAGGGTAGCTTGTTATAAAAAGTTATACCAAGTCCAACAAATGAGTTATGAACCTTATGAAGCCGGTGAAAAGGGGCACGTAATTTATCCTTATTTATGGTGTTAATATTGTGAGTATCACTGTTTTTAGTGTATAAGTGTATATTTTGCCTAACATATAAGATGTTGGCGAAGATGAATTGTGATGCCGCCGTGAGTATACCAATATCCTTAAAAAAATCTCTTCGAGAAACTCTGGCACCCAGCTGGTAAATTGCTCGAACAGCTCGTTTTTGGAGTACAAAAATATTTTGAATGTCAGCTGCTTTACCCCACAGCAGAATACAGTAGGACATAACGCTATGAAAATAACTAAAATAGACTAATCGGGCTGTATCAACGTCAGTGTATTGTCTTACTTTCCTGACGGCGTATGCGGCCGAACTGAGCCTTCCCGCTAGGCTTGATATATGAGGTCCCCACTGAAGTTTGGCATCTACTGTTATACCCAGAAACACTGCCGAGTCTACAGTTTCAAGCACCTCTTTATCTAAAACGATGTTGGGACCTAAATTTCTAACATTCGGTAAGGCAAACTTTATACATTTCGTTTTCTTGGCATTGAGAACTAAATTATTTGTCGTAAACCAATCCGTAACCATTGAGAGTGCAATGTTTACGTCGTCAAAATCTTGTCTATTCCGGTCTACTTTAAAAATAAGAGAGGTATCATCTGCAAACAGTACAACGTCACAGACACCCTTTATATAGAATGGTAAATCGTTAATATACACTAAGAATAAGAATGAGCCTAGAATTGAGCCTTGAGGTACACCTAACTGAACTAGTAGCTCGGAAGATTTCACACCATCAACATCTACACATTGGAACCTATTATACAAATAAGAATTTATTACTTTAAGAAAAGTAATAAATTCTTCATTTTGGACGCCGTAATGATGTAGTTTACGCAAAAGAGTGTCATGGTGTACGCAATCAAAGGCTTTGGAGAGATCACAGAAAACTCCAATAGCATTTTGCGAGTTCTCCCATGCGTTAAATATGTGTTTGAGCAGTGCAACACCCGCATCTGTAGTCGAACGACCTTTTGTAAAGCCATATTGTTCATTGTGAAGGAGGCTGTTTATATTAAAATGTCTTAGCAACTGCTTGAGTATTAACTTTTCAAATATTTTGCTAAATGCAGGTAAGATAGAAATAGGCCTGAAATTGCCAACGTCATTTTTATTACCTGATTTAAATAAAGGTATGACTTTACTACTCTTCATAAGGTCAGGAAAAGTTCCTAAATCAACACATTTATTAAAAGTAACAGCTAGATAGGGGGCTACGATGTCTATTTTATTACTTAATAGTTTAATGGAGATGCCCCAGTAATCACCAGTGTTTTTAGATTTAAGTGTGATAAAAACATTAACTACATCATGAGGTGTTACATGTTCGAAGCTAAATAAACGACTACATTTAGGCACACTACTATGCAAAAGATTTTCAGCTTTAGACAGGGATGAATTTAAGGAGCGAGTCGTAGTTATAGGTATGTTGGCAAAAAACTCATTGAATGCTTCAGCTACGTCAGCTGCATTATTAACTAATTTGTTTTCGACCATAATTTCTAATTGTTTTTCTTGTTTAACAGACTTACCAGTTTCATTGTTAATAATTTTCCAAGTGGTTTTTACTTTATTATTAGATTTTTTAATTGTATCGCTTAAAAATTTAGATTTAGCAAAAACACAAATCTTTTTGAATAATTTTTGACATACTCTAGAAAAGGAGTATCAAACCTGTATTTTTTCAAACCATATAACTCGTATAGTCTCGCTCTACTTTTGTAAATACCTGGGGTAGCCCATTGATTAAAGCCAACGGAGATACCATTAATGTTAATGGATTTGGTCTTGAAAGTAGATTGGTACTCCTTTTGTACAACATCAAAAAGGGCTCCATAGATGTCATTAGGATTCTCGTGTTCTACTATAGATGGTGTAATTTTATGTGCTATATTATTTTTAAACTTGTTGCAACGACTAGCTGTATAAGGCCTGCATTTTATTTTATGCGTATTTTTACGTAATGGCATAGGGAAGCTAGCTAATAAACCACAGTGGTCAGACGTTAAGTCACTTAACACTAATTTATTTTTGGCATCACAATCACTAAATATATTATCTAGACAAGTCGACGAAGATGCCGTGATCCTAGTAGGTTCAAAAAACAAGTTACTTAAATTATAAGACCTAAACAGATTGAGTAGTCTAATACTTAATGGAGTAACATCTAAAATATTAATATTAAAATCTCCACATAAAATTATACTTTTATTACTAGATTTTAACCTATTCAGTGAATCCTCCATTACTGATTCAAAACGAATAAAATCCCCAGAGGGGGGTCGATAAACGCAAATTATAACGTATCGCTCGAGTTCAACACAAGACAACTCAATAGTACGCTCGATGGAAAGATTAACTAAATCTAAGCGTTGTTTACACAACAAATACAAACGACAAAATAATACATTTATTTGCATAAAAACACGATATGAAAAGATGGTAAAACTACCATTTTGAACAAAACATAGTAGTATGGATAATATTCATAGTTGATGTGGGGTTTTCTACGCCCATTTCACACTGTAAAAAAATAGGTAACTGCGGATTTCCCTACCCAAAATAATGCATCATTTATATTTAGTTCAAATTCCATAGTCACTCACAAAATGTTTTTATATTCAATCCATGTAAAGAATTTCTATAGGATTCGAACAATTGTTTTTTTATTATTGTCTCACATTTGTGGTTTACCACACTTTTGACTTACAAGTATCATTTGTATTACCTGTTATCAATTTGAATGTGATTGAGACGGAATAAGAATTTGATACGAATTCTGACGAATGAGGTCAACAAACCGCTAAGAGTGCACTGAAAAAAAAGTGTTTGCTTTAACAAAAATCTTGTTTAATGTGATGACGCATCTTGACTCCATACGAGTCTAACAAGATCTTGATTTCTGAAGCTAGGAGAACTTTGTTAAATTATCATAGTTCCGTTTACTAAGTAATGAATTAGTTTAATTACGGGTAGTTATTTAATTTAGCTCAAATGTTGGCCAGTTTAAGAATGATATAATGCTAACAAGTTGCTTGTTACCATGAACTTAAATTATTATTTGATATACAAAAGTACTGAAGTAAAATCAAACTAAGCATGATGATGTAAAAAAGACCGGTGACTATTCTGTACATGTACATTTGTCGATATAAATAAAACGAATTTGTTCTGGGAAATATGCTATCTTGTTTTTAGGGTTCCGTACCCAAAGGGTAAAACGGGAACCCTATTACTAAGGCGCCGCCGTCTGTCTGTCTGTCTGTCCGTCTGTCACCAGGCTATATCTCATGATCCGTGATATCTAGACAGTTGAGTCATCAGTGAAATTTTCACTGATGATGTATTTCTGTTGCCGCTATAGCAACAAATACTAAAAACCAGAATAACATAAATATTTAAGGGGGCTCCCATACAACAAACGTGATTTTTTTGGGCGTTTTTGCTCGATATTGATAACGGTAACAGGTAGACACTTGAAGTATTCACAGAATATTTAGTTATATATTCACTTTAAAAATCAATAGTTAAATTAAAATAAAACAAATATTTAAGGGGGCTCCCATACAACAAACTTGATTTTTTTGCCGTTTTTATAGATAATGGTACGGAACCCTTCGTGCGCGAGTCCGACTCGCACTTGGCCGGTTTTTTTTTAGTAAATAGATAAATAATGATTCCGAACATTTTAATGTCAACTAAGAGAAAATGTATCTTTTTTAGTATGCATTTATATCAGTGGGAGGCCACACGGGCATTGCCGGTACGTTGCGGCATCGCACCGCTATGATTTCAATGCACCGAGCGCCGCACGGGCAATGCGGTGTTGCAACGCAACGCCGCTCACTACGACGTTGCAACGTCTGGGTGTTGGGTATGTCAGTTTTCTTCAGTACAAGCAACACTGCGCTGCGCCGGATGCCACTCCAACGCTCGGCATCGTACCGTAACATCCTTCCCCGCTTCGTTTCTCTGGTCTCCATCCCCATAATCCCCGTTTTTCAGGAATTTAGTGATAATTAAAAAATAGTGCTGAATTCATACGACAAGATATAGCTAAATCATAACAGCTTGATCTACATATTGAATCTCGGAAGGTCTCCTTCCAGGACTTTATGCACCAATTCGGTGTAACGAATAATTTGACTTTTTGCTGACGTTGCTGCCCATAAAATGAGATATAATCTCGTTAGTAGTTAAAACTTTGCAGCACGCGTATCATGGCCCTATTTCTGCACTACGAAGAAAAGATAACAAAAAAAATAGGTATATCTTCTATACAAAGTGACGTTCTTTTATCCATGTTTGACATCGCGCCGTTGAAATCGTTCTACAATCTCTATTTTTTTCTTTTGGTTCTTTTGTTTTTTTTCTACTGTGGCCATGTTAGTGTGCAGGTTTCATCAAATAATGGTAATAATTTGTACTGACTTGAGACTGAATAACCTCACCGTGTGTGCTGTCTTTAAAAGCTTTGCTTTCAGCTTTGCCTTCAAAAGTTTCCATTATTCCTGTTTAGTAATTCATATACTTGTATTTATCATACTCAACCTATTTAAATACTGATGTCATGACCAGTCTAAAGCCTTCGATCAATATCACTGATACACTGACGACAGGCGACGACATTCTCTATTTAGCTATTTCAAGTCTTAATTACTGAATTCAAATTTCTTGTCTAGCTGGACTTAATTAATCCTATTGCTGTGCAATGGTCTATCATAGGCTAAGTAATGTTAAGATATTAAACGTTGATGTATTTATTTCTTTTTTGCTATCCTGTAAAACTTAACTTTCTTAGAAGACAAAAAAGTTAAAACGAATTTAACACAATTCACTTCTTTTTTTTCTATTATTTGGTATTTAAAAGTTGACATTCGAAAGTTGAAGATCATGTAGTGACAAAAATTGATAAGAGTATGCTTAGATGGTTTGGTCATGTTGAGAGGATGAATGAAAGACGACTAACAAAAGGTATTTACAAGGCCGACTCACATCTGAGTGGAAACTGCCGGGAAGGGACACACTTTTTTTTTGGGTGGGAAATTATGAAATAACTTCTCCCGCTTTGGGCGGAGCGGGGGTGTCAGACTTTTACTGACTAAAACCCACCCGTGTTCCTTCCGTTGCCTGTGTGCCAGGGCCACGATATCTCTTTCGAACAAAGTCGCAACCCTGGCAGGGATTGGCCCTTTAGTTGGTGCTGAGGGAAGGGACACCCTAGGAGGACATAATAATATTATAGTGACCTTATTGGTGATGTTCTTCAGAAAGGTCAGGTGCGTAGTACCTACTTGCAACCAGCGTGTGTGTATGACCAGATGTATGAATATAAACGAGGGAAAAGGAGTACGTAGGGTTCGTAGCAGATGGCGTTCTGTAGTTTCTGCCTACCTCCATGGGAAGAAGGCGTGTGTATGAATGTAAAATTTCAATTTGTTTGGGTCCTGAATACATTTAAATATTCTTATAAAGTTTTAGTACGGCCTATTTTCGACAGGATCTGGCAATAAACCTCAATACCTCAAACAGACCAAACCATGGCGAGCTCATTTTTATTCCAATCCTAAGTCAAGAACAGTCACGGGATGAATTAATGAGCAAATAAGTTAATCCAAACAGGTATAATTCACATTAACATAATACGTGCACGTTCAATTTTGATCTCATTAACAATTTATTAGCTATAATGATATTATGACAACTGTGGCAGATAAAACAATAAATTGTTTTATAGTTCATAGCCTAGTGCCTAGTACCGCGAATAAACAAAATTCTATAAAGGTATAATTTTTCTGCAAATAAAGCCGCGTTCTATTTAAAAGAAAACGTTGCACGTTTACGCGATCGTCGTGCTCATGTGTTAGTCTTTCTTCGGTGAATCTGAACGCGTGGTCGCCCCGACAAAGGACGTTTTCCGGTTTTCCGAACAAAAAGTGACATAGCACGCGACGATCGTGTATTCGCGCGACGATCGCGTATTCGTGCGGCGATCGCTTTTAAACGTGGAATACATCATGCTACCTAGTATTACAAGAGAATGCTACTGAGTAGCATTCATCTAGCATGTGTTTCCGAAAAGAGTATGAATATTTTACAGGCATAGAGAGCATGCTACTAATGATCATGCTATCTAGTATCAAACAAGCATGCTTATTAATAGCATGTGTACTCCAGGCTTTAAATACGAAGGGAAGTAAGACAGCAAAAAAAAATGTGGTTAATAGGCTTTAGTTAATTTTGGAACTTACTTTGATAAGAGTATGCTTAGATGGTTTGGTCATGTTGAGAGGATGAATGAAAGACGACTAACAAAAGGTATTTACAAGGCCGACTCACATCTGAGTGGAAACTGCCGGGAAGGGACACACTGGCAAAATAGTATAAATAACACTAGTCTCTTTAGTAGCTGAAAGGCTCTTTCTTTCTCTTTTACTTCCAACGTTGTCTAAAAGAGCCTTGGGGTCTACTCCGAAGCGCTAAACCGAAGTATCGGCCGAATGTTCGGCCGTTTTTTAGTCCAGTTTCCTTTTTTGACTTTGATTGAATTTGATTGATCTCTTCGACTGTCTTTTTTTTTTTTCGCCGTTGTCAGCAATAGTTAGCCGTAGTTAAGAAACGACCGAACGTTCGGCCGATACTTCGGATATATGTTCGTAGTAGACCCCCTTCACATTACAACAATTCAGTTACGATAGTTCGGCGTTACGTACCTATTCCAAGACACGCGACAGGAGAAAACAAGGGGATTTTTTAAAATAAATATGAGGCTTGTTACACAGGTACTCACGGCTACACATCAAGCTATACATTTCCAGTATACGCTGGCCTTTCATTGTACGAAAATCCTATACAATGCGAGATCAAACTAAACTAGATATGTGTAGCTTGATGTGTAGTCGTGTGTACCACAACCACACCGCAACCATAACACGTTTTTGGGCGCTAATTTGTATGAACATTATTCATATTCATATATTTATTGTGGAGGTCAGCGAGGCGAGCTCGGCCGACGATGATATGACTTCAGTCACACATTTTATCACGGTTTGAGCGATAAAACTGTTTTGTCATAAAATGGTAGTACAAATTGACATGACATAATTTATCATGTCTTGTCACAAACGTCTTGGCACGCCCGTGTTTGGCCCGCAGATAGGCAGTCACTCCATGTAAAATATGGGTATTCAGCTGCATCCGGTTATACTAGAAGCCGACCCCAATATAGTTGGGAAAAGGCTAGGCTGATTGATTGAAGGATTGAAAGACTCTTCTCGACTTACTAAGGGAAGAGTAGAAAAAAAAACACAAATAAAAAAAACGTTTCCCTATACATTTCGTAGTGATGAAAGTTCATTTTAAATTATTAATAATAAAAAATAATAAATTATTACTTATTTCATTTATTTTTTCATTGTTAATAAGAATAATATTTTTTTTTATTATAAAGGTCAGAGTACTAGAAAAGCCAATAATCACAAAAAAAAAGTTAACCCATACATTTCGTAGTGATGAAAGTAAATTACCTATGAAGTGTCAATTTATAATACTTTTTGAATTGAATTTAATTTGAACATGAAAATTTCTTAGGAAATGTATGGGAAAAGTTAAGTAAGTAGTCTCTTATGAACGTTTTCCTGTATCTACAGCAGTGCAGGTACCTGCCATTACTGCTCCGTCTCAAAAATACAACCTGTATAGCTAAGTACCTACCTATGTTGAATCGACAGACTAACAGATATAATCTTAACTCCAAACTTAGTAGATCTTAGAAGTCCTTTTTTGGCTTAGCTCACTTGGTTCTAAAATCTCAGGCTCGAACTGATGACCTTAGCCCGTCAATAAAACGAAGTTATTGAGACCTAGGTGACGTTAACGTGTATTTTGCAATTCTTATTAATCACCAAGTCTTATTTAGAAGCTCTATGTTTATGCATTTTCATGATGCCTTGGGAACTTAAAGTAAATTCCATTATTCATAGAACTTAAATGCCTAGGTTCGGTCCAATTAATATAAATATATATAAATAAAAAGACAAGTCCTGACTGACTGACTGACTCATCAACGCCCAGTAAATAATCAAAGGTTATGGCTTAATTTGTTTCAAATTATTGTACCAATCTGGTGGGATCATTAAATCAACCAAGTTCGTGACCTCTTATAAAACAATCAAGTTTATCTAATAATAACTTACATTAACTGAATTGAATTGCTGCTAATATTGAAATAAGTCCTAATTACCTATTGTATTACAAAACAAATGGCTCCATATTTCAGACAACGCCATTAAATCTGTCCTTATTTCACGTATATTATTTATTATCAAATAAACTACGATTAAGAATTATACCAGGGGCTTTAGTCGCTGTGACAAGAACCAAGTAACATGAACGTTACCATCTAAATGTGGACTACGGCAAAATGAGGTATTAATTTTAAATGTACTGAATTTGACACAGAGTTGTCAAATGTCTTTGACGAGCAGCGCCACCCTCAAACGCAAAGATATATTTGTAACGCGGCTGAATAACTTGTGCGAATAAGTCCCAAGTATTAATTGTCTAGGCCCGCAAGTTCACAGCTTCGAAGGGCACATTTAAATTTCGAATTTGCATTCTCAGACTAGGCTGTCGATTTAAATGGTTGGTCGGTGACGTCATCAATGATGTAATATGATTCACATCGATTGAATCTGAACTGACAGATCGTGTTTATATAAAGGCTATTATAATATAGCACATGCTTGTTAGGCATGTGTCTTTTGTTTATACGAGCTTTTAAATTGCAGATTAGTGAGGTGTTTGGTGTTTAAGAACTAGAACAGAAGATTAGAAACATTTAATTCACTATTATGCCTATTGACCAGTACCTATATGAGTACAAAGGAATCATTCAGAACTATATTTATTTTATGAACAGAAATCATTCGCATTTGACCTAGTCAGAGGACGCTACAAGACTCATCGATGATTTTTTACTCGCCTCTATGTCACGCTTCTATAAAACTAACTACGAGTAACATTGATTCGATCATCTGTATAGTTGATCGAATAAATTTGTATGTATATACAGATAAATAAAAATGAAGTGTCTGTTTGTAATGTCAAAATAACAGTTTTTTACTAAATACATGTGTTTTTTTTTTTACATTTTTGTTTGTCCTTCTGTCTGTTTGTTCCGGCTTATCTCTGAAACGGCTGGACCGATTTTGTCGGGAGATTTTACTTTCTCTGGCAGATAGCTGATCTTATAAGGAGTAACTTAGGCTACTTTTATTTTAGAAAAAACCATACGGGCAATGCTGCGGGCTTATAAAAACTTTAATAAAAACACAATAAATTGCCAGCTGTAAAAACAATATTATTTCCATTAAACATCACCAGAGAACATCTAAAATCGATGACGAATAATGTCAATGACCCCAGATAATGACACGTCTGATTTTTTTTTTTTTTTTTTTTTTTTTCTTTTTGGCTTCGCACGGTTTGTGCATTTAGCCAGTGTCATGTAAAATTAGTTAACATGTACAAAGTTATATAAATAATTATGAAATGAACTCCACTCAATGCATGATAAAGATGATTGATGATATCCCGCCCCGCTCCCCTTGAGTTTAAGTAAAGACGCGGCACTTTACTGAAACCTCGCGCGGACTTCTTGAGAGAACTTAAAGTGATGTTGCACTGTTTTGTTTCATTTGCCTACATTAATGCAGGTTCACGAACACTTAATGGTTAATAATCCACCACTATTACACATTAATATTCGGCTAAACACAAATTTTAGAAAATAAAACAAAACTGCTAACATGACGCTTCACTTTCCCGCCAAGAAGTCGACACGTCTGATCTTTATACAAATGTTCCAAATTCGGAATTAGGTACCGCAGCTACCATAGACTTATATAGAGTGTGTTTGTACTAAAGCTCACGTTCTCAGGACATTTTGTAACCATAGACAAGTATTATGTAGGTATTAGGTAGGGCGTTGGATGTATTTGGCAGGAATAATAGTTTTGATAAATTGGTTTTGATTTTATCTGTGGTAGTCATCGAGTGTAAGATTGAATGTATGAGAGGTGTTTCTGAAGGCATTGTTTCGCTAATAAGTAGGTACAGATCGGTGATAATATATGATGTTGAGATTATTTATTGATGAGTCTTCAGAGCAGAATTTCGAAGGTTGATTTTTTGTACTGAATTCTACGCTAGATGGGCAAAAATCAAGATGAGTTGAAGGCATCACACATCAACTAAGGTGGCTGGAAAAGAAGAGGCTTAGCCCATTCATGTAGAATCGCCATAAATATAGAGGTTTTCCAAGCACTGATTTCAACGGCACTTGTCCCAACGGCCCCTACGTTGTTCCACTAACCGCACTGAAACAATATTTTGATAGGTAAGTGCGGTTCGGTGGCAGATAACAGTTTATTAATATTATTTTCGGTCCACGAATGGCAGCTGCATATAGTTTGTGCACAGTTACTCAAACTCCAGAAAATATTTCGCTCATACTTAAATTATAACGTACACATTCAACAAAGCAAAATGCATGAGAATTGAGAAGTAAACATTTGAGTTTAACCCCAACGTCTCACATTCCTGACCAGTTTGCATCTGCCTTTAAGGTAGACAGACAACCAACATCTAAAAGTAGTATATATTCATGGTTATCATATTGACTTCGACAATATTTTTACAGTTGATAGAACTGCTTCCTTCCATATCACAGTGCACATCATCATCAGCCTACAGCAGTCCACTGCTGGACATAGGCCTCTCCAATTGCACGCCATTCAGCTCGATTCTCGGTAACTTTCATCCAGCTGCTACCAGCCACCCTGTCAAGATCGTCGCTCCACCTAGCCTGAGGGCGTCCTACCTGACGTTTGCCGATTCGCAGTATCCACTCAAGATCACGTCAACCGCATTTTTTTTTTGTGTGGGAATTTATCAAATAACTCCTCCCGCTCTGGGCAGAGGGCGTGTCAGACTTTTACTGACTAAACCCCCCCCCCCCGTGTTCCTTCAGTTGCCTGTATGCCAGGGCCACGATATTTTCAGACAAACCCGCAACCCTGGCAGGCATCGGTCTACCCCAACGGTGATCAGTTCTACGGCTAATATGGCCGGTAAATTGCCACTTCACCTTAGTGCACGACCGTTGTTAACTATTGTGTCTGTTTTTCACATAGTAATTAACGTATTACGGTTCATGAAAGCTGCCTATCGATTGTCGAGTTCAAATACACGTTTTTCTATTCGTTAGGTCTATGGGTTCTGTAGTAGGACAAACGGATCTTGTAAGTTCAACTCGACGTTTACAAATCGCCCCTACTATAGCTAATATGCACTTGGCACTAACAATTATTAAAGTTTTATTGCCATTAATATACTTAATGGACTGCAATCACGATACCTATTATTCAATGAATTATTTGCAGTTTATTACATTATAAATATTTGATTCAATGCAGACTTTATTACCTAAGATTTATTGTAAACATGGATTTGATTGACATTTCATTCATCATTCCAGCCAAAAGACGTCCACTGCTGGACATAGGCCTCCCCCTAAGGGGGGGTGTTTGCCATAATCACCACGCTTGGCAGACAGGTTGGCGATCGCAGTATGGTGTTAAAATGCATAGAGAACGCTGCTGCCCATTCTCTAGTAAATCCCTTAGTCGCCTTTTACGACACCCACGGGAAGAAATGAAGTGGTGCTATTCTTTACGTCCGGCACCACACGGAGCTACATTTCATTAGTTAATGAAAACATCAGTGACTTAATTTTTCCCTCTCACAGCAGATGCCTGTGACCCAGTAGTGCGGACATTATAGAAATAATGAATTTGATGTTATGCTATGTCATTATAGAACATCCTTTGCGATGTTATTCTGCTTACTTTTCCTTCTTGATGCTTAGTAGATGTAACTCTGATATTATGATGTTTTAAAGGTGAGCTTAAAAAACGTAATACATTTGGCAATATTTTAAGTTCACTGACTAAATTGTCTGAATAAAGCATGTACATTATGACTTTAATTAAAATAATTTAATTATTGAATCTTAAAAGTAAATATGTTTTTGGAAGGCTTGGGGTCACAAAGACAGTTGACATCTTACTTAATTAAATAATCTTGCGAGCGACGACATTACTTTATAGGAGGTAGTTTTTTCATAATATTATTTGTTGAATCAATCCGTTATTTATTAAAAAATGAGACATTGCGTGTGACCATAATATTATACCAAACGTACGTGTATGAAACAAATTAGCATTATAATGCCTTAAACAATTATTTACCAATAAAATTATATATAAAGTCAACGCGGACATTTACCTATATTGGAGATAATAACATGCGCTACCATTTACGTATAGTGCAAATCTCTTTGACATAATTATGGCATAAAATAATTATGTATCTGTGTGTCGGCTTGACTTTATTTTTCTTTCAAGATTATCACATAAATGCAAGTAATCCACACGGAAGGACATTAAAATTAATCCCCAATTCAAAAGTATAATTCATTAGTTTGATTAATAATTTTTAATTTAGTTTAATTTCAAGATCCAAAGTTGATTGAAATGAATAAATAATAATAATAAAAAAAGTTGTTTATTCCTTAGCGTTTTCATTAAAACATCTATGAAACCCTATTGTAATGAATGGGAGACATGTGACAAGAAAAGAGTTTAAATTCAATATCGAAACTTTTTAAATGGGCATACTGTTTTCAAAAAGAGACAGGTTTATGCCCGTTTCCGTATATGCTATATTTTCAACTTTCGCGCTGAGCTGAGAGTTGAAAATTTCAACACTCATTTAGGTGCCGCTTAGTGTTAGTGAACACAGCATTAGTATAACTAAATGGGTGGCAAAGAAGGAATAAACAATGAAATGACGGCTGACAAAAATTATGTATCTAAGTAAAAGACGGTAAAGGTATGTACTGCACCGAATTTAAATAAACTGGGATAAGGACAGAAAGATAATGTTATTAATAATTCATTGGTCAATTCAGAAAATGACGTCATTTCGGGACCCTCTCAGTGTTTTCCTAATATGTATGACCTTACGTAGACTTAAAAATTTAAATAAATAAATATATAACAGCGCAGGATAGCCATTACCTGAAGTGATCATCGTATTAGTTTAGCAGCTTCAAGATCATCAGGATATTGCATGGCCGGAATATAGCAGTTCGTCGGGGACGTGGTACAACAGCGGCTTCCCCCTTTACATCTGCTTCTTTCATCAGAAGACAGCTGCCACATAACCATCGATGCGACGATCTACTAGAGTTACTGTCACTAGCCAGTGTCACTCTTATCCGACCTTTTCGGGGATTCCAGTAACTTCGTAAGAAAAATAGACGGTGCCACTTGCCGCGCCGACAAGTATAATTATAATAAAAAAAAATATTTCTTATCTTATAAATACTGTGAAATATGTTTTCAAATCAAATCAAATCATTTATTTGCATGAATATGGGTACTTGAGTTGATACATACAAAAGAGTTATTTAAACCTTAACCTACCCTAAACAGGTGTGCAAATATCTACTAAGTATAATAGAAATATTTCTTACATTATTCATTAATTTACAAATATTAATATTAAATTATTTATGAAATTTATTAATTATATAATTTTTTTTTATTACTAACTTAAAAAAATAATTACATTTATCATTTAAATAATCAATAATTTTGTAATATGCTTTATGAGTTATCTCATCATCAGTCTTTAATTTATTTTTAAATTATGTAGAATCAGGCCACAGGAATCCGCTGGATGCGGGAAGCACAGAAACGGTCGAAAAGGCGGGGTATGGGGGAGGCCTATGTCCAGTTGTGGACGTATTTCGGCTGAAAAGATGATGATGTTGTCAGCGTAACGAATTTATTTATCCAAATTTTCTTTTTTAAAGCTCAATTTCCTCGTACCCCTTTTGTTTTTTTTTTGGGTAGGAAATTATCAAATAACTTCTCCCGCTATGGGCGGAGCGGGAGGGCGTGTCAGACTTTTACTGACTAAAACCCACCCGTGTTTCTTCCGTTGCCTGTGTGCCACGATATCCCTTTCGGACAAACTCGCAACCCTGGCAGGCATTGGTCCTACCGGAGCCCGTCAGTTGGTGCTGACATCTCTTTGAGGCGCGCGTGGAACACAACGCGCCATCGACCCGGGCCTGGTCCTTATCGGACGGCGAGCTACCCATCGCTCACCGTCCGCAGGCCCGCGCCTACGGTGGCCGGAAATCGGCTTGCGACTGCGGCGACTTAGGGCGCGAGGGCGCGAACCTTGTCTCACCCTCACGCGTTCCGCCTCCTCCTTCGCTAGCATTACAGCTTCGCAGAAGGAGGTGACGGCCTCCCATGCACTATCGCTCCGAACCATGGCCTGAACCAGGGCCGGACGCGATAGATCGCCGCCGCCGAACGCCTCCGTGAGGACACGGCGGTGCTCCGCCCAAGCCGGGCAGACCTCCACCGTATGCTCCACCGTGTCCTCCGGGCGCTCCACACAGTGGTGACACCCGGGCGTTTCCTCCCGCTTTATCCTGAACAGGAACCTCCCGAAACAACCGTGTCCAGTGAGGACCTGTGTCAGGCGGAAGGTGAGGACGCCGTGGTGCCTCTCTAGCCACTCCTCAAAGAGGGGACTTATCGCCACAATTGTGGCGTGCCCAGCGCTGGGTTGTGACAATCGCACTCTCCATGTCGCCATGAGATCCCGCCGGAGCTCTGTCCGCTGTGCCGTGATTTCTCGCGGCAGCGGAGTTTCACCCCGGCGTTTCGCCTCCTCGCGCCACTCCCAAATGTGCGCGAGGACCTTTGCCTCCAGATCCCACGGCGGCAGTCCGGCAAGGAGGCTCGCCGCCTCACGGGAGACCGTGCGGTAACCCCGTACCAGCCTGATGACCATGACCCTTTGGGACGCGTTGAATCACTGGGCTGGTCGCAGCCTTAAAGAACGCGCCCACACTGGTGCCCCGTAAAGGGCCATGGACCGCACGATCCCTGCATAGAGCCTCCGGCAGGAGGCGTTTGGACCCCCTAGGTTGGGCAGAAGCCGCTTCAAGGCAGCCCCGGCCCGCTCCAGTCTGGGAGCCAAACGTCGAAAATGCTCTATGAAGTTCCACCGGCTGTCGAGGACTAGTTCCAGGTACTCCATCGTCGACACGACGCCGATGTGAACCCCTCCCGCAGTTATCTGGGATCACGACAGTGGCGCGTTCCGAGGACCATAAAAACACATGGCCTCGGACTTGTGCAATGCCACCTCGAGTCCCAATTGCCGGATCCTATCGACGATTGTCGCAACCCCACGTGCCGCCAGTTCGGCCGCCGCCTGATGTGACCTCCCCTGCGCCAGCGTGGACCAGGACCAGCGTGTCGTCAGCGTAGCAGACTACGCTGACGCCACTAGGGAGGTCGGCACGCAGCACCCAGTCGTAGCCGATGTCCCACAGATGCGGCCCCATGACCGATCCCTGTGGGACACCGCACGACATCTCTCGCCGGTTCCACTCTCCATGGTGACCGGGGTAGGTTCCTCGTAGCCCTGCAATTATTATCTCTAATTATTATCTTATTATTATCTAGTATCAAGCCCATGCCAGAAAAGGCGCCAAATAGGGCTACTAATGATGAAGGTTTCGTGACGGTGCAAAGAAGAAAGCGCCGATCGCGAACTAACAAGAACCGCTGCGGCAAAGCTCCTACGGGGCCCAAAGTGAGCCTGCGTGCCGCAAAGCCGAACACGCCGGTGTACATCTCCCGCCTGCACTACACCACTAAGGCGGAGGACATCGTGGAGTACGTGCGCCAAAAGACGAGGTACACGCCGAGGGTGCAGTTACTGGAGTCGCGTCGAAACGTCAACTTCAAGGCGTTCGTAGTGCGTGTACCGAACTGTTATCTGCCCCTCGTCATGGAAGAAGACTTTTGGCCGCAGGACGTGGTATTCCGTCACTTCCGCGGACAAGTTCCACAGATCAGCACAATTTAATATAGTGCAAAGTGAAGTGCTACTAACATAGTCTTAAGCCTTTTTATTAACACAAGTTTTGTTTATATTACAATATGTATGTTTAGGTTAAGGTATTTTTCTATGGGCCTGTGTCGCCTGAAATAAACGTTATTATTATCGGGAGTGTTTTTTTTTCTCAGCTTTTTAGGCTGGTTTTTAGCTACATTTACGGGCCAAAACCAAGTAAATGCAGCGTGTGGTGAATTTTATGGTGAGAGTGTACTTTCGTCTAACTGCATAAATTTCCTAACGATTCTGCATGTGTTTAGGATGGCTGCTTTCTGCATATTGATGTAAAGGGATTCTTCTAGATCTATTAATTTCAGGCTACGGAGGAGATGGTTGGGAATAACACCTGTCGTGGAGATAACTACAGGAACAACATAAACTTTATCTTGTCTCCAAATTCTTGTAACTTCTTCTTTGAGCTCAGCGTATTTGCTTATTTTTTCAGCGATTGTTTTTTGTAAGTTATGGGTGTTGGGAACTGCAATGTCTATGAGGTAAGTGATTTTTCTTATTTTATCCTGTAGGGTTATATCTGGTCTATTATAGTGGATGGTCCTATCTGTAAGTATGGCGCGATCGTAATACAGTTTATGTGTGTCATTTTCTAGAATAGTTTGTGGTGCGTACTTATAGTAGGGAGTGTTAGTGTTTTGTATGAGACTGTGTTTGAGTGCTAGTTTTTGATGGACGATGTTTGCAACCTGGTTGTGCCTGTGAGTGTAGTCTGTCTGTGTGAGGGTTATGCATGCTCCGGTAATATGTTGTATGGTTTCTGATTGAATATGGCATCTGCGGCATTTATCGTTTGTGATGGTAGGGTCTTTAATGATAAATTTTCTGTAGTTTTTGGTGTTGATGATTTGATCTTGTATAGCTATGATAAAGCCTTCTGTTTCAGGGAACAAGCTTCCTATTTTAAGCCACTTATTTGATGCTAATTTGTTTATGTGGGACTGCTCTAGGTCATGAGGGTGTCTACCATGAAGGACTTTCTTTTTCCAGTTTTCAATTTTTTGGTTTTGCGGGTCAATTATGTCTATATCTTGAATATTTTGGTCATTTAAATTAAGCGGAGTGTAATTAAAATCATTTAGGGTAATAGCTTTGTGTATGTTACTAGTGTGAGATTTTGTGTAGAAAAATGTTTTTAGCCTAGTGATTTGTTTCTGCCAAAGGTGATGTATGTCGATTAGGCCTCTCCCTCCATTTTGTCTTTTGATTGTGAGTCGTTCGACCGCAGATTTAGGATGTAGGTTGTTGTGTTTTGTGAGTGTTGTACGTGTGATTCTTTCTAATTGTTCGATGTCAGTTTTTGACCATTTTATTACTCCGAATGAGTAGGTCAATATTGGTATTGCGAAGGTATTCAAGGCTTTTATAAGATGCTTTCCAGATAGCTGTGTTTTACAAACTGCGTTAATTCTTCTCCGATATTCTGTATTTAGTGTCTGTTTAATTGCTGTGTGGTCGAGTCCTTTAAGTTGCTTGTATCCTAAATATTTGTATAGATCTGTTGGTTCCATAGCTGCTATTGTGTCGATGTCGCTGACTGCATAGTTGCCGGGTTTTACTTTTCCTTTTATAATATGCAATGTCCTACACTTATCTAATCCAAATTGCATATTAATATCCTGACTAAATGTTGTCGTCACTTCTATAAGAGTTTTCATTTCTTTTTCGGTTTTAGCATATAATTTAATGTCATCCATATATATGAGATGCGAGATAATAGTTTCTTCGGTATTGTTTTTTAAATTATATCCAGCCCGACACCGATGGAGTAAGTGAGACAAGGGGTTCAGAGCGAGACAGAACCAAAGAGGGCTCAAGGAATCCCCTTGGTAAATACCCTTCCTAATATGTATCTGTCGAGTTATGAGAGTGCTGAGACGATTATTTATCTGAAGTGTGATTTTCCAACGTGTCATTGCAATGCGTAAAAACTCTATTATTTTGGAATTGATTTTATATATTTCTAGGATTTGTATTAGCCAAGAGTGTGGGATGCTATCGAAAGCTTTTTGGTAATCTATATAAGTACAGTGTAGGTTTCTATTTTTTGTGGTGGCATGTTTATGGATAGTAGAGTCTATGACCAACTGTTCTTTGCATCCCATATGGCCTCTCCTGCATCCCTTTTGCTCCTCTGCTATCATAGTGTGGTGTTCAATGTGTGAGTTGATTTTATTAGTTATTGCTGATGTTAGTATTTTATAAATTGTGGGTAGGCATGTGATTGGTCTGTATTGGGAAGGGTCTGATGTGCATTCAGTTTTAGGTAGCATGTACGTTATTCCTGTGGCAAAGAATTCGGGTATATTCTGTTCTCCTAATACTATATCTGTTAAATTTTTTGCTATGGATTTGTGTAGTATCGTTAACTTTTTATACCAGAAATTTTGTATTTTGTCTATACCCGGTGACTTCCAATTATGTAATCTAGCCGTTAAATATGTAATTTCAGACTCTGTTATCTCTTTAAATTCCATTTCATCTATTGCTATCCACTTTCTTGCTTCTTCTGTAATCCAAGTTGCTTTATCATTGTGATGTACCTGCTCTTCCCATATGTTAGACCAAAATGTTTCTAAGTGTTCTTTTGAGGGTGTGTCTGTGTCTTTCTCTGTTGTTGAATCGGTGTGTGGTTTCTGTATATTCCTATAAAATATTTTCTCATTCGTTGCAAATACGGCATTATCTTTTTTGCGCTGTTGTGCTTTCAAATATCTCCTAAGCCTATGGACTTTAAGTGCCAATTTCTGTTTTAATGTATCTAAAAACTCTTCAGGCTTTCTATTGTTATTCTCGTGTCTAGTGTGTGTAAAATTGTTTTCAAATATTGCTTCAACTCTTTTAACTACTTTATTTGATCTGCAACCGTTGATGTAATGTGTAAGTCTACCACAGTCTGCTCTTAATTTCTCAATGTCTTTTTCGAGCCTCTGTTGCCATGGTGGTTTGACCGTGTCTCTTTGTATTGTGTTTCTTGCGTGTTCAGTGATTTTAAAGTTGAGTTCTTCCGAAATAACAACTGCTGTGCAATAAATAAGGGTGTGTATGTCATTCAGTTGTGTGCCATCAGATAAAAACTGTTTCAGTATATCTTCATTAAATAAGTTAACTAAGCGGAAAAGTTTAGGGCTATATTTGAGTTTAGGTAGTTTTGGTCGAGCTGCTGGGTCCATCCCAGAGTACTGTGTTAGTGTAGTTCTAAATTTGTCATGTATTTCTTGTATATACATATCTGTTATCGGGTTTTGATTCACGGCGGCAACTGTCTCAATATCATTTTCTAACGTTAGGGTTAAGGTTATAGATTCGGTTTGTGTAGATGTGTGTGATGTTTGCGATTGATTATATGGTTGAGATTCAAAATTAGGTTGTAATAGGATGAGCGATTGTGGTTGATCTTGCAGGCTAATTTCGTTTGTATTTTGTGTGATAGTGTTAGTGTTTACAGAATTTTCTGATTCTTCCTGTAGCAATTGTTTTCGTACTTCTTCTTTTAATTGATCTATTACTTCTTGAGATAGAAGTTTATTCCTTACTATGGCTCTTCTTTGGTCTGATATTCTTTGTTCTGTAACTGTAATTTCTGGGTATTGTCGTGTAAAAAGTGCATGCAGTTGGTGTCGGTAGGTGGTCATGTCAGTCTCTAATTTAGTAATGTATAAATAGGTTCGCATGATAAATAGGTTTACATCTTGACTCCATCTCATACGAACTCTTGTTTTTCCAGCCTTGGTGGACGCGGGTAAGAAGGTCCTCCCGCGCAACATTCAGGGCCGGAGTTTGTGGAAGGAAAGACCTCCCGCGCAACATTCAGGGCCGGAGTTTGTGGAACTGAACTTAAACTAATTATGGGGGGTGACGATGGTATGGATGGTGATGATGTTCTTGAAGGTGTGTACGATAGTGTGCTTGGACTGTACGGTTCTACAGGGGTGTCTGTCCTGTTTGTCAGTCTGTCACCATCGTCAATGATTTCGGCTGTAACATCTTTGTCGGTGGGAGCCCGCCTGTTCAACTCCTCACCGCTGACGGTTCGCATGCTGAGACACTCAGCGTCAGCTCCAAGTGCGCCCCGGCGATCGCCCCCGGGCAACGGTCCTATACGTTTTCTTTTTGAACGAGTCTCCATTTTGAGTGGGTTTCCAGAGCCACGTTAGCCACGCCAGTAATTTCTCATTCGTGTGTCCGCCCCCCACGTGATTAGATGGTCAATCAGGACGTGTGGTTGTTTAGGGGGCTTATTATTATTATTATTATTATTATTATTTTAGCCTAATTTTTACGAATTTTATATATATATATATATATTCGTAGAAAGATTCGTATTATTTTTGTTTATTTTAAAGATAACTTACTTAGTAGGTACTTTCATAAATAATGTGAAATATGTTTTCAGCGGAAATATCATATTATTATAGTCAAATGGAAAATTTTCTTAAAGCTGGTTGTATAGCCAATACAGGAAGTAGTATTTCATATCCTAAATCCATACGAATAGATGCTAAAGCTTCGCAATTGTGGGGTAAGCTTGGCTTACCAACTGGTGGCAACGTAGGTGGGTTTTACAAACCCAAAGAATCATTTGAAGTCGTATATAACGATAATAAGGATTCAATGGTAAACATGTAAACTAGATTTATACTTATGAATGGGCAATATTAAATATTCGACAGAAGAATTAGGTTCAGACAGAGTACAAGTACGAGCATAATTGCGTAAGACAGTTTTGAATCACAATCGGAATGATTTTGAAGTATTTTGCATTGCTTCATATGTTAGAAAAAATTGTTTGTACAGCAACGTAAATACCGCAATGAATGATGTTGAACTGTCAGATTGAAACCGATTCCACTGTATGTACTGTTCTGTACTGTATGTTACGCAGTTAGCCCGCAGGACCCAGGCTTCATCTTCACACAACAGAAAAAAAAAAACCTTTTTTGACACGTTCAGTGCCGGGAGTCCTCCTGGAGGGTTAACTCAAGTCGCATATGGGAGGCCGGGAGCCCTCGCGGAGGGCTCATCTAGAATATTTGTTTTTCTTAGCGAATACAGCATTATAAACTGTGAAAATATTATCATTAGTATATTTTAGCAAGATTTAATAGTATACTCGTTGGTTTTCAAATACAAGTATTTTTATTTATATTTATATTCATTTTTTTTTTTCATTATAACTTGCTATATGTACGGCGGCATGACATATGAGCTCTACGAAAAGTGGGTGGAATTAAAAGTGTTAGAACACAAAGTTCATGCAAACTGGATAGAAATAAAAGTGTATTGCTTGTGCCAACAAGGTTAGCAGAACAGCATAAGTGTTATGTAGCTGGAGCTCCCATCGCTAGTTTCTAGTTGTAATCTAAAAGCTTTGATTCATGTTTATCGGCAATTAATGACAATCTCTTCTAGCTTACTTCTAATATGTCTAGATAGACAGTCAAAGCTGTGAACTCGTCCAAAAAAAAATTACGTCCAACTGTTGGCCGCTCAATACACGCACACTAGAATAACACAATGACGTGGCGGGAGTGTAAGACGTAGCTATCACGCACATCAGCCTACCAAAGTTGGCCTGTTTGTTTTAGTTTCTTTTACAGCGTGACAACTATTTAAACATATATAAATAATCAACTCATTCTACATAATTATACCAACTTTGACTGATATCAACGGCTCTTTAAACGTTGTTATTTTACTTATGCAGACAGGTATGAGGCCAAGTTATTGTTAGTCTCCTACGTCCGGGAAAAAGTAAAAATAGCATGCTTATCCGCCTGTCCTAATAAATATACCTACATAATCACAAGTAGAAGCAAACATATTAAAGGGGGCTTACGTACAAAAAGTATTGGAAATAGAGTCAGGCGAAGAATCATAATTTCATAACCTACTTTTTATTTTTTACTATTTAATTTTTTGGTATTTTACCATAATTATAATATGCCTACCAATTTAACAATTTTGGAATGTTATCTTATTGAACTCGTTATCACGTTCTACCGTTTTGATTTTGAATTTCAATTTTAGTGATTTTTTTTATTTGAGTCTTAATGTTTTAATTTTAATTCTAATTTTGATTTTTATATTAGTTTTTGATTCTAACTTCGATTATGTTTTTTGTTTATACTTCATGTTTTGTTCTTTGTTTCTAATTATTTTTTCTATCCTCACTACGAGTAATTTTTTTTGTTAAAACGTATATTTAAGAAGCTATTTTTTATGTAAGTGCTGTGTACGCCTGTAAGTGACTGATTCACCATAACTCAATGCCTATGTTATTTTTGATTATGTTAATGTTTCTAGTGAATATGTCGGTGGTGTACATACCTTTCAAATAAAAAAATAAATAAAAAAAAAGATTGTGCTTACAGCTAAGGAATGAAGTTCTCTGCTCAGGATCCCGATAGTTATAACCTGGGAAGCTAAATGTCGATAGTGAACAGGTTACTTCGCAAGCATGTATCATCGGTAACCATCAGTTATGATACTGGTCAATTGCGAACCTATCAATAATAAAACGGGTGCCTGCCGTTTTGCCGAAAAGATTTTGACAAAATTTCATTACCCAAACAAATTTTAGCAACCTTTTTTTATACCATTGCAATATTTCGAATGATTTTAGTACGCATAATATTTTCATTTGGTCCAAGTATAATGTCATTATGGCATTTGGTCTTTACGAGTAATCAAATGATTTAGAATGCCTGTTGGTCTAGTGGTCGCAAGCGCGACTGCTGAGCTTGAGGTCCCGGGTTCGATTCCCAGATCGGGCAAAGTGATATTGGGATTTTCCATTAGGAATTTCTCAGAAGCAGCCCGGAGTCTGGATTTGTGCCCGGTTGGTGGCAATAGGCTCGCCCCCTATTACATGGAACTTAAACATAACTGGCGAAATGTGGGTGTACTATTAGGTACACCTCTGCCTAACCCTTCGGGATTACAGGCGTGATGTTATGTGATGTGTATGTCAAATGATTTATTACAGCAAACAATCTTCAGACAATAAACGTTTGGTGAAATTTTTAGGTTAGGTTTTTAGTAGGTTACCCGGAACTCAACTATTTCGATAAGGATAACTTCTTTAAAAAAATGGGTAGGTTAGGTTAGTTTAAAACTGTGACTTTCCTACGCACGAGCCGAGCAAGCGAAGCGAGCGGTGCCGCGGCAGCGGCCGGCGAGTGCCAGAAACGACTTGCATTAATAGAAAAAAGAGATTGTTTTTAGTAGGTTACCCTAGTTAGACTAAATATTTGGCTTATTTGATTTTGCGTAAAAACTGTTATTCCAACTGAAATATTTGACTAAATAAAAAATGTTAAAAGTACTAGTTGGTAAACAAGTTATAGTTTAAACGTTCATTTGCCAAACATTAGGTTTGCGTTACAATTTTTTGTGAATAGATTTATTGCTAAGTAATAATTTGGCAAATGAAATTATGCGAAATTTTTTTTTGGAAGTGAAAATTTGTCAAATTCCTTTCGGTCAAACAAGGGAGACCCTAATAAAACACCTACGAAGTGCGACTCAGACTCGCACACGAAGGGTTTACCACCGTAATCATCATCTTGCCTTGCTCTAGCCTTTTCCTAACTAAGTTGGGGCTGGCTTTCAGTCTCAGCGGATGCAGCTGAATATCAGTATTTTTCATAGAGCGACTGCATATCTAGAAATAAAGAAAAATAATGTTATTTGTCACAGAAACACGTGCAAGATATATGAAAACATAAACTGGTAAAACAAATAGTCGGCAGCTGCACGTCATGACTGTGACAAGAAGGCTTGCACTCAGCATGATGCTGTGCTATGGGGGACCCACAGCACAGCGCTGATTTTCAGTGGTCACCCGAAAAATACGTACGGAACCCAAGCCAGGTTTAATGAGTTGTACATAATAGCTAACAAAATAAAATAAAACAAACAGTACTTAAAATAGAACGCCTATACAACCAAATATATAAGAATAAATATGATTAAAAAACATAAAAATTAATCCGCTGGCATCACCATGCATAAATAAAGTAGGTACCTACCTAAAACATTTATTTCATTCGATATCTGACCTCCGCAACACAGTTACTGGGTAACACGATACCCCTTGGTATGACTGGTTGTCAGACTTTCGGGCTTCTAACGATCTTTGACAACTGTCAAAAATCTACAAATAACAGCCGAGCAACGGCTTAACATGTTTTTCGAGGGAGTCCTATGTTGTTTCGAACGCCGCTGTTGCGACACACGCTGTTGCGAATTATTTTTCCACTGCCTCACAGGTTCGAAAGCTCATGGACTCGAATGAAGTAGTCGCGAAAGACGCTGTTTCGAAAAACATTTTCACTGCCTCATACGCTCGAATGCTTGTGAGTTAAATTGGATATTGATGAAGAGTTTTTGTTTTGGTAACTGAATTTACCAACAATAGAGGGGACCTGGCGCTCGGCGGCCGCTGCCGCGGCACGCTCGCTTCGCTCGCTCGCCTTCGCGCGTTAATGGTCACTGTTCTATAGCAAAAAACGCAGACAAAACTTGAAAAAAATGAAAATAAATTTAAAAATTAAAGGGGGGGTAATTTTTTTTTTATTATTATAACCTCTTTACATTTTTTGTTATAGCGGTAATACAAATACACAATCTGTGAAAATCTGAACTGTCTACCTATTACGGTTCATGAGATACAGCCCGCTGATAGACAGACGGACAGAAGTCCGTTAGAAAAGCAAGAGCTACAGAAGTTTGTTAAGGCCATTGCCTTTTCCGCTCCGTGCGAAATATGCCCAAGTAACACTGCAATGTGTCTAGTTCGAATGTTCATTATGTAAATTACATAATACCCACTTTATCAAAGTAGTATTTAATCTAGTAATCACAATCAGAGCCGCGGGCAGTAACTAATACAGCTTATATCGCAAGTGTCAGTGTTCCGTTCTCTCTATAAATCAGGATAGTAAATCAATAGTAGCAATTAAGGAAAAATCAATATGTATTAAATAGTACTTATTTACTGATTACATTTCATCAATTGAATGGCGTGAGAAAAACTAGCAAGATTTTGTTATTTGATCCTGCCAGGTACTTTAGCATTCGATGTTGATGATGGCTAATCTGCAGGAGTAGACCCCCAGCAGATTAGCCATCGTTCTCTCTAAGTCCGTCAACGAACATACGGGCAAGTCCAAAAGTAGTTGATCCGTCAAAACAAGTGATAAATTAAATTTGTCTTACGGATAAATATACATCGGGATTAGGGACAACTGTCAAATCATGTTGTCATTCATTTTTAATTCGGGCCCTGCAGTGCTATTCTGTAACCATCTCACCGTGAAAACGTAGGTGAAGTGACCGTGGCATGAACTGTTAGTGAGGGATTGACACTATTAACAAGTCATTTCAAGCTCACTTCACCTACGGTTACACGGTGAGATTTTTTCAGAATAAATCAGCTGATCTAATCTTATGTCCATAAGTGATACAGAGTAGGAAACGCCCAAAACTTCGGCCGAAAATACGGATTTCGTGATTAGGTACGATATATATGATACGAGAGAAAAACGTCGATGAAAATTCTTGAAAGGCCGGGGAATTAGGTTTGAACCCTGCACTAAATCTTAATAGCGATTTTTTTCTTGAATCATGTTTTGAACAACAAAAAAAAAAACAAACAAAATTAATAAATAAAACATTTTCCCGGGGCCCCATTAAGGATAAAAAACAAAAACGCGTTATTGTGAATAAAAATTGAGGCAAAACAACAGAAAAATGTTAACGTTAACAGGAAAATGTTGGTACCCAATATTTCATTTTTTAGAAGGAAATTTCGATAAAAATAAAATTACAAAAATGTCTACTTTAAAAATAAAATATTAACGGCGATTTTTTATATTAAATTACCTAATTAAATATTCTTATACACTTTCCAACAAAATTAAACATATTGTAACTATTGCAAGATATTATTAAAATCTTTTTAGCAATAGCAGTTCAGGCAAAAATGTTACAGAATTAAATTTAGTTTAACTTTTATTTATAGGCTCTATCTGACTTAAAAAGAAAATTAAACACATTAAAGCAAATCGCATAATCTGCCTATAATGTTCCCATTGCTGGGACACAGGCCTCCTCTCTATGAGAGGGGGTGGGCCGTAATCCATCACGTGGGCCCAGTGCGGGTTGGTAGATGTCACATGTCTTCATGCCGGTTTCCTCACGATGTTTTCCTTCACCGTGATGAAACAATTTACACAAAGGAAACAGCCGCCATGGCACATTCAAGTCAATGAAAGACATAATAACCGGTAAATGGTAGCTCTTTTGTACAAAGTACTCACACCTGTGCTATGCAATTATATAATACAAAGGAGATTAATTTTATTATTATTAATTTATTATTTCAAGTTACATAACTCTTATACAATATACATACAACAGACAATACATTAACATTACAACACAATACAAAACAACCAATCAACCATCGCACCATCAACACTTACCTACATTACCGACGACTGTAGGTGACGTGCAAGTCACTGCAGTGTCGAATGTATGGACAGTCGAGCCCGTCCGCTATCATCATCAGTACTCTGTTGGGGCTGCCGCGCACCCTGCGTACCAGAGACGCGCTCCGTTTACGCATCCTTGCATAGAAGCAGTCGACGCTGGCTTCGGCAAACATGCCCGAGGCTCTACAGTGCAAAGATTTATACAATACAAAGATAGTCTTACAATCTTCAGCAGCTCCAACAGTATTTTCAAATGTTAATCAAGTGCATACTGAAAAGCTCGTATGTCACATAGGCTCGTGAACTTTGCGTTTCCCCGATATTGTTTTAAATTCATTACATTTATTCTACAGCCAATACATTTCCATAACAATATGAAAGAAGTAATGGATGCAATGTAAAAATATCACGCCAATTGCTACTGATTTTAGAGTTGTTGTGTTTCGGTCACGGTAATAAAAGGTAAGACTCAAAACACACCAGTTAGTAGGTATATCACATCAGCCTAAGTTGTCTACCCCTGCGTCCAAACCAAAACGATCGGTCGCACCAATACGCGATCGTCGCGTTCACAACCCCGTGTCCTAACCAAAGCTATTGGTCGCGCGAACAGGCGATCTTCGTGTTCAGTCATCAGTAATTTGTTCGGAAAACCGGAAAGCACCTTCTGTCGGCACGACCACGCGTTCGGGTTCGCCGAACAAAATGAACTTGACGATCGCGTGCTCATGGGTATGTCTATTCTATGACTGTCAAAGGAGATGTGCCCACGAATACTGTATTATGTTATAAGCAAAAAGGAAACCACAACTCTCTTGGTAATTCCAATCATTTTTCGTCACCCAGGAGAGAAGAGGAAGTTGAGTTTTGTTTGTAGGGGACAACGCTTCTGACAACTTAGAAGTTTTTAGTATTTTAGTCAATCGCACGTTGGTCCCAGCTGTCATTCGTGGATCTTTGGCAATCGTTACGGGTCGTCAGAACCCGCAAATCTGACAACCAGTCTTACCAAAGGGCATCGTATTACCCAGTTACTGGGTTGTGGAGGTCAGATAAGCAGTCGCTCCATGTAAATACTGTGGTATTCAGCTGTATCGGGTTAGACCGGAAGCCGTCCCAACATAGTTGGGAAAAGGCTAGGCTTGATTGAATCAGAGCAATCGCACTAAAACATATGTAACATTAAAGAGCTTAAAATTAGGTCATACAATATAAGCACCAAATTCGCTGATTGCATGCCCATAGTTGGTAGGTAATCACAGCACTTACAAATGTCAAATATGTTTTTGCCTATACACACAAAATAATATACCTGTGCCTCAGTTAATTTATGTTTAAAACATAATATTTATGTCTATTTACGTAAAGTCTGCGTCGTTTCCGCGACAATGTTCAAGATAAGCCGAAAATGTATTAGTTAACGGGGTGTGGAGTGGGTTCGGCCGCCATTTAATAGAGTGAGCCTATTTCACACTTTGGACGGATACAGAACGCATTTCAAATGCATGAACATTCGGGGCTTGTTAAACTGCATTGCGAGCCTAAAATTCGTGGAGATTTGCGTTACTGCACGATTTTGGGTTGACGAAAGACTCCTCACACCCAAATTAGAACTTTAGCTGCTCGATAATAAGGTTCGATGTTAATAATGCTGTTACGTCGTTTTTGTGATTCAGTGTCAAGTCACGAATATACTAATGAGCAAATAGGAAGTGTGATCGTTAACAGTCGTTCTGCTATAAGCTGCCGGACGTTTTATAAGCTGTAACTTACACCTCATTATAGGATGTCTCTTGTAATTAGCGTGTAAATTGATTTTATTTGTCGTTTATAGTTTATTATTAAATTAAAACCTGTTAATGTATAAACACTTCAAGCCGAAGAGCGGATCAAAGCTTCTTTGAAATAAGTTCTAAAGACAATCATGCACTTTAAATTCATGAAAAAACGTTCAAAACACCTATGACGAAATTGAAGAACTAATAGCAGGTGCAGCAAGCATTTGTAAATATTTTACTGTAACTAATCAAACTCATTAGGAACGTTTGTTTAGTTTTATTCTAATAGATAATTCATTTTTTAAGCTGTTAAAATCGTTTTGCTCTATCAACAGGCTCTAAGAGAACTATGACAAATTATTACCTATGTTCCTACATATATTTATTATCTACTTTCAAATAAAGTTCTGATTATGTTCCCAATTGACCTAACTTATCAAAAAACCGGCTAATTGCGAGTCCGACTAGCGCAAGAAGGGTTCCGTACCATTATCTATAAAAACGGCAAAAACTTCACGTTTATTTTATAGGAAAAAAAAATATTTTTAATTTCCTTAAATATTTGTTTTATTTTAATTTAATTATTTATTTTTAAAGTGAATATATAACTAAATATTCTGTGAATATTAAGCGTCTACCTGTTGCCGTTATCAATATCGAGCAAAAACGAGCAAAATAATCAAGTTTGTTGTATGGGAGCCCCCTTAAATATTTATTTTATTCTGTTTTTTAGTATTTGCAACAGAAACACATCATCTGTGAAAATTTCAACTATCTAACTATCACAGTTCATGAGATACAGCCTGGTGACAGACGGACAGACAGACAGACGGACAGACAGATAGACAGACGGCGTAGCCTTAGTAATAGGGTTCCCGTTTTACCCTTTGGGTACGGAACCCTAAAAAGTATCGTCATTCCACAATTTTAGATCATTTTGAGTCTTGTACCCAACTAAGTACTGTATTGATCCTAAAGTAAATTACTAGACAACAAAAAGCAATGCTTGGCAAGCGGATTAGTGAATGGAGAATGATGTCATCACTTCTCTACATACCAACAGTTAAATGTCTAATATGATATAACACCTCACTGACTCCTCGACACAGTGTCACAGCCAAGAATTCGAAATTTTGTCTGGTGAATGATAAATAGCTCGTCCTACTTCGGAATGAATAGCAAAACGTTGGTGCACCTACATACATAAGTATACACCTATACTAGTCTAACATAGACCTGTTTCTAGGTTTAGTTGCTTATATCAAGAAATCAAAGTTCTATGGGGTAGATAAATGACATCCAGCTCATGAATTGATCTTAGAGAAACCTAGAAACTACACCAGAAAACTGCTGCACTGCATCTCAAAAATGTCTTCTTTAACTTATCCTTAATCCTGTACAATCACTTATAAAAGAAGTATACTAAGGTACTTAGTTTCACTTATATTTAAAATCAACTACATATAAGTGATATCAAATGGAAACTCGACTTCACAACTAGTAGCCGCAAGTTAATCATAATCAAAACAAATTGAATGCGGCACTCGCAAAAACGTATTAAAGACTCCTTGATTGGAGGCTTAATCGTCAAGCTACATTACTCCGTACTGACGTCATCAGCCGACCAGACTCACAGGTGCCGATACCATACTCTCATTTACATTCTTGTCACTTTCTACCCAACAACCAAAATCAAACTTTATTTTTGAACAACAAAGTCCAAATTCAGATGACCCGGGTGCGATTTGAGACGCTTTAGATTTGGAAGTATTGGCGAAACACTTGGACAGTTTCGTCTAGATTAATGATCATATGATATGGGTATTGACGATTCCCAAATAAAATTGGTGGTACTTAGATAACAATGGTATAATGATTCACTGCACAAAACACGTGTGGACGCCCACTATTGAGCAAAACCATGTTGTAGAACGGTAAAAAAGTCAATGAGAAATCAATTAGATGATCGATTATATTCATGAGTTTCTAGCATTAGTAGTCTGACGTGAGGTTACTACTGTATCTGTTTGCAACGGTACTGATCGGATACCGCTGATCTCCATTTGTGACCGCAGGGCATATGCATATGACGACTTTTTGCTGCGACACAGTCGTGCATGCGGGCGCGTGAATCGCAGCATATTATGGTCAAATGATAAAGTGCCTAGATAAATCGATGATAATCCGCAACCTAAGTTAAACAGTTGCAATAATATCGCAAGTCTGTCTCTTAATAAATTTCGACCCGCTCAAGGCTCGGGGTCCTGTCTAGTCTTTTGCGATTCAAGTGATTATAGGCAAGATTTTTAACTTCGCGTACCTAAGGTACAGCAATAAGTGTTGAAAGTTGTTAAGATTTTATAAAGATGGCCAGCAACCAAATCTTTAATTTAGGAAGAAATTATGAAACACATGCCCCTTTTCTCTAACACTAGTAAAAGCTTAAATTAACGCTTAAATATTGTTGAATTTTCAACACCGAGCGTTAAAATCTAACAGTGCGCTTTTAATTAGGCATTCGTTTAGGTGTCACCAAGGTGACCTTCTGAAAACGAGCATTCATTCCCACTGTAACTATTATGCCGAAAGCTTTAACCGGTTAAGCACTTCAAAAGCTCATAAACGAATGATTTTCAATTACTGGTCAGCATTGTCGCATGTTGCCTCAAAACCAGCAGTGAAAGGGTGTTTCTCGCACCTACGAGCATGCGCTTACACATTTCTCATTAATTCTACCTCCTTAAGAATCTGACTAACAACACTTGCCAGTATATATCCTATTGCTAGTTCAATTAACGTTGGCACATTAGCATTATTTATTGGCTATAACGATTACGCCTAAAGGGCAAGTGGCATGTTAGCAACTAAATGGATGTTAACAAATTCTAGTCTCACAATTATTCTTCAGAGTAAGAAAGTAGCTTCAGTGAGCGATGAAGGTGTCAATTGTGCAAGATTACCTGTAGTTTGTATGAGAAACTATACGTTAAGTGTTATTAAAATCACATGTACATTTTATGACTACAATATGGCCAGTAGGATCTTCCTGTATGGAAACATTGATAACAAACGGGACAAAGTACTCTGCAATAGTTTAGTCAAAAATTTAAAAGAGGATCACTCATAAGCTTCTACCCAAAGGTCGTGAAGTTAAAAGATCAATAACCAAACATCACATCACAAGAGCAGTGAAGAAAATACTGAAGGACCAGTAGAACATGTGCTCAATGCATATAAGAGAAGACAAATAACGGTAGAAAAATGACAATTCAATGTGATATTTTTATGAAAAGCTTAGTGAAGATTCATGTGGCATAAAGTAAAACTATGTACCGATGCTCACCTGCTTGTAACAGCTGATATTGTGCAAGACATAATGGTTCTCTAAGAAGAATCACGTATTGTTTTACAATAATAATATCAATCATATATAATCTCCCATGTGGTGCCGGACGTAAAAAATAGCACCACCCCATTTCTTCCCGTGGGTGTCGTAAAAGGCGACTAAGGGACTTACTAGAGAATGGGCAGCAGCGTTCTCTATGCATTTAAACACCATACTGCGATCGCCAACCCGCTCCCGCTCCCCTTAAGGAGGTCTATGTCCAGCAGTGGACGTCTTTCGGCTGAAGTGATGAATGATGAATAATATCAGGTGCACTTGTACCGTCTGAGGCCACTGCAGCAGACTAAATAATAAACATAGAAATAACTCCACATACATGATCACAGCACCACGTGGAAGAAACAATAAACGTGATAAACATATTTCAAATGTTAAATATGATGAGCCAAACAAAAACGTAAGCGGTGCGGCCAAGTATTTGTATGTTCAAGAAAATTTTATAGCTCCTAGTACTAGAGGTTTGTGTAAAAATACTGGAAAACAAATAAATAAGATGAGTGCCTAACAAATATAAGAAATTGCGTAATTCTAGATCTTCACAGGTGTTCTAATCGTCTTAGTTGTTCGTTTTTAGGGTTCCGTAACTCAAAAGGAAAAAAGGGAACCCTTATAGGATCGCTCGTGTGTGCTGCCTGGCCGTCTGCCACAGCCAATTTGCTAAGAATCTAATGGACCGATTAAGTTGAAATTTGATACATATATCAATTTCTGTGACCCAAACATGGACGTGTTACGTAAATAAAAGAATTTTTAATATGGGGGTCACTTTTGGGAGACAAGAAAGAAAATTAAAAAAGTTTTGCACACCGCGTCACATACCAAATGAAAAGACTTACTGCGAGGGTCTCAAGTATTTTTTGATAGTAAATAGTTTTAAAGTTCCCCTTATCTCCAAAACTACTGACCATAAAATTTTGAAAGCTGCCGAAAATAGTTCTATACTTATAGATTACAGAAAAACCTATAAGTCTATGGTCTTCATATTTTAAGACCATAGACTATAATGGTGATGGCAAATCTCCCAATATTGTGCGTACAAACTAGAAACTTGCAGTTGCAGTTGGAATGGAGAACATGTTTTTCAACTACAGTGTTAAGTTTGTTCTCGGGATAAATTCATCTCAACTACGGAACCCTTCATCGGCCGTGGTCCGACATGCACTTGGCCGGTTTTAAAGTTAGACCTAGTTTAAGCTTTTGTAAATTTTTATCTCAGTACTAAAACATCACATTTTCCTCAAACTTTGACGACCTACATACCAAAATAGGTTACCATCAGATAAATGAGTTTCAAAGACGTCCTTCACGTATGGTAGAAGGCAATGGAAAACTGGCTCAATGGCGAACATATTTTCGCTGTCAAAAGCTTCAGCGAAAACAAACGAAGAGAATGTGTGGTGAAGAGAGATTTGTGGAAGAATTGTTGTTTCTCAGTTGAGTGTCAGGTGATGTTGCGTGTGATTTGCTCAAACCCCGTTCACATGGCATTGATCAGTGCGGTATTTTACTGTATAAAGCCTGATGTACATGGTGCGATTAAATTGCCTGTGGCATACAATTTGGAGCAACAATAAAAGTTTTCAAAAAACAAACAACAAAGTTATTTTGTTGTTTCTATTTTATTGTATGCCACAGGAAAACTACTTGGATCGTATATATGGGGCTTTTTACCGTAAAATATCGTACAGGACAGCACCGTGAGAACGGACGCTCAGTGTTACGTAGGCAGGTTCTGACTGCTAATAGTTTTCTCTTTAGTTTGTCTTCTCGCTAGTATCGGTTTATTGCTGCGGAGTAGGTCGGCAATTACGGCTGATGCCTTGTTTTCCCGTGTTATTTCATGTCTATTAAGTTTTAGTTTAGAAACTAATGCATGTATACTCCTTGGTCAATCATCATAATATATTTTATCAAATCAGTTATGTTTCAGGTCAATAGTCAAACCAGAAGTTCTTCAAATCAGGTACTAAGCTACTCGGAAAACATTAATTGTGACATCGTTTTCTTGAGTATACTTCTGGTCTCTTATAGCAAAGATTGTCCTGTTAATGTTGCGACCACGCTACGACCGACTTTTTGTATCGGTCTAATATCAAACGATTAAGTATGTTGCAAACATACAAAGTGGATATTTTTATGTTCATAAATTTACAATTACTTTGGGCATCCAAAAACATATTGTCTATCAATTCTTATGTTTTTGTAGAAGATTGAAAATATTTTTTCCCCTTTAACAGTATTTTGGCGCCACTGATATTATGATACATCTGAACAGTTTCGACAATATTCCAGGTGTATTCCACGAATGTATATGAATAGATCTTCCCACGACTTTTCTTATTTTCGGTCTTTAGCCTTGTTACATCACAATCAATGCAAGCCCAATATTCTTGAACATTCCATTAAATAAGTAGATTTTTCTCCAAAGGTTCATACTTAGTATGTAAGTAGTAGAATAACTTGGTACACACTTTATAATTTCTTATCAAGTCCCTTATTCCTTCAAACTCCTAGGCCATCTATACATAAAAGGGATGTTAAAGTCAGCTTACATTATTCTTCTATCTTATAGGTGCGATAACACGAGAGAGATTAATTTTAAACCCAAATGCGTGATAACTTCAACCAAATAGACCATTGAGTTACCGAACATTCCGACTAGAATAATAGACTCTTCCATTTTAGCTGAGTTCCACTCCTTTGCCGCGCACTGTAGTAGCGTTGTAAGCATTATAACTCGTTTCGTCAGGAGCTCGAGAGATCGGGACGCTCAAATACTCACGCGTACATATGTGTACGTTACCCATAGTCTCGTAATTTTACCCGGCGGCCACATTTTCCTTTAGTACCCACTACTAATTGGCGACTCGTGTCTGAGAGCTAAGGACTTTATGGCGGATTCATTTAGAGATGATAATCAGAATAAATATTTGTGTGATGTGTGGTGTTACGCGAATGGATAGAATAAGACGTGAGTATATAAGAGGAAGTCAGTAATAGGCCACATAATAATATTATGCATTTTCTAGTAAGTAGTTATCTTAATAATAATATACTGTGCTCGTTCTACAACTACTGATAATTATATGTTCAAATTGTAGGCGAGGACGCTGGCACCTTAAACACAAGTTAAATCTTACTCTGGGTGCCAGAGTTCATCGAAAAACACTCTTTCCCTTAGTTGTAACGCTGCATAGTGTTTAGATATGTGTTTTTATATAATTGAAGGTAATAAAGAACTTTTTTTTTGTCTAAAAGTGATGACGGTGACTGAAAAGTGATGACGGTGACTGAAAAGTGATGACGGTGACTGAAAAGTGATGACGGTGACTGAAAAGTTGTGTGGAAATAGATTGTCATAGTATGGTATGTGATGCGGAGGAATGAGGAAACTGTCACCAGGAAAGTTTTAAGTATGAATGTGGATGGCTATACGATTAGGGGAAGAAAAGAAACGATGGATGGACTGTGTGAAAGATGATAGCCGACCTCAAATCAATTGGAATAACAGGAGAATGATGAATCAGAATAAATTTATTAAAAATAATTTATGGTGTAGCTTTGTTGTTTTGTCAGTCAGACAAATATAAAATGAGAAAATGTCAGAAAGTCTGATAGCTGGACTAATCTTAGGTTATAGATGTTGGTCAATTAGTTAGTTCCCGAGGATATAATTTTCTAGGTTTTCTGGAAACAGATGTCAATATAGATAAGAAAAACAAGGATACTAATGCTGATCAAAGTGATCATCCATCTAAATATAATTTAGATTCTCTACAATTATGCGGCACGAATCCAACACCTTAAGCATTAAGAAATTGTTACGAGGGCTTTAGTTATTCAATCCACCTGTGTCTTCTATTTAAAGCTCATAGCCAAAGATATCGGAATTAGCAGCCAGACACAACAAAATACTATTTTAGAAAACCTATTTAAAAACAAATTCTTCCTGTTATGATGTATTCCAACTGTGGCCATTATCCACTTAGCAGCACAATATCTTCCACTTTATGTAGTCTTCAATAACCTCTATGATATTGTAATGGCTTTCATGTCATCTTTCATAACATTTAGTTTTGGTTGATCAAAACATTAAATTAATTCGATACTGAATTATTGACAGGAATCAGTTTTGACATTGCAAGCAAATAAGGTAAATTAATCGTCGTAATTTTCGCAAAACTGAACACACTTTAGCAAATCCTTGATTTAATAACTTAACAAAACATCACGCCTTGTTTCTCCGAAGGATTGGGCAGAGGTGTACCTATAGCTTAGTACACCCACATTTTGCCAGTTTTGTTTAAGTCCCATGTAATACGGGGCGAGCCTATTGCCATCAACCGGGCACAGATTCAGTCTCCGGGCTGCCACTGAGAAAATCCAGATAGCAAAACCCAATAACGCTTTGCTCGACCTGGGAATCGAACCAGTAGCACATGCGACCACTCCACCGATGAGGTAGTGGTAATGGTTGCAAGTGCTCCTTTTGACCATGAGTTAGTCCTTGATTTAACAATAACCACTAACGGTTGAACCCAATAATTTATCTATCACCAGTTTTGGCATACTGGAGATAGAAAATCTATCTATCGATGGTTTTAACGGAATTTTACCGGCCCACGCTATCTATTGATGTGAGGGTGTATCACTTACTACGGATAGCTATTTGTATAAAAATGACAAAGTATGCGTCTCAATAATCAGTTGACAGCTATTTGTTTGACAGGACCGTTACTAAAGATGACAGGGGGCCTAAAATGGACACATTGGCAGAATCATAATATGATCTGCGTACAATTCATATCCCGCAATTCATCTGTTTGACAGTTTTGTATGGAGTTTCGTAAAATGGTCCACAAATTATGAATTGCTTTAATGAAGTCTAATGTCAAACTGCAGCTGCCAAACAAATGAATTGCGGGATGTATGAATTGTACGCAGATCATATTATGATTCTGCCAAAGCGTCCATTTTAAGCCCCCAGATTGGTCTATTCCCCGAATTGCAGGGCTAAACGTATGTAACTAAGCATTATTCTATCATCAATAGCGATCTGTCTTGCTCTGAAAATAGGTTATTGGGTTCGGCCGTAAATCAACAAGACGGTCCTTGATTTAATCTTCGAATCATACCTGCTTTAAAATTAAACTCTTCTCTTAAAACACACCCTATACACGGCTAATACAATCCTGTACAATATGTAACAAAAACCCTGTTGTTCCTCTACCTAAGCTTTAAGAATCGGTGTATACGTAATAAAACAAGTCATTTATAAAAACTGGTCAACAAAAATAATTATAATAAATATTTAATTATTAATATTTGTAATGTTTAACTGATTTCTTACCTCTGCAATTCTTCGATTTTGACTTCTCGACTAGCCAATGCTTAAGTTTTTTTTTATTATAATTCCATCAATGTTGTGCTTGTAGGTAAATGTATACGTCCCTAAAAGGAACAACAGGGTTTTTGTTACATACTGTATAAAAAAATCACCCTTCGGTTGCACCAACTCTCAGTAATTCGTCATAACATCTCGAAGCTTGCAAGAAATGCAAGTCGAAACTTAACCGACAACTGGGCAGGTACAACTGGGTACCGACATGTAATTTGTCAAGCAATTTAAATAATATGCATGATTATATATCTATTAAAGGCATAAGACGTGTTGATATTGAGCTAATGAGACGAACTCCATAATGGACGGACTCCTTCGATATCGGTCGGCTTAATTAAATACTTTAGAGTAAGCGAAAGTTTCAGAACGGAAAGGTCAAGATTTTCTTTTGAGAAAGTTATTGGAGGTTGGGTTTGTTTAATTATATCATTAAATGGTGTAATTGTTTGTAATTAGTATGCTATGGCATGCGGGTTTAAAACTGAATGAGAATTGTAATTAAAAGTTTCGTTCGATGTTGTTTTATAAATTTACAGTAGATCAAGTCGAATAGCTTTTGTGAACACAAACTATTCAGTAATTTGATGTCCATTAGAACTTTGACTCTAAGGTTTAAACTTTCATATTCCAAAATATAAAAATAAAAACTATAGGGCACAACGGAAAAAAAAATGTTTCCCACGTCTGGCATTACAAGCGAAACTCCGTCGAAGCCGATACGTGTTTATGTCGGCTCGTAATTGACTTGTCGTGTCAAATTACCGTTTATTAGTTGTGTTACGATATCGCCACCGTGCCTTATTATTTTGTCCGACGCTGTATTTATTTGCATCTGGTTGTCACTACACTGTTACAAAGTGTACCTGCGTTCACACATCGCATGGCAGTTGATAGATTTTCAATAGCTTTAGAGGTTTTTACTTTATTTGCATTTGAGTGTAAATGTCACTGTATGTTTAGTGCGGCAACTTTGTCATACTTGTGTACCTACTAAATAAAATGAACAGCATTTACATAAATTAAACTCAATTATTTTAAGCCGCAAAGGGACTGTGGTAGAACATAGCACGTACTATTCTGAAGTTACTACCGACGCGACCCTTAGAGGAAAAAGACATATGTTATGTATCCTTTGACGGACATTTTAACGGCTTTTCAAAAAGATTTAGTAAGGAAACAGACTGGAATCTTTAATCTTCCGTGCACTAAACAACACAATTACTTAACTGCGTTCAAAACTTCGAAAGGTAATGCTTTGAACTGTCAACAAGTTTTGAAGTCTTACTTGTCACCCACGTTTAACTACCTAACCAGTGCATATTCATGTAACACTTCATCATGACTCTTAAGTCAAAATTTCCATAATTACAAAATGAGGTACCATAGCAACCGTGTCCTTATCAATTGAACCTTGCGGTATCTGGATAAAAAGTCAAACAAACGGCCACCGTAAAAAAACGAACAACGGATTTGACCCATGCAAGCATAATAAAATAATAATAATCAAATTTTTATTTTACTTCACTTTTTTGTCACTCTTCAAAAGAAGAGTGACAAAAAAGTGTGACAAATTCACGCACAAACATGGGATTTTCGTCAACTAATGCGTTTAGTGGATATTTTACTGGAACGAATTCTCAATTGGACTGATAAAGATGGCGGCTCTAGTGGATTGACAGCAGAACTAATTTGAGACTTTAGTCGTGTACGTGGCAAGTAAATCCGGGAGTAACAATCTGAGTGATCGGATGGTGTTATGTGGAGATAAAGCATTGTCAATTATAGTGTAGTATAAGCTTAGCTGAATTAGATCAAGTTTTGCCCTAATTTGAAAATTAGTCTTAATAGTATTTAATATCCTATCCATTTTAGTTTTAAACATTCTTTACATATTAACAAAAATTAAAAGGAATAAAAATATTATTTGTTGACAATGAAAACATTACGGTTCATAACCAAAACAATACATTTTGCACTTATCATTATATATCAGATACCATTCATACTGGTTCTATGTACTGCTTCACTTCTATCCTATGACGTCCTAGGTAAGTTGTCGTACCTGCCATCAACGGGTTTCCCCTTAATCGGTTCATTGGTAACGGATTAACATCATTCATTATGTACTAAATGTTCTGCTGTATTTGGGTTTTTGATAAAGGATGTCCGGCCTATGTTTCAATAGGCTGATTTTCACACTATTATTCGCATTTCTTATCTAACATCTATTATAGAAATAGATTTGTTTTCGGTATTCCGTTTCCGAAATTAGTGCCGCTCTATTGTAATTGGAGAACGCTTTTTTCAAAGATCCGTATTATGTAGTCAAATAGTTTTTGTAGCTATACCTTTCAGTAACATCATGCGTGTATTGAAGAAGTTTAAGAGTTGGTTTATTATTCTATCATAAAAGTCAACATGTTTGGAAAAAACATCTTTTAGCGTCTTAAGGTGAATCCGCAGCTGTAGCCCGCAAAATTCAAATTTTCATACGTTTTTTGCTATTTGCAGGTCAGTGTCAGGTTGTATCTTGATCAAAATATGATTCGTGACTACAACACATGTGTATTTACATAAATATAATCATTATTACATCTCACTAAGTTAGATTTGTTCCCCAATGTCATGATTTCATGAAAAGGTCATTCAATGGAACGAATGTAACTTAGAGAGATGTACAAATTGCAACAAACATAATAAATTTTGAATTTCGCGGGCTACTGCTGTGGATTCACCTTAAACATCATAATCATCTAAAAATAGTCAACGTTTCACACTAGCGTAACAAACAAAGATTAAATTTGAAAACTTCTAACTAATGACGATTATTGCCTATACTTACGTAGTTGTTAACCGCAAGACTAACATTCACAAATAGCCCTTTCTGCTGACTCACTTGGAACAGATATTGCCATACAAGGCCATTAAGGATGGGATGCGATGAGACATAGTCGCGGAATCGTGCTTGAGGAAATGGACTTTTAATATCGCGAACATTATACCTGTTTTAAAACACGTAAAGAAACATTAGCTGTAAATGAGAATGTGGGCCGATGTGCCGATGATGACTTCTGAATTTGTGAATGCGGAACAAAAAGGAAAAGAGACCTTTTATTAAGAAGTGCTTACATTTTTATGGACGATGATTTCTGGGTTATAGTAATGAGTATGAATTACATATCGCAAGAGAATATAATAACAGATGGAGCAAAGCTATCACAGAGAGCTATCTTAGAAAGAGAATTTAAAGTGTTACGTCCAGGGTAGACGACGTCCTGCCAGGGTTGCGAGTTTGTCCGAAAGGGATATAGTGGCCCTGGCACACAGGCAACGGAAGGAACACGGATGGGTTTTAGTCAGTAAAAGTCTGACACGCCCTCCCGCTCCGCCCAGAGCGGGAGAAGTTATTTGATAATTTCCCACCCAAAAAAAAAAAGGGTAGACCACGTAAAGCCAATTAAAAAAGGGATTTTGTTATAGAAATGGGTGCGGATATGGCCGGCGCGAAAGGTTTATAGCTGAAGGTATTAATGATAATGCTGCTGTTTAAAGAGGCTTTGAAGACAGGCAGATTTCACTTAAAGGTTTAATACTCAGGGTCACTTAACAGGCATCCAATTTACCAATTCTTGTTTTGCTACAAGTTAATCTCCTGTCTGTTGTGGGTGTCGCTTCTAAAAAATAATCATTCATCCAGGTGGACTGTGATAAGATGTAGATTAAAAAAACCGGCCTAGTGTGAGTCGTACTCGCGCACGAAGGTTCCCTACCATTATCTATAAAAATGGGAAAAAAATCACGTTTGCTGTATGGAAGCCCCCCTTAAATAATTATTTTATTTTAATTTAATTATTTTATTTTAAATGTGGATATATAACTAAATATTCTGTGAATATTTCAAGCGTCTACCTGTTGCCGTTAACAATATCGAGCAAAAACGAGCAAAAAAATCACGTTTGTAGTATGGGAGCCCCTTTAAATATTTATTTTATTATATTTTTTAGTATTTGTTGTTATAGCGGCAACAGAAATACATCATCTGAGAAAATTTCAACTGTCTAACTATCACGGTTCATGAGATACAGCCTGGTGACAGACAGACAGACGGCGGAGCCTTAGTAATAGGGTTCCCGTTTTACCCTTTGGGTACGGAACTCTAAAAAAGAAAGATGTAATAAAATAACCTACATCTAATGAGGATTGGAAGGCTAAGTTAATAATCCTTCACGTATCTACTTTAATAACCTATTTCAGAGCTCGCCGGTTTGCAGTACATAATTTATCGATAAGTCAAACTTCCGTTTTTTATGACGTTGAAATTATTCTTTGATAGACAACTTAATATTCAGAGAGTCTGAGTCACCGAAATTAAAGCTATACAACAAAAAAAGTCGAATAAAACGTTAAACGCATGTTTAATAGTACTCAAACCATTTTTTAGCTGTAATAACGTTCATTCCTATATTATGTATATTAAACTTTTATAATGACTATATATGAGATTTTAAAAGCGAAACGATGACTTCCGCAAATTATTAGGCACAGGTGCCAGAAAATTATCATTAAAGTCAAAGTCAAACCATTTATTTCAAATAGGCACATAAGAGGCACTTTTGAACGTCAAAATTTACAAAAAAAAATGAATTGATTCTAGTTGCCCCTTCCAAAAGGTAGTTTCGTATGGAGAAGAATGGGCAAGAAACTCCACCAGGACTCTTTTAAAAATGTTTTACAATATTTTGTTTGATTACATTACTTATATGATTATATGTGAAGACATGCACCTAGAATAAAATTACTATACCATAATAGGTAAAACGAATTAAAAACTAAGCAATGAAAAATAACTAATTATTAGATAGATACATGGTGCTCACTTATTTACAAACATCATAAAAGTATGCTTTTCTAAAAAAAATTGTCAGTGTGTGAGTATAATGTATTGTGATATTGCGAAAACTAGTTATTGAAACGCAAATTATTATCTATGTAATTTGATACACTTATTTAGTGAATATAATTATAGCTTAGAGTTAGGAAGTTACTGTAATTCAAGTTATGATAGTAAACGATATCTGTTTTATTCAATAGGAAGTTTAGAAACTGCACAGAAACAATCTATTTGAAATCAATAAACATGCCAATGCTCTTTAGCTGTATAAGTTGATCAGGTGAATCCTTCAGACAAAAAAAAATGTAAAACAATAACCGCCTTTTGTTGGTAGTACAAGCCAAAAAACTACCTTAAAGTTGACCACAAACCAAACAGGAATCAAATAACAAATCCATTACACAATACACATAGAATTAAACAGCTTGCGAAAATAATAAATGGAGGCTCTTAACTCTCTTACGACATTGGCGAGTTAACACGTTTTACAAATCACTATATGTCTCGTCTTTCCATGAGACTTTAACCGACACTAAAACAAAGTGAGCCTAGAAGCTGTTTGAACTGACGAAGCTACGGTGTCATGTGTCTTTGTTTGAAGGATCAAATGCTATACGGCTGTAGGAAGTAGGATTATTCGTATGAGGAGTCTTTAGCCTTGATGGCTGATGGACTAGAGTAATCCTAAAACTATAGAATCACTAGAAAATCTTTCACTAGTTACTGGTTCCTACTATTGGCAGAACCTGAAACTGCCATTAGGTACTTATTGACATCTTTTCTTATTATAATTCTGTTCGATACAGTCATTTATTCTTCGATAAAATTCCTAGTATTTCTAAAGCTAAACACTGCTATTGTTAATTTACAATTAAAACGGTTACGTACTTCATATATCCAAGAACAATATTCAGGTTATCATACAATTTTTACTGACTGTTCCAAAGATCAACATTTGGGATGCGCTGCCTTTTTAGGGTTCCAAACCTCAAAAGGAACGACGGAACCTTTATAGGATCACTTCGTTGTCCGTCTGTCTGTCCGTCTGTCTGTATTTATGTCTGTCTGTCAAGACCTTTATTCTCAGGAACGCGTGGAGGTATCAAGTTGAAATTAATATCAAATACGTACGTCTACGGTCCCTTGGAGCTCTAAAAAAATCAAGCTTCTAAGACGCGACTTAATTTGATACTCGCAAATAAATCAAAATTTATAGGGTACTTCTCGTTGACATAGAATCATGAAATTTGGCAAGAAGCAAGGTCTCACAGCACAAGTAATTGAAAAAGTCTGAAAATCGTTAATTTGTAGTTTTATCACATATATTTTTTTGCGATTGCAAACATTTGCAGTTGAAAAATTGACCGTGGCATATAACGATGTAAGGGAGAAAATGATTTTCAACTACGACGTTAAGTTTGTTTTTGGGATAAATTCATCCCAACTACGGAACCCTTCATTGTGCGTGGTCCGACACGCACTTGGCCGGTTTTTAATTTTGATCATTATTTGATCACATTGTACAGTCAGCACGTCAGATTACACCAAACTAAAATTTCCCCAAATGATTTTAAACCTTAAAATGTTAATGTTGTATTTGGTCAAGTTCAAAATCGAATGATACAATTTGACAGTTTGTGGTAACTTGATATGCTGGCAGTACCTATACATTTATATGACACGGTGTAGCCCTGAAGCAACGGTAAATGAAACTAATATATCAGCCCGTGCTGTATATACCATGTAGACCTTACACAATAGTTAAGTTTGTAGGATGCTTAATCAAACTTTTGACAATAATCAATAGATTTATGTAGCCAGTAGGTATCTTTCACCAACTTGCTGAGAGTAAGTTGGTTACGCAAGACTTTGTCAACCTTGTTCAGGCAAGTCTTTTTTGGTGGTAAAGTCATGTTGAGATGCGAACTCTGAAAATCCCACTGATGATCAAATAAACATGAGATGTCATCTATTCAAGTATCGTATTTATCTTAACAGTAACAAATCCACAGGTGCATTTGCAGACGTAATATTTGTTTTAACAAAAAAAAAACTACAAGAAATTTTCCTTAACAGAAAACTTTTAAGTGATATCACAGAGTAACTTATGGTAAATTGTGGGGTTTATTCTCACAGTTAAATTGATTTATGCCTGACCGTTTGCATTAGGTCGTGGCACCCAGTGCTATTAATAGCAGCCTTTCAAAATATATGCTAATGTGAATGATAAAGGAGACAATGGGGACAAACTACTAACGTTTATGCCTTGTAGTACATCGAAATGTGGACACGATTTGTCTCACGTACTGTATTCAAAGGTGATATTTAAATAGCATTTTCTAATTGAACAAATCTAAATAGAATTGATTTTAGGCAAAACCAAGGAATAGCTAAGTACCACTATTAGTGTTTCCAGCGACTATCGTCGAAGTGGACTGGCATCGTCCCGTGAAAAAATGACATCTCTATGCGAACTGCATACAATTTTTTCCTCTATTTCCTCTTTCATAACATTCGTTTTTTTTTTTTTTGTAATTTTCACGTTTTCAGTCAATTACAAAGGCAGTGATTAATCTAAAACCAAAAATCTTTTCCATTCTTCGCCACTTCAAATAAGTTTATATCTTTAATACGCCAGTGCCATATAACTTGTTTATTACATTTGTGTCTCAATACAAACACATTTTCTTCTGATTCTCACTTACTATCTATAATCGTCTTAAGAATAAACACAAACCATCTAAAACCGATGCGCAAACGCATCAATAGCGTTCAATTGCGTCGTTCAGTTTGTACTCAGTTAATAGGTAAACGTGAAGCTCATTGTTTGCGCAGTATGGCCGGCCTATCGTGTCACGTGACCACTGACCAATGACCATCTGACCTTTGTGACAGTTTCACCAATGTACGTTTCTGTACAAGTGTGTGCCAGTTTTCATTGCGATATGAATGACAGATGTATTAGAAAAAAAAAATAAGTTCCAGTTAGGAAGAAGCTTTATTTCTTTCATGACAGCTTTGGGAAAATCTATATTGATGATAATCTTTGACATTCCGATTGATAATATCCAGTCGAATATGAAAATGAACAATAAAAAACTAAATAAAATCGTTTATATTAGACTATTTTGGTACATATTTTGTTAATTTATTTAACACACAGTTAACATTATCATATGACTAAGTAGTCAGTCAACAATGATCTTCAGTGACTCATTACTAAATTAGGTAGATACCTATAAAAAAAACGAACGAGAATTTTCAAAGAATTTAGTGAAAAGCACATCACTTTTATTCAAGAAACGTGGTTAAAAATTATCTTCGATAAAAAAGACTTCCAACAGTTGCAACATAAAACAAATATCTGGCAGTTCATAATACCCAATAGTATTTTAAAATAAAATGTTAAACATGATAATATTTTGCAAATGGACCGTTTATTTATTTTACTTATTCTTTACGGAAGATCACACGTTTACCTAAGCGTCTTGTTATTTGTTCCGAGTAAATGATTTGTTATAAAACAACCTTAGTTTAAACAAATAATTTTTGTAACTAAAATACCCAGATTGATGTTGTACTTTAAGTTTTTGACCGTGCGGTCTTATAATAAAGAAAAACGGTTTTACTATCGACAGATTACATTAATTCCTTAAGCGAAAAACAGAACTACACTGCTACATGGATCTTTTGGTGCTCGATTGATCTTGTCAGAGGGCGCTGTTGATGAAACGTCACTTGAATGAAATCTATTCAAAAAACAAGATGGCGGCATTCGTTCCAATTTTAGCCACGCGCCAAAAGCATCTTGTAGCGCTATAACATGAAATGTACTGAATTACAGGTGTTCGACATCAAACTCAAACTCAAACTCAAAGCATTTATTTCAATTAAACCATTTACAGGCACTTTTGAATTGTCAACAAGTCGGTCAGTTACAAATATGAAGCTAGTTGCCCATTCCAAATAGTAGGTTCCTATGGAGAAGAACGGGCAAGAAACTCCACAGACACTCTTTTAAAATAAAATATTTGATACAAAGTATTGGTTACATCATTCTTATTGAAAATATACATGTGAGAACGATGCGAAGCGTCCGTGATAAAAAAAAAACAATTCAAAACTAAAATAATTAAAAATAAGCCGTGGCAGCTAAGAGATGACCAGTCCCAACTGACAGCGCCCGTTCACGAACATGACGCATGGATCAGCACCATTCAGCTCAACCATTTTGAAGGGAGCTAAATGATCCAACACACACGCCACCATCAGCGAGACATCTGAGTGAGCATGACATACTCTCAGCTGCCAGGACATATTCAAGTCAATGAAAGACATATTACCCGGTAAATGGTAGCTCTATTGTACATAGTACTCACACCTGTGTTATGCAATTATATAATACAAAGGTGATTGAGTTTATACAATGAAAAGATAGTCTTACAATCTTCAGCAGCTCCAACAGTATTTTCAAATGTTAATCAATTAGTTGACGTTGTGGAGCAGGACCAGCATTGAGCCAAGCATTTCTATCAGCGATGTAATCCCCCAGCCTATAATATGCCTGCTTGCATAGTGTGCGTTTTATACAAGATTTGAATTTCGTCTCATTCAGTTGAAGTATGTGGGGAGGAATTTTATTATAACATTTTAAACAGTACCCCATGAAAGATGAGTCTACTTTAGCCAGTCTGAAACCTGGTTGAGCTAATAGATCCCTACTTCTAGTACTATAATTATGTATTTCGCCTCTTTTACTAAAAAGATGTAAATTTTTTCTTACGTACATGATGTTTTCATAGATATATTGACAAGACACCGTCATGATGTTAATATTCTTAAACAGTTCCCTAAGAGAATCGCGCCTGCGGAGATTATATATGGCTCTGATGGCTCTTTTCTGCAGAATAAAAATAGACTCGATGTCTGCAGCCCGTCCCCAAAGTAAAATACCGTAAGACATGATACTATGAAAGTAACTAAAATAGACTAGCCTCGCGGTATCTACATCAGTAAATTGACGGATTTTTCTGACAGCATATGCTTCTGAACTTAGCCGTCCTGCAAGAGATGTTAAATGAGGACCCTATTGCCATTGTAGCCTTGAGTCGAGCGTGATCCCCAGGAAAACAGTTTTATCGACGAATTCTAGTTTCTCTTGATTCAATACTATCTCATAATCACTACTTTTTACATTTGGTAAAGAAAATTGTATGCACTTAGTTTTCTTTCCATTTAATACTAAATTATTGGCAGTGAACCAATTTTGGACCTGCAGTAGGGCGTTATTTACGTCGTCAAAATTTGTAGCACGTCTATCTACCTTAAAAATCAAGGAAGTATCGTCAGCAAATAACACCATTTGTGGTTGATTTTTTAATAAATGGAGAAGATCATTAATATACACTAAAAAGAGGAAAGGACCCAATATCGAGCCTTGAGGAACACCCATTTTTACTTTGAAACCGAGTGAATTGATGCCATTTATTTGAACTAGCTGTTGTCTATCGTTTAAATAAGATTTTACTAAACTAAGCGCAAGTTTTCCAAGTCCGTAATGCTCAAGCTTCAAGAGTAAGGTTTCGTGATCGACGCAATCAAATGCCTTGGAAAGGTCACAAAAGATTCCTATGGCGTCTTGGGCCTCTTCCCATGCGTTAAAAATGTGTCTTAATAAGGTTACACCGGCGTCGGTCGTACAACGTCCTTTGGTGAAACCATACTGTTGATCGTGAAGGATTTTATTCGCGTTGAAATGATTGAGCATTTGATTAAGCACCTTACCTTTTCAAACACCTTGCTGAAAACCGGCAAAACGGATACGGGTCTATAATTATTTGTGTCTTTACTGTCTCCGGATTTGAAAAGTGGTATTAATCCGGGAAGACTCCTTGATCCACACACAAATTAAATATTAAGGCTAAGTAAGGCGCTATAGAAGACCTCCGGAAGAGAACCGGAGTTACCGACATAGCCTGCAGACTAAGCAAGCTGAAGTGGCAGTGGGCTGGCCATGTTTGTCGAAGGACCGATGGCCGGTGGAGCAGACGAGTTCTTGAGTGGAGACCTCGTATCGGCAAGCGTAGTGTGGGGCGCCCCCCAGCTAGATGGACCGACGACCTTAAAAAGGTGGCTGGGACAGACTGGATGCGGAAAGCGGAGGACAGGGTGTTGTGGCGCAGCCAGCTGAGTTGATTGAAGGCGCTATAGTCTCAATTATTGAGGTACAGACTTTAATGGACATTCCCCAAAGATCTTCGGACAATTTGATCTTGATTTGCTTAAAAGCTTTTAATACTATTATGGGGTTAATATGCTTAAAGTTAAATTCAATCGGGCAGGCTGCAACGTTCGCCCTTACATAGTCAAAAGCGAGTTTCAGTAGTTTTAAGTGGGATCTTCCAGTCAAGGTTTTTTTCATGTTAATTTACTTATTTTTTGAGTGGTCAGAAAATCCTCCTACTTGTACTACTTAATTCTGAATTCTTTTGCAATGATCTTGCTCATTGCCGTTCACTCTTAGATCTATTGATTGCCTTTTCTGGTCTATCTCTCATGAACATCAATATAATTATATCGATTGTAGGAATTAGTTCCTACATAAAAATAACTACATATATAATATAGATACATAGTATGAGTATATAGATACTATTAATAATTCAATTAACACGAAAATAACCAGTTTTCCCAAATAACTGCTATGAATTATAACGAAAAGGCGAAAAATAACTCCGAATGTCTTGCATATAGCCTCGTTTCCTGGAAATCCCGCTTATTTTAATATTAGATTATACCTACATAACTTTCGGTTCCACGCTTCCTTTCCCACTTTCCGTTTCCATCTTCCTAGCAATAGCTCTATCATTTCATTTCATTTATTCGTGAAAAATATGCATTGTGTAAGTACATGCAATTTACAAAAAAATTATAAAAACCATGAATTAATTAAAATTCCAAGAAATTCAAAATATAGTGCCTAACAGTTTCAAATATAAACGAAACAGTTTTAAAATACTACTAGACAGTTCAAAAATAATATAATTTAGAAGTCAAACAAATTAAAGTACAATGTCAAAAACAGTTTTAAAACAATATAATTAAATTAAAATTAAAATCAGTAGTAGCACACTGCCACTGCTTTCAATTATTTAAAAGTTCTGCGAGTATTGAGAACTGCGTCATATCCTGAGCGAGCTTTTTACACGCAACTGCAAATAAATTATTACCGGAACTCTGAATGAATTTGTATTAATTTTGGCTGAGCAATCTCTCTCTCTCTCTCTAAAGCTTACCGTTTTCTCAACTTAAGGCTGTTTGCTTAATTCTGGGTACTTGAAGTTATGTTTTACTAAAATGTTGATTACGTGCAATAGTTTACATTTTCACTTGAATTTATAGTAAACTGTTGTACCTAAATTAAGTCTAAATGCTTTTTTATCTTTCTAATACTTCATTCACTAATCGATTCTCGATAAAAATATAGCATCAATAATCCAGGACAATCCGTTATTATAATTATTCAGCAATAATTAGAACAAAAAATAATTGACAAGTTCTTTTACGCGTGCCAAATGATTTTTTGCGTTTTTTTTTTCCTTCGTCGGTCGCTGTGTCTTCCCACTGCGTTTTCATTGACAGTGACATTTCCTAATTGGATTGTTAAACATATAATTAGCGGTCGATCAATAATTTGAAAATACTGTTAGAGGACCAAATTAACTACTGTCAAAATTAACAGTCAAATTAATTTTAGAACGTTACTATTAGGTACAGTCCAGCCGTCATTCATAGATCTTTGACAGTCGTAACGGATAGTCAGAAACCCGAAAGTCTGAGAACCAGTCTTACCAAGGGGTATCACAACAGTAGATGCCAAACTTCAGTTGGGCCCACATATATCAAGCCTAGCGGGAAGGCTCAGTTCGGCCGCCTACGCCGTCAGAAAAGTAAGACAATACAGTGTGACTGACTTTGATACAGCTCAGTTAGTCTATTTTAGTTATTTTCATAACGTAATGTCCTACGGTATTCTGCTGTGGGGCAAAGCCGCTGACATTCAAAACATATTTGTTCTTCAATAACCAACTGTTTGAGCAATTTACCAGCTAGGTGCCAAAGTTTCTCTAAGATTTTTTTAAAAGATTAGTATTCTCCCGGTGGCACCACAATTCATCTTCGCCAAAATCTTATATGCATATTAGGCAAATTATACACTTATACACTAAAAACAGTGATATTTACAATAATAACATCAGAAATAAGGACAAATTACGTGCTCCATTTCACCGGTTTCATAAGGTTCATAGCTCATTTGTTGAGCTTGGTATTACTTTTTATTAAAAGCTACCCTCTTCTTTGCTAGATTTGCCTTTTATATTTTTTATTTTATTTTGGTACAAACACATGCACAACATTACAGACCCAGGTATAAGTTATTGCACAGTTAAATATCAATAAAAACAGATATATTTACAATATGGAAAAAATAACAATAAGAAATAATACAAAAATAACTAACAAAACAGGTAAAACTAACAAATAACAATCAAATAATATTGGCACCTCATCTTTCGTCCATCATCTCACAGAATCTCGAACAAGCATGACATACGTCTATCCATCTCGCGGCAAACAAATCACACTCCTGTGTCGATGCCAGTAGAGCATTCAGCATTGCGAGCGCGCGAACCAAGGGTGAGTTAGAATGCGAAACTGTGCTTGCTGGCGGAACGGCCAACAATACGTGTCGTCGTGGTCTAAGTTGGTATTTGAGTACAAGAGGAACAAAAAGTCTCACAAGCTGAGCTACTAGTTCCGGGCAATTAGACTCCCCGCGAAGGACACGACAAGCGAACATGAGTAAAAAGTAATTACGCCTAATTTAAAAAGAGTTAAATTTCAGCATTCAAAGTAAAAATTTTTTAGGATAAATATATATATATTCTCATTTATTTCGGATCACACATAAAAATACACAAATTACATATAATTAGTAACGACAACTTAAAAACTATGTTAGTAAAACTTACAAACTAACCTAACAACTAATAACTACGTGGCTCAACACAATGTTGGCACGTGTCTCCGCACCCAGTGCCTAATAGAGGGGCTGTCCACCATATCATAAATAATGTTTTTAGGATACTGTTGCTGATAAAGGAATGGATAATACCCGAACAGTTTCTTAAATAAAAATCTAAGGAATATTTTTGGACCTTCTCAAGAAGTAAGGCGTAAGTACTTTCATAGGGGTTCCAAATAATTGAAGCTGACATAAGTTTACACCTCACTAAAGCCATATAAACTAATTTAATGGCCAGAGGGTTGTTAAATTCTCGCATATTCTGAATAGTGAAACGTAGTCTTCGGTATGAATCAGTGGCGATAGAACGCATATTATGTTCGTGGAAGGTTACTCGCGGGTCAAATAATACTCCTAGATACTTTACCGAATTAACACGGGCAATCGGTTCTGTTCCAAGGAAGTATTGCACATGCGGCAGGGTTTTGTGCACGACTAAGGGACATAATACTGCATTTAGCAGTATTGAATTGTTAAGCTTGTTTTCAGTGCTCCATTAGAACACTGAATCAATGTCTTCCTGAAGGGTCAATGTATCGTCCATCTCCTCAACGCCATATATCAACTTGAGATCATCAGCGTAGAGCAAGCACCTGATGTGTTTAAGAACCTTCTCAAGATCATTTACCATAATTCTGAATAATAATGGTCCCAAAATGGTCCCTTGACTAACGCCAGACCGAGTGTGATATGGGGTTGAAATGAAGCAATTACAGTCTTACATATTTCTGACGGTCCCGTATATAACTTGCTAAAATTTTTAGTAGTTTTGGTGAAAATCCGATGTTACTAAGTTTGAGTGTACTTTTAATGCATTTAAAGCTAAAGTAAAATCTAACCTTTGTTCAAAGGCATACTATTCTATCAACGACAACCTACATAAACGATAAGAATAGTTGGTCGCTGTGATTAACTCAAGACAATGTTTATGTTCTTTCTCCAGAATTAGCTTACCCACTGACAGGTTAAAAGAGTTCATTTAATTGTTTTTTTTATTTATTATTGACATAATTTACTCATTACTATGTTTTTTATGAGTTGTATTGCAATATGTGTTTAGCTAGCGACCTCGACAATTGATCATATCATTCTTGCCTAAGCAACCGGCAGCAAGTTTTTCATGCTCCCTCACATGTCACTGCTTGCGGCAGCGTCGGGGGTCGGGTTGTCTCCTTTCCTCAAATATGGCGAAGGACGTAATGCATCTTTGCGTCATGCTCATGAACGGGTGCTGCTTGTGGTGGTTTTGTTAATGTTATTAACAAAAACAAATAAAAACAAACTGTTTATTTATTTTACTTCGTTGGTCCTAGTTTATCATTTGTTACTTCGAGTTACAGGTATCTAAACGGGCACGTCCTTTATGCCTGTAGGCTTTTGTTTAGGTATTAAGTTCTGTTCACGTTTTTATTTTTTATTTCTGCTTGAGTATAGTTTTCGGTGTTTTTTGGCGTGTGCTAGCTGACATACGTAAAAATGTTAATTGAATGTTTTGTGTTTCGTAATGTAAATTATTTTGCATACTGAATTCCATTCCAACCATTCCATCCACCTGATTTCCATTTTATTTTGCATTTGAATTTTGTTTTCTGTTTTGTATTGAATCAAGTTTTTCTAACTAAACAGACAGCTGTGCTGATGGGGAACTTCTTCTTTCCAGCTAAAGCACTAGGAAGTGGTGAAGGGCAAACATTTTGGGGACTGTCCTATGTAACTTTGACGTCAGAAAAGTGCTGATTCTCAGCCGAGTTCCAATAAATGACTTTTGATTTTATTTATCGTGTAAATGGGTTGTGACTTAAGTAGTCGCTCCATGTAAAATACTGGTATTCAGCTGCATCCAGTTAGTTTGGAAGCGGACCTCGAAATAGTTGGGATAAGACTAGGCAGATGATGACTGTTAGAGGTACAGCCAGTATCTGTTGAATAAATACCGTTATGACGTCATCATTTCTAGAAGTAACCTGTCATGATCTGTCATAACTCATAAATGTATCAAGTGGAATAATTTTTCATACGAGTATTACGAGTATTGTGCACCGATTAAGTTTTTTCATGATTGATGATGGTAGGTACCACAATTCACGCGTCTGACCACATCGAGATAAAAAAATCTACATTGATTTCTGTTTGATGATAAAATACATTTTACACTCATAGAGAACGATAGAGTTCAAAAGCTTTGGAAAACAAACACACAATATTACATCGGATTATTTTAGAGCATATTATCATCTATATTGTTTGTAAACCGAAAAAGAATGCCGCCAGTATTAAGATTACTTTGCATTCCTTTAAATCAACTTGCATTTATTAAATTACTTTGTCTCAATAATTCACTAAGAAATCTGGGCTGAACGTAAATAATTTATACAAAAAACATTTCAATATGTTTGTTCAAACATAACTTATCACCAACCATGACTAGTCGCTGGCGCCAGCAATGTAAGAATGATGCCATCATTTCCTATCATATCTATGAAATATGTATTTACTTTCGTTATTTATAGGAAACGTATCGAAACTCTCACAAAAAATACATACGTATTTACTTTATTGCACAGATATTTATTTAATATTTCCGGCTACAACACATTAGGTGTAAGTTAGGGAGACATTAATGAAGTTCCAACTTCTTCAATTGGATCTGACGTAAGCGTTTCACTTTGCAGCCATTTAAAAAATACCTTATTGTGACATTTATGATGACAATGACTACATCAGGGGAAAAAAATAAGTAAAAATTTGGTTATAGCATATACCAATGACGCGTGTCCATTGTGAAATTCAAAGTAAATTGTTGACTATCAAACAAATCAATTTGCTGATAGTTCTGGGTAAAAAGGCGAACGGGCGTCAATGGTAGACAAACTATGATTGTTAGCACCTAATGCTTGGTGAGATAAGATAATCTTATTATGAGAATTACAGCGAAACGTATGCAGATAAGTATGTTTGATGACACTCACGTCAGAGGCGATGCGCCATTATTTGTACTATATAAGCTATTACGTATGTCCGAACAACGCGCCTTTCATTCATTGATATATTCTAATCAGTAAGTGTAAAAATAGCTAGATATATATTTAGCGATAAAGTTATTAGTGTAGATCGCGTTATCGTAAATAACGTACTGACAGATTTGAATCGTTTTACGGAAACGGCTGGAGTGGTCGACGATGAAATGAGTAATGTTTGATCGATTTTATAATCTTTATTGATTGATTGTTGAAGCGTTAACATTCTTTGATTTAATAGTAATAATGATTCTATTGTGATTAATGTATTCTTTTTTAGGGTTCCGGAAACGGAACCCATATAGGATCACCTCTTTGTCCGTCTGTCTGTCTTTCAGTCTGTCACGACCCTTTTTCTCAGGAACGCGTGGAAGTATCAAGTTGAAATACAGATCAAATACATAAGTCTACGGTCCCTTGGAGCTCTAAAAAAATCAAGTTTCTACGTCAACGCAATAAAACAATACGGCCATTTATGCGACATATTTTGATTTACCGGATACTTCCCATTGACATATAATTATGAAATTTGGCAAGAATCAAGGTCCTAGGCACAAGTAAAGCACAAAGTCTGAAAATCGTTCATTTGTAGTTTTATGACATATTTTTTTTCTTTTTGCGATTATAAACTTACATTTGCTGTTAGACTGTTGTGAACTGACAGTTGTATAACGATGCATGGGAGAACAAAGTAGTAAAAAAAAGTAGTTGTAGTTGAAAAAATAAATACACCTGAACTACGGAACCCTTCCTTGTACGTGGTCCGACACGCACTTGGCGGCCGGTTTTTGTGTTTTGGTTTAGTTGCCTTGACTTAATAGCTATGTGAGCCGACTACTATTCTGCTACGTTTCAAGTTTATTTGTAACCGACTTCTAAAAAAGGAGGAGGTTCTCAATTCGGATGTTTGTATTTTTTTTTTATGTTTGTTCGCGCATAACTCCGTCGTTTGCCAACCGATTTGAAAAATTCTTTTTTTGTTGGAAAGGGTATACTTTCCAAATGGTCTCATGAAAATTTTATCGAAATGGGACAACCGGTTTTTGAAAAATCAACAAAAATGTATCTACAGTGTTATATTAACGATCTTTTCGTTTACTCTGCATTGCGTTTTTTGTTCGCGCATAAATCCGTCATTTACGTACCGATTTGAAAAATTCTTTTTAGGCACTAAAAAGGAAAAAATAAAAAACTATTTACAAAAAAAAAATAACCAACTTCCAAAAAAACACTACAAAGTTAAAAATAACTTTAATTTCGGAAGTCGGTGGCATAAAACTAAAATACAGATCCAAAGACACCGACTTCCCAAATTAAAGTTATTTTTAACTTTGTAGTGTTTTTTTGGAAGTCGGTTATTTTTTTTTTTATAAAAAGTTTTTTATGTTCTAAGTTTTTAAGCCCAAGCTAGTGGTACCGATATGGTAGACGGATCTTCTCAAAATAGTAAGGCACTATTTACATTAACTGACACCCTTTTCTCTAAACATTCGGATGCGTCTGGATCTTAAGCACATATGGACGTCCCTGTCTTGAACTGTTCATCTGCACATGTTTGAAAGAAAGATAGTTTGGGAGCTTTCCCAAATTGTCTTTCTTTCAAACATGTGCAGATGAACAGTTGCTTTATTGTTATACCTTACCGTATAATACTCGTAGATGCCTATTCATACATCCCAATAGACCCACAATGAAAGGATTGAGAACACCAACTGCCATCAATGCAAAATCACCAGCACAATTTCGATTGAACCGTGATCTTAATCCTGATAAGATCTTTGCTGTATCATGAACAGGTGCATTGGACCGCCCGTCAGTGTAACAAAATCAGTATAAGCTGACCTCTTATGCTATTGAAACTCTACCAGAGTCCAGCTCAAGGTCAAAGTGTAACTAACGACATACGGTCGACTGTACACTATTGACGATATGGGTTTCCCCATTGTGCTTACCGTTCGCACATCCCAGGTCAGTCTCACATATCCGTCTATTAAGTGATTCGATCCGGTAAGTGTTGTTTTTAAGCTACCGTGTATCCTGATTAGACGAAAAGTCGTGTGTTTGACTTCAATTTTGTTGCTGTCTTGGAGTTAAAAAAAAATTGTTACTTAAAATTGTTTCATTTGGTTATTGGGTGTTTGTTATTGGTTTGGTTAGCCGGTCATTCTAGTACAATAATATTAACTATACTTACATAAAAAACGTCTGACCTATCTATATTTAATAGGCATGTATTTAACACGGCGACAAATTAATCTGAATTTGGGATTAAAAAATAATTAAAGCCGGTAGCAAAAATAATAGGTTGGCAGCTACAGCGAAGTATTATTTTAAGTAGAAAGTAGCAGCTCAATAATCAGTTTTTAGCTTTATTTTAATTTAAACTGGCATCGAATTTTTGTTTTGGTAACTGAATTTACCAACAATAGAGGGGATCTGGCGCTCGGCGGCCGCTGCCGCGGCACGCTCGCTTCGCTCGCTCGCCTTCGCTTATTAATGGTTACTGTTCTAACCTAACCTAACCCAAATGATTCAATAACAGTAGATGACTAATAATCGCTGCCAAGTTATTATTTTAGTAGGAAATAGTTAGTCGCCCTTTAAGTTATTAGTCGCCAAGTTATTATTTTAGTAGCAAATAGTTAGTCGCCCTTTAAGTTATTAGTCGCCTGGAAAATTATTATCCTATTTAATAGGCTATCTGAATGTGTTTTTCTTTTCTGTGGTGTTGTTGGCACATTGTTTACAAAAACATCCTAGGAGAAAACTCAATATTCTCACGTTCTCTGCTGGTTCGAAATATTGACCAGCTTTTGCAACAGTCAGTTAACTATCCTCCTTCAACAAAACGGTAATCCATGTTCATAACTAGTAAGTCAACACACTAAAATGAACGTTATTTACGCAAACGATTATCGAACCTTATAAATCAATCACATCAAACAATTCGTCTTTAACCTCATTTCTGTGCGAAAGATGATCGTTACACAAATATTGGCTCCAAACTTGGCAAAAAAGAGTTTATTTGTTGTGTTTCTCAGTATCAAGCCACCGTGTCTATTTGTCAAATATTTGGCATACGCCGGCGTAGTCGCACACTTGGGCAAGCGACTTGCGTCACAGCAAGTACTTTGACGTATGCGCGCCTCGCCTTCCAAAGTGTGAACGAAATATCAATCTGGGACCAGCACGTTGGTAGTCTGGTGCTTTCGATATTTCTAGGAATTTAGTCGTTCATGACAACACCATATTTGGAAACAAAATATGGGTTAGTGATGTTTTTAGAATTAAGTAGTTAGTTATTTCTTACAAAATATAAACGTATTTTGTAAAATGATGAATGAGCAAAGCAAAGGCTTGTATAAACCTTGATAGTTTTGTTTTTAACAAACTTCACCAACTTTCAACAAAATAAAGTGGAAAACCTAAACAATTGGTTCTATGTAGCAATTAACACTAAGCAAATTCAGCTAATTAATTCAAACAACCGAACATTACCATTCAAACAAAGCCATTTAACCAATAATAAGGTAACAAACAGAAAGCACGAAAAGCTAACACAATGGGTGCATACTGTTACGCAACGGTAGCCAAGATTAACATCTAATGTGGGCAGTGGAGTCGGCGACACATCACTTGAACACCACACAGGTAGGCTGGATAGGTCTGTCGTAATGAAGGAAACTACAGAAGATAAACTAAGCTATAAGGGTTAGGAAAGATCAAAGAAACGATGGATGGGTAATGATAAGGCAAGAAATCGGAATCTAGAAATGGTGATACAGAAGGAGAGGAGGAATGAGGGGTACCTACGGAAGAACACGTGCTGTGCCAACTCAAAATTATAAATTGGCATGAGTATGATGGCAGAATAATAGTTTGATTACCCGAAAATGAATACATAGATACAGTCACAGTAAGCAGTTTTAAGTCTATAGTGTGTCAAAATTTCCACGTCTTTGCCGTTGTAAATGTGTCATGAAGTGTTAAATAGCTTGTATTACGATGGTTAGGATTGTGGATAGTTTGAACAATTTTACTATAAACGAATATATTGCGACTGTTAAAAATATTGTCAAATTTTTAACAGGACCATTATATTCGTTTTTGAGTTGTAGGTCGTAGGTTTGAACCCAGACTTTATGAAAATTATTTCATCACCACTGCTCTCAAAATGGTGAATGATAATCGTGAGAAAACCGCCATGTCCTAGAACTAAAAACTTTGAAGACATGTGACGTCCACCAACCCGCAATGGGCCCGCGTGGTGGCTCTCACAGAGAGGAGGCCTGTGTCCCAGCTGTGGTGGGAACATTGTAGGATATAGCCTGATTATGTACAGTAGCTACAATTTGTCTGATTGATATCAGGCAAATTACTTTTATTCACTAGAAGATCCTCTAAACGTCTGCTGCTGTCTCCTATAAACGTGCTTTATTTGTTGTTAACCTTTGGAACTCCACTAGTTGGTGGCATTATCCTTTACTACGACATCACGTTTCCATAACACCCACGTTTTACAATAATAAACTATGATCCTCTAAGCCTATGATGCTCTAGTACTATAGTATTTATTTGTGTATGATGTGTATGCAGCATTACGTCCTTTTCCAGTTCAGAGACTATTATAACCTAGGCTACTGTTACATAGTTGGGTACCTACAGTAGTAAAAATACCCAAATGGGGGAGCTTAAAGTCAAAATTGTTTCATAAGCTATCTTACAATTTCTTCTGTATCATGGGTAAACGCAAACAATCCTGCATTCAGAAATAACAACAGTAAAGATCCGCTTTTAAAAAAAACCTGTTATTTTTTTACTTGTGTAGCGATGTCTGAAGAGCAGAAGACAACTATCAAATCAAAACAACACTTTGATGATACAGTAATTTCAACATTCGTTTCATTCACTGCATTTGAATTCAAGAGCTCTTGCATAGTATTCCTGCATGAATGGGTAAATATGTGCGTAATAAACTCAACACTTCATAATATCGAAGTCTCATTAAATAAATAGTTACACGTATGCTGAAGTATTTTGTTTAGATATAATCATCTATTGTGCTTATGTTCCAAGTGGTAATATCCACTACGTAATTAGATTAGGAACTTCCTTTCCGGAACTAGTACTTTAAATTATGTTCGTCATTTGTTTTCAAGTTCGTCTTTACTTCCACTCCGAATTCTTCACTCTTATCACTAGTAAATAGTTTTTTCTCAAACATGCTTGGAAATTCGAGCATTATTTTGACAACATTCTTCGAGATAAATCGGAATTGCTGTACTGGCCAAATAATTGCCAGCAGCGACCGCCAGAAATTGTATGAAAATAACAAACAAATGAACAACATAGTAAACTCTTACATAGTAAACTCATATCTATCGTGTAATATAAAAATGGAACGACCTTCTACTTCATAACATGGCAACCAAGGAGGTAACTTATCAAAGGTTTTATTTACATACAAATTGGCGCGTGAAAAAATATCGTTGTTCGTTCAGTTTTTAAAAACTGGAATTTACGAGTATTAATCAAAAGGTTTTCCTAGAAATCACTCTAGATGAGAAACTGCAATGGGGACCACATATAACCTCTCTTGCGGGGCGGGGCTTAAGCTCGGCCGCTTATGCTGTTAGAAAGATACAACAGCTAACAGTTATAGAAACCGCGCGTTTGGTTTATTTTAGCTACTTCCACAGCATTATGTCGTATGGCATTTTACTGTGGGGTCGGGCTGCTGACATTGAGTCCAAAAGTTATTTTGCAAAAGAGAGCTGTCAGAGCAATTTATAATCTACGTCACCGCGAATCTCTTAGGGAACTATTTAAAAAGATTAATATTGTAGCGGTACCTTGCCAATTCATTTATTTTTTTTATTATCCATTATGTATGCAAGGACAAATCTACATATTTTTAATAAGTTAAGTGATAGACATCATTTTAATAATAGAAATAAAGATAAAATAGATCAACCATTTATATGATCAACCAGATTATCTAAAGTACATACATCTTTTATGGGGTACTGTGTTAAATGTTACAACAAAATACCATCAGATATTGTAATTAAATGAAACAAAATTTAAAACATATCAAAAGTACACTTTGTAAACAAGCATATTACAAGTTAGAGGATTATATCCAGGATACATGCTGGTCCAGCTCCATAGGACAATTTGGAGTCAAGACAAAATTAAACTGGTTGCTATTTTAATTGTATAATTTGTTATTTTTATGATATTGATTTTACATACTGTGATTACCTATACTCACACACTGACTTATTATTTTAAAACGTTTAGGAAAACATATATTCTTTTACGATGTTTGTAAATATGTGAGCACCATGTATCTATCTCATAATTAAGTTATTTTTCATTGCTTAATTTTTTATTCTTTTTACTTATTATGGTATAGTAATTTTATTCTAGGTGCATCGTCTTCACATATAATCATATAATTAATGTACTCAAACAAAATATTGTAAAACATTTTTAAAAGAGTAACGGTGGAGTTTCTTGCCCATTCTTCTCCATACGAAACTACCTTTTGGAAGGGGCAACTAGAATCAATTCTATTTTTTTATAAATTTTGACGTTCAAAAATGCCTCCTACGTGCCTATTTGAAATAAATAATTTGACTTTGACAGCTCAACAACATCCATTGCGTTATTTACGTTGTTGAGCAGACAAATTTTTCGAACATTCATATCGATATTGCTTTCGCTATTCGTATCATTTTTCGTATTCATATTGCTTCATAGCAATGGATTATCATAATACACATCAAAATCATTCAAATTGTGATTGATAGTGTATTACACAATTAGGATCCGCTAGTATGGGCTTAGGTTTAATTTTTCAGTTTCCAATACAGCATGAGCACCATCATCAGCTGCCCACATGTGATAAAAAAGGAGATGTGTTACTCTGATACAAAAAAAAAACCGGCCAAGTGCGTGTCGGACTTCACACATTTAGGGTTCCGTACCAATTGGTTATAATAGAAAAAAATTAGGGAATTAAAATAAAAATCTGATTTTTCAATATATTGGTATTTGTTAGAAAAATATACGTAATAATAAACATTATCACCAAATTTCAAGTTCATAGGTCAATGGGAAGTTAAAAAAATCTTTAGAACAAAATTTTGTAAAAAATAAAGCTGACTTTGGTGGCTTCTTATTCCTTTGTTTTCCAATATTTTTTAAAACAAAAATACAGTATTTATCTACTCAAGAAGTTGTAACCAACGATACCCCATTTGATGGGGTAGGTCTACATTTTTTTTCGAGCCGCCCTTTTGCTGTATAAATATTTAATAATATTTTTAACAATTTGTATGGCTTTGGGTCAACACGATGCTTATACTGTGAAAATTTTAAGACTATGGCTCCAACCGTTTGGCTGTAAAAACCTGTGTAACAGACGGACAGACGGACACGTGAGTGATAGCAATAGGGATCCGTTCGGACCCTTCGGAAAGGGACCCCAAAAACATAACCTACTGTTGACTCAAAAGGTTGAATGTTAAGGAATACCCAAAATTCTATTAGGTATGACCAAGTGTGTGTTTACGTGGTCCTTAAGTAGAATAAATCGATAATTACACTGGCTTTATTATAAATAACTTCTTTTTTCCTTTCATAATTAAATCAAGAAATAATATAACAGTAACCGTCAAGAGTTCGTTTACTAATAAAGTGATGACGTACTGATTAGCCTTGCACAAGAATATAAGTGCAAACAGATTTTATCAGTGCATTACTACATACACGGATCGCCAGGGGAACCCCTATGCAACTGCAGGCCAATCTAACTACGCTTCTGTCATAAAAATCCTATGTAATAAACCTAAGTGAATGACGTCAAAAAAGGTAGCGGTAGGTGGTGATAGGTAGGCAGGTTCGCCCCAGTTAGCACTGAGATTCGATTCTCAGTAGTTGACATTTGATGACGATCGCTCGCGGTGTCTATGGTAAGAACCGATGGATTCTTATCGATCGTGAGAATTAATAACAGTGTTTTTTTATTCACAGCCGTAAATCAGGGAATAAGCTGACCATTTACTTGGTTTGATGTAGCTACTCTGCCAACAAAAACAAAAAAACCGGCCAAGTGCGTGTCAGACCACGCACAATGAAGGGCTCCGTAGTTGGGATGAATTTATCCCAAAAACAAATTTAACATTGTAGTTGAAAAGCATGTTCTCCCATACATCGATATATGTCAACTTGTATGTCAGCTGGCAAGGGCACTTGACTCTAACAAAACATAGCACTTCAATATTACGCAAATGCGTGAATCCGCTTCACGCGCGTACGCTCATGCGTGTGCTTTAATATTATCCATTTGCGTAATATTTAAGTGCTATTTTTTTTTATTGAAAAATGGCTTTCACAGACCTGCAATATTTTTGCACGGCCTATACAACGATACCCCACAACATTGGGATAGACGAGAAAAAAAATATTATCCCCATTTTACGAGCAAGTGAGGTAGCCTTAAAAAAATGTTTTTCAAGGTTTTGTATTAGAATTTTGTCGGCGTGATTAATATAATATATTAATACCCATGCCAAATTACAGCTTTCTGGTACTAAGCGTCTTTGAGCTAAGCCGAGGACAGACAGACCGACGGGCATGGCGAAACTATAACGGCTCCTTGTTGACTACGGAACCCTAAAAAGGGTTTTTCCCTATGTGTTGACTGCGAACCGTACTTTTTCCAACCAAATCTATTTCGGATTTTTCTTCCATCACATTTTTTCCATAGCCAGCATTCTTAAGAGGAGGCTCCCTATTTTTATGTTAATTTGCATGAATATTCTGAAACAGCCACACATATAAGCAAAATTAAACTTTAGTATATGATTTATTGGATCTTTTTCTTTCCACGTTGAAGACAGTTACGTAATTGTAATTTTTTATTCGAAAATCATGTCTTTTTAAGGATATTTGTAAAAAACAAACAAGATTGTTTAGTTTTTGTGTCTAAAATAAAGATTCACAGCAAGAAAATATAGTTTATTATCCCGACACAAGATATTTTTAAATCAATTTAATTTTAAGTCAATTATTACTTTAGTTATAAACGAAATAAGAATTGAGACTTACGCTATTTAGTTTCGTGCTCAAACACGATCAAAGAGCGCACGCGATATTCAACTTTGTTTGTGATGTATTAGCGGTTAGCACATAATGGAGTGGCGGGGAGCGAGGGACGGAGTTTGCGTTCGAAATTTGATTTAGACTGCCTGCTCTTAATCGAAGTATTTAATTATAATACTTATCTTCCACACTAACTATCCATGTTTGCTTTAGTCTTCTCGTCATCTTCTGTTCTCTACATAATCATCATTTGCCTAGCCTTTTCCCAACTATGTTAGGGTCAGCTTCTAGTCTAACCGAATGCAGCTGAATACCAGTATTTTACATGGGGCGACTACTTAACTGACCTCCACACCCCAGTTACTGGGTAACACGATACCCCTTGGTAAGACTGGTTGTCAGACTTGGGCTTCTGACCCGTAACAACTGTCAAAGATCTACAAATAACAGCCGGGACCAACGACTTAACGTGCTTTCTGAGGCACGGAAATAACATTGTGTATTAAGGCGCTGACAAGAGGCAAATGATAAAAGTAGGCTTGTCTAAACAAAAAAAAACCAAATCTATATAGTGTGTGGTAGTTGAAAAAATATATGTTATTCTTTAACATAGTTCTCAGAACTTGGTTGTTACAAAACACGCTTAGAAAAAAAAAATCTCGATACAAATGAACGGAAAACTAACCCTTCACTTTGAGTTTCAATCCAAAAAATCTGGATTAAATATCAACCTGCGGTTGGTATTTAATTAATAACAAGAACGTCTTATTTGTATACAGAACTTGGTTGTTTTTATTTTCGACTAGCTGCGCCCCGCGGTTTCACCCGCGTAAGTCTCGATCCCGTGGGAATATCGGGATAAAAGTAGCCTATGTCTTAATCCAGAGTGTCAGCTACTGCCATACAAAATTTTATCAATATTGGTCCAGCCGTTAGAGCGTGAAGAAGTAACAATCATACACACACACACACACACTCACAAACTTTCGCCTTTATAATATTAGTGTGATGTGATTACTTGACAAGCGTTGTGTCATCGCGCATCTCTTTCGTTTGCATGCAACCAGACAGTGACCGCGGTTTAGCTGTTGTCAGCGTCTTAAACCTTTTTGACGTACAAGATATTCTCTTTTTAGTTTTCAAATGATTTTTAATACATATTTCTCGCTACCTACTTAAAAATTTCACCTTACAGTTGCAATAGATTTTAAGTGGCACTGTGGACGTACCTACTGCAGTGGGCGTGGAAGGCGGTAGCGCCGTCCATCTGCCGGTAAGTAACTGTCTGCAATAAGCTATTGAACGGGGAAATGCTTGGAGCTGATGTTAAAATACAGAAACCATAAATTCATTTTCGTAAACTCGTAGTTGTCCAAGCATTTAAAAAGACGACGCGTAGAAATGGTAGCAACAATCCAGAAAATAGATGAATTAGGTATATTATTTACAAAAAAATCGGTTGTTTGTAAAGTCGGTTTACTGACGATAGTTGAACGTGACAACGTCATAAGAATCGCCGCAATTATCGTTGTTATAAACAATTGACACCACATTCACTTTTCACTGCACTTCATACTTGACGAAAACATGGAAATGTATTATTGTATAGCAGCTGTCCACGCGGACGCATCGCTCACTCAAGTAGGAGAGAGACAGATGTCGAACGCTGCCGAACGCGGAGGCCGATTGTGCCTCTTTGTCGCTCGTTCCACGCTCTCGCTTGCACTTCAAGCCTTAAATGGAACGCCTCAGAGCGAGGTAACGCCGCATGAGTCATGTTTTTTTGTGCGTGCAGCCGGCTCCATCGAATTATAAGACGTTGTCACGTCAAAAATATTTATAAAGCCAATGACTACAGAAGGTACACACCACGCTTTGACGTGGAGTTGCGGACACCAGCCCGTATTACCTATTGCCTAAGGTACACAGTAACAACGAAACACGTTACCTAGGAGAATAAAACTAGGTGAATATAGGTACGTCAAAAGGACCATCCCCATCTCGTCACACCAAAATCTATACTTTTTTTTTTAAGTTTGAACTATCTTGGTACAGTTATTCCTTCGCAAACACACCACTAACAACTCCACTAAATACATAAGCTTCAAGTTATAGTCCATTCATTCATTCGAACAAATCGAATCGCTCCCGACGGCCGCTTCCCTTCATTCAATAAACGTCCACTGAATGACGTTCAGCATTCGCAGAGTTACATAAAGTGAACACAATCGTGCATACCGAGAGACGCAATGAAAATAAATGGCACTCTCCATTGCTGTGTGCCTACCTACTTTGTTTTTCATACTGGTTTCTAAAACCCGAGATAGGTAGGTATTTGCTAGTTGGGTAAAAAAAACGATTAGTGTATATTTTTGGGGTTTCATGTTATTCATAAGATTGTTGTTTTCCTTATATCAGAAATATCAGAAAAGTAGGTAATTGATAAATCCACATACGTTTTATCTACCTACTCATTTGGTTTTGTTTTGCATTCCTTATGTTTGTCAGCGATTCGTGCTCCTTTGTACATCGAAAGATCCATGATCGTTTCGGCAATAAAATAATATAAAGAATCCTTAATAACACTACCAAGCTTTACCTAATAGCAAATTTACCGCTTTAACCGAAAAACCATGGTTGTCGTTTGCCAACGCCATGCCACGATGCATGCCGTTTGCAAATGGCTGCCATCACAATTCCCGTGGTGCATCTATAAAATGATGGTGTACTCGTATCAATGAAGAGAAGACTGCATTATTTAATTATGGAGTATGGTTAGTGTATCGAAATTATATTTACTAAATATAGCATAAATAGGAAAACACACCACAATGTACATAACGTCGGAGTGATTACTTAGTTTTTTTTTATTTTTATTGTATTTTATTTTTTTAAATTACGCATAAAACTATACAGATAAATATTTTTTATTTTATTTTTAAGTACATAATGTGTTCAGCTAGAATCACACTTATTTCTGTGGAAAAAATCTTACTGACCCGATTTAATATGTCACACAGGGGGACGTCATTACGTCATTCGAGAGGTAGTTGCTGAATATCAGCGCTGTATTTTGCTGAGGAACGACCTGTTCTTGCACAAATGCGACGCACGGCTTAATTGTATTTGTTATTGTTTTTTGTTTGTTACAAAAGTAGTTATTTTTCCACTTGTTTTGATTGTTTGTTTGTTGTCATTTGCCAGTGTCGCAACACAGAGTAATTACGCAACATAAATTCCCTTTTGTCCCTGGCCCTGACATCAAGCAAAGGACAAAATTGACAAGCTTTTATTGCTTGAATAAGAGGCTTCTGGCAACTTTTTGTAAGTGTGAATTTTATGTAATTTTGTTGGAAAGTGCGTTTTTTTGTGCAGAATAAACAATTTTCTTTTGCTTCTTTCTTAATTTCCTAGTTAAAAAAAAATTGGTAAATTATAAAATTGTTGTACTCATGCCTGCATATTTTATGGGTCTGAAATAAATTGCTCCAATAAACGGCTCCTCCAGTTTGAACACTGACCAGAAATCTGTACATACTCGTATACTTATTAGTAAATCGATGAGTAATAAAGAAGACATTTGATACAACATAAACATAATTTCCATATACATGACATACTTTATTTATTTACACTTATGACCCCACATTAACACTTTCGAATCGAAAGTAAAAACAAAGCAGAATTGCTTAAAATAAATTTCGCATCATAATTTAACGTCAGTTTCTATAAATAATTACATTATTTTCGTCACCCACTCGCGCCATATTTGTCATAAGCAATATGCTTCTATAATAAACATTATCTAGCCGACATAAAAGTAGATAATATTTTCACCGACTGGAAATGTAAATTTTATCATCATAATTCAATATTCACAAAAAGCAAGTATCCTGTAGAAAGCGTTAATTTGGGGCCATAAGATCTGCAGTTTTTTACGCTTAGCAGTTTTATTTAATACGGACATGGACGCATGATAGTGAAATTATAGCTTACCTCTCATCTCATAAAAGCTACTGCTGCAGAACAAAACCTGTTTCGGGTATTGAAGCCCCCCGCTTATGTCCATCTATAGGCAGTACTTACTTTACATTCGGGAGAAGCAGAAAATGTTGTCCATATAACTTAATGCCAGATTTTCCAGGAGTCTTAACAAATCAAAATAATGCTTTTGAATGTACAGAATTCTTGGCTCGCGGGTAAGGTAACCCTGCTACAGACTGACTTGAATTTGACTTTGAGTACCTATGCAAAGCGTATATCGTCGTTGCAAATTTAAAATCTCATATGCGTATAAAGTAACTTTTGGAGAAAAAAAATTAAAACTTCCTAGCACAAAATAGGCGTAAAATTGTAGTGAGCACTATAATTTTACGCCTATTTTGTGCTAGGAAGGTTTTAAATTTTTGAACGTTGGGTGATCACATAAAATGTTTTAATTTTCGTTTTTTTTTTTAATAAAACTGTTACAAAAAACTTTCATACCTCAGACACATACATTTTGATTTACAATTAAATGTATGCTAACACTTGAGATTTTTTTTAAATGATACGAAAAGCACGTATCAGCATTGAAATAATAAGATATTCATTGGAAGTGTTTGCTAAGTTTCGACAATAATGTCACATAGGAGATTTTAAATTTGTAACACGATGTGCAGTATGAGAGTCGTTATTGAATAATGTACGAATTCGGACATTATTCAACACGCCGCTTTTCCAGCCCGATCCTGTTCGGAGGGGGGCTAGTTGTAAACGTCAACAAAGTTTACGCGGACAAACCGGCCGTAAATCTACGGGGCGAGTAATAGAGCCGATATCACACTACGGTATTGCGTTTCATGTTGTTTGCGAAATATCCTGTCCACGTATTATCTTCAGGTATCAAAGTAATGTATTTTACGAGGTTTTTATTGTTTACTAGCGACCCTCCCCTGCTTCGCACGGTTTTACGACTTGGCAAAATATTTCTTTATTTTATGTAAGTTTAATATTAATGTATTAATTATATATATATAAATCTTTCAGAAAAATTCTCTAAATTAAGGTGAAAACCGCATCAAAATCCGTTGCGCAGTTTAGAATAATAACGCGGTCACAGAGACGGACAAAAAATGCGATTTTAATTTATAATAATTATGGATAGGAAAAGAATAAATAGACATGAAGTGAACTGAATAGGATTTTATAGATATGAACTGTGACAAGAGTTAATAAAAGAATGTTGTCTATTTTAATTTTAATATTTTAGTTTATTTGTATTTTTCTCAAACGCTGTCATAAGTCAATGAGCGAAAAGAACATCTACACGATATTTTCAGTTGGCAATACAAAGATACTCAAAGTCAAGAATGCCTTTTTGTTTTACTGAATGTCTTTAGCAGTTATGCAGTCTCCAGCATAATTTGTTGCAAAGCCAGACAACTACATTATACTTGAAGACATTTCTTGCGTTTATCAATTCAAAAATCAAAATAGAAAGTCATTTATTCAAACTAAGCTAAGGATCAGCAAGTTTCGAACGTCAAAATTACATAAGACAGTCCCTCAAAACGCCCACCATTCACCACTTCCTAGTGCTTTAGCTGGGAAGAAGAAATGGCGCAACGAACTCCCCAGCAACGAGTTCGAAAAATACACACTCCACGTCAAGAACGTATGACAAAATTATACATTTCATACATTGATGTTGTAAGAAAGTTAGGCCAGGCAGTGTGGGCTGCTAGCTAATATAAATAAAGTTTTACAGCTGCAAGCCGTGTTTAGAGGCCATTATCCTGTGCTATTACCTCTCATTTAATGCCATTTAGAGGCGTGTCATTAATACAGAACAGTGTGGACGGATGGTGACGGTTTTAGTTATGTCCTGTTGATGGGACATGTATTTGATTGCGACTGGAGAATGTGTGTAGAGAATTAACTCTTTAACTGACTCTAGAAAATGAACGCTTACATTTGTTAGTTAATCCCATTCTTTTTATCCTAGCAAAGCCAAAAGGAAGGGTTCTGATTTTGTAGTAAGTAGAATAGATTTTGTAGTAGATAGATTATGGAGAACCAAATTGTTTACTACGATAGCACCTGTTTGAACCATTTTACTAGAAAAAAATGGTGGCTTAACAAAACGAACTCACCAAAGTATGGAATCACCTGGTTCCGGTCCCGGGACACAGTTTCTCTTATGCACATCACCAGTTTCACTTACACAGAATGTTTTTGGGTACCACTTACACGAAAATTCTTGGGAAATTTCAATATTTTGTCAGGAGACACGCGCGTATGTGATATGAACGGTTGGAATACTTGAGGACATACCTTGCCTTCACATTTATCCCCTTGAGAATGAAAGTGGAGTAAACCATAAACCAGTATTAAAGTGAATCCGCAGCTGTAGCCCCCGAAGTTTTCTTACGTTTTTTTTTCTTTTTGCAGGTCATTGTCAGCTTGTATCTTGATCAAAATATAATTCGTGACTATAACAGATATGTATGCACAGAATTATAATCATTAGAATAATTAATACATCTCTCTAATTTTAAATTTGTTCCCCATTTTAATGTCATGATTTCATGAAAAAAACATTTAATGGAACAAATCTAACTTAGAGAGATGTATTAATGATTCTAATGATTATAATTCTGTGCATATATATCTGTTAAAGTCACGACCTTAAATCCGTTTTATCCACACATTTTTCGACATTTAAAATTGGCATAACTTCACTTCGGCTTTGTATGAAACTATTCCATTTTGAAAATACTTATAAAATGCTACATTTACCATCTTCAATTAAATAATACTTTCAGACACTATAAAGTGTTAAACACTAGAATAATCTAAACTACACGTAAAATATTAATTAAATTCTAAGCAAGCATCAGTCAATAAATAATATTTGCAACAAAGGTTGTGTAGAATTATGTAATTATCATAATTCTAACTGACAAGCAAACAATCATAAAGAAACAACGTCGTTACTACAAAATACTAATAAAATAACTTGGTATTTAATGATAGATGCTCTGTTAAAAATAGATAACACAGCGTCACTTCTTCATAAATGATGCTGAATTTCACAAATGTACGTAAGGATAATGTTCCAACTGCTGGGAACTAAAGAAGGAAGCTGTAACACACCACGTGGGCCCATTACGGGTTGGTGGATGTCACATTTCTGTTATAAGCACACTATTTCAATATTAGATATACTGAAAAAATAATCCTAACTTAATATTATAAATGCGTAAGTGAGTTTGTTTGTTACGCTTTCACGCTAAAACGCCTAAACGGATTTCAATGAAATTAGGCACATGAGTAGACCATGACCTGGGGATTCCCATGGGATCGAGACTTAAAGTAAAAGACATTTGAAAAAAAACCTAGATTGTGATTTGTTTGGTGTAAATACGAAAGACATTACATAATAATAATACCAGCCTGTGATTTTCCGGCTGCAGGCCAAAAAGCCTATCCGCATATTGAGAAGCCTCGAGCATTGATAACCACGAATGGTCATGACGGGTTGGCCATTTCAGAGTTATAGAAAGAAAGACATTACCTTAAGGCTCCGTGCATGAAAAAAACCCTTTTTCATCAATTTCTTATCTAAATGTAAGAAAAGTGAAATAATTGAAACATTAAGTCTGTGTTACTATAAAAGTACAGTTTTTGTGGTGCTAAACCATTCGTGTCAGTCACAGCACCTGTTAATAGTTTCATCACTTTTGCGCTCTCGAAAATATAGTTTATTTCGCCTTTGATTAACTTAATGAAGGTATTGTATAAACATAAAATAAAATATTGATTTTATCTCAAAAATAGCTGAAGCCCAGTCTATTTGAAAAAATCCTTTCCACCACATGCAAAGCAAAGAATTCGACTTTACAAATCACAAATTATTTTGCTTAAATTCTTTTCCCTTTCTCACAAACAATGAAAAAAATTTATCAAAATCAGTTGATTTCGTGCACGGCCCCTTAATAAAATATACCAATAGTAATACTCATATAAATGTCTTAAAACCAAGTGTGGCTATTTTATAGTACCTAAAATGACTCATATAACTGCCCATCTTCGTACATTTAAAGCGTCGTAAACGATCAAAAGGCTCTAAACAAATAATGGAGAAAATGAAAAACGAGTATCCGGGTAAAGGGAACATCCCGTGTGTACTTGGGCATACAAATGGTAATGTTACGAGTCTACTTTGTATACTAACCTTTATAATTTAGCTAACTGGGTCGCTTAGGATATTAAGTTGAAGCTTTGAAAGATGTTTCAAAGAACTGCGTTTTCCTTTACTCGGCTTATTCTTCGGGAAGCGTTAAAGATAAGTATGTTTATTCAAAATCAAAAAAAATTATTTCACATAAACCTACATGGGCACTTATGAAACGTCAGAAGCTAGGTGCACGGTTCCAATTGGTCGTTTCCTATGAAGATGAGCCGGCAAGAAACTCCACGGTTACTCTTTTAAAAAAAGTGGGCTTTAACAATATTATAAGTTACAGTGTTAATAGGTATGGGAGGACAGTGTAGGCCCGTCAACAAGTACCAAGTACTTAACAAAATAAAAGATAGTTTACAAAGCTACAGTCTATTAAGCCTACAACGTTCTCACATTCACAAATTAAAAGAGAATCTATATAAAATATTACTAAAATAATAAAAATAAAAACCTACATATGTAAACCAAATGACAACATTGTCATTACAACTATTGCTATTAAACTTAAATAGTCAGAAAGAAAGGTGGTTTATGTCTTTATTTAAAATGAGTTTAGAAATACCTTGATGAGACTTCTCTGAATTTCATCAGGTATTCAAACAGTAACTGGAGGAGCTTGTGGCTAAATAATAACTGCCGCACGGGTCGATCGAATAGGTTAAGCTACGCTTGCCGCGGTTGGTCCGTGGATGGGTGACCATCTGTTCATACCAAGATTCCTCCGTGCCTCGGAAAGCACGTTAAGCCGTTGGTCCCGGCTGTCATTTGTAGATCTTTGACAGTAGTTACGGGTCGTCAGAAGCCCAAAAGTCTGACAACCAGTCTTACCAAGGGATATCGTGTTACCCAGTAACTGGGTTGTGGAGGTCAGATAGGCAGTCGCTCCATGTAAAATACTGGTATTCAGCTGCATCCGGTTAGACTGGAAGCCGACCCCAACATAGTTGGGAAAAGGCTAGGCAGATGATGATGATTCAAACACTAACTGGTACTTTAACAAGCCAACTTTAGCTTCAACAAAGTTTGATGAAGCTAAGAATAATATAAAAACTACTACTTCCTTAAGGAAATAGTGTCTTAAAGACAAACAGTATCACGGCATCGTTCAAGTATATCTTTAATATTGATATATTTCTGATTCTAATAATTTGATGATTCTGTGTGTAACCTCAAGTCTTTCTTGACCACATAAATCTTGAAATATGAGGGGGTTGTGGCTAAGTAATAATACGCCGCATGGGTCGATCGATCAGGTGCCGAGGTTGGTCCGTGGATGGGTGACCATCTTTACATACCAAGACCCCTCCGTGTCTTGGAAAGCACGTTAAGCCGTTGGTCCCGGCTGCCATCGAGTTTTTATGGGTCGTCAGAATCCCGAAAGTTTGACAACTAGTTTTACCAAGGGGTATCGTATTACCCAGTAACTGGGTTGTGGAGGTCAGATTGGCCGTTGCTCCATTTTAAATACTAGTATTCAGTTAAACTGGAAGCTGACCCCAAAATAGTTGGTAAAAGGCTAAGAAATTAGGTAAAATGAAATTATATCAACAATTCATTATCTCAACTGATCGTTATATTAAACAGAAGTATATTAACTGAAAGTAGGTCAAGTGAACGTTAGATTTTATGTTATTATATCAACCGTTACACACCCAAGTACATGATGATAAATCTTAAAATATTTTTTAGTGATCACTCAAAGTGGCAACAGCCAGTGGCTCAGTGTGGCAGTGCAGCGGCGATTCTTGATGGTTTAGGGAGGCCTTTTTCTAAAAGCGGAAACCTTGTAACTGAAAGAAAGAAAATACATTTATTTAGTACAGACTAAACGGCACACAAATACAGGTTGGAAAGGACATCGACGCACATCCTGTTACCTTGGATTCAGTACATCATTCTTGACCAACCTGCGTTAAAAATTTTCGACGGATATTAAAAAAAAAACGCTGTTCCATACATTTTGACCGAGTAGGTATTGCACTTCTGTAGGAAACAGCTGTTTTTTTTTAATTACTGGCGAGAAATTTCAACGCACGTGGGTCAAGTATGATGTAATGAATCCATGGTAACAGGTTTCGTGTCGATGTCCCTGCCACCCTGTATACACCAGATAAAATAAAAATAAAACAAGTAAAAAGTGTAAAGTGTGATGAAAGAAATTAGCAGAAAAGTGTGTTCACGGCTGCGCCAAAAAGGTCCAACTGGAACTTTCTGGACCTTTTTTTTTCAGTTTCATTTTATTTATTTATTTATATATAGGTAATCCAACGACTTATTCACTAATTACATATTACATATATGAGTTTATACATCTATTAGTATGGTGAATTTGTCAGTTACAGAAGTACACAGCTTAGACATAGATAAAAAATACATACCAATTATGAGAATTAATAAAAGTGATTTAAAATGAACTATCTTATTTTTTTAACAATGAAAGACATATATGAGCTACTTTACCATAGGAAGACAATATAAAATAAAATAAAACATCAGATTTACATAAAGAAATAATAAATAATAGATACTTAGTATAATAATTTTCGTGTGATTATTATACGTAAGACACTGCAATAAACGTGATCAAAAGTTATGAATGTTTGGGGATCATAAGTTTTTTACGGAATTGTGAAAGTGTCGGCAAAGATGTCAATGTTGGTGCTATTGTGGATTATATTATAATTATGATAATCATACAAGCATTTTTTTACATTTCACCATATCTTACGAAAGTGGGCAATACAATAAGACCGCATACCTTTTTACCATATGTGGTAACACGGCCTATTTTAGCCATGTACCCCTGATTCATAGGCCATTGTAGTGGGCGAATATTTCATGCTGACGATGACGGTAGTATATGGGAAGGTCATTGATGATTACTCAGAGCTATTTGCTTCCTGTAGCATGGGAAACACAAAGTATATAGGTACTTCTCCTGTGTTTAGGTAAAATGGGAAATACCTGACTGTTTAGGCTACCTATGTAGGTATGTTATGTCATCAGTAATGACATAATGCTGTGGATATTTCAGTATAAATATTATTTACTTACGTTTTACATGAATCAGCCTGAATAAATACCGCCTGAACAAATATGACTACTCGGTAATTGAAAATTGCCAATGTATTAGCAATACCTTTGGTGCAGTAGATTATCATAGGCGGAAAATGGCTTCCATGACGCAATTTATAAGGTCTTATAACTATTACATAACTTATTATTATATAGCGGGATGCGATTCCACGCTTGAAGGTAGATGAAAGATGAAAGGCTAAAAAAGTTTAATTTGCTACAAATAAACCAAAATAAATTCTGTAAAACTAAAGAAAAACATTCATCAATGGACAGTTACAGACTCATGACAATATGTTACGGGATAATGACGTCATAAAACAAATATTTTTAATCACAATACTAAACATTAGATTAAGCTTATCAAAGCCAGATTACACAACGTTTCTCTTACAAATCCGCTAATCCGTACAGTCATTTACAAAAGTATAATGCCAATAAAATGCTAGGAATGTCTTAATCCAACGAAAACTATTTAAAGAATGCAGTATCTGTGACTGCCTCCCCCGCATAGAGGTGAGTAAACCCTGAAAGATTTACCAGGCGAGACACAATTGATGACGTAATACCCGAACGTCATCTGAAGTTTCGTTATACAGCGTGATTCATTTGAGTTTGGCGGGCGAGTGTGTGATTATGTGACCTCGGACCTCGTCAGGGCTGTCACGAATTGGTAATGGTTTTGGGTCAGTGAAATGTGTAGCTTGCTTTTATTATTTCTTAAATTAAATAAGTTTAGTTATAGATTTTATTTAAATACTTTCATGAGCATGTATAGGTACCATGGTATCTACTAACGCCACAGTAAAATACCCATGCGTGGTGAAATGATAAGTAACCAATTGTTTTAATTACGTACAAGATTGAATGTGTTTACAATAAATATACTTTGTTTTTAATTTATAGGTAGGTTTATTATTAATAATATATTTATTTATTAAAAAAAAAAAATGTTTACAAAAAAACCTTGACATACGGACCTTGCCCCACAAAACCGTTTTCACGGTTTGTCTGCGGGAACAGAACACAGTTCCAACTTAGTTTTACTAGTGCGGACACTTAAATTTCACTAATTGTATAAAGTTACTAACAATATAATATCTTATATAATATACGTAATCACTCATCAGTTCTCCCCCAACAATCTGCAAACCATTTTCCTAAGAACATCGTTTACAGACTCCTGAGAAAGAACCGCTCAAGTAACTTGGCAAATTTACCTTTTACTTCCTGACTTCTTATATGAGCAGGCAATTGGTTGAGAAGGTATGGACTCTTTTATCAAGCGTTCGGTCGCCAAAATAATTCATTATTCTAGGTAGGTACATAAAATTTACGTGCTGATACCATCTTAGTTGCGTGGTTATGGTGTTGCCTACCTATAATAAAATTAAAGAGTTTTCCTCGTTTCACGACTCATTATTTCTATAAAAATACTAATTGAATAAATAAACCAGCTACCTACTGTTAATTTTTATGATAACCCTGGGAATAGCGGTGTCAAATGACGTTCTTATATAATAGAGTCATAGACTCGTCATAGTTAACTTTACCGGTTGAATCGCACATTTATGGAAATTAGTAAAAGTTTATTTTTGCACGCGAAAAATCCTGTGTTGGCGTTTAATAACAGATTTTTTCATAGATAAAAAACTGACCAAATTGATTTTGATTATATGAAATTATAGCACTTGCATACAATTTGATATAATAATGAGTAACCGGACTTACGCCCACAAAGTGTAAGGAAATGTAATTTAGTTTCCCAAAATAATTAACATAAACATCACGGATTTTGAGCCGGATAAGAAATAGGATTTGAGATTAATTAATGGGAAAATCTGTCGATATGATTTCTAACAAGTGTGCTACACATAAATATGTGTTGACAATATTTTGGTATAACATAATTGAGTGGAACTTCCGATAATTATGATTAACATATTAGAGCCCGAGGCTGCAATGTGCACCTTATTACTAACATAGTTAATTATGCGTATAGACAAAAATATTAATATATAATATATTCTATGAGAAATATTTATACCCACTAGCAACTAATACAAATGATAAGGTAACTTATATTTGCCCGATGGCACTTCCGATCGGTACAAATGAGGACATTCCACACAAATTGTCATCCACTATTTAAGGCGAAATCATCGGGTAGCCCGAAAAATTCAAATTTTCTTAAGTTTTTTGCAATTTGCAGGTCTGTGTCAGGTTGTACGTTGATTAAAATATGATTCGCGGTAATAACTATGGCTTTACAGAATTATAATCATTAGAATCAGCAATACAACTCTCCAAGTTCATACAATCCTATTGAAAGACTATTTCATGAATTAGTTGTCCCGCCTTGTTTCGGTTGATAGAAGACTACTAAATACTTTCTCTACTCCTTCAACGATTTCTTCATGTCGGTAACATTGATGCCTAATTAGGTATTTATTATTATTTATTTATTTATTTGGGACAAACAAACAGTAACACATTATATCTGCGCAAATAATATAAACAAAGATATTATATAAATTGACGTACAAGAGGGCATCACCTCCTGAGGTGCTTGAGGAGTGGAGGTATTCCACGGCTATCAAGATAATCCCGGAGGTACGGTCCAGATCCTTACCAGCATCTTACTGGAATACTTCCTTCCTCCGAGCACGTTTGCTCTTGCGAATCTGAACTCAAGCCAGCCAATAAAGGCAAGAAAGAGATGGGAGCTCTGTTTCTCGTCCGTGTTCATTCCAACCGGCAAATAAAGGTAAACTATCGGTGAGGACCAACACTTTTCTCGGGAGATGTGAGGGGTCGCTACTGCCCAACAGCTCCCCACATGCTGCCCTGCTGGTTTCTGTATGTCTCTTGGTCTCGCTCCTCATCCAAGTAAACTCCATCGGTACATACCTAGAGGTCAGGAGCGCGCAAGCCCCAGCACGATGTCAACGTAGAGATACGGCGGTATATTATTATTATTATTAGGGTTCTGTACCTCGAAAGGACAATACGGAACCCTTATAGGATCACTTCGTTGTCCGTCTGTCTGTCTGTCAGTATGTCAAGACCCTTTTTCTCAGGACCGCGTGGAGGTATCAAGTTGAAATTAATGTCAAACACGTAGGTCTACAGTAAGTTAGAGTTTAAAACAAATCAAGCTTTTAGAAGCTTTTACAGGTCAACGCAATAAAACAATACGAATACGGCCATGTATGAGACATATTTTGATACTCGAAATAAATCAAAACCTATAGGTTCTTCCCGTTGACCTAGAATCATGAAATGTGGCAAGAAGCATAGTCTCACATCACAAGTAATGAAAAGGTTTAAACATCGTTAATTTGTAGTTTTATCACACACACAAATATTTTTTTGTGATTAAACTTAGATTTGCAGTTGGAGAATTGACCGAGTATATAGAATACTCGTACGTCACGTTTTTGGGAGAACCTGTTTTCCAACTACAGTTTTAAGTGTATTCTTGGGATAAATTCATCCCAACTACGGATTTAAGATTGTTAGCTTTTAAATAATGTAAATATTTTACTATAACTCAGTAATAAAAATAAACAGTAGATGAAATATGTCGCGCATTAAAAACATTACATCTCGAAGGCCTATTCAGACTTTTCATCAACATTAGATGATCGTGGAAAACTTTCAGGTAAACCTCGTTATACGGCGTAGAATAATGAAGTTTCCGTTCCTCTCACAGAGTACCATCTTTCATAGGTAAATTCTTTGAAAAATCGGGGCCGATTGTCCTATGAATTTCTGCAGCAAACTTTAGGAGAAGAAAGGTATTAGGTAACCTTAATATTTAGGCTATTGCAATTCTTACTAATTTTATAATAAAGAAGTTCTTCCGAATATTTATTGTTTATACAAGAAAACCAAAAGAATTTGAAAAATATACCATTCGCTGCATTAAAATATATATATTCAGCAACGGAAAAGAACCGGAGTTACCGACATAGCTTGCAGAATAAACAAGCTGAAGTGGCAGTGGGCTGCTCATGTGAGTCCTGGAGACTGCGTATCGACAAGCGTAGTGTGGAACGCCTCGAGCTAAATGGACCGACGACCTTAAAAATATGGCTGTGACAGACTGGATGCGGAAGACAGAGAACAGGGTGTTGTGGCACAGCCTGGACGAGGGGTATCTCCAGCAGTTGACAGCGATAGGATGAGTTCTAATAACGGTTTGCTTTCCTGAAAGTTAGAAGAACTTAACGTAGTTAAAGAAAGTAGTAGGAGTAGAAGTAGAAGAGCAGCTGTGGCCCAATGGTAATGGTCCCGATTTAGGAGTTGTAGGTTGTGGGTTCGAGCCCAGGAAGGCGCTTTACTTTGTGTATATTCTTTTAACGCCACTGCTCTCAAAACGGTGAAGGAAAATTCGTGAGGAAACCGGCATGTCCTAGAACCAAAAAAATCAAAGACATGTGATATCTACCAACCCGCACATGGCCAGCGTGGTAGATTACCACGAAGTATTATTCGATTACGACGTCTCTCGAAGAGACGAGGCTTAGTACCAGCAGTGGGAACTATAGGCTGATAGACAACGTTCATAACGTAGTTAAAAGGGGCAAGGCTACAGATTGTATCTACTACACTAACAATTATTATTGCGATTATGTACACAATACACATACACTCATACAGACATTATTATAATATAATATATTATTATAAATGATGACAGTTGGTAATCACATCTTAGTCAAAGATATAACGCCCTATTTATAAATTACCCACCTGTCAATAAGTCTAAAGAGCGACGCTATTGGTCCGGCGGTAAAACAATTAAAGTCATCGTAGTAAATTACAATATACAGGTATATAAGTAACCAGTAATACACGCATACCCATATGACAGAAAGAGATGAAGTTTGCGATCCAAATCTGGTTAAAAACCAAAACTAAAACAATTCTGTAGATCTAAATGTAAAAAAAAAAAATTACTCTTACTACCAATGAGGACAGAGATTATTAATAAAACGACTAAAAAGGTAAACATTTCTATTTTGAATGAATACCACTAAAATGTGTATTCTATTTTCGGATACAGTAAAAAAACGGACAAGTTTAACTTTACTTCTAAGTAAAAACTCTGTGCATGGAGTCATGGACATCTTCATTTCATTGTTCTACGGCAGATCTATTTCATAATAAAAAATATTATTACAATTCTTGATTAATAAAAGAAATTTACTCTAACAGTGCTATTCCGAAGGCGACCGTAACTGCAGCTCCCTTCGGAAGAGCACCTTAAAGCCGACAGCCGTACTTAATTGAGGTACTTACGTATTACAATCGCAAGAGACTACGAACAAAAAGAGTTTTAATTTCCCCATACAAATTCTTAAAAAATATAATAAAAAAATTGCTTTATGGGATTTAAAGCCCAGTCATAGTATCATTAGTAATAATTTAGTAGGTGTTAACGACGCTCCACCTGCTTAGCTTTAGAATGACTCACAAAACTTCTCCTTAATTGGTGAAGATACGTCTTACGATACTAATTTCACAATAAAACTCAATAAAGCTACTGTTGACTTTATTTGTAAACTTTTATTAGGATACGACACGTTTTTCTAATTAATTTTGAATGCATTGATCTGTTGGGTGCAGCTAATTCGTTTGGAGATGAGCTAACTGGAAGGTCTAAGAAATGAGATTGCAACAAGAATGAGAATATTCGAAACGTTATCCGAAAGTTTAGATAACAACATAATATGGACTTGAAAAAAAAGTACGTGAATCTAAAGATATAACAATAGCAAGACGTAAAAAAATATTATTCAACGAATAAAAATATTGGGTAAACTCAATGAAGATTCAACTAGAACTTCATAGAGCTTATCCAACATTTTTATTACTTACTACTATACTGTATAAGAGACAAACCAGCACTGTGTATTTAGTGTAGAAATTGAAGACACAAAGAAAATCGCAAGCATCATGAAAACTTGGGTCACCAAGATACAGGCTGTGCCTAGTTTGGGACCCGCTGTTAAATAATATATAATTTTTCTGTTGGTATAATTTCATGCATAATTGTATATTTGTGAACTATGTGTAAGTTGTATAAAATAATTTGATTTGATTTGATTTGAAAATGAGAACGAAAAGGACTGAAAGTGGGCGTTGAATGTGTCTGTGTTTTTCTGCGTATGTGTTAGTCTGAAAGTCTGGAGCACACGTTCAGAACCTTTTCTTATTATTGTGATTTATATTGTATATGCGTATCCTTTGTTGGAGATCCTAAATAAATAAATAAATATTAATCTGTCGCAAGAGGGAAAACATGAGATTGACAACATTAAAAAAAGTAGAAGTAGCCATAAAAGACTGTCAACTACTTGTCTTGAACTAATTAATAGATTAAACAAGCAAAATTCAGCGGTATCACCCACTTGTTATGTCAAAAGTTTACATATAGAAATACTTGGCCAGTGTTTGTGCCATGTAAGTACATTAAGTAATTTAACTTTTTAGGGTTCCGTACCCAAAGGGTAAAACGGGAACCCTATAACTAAGGCTCCGCCGTCTGTCTGTCTGTCACCAGGCTGTATCTCATGAACCGTAATAGTCAGTTGAAATATTTTTTTGCTCGTTTTTGCTCGATATTGATAACGGCAACAGGTAGACGCTTGAAATATTCACAGAATATTTAGTTATATAGGTATTCACTTTAAAAATAAATAATTAAATTAAAATAAAACAAATATTTAAGGCTTCCCATACAACAAACGTGATTTTTGTTTGCCGTTTTTATACATAATAGTACGGAACCCTTCGTGCGCGAGTCCGACTCGCACTTGGCCGGTTTTTTCCACTACTGGTCATACGTCAGTAATTTCCCGAGTACCAACTTAGATACTTGAACTTACACGCCTCTATGCTTGAGTGCTTACATATTATTTTTTAATGATTATATAATATTGTGGTACTTCCTATCTTATTTTAACGAACGGTATAACATAACTTCATGCTTGTATTCCCCGAAGGGTTAGGCAGAGGTGTACCTATAGTACACCCACATTTCACCAGTTATGTTTATGTACCAAGTAATAGGGGGCGAGCCTATTACCAACAACCGGGCACAGATCCTGGGCACTGGACACTCAGGGCTGCTACTGAGAAATTCGTAATGGGAGAGTCGAATAACACGAACGTTATAGTAATATTCAAAACAAAGCCTTTATTTCATGGATTACGTCTACGGAAAAAACATGGTTTCATTGAGAAAGTGACTTCATCTTACTACCAATGTTACTGAGGTCCTATTTTGTGGCAGTACCTATAAAGTATAACAACATGCTTCGAACGGACAAAATGTGTATATGGCTACGTCATGTTGACGATAATTTTTATTTTGTAGACTGTTAAGGTCTTATTAAGGAGGTCTGATAACGTCCAGGGTTGCGGATAAGTTTGAAAGGGATACCGTGGCCCACAGCCACACGTGGCACACAGGCAACTGAAGGAACACGGGTGGGTTTTATTCAGTAAAAGTCTAACAACTTCTCCCGCTCCGCCCAGAGCGGGGGAAGTTATTTGATAATTTCCCACCCAAACAAAACAAATGTCAGAGTCCGATTTTATCAGTTTCCGGAACAATTGCTGAACTTGAATGTTAAATCAGTTTGGGTGGTCATCCGTCAAGTTTGTCGAAACACCTAGCACTCAGGATACTACGCGATTAACGGTTAAGAATACCTGATTACCGTTCCCGGAACAATGACATCAGCCTCACTCAGTAATCCTAAACACTCTACAAGTAAATACCGAAGTCGGCTAAACAGCTACATAACAATAGGCTTCATATCTTAGCATTTAGTTCACATGTTGCGCACGCGTACTTGCAACATTTGAACAGTCAATCAAGCGCTACTTTCACGAACTACCCACACTGTCTAGTCGAAAATCCTACACAGCGTGGCTCACGGAATTGGGGTAGGTTGAGAATGGATTGTGTTATTTAAAAATAAAGAAGTGGAAAACGAAAATTTCAAAGTCCGATTATTATCCGAGAAAACAATGACATGTGTATATTATAGCAAAAGAAAATAGGGGTAAAATTTCCTCCCGTAGCTGTTAGGTACTTTACACTTTCAAAATACCTTAGAGAGTTTCAACCATTCGTATTAATATTTACAAACGAAATGATTATATTCGTACGTGTAAGCTTACACTAGCTTTGCGGAGCTTTTCATTAACACAATACGCGTTGTATTAAGTTAAAGTATATTAGCTTCAATTAGCACATAATCAAGGAAATCTTCATTACAGAAATATTTCCATAATTTTCCCAATACCCAACACCGTTAAGTTAATATCATTATTTGGCTAGCTTTTTTCAACTATGTTGGGGTTGGCTTCCAGTCTAACCGGATGCAGTTGAACAGTATTTTATTATATGTCTATCTGACCTCCACAACCCAGTTACTGGGAATACGATACCGCTTGGTAAGACTGGTTGCCAGACTTTCAGGCTTCTGACGACCCGTATCGACTGCCAAAGATCCACGAATGACAGCCGGGACCAACGGCTTGACGTGCTTTCCGAGGCACTGAGAGGTCTTAGTATGTAAAGATGGTAACCCATCTACCGAACCACCGCGGCAAGCATACCATAACCTGGTCGATCGACCTGTGCTGATGTTATTACTTAGCCAGAAGCCCCTTCGTCGTTACGACAATATATAAAATTCCTAAAAAGAAACCTATAAACTATACAGGCTGGAACGGACATTGACGCGCATCCTGTTACCATGGATTTAGTACATCATTCTTGACCCCTTGCGTTAAATTTTTTTGTCGGTTATTTATTAAAAAAAATCGCTTTTCCATACATTTGGCCGAGTAGGTATTGTACTTCTGTAGGGAACAGCTGTTTTCACCGCACGGGGGTCAAGTATGATGTACTGAATCCATGGTAACAGGTTTCACGTCACGTCAAGTCCCTGCCACCCTGTATAAACCGTAGGATTTTAATCGTCTTACAACGGCAGCCCAGATTACGTATCCAATCACATTCATGAAAGTAAAAAGAAAAAAAAATTACTTTGAATAATAAAAAAATATATATATTCATTATGACGCATAACGTAGTTTGAAACACCGTATTACAAGCGCGGTGCTACCCTTGCTTTCCAAGGACGGCGCGGAATGGAGCGCAAGGCTCGCACCGCGCTCATACAGGTGTTTCAAACTACATCATGAGTCATAATGAATAATATTTAAAAAAATCAAATGTTAATTAATATTTTTTTTACTTAGTAATTTTTTTTTCTTTCCTTTGTAAGACGATTAAAATACCACGGTGTATACTCGTATATATAAAGGCTTCTAGCATCCGAAAAGTACATGTTACCTATTTTAGATCTCTACTTGAATTTGCATCACAAAGTTCAGAACATAACCTAGAAATTCATCTAAGTGAGATGCGAATTTCAAATCGTTGTCATTTAACTGATTTATATCTTCGCTAATATTTATAGCAAACTTTCTTACTATTATAGACGTCACATTTATAGTTGTTTTTGCTATATTAAAAGATATTAGCGTAGGTATCTAGTGGGTGTACTTTCGACCTTGCGTTGAAAGTAAGATTTATTTATTGGTGCGTAATTCTTGATGACGTCATTATAGTAATTGTGGAAGACCTTTTATATCATTGTACAGTATAATTATATGCAGATGATGTTGGTAGTTTATGTTAGAAGCATAGTGATTTGAAAGGTGATAAATGACTGAGCTTAGGTAAACAAAAGGAATTCTTTTGAATTCGGGGAGCTTTTGCTCCCCGCATGTTTTGTATCAAGCTATGAACTTTCTGGAACTAGGTAATGCATTTAAGAGGGCCCTTCCCGGTCCGTCTGTCGTCAACACAAGCATGGTCGTTGTTTCATCCAGCGCAAGTGAAAACTATTAACAAACGAGTGAGAACACGATAACATTGAACGAAAAATAATGTGCGGAATTTTCATTAAACTTGTTCCAGGAAATAGGTGTTTTTGAGTAAGCCTTACCAGTTTGTGAAATAAATGTTGATCATTTAGAATCTCCATTACATTTGCAAGGTTTCTATCGTAATGTTTTCTTAACATTTACAATTTATGAATGGCAGGTAAAATTTCAGTTTCTGTTCAGGTAAAATTTGTGCAAAAAATTTATTTTTTGCTTGCATCGAAATCTAGATATAGTGCACAAGATATCTATTGGTTCAAAAATTTCAAACAAAGATGTGTTACAACGCCCATAATCACGTACGAGCGTTTGTATGAAAAGTATGTCGGGTTGGCCGCTCTTAAGCTTCTATTACCTACCAGCTTTTTCCCGTGGCTTCGCCCGCGTAGAGGTCGGAAATAATCCCACGGGAACATGCTACCACGATAAAAAATTGAATAAAATATCCTAACATAGGCCATGGTTTACCCGTGTGCCAAATTTCATCAAATCTGTCCAGCCATTAAGGCATGGAAAGGTTACACATAGGCAGACAGACTTACAGATAGAGGTATTTTCGCATTTAAAACATTAGCAGTATGAAAGTATGGATTTAAGATCTAAATAAAATTCAATAGGAAATTAACTCTAAACGAAATGTTTGCAAGAGAAGGGCTTAAGGCCCGGTTTCCACCAAAGCGAAGAGGAGAGGAGATGTTTGTAAACGACCAATAAGATAGCTACGCGGGGAGGAGATGTGGAAATAAAGATATCCTATTGGTCGTTTCTCATCTCCTCTCCTCTCCGCTTTGGTGGAAACCGGGCCTTATGATTGGGAAAAAATGCATTTGCAATCCGCATGTGTCAAGATCCATATAAAACCAAATCAACTGCAGCCTTCAAAAAGCAAAAGTACAAAGAACACTAATTGCCTACCTTTAATGTACCCAAAAAAAAATTACAAATAATAATTTTATAGGAATTGCATGCGAAACGTAAATTGCTATCGGCACACGTACTATTAAGGCGTGCCACGAAAACCCAAGCAATAATGATAATAATGATTATAATTATTGCACATCGGTATGCAGAAATTATTTCCTTCGCGTAATAATCCTCAGGCTGAGCTTACTTGTCCCCTTCGAAAGAATTAGCGTCTTTAATAAGCCTAATTGTGTAAATGGAATTCTGTTTCGCCTTATTAGGCCGGTGAAGCGTTTCTACCAGTTTTCGATATCGTCAACTCCAATAATTAACTTGTAAATAAGTGGATATGAGCCATGTCCAAGTCGTTAATAAGTGCCTTCTGCTGTATGATGAAACTTAACGAGCCTATTTCTTGAAACATTAATGTTTTAAATATATATGTTTCGACACGAGATTTTGAGTGTTTATTTAGTTGGACGAGGTTTTCAAAAATTTTCCTTCACCTTTGTTCGTCGTTTTTAGGGTTCCGTACCTAAAGGGTAAAACGGGAACCCTATTACTAAGGCTGTCTGTTTGTCTGTCTGTCCGTCCGTCACCAGGCTGTATCTCATAAATTGTGATAGCTAGACAGTTGAAATTTTCACAAATGATGTATTTCTGTTGCCGCTATAACAACAAATACTAAAAAACAAAATAAAATAAATATTTAAGGGGGCTCCTATACAACAAACGTGATTGTTTTGCTCGTTTTTGCTCGATATTGATAACGGTACAGGTAACAGGTAGACGCTTGAAATATTCACAGAATATTTGGTTATGTATTCACTTTAAAAATAAATAATTAAATTAAAATAAAACACATATTTAAGGGGGGCTCCCATACAACAAACGTGATTTTTTGGCATTTTTATAGATAATGGTTCGGAACCCTTCGTGCGCGAGTCCGACTCGCACTTGGCCGGTTTTTTTTTAATTTATCTCTCGAAACAACATAACAAATTAATGTAAGCAGATTCAAAACACCCTTTATAATGTCATACGATAAGCAAATCACGTCATTACTCTAAAAGGTACATTCATAACAAACTCAAGGGACCGTTAACACCAAGTGTCATCAATTCACGGCATCCTTGCAACGCTTTCACTGCGACACAGGAAACCACTCAAACACACGACACTTATCTCTCACTACAATGAGCAATTTATCATAAGTTGATTTTAGGCGTTACACTAACCGACTAAAGAGAGAGTATATAACCTTGATACCAATTTGCACCACTACAAATCTGACTATCGGTGTCATTTTTTTTCTCTCGTCTGACCCGCGGATATGCAAATAATGGTACCACAAATTTCGAGTACATCGACCTTGCGTGGATCGCCCACTGAGAGGTATGAATCAAAGGCGAATCTAGTGTAACCACATCTCGCGGTAAGTAGCTCCTAGTGACCTACTGATTTCCATAGCGCACGTGGGCGGAGCACGTATCGGTGCCCGCCGCCGTAGTACACACAAAACAAGAATACACCGAAAGCGCACTCTTGACAACCTGTCATCAGATGCCTAGCATTTTCCCAACTATTTTGGGGTCGGGTTCCAGTCTAACCGAATGCAGCTGAATATCAGTATACCAGAAGCGACTGCCTATCTGACCTCCACAACCCAGTTACTGGGTAACACGATACCCCTTGTTAAGACTGGTTGTCAGACTTTCGGGCTGCTGACGACCCGTAACGACTGCCAAAGATCCACGAATGACAGCCGGGACCAAAGGCTTAACGTGTTTTCCGAGGCATGGAGGGGTCTTGGTATGTAAATATGGTCACCCATCCACGGACCAACAGATCGATCGACCCATGCGGCTGGTATTACTTAGCCACAAGCCCCTCCCTCTCTTGACAACTCTTGACAACCTGTGATAAGACAATAATCATCCTTCTGCCCTTAGCCCAATTTATTAGAGGTTAGCTTTGCATGTCATCTTTTATACATCTAATTCTAAAGGATTAGCCGTCATCTCAGTAGACATCTCCTTTCTAGCCATTCCGTCTTCGACACAATCCATCCATCGCTTATTTGGCGTTTCGCTTCTCGTATAGCCGTCTATATTCATACTCAAAACTTTCTTCATGACATGTTCCTCATTCTTCACCAAAGACAACTAATTATGCTTACGTAAAAGTGAACCGCCTTCAGTCACAACATCTGCGAATCATGATATTCTGTTTCTCTGTACTTGAGTCAAGTGCTGATTATAGTGGGTGGATCTTCTGAATAATGTCTGTCTATGGCTGTGGAGCTAACATCGGAGGCTCACCAGTCATGTTTGCCTAGATTTATAGCAGCTTGTAAAGATTAGTGGAGTAGTTTATAAACAAAGATTTGCCCATTTGTTTTGGCAGTGACAGTGGTCGTGAACTTTCAATTTCGATTTCTTTTCTAATCTTAAAAAATTAAATACCTCCGTGACTAACTGGCTTTTTTTTGGGTGGGAAATTATCAAATAACTTCTCCCGTTCTGGGCGGAGCGAGAGGGCGTGTCAGACTTTTACTGACTAAAACCCACCCGTGTTCCTTCCGTTGCCTGTGTGCCAGGGCCACGATATCCCTTTCGGACAAACTCGCAACCCTGGCAGGGTGACTAACTGGCTGACAAGTAACATCTTCTAAGATTGTCTTTTATTTTCATAGAAACATGAAATATGGAAGATATTACAGGATTTTATAGACAGGGTTAGATTTGTATATTCATTCCTTTCTAAGCGAACCTCTACCAGGTTTACTTGAACCTGGTAGGTTCACATATAAAGGAATTAATATACTAATCTTTATTGCAGGGTTGAAGTTTGTATGTAAACCATTTCGAAGGCAAGTCCTCCCCTTATTTTATGTCCAATAGTTTCCATTGTCATTTACCCGATAGGCTAATTGTTTCAATTTAATATCAGCTTAAAAATAATTAACCCTAAACAACAGTTGCAGCCACCTGCTGAATCATTTAACACTGTCATTATATCGTCAAATTAAATCGTTGACAAGGGTCTGATCATAATAATATGACAGTTCAATCACATCTTTACAAAGAATCTCATGTTTTATTCGTTAAGTCGTTTGTATTATATTTTTGATACTGTTTGAGATTGGAGAGATAACTTGCCTGAGTCCTAATGATGAGCGATTAGCGAACCGAATACGAAGTATTATTGTGTCATTTTTGACGCAGAGTTTTGAAGGCAAAAATGTATATGAAATATATATAATACATGCGTTTCCGCACTAAGTCGAGAATACTACGAGAAACTGTAACTAAGCATAATAAGTGCCAATTTCACCAATGAAACTGAACGCGATCAGCACATAAACCATGTTTAAGAGCTGTCAGTGTCATTATTTTCTTTGGAATATTGACACTGACAGCTCTTGAACTCGGTTTAGATGTGCTGATCGCGTTCAGTTTCATTGGTGAAATTGGCCCTAAGTTAAGTTCAACATAAGTTCCTGACTTGTGCTGAGCAATGCTTAACTCATCGTCTTATATGATTTATTTAAAGATTTGTTATATATTTTCTGTTTATGAATAGATACTAAAGTAATGTGGGCACATCAAGTTATACAACTTATACCCCATTAATATCATCCTCATCGTCATCCTTTAAGCGAAAAGACGTCCTCTTGTTGGCATAGAGCTCTCTTAAGAATCGCCACAACGACGACGGGTCCTACGCTGCCCACATAAAAGCTTGAATCAAATGTCAGTTTTGTTAAGTCTCTTGCTTGATATTTTCATGTTGGGGTGGACCATGCATCTGTCACCATTTAAAGATGAGGCTTTTATGAAATATTAATATGGGTTTCATCAGTTTTATCATTGTTTACTTTATGTAGGTACTAAGGGCGCGGACACATCACCACGGCACGGCGCCACCACCGTGAATCGGCAAGACGTCGTGCCGCGGACCGGTGCCGTGTACGGTGCGCCGCGTCGGCTCACGATAACAACCATTGGTTCAAAAGACGACTGATGATACCCTGTTTTCTCTTAATTCATCGTCTTAGCAATAACAGGAGAAGAATACGTCTTTCGCGGTCCATATCTAGACAAAACTGCAAGTTTGAGTACACGTTTGAACCGACGGTTGCTGCCGTTAGCTGGCGCGGTGCACCGTACATGGTACCGTTCCGCGGTACGACGTCGTACCGTTTCACGGTGGCGGCGCCGTGTCGTGGTGTTGTGTCCGCAACCTAACGCTTCACAAGGTAGGAAGTAAAGTAGGAAGGGAGGAGTTAAGAATCTCGCAAAGTACGGCACACCAAATACGGTTTTTGGGGGGTTCCTAAAGTGAAGTGAAGAATTTTCTGAAGCGTTTTTCAACAACTCCACTTGGTCCAAAAAACGTTACATGAATATTTACATAACATACATTTAAATCAGTCTATAATGTTCCCACTTCTGGGACACAGGCTTTCTGTGTGAGGGAGTGGGCCGTAATCCACCACACGGCCCCAGTACGGGTTGGTAGATTGCAAATGTCTTCGAATTTTTAGTTCTTAGACATGCCGGTTTCCTCACGATGTTTTCCTTCACTGTTTTGAGAGCAGTGGTGATGGAATAATTTACACAAAGTAAAGCACCTGTCTGGGTTCAAACCCACGACGGACGTTACCACTGAGCCACCACTGCTCTGATGAATATTGACCTACCTTAAAATAAGTTAGTTAAGTACTACCAGCTAAAGGATTATGTAAGGATCGTAGCAGGTGGCGTTCTATAGTTACTGCCTACCCCCATGCGAAGAAGGCATAAGTTTATGTATATAAAATAAGTTAACTAACGCCCGGAATCAAAAAGCTTACATATCTGACCAAAGCACTTAAGAGGAGGCTCCCTTTTTTTATGTTAATTTGCATGAATATTCTGTATATACAAGGAAACTTTAGTATATGATTTATTGGATCTTTTTCTTTCCATGTTGAAGACAGTTACGTAATTGTAATATTTTCTCTCAATAATTTTTTTATTCGAAAATCATGTCTTTTTAAGGATAATTCTAAAAAACAAACCAGATTGTTTAGCTTTTATGTCTAAAATAAATATTCACAGCAAGAAAATATAATTTATTATCTCGACACAAGATATTTTTTCTCTAGATCAATTATTACTTAAGTTATAAACGAAATAAGAATTGAGCCTTACGCTATTTAGTTTCACAATCAAAGAGCACACGAGATATTCAACTTTATTACTAATGTATTTTTGCGTTTAGCACATATCGGAGTGGCGGGGAGCGAGGGGCAGAGCATGCGTTCGAAATTTGATTTAGACTGCCTGCTCTTAACCTCACCACCGCTCCTTAAAATTCGCTTACAATAATATTATTAGTGTTTAACGAACCATGAAACTTCCTTTGTGGCACGTAGGCTGTTTAATGTAACGACTTGTGCCTAATATAATTTTATTACAACTAGGTTCCCACTTGACATAAAGGTAGAAGTGAAGAGGAACTAACTGTACCTTCATTAATTACCGTCTTAACAAAAGTTATGCATTCATTTATTATTTATGCTTTTGTTTTAGTATCGTTGCTGTCATTGATTATTATGACGGTCGGTGGATCTCTATTATCTGGTTAGTAACAGATAAAATCGCGAGGGATAGAATGTCGTCGATGAGAAAACACGATCTTGGCCATTGCGGATATGACTACGGTGAAGGGTCACAACGCAATGGTAAATATGCTTCAACAAAGCAATGGTAAATAATTACGTTATTAGACGTTGTGATTTACCCGATCCACATAAAATTTCTGAATCTTAGGATCGATAGCGAGATAGGAGGGCTGAACGCTGATCAGATCCAAATATATATTTATAAATATCGTGGCAACCGCCAAAAGAAAGTTGGCCTCAATATATGGCCCAGTTAGCAATACCCTTTTTACAACTGGGATATCTGGTCCATAAAATGACAGTGCAAATGTTAGAATCTCTTGTAAAGACACAGATATAATCATAAAAATTAAAAAAAAAATCGCGAGAATTTTAACATTTTTCCAACCACCACGTTTTGCCAACTATGATACAGCCGAATACCATTATTGTAAATGGAGCGACTGCCTATCTGACCTTCACAACACAGTTGGATACCACGATACCCCTTGGTAAGACTGGTTGTCAGACTTTTTGTGCTTCTGACTGCCCGTAACGACTGTCAAAGATCCACAAATGACAACCGAGACCAACGGTTTAACGTACTTTTACGAGGCACGGACGGGTCTAGATACGAGGGTGACACTGAAAGTTCTTAGAAAATCAAAAACTGAACAAACTAGCAAGTTCTTAGTTTTAGTATATCTTTTCAAAATAGTGGCCATTTACATCAATACATCGCTGCATCCGATGGAACCACTGAGAAAAGCACTTTGCCCACTCGTCCTTAGGGTTCTCTTTGACGGCATTTTGAAACGCAGCCAGTGCTTCCTCGGCGTCCATAAAACGTTTTCCTCGAAGTTTTTCTTTTATTTTCGGAAATAAATAAAAATCGCAAGGTGCGAGGTCGGGGCTATAGGGCGGGTGACTCAGTAATTCCACGTCTGACGTAGCCAAGTAATCGATCTGCTTGGCGGTGAGTGACGAGGCGTTGTCGTGGTGAAGGAGGATCCTTCTGCGAGGTCGTTTCTCCCGAACTTTTTCTAAGACAAGTGGCAAACAATAATTGTTAGTGTACCACTATGCAGTAACTCTTTTTCGATCCTCTAAAATAATTGTTGCGTAATGACCTGTCCTTCCGAACAATGAGGCCACCACCTTTTCTCCCACGCTTCGACCTCTCTTCACTTTAGTTGGCAACTCCTCGGAAGGAAACACCCAGACAGCAGACTGTCTCTTCGTTTCAGAATCATAACAATAAACCCAGCTTTCGTCACCCGTAAGTATGTCGAACACAGCATTTGAGTCACCTCGTTAAATCTTTGAACCATTTCACGACACCAATCAACACGACGAAGTTTTTGGGCCTCTGTCAAATTTTTAGGTATCCACCGGGCACAAAGCTTCCTGACCGCTAAATGTTCATGGAAGATTTTGTGCACTTGACTCATACCAATGCCTATGCTTGTCCGAATCTGCTGATAAGTCACTCTTTTGTCAGTCTCTATCATACGCTGCACAACACTGATGTTATCTTCAGTCGTTGCCGTAGAAGGCCGTCCCTCACGCAGATCATCGATGAGATTAGTGCGACCACGTTTAAACCCATTAAACCAGTTGTAAACAGTGTCACGAGATGGGGCTTCATCGTGAAAGGTCAATCGAAGTCTATCATAACTTTCTTGTTGACTTAAATGACATCGAAAGTCATAAAAATTCATTGTACGAAAATTGTCTTGCGTTAAATTCATGCTAACGCATGACGTGACACAAACAATTTTCAATTTGCCGCCAATTTGCAAACAAATGACAAATTAATAAAATACATACACAATAATATTGACAAAGAGTTCCATTTTCAAAATTTGAACTTATTTTTTTATTATATCGTTTACAAGTGGCCAGTTCTAAAAACTTTCAGTGTCGCCCTCGTATGTAATCGATGATCCACGAACCAACCGCGGAAAGCGTAGCTTAACCTTCGATCGACCAGCAGGCTTAGCATGACGCTATCTATTTCTTCTCTACTGTAGAATAGAAATCGCTTGTCTACCGAAAATGTTCTACTGTCTACAACACTGAAAAAAAAAGTGTTTCCTTTAACAAAAATCTTGTGTAATGTGATCACATCGTCTTGACTCCATACGAGCCTAACAAGATCTTGACTTCTGAAGCTAGGAGAACTTTGTTAAATTATCATAGTTCCGTCTACTACAAGTAATGAGTTAGTTTAATTACGGGTAGTTATTTAATTTAGCTCAAATGTTGGCCAGTTTAAGAATGATATAATGCTAACAAGTTGCTTGTTACCATGAACTGAAATTATTATTTGATATACAAAAGTGAAGAAGTAAAATCAAACTCAGTATGTATGATGTAACAAAGAACATTGATTATTCTGTACATGTCACATTGTCGATAAACATAAAATTAATTTGTTCTGCCAAATATGCTATCTTGTTTATAGTAAATAGATAAATAATGATTCCAAACATTTTAATGCCCACTAAGAGAAAATGTGTCTGCATTTTTTTCAGTGAATGAAACGTCATTTTTGTCTACTCTTCTGTCAACAAAACGCTTCTCTACGGTTCTCGTGCTAAGCCTGCTGTGCGGCTATTATTATTTAACCATGACCCCCAATGCATATTACAATGAAGTGAAAATCATAGTGACCGAGATTTTACAAATCACAGAATGACTTCCGTTTGGTCGCTATCTATCCCTATCTTACCGGATGTTAATCGATGATGCGGTCGACTATTGGCGCATGGTTACGTGAAATAACCGTTTCAAACCAAATGTTTGAATGAGTCTACAAACATTTGCGGTGATTTTTTTTAGCCAATGGTTTTCATAAGACATGATTTTATAATTTCATTGCGCAATAAGACACAGGAAACTGTCTTGTTAGTCTAATGGTCAGCAATATAGTCATTTTCAGTCCAAGCTAAGAAAATGTTTTTCCTCTGTTCAGCAAAATCCGTGTTTGTGTAATTTGACAAGGTACCTTAATATAAGTAACTAGGTACCTAATAACCCTGCCCATATTATTTTTTTTCTGAATGTCACATTGTGCGAATTAAATTGCTGAAATGCGGCCTACCGACCCTTCAGACATGTTGCATGATGCTGTAGTCTTTATTAAAATCCTTCACTGAAATTGAGATTGAATCCGGAATAAGTTCGCCTGACCACATCATCAGTTGTGAAATTACGCAATTTTAAGCTAACAGTGACAGAGAAATTCCACTGAATTATGCATAAGAAACGCCTAGTTCTTCGAATCGTTTTTTTTTTATATTCTAAGTTGACACACGCTTGACAAGGCCGGGTTAATCATTTTATCAGGAAATCCGATTACGTAATGAGAATAAGTTTTGGAATAAAACATAGGTAATATTTTTTTGTATGTAATTAAAATATGTACCCTAAGTAATTACTATCAATAGTTTTGGAATACTTAAGGTATAAATTAGAATTAATGCCGGGATATTTATCAAACTCTCGGCAATCATTCTAATTTATACTTTATTACAATGAGAGAAGGAGTGCATTCCAATGACTTACTGATGGTTTTACGTCATTCAAATTTGATCGTGAATGTGGTAAATTACTTAACTTACCTCACCATGCAAAAAATGAGGGCATGCAGAAACAATTATTTTTTTCTTTTTTCATATTTTAAATAGATAGTAGGCCTCTCCCAGGCTGCGCCACAACACCCTGTTCTCCACCTTCCGCATTCAGTCTGTCCCAGCTACCTTTTAAGTTAGTCGGTCCATCTAGCTGGGGGGCGTCCCACACTACGCTTGCCGATACGCGGTCTCCACTCCAGGACTCGTCTGCTCCGCCGGCCATCGGTCCTTCGACAAACATGGCCAGCCCACTGTCACTGTGTGTCACTGTCAGCTTGCTTACTCTGCAGGCTATGGCTTATGTCCAGCAGTGAACTGCTATAGGCTGAGTTGATTGAAATAGATAGTCGCAAAATATGTACTAAAGTTGACCTATAATTATTGTTCTTGTAATGCTTTTTATTCGTAATATCACCACACGTGCGGTTAGTGGAAGTGCTCAGGTGCGGTTCGGACAAGTGCTGTTGAAATCAGTGCTCTAAGTGGAATACCTCGTTATTTTTCAATACAGTTGTTAAACATGGCGTACTTTCAGAGGCTATAATTATGATTCGAAAATTAAATCATTTGCATAGGCATCTTTCTGTTACGCGGTCGTGACTTTTGTTTAAGAGCTCTATCATAAGTTTTGCAGTTGAGTTTTAAATTTAAAAGTCAATTTAAAAAGTTTAGTAGCAAGGAGTTTTCATACATAGAATAAAATGGGATAGATTTTATACGAGGAAAAATGAATAAGTCCGGTACGCCTTAGCATTAAATTCTCAAAAGTCTTTTTAATGGTTCTTTAATATATTTAATTACCAGTTTTAATTGAATTATTTTCACATCAACATTTGTCAAAAATCGAATAGACTGCATAGGCTGTTTTCGTTGTAAAAAAAAATATGTCCAGTTGCAAAAACGCGCCATTTTCTGAAAATGTTATTTAATTCTTTGATTTGTTTTTTACTATTTCCCACCAGTGCATTGAAAAACGTCGTGTGATATACGGATGTGTAGGTTATTGCAACTTTACTTTGAATTACTTTCCACCCTTGTATCACAATGTACTATTACAGTTCACCAATAAACTCGCTGGCAATAATCGTATCACGATTAGTAAAAATTTTATACATGCCACACATACCTATAAGTTATCAAATGCATCATCCAGAGCAGTAGTGGCAGTGTTAACGACCCCGACTTACAATTGACCCAGGCAGGCGCTTTACTTTGTGTAAATAATATCATCTACACTGCCCTCAAAACGGTGAAGGAAAACATCGTGAGGAAACTGGCGTGTTCTAGAACCAAAAATTCGAAGACATGTGACAACCACCAACCCGCACTGGGCCCGCGTGGTAGATAACTGCCCACTCCCTCTCGAAGAGAGGAGGCCTGTGTCCCAGCATTGGGAGCATCATAGGATTATGCTAATTCCATTATGCTACATTCATCCAAACAATTAAGATCGTCATCGCAGCATTATGCTGAGGCCTTTTTGGTATCGCACAAGTTTTTTTTTTTTATATTGTTAGTTTAAATGCTATTTTCGTATTTCTTGTGCGTGTCCCAAATAAATATTTTTCTTTCTTTCTTTCTTTATCACCCTGACGCATTACGCGTGTATCCTTCAATGAGTACGCAGGGATGTATGGGACGCTCACATTTTAGCAGATATGGTAAAATCCCATGTAAAAGGAAACAAGGTGGACTAGCACTAACCGCTAACCGAGCGCAAACGCAGACTGGGACCAGGGATGTTAAAATAACATCACGCCTGTAATCCCTGAAGGATTAGGCAGAGGTGCACCTATAGTATACCCACATTTCGCCAGTTATGTTTAAGTCCCATGTAATAGGGGGCGAGTGTATTGCCATCAACCGGGCACAAATCTAGACTCCGGACTGCTACTGAAATATTTCGAAAGGAAAAACCCAATAACACTTTTTTCGACTCGGGAATAAAACCTAGGACCTCATTCTCAATTACAACTGAGCATGAGCGCTACCGCGCTTGCGACCATCAGACGAACGATGCAATAAAAAAATAAACTAATGGAAAAACCAAATATTCCTTTGCTCGACCCGGAGCTCGTACCCAGAACTCCACAGTCAGTAGTCGCAAGCGCCTACCTACCATTAGATCGAAAATACAGAACAATTACCAAGTAAAATATACCTAAATATTACTTATACATACATTCATTACACTGGTAACTAAGGTGAGTATGGATGCCATTACAATTCAATAAAACATTACAGGGTCAAACTCAATATTTATTGGTCACTAAAATTAATATTCTTTACATCAATGCGCTTCGCCTACGCGTTCGTCAAATGTTATTATAATTAGAAACACAAGAAAACATCAGTTTCATGTACATACTTAACTACCTACCTTACTTGAGACAATGTTGTTAGGTATTTAGCGAAAATTAACTGCTGTGTAGCCTTGTATACATCAAAGAACAGGTAGGGAATATATATTGCCATCCTTCTTTGGTCAGCCAATAATAACAAAATTATGAATTATGTAATCAGTTAATATCATTATTTTACTTGTAGTTCCTTCCCAACTTAGTATTGCGGTGAAGAACGTAGGATTTATGGGAGAGGCGACTTTAGGCCTCGAAGTAAAAGACACTGCCACTGCAATCTCTCACAAAAATCAATTTTTAAAATTATAAATATAATAAATCTGTCTTTTGCAATTTTCACTGTATTATGAACATATCAGAATTACATACAACACAATCTCAAACACTTCACGCACACCCCCTCACGCAAACGCTTAACACTACTACACACACTTTCTACAAACACACCCTCACATACATACCCTCATTCTAACATACACACCCTCACTCCAACATACACACCCTCACTCTAACATACTCACACATATACACATTAAACGTCGTTTACAGTATCCCTTAGTACGTTGTTAATTTTAATATACATACTTACTTGGAATTGTAACCTTTAATGTCAATGACTATTTCTTTTTTTGTAATTTTAGAACACAACATAAAAGGCTTTTGGTATCACAGTGACAGCAGAACACTGACTCCTAAGTCACAGGATCACCTAGTTTAGGAGTCAGGGTTTACCTTATCTGTATGACCTTTAGTTCTCCAAATATCCTAGTCTTAAGCAATATCAAAGGTTTTTGTATCAATAAAGATTTTTATTTATTATTATTTATTAATCAACAGATATCCTGCACGCGGAGCATGATACCCTCAAAACAGAAGTACTGGATGACATAATGACAGATTGTAAAAGGCTTTGATTTATTTATATGTCTAGATAGAGTGTCAAGCTACTAAATAACGTAAGGCTCGTACAGACTGGTGCGATATCGCGGGCGCGACAGGCAGCGCGTCGCCTTCCATGAAGTTTTCTTAAAAATTGTACTACTAGTGTCGCGTCAAGCCTGTCTGCAGGAGCCTTAAAACAAACAGGCCAACTTTGATAGGTGTGCGTGACATCAACGTATTACACTTGCGTCACGTCACTGTGCTGTCATTGTGTTATGTTATGTTTTTTTAACTAGCGGCCAACAGATGGACGCAATTTTTTTCGACGAATTTACAGCTTCGACTGTCTACCTAGACATATTTATATATTTGGTAAAAGGATTTCTACGATTACGGCGCCATGTAAAAAATTAAGAAAAGATGCCACTTCTATGTCTATTTATCATAAACTTGAGATAGAAAAGTGTAATGAAATGCGTAATGATTAGAGAAAGCTACCAGAGGTTCTAGTAAGTGAATGATCATATTTTAGCCTGGCTCCTCTCCAAGAAGTCAAGGGTCACTTCTGAAGACTACAATTTCGAAAAATTGAGTCCATAATAAAATTGGAGGGACCAATATGCTCCTTGAAGATTTGAGAATCCATACAAGCATCAACTATTCCTTTGTATGATATACAACATAAGTATTGTTTGCTTTTACTTATGTATCATCTTATGAAGAATTTACTCAGCATCTTTATAAGATGATTCATGGGAACCGAAAAAAAGGGAATTTAATGTTTACAGATCCAGAACCATTTTACAAAGATGAAGAAGGTCACTTAAGTTGGTCAGTCAACCAAAACCAAAGACAGTGATAAATGATAAATGATTTATTTCTGTAAGTAGGTTTGTACAAACACTTTTACACATCAATAATATTTTTGAAAAAAACTAGATGAGGTCGGCGTTTCGTATCCGACTACTCTGAGAAGAAAGGCCGAAACAAACTCAGAGGTCACAGTCTCTTTTAAAGTCCAGACATAATCTTGGTCAGATCATGTGAAGACCATGTAGATTGGTGCCTAAAATGATCTTTTGATGAAAGAACCACACAGATTGAGGGGACCTGTCCAGTCAGTGCACGCATTTGTCAGTAGTTCCATTAATTTATTTACTTAACAATAGACGGGACATAGCGAACAAAATCGTAATCCGATACATTTGTCCTAGTGGGCAAAAGTCGCTCAGGTACGCCTGTATGTCAAATCGCAATTCTCATTCGTGTCAACCAAAAGATAATTACTTTTTTGTGCAATATGATATTATCAAACTTAGCTTTTATTAAATTTTGTAACGTCTTCTGATACTTCTGATAGCCTCTCTATAGTATCTATTTTAAATCTCTTTGACCAAAACGAAACATAAAACCAAACCGGTAACTAAAGATAAAAGTTGCAATGTTTACCAAAACCGATAGTAAATACAAATTACTCTTTACGATTCGTTAATTAGTATTGTATGTCAAACTACTAAATAAACAACTCGCGGACACTGGCCGTTGAAACATAAAACTATGCCATTCCGTATGTAAGTGATAATCATTGAAGTAACATACGGGTTTTATAAATACCTTCCATACAAATTGTGTGTGTTCGAATTGGTAATGTCAATAGAGACGGAAACAAAAGCAACCGCAAGTTTTACTTCGCAGTACCTAGCGTTTTTGCCGGACGGGTTATTAAAGGCTTTTTTTTTGGGTGGCAATTATCAAATAACTTCTCCCGCTCTGGGCGCAGCGGGAGAAGTTATGTCAGACTTTTACTGACTAAAACCCACCCGTGTTCCTTCATTTTCCTGTGTGCCAGGGCCACGATATCCGTTTCGGACAAACTCGCAACCCTGGCAGGTATTGGCACTAATGGACCCCGTCAATTCGTGCTGACGTCTCTTTGAGACGCGCGTGGAACACAACGCGCCGTCGACCCGGGCCTGGTCCTTATCGGACGGCGACCTACCCATCGCTCACCGTCCGCAGGCCTGCGCCTACGGTGGGGTTATTGAAGGCTGGAAAATCATTGAAGTTATGAAGTAAAGCAAATGCTTTTGCAATGGATGGCTTCAGCCAAGCCGTGCTCCCGAAGGGATCCCATCGGCAAAAATCACAAGCTTCCATTTAAACAGTCATATATATTTTTTTTAATCACTTGTGTTAAATTTCATGCTTCTAGACCTTGGTCTAGAAGTAAATTTAACACCAGACACACATTCAGTATATGCTTGAATTAATTAAATAATTTTATTAAATAGAAGATGAACTTACTTTTTAGGGTTCCGTATAGGAAGTTGTCCGTTTGTCTGTCTGTCAGTCTGTCATGACCCTTTTTCTCAGGAACGCGTGGGACATTAGGTTGAAAGGTATAATATATCAAATACGACCAACGGCGCCTGCGGCGGCCGCGGTACGTCTACGGTCCCTTGGAGCTCTAAATAAATCAAGCTCAACTCAACGCAAAAAAAATGCGACCATTTATGCGTCATATTTTGATACTCGCAAATAAATCAAAACCTATAGGTACTTCTCGTTGACCTAGAATCAAGAAATTTGCCAAGAAGCAAGGTCGTAAAGAAAGAAGTCTCAAAATCGTTAATTTGTAGTTTTATCGATTTTTTTTTGCGATTTGAAACTTACGTTTGCAGTTGGAGAATTGACCGTGACAAATATCGATGGGAGAACACGTTTATCAACTACAATGTTAAGTTTGTTTTTGGGATAAATTCATCCCAACCACGGAACCCTTCATTGTGCGTGGTCCGACACGCACTAAGCCAGTTTTTTTTTACTTATGTCACACTCCACTACAGTCCGGTCATCGAGAGAACGCGTTATTGGCACCTGTAAGTTTCATACTGGCGAATATGTATTTTGCAAATTTGAACAAGGAATTGTCCGACTTTTTTTTTTTAATAATGTTTTAATGGCCTGGTTGCCAAGGACCTTGCCAGGTACCTTTTAGCCAAGTCTTTATTTAGTAACAAAGTTTGTTTAAATAATGATGAAATTAATTATATACAATGCATGATAGATTATATCCCCGCCCGCCCGCTCCCCTTGAGTTTCAGTAAAGATGGTGGCACTTTACTGAGACCTCACGCGGACTTCTTGTTTTGTTTCATTTGCCTACACTAATGCACGTTCACGAACACTTAATAGTTAATAATCCACCATTATTACACATTAATATTCGGCTAAACACAAACTTTAGAAAATAAAACGAAACTGCTAAACATGACACTTCACTTTCCTGCCAAGCATACATAGCCGTTCCTCTTTTGTGTAAAGGTCTAACTACTCCAAATTCTTCAACGCCTCAAATACTCAATTAACCAATAGTGCTCGAGTTCACATCTATTTTGTTACCCATGAAACGTAATGCAAAAGCCCTGTATAAAGACTTCAACGCACCCATCAAGTGGAATAGAAAATGGTCAACTTCAGTGAATGGTGTAGTGGCCATACTTTATAAAACCGGTCAAGTGCATGTCGGACCACGCACAATGAAGGTTTCCGTAGTTCGGATGAATTTATCCCAAAAACAAAGATAACATTGTAGTTGAAAAACATGTTCTCCCATACATATTATAGACAAACGTCACCGTCAATTCTCCAACTGCAAATGTAAGTTTGTAATCGCAATTTTTTTAATGTATTAAAACTACAAATTAACGATTTTAAGACTTTATCCATTACTTGTGGTGTGAGCCCTTGCTTCTTGCCGAATTTCATGATTCTAGGTCAACGTGAAGTACCCTATAGGTTTTAATATTTTTTGCAAGAAAAATATGTCGCATAAATGGCCGTATCTTTTTATTGTGATGATTTAAAACCTTGATATTCTTAGAGCTCCAAGGGACCGTAGGTTTACGTATTTGATATTAATTTCAAATTAATACCTCCACGCGTTCCTGAGAAAAAGGGTATTGACAGACTAACAGACAAACTTGACAGACACAGAAGTGAACCTATAAGGGTTCCATTTTTCCTTTTGAGGTATGGAACCCTAAAAATACAGGGTGAATACTGGATTTACAAAATATTTTTAAGTTAAAATAGGTATATAATCAGTTTTTAATATATCAGTTAATAAAAGCATTGTTATACATAATAGAGCTATTAAGTTTAAGTAGCCGCTTCGACGCAAGATCCCATGCTCAATTTCCGTATGGGGTTCAATGTTATAAAATGTTCTTATTACAACACGGCCAGTGATTACCAATAATAATGTACCCAGTTTAATAATTACGCTACTTATCCCAAGCAATATCGATAAATCTTAGTACATTTTCCTCACAAAATAATGTTCTTATTCACCGTTCTTAGGTAACGTAAGTTCACTTATATGCATTTTGATAAACAAGTAAAGTATTTAATATACCTTTCCTCTATAGCTAACGGTGCTAAAATAATATTATTTAATGGACTACTCCTTCGTTGGTCTAGTGGTTGCAAGCGCTACTGCTGATTATGAGGTCCTGGATTCGATTCCCGGGACGCGCAAAATGTTATTGGGTTTTCCAGCTGGAATTGCTCAGTAGCAGCCCGGAGTTTGAACTTGTGCCCGTTTGATGGCCTTGGGCTCTCCCCCTATTACATGGGACTTAAACATAACTGGCGAAATGTGGGTCTACTATCAGGGTGTGGCGTAAATAATGGATAACCCTGAAACTGTCGATCGGCCAGATTATTATCTATCATTTACCCAAATTTACTCGATTGACGATGGTGGTTTTACGTGATAGATTAGGACATAACTAAGAATAGCGTAAATTTTCACGTTTACACAATTCCGTAGCACTTTCTTGGGGTCACGTTAAAAATTATAAAAGCGCACAATGTCAGTCAGACGTATGTTCTACGAAAATAATGATGGAAGCAATGACAATATCTTTGGACGGAAGCCAGAACTGAAAATTCCTTTAGGTACTCGATTTTCAATACGTTATCCAATACATTAGAGTTCTAAGTTTTATTATTTTAATAATATTTTATATCGTTTTTTTTAAAGTGTTTTGATAATGTGAGAACGTTGTAGGCTTAATAGACTAGATTTGTAGACCATTTTCTATTTTGTTAAGTACCTACCTGGTACTTTTGACGGACCTATACTGTCCTCTCATACCTATTAACGCTGTGGTTTGAAACATTGTAAAAGCCAATTATTTTTAAAAGAGTAACCGTGCAGTTTCTTGCCGGCTTTTCTCCATAGAAAACGACCAATTGGAACCGTGCACCTAGCTTCTGACGTTTCATAACTGACCTTTATGCCCTTTATGCTTATGTGAAATAAAATATTTTGATTTTGATTGATTAAATTGCTACTTAGAAATTAGGCAAAATATCAGTCGAAAGAAATAAAAATAACAGCAAATTAAAAACGTGTTATAGCATGGAAATGGAAACATAGTGGTCGACATCTTTAATGAGTTGATTATAAATTATTTTACAACCAACATTTACAATAAAAACATTTACAAAACAAATACAAATGGTGGAAACACATCTATAGGTGAGAATCATTCCACATAATGAATTACTTAATTATGCATTGTCTTGAATCTAATAAAAAACCTATTAAATATCACATTGAAATATTAATATCATTTGTTATGTAATTATTATATGTGTTTTCTCTCCGGAAATATCTTAATTAATGGGAGAAATTGATATAAAAATGTCTATTGATTATTTAATATATTTGCGTCTAGGCTTTACCGTTATGATATTTTGCAATCAATTTCAATTTAATATCTTGAGAACTGTAATCAAGGCTAATAGAATCTATTACAGTAGACAGGGGACAAGGAGACAATCTATAAACAGTAGTAGGCAGGGGCGACGGCTTCATACTCGTACAACCCCATTCCTATCGGCTTCCCTTCGGCACAAAGACTCTATCTGAGTTTACTATTACTAAATAATATAGTACATAGTATAGTACACATTACAGTTATTTAATAAGTAAATCATAAGATAAAAAACGCGTACCTAGGTACGTACGACTTTTTAGGATAGACTATAGGTATCCTAAATCGCGAACGCAGTTTCATTTTCTGTTTTAACTAAGAATTCCGACAAATTTATATGGCGTTAAATTAAGAAAAGTAAAGGAATGACTAACATTTTTGAGGTAATTTTGATGTTATCTTGAATTTATGTGAACTGGACAACTTTTCTTCGGCTTCCCTCTAATGGAAGTTGTAGCTTCGCTACTGGTAGTAGGTATCACTATTTATACTAAAAGGCTGTCAAGAAAACTTTAGTGTTAAAGGAGAGTTATTGACTAGTTCGATAAAGTCAACTCAAGTTAACTGTCTTGTAATTAAGTACTTATTTTATAACGGAGCCTTGCCCAAATTACAAGCGTATTTTATACTTACAAATTTCCAATAAATAAAGCCTTCCAATATCCTTCCTCAACATACACAGTAAATATTTTCTAGGCAAAAATATACCTACATAATTATGAGAGATTTTCCTATCGTGGCTATTATACGAATATTTTATTTTATTTTATTCGGGAAACTTACAGCTAACCAGTATTCTTATACAATATGAAATTGAAGGTCATTTATCCTCATGTTTAGACCAGGAATACATACCTACTCATTACACAAAAAATACTTACGTGTCCGTATGGATTGAGGACCACACATTTTTCAGCTTCAAGTTCTGTACCCCAAGTGTAAGTTTGCAAGAGAGTAAACGTAACTACCGCGTTTGCGTTAAGATTTTTATTCTCACCCTTATTTTCTTAGCATTATGATCTATCGGTAAAATTTTAACGCAAACGAAATAGTTACGTTTACTCTCTTGCAAACTTACACTTGGGGTACAGATATTCAAATCATAACGTCACATCGCACTACAATCCTAAACACCACTTAACCCAACCTGCTAAGTACAACAAAAAAAAAACAAAGCATCAATAAATTCAGTCTCATTACATACACGCATTAATTGGCTTCTAATTGAGAACAATATGACGAATAACGGAGCTATTATATTGACAGGCATACCGCCCCCCGCCCACAAAAAGCAATGGACTCGCCCGGGGACAATGGTGTCTAGAGTAGACCACATCTTTGGGCACTTACAGTAGTGGTAACGGCATCCTAATTATTGGAAATCGTTGTACAAAAATTGACACGCCAAGTCATAGGGAAATAGCTGACAGTCTATAAAGGACGTGGAAAACAAAAAATATATCGTTTTTCATCTAATTCTATAATATATTCAACCAATTACAATCTCCATAGAAAAGTGGTTCACATTAAATCTGCTAGCTCTTTTGCTAGCTAGCTAAAAGCTTATAAGCTATTCCTCTTATTCGAATAACAAAGAATATTTTTTTTAGCCACTTCCCGACTACACTGGGGTCTTCCGGGCTATTCAGAATCAGAACTTTTCGATATCGAGCCGAATCGATAACTAATAATTTCCATGGTAATTATTTATTTCATTATAATCGGTCTACCCGCTTAAAATTATTACGATTTAGAGTTATAAAATACATCAGCTAATTATGTAGATATAGATGAAGTAGTTAATGGCTTCGCTAGAGTATTTAAAAGAATGATAACAATATTAAAACCTGGGGGTGACCATGGATTGCTACTTGTCGTGGACTGCCCATGTTGCTCAAGTCAGTCGCAAAGTGCACTACACGTTCCATTCGTTGAAATGTCTCCAGAGATTCTTGCCCTTGAACACCAAAATCTCCCTTGCTCAAACTCTCATTCAGCCCATTATTTATTACGCTGATGCCTGTTACTTGGATGCCACCGAGGAGCTTTTAAATAAACTTGAGCGTTTGCAAAACATCTGTATTCGTTTTGTTATCAACCTTAAAAGGTATGACCACGTTTCTAACTTTCGCAAGATACTCAAGTGGCTGCCTATTCGACTTCGCAGGAACTCACGGATTTTGTGTCTGCTATTTAACCTCCTTCACAATCCTAAAACACCATCCTATCTGCGGGAACGTTTCTCCTACGCTCGTCCTTCTGATGCGCCTTGCAGGTCGCATCTTAGAAATCTTCTTAAGTCCCCTCCCCACAGCACCGGCTTCTACTCCTACTCCTTCACTGTGCACGCGGTGCGGTTGTGGAATTCACTGCCACCTGATATAAGGGACTGCCAAACTGTTTCAGTATTTAAAAGAAGAGTGAAAGAACACTATCTTTCCACTTCGTCATAGTTGCGTATGTTTTTATTATTTTAATAGAATTATAATTAATATTCTAGTGATATTTATTTTAGAAGTATGTATGTTTGTGTGTATGTATGTATGTATATTAGTATATTATTTGTTTAGTTTTATTAAGTAAATTGTTTTTGATTATATGTATTCTATTTTCTCTTTTACTCTTACACACGGTGTCTACATCTCTTTATCGACTTTCCTATCGCAGGTATGCTGGAAGAGATTTCTTTAGAAATAAGCATCACCTTTGTACGTATTTTTCTGTTCCTTTCTTCTTGTATGTTTATATATGTGTGTACATAAATGGTTAAATAAATAAATAAATTAAAATGAATTATTATTATTTTTAAATTACCTACACATTTAAAATCGTAAAAATCTGTTTAATTAAAAAAACCGTCTAAATGCATGTCAGACCACGCACGGGTTATAGTTGGGATGAATTTATCACAAGAACAAAATTAACATTGTAGTTGAAAAACACATTCCCTCATACATTCCAACTGCAAATGTAAGGTTGTACGCACAATATTGAGACATTTACTATGTTATTTTAAGACTTCTTATAGGTTTTTTAAATTTATTTTTTTGTAATTTATAAGTAAAGAACTATTTATTGTTTTTTTTTTAATTTTAGAATCAGTCGTTTCGGAGATATTGGGTGGAATGGTCCCTTTTTGATCTATTTTCTTAAATAACTTTAAAATTATTTATTTATAATTAAAAAAAAAATATACCTGCAATCCTTACAACAAGCCCATTCATTAGATAGTTTGCAAAACTTTTTTCTAATTTGCCCCCCAAAAGTGACCCCCATGTTCAAAATTCATTTATTTACGTTACACGTCCATGTTTGGGTCATAGAAATTCATATTATGTGTACCAAATTTCAACTTAATCGGTCCAGAAGATTCGAAGCAAATTGGCTGTGAGAGACGGACAGACAGACACACGAGTGATCCTCTGTGGGTTCCATTTTTTTCTTTTGAGGTACGGAACCCTAAAAAAGAGTATTTGTCTTTATAAACTGTCTGTCTGTCTGTAAGCCTGCCTTTTCATTCATAACGGCTGGATTTGGATGAAAAGGGATAGGCCATGACCTGGGTAAGGGCTTAGGATACTTTTTATCCTGATAGTACGTCCCCGTGGGATAATTTCCGACATCTACGCTAATATATTCATATTTTTACAATGCCAGTGATTTTGAACACGTTTTGGGGTCAATTTTCATTTGTTATTCGACACTTGGGAAATTTAAGATACTTACATACATAATATAGATAAAAAATAAGTTCTACATACCAGTATCAAAGGAAATCCAACGAAAAATGAGGTTCTTCAAGACAGCCTGGGCTGAATATCCAGCATCCAATCTCACATACTGATGGTATCTCAGCCCCCCTGAAACAATGCATTATCATAAGTAGTTCATCTTATCTCAACATAACCGGTACTTTTTACACGTCCATATCAGACTAATGCCTTCATTTGTTTATTTTGAACGTCATTCATGTATGCAAAATGAGTACTAATAGCGACGGATGTTTAAATAATCTTTATGTGCATTGTACATCTTAGTATTTCAAACAAATGCCGGGATGATCATAGGGGAATAAACTCTTAATCCCTTTGAGTGTCAATTTTATCTTTTCTTCCTTACAAATGACAGTTTTTTAGATTAACTAAAACTTATTATTTAGGCCATGGGTTTCCCAACCAGTGGGTCGTACCCCACTTGGGGGAGAGTGCCAAAAGGGGTGGCGCGGTGGTTCCAAATATAAGCTATATACATATTTATATAAACGTAATTATGTTCTTAGTATTAGCAAAAAATGTCGTGATACCAACAATCCTGAGGTAACAGTGACTTGTATGTAACCAATTAGGTACACGTCATCGGCTCCTTGTAGCTTGACCCTAACAGACAATGGGGCTTAATGATTTTAGTTGAAAGTTGGGGGGCGTGGATGGTAAGAGGTTGGGAACCACTGATTTAGGCGGTTTAAGACTCCTGCAGACAAGCGCGAAGCGACAATGGTGGAACAATTTCAACGTAAAATTCACGGAAATTGTTCTACCAATAAAACGACACGCCTCTCTGCACGATCCATTAATCGTCAGTCATCATTTAGGTACCTACTGTTTATATTGTGATGGGGAACCCCCTCAAAAGATCACCGACTGCCGCTGATGTACTCCTACATACATAGGTGTAGCCAATGTGGAGGAGCTTCGGGATCTGTAGTGGAACCCATTGATGTATTCTGTGTTGCACCTTAGCTCGGTGAGACACAGGAATAGCCTCCAACATTTTAGTTTTGCTGGCTAGGGTTAGAACCAATTCCTGAAAAATTAATGAAAATATATGACAGTAGTTAAATTGCGAAAAAGATACTAAGATTCTCCCGAGGGTATAAACCGATTTACATTTTATTTTCATAAGGGTCAATAAGGAAAATCTTCACACTAATACGCAATAACAATATTCTTTCCATTTTTAACGTAATTAGGATGCAACCTCAAAGAAAGTTTCAATGCCACAGATTTTTTAAATGCATACCTTCTGAATGTATTATTACGGAACCTGTATCCTTGAAGTAAACCCTTTAGACCGTCTGATTCCACTAGAAACATCTAGAAATGTAAGCGAATGAAATTATCGACGTGATTACGATTGACAGCTGATGAATACAATGAATATTTCAACAATATTTTCTGACAGAAATAAATATTTACATTTTGAGGATGCATTTTGTTTTCAGTTCCACAAGATTTTTCTGGAGACTTCGTCTTCTAGTGTTTTTGATACCAGGATTTTTTTTGGTAAGTTTAAAACAATTTTAATTCAGCAATTCAATTATTTCTAAGCTGACTCAAAAATGTTTTTAACAATTTATTTTTTCGTAAGCGTTTGAACAAAAGGGACAAATATTGAATATTTCATGAAACTTTAAACCGAAAAAACTTAACGGAGAAAATAATGTCTATTTCAAGTTCTGTAATCTGTATTTTATAAATTTTCCTCATATAATTTACAAATCGGGAATGTATCTAATCTCATTACGAAATTAAAGTTTGTAAGAATCCTTAAATAGGGACATCCGAGAAAGACAAGCAAAAGACACTCAAATGCAGTAAAGACGGTTATGTCCCAGTGAGATAAGAGTACCCTTTATCACAATAATCATTGAGAGATTATAATAATCTTTATAACGACCATAATATTACACTTTCACTTCTTAAACCGTGATTTTGCACATTCATACTTTCGTCCAACTTAAAGCACATACAAATCTGCTAAAATTCAAAAGCCAAACCATAATATTCGACCTAAATTTAATTGAAAAGACAAATATAACAGTAATTTGACAGAACTGGCCAACCTTTGTCCCAACATTTCCAACATTTGCGCACGCGAACAACAAAAACCTGTGAAAACTCACCTCCATTATCTGATTACACAATTATTAAAAGTAAACAAAGCAAATGAATATCTAAGAACTAATTTGCAGATCACAATAGCCGTGATGGAGCAAAACAGATGGAATTTTATATTAGTACAAGAATTTTGCGTAACAACATAAGAACAGGAAATACAGGACCGGTGAGTGTGGAGTAAATCGACCGACATCGAGAATCATTAGCCGCGTTGTCGCACTGCCGCCATTTTTTATCCGCAAGACGAACTATGTTTTATATAACGCTAAGTCTTTGTGGGCAGCATTTTGACTACGAAGCTTTGAAAAATCTAAATTCAATATTAAATTGAAACTTGAATTTGGAATGAGGCTATCGAAATTCAAAAACGATGATCAATGAAATAAGAATATTGATGATAATTCAAGTTGTGTGATGAGACATGATCGTGTTGTATTGGCAGCTGTCATAGTCAATTATGACGTTTATCTGAGCAATTAAACTAGACATAGTGAGAATCCTAACCTGCCACAACAAAAAAGAGTACATATTAACTCTGATGAAAACAATGTAGGTAGTATTTTAACATACAAAAACAGCAGTTCAAAGTGGTTATGACATAGATTTCAAATATGAACTGTATCGGTATACGGCTACATTGATAACTGATGAAAAAAACACATCAAATCAAATAATGTTCATATAAAATAAAACTTAGCAGGCAGAAGAACCGTAGCAAAAAATTATGAGAAATTTAACAATCCTGAACGATGTAGGTCTTATCGAGTACCGTTGTTAAGACTGCAAACAAAGACTTACAGCTGTACTCAAATCATCTAGGTTTTAGTCTATGATTTAGCAACGTGTAGTCCTATATATAACTTAAAACAAACCTTCTAAATTAATTACTAGCTACAGAAATTTACTCAAACATTCGCAGAAAAACATGACAGGAAAAAACAATTAATTCCAATCGTTCACACAATTCTAACACTGGTCCAATAAATGAAACAAGAAAAGAAACAGATGTAATAACAACAAACCACAATTACAATTTACGTATGGACAAAGGCTCATTTGAATATAAAACTGTATCATCTTGTTAGACAATTATTCTAATCTTGTTCCTTTAAATAATGACAAGTGAATTGCGATCTCACACGACCGGAAAAACTGGAAAGCATTTCCAATAATTATATTTTTTTTGTTTGATACCCATTTGAATACGGTGCATGAGTCCCACGGTCGATAGTATCGTCTGAGATACTGTCACACTGTGGCTCAAAGCAATTATTACCATTATACTCGAGTAATAGAGGTTTTTTCCTTCCTTTATTATTAGAGAGGAAGTTAGCTATATTTGCTTTTGTGTTGGAAGAAAATACGATGAAAATAACTGTTCTAGAGATGTGCTCAGCTAGAAAATTGTTATCACTTTGAAATAGTTTCTTTTGTTTTATTGGTAACTTCTGAATGGATTCAGGGAAAACAATAAAGCGTTTTTTGGCAAGGACACTACCAGCCGCACTACCAGTAGTGTCGTTTACAATTAACGATACTACCAAACCTATTTTGGATTAAATTGTACAGTCAGTCAGTACAGCAAAGTTCAGAAATATAATTCTTTTCTGAACTTTATTTCTCTTTTTAATAAAGAATTATATTTCTGAACTTTGCTGTGTTGACTGTACAATTTAATCGAAAATAGGTTTGGTAGTATCGTTAATTGTAAACGACACTACTGGTAGTGCGGCTGGTAGTGTCCTTGCCAAAAAACGCAATAAAGTTCGTGTTAAAAATTAGATTTAGGCACAACAACAATTATCACCAAAAGATTTTATCTCATTTCATTTGATATTTTTTGGCGAAGGTCCGTTGATATTCATACGGCCCACATATTTTTTGCACCGATCTCTTATAAGTTCGCCGCCTTACTGTGACATTGTAATTTTTTCTTACATAATCGATATTGACTTAATTATACGGCAAAAAGATCTTGTACACGCGCTCGCCTCCTACTGATACACAGAAATGGTTGAGTTAGTTGAGCAAAAACTAACTGGGTATTCCTTAGCGTGACTCTGCTACATGATCGTCGCAGTACTAATTAACACTGACGAAATTATGCATAGAATTATAAGCTTTGTTTTTGAAGTAACAACGCCTAAATCGGATTGAAGCGTTTTTGCAAATGAAGCAGAACTTTGCAGTTTCAATGTTTTAGGCATTTTTGTACTCACTAAATGGAGGATAAATGAGGATGCACACGTGCGCTAAATCTTTGGTAACTAAACTTTGAAGTATGATTCTGAAATGACTTCTAGATGCATAAACATTACTCACACGCTACGGAAAGGTGGTGTTCGTGAAGATGCGTCACCAAATATTTTAAATAATATAGTGTTTTATATTAAATTAAATTCTTAAACTTAGGATAGTTATGAATAATACTAGTTAGCATCAAAATTGTGCTCAAATAGTAAATCGACGTAAAAATCATAAGTACAACCTTTTTTCTATATAGCCGAAGAGTGCCTAGGGCCTACCTTCAGATATCTAGTCCTTCAAAAAAACCTATTTAATTGAGTTTTATATGTTGTAAAATTATTATCTTTTATACCTAACTTATGTAATAAATAGTAAAAAAAAAATATATAATAAAGTCAGCGATTTATAATTTTTAGTGTTAGGTAATTATTTTGTGGAGTGCTAAAATCAGACCGATCTTACATCAATATAATAAAATTTAGCACTGCTTGGCACCTATCTGAAAATAAATTATTCAAGACCAAAACGTGTTTATAAATCTATTTAAGAATCATATTATTCTAGTTATCAACAGTCTATGTATGCACAAGTGTTGTCTTCCTCGTAGATCGCAGCATGTTACTGTTGGGACCACCTACGTCACTACTGCACATGGTAACAAAGAAACGCTGACATACATAATGCCACGGTCCCAAAGGGTTAAGCTAGACTATGTGAGATCTATAAAAAAAAACCGGCAAGTGCGTGTCGGACCACGCACAATGAAGGGTTCCGTAGTTGAGATGAATTTATCCCAAGAACAAACTTAATATTGTAGTTGAAAAACGTGATCCCCCATGTACTCCCAACTGCCAATTTAAGTTTGTACGCACAATATTGAGTGATTTACCATGTTATTTTAAGATCACAGACTTCTTTTGGGTTTTCCTGTAAAGAACTACCTATTTTCTGTATTTTTTTTTCAAAATTTTTGGCTCAGTAGTTTCGGAGATAGGGTGAATGGTAAATTTTCATTTATTTTATAATTAACTTTAAAAGTTTTTATTTTAAAATTACAAAAAAATATACCGGAAAACCTGACAACAAGCCCTTTCATTTGATATGTCACATGGCACAGTTTTGCAAAATAAACTATTTTTTTTCTGATTTGCCCTCAAAACTGACGTTACACGTCCGTATTTGGGTCACAGAAATTTATATTGTATACCAAATTTCAACTTAAGAGCGTATATTTCATACAATATTTCAAGCCTTTGTTTTTCGAAATGACTAAACCGATTTTAATGAAACTTCGTACGCATAAGCAGAATACAAACGTCTAAAAAGTAAGTTATGAACATTCTCCTCTGCCGGAGGACTCCGGACTGCCGTCCCAACCCGCACCCGCTGTGTTGAGCTTTAACAGATTTCCTGTTTTATCTTGTATGAAATAAAATGAAATCGTTTATTCTGTAAATAGGATATCGGAATCACTTTAACACGTCATATTAAAAAATAAAAAATAAGCTAGATGTAGTCGACATTTCCTATCTGACTACCCCTGAGAAGAAATGGCAAAACAAACTCAGGTTTAAAGTCTCTTTTAAGTCTTCTTTTGAATCTTTGTCAGATCATGTGAGGACCATGTAGATCCGTGTCTGAAATGGTCTTTTGAAGAATGAATCACACAAAATTGAGTGGACCTGTCCAATCAATGCAAGCATTTGTCAGTAATCGTGCAGCTCAACTGTTGTATGTTCTATTATACCTACTTTTTCTTGTATTATTCTTCTGTTTTAGTTCACCGCGGTGTCCGTGACCTTTTTGGGATATTTTAAAGTGCAAATTAGACTTTCCATGTACATAGCGACAGTCTGTCCAGGAAAACCGTATTCGAAACTTCAAGTTCGCTAAAACCATAACATTTTGAGGAGGACGATGACCTAACTGGTCTACTTCGAACGGGTCTAAATATGGCATTGCTTAACCCTAAATTACCTTACATCATTAATCATTCAATCTCAAAAAAGGTAGATATTCCTTTAAAATAAACATTTATGGGGGGGAATATCCCAGACGAGGTGACAACGTGATCTTTTGAGCACGAATCACTCCTGAATCGTTAATCAGAAAACTCTGACGTCAATCATCATTCAAAGTCAGTCCCACGTAGGGCTTCCAACCCCGCAGCCTGTATTCAATCTCGGTATTTGCGGGACTAGGAATTTTCAATCCCACGGGATCCCGGTATTTGCGGGATCCCGCATATAGAAAATATTAATATTTATGTAAAGCAAATAAAACAATGAATTAATCAACATAACTCCACATTTATTTAAGTTTTACTATTAGCATGAGATCAATCGAACTACACCGTTTATTTATCACAGAAAACAGAAACAAACACCGAAAAAACAAAAAAACAATCAACTACAAAATATATAACTACTAAATTAATATATAAACCAAAAACATTTTCAACTGAATGCTGACAGAAGTAATTATGACTTTAATTATTTAGTTTGGTCATTTTGTCAGCATTCAATTGAAAATGTTTGCGAAGGAAACATAACATATCTCTTTAGATAATATGTCATGTTCCCTTCGCAAACATTTTCGACACTCGACACTTTCGTAGGAGGTCGTGTGCTTGCTTCTTTCCAGTCCTGCAAATCCAGCGGATCCCGCGCCCGTAATCCCGCAAACCGCGGGAATGGAAAACGATGCGGGATCCCACAATACCGAGATCTCGGTGTTCCGGGATTGGAAGCCCTCCCACGTGCCCTGTATCAGCGGTATCGCCGCGATATTAAAACTATGTAAGACTATGACTATTTATGGCAATTGTTTACAACAAACCTGGCGTACGTTTTGAGAAAAGCTTCATGACTCATGGTTTCCATAATCTTGCGGTTTTTGATCAGCTGTGCACTTGTACGTCATAGATGACGTCTTAAACAGTTCTAGGATTGGGAACTCTTATAGTAGTTAAAATAAAGATAAAAAGCAAACTCACAATTCCTAAAAAAAATTAAGAAAAAAATTAAATTCTCGTCATCAAAAGATTATCACACGAACATGACCTCACGTCCTTACAATAGACGCACTCATTGACCTTTTAATACTTATTTATACGCAATACTCTGGCATTTCCTTTAGGCCTGGTACCTGAGAACATTTCTCAGAACATAACCTCCAAATGTTAGGGGTTAGTCATCAAAAAATTTCAAATCATACGCCAAATCTTGTTTCATCGGTATGGTGAACATCCTTAAAGTTTTACAGAATGCTCCTATAATTTGGTCATAAGTCACGTTCTGAGAACAATATTGGTATCTTTTCCTCATTTGGAACAGATTTGAGCTCTTTGAATTAGGTAGTTTTTAATATATTAATTAAAACTGACACATTTTTAAGGAATTTTTCGCTTTCAGAAACGTGAAAAATAGTTTTGTTCTCTTAAAAAATTGTTTAAAAAAATTTTTCTTGAAGTTACATTTAAGAAAATAAAGTTAAATAATAACTGCAAGATTGATAAATTATGGAAAAAATATTTAAATGTGAAGCAATAATTTATTACGATTTTAATAACAATGTCATTTTAAACCTTTTAAACACTCGTGTTTCACAGGAACTCTGAACTTTACGCGGAGGTTGTAACAATCGGATATGAGCCACCATAGAATGGCGGATTTGCATAAACAATGAGTTATCATTGCATGGGGTTTTCTCTGGCCAAACGTAATAACATTTTCTCGGTAATCGTATGTATCAGGATGTTCGAAATAACCCCTCATTTTGAATGCATTATATATTACGGCACCAGTTAGGAATCCCTGAGAAAGGCTCGGTTTTTGTGCGTTGATAAGTTCACATGGGCTGCTGTCACACCGTAGTGAACAAGCGATCTTGTTGATTATTTTATCCCAGAAAAATTGGATCGGAGTGGGCGTCCTTACAGTCACTTGTGTTCCAAAAGAGCTTTGTTTTGAAGAAGACAAGAAAAAATTCTCAAGAGTACCTAACTCGGTACTTTTCCCACAAACAATACATTGAATTGTTTTAATTCTTCTTAAAACGGGACTGTGTCTACCTATATTTTACTCGAGACTCCTAGAAAGAAAAGAAAAGTAAGAAAATACGCTTATTTGCGGCAAATAGGACGTAAAGAAAGAACACAAACACAAAAAAGAACAAGTTGGGGGAAAATATGCGTTACATCCACGCAAAACGGCGATCGCTCAGCATAATGCTGCGAGCAAGACAGAGCCACAGCGCAGGTTACCTACTCATATTTTACTCGAGAAGCAACCGAGTAAGGACATTTCGCATGACTTACAATGTGTAATGAAAATTCAAGAAAATTCAATGACATGTTTTTCATGATTTAGGGCGAATTTCACCAATGAAATTGAACGCGATCAGCACGTAAACTACGTTTAAGAGCTGTCAGTGTCATTATTTTCTTTGGAATATTGACACTGACAGCTTTTGATCTCGGTTTAGATGTGCTGATCGCGTTCAAATTGATTGGTGAATTTCGCACTTAGTTAACTACGGTGTGATACAAACTCTACTACGTAATAACGAGTCTTTTGTTCGTATTAGCTAGGTGACCGGCGCGGCGGCGCGATAATTGTTGCAAACAATGCTCCGCCGCCGGAGTCACGAGATAGATCGATGCGTAGGTACCGTTGTCAAGTTGTGCTACGAAGTGTGTAGCGATGGAAAATGTCGGAAGTTGGTTACGGAAAATGCATCTCAGTAGTAGTATATTGAGCTATGAAAAATTTCAGTATAACTTAGCTCAGCGTGGAATAGTTCGTCTAGAGTAATACAGCAACTACTTATACCATTTGTTATTTCCGGGGTACTACAGTAAAATAGTGTTTTCACAAAGTCCGTCATTTTAGCGTACCAGAGCGGGGCTAAAATAGCATATCTTCCTCTAGGGGAAAAAGTTTTTTTTTTGTCTGTTACCAACGAGCCTACAAAAAACGAAAAAGTCATTATTCTTAAGGTGAATCCGCAGCTGTAGCTGTAGCTATATTAATTTTAATTATTATAATTATGTAAATACCTACATATCTGTTATAGTTGCGAATCAAATTGTGATTAGGATACAACCTGACACTGACCTGCAAATAGCAAAAAACGTAAGAAAATTTGAATTTCGCGGGCGACAGCTGCGGGTTCCCCTTAAGTAAATTAATCATGAATAAAGACTCGACTTATTGTTATTTTCATAAAAAAAATAAGAACATTTTATTTAAAAAAATGGAACTAAATGCGGCGATCTCTTCGGTAGAATGCGTGCATTGCGTTGTGGCCTCGCCGTAGGTGAGTATAAATGTTCCTTGGGTGCGGCTACAGAAGAAATAAAAAAAGGCATTGGCGCTAAAAACCCATTATAACTCGGTTTCAATTTACTCCCGAGGTAGAGACCTCGTATGTAATGGGTAATTTTAGCCCCTTGTATAACAATCTACTATTTTATCGCCAAGCTGCAACTATGACGCCATTTTTAGTTAGTATTGTAAGGCCAAAATATAAGCTTCAGGACTTATCATGAGGCCTAATTAGCAGACCCTGTTTCTGTGTTCGTTTCTCGCTAATAAAGTTACACTGAGCAAGTAATACGTAGCGTTGGAAGGCCTCCCCACAAGCTTGTGAAGGTCGCAGGAATTCACTGGATGCGGGAAGCACAGACCCAGGTTGAAGTGGCGGTGCTTGGTCTCAGTCCAACAGTGGACATCTTTCGACTGAAATGATGATGAAGTATGTAAGGTTGTTATTGGAGGCTTATCGAATAGGTACTGTCAGTATGTATGTGCGAATAACTAGTTTTTATACTTTTCGTTTGGGGAAACAGGAAAATTTGTCATCAACTTTTTCAGTCATTTTAGGTATGTACCAAATATTTATAACGTCCAGTTACATCATACTTAATTAGCTAATCGGCAATAAACATACTTTTTTTTATCTTTTAAGTATATTTTAAAACTATTTTTTTCCTTTTAAACAGGTTTTATGTTTTTAACCATAAATCCGTATCAGGTTCATGAACGGCAATTAAAAGGCACGCTTCATAAGGATGAATCTATTGTTTATTTATTATGATAAAGTTTAATGACACAGTGACTATTTGTAAAAGAGAGAGGAAATTTTGTTGATTTAGTATTCAAAATATTGTTACGGATTTTTTTTAAACATTTCCTTTTCCATTAATCATTTTTGGTTGAATTAGATAGTATTTAATTTTATTTTTTTTCGGTGAATAAGGGCTAATAAATTGGCATATTAAGCTATCTATGTAGATAGATAGATAAAACATTTATTCAGTGCACACAAAAGACAGCACAATAGCACAATAAAATAATAGATATCAACTTAAAAGAATTTATATAAAAAACAATAAGCAAAAAAAGAAGAATATAGGTACTAGAAATAGTGACACTATGACTTAATTCAAATTAATCAATAGTATTAGTGCGGTGTGCGTCTCAAGGTTGCACCAAATGGGAGTCCAGCTCAGCAAGTGTCAGGCAAATATACCTGACGCTGATATTCTGCTGGATTATTTTACTACGATGGTGCTAGTTTATCATTTTTGACTTCGAGTTGCAGCTATAGCTTTGTGTGGGCGGGCACGCCCATTATGCCTGGAGGCTTTTATTTAGGTACGTTCTGTTTACGTTATTTCTGCTTGAGTATAGTTTTCGACGATTTTTATGTTTTTTTTTGGTATAGTGGCGTGTGCTAGCTAACATAAGACAAATAATCTAATGTTGTGTTGCATAATGCAAATTCTTTTACATTTTATTGTATAGATTCAAGTTTTATATCTGAACAGACAGCTGTGCTGCTGGGGAGTTTATTGCGCCACTTCTTCTTCCCAGCTAAAGCACTAGGAAGTGGTGAAGGGTGGGCGTTTTTGGGGGACTGTCTTATGTAATTTTTGACGTTGAAAAGTGCTGATTCTCAGCCTAGTTTGAATAAATGACTTTTGATTTTGATTTTGGACATACGGACATTGAGCAGACGAGATAAAATTGGTGTTGTGACAAAGTGTTATGCGCGGAGTGAAATTAAGTAGGTATACCCGCAACGCGCAGCGCGTATGTATATGAACAAACTGCGGGAAAACCATATATAAGAACTAAATGAATTAGATCAATAAATTAAATGCTAAATGAGCTGTATGTTATGTGTACGTCATAATATCAAATAAAAGGTATGTGTTCTTTGAAATGACTGAGTGGTTGTAGGAAACATTTACAAAGTTTTCACGGTTCAGTTACCATCAGTTACATTCAGGTTTAAGGGATTTTTCTGACCTACTTTTCCTTTTACATCATCGGATCTAATTCAGGAAATGACAATTATTGTAGGAATTTATAGTAACTAACCTACGTAAGCATCCTTTGATTAATTATATAATGAGGATGTTACAAGGTAAACGATATTTAAAATTCCGTAAAAAAATAAAGGGGAAACGGAATTTTAAATATCGTTTACCATATAAATTATTACGATAGCTTTTTTGTGATGTTTCAGTCAAAATAACGTGTACCTACTATCGATAGTTTTTTGTTACAGATAAAAGTTAACTGTTAAAAAAAAACTACACACCGTACAGTCACACCTTAAAATGTTGATGGTTAAGTTCAAAATCGAATGAGAAAATTTGACTGTTTGTGGTAACTTAATGTACTGGCTATACATTTAGCGTGCATAAAGTTTACAAACAGAAGCGCTGTTAAGTGAACGCCAAGTGTAATTACAGTATTATTCTGGAACAAAAAGTAGAACTCACCCCACCACGTGACACGAGATCTTACATTATCAAGTGTAGTACATTTTAAACGAGTGCATGTAATAGGCGAAGAGATTATTCCGAGCGACCAATCGAACGGGACTATTTCGGGAATGAGGCCGAGAGGCGGACTCTCTCGGAGGCGGGATGGTGGAGCTACACCCCCGCTGAAAATTTTAAACGCATTTCTAATATGGCCGAAATGGATTTTAAAAATAAACTCCGTAGAAGGACTTTGCTAGCGGTCGCTGCAACGCTCCGTGTGTGATTGGGTTTGCTGTTTAGAATAAGTTACATTTAAGCAATACAAGTTAAGTTTTGATTATCTTGCTTCAGTCGGTTGCTACTAGTAAAACTTCCTGATTTTTTAATAAAAGATTTTTTCCTTAAGTTCTTACCTTTTTCAGTATATGAATAAATGTTATCATAACATAAAGTAAATATGACACACTTATTTTTATTTCTATTTATTAATATTATAAATTTAAATTAAATTTTTGAAAGTTGGGTAAGTTTTTATAAATTAAAAAGATTAAAATTAAGAATTAGTAAGTAAGTTTAAAATACTTATAAAATATTTATAGAGGCGTAACATTTAATATAAGACCTTTATCTTTGAAATAAATTATATTATTGACCAATTAATTGTTATTATCATTAATATCTTAATACTCAATAAACCCATGTAATATAAATAATAATATGTAATCTAAATCGCAAATGCTTATCAAAATTGCATTCTTATCAAGCTGACATAGATAATAACTTTTACTATCCATAATAAAATATAAACTCCATAAAAAAACCGAAACCAAAACGGTCAAAAGTGCTAAACCTGATACAAAAGATGTTTACAGCGACCAGGAATCGCATATTCACATACCCCTTAGGATCCGGTTGTTGCCACATGTATTTATTTGAACAAGCTATTGCGTAAGAGCATGTGTGCGTTTACGTCCTAATCGCGATCGACGTCGTATCCGTGACGTAATGGCGCATGGCAGGCCCTCCAAATTAAACAAACGGTTTTTTGCACCCTTTATCACGGGAGCGCCGACCGGCCACATAAAAGCCGTGGAAATCCGTTCAGGACACACATTACACGTAACGCGGCGAACTGAACGTATCCGCTCGAGAGATCGTGTCCTGAAGTCGACTCGAACACGACGCCCGTTAATCACGTAAATTTAATTCAATAAACAGAATACGCACGTGCTACACCTGTTCTAAGTTTGAAATTGTGAAGTGACAGTGAACTTTTTTTTATATGTGACAGTTGTTGTGACAGTTTTAGGCCAAAGATTTATTTTACAATGATCTGTGATAAATCGATTAATATTAAAATGATTGATATGTGCACTTGTTCCTGCAACGGATGTTCCTCAACGAGACAAGGATATACTTTTAGATATAGTAAGTTTTTATATTTATATTTTATATCTTATCTTTGCAGTGATTGTTTAATTAATTGATAGAGGTGATTTAGATTTTTCATTAATTATTCTTGATTAATCCGTGCATTAATAGTGATGTAGTGTGCGCTCGTGATGCATTCGAAAGTGATGAATATGATGACTTATCCCTGCACATAATGATGACTTAAATTCAATGACCTAATCCTAAACAGTCATACATACAAAACAGGTGATAAAATATTTAGCCATTATAACAAATTCAGTTCATAGGAACTCACGTAAATCGGTGACCTTAATATTACAAGCAAAAGAAGTGATGTAATTATTTATCACTTTCTATTCTTTGAAATATTGGTACTGATAATACGAGGAAACTACGCGTTTTACGTTGTTGAGTGATTACTCATTATGTGTAGGTATTGTATAATACGTGTTCCCATCTCTAGTTGTACATTAGTGAATAGAAAAAAAAATGCCATAGTAGATTCGATGTTTAAACTTTCAATGTTGACGTCACATCACCCAATTAAAAAGATTAATAATGTTCGATTTCCGAATATCAGAGACCGGAAATAGCAGTGTTTATATACCACAGACGAGTACTCGATAAAATCACTTTTCTAAATAGATTAAGGTATTTGTGTAAAATCGTCTAAATAAAGCTAAATAGCAAGGTCACATTAATTACAATTTTACCACAATCAACGATTAGTCGTCGGAGAATTGGTGAAAACCAGCGCTCACCGAAAGCACTTCGAACTTTTAAAACAGTTTATTTATTTTAATTTTCAAGGTAAAAGAGTTTCTTGTAAAAAGTTTCACTTAAACACATCGAAAACTAAAGCTGACACCTGGCTGTCATTCGATTATGTAAATATCTATAAAACTAGTATTGATACTAAATCTTCCGTTTATTCGATCTTCAGCTTACCCACAACAGTCACGAGACCGCATACATTAAGCTACCAATGCTACCATACACTTTTCATACACAAAATTACCTTATTCAGTTTTGAGAACACAGCATAAAACATTTCCTTCCGCATAACTGACATACTGAACATTTCTGAGCCGCGTTTTGAGTATTTATTTTAGCCTGTGCCATGAAATGGGTTAAGGGTACGTGCAGAATGAGTAAAAGCTTTCGAATTGTACGCACAACGTGTGATTTATATTGTGGCTCACAAACAATGCCATTTCACGTATTGGCAATGCCTAGGCGGCCGCAGGCAGACTCTGTCGCGGAAGCTAGTCTTTAAGTTTACGGTAAACTTAAATTAGCTGCTGAAACTATGTTGGTAAAGGAATTTTACGGTAGATTATCTGCTTCAAGTGTGCATTCAATACAATACACTGAGCAACATTGTCTATAGAGACATCACGAACACTGCAATAAAGTTAATCCTTCCTTTATTACCTCCGAACTTGATCTTGCAGAACAACTACAATATAATCTGCACCCGCCTGTATTCAGGTCAGTATCATAGCGAGCACTTTAGATTTCAACAAAAAGCTATTTACACGGCAACCTTTTATCGGTAATTTTAGCGCTACTCTTTTTTTAAAGAGAAACAAATCATCATAAGAGACGTAACGGACGCCGCGGCTGAAGGATAGATGGATAATATTTGCTTAAAACAACGTGTAACATATCAACGTAGTAGTATTAGAGGTTAAATATATTCACTACTAGCGAACACACGCTACTCTGCTCGCTATATCTTATACGAAACAGAGCTACACAAAACTAATATTTACACAAATATTTCAAACTTCCGACACAAAACAAAACTTTATTGTAGTTCAAAAATAGTATCCACAAATCGCGAGAACTTACTCAATGTCTCAACAGGAATTTTCAACCTTTTCTTCTGACAAACATACAGACAAATCCATGCGGTATTGTGCATCAATTATTTAATGGTCAGGTAACACGTAAATAACGGAAACCGTTTTAAATATTAAAATGAATTACAAAACAACAAGTTTTATTTATAAGTATAGATCACTTCGGAGCACTTAAAATTCAATATTTGTGACATGACGAATCGTGTTATATTTCACGGATCTAACGACTTTCTACGGGGAGTGAGTAATAGTGAGCTCATGCGACACGGTCTTGATATTGTGGGCTTTCAGTAGTTCCCAGCGAACTTACTGTAGCGAAAAATTCGGAAAATCCGTGACTCATCCATGAGACAACCGCCGGAAAAGCCTGCTACAATTACAGAATAGTTTCGCATAAAAAGTTAATCGTGTATTAAATTAAAGGCGTGTTATTATGTCAGTAATCCGAAGCGATCGTGATGGGAATCTCCTTTGTATAGACGAGAGAAAAAATATTCTAAGCGCACTAGGTCACTCGGCCTCGGTTAGCGCGTAGCCTTTACATAAATCACATTTCTGAATGCTGAAAGTTACGTGACGTTTTTAATTATCTTTTTTTTTTTAAATATTATTATTAAAAAATAACGGATACTTTATTTGACATGAATATAATAATAATATAATATAATATAATAATACAAATATGACGTTCTAAAAATAAAACACAATCATAATTATCGGATATTGACACTATCACTAAGCAGACGTCCAATGGCATCGCCTTGTTAACCACGAAACAAAAAACGTGTCAATGTAAACATTGAGATGCTCGCTCACATCTCTAAACCGCAGACCACATGCTACAAACATTACCCACAGACAAGCAGCCAAACAACCAGTATACCAACTTCAATTAAGAAGGTTTATTTTTCTGTCGAAGGATTTGTTTGATCGAATTCACACGTAGGTGCACCATCCTATCTGTGTCAGTCAAGTTTTTCCCAGACTTGGCACACTTTTTACCCTCAGTTTACTTTCTTTTGTAGTCCTTGGACTCTTTCGCTTGATGATCAGTCATTGACAAGTGAAAAAGAAAACGAAAGTTGTTTATAAATCAAACAACCTCTAAATCTAGGTGCTCATTTACATAAACTAGTTAATGTATCAGTTTAATAGTAGACTTATCGTACAATGTGTCGATAACGTGAACATGAAAGTATTAAGGAATGTGATACAGATTAAATGATTAACAAATTGCTCGCGTTCGACGTCTACGCAATATTATTAATAACAAAACCTGATTATCATTTGGTGTAATCGTCGCGTAATATGTAATAATTATTAAGATTAGCAAGGGTTAGTGTTGTGCCGTGCGCGGCGCGACTAATGCCCGATAAAAACTCACTTTAGGATAGACTCATCGATGAATCACCGCGAGGTACCGAATAAATGTTCACTTGCACAAGATTTGGAAACAGACGACCGTGGAGAGGCACCTTTATTTAATTCTTGAATTTGGACTAGATTTTTGATAGATCTTTTTATTTTTCTAACCCGTTTATTTATTGTTATCTTTATAATTTTTATTATTATCGATTTTCATGCATTGTCACATTTACCTAGTGTTAATTATTGAAGTAGAAATATGGTTTTTATTATGACAATAGATAGAATACAGTTATATACAATAAAATATGACTAACAAGATAGTAAAGGATGATAGATAACGAAAATAAATCTATAATAATATATACTAAGTCCTTTGGCCGATAGCAGAATAAATAATAGAAATACAAAAATTTCACAATTAGTAGTAATTATTTGCAATGGTGCCATCAGCTTCATTAATAATCATCAACAATCGAAATGATGAAAGTTAAAAACGTATTATCGTACAACAATTTTCGTCTTGTTCATTTCTAAAGTAGAATGGATAGGTCAAGATTCTTAAAGGGTGACTAAAAACTCCATAGTGACCGGGAGAAAACAAAAAAAAATCCCAAAAAATTATAGGGCGAAGGAAGTCTCCGGGAGGGTCGAAGTTCACTTTCCGGCGGGCGGGTAAGGGATTTCGCATAGTGTTTGACCGGCTATTTGACGTACGGTGCCGCATTTCGGTGCCCATTCAACGAGCGGAGGCTGCTCGCGCGCCAGTCTCGCACACTCGCTCCTCGCACCACAGCGGTGACACACGCTCGACAACACACAACACTTTATAACCCAGTGCTAATATTACTACAACACTAGTGACTTCCAAACTCAAAAATTGTGTTTTAATTAAAAAGTGCTGACAGTTCGCGAGTGTTTTGTTTTTGCGGCCAGTGACAATTCGTTCGATCGGAAAGTTCTTATATCGTTTTCCGACATTACGTTTATCGGGATTATTTTGTTCGCATGGACATGGACTTGCCCACAGGAGCTACATCAATGCGTTGTTCATGGATGTCTTTTTAACTGGTGTGTGTTTGTTTACAAAATATTATAATTTTAATTCAAAGCTTTGACGCCTACCTCGTCTTAATTATTTATTTGACGAACTCAAGTGTGCGGCTCATTCGCGCATCGAATGTAAACAATTGACATTCATTTTGTGGGTAAGCTTTAACTAACGCATACTAATAAAGCTATCATATTACCGTCTACACAGATTTGTTTAGTTAAGATTTTTCTTGATTCTTAATTATTGACTTTATTTACGACGCAGAAAAAGTAAACATTAAATAAAGGAGAATAAACAAATAAAGCGATCATATAATAATTATGATTTCATTTCCTTCATATCGTAACGTAAGGCAAATGTACAACTTCTACTATCTAAATTAAATTAATACGGAATCGCATTTGCCATAAGAAATGTAAATTAATAAATAAACTATACGTATATCACTATTACATTACCATATGTAACTTCCTTAGAAAGACTCATATAAGTAATGAAACTCTTCATATAAGGTGAAATGAGACATGTCTAACTGCAGTACAGTAATCGATGTCTAAGCTAATTCGATTATTATTTTTGGAAGTGCACAATGTATCGAGAATCGAGGGTGGAGCTCGAATCGTGTGGGAATGTTCAACATTGGTCCGTCGGCAATCGATCAAAGGGATTTTTCGCTGAAACGCGCCCGCGATGTCATCCGATACAGACAAGCTTTGCTTTCTGTATTCCTACCATTTGATCGCTCAGTCGACTTTGTTTTTGATAACGATAATTGTTTAATTTATCTCAAGTTGTTTCATGTTAGAATTAACTTAATGGTATGGGTTGATGATTTTATGTACAATAATGACGGCCATGCGGGATTCCAATTTGAAAATCGTGAGAGAATCCAATCTTGGCGAATCGTTAGGACGTGAGCTAAGTCTGGAACTGGGTTTTGTTGAGAATATAATAAATCATGCGTCTTCGTCTGTATCATTAAAAATATGTAACAGCTTCCTACGTTTAACTAAAAAATCATAAAGAAAAACTAGCAAAAAAGGTTTTATAATTACATGTACATATTTATTCAGAAATAAAAGCTTACCTAGATCGCAAATGGTCGGGGAAACCCGACGATGGAAAAGTCAGTATAACAATTATACTTTAGCATTGTTTGATGATCTCGCCAATGTAGACGACACTATACTGACCACTCACAATGGCCACAGACTGAAATAATTGTAACACAGAAACCCATTCACTACACAGTGTGTCAACTTTTTTACTCGAGTTTTTTTTATCATATGGCGTTACGCCGTATTTACTTAACATAAATTATATTGTCAACGACACGAATTGACCTAATGATTCACTGACCATAAACCTCGGTTTATCCTCGTGTGACGTAATACAAAAGTGTAAACTCACTGTAACATTCAGCCGATGTGATAATACACGTAACACATTTTATTTTCTGTTCTGAAAAACCGCATGGCACAAAATAATATATTAAGTAGCATTATCATCAGTAACATTGATGCTACGGGTTTCTGATTACACGAAAAAAAACTAAACGTCAAAATCTAAACTAATAAACCGCGATTTAAGATCAACGCTGAACTGTAAAAAGAATTATTTTTAAAAAACAGAACAGGATTTATTCTTGCCTACTTAACGTCGGTATATTTTCTTTGAGGAGGCCCAGGCAACTAATAAAAACTGCAACAAGTACTTTCTATGTTTTAGCACTCCCGAGTGAACAAAGCTGAGCTTTCAAAGCCGGTGGTGCTTCCTTTTAAAAGTTTGAAAACATCGCTTCAACAGAATTGCTTGGGACATAAAATATATTTTATGACGTCGGCGCGAAACATCAAAACCTTCAATAACTGTCAAACGTTAAATCGAACAAGGCAAAACGTATGAATATTTGTGCAATAACAAAAACAATAGGCGTGACGCGCATGACATCAAAATATGTCACTGTTTAATTGTGAAAAGCCATTCCATTAGTCAATCATTTCTATTCTACTGAATAATAGCTGTAAATTTAAACAGAAGAAAATAATTCCACCTTCGAACGAGCAAAAAATCAATTATTCAAAAATAGCTGCTGCAATTTTCGTAAACTAAATATGGCATCCAAAAAGTACAGGCAATTTCCGAGCAGCCAAAATTGATTAACAAAATTCACGTCCGCCTCACGCATCCCACCCCGGGCTAATGGTCGGTGTGAAAGTGCTGAGATGAAGATCGTACACACGTGTATGTAGCAACCTTAACATGATCACGCACCTTATTATTTTTTATGTGACCCCATGGAAATACCGCTCTGAAGGCAACAGTCCCACAGAATTCGTTCGTAAACGTGCATGATCTTTTTTTCTTCAAAATTATGCAACGCGTTCAAGAAATCTTCTTACCAAATCCAAACGAGACACTTGAAACGTGAGCAAACGTGTTTGATTGAAAACATTTTATATCCCTATATCAATTCTTGTTAATCACAATTGTAAAGATAATAAAGATACCAATAAAATAATGATTACATATTTATATTACTGTTCAAAATCCGTTGCAATGATTAAGAAATTAAGGTTAACAGTCTACATTTTTGTTGCAGGTTTTCCCAAAAAGCTTTTGGTAGCTACTTCAGTACTAGTAATAATAGCCATGGTTGTGATGCCATCCGAAGCGCGGACGCTAGAACACAAGATCAGGCATGAGAGGCGGCAACACGAAGCGCTAGCACTAACCAAAGACACGAGGATGAAGCTCGACACCCGCGTGGTGGAGCACAGGCGGCGGCCGCACAAGAAACAAACCGTCCTGCCACAAACCAAAGACACGCAAGGATTGATGAGACTACAGAAAAATGTCCACTCAGACCGTTTCGCAAACGCGACGACAAAGATCATCAAAAAGTTGAAGAATACTAGGCGGTTCTTCAATGAGGAGCGAAAAGTCCTCAACAAGACGCGGGAGTACCGGGACGGCATGCCCCGCTGGCTGCCCACCATCAACTTCGTCGGCATACACTTCTTCAACTACAAAAAACGCGGAGCAACCATCTCTGAACGCAAAGTGAGTATCTTTTTGCACTGATTAATTATAAAACTTAAGTTTTTGCCTTGACAGTAACACATGTTTGAAAGTAGTCTATCATTATATTAATAGATAGTTTTAAACTATCCTCATAATAACATAATGCGATTTATAGAAAATCTCTAATGATAAGATTATTTCCGCTTCCATTTATTAAATTACCTCATTGATCTATCGACAAGTTTTAGCAAGTCGGGGTGGACCAAAAATCACTGTTCTAATTTAGGAACGAAATTATATTGATAAAATGTGACGCCAGACGTTACATGATTCGAAAAATATTACAATGTTTGAAGTAATTTTTGTGCAACTGACAGTGTAATTATTACGGGCGATCACTCTCGTGGAGGGTGTGGTGGTCCGGCCCATCACTCTTTTTGCCCGTTCAATGTTTTTACGTTATTTTTAATTTATTTTTGCTTTATTTGAGACAAAGGATCCCGGGTACATTAGCTGTGCTCGAGGCTTCACCGTTGCAACTTAAATGAGGTTCCGACGATCCAAATTACATGTGGTTGGCCTTTGTACCGCGTTTATTTACTTCACATTGTACTTAAGGGCAATAACTAGAGAGTGCAAGCCCTTAATTTCACAAGCCGCTCTGGTTTGAAAACCGCTGCAGCTTTAAGTGTTTTATAGAACTTCATTACCGAGCTGTTTGGATAAAATCGCTTAATCCTACGTTGATTAATCATGTTATAGCTTTTGCTGTAGCTTTTAATTTGAATCAGATCATGTCATTAAGTCAGAAGAAGTCAGTGTCCATATTTAATGATTTGATTTAATTAACTATAAATGAAAGCATTACGAATCGCGCTCTAAATAAAACTATCACCCTGTAATCTAGATGATGCGTTCGAAAAAAGATGATGCCGCCCACTGTTCATTACCATTAAAAGTTGACCCGCAATCATCGGTTCACTCACATTGTCAAATAACACATCAGACCAAAACTAAGAGCTCATTTAATACTGGCGATATATAAATCGGAGGTTTATGGTTAGCTTAGCGCTTGTGGGAGCAGAGCAAACTTAGGAGCCAGTTAAATGTTTCAAGGAAATTTGCATAGATTGACACCGTATGATTTTGCTCCGCACACGCGATCCTAAAACCATGGCTCAACACGCATCCCACACGTAGGTATCTTAACACAACACCTTATAATTATAATAAAAATTGTATTCAGTTCATCGGTTGCCCGTACCGGTTTCGGTTCGTAAATTATAAAACACACAAGCAATATTTAACGAGCCTTCTATAAGCCTCTCTTTATTATTTACCGAACACACATCTGGAGTTCGAGACTTTCTGTTATGTATTCATATTGGTCACCCACTAATTAGTACACAAAAGTTAATGCGACGCGAGACAATAAGTGTGTGTGCATTCGGAGCGTCACATGTCCTTACACACTCGACGACAATCGTGTCCGCGACTCGGAGACCAAATAATTTCCTAACATAGCGGCCCGCAGAGGACCAGTGCACCAACCGATGAATATTAAATATTTCTTACCTATGTCTCGTCAGCCAGTCAATGTACGACCACTTAAGAAATTTAAATATTTGACATTGGGCAAAGGAAAGCGTTAGAATTCAAGTGATCTCTACGCTTCGACTTTAGTTGACATACGAACGATTTAAAAATTAAATACTGCTCAAATGAGACGTTAAAATAGAGGGCCCGAAGAAAGAGTAATGTGGACACACGACTCATGTTGGTTTAATTTATCGGACCCTCCAAGTTTCCAAGTTAAAGCTTTTGAGTGAAGAGCACTGTGAATAATTCCGAAGGATAATTTTAATTTGTAGTGGATTTGTTTTCACACAATTCTGCGAGTCACGGTGCGACAGCGGCCGGCCGGCATTTTCAGTGTTTGAATAAAGGGCAGAAATTCCACAAGTTGGAACACGGTGCGCTTTCACAGTGACAAGGGGCCGGGGCTTTAGCGGTCGCTCGGTGCTAGTGTTTGTACAGTATTTACGATTTAACAAAACAACACGAAATGTTAAAAACACATTATTTGTCCAAGTGAGACGAATGTGAACTTACGATTCCGGAGTGGCGCGTTTGTCTGCGACACGTCTCGGAGGTTAAGCTCGCCTCTTTAAGGCAAATGTACGGCTTATTGTCGGGTTTTCAGGCTTTTAATACACGACCATATTTGCTCACACAGCCCGACGCTTTTATTATCGTTCACTCCGACAATTTCTTCGGCGTCGCGCCTTCACAATAGTTGGGAAAACGCAACGGCGAGTATTCAATGCTTTTATGAACCGTAAAATATTAACGATTAATTTTAGAATCGATTGTTTATTGCCTTCTAAATACTCGGGGGATTAAATAAAGTCTATACATGAAGACTGCTGTCTTATGGTTTCATAAGATGCTATGTTGGCTGGTCGAGCGCAATAATAATAAAATTTCAATTCGATATTTCCTGTTGGTATAATTTAAGTGCCAGACAAAAGTGCAGACCATCCAAATTAAAACAAAATGTGACTTGAAAATATTCGCGGCTAGACAGCGGGTAAAGTGAATCACTCATTCATTCATTCATCTGAGTACGTTGTAGAGGAAGCTGGTGACATACGAATCGACACAAACAAAAGCCGAACAGCTCAGGTTCACGTTCCGGGAACAATGAGTGATGAGATGAGTTCATTCATTAGCCGCTAAGTGGAAGCAGGAAGAATTGCACGGTTCTGTTAGTCACGACACAAATTTTACATAATTTTCAATACATAATATATTACTTTGATTGAACACTCATGGGTCTATTTATGTCAATCAATTGAAATTCCTGGAATGTTAGGTTTAGAGATAGATAATTTAGTTTTGTCACGTTATGAATTAACTAACTTCCTAGAAATGATAATAAATACCTATCCTAATAGAAAACATCTAATTTATAATGATAATATTTTAACCATATACAAAATACCAAAACATTAAGTGCGTATCCCATAAAAAAATCTCAAATGAGACTCATTGATCATAAGAATAAAACAAACCACAAACTGTATAATTAAAGAAATTGTTACTAAACCATAATATTATTCATTATATACATGAATATAATGTCTCATGAAAATAATAATAGAAAATATAGGTAAAATTCACTGGATGACGTGGAATATAATTAAATTATTGCTATCTTAACAGTAGTCGAAAAAGGCAAATTAATGAAGGTGATGATGAAACATTAACTCCTAACTGCAATGAATACGAATAGATAAATATGTCGCATTTTTTAATGATAATAATAAACGATCCATTACAAGTACCGAGGTGAACCGGCTAGTCTGGTACTCTTGTAGGTATATAACTAATACAAACACAGCTAAGTAAACGCATCATTGTCTATAAAGAACGTGATATGTCTCAGGGAGACCTTTTTTATCTTTATGTATATTTGGAGCATGTATTAAGTGGAGTTTTTCTGAAAAACGATATGTTATTAAATAGGATTTGTTTCATAGATGTAAATAATTGCTCAAGTGTCCATGGACGGAATGATTTGATCGAACAAGGTTGTAGCAAGGTTTTAGCATGGTCATACATGGTTCTATAATATGAATTTACAAACCAATGCGCTGAAAATCAACCCTAGTCAAGAAATAAGATAATCCTAACTTATGAAGTCAATAGTCATGCTTATGCAATTCGTTACGAGATAACTGGACTAGAAAATATTGATGTATTTGGTTGATAAAATCTGGTCGTTAATCAACAACGTGTCTCAACTACGCCCACCAATAATGGTACGTGGCACTGAACTACTTGACGAAAGCTTCTTCAACTAAACTCCAATTCCAATGACAAGCCTACCTAACAACGCAGTTCACTTAATCCTATTTAACGATTTTTAGAATTTAGGATCAAAGCTACAATGTAAGCTTTTAATACTTGTTCAATTCTAAAAACTGATCGGCAAGAATATAAACATAATCATAATAATCTAGAATTCCAACAATAAACTGTGAATGTCGTAATGCCAACACTCGATTATGTCATTCAACTACAACTACCAAGTTTATTAAAATTCTTTACATAATTATTTAAAGTAACATACTCGTACAAATGATTTATTGCATCTCAAAATAAACTTTTGATGCAATACTCAGGAACGCCATTGTTCGGAACCACAATATTATAAGAATCTTGTACAATATTGACAATATGAGATCGTAAAAATCTAATTCGATTGTATCCGCCGTTAAAATTAGGATTATACAAAATAAAATTACTTTCAATTCATGTTCGTGCCATCCTTTTAAACTAATCCCTCCATTTTAAAGCAAAGGCACCATTAAAGGTGGTAGTTACACGGTTATTAATTGAAAATAATCCTTAAAGGATAATATCGTACTTTGAATTTCAAATCGTTAACGGCCCAACCGTATTTTACGCTTTAGTATTGTCTTATAATAAAGAGAATGGCGATCCGACGAGGGCTAAAGTTATAAACACGGGACAGAGTCGTGCCGCGTATAATAATCACCTAGAAAGTGCCATTAAAGTGAATTGTTAAGTAAAATTTCGTTTAAATACTGGTGAAGTATAAATACATTTTGAATACGATTGTAGTGTTAATAGCGTCATTTGAATAGTCATACCGATCACAAATGCCCACGGCGCGGCAGCCTCGACACAAATTTGCCGCGACGTAAACTATCCTCGATATGACGCGCTTAATTCACACATAAGCTTCTTCGCACTATGACCCTTTTAATAGACAGTTGGACAGCTGTAAAAGTTAATATCTATACGTTATCTCTATTAACTTTATGTTTACTAGTAATTTAATCACGATTTCTACACAAATATTACCGCCAAAAGGATTCGGGATTGAAAACTTTGCCGTAGTTCCTCAAGGCACTATACTAGTGCCAGTAATGAATCTTTTAAAAGTAGTGGTATTTTTAACGATACTTCTGTATCAGCACTGATAATCCCACGACACTTAATTATAAAAGATTCAACCTTCATTCCGTCGATATTCTATGATGTAAGCACGATGACGTTTGGGTATAACAATCGTAAGACAATGAACGTAGTAATCAATGACCGTAATATCAGGGATTTCATTCATTGATATCATTTGTAAATTCCAATTAGCTAGGCTATTAATTGTATGCATCATTAACTGTGAACAAAACGGATGTTAATGAGTCAATTTATTAAATACCTGTTTCTTTTTGTTACAGTTTGCGTATCTGATGCCGAAGCTGTACAAATCTTTAGTGGAATACCAGGAGATCTTCAAACTACTCATCAAAGTAGAAGTTGAATTCGCCGACGATCCGTTCTGCAGCTACAACAAAACCCGCCATGAGTTAATAGGGAAAACTCTTCAGCGATTATACAGCACCATAGCCGAAATAAGAGAAAATATGGTGTATGTAGGTATACCAGTGCCTCAGGTCACCAAAAGCAAAGACTTACAAGTCTTAGAAATGAAGGTTGACGCGCCGCATTGTCTCAAGAATGACTACATAGCTTTCAGAGCGTACGGCAACCTTCTCAACAACTGGTTCTCCGAGTTCAGATGTCCTCGAGGCAAGAAGGTCATCACCAGCAACAGCAAATGCGCCGCCTATGAGGCCAAACTACAAGAAAAGAAAGATAAAAAGAGATATAAGAACACGGAAAGATAGAATATATGTTTGTTCAGTATTGTGACGTAAATTAATCTTCGCTTCGACTAATTATTTATTTAATATACAATCGGTATAGTCCCTGTTGTACTTATTTATTGTTAGGTCTGTAAGCGCTCGCGCACGCTCTCTAACACAACAGATGTTGGTTGTATCGAAGTGCTTGACGAAACAATGATTTGTTGATTAAGTATTGGGTACTTTCTCTGTGATATTTAGTATTCTGTAGATATTAATCATTAATTTATTGAAAGTTTTAGTTTTTAAGCCTTTCTGTTCAGTTCCTTTGTACTTAACTGTTATATTTTTCTGTTTCTCGTTACGACGAAGCTTTATTTATAAGTTTATAATTTATTGGATTTTAACTATCATTATTTATTTAATTTATACTAATCTCTATTGCTATACGATGGAATCTGATTTCTATGCAGTGCATTAACAAAATTTAACTTAATATCTCTCTTATAAATGTATCTCGAGTATTATTAGCAGGCCAAACATGCCGTTTTAGCCAAGAAAGACTTTTAGCCTTATAGTAAGTTGCTTATTTATTTAATAAGTAAATTATACATAAGTTTGTATAGAAATGTGCCGTTAGAAGTTAGTGAATTAATGAACTGAATACCATGTGAATATTACCTATGTTTTATACACAAGTTGCATAATTTTCCAATGCAAATTTTGTTACTACATGTGAAATATAAGTACATGATTTAAATAATAAAATGAAATAAATGGATTCAATCACGTAAGCTTGTGTTTACTTCAACTTTCACCTTACACACGACCTGTTAGAAAGAAAACACACTAGATAAAATAACGTATATCAATAAAATATACAACACAGCTAGATATGGCGAATCAGTGATCAGATATCGTACAGCCCAGGAAAGTCATGATGCTACCGTAATCATTGATGATAGCTACTTGCTAAGTGTATGATAGTGCGAGTTGAACTCGCGTGGTAAGGGTTCCGTACAATGGATATGTTAACTACCATGTTTTTTATCCCAAGAACAAACTAAACATTGTAGTTGAAAAACATAATTCCAACACATAAATTCCAACTGCAAATGTAAGTGTTTACGCATAATATTGAGAGATTTACCATGTTATTTTAACACCATAGACTTCTTATAGATTTTTCTGTAATCTATAAGTAAAGAACTATTTTCTTTATGTTATCCATCATTTTCGGCTCTTTAGTTTCAGAGATAAGGGGGAAATGGTACATTTTCATATATTTTCTTAAATAACCTTAAAACTATTTATTTATAAACGATTAAAAAAATATATTTAACAGACAGATACACGAGTGATCCTATAAGGGTTCTGAATTTTCTTTTTGAGGTACGGAACCCTAAAAAGTATAAAAATGATAACGTTTATAATAAAACCCGCCCTAAGATGTCTTGCAAGTAAATACCACATTATAATATGGCATACTTAAGGGAAGTGATTTTTGATCATAGTATGCAAGTGGATACTGCTACTAATTTTCTTTCTCCCTGAACTATTTCTTAAGGGCTTCGACATGTGATGATACCCTATAAAAGATTATCCTGCCAGCCCAGGACAATCAGCTCAGCACCCTGATTGAGTAAGTTTGAATCATAATCTGAATGATTTGGAAGTATATTACTAATCCATTGCTTCTTATGTTCGAAAAATATATCTGCTCAACACACAATTAGTTTTGTTGAACTGCCATGATGTGAAACCCATTGCTACTGATAGTGTATTATGTAATTACCCCGCAGGTACATAGCAAACTGCTAATATAGCTAATATCTTTACCTCAAGGACTATTTTTCTGTAACTCTAACACAAAGAAGAAGAATTACTTTAGAAAATGGAGGAGATCAGAAGCTTTTCTTTTCTTTGCGCATAACGTAAATACTTGATAATGATATTATAAACTGTAGGTAAAATAAAAATTCACCAAGAAAATCAAACGATACCGCAGGAAATTAAATCTTAACTGATATCCTACAGGAAATGGTTATAATAAAACTGAAGGTTAGTATTACTGTAACTAAACTTTAATGGCTAATATATTAGACATAACCTTTACAAATAGCCTAACTTGTAAACGTAAATTATGTAGTTATAAGCTCATAATTCGTACCTAATCACTCAGGTATTTACCTAAATGTTTTCAAGAATCTATGAGACATAAATTTTTGATGCCTTTATATGGCTGGAAGGTATAAGGTTCTGTACCGACTTGGTAAATAGCTGGTTTTAAGTTTGTTATTGACATTTGGAAGAAGATTATTAGTTTTGTTCAGTATTTATGCACATATTTTATTAGTTACTAACTTTCAGCCCGCGACCTCATGCGAATAATTTTCTTAAACACCTTCAATACCCTGTTCCACCCCTCGTAGGATAGATTTTAAAGACGTTAGTATGTCTGTGGCCTTCCTCATAGCTAAAGTTATTTCCAACCCAAGTTTCATCAAAATCGATTCAGTAGTTTTGCCGTAAAAACTTAATAGACAGACAAAATAACTTTATCAATACTTACATATATGGTTTTAATTACCACCTATTCCTCGATATATTTGAAATACCTAGATATCTTGTTTTAAAAGACGGTAGGTTAAGGAGTGGTGAATGAGTAGAACGAGTAGTAATGGATGCGACACCAATATTAATATTATGTTGATAATTAATTAAACGTCATAGTTTTACTATTTGCTAGACATAAATAATAAGAAGTACAGAACATGTAGGATATATACAGGGTGGAATTTTGTAATGCCACCTGGAGGGAAATTACTCTTAATACTGCAGATAGAAAATTTTACTCAAAGGAAACATTCCTTTATTTTTGAATAGAAAGCAAACTGCATTCAAAGGTTTTCGAAAATTCTCTTCTCCCACACCCGGGAATCGAACCGGCTAAAATCTGAAAAAATTATACCCTGTACTTTTATTGCATCGATCGTTAGGGTCAATTATAAGGATGAAATCTCTTTAACAAACATGATAAATTAAATGAAACGAAAACCAGGAAATCTGAAGTTACAAATTCAATGAGTCAAGTTAAAGCTCTTTAACTAACATCTATCTTTTGTAACGCAGACTCCTTTGCGACATACTCGTAGCTGCGTGTATGAAGTAATTGAAATATGGAATGTTAGATTAAAATTTGAAAATTAGATTGTCATAGTTGCTATTCACATTTGATTGTTTTTACAACTCATTTCACATTTTGTCTCACGGTGAAAATGGCTTATCAAGAACAGTTTGATTTAATGGAAGCTTATTTTTTAAATAACAAAAACGTGAATCTAGCTCTGCGGTGGTATGGAGAGAGATATCAAGACCGACAGGCACCAACTCGGTTCGTATTGAAAAGAATGGTACCTATAAAATTTAAAGAATACGGGTGGTTTCAAGAAGAGACAGCAAACTATTCAGCAAAACTATTTCGATTTTGAACTAGATGTTTTAAAATCGATCTTTTCTTGCTCTTTGGCGGAATTCCAGAGGGTGACACTTAACTTATTGTCCTCAGGGTGACTTGTCCCGTTATTCAGAGTCGTTACTTGGGAATTGTTAAGTAACCATCCACGTTAATGGCAGGTATGCATTTGAACCCTGTCAGTCAAAACAGTTTAAAAATAATTCTTTTTTTTTTTGTTGGTGGTGTCTGATTGGTTTTTGGGTGACGGCTCTGAGTGTGGAAATTATGACTACATTGTTACATTGGGATCGCATCTGTAAAAACAAATGTAAGTGGTAATACTATAATAAATAAATAAAAATAAACATACTTTGAATCGTGTCCAAAGGCTTCAAGTAGAGATGCTGGCGATGAATTAGGAACAACCCACACTCGCGTACTTAAAGTGCTGAAAAAGTATAAGTATAAATGCTATCGTGAAGGTCGGTTGGTGCAAAAATTGCATATTGGGGATCGTGACAGACGATTACAATTTTGTGAAAACATGCTTGGAGAAATTGACCGAATTTTTTGAGTAATATTGTATGGTCTGACGAAACCAACTTCAGCAATAATGGCATGTACAATCGCCGCAATAACCATTATTGGTCTCGAGTGAATCCTGTTCGTGTTCATGAAACTAACAATCAAGTAAGATTTTCTTTCAACGTTTGGTGCGGAATTATGAGAAATAATGTAGTGTTAGTCCACGTGTACGAAGGTCATTTAAACACTGTCAAATATATTGAAATACTGGATCTCTTAAGAAACGAGTTAAATGGTTTCCCCGAGGAAGAGCGAAACCAAATAATTCTACAGCAAGATGGTGCTCCAGCACATAACAGCAGAATCACTACTGCCTACATTAATAACCATTTTAATACCTGGATTGGTACAAACGGCACAATCAGATAGCCTGCGAGATCGCCAGATCTCACCCCATTAGATTTTTTTTTGTGGGGATATGTAAAAAATCAAATTTACATGAAATCTTATGCGAATTACAACGAGTTGAGAGTTGAAGTTCAGAATACGATTTATAATATTCACCACAACACTTTATTAAAGGTTACTAGAAATGAATTCGTTAAAAGAATAAATTTGTGTATCCAAGAGAATGGAGCCCATTTCGAGCAACTAACTAGTTAGTTTACCATTTTTTGTAAATAATTAAATTAATTTAAGATTTCCTGGTTTTCCTTTCATTTAATTTATCATGTTTGTTAGAGAGATTTCATCCTTATAATTGACCCTAACGATCGATGCAATAAAAGTACAGGGTATAAAATTTTTCAGATTTTAGCCGGTTCGATTCCCGGGTGTGGGAGAAGAGAATTTTCGAAAATCTTTGAATGCAGTTTGCTTTCTATTCAAAAATAAAGGAATGTTTCCTTTGAGTAAAACTTTCTATCTGCAGTATTAAGAGTACTTTCCCTCCAGGTGGCATTACAAAATTCCACCCTGTATATCTCTAGTGGCTCTTAATCCTACTTATTAAGTATTAAAGCCAGCCACTAGAATTATGATTTCTAATATTATATCTATTTATTAAAATCATTATTAAATTATTTATTAAATTATTATTAAAATCATTATAAATACAATAGATCACGCAACTAACTATTTACACTAGGTACAAACGAGATAAACAAAAAAATACAAAAAGGACACTTACGTGTCTATAGGTAAATACATACGTTTATAATATCTACTTAATTTACCTATAAATCCTATGACTAATATTTTTTTTTTTTAATAGTTCGTCATAGGGACTGCCGATAGAAGGGAAAATTTAAAAGTTTGGAATAACATAACAATACATTTTGCGTATACAACATTATTTTTAGTATATGCGAAACCTGAATATAGTTTGTTCAGAATAAAGAACTGAATCGATTTCAATCATTTTTACACCATGTTATATTTAGTCCCAAAAATATTCAAGTGTGATGGAAAATGTTATCACCATTTAATTACTTACAATACAATCGGCGTACGGTTAGGTTCCTACTGCCAAATTATTATCATTGAGCGCAAGACGACCCTGGAGGCGCGGGGGCGCCGCCGCGCGCCGCCGGCGCGGTTAGCATGTTTTTGTACGGACAACCCACTTGGTAACATAACAACCTTATAACTTTGTGATTTTTCATGATACAGTTTTGAAATTCTTTACTTAAAAATACTAGACACGTGTTTCGGGTTTCGCATAAACTAAAACTAATATTGTAGGTACACATACCGTTGCGCATTGCCAGTGTGACGTAAAATTAAAAAATCATTTCAATCCATTTCAAATCATAATTAATTATGTTGTATAAAATTAAAATTCGAATCACACTAATTACATTAGCATGTCGCGGTTCGCGTGTCGGTGACACGAACCATAAGTTTTTCCCCTACCAAAACACGCTCAAAGCTCCCAAAGAAGTTATCACTTCAAAAAAACGTTTATTTCAACCAACCAAGATCATAGTAGACACCAAAAAACATATAATAAAACATTACCCTCCTTCTGGGACAGGGGGGTTAGATATAGGAGGTACTTAATATTATTAGTAGTTTATAATATTATTATAAACTTCGATTGCTCAGTACGTGAACTATAAGGCAATGGTACAGGTACTGATAATCGAACCTTTGCCCAAATGGCCTCAGGATGCCGCTGGAGCTAGCCCGAGCCCTGCGGACCAGGGATGTGCACCGTTTTCGCATAGATAGTAGAGTAGAAACAGTCTAGTATAAGTAATTTAAATTAATTTATGTTAATTTATTATGAACATTAATTATTTACTATAACTACTTTACACTTTTATAACCAAAAAACCTGAGGCGGCTATCGTTGGACGGCTGGATTAAGAGCTTGATTATGCTTATTTCAATCCACTTTCATAGAATTTGAAATTAAATTAATAAAAAATTGTAGCGGATGTAGCGAACTCTGCGGGGAAAATTATAAACTAAAGTGTAAAGCCGCTACTCGCTACTAGATGGCAGTAAAACAGTTCCGTAAACATCGCCATCTCTCCTCACATCTTTGTACTACCTAAACTGCTCCATACGTAACTAGTATTAACTTGGAGTAAGAGATGTCACTATACACAAGAATGATAAATTTAATGTCCCCATTTTTCTTACGAAATTAATCTTTCTTTGTAATTTAAACAATGTTTAATATACAGTGGAAACTTGACAAGCATTTAAAAAATTAATGAAAGTTACACTAAATTTGCAGTTCATATTCCACATGGTAGGTGGCGCTAAGATCGGCGTTGAAACTTTTTCATAGACTGTGGCAATCGAAGTTCGAAGTCACTATTGAAAAACGTGATCCTCACTGAAATGTGCTGCTGCTCTTTACGTAAGTAGTTTGATAGGTTGGTACCTATGGTAGGGGTAGGTAGGTTTGCACACCCTAAACTATATGCCATGATAGAGACCATAGTTACATATTTATCACTTAATATGTACTTATTCTGTGAAGAACGCTACCTATGAAGGCATAAAATAAACAATCCTTTGAAAGATAGACAGACGGGCGGACAGACAAGCAGAAGTCGCGGTGGCAAACTGGCGGGGTACGGAAACCTAAAAAACGTGCAGCCTTAATTTAATAATCCATTAACTTAACTTCAGCTACCTATTGTTAAGATATTGCCGTAGGCGAAACTAAAGCAGGTACCTACTGCTGAGTAATTATCTACTACTTAATTAGATAATATTTCGATCTGTCCTCGTTTCAAAACTTTTTATTTATAAAATAGAAATCCACAACCATTAGGTACCTTTCTAAAATCAGTGGTTATGGACAGCCATAGGCATTAGTTAGGTATAGGTACTAACTATCTATCTATCTGCCTAGCCTTTTCCCAACCATGTCGGGGTCGGCTTCCAGTCTAACCGGATGCAGCTGAATACCAATATTTTACATGGAGAGACTGCCTATTGACCTCCACAACCCAGTAACTGGGTAATACGATACCCCTAGGTAAGACTGATTGTCAGACTTTCGGGCTTCTGACGACCCGTAACGACTATAGGTACTAACTATACTAATATAATTTTAGGTACAATTTTGTTACTAACACATTAACATTTTTAACCGACTCCCAAAAAGGAGTTTATAGGTTTTTTTAAAATATATTTTCACCGAAATCAAGGGAAATCGAGGGAAATCCTCAAATTTTATAGACACACCTATAGCATCCTGAGTGTATTGTGTGATAGGACAGCCCCATGCTGGCTCACTGGATACGGCTGCACACGTCGCCGTCGGTGTCAGTCGTTTCAATTTTGTATATAGAGTGTGGTTTTTTACTAACATTAGGTTATTTTTATATTTATTTTATTTATTTATTTTACTTATTTTATTCTCCTTTATTTCATTATATACATATAAATTACATTTTTAAATATTAGAATATAAAAAAATATATATAAAAACATTTAAAAATATAAAAAATAGTAGCCCACCGGTATCGGGAACAAGGTCCAAGCTACCGGCGGTCAGGGCTCCTGAGAGAGGAACCTCCTAACAATGCGAGCCGTGTCCAGAAGTACCGCTCTCTGAATCAGGCCTTTAATCCAGCTGCCCAACGAGAGCCTCCTTAGGTGTTGGTCGAGGCTCTTGGCAATTAAGCCATTGGCTGATACAACTATCGGCACAATGATTGCTGAGTCCACATCCCACATGTCGACAACCTCGCGAGCCAAGTCAAGATACTTGATTTGTTTATCTTTCTCGGCTTTCACGAGGTTCCCGTCATGAGGGACCGTTATGTCAATAATCATTGTGCGCCGCTCTATTCGATCCACCACCACTATATCAGGCTTATTGGCAACAATAGTCCTGTCAGTGATGATGGATCGGTCCCAGTACAATGTGATATCTCCATTCTCGAGAACTGGGTCGGGCACATACCTGTAGTACGGCACCTCCGATTCCACAAGGCTGTATTTCAGAGCAAGTTGCTGATGGATAATCCTGGCTACAAGGTTGTGTCTATGCAGGTACTCTTCGTTAGCTAGACGAGAACACCCGGAGATAATGTGTCGGATTGATTCTCCCGGACGGTGGCATGCCCGACACACGACAACCGTGCCGTCCTTCACAATAAATCTCCGGTAATTCTTCGTCATGATAACTTCGTCCATAATTGCACAGACAAAACCTTCGGTTTCCCCAAAGAGGTCACCGAATGCAGCCAGGCTACGGATGCTAAATTTCATGTTAAAGTTCATGTAGGGCCCGGAAAAAGCGTCCGTGAAGCTCCTTACTTTGCCATACCTCCCTGCGATCGTTGGTGTCAAGCACTACAGGTTTGCGCCAGTTCTCTGTAGCCAAGGAGAGCGGGGTGAGGCCCTTGTCCACCACGACTACATCTCGATGCATCCCCACGTCGGTTTCTAGGAAATATTCCCTGAGACTGCATTTCTCGCGATTGTGGAGAAAGAGAGAGAGGAAAGAGTACATCAAAACCGGCATGACCCAACCGTTGAAGGCGGACCTTGTTTCCGCCTGATAGAAGACTATTAAATACTTTTTCAGGCGGCCAAAGAAGCGCTCCTTCAACGATTGCTTCATGCCAGTAACATTGATGCCCAACGCTTCCGACATACCCAAATACTTATAGGTTTCGGATGCGGAGAGGGCTCTAAGGTTTATGCAATCCGAGATTTGGGTTCCCACGGATTCCACAATCTTCCCTCGCTTTACATGCATAACCGCACATTTGTCCACACCAAATTCCATCCTGATGGCGCTACTGAAAGTTTCAGTTACTTTCAGTAGCTCCATCAGTTGCAAATTGTTGGGAGCAAAGAGTTTTAGGTCATCCATGTAGAGGAGGTGAGATATAACCTGACCACCTCTCCTCAACCGATAGCCTAGACCTGAATCCTCCAGCAGTATGCTTAGAGGATTCAAGGCTAAGCAGAACCAAAGCGGACTCAAACTATCACCCTGAAATATGCCTCGCTCGATCCTTATCGGCTCGCTATTCCTCTGGATATTTCGACATCTTGGATAGCGAAGGACCGTTCTCCATTGCCTCATACACGACATCAGGAAGGTGCGCAGAGTTGTATCTACTTTATACAACTCCAGCACCCTCATGAGCCATGTATGTGGCACCGAATCATAGGCCTTCTTATAATCTATCCAACATGTCGACAGATCCTTTCGGGAACGACGAACCTGTTGGCTAATGGCCATATCAATGAGGAGTAACTCCTTAGTAACGCGGGACCCGTTCCTACATCCATTTTGAGACGCAGACATGATGGAGTTGGTCTCTATATGTTTGTTAATTTTAGCTCTCAAAATGGATGTAAGAACTTTATAGACCGTCGGTAAACACGTGATCGGCCTATAATTTTTGGGTTCCACGGTGCTACCTGATTTATGGAGCAGGTGGGTTATTCCTGTCGTTAGAAACTGGGGTAGCAAACCAGACTCCAAAGCAGTCTGGTACTGAGCCGCCAAGCGAGCGTGCGACCCAATAAACCATTTAATCCAAAAGTTGTGCAGCCCGTCCGGTCCTGAAGACTTCCAGTTAGGCAACGGATGGACTGCACGAGCTACATCTTGGGGGCAGATGGTAATAGCCCCCATTTCTGGTATTGGATCGCAGGCTCGCTCGACTTCCTGAGCCCAGTCACATTCAGTGTGACTGACAGGCACCGACCAGATACTGCGCCAGAAAGAACACCTGGCATCATTATCCGGCAGGCGCGTGTCAGCCACATCTTGGTTCGGTCGCTCCCAAGCCCTATAAACCCACCTTTCATCGCTTTGGAAGGTGCGATTCTGAGTGTATCGGTCCACCCGCCGCTTTTACCTACGAATACGGTTCGCCCAGGCATACACTTTCTGCTTCAGGAAGTCTATGCGCTCTGTGACACGAGACAAATAGTCCTCAGGGTTGGTATCAGTCCCCGAGAACGCCCGTCTCACAAAGCGCATCACTCTTGGGCGAGTATTGCCCTCCCTGAAGCAGATTAGTTTGCCGATGAGCGCTCTGGCCCCACCAATACGACGCTCCATTCTGCACTGCCAAGCTGGTACGACTGGTTTCGGTCGTGTAGCTATAGAGGCATTAGAAAATTTTACACGAGCTACATGACATGCCGCTACAGCCGCGCAGTACAGAATCGAATGGGTATCAGTGAGGTCTTCGCAGTCATCAAAATAGTTTGACAACTGCGAATCCAGAGCCGCCACCAGCGCCCTATTTTTGTTATGCATGGGCATACGAGGTAAGCGTGGTCTAAGTTCGGGTGACATAAACCGATATTCCCGAATCGCATCCTCCAAAGCACTCCTCAATTTGTCATTGCCCTGGGTACTTACATTTGTAGCTCTGTCATCACTCCCCCCATCAGCTTGGCTTGTGTTGGGCTGTGGTGGTACTACAGCAGTCTGCGATAGGGGGGCGATGACATGGCTACTCTGCATTTCATTTCGCAGGCGATCAAATACAGTGTCATCCAACATATGATTACGCTGGATGACCCGCACCTGATCCGACAGTCATTGTGCCGAAACGTTGACAGCCGGCTCAAGCACCTGAAAAAGAGAGAGCATCCGAACACGGTACGCGGTCAGATTGTTTCCCCCCTCTGTAGCCCCATAGTATGAGCGCATGAAATTCTCATTGATGGATTGTGTCCATCTCATGCGCTGCACACTTCCGCCGGGAGCTGGGACCCTATCAGAGGCCGGTGGGCCTCGAGGTCCTAAGCCGTCCGACGGCCGGCGTCCTCCCCGTCGACGAGCAGGTGGTGGCCTCGTGGGCGGAGAGAAATACTCGTCGCTCGAGCTCGACGCAACTACCGCGGCCGGTGTTGTCACAGGGTTCACAATGGGGCTGGGTACCGGTGGCGGCGAGGCGGAGCTGAGCGACGAGTCCGGAGGTGGTAGGCGTGCACGGCGAGCTGCTGATCTCGTCAACATTCCGTTTCTTGATTTTCTTCACATTTTACATTTTCATCAAACAACGTTGTTTTCACGTTCAAAGACGTGTTGGCGTATTTCGTGTTGGTTTCTGTGGCGGTGGGCGCACTACAGCTGCAGGGCGTGGGACGTATGTTTTTTTAATTATAATTTTTTTTTTTTTTTTTAGAAAAACATACTTTTATGATGTTTGTAAATATGTGAACACCATGTATCTATCTAATAATTAAGTTATTTTTCATTGCTTAGTTTTTAATTCGTTTTACCTATTATGGTATAGTAATTTTATTCTAGGTGCATCGTCTTCACATATAATCATATTGTTAATGTATTCAAACAAAATATTTTAAAACATTTTTAAAAGAGTACCGGTGGAGTTTCTTACCCATTCTTCTCCATACGAAACTACTTTTTGGAAGGGGCAACTAGAATCAATTCTATTTTTTTGTAAATTTTGACGTTCAAAAGTGCCTCTTATGTGCCTATTTGAAATAAATGGTTTGACTTTGACTTTTGACTTTGTTAAGACCTTTACTAACAACTTATGGATCCTGATCTGAAATAAAATAAAATATATATATATATATACATATATAGTGATTTGGGTATTTTTAGGGTTCGGTACATCAAAAGGAAAAAACAGAACCCTTATTCACTTCATTGTCCGTGTCTGTCTGTTTGTCAGTCTATCAAGACCCTTTTTCTCAGGAACACGTGAAGGGATCAAGTTGAAATATCAAATACGTAAGTACCGTTCCGTATCGTACGTCCCTTGGTGCTTTTAAAAAAGCAAGCTTCTATGTCAGCGCAATAAAAAAAACAAAATTATTGGCACCTGAAATTGAGAATAAAAAATCAGCTGTTCCCTACATTTTGACGAATTATTCGACCATAAATTTAGGGAACAGCTGATTTTTTTTCGCGGTTTCATAATAATGAGTACAATGACCCCTTAAGAGGTTGTGCATTAATTCTTGAACATGTTGTTTATGGAGATTCTCGGAAATAAATAAATAAAATAAATGACCTAAGCCCGAAAGTCTGACAACCAGTCTTAACAAGGGGTATTGTATCCCCTAGTAATTGGATTGTGGAGCAGATAGGCAGTCGCTCCATGTAAAAGACTAGTATTCAGCTACATCCGGTTTGACTACAAACCGACCCCAACATAGTTCGGAAAGGCTAGACAGATGATGATGACCATTTTTGTTCACGGGGTGGAAAATCATTATGGATGTCTCTGGGGCGGGCAGAGGGGTCTGTCAGACTCTTACTGACTAAAAATCACTCCAGTGTTCCCTTCCCACACTTGCACCGGGGATCTTGGGATCTGTTATTACTTCCGCAATCCCCGCCTCTGCGAGCCTAAGTCCCTGGACCCATTTTGGGTGGCCGGAAGAGGGCGTTGTCTGCCCACTGCCGACGCGCGACGCCCAGTGCGCCTGCTGCGGGCCTGGTGAGCAGATGAGATCTCCCGCTCCATTTCCGCAGCCTTGCGAAACAGTCGTGTCGCAGAAGGACACCACCGCGTCCCAGGACTCCTCGCTGCTGACCATCGACTCGACCACGACCGGCAGTGACAGGTCACTGCCTACTCCTGAGAGATGATGATAACCAGTACCAACCAACCCAAACATTTTATTTTTCAATTAAGAATGTATCTAGTTCTTACATTTCAGCTTCAGATCTCTGATTACAGCCCTGGACCGCACTGTTCCGTCAATTACAACAAAAAAATAGCCAAATTATATTTCGAAGGTTGTCAATTCAAAACCTATCCTCTAACTAAATTGCTACTAGCACAGCAAAGCACCGACCTTCATAGACCACACGTGGCCACGGTTCGCTGGTCGGCTTCCTACGCGTGTTGCAAGCCGGTGGCCAAATATTCAATGTACACGCATTATAGTCATTACTGACTGAAATATTATTACTTGTTGCTGATTCTTGGCTCTCAACCGATTTCTGAATTGAGAATTTGAAGTCGAGAACTTCTCAAACTACATATACTTTAGCATTACTTGATTCCTTTAATGCAGCCCACGAAATTCAAAATGTCTTTGCTAAATACGTAAAATTTCTAAATTTCTCGGGCTGCATTAAAGGAATCCCCTTAGTTTACTGCGACCTACATTAGTTTGACAAGGTGAGCATCGTTTCTTAATGCAAGCCGTGCTTATTGACTTCTGTTTTTATGGAGACTTTTCTCATGTCCAGACTTACAAGAAAGTCTGAAAACTATGCTGTTACTTCTGGGTAGCGCGCAGTTCTGGTACCCAGACTGGGGCAGAGAATATTATCTACTCCGATGGTTTTCGTTGGGCTGATGATGTCCTGTTAAACTGTCGGAAAAAGGGTAGATCCAAGATCATGAATTAAAATAGACGTTCCGTAACCCGTAATACCCATTATTGACCAATTTACTAATTGAGAACGGCTCCAGGGCCGCAGGGCGTACTCTGCGGCCCTAGGCCCTTTGTAGGTGACGGGTGAGGTTCCAAGGGTGTTCTGAATTTATATGATTGTAGGCATGTTTCTCTCGTACGTAGCCTTGGCGGGCTAAGTATTGTATTGGCAGCAGCAAATTCCCCCGTAATCAGCCTATAATGTTCCTACTGCTGGACAAAGGTCTTCTCTCTGTTACAGGGACTGGACCACGCAGACACAACGCGGGCCCAGTGCGGGTTTGCGGATGTATCTTAGATGTTTTTGTACTAGAACATTGGTTTCCGTCCGTTCAGTGGTGATGAAATAATTTACACAAAGTGCCTGACGACTAATACAAACTCACGCGATATCTCGGCCGCGATAGGCACCGACAAAGAAATTTTGCTACCTAAGTTGTCAAAAAATAATAGGCCCGTTTTGACATTTAACTTGAATCGATTTATCGTGAGTATCGAGTACCGAGTCGTAAGGTTATTTAACAGTGAACAACTATATAGTGTCGCGTCGCGCCCACGATATCGCACTAGTCTGTACGAGCTTTAAGTCGTTTTGGGTAAATTACACATAAAATAACGCCTGTATTCCCCGAAAGGTTAAGCAGAGGTGAACTATAGTACACCCCCTTTTCGCCAGTTATGTTCAGGTCCCATGTAATAAAGGGGGCGAGCCTATTGCCATCAACCGGGCACAAATACAAACTCTGGGCTGCTACTGAAGAATTCCAGATGGAAAAACCACTTTGCCCGACTCGGGAATCGAACCCAGGACATCATGTTCAGCAGTAGCGGTTGCGACCACTAGACCTTACTTTATTATATCCTAACCAAATGTGATAAATGATATTTTATTTCTGTTTAATTGGTTTTAAAAGACACTATATCACGTCACATTGGCTGTGTTTATGAAAAGTTGGGATTGGTAAATACCGAAATATGTACTAATTCCATTTAGGTTACAAAAGGCAATTTATAAACAACAATATGGTGGTAACGCAACGCGTATAAAAACGAATGAGTATCTAGTCTAGGCTATAAGTTTCTGAAACAGCTATAGCCATAAATCTGAATATTTTTTACTATCTAACAGCTAGTTTTTTTCTTTGGTAAATGGTCCTGCTCTTGACCTGGATTTCGCCTGAAGGGCTACGATGGATGTGGATAAGATCCAGCAAGCTAAAAAAATTTTTTTTTTTAAATACAATATACACGGTCAAATTAAATTAGCTAGCGAAACTGTAGACGTGATGGGTATCGATACATAAACATAATAAAACAAAAAAAAAAGGTTTTTTTTGTGGGCGCATCGACCGTGTAGGCACTTGAAATATAAGTTAAAAAATACATTTTCTTATGTGTAAACTTCACAGACGTGATGGGTATCGATATCTGGGAAGAGACTGGACCCCGCTGAATAAAGTTTGTATTATTTTAATATTATTTAATTTTTATATATCTAAACAAAATAAAACAGATTTTTCAACTCATGCTTTAAGTTTCATGTAACAACACGAACTGTGGTCGGTGACCCTACCGGAAAACCCCCCCCAAAACATCAAATGTTTTTTTTTTTGTTTTCATGTTATCGTGTTTGCTACTTACTAGAGAATGGGCCGCTACTGCGATCGCCAACTCGCCTGCTAAGCGTGGCGATTATGGCAACCTTTTGGGGGAGGCCTATGTCCAACAGTGGACGTCTTTCAGCTGAAATTAAATCTAAATTAAATCTGAAATTAAACCCATCACGTCTGCAGAGTTTCGCTAGTTCATTTAATTTCAACCTGTATTTCTAAACAATTACCATTCAACTATCAAAACGAATGTTAGTGTTAAACTTAGTTATGGCTTGTACAAAATAATATCTACGTCAGCAAAATTAACCGCAATAGCTGACGGTGAAACAATCAATTTGCTAACAGCCTTTATTAGGATTTTTTATTTGCTTGACTAAAATTACATTTTTGTGTCGACATAGATATTTCTATGTCGACAGAAAAATACCAGTACATAATCAAGTTACCGAGTGACTCTCTCACCAAGGACCACGGGATCATTCTCTGCAGGAGGACCTTCACTGTTGTCTCTGTAATATGAATTATTTATCGTGTTATTTTTTAAAAAACGGTCGTTCGCAGTCTAAATTCAGATTTTTAATTTATTAGACCAAAGTGGTCTAACAAATTAAAATTCTGAATTTAGGCTATTCATTATCATTTTATTAAAATTATTATCCAAAAATTAATCATTATAAGTAGGTACCTAGATAGGTACCTACTTATACACACACATATACCTACACATACATAAATGTCAATAACATTTTGTCGATTTATGTGAACACAAATGTATAGAACAGTTGATTTTTTGCTTACCTTATTTAAATTACAACAATTTTCGACAATTAAATAATCTTAAGGTAACAACCACACTGCCACCTACGCTAGGCCTATTTCTTAATAATACCATTATTATTATTAATCGGCCACTTATCCATGAAAACCAGGTTCTTATTTTTTCTCAAATACTTGAACCGCTCTGTTTGCAACGTGACAGTACTTATTTATTATTAGTATTATTACAAGTGTTATTATAGTACTAACAAGGTAGATGAAGTTATGATTTATGATACATCTAAGGCTGTTTGAATAATTTTTGTCCGTAGGTTTTGTAATTGGGCTTTATGCTATACTTAGTTATTTATGTAAGGCCAACTACCTTGTACTTCATTAGCATACTGCAGCGTGACCTCTTTTTTTTTTGGGTGGGAAATTTTCAAATAACTTCTCCCGCGCTGGGCGAAGCGGGAGGTCTAACTTTTACTGACTAAAACCCACCCGTGTTCCTTCCCGTGTGCCAGGGCCACGATATCCCTTTCGGACAAACTCGTAACCCTGGCAGGCATTTGCCCTATCGGACCCCGTCAGGTCAGTTGGTGCTGAGATCTCTTTGAGGCGCGCGTTATCGAACGGCGCGCCTCAAAGAGACGCGTTATCGAACGGCGCGCTACCCATCACTCACCGTCCGCAAGCCCGCGCGTTCGGTGGCCGGGAATCAGCCTGTGACTCCCGCCGCCCGGGGCGTCTCCCGCGGCGACTAGGGGTGCGAGGGCGCGAACCTTGCCTCTACCTCACGCGTTCCGCCTCCTCCTTCGCGAGCATTACTGCTTCGCAGAAGGAGGTTACGGTCTCTCATGCACTTTCGCTCCGAACCATGGCCTGAACCAGGGCCGGACGCGAGAGATCGCCACCGCCGATCGCCTCCGTGAGGACACGGCGTTGCTCCGCCCAAGCCGGGCAGACCTCCACCGTGCAGCATGACCTCTGCCGTTTAAACCTATTAGTTTACCTTTTCTAGCTGGCCATCAATTTTCTATTCTTAATTGTTCTGATTTTCAACTTTGAATATGAGTTGAACAAGGTTGTCAGTTTTTTATAGAAAAAAGTTCTGTTTCTGAGAAATGCGTGACTAAGATTTGCCAACTGCTGTACCTTAAGTTTTCTTGTAATCTCTCTTCATTTAGCCCAAATTATTCCTTCCTGCTTTCATATTCAGTCCATTCCTCTCTCAAATTTGCTTCCTCTTGATATCAGGACGGCCACCAATCGGTATACATTTAAGCAGAAATTGGAAAGTTATTTTCAAAACAAATAGCGTAGAGTCACCTCAATTACCTCTTTTCCTTGAACTTGACTGCATAAAAAGTGAAAAAAAAAACTTTTTACGTAGTCGGGTTTTCTATCTTTCTAAATACGAAATAGTGTTTACCACATTATACCTACATGCCATCAACTTATAAAATACTCAAGGACGTTGCATGGGGAATCCATGCAGGCTAAAACCTCTACAGTACCTACTTTAGTCTAATTATTAAACCACATGATTACACGGTAGGTACGTGGCACTAAATTTAATGCACCGTAACCACGCATCTGACGCACAATAATCCTTATAAGGTCAAGAACACACTTGGTATTTGCACCTTTTCAAATACAAACCCATAAGCTCACAAGTCCTTGGCAGCTCAGCCTTGACCGCAGTGACCTTGAAAAAAAAAAGCAAAATTCTTCAATTCTTAACAGATCGTAAAACGACGTCCTTCTGTTATTATCTTTACGACAACCCAAACTTTGGCTCAAATTGATATTGCTGGGTAATAAATTTTGAAGCGATAAAAAATAAGATGATGTTAATAATGTTCTAGAGAATAATGCAAAAATATGGGCACACTGTATTATGAGAGCGTTGCACTTTAGTTGGCATCAAAAAATGTCAACAGATTAGTGCAATAAACATTTAAAATGTTAAATCAACGAAAATATTAAATCTTCAACAACATCAACATCTTTTATTGGCATACATACCCATGCTAATTTAATTTAGGTACCAATCACGAAAAGTCATCACTGCATGAACTTGGCTGTAAACTACCGTGCACCCAAATACAAGGAAACAACTCAAATTATCAGAAAAGTCATCACTGCATGAACTTGGCTGTAAACTACCGTGCACCCAAATACAAGGAAACAACTCAAATTATCAGAAAAGTCATCACTGCATGAACTTGGCTGTAAACTACCGTGCACCCAAATACAAGGAAACAAGTCAAATTATCAGAAAATATATAATTACTATATTAATAATTGTTACGGTATCAATGTTATCACTAGAAATATTAAAATGCAATCCGAATCCGATAATACGATATGACAATGTCCTTGCGTGTACGCAACACGAAAGCACGGAATGACCACTTTACACAATGAAAGAACTAAGTAGGTATCTACAAATCGTCGTAGTCTCCGCGAGTCGATCCGCAACACAGTCAGCGAAACCAATTTTGCTTACTAGTTTTTCTTTCTACCATCTCCGAAGATATTTTTTCTGATATAAGACAAGGGGATAAATCGCACATAGATCGAAGCTGGAAGCCTTATTTTTAAAGCATCCACATGAAACCCCGGTTAAGCAGCCGACAACCTCCTAAATTGACGTGGAGGGTGATGGTCCGTCGATGGATGACCATCTTTACATAAAGAGACTTCTCCGTGCCTCGGAAAGCATGTTAAACCGTTGGTCCCGACTGTCGTTCGTGGATCTTTGACAGTCGCGTAGTTACGAGTCGTCAGAAGCCCGAAAGTCTGACAACCAGTCTTACCAAGGGGTACCGTATTACCCAGTTACTGGGTTGTGGAGGTCAGATAGGCAGTCGCTCCATCTAAACTACTGGTATTCAGCTGCATCCGGTTAGACTGGAAGCCGACTCCAACATATTTGGGGAAAGACTAGGCAGATTGAACCTCCTAGATTGACGTGCAAGATGCCATTCAGAAACAAAAACGTGTTATGCTGCTAGTTGTTTTTTTAATGCGAGATTCGTAAATGCGTAAGCTTCACGTGTATTTCTACACAAACCTTCTGCAACTACCTACTAAGTGGTACGTCACCGATGCGGGTGCACCAGACATTGCTCTTGCGCATAAAGCAGATAGAAAGTACCGCACCGAGGTTTAGTCGTCCACAGTGCACGGAGAGGGGAACACGTCAACCTCGACGCAAATGTTACCGAACACACGCGGGAAATAGTTGCGTCTGTCTCGTGAATTAATTGAAATATATTTTGTAATTTTACTACAGAGCATTTCGTGCAGAACTGTTAAAATGGGTGTTAGTGCGTGGATTTCCGTCACGTTTCTTCTGATTTCTGCTGTTATTGCTGTCCCCACAGGAGACCACAGGAAGGCCACTCTAAATATTGGTTAGTTCTTATTTTCTATATTTCTATTTGCTATGATTTCTCGCGATGTTTACGCGTATGTGTAAAAAATACTTGCCTAATTTTGGAGCATAATCTTTTATATGTAATCTGAAAATATACAGGGTACTCAAAGTTACATATACGCTCAGTAATTGCAATAATAGCATTAAATTGTCCAAATAAATTACTCCAAACAGTCAAAAACGTGCATAAACTTCCATTGAAGAAACGTAATAATAAGAAAGTTAATTCAAACAATAACGAAAATTATCGAAACATTACAAACAATTTCGTTGCAAAAGGAAAAAAAAATTACGCAAGGCGGTTTAAAACTAGATTGCAAAATAGATAAAGAACTTTTACGCCTAATTTCACAGCAGATAATGTTCTGCACGCTTTGAGTGACAATGACCTACTGAAAGTGTCGAGACTTTTCGCGCTACTAATCGTCGAGTTAGAAGGAAAACACACGAGTAATTGAAATTGAATATCAAGAAAAAACCTGCCAGTAATGTCAAAATACTGAAATTAGATTAATAAAGCGATTGGAAACTATATTTTTTTTACAACAAGCGATGATTACGGAATTAACATTGAAACCACGATATTATCCATAACGAAAAATATGCAATGCAATACAAAAGATTGAGTACATAAGTACGAAAAAGTAGAACCACAAAAGTGTCAATAAGAAAAAATCGAATCGATATCTTGTATATCGTAATGAACCAATCATAATTTTCAACCATGCAGTTTATATGGCCAATAAAATGACCTTTTTGCGTTCTAAGTGTTCACTAATCATCAATAAAAAGGTCCGAACTTAATTGGCAGAAGTAACAAAAGCAATTTGAAGCTAATTATTCATTTATACGCCAAACAATAGCAATAATGTGTGCGTGCACGAAATTATTGCTCGAATTTAGGTGAATAACTTCATAATTTGTTAATTTGTAGTAACAAATCAATAATCCATCATCATTGCTTAGAACATCGACGGCATGACCTAGATGTCAGCGGCGGACAATTTTATATTTGATAACACCGTGAAAATTGACGATGTAAATCTGCAAACCAAAACAATCACAAACGTCAAAACCCAAGTCTCATTTTCCCTTGTTGCTGCGCTCTTATGTCCCAATTCTCCGGAAATAATGGTTTAGATTGCATTGTTTATAATAACAGAGTTTTTGCTAGCCTTTTGTTCAGTGTTATTGTCTCCAACAGTATAGACTTGTATGGGGTTACAAAGACCTTAACACCAAAATCGGTTCACGATGTTTGCTTCTAAAATGGTATGGAAAATGATTATATGCTATTATTCCGCGGTAGCATCACTACATAATTGTCCAAGGTGTCTAAAATCAACAACAAATGCTAGTAAATTGTTTGGATGAATATCTACCAAGGTTTCCGTCTTCATTCCTAATATTGCTTAATTGCTTCAACCTCCAGCGTAGGACGAGCAACAATAGAAACTTCGCAAGGCTCTTCAACGCTCATGTTTAAGCTGGATAATTTTTCGGCACCATTGTTAGCTCAGCTGTTGGCGTCGCACGAAACCGTTCACTTCCGAGGAACATTGCTTTCTTGTGCAACCCACGTGAGATACTTCACGGGTCAGCTTCGCTTGTTTTTGTTAGTTTAGTTAATGTCTTCACTCATTACCATTTCTATAGTGTCGTAACGGTAGTAACTAGGCTACGAACGTTCGCATGACTTACATTGTCCACGCTCAGTTCTTTTTGTTTTTGTTGGCAACCAGTGCAGAAATTGTCTTGGAATTGTCATTCTGGCCCGTATCAACCGGTGGTTTTAAGTCCGATGTTAAAGCCTAATCTCGTCGGTCGGCTTAACGAGAAGCTCTTGAAAAGGTGTTGCTCGAATCATTGATTGGTACTTCAGATTTGTAAGTTATTCCTTACCTGAGCGTTGGCGTGCATCCTTCTTCGGTTCAATACCCCCAGCTCGTCGGTCCTGACACTCCAATATTGACAATGTGCCCCGACTCTTACGGCCATATGCCAACTTCGTTTGACCATGTGCGGAGGAAAAATGTGGTCGGCCGTGCGGCGCCACAATTTTATAAGTATTTATTGGATGACCCTCAAAAATTCCGAATTTCGCATTTGACCAGAAATCTGAATACACATTGTTTTATTTTAGAATTTTGATGGAGACTGGTTTTAGTTGGTAGGCGATGTTTCTTTGTATTCCATACGAAAAAATGTATAACTGAAGGTACTCTTCGATGGCTCTCGTCTTCAATAGGCAGGATTATGACAGGGGTGAATCATAGTTATGCATCCTAATGCATAATTAAGATTCACCCCTGTCATAATCAAAAATGAATATCGCATATTTCAAGATTAATTTCAATTTAAATCCAATCAATTGTTGTTAAAATTGCTTTTAGCAGACATTTTTGTATGTTGACATTTAAATTTTGACTTGAATAATGGAGGAACCTCCGCATTTTTGTTTTTGCCCTTCGTAATGTTGTAACAAAAGAACATTATTAATACTAATACCTACATTTTCCCACACTTTAACAGGTGCTTTGTTTATGATGCAAAGGAATCATAGATAACAGAGCTGTGAGGTAAAGCACGTTTGTCACGATCCATGCTTTATCGATAAACATCAAATTGTTTTAAATTAATTAATGCAACATCGTCGCTGCAATATTTATTACTAATTGTATTTGTCGTAAATTATTATTATCTTCAAAACAGTGCAATGATAATGACTCAGAATTTTTCGATTGGACGAAATATAATATCAAACGTTGCATTATTGTTATGTCACATAGTAATGTTATAATTATTGGGTAACGATCATAATCGATCAAATTAATCGCCTACATATCGATAAAATAATTTTAAACTGACAGTTTATTTTGCGCAAACATCGATATTATTGTAAAATGTTTTCGTGTTAACAGCATCTATTGTGTTATTAAGTTTTGTTACCATTTTATTGCAAAAATAAGAAATTGCATCCATTTTTAAAACAGTGAACGTTTAAAAGCGTTGCTAACGAGTGTATTGCATTTTTCCATCAGCTTCATTATTTATCTAGTTAATTTAATAATTAAATTCAGCTTCGGTTTTCAGAGATTAAATTAAGAATTTCACGATTACATTTCATCACGGGGAGGACAAAAGGCGGCTCAAATGGAAAGTGGCGTAAGCAGGCTAGACGCAATACTTTAATCTTGGGACGTACTTAAAACTAGTTGAATATAGAAATAGAAGTTTTAAAATGACATCGAGATTCGCAATTTGCGCGTACGCGGTTTTTAGCTTGCTGTTTATTTCAAAATTGTTTTTATTTTTACAAATATTGTTATGGGACACTTATTTTCAATGAACAACAACATGAACCGACACGAAATTTCTATGTGCAATGTCTCTAAAAAATATCGCTTGTGGTTTTCTGGTTCAAAGCATTATTTCACAATAAATGAATGGGTTGATTCTTAAGCGTCGACTTTTTTCCTTAAATTTATTGTTTCAAAATCTTGCAGCTTATAAGGTAAGTAATTACAACACTCTTTTTTTTAGTTTTGAAATAATTGACTTAATTATTTTTATTGATGATAAAATGGCTGAATCTTGAATTGCTATCAAGTTTTGTTAGAATACCACTGGTTTACCAACACATCGAAAACATAGGCAAGAGCAATTTCTGCAAAATATTTTCAAACCAAAAAATACAAATAAAAACATTATAATATGCAATTCTAACTCTTTGGTATTACAGTAACACAGTTCCCAATAGTTTCAATAAAAAATACAGTAACAACACGAAGTCATATTTTGAAGACCGTAATCAAATATATTGCAATCATAATACATACTTATATTGTGTACCCCAATGAAAGGGTTCCCTTATAATCAATCAATACTACAGCCGGCGCGGGCGCAGGTCAATGCTTCCACACAACACGGCCCAAGGTAAAGTGAAAGTATCGAAAGTGCCACTGTTCAAATGCTTTTATTGACCATTGTCTATTTTCAAGGAAAAGTGAAATTTCCATTTTTATAAATGAAAATTACGTCATCGATTTCAAACTGTTGTTTTTTCAAATTGGTAATTTATGGAAATAGGAGTAGGAACGTGATCTTATTGTTTTTAAAACGGTAGAGTAAGTAGGTACCTAGCTACTGTTACCTAACTCTTCTTTATATTTTTATGAATGGAGCATGGGGGAAGAATTTTAATTAATTTACTTATAATAAAATCGAAGTAAGAATCCGAAACAAATTTTTAATCAACGCTCAAACTGTTACGGTTAATATTTCTGCAATTTCACTCGCAATGCAAACCTTTTGTTGAATGGTTTTTGAAACAAATAATTGCAAAAGCATAAGAAAAATTATCATTGCGTTTCATTATAGTTAACGTTTTATGTGAACAGGTAATTACAAAGTTATGGTGCTTTTGCTTACGTTTATGACGTAACAGAAGATGGGCAAACCATCAATCTTCGCGCTTATCCAGTCAGAAGTGGAGCGGTTAGCCAATTCGCGCTTATATCCAAGTGCTTTCCGAGAATTTCTTCATCAAGAATATTTATCGACGCAGAGAGGAATGCTAGATGTCTTCCGACTGATCGTCGCTTGTTTCAACATCATATCTACAGACGTGGATGTATGCGGAATGTCACATTCATATTAATGAGTTACGAACTATTTGGTTTCTTGTGTGTGATATCAAACGGAAAAGTTTATAATGCCAAATCAGTGTAAGTAAACAACCATTTTTGCTTCATATAATGAAAACATAATAGAAGTAAACAATAAAAATATAGACGAATTTGACGGCAAAATATGTCGAGGCGTGAATGGTACTGATATAGGTCTTGAGATAAATCACAATGCAAATACCAATGTAATAGTAGATCAACTTCAGTGAAATCTAAATGGGGCACCTCTCCATCTTCAGACATGTTCAAAGGTCACGGAGGTGGAATCATGTCAAAACAAACAGGAACGCTAGCGAAGCAATAGTTGCATCATACTGCAATGCAATTTTATGTCGCAGACTTTGTGAATTTAGAGCCATTAGCGAAAGGTCTAACAAAAATGTTATCATTGCAGACAAACCAAAACTGTCGGACGCAATTTCTTGTTTCTCGATCGTGACATTATAAGTTTTTTTTTTTTTTTTTAGTAAATAAGGAGGGAGTTTCTAGTTATGAAAAGAGAAATGCATTGAATATTGACACAGGATTCAATTCATGCCTAATTAACTTTAATTTCCTTGCACGTTTAAAATAAGCTGCTACATCGACTATATATAACAATAACAAAACCTCGGATGTGTTCCCAAAAATAACTAGCTCAAACAAAATCAAGTGAACACTGTCACCTTGCCTATTACCCAATCCATTATTCTCAGATCTAGAACACAGTAACTGACACTCATCCGACACAATAGATGCGAATGATGCGATGCATCCGATAAAATGCATATACACGATTATGATAGATGCAGCAACGAGCGCTATTGCGAAATTGCTGTAGAATCTAAACGTTGGTAACAATGTGATGTTTCAGATAGAAACTAGCCTTCAGGTGGATATATGATCGGAAGTTTTAATTGTACATAAGCAATTGGATTTAATAGAGGAAACAATTTTAAAAGTGTTACAAAATTATGACAACGGAGTGTATATTTAATTTCAGTTGTCTGATAATATTTTAAAGTGGGGTCTGCTTCCTATCTTTACATAAACGTGGAAGATCTGTTTCTAGCTTGCTTTATTGCGAACAATGACAACTACTTCACTAAGAGCACTATTTACAACATCATTTAACACCTTGTCTAGAGCAATTTCGAAATATGTTAAGAGCATAAAACTAGTTGGCAATTTCATGTGACATTTTTTAATCTACATACAATTTGTGGTCAAGTTTTTGCGAAACACTTTTAAAGTTGCCGTCGATTTCAAAGGAACAAAGCTCTTGAAATCTCTTTTAATATTAAGGTAAAGCCATTTCATTATCGGTTATTGTATTATACATTGTAATATTTGTAATATCACTTCGTTTCAACACGCCTTGGTATAGCACCAACAATTTTGCCGCGGCGCGTCTAAAAATCGTGACTCTTGGGACAGAATGCAACACCATCCTTACAATCACTATGATTTGGCAAATCCTCATTATTGTGATGTTTGAAACGTAATCGAAAATGAGCAATTATGTCGATGCCATTCAATTGTCTTAAATCGTCATTGGAAAGAACAATAATGCGGCCTTCGGGTTGTAACAACTTAGTATTGCAGTGGCAAACCGAAGAGAAAACATAAAGAAGTAAATAGATGGGTAATGTTATCAAAAGGAGTTTCTTCAATCAAATTATTGCCAAACACGGACTGCTATAAATTATTTATGACGTGATATCCATTTGAAATGGCTTATTACTTTTGCAAGTGACCGTACTTACGACTGCAATTGAGTGACATTACCAATTCGTTCTATAGAGCGAGTACTGTACGTTTACTTAAGGCATTCTTCTATAGTCCGTGTTAGGCGTTGATGTTTTCTTACTATAAATGGGAAGTCAATGCCGTCAAAATATTAACATCTGTACTTGGAGGTTGTATGTTCAACTTGTTATTTATGGGCGTGCTTTATAGCCACCACAATTTGATGTAAAAGCACTACAATAGTTGAATAGCTATTAGGGAACCGAAACACTGTGTTTAAAACTTGGTTTAAATTTAATAAGACTAATTCGACTTGAATTTATACTCAAGGCACGGGCTCGGAATTTGTGTCAATAATTCAAAAAAAAATATCTCACCAATATTAATGAATATTCATAACCGCAAATCTTGGTAAAAACTCTCGATATTGACACTGCATTCGCCGCTACAAGTGACCTTCATAGCGTTTCGCTTGCCCAGTTGGGTTGCAAAGAAACTTCTTTGTTAGCTAGTGCTGGCAAATTAGCAATACACACCCGAACTGAACTAGTTTAGAACTAGTCGTTTCGAAACGTGTTTGTTTAGTTCATAATAGCAGTACATACTTATTTATCAAATTCAACAGTTAATGCTTCTATTGCTTTTGTTTTTGCTGGTACATGATTAACGTTTACTTCATCAGCGGTTGTAAGACTAATTTTAATAATAATAAATCTTTCAACAGTAACTTGTATTTGTTCCACAGTTCTCATATCTTCATTCATGTTTTATTACTCGTATTCAAATGTAAAAACAGCAATAAGAATTAATGAATGAAATAAACCTTTTGCAACACTTCGAAACGCTTGTCGATTGCACTTTGTAGTTTATTACTATATAGTTATTGGCATTACATACATATATGTACCTACATATTTCTGTACATTTAGGTACATTAACTCGAACTGGCTTACTGTAATTATAGTCAGTTGTTCAAGCGATTGTCAAAGCCAGATTATGTGCAAAATGCTGTTCACGGACATTGAGTAACGTTTTGAACTTATCAATGCACAGCGACACAGCTTTGACTTTCGCGTTGTCATTTCCGATTAGGAATAAGTTACGCTGATTAGGACTGTATAATAACATGTAGCAGCATCTGTATATGAGGCAATAACTAACTGCAATCAACTCTTGAGTTGTCCCTAATTTAAAAAAAAAAAAAAAACATTTCAAAAGGTTGAAAGCAAAGCGTATTTGAAATATACAAAGTGGAATATCAAACTAAATCCCTGCAGTAAGTGATTCGAGTACATAGACTTTATTATACACCAGAAAATACATAGCAAAAAATTAATTTAACATTTTGCAGTAAATCTTTTCTACGTAAGCCTATTTCCAGAGACTACCAATATTGCGGACGTAATACTTATAAGTATAATTGAAAATTATGAGCACATCTGTACCTCGTGTCGTATCAAACAGGCTATTTTTCACAATATCGCTACTGAGTACAGAGGAGGATAGCGTTGATTGCACAATAAATTATGAAAGCTTAATAAATACTGAATTATCTTCAATAAATATCCTTATTCATTGCATCTTAATTTCCTTGCAACAGAGAAAGCATGATTTTTGATTAAAAATCCAATTGGCTTCCCATTCCGTCGAAGAGAAACGTATTACGGTGTAGCATTTTTACTGAGGCAGAATTCTGCAATATCCATAACTTTGGATCTGGTAACCATATTTGCATTCGAACGATGGAACCTGTAATTCGATCCGGTAGAGCTTCTGTATTTTTTTTTAATTTGTAATTTATTTAAATTTTGTCATCTTTAAAACTGATCGGTACAATCAGTAATAATTTACGCGAGAACTTGCACACACTATAATTAGTCACGCTTTGTTTTGTTTGAGTTTCAAGATTTGAGCCGCAAATTCAAAAAAAAAATCAAAAATTTCATTGAACCTCATCATCTGCCTAGCCTGTTCCCAACTCTGTTGGGGTCGGCTTGCAGTATAACTGGATACAGCTGTATTTTACATGGAGCGACTTCCTATCTGACCACCACAACCCAGATACTGAAAAAAAAAAAAAAAAAATAGCATAAAAAAATATACTAGGTACAGTGTATTACCATACACTGTACCTACCTAGTATATTTTTGTATGCTTTAAAAAGAACCAGATTCATAATAATTAATTACAATCTAGCCTATAAGACTAATACGCAATTTGAATTTAACTTAATATTTATGTGATAATTATTTTAAAACTTAGAATAGGTAGTGTTGATTGTACTTTACACAAGTCCGTTCCACTTTCTTAGTCTGATATAATAATATTAAGACTTTGTTCATGTGGTATTTATGATCATTGATCATAATAATAAAAATTAAGTAAAACAAGATCCTTTGTGGATTCCGTTCAATCGGAAACTCCTCTTCATTATTTCCAGTAATAGACAACAAGTAATTCCAAGTTATATACACGCCAAAATTACTTGCAATTTTAGCATGACATTTCAAAGAGCCATTCTAAATTTAATTTCGTATGATTGACTGTACTCAAGTATGGATGGAACACTCATCAATTTGTTCTTACTTCAAAGCAAAAAATGATGACTATCCCCTAAAGACCAAGGGCAAAGATCAGGTAGCAATAACCTTACCATATATTGTTGCAAAGTAACGTAGATTTTTTAAACCCTTTGTAAAATCGGAGAATGCAAATAAAGCAAAACCGCAGGGGTCATAAACCATTGGTAGCGACATTTGAAAGATGATTGTGTTTTTTTTTTGTTGTTGCATGATCATGCGTCAATTCTTCACCGTGGTCAGAGTTAGTTATTTAAAATAACACGTTTTTACGAATAACTTCTGTTAATGCTTAACCAAAAGGTTGTTATATTTTCTACAGTAGGCTTAAACCGTGACATTCCTTTTCATAACGGAGTGATTGACCTTAAATTAACCAAAATCGACAGTAAGGTTGCAGGTTCAAATATTTAATTTAATTTTTCATTAACAATGTGACCGTGTAGACCATTCAGCTAATAGTTCAAGATTCTTATTTAAACGAATGTTGATTGACTTATGAAAACTATTAAGATGAAACCATTATGATGCTTTAAGTATTGATTGAATGACAATAAATATGTTAGCAATTATTGTTAATACCAAAGTTATCAAAATGTGAGGTCAAAACGGTTGAATTTACAATCCGATCGATCTAAAATTAATTATAAGTCATAACATTGAACAAGAACAAATAGTATTTAAAGCATCGGCCAGCAATAACATCATTAGATCCTAATTTGCTTTTAAATCTATTTACAAAATATTAATGAGCTTTATTACCTTATTTTTTGTTACCTTTACCTGTTTGTTATCAAAACTTTTGTTGATGGGAAAATTATTACACAAAAATAAATAGTTTAACTCGACTCGAAATATCGTAAAAAGTGGTTAATGGTTTAATCGAATTAATGTAACGACTCCATCATCACATTCATCACCCACAGAATGTTATATTGTAGAAGATTTTAATATTCACATAATATCAATGTGACCTACTTGTTCAGTTTTTTACAAACCGGCTTTAGCACGCGAGTCTACTTATAAAAAGTATTATATTCATGTAGGTATTAGGTTTTCAAAATAAGTGGCTTGTTTCAAGATTAGACATTAACAATGATTTTTAAATTATCTGTAAATAATAAATCAAGACCACTTTTAATTATCATCGAAATAAAATTATCTTTAAAAAATTCTTACAGCTGACAATTTAAAGGTTTTTTTTCTGACATAACCGTAGCCTTGGCAAAGCATACTAAATAATAGGTACTTATTATTGGTAGATAATGCTCTACAATTTTCGCTGATTTGCGGTTTACAAAAAAACTAGGGCTTAAACAAACACGTAGATACTCAAAAAAGTCTGAAATTGTGTCAAATATGACTATTCTAAAGATTTACCTAAATGGGTTAAAAACGTGTCTACAAGCAAGTTTCGAGTCTTATAGCCGACAATTTTGTTCTTGTACTTACATCATTGTTGAAATTAATCCAAGACGTATCTTTTTGGCGAAAAAGATTCTAAGTACCGGTTATTTCTATATATATTGGATACCTTAGTTTAATTTGGGAAATGTCATAGGTCGGAACAGTCCCATACTGAGATATGAGAAAATGCTATAAAGATTTTCTTTTTCAGGCGTTTTCTTTAAATATTAACTATATCATTATCATTCACTGTATGGCAATGGATAGACCAGGAGACATAATCCGCTTCTGGATGGTGGGCTGGTTAGAATAACCAACGGCCGCCATGGCCCACGTACAATGGTCCACATGAAGGACTAAGTGCGGAAACCAAACCCTATAACATAGAATATAGCAGTCAATGGAGTCTTAAGAAGTGGACGTAAACCGGTTAAAGCTTTATGTCCCGGATTCTGTTTTCTCTGAATAAGATTTATTTATTGAATCGTGTGAAAAACCAATGAGTTTATTTTGAGAATACGACGATGATTCTTCGCACATAACATCGTACTTTAAGGGGCCGTGCACAAAATCGACTGATTTTGATCAATTTTGTTCGTTGTTTGTGAGAAAGGGAAAAAGAATTAAAACAAAATTATTTATGATTTCTAAAGTCGAGTTCTTTTTTTTGCATGTGGCGGAAAGGATTTCTTCAAAAAAGTTAAAAATTCCTGGAAAATTACAAAAATTCGCAACAGGTTTTCCAAAAAATGACGCGAGGGAGAGTGACGTTTGATCATCTTTTTATAAGAAACTACTTATGAGTTTGAACATTAAAAAATATCATAAACATCATTATATGGTCTACTTGCACGTGGCGGAACCATTATTTTCAACAAGCATACAAAACACACCATATTTTTTTTTAAACCTATATTTTATTTTAACCTGTAATGTATTTTTAACCCAGCCTGTAATGTATTTTTTTCCTATTATTTAGCAAACCTTATCAAGAAATTTAATAATCACACACTGGGATACAGTTATCCTTGAGATAAAATCAAAATTTATTTTATGAATTTGCAATATCTTCATTAAGTAAATCAAAGGCGAAATAAAGCGATAAAACTATTAACATTTGCTATGTCTGACACGAATGGTTAAGCACGACAAAACTATACTTTTATAGTTACACAGACTTAATGTTTCAATTATTTCAAGCTTTCTCATAATTAGATAAGAAATTGACAAAAAACAGATTTTTTCGTGCACGGAGCCCTAAATTATGAATCAAGACAAATAATCCGAAGAACTGCTATTACCTAAAAATACGAGGAAAAGGTCTAAAATTAAAGTGCTTTAGAATTATCCCCATTAGGCACCGACCAAGAGTTGTTTTTTTTCCTGCGAATGATTGACATTTTCCTGTTTTAAAAGATTGTTAGTTTACGTTCATTCTCGGAAAGTGACTTACATGATTCATTCATTCGTCTATGTTTCTTGTGACAATAAAGTTAACTAAGTACTTAAATAGCAAAGAAGGTAGTTATTTTATCATTATGTCTAAAGCAATTTTAAATCAAATAAGATAACATTATTGAAAGACTTAGTTCGTTTTTAGGGTTCCGTACCCAAAGGGTAAAACGGGAACCCCATTAATTAGGCTCTGCCGTCTGTCTGTCTGTCTGTCTGTCCGTCTGTCACCAGGCTGTATCTCATGAACCGTGATAGTTAGACAGTTGAAATTGTCACAGATGAGTTATTTCTGTTGCCGCTATAACAACAAATACTAAAAAACAGAATAAAATAAATAATTAAGGGGGCTCCCATACAACAAACGTGATTGTTTGCCATTTTTATAGATCATGGTACGGAAATCTCCGTGCGCGACTCCAACTCGCACTTGGCCGGTTTTTTTAGATTTTTGTCAAAGCGCACTATTTGAACTAATTGTGTCCTGTTAATTTCATTGATGTACATTCATTCTTAAGTTACATAAACTAATAAGAACGAACACATGTCGTGTAATATTAACTTCCTTTACAAGCTTTCAGACTCGTGCAGAATATATCTACGTACGTGCAAAAAACCATCAATATCAATAAATTTACTCTTACTGACCCAGCTCAAACTCATTGACATTTAATCTCATTCAATTAAATGTTATCGCTAAACATTCATTTTTAGAACCGGGCCCCGTACATGAGCACCCATTCAAATTGACAAGCTTAATTATGATATAAGAACGAATGACTGCATACGTAATCATGAAATGTCATTTGAACATCAAATTGGAGATGATACTCGTAAGCTGAAAATGTCAGTTTCATGCATGATTTAATTGATTTAATGATTGGTGGAAAAAGTTCATAAAAAATCGAGATTACTATTTTATGATTTACCTAGATAAAATATGTAGGTAAATTTATTATATTTTCTCTACTGCCTCGCTGGTCTAACGGGCGCAGAGCATGAGATCCTGGGTTCGATTCCCATGTCGGGCAAAGCGACATTGGGTTTTTCAATCTGGAATTTTGCAATATCAGCCAGGAGGCTGGATTCATGCTCTGTTGATGGCAATAGGCTCGCCCCCTATTACATGGGACTTAAACTAGCGAAATGTGGGTGTACTATAGGTACACCTCTGCGCAACCCTTCGGGGCAACAAGGCGTGATGTTATGTGTTATTATATCTTAAGAACATAAATTCTACAGTTACAATGTAAGAAATGAAAATCTAAACGTAACGTCAGTAATGTGTCATAAAACATTTGAATGTACAATTTCTCGTAAGACATGACGGGCATCTAAAAGTACTTGCATTTTTTTTTTCACAATGTGTTGTGAATACAGGACAGCATTCATCGACTACATATTCATAGTCTCCGTAGTTATATAACTTTTAAATTACGTGCAACCGTAATTAAATACATAATCGTCATCATCCGAAAGACGTCCACTGCTGGACATAGGCCTCCTCCAAAGGGGGGTTTGCCATAATCGCCACGCTTGGCAGGCGGGTTGGCGATCGCAGTATGGTGTTTAAATGCATAGAGAACGCTGCTGCCCATTCTCTAGTAAGTCCCTTTCGCCTTTTACGACACCCACGGGAAGAAATGGGGTGGTGCTATTCTTTACGTCCGGCACCACACGGGATTAAATACAAAGTCATTTAATATGCAGCATCTGCCACTTTTATGGAGATATCTAATCTGCGAAATATAAAGATAATTCATCAGTAACGTTGTCTTGTTTTGTAGCTGTAGGTAAATCAAAGAAAAAATATATTTTTTGAAACAATGTCTAAATTGTATGCAAAGACATAAACGCGTTACAAACCCGCTCAAGGCTCTCGCAGACATGCGCAACGTGATGGTACGATGCAATTCTGGTAGAACAATTTCCATGAAGTGTTCATAGAAATTGCTCTACTAGAGTCGCGTCGAAGTATTCCCGTTTGAGCACCTATGCATTGAGCACCAAAGGTATTCCCATTTGAGGCGTGATGTTATGTTATGTATGCTTCCGCAGACAGTTGCGACGCGGCGATGCGACAATGGACAACAAACGGTGCTCAATGCTTAGGTGCTCAAACGGGAATACTTAATCGCGTCTCCGCGTCGCACCTGTCTGAGGAAGCATAGACACAACATAACATCACGCCTTTTCCCGAAAAGGTTAGGCAGAGGTGTACCTATAGTACACCCACATTTCGCCAGTTATGTTTGTTTGTCAGCGGAAGCCTTTACTTATAACAGGCCTTGCCATTGGTTTATCCAAATTCCTAGCTTAAAATGATTTCTGAACTACGACAAACAACATAGCAAGTTTATAATTGAAATTGCATTAACAAATAAAAAATATAAGCTGCCCCTTGAAATAAAACTGTGCAAGCACATTGTAACCTGACAAGTAACTTACCTATAACTTCCATACCCATACATGTTTAAAGGCATTGCTAACAGGGCAAGCGCACCGAAGCGGGCGTAACCAACGCGCAGCACAATGGGCGCCAACCTTGGACAAATGGCATTTAACTCCGCTCGTGTCAATCACCCGTAATGTGATAAATGCTTTCACCAATTCTTTGCTGGCCCGAATAATGGATCAAACATTTGACATTTGCTATGATCGATGTGGGTCAAGAACGAAATTGAAATGATATCAGTGACATGTGTTTCGCGTGGTCAAAGTTACATATGCATCTCAGAAGGGTAAGGCAGAGGTGTACCTATGGCACAACCACATTTCGCCAATTATACTTAAGGGGGATGCCCGCGAAGTTCAAATTTTATTACGTTATTTGCAATTTGCAGGTCAGTAACAGGTTTTATGTTGATCTAAATATGATTCGCGGCCGTAACAAATATGGCTTTACAGAATTATAATAATTCGTTATAGTCACACGGACCAACCCCGGCAAGGGTAGCTTAACCTGATGGATCGACCCATGCCACTATTATACGAGCTCCTTACACACAACATTCCCATACTCCATTCATACTACATACATTTCAAAGATATATATAAATAAGATATTATAAACCACACAAATATGTTCATAACATAACATTCTATAATATTATGCACTTGCGAAAGCAGTTAATGAGCTGCCGCTTATTAAACGGTCGTTGTTCTCTAAACGTCACACGTTGTTCACTAAATACACGCTTCGCATATCATTAGCATGATAATCGCGTGTTTTCGTAAACTATTTCACTACGAACGTGTATTGTTAGCAAAAAATATTCGGCCTTCGAAAAATGAGCAATCGACTACCGGTTCCCAAATAAAATCAATTCCGATGCGCGTGCGATTTGGAGCGTGCGCGGGCGACACACGGCGAAACTGTAACTCACGCGAAAGTGAAACTTGGAGCATGTTGGATGATGCCTCCTTACGTAATCGCACATCGGCTGAATCGAGATAGACAACTCGATTACACGATTCAAAACACCATTCCGGGAAATCGAGTGCAGAATCGTAGCAGCTACTTAGTGAGTTTACACATCACTCGCAGACGCCGATAGAAATACTTAGCGATTATGTGTTAAGAAATCTTTCCATTCTGCAATACGTATTGCAGATGCCAGTTTAAATAAAACCGTTCAAAAATGTTTTTCAGCTAAACAATCGATGACATTGACCTTATTCGTCGTATCTCATAAATCTCTCTCGCTTCGTTGGAGCTGTCAATGCGAGTCATCATTTCAGCCGAAAGACGTCCACTGCTGCCTCCCCCAAAAAGGGGGGGGTGCCATAATCGCCACGCTTGGCAGGACGGATGGCGATCGCAGTATGGCGTTAAAATATAATAGTCAATTGATATTATGGATTAAAAAATATTCAAAAACTGGCACATTTTGTTTTTATAAGACATTTGTAGTTGAAACTCTGAAGAGCTTGATTTGAGAAAAACTATGTGAACTTGTAGATAATTGAGCATTAATTAATAATCAATTATCTTTACAAAACTGCGTATATCTCGGAAACTAAATGCCGAGATCTGGTCGCTTTTTTTCTTGGACGCCCACATATTCTGTCCTAGGGCATTTCTACTCACCTCTGCTTTGTTAATACCTAGAAAAAGACAAATATAACATTATGATTATGTCGTATCTTTTTGTATTTTACTGTGTGTATATAAATAATAAAATAAATAAATAAACACAAAAAAAAAAAAATCTAGGAAGTGAGGTGGACACAAATTGGAGCGTAACTGGGAGTTAATACATTTAAAAAGGGTATAACCGTGACTACAATGGATGACTAAGTCTAGGTATAAATGAAGTTATTTTTATTCTAGGTGAGCTTTTGTATTCAGTACGTTGTCTAAGTATAAATCGATCGTATCTCGATTCAAGGCGCGCAACTATCTCCTCCGTTGACTTACATAATTTTTTGTAATTGTATTTTCACACAATCGCATAACATTATTCTTCCTACTTCTCGCACGCTCTGACTTTTTGTTTGTTCACTTCCGAGTTCACGCTTTTTACTAACATGAAACGAGCCAATTTTAGGGTTCCGTAGTAAACAAGGAACCAAGGAAAGGAAGGAGTTTCGCCATGTCCGTCTTTCTGTCTGTTCTGTCTCTTAGCTCAGAGACTGTTAGTACCAGAAAGCTGTAATTTTGCATGGGTATACATATTAATCACGCCGACAAAGTCATAAAATATAACATTGCAAATTTTTTTTTTAAGGGGCTAAGAGAAAAAAAAATCTAATAATATTTTTTTTCTCGTCTATCCCATGGTGTATCGTTGGATAGGCCGTTCAGAAATACTGCGGGTCTGTGAAAATTTAATTTCAGGGATCCTTTTGCGTAATATTAAGCTTTAAAGTGCTACTTTTGTAAGAGCTAGCTAAATGGTTGTTTTTGGATATGTGAAAAAATCATGGCATATATAACGAAATTAAAAGGAAAACTATCACAGCTAATTAGGTTTTACAAGTTAACGAGTAATAGTCGACCAACTTAAATATGCAGAATTGACCGTGACGTATATCCATGTATGGGAGAACATGTTTTATAACTACAAAGTTAAGTTTGTTTGTGCGAGTAATTCATCCCAACTACGGAACCCTTCATTGTGCGTGGTCCGACACGCACTTGGCCGGTTTTTGTTTAAACAATTACGCGCCCTAAATTAATATTGACAATCGGAGCCAATCGAGATTAAATTCCTTTTCCGTGTCATTAAATAGTGTATGTATTAATGAAACGGATTTATTCAAATGTGCTCGTGATGTCATATTTTTTACAGAGTAACATACCATAGCATAGGTAATGTTAATGTATTATAATTTACCTTCCTGTTTAATTAAATTAATCTTGGTATTAGTAGCTCTAGCTCCAACGTATAAAACCGTAAGTTAGGGACTCAAAAACCGCACAAAAATCGAATTCCTCAAAGTTGTGGTAAACTTCATTAATGTAACCAAATCAATTAATAAATTCAGTGCAGGAAAGATTGATTGTTGAATGTACTACAAGATTTACCAAAATTACCTCTGCGTAACCGTTCGGGGGAAAAGGGCGTGATTTTATGTTACCTTATGTTATTTACCTAAAATGCGACAGTAGACAGTAATTAATTACAGGGAAACTTTTTCCCAAGAATAGTACAGTTGTTCTCTATTAATTGTAAACAATTAAAGTATAATATAATATATTAATATCAATAAATCAATTGGATTCGAATCAGAGCGGCCATCCTTAAAGCGACTCACATTATTGGCATTTAGAATGCCCTTGTTTGAAATAATTCTTTAATTAAATTATACGTTTAAGCACAAAATAAATGGATTTCTACAGAAGGTTTAAGAACTATAACTTGATAAGCTCACTAAAGACCAATTCAGGGAAAATAAATGTATTTGCATTATTTGTGAATCGCAGACTATGCAGAGGCAGTACTTACTAACACGTTTTCTACAGAAAATAGAAACATTTTTAGAAAATAAAAATGCTTCTGTTATGTTGTATTTGGACTCCATTGTCTGCACTTAGTTCCAATTTCACCAATGAAACTGAACGCGATCAGCACTTAAACCACGTTTAAGAGCTGTCAGTGTCATTATTTTCTTTTGAATATTGACACTGACAGCTGATAAACTCAGTTTAGAAGTGCTGATCGTGTTCAGTTTCATTGGTGAAATTCGCTCTTAGACTCCTATTCGGTTTGTTGTGCGTGGTGAGTTCTGGCTAACACACCCAGCCTTGATCCGCCCGGTCAGTTTTTTTTTAAAGTGAGTTTTTATTCACTCTCGCTTTCTTATATGGGTTTTTGATGTTTCGTGTTTCCTCTCGCGTTCTGTGGGAGTGATTTCTTGAAAAGGGATGGAAGTGTGTAACAGGAAGTGACAGCTTGAGCATGGAATAAGTAAGAACTTTTTAATAGTATGGAATTAGTAAGTACTTTATAATAGCATGGAATTAGTAAGTGATTATAAATATATAGATATACATAGACATAGAATTAGTAACTATATAGATTGTAAGTCGAAGGGGTAATTTCTGTCACTGCTCAGTTGCTTATTAACAAGGTGAGATGTCAGAGGAGCTCGTGGCTAAGTAATAACAGCCACACGGGTCGATCCATCAGGTTAAGCTACGCTTGTCGGGGTTGGTCCGTTGATGGGTGACCATCTTTACATACCGAGACTCCTCCGTGCCTCGGAAAGCACGTTAAGCCGTTGGTCCCGGCTGTCATTCGTGGATCTTTGACAGTCGTTACGGGTCGTCAGAACCCCGAAATTTTGACAACCAGTCTTATCAATGGCTATCGTATTACCCAGTTACTGGGTTGTGGAGGTCAGATAGGCAGTCGCTCCATGTAAAATACTGGTATTCAGCTGCATCCGGTTAGACTGGAAGCCGACCCCAACATAGTTGGGAAAAGGCTAGGCAGATAGATAGATGTCAGATGTTACATAATTACAATGATCTTTTTTTTTGGTCATTGTTCCCAAAAGTCATTGATCAAAACAAATACCGTTTATTATCCTTATATCTTTTATGAATAAACCTTCTGCACTTATATATTTTGTGTTGTCAGGTTAATTGCCCGCATTGTAATCAAAACAGTTGTTAGATATAAGTAAGGCTCTGTTTGTTATCTGTGAAGTATTCATTGCCCCCGTGTCACGACTTAACCATTTGTTTGTACTTATTAGTATGTGGCCTTTCGATAGTGTATTTGTTTTATTGAGAAAATTGATTAGTTAGTTTTCATTGGTTTAGATTTGTATGTACATGTACAGGGTGACGAATTAGTCAACTGCATCCTATAAGGGGGTGATTCTACCGGTCATAAAAATCATATCAGATTCGTTTGAAAAAATCAAATTCCTATACAACAGTAGATAGACTATTTCGATGATTGTATGAAAAGTTAGTTTTTTTTTTTGCGATATGGATATGATTTTTATAGCGAAAAATGTTTACTATGACGAGTAGAATCACCCCCACTTAAAGGATGCAGGTAAGTAATTACCACCCTGTTTAATCGAATGGTACGGAAACAACTATTGTAATTATGAATTTGAATAATGACATTAGTACTGTCAATGCTCCGGGGCGAAACTCCGCTGCCGCGAGAAATCACGGCACAGCGGACAGATCTCCGGCGAGATCTTATGGCGACATGGAGAGTGCGATTGTCGCAACCCAGCGCTGGGCACGCCACTATTGCGGCGATAAGTCCCCTCTTTGAGGAGTGGCTAGAGAGGCGCCACGGCGTCCTCACCTTCCGCCTGACGCAGGTCCTCACCGTACACGGATGTTTCGGGAGGTTCCTGTTCAGGATAAAGCGGGAGGAAACGCCCGGGTGTCACCACTGTGTGGATCGCCCGGAGGACACTGTGGAGCATACGGTGGAGGTGCCCGGCTTGGGCGGAGCACCGCCGTGTCCTCACGGAGGCGATCGGCGGCGGCGATCTCTCGCGTCCGGCCCTGGTTCAGGCCATGGTTCGGAGCGAGAGTGCATGGGAGGCCGTCACCTCCTTCTGCGAAGCAGTAATGCTCGCGAAGGAGGAGGCGGAACGCGTGAGGGAGAGGCAGGGTTCGCGCCCTCACGCCCCTAGTCGCCGCAGGAGACGCCCTGGGCGTCAGGAGTCGCAAGCCGATTTCCAGCCACCGTAGGCGCGGGTCTGCGGACGGTGAGCGATGGGTAGCTCGCCGTCCGATAAGGACCAGGCCCGGGTCGACGGCGCGTTGTTTTCCACGCGCGCCTCAAAGAGACGTGAGCATGAATTGACGGGGTCCATTAGGGTCAATGCCTGCCAGGGTTGCGAGTTTATCCGAAACGGATATCGTGGCCCTGGCACACAGGCAAATGAAGGAACACGGGTGGGTTTTAGTCAGTAAAAGTCTGACACGCCCTCCCGCTCCGCCCAGAGCGGGAGAAGTTATTTGATAATTTCCCACCCAAAAAAAAGCCTTCTCTTTTTTCAATTCTGCGGTATAATAAAGCTTTTTATCTACCCACTCATCAAATTAACTTACATTACTCCTCGCTTAATTACAACAGATCGCATATTATACAATATCTAAACATAAAATTGTATAACAAAGCGTATAATCTGTAGCTATCAAATCATCATAAAGTCAGTGTATTACCTATTCTACGAGTAACAGATTCTTATATGATATAGAAGTTATTACGTACTTAAAACTCTACTAACATAGTTTAATACGGATTCATTTCCGTGTCGATCTATAAAATAAATAAAAAACAGGTCAAGATCGAGTCGGACTCGCGCACCGAGGGTTCCGTACGTATTTATGATGTTGATGATTCCTGAAAAACTGTGCTATTAAAAGACATAGTTTTATTTTTCCTGTAATCTTTACATAAACTTCTATCACATACAATAATTTCAAATTTTTCTCTATGCAAACTTCGGAGATAACGGGGAAAGGTATTTTTTCTTACATTTTCATCAAAAGTCGAAAACTATGATGCCTAAAAAAAAGTTTGAGAATGTGCAAATAGCGCTCTTTCATATGATACCCCACATGCCCTAGTAGACTCCATTTGAACTTTTAAGACAGGCCCTGTTGCAAAAAAGATATATTTTTTTAAATTTCTTTCTTATTTGCAAAATAGTTGGGTAAACGTCATCTAAAACTATTCCAAATTTCAAGTTGATAGCATTAATAGTTCTTGAGATATCCAGCTGTGACAGACAGACACACTTAGTCTCACCATACCAAAATGGGTTCCGTACCAAAATGGTAAAAAGGAACCCTTCCTTTTTACCATTTTGGTACGGAACCCTAACAATAGAATGGCTTATTTCTAAGTCATTGGCCTTTTCCCAACTATGTTAGGGACGGCTTCCAGTATAACCGGATTTAGCTGAATAGGGGGTTATTGTAAGGATTTCATATATCTTTTTTTTTATAATTTTATAATAAATGCTTTTAAAATTATTTAAGAAAATACTGAGCCTAAAATTTTGAAAAAAATACAGAAAATAGTTTTTTACTTATAGATTACAGGAAAACTTAAATGAAGATCACAGATCTTAAAATAACATGGTAAATCGCTCAATATTGTGCGTACATTTGCAGTTGGAATGTATGGGGATAATGTTTTTCAACTATGATGTTAAGTTTTTTCTTGGGATAAATTCATCCCAACTACGGAACCCTTTATTGTGCGTAGTCAAACATGCACTTAACCGGTTTTTTTTTCATGGAGAGACTTCCTATCTGACACGGTTCCTCTTGGTAAGACTGGTTGTCAGACTTTCGGGCTACTGACGACCCGTAAGAACTGTCAAAGATCTACAAATAATAGCCGGGACCAACGGGTTACCGTGCATTCCAAGGCACGGAGGGGTTTTGGTATGTAAAGATGGTCACCCATCCACGAACTAACCGTGGCAACAGTAGCTTAACCTCATCGATCGAACCGTGCGGCTGTTATTACTTAGTTACAAGCCCCGCTACTACAGCACTAGCGAAGTATTCTTACTTTTAGACTGAAACCTTAGAGAGGCGATAAGCTAATGCAGGCAGGCAGCGGCTTTAATACTTGACATACTTATGAAAATCATCAGCTTAAAGCAGTCCACTGCTGGATATAGACCTCTCCAATAGCCATTTAAGTTGCTCTACGAAAATCTTCGCTCCATCTAGCCAAATGGTATCCTACCCTACGTTTACCCATGCATGATCTCCACTCAAGAACACGTCTACCCCAATGATTGTTGCGCCACTTCTTCTTCCCAACTAAAACACTAGGAAGTGCTGAAGGGCGGGCGTTTTGGGGGACTGTCTTATATAATTTTGACGTTCGAAAAATGCTAGTTCTCAGCCTAGTTTCAATTAATGACTTTTGATTTTGATTTTGATCTTCGGTTTTAGAACTAGTCTAACCAGGCAATTGCCACTTCAGCTTACTTATTTTCTGGAATATGTTGATTATCACAGCTCCTTGTCGGATCACCACAATCTGGATTCGATCCCTCAGAGTGACTCCAAACATATGAACTGTCATTCTCGCTAAACGAAAAACCAACGAGGAAGTTAAAACGTGGTTTAAGTGAAAATTAAATGCTCCCGCAGACAGGCGCGATGCGTCACTAGTACAGTTTTTATGTAAATTTCATGGAAAGTGTCGCGCTGTGCGTCAAGCTGCCTGTGTTTTATTTACACACAACATCGCCGGTAATCCGTGAAGGGTTGGATTAGGGAAGGACTGGGTAGGATTTTTTATTTATATTATAAATACTCGTTCTTCTTCTCTGTCGGGCGGTTACTTGACAGAGCGGTCGTGATCATCACGTTGCAGTGAGTTTTCGGATAGCGTTGATTTACATCACGATGCGACGCCATCATCGTGTAATGCTCATTCGTGTAATGAGCCGCCCACTGTGGATTTAATCTGGTCGGTCCATAGCATGGGCAACCTACCGCGTGCTCTCGTTCCTTCGACCTTTCCCTGGACTACAAGACGTTCTATGGAATCGTATCCCCGTCGTGACGCATGGCCAAAGAATAGGAGTATTAGAGCCTGTACTGTAGCCGAAAGACGCTCCTTGATGCCGAGTTCTTGGAGTACTACAGATGTATTGGAGCAAAATTCTTTCCACGATACTCCAATCATTTTCCTCCAGCACCACATTTCCAGAGCGTCTATTGAAATCCTCGTTAAGATTGTTAAATATCTTAGTTTTTGTTCAAGTGACACAATATAGATCGCGAAGTTAACAACGATTAGCAAGGTAACACCTTGACGGTGCAGCCAGGCGTTCAAGGCGAGCTGATGACAAGGTGATCAGTGAGTGACGACCCTTGGCTATCGTTCTGTTTTGTAACGCTGCACATTGTCTGTTGTCTTCGCGAAAAGAGGAGTAAGTTGAGATGGTTATAGCTTGGCAGTAGTAGGAAAGGTTTAATTGTTGTGTTGTACCTTTACAAATAACCTTGAATTTACAGAGATATTGATAGCAGCTTCTAGGAGCTCCTAATCTGTACAAATTATACTTCAGCAGTAGGTACCTCATAGCCTAGCCTTTTCCCAACTATGTTAGGGTCGGCTTCAAGTCTAACCTGATGCAGCTGAATACCAGTATTTTACATGGAGCGACTGACCTCTACAACCCATTTACTGGGTAACACGATACCCGTTGGTATGACTAGTTGTCAGACTTTGGGGCTTCTGACGACCCGTAACGACTGTTAAAGGTGAACAAGTGACAGCCGGGACCAACGGCTTAACGTGCTTTCCGAGGCACGGAGGGGTCTAATAGCCGTAGGTACCTAATCTATACATATTATAAAGTCGCTTTTCGTGTGTCTGTGTGACCGCGTTGTTATTCTAAACTACGCAATCGATTTTGATGCGGTTTCCAACATCATGTAGAGAATTATTTCCGGAACGTTTATGTGTTTAATACATTAAAATTAAACTTCAATATAATGAAGTAAGCACGATGTTTATTCAAGTCGTAAAAAACCGTACGTAGTTAAGGCGGGTTGTAGGTACTTAATAATAATTTAAAACTGTGAATTTCTGTGTGAGCTAATGCTAACTAAATGCTCCAGGCCCTGCAGTCTCGACACAGGTAGCGATCGCTTTACGACCGAATTCGATCGCAAAGTCCTAATGGGATCTCTAGACGGTCAAAATTGCTTGATAAGCGCGAAAAAAATCACAATCTTGTCAAGCATTTTTGACCGTCTAGGGACTCCATTAGGACTTTGCGACCGAATTCGGTCGTAAAGCAATCGCTATGTATGTCGAGACTGCAGGGGGTCTTCACCGAACATAAAAATGAAGTATCGGCCGAATGTTCAGCCGTTTTTTGACTACGGCTAACTATGGCTGACTACGGCGAAGCGAAAGAAAAAAAAAACGACAGTCAAAGCGATCAGCCAAAGTCCAAAATGTGACTTTAAGTCGGGTAAGGACTCAAACTGAAAAAAACGAAACTTTGGAAGTTATAAAACGGCCGAAAATTCGGTCGATACTTCGGATTATCGCTTCGGAGTAGACCCCCAGGCCCTGGCCTTGACTATCGGTTGTCACAATTTCTTATCTTAAAGATTTATCACTAAAACTAGCTACTGCCCGCGACGTTGTCCGCGTGAAATTTCTTGTTCCCGACCTACTGCGTGGCATTGCATCGCCCGCCCGCACTATTACTTCGTTTTCGCTTAGCATTCTTTCTGAAATTTATTTTATTTTTGCTCGGCTCCTAAGGGTCGTAGCGTGATGTTAAATAGCATATAACCTTCCTCATGAATTTGGCTATCAAATGCAAAAAGATTTTTTCAAAACCGACTGGTCGTTCCAGAGATTACCGCATACATAAAACTTACAAAAAAAAAAAACCTGTTTAAAATATTATCGATTCGATACATTACTTTACATACATTTTGGTTCTGTTTAAACTTAAATACACAAAGCCTTCCTAGCTTGTTCACGTAATTATTTACACTCACCCTCCCCACTCACTCCTAGAAGTGTAAGTAAACTGCTAGAAAAGAAAATCCGTTACGAGTGTTTACCGATGACTCGAAAGTCCCGAAGTCTCTTGTACTTTGGAGGCTTTTTTTTGTGCATAGCGTCAGTAACTTGCATAAAATGTGCCAAAAATAATCACGGATGACACCCAAAACAGATTAAATGACATTATCGGTCCCCCAGTCTTATTTATTGGAACATTTTGCATAAATTTCGTGCATTATGCGCGAAAACAGCACCCAAATGCAATAACATTGGGTAATTCCTTATTCTTAGGTATTTATAATCCAAACAAAACCCTATCTAGAAGGAATAAATTTTGTATTGCATTAATAATAATGTTTTATTAAATTACATTTCAACATTTTATAAACACTTCGTGGTAGACTCACCCTGCGGTCTTTAAGATATCCGTGATGCTGGAACTATGAAATTTTAATCAAATTATAATCTTTTTAACGGCAAAAATTGCCGAATGGTCAAAGACTCTCTGTTAGTATGTAGGTAGTTGAAAGGAAATCATAGCATGTAAGAGAGCTGTAATCTTGTAAGAAAAAAATATAATTTCTTAAGTTTACGTGAGACAATTTATTCCCCAAAATTGTGTAATGAAAGTATGTGCTTTTATTGATACCGACTTCGAACGTGACGCTCATTGCTTTACAAATATTTCTAAAATTACCACATAAGCACCTTTGTTAGGTGTAATTATTACATTTCACAGACACTCCAATATTAGGTTACCTTGTAGTTTTTTGCCCGTTATTTTCCATAGAGATCTACGTTTTAGGATGGACCACTAGCTTCAACTTTCTGACTCTTTGACAATTCAAAAGTGCCTGTAGATGATTTAATTCAAATAAATGCTTTGAGTTTGAGTTTATTATTTATTATAGCGTTTGTCCACCGCCACCGTCAACGGAACGTCAACGAGAAACGAGATTATTCGAACCAAACGTGACGTCCTGTTGACGGACGTGCGGTAGATACGCGGCCTTAGTAAAAGCCAATGACTAAAAATGGTGCAATAAAATGTTTTTTCACGGCCAGCAATCAAACATTATTAGATGCAGAATAATATGACAAACAAAAGTTAATATTCAGTAACATAACCTAACATTTGACAAAAAAAAAATGTTTTACTTATTTATCATTTAAAAGCAGGTCTGTACAGCTTAGCGCTTATTTTTTACATACAAATTCAAGTTCAAATAATATATCATCTCGGACTGGATTTCTTGAAAAATCGTTTATCAATTCATTTTTGTGATAGGTTTTTCCAATACCGACTAAGGTTTCAACGATGGCTGCGGTATAAAACCAAATGCACCACTTTCCATAGTGATTTGGTAATTGTCTTTTATGTATCGCTACTTCGGCGCCGTCATCTCGTTCTCGTTGACGGCCCGTTGACGTTGTGGTGGACAAACGGCCTTAGGTCCGTATTCGTCACGTCTCTTTTCTCCAAAGAGTCTATCAGTAAATTTTTGTATTAACTGTGTTAAGTCACGTACCACAACATAAAAAATTATGTGACATTATCAGTTCAGCAATGACGTTCTCAATTTTTCATCGGTAAACTGGCCGATGGTTAATAGGCCCAGTTCAGCATAAATGCCAGACAACTAGTGCTTGACGCTGGTTTTCAACTGGAACTTATGTTACGAGGACGTCTTAAGGATGTAAATCAGTTTTATATTGATCAGTTTTTTACTGTAGTTGGCGGCAACATTATCTCATCAGTGCCGTATGTATGAGAAGTCTATCCGGTCCGCGATCATCGCGATGGCCGATCGGTAAAATTCCCGGCCCTGATTTTTTCTTGTTTTTGTTATATTAAAATTAGAGATCGGATATTCGGATGACCTAAAGTCCTTTTTTTTCCGGCAAGGGATACAAAGTATGGAAACGGCTTCTTAAAATATTTATCCCGGGTTCGCGGTGTTTCATTCATTACGGTGTGTATAACATTTTGATTACTAAGCATAATAAATATTGGAAAATATAACACTTAAAAAAATACAATTCAAACTTCAAAACTTTTTATCTAAAATCATAATAATATTTATAGTTCTTAAAAAAAATCGATCCTGGAAACCATCAATTTTGCCGTACCGAAGCGCACTCCATACTAGTCAAATCTCAAACTTTAGGTAAATGTACATCCGAATATCTGATCTCTAATATTATAATACAAGTCGGTACTACTGTAACTTAATAAGGTTAGTATTACTGTACTTTTTATACTTAATCTGCTTTGTATTATAATTAATTTATAGATTTTATTAGAAGTATGTCACGACTCACGACTGATCTTGTTTTGTCATTGTATCTCATTCATCTGTAATTCATAAATGTCCGATTCATATAACTAATGTTATGAGAACCCTATTTACATAATAAATACAGTAATGTAACTAAGTGAGAACGCGATATTTATGTTAATATACACCAAGTATGGTCTAGATATTTTTTATTAAGTCTAGAATGTGAACAATTTAAAATAATGTTGTATCGAAAACATATATTATTTGATATACTCTCAAGAAACCTTATAAATATTCAAGAGATATAATATTATGTGTGGACAATCCGCAAGCGTGATTAATCAATTCAAATTTGCTAAGAAGAAAAAATCTATTCCTTTTTAATTTTATTATGGTGCCTTCAGTAACGTACGTTAGTCAATTAAAACAAACACATTATAATTAAAATAAGCAAATGCATTTTTATAAATAAATTATGTTGCAAGTAACATTAAAAGTTTTAAGTCTACTGAAATCTGTACAAATCACGTAGACAAACAAGATACACACAACTATACAAGATTTCTGGCCAACTGATAGGTAGATAATGTGAATCCCTATGTAGGTAAATCAGGTTTCAATAAACAAGATTTCTGACTGACGAACAGACAACGTATACAATCCAGGAACAGCTTAAGACACTAAAGATAGATAGGAAAAAGAAGAAAGGATTAGAAAGATTAATTAAAAATAAGTTTTTTATTTCAGGATTTTTGGAAAGGATTTTTCGGAACTGTTTCTACACTAAATGTGTATGTCGTTTGAATGAGGGGTTTCTGGCAGCACTGAAACGTCAGGTCATGAGCAGTCAAAAGTGTCAAAGCTCCTATATTTTGAATGATGAACGAATGAATGAAACGAATGACGTCATCATATATTTTTTATTAATTATTGTCGAAATGGAAGACCTGTCAAAGTGGTGCCAACTGGTGTCGTGAATTTTCATGAAAATCCTCATTCTGTAGGCGAATGAAGTCAGACAGAGACAGTAAACAACCAACGCACAAACTCTTTCGCAAAACAATCCGAGCTTCGGTATTTATTTACATAAACATTACGTAATATTAATGTTAATAGACCAAGCAGCTGACTCTTTAATAAGCTGCGCGGGAGCATGCCTTGCGGTTTAGTGGTCGGTGCATCGTGACAATGATGTTACGACACAATCCTTGCCTAATTAAAATTACTGGCGCAATTTTGTCACGCTTTATCCGGAGAAGTATGAAGATTTGCACCTTTGTTCGTGCAATTTTCGTTTACGAGAAACTGACAATTAAATTACCGCGACCTAACCGAAAGCGACTGTCTCGCGAGTACGCGATCATCGCACTCGTCGCGCTCTTTCATAAGGATATAGTAAAAAATAAAAAACACACGAAATTAATCAAGTCGCGTAAGCCCAGGTATGCACGAGCGATTTTTTCCTGCGGCGTTTTTTTTTTCGCGCATTGGAATTTCAATGCTCTGCTTAGCGCCGAGAGTTTAAAATCCAACAGTGTGTATTTTCGACGCACTGGGATGCACTCAAAAATTAAAAAATCAAATCAAATATAAGTTTATTGTACAAAGAGAAACACATACAATTAGTAACACACTAAACATGATTGTTCAAGTTGAGGTCAAAAACCAAGTTGAACAGCTGGCTCCTGAACTAAGTAAAAAGTCTCTGCACTCTGTTGGATTCTCAATGCTCGGCTCAACACTGAGAGTTCATAATTCAGTGTGCGATAAAATCCTGTTACGATATATTTACGTCCGTGCGAACGCGGGCTAATTAAGTGTGTCATTATTCAGGTAAGCGATCGCGTAACCGCGTAGTCTCGCGACAGTCGCTTTCGGTTAGGACGCAGGGTAGCTTAACATCGATTTAGACGTTACTCATATTTAACAATAGTACTTTTACTAGTGTACAATCTCACAAAGCCTTGTACAAACTACGGTAGTAGTTTATCGATTGGAAGTTTTATTGATCGATTCATAAAAAATCGATACGAATCCGATAATTAGTATCGGTCAGCAAAATTATTCTCAAAGTACAGGTCCTACAGCCAATAAGCAATTAATACACTGTCTTACAAACCAATTATTTATTACTTTTTAAAGCGTTGCGTTTAGTACCAAAGATCCTTTTGTAACTTTGGTGGATAGAAAGTTGACTAGAGGAAGTGTTAAATAAATTAATCACATTTAGCAACGCAATTCGGATATTTACCGATTTTTAATTACATGTGCTGCTAGGAATTGTTGAATGAATTGTACTCGTAGCTAGCACCTAGGAAACTACAAGTCACGAATGAATAAGTAGGTTGCTGCTAGGCTGGGGTGGATCTTAATGCGAAAGTATGTTTGTCTGTCTATTATCTTTTCACGCCTAACGGCTGAACGAACTTCGATGAAATTTGGCACAAAGATAGATGGGTTAGGATATAGCATCCCGTAGCCAGCACATCAGGTTATACCAAACTGTCAAATTTCTCCAAATGATTTTAAACCTTAAAATGTTGACGGTTAAGTTCAAAATTGAATGATAATTTGACAGTTTGTGGTAACTTAATATGCTGGCAACTGTACGTTCAACGGTCTCTTGGGATAATTTCCGACCCCTACGCGGGCGTAACTGCGGTCAAAAGCTAGTACAATATAAAATGGAATGCATTACTTTGAATACATCGAAATGCCTATCACTTGATCTAGTGTAACATTCTAAATGTATTTTAGGACGACTTTAGGTGCGGGCTATTTTAAAGGCCAGAGTGTTTCATTGAATCCAGAGTGGAGCGAAGGATTCTAAAGTAGAATCATGAGCGCAGCAAGGAATTCAAAGTACGTCACTCGAACTTAAAATAGTGTTGCTCCTGAGGTGGACACCACTTTTTATCACCCTCTATGAAAACATAGATAAATGCAGCTTAGGAATAAGAATAGTAGGGTAAATGGACCCAATATTGAAGTTCGGTGCATAGCTTTCTAACGTTACTTAAGTTTAGTATTTACTTAGATAGTATCAAAGGCAAATGGGTCCAGGAAGCAAAACTCATCCTAGCTAATACTTACCCGCTGTAAATGTGAAAGCTTGTTTACCTGTTGTTCAACGTGTGTTTGCAAAACAATTTATGATACGGAAAGGTACGAACTATCCGGAAAACCAAAGGAAAACAAATGACTAAATACGTTTAGCGCATTTTAAATCATTATTCTGTCTCTGGCATGTTCAAACGATTACCAGAAATATAACGATGTTTTAGATAAACTGATTTAGCACTAAATATCATTCATCAGTCATTCGTGGTACAAGCTAAGTCAATGAAAAACAAATTAACATTTCATAAACGTCGAAAAGCTTTTTGGTATTGTGGATGACTTACACAATTCCAAAAAGCTTTAACTTATCGTTTCCCCTAAATTAATTTAGGCACTTGTGTAGATAAGACCTCTCTACTCCGTAGAAAATACCCACAATGGAATGTTGTCAACCTTTTCCTCAGGCTTTTAGAGAGTTCTGACACATTCTTGTAATAATTCCACGAATTGAAAGCTGTCGTAAATCAATAAAACGTCCTATAGGTAATTACTCCAAGCTATTTCGTCGCCATTCGGTATATTTCCAAGCACATAAATAATCTCTTAATAACACGCAAGATATAAATCAATAAGTTTTTACATAACTTTTATAACACAGTGATGACATACATTACGCATCTTTGATAAACGTTGTAACTTATTTTATCACTGACTGCTTCATTGTAAAAGTGATAAGTGTGATAACTTATCAAAACGTCAAGACATTATTCCTCAAAATAGAAAATGGAATTTAAAAAATGACATTAAATAAGGTGTTACATTTTAATTTGAAGCCCTGACCTAGGTGGGACCTGTGTTACAGGAGTCAGTGTCTTCACTCTTTGTTTGCAACAATAATAAAAGATGCAATAAAATAAAAATATCGTAAAATTAAAGGAACTTAGTGCATGCATGCTCTTGAGTGGTTTGTGTGTGTGCCTGTGTTAAAAAAAAATACAAATATTTTTATTTGTTGAACATAGGTAGGTTAGGTACAGATGTTGTAATTATTAAAGAACCATAGATGTCTAGCCGTCATCGGCATACAAATATTATTTTGGTACAAACATGCTGATTATAATAAATTATCACACATTATTAAATAAATCAAATTCAAATTGTCAATACAATAAAAACATTCCAATAAATGAAAATAATAATAAATTCTAGTAAAATTTTCAAATCAATAAATAATAAATTATACTAATATATAATAATAATATATGTATAAAATAATATATAATAATGTGAGTGTGTTGTATTATGTGTGTGTGTGAGTACGTGCTTGGTAGGTGGACTTTGGGTTGTCAAAGGGTTAGGCAGAGGTGTACCTACCTATAGTTCCCCCACATTTCGCCAGTTATCTTTAAGTCTCATATAATATGGTCCCATGTAACAGCAGTTGAATCGTTTGACGTCAAAGAGACAGGCGAAATTACTAGGTATAGTTTGCTTCATCATTCATATTCATTTCTGGATACAAAACCACCTTTTGTATAGAGTAATAACTGCGGTTACTGCATTTTATGTTGAAAGTAGATAGAAATAAATGCATTAATGCATTCATATTCACTTCTGGCCATATAACCTTCTGTAAACCCTTATTTTTTCATATTTAACAAGCTTATAAAAGTGTGTTCTATGCGTGGCTCCTGTTAAGACTGTAAAGCGACGTGGACAATAAACTTTAATTTTGAACTCAAGAATGTAGTTTTGAACTTATGAAATGATAAATGATTTATGATATTCATTTTTAGGGTTCCGTACCCAAAGGGTAAAACGGGAACCAGGAACTAAGGCTCCGCCGTCTGTCTGTCCGTCTCTCACCAGGCTGTATCTCATGAACCGTGACACATGTTGTATTTCTGTTGCCGCTATAACAGAAAATACTAAAAAACAGAATAAAATAAATATTTAAGGGGGCTCCCATACAACAAACGTGATTTTTTGCCGTTTTTATATATACGGAACCCTTTGTGCGCGAGTCCGACTCGCACTTGGCTGGTTTTTTATATTGGTTATTTGACTACAGGAGAATGTTCATCAGTTAGTGAGGCAGTGTTGTAACGTAATGCTCAAAATCGAGTCTTGGATTGTTACATTACAGGCCAATGCTTCAAGTGAGGGAGTGTCTTTATGGGTTCGCGTCACCGACATGCTAATATTATAACAGTTTATCTGTAGCTATGAGTATGATGTGTTTCTCTTGGCCAGCAGTGAAAGCATACATATTTTAATTAATCATTTTAATTTAAAAAATAGGAAATTTAAATTTTTGCTACTAAAATTAAAATTCACTGTTATTTCATAGTTTTAACTGTTTACATCTGTCGGCAGTTACTGTCTATATTTTTATTTCAAACTAGATGAGGTCCATGTTTCCTTATACAGATAGTGCCACCCACGCAGACGCACCTCACTTATTTTTGTACGAGGACGCCTCTGCATGTAGGGAGTTTGACCCGAGCTGCCGATCGATTCTGTAAAAATTTCACCGTGTAAACTTAGGTGAAGTGAGCTGTCAATAGTATCAATTCTTATCAATCAACTCAACCTATCGCGGTCCACTGCTGAACATAGGCCTCTCCCAGGCTGCGCCACAACACCCTGTCCTCCGCCTTCCGCATCCAGTCTGACCCAGCCACCTTCTTAAGGTCGTCGGTCCATCTAGCTGGGGGACGTCCCACACTACGCTTGCCGATACGCGGTCTCCACTCCAGGACCCGTCTGCTCCATCGGCCATCGGTCCTTCGATAAACATGGCCAGCCCACTGCCACTTCAGTTTGCTAACTCTGCGAGTTATGTCGGTAACTCCGGTTCTTTTCCGGATAATTTCATTCCTGATCTTATACTTCAAAGAGACTCCAAGCATAGCTCGTTCCATAGCACGCTGGGCGACCTTGAATTTGTGGACCAGCCCGACTGTCAGTGTCAGTCAATCCTTGGCATCGGGTGAAATCTAACTATAACACTTCACCTAAGTTTTGACGGTGAGATATTTACAGAATAGACCGGCTGATTTATTCATCGTAGTGTGCGTGCGCACTCATAGGCAATTCGTACGTCTCGACAGCACTACAACACTAGCGAATGGATGCACACTTGCACTGTGAGCGATTAGGAAAAAAGTGGGGTGCGTCTTCATGGATGGCACTATCTATAAAGATGAGTACAATTACCACTTTTCAGGTTTTTAGTTATTTCAGTTACGTTGTAAATACGTCTGATTTGTATACAAATTAAAAACAAGTGAATGTAACGTCCATTCACTTGTTTACCTCTAACTTTGTATTTACGAGTCTCTGCTTCATTATAATTTAAGTAGATTGATATGATTAGACCAATTTGCTTGCTTGGATTAAATTACTAAGTCTGCATATACAGATTGCATAATAACCTATGTATACGAAGCGATTTTTCATTCAGATATGATCTCATTCCAAACTAATTTAATATTAAACGCGGTAATTCCATAAAGGCTACCGCAGACAGGCGCCCCGCGACTGTAGTAGAACAGTTTCTATGAAAACTTCATGGAAATTGTGCTACCAGAATCGCGTCGCACCGTCGCGGTCGCCGCGTCGGTCGGCGTCGTCGTCGCGTCGCGTCTGAGGAAAACTTAACTTGGCTACGAAGGCCTTCAAATAAAATTGTTTCTTTGCCTACTATTTATTTTACGTTTTAAATAATGAACTCTTGTTCTGGATTACGTATACAAATGTGAAATTCACGGGTGTCAATAACAAAGAACGGTGTGTTGAGATAACAACATTGATTCGTTCTAACCCCCGACAAAACGATGTCATCAAGCTGGAACCATTTTCCCGCTGAACGGATTTAAATCGATTAGTAGTATTTTTTTCTAGAAATATTTCTACATACAAAGCTATGCTATACATGCTATTTCAAAATAACAGCTTTTACTAAATGCATAATTATGAAAGTGATCATCTGCCCTAACCTAACCTAACTAAAGTCAAAGTCAAATTATTTATTTCAAATAGGCGCATAAGAGGCACTTTTGAACGTCAAAATTTACAAAAAAATAGAATTGATTCTAGTTGCCCCTTACAAAAGGTAGTTACGTATGGAGAAGAATGGGCAAGAAACTCCACCGTTACTCTTTTAAAAATGTTTTACAATATTTTGCTTGAGTACATTAATTATATGATTATAAGTGAACCTAGAATAAAATTACTGTACCATAATAGGTAAAAATAGTTAAAAACTAAGCAATTAAAATAACTTAATTATGAGATAGATACATGGTGTTCACATATTTACAAACATCGTAAAAGTATATATTTTAAAATAATAAGTCAGTGTGTGAGTAACAAATTATACAATTATAATAGCAACCAATTTGATTTTGTCTATACTATACGTTGGGGTCGGCTTCCAGTCTAACCGGATGCAGCTGAATACCTACCAGTATTTTACATGGAACGACTGCCTATCTGACTTCCACACAGTTACTGGGTAATACGATACCCCTTGGTAAGACTGGTTGTCAGACTTTCGGGCTTCTGACGACCCGTAACAACAGTCAAAGATCTACAAATAACAGCCGGGACTTTCGGCTTAACGTTCCGAGGCACGGAGGGGTTTTGGTATGTAAAGATGGTCGCCCATCCACGGACTACCCGTGGCAAGCGTAGCTTAACCTGATCGATCGACCTGTGCGGCTGTTGTTACTTAGCTACAAGCCCCCCCTCCCCCCCTCAAATACATATTAAATGTTGTCTGTCTGTTTACAGCTGGAACTATTTTGCCGGGGCTTTGAATGACTTTTTCATGAAATCATGACTTTGGGGAACAAATCTAACTTAGAGATGTATTAATGACTCTATATGATGATTATAATTGTGTAAATTCACATCTGTTATAGTCTTGAATCATATGTTGATCAAGATACAACCTGACGCTGACCTGCAAATAGCAAAAAATGTAAGAAAACATGAATTTCGCGGGCTACAGCCTCGGATTTACCTTAAGAGAAAGCTACGTGTGAGAAATATTGCAGCTCTTCAATTTTAAATGTTACATGTAATATGTATATATATATTCTAAATACAAGTAAAACACCTGCAATTATTACGCGCACATTCAAGTTTGAACAGAAACAATTAAAAAGCAATAGTGCGTAAGCGGACTTTTAGTTATCTAACAGCCGCAGACGTGAGAAAAACGGAATTAGCGATTCACTGATCGACGTAACGATTTCTTTACATCTCGTGAACACAATGTATTTTACCAGTACTTCCGAGGCGTTGAGATATCTTAAGATTCATTGATATGAAAAAGGTTCATGTAACGTAAGTTGAGGTTGATTTTATCACTTCATTTTACGATTTCAACATTTTCGCACGTTCAGGCTCAGAATGTCCCTTTCCCAAAATGTCCCTCGGTTTCAAATAGTCCCTTTCCTGAAATGTCCCCTCCCCTAATGTCCATTTCCCAGAAGGTCCCTTTCCCGAAACGTCCATTTCCCTAAATGCCCCCTTCTCCAAATGTCCCTTTCTCAAAATGTCCCTTTCCCGAAATTACCCTTTCTCAAAATGTCCCTTTCCTACGACAGTACATAACCCAAAATGGATCTATACCCCAAGTGTAAGTTTGCAAGAGAGTAAACGTAACTATTTCGTTTGCGTTAAAATTTGACCGATAGATCATAATGATAAGACTATAAGGGTGAGAATAAAAATCTTAACGCAAACGCGCTAGTTACGTTTACTCTCTTGCAAACTTACACTTGGGGTACTGCTGTGACTGCCTCATTGGTCTAGTAGTTGGTAGCGCTACTGCTGGGCAGGAGGTTCTGAGTTCGATTCAAAGTTCGGGCAGACCGTTATTGGGTTTTTCTATCAGTGATTTCTCAGTAACAGCCCGAAGTCTGAATCTGTGGTCGGTTGAACGCAATAGGCTTTCCCCCTATTACATGGGACCTAAACATAACTGGCGAAATGTGAGTGTACCTCTGCCTAACCCTTCGGGGATTACAGGCATGGTGTTATGGATGTTACAGGAATTGTAATGTGGATCTGCCTTACCTTTTTGATCTCAAAAGATAGCCTATTGAAAGTTTTGGTTTTACACGTTTTACAAAGTATTACCTCGTAAACTTCCTTTTAAAAACGCTCCAAGATAACACGATATTATAAGGTGTTAAAAAATGAACCCGACAAACTTCAAAGTTGGTCCCATACACAAAAATTTTGTTATTCAATTCGATTGTCTAAAGCACACACACACACTTAATTTTTAACACCTTATAATAACTACGCTAGACAAACTCCAAGTTTTACTACCTTTTTTGTACCTATTTTTTGTAACTTACGGAAGCTACATAACTTTAATGCCTGCTTTCAACAACACTAGTTGACACCTAAATGAATGCCTTAATAAAAGCACACTGTTATATTTTCAACCTTCTGCTTAGCGCCGAGAGTTGAGAATCCAACAGTGCAATATTATTCAGGCGTTCGTTTAGGTGATTCTTAATGTTAGTGAAAACGGGCCTAAGTATCTATCTAATACATTGTTTCTTTTACTACCAAATGATCGTAAAAGCAAAACAAGAAATTAATTATTCAACTTGACACTTACTTATGATCATGCACACAAGCCTAAGGCAAACAGCTTCTTGGAAAAGCTACAGGTAATCGGTTAACTAACGACTTACAAGTCTTACAACCAGATTTTATGAGGAAGCGGAATTTCATTCCATCATAGCATATGTGCATATAGGAATCAAAACTTGTACCCAAGAGAGTCATGTTCTAGGGTTGGTACGTAAACTGGTTTTTCTAGTCTTGTATCAGCACTTCGTTCTTCCTATTTGTCTTTTGTTTATAGCTTTAGGAGCTCGAACGACCGCTTGAGTCGATTCACCAGGTTGAACTACGCTTGCAGGGGTTGGTCCGTGGATGGGTGACCATCTTTACACACCGAGACTCCTCCATGCCTCGAAAAGCACGTCAAGTCCCGACTGTTATTCGTGGATCTTTGACAGTCATAAGTCCGAAAGTCTGACAACCAGTCTTACCAAGGGATACCGTATTATCATGTTACTGGGTTGTGGAGGATAGGCAGTCGCCCAATGTAAAATACTGGTATTCAGCTGCATCCGGTTAGACTGAAAGCCGACCCCAACATAGTTGTGAAAAGGCTTATAGGCTTATATCGGTATTATTTCTGTTAGATTATAAACTCGCGAAAAATTGTGAATTGAGTGAAATGGGTCGCCGAGCGAGCCAAGCGAGCGGTGCCGCGGCAGCGACCGGCGAGCGCTTCTTCCAAGTTGCTCACAGCTAGGCAGGCTATTTAGTATTGCCGCAATGTGCGTTACGTTGCAAGCAATATTGATACCAGTTCACAATTTGTCGTTTCCCATGGATAGATTTATAAACTATCGAAAAATAATGCGTTAAATTGTAAATTGTTTGTTGCAGTTCACAATTTTTGGGCAGTTTATAATCTAACGGAAATAATACTGGTAGATTATAAACTAACGAAGCTCATAAATATACGGTGACATATAGTATAATTATACATATAAGACAATTAAAAAAATATGTAAGTAGGTAATATTTATCAAACATAAATCTACAGCTGTAATTCAATTATTTCATCTGATAACCCTACAGAAATTCAAGTTTTTCTTCATAGTAAACACGTTGATTGATAGCTCACGTAATCCTCATGGTTGCAGCTTCTGTGCGACCGCCAGTAATCTAGTATGCAACTAATGGATCGCTGTCAAAACCCAATATATACTTATTACTAATGGGAAATTGTTAGGTTACTAGTTGTGTTCGTGACACACAATTGAATTGGATAATCACGAAATATAGTTTGATTTTATACTAATTTCAATATTGAAATGATAATAATATTGAGCCGATTTCATCAAATAGACAATATTGTCTATTTGACGAAATCGCCTGAGCCCCACAACACAGAGCATTTGCTCTGTGTTTTGGGGCTCAGGCGATTAGAATGGGAGCAGTTCTTACGAAATTTAATAACATATAAAAAATATATTATATATTTTCCTACTTTATAACCTTATCTATGATGTCTGTTCATGGATTGCTCATATATGTCAGATCAAAGCAATACAAAAGATAAATCGTAAATTAACCCATCGTTCGTTTCGTGTGTTGTCCGAGCGGTGGGACTCGGCTTTTTTGCGAGCCTGCCAGCGATGCCAGCGCCTGCGTTTATTTTATAATGTAATGTGTATTCATTTTGATTTTAACTTTTATGATCATTTTGTTTTTAAATTTTTGTTTTAAATTTTTAATTTCTGATCTTAATTTTGATTTTAATTTTTAATTTTATTTTGTTTTAAATTTTTAATTTCTGATCTTAATTTTGATTTTAATTTTATTTTGTTTTTAATTTTAATTCTATAAGTTTTTAATTTTATTTTGTATTATGAGATGAAAAATTTACTTATCGATATTTATCTGAAATAAATGATTTGATTTGAAATTTGAAGCCTGTCGCTATTTTCAAACTTTGATCTTTGAACTTAATCCTATTCAACTGGACCTCGTCCGAATCAACAAAGTAAAAAGAGACAATGAAAAGCCATACTCCTTTGTTCTCAAAGGTAAGAATTCCCTACCTGCGATTAGTCAAATATTTATTCACCTTTTCCTCAACGGATCAAAGGTATTCAACAAAGCATGTGCAAGTTGTTAGCATAACCATAACAAACCTAATATAACGTGCCCACTGTTAGGACACAGCACAGGCCTCCTCTCTGTGAGAAGGAGTGGGCCCAAATCCACCACGCGGGCTTAGTGCGGGTTGGTGGATGTCACATGTCTTCGAATTTTTGGTTCTAGGACATGCCAGTTTCCTCACAATGTTTTCCATCGCCGTTTTGAGAGCAGTGGTGATGAAATAATTAACAAAAAATAAGTGCCAGTCAGGGTTCGAACCTACGACCTACACAACTCGTAATTCGCGGCCGTTACCACTTGGCCACCACTGCTCTTTAGGAAGTGCTATAAACTTGGCAGTGTCAACGTTCTCAGCAGAAACTATTCTACTAATTTTGAGTCACTGTTTGACATATAGGTATTACATTATATTTTGTTGGTGTCTAATATCTAACTGTTCGCCAAACCACTTGAACATGGAATAGATAAACGTAAGCAGAAGTCCCACTCAATTCACCACAGACAAAGATTGACGCCGTGCAAAGGTAAGCTCAGACAAAACCGGAGAAAACAGACACTTATGTCGGGATTTTTTCTTACATTTTAAAACAGTGGAGTTTCTTGAAAATTCTTAATCATACGAAATTACCTTTTGGAAGGGGCAACTAGAATCAGTTCAAGTTTGCTGTAAATTTTGACGTTTAATAGTGCCTTATAATAAGTGCCTATTTGAAATAAATTATTTGACTTTCACTTAAATGACTGCGCACATTCCACGGCTAGTTGGTGACCGGTAGTAGAAAACACCAAAAATAACACATGAAAATGACAGGCATTATTGTAATGCCTGTCATGAAAAACGTGAACAATAATATTGGCTCGCGTTTAGTCCCCTACCACACTAAATGTGAATAAAATGAGATTGATGACCACGATGGTACACACTTGCCGATGCTTTTATTTACATAACCCTATATTTTTATTATTTATTATATATTGAGCCTTCTGAATTTCCTGTCTCTAGTTCAATCTGTAAACATTGAGCTCCTAGCATTGTGGTCCACTAAACTACTGTCCGATTTAAGTATCTAAAAATCCTTGAAACACGTCAGATGACGTATATTTGCATCTAAATTAATGTGAATACGCTTTAGAAGTCTGAATTTATTCGTTTTTTGAATAACAAATACACGAGTAAAATTAGGCTCCATGTTATTTACTTTATTAATAAGTATTTATTGTTTAAAATGATCACAAACTTGTAAAATCATATTTTCTGGTAAATACACGGTTTACGAAGGTACTATATTTACCTTACAAGCTACAACTTTAATTGAAAATGAAAGTGAATTGACCGTCAGCTGTTTGTTGCTTCTATGATTATCTGAATTAGAGGAAGCAGAAAGTTGTATGTTGTCTAAGTATCGTTTTACGAAGAATATAAGAATTAGTGGTATTTATAAAGTAACTTGTAAGTAACTTATTATAAAAAAATGCCAATTCCATTACTTGGCACGAATAACAACGATCTTAGGTTCTGAATGATATTATTGGAGATATCATTTACGTTTACCGTACCAAATAGAACTAAAAAACTTTTCAATGCTGGTTTTATCAACACATATATTTTACCACAAGCATTCATAGTAAAGTAACTTACTGGTACTTGCGGTAAATATTATATACCAACGGGTTATCCAAACAAATGTCAGGATACTGTTATCGAGTATTGTTGAAGAGTGATGACGATATTATACCTCATTGACATCTTCTTGGTAACCACAGAGTAGTGAGAAAATGGAGAAAATGAACGACTATCGTTTTGCAGCTTGTAAAGCTTCGTAAAAGTCTGATAGGATCTGAAATTAACTGAACAACGTATGGTTATGGTCATGGCCTTTTAAGAATGGAAAGAAGAAACTAATCAAACTCGACAAGGTAATCGAAAACAACTAGTATAGAATGATAAATGTTTTCGATTTTGATTTTCTAAACTCGTAAAATAATGCTTTTGAGATTCTATTTTAACTTAGTTATACGCTGCCGTGAGGAAACGTGTCCTAAAACTAAAAATTTGAACACATGTGACATCTACCAACCCGGACTGGGCCCGCGTGGTGGATTATGGCCCACTCCCTCTCACAGAGAAGAGGCCTGTGTCCCAGCAGTGGGAACATTATAGGCTGATTATGTGATATGCAGTCATTTAATGAACAGTAAATCGTGTGAGAGTTTTAATTATGAAACAAAAGTATGAATGAGCACTCCATTTACGTTACTACTCTGTGTCCAAAACAAATTGAACTAACATGACAGCAAGTACTTCTATCTGACACACATTAAGAAATAATGGCATCAGTAAATGGAATATTTATATTCTTTGCTTCATAAATTATTGTAATATAACGGGAATTTAATTCTATAAGATTTATTAATATCAAGTCGTGATTTTATTTTATTGCTACTTTTAGTAGGTGCTAAATCATTATGCAAAGAATGAAAACAAATGAAATTAGCACAGTATACAGTTATTGTAATTAAAATAAATTAAAGATCTGAGAGAAGATCTAAGAGACTGATAATATTTTTATACCTTGTTTTTTAACAAAACATTCCGTTAGAAAATCAGGGTTAGAGTTTTTTTTAAAAAACTAACACAATATCTTCAATGGTTTAGTCAGGATGTGTGTTGTTTATCGGTCAGAAACGAAACTATTTTATATCTAGAGATGGATTTGTTTACACATTATATACCAAAATAATTAGCACCGAGTATAATACCATAGTATTCCCAGCCGTTTGTCACCCCTGATGATAAGAGTCAAGAGTCAACTGAAAGATGCTTACCAGCATTTGCGTGTAAAGCACTAGGAACTTGTCAGGTTGTAATACACTACTCGATTGGCGATCTCTGAACTTAGGGCTATACTGTTTCATGCGGTAATAATGTTATATATTGACACCTCTTAACGCCTAGTAGGCGTGGGAAACTTTTCAAAACTTAAAAATCTCTAACGAACATAAGAAAAGTATTTCATAATTTCATGAAATTTTTCCTCATTCTGCTTTTTATTCTTATTATCTTTCCTTATTCTTATTCTTATGCTTTTTAATTTTTCAAAATATTTCACATTTCATGTGGCCAATTAGAAATTCGGTACAAGAATAAAATAAGCTCATATCGCAAGATCTCTTCCACTGGGCCTCAAGTCTGCTATTACAATAGTGTCAGAATGGTCGATCATTGATTTCATAATTGTTGATTTTGACAAGTTTGGTAATCTACTATTATAATGGCGTCATTATGACTTTCCAATGGTCGGCAACTGACACTACATTGAAAGAAATTGCAAAGAAAATGATCGACCATTATGAATTTACCAGATTACGAACTTTTAGCAAAATGACAATGGCATGACAATGGGATCGTGTTGGAATGACTGAATTTATAAAAATAGCAGACTGGGGCCCCTGGACGAACTCCTACAATGACAGCAACTGACAAAATACGATAAAAAAAAAACATTGAAAAGAGGTGAATTTTAGATGTGAAACATCTATAGGCGCACGTAAAACCGATTGCTGGCGGGGCGACTCATGCCGCGTGGCGATCGGGCACTATACACTTATACCGTCTATATGTAGTAGTGTATAAATGATTGTGTAGTGCGATGTTTCACATCTGCCAGTCGTCCCGTGACGGCTCAATTTTTTTTTTATGATAGTATATTCATTCCAGCATCTTTTATTTTTTGTGAATTAGCTATCTGTCCGATTTATTTTATTTTATCAAAATGTTTTTTTAAGGAATTAACAGTAAGTGCCTGCTATATAAATCACTCTTTATTTGCGTTTACCTACGCATTATTATCATAACCCCTTGAAAGCGCACTTAAGACTAAATTATCAAAACAATTAAATTATCCTAATTTAGGATTCACAGATTTCAACGGATATCTACTAACAAGGATCTCACATTATACTAACTTGTTAGCATACACAATCATGAAGTGTGAACCCATACATGATTGTGTGTCCCAAATAGTCAAGTAACCACGGCCAAGTTCCCACAGTGAGTTATGGTGCGGCAGAATATCTGACACGCATCCATTGTTCACCGCGGTCAAGGGCACGACGTACTCGCTGTTACTCAGTACATATCATTTAGTAGGTGTTGTTCTTTACTTTCTAATTACTAAATGGTTATAGACACGAAATCCTAACTAATATTACATATGCAAAAGTGTTTTTTTTTACATGTTTGTAACGCTTTAACGCTAAAACGGCTGAACGGATTTAAATGAAATTTGGCACATGGCGTAGGCAATGACCTGGGTTAGCGTACTTTTTATCCCGGTAGTACGTTCTCGAAGGATAATTTGCATCTCCTCGCGGGCGAAGCCGCGCCCGTAAGCTAGTATGCTAAAAATTAGACATTAATAATTACAGAAAAAAATAAATTGTCGATCACTTTTAAAATGTAAGGAAAAGTCATCCGGTGAGCTTTCTAAGCTAAGAAAATAAATTTGAGTATTTTACTTCTTATGTGAAGCTACGGATACAGATGGGTTAGAAATTCCTAAAGACCAAACCACTACTATCTTACTGGAGAATGGGCAGCAGCGTTCTCTATGCCCAACAATGTTGGGGGAGGCCTATGTCCATCAGTGGCCGTCTTTTGGCTGATGATGATGAAAGACTAAAATATAATGCGTTATGCACGATAGGTAAATAACGTTACACAAACTTCAATTTGAAAAAAAAACTAGCCTGCAGTACATTAGAGTTTCATACGACAAACTTTACGGACATGTCAATGTCTGATCCAATTTAGCAGGCTTTGTTAGTAAGACACTATTGCAAGTCATCTCTCGGTGCAAATTCAAATTGAATTAACGTTAACTTTAGATGCTTGTTTCCTAATTAATTTATGTCCTATGGAGTGCTGGCAATAACCCCTACTTCTTTTACTTCAAAATGGGGGAAGTTAGCGTGCAGAACCGTCATACCGTTGCATGGTTGCAATTAATTCTATTTTCACACTTCTTGACTAATTGTCCTTGGTTTAAGTGAAACAGTTTCTTATGTATGAAGGTTGTTTTGTTTTCACAAACAATAGAAAATGTTGGTATTAGTTAACTTGAATATTATATTGCTTGAACACTTTATTATTTCACTGCTTTATCATATTTAGTCTAATTTGATCGGAATACAGTTATAATGATGTCGGCAGTCATATTTTTCAAACAATGCAATGTTGTATTGTTTTGTGACTACTTATTTATGAGTCATAGAAGCGTGAATATTGGCCAACAATTGAAGATCGTCTAGAAGACATCCGATTGTTGTTAAGTATGATTTCGAAATGAAAATGAAACATGTTACAAATAAACTTTATAATTTGTTTATAAACAACTAGCTGCGCCCCGCGGTTTCACCCACGTAAGTCTCGATCCCGTGGGAATATCGGGATAAAAAGTAGCCTATGGCTTAATCCAGGGTGTCAGCTACATCCATACAAATTTTTTATCAAAATTGGTGCAGCCGTTTGAGCGTGAAGAAGTAACAAACATACACACACACACACTCACAAACTTTCGCCTTAATAATATTAGTGTGACTCTGGTGAACATAGGTCCCATAAAAAATATCAACAATAATTTAGCGTGAAGTTGATCGTAGTAAATCACGATACAGATTAATAAATCGTAGATCCGTATTTTAGAACGATAATATAAAATTACACACTACCAGTACATTCTACAAAATTCATCGTGTGAAAGTTATACAGTAATTATGCACGATAATTACAACAAGCAGGCTTCGAATGAAACCAGCACCGTATACATTGATACTGATCGAAATACCAACGATGTATTTAAAAACTGCAATATTGCACAAGTGGTGACCCATCGCTTGCAGGCAATGGAGCAACCCGCTTTCCTCACTTGAATCTTACAGCTTGGTGAAGCAGACTAGACTCGTTTTAAATACCTAGGTCAACCTAGGAATACACAAAGCTTTGAAATGCGTTTAGAAATCCGACAAAAAGCTTTCGGCTCATTCAGTATCCTACGCGGAATAGTTCGCATTTTTTTCAAACGGAAGACTGATAACAGACACGTAATTGAGTATCTATCTGATCACGTAGTGACAAAAAATAAAAATATGAACAATTAGAAAGCCACCGAACAATTAGTCCAAGGTTAATGGATAGCGTAAAAAGTCTTAGATAAAAATTGGCGTGACTAATTCAACGCACGCGCCATTCCGCAATGGCCTACGACTATTTTGTCAGAAAAAATGCCGGAACAATTTGACACTACATTTTGTCACGAAACAACGTATTTTGTACACATTTTTTTAATAACTGTGCATTTGCTAATCGAATATGTGACACCATTGCTTAGTAGTACTCGAAAAGTTAATGAGAATTTGGGTCAAACAAATTTATAGACAGTAATTACACTGGGGAAACAAATAACGTACTTTATAACTGATTATGACAAATACATGCGACATTATTCGAGTGTTTTAATGAGTCCTGTTAACATAGCTGTTTTGTTAAATAAACACAGGTCTACTTCCAACCATCATGACATTCAGAAAGTAATAGACATTTGTCCAATAGTTCAAGGACCTTGTTTTCGTGAGGTGTACAATGAGGAGATAAATAATGTTGAATGTGCGATAAGTTCACGCATCATCGTTTTACGTTCACTTGTTTAGTGCCAATTACTTTACTGTTTGCTATAAATAACACTCTATAGAGGAACGTCCTAGGTTATAAAAACGTCATTATGTAATTCGATGTATGACTCAGGGGCGCTGCCTCCGTACAACCCGATTCCTTTCGGCTTCCCTTCGGAACAACCAGTCTTCTTACACTTGTGTGTATTGATACACATCACATTACAAATATTTAATACCAGTTTAAAAAAATCAATTATGACTAAACACATTACATAAATGCCTAAATTGTTTGACTAAACAAAGAATCCCGACCGTAGCTGGCGTTAAATTTAGAAATTAAATTAATGAATAAAATGTTTGAATAAATTAATTTTGATGTTATCTAGAGTTTATGAGAACTGAACAACTTTTTCTTCGGCTTACCTCTAATAAAAATTATAGCTTCGCTACTGGTATGACTGATGTTGATTTGAGCAACAGTAGCCAATTTGGGAATGTCCTTTAACCGCCTGCGAACTCACTCTCGACAACTGGGAAAGTGAGTTTATTTGTTACGGTTTCACGCTAAAAATGCTGAACAGATTAGGGTGAAAAGGCAATGGAGAGGGTTATATTTGGAGTTTCCCTACGTGATCGAATCAGAAATGAAGAGATCATGATAGAGAAGAGAGCATGGTAACCGACATAGCCCGCAGAATTGCCAAACTTAAGTGGCAGTGGGAAGGGCACATTGCTCGCAGAACAGATGTCCGATGGGGCTGAAAGGTTCTGGAGTGGCGACCGCGTACCGGAAGACGTAGCACTGAAAAGCCTTCTACAAGGTGGACCGATGACTTTGTGAACGCCGCAGGAATCCGCTGGATGCGGGAAGCACAGAAACGGTCGAAATTGAGGTGCTTGGAGAAGGCCTATGTCCAGCAGTGGACGTTTTTCGGCTGAAAAGATGATGATGATGATGATGAAGTATAAGTCCAGGTTACCTTACGGTGTTTTCCTCATTCGATATCAGTAATGTCCAAGAGAAACGCAAAAAGTAGGTACATATGAGTTAAATAGTCACATTGGTGCTTGATATTTTAAGCCACAACCTCGTGCATGAGAGGCGAAGCCTTAACCACTGGGCCATCACAACATGGGAAACTATGGGCCCATCCAGTGTGATTACTGAACTCCCCACACAAATGTCTTCAATGTGCCATATGCCCATATGTGGCACTCATTAAGCACAGTACCTTCTTTAAGGATATTCTCACGATAATCCTAGGCTTTATATCAAGTGAATAAGAGTACTCTTCAGTAAGATAAATACAATTCGCTGATAGTATACCTACCTAGTCCTACCTTAAAGGCAATAATTACAATGCTCCTCCTATAAGGGTAATCACCCAGCCTTTAAATGCGTACAATGATGTCGAAATATCAAGTACTCTGTTATGGCCTACAATGACAGAGTACTTGCGACTTTAAATTATTTAAGGGGTTCCAAAAATCCTTGAGATTGTAAATATCTTTAACTACCTTTAAACCCTGCCAGCCAAAACTAAGTACCCAGAGCAACATTTTCATACAAACGAGGTCATTTCGAAGCCTCGGTTCACCGTCAGGTAACGATTCGGATGAGATCTGATAGTAGCTTTCAAGAGTACGGATGGAGTTCTAGAGCGCCTAAGGCACCTAACTGACCACACAAGCCATTAACACCAGAGAGTGTGAGTGTTCGGATTTCTATACATTTGATGCTATTTTTAAGGTTTTTTGTTCCATGAACAGCTCCGGTATGAAACGTCGGTTAAGGCGCTTAGGCGCTCTATACCTCCTCTATCCGTACTCTGGAAAGCTGATATCAGATCTCATCCGAATCGTTACCTGACGGAGAATCGAGGCTTCGATTTTTTTTTTTTTTATGTTGGACTAGTTACACTAGGAATTTCTCCTGTATCGTGGGTGCGTTTACAAATATTTAAACTCACATACACAAACAACCAGACCCGGAACAACTACTTGTAGGTCATACAAATATTTGTTCCGTGTGCGGGAATCGAACCCGCGACACTCAGCGCAGCAGTCAATCGCTTAACCACTGCGCCAACCGTGCCGTCAATTACCTCGTTTATATGAAATGTTGCTCTGGGTACTTAGTTTTGACGGGCAGTGTAGTTAAAGACATTTACAATCGCAAGGATTGTTTGAACGCCTCAAATAACTTAAAGTTACATTGCTAGCTATTCAGAAAATACAAGAATATCAAACAAAATGTAATAAATTAGTCAAATAAGATAATTAAAATCCACATTAACATTAATAAAAAAATAGAAAAAATAATATCCTTAGGTACATAAGATGTTCCCACGAAAGATATTTGTAATTACCTCCATTATCATAATTGACGTTGTACAAGAGAGTGTTAGGAGCTGGTGTGATGAAAGGAAACGCCCAGTTCAAGTCACTAAACGGTACTTTATTGCAGAAAAACTTAAGTACTAATACAAAATCTTACAATTAAAAATCAATTGCGGGCAACTTAAAAACATTACCATTTAAATTAACCAATCACTGGACAGCACGTGTTAGTCTTAGTTCACAAAACAATCGATGGGGCGTCACCGTCGCGGTCGCGGCAGCAGAGTACTAGGGCTCCGCGGTCGGCCACTCAGCCGCGCAGCGCGCTGCTGTGTGGCATGATGCAGCTACAAGAGAATACAATAAAATATTTAAGGATCATAAATAATATTAACAATATTAATACCAGCCCAGTCTTCTCTAACAGAGAAGGCACGAACATTTATCACTACGCTTGCTCAAGACGAGTCGGCGATTGCGGTAGAATCTGTATAAAACTGCTTCAGAATAGTCCCCTGCGCGTGATCGCAGCGACATTCAACCGCGTGCACGAGCGTCCTATCGTAAGCGTTCGAAACACTACACCATGAAGCTGCGGGCTTTGTTTGAAGTAAGCTATAATAGTCAGAAAATTATTATTATGAATCAATTGAAGATAGTAGATTAATAGTCAAAAAAATATTATTATGAAGCAGTTCAAAACAGTAGAGGAGTGATGGCCCAGTGGTAATGGCCACGACTTACGAGTTGTAGGTCGTGGGTTCGAACCCAGGCGCTTTACTTTTGTGTAAATTATTTCATCAATCCTACTGCTCTCAAAACGGTGAAGGAAAACATCATGAGGAAATCGGCACGTCTTAAAACAAAAAATTCGAAGATATGTGACATCCACCAACCCGCACTGGGCTCGCGTGGTGGATTACGGCCCACTCTCTCTCATAGAGAGGAGGCCTGTGTCCCAGCAGTGGGAACGTTATACGCTGAATATGATTATGAATGAAGACATAATGAGCATAAAAAAATAGTTTTTCAATATATAAACAGCTGGAATTGACGTGAAATGGATGACCTCTGGGAATCATTTTGTTGCGATGCAAAAAAGCTTAGCACAGGGCATCACTCTGAGTACATGCTAAATTAGTCTTTTGAATATCTCACCAGTAGAGAGAATACGTAGTATAACTAAAACGAACGGTAAATTGGATGGAATTAATAATTGTGATGTAACACTTCCGTTTTTTATGCAAATGTACACGAATGAGGAGTTTGTGGCTAAGTTATAACAGCCGCACGGGTCGATCGATAAGGTTAAGCTACGGTTGCCGCGGTTGGTCCGTGGATAGGTGACCGACCGTGCCTCGAAAAGCACTTGGTCTCAGCTGTCATCTGTATGTCTTTGACAGTTGTTAAGGGTCGTCAGAAGCCCGAAAGTCTGACAACCAGTCTTACCAACGGGTCCTGCCAGGCTTGCGAGTTTGTCCGAAAGGGATATCGGGACCCTGGCACACACGCATCTGAAGGAACACGGGTGGGTTTTAGTCAGTAAAAGTCTGACACGCCCTCCCGCTCCGCCCAGAGCGGGAGAAGTTATTTGATAATTTCCCAGCCTAAAAAAGAAGTCTTACCAAGAGATATCGTGTTACCTAGTAACTGGGTTGTGGAGGTCAGATAGGCAGTCGCTCCGTGTAAAATACCGGTATTCAGCAGCATCTGGTTAAACTGGAAGCCAACCCCAACATAGGCTAGGCAGATGGATTTATAGTGTTGTAAATGTCTATGTTTATGTTTTTTTTTATAATTATGACGGCTCATCTTGATTGCTCGAAATAACAAACCTTATACTTAAATATATTTCGGTTCTCCATAATAAAGATATTTCTAAATATTTTGATTATATCTTCATCATAAGACGCGCCCAAGACTATATTCAATTATCTCGCAAACAACGGACCTTGAGGGATGTGAACTTTACCAGACCCGGGCCATTGTTATTGTTTTATAACCAAAATTAAGTTTAAACTTTAACAATCGTTCACAAGATTATAATGGAATGAATTTTGCAAGACATTTATAGGTTTTCACATGGTCTTAGGAAATAGGTTTAGGTGACATCTAACGAAAAAAAAACTTCAGGCCTGATGTTTTTTTAGTTAGCAGCAGAAGCAAAGAACAACATTTTATGCTACTGCTTCTTAGTTAATTCAAATTCAATTAAAGTACTTGACTCATACAGGCGACATCAAACTATCTAAGTACAGAAAACTATTCAAAAACAACTCTTCCATGCCTTAAATAATTACCGGAATTACACAGCTTCCAGACTCGAAGCGAAATGGTCACCACTGCCTATACTACCTACAATATTTTATTGATCACTTTGGTGAACCTAAACGCATTGTGCCCAACACCCAGAGAGTTGAAACTTCGCATGAGCTCATAACTTTACCGCCATTCATGCTTCTAAAACAAAGTTGGGCCGTTTGTCCACTGCCACCGTCAAACGTCAACGAAAAACGAGATTATTCGAACCGAACGTGACGTCCTGGTGACGGCAATGGTTTGTCCACCGCGACCGAACTCGGCGGTTCTGTATCTATGTTATGAATTTATGATAGACAAAACAAAAGCCGGCCGATCGGCCGCGGCGCCGATGGCAGTGTGTGGACAAGATCAAAAGTGTTTTTTATTACCAGCACATGCATCGGCGTGTCACAATCTCGGGCCCAGTTCTAGCGGTCGCGCCGAACTACTCGAAACTTCAGGGGCCGAAATCCCGGCGCTCGGGTGATAGACGTGCAGTGAACTACTGTGGACACGCTGCCATAATAAATGTATGTATCGCTAGTTCGGTGCCGTCATGTCGTTCTCGTTGACGTGATGTCCTATTGACCGTGACGGTGGACAAACGGCGGACAAAATTGAAATACTAACTACATACTACGAAATTATTCCTCAAAGACTGCTAATCTAATTTAGGGATCAAAGTTATCAGGACGAACTTCGGTCGCGTGTCAATCCGTCAAACCGTAACATTCTGTTGTAAACTGTGACCTACTGTTTCGAAAAAAATCCACGGTTGCCAAGCAACAGCCTTGATTGTTACTCAAAGCATCACGAAGTTAACAATAGTATTTAAATGGTGTAGAGTAAATACGGTTACAGAGCGTGGCTTACAAAAAATTGTTGGGAAAATTAATTTTCTGTTGCAGTCAGTTTTTATTTGTGAAGTTAATTTATCACTGTGATGTTAACAGCTAGCTAGTTGACCAATATGAAACAAGTACTTCTTTGTTAAATAGTCCATAGAAGTGAAAAAGAAAATATCGGGTGGTTGTCTGGCTAAGCTATAACAGCCGCACGGGTCGATGAATCAGGTTAAGCTACGCTTGCCCCGGTTGGTCCGTGGATGGGTGACCATCTTTACATACCAATACCCCTCCGTGCCTGGGAAATCACTTTAAGTTTTGCTAGCTTTCAGTAATGTCATTGCAATGCACATAATACCTCTGTGCACATCACTCTTTATCTCGCGGTAACGCAAGTAAGCGAGACAGGGCAGCAGGGAGATGGCTCCAAGGCGCCGATAGTTTAGGTAATTTATTTTTTAATGTGAAAATAACTGTAATAATAAAACATAACATCTGCTATATATTTAGTTCAGTTATTACGCAATGTTTCATGATCTAATTTGAAGTTTTTTTTTTAAATACTATTATAGCGATTTATTGTTCGGTTTGAAAGTAACTTTGTAATATTATTCTGTAAAGAAAATTTTATGGAATCGTGTTTTCGTCAAACATAGTACTTAAAATGAATCCTCATCTTTAACATAATTATTTATTTCAAAGTTATAGTTGCAGTATTTTCGATATAACGAAGGAGCAAAGCAATTGGAGGTATTGTAGACTCTTAAAACGAGTTTCAAGGCATATCAAAATAATAACACTTCGTATCCATATGATAATCCCCGCTATGATCTTCCATTGTTCTTAGCGTGATTGACATTCCCATACAAACATGATGACGGTACAAGATAACTATTTACGTAGGTACCCTCTGTGGGTGGAAACGAATCCTTGCGATATGCCTACACCATTACATGATTAATTATTATTTACATTAATTATTAATTATTTATAAGCAAGATAAGTTGTGTGAGGTAAAGATAAATGAGTAAGGAGGTATTCTGTCAGTTTCCGGCTACACCTGTAGACTGTGGAATTGCAAGGAGCTATCAAAATAAAAGGGCCGTATTTTTCCAAGGTTTTATGACAGACAGAGAATAACAAGAAGAACCATGCAGTTGTCAACGCCTAAAAACATAAAATAATGAAATCAAAGATTAATTATCAAAAGGAGTTGCTATGCGTCCCCAACAACATATTTGTTAGGATGGTGTTATAGCCTACCTACGTATCTTCAACTTAGGTAATAAATAAATGTGCAAGATTTGACGACTAAACTACGGAACCCATTTTGCTTTTAGTGTGGCTAAATATTAGTCGTGGATATGGACAGAGATATAATGCACATTTCATCCTGAAATTAAATACTTTGTACAGTTTTCACAAATGTGGAAAGCCACAAATTATTATTTATATTACATACAGAGTCTGGAAATTTAATTCGAAGTCAAGTACAACATTTTTTTTTTGTTTTACTTTTCCAATGGTATTTCCATAAAAAAACACGCTTCCATATTGTTAGCCGATCTTACCGCTCGTGTGTCAAAGAAAACCAATAAGAATTAATGAAAGCAAGGCGTCTCGTCTCCTTGACTTGCCTTGACATAACAATATTAAACTTACTGAGGTCGATGGGTTCACCGATTCACTTCTTGCTCACTGCTGGTCCCCAATCGAGCGTGGAATGTGTAAGGTCAGGCCAAAGGCAAAGAGTACTTTTAAGTAAACAGTGATTTGAATAAGAAGGGCTTGATGAATTACGACACTTTTAAGCTCAAAGAAAATATTTTTTCATTTCTCATACTCGGGAAAGTAGTGTTTGTTTGATCTGAGTAGCGGGTGGAAGACGCTGCTCGCCATCCTTGGGCGGGAAAGACTCATAGTAATTGCTTCCCTCTCTAGGGCGGGAATCAATTTTAAAAATAGAACTAAATTTGGTTAGGTATGTAGTCGACTACGAAAAATTTCACATAATTAAAAAAAATAGATTTAAAAAAAATGCTGTGGTCTTGTGAGTTTATATAAACAGCCAGTGTGAATTTAAAAAAAATACCTATTAAGCGGGACTGCCCGCGGTGGAGACGCGGTGTGTTCCAAGTTTAAAATTTTAAAAAGACTATAATATATAATTTGGCGGGATACTAACTCTGTAAGCTGCACCGAAATTCAAAATCTCGGTTTTATTGACTAATATTTGATTAATTAATAAAAATGAGTTCAAGCTATTCTGAAATGTTGACCCCAGATTCGGTTAAAGACGAGGCAAATACAGTAATCGAAAATCTTTTGCCAGAAATTTCAAAAAAAAAAAATTTAAATACATAAAATGATTTTATGAAGTGGAGAGCAAATAAGAAAATAAAATATTTTAGAAAAATTACTTTACTTATATTGGAAATGAAAAGTAGAATGTTTAACACGGGTGAAAGTCACCAATTCCTTTCGACCCTTGTATAACAATCTACTATTATGTTGCCTGTTGTCTTGTACGAGTATTTTGCCATGAAAAATCTCAGGGTAGGTATAATCTAGCACAATCTCAACAATTTGTCTACGAATGATGCCCCGTTGGTTTATTGGTCGCAAGCGCTATTACCACTGAGCATGACGTCCTAGGTTCAATTCCCGGGTCGGGCAAAAGTGTTTTTGTTTTTTTTCCATCTGAGATTTCTCAGTAGCAGCTCGGAGTCTGGATTTGTGCCCGGCTGATGGCAATAGGCTCGCCCCCTATTACATAACGGACGAAAAGTGGGCACACTATAGGTACACCTCTGCCTAACCCTTGAAGGAATACAGGCGTGATTATATGTTATGTTGTAATGCCCTAGGGTGCTCTTATTATTATTTTATCGTTACCCCACACTAGGAATTTCTTCTGTGTCGTGGGTGCGTTTACAGACATTTAAACTCACATACACAAACAGCCAGACCCGGAACAACTACTTGTAGGTCATACAAATATTTGTTCCGTGCGGGAATCGAACCCGCGACACGCAGCGCAGCAGTCAATCGCTTAACCACTGCGCCACCCGTACCTCTTATAGCTTTATAGTTAAACCAGGTCCATTTCTTCCCAGGCCCCAAGAGTCCCTGTGTTAAAACTATCTTATGTAAATAGGAACTTAAGAAAAAACCCCTAAAAGAAAATATTATTGTTAATTGGTAGGTACGAGTTTGTAGGTAATTTAGATTACACTTCAGATAAGGTTATTGACTAATACTCGCAAAGAAAACCAAAAGGAATGAGTCTAAGCGAGGTGTGGTCTCCTTGCCTTGACTTCAATGATTTAACTGATCCGCTTCAAACTCATCAAGCCCGGTGACAAATATTTCTGTTTTAGGGCTCCGTACCTCAAAAGGAAAAAACGGAACCCTTATAAGAGCACTTACTTTTTCGTCTGTCTGGCTAATGGTCTGTCTGTCTGTCAGTCTGTCAAGACCCTTTTTCTCAAGAACGCGTTGATGGTATCAAGTTGAAATTAATATCAAAGAAGCTTCAGAGCTCCAAGGGACCTTCCCTTGGAGCTCTGAAGCTTCTAAGTCAATGCCATAAAAAAATACGGTAATTTATGCGACATATTATATTTTGATACTCCCAAGTAAATCAAAACACTATAACTACAAAGTAACGATTTTCGGGCATTTTCCTTTATTTGTGCTGTGAGACCTTGCTTCTTGCCAAACTTCTAGATACTAGGTCAACCTAGTATCCTACCTAGTATCTAGAACCTGACCTAGTATCTAGAAGTTTGACAAGAAGCAAGGTCTCACAGCACAAATAAAGGAAAATGCCCGAAAATCGTTACTTTGTAGTTATAGCACATAAAAAATGCAATTACAAACTTACATTTGCAATTAGAAAATCGTCCGTGTCGTATATCGATATACGGGAGAACATGTTTTTCAACCACGTTAAGTTTGTTTTTGTGATAAATTCATCCTAACTACGGAATCCTGCATTGTGCGTGGTCCGACACGCACTTGCCGGTTTTTTTTGTATGTTAATAGGTACTTATGTGCCGGACAAGCCTTTAAACTATAACTTAAATAAGTGAGAGTTATTTATTTTGTTTCCAAAAGCAGCAGAACGTTTGAGTATTGCACACACACTAACGACCTATCCTGTAAACGTTACTTATTCGTTCAGAGAAACTCACATAACAGATCATTCCCAGATACAACAATCCGTTTTATATAAGTGGGTACATGCGAGCCTTTTGAAATGTGCAACCAAAGACTGCGGAAAATAGCCATACATCCAATAAAACCTTAAAGGTGCGGAGAAATCAGATCCTTCACCCAACCCATGCATGTAGGTGAATTACCATAATTAATTGACACTACAGTTCCTGCTTAACTAGTTTATACACATAATTAAGATTCGTTATCAATACTTAATTAGCCAAGGCCACTAATCAAATGCCTAATCATTCTTATATAATTGGACTATAGATGGTTATCTGACAGCTGCGCAAAAAAAATCTAGCTGGTCGAGATGTTAGCACACCTAAATATTTTGTTTACAAATGGATCCTTTTGAATGTCGTTTTAAGTGTTTCGAACCAAGAATGAAACAGATACCTATTTTGTTCGTAATGTCAATTATGTAACATTTATTTATCAAAAAGAGCAGTGGTGGTAAAGTAGAAACGCCCGCGACTTACGAGTTGTAGGTCATAGGTTCGAACCCAGCCAGGCACTTTACTTTGAGTAAATTATTTCATCACCACTGCTCTCAAAACGGTGAAGGAAAACATGGTGAGGAAACCGACATGTCCTAGGACTAATAATTCGAAGTCATGTGACATCTACCAAGTCGCACTGGGCCCGCGTGGTGGGGTACGGCTCACTCCCTGTCATAGAGAGGAGGCCTGTGTCCCAGCCGTGGAAATATTATAGGCTGATTTTGCTTAACCTGACAACTATCTATCTGGTATCTAATTTACATGTAGGTGGTGTTCTACGGCAGACGTCATATTTCAAGGAGAACTTAGGTGAACTAGTGTGCAATACAGACTTCGTGCTAATTAATATGTAATAATTCATTAGAAACTAAATAAAAGGACAAGTAGTTTACTACTTATCCTTAAAGCCTTTAAGTTTAAACCGAAAAGATACACGTAAATGCACCAGGCGTAAGGCACCAGGGGCCCAAGCGTGCTATTTTCAATGATTGGTCATTATGACGACCATACCAAGGCAACGCCATGACCATTGTGCCAATAGTTTGTAACCTCCTAAATTCATAATGGCGTGACAGTGGTCCATAGAGAAGTCAAAATAATATGAGCTTGTCAGTACGAGATTACCAAATACACACAATTTTTCCAATGGAGTGTCAGTGGCACGTCATTGGAAAATCATAAAGACGCCTTTCAATTAGGAGATTAGTAAAACTGTCAAACTACAATTACGGTGCCAATGAGCGGCCATTCTGACACAACTGCGTTAGCAGACTTGGCCCCCAGTTATGTTTTGCTCAAAAGGTTTCAAAATCCCGATATACCCGAAAAAAAATCTGGCAACGCTGTGCTAGATCCACATTTGCCTATTCTTGTTGCTTAATATCATAATGGACGTAAACGCCAACGAAGGCTGTGCTTACTCTTGGACAAAAACTCAAAAGTTAAGTGGTAATTAAAACTCAAATAACAGTAATTATTATACGCTTAAGGACCACCATGAAGATTAAAAACATTTTTGAAATCATGGACACAAATTACTGATAGTTTGACGCATAATGACATTTGAATTAATCGCTTGATTAAAATAAATGAATCGTCAATTTCCTGAAGATTGTTTGATTTATCTTCGACAGCAAGATTGGCGCTGTTCCAGAGCCTCCTGAGCAAATGGCTTAATTGCTACCTGTTATATCTTGATTTCGTAGGTGTAAGTAATTTGGCCTCGTACAGGACTTTCTGTTTTAATTTTTTACTTTGTTTAATTTTTGTTCTTTATGTTTCTATGAGTGTGTTTTAGTTTAATTTGTGATCTGTGCGAGTCCCAATAAATGCTTTTTCTTTTTCTTTTAATTAATACACTCGTTAAAATCAGTTGAACACAGGTTTAATAGAGAATCAAAAAATACAACAAAATGACGTTTTACCATCGAACACTTCCGGACAGTCAGTGTTGCCCTCTCGCTAAATATAATACACAACACTACCGGTCAACAAAACTGCCTTCAAAAAAGTAATACCTAATACTTATGATATTTTACTGAACTCATCATCTGCCTCATCTGCCTAGCCTTTTCCCAACTATGTTGGGGTCGGCTCCCAGTCTAACCGGATGCAGCTGAATACCAGTATTTTACATGGAGCGACTGCCTATCTGACCTCCACAACCCAGTTACTGGGTAACACGATATCCCTTGGTAAGACTGATTGTTAAACTTTTGGGCTTCTGACGACCCGTTACAACTGTCAAATGACAGCCGGGACCAACGGCTTAACGTGCTTTCCGAGGCATGGAGGTATCTTGGTATGAACAGATGGTCACCCATCCACGGACCAACCGCGGCAAGCGTAGCTTCACCTGATCGATCGACCCGTGCGGCAGTTATAATTTAGCCTCAAGCTCCTATTTTATTGAACTATGTACACTTATGTTCATAAAGTCTCGTGAGAACACATTACCCTAACTACGTCCCATGCCTTGAAGTAACTTGACATTATCATATAAGTACTAACTTAATATACGAGTATAGTAACCCTGCAGTTATCGTTACCGAAGGAGCTCTTAACTTAGTAGTGGCTCTTCAAATTGCTAAGGTGTATGTTTCAACACCATCTAAAATACATACATCATTGTAAACGGACTAGCTGTAAGGATAAAATGAGTTGTTTATGTAGATAATATGTTACTTAGATATGCGCTATTATGTAGATATGTTACTTAAAATGGTGAATATAATTGTTGAAAGTTAATTTGTATTATCATATTAAGAATTATCAACAAAAATGAAAAAAAAAAGAATTAACATTGGAACGTTCACTTATCATTTTATTATCATTTTTTTTTTTTTAATTAGCTTTCAACAATTAGGTGTGACTGTGCGTTTCCGCCTAACATATTCATAAAGTCGGAGATTTAATAAGACAATTAAAATCCAGATTCCAGTTAAGTAACGTTATAGGACACCCCTAGTGAAACTAGTTTTGATGATATTTTTGACATCAAAATAAAATTGTAACGAAATATTGATAAAGTTAAAAAGTATAAACAGCGTGCCGCATTAATGGTGACATTAATTTAAGACACCTATACGGTTTCGCGTTTTCTTTTAATGAAGATATTTTAATTTAATTAAACGTTATTATTTATTTTTTACTAACAATTTTCTAAAATAGCATTTTGGAGCAACTTGTAAGTACTTAAAGAACTGTAGCGCAGAGGTCATTTGCCGGGGTCACAGATCAAAACATTGCATTAATGAAATTAAAACGAATAAAAGTTCGTACAGACTAGTGCAATATCGCGGGCGCGACTCGACACTAGTAGCACAATTCCTTTGTCGCTGCCTCGTCGCGCCCGCGATATCGCGCGAGTCTATACGAGTCTTAACGTGCAAAGAGTAGGCGAATTAAAGGAAAGAGAGAGCTTTATTATTTAATTTGTTTGAAAATTTTAATTTTTTAATGTACCATTTATTTTATCATATTTTTTTTTTTATGATTACTGGCCACTAACCCTACCCATGTGTTAAATTAATGTCGCCATTGTAGCGGCACGTTGTATAATATCTGAGACTTGACAGGTGACACAAAAATACAAAATACCTACACAAGAGTAGAGAAGAGCATGAAAGGGGAAAATAGACTTCTCTCAATGCAGAAGGTCATACCTACCTATAAAGCAGCTTTTCCTAAGTTTTCCTCAGTATAATATATCACGTATACTTCAAGTAATATGAAAACAGTTGAAACAACCGTGCGACTAAATGGTGCAATTATAATTATTAAGTGCAATCATCGCAATAGTTATGCACTTATTATATTTAATTATGTTCTGTAGGGGGAAACGGGCTAGTTAACTGACTATTAAAATTGTTAGGCAATGATTTATGTTGCTTTGTTGTCGATGTGAGGCAGAAAATTGTTGTGTTTGACAAAGTCGGCAAACTCAGCTTAAAGAGCTCAATGACTAATCTTGCAAAAATTCTATGTATAGGTACAGTAATATCTAGAGTGAACTCGTGGTTTACTGCTCTTCGAGATTCGCTCTACTTCTCTCTAAGCCGCTCGTAGATGCACAACAGGTAAACCGCTATCACTGTCAGATTGCATACAAAAGAAAGAGATGCGCGATGACACAACGTATGGCTTAAAAATGCAAATCAAATCATACAAAATTAGATATTAACTAATTAATAAAAATTAATCCATCACCGGACTTTTAATTATAATTATAACTGTTAATGAAGGGATTAACTGCTTTTAAATAAATTAAGAGTTGTTTTTGAAGATTTTTTTGATGTATTAAATTACGTTTTGAGTTTCATCACCGTATGCACAAAAGACTTGAAAATATCATACTGTTTTTGTTTTGGAAAAAATATTTACGGTTTAAGAGATACGCTGCTTTACAAAATCGCCTTCCGTCTATCTATAAACAACACAAATCTGTAACCGTTACTAAAAGCACAATGGTCGACGCGTTCTCTACAAGCTCGCCTGGCATGCCGCAAGCCTGACTCAATACAAAGTCATGACAGTTATGCCAATACTTCAGATGAATGTGTTAATAATGTCTGTGAATGGTGTTTAATTAACACAGATATTAATTGTATAAACGGGTCAAAAAAATACATCCGTTTACCTACTTTACTATTTTAGTTAATAATAAACATCGCGGCTCTTAGTACCTACTCAGTGCAAAAGCAAATCTCAAGAAGATTAGCATTGGGAACAAGAAGAGATTGCTTTAGAAATAAGCCATACCTCTTTACTTGTCTGTTTTTAGGGTACCGTACCTCAAAAGGAAAAAACGGAACCCTTATAGGATCACTTCGTTGTCCGTCTGTCTGTCTGTCAGTCTGTCAAGACCATTTTTCTCAGGAACGCGTTGAGGTATCAAGTTGAAATGAATAACAAATACGTAAGTCTATGGTCCCTTGAAGCTCTAAAACAAATCAAGCTTCCAAGTCAACGCAATAAAAAAATACGGCGATATAAGCGACATTATTGCGACATATTTTTCCTTCTAGTCCTACTGTTTGGGTGAACATAGGTGGTTAAATAATTAAGAAGCAGTCTTGATTTCTCAATAATAATTTTTAAACACTATTATCCGCCGCGATAAGACCGCCCATTGTGTCACCCTATGTAAAATTTCAACATTTATATCCGTAATTTTTATGGTGTACTTATTAAAGAGTATTCTATTATAACCGTTATAAATAAAATCATTCCTAATCATGATAATATGATATAAGAATAATTGCGTTAATGTTAGATCGATCGCAATTTTACTCATAACACGCATTTCGTTTATTTTAATTGTAAAATTTTGTAACGATTAACTTTGTTTTTTTCAGGTACGTATCTGACATGCAAGCATAACAAATGCAGTAAGGTAACCAACTAGTTGGGTTTTGAAAGTGAGGACTATACGAAATCCTCCAGATATTGAAACCTACATAGCATAGCGTAGCTTAACCAGCCAATAACGTTCCCACCATGTCACCAAGGGACACAGGCCTCCTGTCTGTGAGAGGGAGTGGGCCATAATCCACCACGAGGGCCCACTGCGGGTTGGTGGATATTGATACGTATAAAAGATATTACGGACTCTCCGTACCTACAAAGGAAGTCAGTGATCAGGGGCACGGCTGTTTTACACCACACCTAACGTGAACTAAGATGATGAGCTACTGCGAAAAATCGTAGTGAAGTAGTATTCATCGAGTTAGCCTAGTTTTGCACGAAAAAAAAACAGCATCGCATCACGATTGTCACCTCACTTCTCTTCGCAGGCATACCGAGACAAAACAAAGTTTTCTACAAATAATGATGAATAGACAGGACACAACCACATCAGACATCAGGACGGCAACCAGCCGGCTATCATTTAAAGTGAAGGCACGTGAACATATTCGTCAGAAGTTGGCCGAAGCATCTCAGCGGTGATTTGCTGGAGTCGTTTTCTTCGCTACCGATCGTTATTTCTCCTGACAAAGTTTATTTTGGTATATTATGTATATATCTATCTATGTATTTGTATGTATGCTTGTATTTTATAGCTATTTCCGAGCTATCTATCCCGTACGTTGCACCTGCCATGTTTTGTCTCTGCATCACCCTAAGGTTGACTGGTAGAAAATGCTCAGGCATTAAGTCCGCATTTGTACAGTGTAGTTTTTACTTGTGCATAAAGTTTTAATAAATAAATAAATAATAATAGACACTCGGTGTTACTTCAATAGAAAGTCAACATGACCCTCCATTACGTCGCACTGCAACCTCTGACCGGAAGTAACTAAAGATGACCATACTGATTAGGACGAACTTACGCACTTACTCTTTAACCTTTTGAAAACGATTATTGAAAGCTTTTCTATTGACTTTGATCGATAATTGTGTTTTAATGTCAAGCTACACTTTCTTCGAGGTCATACCCATACGAGAGTAGAAAACTATACAAACATATGAATGAAAAGTGTTATAGCGAAATCTGATTTTAAAAAGCTTTTGGTAACACTTCTGCAGATAAAATGTTAAATTGGGTCTTCTATAATTGCTTTTGGTTTGCCATATCGTGTAATAGAAGGCCTAACAACATCACTTCCCTTTGCAAGATACAAGGTACATATTAACTAGCAAGATTTTTATCTTAGAGTTTCAGGCGATCCGTCAAGGCTTTTTTTAAGCCAGAGATCAGCCAGAGCCAGAGCATCACCTAGTGTATCTATTAACACAACGCCAAACATATTTTCATTTTCGTGGAAAGTAAAACCCACACACTTTCTCAACATACAGGTTCAATATTCAACAAAATCAATACACCCGAAGCTAATTGTATAAAATTATATGTAGGTGTTGATATAACTAAAACCGTAATTCCACAAACAAGACATGATTAACAGTAGGCCGAAGAATCCTCGGAGCAATATATTAAGTACAGAGATACAGAGGAGAAAGCTTCATTGTATAACGAGTGATATAACTGAGGAATGGTATTCAAGGTACACTGTGTAAATGTCGCGACCTGTAAGGACGCGGCCAGATGGGCAGCTCTGTAAGCTGTGACGAATAAACAAGTTCAATTTAAATTAGCTAGCCAAAACTCCACAGAGATTATGGATACTTAACACGCAATTTTTCATATGTTTCTTATTTGCCTCCCAAAAGCGACCCCCATATTCAAAATTCACGTAATTTCGTTACACGTCCTTGCTTGGGTCACAAAAATTCATATGTGTGCCAAATTTCAACTTAATCTGTTGCAGCTAGATTCGGAGAAAATTGGCTGTGTCAGACGGACAGACAGAAAAACACACAAATCCTTAAAGGATCACTCCTTTAAGGATTCCGTTCGAACGGAACCCTACAAAACTGTCTTTTAAAATTTTCTTACACCATTTTGTCTTCAATTAGTAATATTTTACAACACTATCGCAACTACATACATTTTGGCGATGGTGTCTCATAATCAGTCTATAATATTCCCACTGTTGGGACACAGGCCTCCTCTCTGTGAGAGGGAGCGGGCCGTAATCCACCACGCCTGCCCAGTGCGGATTGGTGAATATCACATGTCTTCGATTTTTTGGTTCTAGGACATACCGGTTTCCTCACGATGTTTTCCTTCACCGTTTTGACAGCTTTGGTGATTAAATAATTTACACAAAGTTAAGTCGAGCCTGTCTGGGTTCGACCCTACGACAAAAAACTCGTACGTTACGGCCGTGTCCACTGGGCCACCACTGCTCTTTCCTGGTGATGGTGCCTAAAAGACAAGATTTTAACACCAGACCATCAGATTTTAAACCAGATGGACCAGACCGGACCCGACCTGATTTTTATTTTTTATTTAGGGAGCAATCGGAGTTGTCTGTATTAATTCCTTCAAAGCGCACTGACTGGATAGACAACTTAACATTATTTCTAAAGACACTTATCAAGTTCACTGCACAAAACCTTTAATTAAAGATCATAAATCAATCATGCCACAATAGAATTGAATCGCAATTAAATCGATCAGGTCATGGCCGAACTGGCTTAACGCAAAGCCGATGCGACAGAGACAAAAACAATACGATTTCGCACGCCCGCGTCGTACTCCATCTGCCACTGACCTAATTAATCAACAAAATAATCAACATTGACTATTAGTCAATGTTGATTATTTTGTTGATTAATATCGATAAAAACGACAGCGATACGTGCCAGTTCCTATGATGTTTTAGCTTGGTCTGGCGCTCTCTGAGCACTCAGTCCTGGGCCCTATCATTTAATATAACTGACAATGTGACATATTAGGGGAAGTTTGAAAGTGGTGCCAGTGTCAGAAAAGTGGAAAGGAAATCGTTTGGCTTGTTAAGGACATGTGATGAGGAGGGAGGAAATGCCTATGACTAAAAGAGTGATGAATGTTAATGTTGGTAGATGGAGAGGAAGGCCAAAAATAAGATGGATGGCTTGTGTGAGGAATGATTTGACATAGAAGGGAATGAATGATAGCGGATGGTTGTCAGGTGAGAATGGAAAGAGAACACGTATTGGGCCGACCCCAAGTAACATGAGGCTAGAGCAGGAAGATGATAAATGCGACATATTCGCAACAAATTTGAAAGTTCTCACACTTTCACGACAAGTACTACTTAATAAAGCAGAAAATCAATGAAATACACTTTTCAGATGGTCGCCTGTCGGTTTTATTAGGCCCCTGGTGGTTGGGCTAACTGCCCAGGTGGCGCTTGCCTTTGTTAACTGACTAATCTTTCCAGAACAACAAATGAACGCCAATGATTCAAATGAGCCAAAATGGTTTGATTTAGCTGTGTTGTCTTTATGCGATCGCAGCTTTATAATAATCATACGGATCAGACAATTATACTTAATAATGAAAGTAGTAAGCAGTATTTAAGCTCTGATATGACATGATATTTCTATGAACTTTCTCTATTTGACATACAATGAGTGGGTGGTTATTTTGTTTTAGTTACAAGTAGTGTATGAACTTCTTCTTATTCTAACGTCTTCAAACTCAGTCAAATATGACTTTACCGTTATAAATGTCATCAGTCTTATTACGATTTGTTTCTTTCTTAAATCTGTATTTTGTTTCTTTCTCAGATTAATTGAATCACAAAGCATTTGTCTAGGTGTTATAACTTCTTGGCGTCTTAACGGCGGCGTTAATGAGTTTTTCATTATTGTGACTACCTTTACATTAATCACTTTCGTCAACCAAATTTTCAATATCTAATATCCAACACCGAATATTTCCGAAGTATCCTGACCTCCCATGATCGTCATCATGGGAGGTCAGGATACTTCGGAAATATTATTATATATATATATCATTTGGTTACGAACACACGGAGACATCAAAAACCTCATTGGCCCACATCGGACATTGTTCGTTATATCATCGAATCAACTAGCATAATCTGTCGAAATGTCATCGGAATTAATACTCGGTTCTCACCCACTGATCCAGTAAACTTGTTATTTTTATTGGTTATTTTTAAATTGATGTTTGTTTTTTAAATGTGGATGTTGTTTTAAGCATTTGGAAGCTTTTAAGCTGATAAAATAGTGGTACGTTTTAGAAACGATTTAAAATTAATCTGTTGGCATCGTAAGGCATTAGGCACAAAGGCAACATTATTTTTTTGACCTATTTAATCAACATTTTCATATTTAAAATATTCAAGTAGTGTTATTTTTAATACTGTTTTTTTTTTTTACTTCCCTAAAAATGGTTTCTTTTATTTCAAGAAAACTTAGGTTTAGAAATAACACAAGGCTGTATTCCCCGAAGGGTTAGGCAGAGGTGTACCTATAGTACACCCGCTTTGGTCAGTTACGTTTAAGTCCCATGTAATAGGGGGCGACCCTATTGCCATCAACCGGGCACAAATCCAGACTCCGGGCGGCGAGATTCCAGATGGAAAAACCACTTTGCCTGACTCGGGAATCGAACCCAGGACATCGTGTTTAGCAGTAGCGCATGCGATCACTAGACCACCAGGCAGTCAACGAGGTTGAGAAATGTTGATTGCTATTTTCCCATTATTATAATTAATGTTAGTTCCACCGGTTTTATGGGCAGTAAAACTCTTTACGTTATTTTTTAATATTTTTTATCATACTTACATCGCTTATTACTACGCATTAATGAAATATTACAGTGGCGTATATAAAGAAAATTACGACGCCACAGGTAAATGACTCGCAATACCTTACAATGTAGGAAAAATGTTTATACCTTATCATGTACCTCCATCATCAACTGAATTGACATTCTTGTATTTTTCAAAACGAACATGTACGCACGGCTAAACATCAAGCTATATTTTTCCAGTATAAGCTGATCTCGCATTGTGTAGGATTTACTTACAATGAGAGGTCAGCGTTTACTGGCAATGTATAGCTTGATGTGTAGCCGTGCGTACATGTTCGTTTTGAAAAATACAAGAATGTCAATTCAGTTGATGACAAATTTCGATCTGAAATCGGACAATTGACAATCTTTGAGTACTAAGCAAGTAGAGACCTCGAAATTTTCACCTGTATCTAGGAATAACAATGGTGTTTCGACAGTTTTATTCAATTTAGAACATTATTAAATTATTAAATAGGTATTAATAAAATTATTATAATATGATATAAAATTGTATTATAACGAAACTAATTAATATTTGACTAAATAACATAAATTCTATTTGAAAAGACAGTAAAAGAGTAAAACAAGAAGTAACCGAAGATGAAAAAACGATGAGAATAAAGACGTCCGTAATGAAAAAAAAATCTGTAACATTTGAATGGTGTTCGTATTAAAAAGCCCACGCAGTATATTCCGAAAAACATCTAGATCCGTCTCTTTAACCTTTTAACACTTGTCGGATGCAAGACTACCTACACAACATTTCGACTTACATGAAATTAAGGTCGACAACATCTGCATTCCACTCCAAATGAACAGTCGCATCTTTTTAAAATTATTGTATTCATTTATATGAATACAATAACTTTAACATAGCGAGACTTTTTCACGTATTAGCGAGACTTTTTCACGTTCGTGATTCATTTACAGACATAAATGTTTGTGAAATTCACTATTATGTGACCGGATATAAAGATTTTACGAGTATTCGCTTTAAACCTAATTTGGTCACAGTAAATAGCCGTATTGTGTGAACGATTTCTTTATCTTCGTTATTGCATTTTTTTTTTTGAGAATCCCGGATCTTGGTAATGGCCTGTTGGGAAACATCACTACTTGTTACATGGCACGTCACTAGTATAGACAATATGTCATCTGTGGTTCTTCTTGCTCTCCGACCTCCGCTAGAGTAAACATCTTGTGCTTATGTGCTACAAATATGTTAAGATTGTAAGCTTTCTAATAAATAAACAGTATTCTGATTAATCCAGTGTTTATAATCAACCCACAAACTCAACATGGCCTGCCTGATGTTAAGCACTTAAGGTTGCGCTAGTCGACGGCTCGAACTCATTGGTGGGCGTGGCTAATATGCATGCTATTTCACCTAATATCGTATGAGAAAGGGATAGATCCTGCGATGAGCAGTAAGAAGCTATTGCGCGCACATATATGATCATCTTAGGTAATAGGTAAAATGGGCTAGTTTCCGCAACTCCACGTCAATATGCGCGTATTTTGCGTACGGGTGGGAAAATCGATTATTCGATCCACCCCAGCTCCTCAAGGAAGGCCAGCAACGCCTCGGTATTACTGACAATCTCACAGAGGGTACCTGGGTTACCGAAGTACTTTGTTTGCCCTGTATGTGGCGACCACTGGGCAGGATAGTAGCAGATGCGCTGCTGTCTCGTCATTCTCCAAGCAGGCCCTGCACAGCGGACTGTCTGTGACTCCTATGACAAAGAGGTGTTTATTAAATGACCCGTAGCCAGTTAAAGTAGGTACGTCATTGTACGCAGCTGTTGCTTAGTTAGTCTATGATCATCTTATAATTCACTGGAAAACCAATATTCAAGTGAAATAGAAGATGATTTATAACGAAAACGAGCGCGTAAAAGTTCATGAACAGACCTTTGGGCGTATCTAGACATTATGGAAATCTCCGGGAAGTATTTATTCAAAATAAAGTTATTTGAATTTTTGAATAAATTATCTATCCCTGTACGGTAACAGTTTTGCCATTTTCATACTCCCGGAGTTTTTTTTTTACGCCCACGTATACATAAAATTATTGTTGAAATATGCAGGTTTCGACATAGTTTTCAAACCAATATTTTTTATTCTCTGCCCTTATAGAGCTAGATAATGACGAGACAATTAGATATTTTTTCTATTATATGTACACTGTCAAATAGTGAAGTAAACTCCATACAACGTAAGTAGGAAGACTGACTGACTAGCGTAACCTTAAGCAGTAAACCTATGTCAAGTTTACAACTGCATACATACAAAGCCTGCAGTAGGCCGCTTTTTTGTTTTTGTTACCAAATCACACCGGGAAATGGTGTGATAATGTGGAACTGGTACCCTCTACTCTAAATACTGAACTGAAGTGGAAGTAGGCACGAATGCCCACTTCACTTCTTTAAAGACACTACAAGGACTGCTACGTATGGCTTTTGTGACTTCGTAAATCGTATATATCCTACGCCAGTATGTCAAATATTGGTAAAATATGTAGTTTGTTACAGTCCGATTCAAACTTTATGGCGGCTCGGAACATGAGGCGAGTCGCTGTGCAATAACGAATTCATGCTTCAGCGGGCGGAGGGGTGTGCAGCTAGTATCGACTTCAGGACCCCCATAAACTTTGACGCGTACTTTAACTTTCTTCCAAAGAACTACACCAGAACTTCTTAGGTGACCTCTCTACCACTAAGTACAATGTAAAGTAAATAGGCAGGTTCATTGTACCTTTGTATACCAGATTTAGCAATGAATAGCGAATTACGTGCAAAGGTTAGTTTAACACACAAATCGGTTATTACGGCGCAGATATATGATTTTAGTGTCTTTTAAATCTGTTTTATACGCCTTCATATAATGCAAGTATGTTATGCAAAAAATGTATGTTAAACTAGAACGCATAAACAGCAATTCTATATGTGAATATTTAAGTATTGTAATAAACTACTTTATGAAATAAATTCAGGAAGTAATGTCTACCCAAAGCATAAAAACGATATTACTTTCGAACTACTTAAGATATTTTCATGCTTTTTTTTGTATGAATAGGCTGTTTTATTATCTATAATTCTTTTTGTGATTTTATTCAAATATTCATATTTTCGTTACTAAAAATAAATATTCCCTATGAAAATTAATGGCGGCGCGGCGTGAGCGCGACACGCATTTGTATGGGCAAGGTCAACGGCGATTATCTGACCCTTAAACTACACTTCACAAGCACAATACAGAAAAATGTTCTCTAAACTAAGATATAGGATACACTTTCATAGATAGTAAACTGAGGCACATACTTTACTTTCGTTATATCACGATAATAAGCTAATATTAACTCTTCAACATGGTTACGTCTTGCCTGCGGTGATGTTATGTTATTTTCGTATCGTCTTGGTGTGGTTAGTGCAGGTAATGATCGCTTCATCTTTAGTAGTAAACATGGGGTTAGGAAGCGTGACTTTAGGGTGGGTACTGGTTAGTTTATCAGCATGATTTTCTCTTTTTGCCTTCCTACGACTGTGGACTATACAACGTGCTACTTTTGATGTCCCATAACTCTAAAGTTATTCGCTATAAGTAAAACTAAAACAAAAAGTCCCTAGAACAAGTGTTCCAAAAATACATAGTAATGACACTATAGAATCTCGATGTATGTATCTAAGTTTCATTGATCGACGAGTAAATCATTTTCATTCAAACCAATCATTCATATTTAAAGCTAAGAAAATGCGACGTTGTCATATTTCACGTAAAGGTGTTTTACATAAATAATTGTAACTTTGTCAGTCAAATTAATACGAAAGAATAAAAAAAGTAATTCTTATGCCAGTTGATCCTTTGACATAGTCTCATTAATACCCTAGAGTATGGGATATTAAAAGGATCACGTTGTTTACAATGTGGAGCCAACAATACGACAATAAATGAAAACACTGGCAATACTAATGCATAAGAGTAGAACTAAAGAAGAAAGAATTAAAGAAGTGATTTTTTCAAACATACTAAATAGCAGTGGTGTGCCGACATGGGTTTTGCCAATCTGTGATTGCTATAGCGACTAAAGTTTAGTCGCTATATATGCAATAGTTTAGTCACTAAACTATTGGATATATTTGATTGAATTTTCGTGTGCAGACTGCGAACGTCATTAGACATACGCAGTTGAATTTATTGTCATATTGACGTCTCCAAGTTGTATAGGTACCTACCGTTTTAGCTTGACCGGCGCACTCTGAAAAACGAAGCAAAAACTTCAAAGACGAAAAACGTAGCTTTGTGCAGAACTTAGTTTACACTTCATTCTTATCCTTTAACGTTCCTACTGCTGGGATAGGCCTCCTCTACTTGAATGGGATCTACCACGCTAACCAAGAGCGGCCGGGGTTGGTCGACCGCACCGAACGTAATGTAAGAACCAAGTAGGTATATGAATATAAACCGTGATGAACTGATGATAGATAGAGCGTTATCAACAATTCTAACTTTAAAGCTTCCCGCAGACAGGCGCGATGTGAGCCTAGTAGAACAATTTCTATGAAAACTTCATGGAAATTATTCTACAAGAATCGCCACCCTAATTGCGTAACACAGTTGAATCCGAATCGGAATGATTTTGAAGTATATTGCTAATCTATTGCTTCATATGTTAGAAAAAAAAATTGTCTGCTCAACAACTTAAATAACGCAATGAATGTTGTTGAACTGTCAAATTGAAACCGATTCCTACTGATAGTTTGTTACGCAGCTAGCCCACGGGTCGCACTGTCGCGTCGCGCCTGCCTGCGGGAGCCTTTACACGCGGTACGTAATGAAAAGGTTATTAAACCAAAAACATAGATCTACCCAACATACAATGCAATAATCGGAATCTCAATAATGATTAGAAAAACGTGGGATGTCGCTTCCTATCCGTACTTCCGTGAGAGACTCCATACATAGACATACTTTGTATGTACCGGTTCGAGTGGTATGGTACGTATTAATACAGGTACTTGGGCTACTATTACGTCACACCATAATATTTTGACAGCTTGAGGGCTTCTTAGGGAGCGGACACATCAGGTTTCAATGCTCTCGTGTTTGTAACGGATTAAAAAACCGGTAACAGAAAGTCTTGTGTAATTCTATTAGCTAGCTTTTGATTGCGGCTTCGCCCGCGTGGATGTCGGAAAACATCTCACGGGAACGTACTACGGGGATTAAAAGTACCATATGTGTTAATTTAGGTAAACAATGTATTAACTCCGTAAAACATTGTTTTCATATCTCTATTGGTTTACGCGGCGCGCAGCCAGTTTTTTTTTCTGATATCTTCATTGCAATTGCAGCCAATTTGCACAAAATCACCCATCCTATTTCATCCCGTGGGCGTCATAAAAGGCGACTAATGGACTTACTAGAGAATGGGCAGCAGCGTTCTCTATACATTTATAACACCATACCGCGATCGCCATTGCGATTATGGCAAACCCCCAAAATAACAAGCACTAAGAACAAGCGAAAAACGGTCGAAGTAGCGGTGCTTGGGGGACGCCAATGTCCAGCAGTCGACGTATTTCGGCTGAAATGATGTTGATGATTATGATGACATAAAATCTTAATGAATTATACACCTTCCTCATGAATCATTCCGTCCATTGGTGAAAACCGTATGAAGATCCGTTCAACAGTTTTTGAGATTATCGCGTTCAGACAGATAGACACGGCGAGAAGACTTTGTTTTTATAATATAGTGATGCCGTGTTCTCTTACCTACTGTTAACCAATGTTTATGATAGAACTTTTTATGCAGCTGTTAGTTTCATCATTGAATTTGAATAAATTTTCCCCAATAAACACTTATATCACGTAAATTGGATAATTTTTCCTTAAGATATAGGTAAAGCACACGAACAGACAGACAGAGAGACATTATATTTTATGACGTAAGGATGTTCTAAATTACTTTCCAGTTAAATAGATTATTTCAAAAACATAAAGTGTGTTTGTAAAGTGTTGTTTTTGTAAATTTTGGCACATAACACTAAAAGCCAGGATTGATTGATTTAAATCAAACTTGTTTTTTTTTTCATAAAAGTTTACGGATTACTTAGAATTTTATGAACTTCGCGATTTAAAATCGTCTTTTAATCGCTGCGGTATTTCCTGTATATCTTTATTATGGCCTTTAGTGCACACTACCCTAGATCCCTTTTTATTTAAATCATATATGTCAGTATAATCCTGTCAAATAGGATCTTTTTTTCGTCCGTCATTCTCACAACACAAATACACAATTATATAAAACAATATTTTACGACGCGCGACGCAATATTCATCCGGCAAACGATCACATGACAATATTGACAATTTAGGGGAATCCCGGAAACGGAAATACACTAGTTTTTCTTAGAGAGTTGTCAATGTTAGACCATTTTATTGGAATCCCAGTGTCTTCTTAGAGTTCTCAGTTAGCAAAGTAAAAATCTACCATTTGCGGTGAAAAGAAAAGAAAAATTTATAAAAAAATCATGATTTACTTAATAGTTTTTTTTTTATTAAAGAAATCTATCATAAACAAAAATATCACGATTTTTAAAAGCCCTGCTAAAAGCTCATAGCTTGCACAATGTATGGATGGGCATATCTTCGTAGTTTACGCGTCAATATGTTTACGCCCTTACTCGTTAGGGTACAAAACAAAATGTTCTTACTTTCGTATGTAAATACCGCTGTCAGTTAATGAACCCACAATCATATTTACTTGTTTTACGATGTATGATGTATGTTAATGTGACAAGAAACTTTTCTCGAGTTATGAGAGAGAAATGGAGCAGGTACTAAGATGTTTGTATGTTAATGTTATGTAATTAAGTACTAAAAAATAAAGTCAAAGTCAAAGTCAAATTATTTATTTCAAATTGGCACATAGAAGGCACTTTTGAACGTCAATATTTACAAAAAAATAGAATTGATTCTAGTCGCCCCTTCCAAAATGTAGTTTCGTATGGAGAAGAATGGGCAAGAAACTCCACCGTTACTCTTTTAAAATGTTTTAAATATTTTGTATAGGTACATAAATTATAATATATGTGAAGACGATGCACCTAAAATAGAATTAACAAAACAACAACAAAACACAACAATGAGAACAACATATCAATAATAAGAAAGCATATTCTAGGTTAAAAACATAACGCCGTGCACATCCGAATAAAGCACACATTCAATACATTAGGAATTTATAAGCATAAGTGTGGCAAGCATTGGCCAATTGAACCACCAACTACTTGGCCATAACTTATGTATCTTTACACATAATTATATCAAGAACAGAATCCTCTTTCAATTCGATATCTTAACCCTATCACTGTTTTATTATCGTTAATGTATTCGACAATAAAACTAAAGGAATGTTTAGAACTGTTCATGAAGGCTGTTCTTTATTAACTCAGCACTAAGGTCGTATGTTAATGTCTAACGAAATGCTCATTATCGTTTAATTTTAATTACTCTAACACATTATCATGGGTTCGTAGTTTTAGGTACTTATTGCTATGTGTTCTTATCACGCTTATTAATCTTAGAAGCATAGCTGCATGTGTCTGTTGAATTCTTGAATAATAAGGTATTATAGGAAATAATACTGGAACCTTAACATAACTAAGATGCCTGTGATTTCCGAGACTTTAATAATAAATGCCTATTGTCGTCTGTACCAATAATTTTATTAATTATGACCTCAAAACCCTGTTAAAGGAGGAAACCATGGTAAAACATCACCCAGGACCCAAAAGAGGCTGAACCCTATATTATTTTTCGTTTTTGCAGTTACATTTTTAGGGTTCGGTACCTCAAAATGAATAAACGGCACCCTTATAGAATCACTCGTGTGTCTGTCTGTCCGTCACGGCCAATTTGCTCAAATCTACTGGGCCGATTAAGTTGAAATTTGGTACACTTATGAATTTATGTGACGGACGTGTAACGTAAATAAATGAATTTCGAATACGGAAATAGAAATATAAAAAAAAAGTTTTGCATACTGTACCGTGTGACATATCAAATGAAAGGGATTGTTGTAAGGATTTCAAATATATTTTTCAATACAAGACAGACTCAGGCGAACAATATTCAAAGATTTGAATTTGGAACACACGAACAGTTTTGTTTCGAATTAGTCGTGGGTACTTTGTACAATGCCTGGTTACTAACCTCTTTTGTTGACTGTACCTAAACATTTACAAATACTTTTCTTGACCCTTTGAACACCATCTATCGTAACGCGATGCTCGAATGTTTACAAACAGTAAAAGCCTTAGTAGTAAGACACCAAACATCCGGTCGGTAATCGATCAATCAACGCATAAAATCGATGTCATAATCGAGCACGTCAATTCGACTTCACATCTCTATTCGTTATGTAAGACGTACCTAGATAAAGTAGATTGCAGTAATTTTTCTATGATTATTGTGTTGAGTGTCAAATGTCGGGTCACATGTACTGAATATAACACACATTGAAATGTACATAACTTCACGCCACAAATCCAGACTCCGGGCTGCTACTGAGAAATTCCAGATAGGAAAACCTAATAACACTTTGCCCGACCTGGGATTCGAACCCAGGAGCTCATACTAAGTGCTTGGGACCACTAGACCAACGAGGCAGTCCAAATTAAAATGTCTATCTCGAAAAGATGCCTATTTATTAAAAATATTGTTTTAAGTTAGATAACGTTAGGAGCTCATCATCTGTATTGTATTGTATTGTATCTGAAGTTTATTATAAGAAGATTTAAGTGTAAGTGCTGGTAAATGGTTCCTTTGGGTAGAATTTCATATCCCGACACAATGACAATTGCTTTTCTTATCAAAAGCCTGGCTGGCCCTTAAATTCATTTAAAGAGCTAATGATAGAATATCCGAAAATCCTTAAAACAGTATCACCATCTTCATCAGCAGATTACAGTTCACTGCTGGGTAAATGCCTCACCATTTGCATGCCACTAAAGGTCCTCGACCTATCGATTTTATTTATGAAGGATATTTGTTAAATTGACCGACGACCTTAATTTAAATGTGTTAATAAAGAACCCAACAACAAAGACAGCTCTAATTAAGACAAGCTACGCCACGAACTTATTCTTTCGCGTCTTGCTGACGCACTTTCATTTTATTTGCTGCCATTTTAACAAATTGACAGTTGTCAATGTATCATAATTCGATCAGATCGATAAAGACAGCTGCTCTATTTTGTTTTTTTTTTTTCTTTAATAACTTCGACCTCACTTTCTCGTTGAACAGGACGTACTCGACTATGATTGTGGTCAGTGAACGGAGCATAAATGGGGTTATTAATAATACATAATAAAGTGACTCAGATTATTCCGCATACTAATTGGCTATTAAGGACTGACGTCCTGGTATTGTAACTTTATTATATTTCGGTTTCAAAGGAAAATTTTATTAAGTGTCAAAACACAACCAAATCTCGGAAATCAAAGAAATCTGTAAAATAATCGCCTTCTAAAAGATGTCCCAGAATAATACCTTGCGGAACACCGAAATGGTTTGACAATGTGGCGAATACAAGACAAACAACAAAACGACGCCAGACTATAAAACATCCAGTAGTAAACGAAACAAAAGTAACAACAACAAAGAGTATGATAAAGGGAAGATTAAGATTTATCCTATCAAGAGTTTACAAAGATACAGTAAGGTCCAGCTTTAATCTAATTAAGCCGTTGAATTTTTTGCTGGTGGTTCTCCATAGAAACCGAAAAATTTAAACTGTGCATTCAGATTCGCTTGCAACATACAAAAAAAACACCACATTACTGAACGACTATTGCTATATTCTCTAGAAGCTGATAACGATGCATTGTCCTTGCGGCCAAGATCAACAGAGCCGTTAAAAATTTCAAAACACATCTAATTTCCTTACTAATGTATTAATTAGAGATATCTTTATTGTGATTTGAATTTTTACTGTTATTGTCTGTTTAATTTATTAATGATATGTGTGTTTTCACACCGTTATACTATTTTAAAGAATATGTTTAAAAACTTTATTGGTAAGGTTTTATGTTCCATTATGTTCTCCAAAACTGTCTCTGTATAATATAATATGTGTGGACTTTATCCACGAGATCTATATTTTGGTAGTGTATTACTGTATTTATACATGAAGCTACTGTGCGTATTTTAAGGCACTGTGCAATGACATGTCCAAATGTTTGTTTACGTAAATCTACTAACTTCGTCATATAATCTCCAGCTTTACTTACGACATCTTTTGGAATAATGTGCGTACTATTTACCCAGAAACTGTGTACTTTCCATGTTTTATCGCAAGAACTAATAACACCTTTAATTCAAACACCTGCAGTCTTCAACATAATGAACATATTGCAACACTACACACAACGAATCAACAATTGTTTATGTAACAAACAACAATTAGACATCAATTTTGTTCAGACACGCCTCCACTATAAATATTCGTCTTCCATCTTGTAGTTGTATGAAAATTAAATTCACCAAAGGGCAAAGTGGATCCCAGGAAGCGTACCTTTCTACTGGAGATTATGCAATTTTATGAAGCGGTGAAGTAGGAAGTCACTGCCAATAGTAGTAGAAAATTATCCAGTAATTGTAATATGATGACTGGATACTTACTAATTGGACAGTGTAGTTCAAAGTACGTTTGTGTCCACTAATTAAATGGTTGGTGCTGAAACTCTATTTGATATAGGTTAAATTCAATACAAAAGTAGTAAGAAATTATTTGAACTTCAAGCAAACTCTAGTCATATTCCACTGTTTGATTGAAGCACAAGCCTAATACTAATTTCTACCTAATTAGGACTTAAGTTGGGCTCTTTTTATCTGCTATTGTTTTAGTATTAGATATTCTATTTTGATTAGTATGTTCTAGATCAGCCGCAACCGGATTTCAAATGTAATAAACTATATCGATGTTTCACAGTTCAAATTAATTTGCCTCAGATTTAATACATTTCACTCTACACTCTCACAGTGGTGTCTGATCTGGTGGTGGATCTTTGTATTTTAGAATAGCAGCGACAAATATTTCTTGTTTATCTGCAAACAAATTGCAATTAACCTTAAATACCGCCATGGTTCGTTTTAAATATACTGTAGCAGATGAAAACACATAGGTACTCAAATATTCATTACCCTCATTTTAGCTTTCATCTACGTATCATGGTTGAATAATTAAATTCAAGTATGATTATGTTCAATTACCTATTTATTCAAAGTTTTGAATTGAATATAAAGAACTACGAAGTGAGAGCCAACTCAGTGATCTGATTAGAAACAGCTCATTACCATGACTATCGTAAACCTATCTTAATGCTTGTGATTCCGTTAATTATATAATATATGCTTTTACATCTACATCTATTATACTTGAGGGGCTTGTGGCTAAGTAATAACAGCCGCAGTCTGACAAGCTGTCTTATCAAGCGGTATCGTACACAGTAACTGAGTAGTGGAGGTCAGATAGGCAGTCGCTCCATGTAAAATTCTAGTATTCAACTGCATCCGGTTAGGCTGGCAGCCGACCTCAACATAGTTGGGAAAAAGCTAGACAAATGATGATGTACATCTATATTAAGATATTCTAGATTCTAACAACAAGTAATAACTAAAACTTAAAAATAACTTTGTAAGACTCCAAATAAGCATCAATTGGCCTTCACCAAGCAAAGGCTGAACAAAAGAAGTGATAATTTAGGTTCCTCGAACTACAAGTAGCGAAACACTTGAATTAGAAGTAACATCACGAATGAATAAAGAATATGGTAGTCTTATTTCAAACATATATGACAACATCGTACCCAAATCACAACTATCACTTGCTCTATTTCAAGAGGCTCTTTCTCAACCAAGCGACAAACGTATTTATTTAACACGACTCCGAGACATACGCCCACGTAACTTTAACAAAACAATAACAATCTTCACGTATGCTTTGTAACTTGTCGCTTGCACAAAAATTCATTAGTCCAATTTTAAGAGACACGACTCAATGATTTGACAAATGAGATCGATTACTTAACTTACGTCAACGGGAAGTGAACTTAGAGGTTCGAAGTAAAGTCGAACGAAGAGTTTGGTATACAGGCAGCTAACTTGCAACTACTTTTAAACGATGTTCGCAGTATACTGAGTAGCGAAGTCTTTAACATCACATCATTCATATTAGAGTATCCCATCAGACTATGAGAGTGAGGCAAGAGGGAGCGCACCTGTGTTTCACACACTCGTGCACTATAATAGCTCCTGCGTACTTGACTAGTCTCCGTTGAGACTGGCCGCCGTGAACGAAATTTGGGCGAGAGTATATCTCATAAGTAGAAAGTTACTAGAAAGAAAGAATAAAATTTCTTTGGACACAGTTCGTGAAACACAAAATACAAACAATAAATGAAAAACTGTGAAAATAATGTTTTAACAACAATAGCGTGTCTCACGGCTGCGCCAAAAAGGTTTATTTCAGCATTAATGCCAGACAGATGCTGTCTGACGCTGGTTTTCTAATGAACCTTTAGGGTCAAGTGACAGGAAGTAGGTACGCACCGCGCGCGGGCGGGTAATTACTACGCACAAAATTAAATGAATATTGGCTATGTAATGGAAAGATAAACCAAACCTTCATGTATACCAAACTCTTTGCTCGACTGTACTTTTACCTTTTCACTGTGGGATATTGTATCATCTTCATAAGCTTTCGAAATATTTGAAAGAAGTCGTGACTGCATTACGAGTGATGATTTAATCCTCGTTAGACGTCTTTTTGATAATGCAACTGGTTGGTCTACTTTCTCGAGTTCCTGTTCAGGAACAATGGGAAAATGAGCAAATGAACGTGCATGGGCAGAGATGAATTTATTATCGGGCTAAAGTTATTGTAAGGTCTTCAGCATGCAGGTTACATATGTATATGTTATTCACTATAATATGTTCGCCTCCAATAAATCATTCGCGTATCGGAAAGTAAGATCAACAGCCAATTTGAATGTCCTTAATAAATATTTTCAAATCTCAATGAGAACATCAAGAAGGCGTGGAAATAGAAGGCGTTTATTTATATATCCGAAATTAAATCTAAGTTTGTTTTTCGTGAGGATACTGTCTCCAAATGTGGCATCCCATGCAATCATGCACATTTACAACTATGTATTTGAATAACAAAACGTGCTACCTACTTATATAAAGACTATTATTTAAACAGACACGTTCAATAGTGCGACAGATAAATTTAGCTCTAAGCAATGCATCCTTGAGCGAGGACCTCTCTAATGCCAATGATGGAATAATGCACAGAGTCGTCAATATTATAGGCATCGTTAGAAGCATTGTCGTTATAAAGAGGCAAATCAGTAACAGCCTACTGTTGTAGTAATAATATATGCAGGTTATGACTTATGGGATTGCAGAGAATAATATACACTTGACGATCAAACTTGATGTACTATTTTGATGTTCTACCATAAAACTTGACCTGACTCAGTAGCATAGATCCAAGAATCGAGATCAATAAAGTCGATAATGTTGATACGAAATCTTGAACTAGATAAATGAGTACCTAATAACAATATAATATGAGATGAGAGTTATCAGAGGAAGAGAATGAGGATTATAGTATGAAGTAAAGGATAGGAACCATTCAGAGAACAAGAGTTAAAGAAGCTAATAGAAAAGAAGGCAGATCAGTGAAGTGTTTGGGATCAACAAATTGGAATTCGCTTACAGCACTGTTATAAGAACTGAAGAAAGTGGTTTATAATAATCATTTATTGTTTGATAAGCATTGAACAAATCTAAAGGCACCACAAAACGTTAGTGTCTGCTTACAAGATTACAATCATTTTGATCGTCATTGACAGAAGCACGAATACTGTTTGGTATTACTGTACAGAGTTACGAAGTTTAATAAACATGTCTGTTAGACATTACAGCTTTAGCAACACCTTTACGTATCAATTTTAGAAGATAGGTTATAATTAGGGTAAATTAGAGATGTATGTACCAAATAAACTTGTGATGTCGATCGTTCATTTAATGTGATGTCTGTAACACGATTAAATAATCATAATATTTAGCTTCGAGACACGTTCAGTGTAATTTTAGTTAACTGTCATAATTTAATTTATGTATTTTATTATAATAGCTACACTTGAATAGCTTAAATAATCTGATACTGTATTGTTTTACAGTAGGTAGTGCTAGAGCATCAGCACCATCCTCCCGCTCTTATCCTATTTGAGGTCGGTGCAGTATAAGTTCATATTTTTTCTAAAACTACTAAAAACTTTACTTGTATAGTATAAGTAAGTATTAATAAGAAATTGTATTTAATTAAAAACAATCAGCATAAAGACTCTATACTGTTGTTACGAGGAATGTAATTTCTTTTATTTGTTTTAAGTAAGTGAGGTACCTAGAAAATAAAATAAGGCTGATTGTGATATTAATAATAATTACTTAGCTTCCTAAAATTAATATGATCATAAAAGTACTGCCAATTTTTTATCGATACGTTTTATTATACACCCCATCACTAGAAGTTACCGCACCGTAGGTGCTCAAATGGGAATATAGATGAATATTTTTTATTGATCCCCATTGAGCACCCAAGTTATTATATTGATTGGTACTCAAATGGGAACGCTTTTGGTGCTCAACGCATAGGTGCCCAAAAAATAGGTGCTTAATCGGGAACACTGCCTGTTCGGTCCGACGACTGCGAATACACAGAAAAACTGAAATTTAGGCCTTTTTGTCATCTATGGTTATAATAAAAATAAATATCTATGGTTAGGAGACTGTTCATGAGAAATCCCATGTGTTTACTTCTACTGTTATTTTATTTTAATGATAGTCGTTCGTCAAGAATAATCTGTAAGAATGAATCAGTCAGTGTATCACTGTAGTGCCATTAGGTATTATATGCAGGATTTAATAGAGAATAAGGGAAGAAAAATACATGTTGCGCTGACCCTCAAGTAAATTGGTGATGATGATGATGATGCAGGAACGTAGGCTTTCATTAATTCACTTAAAACGAAAAACTTGGGAAATTGCTACTGAAGACTGCGGATGTCGACCTCAGGACGAGCTGCTTCTCACACGGACAACTGTATGTCGCTTGTTCCCGCGTCACCAGTCCTGTATATTTTGGTAGCTAAGACCTAAACTACAAACGTAGTATACAGGGAAGTTTTATAAAAATGTGGTTATTTTAGTATTTTATGGTGTCTTGTAAGACAAGACACCACAAAATACTAAAATAACCACGACTTCCACGCGAACAAAGCTAGTAAGAAATAAATGTAAGTCAATAAAATTCCTTATAAATTGCTAAAAGCATTCCATTCTAAAAATAATACACTTTAAATATCTTTAACACCGCAATCACACAACAATATCCGCAAGCCCGCACGCAACATGGCACGTCCCTAATCGAGTAACAAAACAGCTAAGATAGTAACGTAATGAGACAAAGTAAAACGTTACCTCAACGCGTTACGTTACGTAATGGAAGCGAAGTCGCGTGGAAAAAATCACCGTCTGCGCCTCACTGACTCATCAACGCGTGTACGACCTAGAAAGGAAATTGTTTGCTTTAAGGATTGTGAGTTGACATTTTTTCTGACAGGAAATTAGTGTTACAGTTGAACCAAGATCTTTTGGCGCGTGGCAAAAACTTGAACTATCACCGCCATCTTGTTTTTTCAATACAATTTCTCGAAAGAATTCATTGACATATAAACCTATGGACTTGCCATACCTACAAAATTAGCGTGACTACCTACAAAAATCGAGCTCTTAAAATGGCCGCCTTTCGTAGGGTTGTTACTGCGAGTGCGAGAGAGAAAGCAAGCAACTGTTTGACAGCATTTCAGAGTTTTGTACCACAAAACTTGGCAATAAACATGGCGACCGGTCACGCATAGACAGATTTTGACGTCACACCAAATTCTTGCCAAATTTAGTCCTTGACAAACATTTAAATGTCACTTTTTTATATGTAGCTCTTGATTAGTTAGAAGGAAACAAAACGCTTTATGACATGACTGTGTCGATATGATAGATATTTGTATAACTATTCTTCCTATAGTAGCATATGCCATCTCCATAGTATTCCTACCTCAATGAAACAATTTCTGAAATGTTTACTAAAAACGCCACCGAGAGGTGGCGTTTTTCGAAATGTCATTCAAGCGCCAAATGCCCTGTAGCTCTTTGAATGTTGATCTATATTTTTATTTAGATTTTAATTTACGTAAGTAGTTGAGGAAGCAATGTTTAATGGTGTGCTATTAAATGAGACTGTAATTTAGTGCCATTCTGTTAAGTAGGCAAGTTTATGCGCTTCATTTTATTAATAGTTGGAAACATTATGTTCTGCTCGGCAGTGATTTCCTTATTCCTTATGATTTGCAGTTTCTACATTCATAAATTGAACTGAAACTATAACTAACATAACAGATTCTATTACCTACTTCTTTTTTTCTACTTTCCAATCAAAAGAAATCCTTAAACACCACAATAAATATTTTCTCAAAACACATACAAATCATGTATCACCAAAATGAATACGCCTGCTCCACGATAAGATACAGAATTACCCGGCAGACATTCTTTAAAAACCACTTTCATCAACAGGTATAAGAATAGACGCCCACAAAATTATTGGGAATGCGAATCGAACCCAAATCGATAAGAACCCGGTTTTGTTGGCCGAATGACCTTCACTGTCGATCTTATTGGGACTGGAATGTTGTGAAAAGGCTCCTGGTTTTACGCTAATGCCTTTTGAGTGAAGTCTGGTGAAAAATTGCGATGACATTCTGATTAAGGTCCCAAATGCAGAGTATTTTTCATACGTTTTTTAATTTAATTAAGTGCCAAGGCACTTTTAATTAAAAAACGTAACGCAAAATTAGAAAAGTAGTAGAGTAAAATAATGTCGAGGACAAGTCCTCGACATTATTTTACTCTACTACTTTTCTAATTTGTGCAAAGCTACTCTCATGTAGCAGATTCCCTCAAAGTCAAAGTCAAACCATTTATTTCAAACAGGCATATAAAAGGCACTTTTGAACGTCGAAATGTATAGAAAAATAGAAGTGATTCTAGTTGCCCCTTCTAAAAGGTAGTTTCTTATGGAAAATACTGGACAAGAAACTCCGCCGTTACTCCTTTAAAATATTGTACAATATTTTGTATACTATAATTATATGTGAAGATGATTGCACCTACAATAAAATTACTACATCACAATAGGTAAAAATAGTTAAAATTAAGCAATGACAGATCCATTAATCATGTGATAGATACATGCTCACATATTTACAAACATTGTAAAAGTAGACGATTTTCATAAAATTTTAACCTCGTCTAAAAAGATATGAGTTAACCGTAATTAAGGCAGTCATCATTCTGCTGGACATAGGCCTACCCGAAATGACCTGGGAATGAATGGGTTGCCTCGCCACGCTTGGCAGGCGGGTTGGCGATCGCAGTATGGTGTTAAAATGCATAGAGAACGCTGCTGCCTATTCGCTATTAAGGCAGTAAATAAACCTAATTTATACTTTAAAAAATCTTGTTCTATAGCTCTATTGAGCCCTCTTTTATCGTGGTTGACTAAACTCAAAGTTATAGAACCGTAGCCATTTATTTGCGTCCACCTGCCTACAAAGAATGTTAGTGTTATTGGTCTCATTACTTAGATGGTCGGACTAAATTCGCTCATAGCTTTTTTTTTTTTTTTTGGGTGGGAAATTATCAAATAACTTCTCCTCCCGCTCTGGGCGGAGCGGGAGGACGTGTCAGACTTTTACTGACTAAAACCCACCCGTGTTCCTTCATTTGCCTGTGTGCCAGGGCCACGATATCCCTTTCGGACAAACTCGCAACCCTGGCAGGCATTGGCCCTAATGGACCCCGTCAATTCGTGCTGACGTCTCTTTAAGGCGCGCGTGGAACACGACGCGCCGTCAACCCGGGCCTGGTCCTTATCGCACGGCGAGCTACCCATCGCTCACCGTCCGCAAGCCCGTGCCTACGGTGGCCGGAAATCGGCTTGTGACTCCCGACGCCCAGGGCGTCTCCTGCGGCGACTAGGGGCGTGAGGGCGCGAACCCTGCCTCTCCCTCACGCGCTCCGCCTCCTCCTTCGCGAGCATTACTGCTTCGCAGAAGGAGGTGACGGCCTACCATGCACTCTCGCTCCGAACCATGGCCTGAACCAGGCCCGGACGCGAGAGATCGCCGCCGCCGATCGCCTCCGTGAGGACACGGGGGTGCTCCGCCCAAGCCGGGCAGACCTCCACCGTATGCTCTACCGTGTCCTCCGGGCGATCCACACAGTGGTGACACCCGGGCGTTTCCTCCCGCTTTATCCTGAACAGGAACCTCCCGAAACAACCGTGTCCGGTGAGGACCTGCGTCAGGCGGAAGGTGAGGACGCCGTGACGCCTCTCTAGCCACTCCTCAAAGAGGGCACTTATCGCCACAATTGTGGCGTGCCCAGCGCTGGGTTGCGACAATCGCACTCTCCATGTCGCCATGAGATCCCGCCGGAGCTCTGTCCGCTGTGCCATGATTTCTCGCGGCAGCGGAGTTTCACCCCGGCGTTTCGCCTCCTCGCGCCACTCCCAGATGTGCGCGAAGACTTTTGCTTCCAGATCCCATGGCGGCAGTCCGGCAAGGAGGCTCGCCGCCTCACGGGAGACCGTGCGGTAACCCCGTACCAGCCTGATGGCCATGACCCTATGGGACGCGTTCAACCGCTGGGCTGGTCGCAGCCTTAAAGAACGCGCCCACACCGGTGCCCCGTAAAGGGCCATGGACCGCACGATCCCCGCGTAGAGCCTCCGGCAGGAGGCGTTTGGACCCCCTAGATTGGGCAGGAGCCGCTTCAAAGCAGCCCCAGCCCGCTCCAGTCTGGGAGCCAAACGTCTAAAATGCTCCACGAAGTTCCACCGGCTGTCGAGGACGAGTCCCAGGTACTTCATCGTCGACTCGACGCCGATGTGAACCCCTCCCGCCGTTATCTGGGAACCCGACAGTGGCGCGTTCCGAGGACCATAAAAACACATGGCCTCGGACTTGCAAAGCCACCTCGAGTCCCAATTGCCGAATCCTATCGACGATTGTCGCAACCCCACGTGCCGCCAGTTCGGCCGCCGCCTGATGCGAACGCCCTTGTGCCAGGACTAGCGTGTCGTCAGCGTAGCAGTCTACGCTGACGCCACTAGGGAGGTCGGCGCGCAGCACCCAGTCGTACCCGATGTCCCACAGATGCGGCCCCAGGACCGATCCCTGTGGGACACCGCACGACATCTCTCGCCGGTTCCAATCGCCGTGGTGACCGGGGTAGATGACGGCCCTGTCCGTCAAATAGGCCTCGACCAGACCACGCGACAGAGGTAGGTCGGCATCCGGTGATACCGAAGTGCCTCCCTAATGCAACTCCAGGGCAGGGTATTAAAGGCATTGGCGAAGTCAAGAGACACCGCCATGACAACCCCACCCCGGGCAACAGCATTCCCCGTCGTGAGGGCTCGAACGCGCATGATGGCATCCACCGTAGAGCGCCCCTTGCGGAAACCAAACTGGCTCTCCGCCAAATCCGGCCCCACCCGCACCAGCCGCCCGACAAGGCGGTCTGCAATTACTCTTTCAAATTCGCTCATAGCTGGACACACAACTTTACGACCCACTTCACAATGCCAAGGATAGGCACAGATGGCAAAATATCGTCAAACAGAAGATGACTCCACGTCGGGGGCAGAGTCGTTACTTTCGCTTAAGTGGCCCCGGGGCAGGACAAAAATGGTGCCTTGTTCATGAATTTTCAATGCTTGGAAGGGAACAAAAAATACTTTTTAAAAGGCATTATTTAAAATATTTAATTTAATGATACTTATTATCGCAACGTAAACAAAGCGGATCAAATCTGAGACAAAGCTGAAAACTGTGACACTGACAGTGTCAAGTCGTCTATTTTATTTTTCTATTCTATTTTTCTCTATGGCAATGGTGCCGATGTCGACAATTCTGCCAATGTCAAGTCGTCTATCTCGACTAGATAGCATAAAGGCAGGTTGTGTTTTTTTTGTTGTATGCAGAGATGCACAGCTAATATGCGCGAAATTCAAATGGATGAAACGCTAAATTCAAATGATTGTAAAATGGTCGTGTAATTTTTTTACGATGCTTTCTCGTAAAGCGGGTGTCAATTTTTTCCCCTGTCTGGGGCCCTAGAAAGGGATCCCGGGGCGTTGCCGCGGTTTCCCCATAGTAGTTCCGGCCCTGCTCAGGGGAATCACGAGCCTCAGTAAAAAGGAATACAACGCAAAGAGGATTTATTTGCGTATATTTTTCATTGCAGTGACGTTACATGTGTGTACAGCGCAAACTTTCGCGTGTGTCTTTTAGAATTATTGACGCGGCAAAATTTATAGGCGTTAACGATACAGTGATTTGTTGAACGTTTCCTCAAAAGTTATAAATGTTGAATTTTTCGCAGCGTTACTTTTAACAACGTTACTTTTTTGACAAGGCGGATACAGAATAGTGATTGTTCAGTTTTACCAATAGAATAATTATGTTATTGATATATACGCAACTAATTATCTAGGCCGTTTTTTTCGACAAACATGATTAATTATTGTGAATTTTTCGCTTCCGAATAATTATTTTTGTTTTGCCTTTGTTACATATTTTAGGCAATAGTTATTATGCTGTCCACTGTTTGGAATAAATTATTGACCAAAAATATGTAACAACATGGACAAGGAACGAAATTATTAACATGAGCTTTTAATAAATGTTTGTATCAATGTGCGTCATTCTAATGCTTATTGAGTTCCGTATTTCTTTACGTTACGTTGCGACATTGAAAATGTCGTGATGATTTTATGCCCACACTTTATGCTTATTAGTCGAAGAGAACAAAAGAGCTAAGCAGGAATATTAAGATCATTTACGTTACGTTGCGACATTGAAAATGTCGTGATGATTTTATGCCCACACTTTATGCTTATTAGTCGAAGAGAACAAAAGAGCTAAGCAGGAATATTAAGATCAGGATAGCTAATTACATATCTAAAGCAAGTTATTGTTATGTGTCACTAAGTAAGGTTCCGTGTGGTGCCAGACGTAAAGAATAGCATCACCCCATTTCTTCCCGTGGGTGTCGTAAAAGGCGACTAAGGGACTTACTAGAGAATGGGCAGCAGTGTTCTCTATGCATTTTAACACCATACTGCGATCGCCAACCCGCCTGCCAAGCGTGGCGATTATGGCAAACACCCCCCCTCTCATAGGGGGAGGCCTATGTCCAGCAGTGGACGTCTTTTGGCTGAAATGATGGTGATGATGAAGTAAGGTTTGTAACCGACTTCAAAAAGAGAGGAGGTTATTTATTTATTAAGGCCCCAATCACAAAACATAAAATTAAAACAAAAATCATTACACCATTAAAATAAATTATGATCATGATTAATTATGATTTTTTTTTATGATTTTTTATGTTCGTCTGTTTTTTTTATGTTCATCGGTATTTTCGTCAATTGTGAACCGATTCTGAAAATTTGGTAGAGGAAGCTTACGCGGTGGTCCCTTATACATTGTATTAACTTTGCTTAGCTTCGATAATACGTGTTTTGTGTTCACTTTTTGTGTGTCTTGACGATGTTATAATACTTCCCATACTTCCTGTCAATGTAGTTTACACATCAAGTAGTGGTATACTCATACCAATTGGTATGGGATAGGTACGATAGTACGATAGCAAAAAAGAGAAAAATAAAAACTTTTTTATAAAAAAGACAACCGGCTTCTGAGTCTTTGGATCTGTATTGTAGTTGTTTGCCACCGTCTTCAAAAATTAAAGTTATTTTTCACTATGTAGTGTTTTTTTTGGAAATCGGTTGTTTTTTTTTTGCATTGAATAGTTTAGTTAGCAAAACGTATTTTTACATTTGGGCGGTTCTGTAGGCCAAAAAGGCTTTGAACGAAGATTCTTAAGGAATCCAAAAGGAAACTTAGTTGACTACCGACGTCTCCAGATTTCGGCATTTCAAAAAATCTTTTCACGGTTTCAGCACTCCAACACAACACCCACACAACTCCAACTCCTTCGTAACATTTCATAAAAAATAGTAGGTAGTTTTACGTTTTCTTAAACCGACTATTGCGTTACTAAAATCTCTGCGAAAAGTGTCACTAATGTCTTAAATACGTGCGCGTAACAAAACGACACACATGCTCAAGTCTCACGTATGCATTAGTGCACCATTTCAACACTAAAATAGTTACATACATTTACATAAACGAGAGAGGTTATATGCGTATGGGACACGAGAATAATAAAAGAGATGTAAAACCAGGGGGTCGTAAACAGCTTCATGAAACAACGAACCTGTAGTTTACGAACACATATTGTAAACTTGACCATTAGTGCGAGCAAATAGGATGTTTGCGACTGACATAATAAGAAGTAACAAAGATAGGTTTAGTGTAATTTAGTGAACTGAAAATATTTACAATTTAATAATTCCTCATTTAGGTCTGACATCATTAGAGTATTGAATATAAATTGTTCAATTTATTTTCTAATTTAATACCTTAATTATGCATGATTTTCACATAATATATTTTTTGTAAATTTTAACTTTTAATCCTCAGCTAGATTTGCACACCATATTTGTACGCCTCCTGGCATAACATAGCGCATAACACATAAAATCTGTATTTCTTTTACTTAAGTTAACAAATAAATAAATAAATACATTTATTGCGTTGTGGGTTTCACTGACTGAAAATAATTGCAATGACCAAATTGACAAAATTGAAAATTAAATTTACCCCGCTTTCTTCCCCTCATTGAATCATTAACGTAGGGTTGTTTCAAAAGTAAAGTAAAAATATCAAATGATTCAGTATAAAAAATTACATGTTTTACAAACATTCATACACATACAAAAACTCACGCCTTCTTCCCATGGGGTAGGCAGAAACTATAGAGCGCCACCTGCTACGCTCCTTACATACTCCTTTTGCTTCGCCTACGTTCATACATCTGGTCATACACGCACGCCGATTGTGAGTACTACGCACCTGACCTTTCTGAAGAACATCACCAATTTGGTCACTATATGTCCTCCTAGGGCGTTTCCACTCACCTCTGCTTTATAAATACCTTTTGTTGGTGTTGTTTTACAAACACTATTTAATAATCTGACAAGCATAAATCCACGCCTCACATAAATGTCAGTAACGTCACGCACGTATCACATGTTGTCATTTGTCACATAACCGGAGTACGCGTGTGCACAAAATCGATGTCACGCTCCATATACTTACGCTTGTACAGATGAGCACAGATGCGTTGGGTAACGCACAGTCACTTGCACAAGTGCTTTGAATACTTTGATGTCTTAAGAGTACTCGTTTTGACGTGTGGATGAATACTGAAATAAATTATAACTTATATTTTAAATGTAAACATTCGCATTTTGAAAAGCTTTCCTTATTTTGTATATTTGATTGAGTTGATATTAGTGTAAAAATACGGAAAATGTTTATTTACACAGCAACATTATTTATCACCTTTACAATGTTTGATAGGCTTGCACCCGATTTCTGGAACGAAAATCAACACAAATACTGCAGTTTTGATTGGTTGACTGCATTATCAGCAGCCAATCGGATCACCTGATTTGTTAATGAAAGAAAACTTAATTCAATTAGGTACCCTACTTACCTACATCAGAATAGGCAGCAAAGATAAGTAACGAAACCTAATTTGAATCATAGTTTAGATAGGTATTAGATATCTTGGTGTCTTTTAATTTAATTTGTATATTATTTTACAATAAAATATTACGCATATTGATCATTGATGGCCATTAGATAAGTGAATAAGTGAAGAAAACAATGTACAAAAGTAATTTGTTTACCTCAGGCTGTCAGGAAAACATGATATTGTAATGGCTTTTGCAAAGGGAAGTCATTACATACTAGAATTATACAAACTCCGTGACATTACAGCTGTAATCTGGTCATTTTAGGTATTTATTACAATAATATGGTAATGTATATTGCGGAAATGTAAAAATATAATTCTATTTATTTTATTGTAAGGGATAATTCTTTGTGCATAGTGTGTATAATTAATTTCACAATGTCATCTAACTGTTTAATAATTACCGTATTTTATTTCTTTTATCATTCTCACTGTGGGAATTTTACAAATGCTCTTTATTGTCCACTTTATACGGTTAACATAGTGAAATTATTTTGTAATTACAAAATCAGAATATTTTATTTCACATAAACCTACATGGGCTACTATGGGCACTTATAAAAACGAAAACTGTAATAAAACAAGCATTATTTACTACAGGAAGGTAGTTTATATTTGCAGATGCTCTATAATTACATAGCGAAATGAAAAATAGTAATAATTATCTATACCTAGTAGTATAAATAAATAAAATAAAACAATAAATAAAGAAAAATAACTGCATAACAGTTTTCTACTATAAAAACGATGTTTTTATAATGAATACGCACAATATTACGTAAATCACAGTAATCTGCTACCAGATCTAGACTAGATCATAATTAGCCTATAATGTTCCCACTGCTGGGACACAGGCCTCCTCTCTTTGAGAGGGAGTGGGTTGTAATCCACCACGCGGGCCCAGTGCGGGTTGGTAGATGTCACACGTCTTCGAATATTGGTTCTAGGACATGCCGGTTTCCTCACGATATTTTTTTCTTGACCCTTTTGAGAACAGTAGCGATGAAATTATTTTACACAACGTAACGCACTAGGGGTCTACTCCGAAGCGCTAAACCGAATTATCGGCCGACAGTTCGGCCGTTTTATAACTTCCAAAGTTACCTTTTTTGACTTTGAGTCCTTACCCGACTTCAAGTCACAGTTTTAACTGTGGCTTATCTCTTCGACTCCCTTTTTTTTCCGCGTAGTCAGCGATAGTTAGCCGTAGTAAAGAAACGACCGGACATTCAGCCGATACTTCGGATTTGTGTTCGGAGTAGACCCCCTGGGTGGGTTCGAACCCATGATTCGTAAGTTGGGGCAAATAATTAACATTTTTAATTGCTCACTCGTAAGTTGTATGGCAATAATTATTACAATGTCGCAAGTAGGTACGTACTAAGATGTTTCGTACTTCTTTTATCCATAGCCCACGAAGTTAAAATCGGGGAAATTTAATTATTCTGCACCAAAAATTGCGTGTGCCCTGCTTTCACTAATATGGTGTGGTAAAATGAAACGTTACGCAATAATAATTTGAATTCTTTATTAAATTTATAAGTTCGTAACGGTGGAACATCAATAATATAATCTTGATTTATAGCAATGGTGCACGAAACAAGATGGCGAACTTTTGTTGTGGAGCTTTCACATTATTATAACACGCGTACCTATTCTTACCTGAAAGGTAAAGCTCTTTTGTTGATTATTCATGAATACAATCCAATACGCACAAAACTTTATGAGCTCTCTGAAGTTGCACGCGGCCTAAAAGTATACTTATTAATAATAGCTAATTACATAAGTAACATTACATAAAACATTTTTTATAGTACCTTTAAGCCAACCTACAGCATTGATTTGTTCATTACAAAAATAATTAGCTATTAGCTATTTATATACTTTTAGGTCACTTGCGTGCAACTTCAGGGGGTCTACTCCGAAGCGTTAAACCGAAGTATCGGCCGAATGTTCGGCCTTTTTATAACTTCCATAGTTTCTATTTTTGACTTTAAATCCATACCCGACTTAAAGTCACATTTATGACTTTGGCTTATCTCTTTGACGGTCGTCTTTTTTTTCTTGCGCCGTAGTCAGCCATAGTTAGCCGTAGTTAAGCAAGGGCCGAACATTCGGCCGATACTGCGGTTTAACGCTTCGGAGTACACCCCCTGAGTGCTCATAAAGTTTTGCGCGTACTGTAACTAATTTATTAATATTATAAATGCGAAAGTGAATTTGTTTGTTTGTTTGTGACCCTTTCACGCTTAAACGGCTGAACGGATTTAGATGAAATTTGGCACATAGGTACACCCAGGCCTGGGTAAGGATATAGGCTACTTTTCATCCTGGATCACAGCCGAAGTCGTGGGCAAAACAGCTACTTTAAATATATTTTTTTATTACAAGCCGTGTGTCCGTTGGTGTTGCCATCAGCAAAAATGACGGACTTCCATACAAACTTTCATCCCCTATTTAACACCTTTGGGGATGAATTTTCAAAAATCCTGCCTTGGTGCTAACCTTCGTTACATAAGGAACTTTTGCTCAATGAAAGAAAGAAAAGTAAGAAAATACGATCCTCAAAGAAAGAACACAAATACAAAAACCCTATGCGAGACAGAGCCCCAGCGCTGGTTTTCAGCAACAGCCGGCGTTGAAATGATGACGTTAACCGGTGCAGCATTCATTTTCATGGTTCTAGACCTCGGTTTGGGCTGTTCGTTGTCTCTCAGTGAATGAATTTAAGATTTTTATTTATTAAGTAGATTTGATACAGAGAGCAGTGGTGGCCTAGTGGTAATAGGGCGACTTACGAGTTTTAGGTCGTGGATTCGATCCCAAGCCACCACTGCTCTCAAAACGGTGAAGGAAAACATCGTGAGGAAACCAGCATGTCCTAGAACCAAAAATTCGAAGAAATGTGACATCTACCAACCCGCACTGAGCCCGCGTGGTGGATTACAGCCCACTCCCTCTCGAAAAGAGGAGACCTGTGTCCCAGCAGTAGGAACATTATAGGGTGTAGATATTGCTGTATTCTTCCCCAATAATTTGCTAAAATATTTGACTTCGTCCAGGTGTAAGTGTTAAGTCTGTAAACTTTCCCATAATAAAATCACACTGCAAGATTTTCTAGAGAGAATAAAGCGCTTTTAAGAAAAAAGAGTAGACACATCTCACTCGAAAATAACGGCATCTAAAAAACAGCAATGTTTTTCCTCATAAAAATCAATGTTCAATCTTTTCTTGGGTGATTCTCTGTGGTGACTAAGCCGAACGTCTAACGACCTTTGCCCCACATAAAAAAACAAAAAGATCCCGTTAGACCTAGAAACTAATATTGATGTTCTTGATTATACGTTTAGTAATAGTTTATTTTACGGTCTCTATATTATTCGGACGCTTAAGGTCAAATCATGATTATTGAATGACCCGAGTTCTAGTGACCCTGCCTTGGTTCAGTGTATGATTGTATATATTATAATATTATGATTTCATCAATCCATGAGTATTTGAATATGGAATTCTGCTAATTCCATATTCAAATAGATAGTGAATCATAATGTTTTCATTACATATTTGTGCAAATAATCATGGGAAAATCAATTTGTATATTTTTCCAACTGTATGTTTAATAAAAAATAAAGCGTTTTTATGACAAAAAACTATGTTGCAATATTTTACAGTCGAAAATTTCTATGGGTGAGCATTAAAGCACATGTTTTTACAAACAAATTTTCTAAATAGGAACCTACTTCTCTTTTGAAAAACTGTGTTTATTATTGTACTTATGACCTTTATGTCGTGAACCTGAAGCAAAATATTATAAGTGCAAATAAACCAATTGAAAGCACTTACGCAACCGAAGCTCTAACAGCTACCAATCTCATTACGCGATGACTAAAATATCAAATAAATGATCCATCAATACCAATCATAGGAATACTTCTTTTTTTTTTTTTTTTTTCCTTTTTGGCTTCGCACGGTTTGTGCATTTAGCCAGTGTCATGTAAAATTAGGTAACAAGTACAAAGTTATAATAATTATGAAATGAACTCCACTCAATGCATGATAAAGATGATTGATGATATCCCGCCCCGTTCCCCTTGAGTTTAAGTAAAGACGCGGCACTTTACTGAAACCTCGCGCGGACTTCTTGAGAGAACTTAAAGTGATGTTGCACTGTTTTGTTTCATTTGCCTACATTAATGCAGGTTCACGAACACTTAATGGTTAATAATCCACCACTATTACACATTAATATTCGGCTAAACACAAATTTTAGAAAATAAAACAAAACTGCTAACATGACGCTTCACTTTCCCGCCAAGAAGTCTAGGAATACTTCAAGTCATTGTTATGTCTGACACTAATTGTTATTATTGATTTGATCCATCAATCTCATTGGCAGTTTGGTGTTAAGTGAAGGTTGAAGAATGGGGGTCAATGGGTTTAACAGCACAAGCAGTTATCAAAATAGTGAATATATGCGTTAATTATTAAAATTGGGAAGGTATATTTGCACACTGATACGTTTTTCACATAGGTGGGATATTTGATCTACTTACGTTTATACATCATGTCCCGGAATTAAAGCACACCAACAAACACCCCAATAAATATTACAATCATAATACTTAAACTGAATTTTCACTATTTTGTATAACACTCTGTTTATTTGAAAGAAAAGAAAGAAAGACAGAAAATATGCGTCACATTCACGCAAAACGGCCATCGCTCAGCATAATGCTGCGACCCTATGCGAGACAGAGCCCCAGCGCTGGTTTTCAGCGACAGCCGGCGTATTTATTAAATTAGTAATACTGATTGTGGTGTGACTGTAATTTACGTAGTTTTAATTATTTTAGGGATAGTAAGATGACCTATATTAAAAATGACAGAAATCGATTTAGTGAGCGATATTGAAAAAAAAAAACTTTCATACTGTGCATTTATCGCGGTATTTTTCGCGTGTCATTGGTTCGCCATCCCTGGCTTAGGTATTGGCTGCAACTGTAACATGCAACTGTACTAACCTTAAGCCTTAAGGCCAATTTTTATTGTAAACCATATTTTATACTTGAAGGTGATTTTTTTTTTAATATATGAAGACCTCAACAAGCCTTTCTTAGCCTAAGCTCACCACAAACAATCGATTGCTGTCCAGGTTCCGTCACTACGTCTTTTGCATTATAAGTCTGTGATGTCTTAGATTAACTATACTATAAAAATTAATTTAGGCACTATAAAAATATAACAGCACTACATGCCAGGTCATATTTTGAACCCTGATGCAATGCAACCTAGTCTCAGTAGTCTCTAAGATTCACAAAGCCGTAACTAACACAATATTTTGAAACTCATACAAAATATATTTTGCATGCTCACCTTTTTAACCTATCAGGGTTATCACATCATAACAAATGAGAAAACTGTCATCATTATAAATTAATGTTCCATCATTTAGAAGAAAAATATTTCAAGTCCAAAATCGTAAACATAGTTACGTGACCCATGTCATAACAGCAATAAAGATGCATATCATTATGGCGTAGTAAGGTTACTAGATAATGCGGTCAATCCCAACTTTTTTTGGTGAAGTTCTCTAGCTTTCTCTAAGCAACATTTTTTTGGTTGTATTATCTAAATAATAATACCATCATGGGAAGGTAAGTTATTGGTACAAGTAAGGCCTCGTTTCAAAGTTCAACCTATGTATTAAAACTTATGTAATGGGTGTCCAAGAAAAAAGGATCCATTAGTGGGATATTGAGTTAAGACTAGATTCGGTATCTAGAATAGGCAATTGATAATAAGGATTAAAATAATATTCAAAAACTGACACATTTTTTTATTTTATCAGACATTTGACGTTGAAACTCTGAAAAAGCTTGATTTGAGAAAAAGCATTTTAAAATTTGACCTATTTACTAAACTTTACTCTTAAATTTCTGGTACCAGAATTTTTAAGAGACAAATTTAATAAAAAGGTATCAGTGAAAAATTCACCCAACTTTACAAAACTGCGTATATCTCGGAAACTAAATGCCGAGACAGAGGGTCTACTCCGAACATAAATCCGAAGTATCAGCCGAATGTTTGGCCGTTTCTTGACTACGGTTAACTATGGCTGACTACGGCGAAAGAAAAAAAAAACGACAGTCAAAGAGATAAGCCAAAGTCAAACATATGACTTGAAGTCTGACAACGCCTCAAAGTCAAATAAGGAAACTTTGGAAGTTAAAAAACGGCCGAACATTCGGCCAATACTTCGGATTATCGCTTCGGAGTAGACCCCCTGGACCCTTTTTGCTTGGACGCTCACTTATGATTGTGCTAACTTATACAAAGTGTTTTTGAAATATCTGAAAACCTGAATAAGACTAAATAAAAACAGCAGCTCCAATTATGTACTTATGTGCGCATAACTTCCTAGCTTATTGCTTGTCAATGTACACCTGCCAACTTTGGTGCAACTTCACAAAAAAGATGTACAATTCATTACGGGTTCAGTACAATAATGCTTACCGAACCCTTGTGAAACTCCCAAGATACTGCAGTGCCTCGAGCATGTTTGCCGAAGCGAGGGTCCCGCACTTTTACGCCATCATGAGGTCGAGGGTCGCGTCTTTTTGGCAAAGTTTGAGACGCTCCAGTAACAGCATTTTGAGCAAGCTCCATATTTGTGCACTGGATTTCTGTTCACCTAAGCGAGAACAAAAATTACGAAAGACTATGATTTTGATGTGTTTATAGTTATACATATACCTCCATGTTTTTATTTTTGTTTTATTTTAGTGTTTTTTACTTTTTTACTGTTTACTATTAAAATTGTATACGGGTATTTTGCCTGAAATAAAACACCATTTATTTTATTTTTTATTTTTATAACCCGAGAATATTTAAGGAACAGCTGATTTTTTTCTCGTTTTTAGGGTTGGATTTGTTCATAATAATAAGTACAATAATTATCATAAGCTTATGCATAATCAACCTATAATGTTCCCACTGCTGGGACACAGTCCTCTTCTCTGTGAGACGGAGTGAGTCGTAATCCACCACGCGGGCCCAGTGCGGGTTGGTGGATATCACATGTCCTCGAATTTTCCTCACAATATTTTCCTTCACCGTTTTGAGAGCAGTGGTGATGAAATAATTTACACAAAGTAAAGTAACTGCCTAAGTTCAAACCTACGACCTACAACTCGTAAGTCGCGGCAGTTTCTACTTGGCCACCACTGTTCTTAAGTAAAATCTAGTCTCAAGTGCAATAAACCTACTGAAAAGAACAGCCTTTTCGACATTACCCTGAGGTTGATTCGCAAACGACTTCAAAAAGCCTATAGAAAACCAGAGTACTTTGCTTAATCCAGAAAACAACCTAAAACATCAACAAAGTACTGAAGCACGTGACTTTAAAGAACACGTACGTAGATCAGACTGTTACAAGATTTGACAATATCGCATTAAGAAATCAAAGATACCGCCTACGTTTTATTTCCCTTTCACTCCGTTTGTAGTGCGGAAATATTTATTTTTTACGATTTTACGATATTGCAATATACAACATTATTTTTAGTATATGCGAAACCTGAATATAGTTTGTTCAGAATAAGGAACTGAATCGATTTCAATAATTTTTACACCATGTTATAATTTGTCCCAAAAATATTTCAGTGTGATGGAAAATGTTATCACTATTTAATTACGTATAATACAATCGGCGTACGGTTAGGTACTTACTGTCAAATTATTATCAATGAGCGCAAGACGACCCTGGAGGTGCGGGGGCGCCGTTAGCATGTTTTTGTACGAACAACCCGGTAACATAACAACCTTATAACTTTGTGATTTTTCATGATACAGTTTTGAAATTTTGTACATAGATTCTTTACATAAAATTACTAGACACGTGTTTCGGGTTTCGCATATAATAAAACTAATATTGTATAATTAATGAGCCTACATTAAAACAGGGTGTTACATAATAATGTACAGGGAAATGGTGACGTCATCCTGCGCTACTTTGAATATTGTGAAAATAAAAAGGGGAGGACTAAGTACTCCCTTTTCGTATTTCTCGAAAATGCCACAAAGACATAATGCCAAAATGATGGGCAAAATGAAATGTGACTATTCCGTATGCTAAGCCTAAATTGTGTACCTACTAATTGAAGGGTATGTACACACGGCTACACATCAAGCCATAAAAATCCAGTTTACGCTGATCTCGCACTGTACGGATGTACCTATACAATGCGAGATCAGCTTATACTGGAAATTATAGCTTGATGTGTAGCCGTGTGTACAAGTGATTTGGTACAATTATTCAACCGCAAGACAACTCGATCCTGTAATCTGATAACTCGACCCAATAAAAAATAATTTGAAGATCATTTTAATATTTAATCACAATCAGACAATCTAGCAAATAATACTAGGTCCATTAATTAATGTTCTTACACAGTCTTCTTACTTTTAGCCAAGCTGCATTACAATTATCTCAACACATCCAATCACATCACGTACCATTTCACCACCGTTATTATTTACTTCAATTAGTCCTGTCACGCTGTCACAACGTACCCCCGTGTCAACCCACACTTTCTCTACGATCCGTGACACGCTTGCAAAATATAATGTTATTTTTCTTTGAAAATATTAGTTTTTAGGACACCCATGTTAGTAGGCCGGGTTAGAGGTTACTGGCATGAGTGACGATTATCTTAAGACACGTAATATGTAAAATCTTGTGTTGCAAACATATGATGTAAAGAGGTTTCAATCAAACGTTAAATTGTTTTTTTTTTATTGGTGATGTACCGTAGATTAGCAACTTTGCGTGTATTGCATGCCTGTATCGGTATTTAAAGATAATCGAATCACGAATTATTAAAATGATCTACAAATTGGTATTGCAATTAAAACATGGATACTGTTAACAAGTGCATAAATATGTATTTTTTTACAACTAATTGGCTAAGTTAAACCCTATAGAATGAAATCGGTCGCTTTAAAACGATTTTGAAATAGATATTTAATCATTAGCTTTTAATTGAACTTCTCCAGTTTTGTCTTAAAGCTACTTAATCTTTTTTATGTCCTATTTTTTCCAGTATAACGGAAACCATCTCCTTCCGTACCTTACCGTGTGGCCACATCGCAAACTCCTTCTGATTACATGCCCTCAATTAATCCGGGGTCGCAACACAATCTTCAGTTCCATTCGATTTCATTCCAATTGGAACTAGAAATAGTTTTTAGTAGGAAACACGAAGCCGAGACCGCAAACCACAAACTGGTGGACCAAGGTACCTGCATATGACGTAACTGCTTCGTTTACACTTACTTACTTCGGTTTCTCTATTTGAGATATAGATGAGTACATTGATCTATGACCAAATTTAGCAGTAGAAGATACGGAATTAGTTTTGCAAAATGAAGTAGCAAAGGTTGATGAACTGCATCTCGGAAAGTAACATCTGAATAAGGTAGTTGATAATGTAAATATGGGAAATACAAATACTCAAATGAATGCTAAAATAAGCCATTTAACTTAGGATTTAGTTTATTCTACGATTCATCAAGATACTTAAATCATACAATAATATCGGAAGCATTTTTTGCAAGTTAACGATCAAAGACGACTGACTCCTGCGCAAAAACCAAGTCAGTCAGCATATTATCCTTCCAGCATAAATAAAATTTCACTGCAGGAATGTAATCTGCCTTTTCACCAAGCAATTAATAAAACAATTGCTACAATAATAAATAATATGCTAGAATTGCATATCAGACCGCACATACTTGCATACAAGGTGGTCGTGTCTCACACTTGATCTACATTCTACAGGAAACCACAACATGGACAACTAGATATGTAATCATACGTAACTAGAAGCTAATTGCGAATTATTGCGACATGTGCTCATTAATACAGGTATGGATTATAATAGGGAGAATATAGATGAAGGGCTATTGCATAGATAGATTTATTGTAAAAGGTTAATTGAGTTATCAAATCACAGAACTTTTGGGTAAAGTCGGTTCCCGACCTTATAAATAGATAAAGTATTTCCCTGCATATCCTGATACCTGCACCTGGAACTGAAAAAAGCTGACAAAAGCGCCGTCAGGGTGGAAAAATACTGGGCTAATAAAATATGACTCCGCATTTCGTTAACACAATAGAAGAAGAACTCATAGATTAAGTAAGCACGTTTGAAGATGTTCTCTTTGACCAAATTGAAATGTCTTATTTTCTTGTAATTTCCCCGGCACCCTTTAAAAACCGAATCACAGAAGTTCTTGTAACAGAAACAGATAAGGTAGTAGAAATAGGGATGATTCTGTAGCAGAAAATCCATGCAGCCTAATGATGATATACAGGAAAACACTGTGTAGACGACTAGACAGGTAATCATACGTAATAAGACATTAATGATTAATTTATGCGACACATACTTATTGATATTAGTTCAAGGAATATACTCGATTATTATCGAAACACGTGTAAGATTTCAAGAGTTAAATAATCACAGAAAACATCTATAAAACAATAATATATCGATCTATTGTATTTGTGATAAATTAATAATGAATTGACAATAATCAACAGTAAATGAAGATAGTAAAAAACGCTCTTCAAAACATAAAGGGTAGTTCAAGAATAGAGCATAAGGTAAATAAACTTTTATTTCAAAATTGAACCCTAAGGAATAAGGAAGAAACTATAGGAAATAAGAATCGTGTAGACAATAGATTACTACCTGTCAAGCAACATGTTAGCGCCATATAAGACTTCGATTTGTGTCAACATACCTTTTATAGAAACAATAGTGTAAATGAAGCAATAATTGTGCTGCCTATGTATTTATTAAATGTTGCTTACAATGATATTCCGAATTTACCGATGATACCTAAAATATGCTTACTAGTAACAGAAAACAGACATAAATCTTTTATATATGTTACGGCTAATACCCGAAGTGCGGCTACACCTAGTTTTAGCCGGTTAGAATTAGGTGTAGCCACTTACTCTTGGTTAAACCTAGTACGAGCCGATTGTTTTCGGGTAAAACTAGGTCTAGCCTTCATCATGCCGGCTACAACTAGGTCCAGCCATTCCCTGTTGGATAAAACTAGATGCAAACAAGTTTACTTTATAAAAGTGTGAATTTTTGTTTTGGTAACTGAATTTACCAACAATAGAGGGGATCTGGCGCTCGGCGGCCGCTACCGCGGCACGCTCGCTTCGCTCGCTCGCCTTCGCTTGTTAATGGTTACTGTTCTAACCTAACCTAACCCAAATGATTAAATAACAGTAGATGACTTTGCAGAGGCGCGTGCCTCGCTATGCCCTCCACCCCGCGCCGTTGCTGCAGATGCTGTGAGTCATGAGTGTGACGCGGGGCGGAAGGCTTGGCGGGACACGCATCTAAGTTTTATCCAACAGGGATTGTCTGGACCTAGTTCTAGCTGGAATGATATCGGATAGACCTAGTTTTATCCGACAGGGAATGGCTGGACCTAGTTGTAGCCGGCATGATGAAGGCTAGACCTAGTTTTACCCGAAAACAATCGGCTCGTACTAGGTTTAACCAAGAGTAAGTGGCTACACCTAGTTCTAACCGGCTAAAACTAGGTGTAGCCGCACTTCGGGTATTAGCCGTAACATATACACTGGACAATCTTGAAGATGCAGGAAAGAGAACTCAATAGTGTGGAATTATAATATTTCCGATACACATAATGTTAACTAAAGATGATGTAGCGGAAAATACAGATAAGGAGAACTGATCTTTAGGTACTATTGATAAAGACAGTTAAAGACCTATAGAAATCTCACGAGAAAACCTATAATCAGCCAAAGCTATAACCAGATAAAGAAGAGAAAGAAAGACGATGTCGGGAAGACTCTCTTACTGACACGGTGATGGGTCTTTTTTCCTCTGATAGTAAGACTGAAAGTTTAGACGTCGTAAATTATAACAACTCAACAAGAGCAAGACTTATCCAATATTACATATACGACATCGACCACTGACCACATCAATACGACACGTAATGGCGCGTAACTAGAGACGCCATTATAGCAAATTATTGCAACAGCCGGTACTCGAATATATTTCCATACATTGCCGGATTGCTTTTACCCGCGATCATTTTGTTCCGTCATTATGCGTTGCAATTCCCATGTCTATTTACGTTTTGAGAGCGATCATCATCAGCCTTTTAGCGTTCACTGTTTGACATAGTCCTATTGTAAGATATATATTTAGCTAGTGCCCTATATTAGTGTTGAACTCATATTTGCTATGGCAGTTCAAAAGGCCATTCTGAATGTTGCTTCACAATGTCCAAAATTGCCTGAAAATAAATGAATTATTGTTATTATCATGTAATGTTATAAGCAGCATCCTCCTGTTAACTATTAAATGAATACTGCCATCATTATGGCGATGGTTCGTTTAACTAGGTGAACACTGGGCTCATTTTCAGCATTAGTCATTTCCAAGCTTTTAATGATGATGATGATGCTGACGCAAAAAAAACTTATAATCAAGTATCCCTGATAGATTTTGAAAAATGTTTGTTGTGTTATTTATTACCTGGGTATTACCTAATGACGGACTTCTTGTATATTATAATAAATCAGACAATATAGGGAAGCGAAGCAAATAACCTAAGCTTAAAAGGCTCAGTAGACATATACCTACTGATAAAATATCACGATCGATAATTCGATTTATTTTAATACCCATTTTCATAGTCAAATGAGTCAATTCAGTATGACTAACATGTCACATTACAATTGCATTACAAGTATTAGTCGCCTGTCGCAACATAAACGCTTTTACTTGCATATTGTCTAACAATGTGTCACAATGTTGAGCCGATTGTGAATTTCTCTCATGAATAGTCAATAAGATTGAACGAAGTAGTATGCGATCTATAAGTCCCTTTTTATATATTATCATTTGAATAAGTATAGGTAGCTGTGAATGGCTTTATCGAATAAGTTGTTCTATTGGCTTGCTGACAAATGATAAAAACCAGTTCTAAATATAATCGACCATTGTCTTAAGATGGAGATCTTATCTTGGAACACAAGTTAAACTGTCACTCACGGTTGTCATACCGATGACAACGGTTATCAGTGTCCAGAAGCTTAAAAGTCTGACAACCGGACCGACCTGTACGTCCCAGTAATTGAATTTCACGGCAGCTCTGAAAAATATAATAATCGGCCACATCTAATTAAACTGAAAAACAGACCTCAACATTGTTGGGAAAAAGCTAGACAGATGTTGAAACAGCGCGCAGGAAACTATTTCGTTACAGTGTAAACATAAAGATAAGAACTACACTAAAACAGGCAAAGTAGAATGTATTACCTTCCAAACACGTACCCAAACCCGGCTTCTCACAAAAACTTATAAAGAATCAATTGCACTCTATTATAAATTAATTGAATTGATACATACAGGAACCATGTAAGTCTGCCGTATAAGGCAGCAGATTTTTTTATGAAAACGTCACTAACTAGCGTCGATAGTCACAGAGCATGTACAATTAAACAACGTCGTGTTTCTCTACGCCCACAAAATTAACATATTTCTGAGCTACCTGAATATATAATTTATAATGGATAGATATCGTATATCGGATGAAGAAATGGGTATCGTTATTTATATTCAAACTGACCGATCAAGGTCCGAAGTAATTGTAGCTTATTGGTAATATGAGCTCCACTGCTTATAAAATCAAGAAATAACATAACATCACGCCTGTAATCCCCGAAGGGTTAGGCAGAGGTATACCTATAGTACACACACATTTCACCAGTTATGTTTAAGTTCAATGTAATAGGGGCGAGCCTATTGCCATCAACCGGGCACGAATTCCGGACTCTGGGCTGCTACTGAGAAATTCCTGATGAAAAAACCCAATAACACTTTGCCTGACCTGGGAATCGAACCCAGGACCTCATGCTCAGCAGTAGCGCTTATAATCACTGGACCAACGAGGCAGTTACACCTCGAACTTTCTCAGACGGAAGGCCTCAATACGATTTATTATGTTAGTAGAGATAACTTAAACTAAGATCTTTGATACACATTCCCATGCAAATACTATTGTTTGTTTCAGATGACACAAAAGACCTCAATGCAGAATCATCAGAAATCATATCAGAGGCCGTGGCACCGCCCCCTGGTCTCGCACAACAATACCAAGAACCTGAAACAGCAGCCTCGGACGACCACACTGACCACTCCATAGAGCTCGTTGGAGGCTCGCAGACATTCTTCCCATCGTTCGCAAACCTCTTTGAACCACGCCAGCAAAACAACTTTAGACTCGGCTTCAATAACCAAGAAGCAGCCTACAGTCAGAGACCAAACTCTTACAGATCACTCCTGAACTATCCTTTGTTCGGAGGCTATAACAACAGAAACGTAGATAACTTCGGCAAACAGAGCACCCCCACCGCAGCACCACTAGTCGAAGCGAGCTCCAGTTTGCTCGGCTCAGGAAATTTTGGAATCATCAGAGGTGGAACATTCTTCGCCCAAAACGATGAAGACGAATACGGCGATGGATACAACTCCTACTACAACAATGGTCACGGCAGACCCTCGTATGAACTGGGCTACATTGCTAACCCCAGGCCGAACTACAACCAGGACCAGTTCGCCAACTTCAGAGATTTCGCCGACATCAACTCACCTTCTAATTCCGCCTATTCACACTACGTAGTAGTCTACGCGAATAAGAACTCGACGATGGACGAAATCAGCGAGGAGTCGAGAAGAGTATTATCTAAACCTAAGAATATAATCGAGACATTAGAGCGCATCGACAAAACGACAAGCGCACCAAAGTTATCAAAAGCCAAATCAAAATTGGAAGCGACGAAGCAGAAAATGTTAAACAAAAAGGAGCAATGGAAAAAAACGAACTCAAAGTTCGTCAGTCAAAAGCATGATGCGGAAGAACCTTTATTAGCGTTAAGTTAATTTAGTGCAAATACAAAGACTTGCGTTATGTAAGTGATTGAAGTACCCGTAGTGAAGTGTAGTGTGGACACGCGTAGGTCGCAGAGTCGCACCCCAAGAGTGATGAGAGGAGTATGCTGTCTAAATTTAATTATAAATATAAGTTTGAGGACAAATTGTGTAAGTGGTACGATGCATGGATGGTTGCAAATGCTTGTAAATGTATAAATATTAATAATGACGGATAATAAATTAATTTTTAAATATTATGTCTATACAATTATTTTTGAAACCTTCCCTGTGCTTACTATTAATCATGCCTTGTTAACGATGTACACAACTACGTGTTGTTATCAAATATGTTGTAAGTAGACTACGATTACAAAACTGATCTAGATTTAACGAACCAAGGTGTTGCTAACAATAATCGCACATTAGATACACTCATTACTTCTTTTGCAATAAATAAAACAAGAACAGTTCTTGATATTATAAAGAGATATCTGTAATATTAATACTTTTATAACCGTGCATGGAATCCGCGGTCTAGGTAAGGTTTATCTATGAAAGAGCGGCTAACTTATAATAGAACACCATAGAATTGATAGCCTTTAGTTACAATTATCATATTTATGGATATTAAAATAACTCTGTCACCATTAGATACATTTTCAGTACCAGAGTGAAAATATAAATAGTTTATTTTAGTGCAGCGCCATCTTTTGCCGAGTAGTAAAACTAGGTCCTCTTATTTTGAACACCGCCGTCTATTAATATTTATTTAAAACCATTGCGATAAATTCTATTATTATCACTAGATGGCAGGAGTGGTCCAGAGTTGGAATAAAAATGTAATTTATCATGTATTCTTACAATAAATAAACATAATTAATTATTATATTTTAAGCTGCCACATTTTTACTATAACAAGAATAGAAAAAAAGAAAAAACAATTATGTTGCCATAATAAAATAATTAGACCATAAACCAATGATGACAACAATCCAGAAAAAAAAAACAAATCATTTTTAGTCTATTGAAAATGTGCTAAACGGATGAATCTGAAATGAATTTTTCTAGTGAATTTAGCATAATTAGACTAATTTATAAACCAAACAATTTCGTACAACGTGTTTAGTGTTCCTAGTGCTATGAGAGCCTAAATGGATTGCTTGATATAGTGTAATTTGACGTAATATAAGGATCATGTACTCCGGCAGAGATGCCGCAAATACTGCGTATCCCACGCAATGGGCTTTGAATCCCACTGCGTATCAAAATGTTGATACTAGTCACGTAGACTGGGCTGCTTTAGCTCAACAATGGATTGCTATGAAGGAAGCGGCGGCGATCGTGGCCGCGCCGCCGCCTCCTGCTCTGAGGGCCGCGGAAGAAGAGGGCGAAGCGCCCATGGAGGTGGAGAACCCGGATAACAACTCAGATGGCCCTGCCGGCGCCGAGTGGAACTCTTCGACGAATTCGTGGGGCGGATCTTGGAACCAATGGGGTATGTTTGCACTTTCAATCAGTGCATTCTATTTGTTCACTCATCATACTCAGGTTATTTTATGAATCAAAAACTATCACTGATACCACCGTAATCAGTGATTTCTCAGTTTCTATGAACTTCAGAAGCTTCAGTTAAGTTCTTAGTTGAAAAGCAATCCTAGCCTATGCTGATCCGATACCCTTAAAACACATGCTGTGATTTACTTGGACTGCAAACTTTCGTTTTTAACAGTTTTGGCAAAGACTACCTATTTACTAACACTGTTAAACATGGCACTAGCTATTAACATCATAGAATTGAAATGGAGATAAAAACATGCAATTTTTTCTCCATGATATCATACACCTACCATGTTTATGATTGAAGTAAAAACGAATTCTAGGATAGAGAACACAAGTATGGTGAAAAATAGGCAGTAGCCTTCTTACAAAGGCTTACAATAGCAATTCTATCTATGAAAAATTGAACCGGCACTGGACGACTGGCAGATGTAAAACTTCGCACTAACCACACATTTACACACTCTACTACATATAGACTGTATAAGTGTCGATCGCCACGCGGCAAGCGTCGCCCCGCCAGCAATCAGTTTTACATATCGACCTTTTGATGTGAAACATCAATAGGCACCAAGAACATTGATACTAGTATTTTAGATGCGAAAGTAACTCGTGTCTGTATGTTACCTTTCACATGTAAATTCTGCATCAATCATTATAAAATTTGACAGATAGGTAGCCTCAGACCTGGAGAAGAACATAGGCTACTTTTCACAAACTTCTTTCAATAAAATAAAGACAGATGAAGTTGCAGGCAACTGCTAGTAGTGAATATTACAAACAATCTTTGCTATCAACAGTTATTAAAATAACTACAACAATATTACCTTCCAAGGTTGGGGCTGGTCAGGCTCAGG